>JAWWNH010000137.1:0-2925000 GCA_034641385.1 Darevskia mixta | reverse complement strand
CACTGACTTTGTTGTAATAATAATAATAATAATAATAATAATAATAATAGTAATAATAATTTATACCCCGCCACTCTGGGCAGCTCCCAATTTATTATTTATTTCCCCAGCCACTCTGGGCAGCTCCCAACAGAATATTAAAAACGTGATAAAAAAACCCAGACATTAAAAACTTCCCTAAACAGGGCTGCCTTCTGATGTACTCTAAAAGTCAGGTAGTTGTTTATTTCCTTGACATCTGACTGGAGGGCATTCCACTGGGCGGGCGCCACCACAGAGAAGGCTCTCTGCCTGGTTCCCTGTAACCTAACGTCTCACAGGGAGGGAACCACCAGAAGGCCCTCGGAGCTGGACCTCAGTGTCCTGGTAGAATGATGGGGGTGGAGACGCTCCTTCAGATGTACTGGGCTGAGGCCTTCTTCCTTTCCCTCTCCTAGTCCTGTCCTTCAGCGATCTAGATCATGCTCACTTTTTTTCATTTTCTTTCTTTTGCACAATCTCCCCTGCGATTGCTCCAGATTTAAAAATAAAAACCTAGAATGTATCCAGATTTAAGTTGAGCAGCAACTACTTGGAATATGGCCTCCTCAGCATAAATGACTTCAACAATGCAAAATGCTTTGATTGCCTAACATTTAACTGTACTTTGTTCCTTTCAGGGTTTCTGATTATGACATCTTCTGGTATACCCACAACCTCTTTTTTGTCTTCTACTTTCTGCTGATGCTGCATGTGTCTGGGTAAGTTATTGCCCCTGTCGATGAAGCCCAGCCACAGAAGCATGCCATAAAAACTGAAGCACGCCAGGGCAGGGCAGACAAAACCTCAGCTCTGGAGGTGAATTTAGCAGATTTCAAAGGAATGTTTTGAAATGTAAGATGAGTTCAGCACCCATTCTATGGGCATTGGTGGTGGGACTGTTTTGAAGTCATGGGACTAAGATACAATGTTGTTTTTAATGAGGAAACAAGCTGGGAGAGACGGCTTGAACGCAAATGGAGGAAAGATCTGAATGAATCTGAATGAATGACCCTGGTAAGGGCTCATTATCGAGCCTACCTAGTGGTAGTGAAGGCAGCAAAGAAGGCATACTTTGCTGCCTACATTGCATCCTCATTATGTCGTCCGGCAGAGCTTTTCCGGGTTTTACGGGGCCTTTTACAGGCTGGCCCAAAGGAGGTGACAGGACCAGTGTGGTGTAGTGGTTAAGAGCGGTAGACTCGTAATCTGGTGAACCGGGTTCGCGTCTCCACTCTTCCACATGCAGCTGCTGGGTGACCTTGGGCTAGTCACACTTCTCTGAAGTCTCTCAGCCCCACTCACGTCACAGAGTGTTTGTTGTGGGGGAGGAAGGGAAAGGAGAATGTTAGCCGCTTTGAGACTCCTTCGGGTAGTGATAAAGCGGGATATCAAATCCAAACTCTTCTTCTTCTCGCTGTGACTTGTTTGCAAATGCTTGTTTGCAAAGCATTTTGAGGATAAAATTGCTTGCATCCAGCAAGACCTTGACTCTGCTGTTATAGCAGATGAATCTCATGGGGTGTCCAGAGCACAGTCTAGTCCTCTTGTGCTGGATGAGTTTCAGTTGGTAAGGCTGGAGGATGTGGACAAGGTGCTCGGATCAGTCAGAGTGACCACTTGCCATCTAGACCCTTGCCCCTCTTGTCTGATAAAAAACAGCAAAAAGGGAGCAGCTGGCTGGGCCAGGGAGTTGATTATGAGAGCGGGTGGCCCATGCCTGTTTGAAGGAGGCTATTTGAGCATATAGGGACGTGGGTGGTGCTGTGGTCTAAACCACAGAGCCTAGGGCTTGCTGATCAGAAGGTCAGCGGTTCGAATCCCCGCAACGGGGTGAGCTCCCATTGTTCGGTCCCTGCTCCTGCCAACCTAGCAGTTCGAAAGCGCGTCAAAGTGCAAGTAGATAAATAGGTACCACACTGGTGGGAAGGTAAACGGCATTTCTGTGCGCTGCTCTGGTCCGCCAGAAGCGGCTTAGTCATGCTGGCCACATGACCCGGAAGCTGTACGCCGGCTCCCTCGGCCAGTAAAGCGAGATGAGCACCGCAACCCCAGAGTCGTCCACGACTAGACCTAATGGGCAGGGGTACCTTTACCTATTTGAGCATATTACACCGATTCTGGTCCAACTGCACTGGGTACCAGTTAGTTTCCAGGCCCAATTCAAAGTGCTGGTTTTGACCCATAAAGCTGTAAACAGCTCAGGACTGCAAGACCTCAAGGACTGCCTCTTTCCATATGGACCTACTTGGACCCTGAAATCATCTTCTGGGTCCCTTCTCAGTGTGCCTCCTCCTAGCAGGAGAGTCCTAGCAGGATCTGGGTGAAAACTAAGGGTAAATAGAAAAACAGACTGGGCAGGATTCACATGCATGTAGACATATTAAGTAAAAGGTGTTGGCTCACCTGCATTTCAAGGAATGTTTCCTGACATACAAGCTAAGGAGGGTCATTTTTAAATTATTTGTCCTTGTATGTCTTGTCCAAAATATTCTTAGCAATTATAAAGGCCAGAGTATGTATGTATCTATCTATCTATCTATCTATCTATCTATCTATCTATCTATCTATCTATCTATCTATCTATCCATCCATCCATCCATCCATCCATCCATCTATCTATATTGGGGGGGGGGTGAGTTTCTAGTCCTTAAGGCTGTAAAGTTATGCCTCAAAACTTGTGATCATTGTGAGTGAAATCTCCCAAACTAGCAGGATTTCCAGTGGATGGGGCTCTCTGCATAGCTCTTTGCCTCTCCCATGGCTAAGAAGAGTACAATGAACTGATGTGCAAATAAACAGATTACGTGGGTTTGCACAATGTAGGCCACATGCAAAACATTAGTTCCGCCCCCCTCCCATCCCAGCTTGGTACATCTAGCCTAAAACTGCCTTGACTCCACTTGTTCTCCCTGACATCTTTTTTTTGGCTGTTTGAAAGCGTCCTTCAGCTTGGCCGCCTATGTCATGCATTCCATCCCCTTTTGATATTTTTGCAGTTTGCCTCTGGGTCTTCTGAACCCTGGAATGGTACCCCCCAATGCTCCTATGTTCTCTCGCTCTGCTGTTTCAGTTTCTGAAAAACATAAAAAGTGCAATGGGTGACTAATGTTATGTCCGAGCCGAAACTGGCTCCTCCTCTGAGTTTAGCCAACAATAGCCAAGCTGGCCAGGGCCCAAACACATGCTCTCAATCAATGACAAAGCAGACGTTGGACTTATGGGAGCCTCTGGGACTACGTCCTCAGCTGGTGTTAATCACCTTTGTTCTCTTTGCTGCGATGAAGTTTTGCCAGTTGCCCGTTGCTCTGCCTGGATAAATGGCCTATACGTCGATGGCTGAGTCATTGCCACAACAAGAGCCAGATGGGCAAAACACTTCCTAAGACTTCAACTGCTCTGGCTTTGATCTAGTCCAGAACCGCCAGAGGAAAATGAATACTTGGACATCGAGAGTATGGAAGGGGAGCAATTAGTGGATCTGCAGGAAAGTTTGGATGGGGAGCGAGTTCGTAACAATACTTCCCCCTCCTTCCTCCCCATGGAGAAGCAAGTTGATTTCTTCAGTTCAGGTTGGGGAAATGTGTAAGCCCATGTGAGATCAGGGATCTGTCCTATACTCAGACTATTGGGCCACCTAGCCCAGAAAAGGGCAACCAAGCCCCACACTGTGAGGAGAGGTTGCAGCGCCCCGCCGCTGGTTGGTGGGGCGGCGGGGCGCAGGATGACCAGCGCCCCCTCCATTTTGGCACCCTCTCCACCGCGGTTTTCGCCCCAACCTGCTTGCTCCACCGCTGGTTGGGGCAGCACTGGGGGGCGGCGGGGGGTAGGCTGGCCAGCGCCCCCTCCATTTTGGCGCCCTAGGCAATTGCCTAGTTCGCCTAAATGGACGCACCAGCCCTGCCTGGGAGCGAACCTTGTCTGAAACCCTGGAGAATGACTGCCAATCATTGCTGACCATTCTGAGCTAGATGGCTCATTGGTTTGGCTTGGTTTAAGGCAGCTTCCTAGGTTCCTATCCCAAGCCCCCTGCTCACAATTCCAGTAATGTACACAAACTAGAATATCCTACTAACAGCACACCACAGAGAAAATATATCCTTAATTACCTAGCCTGGTTCTCACGGGTATTCTGGGGGAAACAAAATGGCACCCACAAGCCATGGAGCAGGAGGAGCGCCCATGAGTTTTGACCCCATGTCTCCATCCTGATTTTGTGAATGGGGATGCAAAATTAGGAGAGGGATTTCAGCCCTGCACTAAGCAGAGCTACTGTATTTTTGGCATTTTTAGGTACAGTCTCCATAGTCAGCGCCGGCGACAACAATGAATAATGTAGCACTGCTTCTGCTGTCAAGTGCTTTGTGTGTTACTAAATTTGCAATAATAGATTATATATCTTGGCAGAGGATCAGGGCATTAGTGGAATGATTCACTGCAATGTGTCCCTTTCAGGAGAGTATGTCTTGTGTATATACTCCTGTATCTGAAAAAGGTTTTCATTTTCCTGCCCTCAAGCATGTAAGGGTAAGGGTGGTCTATCTCCAAGAAGTCCCAACTAGTTCCCCCCCCCCCGAATAAATCACTAGCCAGAACATCCCTCCTGATTCGTTGCAGATGAGCCCTGAGCAGCACCGCATACAGAGACAGAGCAGGGAACCTCTTTGGCCAGGAATGTTGGGAGTTGTAACCCAGCAACAGCTGGAAGGCCTTGAATTAAACTCTCCCACCTGCCCAACCCATCTCCCGGGTTTCAAGAAGGATACTGACAAGCTGGAACATGTCCAGAGGAGGGCAACCAAAATGGTCAAAGGCCTGGAAACGATGCCTTATGAGGAACGGCTTAGGGAGCTGGGTATGTTTAGCCTGGAGAAGAGAAGGTTAAGGGGTGATATGATAGCCATGTTCAAATATATAAAAGGATGTCATATGGAGGAGGGAGAAAGGTTGTTTTCTGCTGCTCCAGAGAAGAGGACACGGAGCAATGGATTCAAACTACAAGAAAGAAGATTCCGCCTAAACATTAGGAAGAACTTCCTGACAGTAAGAGCTGTTCGACAGTGGAATTTGCTACCAAGGAGTGTGGTGGAGTCTCCTTCTTTGGAGGTCTTTAAGCAGAGGCTTGACAGCCACCTGTCAGGAATGCTTTGATGGTGTTTCCTGCTTGGCAGGGGGTTGGACTGGATGGCCCTTGTGGTCTCTTCCAACTCTATGATCTATGATTCTATGAACAGCTGGAAGGTCTTGAATTAAACTCTCCCACCTGCCCAACCCATCTCCCGGGTTTCGAACGTGCGTTTTCCCTAGACCTGCAGATACCAGGGATTGCCTTCTGCATGCAAACTGCGTATGCTACCACTAAGTTGTAAGCTGCCCTGAGATCTATGGATGAAACGCGGTGTACAAATTTAATAAATAATCATGGCTGTGGTCTTTTATCTTTCAAAAACAAATCAGGTAGTTTTAAGTCAGTTGTTTCTTTTCCATTGTTTTATTTTTATTGTTTGTACTGCAACAAAACAAAAGTTAGAAAACTTATTTGATCGCGCAAAATGTAAAGCCGAACAGAAGAATATTTGCCTTTGAGTTATTCCCTCCCTCCTTAAGAGATAACACAGGATGTAGTTTGTTACATTTCTCCAGTGTTGCTCCACATCTTCTTCTATGAAGAGTGTTGATTATTATATGCAATAACATCTATTGGAAAAAGAGGGGAACCCAGAGAAATTCCTTACCTTGGCACCTCACTATTTTTAACTATTCATGTGTGTTTTGTGGGCAGAACTGGATTTCCTTGTATTGCCCCCCCCCCCACACTTTTGATTCCTAACTGTGTCTTCAAATCTCCTTCATTTTAATATAAATGCAAGTCTGAAACCAATAAAGGACCAGGGCTGTCAGGCATATTATTTCTGCAAAGGCCAATATTGGCATTGTTTCAATAGAAGACAGGTTATTTCTCTCCCGCTGAAGCATAATATGCCGCTAACCATAAAATTAATAGAAGGACAGGATTGTTCCCTAAAGAATTGATATTATATAGCTCTGCTCTGAGTTGGCTTCTGCTGGTGGCTGATTTTCTGAGCTGAGGGCTTAGGTCAGGGGTCGGCAAACTAAGGCCCGGGGGGCCGGATGTGGCCCACCTGGCTCGTTAATCCGGCCCACGAACCTTGCGCACCCTGCCTCCCACTCGGCAAGTCCCCGCACTAAACCGGCGCAGCGCGGAGGCCTCGTCGCATGGGGGGTGTTATGTACTGAGTTGAATAGGATCCAAAATGCAGCAGTCTGATTGGTCCTAGAACAATAGGATTCAGAATGCAGCAGTCTGATTGGTCCTAGAACAATAGGATCCAGAATGCAGCAGTCTGATTGGTCCGCAGGAGCCACCCAATCCAGCTCCAGGTGGAAGTGAATCCGCAACCGGATTGGCCTACAGGAGTATCCTGGAATTAGCCAATCACGTGGGGCCCATTGTGTAAATAATGTATATAAAGCAGATGTTCTGGGGAAACATTCATTCCTCGCTGCTATGAGCTGAATAAAGAGCATGAAATCCACACGACTCCGAGTATATTTCACTGGCGACGAAGGTGGGATTCCGCTGAGTTGATCGCCACACACAGCACCGCAGCACCGCGTATTGACTGCAGGAAGCTCTTGCAGCCAATCCGAAGCCGCGAACGCCTCTGGGCGATGCCCCGTCCTTCCCGCTGAGGCGGTCGTGTACGGCCAAGAGCCGAGTGGGAGGAAGCGGCGGCGGCAGGGAGGAAACTGCAAGATATGCATGGCTTATGATGACCAAGGTTGTACATTTTGATCAGTTATTTTTTGCTCATCAGAACTTCAGATTTGCAAATTTTTAAAAGGAGAACAAAACAAATCATTTCTCTCTTTGTATTTCTCTAGAGGAGTTCTGAAATATCAAACTAATCTAAAGGAGCACCCGCCGGGGTGTTTGAACCCCAATGCAACAGTTCAAGAGGGCAGGCAATTTGCGGCTGGTTTTGAAAAGCTGCCCTCTGAAAATGCCCTGGAGCCTCTCCCTGGAGTGTTGGTGGAGCTGGAGCCACTTTTTCAAAGCAGCTTTGTGTGCACCGAGGAACCGAAATTCCAAGCCCATTTCCCCGAGGTTTGTATGAACATCTTCGCTGTACAGTATTTTGCTCGTGGTGGTGAAGAAACCAACTGGCTTTGCTGATGTGAAAACACGGAATGTTCGTAAACATTCCAACTGCTTGGGGGAAGAAAGCTGTTCTCAGATAAGTTTGAGGGAAGGAGAAATTGTCATTTAGGCCAAGATTTCAAACTTGCGCATGTGTGCCTTTGTGGTTCTGTTTGAGGTCTGAGGAGATGGTTTGGAAGATAAAGCAGAGGGACTAAGGGGCATACAAGCCAGAGGCAATCTGGCTGAAAGAAGTCTGCCGCAACGTTTAATCAGTGAATAGGGATTGCTGCACTAAAACAGCTGGCTAAAGGTTGTCAGTTTAACTAAAGTTTGTTGGACTAAATGTCTTTTGTTAGCAGACTTTTTAAAGTTTTATTTTTAACGCAGGTATTTATAACAACTGCAAGTTCTAATTGCACAATTCTATTCCCCCCCCCCCAATTTTTTATTGATTTTTACAATTTTTAAGCACATAACATAACGGTTAAATTTTCCATACTTCCCCCCTCTCACTGTGGGAAGCAACATTCACCCCCCTCTCTCACAAGGGTAAGCATAATCATTATACATTTAACCTTACTAACAATGTTTCATATCATTGCTTGGGCCTGGCCCAATTCTGTGGGCCAGGCTTTCCTTCATTCCTCAATTTCATATTTCGATTGAGTTCCTCAAGTCCCCCTCTGTTGATTTCATTATCTATCCTTTCTAACAGTTTTCATACTCCTAACTTTAAAATAACCTAAAAAACAAAAAAATTCATTTTACTTAAAACAACTCCTTTTTCCAAACCTCGGCATCATAGTACTTCTGATCCTTCCCTATAGCCTTATCAAATTCCCTTACTCCGACCTAATTTAGAACTCCTGATTTTGTCCTTTTTGCACCCTTACCTCCCTCTGGTCTCAAACTTTTTAGCTAAATTTCTCCCTACCGGTACTTAACTCCTAATTTTTAACATATAATCATTAATGCCAGTGTCCAAGTCTGAACATCATAGTCCTTTAAGCCAGAAAGAAAACCAAGTTCAACTATGTACTTTTCAACCCACCCCAACCCTCACAGCTATCCAACTACAACAGTCAATAAAAACCATATGGCACTTGTCAGGAGGCGTGGGGTCCCTTCCCCAGCTGGCCGCTCAAAGAAAGACTCTGAATCATTAAGCTTTGAAGCTTTAATCTTGGCTAATTACTTTACAACGCGGAGTACATCATAAAAATGACTCGTCAATCACTATCAGATTCCCAGAGTGCCTTTCGGCGATTCTCCCGCCAGGAAACCCATCTAGGCAGACGGAAGCACCTTGTGCACCTCTTCTTCCCTTCCCCAGCTACGGGGCGATGGCTCTGCCTGGCTGGTTGAAACCCCTCCACCACCTCTCCTTCTCCACTGCTTGGGCCGGCAGGAGAACTGGATGAATCCGTCGTTAAAATTGGGGGCGGCTCTCGATAGCTGCTTAACGCAGGACTGGAGCAGGGTTGCAGTTCCCTGACAGCACTCTTTTTTCTTGCTCTGCAGTGTGGTGTCCTTCATGACTTCATCCTTGATCAGATCAAATCCTGCTTAATTGCACAATTCTAATTGGGGACTTCCCTCTTTTCTCTGCAAGAGATGGCAATGCCTCTTCTAAGATGGAGTGTTTTACTGTGACGGCAGTGTCGTGCTTAGAGTGTCAGAGAAGGCCTGAGTGGACCCAGATTCAAATCTGTGACTCCATGGAGGCATATCCTGTTATTTTGTGGCTTCTCCTGTGCCTACAGTAGTGAGTCTGGGTTTTGAATACTGACTTACTAGCCAATGCTTTGGCTTACAAGACTTTTGTCATGTCTCCCACTTTTCAGACATGGCTCTGGATCTCTGGGCCGTTGTGTTTGTACTGTGCCGAAAGGCTTTACCGCTACATCTGTAGTAGCAACAAACCTGTCACGATAACTGCAGCCATCAGCCACCCCTGCGATGTCCTTGAGGTGCGGATGGTGAAGGAGGACTTCAAAGCGAGACCTGGGCAGGTGAGCTAATGGTCGGATGCTGTTCCTGGCCCCTGAACTCTTGTGTTCTGAACATAAGAAGAGCCTGCCAGATCAGGCCAATGTTCTCACATGCCTCTGGGAAACAGGAAAGCAGGACCTGAACTCCAGGGGCGGAGCAAGGGTGTGTGTTGGGGCGGGCCACCCCGGGTGCCACCCTGGAGGGGGTGAAACTCGGCGCGCCCTCCCTCCGCGACACCCAAGCCGAGTCCCGCCGCCCTGTAAAAAGCCTTCCTTGGCGGCTTGCTCGCTCACCTGCTTGCAGCCCTGCCTCTCAAGGTATTTGATTATTTCTTGATATATATTGAGTTTGTTTATGGAAGTGCCTGATATATTCATTGGTCATTGTGTTGCCCTTATTGCTGTTGCTGCCTCTCAAGGTGGCTTACAACATAAAATGAAAGAATGCAAAAACACCTATTTGGATAATAAAAGCCAATGATAAACATGTTGCAAACATCCACCCCACAAACTCCAGTACCAAATACTGCTAGAAACATACTCAAGAAATACTGCTTGAGAGAAAGCAATTGGAGTGGGCACGTTATGTATGAATGCTTAAAAGGGACTTTGCGGCAAACAAATCAATTTATAAATGAGGCCAGAGGAATACAATCCGCAGAGCTAAAACAAACAGGGTTGGGGGAGTCTGAGTTTCTGGAGGGAAGTGGGGAAGACTTACTGCATATTAGAAGCAGCATCTCTAAGAGACATCTTTGCCATTTCAGTACATCATTCTGCATTGTCCCAGCGTGTCATCAGTAGAAAGCCACCCATTCACCCTAACGCTGGTAAGGAATATCTTTTAATACTTGTGCTATTGGTATTTGCTTTCTACACATCTGTGGCAAACGAGTGCTCTTATATTTTCCTTTGTCAAATTTGCTGGTTCATTTTGTACCCCATCACCAATTAGAACGTTGTTGCCCTTGTTGCTCAGAGGTGTTCGCATGCACCATCTTCTTGTAATCCTCACAATAACCCTGTAAGGCAAGACCGTATTTTCTCCCCCTCCTACCCCTGCTGGGGATGAGCCTGAGAGTGTGTGTCTGCTGTGAACTAACATGGTGGCTTTAGGAGATAGGTGAGATTCAACACGGATGGATCCTCATTGTGCTACACCGGAATCATATCCAGGTGTGCCCTACCTGAGTCCTGGGCAGGATCTATACAGACCTGTTTAACGTTATTAGAACGGTATTAGCTATATTGTCCTAAAACATCACAGGGCGTACTTGTAAAAATAAAGCTTCCCCCCCCCCCTTACCATTGTTCCTTTCATCAAAATGCTGTCTCCCTACTGCTGGTTGTTGGTTGCTCTATGAAAAAACAACCCCTGTGTTGCAATAAACATCAGTAGTACCAAAAAGGCAACACGCAGACCGATGTATGCAGGGCACTTGTAAGACTTTATAATTTGAGAAATATAAACGAATACGACAGCGTTCCGGATGAATACACTGTTTCGACTTTTTGTCTTCTTCAGTCATAAACTAAAGAGAATAACAAACACATATAATTGTTGTTGGTTGCTCTGCTGCACCCTGTGGTGTCGCATTTTTATAATGCATTATGAACGTTAAAAGTAGGGTGCCATGTGTCCATATGGTTATCAAAACCCTTTCTTAACCCTACCTTAACGTTAAAAACCATGAGTGTAGATGCGTCCCTGGTGAGTTGGTAATACAACCATGGAAGAATGAGTGGCACAATAGCAGTGTCCCAACTCACATGACATGGCTGTGATAGTTTGACAGCCCTGCAGGCAGTGATGGAGGGTGTCCATTGGGACAAGTAATAATAATAATAATAATAATAATATTATGCCACCCATCTGACTGGGTTGCCCCAGCCACTCTGGGTGTCTCCCAACAAATATTAAAAACACAATAAAACATTAACCATTTAAAGCTTCCCTGTACAGTCGTACCTTGTGTTGCGTTCGCTGCAGGTTACGTTTGGTGCGGGTTACGAACGTGCCAAACCCGGAAGTACCGGAACGAGTTACTTCCGAGTTTGGCGGTTCACGCATGCGCAGACATGTCAAATGACATCACACGCATGCGCAGAAGCGCCGGATTGCGTCGCGCACATGTGCAGACGCAGCGCTTCAAGTTACTTGTTGCGCACGTTGCGAACGGGGCTCCGGAACGGATCCCGTTCGCAATCAGAGGTACCACTGTACAGGGCTGCCTTCAGATGTCTTCTAAAAGTCACATAGTTGTTTATTTCCTTGACATCTGGCAGGAGGGCGTTCCACAGGGTGGCGTTAATACTGAGAAGGCCCTCTGTCTGGTTCCCTGTAACCTCACTTCTTGCAGTGAAGGAACCGCCAGAAGGCCCTCAGAGCGGGACCTCAATGTCCGGGCTGAACGATGGGGGTGGAGACGCTCCTTTCAGGTATACAGGGCCAAAGGCGTTCCATTTAGATAATTTGTACTTCTGTTCTTCAGCCAAAAAGTCCCCCGGAGCAGCTTACGTCCAATCAAAACGAGACAATCCTTAGCCACAGGCTCACAACCTAAAAAGGACACGTCCCTTGAGAGATGCAAGCCTTTGCCATTCCCTCTCAGAGGATGGCTGGCTGATTCCCCAGTGCGTACCATCTATGGCACTACAGTAGTAGGAGTTAATGCTTGGGGAAGAGAAGCCTAAATGTGTCGCTGGATTTCTGAACTCCTGCTTTGTATTTCTGGCAAGGCTGTGAGCCTCTTAATTAAAGGTAAAGGGACCCCTGACCATTAGGTCCAGTCGTGTCCGACTCTGGGGTTGCGCCGCTCATCTCGCTTTATTGGCTGAGAGCCGGCGTACAGCTTCCGGGTCATGTGGCCAGCATGACTAAGCCGCTTCTGGTGAACCAGAGCAGCGCACGGAAACGCCGTTTACCTTCCCGCCGGAGCGGTTCCTATTTATCTACTTGCACTTTGACGTGCTTTCGAACTGCTAGGTGGGCAGGAGCTGGGACCAAGCAATGGGAGCTCACCCCGTCGCAGGGATTCGAACCGCCGACCTTCTGATCAGCAAGCCCTAGGCTCTGTGGTTTAACCCACAGCACCACCTGTGTCCCTATTGCCTCTTAATTGTGTGTCTGCTAATTTTGAACAAAATACAATTTTGTTGTTGCTGTTTTTAATGGCATTCCAATGACGGGGGAGACTTCAGAAACTTCTAACCCCTTTTTTCTGCCCAGCCAAAGGAATGGACAGAAATTTTCCTTTAAAAAAAATTCTAGGTCGTGTTCTGCCTGGGGCTGCTCTTTTGCCTAGAGATGTGTATGTGTGAGGGCCTCCTGCTTTGAGTGTAATGCGAGACTTGGGGCTGCGCTTATAGAAGATGTAGGCAATATATTAATACTGTCGTTTGCCTCCCCTTCTGCTCCTGTATGACCTACTTGCACTGACTAAGTAGCAAGACTGGCAACATGGGGATTTTTGCCAACTTTCTCAGCATACTTCTGTTTTTCTTGTATCCTCCTATTTCCCCCCGGAAAATGATGTGATGCTGACTCAGTCTCTCTGAGGCAGCAGAGAGCATTGTTGGCTGCTCGCTCTCCACCTTAGAGCAGATTTATGCCATGAGGTGCCACAGAAAGGCACTGGACATAGTGAAAGATCCATCGCATCCTGGTCACCGTCTCTTTGAACTTTTGCCATCGGGACGGAGATACAGGACGATGACAACAAGAACAAGCCGTCTTAGAAACAGCTTCTTCTCCAGAGCGATCGCGGCCTTGAATGGGAAGCCTGGACTTTGAAGTCATCTAATCTTACCTGTTATGTTTTATCATTGTATGGTTTTAATCAGTGTGTATGGTTTTAATCAGTGTTTTTGTAGTTGTTTTGTTTTTGCGTGGAGTGCCCTATCTGGGTGGATGGAGCAGCCAAGTAATTTCGTTGTCCCCAAAGGGGACAATGACAATAAAATATATTCTATTCTATTCTATTCTCTGCCATCTCCAGCATGGCACTCTTTGGATGCTGCCTACAACTGATGGGATTTGTAGCCCCGAAACCTCGGGAGGGCACCAGGTTGGAGAATGCTGTGATAGAGGATGCAAGTTGGTAGCAAGGGTGGATAAGCACCACTGAAGATGGGAGCTGTAGTCCTTTCAGCCCTGCTGGCTGCAGCTGATGGAAGTTAGGAACATAGAACCATAAAATTGTAGAGTTGGGAGAAACCTCAGGGGCCATCTGGTCCTTGCAATGCATAAACTTAAGAAAAGCCAGCAGGATCAGGCCAGGCATCTAGTCCAACATCCTGTCCTCACAGCAGCCAATCAGATGCCCATGGGAAGGCCAGATTAAGACCTTTAGAGCACCTAAACCAGGGGTCAGCAAACTTTTTCAGCAGGGGGCCGGTCCACTGTCCCTCAGACTTCCGGGGGGGGGGGGGCTGGACTATATTTTGAAGAAAAAAAATGAATGAATTCCTATGCCCCACAAATAACCCAGAGATGCATTTTAAATAAAAGCACACATTCTACTCATGTAAAAACACCAGGCAGGCCCCACAAATAACCCAGAGATGCATTTTAAATAAAAGGACACATTCTACTCATGTAAAAACACGCTGATTCCTGGACTGTCCACGGGCCAGTGGTCCTGATGTGCCCCCCCCAAGCCCCGCTCTTAGGATTTTGTTGTTATCCAAACAAAAACTGATGTACCTGTTAACAACACATTTAATGCCACATCTAATTTGGTTCTAAGAAGCTGAACCTCAGGATGACCTATTTTAAAGGTGGTTTGGGATAAGCAGGGGTACTTGAAATGCATCGTGCTGAATAAATTGCATATTTTGTGCACAGCAGAAGTTTTCATTTCTTGTGTTCCTGCACTGGTGTCTCCTCTCCCTTTCTCTTTTGTTCACCCCACCCCTCTGCCCTAAGCCTGAACTACATTTTTACAGCTTTACTGATAAAACGTTGGCGTTGTTACGAGAGGCTGTTGTTGATGCAGCAAATAATTTTATGCCATCTTTGCATGAAAAGGTGTGCAATTATTTCTGTATTTTGGGGGGAAGTAGGACGTGGGAATCAAAATAACCAGTCAGCAACCGCATAGGAAACTGCTATATACCTGATCATAGAATCATAAAATTGTAACGTTGAAAGGGACCCCAAGGATTGTCTAGTCTGACTGCCTGCAATGCAGGAATCTCAGCTAAAGCATCCGTGAGAGATGGCCATCCAACCTCTGCTTAAAAACCTCCGAGTAGAGTCCATTCTGCTATTAAACAGCTTACTGCCAGAAAGGCCTTCCTGATGTTTAGTTGAAACCGCCTTTCTTCTAACTCGAAGCAATTGATTCAGTGGCGGAGCTTCATGCTCTGGCACAGGGGGAGGAGAGCAGGCGGGGGCGAGGCTAGCGTGCATCCTGGGGGCAGGGCGTGCCTCCCGCAGGGGCGGGGCACGCGTCCTGGGGGCAGGGCGCCCAGCACAGCGGGGGGGGGGCAGCTGTGATGGCACCCTGCCGGGATCGCGCTGCCGGGGGCGGTGCACTCCCCCTGCACTCCTCTTCCTCCGCCAGTGGGGCTGATGGGAGTCATAGTTCAAAAATAATTGGAGAGCGCTAGGTTGGGAAAGGCTGATCAGTTTTAACAGGTGTCCAATTGAAAAAATGTTTAATAGTACTTTCCCAAAAAAACCCAGAGTCCTTTCTGTTGGGGATAATTCAGATTGATATTCCCAGGTGTCAAAAAGAGTTATTTATGTATGCCGCTACTGCGGCCCGTGTTTTGTTAGCCCCAAAATGGAAAACGAGCGAGGTCCCAACCAAAGAAGAGTGGCAACTTAAGCTCTTACAGAATATGCGCAGCTTGCAGACTTAGAATAAGAGATCAGGAAGAACATACGTTTAGAGAAGATTGGAAAACGTTTTTTGAATATATGGGAAATAATTGTGTACAGCTGAAAATGTTGGCAGCATTAAGATAATTCAACAGTGTAAATAAGTTTTGATGGATGCAATAATAGAATGCTGAATGACATAGTTTTTGTAAAATATGCAGGGATTTATGATATGTAAAATGAACCATGGAAAGAGAAAACACAGAAAATTTAATAAAAATTATATACAAAAGGTTCCTGGTTCAATCCCAGCCAGCTCCCTATAACAAATTTTAGAAAGGGACAAAGGAAGCTTTGTGTTCTCTTTGCTGTTTGGATTGCCTCGTGTGGTGCATTGGATCAGTGTCTCTGGCATTGCAGGGGGTTGGGCTAGATGACCCATAGGGTCCCTTCCAACTCCTATGATTCTATGCTACAGTATTATGCTAAACTACTCTCATCCTCCTAACATTAGAACCAATGTGAGCTTCCCTCCTGCATGCACAAGGGGAGTTTAAAGCTTTCAGCCACAGTTTCCTGTTACATCTAAATGCAGGAAACCGTGGTTTGTTTTAACCCTATTTAGTGTGAACGAACCAAGATCTAACCAGGGTTTCTGATCTAACGGTAGGGAGATTCACAAAGCACTCCCCCAACACACATGTTCAATGGCTGCAGTGGGGTTGTGTGGGGCAGCCTAACTTCAGCCAGTGGCACACACCTCCCAACACCCCACAGGGGGAATGTTTCCCTCCATGTCTGAATGCAACTCCATATATTGTGACCTTCCATAGTTTCAAATGTAGAACCAGGCAATCCCAAACCGGAAGGTCTGATAACAATCTATGGCCTTTTAAATCGTGTTTGTGGAGCGGTGGCGAGGCGAAGGTCATTGTTTTCATTTGTTAATATGGTATATATCTTTGTGTTTTTATATTGCAAACTGCCCTGCAATCTTCGGGTGAAGGGCAGTATAGAAATTTAATCAACTGATGGGCTGGTGGCTGCATTAGTCTCAATGGGACGCAGTTGGTACAGCATTACACAGATTTGGGCTATGAATGATGCAAGAGACCACGCCACACGCATGTGTATGTATTTAAAATACACTGTATTAGCCAAAACCTGGATTCTCCCTGTCTAGTTTGTAGATGACATTTCCTTCTGCGAGATTTATCAGCAGAGCAAGGCATCCAAGAACCCCCGAAGGAGCCCTGAGGATCTGTAGACAGTGTTGAAATATATCCTTCCTAAACTCCGAGGGGGAGAGGAGGGGAATTTGGCTTTTTACGAGTAATTTGTTAAATTGATGCTACTGGAGTGTCCGTGAGAATCGGGCAGACAGGATTAGATGGACTTCTCCATATTCCACTTACTTCAGAGGAAGGCAGTGCGGCATGCATGCATTTCAATTAGCATTATCCTGCCTTAGAAAAAGCACTAAATTATGTCAAAAAAATAACAATCAACATCTAAAAAAAAGTGTTGGAGGCAGACAAAGTGTTGAGAAAAAGGCTTATAAATGCTCAAATGTAGTCCTTGCAAACCATAACTTTTCTAGAAAGGCAAGAGTTTGGCAACAGGGGTGTTGGTGTTGGTTTCAACTAAGTTTTACTCGGTGTAGACCCATTGAAAGTAATGAACCTGACTAAGTCCATTCATTTCAATGGGTTTACTTTGAGTAAAGCATAGTTGAGTTCCACCCAGGTTGTTTGGTACCTTTAGGTAAACCTCTGTTCTTTCAGCATCAGCTCCCTCCCTCCATCCACAGTAATGAGGTTGATTATACTGGTCTACCTTACAGGGCTGTTGTGCTTCTTGCTATGTTTTATTATGTTTTTATCATTATTGTTCTGTAATATGGTTTTGCTGTTGTGCACTACCCTGGGATCTTTTGATAAAGGGTGGTATATCAATAATAATAATAATTGCTGAAATGGTTATAGTAATCTTAGTCAATTGGCCATGTGTTTTTGTCAACTGATAACTCCATTAATTAAGTCTCCATTAATTAAATAATAATAATAATAATAATAATAATAATAATAATAATAATAATAATGATGATGATTGCTGAAGTGGTTATAGTAATCTTAGTCAATTTGCCATGTGCTTTTGTCAACTGATAACTCCATTAATTAAGTCTCCATTAATTAAATATTATTATTATTATTAATAATAATAATAATGATGATGATGATGATTGCTGAAGTGGTTATAGTAATCTTAGTCAATTGGCCATGTGCTTTTGTCAACTGATAACTCCATTAATTAAATCTCCAGGCGAGAGAAACAAGAATAAAAAATAATAATTAGAAAAAAATCACACCCGGTTTGCTTCTATATGATACATGCAGAGGCATCCCCCCTCCTCTCTTTCCCAGGAGGCCTCTGCCTTTAAAATGAAAACAAGAGACTCTTAAGATAATAGATGCTATGTCCCAAAGGAATCTACCTTACAATAGTCAGGATGCTTGTCTATCTAGTCAGTGTAATCTGACTGATGACAGCTCTCCTGGGTCTCAGGAGGAGATGGATCTTTCCCATCACCTAGTACCTGTTTGTCGCTGTTTTTTTATTGGGTACCTGGGACTGATGTTGGGGCCCTGTGGGCAGGGAACACCTGCTGTACCACTGACCTACGGTTCTTCCTCCCATACCAAATTCTGCATTTCTGCATAATTCTCATTTCTGGCCAGGCAGCTCTGGTTTTTGCAGGCTCTTTCGTCATGTGCCTTTTCAGGGGAATGTGTGTGTGTGTGTGTGTGTGTGTGTGTGTGTGTGTTTAACCAAGCATCCTCCCATTCATTCAAATAAATGTCCAGTATCCAATTTCCATTTTTTAAAAAGACCCTGTAACTTAGAGGAAATATTGTTTAACA
The DNA here is from genome assembly GCA_034641385.1 of Darevskia mixta. Lineage (NCBI taxonomy): Eukaryota > Metazoa > Chordata > Lepidosauria > Squamata > Lacertidae > Darevskia > Darevskia mixta. Next base: position 2,907,078 of record JAWWNH010000137.1, on the reverse strand, counting down.
GAAAGTAGAGTGATAGTTGTTCGTATTGACAGATGGTTTTAAGTAATATTTTCTTCGAGTGTGTGACCAGCAAATTAGAATAGAATAGAATAGAACAGAACAGAACAGAATAGAATGAAAATCGGAAGTCTCTCTTTTGTACATTTTTCACTAATGTTTCTCCATTTCTGCTTTGTCCCCCCCTCTCTTTTTCTCTTTTTTCTCTCTTTCTCTTTTGATTCTCTTTTGTTTTCTTTTGTATCTCAGATAGTTGTAATCTTATTGTATTACGGGGAAATCTCAATAAAAATCTTATTGCAAAAACAGAAGAGGTCTTCACATGTTATTGATGTAATAATAATTATTATTAATTATTATTATTATTATTAATATTATTAATTATTATTAATGTAATATATTATTATTATTATTATTATTATTTATTATTTGTACCCCACCCATCTGACTGGGTCTCCCCAGCCACTCTGGGCGGCTTCCAGCAAATATATAAAAAAAACCCAATACATTAACATGTTACAGAATAAAAACTTCCCTAAACAGGGCTGCCTTCAGGTATTTCCTAAATGTCATGTAGTTGTTGATCCTTTTAACCTCTGCTGGGAGGGCGTTCCACAGGGCGGGTGCCACTACCGAAAAGGCCCTCTGCCTGGTTCCCTATAGCTTTGCTTCTCGCAGTGAGGGAACCGCCAGAAGGCCCTCGGCGCTGGATCTCAGTGTCCGGGCTGAACGATGGGGGTGGAGACGCTCCTTCAGGTATACAGGACCGAGGCCGTTTTTTGTATTGCTAATTACTCCCCCCCCCCACCCAACTGCATTTCAACACGCTTCATTTTATTTCCCCCCCAGTGCCCAACAGCTTCCGAAGCAACTTTTGGGGTCCACGTTAAGGTCGTTGGCGACTGGACTGGTAGGTGAATATTGGTTTAATCTCTCTCTTAACAGATGACTTTGACCCTTTCCTCAGCAGCTTCCATCTAGATGGCAATGTCAAATCATACGCTGTTTAGAGCATGATTGCAAGGGGTTTGCCCCCCACCCTGGGCGATTTCTATTGCGGTTGTGCTGATGGCTTCATTCATGACATGATATACATGTCACTTTGTTGATGTTGTTGTTTTGAGTCCAGACCAATTGTTCTGATTGTCATGCTAATTGTTAATAATACGTCCGTGTCTTGGCTTCTTTCTTTTTTTCCTTTCAAAATATTATTTTCCGTGTGCAGCAACCTGCTTGCCTTTGGGCCACATGTGGGGGCTGCGGAAGTCAGTGCTGGAAATGTGCATTTGCTAGATAAGGGGATTTTTAGTGCCAGCCGCTTGGTTGGCTTCCAGGTTAGTTAACACCTATGTCATGCTGAGATTACGGAGTTGCTTTCATGTTCCGATATGCTTCTCTTGGGCTGTGAGAACGTCACTGGGGTCCACTGGGCCTCTGCAGAAAATGAGGAATTCTGCTTTTAATTTTCGTAGAATCGTAGAGTTGGAAAGGACCCCAAGGGTCATCTAGTCCAACCCCCTGTAATGCAGGAATCTCAGCTAAGGCATCCATGACAGATGACCATCCAAACTCTGCTTAAAAGCATCCAAGGAAGGAGAGACCACAACCTCCTGCAGGGAGGGGAATTCAAAAGGCTGGATAGCAAGGGGGGTATGAAATGAAATTTGCTCAAACTTGAGTCGTGGGTGAGTGGGTGGTGGTGGTGGAGGAGGATGAAATTGGGTGGGGGGTGGGACCCACATATATAAATGGATGCCAACAGCATCAGTGGCTGACTGTATTCTCATTTTCCTCGGCTAAGATGATTACTATATTACCAGTTGCAGTGAAGGGTCGTTTTGCACACTTTTAAGCTCTAATTGAATTGTCATAAACTTTGCTTTTGCGCTGCTGTTCAGAGTAGTGGGTGGAATTCAACACAAACCTGCCATCAGCAGAAGCGTCTCTGCTCGCTCAACAGCATGATCTCCCATCTTCTTTGCCTGCCTGCTGAACTGGGGGTTGTCCTGACCCTGCAGAGCCAATTTGGGGGAGCAGGGACATGGGGGGGATGCACAGAGGGAAGGAGGGGGCAAGTCCCGTTGCACTAGCGGGACTCGTGCTAGCTCCCACTAGCACATCGACTTAGCTGTATCCAGCCCAATATTTATCTCTCTGTAGATCTATCTATCTACACGGGTGGCTCTGTGGTTTAACCTAGGGCTTGCCGATCAGAAGGTTGGCGGTTTGAATCCCCACGACGGGGTGAGCTCCCGTTGCTCGGTCCCAGCTCCTGCCCACCTAGCAGTTTGAAACCATGTCAAAAACCACAAAAAAAATTGTGCCTAGGGTCAGCATCTGAGCTGTATGTGTGAGCACGTGTTTGTGCTGCAGCTTAGTCCTGGGACACCAACAAACGTTCCTCAACTGAGCATGTGCAGAGTGCACTTCTAAAAGCAACAGATAACTGCAACTGGGACCAGTAGACTCTGGAGAAGGGCTTCTAGGCTATAGGAGTTTAAACCCTACTACCCATTTAAAAAAAAAAAAAAAAAAAAATCTTGCTAGTCATGTATCATGCTAGTCCTACTCAGAGTAAACCCACTGAAATTGATAGGCATAACTAACTTAGGGCCATTTATTCCAATGAGTCAACTCTAGCTGGGTTCAGCCCTAAAAAATTGCCAATATATGAGGCAGAGTGGCAGAGCACATCTAGAAGTTTTCTTGCCAATTGCCAATATTCAGCAAGGCTGGAATAAACCTCTGCCACAATCTGGGGCATAGCTGTCAACTTTCAGATTTGAAAATAAGGGATTTTTCCAAACTTTCGGATTTGAAAATAAGGGATGCTGCAAGGGCGGTGCAATGGCACCAAGTAGCCTCGCCACCCTGCGCTCCAGAGGCTGTGCGTGAACGGGTGAGTGAAAGAGCGAGCGCATAGATGGCAGGCAGGCTGGCTGGCTGGTTGGGCATGAGGGTCTGGCTGCACAAGGCATGCAAGCTCCGCCCCCAGTCGGTCTCAGACTCCTTATTGGCAGCCGAGCAACGCAGCTGAGGAGCCTCCCTGGCCCGCAGGGAGGGAGAGGAGCTGCTTCCTTTGAAATCCGGGAAATTTAAGGGATATCAACAATCTAGGATAGCAGCGGGAAACGGCATTGGAATAAGGGAGTTTCCCGTAAAAAAAAAAAGGAGGGTTGACAGCTATGATCTGGGGAGATGCTCTATGACTGAGCTAGGGCCTTCCCTTTACCACGATAAATCTCCCTTAATACTGAATCAGCCATTCATTTGCTTAGCCCACTATTCTCTCTCTGTCTCAACTGATGGCAACTCTCCAAATCTCGGACGTTTCCCAGTTCTGACTGCTGACTAGCACCTCTGAACCATCCATGACAGAACTTGGCGTCCACCATCTGAATTTCCCACAATGCACTTCTCTGGAAGTGCCAGAGTTCTGATGCATTGTGGGTAAAAAAAACCCCAACAACAGCAAGCATCTGCCACAAAACACGGTGGCCAACAGTGGCCAGCACCTTTCTGAGGGACCCCTCAACCCTGGGGCAGGCTGGCCCTACTGAGTAGGGGCTGTGTTTGGAAGGCTACTGAGGTCCTTTGCTGCTTGCAATAATTTAGCAATAAAAAGTCAGAGTTGTTCGCTGAGCAATGCATCATCCTCCGCAACCCAAGAGATGCGATTAGAGCTGCTGAAGAACTGAAGCATGTAATCGATAGTGACCACAGTTTGACAGCGTTGGATCCAAGCTGGTGGGGGCCCAGGAGTTAGTGGGCAGGCAGGGGTTAGAGAAATAAGACTGCGGCTTCAGAACGAGGTGAGCGGCACAGCCTGCTCATTAGCCAACTTTCATTAATTGCTTGCGACTTTTTAAAGGGGGGAAAAAAACTTCTAATGTACGGCGGTAAACAAACACAGATCAAGCAATTATCGCCTTAATCTCTCTTCGAGCTTCCTTCTGCAAGAGTTTCATTTTTCTTTCATTGTTAAAATAAAACAAACCTTACAGGAGTTAATCCCAGAGAGGGAGAAGAATAGAGCAAGAGTCATAAATATATTCTTGTATCTCTGTTGTTTATTGTTCATAATAATGTTATTGTTAATAATAATAATAATAATAATAATAATAATATGCATCTATATGCCATCTTTTTCTCCAAACTCAAGGTGGTGTACCTGGTGCACTCGCTCCTCATTTAATCCCCCAAACAACTCTGTGAGGTAGGTTAGGCTGAGAGGCAGTGACTGGCCCAGGGTCACCCAGTGAGCTTCATGGCCGAGTGGGGATTTGAACCCTGATCTTCCAGTGAGCACTCAGGGCTGATTTCCTTCAGAATGGATAGGTTTGTTCTTCTTGCAGTCCGTGGGACTCTCAAGAGTCTCCTCCAGCACCATAATTCAAAAGCATCAATCCTTGTGCGCAATGCCAGTTCACATTTAGAATCTCTTGTTCAACAATCATAGAATTGTGGAGTTGGAAGGGATCCCAAGGGTCATTTAGCCCAACACCATAATTCTCAACTAAAGCATCCATGGCAGATGGCCATCCAACCTCTGCTTAAAAACCTCCAAGGAAGGTGAGTCCGTTGCACTGTCAAACAGCTCTTACCCTCGGAAAGTTCTTCCTGATGCTGAGTTGGGATGAACAATGGGCCTTTCAAATAAGATAGGAAGAGCTGGAGAAGGCACAAAATGGACAACGAAAGCTGCAAACCAAAAGCCACTTTCTTGGGACCAAGCCTCACTGAACTGAGTAGGATTTACCTAAAAACTCAAGAGCCCTGCAGAGTCAGACCCAAGGCCCACCTAAATCTAGCATCCTGTTTTCACACTGGCCAACATGGCACACTTCTTCCATCATGGCATGACAGCCTTTTTCCCCACGGATGTCTAACCCTCTTCTAAAGCCATCCAGGTTTCTGGCTATCATTACCTCTTGAAGGAGCAAATTCCATCTCTTAACCATGCGCCGGGTGAAGAAGTACTTCTTTTTTGATCTGCCTTGACTCTTCCTTTTAAAAAATAAATAAACATTTCCCCCCCTTTTTTAACAGTATCCTTATACAATTAAATCATTTTTGATTTTTTTTTATACATCTGAGATTACTTGAATCCCTGGATCCCCCCCAGTTTCCAATGTTTCTCTCTTTCTTTCTACTGCATCTAATTACATTTTTCAAATTTGTTTTATATCCATTTTTAGCTTTAGCCTCATCACATTATAAGTGTTAAAACAATCCTGGCAACGTTTTTAAATATCTACAGTGATCTTTTAAGGTACTCTGTAAATTTTTCCCACTCTTTACTAAATTTCTTGCCATCTTGGTGTCTGATCATCCCGGTCATTTTTGCCATTTCGGCAACCTCCACCATCTTGGTTATCCATTCTTCTTTTGCTGGGACTTTCTCTTCCTTCCATTTCTGGGCGGAAAGCATTCTTGCGGATGTTGACGTATACATAAATAATCTTTTCAAGATGAAATACCAAAGGACTGCCTTGACTCTTCCAATATCCAGCTTCCTTGGATGGCCCCGGTTTCTACAATTATGAGAGAAGAAAAACTTTTCACTAGATTGAGGTTGAATCCTGACAAGACAGAAGTACTGTTCTTGGGGACAGGGTGTGGGCGGGTGTGGGGGACTCCCTGGTCCTGAACGGGGTAACTGTGCCCCTGAAGGACCAGGTGCGCAGCCTGGGAGTCGTTTTGGACTCACAGCTGTCCATGGAGGCGCAGGTTAATTCTGTGTCCAGGGCGGCTGTCTATCAGCTCCATCTGGTACGCAGGCTGAGACCCTACCTGCCCGCAGACTGTCTCGCCAGAGTGGTGCATGCTCTGGTTATCTCCCGCTTGGACTACTGCAATGCGCTCTACGTGGGGCTACCTTTGAAGGTGACCCGGAAACTGCAACTAATCCAGAATGCGGCAGCTAGACTGGTGACTGGGAGTGGCCGCCAGGACCACATAACACCGGTCCTGAGAGAACTACATTGGCTCCCAGTACGTTTCCGAGCACAATTCAAAGTGTTGGTGCTGACCTTTAAAGCCCTAAACGGCCTCGGTCCTGTATACCTGAAGGAGCGTCTCCACCCCCACCGTTCAGCCCGGACACTGAGATCCAGCGCCGAGGGCCTTCTGGTGGTTCCCTCACTGCGAGAAGCAAATCTACAGGGAACCAGGCAGAGGGCATTCTCAGTAGTGGCGCCCGCCCTGTGGAACGCCCTCCCAGCAGAGGTCAAAGAGATAAACAACTATCTGACATTCAGAAAATACCTGAAGGCAGCCCTGTTTAGGGAAGTTTTTAGCCTGTGATATTTTAATGTATTTTAATATCTGTTGAAGGCCGCCCAGAGTGGCTGGGGGGACCCAGCCAGATGAGCAGGGTACAAATAAATAATAATAATAATAATAATAATAATTATTATTATTATTATTATTATTATTATTAATCTACGATGGGCAGCCACCTCAAGGAGGGGAATCTGCCGAGGTAATTCACCCAAGGGCTCTTCTTCCTATACAGAACATTTCCTGCTTTTCTTGCTCCCAGGGGACTGGGAGAAGGTTTGTTTTGTTTTGTTTTCTTTGTTAGGAGAAAGGGTTTCCCACAACAAATGATTCTCAAGGATTTCAGCATTGCACTCCAGCCAGCTGTTAGCAGGAAATGGAACCTCCAAAGAGACCAGGTCTTGGGAAAATGCATGACCATCCATCCCAGAAGACTCTCCAGGTTAATGTGAACAGGAAGTTTAATTGGAATCCAGCGGGGGTCGGATGGTTGTACACACTGCCCTGTTCGCTTCAAAGCAGCTGCTGAATGAAAGCATTTACAGCGAGACTTTTCAGTGTTTTCAGCCAGACAGGTCCACTGAACAGCGAATGGGAGCCTTCCTCCTCCTCAAAGGCTTCTTGCAACTTCTTGCAGCTTGAACTGTGCCTAGAAAGCATGGTTCTCTGCGGGTTTTCCTCTTGCTCCACTCCTTCCCAAGGGAAAACCTATTCTTTGGTGATGAATCGGAACAGAGGGAAATCCGGGGGGGGGGGGGACTCAAATCGCTGTTTACTCCAAACTAGCAAATAATAAAATTTAATTATTATTGAGTGCTGAGGAGCTGTTTTTCCCTGGGGGGAATTCAGCGGGACAAGGGGAATTGTGGATAAGCCCTCGGATATCTCTCTTATCCACTCTATTTCTCCATCCTTCTTCCGCTAAATATCAGACTACCGATCTCAAAACACAAACGGGAAGAAGTCATGCAAGATTCTCCCCCTCCCTCTGCCGCTTGCCCCGATTTGAAGCTGCAATCCAGGAAGATGAAACTGAAGCAGTTTTCGAAGTGCTTTTTGTGGTGTGTCTGTGTGTTTCAGCTCAGGGAATTGCTCAGAGAAAATTGACTCGAGGCTGTGTGCTGATCAGCTGCAAAGCTGTGGATCATAGCTGGTGTCTGCAAGGTCTCCAGTTTTAATAGCGTGACTCTAGAGTAAGCGATTTGGGAATTTGCGCCTAATGTTTCTTTTCCATTTGTTACACAGGTGACTGTTTTTATTTTGGTGGAAGGGTTGCATTCCCACGTTGAAACCGCATAGAAACCCAGAGACAGAAACATCCCAGAACACACACACACACAAAATGGAATTTGTTCTCGCAAAAGAAGGCTCGGAGGCCACCAATTTGGTTTTTTTAAATATTAAACTTTATTTAAAGTTCATAGTAATAAAATCGAGTCATACAGATAGTAACATAACATAGCGTAGCGTAGCCTGGCCTAGCCTAGCCTAGCCTAGCCTAGCCTAGCCTAGCCTAGCCTAGCATAACTTAACTTAACTTAACTTAACTAAATTATAACACGCTCGCATTTCTTCGTTGCAATTGACCCTTTTCTCAGTGGCCACCAATTTGGATGGCTTTATAGAAGAGGACTGGACCTAATGGTCAGGGGTCCCTTTACCTTTACCTTTATAGAAGAGGAAACAAAATAAAAAATAAAAGAATTCCTTCCAGTAGCACCTTAGAGACCAGCTAAGTTTGTTCTTGGTATGAGCTTTCGTGTGCATGCACACTTCTTCAGATACACTGAAACAGAAGCCACCAGACTCTTATATATAGTGAGAGGGTGGGAGGGGTATTACTCAGAAGGGTGGTGGGAATGGGTGATAGGCTGATAGCTGTGGTAAACCTGTTGACGACTGTTAATGACTGCAATTAGTCTTACAGGAAAAAGCAAGGGGTGAGAAGGTTAAAAAGAGCTTTGTCATGTATAATGAGATAATAATCCAATGTCTTTGTTCAGACCAGGTCTCTCCATGGTTTTAAGCTTGGTAATGAGTTGCAATTCAGCAACTTCTCTTTCCAGTCTATTTCTGAAATTCCTTTGCAATAAGACAGCTACTTTGAGATCTTGTATAGAGTGTCCTGGGAGATTGAAGTGTTCTCCTACTGGTTTCTCTGTCTTGTGATTCCTGATGTCAGATTTATGTCCATTTATTCTTTGGCGTAGGGGTTGGCCTGTTTGTCCAATATAGAGAGCTGAACCTCTTTATAGAAGAGGTTTAGACAAATCAATGGAGGCTAAGGCTAACTATGATGGTTATGTTCTATGACTATGTTCTGTCTCCACTCTCTGTGGCAGCAGGTCTCTGAATAGCAGTTATTGAAAATCCTAGGTGGGGAGAAAGATGTTGCACTCAGGTTCTGCCTGTGAGAACCGAAGGCTAGTGGGGAAAAAACCTCACAGCTAGAAGTGTCCCAAAGAAGGGGCCAAAGTTCTCAAGACTGCTAATTTGCCATTTGGTCTAATTTATTTTATATACAAATTTAGTGACTCAGGAGTGTCAGGTACCACAACTCCATGGGAGTGTCTGGATTTAGTGCGGCTCAATATTATTTTTTAAAACATTTTCCCCCTGTGAATATGCAGATCAGCAGAAGTTGTGGTGAGGGGGAGAGTATTTTGTATTGAATTGAATAAATATTTATTGTCATTGTCCCCTCACAGGAACAACGAAATCCCTTCATTGCTATATCAACTCAAATAAGGCACGCCACATAATTTAAAAATACTGATCAACACAATACAATACAGAACAATATAACAAATGAAATAAGATGACTTCAAAGTCCCGAGTTTCCATTTAAGGCCAAAATTGCTCTAGGAAACCAGTATGGCGCTGAGCTGGGAGGGGAGGGAGACTGCCCCCTGTGCTCTGCACATTGAAGGCAGTTTTCTACCCATTCGTAGACGTTACCCTTACTGCTGGCTTTTGTGGTTGAAGGAGAAAAATAAAATAAAATGCTTGACCAGCAGTTTACCACCTCAGGTGTAGAGGTGCAACTGAACAAAGGCCCTCCAAATGTTGATGAACTACAACTCCCATCAACCCTGATCATTGGTGATGCTGCTTGGGGCTGATGGGGTTTTTAAGTCCATCAATATCTGGAGGGCCACAGGTTCCTCACCACTGGTCTACTGTGGTCAGGAACAAATCCACAAGGCTTCAGTTAGAGATCTTTTCCAGTCCTGCTACTCTAACTGGAGTCCTGTCAGAGGTTGAAGCTGGCACTGTCTGCATGCTCTCGACCCCTGAGCAATGATATCTCCTCAAAGGAGGGAGCAGAAGGTTCGCCCATGATCAGGAGAAGGAGGAGGAGGAATCTGGTGGTCTTCACAGATATAGACCTATGCAAAGTGACAAGCCAGTTCCTGACCCTTCAGCCCTGATGCATTTTTCGGTGCCATTTTGGCAGGGGTGTAGCAAGGGGGGGCGGGCCGCCCCGGGCAGCGCCCTGCTGGGGGTGACAAATAGGGCGGTTTAAAAAAAAAAAAAATTAAGGCTATTTTTGGCACTGCCGGGGTGGAGCCGCAGGGGCAGCCAGCGAGGAGCGGTGTCACTCCCCCCTCGCTGGCCGCCCCTGCGGCTCCACCCCGGTAGCGCCGAAAATAGCCCCCCCTTCCAGCGGCTTTTCCCGCCGCTGGCTGGCTTGCAGAGCCAGGGAACGGAAAGGGACGGGCCAGCGAGGAGGGGTGACACCCCTCCTCGCTGGCCCGCCCTTCTCCCTTCCCCGACTTGTGCACCAAGGGGGTGCCAGGCAGCGGCTTCGGGAGACTCTGCAGCCCGCAGAGACTCCCCAAGCCGCCGCCCGCCCGGCACCTGTTGGTGCGGCGGCTGCTCGTGCCGGCGCACCAAAGGGGTGCCGGGCGCTGGTTTCGGGAGACTCTGCATGACGCCATGACGCATGCACACGCCGCGACGCCCCGCCCCCGGGGGTGCCTCTTGGCTTCCCGCCCCGGGTTGCCAAGGGGCTAGGAACGCCCCTGCATTTTGGCCTCCTCTAAACAGCGCTGTGTCTCTCCTGTGGAACATTTTCAGCACCAGTAACCCAAAAAAGCAAGGATTAATTGTGTATGAAGTGCAGCTGTTTAGGCCTGCTGCCCCAGGAGGAAGGTTTCTCCATTCACCAGGAACAGGAGAGAGAATTTGTTTTGAGAGGTTTTGTGGCTTTATGTTCTAACTCTCTAGGAATGCTTTTGTCTTTCCAAGTGGTTTTCTTCGCCCAGCTCCTTAAAGGAAGCTAGGGATGTTTGTAGCATCAATGGATCCCCTGCCGCCACCGCCTCCTCTCATAAGAGGTGATCACACAGCAGAACTTTTAACCCTTGAGTGTTAGGAACTCCTAAGATAATTTGGCATCAAACTACCAGTAAGCCAGGCTTCCTCAACCTCGGCCCTCCAGTTGTCTTTGGCCTACAATTCCCATGATCCCTAGCTAGCAGGACCAGTGGTCAGGGATGATGGGAATTGTAGTCTCAAAACATTTGGAGGGCCGAGGTTGAAGAAGCCTAAACGAAACTCACTGCTGCTGCTGCTTCTCTCTCTCTCTCTCTCTCTCTCTTTCTGGCTGCATGCACACCGTACAGTTAAAGCACACTGAATCCTGGGGAAGGATAGTTTACCTAGCAAAAACCCACTAAGTTCACCAAGCCCTTGGTAGGCTGGTTTTGGCTTGCAAAAACACACAAGCTCTCTCTACATGTGGTAGGCCGGGTGAAGGCCAATCAACTGTACAATAATCCCGGGGAAATGGAGGTTCTTTGGGTAGGTGGCTCCACAAGATAGACACGTTACCTGTTCTGGATGGGGTTGCCCTCCTTCTGAAGGCACAAGTGTGTGGTTTGGGGGTACTCCTGGATACTGGTCTTTGTCACTGGTGGCCCAAGTGTCCTCTGTGGCAAGTAGTGCCGTTTCCTAGCTTCTGTTTCTCCACCTACAGCAGTTCCTGGACAGGAATAGCCTGGCTGCTGTAAAAACTTTGCCATTGTTTACTGACATTTTGGTTGGTATTGTGGATTTTTGTGTTTTTCTTCTTATGTACCAGCATGCAGGCCTGGAGTGGCGTCCAAGAAACTCATCCCATCGACACAAGGAATTACGCTTCCTCAACAAAACTTCCCTCATCCCCCACCCTCTGGAGCAGGGTTTTTTTTTTTAATCATTTTTATTTGGTTTTATGAATACAGTGGTACCTTGGTTTAAGAACAACTTATCTTATGAACAACTTGGATTAACTCGGAAGTAGGTGTTTTGGTTTGTGAACTATGCCTTGGAAGCAGAACATGTTCTGCTTCCTGTTGAGTGTGTTCCATTTGTAAATTGAGTCCCCCGCTGCTATGGGAAAGCACGCCTTGGTTTAATAATGCTTTGATTTAAGAACGAATTTCCGGAATGGATTAAGTTCGTAAACCAAGGTACCACTGTACAGAGTTATAAACAAAGAACTGAAAATATTATATCCACATACCGGTGGGACTCCCCCCCCCCTCCATGGGGTCCCATTTTCAGCATTTAATACTACATATTCTTCCATGCTCCAATTTTTATATCAAGCCATATTATCCATGGTAATTGTTACATTACAAGTGAATTCAAAATCCTGCTAATGTTTCCATCTGCTTACAGTGGTCTCCTAAATAACCTATAATTCCCCCCCCCCATTCTTTTATAATCTTTTCTGTTCTGTTGGTTTCTGAGTTTCCCAGTCAGTTTTGCCATCTTGGCATAGTCCATCAGCTTGTTTTGTCACTCCTCTCTGGTAGGGACTTTATCTTCTTTCCAGTGTGAGAGCCAGTGTGGTGTAGTGGTTAAGAGTGATAGACTCGTAATCTGGTGAACTGGGTTCGCGTCTCCGCTCCTCCACATGCAGCTGCTGGGTGACCTTGTGCTAGTCACACTTCTTTGAAGTTTCTCAGCCCCACTCACCTCACAGAGTGTTTATTGTGGGGAAGGAAGGGAAAGGAGAATGTTAGCCGCTTTGAGACTCCTTCGGGTAGTGATAAAGTGAGATATCAAATCCAAACTCCTCCTCCTCCTCCTCCTCCTCCTCCTCCTCTTCTTCTTCTTCTTCTTCTTCTTCTTCTTCTTCTTCTTCTTCTTCTTCCTCCTCCATCTCTGGGCTAGTAGCACCCGGGCGGCTGTTGTTGCATACATAAAAAGTATTTTCTGTTCCTTTGTTATTTTAAGCATTTTTTTCATTTCATTATATATCATCTCCCAGAAAGCTTTTATTACCTTGTTGTTATTGCTGTTTGACAGAGAGATTTCGGGACCTGCTGTTCCTACATTCCACTTGGGGTGCTGAGATCCTGCCGGTCTTCCAGCAGAGGCATTATCCCAAGTAAGTAAACGTTACCTTCTCCTTGGGAAGAATTAGATAAGAAAAAAAAAGGCAAGTTTCGTCCTGTGGTTTCCCGTGGTGCAAAAGAGATGGGTCTCTGAGCTCCCAGACTGATGGATAAGCCACCGATCTCAGTGTCTGGGCAGCATCGACACAGGGAAGGGTCTAGTTAGGTTAATCCCTCTGTGTATCTTTTGGTATTCCTTCTCTCGTGATGACAGACACACCTGGATTTTTAACAAAGCATCCTAGGTAGGTGCCACACACGCACGCACGCACACACACATACGTCACAGCCTGCTAAAACCATTGAAGCATGCAAGCCGACTGAATCAGGAACCTGGTTTTTGTGGCAGCCAAGTGGTAGACAGAGGTACCTTCCAATGAGAGCTTGCTTGCTTTCAGAAGAATGAGAGCTAAGACAGAGATAGATGAGAGTGCACCCATAATTGGAACGGGCCCATCAGAATCGCATGCCACTTTTATTGTTAATTAACAAGGTGTCCGCCATTATCAAGGGCTGTGGGGGAGAGGGCTTGCATGCTGCAAAGATCTTGAGATGTTCCCTATCATGCAAGACATGCAAATATGTCTTTGGGTCTGTCAGCGATGGAGGTTTGGTTTTGACCTCAGCACAGCAGTATTCCAAAATGGAGTGGTTTCCCCTTTTCTCTCTCCTAGGTGAGCATACAGAAATATATCCTTTGAGGAATGGGGGCTAAATCTGCCCCCTGCCCCTGGCGACCTATAGCCTTTGAAAAGGAAGTGTCATCTCATCTGCATAGCTCCATTTTCTCATCTGCATAACCCCATTCTGGGTTCTGCACTTGGGACTCAGCTACACTAGTAAAAAAAACCCATTGTTTTAAATGCATTATAAACATGCGGCACCAGATGGCGCTGTAGAGTACAAAACTTTTCTATGTGGTTTTACATAGCGGTTTTTTTTCTCTTTTGTTACAACGATTTAATTTATGACTTATTTATAACATATATTTTTTCCCCTGTGTGAAGATCTACCCTCTGCCATGCTTGAGACCTGGCTTTCTCTATACCTACTCTGTATTTCAATTCCAAACGATCTCTCTGTGTGCTGCCCCTTAGGTAGCCAAAATGGCAACAACCATGCTCACTAAGAGGTAGCACAGATATGGGGTAACAGGACCCTGCTTTTCTTGTATCTTCTCTTGGTGTACTTGGCCTACATCGATCGATCTATTTATCTAATTGGAGGCCACCAACATTTTTGGGCTGGTGGATCTATCTGGAATTTTGTGAAAGTGCCATGAGCTCTAGTTGCATGATGGCTGCCATGGGAGCATGGCATAGCACAAAATGGCTGCCACACCTAAAGGACCAGAAAAAGAAATAGGACCCTGAAATGGTCTTTCAGCGCCTCTCCTCAGCTACCACCACACTGTCTCACAGAGAGAATCTCTTTGCACCTCTCCTGTGTTTAGAACAGAAAGGAGGGAAGGAAGGAAGGAAGGAAGGAAGGAAGGAAGGAAGGAAGGAAGGAAGGAAGGAAGGAAGGTGTCTATTACTGCCATTCAATGATATTTAGCCATGTTTGTGGGTTGGGTGTTCAATGAAGGAGAGGTTGAGCCGCTGCAAGCAGGAAGTGGGCCTGGAACAGCAAAGAGTTCCTCATGCATTTTATAGAATATATAGTGCTGATAAACATTTACTAGAATTGTGACTTCAGTCCTATGCATGCTGAAGAGGAAGTCCTATTGAACCAAGTAAGTGGACATAGAATGGTTCTGCTTGCCTGATGTTTTTAGTATCATCATCCATAGGAATTCATGTAGTCAGTATGCTTTATCAACTGCATTGCATTTGTCCTCACAGCAGCCTTTATTGCTGCTATTCAACTGTGTGAATATTTCTTTTTTTCGCATGTTTAGTTTAGTTAAAATACACCGAGGTTGTTTTAAAAAAAGCACACACACACACACACAACCCGAAATGAAGAAATGAAGAAAGCTGAGAGGGGAAGGTTGTTGTTGTTGTTTAGTCGTTTAGCCGTGTCCGACTCTTTGTGACCCCATGGACCAGAGCACGCCAGGCACTCCTGTCTTCCACTGCCTCCTGCAGACTCATGTTGGTCAGACTCATGTTGGTAGCTTCGAGAACACTGTCCAACCATCTTGTCCTCTGTCGTCCCCTTCTCCTTGTGCCCTCCATCTTTCCCAACATCAGGATCTTTTCTAGGGAGTCTTCTCTTCTCACGAGGTGGGCAAAGTATTGGAGCCTCAGCTTCAGGATCTGTCCTTCCAGTGAGCACGCAGGGCTGATTTCCTTCAGAATGGATAGGTTTGATCTTCTTGCAGTCCATGGGACTCTCAAGAGTCTCCTCCAGCACCATAATTCAAAAGCATCAATTCTTCGGCTATCAGCCTTCTTTATGGTCCAGCTCTCACTTCCATACATCCCTACTGGGAAAACCATAGCTTTAACTATACGGACAGGGGAAGGAAGAGGGCATTTTTGCCACAGATTTGAGATGAAACAGTGCAGTGGGAAGATGTGAGGAGGTTGTTCCAGGTGGCACGAGATGAAGGGGAGAAGGTTCTCTGGAACACAGCAGGGCCAGATTGAGCGGAAGATCAAGACCATTGGAAGTCGAGCATTGGATGTACAGAAGAAAGAGGGATTGCGCCAAAGAGAGAGAGAGAGAGACTTCATTAAAACAGATAGACAACTGCCAAGAATGGCTTAAAAAACCAACAGGGCGACTGTTCTGAACTGGCTCCAGAAGCAGAGATAGAAACAGCAGAGTTGCTGGCTCTGAGAAGGAAGCCCTCACAGCATTCTGAATTGAAATGTTTCCCTGGTTCATTCAAACACATGCCAGGACTAGGCACATCCACACCGCCTCCTGATGTGACTCAGGCTGACCCAGAAAACAGCCAACCCAATCCCACCCCCAAAGCAATCAGTGTCTGTCACCACCTGATTCGGCCAGAGCCTGGATCTTCCCTGAATCAGCTCAATTTGGTTCAGGCTTTGGCCAAATCCAGTGCACAGACCTGCCACAAAAATTGAATAATGAACGATCCCTTAGGTTGTGGCCTGGAACATTGCAGAGGGAAGTTAATATAATACCACCCTGTTCCAGATTAGGATTGTAAGGGCTGTAACTCAGTGGTGGAGCATCTGCCTGGCGTGCAACATGTCCCAGATGTCTCCAGTTAGGGCTGGGGAAAGCTGCTGCCTGAAACCCTGGAGAGCCACTGCCAGTCAAAGTAGACAATACTGCAATAGATAGACCAACAGTCTGATTCGGTGTACATAATGCATACAGTGGTACCTCGGTCTACGAACAGCCCTGTTAATGAACTATTCGGTATACGAACTCCGCAAAACCGGAAGTAGGTGTTCTGGTTAGCGAACTTTACCTCGGAAGCCGAACGATGAAAGGGCACCAGCGGCAGGAGGCTTCAGTAGGGAAAGCCCACTTCCGTTTAAGAACGGCTTTGGTTTAAGAACGGACCTCCGGAACGGATTAAGTTCTTAAACCGAGGTACCACTGTATATTTTTCTGCATTTGGATATTTTGTGAAATAAACTCTTAAGGGGGGGGGGAATTGCAACTCTATTACCAATTGAACAACATTTCCCTGCCAAATTCTTCTCTGGTGTGGACTGTATAAACTGAGTGTTTTACCCTTTACTCTTCCAGCACGTTGAATGCTGTGCCAATGAAATGCTGGGTGCCCTGGGAACAGCATTTCCCAAGGCTCCTTGTGCCCGGGATGGTGCCAAGCATGCTAATGAGTTTTGAGGCATGTAATTTTCTGGATTTCTGAGATCCGTACTAAAAAATGATGTGGCCTGAAATCAGAGAATTCAGCCCCTGCGCTAAAGCATCCTCAGCTGATAGATAGATGATAGATGATAGATATAGATAGATGATAGATAGATAGATAGATAGATAGATAGATAGATAGATAGATAAATAGATAGATAGATAGATATAGATAGATAGACAGATGATAGATAGATAGAGATGATAGATAGATAGATAGATGATAGATAGATAGATAGATAGATAGATAGATAGATAGATGATAGATAGATAGATGATATAGATAGATGATAGATAGCCTCTCCTTGAGGACCTCCAGGGAGGTGGAAATCTCCCTAACCCTGATAATTGGTTCCATTGTCAGATGGCTCCTACCATTGGTAAGGTAAAGGGACCCCTGACCGTTAATTCCAGTTGCGGACAACTCTGGGGTTGCGGTGCTCAACTCACTTTATTGGCCGAGGGAGCCGGTGTACAGCTTCCGGGTCATGTGGCCAGCATGACTAAGCCGCTTCTGGTGAACCAGAGCAGCACACGGAAATGCCCTACCATTGGTACATTTCCTCTAATGTTCAACCAAGATCTAGCGTTCTGTGAGTTAAGTCCATTAGATCTGGGGTTGTGGAGGACTAATCTTTGTGGCTGTCCTCAAAGTTTTGGAAAAGTGTGATCATGTCCATCTGCATTCTTCTCTCTTTGTGGTGTTCAGGAAAGAGGGAGGGCCCTGATTCCAAGCCAGAAAGGAACTTTGCTTGAAAATGCTGCTCAGTTTGTAACCTAGCCAAGCTTTGCAAGCTGGACGAGTTTGCATTTCAAGCCAGGTAATTACAAACCTCTGTGACACCTTTCAACCTGAGCTTTAAGATGATGCAAATTTGTGACAGTCCACCTGCATGAGTAACATTTCACTGGTGCTAATCAACCGACGTTGAATTTTCCCAGTGGGTTTGCAAGTGTCAATCTGGTTTCGTGAGTAGTTCGGCGCGCCGGAAAAGAGTAGGCCTAATTTGAATAAAGAAAAAGCTTGGGGATTTTGGGATGGCATGCAAAGTAGCATTGGCCTATGAAACAGCAAAATAAGAAAACTTTAAGTTGCTCTTGTGCCTTTAGCAGGAAATTAATGTGTATAGAAAAGGCACAGCAGTGGGTGGCAGTTGAAAAGTTGGCAACGCTAAAGCAGTCTTGTGAAGGGGTCAATGTGTGTTCATTTGCAATGCAAAAAATGAACAGGTCGAGACAGATCAAGCTTGGATAGAATCATAGAATCATAGAGTTGGAAGAGACCACAAGGGCCATCCAGTCCAACCCCCTGCCAAGCAGGAAACACCATCAAAGCATTCCTGACAGGTGGCTGTCAAGCCTCTGCTTAAAGACCTCCAAAGAAGGAGACTCCACCACACTCCTTGGCAGCAAATTCCACTGCCGAACAGCTCTTACTGTCAAGAAATTCTTCCTAATGTTTAGGTGGAATCTTCTTTCTTGTAGTTTGAATCCATTGCTCCGTGTCCGCTTCTCTGGAGCAGCAGAAAACAACCTTTCTCCCTCCTCTATATGACATCCTTTTATATATTTGAACATGGCTATCATATCACCCCTTAACCTTCTCTTCTCCAGGCTAAACATACCCAGCTCCCTAAGCCGTTCCTCATAAGGCATCGTTTCCAGGCCTTTGACCATTTTGGTTGCCCTCCTCTGGACATGTTCCAGCTTGTCAGTATCCTTCTTGAACTGTGGTGCCCAGAACTGGACACAGTATTCCAGGTGAGGTCTGACCAGAGCGGAATACAGTGGTACTATTACTTCCCTTGATCTAGATGCTATACTCCTATTGATGCAGTCCAGAATTGCATTGGCTTTTTTAGCTGCTGCATCACACTGTTGACTCATGTATGCATAGCCAGTGATCCAGAAGCATGTTGAACCATTCATAAGACACTCTCAGTGTGTTCAAATTCATCGAAAATACCAACATAGGCCAATGTAAGGTGTGGCAGAGATCTCTTATGAATGCATTCGCCTTCCAGGTATTCAGAAATTGCTTTGCTCATTTGCCCCACCCTCAAAAAACCTTTTTTTTTTTAAAGAAGAAATGGCAGCTCATTTTTACTGGTGAATTTCAATGGAATGCCAGCCTCCAAATCTATCCCAATATGTGTGTGTGTTTTTAAAAAATCAGAGTTGTGTGTGTGTATTTATCATATAATTAGATGCAAGGAACAGTTTCCCCGCTGTTACTGCTTGAGGTCTTGTGTCTCCTGGCAGCTAATGGCGAGATCTGCTGAACGTTTTTTCAACTCCTTGTTCATTTCCACAGAAGCAGTGGGTACTCTCCCTCTCTTAAAACCACAAACTCTTTGAACCATCATCTCATGCTGCTTAGATTATTGAGCTGTAGCACTCTTTGAAATGATAATGGTCCTTCATTATAGCTCAGCAACCGGATTGACTGAAACGGTGCCCTTCCCAGAGAAGAATAAGGACTGGTTGCCTTCCCTTTCTTTTGCTTCATTTTGTTCTATGTTTTCCACACAGGGAGAGTCAGCCACACTTTGGCAGCTCATTAAAAGAGAAATCTTTACATATGTTATTTGGAGCCATTGGCTGCCGTATATAATATAATTAATCTTTTGCAATAAATGGTTTGCTCATTACAGGAAATGGTTCGTTGGCATCACAGCTCATTAACAAACAAGCTGAGGACTATATATAAATACACCCTATAGAGAGAGAGAGAGAGAGAGAGTCTACAAGCACAGCCATGCTAATATTGAAGAAATTTATGAAACCTATGAAAAACAGAGTTTAGCTTTCTGTAGCTCTAGAATGACGTTGATGTCTCTATGGACTCTTGATCACCTTGGTTGCTCTCCTCTGCACACATTCCAGCTTGTCAACATCCTTCTTAAATTGTGGCACCCAAAATTGGACACAGTATGCCTGGCGTGGTCTGGCCAAAGCAGAATAGAGTGGAACTATTACTTTCCTTGCTCTGGACATTATACTTTTGTTGATGCAGCCTAGAATAGCATTAGCTTTTTTTGCTGCTGCGTCATGCTATTGACTCATGTCCAGATTGTGGTCTACTAAGACCTCTATTTATTAAAATAGCTCTAGCTCAGTCCTGTCAACAATGACTGGCAGTAATTCTCCATGGTTTCAGGCAGGGGTCTCTCTCAGCCCTCCCTGGAGAAGCCAAGGGTTGGATGTGGGACATTTTGCTTGCCCTACCACTGAGTGACAGGGAGCCTTCTAGAGGAAAGGCGGTGAAGGATGCAAGCAAGGAAAGATGCAATGTGTGTAATATGAATTTGCACAGCCCTTTGTTACCCTCCTGCTTCTCCAATTCACTCCAGAGCTCAAGCATTGATGGCATCTTCCAGCAACCTAGTTGTTCTGTCTCCAAAGCAAAATTCAGATGCGCTGCAGAATAGCTGGACAGCTAGCAGCTGGGGAATGTGGCCAGCAGCCACAGAACAGCAGTAGCAGCCAATGAAATTAGGTGCCAAAGCTATTGCAAGTGGTGTCTAACCAGCTAGCTGGAGCTGCTTTGTGCTGAGACCAAAAGGTGCAGAAGCTGTCAGGATGAAAGGATTGGGGTTTTGTTCTGTTGTTTGTTTGTTTGTTTGTTTTTTTGCATTGAGGGTGTGTGTATCAGTAGGGTGAGGTGTCAGGCTATAGACCTGTTGGTAGCAATACAGAATTGAGTGGGATTTCCTCCAATATTTTTATTTTGGGCTGCTACTTTAAAAAAGAATCAAATTAAAGTATGCAGTATAGTAAGGTTACCAGATTTTTTTCAATGAATCCAGGGACACTTTTCAACTTCAGTCGGAATGATAGGATTTTGTCAGGGGGCTGATTTTTAAATCTGGGGACTGTCCCTGGGAAACGGGGACATCTGGTAACCTTACAGTATAGCACAGAGTACAACCTTCCTTCCTTCCTTCCTTCCTTCCTTCCTTCCTTCCTTCCTTCCTTCCTTCCCTCTCTTTTTTCTTCTTTCTTTCTTTCTTTCTTTCTTTCTTTCTTTCTTTTCTCTCCTTCCTTCCCTCTTTTTTCTTCTTTCTTTCTTTCTTTCTTTCTTTCTTTCTTTCTTTCTCTCTCTCTCTCTCTCTCTTTCTTTCTTTCTTTCTTTCTTTCTTGGTGCCACCTAAGGACATCACATTTACAGAGCAGCTTGAGCCAAAATATATGCACAAAGACCTCAGCTGAGTGATAGACCATCTGCTCTGCACACAGAAGGTCCCTAAATCAATCCCTGGCATCACTATGTAAGGCTGGAAGAAACTCTGGAGAGTCCCTGTCAGTCTGTGTAAACAGTACTCACCTTGATGGACCAATGACCTGAGCTTCCTATGTCTCTGCTCCATGAAGCTGAGGACCATTTTCTAATGTTATGGGGAAGAGTAGGGAGAGGGCTTCCATGGGCTCCTTTGCTTTTCCTCCTCTCTCATAACACTCGAACCTGCGGACATCCAATGAAGCTAAATGTGGGAAGATTCAGAACAAATCAAAGAAAGTCCTTCTTCATGTAATGCATAGTTAAACTATGCAACTCGTGCCCACAGGAGGCAGCGTTGGCCACCAACCTAGATGGCTTCAAAAGAAGATTAGGTACGGTAAATTCATGGAGGACAGAGCTAGCTACTAGCCATGATGACTGGCATGATGCAAGCTGGCCTATGGTGTGCTCTGCCACCATAGTTGGAGGCAGCAATGCTACTGAATTTCGGTTTCTGGAAGCCACAGTAGGGGAGAGCTCTGTTGCGCTCGAGTCCTGCTTGCAGGTTTCCCACAGGCATCTGGTTGGCCACTGTGTGAAAAGGATGCTGGACCAGATGGGTTGTTGACCTGATCTGGCAAGCTCTCCTTATGTCCTCAGGTTCAGGCTCTGTCATTGCTGGTGCACACTCTTGCTGTAACCCCCAGAACCTGCTGTTAAAGTAGTCCTCACAATATGTGATCTCCTGCTCTGGAGGGGTAGGACTCAAACCAATGGCTCCAAGTTACAGGAAATGTTTGACAGTGGAACAGGTTGTGGACTCTTCTTCCTTGGAGGTTTTTAAGCAGAGGTTGGATGGTCATCTGCCATGGATGCCTTAGCTGAGATTCCTGCATTGCAGGTACTACACTTGATCTTAGCCAAAAGGCCGAGAAGCGATGCATTGCAGGGGATTGGACTAGATGACCCTTGGGTTCCCTTCCAACTCGACAGTTCTATGATTCTAAGTATGGCCTGTCGTCCATGCATTATGGCCAGCCAGGGCAACCAGGTGCTCAGTAACCACCCCCACCTTCATCTGCCAGTGTGGTGTGGTGGTTAAGAGCGGTAGACTCGCAATCTGGTGAACCGGGTTCGTGTCTCCGCTCCTCCACATGCGGTTGCTGGGTGACCTTGGACTAGTCACACTTCTCTGAAGTCTCTCAGCCCCACTCACCTCACAGAGTGTTTGTTGTGGGGGAGGAAGGGAAAGGAGAATGTTAGCCGCTTTGAGACTTCTTTTGGTAGTGATAAAAAGGTAAAGGTAAAGGGACCCCTGACCATTAGGTCCAGTCGTGTCCGACTCTGGGGTTGCGCGCTCATCTCACATTAATGGCCGAGGGAGCCAGCGTACAGCTTCCGGGTCATGTGGCCAGCATGGCAAAGCCGCTTCTGGCGAACCAGAGCAGCACACGGAAACGCCGTTTACCTTCCCGCCGGAGCGGTACCTATTTATCTACTTGCACTTTGACGTGCTTTCGAACAGCTAGGTGGGCAGGAGCTGGGACTGAGCAACGGGAGCTCACCCCGTCGCAGGGATTCGAACCGCCGACCTTCTGATCAGCAAGCCCTAGGCTCTGTGGTTTAACCCACAGCGCCAACTCCTCCTCCTCCTCCTCTTCTTCTTCTTCTTCTTCTTCTTGCCAGGCAGCAAAAGCTGGAAGATCTTTCAAGCCCTTGAATAGGCCTTCATGAAATGGCTAGTGGGCTTCAAGTTGTCAGGCCTGTCTTAGCTTGGCCTCTTACGGACAGCGCTCTGCAACCCTGACCACTTAGCGGTGGCCTTTTCCCGCTCCTCTCCATCTCTTGCCTTCGACAGGGTGGCTTGAACTCTACACTAATTGTCGACCTGAGTCTTTTGCCCGGTGAAGAGATAAAACAAACAGTCTACTCTGGCGCAGTCTTCTGCCTCCAGGCACACAGCGAGGCCCAGTTTGTGGAGCAATAGCAGCCGACCTGAAGCTTAGGTCACCGGCTACAATATCTCCAAGTAAAGAAGGAGAAGAAAAAGTCTGCCTGGCTTTCTGTGGAGCTGGAGGAAGGAAACATTCTTCACCCGTGCAGTAATCATTGCAAGCTGGCCTCTGGGCTGACCTTGGCTTGTTAGAAAATGAAATGTACGGGACAAAGCTTCCTTGGGCTAATGGAGCCTTGAACTTTGGGCTGTGAATCTCAGAAGCAACGGAAGCAGCGCTGACGTTTGGCTAATGCCAAACATCTCCCAATTTATTTTGGAGGAAGGCGGTTGAATAGTGCAGCAAATACTGGCAACAGAAGTAGGGAAGTTTCCAAAGTGGCCCATACCACTTTAAACAGTCGTGCCTTCCTTCCAAAGAATTCTGGGAACTGTAGTTTGCTAAGAGTGCTGGCAGGTCATGGTTGATGCCTATTCCTTACACCAGGAGTGACCAACTTCCAAGAGACTGCGAACTACTCACAGAGTTAAAAACTGGCAGTGATCTACCCGCTTTTGGGGGGGGGTTCGGGTCGAAGTTGTTGAGTTTTTTCAGGGAGGGGGCTTTTTTTAGGGGAGCCACAGTTGTTCAGCTTCTTTGGGGGGAGCCAATGATCTACCAGTGATCTACTGCAGACGTCCAGTGATCTACCAGTAGATCACAATCTACCTGTTGGACATGCCTGCCCTACACAAATCTACAGCTTCCAGAGTTCCCTTTGAAGAGGGAGGGGAATAGAGATCTCCTCACAACTCTGGGAACCCTTAAGAAGCAACCGCTCCCAAGATGCTTTGGGGGACGACATGGCTGTTTAAAGTAATATATTGCAATATATCGTGAATCATGACATGTGTTAGGGCTGAACGATATATCGTCCAAAACCGGTTTGAAGCCCTTATTGTGATATCAGTTTCATATTTTTATATTTTTTTGACCAAGCATATATGGCGAATCATTGTGTGTGTGTGCAAAAATCACAATGAGGAAAAACCATGAAGCCAGCCAATGCCTCGACATAGCTCCATTTTTATTTTAGACATTGTGATATATCGGCATATCACGAAGTATAGCTGGTGCTATATCACACAATGTTGAAAACCCGCCCTTTTCACCAACACCTAGGGGGCCACAGGCTCTTCAACCCTGCTATAAATACAGTGGTGTTATACATTTATTTATCTGTACAAGAAACAAACAAAAAGAGAGAAATCCCTGAAGAGCTTTTTTCTTTTTAATCCTGACGACTGATTTCTGAAAGGAATAAATCCTTATTTTCCTCTTGCAAATTAAAAAGCAAGCAGAACATCTTACAAACAGACCTGATTCTGGCCAGAAGAAATAAAAGGAGATTATAAACTCCTTGGGCGAAAAGGGTGCGTTTTTCACCCCAGATGAGGAATCTGCTGCCTTTGCCTCTTCCCCAGAGAAAAGAAATAAACATCTTTTTATAAAAAAAAAATAACTACCCACAGCCTACCTTCATAGCAGACCTTTCCCATCCTGAAAGCATCATCCTTCACAATGTTGGAGATGGAGCAGAGATTTTTCTGAGCTCACACTCAAGATTCCCATACACCCTCCATGTTATGTACAACTCTGGTGAGACAGTGGCCAGGCAAGTAGGGTATCAGCTGGTCTTGTTCTTGTTTTGTTGTTTAGTCGTGTCTGACTCTTCGTGACCCCATGGACCAGAGCACGCCAGACACTCCTGTCTTCCACTGCCTCCCGCAGTTTGGTCAGATTCATGTTGGTAGCTTCGAGAACACTATCCAACCATCTCGTCCTCTGTCGTCCCCTTCTCCTTGTGCCCTCCATCTTTCCCAACATCAGGGTCTTTTCCAGGGAGTCTTCTCTTCTCATGAGGTGGCCAAAGTATTGGAGCCCCCTCAGCTTCAGGATCTGTCCTTCCAGTGAGCACTCAGGGCTGATTTCCTTCAGAATGGATAGGTTTGATCTTCTTGCAGTCCATGGGACTCTCCAGAGTCTCCTCCAGCACCACAATTCAAAAGCATCAATTCTTCGGCGATCAGCCTTCTTTATGGTCCAACTCTCACTTCCATACATCACTACTGGGAAAACCATAGCTTTAACTATACGGACCTTTGTCGGCAAGGTGATGTCTGGTCTCACTGAGGCACTCATTCATGCTGTGCATTTAAAGAAATATCATGCCACTTTATAAACAGTCATGGCTCCCCCCCAAAGAATTCTGGGTGGTCTGATTTCTTAAGGGTGTTGAGAGCAATGAGGAGCTTCCTATTCCCCTCCCAGAACTACAATTCCCAGAATTCCCCGAGGAGAGGGATTGATTGTCAAACCGCTCTGGACTCAAGGTGTTAGAAAGATTTCGTTTAAACCACACCATAATTGGAATGTGCCCCTTGTCATTACTGTTTATTGTGTTCATTCATTGATTTCTCTCCCCCCAAAAAATCTCAAAGATATAAAATATCAACCGGCTCTCCAGGCTTTTATAAAACCAGGTACACAGAATAAAGATAGAAATCTCTAAATGAGCTCATCCAACCAAAGCAGGAATTAAATGGGGGAATCCTATCCCACCCCACAAAAGAGGAGCACCAAAAATGGGTCACCAATCATAGTGAAATGCATTCTAAACCCAAACCTGGGCAAACACAAATGCCTAATAATAATAATAATAATTTATTATTTATAGCCCGCCCATCTGGCTGGGTCTCCCCAGCCACTCTGGGCGGCTTCCAAAAGAACATTAAAATACAATAATCTATTAAACATTAAAAGCCTCCCTAAACAGGGCTGCCTTCAGATGTCTTCTAAAGGTCTGGTAGTTGTTGTTCTCTTTGACATCTGAAGGGAGGGCGTTCCACAGGGCGGGTGCCACTACCGAGAAGGCCCTTTGCCTGGTTCCCTGTAACTTGGCTTCTCGCAGCGAGGGAACTGCCAGAAGGCCCTCAGCACTGGACCTCAGTGTCCGGGCAGAACGATGGGGGTGGAGACGCTCCTTCAGGTATATTGGACCAAAGCCATTTAGGCCTTCACCTGGTGCCTAAAAACTGACAGTATTGGTGCCAGGCAAGTTTCCCTAATACATAATTATGATATCTTTTGAACAGGATGATGATGGTGTTAATTTTCAAAACCGTGTTTTTCTCATTCTTCTGCAGGCTGTATGTGGACGGTCCCTTCGGAAGCCCTTTTGAGGAGTCCTTCCATTACGAGGTTAGCCTCTGCGTGGCTGGAGGCATCGGGGTGACTCCGTTTGCATCGATCCTCAACACCCTGCTGTATGTAAGCCTTGTCGCACTAAAGCCTTCCTCTCTCCCATCTGCTGCTAGAGTTACTAGAATCCCCCCCCAGATACGCCCCCTAGCAACGGGGTTGTCCCCAGAATTCCAAAACTATGAGTTAGGGTTTTTAAAAACAAAACAAAACGGGGCTTTTCAGGAGGGGAAGGTGCAAAGGAGCCACAGGTGAGAGCTGAGTGTAGGGTGGGGACCAAAGGTGAACAAAGGACCACAGAAGGAATAATAATAATAATAGTAGTAGTAATAATAATAATAATAATAATAATAATAAATTATTTAAACCCCGCCCATCTGGCTGGGTTTCCTCTGGGCAGCTACCAACAAGTACAGTGGAACCTTGACTTACGAAGTACTCGACTTACGTATTTTTCAACTTCCGAAAGGGAAAAAGCGGCCGTGCGCCTACGAATTTTTCGACTTCCGAAAGGAAATCCGCTTGGATTTTAGATGCGGTTTACTCGACTTACGAAGTTTTAGATGGGGTTTACTCGAGTTACGAAGGTTTACATAGGGTTTTCTTACGAATTTTTCGACTTACGTTTCCAATGCATTCCTATGGGAATGCCGTTTTTCGATTTACGAAATTTTCGACTTACGAGTGTGCTTTCGGAACACATTAAATTCGTAAGCCGAGGTTCCACTGTATTAAAAAATGAGATAAAACATCAAACATTAAAAACTTCCCTAAACAGGGCTGCCTTCAGATGTCTTCCAAAAGTCAAAACAAAATAAAAAAAAATCCTTCCAGTAGCACCTTCTTCAGGTATCTGAAGAAGTGTGCATGCACACAAAAGCTCATACCAAGAACAAACTTAGTTGGTCTCTAAGGTGCTACTGGAAGGAATTTTTTTTTCGTTTGTTTCGACTACGGCAGACCAACACGACTACCTACCTGTTTCTAAAAGTCAGATAGTTGTTTATTTCCTTGACGTTGACAGGAGGGCATTCCACAGGGAGGGCGCCACCACCGAGAAGGCCCTCTGCCTGGTTCCCTGTAACCTCACTTCTCGCAGCACGACATTTCCCTCAGCAGAGGTACTCCCTCTCCCCTAAGTCAAATCAAAGCCTGTAAACTCTCCCCTCCTGTGGTTTCCGGCATTTGGCATTCAGAAGCATTGCTGCCGCCAACTGTGAAGGGCAGAGAACAGCCATCCTGGCTAGTAGCCATCAATAGTCCTCTCCCTCCATCAAGTTGTCCTCTTTTAAAGCCATCCAAGTTGATGGCCAATCGGTACCTCTCGAGTGTGTGAGAGAGAGGGGGATAAAGGGAAGGGAAGAGAGAAGGAGAACATGGGATGGTCTGCTTTTGCATCGGCTTTGGTTCTGCCTTGCGGTTTCCAGTCTGCCCTTCCTTGGCAGCGAACCTCACCATCAGTGGCTGCTTCCCACAACATTGCAATAGATAGCCTCTGTCTCCTGCATGCACAGGTGAGTCCTGCAACCCCACACCGTAGGGACGGAAGTCCCACTCGAGATGCAGAGCGGTCCATATTAGTTCTGTGCATCCTCTGGTTGGACTGCAGCAACTGAAACTGTGTGCCATAAACATGATGCCTCTCAAAGCTGGTGCCCCTTTCTGAAATGGCAATTTCTTCCTTCCTCCCTGAAACGCGGCCTTGGCATAAAAGTGACGGCTGGGAACGCTACAAGCTCAGAAGGCTTTACTTCGTATGGGTGTGCAGGGACATCGCGTCGTTCCGCTGGTTTGCTGATCTGCTCTGCAAGCTGCATAACAAGGTAAGAGGAATAAAAATATTTCCCTGGTTTTGAAGGAAACCTCAGTCCTGTCTTTGAAAGCGTGCTTGTTCTTGGGATAGCCTGTTGAGTGTCGGGTATTTAATTTAGTTGTAGGTAGGTAGTCGTGTTGGTCTGCCGTAGTCGAAACTGTTACGGAAAAAATCCAGGTGTGAGGCTGCTCAGCCACCTGGCCCTTCAGGCAAAGCCTGTGGTTCTTTGCGGAGAAAAAAGGAGCAAAGGAGAACAATGTTTATTGCGCAACAGGTTCAAGGCAAAGATTGAACCGCGAAGATGGGGTGGGAAGAACTTTTAAAACTTCCCTCAATTTCCCAGAACACAGTTCACTAAGCATCATCACTCCATCACTGTTACATCAGTAAAACATCACCAGAAGGGTGGAGAAGTGGAGGGTTACATGGCATTAACATAGAGGAAATGAAATGCAAATGAATGGTAAGCACCAGTGAATTGGTGCTAAGCACTGGTGTATTCATCTTAAGTGTTTGGTAATCACTGGGACCTTCACCTTGATTGTTCTTGGGACCAGAACAATGGGTTTGCTGGAGGACAGAGATATGGCTGGTGCTTAGCTGTCAATGTCCCTTTGAAATTTCTTCCTGTGCCGCTTTCCAGAAGGGCTCCCTTAAGGGCATCGCTCTGTACCCTACGAGTTTACTCAGGAGGAGACTTTGCTTAGGTGCCCCCCCCCGGTAATTTCCATAACGAAACAAAATAAAAAAATTCCTTCCAGTAGCACCTTAGAGACCAACTAAGTTTGTTTTTGGTATGAGCTTTCGTGTGCATGCACAGATACAGATATTTGTATTGAATTTAAGTGAGACTTGGCAATTAAGCATGTATTTTTAAAAACTATGCAGACACTGGTGGTTTGCAGTGTGTGTGTGTGTGTGTGTGTGTGTGTGTGTGTGTATTGTGTGTACACAGCAACATGCATAACATGCTTAGCTCCTGTGTTCACATACACACATGCGCAGGGTGTGTGTTCATGCATGTGTGTATGCACACATACACACTTGGACAAAAAATACAGTGGTACCTTGGTTTTAGAACATAATCCATTCTGGAAGATGGTTCGACTTCTGAAACGTTCGAAAACTGAGGCACAAAAGGGCTGGCTGCAAATGCAATGGAGAAAATGGGGGGGGACACCTGCGTGTAAGCCGTTCAACTTCTGAGGCACGTTCGAAAATGGAACATTCCAGGTTTTTGGCATTCGGCTTTTGAAATGTTTGGCTTCCGAGACATTCATAAACTGAGGTACCACTGTACTGTCATTATCCTTATCATCATATCCATCATTATCATTTATGAGATTTCAACGAATCTTTGAATTTTGGCCTAGCTTAGCTGAATACCACCCAACATGTGGCACAGAGACATGTTTCTGCTTAAGAGGACATGCGCAAATTCACTTAATGTCTCCCCTCCGCACAAACACTTTACTCCTTTTTCTTACTGTTTCAGCTCTGGCAAGAAAACCGACCAGACTTTGTAAACATTCAACTGTACCTCAGTCGAACAGATGGGATGCAGGTATGCCCAGCTGCAGAGGGGCCTTGGGGAGACAACTGGAAACTAAGCTGGTCATAAAAGAGACTCTTGCCACAGGGCTAGAGCCCGGCGGATAATCCGTTGCTACTAGGGAAGCGAGAGTTCCTAACCCAACCCATCACTAACACCACATTTCGCTCTGCCCAAAAATGAATTGTCTGCTAATGGAAATCCTTCAACTGTTCCTCATAAGGCTTGGTTTCCAGACACTTGATCATCTTGGTCGCCCTCCTCTGCACACCTTCCAGCTCAATATCCTCCTTAAATTGTGGTGCCAAGAATTGGACACAGTATTCCAGGTGTCGTCTGACCAAGGCAGAATAGAGTGGCACTTTTAATTCCCTTGATCTGGACACTAGACCTCTGTTGATGCAGCCTAGAATAGCAATAGCTTTGTTTGCTGCTGCATCACACTGTTGACTCCTGTTAAGCCTGTGGTCCACTAAGACCCCTAGACCCTTTTCACGTGCACTTCCGGCAAGCCAGCTGCACCCCATCTTATAATTGTGCAACTGGTACTTCCTGCCTGAGTGTCGAACCTTACATTTATCCCTATTGAAATTCAGAAAAGCGTTAGACTCTTATTCCATTATGGGGCCAGAGGCTGTTTGTTAGAGGGTGGGTCCCAGGGCAGGTTTCTGTAGTAATAATAATAGCAATAATTTATTATTTATACCCCCCCATCTGCCTGGGTAGGCCCTGCCAGGGCACAGGGGTGCTGTCTACCAGCTCCATATGGTGCGCAGGCTGAGACCCTACCTGCCCGCAGACTGTCTCGCCAGAGTGGTTCATGCTCCGGTTATCTCCCGCTTGGACTATGTGGGGCTACCTTTGAAGGTGACCCGGAAACTGCAATTAATCCAGAATGCGGCAGCTAGACTGGTGACTGGGAGTGGCCGCCAGGACCACATAACACCGGTCCTGAGAGATCTACATTGGCTCCCAGTACGTTTCCGAGCACAATTCAAAGTGTTGGTGCTGACCTTTAAAGCCCTAAACGGCCTCGGTCCTGTATACCTGAAGGAGCGTCTCCACCCCCACCGTTCAGCCCAGACACTGAGATCCAGCGCCGAGGGCCTTCTGGCGGTTCCCTCACTGCGAGAAGCAAAGCTACAGGGAACCAGGCAGAGGGCCTTCTCGGTAGTGGTTCCTGCCCTGTGGAACGCCCTCCCATCAGAGGTCAAAGAGATAAACAACTACATGACATTTAGAAAATACCTGAAGGCAACCCTGTTTAGGGAAGTTTTTAATCTGTGACATTTTGATGTATTTTAATGTTTGTTGGAAGCCGCCCAGAGTGGCTGGGGGGACCCAACCAGATGGGCGGGGTACAAATAATAAATTATTATTATTATTATGCAGACTTCCCATAGCAATCCTTTTGCATGCACCAATGCACGCCTTCAAATCCGACCGTGCCATTGCAGGCGCTTGCAATGGATCAAGCTGCTTACCAGGCCAACCTTGTATGCACAAGGCTGACGCGCAAAGTGGTCGGTGATTGATTTGCAGCCGTCATGCGAGGTGCACCAAGGGGGATGTCTTGTTTCTTGCAGAAAATAATTGGCGAGAAATACCAAGTGCTGAACCGCCGGCTTCTGATTGGTCGGCCTCGCTGGAAACTCCTGTTTAATGAAATCGCCAAGTGCAACCGACAGTAAGTGAGATTCCTCACCCGGCATCTTCGGAGAAAGGGAATCGGGCGAGTTTAATAAACTGTATTTGTATGGAAATGGCTTAATGCGCCCAAGCGCCTGATGGTTTGGCGTTATCAAATATGTCGCATCTGAGAAATGGGGCCTTAACAAAAGAACTGTCAGTTCCCACAATCGGAACAGTTCGTCTTCCGGAGAACTGCTGGGGGCGGTGGGAGCTTTATACATTTTCATAACATGCGTAGGGATTTTGTGTCTTGCTCCATTCTTCCATATTGAAATGCCTTGTCCGGCAATTATAGGTTGGTTCTGCGATGCCAGGTGGTTTGTCCCAAATCATTTTAGGGTCTATTGCACTGGGAATTTCCCTTGCACAAGGCTCCCATTGATTTCAGTAGGTCTTGCACCGGAGGACTGCTAAGCGATCTGGCCATATTTTCCCTGGCAAACAGTGCTGTCCTCTATTTTAACAGCTCAGGATTGTAGTACCTCAAGGACTGCCTCTCCTCATATAAAAATTAAAAGTAAAGGACCCCTGGACGGTTAGGTTCAGTCAAAGGCTACTAAGGGGTTGCGGCGTTCATCTCGCTTTCAGTCCGAGGGAGCCGGCGTTTGTCCACAGACAGCTTTCCGGGTAATGTGGCCAGCATGACTAAACCGCTACTGGCACACGAAGGACCGTGACGAGTGCCAGAGCACACGGAAATGCAGTTTACCTTCCCACCGCAGCGCTACTTGCACTGGCATGCTTTCAAACTGCTAGGTTGGCAGGAGCTGGGACCGAGCAACGGGAGCTCACCCCGTTGCAGGGATTCGAACATCCGACCTTCTGATCAGCAAGCCCAAGAGGCTCAGTGGTTTGTTTTGCCTGCCCTGAATCCGCTAGCAATCAATTTCACCAGATGATTTTATCCCCTCCGTGATGTACACCTCTTGTTGTCTCTTTCACCGGCACAAAAATGTAACACTTTTAAGGATGTAGGGGCCTCTAAGAACCCAACAAGGTCATTGTACAACAGATCCATGTCCACAGCTCCCCTAGGGATAAATTCTTGCCACATTGCATCACAAGGAACGAAGAATCTTGCGACTCCGTCAGAGCCAGCAAATGGAATGCGGTACAAACTTTCCCAGCCTATTCCTTCAGATGCCTTCATGATTTTAGCAGGGCTTTGCATCTTCGTTCTTCACTTGAACAATGCTGAGCAAAAGTGTGCCATCTACTGGCGACAAGCTAGCATGCACCTTTAACATTCAAGGTACCTCTGCAAACCGTGGGGTTCCCACAAGCCTGCAAATACCTCTCTCTTGCGTGTCAGTAGCAACATTTGGGTTACCTAAGGAACAGCCCTTGGAGAATGAGTTGGCTTATTAGTATATTGGATGCTTTGCATGCAGACGGTCCCAGGTACAGTTTTGCTTTTTAAGATAATAGGAGCATGGGCTGCTAGGCAGGAAAGACCTTGGCTCACCATAGGGATGGAAGGGTCTATTAATCGCAATTGTCTCAGTTCCTCATTATTTCACTCTTAATTCAGTAGTTTGCATTTCCTGAAGCAATTTGTGATTTATTTTTTTAAAAAATCTTCACGAGCATTCATCTCTTTTTTTTTGCACAGATTTTTCCTAACAAACACATGTTCGTACACGGTTTTGGCTAAAGTGCACATTTCTGCAAGCAATATAATGTGTTTTTTGGTGTTATTTTACTACTATATTCGTTTTTATGCACACTTTCTCCAGACGCAGGTATTTTTGTCAACGTTTTCTGGTTGGAGAACATGGTTGTGGAATTTGGGCAAGAGTGAATTTCAAAGGATAGCTGTGCTTTGGTTCACGTGTTGCTTTGGAAAGCACAAAACTGATAGGTTCTCCTTCAAATGTGGGCTGAATCAGCTTCCTCCCCCATCCCTGGCTGCTAATCAGAGGAGACAATTTTGGATTAGATGAACCAAGAGTCTGATTTAGTAGATAGCCCCTAAATTCATAAGCTTGAACTTCATTGGTATGATGCTGTGTTGTGTTTCCTGGACAGCAAGCAGTTAACACCATCGTTCTGATTCTGGGAACCCTGCCAAGGTATCCAGGCAACTATCATTTGTCTGAGAAAAGGGGAAGTTAGTTTCACTTTCCCCTTGCCGAGTAGTGTATGCTGTAGTGTGTATCGTAGCTATGGAGCTTGACTCCTCAGGTTTTCTTTTGTTTGTGAGTCAATAAATATGTAGTTTAGAATACAACTGTCTGGACCTCAGTTATTCCAGACACAGAGAAGCAGACCTAAAATTGCCAACACAAGGCGCTGCGCGATTCTGCTGAGTGAGTGAGAGAGCCTGCCCAACGGAAGCGTGGCTGGACACCATTGCGGAGCCAGGGCTCGTTAAGACGATTTATGGCTGCTCCGGGCAGCAGTCCAAAGAAGAAGAGAGACTCCACTATGGCTACACTCTCACATTTATCACAGGTTATGGAAGCGCCATTAAGAGATAGCACGGCTTTTTTGGCAAAGCGTCCTGAAGTGATTAATGGCCAGGACGGGAGGTCTGTGTGTCTGCTGCAGCCGGCAGCATGAAAGCCCAGCTGGAGGACTGCTTTGTGCAAGCTTTGAGGCATAAAGCAGGGAAACCTCGCTGGTGAAGAGGAGCCGTTTCCTGGAGCTGGGAGCTGAGAGGCAAGTGCTGAGTTTGCAGCCACGTGAGTTACCTCAAGCCCCAGGGGGGAGATGGCAGAATCCCATGAGAACTTTGCACCGCCCTTCCCCAGGCTAAATGGGAGGAATTGGGATGACTGGTCACGTAAAATGAAGGTCCTCTTAACTGCTAAAGATTTGTGGACTTGTACTGAGGCCCCACCAGTGCAAGACCCTGTTGCTGAAGCAGCTGAGGCCAAGAAGAAAGACGAAAAAGCTACTGCTCACTTAGTCATGGGCATTGAGGAAGAGCAGATGGTGCACATAGACGCTGCCACCAACGCCCACGAGATTTGGGGGGCTCTCCAACGTGTGTTCCAGAGAGATACAGCAGGTGCACGCATTCACACCACCAGGCAGCTGTTTGAGCAACGTTTGCAACCTGGAGGCTGTGTGCGTGAGCACACCAACAAGATGTTGGCAATCTTCAACCGTTTGAGACAGCTGCAGGTTCCATTTACGGAGGAACAGAAAGTTTACATTTTGCTTAGTTCGTTAGACCCCAGTTTTGAGACGCTTTCTCTCACTCTGGAAGCCTTGCCAGCAGCACAACTGAGCATTGATTATATATCGGGGAGGCTGCAGGATGAACAGGATAGGAGAGAAAGAGAGAAAGGAAAAGCTGTTAAGGGGGGTTGCTCTTTGCCCAGGAGTGGGGGTGCAGAGGCTGCTGAGAGCTCTGTTAAAGCTCTTGCAGTGAAGAAATGTTTTGGCTGTGGGTCAGATAAGCACCTAATCCGGGACTGCAGCCAAGAAAACTTCAAAGATGGTTTCCATGGCAACCGCCAGAGGAAAGGGAGACCACGTCGTGGGAGGAAAGCACCGTCCAGAGAAGGCAGAGAAGATAAAGCAGCTGCATACGCTTTCGTTGGAAAGACTGTTGCCAACCCCAAGCTGTGTTGGATTGTGGACAGTGGAGCCAGTAGGCATCTAGCACCACCTGGCAGTCAGTTGCGGAACTGCAGGTCGATCCAAGATGCTACTACAGTCACTTTGGCAGATGCAACCACTAAATCTGTCACCAAAGCTGGTGTTTTTTATATGCCTTGTCTGAATGATGACATTGATGTGTTTGTTTTAGATGGCATGAAGTATGGCTTACTTTCTGTTTCAGCTTTAGACCTTGCAGGTTACATGGTCAGTTTTGGTAACCAGGTATGCACCATCTCCAAAGGGGGAGAGCAGTTGGTCCAGGTGAGAGGCCATGATGGGGTGTACATACTGGAAACTGACAACAGCGCCGCAGCGAGGGCGCAGGGTGCTGAAACAGGTAAAAACAGTTTTGAGACGGCACACGCGCATTGTGCCAACAAACCCACCCATGATCAGTGTTTACACTTGTGGCATCACAGGTTTTCGCACGCCAATTGGGGGTACGTGCGCAAGCAGGTAGAGTGCACTGAGGGTTGTAAAATGAAGGAGTGCACTAAATTCCTAGACTGCCGAGCTTGCAAGAGATCAAAGGTGCATTCTTGCAGTTACCCAAGGTCAGACAGGGTGGCCAACCAGGCGTTTGAGCTGATTCACGCCGATCTGTGTGGACCAATGCAGGTTCCCAGCATGGGCCATGCCCGCTTTGTTCTATGTCTGATCGACGATTATTCTCACGCCGGCTGGATTTTCCCGCTCAGGGACAAGGGGCAAGCGGCGAAAGAGATTAAGGAATGGGTGGAGGCAGTAGAGGTGGAATTTGGCACCAAAGTGAAATCTTTTCAGACCGACCGAGGCACTGAGTTTACTTGTGCAAAGTTGCAGGATTTCTTTCGTGCCAAAGGCATTAAGCATAGAAAAACTTCTCCTTACGCTCCTCAGGAGAACGGGGTTGCAGAGCGCAGGAACAGAACCCTGCAGGAGGCAGTTGATGCTATTTTGTTTGATTCGGGTCTGCCAAAATTCTTCTGGGCCGAAGCATGGAAAACTGTATGTCACACTTTGAACAGGACATACAACTCTGTGGTAAGGACCACGCCCTATTTTCTTCTCTACGGAAAGAAGCCCAAGGTGCACTACTTCCGTACCTTCGGGGCAGAGGCCTGGGTCCTGATACCCCGGCAGTTACGTAGGAAGGGCAGCCCGAGGTCACAGAAACTGATTTTCTGCGGCTATGACACAGGGTCGAAAGCCTGGAGATTTGCTCATCCGAGTGGAAATCGTTCTCGGGTGGTGATCAGCCGCAGCGCAGAGTTTTGTGAGCAAGATGGCTGGAAGAGGATTCATGGCAATCCTGAAGTGCTCACAGACTTATTCAGCGGTCTTGACTACCAGGATCAGTCAGGCACACCCACTGGTGGTGCTGATGGTGGTCAACCTGCTGGTGTTTCGGACCACGATCCCAAACACGACCAGGGTGCAGTGCCAGAGGGGGCAATCCCTAAGACTCAGGTGAAGTCTGAACCCAGCAGCGCACCAACGTCTCCAGGGGAGACAAGAGCTAGGAGACAGAAGCGCAGTAGGTCTCCACGCTCACCTTCAGGCAAGTTCAGTCCAGGAGGGCACAGCAAGCGCAGCAAATCGCTTGGCGGTTCTCCAGATGCCAGGGACTCACAGACTGAGTCCGGCACGTCTGGGTCAGAGGGGGAGTCTCCAGTGGTGCCATGGCGTTCCAAACGCACCACGAAAGGCAAACCTCCTGACAGGTTCAAAGCCACCACGGTTTGGGCCCATGTTGCTCTGTGCGAACCGGAGAGCTTCGCTGAGGTGCGGAAGTTACCTCAAGCAGAGTCCAGCAAGTGGCAACAAGCGATGGAGAAAGAGCTTAGTGCCATGAAATCGCTTGGAGTGTTCACACTTACAACTCTGCCAGCTGACCAGCAAGCTGTGAGTTGTCGCTGGGTCTATAGGTTGAAACCCACTGCAAGTGGAGAGCCACAATACAAAGCGAGATTGGTGGCCAGAGGGTTCAGCCAGAGACCAGGAGTGCATTACTCACAAGTTTATGCACCCACATCCCGCAGTGAGACCATGAGGTTACTGCTAGCGGTAGCAGCACAGAGAGGTGCTGAGGTTGCACATTTCGACATCGACGTCGCCTACCTGAACTCACCGCTGCAGGAGGAAATCTACATGCTACCTCCTCCAGGGTTTGAAGGCGATAGTCCAAATTTGGTTTGGAGACTACACCGTTCCATTTATGGCTTGAGACAATCTGCCAGAAACTGGAATATTTGTCTCAACCAGGCTCTGGAGAAGCTAGGCTTCAGGAAGAGTCGTGCAGACAGTTGTTTGTACCTAAAGGGTTCAGGTCAGCAACAAGAATTGGCATTAATCTTTGTCGACGACATTGTCCTTGTTGCTAGTACAAACAAACAGGTGCAGGAGTTTGCAAGTAAGCTGAGGCAACACTTCAAACTCAAGGAGTTGGGTCCTGTGAGCATGTATCTAGGGGTTCACATTCACAGAGACCAGGATGGCAGTTTTGTACTTAACCAGAGCTCAAAGATTGATCAGTTGCTCAAGAAATTCAACATGGCAGACTGTAAGGGTGTAAGGACACCAATGGAGACATGCTTTGTTAAAGACAATCAGTCTGATGAAAAGAAAGAGTTTGAGCACAAGGAGGTGTATCAATCTGCTCTGGGCAGCCTGCTCTATTTGTCTCAATGGAGTAGACCCGATATTGCATTTGCAGTCAATCTGCTGAGTCGAGAAGCAGCCAAGCCCAGTGTGATGGCCTGGAACGGGATTAAGAGAGTTCTTAAGTATCTGCAAGAGACCAGAGAGTTTAGCCTCACACTGACAGCTCAGGGCAATGAACAGCTTCAATGTTGGGCTGACGCTGATTGGGCTAGCGACTCAGACAGAAAGTCAATATCTGGGATGGTCATAATGTTTGGAGATTCTGTAATTGGCTGGAGGTCCAAAAAGCAAAGTCTGATTGCACTGTCATCGACTGAGGCAGAATTCAGTGCTCTGTCAGAATTGTGTCGTGAGCTTGAATTCTACAAGTGCCTAGTCGAGGATGTGTGTGAGAAGTGTTACCTGCCCATCACCATATGGGAGGATAACCAACCATGCCTTAAATTGGCGGAATCCGGTCAATTCAATGCACGAACGAAACATTTGGATATTCGGTTCAAAAATGTGCATGAGAGTGTTAGGACAAATGTGGTCAGGTTGAAATATTGTCCTAGTGAAAAGAATCTCGCAGACGGTTTCACCAAACCCCTAAGTTTCCAGAAACATGAAGGTTTCTGTGAGGGATTGAACATGGGTTGAGATGTATATATGTATACCCAGAATTGCGAACGAGAGGGGGTGTTGTGTTTCCTGGACAGCAAGCAGTTAACACCATCGTTCTGATTCTGGGAACCCTGCCAAGGTATCCAGGCAACTATCATTTGTCTGAGAAAAGGGGAAGTTAGTTTCACTTTCCCCTTGCCGAGTAGTGTATGCTGTAGTGTGTATCGTAGCTATGGAGCTTGACTCCTCAGGTTTTCTTTTGTTTGTGAGTCAATAAATATGTAGTTTAGAATACAACTGTCTGGACCTCAGTTATTCCAGACACAGAGAAGCAGACCTAAAATTGCCAACACAAGGCGCTGCGCGATTCTGCTGAGTGAGTGAGAGAGCCTGCCCAACGGAAGCGTGGCTGGACACCATTGCGGAGCCAGGGCTCGTTAAGACGATTTATGGCTGCTCCGGGCAGCAGTCCAAAGAAGAAGAGAGACTCCACTATGGCTACACTCTCACATTTATCACATGCTGTCATAGGGCAGCTATCACGACAGGAAAAATCTCAAAGCAACAGTTGTTGTAGGCCATAGTTCAGTGATGGTGTCTGCTTTGTATGTACAAGATCCTGCATTTAATCCCTGCCATCTGTAGATTAGGCTAGTAGAGATCCCAGTCTGAAAGCGTGGAGAGCCACTGCCAGTCACCATGGAGCTAGGCCACATTCACATTTAAATCACTGTGGTACCACTTTAATCAGCCACTACTTCCCTCAAAGCATTCTGGGAGCTGTAGTTTGTTCAGGACGCAGAGAGTTGTTGTTGTTGTTGTTTAGTCGTTTAGTAATAATAATAATAATAAACTTTTATTTATACCCCGCCCTTCCCAGTCAGGAACCGGGCTCAGGGCGGCTAACAATCATAAAAACCACAACAAACCACAAACAATCAATTAAAAACACAGATTAAGATACAATGTAAAATTCCAATTTTAAAATGTCACCTCATTTTAAGCAGTCCACCAACAGACCAAAAGAATAACATAACAAGGCAATTAAACTCCACCCAATCCAAAAGCCTGGCGAAACAGTTCAGTCGTGTCCGACTGTTCGTGACCCCATGGACCAGAGCACGCCAGGCACTCCTGTCTTCCACTGCCTCCCGCAGTTTGGTCAGACTCATGTTGGTAGCTTCGAGAACACTGTCCAACCATCTTGTCCTCTGTCGTCCCCTTCTCCTTGTGCCCTCCATCTTTCCCAACATCAGGGTCTTTTCCAGGGAGTCTTCTCTTCTCATGAGGTGGCCAAAGTACTGGAGCCTCAGCTTCAGGATCTGTCCTTCCAGGGAGCACTCAGGGCTGATTTCTTTAAGAATGGATAGGTTTGATCTTCTTGCAGTCCATGGGACTCTCAAGAGTCTCCTCCAGCACCGTAATTCAAAAGCATCAATTCTTCGGCGATCAGCCTTCTTTATGGTCCAGCTGTTAGGAGAACCCAATTCCCTTCGGAGAGCTACAATTCTCAGAGTTCCCTGGGAAGAGGGGCTGATCGATAAACCCCTCTAGGGTCTCTCAGGTGGCTGAATATTGTTGATATAGGACAACTCAGAACTTTGGCAAAGAACAAGAGCTATAAGATGCCCAAACATTTAAAAACAAAACAAAAACCAACCACCTTTATTGAAGCATTCAGCAAAATATAACAACAGAAAGAAATACAAACTGTGATTCAAAAGCTCACTAATCAGTCTGCATCTTTGGGTAGAATTCATTTGCAAAATAGGATGTTGGTGAGCTTTTTTTCTTTAGTCTTCTTTGAAAAATTACATTAATTCCTGGGAAGTGACTAGAACATCTGGCATCATAAATATCTGGGCCGTCACATATGAAGTGGCCTGGCAGTGTTGAAAGAATGGTTAATTGTGACTTTCTCACAGGAGATTATGGGTGGGAGACCCTTGGTGGACCCTGTCAATCCGGGATCAGCTTTTTCGGGCACCAGACCAATTAAACTAATTACAGCCTCCCCTTGGGATGCTGGAAGCCTCGTGCCTTACGAAGATGGACAGATGCCAGCGAATTTGTGCATCCTGCCATCGGCCCCGTAGAGGCCTGTCTGGACAGGTTTGGTGAAGTGTGAAAGCCACCTGCTCTCGTCTTAAAAACAAACCCTCTGAGCTGAGATAAGAGATTTGGGGGCTGCGGTGGGATAACTCGGTGAAAACTTTGATTCAGTACGCAGTACCTGTGAGAAAGGTGGATTTCATGCTAGAGATTG
Organism: Darevskia mixta; assembly: GCA_034641385.1. Taxonomy (NCBI): domain Eukaryota; kingdom Metazoa; phylum Chordata; class Lepidosauria; order Squamata; family Lacertidae; genus Darevskia; species Darevskia mixta. Next base: position 2,867,008 of record JAWWNH010000137.1, on the reverse strand, counting down.
TTAGGAAAGTATAAAATAAAGCTGTTCGTATCACTTGGAATAGTGGGCACAGTCCTGATCACTGCACCTCAACAGAGATATGACAGGGAAGGGGAATGTGTAAAAAAGGGAATCAGGTTTTTATAAAAATAAAATACAGTCGTACCTTGGATCTCAAATGCCTTGGCTCCCAAACAAATCGGCTCCCGAACAATCGAAACCTGGGGGCAGGGGGGAGAGGGAATCTGGGCTCTGCTTCAGGCATGCAAATGTATTGAGCTATCATGGATGAGTTGGGTGACCCTGTTTTCGATCTCCACAGGAAGACGGTTGGCGTTTTCTGTTGCGGACCCAATGGAATCTCGAAAGCCCTCCACAAGCTGAGCAACAGCAGCAACCCCTATGGGACGAGGTTTGAATACAACAAAGAGTCCTTCAGCTGAAAGCCCCCGGGGCTTAATAAGGACTGTTTGGAAGGCCTGAGTGCAATTGAAAAGACTTCAAAAACGAGCAGGGCGTTAGCCCGACGTCGCGTACCAAAGAGTAGCCAAAGTCTTTCGTCTGTGCATTTGTATGTGTGTGTGTAATTTATAACTATTTAAAACTCTAGAAAGGCAAAGAAGCAAAGCGAAATACGCTCTAGCACGAAAGCCAAAATACCTTAGGAGTTGGCCGTTCATCTTTACAGAGGGCCTGAATTAGCTGAAGACAATTAGAGGCGCATAGGGTGGCTTATATAGCTGGCTTTAAGGTCAATCTGTGCATTATTTGAAGTTTCTCCACCTCAGGGCAGCAGGCCTTAGAAAGGGGCACTAGATTGATCAGGCTGAGGGGGGGGGATGTAGTGGAAGCGAAATGCTGCTCTGCGCTGGCAAATAAATAAAGCGATTTTGAAACGGAAAGGCTTTGAGCAAAATTGTTACAGGATTAATAGCAGAGGGAAAAGGTTCTGCAAGGTCTTATGGGGTGTGCAGTGTGGTGTAGTGGTTAAGAGCGGTCGACTCATAATGTGGTGAACCGGGTTCGATTCCCTGCTCCTCCACATGCAGCTGCTGGGTGACCTTGGGCTAGTCACACTTCTCTGAAGTCTCTCAGCCCCACTCACCTCACAGAGCGTTTGTTGTGGGGGAGGAAGGGAAAGGAGAATGTTAGCCGCTTTGAGACTCCTTCAGGTAGTGATAAAGCGGGATATCAAATCCAAAACTCTTCTTCTTCTGCATATAGTTTGTAGGGAACAGATCATACCTGCTATATATGCAGACACTCGCTCCAATACCCTGTTTACTCTGCGCTCCACGAGACTGAAGACCTCTTTACACATTATGCTTTTCCACGTCTACTGCAGTTTGAATGTTCACCTGTATCACAACAGATCCGCTGATAAGGATCATGTGCTGGTCCCGTGGAGTATCCGGGAAGCGAGGTCAAAGTCCGGTCCGAGGTCAGAGGTACGTGAAGGCAGTCCGAATAAACAGGAGCAGGGTCCAGGGCAAGGAGTCCGGCGAGGTCAGGAACGGCAGGATAAACAGGGAACCGAGGCAGGTCAGGAGTTCAGGCAGAACAACCGGGCAGGGAGCAAGCAGAACTCTCCAGCAACGATGTTGCTCCTGCGACTTGGGACTGGGACTGGCCGGCTTTATCTGTCCCGAGGCGAAGGGTGGCTCCGATCCCCAGGTGACTCGCCTCTCCTGGCTTGGAGGCGAGCACTCCTCCTGCGAGAACTTAGTTCCCTTCGCCTCTCTGCCCTTAGCCTTTGCAGCTCAGGAGAAGCTGGAGGGTTACCGGACCCAGAGGCAACCTCAGCTTCCCCTGACTGGGTGGGGAGTGGAGCACCTGTAGGCAGTAAGTCCTCCATCCCATTAGGAGCCAGATCAACCTCAGCCGACGCCTGCACCTGAGGATCCAGCACAGGTGAGTCCCCTTGCGACCCAGGCCCCAGCCCTGGCTCTGCTGTTTCTGAGGGCAGTGAATCCTGTGCAGGCTGAGATCGCTCAGGTTCAGCGTCTGAGTCCGACTCCCAGGCCATCACACCATCCCCCCTCCCAGGCCCCCCCCTCAACTGAGGGGCCGGACCAGGCTTGCTGGGGTAAGTCGCATGGAAATCACGGAGGCATGCAGGCGCGTGGACGTTCTCCGCTGGTTCCCACGAACGATCCTCAGGCCCATACCCCTTCCAGTCAATGAGGTATTGGAGCTTCCCCCTGCGGTATCGTGAGTCAAGAATGTGCTCCACCTCGTACTCGGGCTCCCCCTGAACCAAAACCGGCTGCGGTCGTGGATGGTCTGGGTGGAACTCGTCAGGCGGGGCGACCGGACTGAGGAGGGACCGGTGGAATACCGGGTGGACCTTCAGGGTCGAGGGTAACCGGAGACGGAATGCCACTGGTGAGACCTGGTCCACAATTGGAAATGGGCCGGTGAAGCGAGCATCCAGCTTCCGCGAAGGCCGAGAGGGGTGCAGGTGGCGAGTGGAGAGCCATACCAGGTCGCCGACACGGAGTTCTGGTCCCACCTGGCGGTGGCGGTCGGCCTGGGCCTTGTAAGCGTCCTTGGCCTGGCGCAGCTGCTCCATCAATAGTTGTTGCTGAGACTGGAGCTCCTGGAGCCAGTCGGTCACTGCGGGGACAGCGGATGCTGGCAGCACGTCCGGTAACAAACGTGGATGGTAACCGTAAGTGGCCTGGAACGGGGTCTGTTGGGTGGAGGCGTTCACCGCATTGTTGTACGCGAACTCCGCCAACGCCAAGTGGTCGACCCAGTCGTCCTGCTGGAAGCTGCAATAACACCGGAGGTACTGCTCCAGAACTGCATTTGCCCGTTCTGTCTGGCCGTCAGTCTGCGGGTGGTGGGCCGACGATAGACAGACCTCCGTCCCGAGGGCCTGGTGTAAGGCTCGCCAGAAGCGGGATGTGAACTGGACGCCACGGTCGGATACCAGACGCTCGGGTAGGCCATGCAGGCGGAAGACATGCTGAAGGTACAGTCGAGCCGTTTCCTTAGCTGTGGGTACAGATGGGCAGGGGGCACAGTGCACCATCTTAGTGAAATGGTCTGTGAAAACCAGGAGGCAGGTACAGTTATGAGACGAGGGTAAGTCCACCACAAAGTCCAGCGAGACCGTGTGCCAGGGACGTGGTGGGACTGGCAATGGCTGGAGCAGGCCAGGGGGTCGCCCAGTAGGACCCTTGGCCCGCCGGCAGACGTCACAACCAGCAACGTAGCGTGCCACGTCAGCCTTCAGGCGGGGCCACCAAAACTCGCGGCTTACCAGATGGGTGGTCCGGTACCGCCCGAAGTGCCCCGCTGCCGGGGCATCGTGGGACATCCGGAGAACCTCAGCTCGCAATGGTCCTGGCGGGATGTACAGACGACCCTGGTGCAACAGTAGGCCCTGGTGCAGGGCCAGCCCTGGATATCGAGGGCATGACCCATCGGACAGTTCCTGGAGCCGTTCTTGCGCCCAAGCATCGACCCGTTGCTGTTCCCGCACCCGAGCCCGCAGTGGCTCCGCCTCCCGAGTGGCCAGGAATGCGGCTGGTGGTAAGATCGTCGTTGGTACTGCCTGCTGTACCGTGTCTGCGACGTCCTCGGGTTTCCGGGACAAGGCGTCCGCCTTCCGGTTCTGGGAGCTAGGGATGTAGCGGATCCGGAACTGGAACCGGGAAAAGAACAGCGCCCACCGGATCTGCCTTTGGTTCAACTTGCGGGTGGTCTGGAGGTACTCCAGATTCCGGTGGTCAGTTCTCACTTCCACTGGGTGTCGTGCCCCCTCAAGATGATGGCACCAGACCTCAAAGGCCACCTTGATGGCCAGTAGTTCCCGCTCCCACACGGTATAGTTACGCTCCGCCGGAAGGAGCTGCCGGGAGTAGTAGGCGCAGGGTAACAGTGGCTCATCAGGTCCGTGTTGCTGGGACAAGACGGCACCGAGAGCCGTACTGGAGGCGTCAGTCTCCACCACGAAGGGACGAGAGGGATCAGGATGCTGCAAAATTGGCGCCTTCTGGAAACAGGCTTTCAATCCCTGGAATGCCACCTCAGCCTCCTCATCCCAGGCAAAGGGCGTCTTGGGGCGCAGCAGTCGGGTCAACGGGGTGGTGCGATGAGCATAGTCCGCAATGAATGTCCGGTAATAGTTGGCGAACCCCAAAAACCGCTGTAGGTCCTTGCGGTTCCGCGGCGCCGCCCACTCTCGAACCGCAGACACCTTCCCGGGGTCCATCTGCACGCCGTCCGGGGAGAGTCGGTGTCCAAGGAAGTCCACTGACCGCTGGTGGAACTCGCACTTGCTGAGTTTAGCATACAGGCGGTGCTCCCGCAAGCGCTGCAACACGGACCGGACATGACTCTCGTGGCGAGCCGGGTCACGGGAATAAATCAAAATGTCATCTAGGTACACCACCACGTACTTGTCTAACAAGTCCTGGAACACGTGGTTGATGTACCGCTGGAACACGGCGGGTGCGTTGCATAATCCGAATGGCATGACCAGGTATTCGAACTGCCCATAACGGGTCCCGAATGCTGTCTTCCACTCGTCCCCGGCACGGATTCGAATCAAGTTGTAGGCCCCCCGGAGGTCTAGTTTGGTGAACATCTGCGCCCCCTGCACCCGCTCCAACAGCTCCGCAATAAGGGGCAAGGGATACCGGTCTGGGATGGTGATCTTATTCAGGGCTCGGTAATCATGGCAGAGGCGAAGCTCCCCACACTTCTTCTTAACGAAGAGTACTGGAGCGGCCGTGGGAGAGGTAGAGGGCCTAATGAACCCGCGCTCCAGGTTCTTGTGAAGGAAGTCCTGCAGGGCTTCACGCTCTGGCTCTGAAAGAGAGTATAGGCGACTCACAGGCAGGGGCGCCCCAGGCTGAAGGTCTATGCCGCAGTCGAAGGACCGATGAGGAGGAAGCCGGTCTGCTCCCTGTTCCTCGAACACGTCTACGTAGTCCCGGTACACGGTGGGGAGCGTTGACGCAGCCTCCCCCATGGAAGCGGCCGATAGCATCTCGGACTGAGCATTCGAACCCGAGTCTGGGAAGCGTACAGTTCGATTGACCCAATCGATCTGAACATTGTGAGACTCCAGCCAGTCCATTCCAAGCACCAGCGGAAACCGGGGCATGGTGGCAATGTCCAGGGTACGCACCTCCCGGTGCTGCTGGTGGCACAGGACCAAGGGCTGGGTCTCCCGAGTAACAGCGCCCGACCGCAGGAGACGTCCGTCAATTGCCTCCACCTGTACCGGTTCTAGCTTGTTCTGGAGCGGCACCCGATGCTGAGCCGCGAAGGCAGAGTCCATATAGGAGCGGGTTGCCCCCGAATCCACTAGAGCGTGGGTGAGAATCCAGGGCCCGCCGGGGGGGTACAGACGCACCGGGATCATGAGGTGTTGCAATTCCACCGGTGAGGGCCCATCATGTGACGCTTGGGACCCCAGGTAGCCTGGGCCATTGGCTACTGGGGTTGGCATGGTTCCCTGTGGCTGGCGTTTCTCGGGGCAGGTTCGGGCGTAGTGTCCACTCCCACCGCAGTAGAGACACAGGTTCCCCTCCCGACGCCGAGTCTTCTCCGAGGGGGAGAGGCAAGGTCGCGCTGCCCCGAGCTGCATCGGCTGCTCCGGTGACTCGGCCTTGGCTGTGGAACTGCTGGGAAGCACCGGAGCTGGGAGCCCAGAGTGCCGGCAGGCCCGGGCCTGGCGACGGTCCTCCAACCGATCGTCTATCTGCAGACTCCGATGGACGAGGGCATCCAGCGTGGCGGGGCGATCCAACGTGGCCAGCTGGTCCAGTATCTCGTCCGAGAGCCCCTCGAGATACTGGTCCCGAAGTGCGGAGTCGTTCCAGGTCAAGTCCTGCGCCAACAGACGAAATTCCGTGGCGTAGGCGGCCACTGTGGACTTGCCCTGTTTCAACCGCCGAATCGCCCGATTGGCTTGACTCCCCTTCAGGGGGTTGGCGAACGCGGTTTCCAAATGGTTGCAAAACCCCCTATAGTCTGTCAGCAAGGGGGAGTCTTGCTGGAGCAGCGGCAACGCCCACTTGGCCGCCTGGTCCTTCAGCAAGCTGATCAGGAAGTGCACCTTGGTGCGGTCGTCGGGGAAATCCCGGGCTCGCCCCTGAATATACAGCTTGGCCTGGGCGAGAAACATGGGAAAGCTGGCCGGGGACCCATCGAATTTCTCTGGCAGGGCCACTGGGTACTTGCCTGGAGCTGGGGCGCCGGCACCAGGAGCCGGCAAGGCGTCCAAACGCTGCTGAAGCGCTGTAACCGCACTGCTTAGCTGCTGCACTGTGTGGGTCAAGACCTGGTTCTCCTGGGCCAATGCTACCAGCGCCGCCGCTTGGTCAGTCATGACGACAGGTTCCTCCCGAACGCACCCCAACGAAGGGGGAGTGCGGGTGTGGCAGGAGCAAACTGTGCTGGTCCCGTGGAGTATCCGGGAAGCGAGGTCAAAGTCCGGTCCGAGGTCAGAGGTACGTGAAGGCAGTCCGAATAAACAGGAGCAGGGTCCAGGGCAAGGAGTCCGGCGAGGTCAGGAACGGCAGGATAAACAGGGAACCGAGGCAGGTCAGGAGTTCAGGCAGAACAACCGGGCAGGGAGCAAGCAGAACTCTCCAGCAACGATGTTGCTCCTGCGACTTGGGACTGGGACTGGCCGGCTTTATCTGTCCCGAGGCGAAGGGTGGCTCCGATCCCCAGGTGACTCGCCTCTCCTGGCTTGGAGGCGAGCACTCCTCCTGCGAGAACTTAGTTCCCTTCGCCTCTCTGCCCTTAGCCTTTGCAGCTCAGGAGAAGCTGGAGGGTTACCGGACCCAGAGGCAACCTCAGCTTCCCCTGACTGGGTGGGGAGTGGAGCACCTGTAGGCAGTAAGTCCTCCATCCCATTAGGAGCCAGATCAACCTCAGCCGACGCCTGCACCTGAGGATCCAGCACAGGTGAGTCCCCTTGCGACCCAGGCCCCAGCCCTGGCTCTGCTGTTTCTGAGGGCAGTGAATCCTGTGCAGGCTGAGATCGCTCAGGTTCAGCGTCTGAGTCCGACTCCCAGGCCATCACAGATCAATATTAATGGCTGAAACTGCCAAGGCGGGCACCTCGAGGGGAAGGAAGACCCTAGCAAAGGGATTTCCAGTGGGTCCCTATGCGAGGGTTTTCATACATAATGCAAATTAAATCACAGTCGCAAAATTTGCAACCTAACAGTGAACACAGGAGCACGGCCCCCTCACCCAAGTTCTGTCTCTTAAACTGGCCCTAGAAGGGTCTTCCCCAAGACCTTGTTCCCATTGTGCTGTTCCAGGAAATGTACCATAATTGCAAGCCCTTATAAACCACAGAAACACCATAAAGAGACAGAAAACGGTTTTGAGGAATGGCACGCATCATTTCAAATGCATGTACAATATAGCGTCACCCCCATCCTCTTTCAAAGTGTTCAGGGCCTGCAGAAAGGAGAAAACAAGCACCACCCGAACTGTGATGAGGTCATGGTAAAGGTAAAAAAGATAAAGGACCCCTGGACAGTTAAGTCCAGTCAAAGGCGACTATGAGGTGTGGCGCTCCTCTTGCTTTCAGGCCGAGGGAGCCGGCATTTGTCCACAGACAGCTTTCCAGGTCATGTGGCCAGCAGGACTAAACTGCTTCAGGCACAACGGGACACTGTGACAGAAACCAGAGTGCACGGAAATACCGTTTACCTTCCCGCCGCAGCGGTATCTATTGATCTCCTTGCACTTTGACGTGCTTTCGAATTGCTAGGTTGGCAGGAGCAGGGACCAAGCAACGGGAGCTCACCCCTTCGCGGGGATTCGAACTGCCAACCTTCTGATTGGCAAGCCCAAAAGGCTCAGTGGTTTAGACCACAGTGCCACCCGCATCCCCTCGATGAGGTCATATAAGCTGTTTGCCCATAGTGGTCACTTTCCTACTGAACATGTGCCGCATTATGAATGTTAGCCAGTTGGGTGCAGTGGTTCGAATATCAGAGAAGGACCCGGGAGACCAGGTCGCAAATCCCCACTTGGCCATGCAGCTCCCTGGGTGAACCTGGGCCTGCTGATGATTCTCAAGCCAACTTCCCTCACAGTGTTGTTGTGGGGATTCAACGAGGAAGAGGAGAGCTATGTACCCCACTTTGAGCTCCTTGGAGATAAAAGTGGGATTTAAGTTCAATAAATGAATGAATGCAGCAGTTCACTACATGGGGCACCCAGGAAGGTTGAAGTGATGAGATGATATATAGGAGAGAATAAAGGATGCTGACAAACACCCCTTGGCCATTTCAAAAGTAAGGTAAGCAAATAATAATAATAATTATATAATAATAATTTATTATTTTTACCCCACCCATCTGGCCGAGTCTCCCCAGCCACTCTGGGCGGCTTCCAGTCAAATGTTAAAACAATACAGCATTAAATATTAAAAACTTCCCTGAATAGGACTGCCTTCAGATGTCTTTTATAAATAGGATAGCTGCTTATTTCCTTGACCTCTGTTGGAAGGGTGTTCCACAGGGTGGGCACCACTACCGAGAAGGCCCTCTGTCTGGTTCCCTGTAACCTCACTTCTCGCAATGAGGGAACCGCCAGAAGGCCCTTGGCGCTGGATCTCAGTGTCCGGGCTGAACGATGGGGGTGGAGACGCTCCTTCAGGTATACAGGACCGAGGCCGTTTAGGGCTTTAAAGGTCAGTACCAACACTTTGAATTGTGTTCGGAAACGTACTGGGAGCCAATGTAGATCTCTCAGGACCGGTGTTATGTGGTCCCGGTGGCCACTCCCAGTCACCAGTCTAGCTGCCGCATTCTGGATTAATTGCAGTTTCCGGGTCACCTTCAAAGGTAGCCCCACGTAGAGCGCATTGCAGTAGTCCAAGCGCTCTATAATAATAATAATAATAATAATAATAATAATAATAATAATGTGTTCCCACCTTATGAGAATTTCAGGGGGGAAATCTCTGATAATTTTTTGCATGCATTTTTTAACATATTGATAAATGCAAGCGTCGTTGCACAGAACTGCTTGTTCTGTGCACGCAATGACATTTAAAGCTTTGTAGGTTCCGCCCATATAGGGGGAAACGTAATTACATTCCAGTGTTCCTGTTGTAAAAAAAAAAAACAACTTCCCACCTCTAGTTCTTAAATCTATACCTTTTGCCTGGTGATTTGTATTATTCCTGCTGGGGAGAGAAGCCATGGAGAGGCCCTGGAGCTGCAGGTAAATTGTGTCATAACACATTTATCAAATGACAGAAGAAGCCACGGAAGAATTCAGGAAGTCAGAAAGGTATGGGAGGATGTTAATATTGATCAATATACTGCTGAACGGGAAGAGAGGCCTCCTGATTTATCATCTGTGCTTGTGTAAGAAATGCAAAGGGGGGGATGTGATTTTTAACAGAGCAGCCAGTGCTTTGAGCAGACACCTCCTACCATGTGAATGGTCTGACCTCAGACCTGTAGGGACACTTCGGTTCTTCAAAGAGTTCTGCACCCCTGACTTCCCAGGAGAGGTGCTTCTTCACACTGTACGCTGCTAAACTCTGGCATCCACAGCCACAATGTATACTGATGCAAATCAGTGTGGATGGCTAAAACCTAGCTCAGTTGGTTAGAGCGTGGCGCTGATAACGCCAAGGTTGCAGGTTCGATCTCCATATGAGATAGCTGCATATTCCTGCATTGCAGGGGTTGGACTAGATTATCCTCAGGGTCGTTTCCAACTGTACAATTCTATGATTCTGTAAATGGAGGTTAAACAAATGGTTTTGTCAGAGACAGTATACCTGACTATACCAGTTGTTGAAAATTATGGGAAGAGGACTGTTGCATCTGGTTGGGCACTGTGAGAATCAATGACTTCCCTTCTTCTCTTTCCATGGTTCATTTTGCATAACATAAATCCCTGCATATTTTATATAAACTAAACCATTCAGTAATTCCATTGTTACTTCCATCAAAACTTATTTACACTGTGGAATTTATCTTAATGCTGCCAGCGTTTCCAAGTGTACACAATTCCCCCCATATATTCAATAAACATTTTCCAATCTTCTTTAAACAAATGTTCTTCTTGTTCTCTTATTCTATAAGTTAGATCCGCAAGCTGTGCATATTCCAACAAGTTTAAGTTGCCATTCTTCTTTGGTTGGGACCTTGCTCGTTTTCCATTTTGGGGCTAACCAAACACGGCCCTGATCCAGCAGACTCATCTTATGTACCTATGTTCATTGATTCCATCTCCTGGACCAACCTTACCTGTGGTAGGTCCAAGACCAAGGACTGGACCAAGACTGGGTGTTATGTACTGAGCTGAATAGGATCCAGAATGCAGCAGTCTGATTGGTCCTAGAACAATAGGATTCAGAATGCAGCAGTCTGATTGGTCCTAGAACAATAGGACCAAGAATGCAGCAGTCTGATTGGTTCTAGAACAATAGGATCCAGAATGCAGCAGTCTGATTGGTCCATAGGAGCCACCCAATCCAGCTCCAGGTGGAAGTGAATCCGCAACCTGATTGGCCTACAGGAGTATCCCGGAATTAGCCAATCACGTGGGGCCCATTGTGTAAATAATGTATTTACAGCAGACGTTTGGGAAAAACATCCATTCCTTGCTACTAGGAGCTGAATAAAGAGCATGAAATTCACACTAGACTCCGAGTATATTTCACTGAGCATGGAAAGAACTCCATTCTGGAGAGCCAGTGAAAAGCCCATAAGCATAATAAATAATAATAATAATAATAATAATAATAATAATAATAATAATAATAATAATAATTTATTTATACCCCGTCCTTCCCAATTAAAAATCGGGCTCAGGGCAGCTAACAACAAATATAGTAAAGGTAAAGGGCCCCCTGACCATCAGGTCCAGTCGTGTCCGACTCTGGGGTTGCGCGCTTATCTCGCTCTATAGGCTGAGGGAGCCGGCGTTTGTCCGCAGAACCTTCCGGGTCATCTTGCCAGCATGACTAAGCCACTTCTGGCAAACCAGAGCAGTGCACGGAAACGCCGTTTACCTTCCCGCCGGAGCGGTACCTATTTATCTACTTGCACTTTGACGTGCTTTCGAACTGCTAGGTGGGCAGGAGCTGGGACCAAGCAACGGGAGCTCACCCCGTCATGGGGATTCGAACTGCCAACCTTCTGATCAGCAAGCCCTAGACTCTGTGGTTTAACCCACAGCGCCACCTGGGTCCCTACAACAAATATAAAACATTGATTAAAAATGACTTAAATAACAGATTTAAAACAGCATAAAGTACAACATGACTGTAGCACTGCCAGGGCTAACTGGCCAAGTTTGTTCTGCTAGGGCCAGCAAGGAGACCAGGGAAGAGTTTTAAGCAGCGCCTGAGCACAACAGAACTTTGCCCTCCTGTCGTTCCCAGAAACTGGCATTCAGAAGCACACTGCCTCCGACAGTGGAGGTGAAACACAACCACCAGGGTTAGCAGCTACTGATAATTCTTCGCATGCACATCTAATCGCGTTCAACAGGGACTGAATGAGCATCATGACGTGCCTCTCTGTGTTGCAGCGACTGGTGCACACTTTGCTGGGCTGGGTGTGAGGTGAATATCTATCTGGGAAAGAACATCACTGATGCCAACACGCTGTGCTTGCCTGCATTAAGCATCTGCATTTGGCTTTTGAATATCACTGCCTTCTTAACTCCTTTGTCGCCAGTTATGTAAAGCAGTTCTCTGAGTGTAAGCGGACCTGACGGTTTGATAAATAAATATTGGGCTATTTGTTTGCTGACCCCCAGGTAAGGACAAGTTGGAAGGCGAGAAGTGGAGTTACATAAATGTCTGGTGTACATTGTAGCACAAGGAGGAGAGAGAGAGGCAGAGAGAGAGAGAGAGAGAGAGAGAGAGAGAGAGAGAGAGGCTGCTGCTGCATTGCTTCAGTCGCACGGGCCGCACATTAAAATTCTGTCATTGCAAGGTCATTGCGCCAGTCTTCTGATCCTCGTCTGCCCTCCTCCCTTTGGGCACAGAACTTGGGCATGAAAATGAGAATGCAAGGCTCCCTCTGCCGACAAATGGAGCGATGCATCTTCAATCTGTCGCAGGGCATCGCTGGCCCTAGATGTCCCTTTGGGGAAGATTGTATCATGATAATTCTGTTGTCCAATTTGTCATTCTCACCCACCCACCCCGTTGCAAGGAAGAGGGTTGTTTGAACTCTGAGCGATGCAGCCTTGATCTGCAGCCTTGATCTGTAGAGGGTGAATACCCCAGTCCTGGCATTAATAATCCTAGTGATAAGTAGCCTCTCGGCAGCCTCTTCCGGTGAGAATGTCCTGGTGTGCACTCACAATGAACACTGTGTGTGTGTGTGTGTGTGTGTGTGTGTGTGTGTGTGTGATTAGGGATGCTGTGATGTGCTCTCCCGAAACTCCTGTGAAGAAGCCACCAGAGACAGAAGGAAATAGACGCAATGGGGAGAAGCACAGAAGCCCTGGGATGATCTTATGGGATTATTGGCAACCTATAATGATCAGTTAGCCTATGTTGTGTGTATGTCTATATGTCTATATGCCGGCTGTGCAGAGATTGGTTGCCCATGGGCTAGTTACATTTGCAAGCAATTGGTTCCAATAACACGGCACCTCTGGGTGAATTTCATATGGCCAATGTGAGCATGACCCCCACGTCATCCTAACATATCCCATTTCTTTATGACCATGTTTAAAAAAACCAGGAGTTTGTGCAGCTGTTCGCTTTGCAATGAAAAACTGCATGCCCTGATACCTCTCTGTGCCTGCAGAGGTCACTGTTTCAGGAGGTAAAATGAGAAAGTACTGACTTACAAAGGGATGCGGGTGGCGCTGTGGTCTAAACCACAGAGCCTAGGGCTTGCCTATCAGAAGGTCAGCGGTTCGAATCCCGTGACGGGGTGAGCTCCTGTTGTTCGGTCCCAGTTCCTGCCCACCTGGCAGTTTGAAAGCACGTCAAGTGCAAGTAGATAAATAGGTATCGCTCCGGCGGGAAGGTAAACGGCGTTTCCGTGCGCTGCTCTGGTTCGCCAGAAGCGGCTTAGTCATGCTGACCACATGACCTGGAAGCGGACAAACACCGGCTCCCTCGGCCAAATTAGCGAGATGAGCGTGCAACCCCAGAGTCGTCCGCAACTGGACCTAATGGTCAGGGGTACCTTTACCTCTACTGGCTTACAACATCACCCAGTTTTTCAAGCTGGAGGTGCTTCTTCTTGAAAGGTGACTGCCATTGTAGGTGTAACGGTAACGGGTAACGGGACCCCTGACCATTAGGTCTAGTTGTGTCCGACTCTGGGGTTGCGGCGCTCATCTCGCTTTATTGGCTGAGAGCCGGCGTACAGTTTCCGGGTCATGTGGCCAGCATGACAAAGCCGCTTCTGGCGAACCAGAGCAGTGCACGGAAACGCCGTTTACCTTCCCACCAGAGTGGTACCTATTTATCTACTTGCACTTTGACGTGCTTTCGAACTGCTAGGTGGGCAGGAGCTGGGACCGAGCAACGGGAGCTCACCCCGCCGCAGGGATTCGAACCGCCAACCTTCTGATCAGCAAGCCCTAGGTTCTGTGGTTTAACCCACAGCACCACCTGGGTCCCTAGGTGTAGCAGCTGCCAAATGTTGTTTTGCTTGCACTGGGGTTTTGCAAGCAGGGATGGTGGTGGTGGAGGGGAGGGTTGTTAGAGGCAGCAATTTGGAGGGAAGTAACTGTGGGCAGAGAAGAGGGCACAATATCGCAAGTGGTTTAAAACCACTTACGATCGCAATCCTGTTCTCCTCATGAAATTGTCAGTAGCCATACAAAATTGTACCTGAACACCAGGATTTGTTTCCTGTGATATTACAGAATCTACCCTGCCGTTGCTTTCCTGTCATCACTTGCCAAAGCATCATTTTTCCATAGAAACTAACACAGCATTGTAGTTTGGTCGAAGGACGTGACTTCTTTAAACACACACACACACACACAAACACACACACCAGTTTAGAAGTGAAGTCACATTCTCCAGGAAAATTTACAGTACCATTGATTGCCTGAGAGTCTCTGCCTCACTGTTTTCTTGTAAATTTACCACCAGGCAATTAGAATGGGCAGGTCAATTTCTCCTGCAACCTCAAGAGAGAATATTTCTTACACACGCTTTAAAGACTTCTGAAACAAGGCTGATTTGAGGGCCATGTTTTCGGGAGGTAAAATGGCGGGGTGGATAAATTCTTTACCAGTTCAGAATTTGTAGCAAGTGGATGTTGTTTTTGTTGTTGCTGCTGCTGCTATTTTGCAAATCTGTGATGTGTAGAGCCCTCCCCCCAACTATAAAAAGGTCCCAAATACCTAAAAAGCAGCTGCCCTTAATAACAATTCCTCTGGGATGTTCTGATCAGCAGAAGGGTTGTCTTGGTAGTTCTGCCACCCTCAGAAGTGGCCCAGGAGATGCCTTTCTCTGTGGCAGATCATAAACTATGGAACCCCCTCCTCAAAAAGGTGTGTCCAACATCTTCCTTGTATAGTTTTCCTGGCATGTTGAAGATGCTTTTCTTTACCTTCGCATTTCACAGTTTAGGTGTTTTGTTTTGTGGGACTTTCTCTGTGTAAGACTTGGGTGTTTAACAACAACAACAACAACAACAACAACAACAACAACAACAACAACAACAATTTATTATTCATACCTCGCCCATCTGGATGGGTTTCCCCAGCCACTGTGGGTGGCTTCCAACAGGATATTAAAAACACGATAAATGATCAAGCATTAAAAACTTCCCTAAACAGGGCTGCCTTCAGATGTCTTCTAAAAGTCAGATAGTTGTTTATTTCCTTGACATCTGGCAGGAGGCTGTTACATTACTGAGAAAGCCCTTTGCCTGGTTCCCTGTAACCTCACTTCTCGCAGTGAGGGAACTGCCAGAAGGCCCTCGGAGCTGGAGCTCAGTGTCCGGGCCGAATGATGAGGGTGGATACGCTCCTTCAGGCATACTGGACCGAGGCTGTTTAGGGCTTTGAAGGTCAGCACCAACACCTTTTAATAATTGCAACTGTTTTGTCTGTTCTTATAACTGTCTGTCTTGTTTTTGTAGCCTGCCCTGGCTCCTTACAGTGAAGGGAGAGGAAGAAATCGCATTGGCAAAATAAATGCAAATAAACGATATACCTGGGAAGATTTGGAAAATGTCGGGAACAAGTTAAACACACGGGTCGTGGCTGGTGGGGCGGAAAGGAGGGAGGCCAACAGTAGGTGGTGCAAGGGCAGAGCCAACTCATTCCTGTTTTCTCCCCATCCTCCTCTCTGTTGAGACTAAAGTGGAAGAAATTCACAGTTGGCCAATGTGGCTATAAGTACGAAGGGAAGGTTGGCTGAGGGCAGGCTGAGGTTGATGGGGAAGATTTCCCTTATGGACCAGCTGTCACTGCAACAAGGTCTGGGGCCACACTGTGTGATGCATTGCATCTTCCCATCCAAACCCGCCTGAGCATTAGCTTATTCATCCAAGATTTTTATCTAGCTACCACCACCTTACGAGGTAAACTGAGTGGCTGCAAGGGACAGGGGCATTTACATGGTTGCCCCTCTATTAGCAGAACTCCCTATCTGGCAGGGCAGGTTTGATAGGGGAGTGCTGGCAAAGTGCCCTCCAGGAAGCCCCTCTCCTACATCACTGAACTTTCAGAGCCAGTGTGGTGTAGTGGTTAAGAGCGGTAGACTCGTAATCCGGGGAACTGGGTTCGCGTCTCCGCTCCTCCACATGCAGCTTGGGCTAGTCCCACTTCTCTGAAGTCTCTCAGCCCCACTCACCTCATAGAGTGTTTGTTGTGGGGGAGGAAGGGAAAGGAGAATGTTAGCCGCTTTGAGACTCCTTCAGGTAGTGATAAAGCGGGGTATCAAATCCAAACTCTTCTTCTTTCCTGGTGGCAGCAGTGTCAAAAACACCAGCCATCATTGGGCAGCTGGCTCTGGGAGCCACCAATTTCCCACAATGCCTCAGAGTGATGCAACATTGGGGGCATTGTGCGGCATTGAAATGGGAGGTGCCAAGCCACCAATTGACCTGCGGTGGTCAGATAGCTGCAAGAAACCGGCCGAAAAGAAGATATGAGCATATATGTGGGCCCTGCTGGGTACTGGAACTCCAGCAGAAGTACTAGGAAGTCCTCTTCCCAGGCAACATACTTTGGAGTCTTCTCGATGCCTAGTAAAAACTGGCGTGTCCGCTCAGACATTTGATGGCATTTAATTCTTCCAACTTCATCCTCTTTTTTGGGGATTTTATCTGTTCTGCTGTGTTTTGCAATTTTATGCAATTGGTTTTAATTACTGCCATTGTAAAAGTCATAAGTTGTTTTGATATTGGGAGCTGTGAATGCTTTCCCCTTTTTCTTTTAAGAATCTGAAAAATGTTTTTCAGAAGCACCCTAGGACTTTATCCAGAAAATGCCAGTATTTCTCGAAGTCTCTTTTGCTCTGCTCCAAGTTACACACTGCAGTCATTTATTTTCTTCCCTGCTTGTATCTCTTGGTTCAGAGATGCCTTTGGCACATTGATTTACACACACACACATCAGCTCACCCCATTGCCATTTCCCACGGAATTACTGGTTCAGCCTGCCAATACAATGGTTTCAGGTGTGGATTTTACTGTGCCTACCCTATTAACAGCCTGTGAAGTCAAGGAAAACTTTCTGTGTGGCTCGGCTGCTGAGATTAAAAGGTTCTGCAGCCACCTGCTTTTACTCATATTGATTGCGGCAGTTGCCGGGAGTGGGCTTGGCAGAGAGCTGCGGCATTATGAAAATGGATCACCATAAAGAGAAGCTTTTGACAAAGCGCTCATGAAGCAATGAATATTCTCTCCCCACCCTCCCCGGTTGTTAACGGCCAGGAAACTGTTTGTGGCTTTGCAGCAAACCTCGTCAAACTCACAATGCCACTGGAATGTTTAAATAGGAAAAGAATTTCAGAACTCTTGCAGACCCATTTGTTTGAGCTTCGCTTTGCCACTGTGATTTTGTCCGGGGGGCTAAGATAGGGTTGGCGCATGTCTAGATTTTCCTGGACGTGTCCGGGATCTCAAGGACGGAATTAGTGTCCAGGGGGCAGGGATTTCGGGAAATCAACAAAAAGTCTGGATTTTTAAAATTCCCCCCAAAATTTCTTTGGGTGAAATATGGCAACGCTAACTAAGAGAACTCAGAGACAGTTCTGTATTTCATGGCTGAGCTTAAGTACGTTTGTAGCCGTGCTATGGCAGGCATGAGATAGTAACACCGGATGTCTTTCCTAAGCTTAAAATTAATCATGGGGTAGGGATGCTCAAAGATTTCCTTTAGTCTGGATTTGTAAAGAAACCATCTTTATTGGTACTTCCTGGACCTTTGTATCTCTCTGAATATTGTGAAAACTTTTCTCTCACACACAAAAGGAACATAAAGTTACATGCTATTGGTTGAAATGCATTTCTTGTTGTTTTTAAAGATCAAAAATAAAGCAAATTTGTGTGCATTTATTTTGTTTTATTTTTTTAAAAAACAACCCACACACTTATGGGGAAATGGTATGGAGCAGACTTATCAATGGACACACAGAAAATGGATATAGAGCACAAAGATACCATACTTATCACGTGTGGGCTTGGATCAGGAAGGCATGAGGAGGTACAGTAACTCATTTTCTTGACCAAATTTTCCCCTGAGTTGCTAATAGCCATCTTGCTGAAGGAAAGGCAGCTAAGGACATTGGCTATTAGCTGCTTGGAGTGGGGGGAGGGGGTTCAACACCCTATACCAGGCTTCCTCAACCTTGGCCTTCCATACATTTTTGGCCTACAACTCCCATGATCCCTAGCTAGCAGGACCAGTGGTCAGGGATGATGGGAATTGTAGTCTCAAAACATCTGGAGGGCTGAGGTTGAGGAAGCCTGCCCTATACACTCCATGGCTCCCCTAAGCACCTCACTGCAGCTGAGGTCCAATATTGTGTTGGCCACCATCAAACTTTGGAAAATGCATTGTGGGCCGCCCATATCATGATGGCTTTGACTTTAGCCACAGGCGCTTGGTAGCTATTATAAGTGCGACTGATATGTTACATGCTGATAATCTTCACTCTCCATGAGCAGAGGTTGTGTCTCCTCCGAGATTCTTTTCTTCCTCCGACAACCGAGAGCGATGACTCCAGCGACCAACATCGCTATAATGGCTCCCACAACAGCCGCTCCCAACAGCCAAGGCCAGATCTGGCGGGCTTGCTCCAAATAAGGCACCAAAAAATTCTGGAAGGGGTTGGCTGCACAGGAAGACAAGGGGAGAAAATGCTCTCAGTTATACATGGGGGGGGGGAACAGAAATAACTGGGCAACCCGAAGCTCGAAAAGGGGCGAAATTCTCACAGTGAAGTGGTTCCTCCAGTTGTGCTCCTTCCACCTTACAGTTGCACAGTGCACATAACTCATGGGCCAGGTTGAACATTTGACTAGCCGTGCCTACTGCTGGCACAGAACCCCCAACAGATGGTCCTCAAGGGGGTAAAGCCCTTGGCAGAATCACAGAATCATAGAATTATAAAGCTGGAAGGAACGCCAAGGATCATCTCATCCAACCCGCTGCAATGCAGGAATCTCAGCAAAATCTCAGGAAAATGACTGCCCATTTATGCCGTAAAGAAACGAGTCTGCTAGTCTAAGGGTTAAGGGTTCCATTAGTGCAGGGGTAGGCAGCCTAAGGCCTGTGGGCCGGATGCGGCCCAATTGCCTTCTCAATCCGGCCCACGGACGGTCCGGGAATCAGCATGTTTTTCATCCCACAGAGTGGAAGGGGGAAGTGACGGCAGACAGGAAGTCTTGTCTTGCTATGTAGCCTCTAAATAGGACTCTTGTCCTTTGTTCTCTCTCTCAGCTGCCTGATGCTAGAGAGAGGGGGTCATGATGTAGAGCTCCGTGTATGTTGATATGTAATAAAGTAGTTTTAGCTACAATGCTGAGCTGCTGTGGTCTGTTACGCTACTGCGCACATCTCTGCTGATTCCTAAGTGTGCTGGATGTCTGCCGACACCAGTCGCTGTGATGTTCGGGTTGAAGAAGCTGATAAGCTCCCGAACGATCATCCTGGAAGGCGAGATCATGCCAGTCAGGCATGTGTCTTTGCTGTGTCTTTCCTCGTGAGTAAAGACCGTTCCATAACAGTTTTTACATGAGTAGAATGTGCCCTTTTATTTAAAATGCATCTCTGGGTTATTTGTGGGGCATAGGAATTTGTTCATCTCCCTCCCCCCAAAAAAGTATAGTCCGGCCCCCCACATGGTCTGAGGGATGGTGGACCGGCCCACGGCTGAAAAAGGTTGCTGACCCCTGCATTAGTGCATAAGCTCAGGAGAGTTGATTTCATAATCGGTTCCTGGTTTCCCCTCCTTTGCTCCCAATTTCCATCTTCCATGAAATATTTGCATCTGCATATTCACATATTTGTGAATATGATTATATTCACAACAGGCCCACTTCTGAGCTCTCCAGCTGATAGTTACCTGCTCTAAAAGGCGTGAAAGGAAATCATGATTACTTTCCAAAAACTGGCTGTTTATGCCCGTTAATGTTAATTAAATCAATGCAGATAACACTTGCAATAAGCTGCACCATTTTGAATGTGCGTTCCCCCCCCCAATAAGGGGGATTCCCCCCTCCCCCTCTCCTACACTTCTCTTCTCAATTACCTTTATTTTCCTCTCCTGCCACAGCCAGAAGAAATCCCAGTGGCTAAAGTCCTCTTCCTAATCTTTTATTTTAGCTTGACATTTTAATTCCTATTCTCTCCTGTCACACCTTACTGCGAGTTAAACACACAGACACCTCTCTCCGGGGAGATGTTTCCGATGCGCTGTCAATTCTAATTAATTGACATTTTATTTAATCCCCGTGGTACTACTTCACAGTCAGGACCATAAAAGCAGTTTTTTTCTGGAATGAGATTGTGCAAAATAGTTCATGCCGTTGCGGTTTGTCCCAGTTCTACCTTCAAAGGGCAAAAACCCCACAGCGCTTTGGGGTAAATCAGAAACAACAGCATTCTATAAAATGACCATGCAATCATACCAGGGAAATCTAAACCTAAAATCTAAATCTAAAATAATGGTTTGGTATTTGCATTTGAACTGAGCCTTTGTTTTGATGAGGAATAGCCGATATGGTTGCTTCCAGATGCTACTGAACTACAAGGCCCATCATCCTTGACCATTGGCCAACCTATGGGAGCTGTAGTCCTACAACCTCTGGAAGCAACCATATTGGCTATTCCTTGTCAAAACAAAGGCTCAATTCAGATGCAAACGCCAAACCATTATTTTGGCATAAATAAATGAGTCTCGTGCTTCCCCCTGCAACTTCCTTGTTCCCAGCAAAGTATCTTATTCCTCTGAGCCATACAAACCATGGCTTGTATAAACCATAGTTTGCATGAAAACCAAAAAAGGAAACCATGGTTGAGCTGCGGTTTCCACTTCTCATCCAACTGAAAAGTAAACTCTAGTCAAGCATTATCTCCTCACTCAATTAGCCACATATTAATTAATGTGGGTGGCGCTGTGGTCTAAACCACAGAGCCTAGGGCTTGCTGATCAGAAGGTCGGAGGTTTGAATTCCCACGACGGGGTGAGCTCCCGTTGCTCGGTCCCTGCTCCTGCCCACCTAGCAGTTCGAAAGCACGTCAAAGTGCAAGTAGATAAATAGGTAATGCTCCGGCGGGAAGGTAAATGGCGTGAGCTGCTCTGGCTCCGCCTGTCAGTGGCTTCCCTACCAGTCCTAATGGGTGCTGGCTTCCACTGCCCCCGCTCGCCCAACATGCATGCTTGTAAATAAAACAGATCTTTCAAGAAGTCTCCAGTGCTTCCAAGGAAACCAAGCCCGCAAAGGAACGCCTCATTTCAAAGCTAGTTAGCAGGAGGGAAACAATGAAAAAATTCCTCACAAGCTGATCAAAAGAGAATATCAAAGTGCAAAATTCTCTATTTGAACTAGTTGCCAAGTCAACGTGTCAGACCCCTCCTTTGAATATGGTATCGAGTGATCAAGACCTACTCTGGGCTGCCCAAGTGGAAACTATATGTGAAATCTTTGGAGCAGTGCAGGCTGATATACGAGCAGTGGTGCCCTCTGATTCCACACCAGACCTCCCCAACCTGGTGCCCTCCATATGTTTTGAACCCACACTGGCTGGGGCTGATGGGAATATGAGTCCAAAACATCTGGCGGGCAGATTTTTTCACATGTAATAATCAGATAGTGGGTGCAGCTTGAGTAGATCATATGCTCTGCGAGCAGAGAAGTCCAGGATCAATTATTGCCATCCCCAGTTAAAGTATCTCAGGTAGCATGACAGGGAGAGACCACTCTCTGCCTAAGACCCTGTAGAGCTGCTTTGAGTCAGAGTAGACAACAGTAGGCTAGACTCATCGATGGCCTGGCTCAATATAACACAGCTTCATTTGCCTTATGGAAGGAACTGGCTATAGCTCAGTGGTAGGACATCCTTTTTGGTATGCCGAAGGTTCAATCCCCAGCATCTTCCACTAGGGATGAGAAGGCCCTCTACCTGAAACTTTGCAGAGTTGCCACCAGTTCGTATCTTCTTTGGTGATCACTAGTAGCCAAGTAAGATTGTCTTCCATGAACACAGTCTTAACAGTGAGTCCATAAGTGACTGTGGACTCTGGATCCACACGTCCTTCCACAGTGGGCACATAGATTTCCACATGGCAGTTGATCACGGTGAGAGTTTGCCAAATGTGCCTTCCTCTTAACTCATTTCCCCCTTTTGTCCTGAGTTTGAACTTCTTCAAAGTCCACGACACCTTTGGTAAAGGCTGTTCTCCAATTGGAGCGCTCGCAGGCCAGTGTTTCCCAGTTGTCTGTATTTATACTACATTTTAAAAGATTTGCCTTGAGAGTGTACATGTTGGGGAATGGTGACAGTCACTGGGAACATCACCTCCAAAATCCCCCATGAGGGAGGCCACCCCACCCATAAAAATCCATCTAATAGTCCCCACGCTTTTTGATCCTGGAATTTGAGGGGGTCTTGGCCATTCTGTTCTCCAATCAGAGTACTTGCAGGCCAGTGTTTCCCAGTTATTAGTGCTTATACCACTTTTTTTTTTTAAGATTTGCCTTGAAGTGTCTTTAAACCTCTTTTGTTGTCCATCACTTTCCATTCTTAAGTTTGGAATAGAGTAGTTGCTTCCAAACAACATGACCAGTCCAACAAAGTTGATGTTGAAGAATCATTGCTTTGACACTGGTGATCTTTGCTTCTTCCAGTACACTGATATTTGTTCGCTTGTCTTCCCAAGTGATGTGTAAAATTTTTCAGAGACACTGTTGATTGAATCTTTTGAGGAATTGGAGATGGAGTTTAGAAGTGGCCTATGTTTCACAAGTGTACAGTAAAGTTGGTAGTACAATGGCTTTGTAAACAAGCATTTTGGCGTCCCTGATAATGTCCCGGTCCTCAAACACTCTGTGCTTCAATCAGGAGAAAGCTGTGCTTGCAGAGCTCAGGCGATGCTGGATTTCGGCATCAATGTCGGCCCTTGTGGAAAGAGAACTGCCCAGGTAGGAGAAGTGATTGACGTTTTCCAACATTACACCATTGAGTTGGATTTGTGGCACTGCAGATGGGGTTGTTTTGAGCTTGTCGGTGCAGCACTTTGGTTTTTTGGATATCGAGCGATAAGCCAAGCTTATCTGGTAAGCTTGGTTTACCAGTCCGTGTGGACAATACTGAGCTAGATGGTCCAATGGTCTGACTCAGAATAAGGCAGCTTCCTGTGGATGTCCCTAAGGTACAGGAGGCATGGAGGACCATAGAATGACTGCTGGTAACTCAGGGCTGTAACTCAGTGATAGATTGTTTGCTTTGCATGCAGAAGATCCCAGTTCAGTTCCCAACATCTCCAGCTAAGGATGCCCCCTGTCTGAAACCCTGAAGAGCAGCTGCCAGCAGGGACAGACCTTGGTAATATGCTGCCCTGTGGAAGGCCAACTGATGCCCTCTCCACCAACTTCAGCCAGTCATTGGGAATGAGGTGCACGACTCTCGCAGGGTCCTAGAGCCCTCACACCTCCTTCCCAAAGCCAGGGAAGCAATCACTGCACACACTGCTGTAGTTCTGCTTCTGATGCCGGTTGGAATAGACCAGCATTCTTCAACCTTAGGTCTCTGCGTGTTGTTGGACTACAACTTCCACCCTCCCCTTCCGACTCAGCCAATGGTCAAGAATGGTGGGAGTTGTAGCCCAATGGCATCTGAAGACCCAAGCTTGTAGACAATACTAAGACAGATGCGCCAATGAGATGCCAGGCATTCCTCCCTCCAGTTTTAACAGCCTAAAACAGCCATTGAGTCAGCAGCGATAAGCCCAGCCCTCTTTCATCACTTAGAAGAATAACTAGCTAGGAAAAGAAACTAGACTAAAATAAAGGTTTCTCCACTGAATCAGCCCCTCGGCTGGGTTTTATTTGGAGAAAGAATTGAAAAGGAATTGGCTGGATGCTATTTCGGGCCACTTTGCTATGGAAAACCCAAGTATCACACATCCACATACTCCCGAGAGCCTGAAGAAAACATATTTTCCTACAATCATAGTACAGTGGTACCTTGGTTCTCAAACTTAATCCATTCTGGAAGTCCGTTCCAAAACCATAGCAT
This sequence comes from Darevskia mixta, assembly GCA_034641385.1. Lineage (NCBI taxonomy): Eukaryota > Metazoa > Chordata > Lepidosauria > Squamata > Lacertidae > Darevskia > Darevskia mixta. The sequence continues at coordinate 2,843,335 of JAWWNH010000137.1, read as the reverse complement.
TCCAAAACCCAGGTGCGCTTTCCCATAGAAAGTAATGCAAAATGGATTAATCCGTTCCAGACTTTTAAAAACAACCCCTAAAACAGCAATTTAACATGAATTTTACTATCTAATGAGACCATTGATCCATAAAATGAAAGCAATAATCAATGCACTGTACTATAAAATAAATAATACAGTATTGTAGATGATAAAAATAATTTCCCCCCCTTACCTGCACTGATGATAGTCATTGTTTGGATGAGGGGCTTTTATCCATTTCCGCAGTCACACAATCAATCAATCAGTAGCTGGACTGGGTTCCACACAGTCACAAAAACAAATTCACCCAAAAAGCCTCAAAAACGCAAAATAAATAGCAAAAACAAAAGCACCAAACTTGGAAGTCCGTTCGACTTCTGAAATGCTCGAAAAGGCTCGACAAGGCACAACTTCCGGTTGGTGCAGGTGCCCCGGAAACAATAGTCGACAGCTGCATCGGATGTTTGACTTCCGAAAAACGTTCAAAAACCGGAACACTTACTTCCAGGTTTTTGGCGTTTGAGAACCAAGGTGTTTGAGAACCAAGGTACCACTGTATTGTAGAGTTGGAAGGGACCCTGGGGGCCCATCTCGTCCAGCCCCCTGTAATGCAAGAATACGCAGCTGTCCCATACAGAGATCACAAACCTGCAACCTTGGTGTTATGAGCACCACGCTCTAACCAACGGAGCTATTCATCTCTTGCCTAATGAAATGGGGTGACATTTTCCAGAGTGATAAGTGATCTTTCTGACAGCATGTCTATGTGGTGGCAGCGAGGGAGGGAGCCGTGTGTGTGTGTGTGTGTGTGTGTGTGTGTGTAGGGAGGGGGCGCGATTTAAACATTAGCGCCGCTAAAATGCTTCTCCTGCCTTTGGCCTATGATTAGTGCTCTCTTGGCTCCCAGCTGAATTTCCAGCCAAACATCAAACAAATTGCACACGCTTTTTTGAAACGGCGGGTGGGGCGGGGGCGATGGGTAGCGCCCTCCGCTCTTATCGGTTTGCATGGAGAAACATAAACCAAACAAGCAAACAACCCAAATGCCAAACGCCCCTAAAGGGGGCCAGTGCTGATGCAACGGAGAGACGCCTTTTCAGATGGAGTCATTTGATCAGGAACAGGCTGCCGATTCATGCTCTCCCCTCCTAGCGATTTCTGGAGAGCCAATTCTCCGCTCCAACGTGAACGATGGCAAAGGACGAAACTGCCCATGACATGATAGTACTGTGCATTCATATATGTGTGTGTGTGTGTTCTTCATTATTATTATTATTTTAATTATAGAAGTGGGTCCCCAAATTCAGAGTGGGACTGCAGGATTGTGGAGCCTGCGTCTAACAAGCCTTTCCCCTGCCCCCTGGTCCCGAATTTCTGTTCTTCCTCCTCCCCTTGCAGCTATTTGCTGCAGCTTCCCTCCTGGTATCCCAGGGTAAGTGAAAGCTGCTCTATTGTGGTGTTTTATGGCACTCTAAAAAGACAGGGCACCAGGCACTATGGGAAGGAGAGCTAGAGAGCAGTGTGGCTGGATTTATTTAGGTAAAGGTAAAGGGACCCCTGACCATTAGGTCCAGTCGTGTCCGACTCTGGGGTTGCGGCGCTCATCTCGCTTTATTGGCCGAGAGCCGGCGTACAGCTTCCGGGTCATGTGGCCAGCATGGCAAAGCCACTTCTGGCAAACCAGAGCAGCGCACGGAAACACTGTTTACCTTCCTGCTGGAGCGGTACCTATTTATCTACTTGCACTTTGACGTGCTTTTGAACTGCTAGGTTGGCAGGAGCAGGGACCGAGCAACGGGAGCTCACCCCGTCGCAGGGATTCAAACTGCCGACCTTCTGATCGGCAAGCCCTAGGCTCTGTGGTTTAACCCACAGCGCCACCTGGGTCCATTTTATTTACTTTGGATTTATTTACTTTGCTCCAAAGATGTGGAAGCCTTGCTGACTAATCCAGGCTTAAACACCAGCCCACAAAATTGCTTGCAGGCTAGTCACTTTTACCCATTTGCTAGGGGCTGGCCGAGGTAGGATGGAGAGCTCCATGCCCCTTGCAGAAGCCTGGTGCATTTCTATGCTTGGTGTGGACGAAGAAGCCTCCCTTCCTCCCTTTATGGTGGTTGCAGAGGAAGGACAGGATGTTTCATCTCTCCTCCACCTGTCTGGTCACTTGCCTGCAGGGAATTCTTTAAAACCTTGTGGGTACCAGGCGAGTGCTTAAATACAAGGCTAGACTAATGCACAGCTTCTCTCATCGGCTTTATTTTTATAGGTAAAAAAAGGTAAAGGTAAAGGACCCCTGGACAGTTGTGTCCAGCCAAAGGTGACTAGTGGGACCCAGGTGGCGCTGTGGGTTAAACCACAGAGCCTAGGGCCTGCTGATCAGAAGGTCGGCAGTTCGAATCCCCGTGACGGGGTGAGCTCCCGTTGCTTGGTCCCAGCTCCTGCCAACCTAGCAGTTCGAAAGCACGTCAAAGTGCAAGTAGATAAATAGGAACCGCTCTGGCGGGAAGGTAAACGGCGTTTCCGTGTGCTGCTCTGGTTCGCCAGAAGCAGCTTTGTCATGCTGGCCACATGACCTGGAAGCTGTACGCCGGCTCTCGGCTAATAAAGCGAGATGAGTGCCGCAACCCCAGAGTCGGACACGACTGGACCTAATGGTCAGGGGTCCCTTTACCTAAAGGTGACTACGGGGTTGTGATGCTCATCTCGCTGCAGGCTGAGGGAGCCGGTGTTTGTCCACAGAAGCTTTCCAAGTCATGTGGCCAGCATGATTAAAACTGCCACTGGTGCACAGAGGGCCGTGATGAGTGCCAGAGCGCACAGAAACGCCGTTTAACTTCCCGCCACAGCGGTACCTATTTATCTACTCGTACTGGCATGCTTTTGAACTGCTAGGTTGGCAGGAGTTGGGACAGAGAAATGGGAGCTCACCTCGTTGCACGGATTCGAACCGCCGACCTTCTGATCGGCAAGCCCAAGAGGCTCAGTGGTTTAGATCACAGTGCCACCCGCGTCCCCTGTTTATAGTATGATGCTGGAGAAGGTTTTTCCTGCTGTATTTTGATGGGGTAGCCAACAGGATGTTCTCTTGATGTTGCTGGACTATAACTGCCTTCATCACTGACCACTGACCATGCTAGCTAGGGTTGATAGGAGTTGGGAGTTCAGCGTAAGAGCATAATAAGAGCCTGCTGGATCAAGCCAATGCCTCATCTGGTCCAGCATCCTGTTCTCACAGTGGCCAACCAGATGCCTTTAGGAAATCAACAAGCAGGATCCAAGCACAAGAGCCCTCTCCCCTCCTGTGGCTTCCAGCAACTAGTATTCAGAAGCATTACTGCCTCTGAGTATGGAGCATAGACATCATGGCTAGTAGCCATTGATAGCTTTATCCTCCACGTGAAAAACATCTGGAGAACGTTGTCTTGGCGTCCTCCTGCTAGGCTTTGATCATGATTGTGGGCTGCTATTTTACAATGCACTTTATTGATTTTTAAAAAAATATCTGCTCTGGAAGCATAAAAGGATGGCATATAATTCTAAATTATTATTTTCTAAGTGTATGGAAAAATTAACACACACCCAGATGTTTAGGTCTTATTTGAGCGCCAAGTCTCAACAGCCTGCTCCTCCGGATTGTCCTAGCATGCAGGGACACCACAATCTAGTATCTCAATTCATTGTATTGTCACATGGCCTCCACCACATTTTCTGATCTGGCTTTACCAAAAAACAAAGGCAACTGCCTCGAGATTTCTATGTTACCTGGCTCTACTAGATATTCATAGTCATATCCCAGATCTCTTGAAGAAATGAAGAATTCCCCGTTCCGGTAGAGAGGAATGAAGGGGACCATGTAAGATTCACGGTTATGTCCAATAGGGGCATTGGCTGCAGGGTAAACCTCACGCAGGGGCTGGTGTCTTCTGAGCCACTGCTCAAAAATGCTGTGAAAGGAAACACTCATATCAGTATTGTAACACTAAGGGCAGCTTCACTTTTAAGGCAAGGTGGAAAGGTCAAACAGAAGCATCAGTAATACCATCTTCACTCAACATCTAACAAGAAGGAACAAAGTGAGCCTCCTTAAGTATTGAATTCCATAACCTCGGTGCCACCACAAAAAAGGCCCCGTCTTCTTTCATAGAATTTCCGACTCTACATGAACATTTGCTTCTGCGCTTTGACAGCATAGCAGTGCAGTCTCATCTTATTATGTGCAGCCACAGCTGTATGTTTTCGTAAGTGACTTGTTGTGTGGTGCTCATTGTGTTGCGTTACATATACAAGTTTGATGTTTAAAGTGTATGGTTAGTTCAGCAACGATTGTGTTGGTGCTTAAATTATTGATGTTGGTCATTCCAATCTTAAAGTCCTCAACAGGTGCAAATATTATCATATTTATCCTTAACACAAAAATGAGATCACACAATTATTGTATATACATGTAAATATTTTAAGCCGGTCCCCCCTTGTTGAGAGGCTGGTGTCTGTGCCCGCTCTTGGTAGCATGCCACTTTGTCCTGCCAGTTTTCTCTAAGTCTTGTACAGAACGGTGCATGGCATGAAAGACAGGAAAAAAGACTGGCGAGGTGGAGAGAGAGGATACATTCTGAGACTGGATGTCAGATGCAGAGCTCACCCAGATCAATGTTTTGCAGAGATATTTCTCCATCCTCTCGCAACAAGGAGGGTGGCTCAGATTTCTTGAGTCCAAGAGAGGCCAAAATTAACCTTTTCAAAATAAAAACATGAATCACGTACCCAGCGGTACATGAAGGTCTGTCAGCAGTTTGCTACGTAATTATGCTGAAAGCAATCAGGGCCAGAGATCTTACATTGCTGAGATTCACCTGAGCCAAAAGAGCACCTGTTCCCAGCTTAGGAGTCCAAAAGTCGATGGTGGTTATAATTCATCAGTATTTTCGCCCATCTCACTGCAACGTTTCAGTGTTCTCTTTTGTGCTCTCAGTTTTCATAATCAAAATTGAATTCTGCAACAACCAATGTGCAGCCAGCATGTTGCTAATTGCCCTTTATAGTCACACACACAGAGAGACACACACATAGACACTGCTTCTGGTAAAGTTGGGGTATCCAACTTCATTTTCACCACAGCCTTGTGAAGTAGGCTAGGCTCAGGCAGCAACTGGCTCAAGGTCACCCAGTGAACTTCATGGCTGATCAAGGATCTGAACCCAGGACTCCCCAGCCAGAGTACAACATGCTAACATACCCTCCAACATTCCTCAGATGAAAATGGGGACATTTCTCATCCCACCCCCACCAACTGACCCTCCTTGACCCCCCTTTTTTGTCGTACCCCCCCAACATTTCCTATCAGAAGAAGGGCGAGCGCCACCACCACTGCACCAACGAGACACAGCACACAGACCCTCCACTGCCCTGAAAAAACCCTTTAATCCTGATTTTTACTTTATTCTTTGGTAGATTTACAAAAAGAAAAATGCACACCATTAAATAAATTTTTGAGAATAGAATAGAATAGAATAGAATAGAATAGAATAGAATAGAATAGAATAGAATCTTTATTGTCATTGTCCCCTTGCGGGAAACAACAAAATTCCTCGGTCACTATATCAACTCAAATAAGGCACTCCACATAATTTAAAAATACTGATAAACACAATACAATACAGGACAATATAACAAATAAAATAAGATGACTTCAGAGTCCAGAGTTTCCATTTAAGGCCAAAATTGCTCTAGGAAAGAAACTGTTCTTGAGATGGCTCATTCTCGCCTTCATTGTTCTGTATCTCCATCCCGATGGCAGGAGCTCAAAGAAACAGTGACCAGGGTGCGATGGATCTCTTGCTGCTGCAGGCCAATCAGGTTGCTGATTCACTTCCACCTGGAGCTGGATTGGGTGGCTCCTGCAGACCAATCAGACTGCTGCATTCTGGATCCTATTGTTCTAGGATCCAGCTCAGTACATAACACTTATCCTCCTCCCCGAGTTTGGCAGAGGTGCTGGCACGGAAAACAGGGACATTCCGGGATCAGATCAAAAAAGCTGGGGTGGCTTTCGTAATTCTGGGACTGTTCCTTTGCCAGCTTACAGTTTCCATGACTGTCAGCTGTGCATTTGGCCTAGCATGCGATGTAGTGCTGACCTTGTAGGGTGGCACTTTCAATGTACAGTGCAAATGGGGTCTGACTCCCCCCTCCCCACCTTGTAGTTACCCCTCCCATGAATTCAAAACTAAATAGCGCTCTTCATGTAAAATACAGGCTGATCTGGGCCCCGAGTTGACAAACCTTTCCGGCAACTCAAGATTTTTATTTTCTAAAAAAAGAAAAAATATGAAAACAGATTTTACTGTAACTGTGGGTGGAAGGCCAACGCTAATGGCCGCCTCTTGACCTGCCTTTGTCTTGCAGATCTACTGTGGATTTGAGCCACAGCTCACGCAGCTCGACAGCATATCATTTGGAGCAAATTTCGGCACTGGAGGGGGAGGCGAGGGCTGCAAACAGTTGAGGCTTGCTGTGCCAATACCGAGCGAACAAGGTAATCATCATCATCATACTTGGCATGCACGCAGGGCCTTTAAAAAAAAACATGTCCTGAATTGCAGCATGAATATTAATCAATCAATCTGCATGCTAAAAGTGGATCGCCCCACAGGAAGAGGGGAGTTTTTCAGTATGCCCTGGGTACAGGAAGGCGATAGACTCAGAAGCCGTAGAAGCAATGGGTGGTTTGTCTTCAGAATGACAGCACAGCATCCCCCCCCCCATCGTGTTAGGCCTCCACCTCCCTCAAAATATTGGCACCCAAATATTGGTTATTATAGCTTAATCACACTTTTGCCATTTGGCCAGCCTCAATTGGATAAAAGAAAGCACTTATTTACACAGTGCATAGTTAAACTATGGAACTCCCTGCCACTGGAGGTTGTGATGGCCAGCAGCTTGGATGAGGATTAGACAAATTAGAGGAGGTTAAGGCTATTGATGCCTACGATGGCTACACTCTGTCTCTGCAGTTGGAGGAAGCAACGCTTCTGAATACAGTGGTACCTCAGGTTGAGAACTTAATTCGTTCTGGAGGTCCGTTCTTAACCTGAAACTGTTCTTAACCTGAGGTACCACTTTAGCTAATGGGGCCTCCCGTTGCTGCCGCGCGATTTCTGTTCTCATCCTGAGGTAAAGTTCTTAACCTGAGGTACTACTTCTGGGTTAGCGGAGTCCGTAACCTGAAGCGTTTGTAACCCGAGGTACCACTGTACCAGTTTTGTGTTCAAATCCTGCTTGCAGGTTTCCCACAGGGAAGTGTGAGAACAGGATGCTGGACTAGATGGGCCTGATCCAGCAGGCTCTTCTTGTGCTTGTGAGCGCTCTCTTGTCCGCTGACACAGGTTACTTACAAGAGGAGAGGACCAAGCACACCAAGCTATGGTCTGTGGTTGGGGTAAGGAACCAGGCCACCGCAGTGCTGGGAGAAGCCCGAACCCAGCACCACACAGAACAACAGAGGCAAGGATCCCTGCTATGAAGGATCAGGCTATAAAGTTCAGCTAAGCAGTTCCGGGGAATCCAGGGAACAGAAAGGAATTCTAGTACAGAGCACTCCAGTTGAGATTCCCGCATCTACAATTCCAGGATCCCGTGAGTGCTAAGGATGATACTGAAGGACCAAGACATTGTTCTCAGTTTGGCAGGAAAGAACGGAAAGACATCTCTAGGTCCATCTGTGGCAAACAGTTCCCTTGTTCCATCAATGTTTCTCTGTGCCTGCTCTGACATCACGGGTGCTGATTAGCCCCACCTGCTGGCACTGACATATATAGCACACACAGCACAGCTGTATTTACAAAACTTTGCTCCTTGCAGGTGTTGGCACTGCAGATGGTTGGGAGGAAATGGTTGTGTGGCATTGGGGGCGGGATCAGCCAGGGCACTCCTGCTTCCTGCTCATCTTTCCTTAGAACAGGCACCCCCAAACTTCCACCCTCCAGATGTTTTGGACTACAATTCCCATCATCCCTGACCACTGGTCCTGTTAGCTAGGGATCATGGGAGTTGTAGGCCAAAACATCTGGAGGGCCACAGTTTGGGGATGCCTGCCTTAGAATATTATTACGCAGTTCACCCAAATGGGGCTTATTATGTATACCAGCAGATACTCCCATGGTTGTCACATCTAGGAAACCACATTTTCATGCAGTGTGTAAACTGTGGAACTCACTCCCGCAGGAAGAAGTGATGCCCACCAACTTGGATGGCTTTAAAAGAAGAGCGGGCAGATTCACAGAGGAGGAGGAGGCCATCAATGGCTACTAGCCATAATGGCTATGTTCCACCCCCTGGTATGCCTCTAAATACTAGTTGCTGGCAATCGCAAGTGGCTACAGTATCATAAGAGCACCGACCCAGAGTATATTTTCTACAGCGTTTATATTTGCGTACATGTAAGATTGGCTAGTTAAGAAATTGAACTGCAACCTTCTCATATTAATTCTTACACGTTTGGCTGATGAAGGATTGATCAAGATTGGCTGTTGAAGCATTGAACGGAACAGATTGGTTATCCGGAAACTCTGTTCCGGCGATATTTGGTGACAGATGATGTATATATCGAACTTTTGAATTCCAGCAATATTTGGTGACAGATTATGTATATATTGAACTTTTGAATTATTCTACCGCGACTGGTGAAGAAGATTTAGAGACTTTGGTTGTAATTTCTGATCATTTGTATTAGTCTATAAATAGTGCTTAGTGCCATTGTTATTGGCCATCGTGTTGTGTTATATTGTTCAACCAGGGAATCTCAAGAGGGCAGAGGGCTGCCCAGCTTGCAGGCTCCCCACAGACATCTGGTTGGCCACTGTGAGAACAGGATGCCGGAGTAGATGGGCCATTCTCATCTTAAGTTCTTTGGGCTGGAAATCTCAGGCCTGGGGGCCAAATATAACCCTGTAATTTTCGTTGCAACGCAATGTTATGCTGGCGGGGGGGGGGGACATGCTCACCGAGATCCCTGGGCGTTGTACCCCCACTACCAGCCTATCTATCAGCTCTTTCTATTGCTAGTCATCATTTGGCTTTTATTAAAGCACGGTTTAATGTATTCCCCTCAAACGTCCTTTTTCATAGATTTTCTATGGGCCAAGTTTCGGTCTTATGTGCCTGTGATCAGGACCGGTGCTAGGGGTTTTGGCGCCCTAGGCGAGGGGGCGGGGCACATGATGTCATTGCGCATGACATACGGTGCCCCGCCCCCTGCCCGCCCCGTGCCGCCGTGATTTTCGCCGCTGGTTGGGGCGGCACCGGGCGGCGGCGGGGGGCGGGGGGCAGGCTGGCCAGCGCCCCCTCCATTTTGGCACTCTAGGCAACTGCCTAGTTCGCCTAAATGGACGCGCCGGCCCTGCCTGTGATAACTGTTCGATTGAATCTCTTCATCACATAGTGTTTGTCTGCCCCTTGTATTCTGCCACCCGAAAGACTCTATTACTTCCATTAACTCAAAAATTACCGGGGTATTTGGAAGAGTCTTACCTTGCTCTTCTGTTGCAAGATTCAGACTCGATTATAACCCTACATATGGCAAAATTTCTGACATCAGTTCTGACACTTAAGAAACGCAATGGATTGTTATATACAGCTTGAAATTTTAATTTAATTTTTATCATATTTTATTCAATTGAGTATCCCTTTTAATCTATTTTACTGCTAGCAATTGTAAACCAGACTGTGCTGTTTCTGTTTTTGGTTGTTATGTCTATGGGCTTAAAGCCGAAATAAAATGAGTTGAGTTGAGAACCCTGTAATTTTCCTATTTGGCTCTCAGAACCTGCCCCATACAGGTTCTCCATCACACTCTGCATGGTCCTGCTGTGTGCCTCCATGGGGGTGGTTTCAGCTGACGGCATCTTTGAACTCTGTTGATGGCTCTTGCTTGTCCTGATGGCAACTAGAGAGATGTGTGTACTTGTGGGTGGAAACCAAAGGTACAATTTACATAGCCCCACCCACTTCCCCCTCTGGCCCCTCCCAGCACTGGCTTGTGGGCCCTGGAAGATATGCACCAGAATGAAATGCAGTCTCTGATATGACAAATTCCCCCCACTCCTGATCTGACGTATCAATAGCTTTAATATTTGTCTGCACTCACAGAAGGCATCACCCTTACCAGGATGCTTCCTCCCTACCTGTCGACGAAGGCATGGTGCAGTATGAAGATGGGATCATTAGCTGAGCCTTGCACTTGGGACATGGAGCCATTCATGTAGATGTGCAGGGCATTGTGCAGGCTGCTTTGGGACACGTTCGATATGGCGGTGCTTGGATTCGCAAAGCCTGTAGGGAGGAGAGGGAACAGAGCAGTGAATGGCAATGGTTTCTGCAATAAGCATTGTGTTCGTTGCAATACACATTGTTTAGGGATGCTTTTAATGTTTGGTGTTTTGTTGTGTTTTTAATATTCTGTTGGGAGCCGCCCAGAGCGGCTGGGGAAACCCAGCCAGATGCGCAGGGTATAAATAAATTATTATTATTATTATTATTATTATTATTATTATTATTATTATTGGGTTACAGCCAGTGAAGTCCTGCTCAGAGTAGACCCATCGAAATTAACAAACCTAGGTTCACTCTGCCCATTACCTTAAGTGGGTTTACTCTGAGTAGGGTTGGCATTGGCCACCACCCAGTGCACTCTTCCTATCCATACATTCCCATATGCTTTTTTTTAAATAATCATTTTTATTGGTTTTATATAAATACAATAATAAATTCGCACATTTATCTTCACATCTTATACCGTTTTGGCTTTTTATGGCCGTAACTTCCGTCAAACCTTCCTAATGATATTCTAATATCTATTCCTTATATCTATATTTCCAAAGTCAATCATTGTTTTATATTATTATTTTCTAAAATTAATCACTATATCTTGGTACTAACAACAATATTTCTTCCTTACTCTACAAAGCCTCTTGCAATCCTACCAACGTATTCAATTGAATACAATGTTCCTTTAAATAGTCTGTAAATTTAGTCCAGTCTTTGATGAACTTCTGGTCCCGCTGTTCGCGGATTCTCCCCGTCATCTTGTCCAATTCTGCATACTCCGTTAGTTTCACAATCCATTCTTCTTTTGTCAGTGTTTGTTCTTGTTTCCATTTTTGCGCTATTAACATTCTCGCCGCAGTCACTGCATATTGGAACTTACATTCCCATATGCTTAGATCAACATCAGAGGTTTTGCTCTATGGGCCCCTGGCCTCTTCTCTAAAGTCTGGTGGGTGACCATGAGAATCGAGGCCTTTGTCATCCCAGCACTCCAACTGTGGCCTAGTTTATCCAAGGAGGTCACCTGCACTCCTTAATTGCTTACTACTCACTGTCTTGTGAGTTGCAGTATTGGTGGTGATGGTATCTCAGCCAAGTACAGCTTCTCCTGTCCAGATGGGAGGCCACTGGAGACATCTGCAGGGGCCCCTGGGTGCCTGGGCACCCAGAATTCTTTTACTGTGGATGCCTGGCTTCTGCCAGATGCCACCACCCATTGCCTTAACTCTGACTCTCTGGCGTCGTGGCAGCGACTGGGCCAGAGCCTGAGCCGTGGGGCCTCTGTTGGGGCCCGCTGTGGGGTGCGTCTATGGCCGTGGCAGCCCCACCAGTGGCCTGCAGTGGAGGTGGAGGCCCCGGCCCACTTGCCCCCATGCACCAGAGAGTGGCAGCAGTGGGCACGCACAATGTGGCGTGGCATGATGTCATGTTGTGTGCGCGCACTGTTGGGCACCCACGTTCTGGAGCCTCTGTGGGACAAATGGATCCATGGAAACAAAGCTCCACGACAGAGAAAGAAAGTCAGGACGTCCATGTCAGGAAATAAACAAACCCCCAGCTTCTGATAAGTCTCTAGCTTCGGATATTCGGAGGTTATGGCTATGGGAGCACAGGGGCACCAGATTTAGCTTGCATGGCTAACAGTCACCGGCAGAGCCATTCTTCATGCCATAATTCATTATATGCCATGCGAGGAAGAAGCCTTTGGTTTTGTCCATTCTGCCTTCCAGACAAGTTCACTAGGTCCTGGAAAAAAGGACGTTGGTGTGTGTGTGTGTGTGTGTGTGTGTGTGTGTGAAGGTGGCAGAAGGTGAGGAGGAGGTGGCTGCTTGCTTTGGCATGTGCCCGAGGGTGGAAATCAACAAAACAGACCTTGCATCAAGCCCAGTGATTTGTACAGGTTAATAACCGTTCAAACACTTTCTGGAGCAGTTGGCATTTCTGAACAGTTTTTTAAAAGCAGCCTAAGACTGCCAGAGAGAATAGAATTTCAGTCATCAATGGGAACTTGGCAGAAATCTGAAACCTGCAGTAATTGACTATTTAATATTCTTTTTATGGGAGAACGGCTTTACATAACTTTCGGTATTAACAACTAATGAGGCATGATTTGCTTTAGAACATGACTGTTCCCCTCGTTTGGCCCATCCGTGTCGCTCATGAGTTTACTCATGTGTATTAAGAAGCACAGTCATGGATCGTTGTGGCAGCATAAAACAATGCATTAACAATGCTGAACACAAGAGCAACTGGCACATTTTATTTTATTTCTTGGTTGAATAAACACATGTCAATCCCATCCTTCCTCCCAAAGAAGTCCAGGGCAAGAACAACAACAAAAAGCAGGAGAAAGATACAGTGTGAAATAAAAGAGAATACAAACAGTTGCATATCCTTGGAGCTAATAATTTCAAGGTTGCCAGGAACAGTCTCTTTCCGTCATCAAATGCCCGGGCGAACTGGGATGCATTTAAATTCCTCCTGAATTTTAATAATGAGGAAGACAGGCAAACCTCACCAGGGAGGGCATTCCAGAGACAGGGAGCCACCACCAAGAAGGCCCTGCACACCGTTTTTACAAACAGAGAGCCTTAGGCCAAATCAGGTCCCGTGAGGGGATGCTATCTGTAAGGAAAAGGTTGTGGGTAGCAGTCTGTGGTGAGCCAGGAGAGAAATCAGCAGTCAGGACCGCAGAATGAACCAGGAGGCAGGAGCAAGGAGCAAGACAGAAGTTCATTCAGTTGTTTTTTTCCTGAAGGGCAAGCGAGAACACAGGAGGGAACCAAGACCAAAGACCTGCCAAGGATGTCAAACGGAACAGGAAGCCATTTAAAACCCCTTCCTGCCCATGAGGTTCCAATGGACAGTCTGGATGGGCAGATCCAGTGCTACGTATTTGCCAATCCAGAGAAGACAATGACAGCAGGATTTGCCACACTTTCCCCGCAGGGCTGGTGTGTGAGTCACTAGCCTTGCTACCCCTCAAATCCTTCTCAAAGTGCCCCTCACCCGGAGAGATACTTGATGACAAAGGATGTGTAGGTACCTGATAAAGAATGATAGAAACAGAGGGCTGATGCCAGGCTGAGTACTTTTTCTTCACACCTAGCCTGAAAAAATGTACGTTTTCTGTGCAACTCTTGCATTGTGCTCTGCCTGTGTCTTAACAAACGTGTCCCTGATCTTCTGGCATTTCAGTGACTTCAGCTATCTCCCTGCTCCTTATTATCTCACCAAATCTGATTCATTTTCAACAGAAATTGCTGGATACCCTGAAACCAAATTGCGCCACCCATTGCAAGTTTGCAGAATGGTTTATACTAAGCCAAGGGCTTAACAAATTGTGTGTGTGTGTTTTACCTCCACTTCTGCGATTTTCACTTGTTACTCAACACACAGTACATGGCATATGATTTCAGAATGAGCACCCTGGGGATTAATTAGTCTGGGTTACTAAAGGGGTCACGGAAAAAGCCCAGTACATCAGTCTTCCCCTGTATGGATTTTTGCTTGCTTTCTAAACATCCATGACCCTGTGTCACCAAAGACATGAAAGCCTGTCTCTTGAAGCTGGTTCTTTTTCTAAACACCAGGGGCTGATTTGAACAGGGACATTATTATTATTACTACAGTATTGCGACATCCAGCAAGGATGCAACATCTTCATTCAAATACATTGCTCTCTCCCCATCCCCACTGGATTGAATTCACACATTCTGTTGCCATTCACCAAATGCCTGCCTTCCAGCATTGAAAGGGCTCTCACAAAGAAGATGGAGAAAACCTGTTCTCTCCTGGTGCAGAGGGCAGGACTAGAACCAAGGGTCAAAATTAGGGGGTGTGTGTGTGTGCATTCAATGGCTGGTCTCAGCCTGATACCCTGGAGAGCCACTTCAAATCACGGTCATTCAAGGATCTGACTCAGACCGCATTCACACGATATAGTGAAGACACTATGCTAACCACTTCAAAAAGTCATGGTTTCCTGCAAAGAATTTAGTTGTAGTTTGTTAAGGGCGCTGAGAGTTGTTAGAGTACGATTCTCAGAGTGTTTTAACAATCCCTCTTCTCATGAAACTCAGGGAATTGCAGGTCTGGGAGGGGAATTGGGCTGTCCCAGCAACTCTCTACACCAGGCATCCCCAAACTTCAGCCCTCCAGATGTTTTATACTACAATTCCCATCATCCCTGACCACTGGTCCTGTTAGCTAGGGATCATGGGAGTTGTAGGCCAAAACATCTGGAGGGTCACAGTTTGGGGATGTTGCTCTACACCCTTATCAAAATACAGCTCCCTGCAGAACCACCAGCTTGTGAGGGTGATGGGGGGGGGGACGACAAAGACATTATACGCATGATGTCAGGAAGAGCCGCAGCCAGGGGGGCTTTGCGAAGCTGGCAAAAGGGGTCTTGGACCCCATCAGAGCATCAGAGAAGAAGAAGAAGAAGAGCCAGTGTGGTGTAGTGGTTAAGAGCGGTAGACTCGTAATCTGGGGAACCAGGTTCGCTTCCCCGCTCCTCCACATGCAGCTGCTGGGTGACCTTGGGCTAGTCACACTTCCCTGAAGTCTCTCAGCCCCACTCACCTCACAGAGTGTTTGTTGTGGGGGAGGAAGGGAAAGGAGATTGTTAGCCGCTTTGAGACTCCTTCGGGTAGTGATAAAGCGGGATATCAAATCCAAACTGTTCTTCCTCTTCTCCTCCTAAGGGGGAAGTGGCCTTGTTTCACACCACCCTTCCTAAGCCGGGCAGAAGCTTCTGACAGGATGCTGAAGCCCTCCTGCCTCCTTCCCAAAGCTCTGTGGTTTTGGGACATCAAAGAGGGGGAGCGGGCTACCCCCAAAATATTGGGGCCACCAAAAGGGGTCAGCTTCTAGGAGCCAGCACCCCTGGCTCCAAGAATTTTTTGTGGGAAGCCATGATTGTTTAAGGTGGGATAGGGCTTTAAATGTATCGTGTGGTTGTGACCTAAGGCAACTTCCTGTGTCCCTGTCGTTTCCCAAGCCTTGGAAACAATGCCCCCTTAATGTAATCTGAAAGGGCCTTGGAAATTTTGTACCCTGGCATCCTGTTGTGAGGTCAAAGTACCGCATGATAGATTTCAGCGCCTGAAGCTTCAGTCATGTGCTATTCTCCATAACTGCTTTTTCATCAAAGGAGGGTAGAAAACATGCCCCCATAATGACCTATTATGGGGTTGAAGCATCTAATGATGCAATGGGGGGGTGGGAAATTGGCCTGGCTTGATCCCAGGCTTTCCAGAGCAGCTCATGCGCAGAAATCAGAAGGAGAAGCTTTTCGTGGCATGTAGGTAAACAACATCACCTGCACATGTCTGCACATCTCACCAGGGTCACCGGAACACAGCTTACATTGTTGGGTTGAAAAGCTGGCCACCCTAGATGCGCTGGTTCCTTCTTGAAATTTGCTTTCTCTTTCAATCCAGATTTTGCGACTTTAAGCCTAGTTTGGAATCTTTTCGTTAGGAAAAACGGAGAAACTGCATACGGCAGGAGAAAAGGGGTGAAAGCTTTCTGCATTTGCTGTTAATCTTGAATTGGATCCTGCCACTCGTGTAAAAGAAAAGAAAAATCCTGAAACTCTATTGAGGGAGTAACTGGAATCTGCCACCTGCCTAAAAAGGAAAAAAAGAAAAGCTGAATTCTGCAGTCGGAATAAATTATGCAAACAATTTGCATAACTGACCTCACTAGGTATACTTTATTCCACAATTTATTGCTATTTCAAATCATTTATTCTGCAGCTGTGGGTCAAATGTACCAATGTGATAAAAAAAAAAAAAGGTTGGGGTGGCTCCAGAGAGGTCATTCTCCGTGAAATGCTCTCCTTAGTTAGGGCTGTTCCTGGATTTCTTTGTGAATTTTCCCGGTTTAGGGAAACGAAAGCAATAATGGGGCTAATGAGTTAGCATTATTCAACCTTCATTGTGACAACTTTGCAAGACACTGTAGGGACAAAATTGCTCATATTCGGGCAGATGCAGATGCCACAATTAGAATAAGTCCAGAGAAAGGGTCTAGGATCCATACAGGATCAGTTTAGATCACTGCAGCCTGAGGATGTGGACAGACTGCTTGAAGAAGTGAAATATACTCAGAGTAGAGCCACCAGTTTCATGGAGTTTATTTCAGTTTGTAATGAAAACGGTCAGTCATCGGGCGTGTCTCTGTCTGTGTTCTTCCCACCCAGGCCCCAGGCTATATATCCTTTATTCACACCCTCAGTCACACCTGATAGGCTGGTTCAAACTTCCCTTCTGTAGCCGGATTGGACGGCTCCAACGGCCAATCATATTACTACATTCTAAAATCCTACGTGCCTCTTCTTAGGATTTAAAGCTCCAGACATAACAAGAAGTATGGCCGACCTCCTGCGTCCGTGACCCTTGCCCATCTTGGCTTCTTAAAATTAGTCAGATGCTGGAAACATTCGGACAATACTGTGCCGACTTCATAGTACAGGAAATCCTGGAAACTAGTGCTAACAGAGAAGCTAACCGATCAAATAAAAATACCAAAGGGCATGAAATTGAAGGACACTTTTTCAATAGATTGGCACCCTTTATTAAGTACACAGCAGCGGAGGAAACGGTAAAGGTAAAGGTAAAGGTAAAGGGACCCCTGACCATTAGGTCCAGTCGTGTCCAACTCTGGGGTTGCGGTGCTCATCTCGCTTTATTGGCTGAGGGAGCCGGCGTACAGCTTCCGGGTCATGTGGCCAGCATGACAAAGCCGCTTCTGGCGAACCAGAGCAGCGCACGGAAACGCCGTTTACCTTCCCACCGGAGCGGTTTCTATTTATCTACTTGCACTTTGACGTGCTTTCGAACAGCTAGGTGGGCAGGAGCTGGGACCGAGCAACGGGAGCTCACCCCGTCGCAGGGATTCGAACCGCCGACCTTCTGATCAGCAAGCCCTAGGCTCTGTGGTTTAACCCACAGCGCCACCTGGGTCCCTAGAGGAAACGGTGGGTCCCCTTTAAAGAATTCTCTGGCTGGGATGATTGTATACTGCAATTAAATGTTGCCACACAACGATGTAGCGAGATTTGCGTCTCTGGGGTCCTGCTATTTCATGGCTTTTCTTTTGTGGTTCTGTTAAAATTGGAAAGGAATACATATTTTTTAAAACCTAGCCTGCTGTACAAAGGGGAAGTCCTGCATTCGTTGTCCACCCACTTTCACCTTTGGCATGTGGGCCCTGGAAGGGAATGAAGTGTTTGGGCTGAAGTAGAAGAAGAAAAAGGTTTAAAGGTTACCTTAAAGTTGGATTTCTCAGGTAGCTTATTGAGGATAGAGCAGGGAGGCCTGACAGCACTTGAGATAGATCTGTGCTGAGCCATGACAGGCAGAAGGTAGGCGTCTCTTTGCAAGCACTGAAGGGCCTGGAGCAGTCGATGTCTCTTAGGCAGAGCTAAGACAGCAGGCTGTACAACTAACTGCGCCGTGTGAAGGTTTGAGGAGGACACTGATGGAGGCTGAGGTGCTTAAAAATAGGCTTCGTTTGGGGGACGCACAAAGAGACAGTGCAATTTGAAGGATGTCTTAGCTAGAAGCAGAGAGGCAAGCTCAGAGGTGCCTGCCTGCCTGCCTCCTCTCTTGCTGAGCGTGCCCATTTCCTCTGCCTCTGGGTCCAGTCCATATCACCTCCCAGAGGGAAGGGGCACCAACTCCAGGGGACCCTGGGGGCCTGGGCACCCACATTTCTGTTGTTGTGGGTGCTCAGCCCAGAGGTGGAGCTAGCTGCTCCGGCACCTGGAGAGGTGCACAATCTGTGCTCCTGGGGGCGGGGCCATGGGGGCAGGGCAAGCGTCCCAGGGGGTGGGCTGCTTCCTGGGTGGGGGGGGGAGGGAGCAGCGCCGCTTTGCCAGCAGCCTTCCTCCCTTCCCTCTTCCTTTTGACAGCTTCGGGGGAGGCTTCCCCCCCAGGAAGCAGCCCAGGATTGGGGGGCAATGGTGCGCCACCCGCCTGCGACTCCCAAGCCACCCCCAAGCTGTCAAAATGAAGGTGGAAGGCTGCCGGCTCGGGGTAGGCTTGGGAGTCGCAGGCGGGCAGTGTGCTGAATGTCACCCCCCTCAGTGATGACACCCGGGGCGAACCGCCCCCACCGCTCCCTTCCTCCGCTCGTGGCTCAGCCCTCATAGCCTGCCGCCTTGTGCCACCACTGCTCCCCACCGCTGCTACCCCCATTCACTGCCTCATGCTACCTTATCTTCTAGAGGCCACAATGGGCCCCACCGAGCCTTCCTGTGGGTGCGGTGGGCCCCATTGGACCTCCTCCTGCTGCATGACATCACACACACACACTCTGCATGTGTGGCATCACAGGCTCACGCCAGGCACCCACATTGCCCCTACCAGAGGGAGAGGCTAAGGCGAGAGGTGGGGGCTGCTAAATTTTGGTGTCGCACAAGCAGCGGCATAGCTAGCTGCTCCGGTGCCCGGTGCGTCGCGTGCGGCGGCTGGGGCTCCACTTCATTCTGGGGCGCTGCCGGGAACTCCACCCCTTCGCAGCGCTTCCCGCCTGGCCCCGCCCCCGCTGCGGCTACTCTCGCTACTGCTGCTGAGGTTGCAGGAAGCCCGGGAGAAGGAGGAGGCGGCAGGAGGCAGAAGGGGGAGAGCCACACGCAGCAATTGACTGGACGGGGCAGGTGCCCTCCAACTTCTCTCCTCCACCAAACCAGACGGGGGGGGGTGCCACAGAGAAAAGAGGGGGTGGGATGGGCGAGGGGAGAGAAGATCAAAGAGATGTGGGGGTGGGGAGCGGCAAAGGGAGTGGGGAGAAATCCAAGAGCAAAGGAAGGAGGACGACTCGGGGAAGATGGAAGCAACGCGGATACTGTTGGGATTTTATTTATCCTCTGCTGCTTCAGCTTGATATTATGTTTAGTATAAATCACATGAGTGTCTGAGAGAGTGTGAGAACGGAAGTCTATCTTATCTCTTCCATCTAAGTGTTGTTATTGTAAAGTTTAGTTTCACTTCTGCCGCGTCGCAGTTTGTACTTGTTCTGCCGGAGATCGGAGAACACAGACGTGATTATGGAGTCTCTGTATATAGACTATAAATGAATGGAGTTTAGAGCTACAGATGTGTCTTTCTTCTTGCTGCGTGATGCTAGAAGACCTGTGTGCTCTTTTCATAAGGAAAGGGTCACAGATTACTGGCGCTCTGGACTGAAGGGACATGCCAGCCAGAGAGGGCCACCGGGAGGACGCTCCGGAGTCTTGGGGAGTTCGCCGTCTCCCCAGAGCATTTCCCCAACAAATACAGGAGGCGGACGAGAGGGAGGGATGAAGGGGGATGAAGCCAAAGAAAGAAGAGCCGCCCATGGGGGAGGGTTGAGCCAAGGCAGGGGCACTGCGTGGAGCCTCTCCGCAGCCTCCCCCTCAGCTATAGGGCAGTTGAGGGACAGGTGGTGGGCAGGCCCCTAGCGGCAGCCGCTTTACATTACGTTTCTGAATTGAACTAAAAAGTTTCGTGAGCCCATTTTTTAAAAAAACAACCACCTCATATTTTTTGTCATTTTGTCACCGATTGTCACCCCTCACTGATGACACCCGGGGAGGCCCCCACACCCTGCACCCCCCCTTCCTACATCCCTGAGCACAAGGTGCCGCTGAAATTTTAAAGACCAAAGTCCACGACTGAAGTCTCCTGCACCTTCAGCTGCAGGTCTCATTTTATCGCTACATCCCCACACGTTTGGTAGGCCTCTGGACATAAAAGCATAAACAATAGCACCCTCCAGTTTACCAAGCAGAAAATCGCCGTAGCTTATACACCTTTCGGCTTGCACTGCAACGAGAGATGGGTTTCAATCCTGGGGAGATAAATCTCTTAAGAGGATCAGAAAACTTAAGGGGTAATGGAAAGCTGGCACGGAAAATAAATGTGTCTGCTCTTCCACGAAAACAAAAGTTTTAAATGCAATTATTGCCTTGCCACAGCCTAAATCCCTGACTCCAAGGCAGTGGGTCAAATCTGTTTTCCATTATCTGCTGCACATGTTGATGTTATATATTATAAGCCCTATTATTTAAGTGCCGGCAGAGATAGATTATAAGTTCCCTTTTCATTCTGGGGCAATCGCCTCCGCCTGTTGTCTGTGCCACCACAACCTAGAAAGCTTTAGGTTTCGATGGATTTCAAGAACGGGGTAATTCACAAATCTCACTACAGGGGAGAGTGCTTTTGGAAAATAAGCTACACGGAAGCAGAGAGGCTGTGAATTCCCTTTCAATGTAAAAAAAAAAAAAGGATAGGTGGTTGTGCCTATGATGTCTGAAAGAATTGCTTTAAATGTGCCTATATCCCAACCATAAGATGTCTGACTTTTTCCACCTCACTAGACAAATAGCAGCTTTGCACAGGGATTTTATATGGGAAAATAGAAAGGTGTCGTAGTCATTATTATTCTATTATCAAAATATGCTTGTATTTTAAGACAAGTGTACACTATTTTATTGTTTTGTTTTATTTCTAGTAGCCAGCCTTTCTAGCAAATATTCAGCTACCGGTAAATTGTTGACATTTTCAAATTTGCATTTGTGTCATTTTTATCCATTAAAAAGATGAACTATTATTCCTTCAGCCTGGGCAAATGCTGTATTGGAGATTTATGACATTTGGTAGGGTATCTTCACCATAAGGTTCCCGTGCAGGTTACCACAATCAAGTTAAGCTATGGATGGATGAATCTGTTGTTTTCGGTGCCTCTGTGGTTCTCGTTTTTCCAGTTTTAAATTCACTTCTCCACTTTTATACATCAGTTTGCAATTATTATTGCCCCATTCCAGTCACTGAGTGGTGAGAGATTCCAGGGGTTAAAACTCTTGCCCAGAGTTTGGCTTGCTTTGGAATGAAGATCAGAATTTGAGCATGCTGCTTTCACTAACATATGTATTGTTTTGCACACTTTCCCCTATTATAAGTGTGCCCTTTTATACACACTTTCTCCTGTTCTGTGCATTTTTACGTACACTTTGCCCTGTTGTATCCATTTTCGTACTCATTGCTTGGTTGGGCAACAGCACTGCAAAATTTGGGGAAAATTGACTTTCAAAGAATAATCTTTCTGGCTCACATTTTGGTTCAAAAAGTGAAAATTAAGTAGTATCTTATTAAAATGCATGCAAAAGTTGAGTCCCCCCATCCCAAATAATCACAACAGGGAATATAAAGTATTCCCTTGTGTACTTGCTGCCCCTGGTAACATTGCTGGTGGGTTTTGAGGTGCCCTTGAATGCATTTAACTTCGACTGGATTGGGATCTAAGAATGTAACTGGGGGAAAAATGAGTAAAAAAGACTGAAAGGAAGCCAAAATTACCAATTTGATAATCTATGATGAAGGGGTAAGATTATTTATGTTTACACCTACGGACAGAGCCTACCATGCCTTGTGGGAGACAAATTATAAGCATAAATTGTACAGTTGTATAACAAACTGAGATGGATCCAAGAAGTTTAGAATTATTGCCAGCTTTTTTTAAAAAAGAAAACTTAAAAATATTGGGGCATAAATGGAAACTGAATAAATAGCAGTATCCCAGTTAAGCTTATGGGATGGGATTACTCTGTAAACTAATATTTCAAGGTGTTCATAGGGTGGAGATGTCACATTGGCAAAAGATGGGCAGCGTGATCAATATTTGGCAAGCAATGCAAAAAACATGTTGAAGTAGATTGTGCAATAAATATGCACTTTTAGGTAATTCACATGCAGAGAGACCATAAATCAGACCAGCACATCTTGTGAACCACCAGGGTAAATGAAGCTCACCAGCCCCATCATGATTTAGCAGGTACTCCTCAACCCACCATTTTTTTGAAGTCCCAGATGTGAGAAATACTAAATCAGTCCATTTCCTGGTAGGCTTTCATACACAGGCAGTCAGTTCCATTCAGCTTAGCTTCAGGTTGTACATGCCTAAACCATAGCTGTCAACCCTCCCTTTTTTTGGCGGGAAACTCCCTTATTCCAATGCCGTTTCCCGCTGCTATCCCAGATTGTTGATATCCCTTAAATTTCCCGGATTTCAAAGGAAGCAGCTCCTCTCCCTCCTTGCCGGCCAGGGAGGCTCCTCAGCTGCGTTGCTCGGCTGCCAATAAGGAGTCTGAGACCGACTGGGGGCGCAGCTTGCATGCCTTGTGCATCCAGACCCTCACGCCCAACCAGACAGACAGCCTGCCTGCCGTCTATGCGCTCGCTCTTTCGCTCACCCGTTCGTGCGCAGTCTCTGGAGCGCAGGGTGGCGAGGCTACTTGGTGCCATTGCACCGCCCTCGCGGCATCCCTTATTTTCAAATCCGAAAGTTCGAAAAAATCCCTTATTTTCAAATCCGAAAGTTGACAGCTATGGCCTAAACATGCATAAGTTGCAGATCTTTGCCAAACTTTTTCCTTTCAGTTCTGGGGAGATGAGCAAACATTTTCATGAAGTTGCTCCAACACACCTTTCCCACCAATTCTGGCAACTCTTTCACGGCCTGGTTGAGAGTGGGAGCCCTCGGCTGCTGGCAGGTGCCATTTTTTTCTCTCCACACGCCTCCAGAGTGAAGGCAAGAAGCACTGTCCTCACTCTGATTTGGCTTCATGAGGGTATCACATTGTCGCGCAGCGGAAATTAATGACGCAGAGTTCTTCTTAGAAATAATAAAATCTTTACTAAGTTAAAATAAACTTCTTCATAACATTGTCCCAAATAGTTTGAAAGAGATTACATACTGAACTACATACTGACTAAACACAGACTGAGCTCTATACTGACTGCATGCTGAGGCAGACACACACACTAGACAGGCACACTGAAGATACTACAACAAAGACTGAGACTGAGAGAAAATGGCTGCTACATTTAAGGAGAGTGAGTCACATGACCCAGAGTGACTCAATAGTTAGTAGTTAGGCTTCAACTGTTTTAGTAGGCCGAATGACTTTGCAGTCCTAATACTTCCCAGCCTGCTTTGCTGCTTTTGCTCTCATGTGTCTTTGTCACATGACACACATGACATCAGCAGTGAAGATCAAGGCTTCCTGCCCTCACCCTGGAGCTTTGTAAGGAGGGAGGGAAAGGATTACAATGACATCTGCCAACAACTGGAAGCACAGTCATCATAGTTCCCACACACTGGCTGCATCCTTACCCATCAGATTGCCAAGATGCACTTTCACAATTGTATATGTTTTGAAAAGAATGGCGAACTTGCATGTGTGTCTACAGTGTGTCTCAGCACAAACATCAATATGATGCTCGGAAAAATCCATGAGCAGAAAAAAAATCCATCACAGAAGCATGCAATAGAATCAAACAGCTCAAACGTTCAGGAAATTCCTCCTAATGTGTAGTCCAATCCATTGATTCAGGTCCTACACGGAGCAACAGGAGACAAATCTATAATGCTGCAATTACACCACTGTATCCAATGATCTGTGGGGTGTATCATCACTGAAGCAATCAAGTACAACATTTTCCTGATGCCTAGAGTGGACACACAGGGGAATGTGGCTCCAGACAGGGAGGACTTCCTGTCATACCTCTTCTGGAGCCTCCTCCCCTTGTGTGTGACCAGGTAGATGGGTGTGACCCTAGCAGACCCTGTAAAAGGGCAAGCCACGCAGTCATCTTCCCTTTTTCCATTTTCTCCTTTTGGAGTCCTCTTCTAGCTCTTATCCAGCACATGGCTCATCCTTACAGAGGATGGAAGCCACAAGGTAGAAAGTCTGAGGCATAGCTCAGACTTCTTTTCTCTACAAATGTAACTGTAACCACAAGATAAAGCCTGCCTTCAGATTACTGCTGTGAACTGAATGTAAGAAAACTTTACTCTTACTTTTAAAGACAGTCGTGTTATTATTATTTTAAGAGGGAAATAAAAGGGGGAAATTACCAGGACCAATCCAGACTGGATTGCTTAGTTTAAATCAGTGTTTCTCAACCTTTTCGGGGCAACGGCACACCTGTCTCATGAAAAAAATCTCGCGGCACACCACCACCAGAAAATGTCAAAAAATCACAAGGAGACGCTGTGCACCCACAAAATGGCGGCGACAACGTCGCCATGGCAACGGAAATCACGGAGATATGCGCCCAAAGTAAAACGGCCCAGGGAAGCCTAAACGGCTCGCCACAGCAGCAGCCCCACAGCCCCAACCGGCAGCGCCAGGAAGACACAACCGCCCGGGGATCCCCGCCGCCCTTGCGCTCCCGAGCGCAGCAACCTCCAACCTCCCGACCCGCGCCCACCAGCGCCCCCCAGCCCCCCCGCACCACCTCTCTCCGGCTCCCACCAGAGTGGATGCCGCGCTCTCCAAGGCTCCGTTCCCCGTCGCCGAGGTCGAGGCCGAGCGGGGGGAAACCGAGCAGCAGGCGCTGGGCCTGGACGGGGACCCCGGTGAGGGCAGCGATCGCGGCCCGGAGCTCGCGCAGGCGGGAGTGCGCCGTGAGTCCGGGCAGCGGACAGGAGCCGCTCCGGGCTCCACAGCGCCGCCGCAACATCTCCCCGCCTGAAGTTCCTGAGCTGTTCCGGCGGCGGCCGCCGGGCTTCAGCGCCCCCCAACAGCAAAATGGCGGCGGCTACCGGCAGCCCCCGCGTCTCCCTCCTCCGACTTCCCATTGGTCCCTGGCAACCAATCAGATTCGGCGGCGAGCTCCCAGCCTGCGCATGCGCGGCAGAGCCCGGCAGCCTCTCCGCGGTGCCTCCTCTCGGCGGTGGCCCTCTGCGCTCCCTTTCCCCCACTGGAGCCGCCGCCACGCGCCTGCGGCGTGGGCCCCCAACGGTTTTCCCGTGGCACACCAGCCGACGTCTCGCGGCACAGTAGTGTGCCACGGAACACCGGTTGAGAAACGCTGGTTTAAATCATTCTAATGAATCCATCAATGTGCTCTGCTGCTTAGTTAGAACTAAGGAAGGCTCAGAATCCAGCTGAGAGTACTCAAAGTGTTAGGTGTACCTGAAGTAGCATTTTGACTCTCAGCCTCTGAATACATTCTTGCCAGTTGTGATTCTTACATGGCTACTGCTTGGTCATGATCTACGGCCTCTTATGCAGCTGCATGAAGATGTTTCAATTCGTGCAGGACAAACCGTGGCATCGGTTATTTGGGCAATTATACCCCATGAAATCAGAGCAATATGTTTCTGGTTCACATGCTTCCTTGTACAATTAATTACCAGGACGCATTGGGTTGGATCCAGAGATCCACAAGTGGAAGGTTTTCACATAGCACAGACTTAGCATACAACTAAGACATTGCCCCAGTTTAGATGATATATCTTAATCAGCCAAGATACAAGCAAGCCTTTTGCCCATGTATACAACCCTTTTGCTCCTCCGTCACAGTGTGGCTTCATTCAACCAAGATGGGTCTACTTAACCGTCATTTTGCATTTTGTCGGAAATGGTTTCCAGCCTCAGAGCGAGCCAGGATCTTTACACCAGCTGTATTTGCCCATAGCATGGGTTTTAGCTTGCATTGTAAGAAGGATGGGAGGCAAGCACACCAAACAAACAAACCCCCTGTTTTTCCTCTTAACTTCACCAGTGCCATCACTTAGTTTTTCTCTGGTTGCCTCCACTAAACAGCCCTTAAACCATCTGGATTTCAACTGGTCCAACCTACTCCCAATACTAGGTAGAGTAGTACAGCACATAGGTGTGGAGTGAATAAAATGGTTTCAGACCAATTCCCTCTCTTCATGCCCCCCACCAAAAATAAGCTTTTACTGAAGGATTTAATAAGGTAACTTTTTTTTTTGATACAATAGTTTTAGGAAAGGAAGTCAATTTTACAGTTTGAGTAATTACTCATAAGATTGAATTAGAAAACTAAACAGTGAAAAAATGCATTCAGCTATACCTTTTCTAGACTGCTTCCTTAACCAAGCCAATTATCAATTTGCATCCATCAGTTCAGCTTCTGGGTCCATGGTCCTCTCCTGGTTTCTTCCTCCTGCAGTGCCCAACAATTCTCAAACACTTCCCAGTCAGTGGCGAACGGAGCTGCTTGGCTGCCCGGGGCGGCAAACGCGGAGGCACCCCTGGGGGCGGGGCGTCGCTCCGCAGCGCGCACGCGTCAGGGATGCTGCACATGCGCAGTCCATCCGTGCTGGCGCTGCTGCTCAAGTGGCAACCTTACGAGCCACCGAGTGAGTGGCAACTCATAAGGCTGCCTAGCGTAAACAGCGTGCATAAGGCTGCCCCGTCGGTGCTGCTTTTCACGCGCGGCAGCCTTGCGAGTTGCCGCAAGAGCAGCCACCACACAGACGGGGTGCTGCTCGAGCCCAGCAGCCTGGACGGACTGCCCAAGTGCAGCATCCTGCACAGACTGCGCATGTGTGGCATTGTGCACATGCACAGTCCGTCTGGGCTGCCACACATGTGCAGTCCGTCTGGGTCTCCAGGCGCGAGCGGCAACCTTATGAGCTATCACCGCATGGACGGGGTGCCGGGCGGCAGGGCTCGGCTTGGGAGTCGAGGGGGTAGCACTGAGTGCCACCACCCTCCAGGGTGGGAACCGGGGCGAACCGCCCCCAATGTCCCCCGCCCCAACGCACAACATTGCTCTGCCCCTGTTACCAGTATTTCCATTCTTTTAAAGCAGGGGTGGCCAACTTCCAAGAGACTGCGATATACTCACAGAGTTAAAAACTGGCAGTGATCTATCCCCTTTTGGGGGGTTCAGGTCGAGGTTGTTGAGCTTTTTTTTTAGGAAGGAAAGCCATCCATGTTTTGAGGGGTTTAGGTCAAAGTTGAGCTTTTTTTAGGAAAGAAAGCCCTGTTTTGGGGGCTTCAGGGCAAAGATGTAGAGCTTTTTTGAGGGGAGCCAAAGTGGCTGAGCTTCTTTGGGGGGAGCCAGTGATCTACCAGTGATCTACCACAGACATCCAGTGATCTACCAGTAGATCACGATCTACCTGTTGGACATGCCTGTTTTAAAGTATATCAGCCCCTTTCCTCTCTGGCAGATTTCTAACTCCAACTCTTCAAGTTTCTGACCTTGTCATTAGGCACTTATTAGCTTAACCAATCTCCATCCCAAATTTTAGCCAGTCAGGAAAAGGATAGAGTTAGGTTTTTATTGCTCCTTAACAGTCAAGTTCCTAGGATGAACCTTTGACCTTCTTCTGAACTACTTCCTGAGCAAAGCCTATCCTTCTGCTTTGAAGCTTCTGGTATACTTGGGCCTTCTGCGCACCAAAATCAACCATTTTACAAACAAAACCCTGACACAAAATACCCGAAAGTCTATTCTTTCACACAAGGATCTTGCACTTAAACAGGAAAACCCCTTCCTGAAAGAGAAGAGCTCCTCTGAAGTCAATATTGAAAGCTTTATTTGTAGGTGTAATATTTGTGCACACAACTGTCACGCAATAGGAAGGAGAAAGAAAAATGGTTTACCTTCCAAAGTATTCCTGAAGCTGAAATTGGCCATTTTGTCCATGGTCCCAGATTCATA
The DNA here is from genome assembly GCA_034641385.1 of Darevskia mixta. Classification (NCBI taxonomy): domain Eukaryota; kingdom Metazoa; phylum Chordata; class Lepidosauria; order Squamata; family Lacertidae; genus Darevskia; species Darevskia mixta. The sequence goes on along the minus strand of JAWWNH010000137.1, from coordinate 2,815,508 downwards.
TTGGGTCAGGCTTAAGCAGAACTCGACGTCTTCTGAAGATGGAAGCCTGGGAGTTCTCCCTTTGTCATGGTTCCCAGGATTTCGAAGCACAGGACCTTCGTTGGTGCCATTGCAAAGCTCCTGGCGGCTGTTATACTCTTCTGATCGGCTGCAAATCACCTATGAGATACACATATAGTATTGCAACCAGTGCATTGAGAGGTAAAGTTGCTTTTAGAAGTTCTGATGCCCCATTTCAGTTAAGGAGATTTGTGCCTGTCCGCAAAGGTACCCAAACATTATATACTGGATCTGTGGGCCAAAAAATCAGATCCAGACCAAAGTATGAATGCTATCCATTTGCACCAAATTTATAATAATAATAATAATAATAATAATAATAATAATAATAATAATAATAATAATTTATTTGTACCCCACCCATCTGGCTGGGTCTCCCCAGCCACTCTGGGCGGCTTCCAGCAATATTGAAAACAAAACAAAACAATACATTAACATATTACAGATTAAAAACTTCCCTAAACAGGGCTGCCTTCAGGTATTTCCTAAATGTTAGATAGTTGTTAATCACTTTGACCTCTGATGGGAGGGCGTTCCACAGGGCGGGCGCAACTACCGAGAAGGCCCTCTGCCTGGTTCCCTGTAGCTTTGCATCTCGCAGTGAGGGAACCGCCAGAAGGCCCTCGGCGCTGGACCTCAGTGTCCGGGCTGAATGGTGGGGGTGGAGACGCTCCTTCAGGTATACAGGACCGAAGCCGTTTAGGGCTTTAAAGGTCAGCACCAACACTTTGAATTGTGCTCGGAAACGTACTGGGAGCCAATGTAGATCTCTCAGGACCGGTGTTATGTAGTCCCGGCGGCCACTCCCAGTCACCAGTCTAGCTGCCGCATTCTGGATTAATTGCAGTTTCCGGGTCACCTTCAAAGGTAGCCCCACGTAGAGCGCATTGCAGTAGTCCAAGCGGGAGATAACTAGAGCATGCACCACTCTGGCGAGACAGTCTGCAGGCAGGTAGGGTCTCAGCCTGCGTACCAGATGGAGCTGGTAGACAGCTGTCCTGGATACAGAATTAACCTGTGCCTCCATGGACAGCTGTGAGTCCAAAATGACTCCCAGGCTGCGCACTTGGTCCTTCAGGGGCACAGTTACCCCATTCAGGACCAGGGAGTCCTCCACACCTGCCCGCCTCCTGTCCCCCAAAAACAGCACTTCTGTCTTGTCAGGATTCAACCTCAATCTGTTAGCCGCCATCCATCCAATTTATTCGATTTGTAACCCAACTTTTGAAGGCATTCTGATTGACAAATATTGTAGGACAGGAACAGTATAGGAATGATGCCCTGCGTACAACAGCCCCCAAAGGTGCCTGCATCCAACACTGAATGTACGCTATCATGCAAGCGAGTAAAGGTAAAGGTAAAGGGACCCCTGACCATTAGGTCCAGTCGTGTCCGACTCTGGGGTTGCGGCGCTCATCTTGCTTTATTGGCCGGGAGCCGGCGTACAGCTTCCAGGTCATGTGGCCAGCATGACTAAGCCACTTCTGGCGAACCAAAGCAGCGCACGGAAACGCCGTTTACCTTCCCGCCGGAGCGGTACCTATTTATCTACTTGCACTTTGACGTGCTTTCGAACTGCTAGGTGGGCAGGAGCAGGGACCAAGCAACGGGAGCTCACCCCTTCGCGGGGATTCAAACCACCAACCTTCTGATCAGCAAGCCCTAGGCTCTGTGGTTTAACCCACAACAAGCGAGTACACTCTCCTAAATGCATATTATGGACAAACCCTAATGGGAATTGTAGGCTGCAGATTACCAGGCTTAATTTATTGAGAGGATATTTGGTGTATAATTCATACCTGCATTTACCAAGGAGATCGGGGGAGAGACTGGAGGAGAAAAAAGAATAAAGTGCATACATGATAGCCATTTTCACATATCTAAATGACTGTGACATGGAAGATGGAGCAAGCTTGTTTTCTCCTGCTCTGGAGGATAGGACTCGAACCAATAGCTTCAAGTTACAAGAAAGGAGATTCCAATTAATGATCAGGAAGGACTTTAGAAGTAAGAGCTGTTTGGCAGTAGAATTGACTCCCTTGGAAAGTGGTGGGCTCTCCTTCATTGGAGGTTTTTAAGGGGAGGTTGGCTGGCCGTCTGTCATGGATGCTTTAGTTGAGATTCCAGCATTTCAGGGGGTTGGACTCGATGACTCTTAGAGGTCCCTTCCAAATCTATGATTCTATGCACTGGACTAGACCTGTGGCGAATATAATTCAATTCCCCTTATCTGTCGTTGACCATCACCAGATGCTTCCACCGACATGCAAGAACCTCAGGACAGGCAGATGCGAGATAATCTACTCTTTTAAAATCTCACCATAATCCATATTCAGTCAGAGGTTTTAGCTCTGAAGCAGGAGAATTCTTAATTCCTTCTCAAAGTGCATCATTACACAGCTTGGTTCTGGACAGATACATTTGTGTCCCTGCCCCCACTCCCCTCACCAATATGGATCTCCAATCCCTGCTGGAATTTGACAGAGTTGTTAGCTTTTGTTTCACCATGGAAACACATTCTGCTGTTTCATTACGCATGAAGCGAAAAGGCATTTCCTTTGATCAGATTCGAAATCTGCGACTTTTTCGACCACAACAAGGATCCACTTGTCCTTCCCATAACTTCCTGCCGTGACACACTTTCGTATCTTGAAGGAACATGTGGAATTTTGTGAAAGAAGTCATTCTTAAAATACCTTCTATTCACAAGGTGGGTTAGTTCATGTCCTGGTATGATCACCTCTTTGAAATTCTGTTTTATTCACCCGTAACAAAGGAGATACTTAGACACCGGAAACTGAATGAACAAATGAACAATGAGATCAGATGCCATCTCACATGTTAACTCAGAAATGGAGGGGGCTGGGCTGGGCACATCTGAACAACAGACAGGTGCAAAAAAATCATGACCCACTGGATATAAACCTAAATGTCCCTAACTGTATCCTACATTAAAGCTCAGAACTGAACAAGTGTGAATTGAGCCTAACAGAGCCGATTTCTTTCACACATGGTGTCTACTTATCCATGATTGTGCAATGGGGCTGTCCTGAGGTGGAACTGTTACTCCCCATAGGTGGAGGGTGCAGTTTCAATCCCACCTGCCGGGCCATCATATCTGATACATGGGGATACATGCATCCAGCTACAGAATCCTTATGTATCGTGTCTCAACTGTGAAGGTTGCATTCAGAATTAGAGCTGTACCTGTTTTAAAAAACCCTGAGGTTCTGACTGTGGACATGCCCACAAGGTATGGATAGATATGCCAGGTAGCTAATTGTTTTTGCCAGAAGCCGAACTGCAGCAGAGCAGATACAGCGCAGCATATGCAGTCCAGACGCTCCAAGTGTCCCTATTTTCCAGGGACAGTCCCGGATTTACAGAAGGCGTCCTGGTTTCTGATTTGATCCTAGAATGTCCCACTTTTCCTTAGGATTTCCTATTTTCATCAGAGAAATGTTGGAGGGTATGGAGTAATGTGACCCTCGAGACAAAGAGATAAGTAATTATACGACCTTTAGAAGACATCTGAAAGCAGCCCTGTATAATTTTATTATATACTAGCTGACTCGGCCACGCCTTGCTGTGGCTGATTTGGTGAAATGCAAAAGTAAGATACAGTATGAAAGAGAAAGTGTATGTTTACTTACACCTTATCTCATTGAAGTTCAGTCTATGTGTTCTCCGTTTGTCCCTCCCGTTTTTGTCTTCGTTTCTACAACTGTTTATTACTACTATTTTAGTCTATGAGGTTCTTTGTCCTGATTTTGTCAATGGCCTTCTTCGATGTTGTTGACGTGTAGTGGTGGGCTGTATGTTTGTTTTTATAGGAGCACGTTTGTATCTGTGGAAGGTGTGGTATTTGGCCCGAAATGTGAGTAGCGGTGTTGTCATCCAGCCTCTATCTACACGTGGTTGAGGTAGCATCGCAAACCGTGAAAATGGCGATTCCTCCTGGCGTGGTTCTACACCCGCCGGCGGAGCCAGCAGTAGTGTTTGTGGGTGGTCTATCTGTCAATTGGATGGTGGTAGTGATGTCGGGAAATGAGGAGGAGGGGTCAGAAACAGGTGTGTTGTGCTGTGCTGTTTAACGTCCACTGGAGGGCGCTATTTTTTGCACAAAATCACATTTTTACCTGGGAAAGGTGTGGTACTTGTGCAATGTAAGTACATATGATCACTCCCATATAGGCATGGAACATTGTTTCCAAATTTGAACGGAATCGATCAAGGGGTTACGGAGAAAGGCGATTGTTAACAAACATCCAACTTGAACAATTTTATATATATAGATGTTGGAAGCTGCTCAGAGTGGCTGGGGCAACCCAATCAGATGGGCAGAGTATAAATTAAAGAAATGATGTTGATGGTGGTGGTGGTGGTGGTGGTGATGATGGAATAGGACGTCCCTATTTTTATCGGAAAAATGCTGGAGGATTTGTAATTGGCTGCCAATTAGCTCATGGGCTATGATTAAAGTGCTGGGGGGGGGGGTTTGCAGATAAAGCCCTATACAGCTTGGGACCAGGAAACCTGAAAGATCCTCTCTTCTTATGTACCTGGTCGACTGCTGCACTCCACAATGTAGGAATCAGGCCTTGAGTGTGGTGGCCTCTACCTTTTGGAATTTCCTCCCCTTGAATATTAGACAGGCACAGTCCCTGTTATTTTACTGGTGCCTACTGAAGACCTCCCTCTCTCAAACAGTCTGTTTTTTGGGTAGAGAACCAATGTGAATCTAAACTGGAATTGTTTTTAAGATGTTTTAATAGTTCACCATTTTTTGTTTTATGCCCTGGACTCCGTTGGAAGGAAGGGCAGGATATAATTTTTTTAAAATTAAAAAAAAATCAATAAAATAAGCGCAAAGAATATCAATTCTTCCCACCCCCCTCTACACTCACAACCCCCGCTATGATCGTGGCTTTATGTAACACATCGTGTATATGAAAATAACTATCTTCCTGCCGCTGCGAGATATTTTCCTATCACATCTACTTGTGATTGAAAATGGCGTGTTGTGGGTTTTTAGTATCTTAGAAGACAGAAACAGGATTCAAGATGATCTTGACAGGTTGAGAAACTGGGCCAAAAGCTAAGAGAAATGAATTTCAGCAGAGGCAAATGTTAAGTTTTGCATTTAGGTGGGTGTGTGCTGCTGCGGAGGAATTAGATATACAAATATAGGATGGTTGAAGCTTGGCTTCACAGCAGTATTTGTGAAAAAGAATGCAGGGGTTTTGGTAGACGACAGGCCAAGTGTGAATTAGCAGTGGGAAAAGGGCTCGTGCAATTCTAGGTTGCATCAACAGAAATATATTACTTTATTCAATGTTAGCCCCACTCAGAGTTGACAAGGGATGTTGGAGAATTCTGATGGAAGCAAAAGTGGACACTGTCAGTGTTCACTTATTTATCCCATTTCTGGAATAGAAATCAGTCCAGCAATTAATGATTGTAATACATGCGGCCTAGGACCCTCGTACCTAAGGGACCGCCTCTCCTGGTATGCCCCGTGTAGGACCTTAAGGTACTCAAATAATAACATCTTAGAGGTCCCGAGCCATAAGGATGCTAGGCTGGCAGCAACTAGGGCCAGGGCCTTCTCAGTACTGGCCCCAACTTGGTGGAATGGTCTGTCGCAAGAGACCAGGGCCCTGCGGGATTTGGCATCTTTCCACAGGGCCTGCAAGACAGAGCTGTTCTTCCTGGCCTTTGGGTTGGTTTTAGTTTCACCCTGATGTTTTATTCCTTTATGGTTTTATTGGTGGGCTACTTAAAAATGAGGCTGCATTTTAAATTTTAAATTGTATTTTAACTTGCATTTTAATTGGTTGTTTTGTATGTTTTGTTGTGGTTTTTATGGTTGTTAGCCGCTCTGAGCCCGGTCTTGGCTGGGAAGGGCGGGGTATAAATAAAAAATTGTTGTTGTTGTTGTTGTTGTTGTTGTTGTTTTCTGTCCAAAAATGATGCACAATTGATTACTCCCCACCCCCAATTTAAATCACATTTCCTTTGCACTGAAATAGAGGCCATATACATTAAGATGAAAGGCATACAATACATCATTACGAGATATGCATAACTTACATATAGTACTCATTTTAGGTTAAATAGCAGACAGTGAGATGGAAAACGTAATATTCAGCAGGCACCGAACTGCAGTGGAACAGAAACAGTGCTGATTGTGATGAAGACAGATTGGAATAGAAATCACTGCCTTTTTGCTCCCATAGAGTAGACCCATTGAAATGAATAGACATGACTCACTTAGGTTTCTTAATTTCAGTGGGTTGCACTCACTGTGGTGCTAAGCAGATTTTCTCTTGAGGAACGGAATAATCTCCCCCTCTGCTGTCCCTGCCTGGCACCTAAATCTGTGCCATCCCCCCAGAGAAGATTTGGGGATGGCACACATGGAGGGAAAAGAGGGGGGAAATCCCCTTGCACTAGCACATAAATATAGTTGAGCCTACCCTGAGTGGGAACTAGCATTGGCTGCAACCCACAGTGACCTGATAATGAAAAGTAACGGTGCCGCTGTATTCTACTTTGGTCAAATTTCACATAGAGAACTGTGTCCAGTTGTGCACACTGGGTAAGGTGGATACAGAGAAGTTTTTCTGCAGTTTTCATAATACCAGGACTCGTGGACTTCCAATGAAGCTGAATGTTGGAATCATAGAATCATAGAGTTGGAAGAGACCACAAGGGCCATCCAGTCCAACCCCCTGCCAAGCAGGAAACACCATCAAAGCATTCCTGACAGGTGGCTGTCAAGCCTCTGCTTAAAGACCTCCAAAGAAGGAGACTCCACCACACTCCTTGGCAGCAAATTCCACTGTCGAACAGCTCTTACTGTCAGGAAGTTCTTCCTAATGTTTAGGTGGAATCTTCTTTCTTGTAGTTTGAATCCATTGCTCCGTGTCCGCTTCTCTGGAGCAGCAGAAAACAACCTTTCTCCCTCCTCTATGTGACATCCTTTTATATATTTGAACATGGCTATCATATCACCCCTTAACCTTCTCTTCTCCAGGCTAAACATACCCAGCTCCCTAAGCCGTTCCTCATAAGGCATTGTTTCCAGGCCTTTGACCATTTTGGTTGCCCTCCTCTGGACACGTTCCAGCTTGTCAGTATCCTTCTTGAACTGTGGTGCCCAGAACTGGACACAGTATTCCAGGTGGGGTCTGACCAGAGCGGAATACAGTGGTACTATTACTTCCCTTGATCTAGATGCTATACTCCTATTGATGCAGCCCAGAATTGCATTGGCTTTTTCAGCTGCTGCATCACACTGTTGACTCATGTCAAGTTTGTGGTCTACCAAGACTCCTAGATCCTTTTCACTTGTACTGCTCTCAAGCCAGGTGAGAGCAGAAGATTCAGGACAGACAGAAGAAAGTACGTGCTAGTTAAACTATGGAACTTGCTCCCACAAGATGTAATGATAACCACCAACTTGAATGGTGTTAAAAGGAAATTTGACAAATTGATGGAGGGAAAGGTTTCCAATGGCTGCTAACCCTGATGGCTTTGTTCTACCTCAACTGTCAGAGGCAGCAATGTTTCTGAACCCCAGTTGCTGGATACCGTGGGAGGAGGAGGGGAAAGGCACTCAGTTCCAGTTTTTGGGCTTCCCAGAGGCAAATAGTTGGCCACTGTTAGCACAGTGGACTGGACAAGAAGGGCCTGAACCAGCAGGGCTCTTCTTATGTTCTTAGAAATCACAACATTGGAACTCAGGGTGGTATTCAACTAAGCTTTAGTCAGAGCAGACCCACTGAAATTAATGGGTCAAATGTCATCATGTCCGTTCATGTCAATGTTGAAGTCAGAGTAGCGAAATCACAGCTAAGAAGCTCAAATGACTGAAACCCTTCTTTGGACATTAAGCCAATGTCCAGACTTTAACATTCAAAAACTTTACTTGCAGAAACTTATAGTTATGGATGAATGAAAACATTTACAGTCAAATGCTTCTCCAAGCATGGGCTTACAGTTTCTTCTGTATCTCAGAAAGGCCATGCCTTGCAGCTCCTAGGAGAGGTTCCTACTTTTATCTTCTCCTGCAGCTTTTCTTCCAAGCAGAGAAGAAGCACTCTGACACTCTGTTCAACTTAGCAGTGTTCACAGTGGATTCTAAAGCACAGCCACCTGGCTTCACATAAAATGGAGTCTCTCCTTCACTAGATACCTCCCATGTGACCAACGTTAGCCAATCACATGAGAACTGCTAAAGAACACTCTGGAATTCCGTTACCAACCAATCAATTTTAAACATATGGTAATACATACAAGCATTTGCAATTTCGGTGAGTTAAATTACTATACTTTACTCTGAGTAAAACTTAATTGAATACCTATTCACTCAGTGGCAGAGCACATGTTTTGCATGGGAGAAAGGCATAGGTTCAATTGTAGATGTCTGCAAGCAGAGGTGGGGAAGACTCCCGCTTTGAGAGCCTCTTCCTCTCAATGTCTACTGAAGTAGATGGACCAGCGGTCTGACTCTGGTATATAATGCGGCTTCCTTTGTTCCTATTATAGAGTCACTGTCAGAATCCTTGCAGGAGAGCAATTCAAAATCTGGCCTTTGATTCATGTTGGTATGACAACAGTGTTTCTCCCCAGCACGTCTCGGTACCTCCAAAGAAACGCCCACCCTGACTTCTATTCTAACCTTCCTATAACCATGTTTTCTTCTCTATAAATAAAGTATAGATATGCAAACATTTCACACCCATCTAAAAGCATTCAACCAATGTATGAAATCAATTCTAATTTTACGGCTACCAACAGTCCCCTAGCATTCAATACCTTTGTTCATTCAGATTGCAGGGGGAAACAGAGCATACAGTGGAACATTATCTCGGAATCTGTCATTTTCAAAAGGGTGTGAGTGAGAGCAATCTTTAGCCTTGTTCAGGAATTTGCCTGACCATATCAGAGTTTAGAATATGGAGATGGGCCAGGGGTGTGCACACAAGCATCAACCCCAATGTGCCTGGGCATGGGGGTTTCTTTGCAGATCTTCATGCGTTCAGCACAAAGTCTGAAAATGGATTCTAAGCATGTTCTGTTGAGTGAGACAAAGACAGAGTTCTCCATCTCAGGGAAGCCATTAAGACTGTGCACACACAATACAGTTAAAACACATGGCTTCTCCCAAAGGATAATGGGAACTGTAGTTTGCTAAGGGGAATGTGAATGGTTGCACCATGGGGATAAAACTGCAGTTCCCATGATTCTTAGGGGGGAGCCATGTGCTTTAAAGGTATGTTATGCACCCAGCCTAAGTGTTTTCAACAGAGAACACTCGCCCCGCCCCTATGCGCTGCCCCAGGTGCCCGAACAGCTTCCTCCGCCACTGGGTGTGCCAACTCGTGGGAGCTGGCATGCCTTTGGCCCCCTCAATCTTCGTTGGAAAGGGGCTGAGCCCCCACAATGTTGAGGGGGCCCTGCGCATATAGTGTGCATGTGCGATGACATGCACATCTAGTGTTGTGCATCACAGCTTCAGCAATCAGATCCTACAGAGTGTTTGGCCTTATCTAGTGTTATGATTTTTGTCCAAGCCGAGCGGCTAACAGCTGCAGTGAGGCCGGTCTGACTTTTGCCTGTCTCACTAAGGCGTGAGAAAGCTGTCTTATCTTTTCCTACATGGAATGTTTATGTTTCACTGTACTATTGTAATTCTAGCCTTTGTGCACTCTCTTCTGGCTAGACCTGATGCCAAACGGACTGCTTTATGCTGGCAGCAGAGATTCTCTCTGCACTTTCCTACAATAAATAGTTTAGCCTTAACTATGGCTTGTGTGTGTTGTTCTTCATGCTGGGAACAATCACATATGACTGCGCCACCAGACTCTCTGTAGCCAGGGATGTGCGCACACGGCTTTGCTCTGGCTTTGGGGCAGTCTCACAAACTGCCCCAGGCGGGGTATAAGCTGACATCTAGATGATGCGACCATGTGTGCACGTCTCTTGCATGATGTTACATGCACATGACGTGTACCGGGACCCCTTAATCGTGGGGGCAACCAGGTCCCTCTGGCAGAAATTGCTGGTGTTCACTTATCCCTCCCATGTCCGGAATGAAAATCAATCCAGTGAGTATGATCAGTATTTATTGTTTTGGTTGCTTTAGGTCTAAAAATGGTGTGGAACTGATTACTTCCCCTACCCCTAATTTGCATTGCATTTCCTTTGCAATGGGTGGAATAGCATAATGATGATGTCGTTAATTACATAAGTGATGTAAGTTTTGTAATTTTGCCACAGCAGGCAGCGAGGTGGGCGGGAGGCAAATTGCAGCAGAACAGCAACAGCGCTGTGTGTTACTAATACGGGGTGAAATGGGAGGTGATGCCTTTTTAGCATTAGATTTTTTTTTTATAAAAAAAAAAAACATAAATAAAAAGTGCTTTCAGGTTTTCCTCAGTCCTTGGGCTCCCTTTGTTCATCAGTCCAACAGCGTGGGAGAGCCTCTTCGGTGAGATGAAATCCGTTAAATAAGAGAGAGATTAGCTTTCGGAGGGATGTGTTTGCGTGTGGGAACATAAACTGTTTTTGACAGTTTTGATCGCAGGAGCAGGTACCTCCGAAGGCCGTAAACACGAGGGAAGCATGCTTTGCAAATGCAGAGGAATAACAACAGTTGGCTGAGGGAAAAGGTTGGGATGCATGCGGAGTGGGGGAGAAGTCAGCATTTTAGCATGCATTCACAGTTATCGCTGTTTCCATGGCAACATCTCCACGGAATAAAGTATGCTCTCCTTTCTTCCGAAGAAGGGAAGCAGAGTTTGAAATGGATACTCCCCCCCCAACAACAAATCCACAAGAAGTCTTGAGTGCTCCCTGATCTCCTGTGTAAGTGTCATTATATTATTGCAGTTTAAAAAGCTGTTTCTTTGAGACTCCCCTGCGAAAGAAAGTGTTTTCTTTTTCTTTGAAAATATGCTTTTGCTTCTTATTTGCCCATTGAATTTCCACAAAGCCCTGAATAGCCTACCTCCTACCTCCTTCATCCTTCCCCCCCCCCCCAATTTTGTTCTGGACTTGACAGCCTTCTGGCATTAAATCTCTCCCCCTCCACCCCGTTTTCGAGTGCACTCTCCTCTTGTTTACACTGCTGGGAGTTGCAAGAAATCTCCCTGAATTCTGAACTTACCCAGTGTGACAGGGATCAAAAGCTGTTTAATGGGTTGTGCGAAAACTCGCAGGAATCTTTTGTAATTGCCTGAGTCAGGAGTGGGAAACCTTGGGGTGTGTATGTGTGAAATGTGGCCCCCGGGGGACTTGCCCCCAAGCAATTACCTTCTCTGTAGGCCATACCCTAGGGTTGCCAGGTCTGCTTCCAAAAAATAGCAGACAAGCCGGGGGGGGGGGGGGTTTAAATTAAATTAAATTATATATTTTCTTACAAACATTTTAACACGTATTAAAATAATCACTTCAAAACTTTACTTAAAATTCAAAACATCAAATATATTATAATAATGTGTAACAGGCGGGGAACAGGAGCAGGCGGGGCAGAACTCCGGCAAGAGGCGCCTCCCCCCCACACACATTTTTTAAATGTCTTGTGAAACAATTGAGTATGATTAATAATTTTTTCCGGAGAATCGAGTTCAATGGATATTCGATCTTTGTCTCATTCTTACTTATGAAAAAAAAGGACAAAATGCGATTCTCCTATCCTTATTCTCTTAGACTGTACAGCTTTAGATTACGTACCATTTCATCATAAAGCTTTTGAATAAAAAAAAGTCCACTATTTTGTGAAAAAAAATAGTGAACATAATGTGAAAAAAGCGGACTGTCCGCTCAAATACTGGACACCTGGCAACCCTACTATACCTTCACCTGCTCTGCTCAATGCGCATCTTGACTGCTTTTGCCTGACTGAAATGTCTCACTGAATTTCACTAATGCCTGCTCCCCACTTTTGTATTTATATTTTTTTATTTTATGTTACAAAATAAGTTTTGTACATTTATGAAATTCTTCATAATATGTCACAATAACACAATTTTCCATATAAATTACATACATAACCATAAAGGTAAAGGTAAAGGGACCCCTGACCATTAGGTCCAGTCGTGTCCGACTCTGGGGTTGCGGCGCTCATCTCACTTTATTGGCTGAGGGAGCCGGTGTACAGCTTCCAGGTCATGTGGCCAGCATGACAAAGCCGCTTCTGGCGAACCAGAGCAGCGCACGGAAACGCAGTTTACCTTCCCGCCAGAGCGGTTCCTATTTATCTACTTGCACTTTGACGTGCTTTCGAACTGCTAGGTTGGCAGGAGCAGGGACCAAGCAATGGGAGCTCACCCCGTCGCAGGGATTCGAACCGCCGACCTTCTGATCAGCAAGCCCTAGGCTCTGTGGTTTAACCCACAGCGCCACCTGGGTCCCTTATACATAACCATATACGTATACATATTCATATGCATATACGTAATATATTGTTAGCTTTCCTTGTATACTACCCATCCCATTCCCCTCCGCCATACCCTTGTGCCTTCCCTCCACCCGATTGTGACTTCCTTATTGATTTTATATTACCTTCATATTGAGATTATTTTTCTATGTATTAATTTTATGGTTACCTGTTGTACCTTGGTCTATTTTAACTTTGTGAACTCAATCCACTTTTGTATTTATAGTATAATTTTCTATTAATTCTTTTTCACAATAATCTTCATATCAAATAGTTGCATTGCTTCTTAAATTGACTTCCCACCTCCAACTCTGCAGTGTTTATACTCAAACCTTTTCTGCTACATTATATCTTTATCTATTACAAAACAGATAAAATCGCCGTTGCAATTATTTTATCATTTCCCTTCTGCTTCTTTTATCTCGAATCCTGCCCGCAATTTCATTTGACTATAGTATTTTTTAAAAAATAGTCCATGAAAGGCCTCCCTTCTTCTATATAAAAAAGTTCATCATTTTGATCTCTTAATATCGCTGTCAGTTTTGCCATTTCTGCATAGTCCATCACTTTCAAAAGCCACTCTTCCTTCGCTGGAACCTGCTCTCCTTTCCATTTCTGTCCATTTCTGTGCATTTAATGTATTTTTAATCTCTGTTGGAAGCCACCTAGAGTGGCTAGGGAAACCCAGTCAGACAGGCGGGGTACAAATAATAAATTATTATTATTATTATTATTATTATTATTATTATTATTATTATTTTCTAGCTGCGGTTGTCACATATATAAATAGTTTTGCCATCTTCTTTGGAACCCCTGTCCCTATTATGCCTGCAAGGAAAGTTACCTGAAGGAGCATCTGAGGTCCAGCTCCGAGGGCCTTCTGGCGGTTCCCTCACTGCAAGAAGTGAAGTTACAGGGAACCAGGCACAGGGCCTTCTTGGTAGTGGCACCCTCCTTGTGAAACACCCTCCCATCAGATGTCAAAGAAATAAACAACTACCAGACTTTTAGAAGACATCTGAAGGCAGCCCTGTTTAGGGAAGTTTTAAATGTTTGATGTTTTATCGTGCTTTTCATATTCTGTTGGGAGCCGCCCAGAGTGGCTGGGAAAACCCAGCCAGGTAGGCGGGGTATAAATAACGTTGTTGTTGTTGTTGTTGTTGTTGTTGTTGTTGTCTTTTGGGAAGAGCCCGTTCCCTGCCTTTTCAGTCATCAATCCTATGCACAAGAAGCCGGAGCAAAGCATATCGGTGTAGGTTTACTTGTCATTAAGTTACACCAGATCAAAACCCTGTTCAGCAGTAGGGCAGCTGCTGCCCTGCCTAAGCCTTCCGAAAGGAAAACAAGCCTTCTAAAATAGTTCCAGTTACAGGTAGGTAGCTGTGTTGGTCTGTCATAGTCAAAACAAAATAAAAAATAAAAAAATTCCTTCCAGTAGCACCTTAGAGACCAACTAAGTTTGTTCTTGGTATGAGCTTTCGTGTGCATGCACACTTCTTCAGATACCTATCTTGTTCAGATACCTATCTTGTATTTTGTTACAACAAGAAGTAGGTTAGGCTGAGAAACAACCTCATCTTCCAAGTCCTTGTCCAACACTCTAACTTCTAGACACTACTGCATCACTGAACAGTAAAGTGGTGGTCTCCACCCCCATCGTTCTGCCCGGACACTGAGGTCCAGCTCCGAGGGCCTTCTGGCGGTTTCCTCATCCGGAGAAGCGAAGTTACAGGGAACCAGGCAGAGGGCCTTCTTGGTAGTGGCGCCCTCCTTGTGAAACGCCCTCCCATCAGATGTCAAAGCGATAAACAACTACCAGACTTTTAGAAGACATCTGAAGGCAGCCCTGTTTAGGGAAGCTTTTAATGTTTAACAGACTATTGTATTTTAATATTTTGTTGGAAGCCGCCCAGAGTGGCTGGGGAAACCCAACCAGATGGGCAGGGTATAAATAATAAATTATTATTATTATTATTATTATTATTATTATTATTATTATTATTATTAGGATCCCTTCCAACTGTACCATTCTAGAGGATCACAGGTTCACCATCTCTGATTTAACGGAGTCATAAAGGCCATACTATGACCATTTTTTTTCAGCTGGCTACAATAGGCAGTGCTTAATCTTCAACACAGTAGACAGTGTTTTATATTTTATCCTGTTGGTTCTGTTTTCAGTGTTGCCACATAGTTTGAGGCCCTAGGAATGGATTTTTTTAAACAACAATAATCAAAATGACACACTTTACAAAACAAAATCCTCAGCGCTCTAGCAAACAGGTTAATTGGGACTATCTTTCATAATAAAAAGCAAAAACTTTCTCTAGCGACAAAGGATGCTAAATGAATAGACATTTCCCTTGAGAATACTCAGACTGCTTTCTTGTCTGTTAAGGTATAGAGTTAATTGATTCATTACTAAAATCTTGGCTCTGGGGGAAAGTAGGAGGGAGGAATCCCATCTCCATTCCTGTTTGCAGAAAGAAGTTGCCAACATGTGTGGTTATGTTTCCACTGTTTTAGCTCTAAACATTTAAAGCTTGATGGCCATAAGCAATTTGGCACACATTAGACTTGCCATATGTCAGGAAAATGCCTGACATGTCTGGGTTTCCGGGTGTAAAAATGGTGTCAGGGGGGCTTTTTGCCGCATTGGCAAAATGTCAGGGAAAACCTGGATGTAAAAGCAGAGGAAACAGTTCCAAAAGCTGAAAATCACTATTTTGTGGAAAGGTTTCCCCAATAAAGCTGGACTATATTGGTTTAACCAAAGCTCAACAACAAATTTTCAAAAAGGAAACTTTCAAAAAAGTTTACTTTTTGAAATATGGCAACCCTAGTGGCACACATAGAGACCCCACCTGCAACAACAAACAAACCCATGCTTATTCCATCACAGAGCCAAATATTGAGAGACAATGTGGTGTAGCAGTTAGAACATTGGGCTAGTACAGGGTTTCCAACTGTTTGGGGACTACAGTTCCCATCATTCCTGACCACTGGTCCTGCTAGCTAGGGATGATGGGAGTTGTGGCCCCAAAACTGCTGGAGAACCAAGTTTGGGAAACCCTGGTCTAGCATCTTGGAAGATCAGAGCTCACTGGGCGATGTTGGGCCAGTCACCATCTCTCAGCCAGAGGCGTAGCCAGCCCAGGTGGTACCCGGGGCGGAATTTTTTTTGTCACCCCCCCCCACCACTTTGCCAGAGCACTGGCAGAGCTGCACCCAGTGGCATAGCAAGTCACCCCCACCCCCCAAAAATGATGGTGCCACTTTGCGAAGTGTGGGGGTTTTTTGTGTGTGTGTCTATTATCTCTTTTTTTTCAATAAAGTAAAAATTTAATTTAAAAAAATAAAATAAAGAAGTGTCACCCCCCTCTGATGGTGCCACTTTGTGAGGTGTGGGGGTTGTGTGTGTGTGTCTATTATCTCTTTTTTTCAATAAAGTTAAAAAAAAAATTTTAAAAAATAATTAAATCTTTTTTTTTACTTTTTTAAAAAAAGTGTCACCCCCCCTGGGGTGGAACCCAGGGCAGCCCGCCCCATCACCCCCCTTGCTACGCCCCTGCTCTCAGCCTAGCCTACCTCACAGGGTTATTGTGAGGGTAAAAATGGAGAGGGTGGGAAGTGCTTGAGCTCTTCTGAGTCAAGGTTTGAAGGAGCTGGGGTTGGGGAAAATTTGCCCCCTGTTTGCCTCATGGATTCATCCTGCTCCTCTTGCCCCGCTCCCACCTCTGCCAGTTTTGAAGTCACGCACACAGATGTGTGTGTGTGTGTGTGTGTGTGATGTTTGCGTGTGAATCTTCTGAAGTAATATAATGCACACCTGAATTATTATTATTATTATTATTATTATTATTATTATTTAATTAAATTTGTATACTGCCCTATACCCGCAGGTCTCAGGGCAGTTACAACATTGGGTTACATCCCATTGCTCGTTATCACATATGCACTTGGGTTAGTTAGTGGCAAATTGGTGTGCTCAGGGCTATACTTCAGATCTGATGCTACAACCCCTCTTAAACCTTGCAAAGTGCCCATCTTTGCTGAAGGATCAGCTTTTGGCATATCCACTTTCAAGGTGAGGCAAAGTGGCTACCAAAGGTAACAAACTGCTACAAGTGGGATTTGCAATAAAATGTTGCATTGTGGAGTTCTTCCCTTGAGGATTCCAGCCAGTTCCCCCTCCTACCCATCTCAACGCCCCCCCCCCAAGAAGTTAGCATACCATAGCCATTGAGTAACTTAGTCTTCATTGGCCTATTTTTTTTGGGGGGGGGGGTTCCACCTTTGTAGGATTTCTTTCCTTTCCTTTTTGTACTTACTTAAACCTTAGCATTCCCCCAGTCCTGTGGATAATGCTGCCTTGTACATGTGTTTCTATTTTGGCTACATAAACTTGTAGCCTGATCACCAGAAGCAGAGAGAATTAGGTAAAATCACATTTATAGAACTCCGTCTCTCTCCTCCAATCAGCTGCCAGTTATCTGCTGGCGTTCAGGCAGTCTGTTTACCCAGGTGTTTGTGGCTGCCTGGCTTGTAAACCAGCTGACAAAATGGATTTTGCTGCTGCCTTAATCTTTTGGTCGTTTGCGTTTTGACATATTATAGTCCCCAATTGCTTCTTGGAGAGCACATTGCATTTTCAATATGCTGTAAGTCACTAGCAGAACTACGGTTGGGAA
Source organism: Darevskia mixta (assembly GCA_034641385.1). Taxonomy (NCBI): domain Eukaryota; kingdom Metazoa; phylum Chordata; class Lepidosauria; order Squamata; family Lacertidae; genus Darevskia; species Darevskia mixta. Next base: position 2,798,309 of record JAWWNH010000137.1, on the reverse strand, counting down.
ACTGGCATCTCCAGTTAGAAGGATCTCATGCATCAGTGCTGGTGGGGAAGACCCCTTGATGGAGGTGGTGGGGAGCAGGGGCAGAGGAAGGGGGGTGCGGTAGGTGCGGGCCGGCCCGGGTGTCACCACTGGGGGGTGACAAAATGCCGGGCGGCACTCACTGCAGTGGACCCGAGCCACGCGTCTCTGTAGGGTGGCTGAGTGGGAGGAACCAGGCAGTCTCTGGAGGCCCCACAGTGCACCCCGTCCCTATGGGTGGTGCGCCCCGCCCCTGGGCACACGGCCCCAGATGCCCGAGCGGCTTCCACCTCCATTGGCTGGGAGCCCTTGCCACTCAGAATACAGGGGCCTGAGCTAGGACCATCGAAAGCTGCCTTACACGGCATCAGACTGTCTAGTTCAGTGTGTCCTACACTAGCCGGCAGTGGCTCTCTAGCATTTCTGATGGGGGTACTCTCAGGGGACAATCCCTACCTACCGATGCCAGGGATTGAACCTGGAATATTCTGCATGCAAAGAAATGCTCTACCACTAGGGATGGCTGAATATGTCGATTTCAGCTTCTCATTTTTCCAGCCTTAACTTCCACATTTCCACATGTTTGCGATTTGAAAAACAAACTCATCACGAAAACTCGTCAAACTTTTAGTGCAAATTTCTCCTAACATTTTTGTACGCAGTTTTCCCTAACACACAACATTTTTTTATTTTATTTTTGCATTACAGCTTCCCCTAATAAAATGCATTTTCGTACGCAACTTTCACTAATCTTTGCATTTCTGTGCACACTTTACCGATGCATGTGCATCTTTTTGCACGCGTCACTGAGCTGGAGAACTGCCCTGCAAAATTTGGAGGAGTGCAAATATCAAAGAATGGCAGCATTTTGGTTCGCATATTGCTTTGGTGAGTGTAAATTCGATTCACTTTTAAATGCGAACTGAATCTAACTTCTCTCCCACCTCAACCTACTAGTGATCTTTCACTAAGGTAGATTAAGGCAGCTCCGCATGCCCATACAAATATGCAGGAAAAAAACCCAGCTATTCATGGCATCCCGGCGCACAATGAGACTTAAAGGTACGGTTTCTCCTCTGCATAACTCAGCAGAAACAGATTCCCAGCTCCCTGTGCCTACCTGCCACGAGGAGAAGAAAGAGGCTGGGCTGAGTATGTTTGGGTTGCTAGGGTGCCTTCCCCCCATGTACTCATCCGTGCAGATGTCGCAGCTCTCGGCGTCTCGCCAGTCCCAGTAGGGGATGGTGAAGTTCTCGTTTCCAGTGAGCTTTTGGATCTCGTGCTCCCACATGAGCAAGAAAAGACGGTGCCACGGCAGGAACCCCGGAGCCTCGTGGGCAAAATCGATATCCCGCCACACATTGGTGCCTCCGAGGAGTGTGTCCCGAGAGACGTAGTAGTGCATCCAGACAAAGAGGTCGTACACATTGATGTCTCGGAACATGGGCGCAGAGCCATTGTTCATCTGGGCATACGTTCCAGTGGCGATGACAAAATCCCGGCTGGTGGTATGCTTGGCTAGGTTGAGGTAGGCAAGGAACTGGTTCTTTTCCCTGGGGCTGAGCTGGAAGATGTCTTTCCTCACCCTCAGCTTCCTCTCTGTGCAATTGGGACCGGCAAAGTTGAACTTGCAGTCGGCACAGCTGAATCCCATGAAGTTCCCGGAGCATTGGCACGTCCGGTTGTAAAACACGGCGGGCCAGTCTTCCCGGTCGTCCACTCCGGAGAAGGGAAACTGAGGGCCGAGGGGGGCATCTGAAAGTAGGATCTCGCGACAGGACCCCCTACCTGAGAGCTCCCCGCAAGGGGAACCATCGCCAGGCCAAATGGGACAGCATTCCTTGCTCAACAAGCTGTCGGCATTGGCACATGCCCGAGGGAACTGGCCAGAACTGAAGGGCAGAATACCCAGGAAGATGCCAAGGCTAAAGAGGGACATCTTCATTCAGTGGCAGACCTAGAGCCCAGCGGTTCAGACAGCTGGCAAGGAAAAAGCTTCTGTCCCTACACTTTCAGAGCCCTGAGAAACTTTCCCGACATCTCTCCAGAACATCATCCAGTCTCACTTCCATCTAACCCCCCCCCCCTCAACTTTCTGTAATCTGATTATCACATGTCCTGGGCGCCGTCCAAGGAAATCTCACTCCCCTTCCCCCTTCGGCTCCAGTTAATATAGAGACTTACTATGAGAATCTCATCTTCTGCCTAGCACATGATCGCTTTTGATGTACCAGCAGCACACAGGGTGGAAGCCTTGGTCACACACAGGAACTTGGGTGCTTGGTATAATGCCTCATGGGGTTTCTGTGCGGAAGGAGGAGGGTCGAGGGCTGGGAAAGGCTGGGTGTGTGTAAGGAAATCCCGCAGAGCTTGGCGCAATTGCTGAGCAAGCCCAGCGCAGCAAATCTGCAAATTGGTAAAGAAAACTGGTCTGGAGTTCCTCAGTCGTGCCTTTTAGAGAAAGGCCTGATATTGTGCATTTTCCAGACAGAAAGAAATATGCATAAAACCATCCCATAAAAAAGGAGGAGGAATAGAAGGCATAAATAGGGAACATTGACATTTTGGTTCTCCATTTGAACTTAGCTTGGTGAACAAAGGAGCACACTTTCATAAAAGACCATGCACTCCTGTGTAGAGCCAGTGTGGTGTAGTGGTTAAGAGCGGTAGACTCGTAATCTGGTGAACCGGGTTCGCGTCTCCGCTCCTCCACATGCAGCTGCTGGGTGACCTTGGGCTAGTCACACTTCTCTGAAATCTCTCAGCCCCACTCACCTCACAGAGTGTTTGTTGTGGGGGAGGAAGGGAAAGGAGAATGTGAGCCACTTTGAGACTCCTTCGGGTAGTGATAAAGCGGGATATCAAATCCAAACTCTTCTTCTTCTTCTTCTTCTTCTTCTCTGAAGGTCGGCTCATCCTCTGAGGCACTTCTCCAGATGCTTGTCCCTGTTGGAGATGCCAAGGGTGGCAGCTGGAGAAAGAGCCATCTTGGTGCCCAAGTTGTGGAATGATCTCTCAGTGAAGGCCTCCTAATGCCAATGCTTATGTATTTTAGACATAGGTGCCGGGTTGGGGCTGGGGGCTCCAGCCCCCACAACATTCCCCATGAAGGGGCCAGGCTAAGTACTGGAAAGGTAAACAAACACCCACCAGGGAAGAATGGATATGCAAACTTTGCAAATACCTGGAACTAGCAAAGCTGACGGACATAATAAGAAAAAAACCAAAAAATATATAGTCAAGAAGGAATGGGATTGTCTGAATGAATATTTTGAAAGACAAGGTTCAAGGGTAAAAATTTGGCTCTGTTTAGAATGATCTCGTGAATGGAAAGGAAAAATGTACACACACACACACACACACACACATATATATTAAGATGAGAATAATATTGAAATACAGATAGGCATATTAAGTACCAAAGGAAGTGCTGTGAGATTGGTGGAAGTCTCTTACTTATTATTTATGGAAAAAAGGTGTTAATGGTTTTGATTACCCCTTGCTTTTTCCTGTAAGACTAATTGCAGTCGTTAACAGTCGTCAACAGGTTTACCACAGCTATCAGCCTATCACCCATTCCCACCACCCTTTTTATTTTTTATAATGGTTTTGATGTATTTTTTCTTTCTTTACTCTTCTATTTTCTATTTCTTTTCCACTTTCTCTCTTTCTTTACTTTTTTCTTTCCTTCTTCATCCTTCTTCATCCTCTTATTTTGTCTTTGCTTTCTTTGTTATTATTTTTTATGTATTGTTTTGTTTCGATCTATTTATTTTGCAATAAAGAAAATTTTAAAATTAAAAGAAGAAGAAGAAGAAGGGGCCAGACACACACAATTTTTTGTTCTGGGGCCGTGCACGCCATGTGGGCATGCATGACTGACATCACCACACCGGCCAGCGTGCATGTCCGAGGTCAGCCTGCCTGCTGATATGCGCATGTGACGTCAGCATGCTGATGTCAGATGTGCACGCTAGCCGGCATATTGACAAGCCAGTCTGCTTTTAGATGCCAGGCAAAGACTCTCTATCATAATAATCATCACTATCATACCTGTTTAACTGCTATTTTAACAAAGGTTCGTTCTGCATTTAAAAAATAAAGAAGTACTAAAACTTCTTTTAATTGTTAACATGTAGCAAATTAGTTTGCATCAGGAGTTAGGCTACTCCACCTCTTTTATTCCATTTTTAGAGGCACATTGAAGATGCTGTGATTTCTAGATTCATATACGCAACCTGTAGATGAGTTGTTCAGCCTGCATTTTGCTCAATCCACTGGAATGAGGTTCAGGACCTCTTATGGCTGCCTTCATGGGCGTAGCCAACGGGGGGGGCAGGGAGGGGCAGCTGTCCCCCCTAAATCAATAAAAATTCTTAGCAAACTGAGGTTCTGCCTCCCCTACAAAAGGCCTGCCCCCAGGGGCGTAGGAAGTGGGGAGCAGGGTGGATGGTCCGCCCCAGGTTCCATCATGGAGGGGGTGACAAATTATCAAGGAATAATTACTGCCCTACTAGGGTGGTTCATTAAAAACTTTTTTTAAAAAAATGCTGCTCCAAAGGTCTTATTTTACTACACTAGGGATTATATAGCTATATATGAAATTTCATGCATATCAGTTAATATCTTGACCCTCCTCCACGAAAATAGCTGTTTACTTGGCTGTTTTCCTATGTTGTGAAGGCTGAAATTTCAATTCAGTGGAGCACTTACTGTTCCCAATCCTAACCCTGCGGAAAGCCATCTAATTAGACTTTAATTTGATTTTGACATGTTTTTAGGAGGTAATTTAATTATTGTTTGATTTTATATCAATGTTATGTATCCGATGTTAGCCGCCCTGAGCCCGACTTCAGCCGGGGAGGGCGGGATATAAATAAAAGTTTGTTTTTACTTATTAATATTCATTTGTAAGAAAATAGGAAATAGCGTAAAACCATTTTTGCAAGCAAAAAAAAAAAAAGAAAAACAACAATGGGGGTGACAAGAAATTTTTCGGCAATGAGTACCACCTGACCTTCCTATGCCTCTGCCTGCCCCCCTAACAAAAATCCTGGCTTAGAAAGTCAAGTCCAATAACTGGGTCTGCTTCTATCACCTGCCGAGGTGCTGAAAAGCATCGCTCTCTGCTTTGGGGAATAGGGGGCCCAGGTGAAAAAGAAGGCATGGTTCCTGCACCTTCAATTGTTGTGAACAAGAGAGAGTGTTGGCAGCCAGCTACCTCTGCTGCAGTTCCAAAGCTGCAGGAGCACTGCCCCCACCCTTCTATTCTTTAGCATCGAGCCACCTGATTTATGGCACACCAAAACAGGAGATCATTTGCAAAAGGCCCCATGGCTCCAATATGATGTGAAAGACCTGAGCGCTAAAGCATTCTCTAGGCTGTGAACATTCTGCCTGAAAAATGTTGCCTTTCCGCAGGAATCAAGGGGTCGTCATATGATGCTTCTGAGTAGCACGCGGCTCCTTAATCCTCTTGGCTTCAGGAAACACAGACAGATTATCACAGGGTCTTTGTGGCTGCTTCGAGTTCCCCAAACTAGGCTGCTTTTTTTCTTCTTTCTCCCCCAACATACACTTTAGAAAGTTGACTCAAACTGCAATCACTCTTGCTGCACTATTTCATTCTGCCTACTGGTTTAACCATTAGAAAACCTGAAGACCTTTGCCACTCATCGAATCCCGAACGTAAAGTGGAAGGAAAAACCAGAGATTGCTCATTTGTGGGGAAACTACCCAGTCGGCTACTTGACAAAGGTCAAAATGTAGGACATTGTCCCACAAAACAGGGAGACAGACAGATGCTCTGTGGCTTTTCGGGCTGCTCTAAAATTGTAGAAATGCAACTGTATGACATTATTGCAGTCAAACCAACAATTCATGTTTGGCCAGATAGGCACATAAAGGGGCGGAGGCTCACAGGGCTTTCCTGAAAAAATTGCTAGAGAGAAATAATAATAATAATATTTTTTTTATTTGTACCCTGCCCATCTGGCTGGGTCTCCCCAGCCACTCTGGGCGGCTTCCAACAAATATTAGAATACATCAAAATCACAAGTTAAAAACTTCCCTGAACAGGGCTGCCTTCAGGTATTTTCTGAATGTAGGATAGTTGTTTATCACTTTAACCTCTGCTGGGAGGGCGTTCCACAGGGCGGGCGCCACTACCGAGAAGGTTCTCTGCCTGGTTCCCTGTAGCTTTGCTTCTCGCAGTGAGGGAACCACCAGAAGGCCCTCGGCGCTGGATCTCAGTGTCTGGGCTGAACAATGGGGGTGGAGACGCTCCTTCAGGTATACAGGACCGAGGCCCTTTAGGGCTTTAAAGGTCAGCACCAACACTTTGAATTGTGCTCGGAAACGTAGCTCGGAAATCTGTGAGTCACTTCCTTTGTCTGCCTTGGCAGGAAGCTGTAACACTACTACCGGTACATACTTCCTTCTTTCCTGGGCATCCCTCTCTTTCTTCATCATGCTTCCAAGCAGACCACACATGCATGCCTGAGCTCTGCAGCTCAGACGCTATTTTTTAACTTGCTTTGTGTACTTTTGTAATTTAGATAGTAGCCATGAATGTGCCTTCATCTTGCTACTGTAATCGCTGCTTCAAGACCTAGATTATGTAAATAAATGCTACTTTTACTTCTTCACAAAACACTGTGTGAGTGATTGTTGTTTTGAAGAAGGTTGTTTTGAAGTCTGCCTTAAAGCACTCTGGATTGTTGTTTCTAGAAGGTTAAATCAACCTTGTCTTAACTTCCAAGTTTAAGCTGCAAAGAATGGTACTCTGCTGATCTCACTAACATGAGCAAGGAAAGATAATAGCTAAATAATATATCCTCTCCTAGTGTCTAAATTCATTCCTACAAACAGACCCAGCTTCCCGGATAGCATCTCCATGCCAGAAGGACTGTACCTATTAGGATTCTCCTTGTGTAAAGGGGAGGATGGGGAACCTTTATCCCTCCAGGTGTTATTGTTGGACTCCAACTCCCAGCAGCAGCAGCAACAGGGCCATTGGTAAGGGATGATGGGACTTGTTGTCCAGCAACATCTGGAAGACTACAGATTTTCTATCACTTTTGCACTTTTCCAATCTTAAGCTCAGTTCTCCACATTTCAGCATGAAATTCTCCTAATACACACATTTTTGTATGCGGTATTTTCCAGTAGGCAAACACATTTTTGCAAAGCAGTTTTTCCTAACGCCATGCATTTTTATGCATTGTTTTCACTAATATACGCATTACACAAACACCGGTACAGTCATACCTTGGTTTTCAAACAGCTTAGTTCTCGAATGTTTTGGCTCCTGAACGCCGCAAACCCAGAAATGAGTGTTCCGGTTTGTGAACTATTTTTGGAAGCCGAACGTCCGACGGGGCTTCCGTGGCTTCCGATTGGCTGCAGGAAGCTCCTGCAGCCAATCAGAAGCTGCGCTTTGGTTTCCAAATGTTTTGGAAGTTGAACGGACTTCCGGAACAGATTCCGTTCGACTTCCAAGGTATGACCATATATGCAATTTTATGCACTTTACTTGGCTGGAGAAATGCACTGCAAAAGTGTGCATTCTGAAGGATGTCTTTGCTTTGGTTCACATCTTGTTTCAGAAAGCATGAAATAGATAAGGTCACCTTTAAATGTGAGCTGAAATCAAATTTCTCTGCCATCCCAATCTGTTGGATATCTGCCTGTCACTCAACTGTTAAAGGCAATAGCGGGAATATAGCCCCTTAAGTCACACACCCACTTTTTGTTTTAATTCTTTGCGGCTGAAAAAAAAAAGATTTTCTGAAGTTTTATGAAATTGATTAATTGATCACTTAATCAGTTCCAACAGCTTGGCTAATCAGGTAAAAAAAATAACTTCAATTTGTAGGCAGCCCTAATTATCACATTAGTGTGTGTTATTATAATTAGAATCTGGATGCTAAGCTTCCACTTGAGCAGAAAGTGGAAGGTCAAGTGACCAAAATAACCCTTATACATCTCTAATCTTTGCCTTTTTCTTGGAGTGGAAGAATTTACCCTTTTGATTGGCTTATTCAGGATGCAGAACTCAAATCACCTTAGGCTACAAACGCTTGAGGACCTGTTGGAATTTAGAAGAGGCAGCTTTTGACCGGCTGCCTTGGCATGTCAGGCAGAAGCTGAGCATCTGTCAGAGTGTCCTGAATCATCAGAAATTTCCCACAAGACCAGCATGGCTAATGTCCTCCAAGACACATCTGATGTCTTGATTGATGTGGCTGCAGGTGCCTTTAATCAGGCTAGGGCTCCTGAACCTCTGCTCCAAAACTCAAAGCAAAGAGGATTTGGCAGCAGCCTCGAGAATCATGCAAATCACCTCCAGCGCTCACCCAAGGGACAAAGAGAAGCATCTTAATGATGGTTCACTTTGTAAATCTGCATCAGGTGGAGACACATGCAGCTGCCCCTTGTGGTGAAACATTGAATTGCAAGCAACAGCATCTCAATGAAATACTGTATCTTCTGAATCTGGCTTGACTCTGCCCACTCAGGCTGGCCATTGGATCCTTCCGGGATGGAAGGAGCATGAAGGACTTCTTGTCCCAGAGAGAGTCATTGAGACAGAAGGATGAGATGGATTCCCTTCGCAACTGCATTATAAATTTGTCTTTGGGGGCTGTGGCTGTTCTAATTATGGAATCATAAAATTGCAGAGTTGGAAGGGACCCCGAGGGTCATCTAGTCCAACCCTCTGCAATGCAAGAATCTCAGCTCAAGCATCCATGACAGATGGCCATCCAACCTCTGTTTAAAAACCCTCAACGAACTTGAGGCTGCAGCAGCCGATGCACAGAAAGCTTCCCTGTACTGAGTCAGACCAGTATCAAGGGTTCCCCAAACCTGGGTCGTCTGCTGGTTTTGGACTACAACTCCCATCATCCCTAGCTAGCAGGACCAGTGGTCAGGAATGATGGGAACTGTAGTCCAAAAACAGTTGAAGACCCAGGTTTGGGAAAGACTGGTCTACATGGACTGGTAGAGGCCCTCCAAGGTTTTAGGCAGGAATCTTTCTTTAACTGACCTGGAAGTGCCAAATAATTCAACCTGGAACTTCCTGCATGTCAGGCATAAACTCCACCATTCAACTGCAACACTTCTGCATAGCACTCCTTCCCATACAAGAGTTTAGTATCTTCAGGCTCTGAATCACTGGCCAACCAGTCTGGTTGCTGGATTCCCCCTGGACATGAAGGAACATTAGCCCATACATGAACTCTTGACCACTCAGATGTGTGGAACTGGCACAGTTAAATATGCAACATAATTCTTGGTCTGCATTTGTAAGAAATAGCTCTTTTAACAAGGCAGCACTTTGGAACTCCCTGTCTGTTGACCTCAGGGAGACGCCTTCACTGTCTCCTTTTCAATGCCTCCTAAAATCATTTTTGCTTAGGCAAGCCTGTTTGGACATGTAGAATAGTGATGTAGGTTTTAATCGGGTGTTTAATCAAGAGCCAGTGTGGTGTAGTGGTTAAGAGCGGTAGACTTGTAATCTGGTGAACCGGGTTCGCATCTCCGCTCCTCCACATGCAGCTGCTGGGTGACCTTGGGCTAGTCACACTTCTTTGAAGTCTCTCAGCCCCACTCACCTCACAGAGTGTTTGTTGTGGGGGAAGAAGGGAAAGGAGAATGTTAGCCGCTTTGAGACTCTTTCGGGTAGTGATAAAGGCGGATATCAAATCCAAACTCTTCTTCTTTTTTAACTTATTCTTGACTTTTATTATTATTTGTAGGTTTTGAATAATTGTTTTAAACTGTTCCCCCCCTTTATAAGTTCATTGTTTTATTCTGTGTGAAGAAGCACTTTCTTCTGAATCTTCCAACATTCGGTTTCATAGGTGGTCCATGAGTTCTAGTGTTAAGTGAGAGGGAGAAGAACTTTAATTAATACTACCATAAGGAATTGAATCAATATTGGTTTGCTCCCTTAACATGTTCCCCCAAATCAGCTGCCTAAAGTGACTGTCTCACTCTGCCTCTAAGACCCCATTCTGGATAGCTTTTAGCTCTAGACGGAAACCTCCTCTAGTTGAGTGTCATTGACCAGCAGCAGGTGGAATTAAGGGATATTCCTCTATGCATATTTATTCCCCATATTATGTATTCCTTCCAAAGCAAGTGTGCTGGTCCCGTGGGATATCCAAAAGGCAAGGTCAAAGTCCAGTCCATGGTCAGAGGTGCAATGAGAGACAGTCCGTAATAATTGAAGCTGGGTGCAGGGCAGAGAGGCAGGCGAAGTCAGGAACAGGTAGGCAAGCAGGGAACCAGGGTGGGTCAAGAGCTCGGGCAGGAAAGCAGGACAGGGATCAAGCAGGAACACCGGCAGGAACTGGTCAGCAACAATGTTGCTCCTGCAACTTGGGGCTGGGGCTGGCCGGCTTTTATCTGCCCCGAGGCATAGGGCGGCCCCGATCCTCTGGTGACTCGCCTCTCCTGGCCTGGAGGCGAGCACTCCTCCTGCGGGAACTCAGTTCCCTTCGCCTCTCTGCCCTGAGCCTCTGCAGCTCAGGAGAGGCTGGAGGGTTACCGGACCCAGAGGCAGCCTCAGCTTCCCCTGACAGGGCTGGGAGTGGAGCACCTGCAGGCAATGGGTCCTCCATCCCAGCAGGAGCCAGAGCAGACTCAGCCGATGCCTGCACCTGAGGATCCAGCACAGGTGAGGCCTCTTCAGACTCAGGCCCCAGTCCCAGCTCTGCTGGTTCTGGAGGTGGGGAATCCTGTGCAGGCTGGGATCCCTCAGGTTCAGCATCTGAGTCTGAATCCCAGGCCATCACACCAAGTGATGTTCTGGATTCTTAAATGTTTCTTTTTCCTCCTCCTCCTTTCTTCTTCTTTCTCAAGGTCCTAGGTATTACTGCATAAGAATCACAGTCATGGAAATGGCAATCTCAATCAAAAGGACTATCTGGAGGTGGGGAAGAGGAATTCTGAAATTACCTTTAATATTTAAAAACATTACTGAAAATGACCCTGGCAGCGCTGTCAGGCTGAATCACGGAAGGTTAATAGGGTTTTTTTTTGCATGCTAAATAATCTATGCCTTTTTCTTTCTCTTAACATATGCTCAGTGGTTAGTGATAATAGCTATGCAAATAGAATTGGTATAATACTTTTATTCTTTTCTTAAAACCTTGGAGCCTCTCCCCCCGCCCACCATTGCTAGGAGGAATGGCAAGAACACTAACACAGTGATGGCAAGAGGCAGTGAAGTCATGTGGTCATAGATCATTTTCCATCCCAACGGCTGCGGCAGGGCTAGAGACAAAAGTAGGTGGAGTGGACATTGTTAGTGGGCGGTTCCCTAGACTAGATGGCTAGGAAGTTGTTTGCTCTTGGTGGGGTTACACTCCCTCTGAAGCAGCAGGTACAAAGCTTGGGGTTATTTCTGAACCTCTTGCTATCGCTTGAGGCTCAGGTGGCCTCAGTGGCTTCTGCTGCTGGTGTGCTCTAGGTTAGATTACTGCAACACATTCTACGTGGGGCTGCCTCTGAAGGCAGTTCAGGAACCTCAGCTAGTGCAGAATTCAGGGGCCAGGACTCTGCACCAGGACAAAACGATTTGAGCATATTACACCGATCCTGGCCTGACTGCACTGGCTGCCAATTGGGTTGAAACAATTACAAATCACTACTAAGCAGATCAGGTTATGCAGAATCAATTTGTAGAGATTTTTGCTTACCTGTCTCTCAAAACAGTCTCTCGGACCAAAATAAAATTGAGGCAGAAATCCATGGAACCCGAATCAAAGGTTAGAAAAACCAGGAACTCACTCAGGCCCACCCTCATTCAATAGGTTTTGATGTTCCACTGGGAAACGCAAGGAGACCGGGTTCATTTTCAGCCTTCTCGTTCAGGACGAGCATCCCTAGATGTGACTGTTGGAGATTCATTCCCCATATCTGCAGTCATGGAATTGTTGTCTATCACATGACGGTGTATGTTTTCATTCCACAAAATGGGAAGTGACGGAGACAGGATGTTTGTGTTAATGTGTTCCATGAAGTGGGACTATTGTCCTTTGTTTCTTTCTCTTTGCTGTCTGATGCTAGAGAGAGAGGGAGCCATGTTGCAGTGCTCCGTGTGTGTTTATATGGAAATAAAGTAGATTAGCCAAAACGCTGAGTTGCTGAGGTCTGTTTATGCAAGCTGCAAAGACTCTGCGGATCCCTAAGTGTGCTGATGTTCTTGGTATCAGTCGCTGTGATGTTCGGGCAGAAGAAAGCTTTTGAAGCTCCCGAACGAATGACCAGGAGGGAGAGAACATGCCAGCCGGGCATGTGTCTCTGCCAGGGTCCTACACGAGAGTAGGATGCTCCTGTCAACAGTGACATCTACTGTTACTACAATGTCGTGGCTTGGCAACCATCAAGAGCTAAGAAGGCCTAAAGAGCAAGAGATGGAGCAAATTTCACATATTAATGTGAGCCAAGCTCCTTCCTTTTAATGCCACCCACCCCAACCAAGCCCATCTTAAATATATTTCAGTGCTCCTGGAAGATGCTGAGGCTTGGTGTTTGAAGGATCTCTGGGGGGATGGAAGTAAGAAAAGGTTTTAGCCACTGTTAGCCAGAGGCACTCGACACTTGGCTGCAGCATACAGAAGGTTTTATTACGTTGACACCAGGAAAATATGCTAATGCTAGTCAAGAGAAGTTACTGAGCGCAGAGGTGCATAGGGTTAGCAGCACGCATGCCCAGTGCTCTCGTTGCCTAGGCAACAAGTGATTGCATCTTATTTTTGACAAAACCTCGTAGGTGTTTGGGAAGTTCTAAAGCATGTGCCCACACAAAGAATGAACTGGTCGCCAATGGTGATCAAAATTAGAGCGGCGTGGCCAGAGGAAGGTGGCATAGGTTTGCTGGATCCATAACTTTGAAAAGAAACAAAAGGAAAACAAAAATATAAGGTGGGGCATGATTTCAAAAGCTGCTCTCCTACTCAGAGGAAATCAAGGTCACCAGTGGGACTTAAGGCCATAATCTTCCACAAAGCAACTTGGGAATAAAACAAAGTAATACCAAAATTGCATTGTGTTGGGTAAAAATTGCTTTGGAAAAAAACCCGTGTATATTAGGGAACATTAACACTGAAGTGTGTGTGTGTGTGAAATCACAAACTGATGTGGAGAACCAGAGAATGAAAAACTGAGAGAAACCAAAATTGACTGCTTTGCCTACCTCTAGGTTTAATCTACCCTATATACTCGAGTATAAGCCTAGTTTTTCAGCACATTTTTTGTGCTGAAAAAGCCGCCCTCGGCTTATACTCGAGTGAGGCAGACAGTGGCTCCTATGAAGCTTTCCCAGGTTTTTTGTGGTAAAATTGGGTGCCTCGGCTTATATTCGGGTCAGCTTATACTTGAGTATATACGGTACTTTTTGTGTCTTGGTTCTCATTTCTGGTTCCACGGTCAACTGCCTATCAATGCACTGTTACTTTCTTCCTTCATTTTCAATATAGACCATCTTCCAATGAAAAATGTTCAGAAGTGTGTGTGTGTGTGTGTGTGTGTGTGTGTGCAATTGAAAAGGACAAATAAGCAAAACCTGTATAAAAGCAGGTTTCGTGTGCATGCACATGAAAGCTCATACCAAGAACAAACTTAGTTGGTCTCTAAGGTGCTACTGGAAGAAATTTATATATTTTTTCTTTGCTTTTCTGCACTTCTGTGGAATAATGACACATAACACTCCTCATTGCATTGATGTGTCCGTAAGAGCAAGGATGGGTTGGCAAATTATTTGGGGGTGGAGACATTTCCTTAACAAATTTCAGAAGGATGTGTGCTTGCATTCAAAGAAGTTCACCATGCAAGCAATATAGAGAATGTTTGCTGGGAGCATGAAATTCATTCATTTCATTTGAAAAAGACGACCTACATTTTCCATCCCCTGTTCTCCTGGCACATAAGTGAAGGCATAATTCTGCAGTGCTTTGAGAAGTTTATTATTTCTGGAACTCATCCTCCGGTTGCAAAATCTGCATGCTGTTACTAAATGTTATGCTAATCGAGTCTGCAGATAAGATCGGTTTTTTTTGATCAGCTGTTCCAACAGGGAAACTTAAAGCAAGCTTGACCCAGAAGAGATCATTTCCCTCAAAATCCAAATTTCTTTGTTTTACAATACCAAAGAGTTAAAATGCCATCCAAGAAAGCTCCAGAAATGAAGAATCCACATAGAAGCATGTCGATCAGTACATGAAAGGATGGATAATATTCCTCCCAAAAAGTTCACAAGTAGGTAATATTATTGTTATATAGACGGGATAAACCTAGAAATTAATAAATGATAGGATTTTTGTTATTTGTGGTACAAAGGGAGAATGCAAGCTGCAAAGGAATTCCTGGGCTGACTTATGCAAACCAGCCTGGGGGGAAAGCAGACCTGTTAGCTACAAAAAGGTGTTGATGGGCCATAGAAAGGATCCTTTTTAATGTCTAGATATTTTTAATGTCTAGAAAACCACTGGGCATGCTACTACATTCAAGCATTAGCGCACATCACTCATACCACTAGAATTTGTGGACACAAAGGTTGGGAGATTTGGGAAAGATAAAGAAAGCGCTTCTTCATACAGGGTATTGTTAAACTATGGAGCTCACTACTCCTCCAGGAGGCAGTGATGGCCACCAACTTGGAGAGAAGATTAGACAAATTCATGGCAGATAAGCAATGGCTACCAGCCACTATGGCTGCATGATCAGAGGTAACAGTGCTTTTGAATAACAGTTGCAGGAAACCACAGGAGGTGAGAATGCAGGTGTCCCATAGGCACCTGGGTGTAGCCACTGTGAGAAGAGGATGCTGAACTAGGTGGGCCATTGAGCTGATACAGCAAGCTCTTCTTACATTCATATATAAGAGCCCTGTTGGATCAGACCAAAGGCCCACCCAGTTCAGCTTCCTGTTCTCACAGTAGCCAGCTAGCTGCCTCTGGGAAGCCTAGAAGAAGGATGACCCCTGTTGTAGCATGGGGTTAATGATTTCAGCAAGTGATTTCAGCTCTCTGACATGGCAGGCAGGAGACAGCTTCTTCATGTAGCAATTCTTTATTCAGGCAAAACAAGACTGAGGGAACTGAGGGTAGGGAAGCTACATTTATAGGGACAGAGGACTGGCTAGGAAAAGATACATTTTGGAGGGAACAATCTCAAGCGATCACACAGCTGCTTTTTGGTGGGAACCAATAAGACTGAGGATCCCAATATAGCAACTTGAATGCACCAATAGTAACTGTTCCTTCTGGGACAGGAAGGCAGTTACTTTACCCTACTGTGATTACAGACAATAGTAATACAGATATGATAACACTTTGAATCAATACACAACAACTCCCTCATATTAAGGCATTATAATGGAATAATGGTGTTCAACTTCTGCACTTTAACGGCACTTTCCTGCCTGAATAATAATCTTCCATCTACCTGAGCCTAAAGAAACCAGCCCGGTAGAGGCTGTCGTGGACTCTGGATAAAGGTCCATTAATCCTAGACTTTGATGCCAACCCATCTGCAGAGTCTTTAAATGACCGTGGGTGGCAATAAAGGCAAAGAAGAGAGGCTATAAGTTCTCATTAAAAGTCGGAGGATGCCTTTGAACAAACTGTGAAACAGGACTGAGACTGGCACGAGAAACCTGAGATCTGCAGGCAAGCAAACCAATGTCTCTTGAATCAATGAGAAGTTTGTCCTGGCATAACTCTGTAAGCAAGAGAGCTTTGATTAGGCCTCATTGGAGAGGTTGGTTCTTCTTGTTGTTGTTTTCATCAGCCCTGTCTCAATAGCAACAGTGCAGTTCTACACGACTGCAGATCACTTTATTTATATTCTGTGCCGACCTCTCTTCCTTCCCCTCCTTGTAAGTGTAAAAACCTATTTTCTGTTTGTTTGTTTTCAAATTGCTGGCGCAACAGTAAAGCACCAGAATTCGGGCCAGCCCATGTGATTCTTTTCTTGTTGTACCTCTGAGAGCTCTGGGCTGTTTTTTAGGGACACAAGTGGAATGTGCAAAGCTAAGGACACAAGGAGAGCCTTGATGGGTGAAGCCAATGGCCAACATCCTGTTTCCCACGTTGGTTAACCTGATTCCTCTGGGAAGTCAGGCTGTTCATTCATTTACAAAACTCAGGGATGAGCTAAGCAAATTCATCCCCATTCATTCCCGTGAGAAATGAATGAAAATATAGAAACCAAGTCCTAGGAGGAATGGTTGGAAGAGCTGGGATGAGATGAGAGTAAGAGGAGGGTATGATAATGGTTTTCAAATATATGAAAGGCTGCCATGGAGAAGACATCTCTGTTGCTCCAAAGGCCAGGACAAGAGTTGGAAAGGGTTCAGACAAGAGGAACCAAAATGATCAAGGGGCTGGAGCGACTCTGAGGACAGGATGCAGCATTTGGGAATTTTTAGTTTGGAGAAGAGGTGAGTTAGAGGTGGAAGGATAGAAGTTTATAACATTATGCATGGCAAGGAGAAAATTGCTTTTCGTAACATGAAAATTCATGGACATCTGGTGAAGCTGAATGTTGGAGAATTTGGGGTTGAATAAAGTACTTCTTCACACAGTTAAACTATGGAATGTGTTCCCACAGGAGGCCGTGATGGCTAACAACTTGGTTGACTTTAAAAAAGGAAGAGACACATTCATGGAGGAATAAAGGTAAAGGTAAAGGGACCCCTGACCATTAGGTCCAGTCGTGTCCGACTCTGGGGTTGCGGCACTCATCTCTCATTACTGGCCGAGGGAGCCGGCATACAGTTCCAGGTCATGTGGCCAGCATGACAAAGCCACTTCTGGTGAACCAGAGCAGTGCACGGAAACGCCGTTTACCTTCCCGCCGGAGCGGTACCTATTTATCTACTTGCACTTTGGAGTGCTTTTGAACTGCTAGGTTGGCAGGAGCTGGGACCGAGCAACGGGAGCTCACCCCGTTGCGGGGATTTGAACCGCCGACCTTCTGATCAGCAAGCCCTAGGCTCTGTGGTTTAACCCATAGCACCACCTGGGTCCCTCATGGAGGACTAGTGAGTGGAAATTGCAGGGAAGCATATTTGGGGGTGAACTTTAGGAGAAACATCCATAACAGTAAGAGCTGTTTGAAAGTCGAACAGCCTGACTTGGAGAAGTGGGGGGGGGGGCTCTCCTCTGGTCTTTAAGCAGAGGCTGGAAGGTCAACTCTCAGGGATGCTGTAGTTGCATCCTGCATTGCAGTTCTTGCATGGAGCAAGTGGTTGAAGAAGATGATCTCTACGGTTGTGTATAAATGGGAGACATGAATGAAATGCTTTCATCTTGTTTATCCCATTCATTTCTTGTAGGAAGTTGGCAAGAGGAGCTGGATGGCTTGCTTAGCAAATGGATACATTTGGTAGGAAAAGAGGACCTTAGAATGCTCTGAAAGTAGTAGCTCATGAAAACCATCCAATCTCAAGCGGAAACCAATGGATAGCTTAAAGAATGTCACTCCAATTTAACTGATCGGAAAATGGGCGTCCCTTGTCCAACCTTTCTCAATCCTGGCAGGCTTGATGCATACATAGTGTAGGAGGACATCTGGAAATTTCATGCCATTTGATCTGAAACTGCCAAAGCTACAAGCAGGAGAAGACAAGGAAGGTCTCCACTGAAAGCTTAGAGGTTGCTGGAACTGATGAATTGCTTATGAAGACTCTTTGTCCAATCTCTCCAAGTTGAAATTTTTTATGCTTTAGGGGAGAAGCATAAAACCAACTAATTCCATGCCATTTGAATGGAAGACTCCGAAGGTATGGACACCAGAAGAAAATGAAGAAATGGAAAATGAACAGCAAATGAAAAAATAATGAAACAGTAATGAGAGAGAGAAAAACAAATAAGATTAGAGACAGGCTTAATTAATGAAGTCCAGATGAGAAGACTCCTTTGGGATCAGACCAATATCCTGTCTAGTCAACCATCCCATTTTTCACTGTGGTCAGCCAATATGCCTCTTGGAAGCCATAGTGAGCTGGTTTTTCAGAGGCAAATTGCCTCTGTTATTGGATGACAATTTCATCATCCTCATCAATTACCATTGGGAGCCTTATCTTCCAAGAACTTTCCTGATCCCTTTCTAAAGCCATCTAAGTTGGTGGCCGTCTCCATTTCATGCGGCAGGGAATGTCATAGTTCAACTATGTGCTGTGTGAAGAATTATACTTCCCTTTGGATGGCCTGTCTGTAACTCACACCCTCTGATTCCCTTTTATTTTAGCCAAATCACACCCTGACCTTCAATTACCTTCTAAAACAATCACTAGGGAGGTCAGATAGAGAGGCCACTTTTGGAAGGCAGTTTGTTATTTCCAAGCAAATTGCCTTACTTGTTTAGAACATACCATAAAAGCTCTTTGTAGAGGAGGGATTCTAGCGTGGAGGCAATGTTTTGATCTAATTCTGATCTTCCTGACCAAAACAGGAGCATAGAAAGCAGTCATATACTGAGTCACGACATCAGTCTGCCTAGCTAACATTGTCTACACTGACTGGCAGTGACTCTCCAGGGTTTCAGGCAGGGTTCTGTCCCAACCCTGCCTGAAGATGCCAGTGATTGAACCTGTGTCCTTTGGCATGCAAGGTAGATGCTCTGCCATTGAGCCATCCCACCAACTGTTTCAACAATAGAATACAGCAACTGGTTCAGTAATAGAATGAGCACAAGAGCAGTCTGGTTCCGCTGTTCAAAGAGAAGATGATTTCTCCAAGCTTGGCCAGCTCCTTTATTCTCTGAGCTTTGCTGGCTTCTGCTTTCTGTACAGGTGAGCAGCGATCTGAGGCTGATCACAGTCAGCCAATCTATCAATTCCATCATATTGGTGTTATGAGCTGGAGACTTGCCTATTAAGCCATCTGGCTTAGAGGATCGCAAATGTTTTGCTGTAGTGAGAGAAGCAACGCCCCCCCCCCCCAAATCGCCTCCCTGTGCTCTTCTGGTGACATCTTGTGCAAGATCTCTGCTGCTCCAGTAGACAGCCTGTTTGTTTCAGCATCCATCCTGATTTGCATGCACAGAGCTTAGACCGGGGGGGGGGGGGGTTAGACCATGGCAGGATGAAGACTTTTAGAGATCTTTAGAGACCCTAAAACACTGAACAGATTGTGGTGCCCTGACCATATTATTTCAAAACGAAAACGAAAGAGTTACTTACGTGGGGGTTATGTTCCGGGGATTGCATCTAAAGCCAAAATTGCCTATTGTCAAAACACATCGGGTTCAATGATGGGTGGGGTTGCCAAAGTCATTTTTCTAGGAACCCTGCTCCCTTTCCATTATATATTTCCCACATGCATAAAGATGAATGTGCACAAGTTAAATGTTTGTCAGTTGCAGGCTTACTGTACTAAAATGTAAACTAAGTTTTTATTTTTTGAAAAGACACAAAACTTACATGTAGACCAAACAAAACGTGCATGCATTTTTGTCATACAGGATCTGATTTCCTTGCATGACTTTTGATCTGTGTTAGTAGGATGCCCCCTAGTTTAAAGGTAAAGGGAACCCTGACCGTTAGGTCCAATCGCGGACAACTCTGGGGTTGCGACACTCATCTCGCTTTATTGGCCGAGAGCCGGTGTACAGCTTCCAGGTCATGTGGCCAGCATGACTAAGCCGCTTCTGGCGAACCAGAGCAGCGCATGGAAACACCATTTACCTCCCCACCGGAGCAGTACCTATTTATCTACTTGCACTTTGACGTGCTTTTGAACTGCTAGGTTGGCAGGAGCAGGGACTGAGCAATGGGAGCTCACCCCATCTCGGGGATTCGAACCGCTGACCTTCTGATCGGCAAGCCCTAGTCTCTGTGGTTTAACCCACAGTGCCACCCGCAGCCCTGCCCCCTAGTTTAGGGAGGACTGAATAATAAAAAGAGGGGGGTGGGGTGGGAGAAGAGTTTAATGTATTTTGATATTTGTTGGAAGCCGCCCAGAGTGGCTGGGGAGACCCAGCCAGATGGGCGGGGTACAAATAATAAATTATTATTATTATTATTATTATTATTATTATTATTATTATTATTATATAACAAAGTACAGCTTCTTGCCCTGCTTGGAAGCTTGAGTGCTTATTTTGTAAAATCAGAAAGCACCCAAAGAGTCTGCAAGAGCATTTCCATTAGGACATGCATGGTATAGGCAAATATCTATCATTTTAGCTGTTCATCCTCTACCTTCTGCCACCCCAGCATTTCACCATCTCTTATCTAAGCACAGTCCATGAAATACAACTTACTCAACCCATTTTTACTGTGTGTGTCAGAACCCTCCTTGTACCTTACATGGAGTTGTTTTTGTCTTAACAGTCAACCAACAATTTCCCTTTTAAATGGTTCTTACCAGTCTTGTGGCCTGGTCACATTCTTATGGACATGAAGCTGGCCTCACTAAAAATGGGCCTAACAGTAACTCCACCTCACTAATCACCCAGACTGAGCTGCAGCACTATATACAGTATGGCTCATTCTGGGGTTTCTTGTGGCTGAAGCAACATTCAAAACTTGCTCTGGCTCAACCGGGAACTGACCACCTTGAAGTGTGGCCTCACCCTGAACCTACTGGTTGGACAACAGCTCTCTTTCTTTTTGAATGCTCCCCTGGAGCAGGGCACTAAATGGTGCAATGGTTTCAGATGTTGTACTGCTGCTAGTTAATAATGACATACTGTGATCATTGTTGATGTCTGGAATGGAGAACCTCTGGTCCTCCTGATGGTGTTGGTCCACCTCCCAACAGTCTTGGCCAGCATGGCCAATGGCCATCTGAAGTCCAGTTGAGCTTCTGGATGCCCAGTGGTTCCCAATCCTTGTGATAGACACTAATAGCAAATTCATTCTCCAAAGGTGAATTCATATGCAGTCAAAACAACAACACCTACGCAGAAGAGGAGATGTTGGCAGGTCTGGGAGGGGGTAAAACCTCTAAGGAGGTGAAGTCCATTACATCTTGTTGAAGACTGAGCATACTGTTGGGGATGGGGACTCAGTGTGTGCATGTGGAACGGGAAAAGAGGGAATTGCGTAATATGGGGGTATCATGGAATGATATCATGGAATGGAATGATCATCCACATGGCTGGTGGATGGGTGGAACCCTGAACAGAAGCACAGCATTCTACAACTTTTTTTGCAGGTCCCAGCCAATCTCTGAAGTCGGAATAACTGGCCATACATAGGATTATGTTCATCGCACAAAGAGGCAGGTTCTACAGCCAGGACACCCAGTTGCTGAATACAATCAAATTTAACAAGCATCTGCCTGTCCTAGTCCATCTTTCTTTTCAAAGCAAATATGAAAGACCTTCCTTCTTTTTTCCCCTGTAAGGCATTTGATGAGAAGGTTAATAACACACATTAGGTAGACAAGTGCCAAAGCTTTCCTCCTCCTTTTGATTTTGCAAGGCTTTAATCTTTGTTCCAGCTGTTCTAACCATCTGGCAGGGGCACTCAGAGGGGAATCTCTAAAGAGGATGACATGCACTCAGTAGCCACGATACCACTGATGGTTCTTCCTGTGCTGAAATGCTTGTCTGGAGTCAACCTCTCCAACCAACGGGCAGCTTTGTTGGTTCAGTCAGTGGTTGCCAACCCTTTTTTTTTGTGTGGGGGGGAGGGCAGTGGAGAAAGTCCCATAGGGCAGTATTCAACTAAGTTTTACTCATAGAGAACCCACTGAAATCAATGAACGCAGTGAAGCTAGGTCCATTAATTCCAATGGGTCTATGCTGTGCAAAACTTGACTGACTACCATCCATGGGCACCAGCCCAAAATTGGCTATGTGAAATTGTTGTTGTTGTTGTTGTTAGAATCATGGAGTGTGCTGCAGGTTAGCAGGTGATGGGACCTTGGAGGCAGGACCTGCTGCCTCTGTGGATTCTGCCGCCTGAGGTGGTTGCTTCACCTTGCCTGATGGGTGGACCGGCCCTGCTTGGTAAGGCCCATTGCTTATCGTGGTGGCCCTAGCATGGGGAAGGGCCATAGCTCAGTGGCAGAGCATCTACCTTGCAAGCAGAAGGTCCCAGGTTCAATCCCCAGACCCCAGCATCTCCAGGTAAGGCTAGCAGAGGCTCCTGTCTGAAATTTGCATCACAAAAAAACCTGCGTGTTGCACTCTTCAAACAGAAATCCAAAAATAAGCAACACAATGGCCAATACTGGTATGTACATTACATATTCATATGACCACTGCTCCTTGAAAATTTATATTGTATGGTGAGTTATTATATGCTGAAGAAGACACAAACGAAACAGTGGCAATACCAGAACACTGTCCGTTGCCTTTCTGCTATTTCACAAGAAGAAAAAATATATACATTACTTTCAAACTTTCATTGGCTGTTGTGTTGCTTATTTTTGGATTTCTGTTTGAAATTTGCATCAGCCTGGATAGCTGGGATAGAGCGTGGTCCTGGGGATGCTGCATGTTCCTGCATTGCAGGGGGTTGGACTAGATGACCCCCAGGGTCCCTTCCAACTCTACAATTCTATGATTCAATCCAGAGAGCTGTTGCCGGTCAGTGTAGACAATGCATAGCTAGATGGACCAATGGTCTGACTGCATAAGGAAGTTCCTACAAGTGTTCTGCATGTGACAGTGACAATAGCTGTATATCCAGGGAAAGTGACCCCAACCTCCCCCGCCACCCCCCGCCAGACCAGCTCTGTCTCTTCCCTCTCTGGCTCTCTTCCAACAAACCTTCCTCGAAAGAAGGATTATATGTCTTCTCCCTCGACTATCTCCATCCCTTCATTGATCTGCGCTTAAATGCCTTGGCTAAATATATCCGCCTGCGCTCTCGCATCTAGGTTAACCTGCCCCGTCGAGGTCGCTTCCTAGGAGTCCCTTCTAGGAAAGTCACCCAGCGCTGAAGATGTAAGGAGAGACGGTGTCTCCTTTCTATATGTGTCGTATTTCTCACCTGCCTTTCCGCCCTGTCCAAGCAAGGAGGTGTGCAGCTGGGGCAAACCTGAGCGAGAGACGCCCCGGTCTGGCCGCGAGGGGGCGCTGCGTCACCCTCGTCCTGCGCTCCCAAGAACCATAAGCCGTCCTGAGGCAGATGCCAGAGACTGATGGCTCGCCGGTGGAAGCGGCCGCCTCGACTCCCAGCTGCGCGCCGCCACCATCGCCGGCCGGAGGAAACACGTGCGAGGCGCACACACGCGCTCGCTTAGCGGCTTCTGCATTGGGTCGAGGCGGAGGCTGTTGCTGCTGCCCGGCTCTGCTTGCCTCCCTCGCGGGCTTCTCTGCTGCAGGAGACCGTGCGACTGAGGTTGCAAAGATGTGAAGAGCAGGGAGGGTCTCTCTGCGCGTGGGGAACGCGACCGGGCTTCTAAGGGAGCGCAGATCGGACTTCTGGTGAGGCCAGAGGGATCCCCCTCCCCTCCCCTCCCCCACACGCCACGATCCGCCCTCCCACCTCCGGACAGGTAAGCTGGATCCACCGCCTCCCGCGTTTGCGATGGAGAGAGCGCCGAGCGCAAAGATGGGTGTCAAGAGGACGGTGTGTGTGTGTGTGTGTGTGTGTGTGTGTGTGTGTGTGTGTGTGTAATACCAGGTGTCTAGTTCCCCCTCCGTCCGCCCCGCCCCCCACCGCGGGGAGGGAGCCCCTCTTCCTCTGCAAGTTTGAGAAAGTCACCTTGACCTGACAGCCACCAGGGTCGTTCCTGGCAAGGCTGAGGACCCCGATAAGGTGTCCAGTCTTCGAGAGCTCCCTTATCGCTTTTAAATGAATGGGGCTACTGGCTTCTCTGGAAGGTGGGCTTGGTGAGATGTGGGTCACCTCCTGTTCGCAGCAGGGAAGTGTGCCTTTGTGTATGTGTGCTTTGGGGAGGGAAATCTAATGTATATGTCTGTGCGTGTGTGAATAAACAATGCTCGGAATCGCCCCCCCCCCCGCCTTCTCCAAAGTATGTTAATT
Organism: Darevskia mixta; assembly: GCA_034641385.1. NCBI lineage: Eukaryota > Metazoa > Chordata > Lepidosauria > Squamata > Lacertidae > Darevskia > Darevskia mixta. Next base: position 2,774,329 of record JAWWNH010000137.1, on the reverse strand, counting down.
CTCTAAAATGGATGTGCTTCTTCCTCGCCTAATCCTCTCTCGCTGCAAATGCATCGCGGTGGTGCTGGTGAGTGGGGCGGAGGGTGGGGGGGGGAGCGGAGTAATGCGGGCAGAGCCCCAATTCCCAGTTAAATGCCAGATCAGCTGTTACTTAAAAGGAGGAGATTTTTTTTAATCTAATAGCTTGCTGCCAAAGAGAAATCCCCCCCCCTTTCCGTTGTTGTTGTTGTTTGTTGTTGGAGAGGCTTCCTGACAAAAGACGCCCCCTCCCCCTCTTCAACGCCGCTGCTTCGCAATAGTGCAGACGGACAAAGCGAGCGCACGTGCGAGTGTGCGGGCGCCAGGGTGCGCCACCCCCGGAGGACAAAACTGCAGAGGGTGACACCCCCTGCAACACTTGGCGATGGGAAGCGCCTCCACGCACAGACTTATCGCTGGGTTTTGTTTTGTTTTGTTTTTGCGGGAAGGGATCTAAACGCCTGGGGTTTGTGCTATGAAAGGGCTCAGTCGCCCTAGAGAGACAAATAATCCATTTAGGGAGGAGAAATGAACAGGTTTTTTTGCGGTTAGGAAAGTGATGGGGAAAGTATGAGATGGAATGACGGGTGGGAAGGCGGTATAAGGACCTGGCAGGCAAATCAGGGTGAATGCAGGACGGAATTTCTCCTATAACCATTGATAAACAAAAGAGTATAAATGATGCTCAGTGAGGACTAGATATAATCTAACCTCCGCTTAAGCTTTGTGCAAGCACATCAGGATAAATGCTCACTAAGCAGCTCATCTGGAGGAGCCCTTAGTCTCTCTCTCTCCCTTTCCATTCTTTACCATAAAATATATAAATTGAAATTTATTCTATATATTTTTTCCTGCCCTTCTGATGGCTGACACAACCACGAGAAGCCAGAACTACATTGGGGTGTCTCTAGATCCATTGGAATGATGGGGTTCAGTTAGTCGTGTCCTTTCATCTCAATGGGTCTGTGATGAGGATGATGGGCATTGGATGCAGCCCAATTAAAATTCAACGCATGCACACTCGCACAAAATATACAAGGCAGCTCATAACAGCTGAAGTTTAGGCATGGGGTTGAAACTTACAGGTTAGATGAAACAAAAGGCTTCCTGAACTGGATACCTTTTGCCATATGGCATAACACTGTAATTGAGAGATGGTGGATCTCTTTGCCAGGAGAACGGGTCTTGTAGCTGAGGCTCAATTGTGCACCTGAACTGGAAGGTGGACATCCATACTCTACATTCAAAGCTCTCTTATACTGCTTTAACAGTCATGGCTTCCCCCCAAAAATTCTGGGAACTGTGGCTTGTGAAAAGCCTCCTAACACCTCCCAGCACCCTTTGCAAACTGTAAACTCTTGCATAACTGCTTAAAGTGGTATACGATCACCTTAAATGTCTGGTGTGGGTGTGACCTTTTGAAGCCCCCAATTCACCTTAACCAGGAACTCCCCAGTGATCCTCATGCAAGATGCATCTTCTCAAGCTCACCCCTCTTCAGGAGTCCCTTCAGTGTGCATTAAAGGGCTAATAATAAGGCTGACCTGCCTTGCTGGGTTGCTTTAAAGGGAGTGCAGAAAGTGCGGGCATGAAATGCTCAAAAATGCTGCCTGAAATGTTGATTTTTATTGCATATGTTAAATGCATAAAAAGAATGTCATGGACTTGAAAAGGAAAGCCAGCCAGACTGGGATTTGTGCATGGAAATAGGAAGCAGGAGGGTGGCTTGTCATAATAGTCCTGAGATGCTGCACATCAAATCCTGTGGCCATTGAAAGAATGCTAATGGGAGAGTTGAGACTTGATGGTAAAGCCCAGGCTTTGCCTACAAGAGGTCCTTGCATCTCCTGGAAGGCTGGGCAGATTCCCACCCAAAACCCTGAAAAGGCACAGCTAGCTAGTGGCTAGTCAATACTGAGTTAACTGGACCAATTGTCTGGCATAGGTAGCTTCCTGTCAGTCTCAACCATTTACATTGCAAGGGGTTAAGTAGCTGAGGCATAGAGCACATCCTTCGATTGGCCACAGGACCCAGCTTGAAGGTTCAATTCCTAACATCTCCAGGTAAGACTCAGAAAGACGGCCTGCTTGAAAGCTTGGGCAGCTGATGTCAGCTAGTATAGACAATATTGTGCTCTGACTTGGTGTAAGGCAGCTGATTATCATTAGCTTTATCAGCATAAAGGAGTGATATGGCTCAGTGGCATAGAGGGAAACCACAGGGACGGTTGCCCTGGGTGCAAAATTGTTAGGGGGCACAATATTTCAACACCCAGGGCTGCCTCAATACAGCTGTGTGCTTCTGTCGCTGGGCTCCATTGAAAACAGCTTCTCTGTGCAAACCAGGAAATGTCCTCTCTAGACAACAGAATGACTCTCCTTTTCTTATCTCTGCGGTTGGAATTTCCTGGGTGATGCAGATGCTGTTAGGTCGTTGAATGAGCATGCATACTCTGTCCGCTTTCCTCCCTCCCTCCCACCCACTCCTCGGTGTGGCCTGGGCTCTGGCAACCCACACTATGCCACTGATGTGGCCTGGAACGTGAACCTCATTGCTCAAGCCTATGCATATCTACTCCTATTAAACAAGCCTTTCTTCCAGGTAAATATGAAAAGGATTACAGTTGCCGTCTCTGAGCCTGGCTGCTGTCACCTGCTGCTTGCAAGCCCAATGTCCAGGATGCTGCTAAAAAAGTTTCAAGCAGAGATTTTATCCCAGCCATGCTCCCAGTTCCCATCAGCCCATGCCTAACAGTCATGGATGATGGGAGTTGCAACTCGGTGTCATCTGGAGGGCTACAGGTTTCCTGGCCTTCTCTTGGAGAACATTTGAGAAGGAGGTACTACTAGGAATGGAGATTAAGATCTTCTACACGGGAAATCTTGTGTTTTGCTACTATTCCATGGGCTCTCCATTACACCATTGGTCTGCCTTGTTTGGCAGTGTCTAAGTGTTGCCCTTGCAGTCTATTTATACAGTACTTGCTATCTGCTTCCCCACTGAACTGTTCTACTCCAGAGGCACTGCTGTATCCCCTGATAAATGGAAAGAACTGTGGCCCTTCCCTATTTAGAGGCTGAGTATTCCCATAAAATGACGGCCCTAAGTCAGAGCTTTCCAAACTGTTAATGTGTTAGCTGCAGTGTGTAGGTGTGTCACAAAAATATTCCCCGTGCTCCTCCCAGGGCTGAAAAGGGGATAGTTTAACCTCTGGTTTGCTAGCAAAACTGAACTACTGTGCCTTGAAATGATGCATGTCTAAAAAGTGTGTCACCAACATGAAAAGTTTGGAAAGCTCTGCCCTAAGAGGTGGCGCTGCAGGTGGCGCTGCGGGTTAAACCACAGAGCCTAGGGCTTGTTGATCAGAAGGTCAGCGGTTCAAATCCCTGCGATGGGGTGAGCTCCTGTTGCTTGGTCCCTGCTCCTGCCAAGCTAGCAGTTCGAAAGCACGTCAAAGTGCAAGTAGATAAATAGGTACCACTCCGGCAAGAAGGTAAACGGCATTTCTGTGCGCTGCTCTGGTTCGCCAGAAGCGGCTTAGTCATGCTGGCCACATGACCTGGAAGCTGTACGCTGGCTCCCTTGGCCAGTAAAGCGAGATAAGCGCCGCAATGCCAGAATGGTCCACGACTGGACCTAATGGTCAGGGGTCCCTTTACCTTTACCTTTAAGAGGTTACCATGAGTATCTTGTTCATCAGCATCTTATCCCTAGACCTGAGCATAATCAACAGAAGTATGGTGTCCCAATCAAGAGAAGCAATAACATCACTCTCTTCTGCCTTGGTCAGGCCACACCCAGAGCACTGTGTCCAGTTCTGGGCACCACAATCTAAGAAGGATAATGACAAGCTGGAAAGTGTGCAGAGGAGGGCAACCAAGATGATCAAGGGTCTGGAAACCAAGCCTTATGAGGAATGGTTGAAGGAGCTGGGGATGTTTAGCCTGTAAAGAGGAGACTGAGAGGAGATATGACAGCCATATACATATGCAGCATCTGAAGGACTTTCCTGCTCGGCAGACCCAAACCAATGGTTTCTAGGTACAAGAAAGGACATTCTGACTAAAGATCAGGAAATACTTTCTGACAGTAAGAGCTGTTTGACAATGGAACAGTCTCCCTTGGGGGGTTGTGGACTCTCCTTCCTTGGAGGTTTTGAAGCAGAGGTTGGATGGCCATCTGCCATGGATGCTTTAGTTTAGATTTATGCATGGCAAGGGGTTGGACTTGACCCTTGGGATCCCTTCCAACTTTATAGTTCTATGATTCTGTGATTCTATCTACAGATGCTGTGACCCCAAAGATACAGGACTTGTAAAAGGCTAAGTGGAAATTGACCTCCCAATTCAGGCAGTATCAGTTGGTTAGCCAGGAAGGAGAGAGATCTGAATATCTATGCTGATTTTATATATTTTGTAGTCTATTCACTGTAAAGAAAGGGCCTCTAAAGATCTAAAGACCCCTACACTTAACACTGGCAGGATCAAAACTAGGTGGGGGGGCAAGCCATGGTCGTTCAGGTTTGCTTTGAACGGACGCTGATCATTTTTGCTTCTAGGGGGGGGGCAGCTGCCCCCCTTGCCCCCCCTGGGTACGCCCATGAACACTGGGTCAAGATCACAGAGAATGCCATCATTATTGCCTATATGCTGGAGGAGACAAGTTATTTGGTAAACCCACTTAGAGAGTGCTCTCCCTGCTGCCTTCACACATTTGGTAGGAGGCACTAAAAAAAATGAAAAAGAAATGGGCTTTAATGTTTACAAATCACCTCTGTTTTCTGAGGAAATGGCATACATGAAATGAATGTTGGGGAATTCTAAATACCAGTTGCAGGAAACCACAGGAAGGGAGAGTGTTCTGCTGCTTGGGTCCTGCTTGCAGGTTTTCCTTAGGCATCTGGGTGGCCACCATGAGAACAGGATGCTAGACTGGAAGGACCATTGGCCTGATCCAGCAGGCTCTTCTTATGTTCTGTTTCAAAAAGTGGGTGGAAGCAACTGAGAAAGGGCATGTGAATTTCTGTGGTGGTGGTGTGGGTGGTTTAGCTATCAAGATTTTCTTGTGTGTGAGAGAGAGAGGGGGGGAGGGAGAGAGGGAGAGAGAGAAATAGAGAAAGAGAGAGAGAGACATGGGCGTACCCAGGGGGGCAGAGGGGGCAGCTGCCCCCCCTAGAAGGCAGCCCTAGAAGCAAAAATGATCAGCGTCCATTCAAAGCAAACCTGAACGACCATGGCTCCCCCCCCCCAAGATGGCTTGCCCCCCCTAGTTTTGATCCTGGGTACGCCCCTGGAGAGAGAGAGGGGGGGGAGGGAGAGAGAGGGAGAGAGAGAGAGAGAGAGCGCGCTCCCGGAATGGCAGGGCTCAAAGGTTTTTCTACCTCAAGGAGTTAAGGGCTGAATCCCTTCTGTATTGCCAGTACCCTTTTCAGCTGTTTCAGTCCCAGCTGACATTGTTTTAATTGTGGTTCTCCTCTGCCTTTGTCTGCGTCTGTGTTAATATGGATATTTTATTATGGTTTTATTGTCCAGCTGATTATAGACAGCTGCACTGGGTGCCTTTTCGGATGGAAACATGTGATATAAACTGTTCCAGTGATTTAAAAAAATAAACACAGTGTTAATTTTTACAACTGTTCATAGGAACATAGGAAGCTTTCTGGTTCCAGGTTAGACCACTGGTGCATCTAGCTCAGTACTGTTGGCATTGACTGACAGTGGCTCCCCAGAGTTCCAGTCTTCACCAGACCTTCCCAGAGATTGCTGGTTTGGAAGCTGGAACTTTTTTTTTTTTTTTTTGCATGCAAAACAGGTAGTTACCACTAAGCCAGGAGGTCCCCCCCCCCGCAGGAATGTGCTCCTGGTGTGTGCGCCTACTCTCTTCTACCGTGGGTTGATTTTGGGGAGATAAGTAAGTGGAACATGCCATCGTATAGCAAGGGATTGGACTCCTACTGTTTTCTTTTTGGCTCCCCTCCAACAAACTGCATGATCTTACTTATCCTCAGTTACCCTGGAGGTCAGCAAGGTTTTCTAAGGATGGGTTGGGAATGCGCTGAAGGAGAAAAGGGGATATTTTATGCTGCTTTCCCCCAAATCGTTAACACTAAACAGAATCACTCTGACCCGTCTGTCCACTATAGAGTCAAATAGCTTCCTGAGTGTCACATGTGCTTACCAAAATTACAGCTGTTGGATTGTTGTTTTGGATTTGTTTCCAAAAGCCTGATATTTGTGGGAACTGAGTGTGCTGTGGAAAGCGATCTGCCAAAAAGCAAATGGCTGGTGTGGTATAGCAAGTGTGGTCTGCCAAGTCCCGAGTTCAGATCTCGCCACTGCATCAGCTCAGCAGACAGAGACATAAAGCAGCCCCCATTGCTTAGCCCCCGGATGCAGCAGGAAGAAGAGGATAACAACATCTCACCTTATTGAATTGTTGTATGGAGCACAGACATAATGGGCTCAGATAATGGGCTCATTCATACTGTTGTTTAACATGGACAGCAAACTTCAGGAGCCTTCATTGTCGACATGATGTTCTCCTCCATCACTGCCTTTCCCCTCCCACAATCTGGATTTAAACAACAGTATGGATGTTTCCCATGTCTCTGAAACATGCTCAACAAGATTAACATTATTATTTTTACATACTTAAAGATTCTCAAAAGTTGGGAGAAATCTGTCACAGTACAGTGAGTTTGGCCCTGTTTTCTTAGGAAAATTGGGCCAGACTATCTGTCCACCTGTCCTAATATGGTGTGTCCACCCATCTTGATATGGTCCACCTTGATTGACAGCTGCTGTTCAGGATTCTAGGCAGACGTCTTTCTCATCACCTGCTAGCCAATCCTTCCAGTTGTAGATGTCAGGGTTTTTGACCTGGCATTTCTGTCTGCAACACTTGTGCTCCCCCCCTAAGATGTACTCTCTCCCAGCCTTGCTTATAGAAAGACTCTCTGCATGTACAAAGAGTCTTCTTTGTACATACCACCTATGGTAACCGGGGGTGGGACAGATATTCTGATGACCTGAGCTTCAAATCAGGCCATTGCTCCCCATCTAATCTAGAGAGAGACCCTTTGTTTCCATTTCAAAGTATTGAGAATTGAGGCTGCTTTAGTGACCTGGCCAGACTTTCATGTAGTGAAGCCAGCCAATGCCTGGATTGAGCAGTAGCAGGGACATATGCTTTTCATGCAGAAGCTCCCAGGTTCAATCCCTGTCATCTCCAGGTATGCCTGGAAGAGACCTTTGGTCTGCAAGCCCTGAGAGCAGCCACCAGGTCATAGAACCATAGAACTGCAGAGCTGGAAGGGACCCCAAGGATACCTAATCCAACTTCCTGCGATGCAGGAATCTCAACTAAACCATACATGACAGATGGCCACCCTGATGGAGGTGCGACACATCTAACCTCAGCTCCAAGGAAGGTGAGTCCACCACCTTCCGAGGGAGTCCGTTCCACTGTGGAACACCTCTTACCGTCAGAAAGTTCTTCCTGAGCTAGATGGGTCAAGGATTTAACTTGGTCTGACCCATCTGCTAACGTTTGGCTTTCTCGGGGGCTCCTTCAGTCCAGGACAACTGCCCTTAGGAGGGCCACTCACCGCGGATCGCCCCCAGCGCCCTGCCTTTATCTCCTGTTAAGGAACAGGGACGATTCCGGGACTCGACCAAGTGGCGAGAGCCGCGTGTTGCGTGCTGGAGAGGAGGGGCGGAAGCGGAGAGAGGCGCCAGGAGAAGGCGAAGGAGGAGAAGGCAAGCGCGCTCGTTGGGCTTTCGGAGCCTCGATTTTCCGCGCGCGCCGGGCAAGAACCCAGCGAAGGTGGCCGAGCGCCGCTCCTCCTTTCTCTCTCCATCACCTGGCGAGCGACGGGCGAAGGGAAGGTCTGGCGTCGGTATCGTCCAGGGATCCGAGATCTGATTCCCTAGGCAGGGAAGCGGCGAGGGGAGGAGGCGGCTCTCCTCCTCTCCTCCTTTCCAGCCGTTTGTCTCTTTGCCACCAGGGAAAAAAAGAAAGGCCAGTGGCTCTTGCCAGGGAGGGGAGGCAAGACCTCCCGAAGCTTCAGGGCATCGCTTCTCCCTCTGCCTGGCAGTGAAGGAATTCTGCATCCCGGCTGAAGCATCCTCTCTCCTCTCTCTCTCTCTCCTGAGCCATCCTTGCTTGTCTGGACCTGACACTTCACGCCAGGCTGTGTCTGGGATTCTGGAACGGGGTAAGGTAATAGAGATGGGAGAAGGTGTGTGTGTGTTTGGGGGGGGGAGAGGTGGTTCTGCCTAAAGCATCCTAAAGGTGAGCCTGAATGGGTCGCAGCAGGGATGCAACCTGTATATATGTGTTTATTGGGGAGATGGGGAGGAGGAAATGCCCATCTTGCATGCTCGTCTTTCTTGAGGCTGCAATGCCAGGTAGGAAATGCAGGCTCATCTAAGGGGCAAATCTAATTCATTCGAAGTTGCTATTGGGGCTCAGAAGGTGGCTTGGCATCCCGTCCTGGTTTGCATTGGAAACGACAGGGGTGCATTGGGGGGGGGGGTCCGGGTTATGATTTTTTTTTTAAAGCAGTAGCGGGTGTTGCTGCTGAAATGAGCCTGAGGGAAAGGGATGGCGGTGTGGAAGGGGGTCTCTCCCCACAGACACACACCAACCTCGATGCCCTGTGCCACAGACCTTTTCCCGTGACCTTGGGGAGCAAAGCGCTGGATAGCGTTTCGCGCTTCAGATTTCTTTTTGTGTAACGAGGGGTTGCGGGTCTGGTGTTTGCTATTCTCCCTTACTTTGCGCGGCTGTCGGAAGGCTCTCGCAACGCCGAGCAAACACAAATCAGCTTCGATGGTGCGGTTTAGATGAGAAAGGCAGGAATGATATAGGTTCTATAACAAATCTGCACAATGTATAGAATGACAAAAAAAAGCAAAAGCGAGCCTCCACTTCGTTAGCAACTCTCCACCTCCCCCCCCCCATTTAGCATATAGGGGTTGTCATGGATGCCTTAGCCCCCCACTCCTTGATTATCTAAATGCCAGCCTCTGTTCCTTTTCGTTCATCGCCCTATCAAGCAAGGAGCTGGCCTCGGTCGCTGGTTGAGCCATTGTCGAATGTTCAGAACCACGGACAGCTCCCACAAGCGGCTGGGCGAAAAAGAACGGGAGAGAGGGGAAAGGGAGAATTGAATAGCGTGCGCCTGGATAAGTAAAGAGGGCATTTAAATTTAGCCCGTGGGCTTCAGAAGATTAGCCGCATCTTTGTGGGGAAATCGACTGAACCTGTGGCATGTCTTTCACCTGGGCTGCGAGGAAATAAAGGGATGCATTGTACTGGCTCACCCCACTGACCCCTGGGTTCCAGGTCTTCAGATGCTAGCAGGTCTCAGTAGGCTACTCAAGATCCCTTTGGAATGGGTTTTGTCGGTCCTTGTGGTCTTTAATGACTCTGTTGTTATGTTCATCTGCTCAAGCCTTTGCACTCCATGATAATTACTTCAGAACCAACACACACACACACACACACACACATGCACACACACACACACACACATTGCACACAGATCTTCAACACCATCCTTACAGTTGCAAACATGAACTAGATGCCCCACTAATCAAGCCTGCGTTGGCGATATTTCGAAAAATTACCGTCTTTGTGAGCATGGCAGGGTAGTTTAAGGGAATTAAGGGGCAAGTGATCTTTGTTAACTGCTGGTGATCATACTCTTTGTGGCAGGCAGAATCTGGTAGCCAATGAATGCTACCTGCTGCCACATTCCACGATTGGGCTGCACATATATGAGTGCAGAGCAGGTTTAATTTTCAAACTCAAGCATGGATCTTTTTCAGATTAGGTAACATGGATCTTTCAGACCCACCACCTCTAAAAGTACCCTTCTGGATTCTTCTACGCTGGATTTTTTAAATTCTAGGTTAGGAATTGTTAATCTATTTTAGTTGGTGCATAACTTTGCACTGTGTGTTTAGTGAAGGTAATAATCTACAGCATCATGGGCAGTTATTATTATTTCCAGTTTTATTGATGAAAAACATCAGGCTCAGCAAGATTGTCTTGCTCACAAAAACAGCCGAAATGCACTCACATTAGACTGTACGTTTCAACTGCTGTGCCAGGATTACTCCTGCATTTATCCCCAGGTTGCTGTAAATGTATTTCCAAGGAGTAACTTGCTGGATGTAACCTACCGATAGATAACTACAGTCAAAGTAACAGCATGAGGAAGGGCATAGCACCCATTGCTTTGTTATTTATTAATGTATATAACACTTGCATGCCAAAATGGCTTCTAAGTGGTTTACAAGTGTAAAATCAATTATGCAACAGCCACGCATTAAATTAAAACATGCAATAAAACAGTTTCATCAAAATATGAAAAAAAACACCCATTATTAAAATATATAATAATCCAAGCCCATCAAGAAGCATAACGATTCAAACAGTTGAAAGATTAATTCAATAATTAGATCAGGAAATTCACACTCAGGGTTTGTCTAATTCAAGTTTGTGCAGACAGGTGCATCTCCAAAAGCCGACAGAATGCCAATACCAAGGAGGCTGCTCATATTTTGGTATGGAGAGCATTCCACAACATGGGTGCTTCCAGTGAAAAAGCCTGCCTCTATGTTACCATGAGCTGATACTCATCAGGCTGCGGCAAAACCAACTAGGTTCCATTTGCTGATTTTACTGCCCTTATTGGACAGTGGAGGGAAAGACGGGTTTTCAGGTAACCTGGTGCAGAGTTCTTTAGGGCTTTATATGGAAGTCACACGACCTACTTGCATAGGAGGTTCTGTGGCTAATAGGCAGTCAGTGCCAGAGCCCCAAACACTGGTGTGCCCAATAAAGAGCACTGCTCAGCATCTGTACTGCAGTGGAGCCTTTAAACCATCTTAGAATGGGGAAAACAAAATGACAGGTTAAATCTTGCAGGAACGTAACTGATCCACTGAACAAGGAACACAACAAAAGGCTACATGTCCACTGTTGGGGACTCCCGACCCACCCCACCCCGCACCAAAGTAATGAGCAATAATCACTCAAGAGGGAGGTACAGTTTGCTGTGAGTTTCATTGGCCACCCAACAGGTTATCAATGCTGTCTTATTACTTGGCATGTGGCAATTAGTAATAAATGCAGCAGATCCTTCCCGTTCCATTTGGAATTGCCAGCGTGGGGTTTCCATTTTGCAGAGACCTCTTTCTATACATGGGCTATTGTGTTCCAAAGGCCTCTGGGGAGAAAAGCCGCTCTGAGACTTACACACTTGCTGCTGGAATTCTCTCTTGGCTCTCTTTATAACGACAGTGCCACGGCCGGCTCTCTTTATAACCGAATCAACCTTATGAGCTACTTGATGCTATCTGGGAGGTGGCAGCAGTAGAAATCCCTTAGCAAAGTAAATAAGGCAAAGCTGCCTGGTGACACAGTTATTATTGGCACAGATGTATGAGCCTCCCAAGTATTTAAGCAGAACGTACGTAATTCTAAAGAAGTGAAGCATTGTTGGGAGGTTGATGTGGGTGGGCAGTAGGCGTCTTGCTGGTTTAATTCCCATTTGTTTTGGTCGACTCGAGCATCTTTTGGTCTCTTGAGCAGGTGTTGTATCTTCTCGCTGTCTTACTGTTTTAAATGCATCTTTTCATGCTCACTTACTTCCTTGATCTGTTAGAATTTAGAAGAGTCCATTTGCTTTTGAAAAGAAAGTGCCAGAGAATTATGGGTGGTATATATATAACTAGTATCTGTTTATTTACAAATGTACATGCTGAGTTGATATAGGCAGCCAGGCAGTGTCAGTCTTCAAAGCAGCATTAGTGTTGCCAACTCTCAAGGAAACAGCCTTTATTAGTAGCCTTCCCCTTCCAAAGTCAATCCTCCCCAGCCATCTCAATAACTCTCCGATGTGTATCTCCTTCACGAACTATGTTCCAACCACCATAATTATTTGCCTTCAACATCCACCCAGTTAGGTGGAAGGGTGTTTTATAACTAGAAGACACCAGCTGCAAATGCTGATTTAAGAAAATGTCATCTAGACTTCAGTGTCCATTGAATCATAGAATTTTAGAGTTGGAAGGGACCCCAAGCGTCATCAAGTCGAACCCTCTGCATTGCAGAAATCCATGAAGAAGCATCTTTAGCTCTTGGTTCATAAAACCTAGGGGAAAGGTGATCTCACCTGACTCCATTCCCATTACAACATTTTTGTTTTTACAACAAAAGTGCTGACACCCAAAATATCCAACATATTCATTTTCCTAGTTGGCTTGACGTGACACTTCCCATATCTGTGCTTCTTCCCCGATCATGTCGCCTTGAGATATTGCAGATTGTTGGGTAAGCATTTTTGGACTAGAATGGGAAAGTCTAGCTGTTATATTAGCCCTATAATAATGTTTAACTAGGAGCAATAATGATCTGTCTCAAACCTTTATAGAGGTCTCAGCAGGCAGTTTTATACTAAGGTGTTTGTCAACTCTGGCTACAAAAATCTGTGAGAATGGAGATAAGGCAAAAATATAAAGATAGCAGATCCTGGGAGTGATTGTGGACAGTGGAATACGAGCATAGTTAGTAGCATGAGTTAACCACATGCATCTGAACATTTACAGCCCTCAATAAATATTCTGATGGCCCCTTTGCTGGCTTTATTTTCCTTTCTCAATTTATCAGTGTAACAACACAGTAGTGTGTGATACATCTCCCATTCCCTTTTCAGTGCTGTCATATGGCTGGTCTTTAAAAGGTCTAATCTAAAGCCCATTAAAGTGTGAGTTCAGTGCTGAGCAGCTGTGGAGTTTTAGAGCTGCAGCATTTGCGACTCATCAAAAACCAGATCAGGCTGTCAAAAGCCTTAAACAGCATCCCCGGGTCAACTCAAAGGTGGTGGTGGTGGTGGGGAATCCTATCTGATTTACAGTTTAAGGTTTAGCATGCCTTTACCTCTGCTGTGTGAGGTAGGGTGGGGGGGGACAAGGCAGGCCTTACTAAGAAGCAACTTGAAGCAGTTGCTTTAGGACCTGGATAAGGGGAAAGATAGGTGGGTGGGATTTGGCCACCCATTTTAGGTGCAAAAAGTATCTACAGCCAGCAGAAGACATTACAGTTATATCGGTTTGTCTTTTGGGTCTAGGGATCTTCTTTCCATCTACCTATCCTGTTCTGCTGTGGCTTGGAGAAACACAAGGGAAATGGTAACTAATACTGCAGGGCAAGGCAAATCAGGACCCTGGCCAGCTCCCAGTGGGCCCTATTAGCTGAGCTTTGGAAGATGTTGTCTCAGCAAAGGCTGAGTCTTGGGGTGACTGGTGCATTATCTCAGAGTCCTCCTCTGACCAACACTGGTAACCTGAGCCTGGGTGTACAATCCTAACCAGCTCTCTAGGCCTTAATAGGTACTTGTTAATGGCTTAGCCCTATGTCAGGCATGTCCAAAGTCCGTTTCGGGGGCCTAATCCAGCCTGCCAGTCGGTTTAATCCTGTCCCTGTGGCAGTTTATTTCCTGGGGTAAAATCATAAAAAAAAGCTCAACAACTTCAATCCTAAAAAAAGAAAAAAGGTCAACAACTTTGGTTGGCCCTTTGGTCGGCCCGCATGGCCCTTCACTTCATCAAATCTGGCCCTTTTTGAAAAATGTCTGGACACCACTGCCCTATGCTTATGTTGCTCCTGCTCCTGCTCACCATTGCCTCTTGTAAAAGACATGGAGAGCAAAAAACTTAAATATACCGCCACATTTTCTATCCATTTGCCTCCCCATTTATTTTCCATTGTCCCAAGACAGGACGCTCTTAGCCTGCATTTGAGCTAGGCTCTCAGTAGCTGCTCTACTTTTAGGTTAATCAGAGCTCTGGTATGAGTGTATTTTAGAAACGAGGCAAGAAGGGTGATAAAATATTTTTTTACATCAGTTTAATAATAAAGTTTCATTAACTATCCATAACATCTAGAGAGAGAGTAGGAAAGACATTGAAATAAATTAGTTTCACAAGATTTCTGTAATTCTGAATATAAGGGGAAATATAGGAATACCAGTGCTGGGTTGGCAGGTCCTTCATGAGCCTTCTCAGTTCACCATTTATGGAACATCCTCTCTGGTGAGGTGTGTCTGCCCCCCTCTTTATTAACATTCCTTTTTACCCAGTCATCTTACAGCTGTAACCTTGAAATTATTAACTGTGTGAGTATGTGATTGTAAATGTTTTTAAATACGTTGGTATTTTATTTTTAATTGTATAGTGTTAGCACTGGCATGTTTGCTCTCCTTTGGGTGGAAGGGTGGGATATAAATTTAATAAAACTAACCTCTTCATCAATGTATTAGACATCTGTACAGCTGTGACTGTACCGCACAGCACAGGATATCAGCATCGCAGCACAACTTCCCAATTACTTTGGCTTGTCGCGTTCTGACATGCTAAGCTCCTGTGTTGTTTGAAAGGCTCAAAGCTCACAGTTTCGCAGTTGTTTACACTCAAGCATCAAGAACCAGTACTCAAAAATGGGAAGCCCCCCCCCCAAATAGGTTTTTACAAAAAGACAAATCAGCCTGAGCCAGAGTGGTTATAAATGCCCTCTTATGACTTACCACTTTATTCTGACCTTAAAGGACTGTTCTCTCGACTCTGTCTTTTCCTTCCACTTCCTGCCTGTGTTTATGTTTGTGAGCCTGATGAAGATGCTGGGCTCTCTTCATTTAAATTAATGTGAGCTGTTTTGGGAGACAATAATTAGACCATAGCTGTCAACCCTCCCTTTTTTTTGCAGGAAACTCCCTTATTCCAATCCCGTTTCCCGCTGCTATCCCAGATTGTTGATATCCCTTAAATTTCCCAGATTTCAAAGGAAGCAGCTCCTCTCCCTCCCTGCCGGCCAGGGAGGCTCCTCAGCTGCATTGCTCAGCTGCCAATAAGGAGTCTGAGACTAACTGGGGGCGGAGCTTGCATGCCTTGTGCAGCCAGATCCTCATGCCCAACCAGACAGACAGCCTGCCTGCCGTCTACGCGCTCGTTCTTTCGCTCACCCGTTCACGCGCAGCCTCTGGAGCGCAGGGTGGCGAGGCTACTTGGTGCCATTGCACCGCCCTCACGGCATTCCTTATTTTCAAATCCGAAAGGCCGGAAAAATCCCTTATTTTCAAATCCGAAAGTTGACAGCTATGAATTAGACTGATAGATGGATTAAAACAATAGTCGCAGTATCACAGAAGAGTTGGAAACGACCACAAGGACAATCCAGTCCAAACCCTCTGAAATGGAGGGATCCTTTTACCCAACTTGGGACTCGAACCCACGGCCCTGAAGGAAATGGGTGGAGATGTTGCTTAGCAACCAGGCAGAGTGGCATGATGATATTCATGTGTTCCAATCGGTCGTGCAGTTCTGATGAAGTTTTCCTGAGTATTCAGCTATTGCAACCTATTACCAAACTTAAAACCATGGAGAGACCTGGTCTGAATAGAGACATTGGATTCTTATCTCATTATACATGATAAATCTATTTTTAGCCATCTCACCCCTTGCTTTTTCCTGTAAGATCAATTGCAGTTGCTAACGGTTGTCAACAGGTTTACCACACCTATCAGCCAATCACCCATTCCCACCACTCTTCCGAGTAATACCCCTTCCCACCCTCTCACTATATGTAAGGGTCTGGTGACTTCTGTTTCAGTGTATCTGAAGAGGTGTGCATGCACACAAAAGCTCATACCAAGAACAAACTTAGTTGGTCTCTAAGGTGCTACTGGAAGGAACTTTTTTATTTTGTTTCGACTATGGCAGACCAACACGGTTACCTACCTGTAACTAGGGATATTAGTTGTTAGCTTTGGGAGATGTGTGTCAGTGTGGTTGCCCGTTGAAGTTCTATGTTGGACTGGGGGCTTCTGTGGAGCTGTATGCTGGAACACCAATCCCCCAAAACATGCACCTATGTTGGATTCAATGTTACTTGCTGTTTTATGCAACTTGCCACAGAGTGATGCTGCAAGGCAGGGGTTGAGGACCTCAGGCCTGGGATCCAAATTTGGCCCTCAAAGTGCCTCTGCCTGGCCCTCTTGACTCTCCTCCCAGCCACAGCCCCTTTCTCAAACTCACCCCTCTTATTGGCAGGGCTCCCCCCCAAAAAAAAAACTTGCTTGAACTCAGTTCCGGCACCTTTCAGGTGGGGACCATTGCCATTACAAGAGAACAAGACAGGGGTTCATGGTGAGCTAGAATAAAAGAACTGTAGAGCTGGAAGTGATCCTGAGGGTCATCTAGTCCAACCCCCTGCAATGTAGGGCTATGCAGCTGTCCCATATGGGGATCGAACCTGCAATCTTGGTGTTATCAGCACCATGCTCTAACCAACTGTGCTATCCATCTGCTTAGGTCTGGCACCTCTTTTTCTAGAAAAATAACACTGCTTATTGGTCATGTTTTGCACCCTCCT
Source organism: Darevskia mixta (assembly GCA_034641385.1). NCBI lineage: Eukaryota > Metazoa > Chordata > Lepidosauria > Squamata > Lacertidae > Darevskia > Darevskia mixta. The sequence goes on along the minus strand of JAWWNH010000137.1, from coordinate 2,757,870 downwards.
TGAGTATTTTTGCTTGGCTGGAATGTCATTGGCCCCTGATAATGCCGCTTGCTTGGCTAAATGGAGGCTAGAGAGAGAGAGGAGTGTGACTGTGTGTAGAAACTAATCAACTGTGCAAAGGTAAAATTCATTTATTTTTTGCTCTTTTGGCTGTGGCTGCACCCACTATTTCCCCCCCCCAAATCATTTTTATTAAGGTTTTCAATACAACAAAATCACATTGAAACATTCCAAATTATTTATCCAATTATCAATAATAATAATAAAAAAAGAGAAAAGTTCCAATTCTGCCAAATTATTATTTAAATTTATTTGGAGGTTTCCCATGCTTCAAACTCTGGAGGTATCTAATCGTGGCATGCAAACTCCCTAAATATTCCTGGAAGGCAATGCGACCCTATCCTTTGCTGTAAATTTTGGGGATTACTGCTATCCTAAGAGAGCGTTTCATTTGGAAAGCTACTAGACTATAGCCACTAAAGTTCTTACTTCATTTGTCTAATGGGGAGTGGAAAAAATCCTATTTGCATTTTCTTTCTTTCTTACTCTCTCTCTTTTCAAGAGTTCCCTAAATGAGTCTAGGGATGAGTAATAGGGAACTTGAGAGTGAAGCATAATGGAAAAAGAAGAAAGGCTTTTATCAGGTGGAACCACTAGTGGGTGCCGTTACAATAACGTATGATTTGAAATGCCTTGGATGGTTGATTGTGTTCGTTTCGAGTCCAGTATATAGAAATGCAGAGCTGTATCCCTAGACAGAATGCGGTAAGACCCTGTTTATAAAATAAAGCCCTTTGCAGAGTGGCTGAGTGCTTGAAAGCCTGGTAGAGCACAGACTTTGCATTCAAAAGGCCCCAAGTGCAGTCCTTAGCATCTCCAAGTAGAGCTAGGGAAAGACTCCTGCCTGCAATAGAGAGCTATTGGCAGTCAGTGTCAGCAGTACTGAGCTAAATGGATCAATGGCAATGTTTCCATATAGATAGATAGGGATAGCTACAGCTATACTGTAGATATACATCACACTAAGAACATAACATAGGAATACATCACACTAAGAACATAGCATAGGAATACCTGGATCAGGCCAATGGTATGTTTCCAAGCACAATTCAAAGTGTTGGTGCTGACCTTTAAAGCCCTAAACGGCCTCGGCCCAGTATACCTGAAGGAGCGTCTCCACCCCCACCGTTCTGCCCGGACACTGAGGTCCAGCTCCGAGGGCCTCCTGGCGGTTCCCTCCCTGTGAGAAGTGAGGTTACAGGGAACCAGGCAGAGGGCCTTCTCAGTAGTGGCTCCCGCCCTGTGGAACGCCCTCCCATCAGATGTCAAGGAAATAAACAACAATCTGACTTTTAAAAGACATCTGAAGGCAGCCCTGTTTAGGGAAGTTTTTAATGTTTGATGTTTTAGCCTGTTTTTAATATTCTGTTGGGAGCCGCCCAGAGTGGCTGGGGAAACCCAGCCAGATGGGCAGGGTATAAATAATAAATTATTATTATTATCTAGTCCAGCATCCTGTTCTCACAGTGGCCAACCAGATGCCCCTATGGGAAAACAGGTAGCAGAGCATGAGCACAAGAACCCTCTCCCCTCCCATGGTTTTCAGCAACTGGTATTCAGAAGCATTATTGCCTCCAGCTGTGGAGGTAGACCATAGCCATCATGGCTAATAGATGTCAAAGGCCTTATCTTCCATGAATTTGTCTAATCCAGGGGTCAGCAACTTTTTTCAGGTGTGGGCCGGTCCACCGTCCCTCAGACCATGTGGTGGGCCGGACTATGGTTTTTTTTGGGGGGGGGGAATGAATGAATTCCTATGCCCCACAAATAACCCAGGGATGCATTTTAAATGAAAGGACACATTCTACTTATGTGAAAACACGCTGATTCCCAGACTGTCTGCGGGCCGGATTGAGAAGGCGATTGGGATGCATCCGGCCCACGGGCCTTAGGTTGCCTACCCCTGGTCTAATCTCTCTTTTAAAACCATCCAAGTTGGCAGCCATCACTCCTCCTGGGGGAGAGAGTTCCATAGTTTGACTATGTGCTGTGTGGAAAAGTACTTGCTTTTATCTGTCTTAATTCTTCGAACGTTCAACGTCATCTGATGTCCCCAAGTTCTTGTCTTCTAAGGGAGGGAGAAATACGGTACTCACCTTTTCTGTAAACTAAAAAATCTGAGGTGTGCTATATCACACACTCCTCTACAAATGCAACTGGAAAACTTAATTGCACACAGTTTGTTTGCTTCTGTATTTATTTATTTCAAGGGCGTGTACTTCAGCCAAAAAGGCTTTCAAAGCATCTGAAAGGTTAAGGGACCCCTGACCGTTAGCTCCAGTCATGACTGACTCTGGGGTTGCGGTGCTCATCTCGCTTTATTGGCCGAGGGAGCCAGCGTACAGCTTCTGGGTCATGTGGCCAGCATGACTAAGCCGCTTCTGGCGAACCAGAGCAGCACACGGAAACGCCGTTTACCTTCCCGTCGGAGTGGTACCTATTTATCTACTTGCACTTTGATGTACTTTCAAACTGCTAGGTGGGAAGGAGCAGGGACCAAACAACGTCAGGAGCTCACCCCGTCGCGGGGATTCGAACCGCCAACCTTCTGATCGGCAAGCCCTAGGCTCTGTGGTTTAACCCACAATGCCACCTGCATCTTACATGCAATTAAAACAAGACAGCCCCTATCCACAGGCTCAAAATGTAAAAACAGCACACAAGGGAAAGGGGGCAGGCAGGGAAGAGGAAAATAAAAATTTATATTCAGGCACCAATTTGTAAAGAGTTGTTTCTGTAACGACCATCTGGCACAGTTGTGTGTTGCAAATAGAAACAAGTGTTTTCTGAAATTGTCAACACAGAATGATCAATACTTTTATACAGACTCTGTGTTGGGAACTGTCCTGAGCTGCATTCCCACACCAAAACCAGACATCAACCAAGAATATGCTGCTCACAAGGGGAATTTTTCGGTCAGGATGGCTCCCTTTTCGGAACTATAATCGCCTGTACAGCTGACTTCACCTCTTCTCCCCTCCCCTCCTACGACAGATTCACTGTTAGATAATATCTTAGTAGCATGAATCATGTGTTATTATTAGTGCACATTAAAGTACAGGCACAAAGGAGGCAGGAAAACATGTATGCATTTATTTCTTTGTGAAATCTGCATACCACCCATCTGCCAAATGGAGTTCCAAATGCTCATTAATTAAGCAACACAGACAACATTTGTAAGTAAAAGGATAAGCAAGGATAAAATGAGAATATTGAACTGCTTCAGACAAAAGGGAGGAAACAGAAATAAATCAAGCACCAATTGTTATTTTGTTTAGTTTTCAATTACGAAGCACTGGAAGTATTTCCTGGCAGATACAAGGGGTGGCAATTTATTATTATCATTATCATTTTATTATTATATCCATTTATAATACTGCTTAATGCCAAAACAGGTTTCCAAGTGGTTTACAAAGTATGAAGCAGACATTAAAATATGAACACCCATAATTAAAATGCACAGTACAACAATCCCATTAAAATATATGCACCTGCAATTAATATATATATATAGTAAAACAATCCCATTAAATCAGAACAAAAATTAAAACAGTAGACTCGGGTGCACCTTCCAAATACAGACCAGGCCTTCCATATTTCAGGAGCAAGTCCTGAATTGGTTTGAACCCATATCTCAAAGCAATATTTGCCTCACAAATGTAAGGCAAAAGCTGAGGTCCCTGACCCTATAAAAATGGTGGTCGTGTGGGATGTAAACACACAGAGCAGTCAAATATAACACTGCTAGAGTGGACATGAAGGTGTCTCAGTCCTCCAGCCGTAACTTCCTGTTTACCTGGACTGAGACAACTTCCTCTAAGTAACTGAAAGTGGGAGTGGCTTCACCTGGACAGGTTAGGACAAAACCACAGGACAGTGGCCATTTCCCCTCTCTTGGATTGGGACTTCAATCAAGCAACATCTTAGAGCAGAGATGGTCTCTTGGCTTCCAGCCAAAAGGGCCCAAATGGAGCCTTCTCCCACATGGAGAGTCTCCACATGTACATATATTTTCTAAACTTAAGTCTGCCTTCATCTGGGATCTTATTGTGACCATTTGATGTCTGTGAGTAAACGTTTTTACATGCTTTTATAGAAGACTTATGTAGTGTCTTATTTTAAAGAGGGATAAAGGGGTAATACCAGGAAACTATTTTACAGAGGTTTAAACAAACCTGAGCAACCTTCTGCTGTGTGATTTAAAAGGGGAATGTAACTCTGCTGACTTAGTTGGAACTTGCAAACACAAGTTAGGATAAGGATATCTTAAGCAATATATCCTCATCCACATTCCAAACATTCCCACAGGTCAGTGCGCAATGCATTGTGGGCCAATGTACCATATTTGCTTGCGCACAAATGGGAGGGCTTCTCTGTAGTGTAGGGTAGGGTTAGGGGTAATGAATCATCTACCATCTGCTGGGGACTGATCAGAAGTGTGAATTGCCAAGTAGTTATTGCAAATCTGCTGTTTTGGCAGAGCAATGCTAAGTATGGGAAACCAGCAGAACTTACACTGCCTTAAACTAAGCCGGCCAAAATTATCTCTATTCCAAACTCTGCTCAGGAGCTGGGCCGCTGCCAGCTGAGCTTGCTTAAGCCTGCAGAGGGGAAACATGCCTTTCATATAGAGTTTGACTTAAACAGCCCTTTTTGCTAGGGTATGTTCTGCTGGGTTGCCAGGCCATGTAACCATACAAAGGATAATATACAAAACCGTGAACAGCTATAGATGAAAATGTATTGAATCATGAACTAAACTGACAATGTCATGCAAAAAGCATACATAGGTATTTCCTCAGAGGCAAAAGCCTGTATATACTTTCAAACATTAAAGTGCTAATTCAAAGTGCAATATATAGTGTTGGAGATGGTTATGCAAAGTCCACCAGACGTATGGGTCTATCACTTTCCAGTGTTAAAGATGGTTAAGCAAAGTCCATCAAACGTATGGGTCTGTCTTCCCGACGGGTGGCCAGCTTCGAATCTTCCCGTTTCACCAGCAGTGAAACATTAGCTTTATTTGAATGAGTGTTTGAGTTTCTTAGAATAGCTTAGCTATGCGGAATATCCTAATTCTGTGTTGATGATAAAGTCCAGTCCTTGACGAAACTGCTGGAAACTGAGGAAATACCTACCGTATGTATCCTTTTTTATGACATTGTCAGTTTAGTTCATGATTCAATACATTTTCATCTATAGCTGTTCACGGTTTTGTATATTATCCTTTGTATAGTTACCGTGACTGTCTGTTGTTGTTTCTACTGTAGGCCATGTAACCAAGCTGAAGCCACCTCACCACTCCCCTGGAATGAGACCCAGTTGAGCTGGGATGAGGGAGTTACACTGGCATATCTCCAGCTGAGCTTAAGTTAGCATTGGCCGGATGATCCAGAGGTCTTCTGGATCCTAACTCCCTCATCCCAGCAGATCATGGGTTTGGAATGCTCCCTACACTTGTTGTTGTTGTTGTTGTTGTTGTTGTTGCTGTTGCTGTTGCTATAATAATACCGGTAATAATAATACAGTGGTACCTTGGGTTACAGATGCTTCAGGTTACAGACGCTTCAGGTTACAGACTCCGCAAACCCAGAAATAGTACCTCGGGTTAAGAACTTTACTTCAGGATGAGAACAGAAATCGGGCGGCGGCAGTGGGAGGCCCCATTAGCTAAAGTGGTACCTCAGGTTAAGAACAGTTTCAGGTTAAGAACGGACCTCCAGAACGAATTAAGTTCTTAACCCGAGGTGCCACTGTAAATTTATTAATAAATAATACCTCTAGCCTGGTTTCTGTACACTGGGATCATCAAATTGTTGAATGACAGGGCAGTCGTTTCAATAAATGATAAATAATAAACAGGTTCATTTATAGGATAATGATGGTGATGGGGTTTTCAGTCGAGACTAATGGAGGCTTCGCCCCTTGGAAAATGTGTAGGAAGAGAAAATTCTGTTCAGGGACAAAGCATTACAGAAGGCTATTAATTTAGGGAAGGCACTTTAAATGCATAGGCATTTGCAGAGGAGACTGAATTGCCTTTAGAGGCATACAATGAGCAGTTAAGCGCTGCAATAGAAGAAAACAGATTGTGCTGTAATTAAAGTGGGCTTAGCTAACCTGAACGACAGAGAGCTTCATTGCAGAACAGGGCTGGAGTGAGCCAGTCCTCCAGATCCTGACAAGCTGCAGGGAGCTTGTATAATGGGGACATCCTTGCAAATTCTTCACTGCTTCACTGCACGGGCAGCAAGTGACGATTTGCCCCACGTTTTGAAGAGGGCTGAGGCGTACTGGTAATTTCTATTTGCTGCTACAGGTTTAATTTGGAGCTGAAGTCTGCATTTGGTTTCATGCTGTTTTTATGCATCTGCGAGTGATGTGAGCATGTCACATGGCGTGCGCATGTCACCGTGGATTATTGAGGGAGTCCAGCCCCCTCCTTGAAAATTGGGGGGGCACTCGTCCCCTCAATCCTGCCCCCAGATGGTGCCCCTGATCTTATATATGCTCTTACTGTGATTTATGGTTGTGATAGATGATAGATGATAGATAGATAGATAGATAGATAGATAGATAGATAGATAGATATAGATAGATAGATAGATATAGATAGATAGATTGATAGATGATAGATGATAGATAGATAGATGATAGATTACATAGATAGATAGATAGATAGATAGATAGATAGATAGATAGATAGATCTCTTCCTGGAAACCCCTTTAGCATGTGGGGAAGTGATATAAAATATACAAAATGTATCTTTTTCAGGACCACCTTACTTCTGTAATTTTAAATTGTTTCAACTATTTTTAAAATATTTTTAATATTATGTAATACTGTTTTTTAAAATATTGGTTTTTTTAAATTGTTGTAACCTCCCTTAAGGTGAGAGGTAGGAAATAAATTTTAACAATAATTATAGTGGTCATCAGATTATTTTGCCTGATGTGTAATCTGGTAATAGATTCAGGGATGTATAGAACCCCTATAATTTTCTTTATTAGCCTTCCAGAAATTCTTTTGGCTTTCTTAAAGTTTCTCCATTCACTTCAAATGTTGCTTTAGTCCAGTGATAAAGAACCTGTGGCCCTCCAGATGTAGTTCCAACTCCAGTCACCCTCAGTCAGCGTGAGATGACAGATGTTTTGTTCCAGCAACATCTGGAGGGCCATCCCTGCTTTAGTCTGAAACAATGTTTCCCAAACTTGGGTCTCCAGCTGTGTTTTTGGACTACAACTCCCATTATCCCTAGCTAACAGGACCAGCGGTCAGCGGTGATGGCAATTGTAGTCCAAAAACAGCTGGAAACCCAAGTTTGGGAAACACTGGTCTAAAATATTGATGGGCTTTCTAGTTTGAAAATATTCTAGAAATGCTTGCTCTATTTATTTATTTTAACCACTCCATTTTCTCTTAAAGGCTGAGAAGACTATGATTGTATCCTTCATTATCAACCGAGGAGATGTTGGCCATCTTATAGAAAATGCTTGGAAAAACCAGTTGACCGCCGGCTCAGTTGCTTTGATTCCTCCAAAAGACGCCGTCGTTGCTGTTTAAAAACGCTCTCACCTTGTGGTCCCACCATGTTTCCTATACTGGCTTAAACCATTTCCTAAAATGCTCCTTCTGCCGTTCCTTGCAGTCTTGTTATTGAAGAAAGATGCCTGTGGGAACTTTGGTCTTTTGGTTTCTGCACAGTCCAATGAGAGGAGAGTGGTGGCCTACATGCCAGGAGACATCATCATTGGGGCTCTGTTCTCTGTGCATCACCAGCCATCTGTTGACAAAGTCCACGAGAGGAAATGCGGAGAGGTGAGGGAGCAGTATGGCATTCAGCGAGTGGAGGCGATGCTTCACACGCTTGACAGGATTAACCAGAACCAAACCTTGTTGCCAAACATAACGTTAGGTTGCGAGATCAGAGACTCGTGCTGGCACTCGGCGGTTGCTCTCGAGCAAAGCATCGAGTTCATACGGGATTCTCTCATCTCGGCCGAAGAGGAGGAAGGACTGATGAAGTGTGTGGATGGCTCGACATCTGCCTTCCGTTCCAAAAAGCCCATCGTCGGCGTCATCGGGCCTGGGTCCAGTTCTGTGGCCATCCAGGTCCAAAACTTGTTGCAGCTCTTCAACATACCTCAGATTGCTTACTCTGCAACGAGCATGGACTTAAGCGACAAGACCTTGTTCAAGTACTTCATGAGGGTGGTGCCGTCAGATGCACAACAGGCTCGCGCGATGGTGGACATAGTCAAGAGATACAACTGGACTTATGTCTCTGCTGTGCATACTGAAGGTAAGGGAGAACATTTATTTCATCTCCTCATTGGCATTCACATGCAATGAGGATACGTTTTGGGTTGCAGTATTAACTTATAGAGCATATACCATGTTCCACGTTTGTAGAATTAGTATAAGATAAGATAAGATAAGATAAGATAAGATTTCTTTATTGTCATTGTACAATTACAATGAAATTGGATGCCAACCCATAAAAACAACATGGGGGGGGGGGACACAATTTCAGCTACACATACATATACATACTCATCAAAACTCTCCAAGGTCATATTATCTAGTTACAGCATTTAAGATGGTTATGGCTTTTGGATAGAAACTGATTTTTAATCTATTTGTTCTTGATTTAATTGTTCTATATCTCTTGCCCGAAGGCAGTGGTGCAAAAAGACTATATCCAGGATGAGATGGATCTTGTAACATATTTTTAACTTCCTTAAGGCAACGGGAACTGTATAGTTCCTCCAAAGATGGGAGGGAATGACCAATAATATTTCGGGCTGTGGTTATGACCTTCTGGAGCACCTTCTTCTCCATTACTTTACACATGGAAAACCAAGCACAAATACAATATGTAAGAATGCTCTCTATGCAGCTATGGTAAAAGGACACCAGCAGTTTCTCACTCAGATTGTTCTTTTTTAAAAGTCTGAGAAAATAAGTTCTCTGCTGGGCTTTCTTTACCAGAGCAGTGGTATTTGCACTCCAAGTTATGGTCTAGAATTGATTATTTTCTGTTGACTCAAATTTCGAACCCCTTTATTATAATACATAATAATGTATTACATAATAATGGGTGTGGCGAACCGCCCATAGGGGCAGGGTGGGCGGCTCCACATGGCGCCCATAGGGATGGGCAGAGGCAGAGCTAGCAGCATCGGCATGTGTCCCAAGGGGGTGTGTTGGCGTTGACAAGCGTCCCAGAGAGGTGCGCCAGCAGCGGGGAGCGTCCTGGGGGGATGCCACCTGCGGCGATGTCACCCCCCTCAGGGATGGCACCCGGGGCGGACAACACCCACCTTGCTCCGCCTCTGAGCAAGGGTACCCCACCCATGTGCAAAACGCCTATTTCACAGGGGATAAGCTCTAGTGATGTTTACACACCCCGTTCCCCAAACTTAAAACAAACACCTATACCCTACAAAATACTTGAAAACCCAGACAAAAAAGGAGGAAGCCCACCCAAAACGGATAAGCCCTTCTTAAGCAATCACAATAAAAAGAGGTCGTCCCAAACACCTCATTAAAAATAATATAAAATGGGGGGGGGCATGTGGCCCTGGTGGGCACTAGGGTGGGTGTGTATGAGGACATTGTTGTGTCCATTGGGGAACCCAGATATGCATATATAAATGCATAAAAATACCACACATCACCACAATAAGCTAGGCAATCCTACTTGTATCAGTTAATAAAGGTTTATTGGCTGTGGTCTTCCCTCTCTACACTTTGTAATACAGACAAAGATATGTTGATCTAATATTGGGCTGAAGGTAAGTCTTTTGGTTTCCATCTCTGAGAATCCTTGCTATAATCTGATCTTAGTGTCTTGTTCCAAATTCTTTTGTGAAACCCATAGACCCCTTTTTTATTCTGCATTCAGGATAATTTGTGCTCATAATGCTATCAGGGGGATCATGCATAAAACATGCTTTCAATGCTATTTCTCTCCTACCGTTTCGTTTCAAATCAGTGTGTGTCCTATAACTTCCTGCCGAAGTTCTGCAGATGTTCTGAGTTTGTGTGTTTGTAGCCCCTCCAGACAGCAATGATGTGCTGGGATTAGGAAAGCATCACAGAACAACTAATAAAGCAGAATAAATCCACCGCTGATGCTCTATTATTATGTCGATAATATATTGCAGAACGCAAGAAATACAAGCGTGTGTGAGAAAGTGGAGGGGCAGGAAATACTTTGACTCCTGGATCCACAGAGAGCTGCATTACTGCATTTTTATTATTATTATTATTATTATTTTTTAAGGGTTCCTTGTCTTCAACATTTTGTATACATGGGCAGGTTCACCAATCAGCTCAACATCACTCAGAAAGTTTCATGGATAAGTGGCAATTTGAACCCTGGCCTCCATGGTTCAATCCCCCCCACGCCATTTTTAAAATTAAATTTCCAGAAATTCCGCATACAATCAAACACATATATATTTTTTAAAATAAATAAATAAATAATATTACTGACTTCCCATCCCATTTTCCGTGGTTTTTTTCTTATCCCCCCTCTGCTGTACCCTGGCTTCCCCGTTTTTAAAACATGATAATCATAACATAACAGTCTCTAATTTTTCTGCTGATCATAATTCAAACCTACTCATGGATTCTTCATGTTATGATATTTCTTCTAATAACCCGGAAAGAGCTTCCATTCTTCAAGAAAAATAATAATAATTAGACTCTCTTATTTTAGCTGTTAGCTTTGTTGATTCGACATAATCCATAACTATGCTTTCCATGGTACTAATTCAACACTCTAACCCAGGGGTAGGCAACCTAAGGCCCGGGGGCCAGATGCAGCCCAATAGCCTTCTCAATCCGGCCTGCGGTCGGTCGGGGAATCAGCGTGTTTTTACATGAGTAGAATGTGTCCTTTTATTTAAAATGCATCTCTGGGTTATTTGTGGGACCTGCCTGGTGTTTTTACATGAGTAGAATGAGTGCTTTTATTTAAAATGCATCTCTGGGTTATTTGTGGGGCATAGGAATTCATTCATATTTTTTTTTCAAAATATAGTCCGGCCCACCACATGGTCTGAGGGACGGTGGATCGGCCCATGGCTGAAAAAGGTTGCTGACCCCTGCTCTAACCATTTCATCATACTTTCCCCTCCCTCCCTCTTTATTCCTTTCATCACCCAGCAGGGAAAAGCTTGGCTTCCATGCTGGGTGTTGAAGAGAGACTTTCCATTTTCTGAGCTGGGCTGTAGCTCAGTGGTAGAACATCTGCCTTGAGTGTAGAAGGTTCCATGTTCAATCCCTGACATCTCCAAGTAGGGTTGGGAAAGAGACTCATGCCTGGAACCCTGGAGGAGCCGATGTTAGTCAGATGGACCAATGACCTGACTCTGTATAAGACAGCTTCCCACGAAGAGCTGCCATGGGAGAAAGAGAGCCATCTCCCCCCACCCCCTGGCTGCCCCCATCAGCTTGGTCAGCTTCCATGTGGCACTGAGGGAATGAAAGTACCAGGCAGAGCAAACTCTTCCACCACTTGCAGTCTGCTAGGGAGGAGGGGCCATGATCCGGATCAGAACCCACTGCAGGCTTCATCCAAACCACAAGCCAGTGGTTCCCCTGCCTTCCTGTTGGCATTCCAGCTGGAGAATTTGGAGAGGATGTTCCCTTCAGATGATGCCGTTGGCACTATCTCCTTAGCGAGCAGAACATGCGCCTGGCAATTGGTTGATATGCGGAAGGTTTTCCATGTCACTTGCCACTTAAATAAAGTGCTTGACCCAGAAGTCCTTTAGATGACATTTTGAAAATGTCTGGCTAATTAGCCTAATGAATCTAACACTGGAGGCAACAGTTGGAGTATTCATCACATGGAATGCAGCTTTAAACAATAGAGGAAGAATTGCTGGGGAAACGGGTGGAATTAGATGGAAACGAAACTGCGGGCAGGGTGATGCGAGAGACATCAATTTATTTGTTTTGAATTGATAGCTTTCCTTCCTGGAGTTCTGGAGTCCTGGCTTCATGATTCAGATGGACCACATGGACATTAGCAGGACACAGAACGTGGTGTTCAACTGATCCTTTTGTCATGTGCAGGAATCAAAACATAGAATGACCAACTTATTTATAGCCACCAGACAAATTACAGCATGTGCTGTAGAAATTTACTAGGCCTTCATTGATTTCAAACAGGTGTGGGCTAGTTTAGACAGTGGCTTCCTAACTCAAGCTGCAATCCTATGCACAGTGGTACCTTGGTTGTCAAACTTAATCCATTCCAGGAGTCCACTCCACTCCCGGAACCATTCAAAAACCAAGGTGCGGCTTCCAATTGGCCGCAGGAGCTTCCTGCACTCAATCGGAAGCCATGGAAGCCACATCGGATGTTTGGTTTCCAAAGAACGTTAAAAAAACAGAACACTTCCAGGTTTTTAGCGTTCGGGAGCCAAAACGTACGTGTACCAAGGAGGTCAAGAGCCAAGGTACGACTGTACACTTAAGGAAGAGTAAGTCCCACTGAACTCAGTTGCACTTACTTATTTATTACACCTATACACCACCTTTATCTTCCAAAGATCTCAAGGTGTTATATATACATGGTTTTCCTTCTCCCCACTTCACCCTTGTGAGGAAGTTTAAGCTAAGACATAATGACTGGCCCAAGGTCACCCAGTGAGCTTCATGACTGAGTGGGGATTCAAACCCTAGTTTCCCAGGTTCTGGTCCAACACTCTAACCCAGGCTTCCTCAACCTCGGCCCTCCAGATGTTTTTGGTCTACAACTCCCATGATCCCTAGCTAGAAGGACCAGTGGTCAGGGATAATGGGAATTGTAGTCTGAAAACATCTGGAGGGCCGAGGTTGAGGAAGCCTGCTCTAACCATTACGCCACACTGGTTCTAATTCTGAGGAGATAGATGAAGAGCTCTGCTGGATCAGGCTAAACCAGGGATTCCCAAACTTGGGTCTCCAGCTGTTTTTGGACTACAACTCCCATCATCCCTAGCTAGCAGGACCAGTGCTCAGGGATGATGGGAACTGTAGTCCAAAAACAGCTGGAGACCCAAGTTTGGGAAACACCGGGGGAATGTCTACTTGTCCAGCACTCTGTTCTCACAGTTGTCAATCAGATGCCACTTTGGGGAGGCTGGCAAGCAGGGCCTGAGTTCAACAGCACTGTCCCCGCTCTGTGACCCCCAACAACTGGTCTGTAGAGACAACGCTGCCTCCAAAATCGGCATAGAGCACAACCATTATGGCTAGTAGCCACTGATAGCTTCAACTTCCATGCATAGGATTGAACTATAAACTCACATATTGTATAAGGTTTAAAGAATAATATGCACCAGAAAAGTTCATTGGGAAGTGGAGTATATAAATAATATTCATCTATCACTGGGACAGTAATATTGAAATGATATTCAACCATAAACGCTATTTTCATTGATACAATTTTCCCTCAGATAATGCACCACTCTATATTCATCTAGATTTTACAGCTTTATAAAATCTGAGAATAAGTTTGCTATCATGTTTTGCCTTATAAAATAGGATGGTATGAAATGAACTAAAGTAAGATTTCTTTAAAAGCATTTTCCCTCTTTTTGCTCTGTTTATAAATGTGTTTGCCTTTGTATACTAATAATATATAATGTTAATATTGTATAGTGATAGAGAGTTGTGTGTGGTTAGCCTGGAGATGGGAAGACTCAGTGGTGATATGATAGCCATCTTCAAATATCTGAAGGGCTGTCGCATAGAAGATGAAGCAAGCTTGTTTTCTGTTTTTCCACAGGGCAGGGATCGGACCCACAGATTCAAATGAAATTCTGATTAAATTTTAGGAAGATGGTAAGAGTTGTTCCAAGAGTGAACCAAACTATGATGGAAGGTGGTGAACTCTCCTTCCTTGGAGGTTTTTAAACAGAGTTTGGATGGAGTTAGACCAGACGGGTCCCTTCCAACTCTAGAATTCTTTGATTCTATGGGATCGAGAGAGTGTTCAGCCTCAAAAGATGAGCTGAGCTGAACTCAAGAGTGTTTTGCCTTGCTTTGCTGCTACTAGGAACTTTCTCCTTTGTAACACATAAATCGTTGCCTGCAGTGGAGTGTCTCAGTTGAGTTTCCCACAACACAATAGACCAATGCAATGCCTTATGGATGCCCATCCGTCAATCTACTCACAGAGTTAAAAACTGGCAGTGATCTACCCCCTTTTTGGGGGTTTGGGTCAAAGTTGTTGAGTTTTTTCAGGGAGGAGGTAAAATGTTGAGCTTTTTTTTAGGAGAGCCACAGTTGTTCAGCTTCTTTGGGGGGAGCCAATGATCTACCAGTGATCTACAGCAGACGTCCAGTGATCTACCAGTAGATCATGATCTACCTGTTGGACATGCCTGGAATAGAACAACACCTGAAGCTGTCCATGCTACCTGCCACTGCCATAGACTCGGGTTGTGTTTCTGCCCGGTTTAATTTGAAAAGCAGTGCTGGTATTCAGTTTTTATCTTTTCTCCTCTCGTACGTCCTGTGCAAGCACACCAGAAGCCTAGTCAGCAGTCTGCATCGTAAACTCTCTTGGCTGGTGAGAAAGAGGGTTTTTGGGGGTTTTTTTTTGCTGATAAATATTTGATGGTCTAATGCTGCTGGGAACCACAGTATAATGCAAACACAACTCTCTCTGAATGGGAATGAGATGGATGACACCTCCCCCCTCCCTCACTGGCCCCACTCCAGCTACTTCCAATGAAATGAATGGGGCATGTTGAAGCCATGCCCAATAGTGAATGTCTGTGCAGAAGTCAGCCCCATTGGATTCAATGGGCCATACGCCTAGTTAGTTTAGGATTGCAGCCTAGTAGCATAGGGAGCTGATTTATACAGAGTCTGACAATTGTTCCATCTTTGCTGACTGACAGGCTCATCAGGATTTCTCACAGGGATCTCTCCCCGCCCAGCTGTGAATTAAACCTGGTACTTTCAATATGCCTTAGCTCCATTGATTTCAGCGGGGTGTAAGTGCAACACATATGAATTGGACCAGGAACTTTGGTTGTTGGTTTTTTTTAAACTCTGTTCCCTTAATTTTTATTCATACCTTTTCATTTTAAAATGGTTGCCTAACTCTCCCCTATAAAGGACCTTGAACTAGCTAATAACCAAGTTAAAACATACAAAACTCAATGAAACACGTGGGCATTGCAATGCAACCCATGATAAAAGCAATTAGAACCACAGCCAAATAGTCCAATCAGCCAAATGCCTACTAGCAGTGAAATGTTACACCAGTTAATGCCTTTATCCTTGGTGACATGCTCCAATAGCTTTCTCTCTCACCCAAGGAAATTAGGTTTGTAATGTACTCTCCAAACAACAACAACAACATACCTGGTGAAGACTTTTTGCCATCTGAAAACTTCAAAAATAAGCCCAAGCAAAAGTCCTGCCTTTAACCAAACTTTCATCCCCTTTGTGTCTCTTATGCTGAGTCAAACCTTTGGTCCAGCTTGTTCAGTATTGTCTACACTGACTGGCAGCAACTCTACATAATTCTAGACAGGGGTATTTGCTGGCCCTGCCTGTAGATGGTGGGGGTTGAACCTAAGCTCTACGCATGTGAAACAGATGCTCTACCACCACGTTTCCATGAAGGCAAGCTGGAATGAATTTCCCCTACCTGGAAATTATTCTCTTCATATTTTGCTATATCCAGGTATGCTATAATAAGTCATAGTTGGCACAAGCCTTTGATAAGCCTTTCTTCCATTGCAAGGGGTTGGACTAGATGACCCTTGGGTCCATTCCAACTCTGTGATTCCATGAGTCTATAATCAGATATTTTCCAATTGGTATTTGGCAGTAATTGATCACTAGCCAAATGGTAACAATCAGCATTTGACAGTACCGAGAAGCCACAATCAATATTTTTAATGTGGAGGGCAGCAATTTTTTACTATATTTTCCCCAACAGTTGGCATGCAGTAGCAGTCCTTATCTGACATGAATGTTTCGCAGCTGACATGTGGCTGTTGCCAACATTTGGCATCCTCTAATAGCAGAATGTAGGCTGTTTTGAAATTTTCTCCAACCATCCCTTCACTCACACTATTGAACGAGGCAAATGTTGACCTCCCTGAATTTCTGTCCCAGAATTCAGATAACAGATGTTGAGGTCCAATGCCAATATCAGTACCGGAACTTGATACTTTTGGAAATCCAGCAGACTTTAACCATTAATGTAAAAGGAATGCAGGAAGCTGTTCAACTTGTCGAGTCATAGAGTCAGAAGAAGACTTGCAAATGATCTAGTCCACCCCCCTGCTTGGTGAAGGAAATCTAGAGCTGGAGCATCCCCAAGAGATGGTTGTTCATCCTCTGCTTGAAGTTGGCTGGAGAGGGAGAACCCACCACCGCTATAGGTAATTGGCTGCATTGTCAAACTGCTCATATTGTCAAGAGGTTCAACCAGGATTTACCCTACAGCAACTTGATCTCATTAGAACCAGTCCTGGCCTCTGGGAAGTAGAGACACCTGAATCCTCAGAAAGAAGGCTCTATCTATCTATCTATCTATCTATCTATCTATCTATCTATCTATCTATCATCTATATCTATCTATCTATCTATCTATCTATCTATCTATCTATCTATCATCTATCTATCTATCTATCTATCTATCTATCTATCTATCTATCATCTATCTATCATCTTCAAACCAAAGGAAGCTAGCTTCTCCACTTTTCCAATGAGCCTTTCATAGAGGAACAAACCATTCTGACAAACCTTTCCAATATTTTGGGATGATGTCTTCTTCAGCCATCCCAGTCTTTGCCCGAGCCCCACCCCAATCTTATTGAAAACAAAAACCTTGCAACGGTAAACAAACAATTGATGAAGGACATTTTCTGCAGAACAAATGCCAGGTTGCTCATCTGTCTCCAGCACAATTTATTGCCTGAACCAAGGGCAGTGAGACCAATGAAAGTGTCATTGCTCTGGTGTCCTACCAAGCGGAGATCCTGGAAATTTTTCTTTCTGTGCCTCACACTTCCCCTTTCTTCTTCTGCCACTTTGTGGGTGGAGAGCACAGAAGCGCAACCACCAACAGCTGGAAACGGATCCTGTAAGTAAGGCTTTCCTGAGCTCTTGATGTAGGAGACAGAAAGGGACAATGTTTGCAGACAAGATAGGGGAAGATAGAGGAATCTCATCATTTCAGCACTGGAACATAATACAGCATTCCTCAACCTGGCATTCTCCAGATGTTTCAGCCTACAACGCCCATCATGCCTACTGGTCATGCTGACTGATGGGAGTTGTATTGCAAAACATCTGGAAGGGCAAGGCTGGGGAATGTTGCCATTCAGTGGAATTGCCTGCAATGCCCCCACATAACTTGGATTCCGAGCTCCTGCAATGGAATGACATCAGCACTCACTTTGTGACATCGTTGTTGGAATGACGCGGCTCACTGCCACCAATAGGATTAAGTATCAGGGTGAGCAAATGATATAAAAGAATATGGAAAGGACGGAAGAAGGAAAATAACAGCAAAAAGAAGAAGAATATGTGAATATGGTTGAAGCGTGTAGAGGCAGGAACAGTGGCATAGCATCAGTTGCTGGCACCCGGGGCAGGCAATTGCCAGACCATCCCATGCCGCTAATGCCCCCAGAGTGACCCCACTCTGAAGCAAAGCAGGGCTGTGCTGAGCCACCTGCCCACCCACACAGAGGGGAGCCCAGCCAGCTGATGGCAGAAAGGAGCACTGGGCCTGGCCACACTGGAGTTGCCTGGGGTGTGTGTGCCTGGTTTTTGCCATCTCAAAAATTGTGCGCCTGGGGCCACAGTGCCCCCTGGCACACACGCCCCACACACTATGCCCCTGGGTGGGACACGGTGAAGGTCCATAGGTCTGTCAGGATTTTCATTCTCTCCCGTGCTGCAGAGTGTGTGTGACTACTAGTTCACATGCTCTGTGTGTTGACATTCCATTCTTTGGAAGTGTGAGAACGGAAGGAATTGTGTGCCACTTCCGTCTTCTTTGTTCTGCTGTTGTTGCTATCTCTCGGAGGAGAAGAGACATGCCACGATTGCTCTGTTCTTTATTTTGATCCTGTAAATAAATCACTAAACCCAGATGCCACGTGTCCTCGGTCTTAGCTTCTGCTAGACTCTGTTGTGTACTACATGCATGCATTTTCGGGTGCATGTCGTGCTTGGACGTCCGGAAGAGTGAATTCTGTGCTATGCGTTCCGGACCGGTGCTGTGAGAGGGCCGTCTCCCACCAAGACAAGGTCCTGGGTAAAGCATCTGATTTGCATGTAGAGGGTCCTAGGTTCAATTCCCAACATCTTTAGGTAAAATTAGGAGAAACTCCTAATGCCTGAAATCCTACAGAGCCACTGCCAGGAGACGATACTGGTGTGACTCCCTGGTTCCAACATAAAACTGACTGTGAAACAAGGGAAGCTGGTTTAGCTCTGCTCTAATGTTGTTGTTTAGTTGTTTAGTCGTGTCCGACTCTTCGTGACCTCATGGACCAGAGCACGCCAGGCACTCCTGTCTTCCACTGCCTCCCGCAGTTTGGTCAGACTCATGTTGGTAGCTTCGAGAACACTGTCCAACCATCTTGTCCTCTGTCGTCCCCTTCTCCTTGTGCCCTCCATCTTTCCCAACATCAGGGTCTTTTCCAGGGGGTCTTCTCTTCTCATGAGGTGGCCAAAGTATTGGAGCCTCAGCTTCAGGATCTGTCCTTCCAGTGAGCACTCAGGGCTGATTTCCTTAAGAATGGATAGGTTTGATCTTCTTGCAGTCCATGGGACTCTCAAGAGTCTCCTCCAGCACCATAATTCAAAAGCATCAATTCTTCGACGATCAGCCTTCTTTATAGTCCAGCTCTCACTTCTGTACATTACTACTGGGAAAACCATAGCTTTAACTATACGGACCTTTGTCGGCAAGGTGATGTCTTTGCTTTTTAAGATGCTGTCTAGGTTTACTCTAATAGTAATGCTCTAATAGTAAGCATTTAATCATCAATAGTGGTGTCCAACAGCTTGTCTATAGAATCACAGGCTCAGTAAAAATCAATATTGCATATGAAGGTTTCTTATTCCCAATGGCACGCTTATGTATGGTTAAACAAAGCCATGATCTGCTTTAGAGATACCCCCTGGAGGTGGTTTATACTTGGTCATCTTTCAAGTTTATTCAGACGATGTTTGGCACAGATTTTAGCAGCTTTCTCTACTGATGATTAAAGAATTAAGTCTTTGCAAATTCTCAACTCTCGGACTAATGCATGGATCCCAACTGAGATGTTCACTGAGCTTTGCATGCTTGAATGTTGTGGTGCAGTGCTTAAACATATCACAGCAGGTTTTAAAATGTGCATTTTGAGAGAAGATGTGTTTTAAAAGGTATCTCCAAAAAGCCAGTTTAAATTTAAATATTAATTTTGATTCCTCGCTTCCCCACACAAACACAAATGTGCATATGAAAGCAGAAAGGAGACAGAATTCAAAGGTGACAAAGACTAGAAATAGTCTGATTTCCCCCATCCCCAGCTTCCCCCCCCCAGGCTAAATAAATTTAGAACACAGGAACCTGCCTTAGACAGAGTTGGACCATTGAGCCATCAACCTCAGTACTGTCTACACTGGCTGGCAGTGGCACTCCAGGATTTCAGACGGAAAGCACTCTCAGCCCTACCTGGAGATGCTGAGGATTGAGCCCATTGCCTTCTACATGCAGAGCTGGGGATGCAGGCGACTAAACCATGGAGCCTCTTGGGCTTGCCAATTGGAAGTTCGGCGGTTCAAATCCCTGTGACCTTCCAGAGGTTGCCGGATTCCACCCCTACTCCCATCATCCCTGTCCCTTCTCCACACTGGCTGGGGGCTGATGGGAGTCCTAAAACATACAGAGAGCCATAGGTTAGCCACTTCTCTTCTAAGTCCTGCTGGCTCCTTTTGGCCAAGGTGGAAGGTGGGTTGGTTTTTCTCCTGTCCCTGCTCTCCTCTGAAACCCTGCTTGAAAATCTTGAAGAGCTACTGCCAGTCAGTGAAGACAGTATTGAGCTAGATGGACCAGTTGCCAGACTCAGCATAATCAGCCTCCTCTGCCCCTATAGTCAACTGTCCATTCATTGAATGGTTCTTGCTCTTTAAACCAGATTTGGATTGGGTGACCCTTCAAACAGAGGACTGTCTTCTGGCTATGCTAAGCCACCAAGACCTGGGTGGAGTAATTAAGCCAAACAGCAGGATTAGCAATAGCCTCCGATAGGCTAAAAAAACCCTGTGCTTGTTCCCCCTCCCCACTCCTTGAGACCAAAATTAGCTGCTTAGATATTTACTGTCAACTCTCCATGGGAAGAGAAGTTTGCCTCTTAACTAGATTTGCTGCTGAGCTACCTAATTAAGGAAGCACCAGAGACTTTGTATTCCAAAGCCTTCTGGGTATCCCCAGAAGATTTTCAGATTTACCATTCGGCAGCTTGTCAACAGGAAGACAGCAGTTTTGCATGCAGAAAATATGGTGTCACGCAAGGCACCAATGCTATCAAATGTCTGCTTGGAATTCCATCCCAAAGTCCTTAAGGAACCTCTGCAAAGGGGGCAGAGGGCCATCTCCTTCACCCACCGCTCAGATTCAAATATCGCGGGGGGAGGGTGTGGAAGGGGACGAAATCGTGGCAGCTAGGAAGCTTTCTGAATGAGAGATGCTTCCAAGGTATGCCTTATGATGTCCTATGATTGAGATGTGTACTTCTGGGTTCATCAACTCACTGCAACCACTTGAAGATACTTTGAACCGTTGCCCATCAAGCATAGATGGGATACTTTACATACAAAAGGAAAAGGGATGCGGGTGGTGCTGTGGTGTAAACCACTGAGCCTCTTGGACTTACCGATTGGAAGGTTGGTGGTTTGAATCTCTGTGATGGCGTGAGCTCCCATTGCTCTGTCCCAGCTTCTGCCAACCTAGCAGTTTGAAAGCACGCCAGTGCAAGTAGATAAATAGGTACCACTGCAGCGGGAAGGTAAATGGAATTTCCGTGCGCTCTGGTTTCTGTCACAGTGTCCCGTTGCACCAGAAGCGGTTTAGTCATGCTGGCCACATGACCCGGAAAAGCTGTCTGTGGACAAATGGCAGCTCCCTCGGCCTGAAAAGCAAGATGAGCACCGCAACCCCATAGTCGCCTTTGACTGGACTTAACCATCCAGGGGTCCTTTACCTTTTTACCTACATACAAAAGAAAGTATTCATTCACACGGCACATTGTTAAGCTATGGAGTTTGCTCTCATGGCATGTAGTGATGGCCACCAGCTTGGTGGCTTTAAAAGAGGATGCTACCTCTGATGCTTATGTTCTACTTCCATTGCTGGAGGCAGCATGCTTCTGCATATCAGTTGCGGAAAACCACAGGAGGAGAGAGTATTCTTCTGCTCTGGTCCTGCTTCCAGGCTTCCTTTAGGTATCTGGGTGGCCCCTCTGACAACAGGTTGCTGTACCAGATGATCCACTGGTCTGATATAGCAGAGACTTCTTTCGCTGTTATATTCTTGTTAGCATTATTCATATGAACATAGAAAGATTCCTTATGGGGAGTCTGACCATCGTCCATCTAGCCCAGTGTTCTCTCCACTGAATGGCAGCAGTTCTCCAGGGTTTCACCCAGGAGTCATTTCCAGCCCTACCTGGAAGTTGGTGGAGACCGAACTTGGCAGATGCTCTACCACCACTGACCTTCATCGTTTATCAGACTGACCGAGAAATCCTAAGGTGGTGGTGAGGAGGAGAAACCGCCATGCCTTAAGCCAGGAGTGGCCACCATGCACCTTCAGCCACCAAGCCTTCAGCCCTTTCCCAGACTCTGCTAAGACTCTTTAGATCTCTCTTGAACATACAGTGCACTATGTGTGCACTCACTATGCATGTGTGTGTGTTTATATAGACTGCACTCATGCAAGCATTGTTTCTGCAAAGTGTCTGATCATGTCCATGGAACTGCATGCACAGAGTAGAATGATAGATAAGGGAATAAGCCAGCCATGCTTGAGTTTCCAGGTCAACTAGTGATGATTTAGTGGCAAATTAGATTCTGAAGTGCCGAAGCTCATGATGACAGCCCCTATAGGCATCCTGAAAAGAAAGTCCATGCCCAAAAGAACACATTGATCTTTAACAAAAGATTTTGAGCTGAACTACAACCTTTAGCTTTTCAATAGAATGGCACAGAATCCTTGTCATCACTTGCCAGGAAGGTCTGCCAATTACTCTGGCACTCCAGCAGATATCATCACTCCTGTTTGAGGCAGGGCGGGGATAGGATGCTGGAGCTGTCCTCTCCATCCCCACTTTTCCAACTTGTTTTTTTTGCTACCTCACTTTCCACTTGCAATCTACCGGTATTCCTAGGTTATTTCTGCCATGCAAGTAGCCTGCTCACATGCGCGGTGTAATACAGGTGCATCCTGCAGAACTCTGCAGATCAGTTTCCATGAGGAGGGTGTTCCTGTTTCAATATACAACCCCCTCATCTTCTGAGCTCTGAATCTTTCCCCAGGAAATGATTATCTATGGTCCTTAGAAGGGGGAAGGAAAGTAGGAAGTCTTTCCACTCAGGTGAAGATTAGATCCTCCTGGAAAGGAAGTATTCCATTTTTGGAATGCCTCCTCTCCAGGAGCCTTGCTTGAGTAACAAGGTCTTCTGGATCCTTGGTCCTTCAGTCTTGACTTCTGGTTGGCTCTTTGATCCTGCCTCCTGGTTTGTTCTGACTTACTCCTCAGTCCTCACCACTGGTCTCCTCACTATTGTACTCACGACAGCTTCTGGTTCCTGATCAAACAGTCATCAATTGGAGCCAAGCAAATTTGTGCATCATCCATAAAGATATATGTGACACCCACAAACACATGGCTCTCCCTCCAATTGATTGATTGATTGATTGATTGCTTCTCTAAGAAGCTCAAGGTGGCACCCATGGTTCGCCCCTCCTCATTTAATCTCCACAACAACCCTGTGAGGTAAGCTTGGCTGTGAGGCAGTGGCAGGCCCAAGCTCACCCAGTCTCTTAGGTCTTTGTCCAACCCTATAACCCCTGCACCACACTGCCCCTCTTGATGAAAGGACGAAAGGGACGTAGGAGTGAAGACACATGAACATGACGTGGAGCAGAAATGGACTGATCCACTCATCTTTAATTGCAGCCAACACTTTTTGAATTTGGCCCGCAAACTAACGAGGAGCCAATGGAAGATCTTCACGTTCTGAGGAAATGTTTCATCATTCTGTCGAGTTCTTCTTAACAATTTGACTGCTGTGTCCTGGGACCAATGATTTGGATCTCTGATTATGAGATCAGAGGTGGGGAACCCATTTTCACCCTGAAGGCAATATTCCCTTTCAGACAACCTTCTGAGGATCTCATGCCTGTGGTGGCCATAGATGTGAATATAAATTTGACCTTTGTACATTGGGTCAGCACCAGTACACACTCATAGCCCCTCTTGCTCCTCCAGCCGGGTCTTCAAGCATTGTCAGAGTTCAACAGCGTGTTCCAGCAAGGCAGGTACACTCAGTGTGCAAAGAAGGAGAGGGGGCGTGGACTAGAGAGCGTTCCAAGGGCCAGATTGCGCAACCCAGAGGCTGCATTTGGCCTGAGGTTCCCCACTCGTGCCACAGATTGCGGCAATTTCTCTTGCAGATTCCCCTCCCCCCCCCAGTTCATATACAGTATAGGCGTACCAGAAAGCTACATCTAGCATGCAGATTGCTTCATTTTCTGCACTCCAGTTCCATTTTAGTTGTTGGTCTCTGAACATTAAAAAAAAAGAAAAAGCCACAGTGTTCTCGCAGGCCATGCTGCTGAATTATTCATTGGTACTTCATTATCTCCCTCTTGCGCAGTTCAAAGGACAGCAGAAGCATGATGGGTTGCGGCTCTTGTTTCTCAGCGGGGCGAGCAGCTTGCTACAATGTCAAGCCGTGGCACTTTCTGATTATTTACCTGAACGAGCAAAACTCCTCTGACGGCACTTTGAGCTCAAGCCACCTGCCAGATTATTCCGGAGTCGGGTCGGCTCATTATAAGGAAAGGGCGAGTTCTGGTAGAAGCCACCCAAAAAGCAGGGGTTTGGTTCAGATACAGATACATTTGGAGGGAATCGAGAAAAAGCCACAAATCAAAGGTTCATCACACAATCAACAGATTTTTTTTTTTTTTTAAAAAGGCTTGGTTTGTATTTGCCTGGTACCAAGGTGTCACCACCGAGAAGGCCTGGTATGTGGTAGCCCGATGCCTCCCCTCTGGCTGCAGGGATACCCAAGGAAGCCCTCCAGTGGAAGACCTTGCATCTGAGCCAGAAGCTGCAGTTGGTGCAGAATGCTGCAGCATGACTGCTGACCTTGTCAGCATGCAACTTCTGATGCAACCCTTATTTAAATCCCAGCTGATTTCATTGGGGGCATTGGGCATGGTTTTTATCATGCCCATCCTGCCTTTCCAGTGTGGTGGAGCCAGTGTGGTGTAGTGGTTAACAGCGGTAGACTCGTAATCTGGTGAACCGGGTTCGCGTCTCCGCTCCTCCACATGCAGCTGCTGGGTGACCTTGGGCTAGTCACACTTCTTTGAAGTCTCTCAGCCCTACTCACCTCACAGAGTGTTTGTTGTGGGGGAGGAAGGGAAAGGAGAATGTTAGCCGCTTTGAGACTCCTTCGGGTAGTGATAAAGCAGGATATCAAATCCAAACTCCTCCTCTTCTTCTTCTTCTTCTTCTTCTTCTTCTTCTTCTTCTTCTTCTTCTTCTTCTTCTTCCTCCTCCTCCTCCTCCTCTTCTTCTTCTTCTTCTTCTTCTTCTTCTTCTTCTTCTTCCTCCTCCTCCTCCTCCTCCTCCTCCTCCTCTTCTTCTTCTTCTTCTTCTTCTTCTTCTTCTTCTTCTTTAGATGCAACAACAACAAACTTTATTTGCGTAGCCTACAGGCCATTGCATCAAAAGACACATATTACAGATGCTGGTAAAAAGCCCTATATAAACCAATAAAATGAGCTGAATCAGGATTCAGCACATCTTCTTCTTCTTCTTTCATGCCATTTGGATCTCTTAATTCCAGTTCCAAAGTTGTTTTCTAGAACCACATATATGATTTTCTAGAACAATGCAATTTTATTAGTGCTGGGTTGTAATGCATGGAACTATTTAAAATGGAGGTTGACCTGTGTTATTTAAAAAATAAAGAAAAAATTCTTTGGAATATTTGAAAGTACAGTGGTACCTCGGGTTAAGTACTTAATTCGTTCCGGAGGTCCGTTCTTAACCTGAAGCGTACTTAACCTGAAACACCACTTTAGCTAATGGGGCCTCCTGCTGCTGCTGCACCGCCAGAGCACGATTTCTGTTCTTAGCGGAGTTCTTAACCTGAAGCGTACTTAATCTGAAGCGTATTTAACCCGAGGTACCACTGTATAGGGCAGGGGTAGGCAACCTAAGGCCCGGGGGCCAGATGTGGCCCAATCGCCTTCTAAATCCGACCCACGGACGGTCCGGAAATCAGCATGTTTTTACATGAATAGAATGTGTGCTTTTATTTAAAATGCATCTCTGGGTTATTTGTGGGGCATAGGAATTCATTCATATTTCCCCCAAAAAATATAGTCTGGCCCCCCACATGGTCTGAGGGACGGTGGACCAGCCCACGGCTGAAAAAGGTTGCTGACCCCTGGTATAGGGAATTTATTTTTTTTATACTGTGGCAATCTCGTTTCCAGACCTCCTTTCATTCCCCAGTGCATCAGTTTTATTCTTCTCTCCTGAAAGGCCATTGTAGCCAATATAATTCTTCCAATCAATGTTAGCCTTCTAATTTTGTGTGGATGCCTTGCCAGCACACTATGTTTTATGGGCCTGTTGATTGTCTGTGGTGAATGGGATTTCTCCAGTGCTTCCAAGGCCTAACAGTAAATTAATTACCACGATGAAGTGCTTTATTTTACTCAATTCTACTCAACTGGCTAAATGAAGGCCTTTGTGTTGTACTACGACTCATGCAGTGCCTCTCGTTATGGTCTAGAAGAAGTGAAAATGCGATTTCTTCCTTTTAGTGGCTGCCTTTCCCTTTCCACACATCCAATCTGAAACTGGCCAATGAAGTTAGAACCAGATATTTAAACTCTCCAAGCCCCAAGATGACTGCCCCCCCCCAAAAATTAGTTATTTCTTTCAAAATATCTATATACTGATTGATTGTAAACAAAAAAAATCAAAGCAGTTTACAAAAATTCAAAGCAGTTTAATAATAATAATAAATAATAAATTGTATTTATACCCCGCCCTTCCCGGCCGAAACCGGGCTCAGGGCGGCTAACGCTAATACAAAAAATACAAAAAATACAAAAAGAAAAAGAAAAACCGCCAGTTTACAAAAATTCAAAGCAGTTTACAAAAAGCCCCTCAAAAATATCAATAAGGAAAACTGACAATGTTAATTTAAGACTTTCAAAAGTGTGATTATAATTCATTGTTGTCTGGACAACCACAGATTCTCCACCACTGATATACAGCATCAGTATTGCATCCTTACTGAACCAGGTATCCTTCAGCTGTTTTGGACCACAGCCTCCATCAGCCCCAGCCAGCATGGCCAATGGTCAGGGACACCTAGAGGGCACCCATTTGGGGGATGCTAACCTCATCTATAATGAAGATGCCTTTCACATCTTTCC
The DNA here is from genome assembly GCA_034641385.1 of Darevskia mixta. Lineage (NCBI taxonomy): Eukaryota > Metazoa > Chordata > Lepidosauria > Squamata > Lacertidae > Darevskia > Darevskia mixta. The sequence goes on along the minus strand of JAWWNH010000137.1, from coordinate 2,731,087 downwards.
TTTTGAGAACGAATAAACTAGGTAACTGTGATGGGGACTGAGCAGAGTACAGAAAATATCATGTAGAATTGTCCACATAACCAGGCTTCCCTATTCTGTTTGATGGTGGAATTTTAAGATTGCCATGAGTCCTGCAGCGCTGTTGGGAACTGATGCAGGAGGAGGAAGAGACAGGTGGTGTGAATCTGGATTGGAGGAGGAGAGAGCTTCATGTTTCTGCCACTTCAGATGGGGGAACAGGGGTGTTGGCTTCTCTCCCCCACACCTTGTTGTGGAGCAGAAAGCCTCACCGGAGGTTGGACTGGAGGGGGCAGGGATGGAATAGGAGGTGCCTGCTACTAAACAGGAGCCTGAACAGGAGGGTGCAGTCTTGTCTTCTAGAACCAGGATGGGAGCAGACACACCCACCACAAAGGAGTGTATGTTTTCAATCTTGGAATTCTTGCAGGGTAAGCAAGAGAGCGCGCCATGCCTCATCTTCGAAAGCTTAGTGGGTGGGGTGTGGAAACTCATTGGGACATCACTTCCATCCAGCACCAAATGCCTTGCTCTGCTCTTGAACAGCTGAGCCCTGTGTCTGCATATGCGCCTGGACCATTCCTTGCCTGCATCTCTTTCCTACTTATATGAGCCTTTGTGTGTGTTTGGGGGTGGGAGCCAGCGCAGTGATCTCCACTGCCCCCGATTCAAGCAGTGTTTTCAGGCATGATTTGATGTTGCCTTGGCCTTACAGGTGAGGAGAAAATTACAGATTCGGATGGACTGCACTCCTATAGCAAAGCTTACAAAGGAAATGATTAAGCTGTGTTAATAAACTGCAATTTGTTTGTGACCTGGAGACAGGCAGCAGGCTTAGAATGCATTTACTGGAAATCCTCCTCTCTTTGGGGATGAGAACTCATTCAAGGACGGATATATCTCATGTAGGCAGTAGCGGATGGTGTAGTGGGGCTGTACTGCTCACCTGACCTCCATCCAGCTGGGTTGTTGCAGCAACCCAGGGTGAAGAAGGGGGCAGGCGAGGTGGCGATGAGGTCAGCATGGTGCAATGAGATGGCTGTAAAAGACGATTACCCAAATTCATGGAGGAGAGGGCAATCGAAGACTGCTAGCTAGGAGGGCTGTGGTTTGCTTCCATGGTTGGAAGCAGTAATGTTCCTGAAAACCAGTTGCTGGAAACCTCAGGGAAAGAGGTTGTCCTCTTGTCCTCACGCCCTGCTTGAAGGTTTCTCACAGGCCTCTGATTGGCCTCTGTGAAAACAGGATCCTGGACTACATGGGCCACTGGCCTGATCCAGCAGACTCCTCTTCTGTTCTTAAATCAGAAACTGTAGCAGAGAAACAACAGCTTGACAAACATTTCGACATTCCTTGAGCACAGCCTATTGAGGGACATTGCTACAAGTCAACTGAGTGTAGCAAATGCGATCAATGCCATGCATCATTTAGAAGATTCCATTGTCTTCATACACTTTCACTTTCAAACAGAAGAAATGTAATAGATTGAGAATTTTGAATAGAATATATCTTGTCTTTCTCCTTCTCTCTAACAGCATGGAAACACCAGAGCACTGCCTTATACCATCAGATCTTTGGTCTATCTAGTTTAGCATTGTCGACACTGACCGGCAGTGGCTCACAAAGGAATATTTCCTAACCCTGCCTGGAGATGCCAATAATTGTACCTGGGACTTTCTCCATGCTTCACCACTGAGCCATAAGTTGCTTAAACAGCAACTTAAAAGAACTGAATGAAGACCATTTTGATTCTTTATGAAACAAAATGATGCACTTGCCACGGGAGACAAGGCAGAGCACCCCATCTTCCCACCACTGCTGCACACTGCTGCTTCTTGCCTCAAACATAGCTGAGAAGCCACTACAAGTCTTGTGAGGCTTCAGCAAGGTTTCTGGCCAGGCAACTACAGGCAATGAGGGCTTCTGTGGCATGCCAGTGGCTGGCCAAAAGGGGAAACTCATTCTGGCAGCCTGGAAGGGATTGGTCCTGCATCAGAAGGGTGCTGCTGCTGCTCCCAATCTTCTTCTTGGTGTGGCTCATGGTGGGTTCAGCCTTGACATACATTCTGGTAATATTCATTTCCCTGTCGTTCAATTTCAGTTCCATCAGGATGAGAGCATGAGGGTTTTTCCACCTCATCTCTCTCACCACTCCTGCAGCCCTTGGAAGAACAGGGGGGGGGGGGTTAGATGTTCCCAGTTCATCCTTCTCTGAGCTCAAGTAGGGAATTCATCTGGAAAGGGGTGTGTCTGTCTCCCCCATCACTTCTCAGGGTTATTGCAGGTTGAGACTTCCAGAAAGAATATGTCTGAGGAATAAGCTAGAACTGTGGGATTTGGGGAGAGCTCTAAAGGTGCTGCCCCTCCCCACAAATGAGGAGCAGTATTGGTTGTGAATCTCCATCTACTTTCAGCCTATGTTTATGTGTAAATAAACCATATACAGTGGTACCTCAGGTTACGTACCCAATCCGTTCCGGGATGCCGTTCACACCCCAAAAAGTCCGCAACCTGAGCGGCAATATTGCGCATGCACGAAAGCGTGATATCGCGCTTCTGTGCATGCGCAAACTGCACACAATGCTTCTGCGCATGCGCAGACCACGCACAATGCTTCTGCGCATGCACGCATGGCAAAACCCGGAAGTAAACGCTTCCCGGTTTGCTGCATTCGCAACATGGAAAAACGCAACCCACAGCTATCGTAACCCAAGGTATGACAGTACTTAACAAGGCATCTAAAAAGCTGCAGAATCTGTTGAGGGATGAGGATGGAAGGAGCAAACAGCACGTTAGATTTATTTTTCAGGTATTTAGAAGTGTGACTTCAGTTAGCAACTGTGTAACATGCAGAAGCAACATTTACACCAAAGCTAATAGTGATTGCCTTGCAAACACAGTTCAGAAAGACACTCAGTCTCAAGTAGAAATCACCCTCTCAGATTCAAGAAAAGCAGCCTTCATAATGTGGAGTGGATTATGTGTTAGCTTTTCCTTTTTGCACATTTACATGAATCAACAAATCGGAAGCAGAGATCCTCAGTTCTGGAAAGGGATGGATATATCAAAAACACGATGAGAAGCTTTCTTAGGGCCCAGCTAAACTTTCGTTTCTCCTGTGATGTCTAATCATGAATTTGAAAGGATTTTATTTTTTCGTCCTGCCACCTTCCGTTTACTGCTGGATCTGAAGAAATGGCAAGTATTTGGTAGTAAACAGTGGGTTTTCCTGGAGGAAGCGGTGGGATAAAAATACAAGACAAAAACACTCTCAGAACCATGACTAGACATCATGGGACAAACGGAATCCCTTATGTGGAATTGGGACATTAGTCCATATAGCCCAGTATTGGTAACTCTGGTTGGCAGCAGTTCTCCAAGCCAGCTGTTAGGCTGAGATCTAACCCTAGTGTGTTGCTGTGGTTTCAGTGTTGGACCTGAGAGGACAAGGTTCAAATCCTCACTCCATGACCTCTGGCCAGTTACTGCCTCTCCGTCTAACCTGAAGGATTGTTTATGGGGATTGAATGACGATGGGGAGAGCTATGTACTTCAGCTCCTGGGTGAAAAAAGATAGGATATAAATGCAATAAAATAAATTATTTTCCCCCCTAGAACCTCCTGAAGGCAGAGCAGTTGCTCTACCACTAAGCTAGAGCTCTTCTCCTTGTAGGGGGTCCCTGGTACCTGCATAGATAAAGTAGAATGCCATAGCCCTTGCTCAACAGAAGGCTTCTGTAAGCTTGCATGTGCATACAACTCTTTGCACTGCTATTTCCCTGCTGCTTTCATGAGATGGTGTGGGTGGCATGTCCTTTTCTGCTGTGACTTTTTAATAAGATTGTGCAAGTCATTATGCAGAGGGAAGGACAAATTCACAGCTGCAGTATACCTTGGAGACCAGAGGTGGGCATACCCACAAGATAATTATTGTTGTTTAGTCATTCAGTCATGTCCGACTCTTCGTGACCCCATGGACCAGAGAACACCAGGCACTCCTGTCTTCCACTGCCTCCCACAGTTTGGTCAGACTCATGTTGGTAGCTTCGAGAACACTGTCCAACCATCTCATCCTCTGTCGTCCCCTTCTCCTTGTGCCCTCCATCTTTCCCAACACCAGGGTCTTTTCCAGGGAGTCTTCTCTTCTCATGAGGTGGCCAAAGTATTGGAGCCTCAGCTTCAGGATCTGTCCTTCCAGTGAGCACTCAGAGCTGATTTCCTTCAGAATGGATAGGTTTGATCTTCTTGCAGTCCATGGGACTCTCAAGAGTCTCCTCCAGCACCATAATTCAAAGGCATCAATTCTTCAGCAATCAGCCTTCTTTATGGTCCAGCTCTCACTTTCATACATCACTACTGGGAAAACCATAGCTTTAACTATACGGACCTTTGTCAACAAGGTGATGTCTTTGCTTTTTAAGATGCTGTCCAGGTTTGTCATTGCTTTTCTCCCAAGAAGCAGGCGTCTTTTAATTTCATGACTGCTGTCACCATCTGCAGTGATCATGGAGCCCAAGAAAGTAAAATCTCTCACTGCCTCTGTTTCTTCTCCTTCTATTTGCCAGGAGGTGATGGGACCAGTGGCCATCCCCTTTATGCTTTGCTTATGGGTACCGAGAGATATCTGGAATAAGAGTGCTAGATTCCATAGACCTGATATATCAATGCAGTTCCTATGTGCTTAGTGAGCACCAAGTGAAGGTGTTCTGGTGACTTCAAAGCTACCATCTATGCCTTATTTACACTGAGTGCACACTGCATTATGGAAGTGAATTGTGGGCAACTTACAGTCACCAGGAGCAATGCCTCAGCACCTTCCACATGCACTGTGTCAGGAAGATTTCAGGCATCACCTGCCTCAAACAAAGATGCGCTCTCCCAAGCTCACATTCCCAGCATATTTGCACTTCTGTCTCAGCGACGTCTACGCTGACTTGGTCATGTCCACAGAACAGAAAATGGCAGGGTCCCCAAGGACGTGCTGGCCTCAGGCACCAGGGCCATTGGCAGACCAACTCTGTGTTACAAAGATGTTACAAGGAAACATGAAGGCTGGCAGCATCAACCCTGCCATGTGGGAATCCCTTGCAGATATATGCAGTGCCTGGAGAGACAGAGAGAGACAGGTCATGCATCCACAGCAGTGACCAGGGGAGGGGTGGCCGCTGGAATAGTGCAGAAAGAAGAAATGCCGTGCTATACCGGCATCAGCACAACTGGATGCCTTCATCTGCCCCAGCTGCAACAGAACATGTCTTTTGCAGTGTTATGTACTGAGCTGAATCCTGGAACAATAGGATCCAAAATGCAGCAGTCTGATTGGTCCTAGAACAATAGGATCCAGAATGCAGCAGTCTGATTGGTCCGCAGGAGCCACCCAATCCAGCTCCAGGTGGAAGTGAATCAGCGACCTGATTGGCCTGCAAGAGCAGCCAATCAGGCTCCTGGATGAAGGGAATCAGCAACCTGATTGGCCTGCAGGAGCAGCCAATCAGGCTCCTGGAGGAAGTGAATCCGCAACCTGATTGGCCTACAGGAGTAGCCCGGAATTAGCCAATCACGTGGGGCCCATTGTGTAAATAATGTATATATAGCAGACATTTTGGGGAAAGACTCATTCATTGCTACTATGAGCTGAATAAAGAGCATGAAATTCCCACTTGACTCTGAGTATATTTCATACAATAAGTATTGGTCTCTACAGCTACAGCAGACGCTGTTACTCTCCAACAGTTTGACTTCACTCCCAAAGGCGCATTCCTCCATTGCCTCCTGAGACAGACAGATGCCAATGACAAGAACTCAGTGACCATTTCTATTTACTTACTAGAAGCATGAATATCATATTTAGGTTTACAAGGCATATTCTCCGTTTGTCCTTATTTACCAGGGACGGCACCCATTTCCTAATGCCAGGGCCTGTAAAAATCTAACATGGAATGGAAATAGGCTGATCTGCACTCTCTGGAAGAATCAACAGTCTGCTGTTAGCCCTACTCCAGTTTGAGCTGTCTGAGCCCTGAAAGGACCATTGCCTTGTTAGGTAGCCACTGTCGCCAACCGTATGGGGGTGCACTGGGAGCGGGCTTTTGGAATACAAGGAGCCTAGAAGGGCAACATGCTCTGATCTGGAAGATCCCAGAGCATAGCAGCAGTGATGACTCCTTTAGTGATGACCTTTCCTCATCTGAATCATCCTCTGAGCTGGGGGGGGGGATCAAGACTGGGGAGGGGGAATGATATCTCTCAACCTGGGAGGTATCATATAGCCATCAAGGCTAGTGGCAAGAGAAAGCAACTAATAACTTTAATAATAATACTAGGAGTAATAGGCATTGAGAGACTCATTGTCTGAATTTGTCCAATTCTTTTTTAAACCCGTATAAACTACCCATCACATCATGGGGCTTTCTATTGCATTAGTTACATGCTGTGCGCGGAAGGGGTTCCTTTTGCTTGTCCCGAATCTCCTGCCATCCCATTTCATCGGATGCCCCTGAGATCTGGCCTTGTGTGTGTGAGAGAGAAAGGAGTTGCAATGTGTCCCTGTTTCCATTATTGAAAAGTTGGAGGGCAGGAGGACCTGGCTTTGGAAGCACGGAGGAGGAACGGATGAAATCTGATTGCTACTGCCCACCCTTTTGCTCCTTCTCCGAGGGAACGCTTGTCATTTTTAAGCCTCACTGGCTTAATCTCCAGAGAATTAGAAGTCTATTATGTAAATTGCATCCTTACCATTCAGACCCACGGTGTGTGACTTCAGAGCAATCTGCAGTGTGGCACATAAAAGCAAGGATTTATGTGTGCTTTATTCCAGACACACACACACACACACACACACACACACACACACACACACACACACCCTGGCATTTGCTGTCCTCAGGGTGCAATTCACAAGGACCCGGTTAAAGCTGGTATGCGCCCCAGAATCAGGATGTAAAATTAGCCCCACCATAGTATAGCAACACAAAACACCCAATAAAAAAAAAGAAACAAATGAAAAGCTTCTTTTGCAGGGAAGGGTAATAATTATGGGCTGTTGATTTCAGGTAGTGGAACCTGCAAAGTCACTGGGTGAGCCTAGGGAAACTGCTGTCTCCCAGCCTTTGCAATATAGAGAGAATGATACTTACCTAACCTACCTTTCAGGGTTCAGGGGTTATTAAGAGCATTATGTGCTTTGAACTCAATAAATCTGATTTTATTTTGGGGATAATAGTATTGGAGGAAGATTGATAAACCAGAAGGGCTGTATATGATATGTGTGGGATGTGATACACATAGCAGTCAAATACAACATTCCTAGAGTGGACATAAAAATGGGATGTCTGGACCATCCAGTCGGAACTTCCTGTTTCCTCCTGGGCTGGGACAGACTTCCTCTGCATGTGACTAGAGGTGGGTGTGACCTCACCTGGACAGGTAACAAAACAGCACAGGGGAGGCAGCCATCTGTCTCTCTGACTCCATTCCTCGAAGAAGCAACATCTTCTTAGTCTGAGATGCTCTCTTGGCTTCCAGGTTCCAGCCAAGAGAGGACAAAGGAACTATCTCCTTATGGGATAGATTCCAAGTGTATATATTTTGTAACTTAAGTCTGCCTTCTGGAATCCATTTGTGAACAGAATGTGTGTGAGTAAACTCTTTTATACTTTTATACAAGACTGTGTCGTGTCTTTCTTTTAATGAGGGACTAAAGGGAAAATTACCAGGAAACTTATTTTAGAGGCTTAAACAAGCCTGGCAAAGACATTATCCGCTGCACTGTCAGAAAGTTTTTCCTGATGTTTAGTCAGAGTCTCCTTGCTTGTAACTTGAAGCCGTTGGTTCATGTCCTCCCCTCCAGAGCAGAAGAAATCAAGCTTGCTCCATCTTTTATGTGATAACCCTTGAGATATTTGAAGATGGCTATGTTGCTGGAAGGGGACGCGGGCAGCGCTGTGGGTTAAACCACAGAGCCTAGGGCTTGCCGATCAGAAGGTCGGCAGTTTGAATCCCCGCGATGGGGTGAGCTCCCGTTGCTTGGTCCCAGCTCCTGGCAATTCTAGCAGTTCGAAAGCACGTCAAAGTGCAAGTAGATAAATAGCTACCGCTGCAGCGGGAAGGTAAACGGCGTTTCCGTGCGCTGCTCTGGTTCGCCAGAAGCGGCTTAGTCATGCTGGCCACATGACCTGGAAGCTGTACGCCGGCTCCCTCGGCCAATAATGCGAGATGAGCGCCGCAACCCCAGAGTCGGTCATGACAGGACCTAATGGTCAGGGGTCCCTTTACCTTTTTATGTTGCTGGACTCCAGCTCCCATCAGCCCTGGCCAGAACATCCACAGGCCAGTGGTTTGGGAAACTGTAGTCTAACGACATCTGGAGAGTCACAGGTTCTCCATCCATGGTCTAAGGTTACATCATAATGCAAACTTGCTGAGCTAAGCAGGTGTAGGTTTGGTCAGGGCTTGGAAGGGAAACCACCTAGGAATCCCATGTCTGCCACCCTGAGTTCTATAATGGAAGAAAGGTGGGCTATAAAAGAAGTAAACTTGTTTTTAAAATAGCACTTAAGACATAGTGGTTGAAGGACTTCCTTCCCACTAGTTTAATGCATGCTCAAAGGGCATGCTCACACAACCTCAAAGGGTTTGCAAGCTGAACAGGGTTATATTTTGCCAATCCTGCAGACAAGCAGTCAGTATTTCATTTTCTACAAATACTTCTGAGTATCAGTTGCTGGAAACCACAGGAGGGAAGAGTGCTCTTGTTTTTGGGTCCTGCTTGCAGGTTTTCCACTGTTTTCTGGGTGGCCACTGTGAGAACAGGATATTGGATCAGATGAACCATTGGCCTCATCCAGCAAAGTCAGTTCGGCATATATGCATTCACTTTCTATATGAAAACATCCGATTTAAAAGCTTTTCTAGGGATTGTAAGGGAGTAGTGTTGGTGATGTTCTGGGCACTGGCCAATCTTTACCTACTAAACCAGTTGTGAAACTGCTCCAGGATGGTAGGGGAGTTGGGTTGGTGAGGTTCTGAGCACTAGCCAATATTTGCCTATTGCATCTGACTTTTCCTTACCTCAACATGAACCATATTTGAGAACCTGCAGAAATAGGTTTTCTTAACCGTTCGCTGCACATTCAGAAAAAAAAATGCATGCCTATTTTGAGGGCAGCCACTCTCAAAATATCTGCTTTTCCCCAGTCTTCAATCACCCAGGCCTCCAGATTCAAAACATTATTCTGCAGGCAACAAAAGGCAATTCTCAAGTAGGCTTTGAACGAAATAAAAAGTTAGGTAAGCTGTTTTGTAAAATGATGGCACAGTGTTCTTTGTTCATTGTACTTTCTCTGAAAATTTAAGAGCTGTGTAAGAGCCGTAATGGCCATTAAGGATGGCTGACCTGCTTTTCCAACCCTGTATTTGATATCTAAAACAATTAAAAGAATATGACAAGTCCCCCTGACTATACTGCGGTTGCTGTGATCACCTTTTGGATGACCTGATTGGCTTGCTTTACTGATGTGGGAAATGGCAGAAATCAGAGGGTAGTCCAGAAGGGGATTTGGATAAATTGTCCTTTAGCAAACCCTGTCATCTGTTGTTGGCCCCTGATATTATTATTATTATTATTATTATTATTATTATTATTATCATTAGTGGGTTTGTTCTGGGTGGTACGCAGGGGTATGCATACCCCTAAACATTTTGTGAATCTTTGTACTTTTGTCCATTTACTGTATTTCGTTCCCCCGATGTGAACAATAAAATGGTGATTTTCTTGAGTCAAAATGAGAGTACTCCTAAACATTTTTTTTTAGAAAAAAAGCACTGATGATGATGATGATGATGATTAAAATTTGTATACCACCCTTTAGCCATAGATTTCAAGGTAGTTCACATCATCTTACTTCGTAGTGGGAGCAGGTAGCAGCACTGGGCATCTGAGAACTGCTACTGATATGCAGATTTTTTAAAGGGAGGTCCAGGGAAGGTTTCGAACACTGATCCTGCTACAAGACACAGGTGGTGCTGTGGTCTAAACCACTGAGCCTCTTGGGCTTGCCGAACAGAAGGTCGGCGGTTCAAATCCCCATGACGGGGTAAGCTCCCGTTGCTCTGTCTCAGCTCCTGCCAACCTAGCAGTTTGAAAGCACGCCAGTGCGAGTAGATAAATAGGTACCCTTGTGGCAGGAAGGTAAATGGTGTTTCCTTGCATTCTGGTTTCTGTCACAGTGTTCCGTTGTGCCAGAAGTGGTCTCGTCATGCTGGCCACATGACCCAGAAAGCTGTCTGTGGACAAACGCCGGCTCCCTCGGCTTGAAAGCGAGATGAGTGCCGCAACCCCATAGTCGCCTTTGACTGGACTTAACCATCCAGGAGTCCTTTACCTTTTTTACTTAAGGCATCTGTGTCTGTCCGAGGCTACCAGGTTCTGACACGAACCCTGACCAAATATCCATGATTTGGCATGGACATTTTTAGGAAGGAGAAAGGCTGTGTCTTAGTTATAGAGCATCTGCTCTGCATGAAACAGGTCCTAGATTCAACCTTCAACATCTCCAGGTAGGACTGCCTGAAACCCTGGGGAGCTGCTGCCAGTCAGTGTAGGGAATGCTGAACTAGATGGACCAGTGCCCTGACTCAGTGCAAGTCAGCTTCCTTTGACCCTTTGTTATGATAAGAATAAACTACTTGTTTTCATCAGATAACGATGTGCTGTACATAAGTGTAACTTATCCTAAACTGTTGGAATACGGCAGTAAATAAATGTAAGTAAGAAATCATTATTTACTATGTACCCCTCTATAGCATGTTCTGCACATTTTATGTTCATCCTTCTTATCTTTACGTTTCCTCGCAAACTGCCGGGTTTTTATCAGTTTATCTTTTAAAAACATATTGTCCATTTCAGAGAGGTTTTCTTTTGTTTTAAACAACACACATAAATAGATACTGCACCAAGAGATAAATATCTGCTGCCTTCACTCTGAGTTGGCTTAATGATGCAGTTAGGGGACTAAATCTGGTTGGCTATATAGTGCCATCACAGGGGTACCATTGCCTTTACTCGGAGTTGACTTCATGATGCTGTCCTGTCATTGGCTCTGCTTGACATCAGCCTGAATATGTGACCGCCCAGTGAGAGGAATTGTGTAGGAAGAAAAAAGGAAGGAATATGCTGTTTGTGGGGATCATTTTGACTTCCTCGAATTCCCCCTAAAATATCCACATGCATTTTTGTGTGTGAAAACCTTACTTTTAACGAAGTGTGGGTGAATAGAGCAAATACCAGTTCTACTAGACTCAAATATTATGCACTTTTGATGTGGTTACCAGCTAGCTGTGCATAAACCATGATCCCATCCATGTTTTCTTGGAAGTAAATCCCACTTACAGTGCAATCCTATGCAGCTCTGCTCTGTGGAGTTCAAAGAGACTTACTTCCATGTTAAGTGTGTACAGGAATGCAGCTTTAATCCTAAACAGCACACACAGTATTTTCATTGTAATTTTATTTCAACTGGTAACATCACTTGTAAATAGCCTGAATCTGTTAGCCTGATCCTCTATTCCCTTTCCCCTTTCCTCTTCTATAAAGAAACCCTTTCTGGGACCCCACATTTAAATTCTTCTCTGGTCTCCTTGTTGGCCCTAGTAGGACCAACTTGTCCAGTTAACCATGGTGATCATTTGTTGTCTACTGACTGGGGTTTTTGTATCTCCCCAAAATGACCCCTGAATTTTTGAATTTTATTGATATTGATGCTGCATTTTATGTTGTATTTTATGCTGTTTTATGGTCACATTTTAATCAATGTTTTATATTTGCTATTAGCTGCCCTGAGCCTGGTTTTTAAACCTGGAAGGGCGGGGTATAAATAAAAAGTTGTTGTTGTTGTTGTTGTTGTTGTTGTTGTTGTTGTTGTTGTTGTTATTATTATTATTATTATTATTATTATTATTATATGACTCTTTGGGCACACTATGCCTAGCTATCCTAGAGAGGACATTTCTCTTCCATTTGTAAATTCAACAGTACACAACTGAACCAAAAATAATGCTAAATTTCCCTGTATAAAACACTCATTTTGATTCACAGGTATCCATGCATATATATTGCGAATTTCACATATCCACCTTTTTTCCTTGCTGGCTTGGCAGTTCTGATACTGATCAATATTCTCCTCTGCTCAATTTAGGTCAGACAGTAGGATGCTAATAATACAGATCACAGTCTGCACATTAAATTTCCTGTTCTTAACCTTTATGAAGGCTCTCTGTTCCTCAGACCCAATGCTAGGTTACTTAACTTGGGAGCAAAAGAAACATTTTGCGTAGGCAAATTGTGGTTCGGGCATCTTAGGCAAAGGGAGAGGAAGCTGTGTTCTGCCACATATGGTTCTACTCCAACTTCCATCAGCCCCATGCACCATCACTAATGGTCAAGGATGGTGGACCTGTAGTCCTGTTTAGAACAGGATTACAAAGTCTAGAACACAGGTGAAGAACACAGGTGAACCCTCTGATGGCTACATTCCCTTCTGGGCCAAAGTGGGCAGAGCAACAAATGCAAATTTTAACTTTACAATACAGTATGCTAGATTCTTCACAGTCACACGTTGCTCTCTCTCCTCCATTTAGTCAGCCATACAATGCAGCTGGGCAAAACGCCCAAGGAGAATGAAGAGCAGGACTTCTGAGGAGTGTGGCTCAAGTAGGCTGTGGCCTGAGGAGACCCACAAGGGACAGCTAGGGAAGTTTGGGGGCAACATTTGACCTCTGAGCCTGAATTTCCCCATCCTAGTCTAGAGGAACACCACCCTCAGTCTTAGAGCCATTCCCACCATTTTTTTGAGGGGGCGAGATGACTTTGCCACACTCCTTCTCCCCTGGAAGAAGAGGGGAGGTAGTATCTCCCTAGGTGACAATGTTATGACTTGATGGGTGATTTAGCCCAATGGGGAAAGGTGGTGACAGATTTTTCTAAGCTTGCTCCACCCCACACTCTTTACTTGGCACCCTCCCTCCCTTTTGCAGTGGGTTTACAGGCTGGTCTACTGTTTTTCAAGGGCTGAGTAGAATTTGGAGGTGCAGAGACCCTAATTGATCAGGGTCTTATTTTTTTACTGTTCCATACTGTTGGGTGATGTTTGTTAGAGTGGCATTCCTTCAGTTTGGCTAATTGGCATGTTGTCTGGGCAGGTGAGAAGATGTCAGAAATAATGGAACGCTTACTTGAGGCAGTGTTGAGTTGTGGGCAGTGTGGTGTAGTGGTTAAGAGTGGTAGACTCTAATCTGGGGGACCGGGTTCGCGTCTCCACTCCTCCACATGCAGCTGCTGGGTGACCTTGGGCTAGTCACACTTCTCTGAAGTCTCTCAGCCCCACTCACCTCACAGAGTGTTTGTTGTGGGGGAGGAAGGGAAAGGAGAATGTTAGCCGCTTTGAGACTCCTTCGGGTAGTGATAAAGCGGGATATCAAATCCAAACTCTTCTTCTTCTTAGTCACTGTTGTCAAGCATGGGCTGTGGGTGCTGGGAAGTGCACTTTGACCTGACAGGCACATGGGGCTGAATGTTGGTCTCTTGCACCCACGTCCACATTGTGTGGGGGGGAGGGTCTTAGGAAACCTGACTGCATGCCCACAGAGTGCTGCTGTTAACTTGCCCAGGTGATGGGGGTAGAAATTACCCCCATCTATTAATGAACGCCTGGCTGGACCTTTGTTGATTTGGTTACATTGGTTGAATCTGACTAGTTAATTGGTTTGCAAATCCTCAGGTGGTTATATTTAATAAAAACAACCTATTTATCCACATTTGGTTGTCTTGGCTCTTCCTGGTGTGCTGGCAATGTTCCTGTAAGGATATGGTATGGCTGTATAGCAAGCATGGTGTGATGTCTACTTTGCGATACCAGTGTGAAATTGAAATTCAGGTATGGCACAGCTGGGGCCAACTGATGATAGCTGCAGGGAAACAAGAAGAAGAATAGGAAATATTGAACTGGTCCTTCCACCATTAAGTTGCTGCTTCCTATTGCAGTGGTTGAGAGCCACCAAGCCACTTTTGGCCATCGACAGAGTGGCCTTCTTCACAAATGTGTGTTTGTGAGTCACCGATGATCTGATTTGGAGTTCCAGTCAACTGCAAATAGTTTTGTGGATGTGTCCTGAGGAAAAAGTGTTTTTGCTTTTAGTGTGCAGTAGGACACAGAATGGAGAGTTTGGAGGAGGGGAATTGTGCAGTTGGAAAGCTAATAAGGTGAAGCTGGAGAAACATGGGTGAAGTTGGATGTGTCAAGTGTATATGTTTATTCAGCACTTAAATGTCAAGCAGAGTCATTCAAGGATAGCATGTACCCAATGGTAGAATGTGTTCCATTTCCATGCTTAAATCAATCTGCTCAAACCATACTAAAACACATCCTTCTTTTGGGGTGGTAAGACAGGTAAGACTTCATCGCATCCTTGTGAATCCCCCATAAAATACTCCTAATCTTTTTGTGCCTGTAGATTATTGAACTCAGGCAGGTTCATAAATGACTCATCGCTGTAGAGTAGATAAGAAAAACTGGCTCCTATGGAGAAACTGCCACTCATGCAAGGGTGTAAGCAATGAGCAAAGGACACTTTGAGCTTGTTCATTTATACTTCAGCCAGATGGGTGGGGTGTTGTTGTTGTTGTTGTTGTTGTCGTCTGGGGAGTATCTGATGGGGATTTTGTGCAACTGGGGAATCTGCTTTTAAAAACAACTGAGGATCAGTTCAAACTAGAACTGATGATTTCTCATACCAATATGGACACAGGTTTTGGGTACAGAATACAGGATTCTGAGAATATGAACTCTCTTAAAAAAAAGAAAACCCAGCCCCCCTAAGTTTATAGTCTCCTGGCTGTGAAAATAAACAGAATTACTAAATGTAGGTGGACAATGCCTCATGACTCAGAAGCTACAGAAGGAACTGGGAAAGCTTTTTAGCAGGTGGGTTGTAGGCAATTGGAGCCCTACATACCTTTTGGCTCCTAGCATAAATAGCTACTGATAGCTATCAGATGTTCTTATCAATTTCACACAATGCATAATTAACTTTTGGAATTCGTTTCCACGGAATGTGATAGTGGTCAGCAGCTCAGTTGGCTTTTTAAAGAAAACAAAACAAAAGCGTTAGACACACCATGGCAATTGTATCTCCTGCCATGATGCAGAAGTCCTCTGCTGTTCTCAGCACCGAGACTGAAAATAAGACAAAAGCATCCTTGCGTGTGCATTGTCTTTAATTAGCTGGAGTCTGCTTAGCATTTCAGGCAGCATTAAGGAAAGTTTGCACGCTCAACATGAATCAAGAATTACATTTAAATTACCACCGTCGCTTCCTTTTGCAGGTCCACAATCTATGATTATGAGCTCAAATGGTTATAATCAAAGCATCATTAGGTTCCCAAATTAACACATATCAAATGAGAGGGAAGAATGGAATTCTAACACGGTGCAGAATTGCATGGTCTCACGGAGAGCGGTTAGAGCTCGCCCCACTGTGACCTACATAGAACTGGCGGGAAATTGGTGGTGGCCCTGTCACACGTAAGTGCCATCAAATAAAGGCGAAACAAAGAAAAACGTGACGAACACGGTTGAGAAGCAACGTTTATCCACCTGTGAATTGGCAAAGCCAACCGGACTTCTTAACAGACTTCTTGTAACTTTAGAAAAGAAACATAGACAAGGAGCAGAGTGAATAAAACGCATGCTTATGAAGACGCAACTATTAAGCAATGGTTTGTTCATTTGTTTGACTTTCTGTTTAAGAATATAGGTTCGTGCCAAGAGTACATCTAGCCAAGCACCAGTGGTGGTTTGTGCAGGGTGTGTAGGCAGTGGCACACACTTGACAGCAGCATTGTGCTCTTTGGGACGGGGTGACATGAAGACAAGGGGACTATGAGGTGACCCCAATGAGTGTGTGTGCCTGCAGGGCAAGCCAGTACCACCAGAAGTAGCCCTAACCTCACTGTCATGCTGCCCTGACCCATACACATCCTGAGGAGTGTGGTGCCATGGCCAGCAGGAATCCACTGCCTCTCCACCCCACCCCCATAAGCCATTGCTGCCTAGTATTTTGTCTCCCCCAGTGGCCAGGTGGATGCCCACAAAGAGAACGAGAAGGCAGTAGCTGTCCCCTGCAAGCAACTGATAGAGCATATGCACTGTGTTTGTTGACTATCCATGGCCACCACTGCTGGTCGCCTGCCTTGGGCAGCTCGTAGCAGCTGCTGGAGAGTGGGCAAGTAGGGGGAGAGGTTGCAGCTGCCAAGGCCCAGCCCTGTGTGATGTGCCAGCTTTGAGGGGTAGACAGAGGGCAGGGTCACCCTGGGTGGGAAGAAAGGGGGAGCAAAGCGGAGCGCAAGGAGTCTTGATCTCTCTCTCTCTCTGTATGTATGTATGTATGTATGTATGTATACTGGTGTATGTGTGTGTGTGTGTGTGTGTGTGTGTGTGTGTGTGTGTGTGTATATATATATATATATATATATATATATATATATACCAGTATATATATATATATATATATATATATATATATATATATATACACACACACCACATTTTTCCATGTATAAGGGTAGGTTTCCCCCCTAAAAAAAATGTCCAAAATTTGGGGGTGTCTTATACACGGAGGCCATCTCCCCCCATTTTCTTAAATCAGAGTCCCCAAAAATAGGGGACGTCTTATACATGGGGGCGTCTTATAGACGGAAAAATACAGTAATCTTTGTTAAATTTTCTGTTTTACACTTAGAATACTCATTTAAACATCCTTAAAATATCAATGACTTCCCTTCTTCTCTTTCAATGGTTCACCTTGAATATCATAAATCCCTGCATATTTTACATAAACTAAACAATTCAGTATTCCATTATTACACCCATCAAAACTTATTTTTTGATGGGTGCAATAATTCAACTTATTCAACTTACACTGTTGAATTTATCTTATTGCTGCCAACGTTTTCAAGTGTACACAATCCCCCCCATATATTCAATAATCATTTTGCAGTCTTCTCTAAACGTATGTTCTTCTTGCTCTCTTGTTCTATATGTTAAGTCTGCGAGTTGTGCATATTCCAGTAGCTTAAGTTGCCATTCTTCTTTAGCTGGGACCCCACTCATTTTCCATTGATCTTCTTTTTTAAAAGGTTTGTGCATCTGCCTCTAATCTTGCCCCTTCCTGACATTTATTTATTGGTGTGTGTTTTTCTTTTTTTGTAAATCTACCAAAGAATAAAGTAAAACTGGGATTAAGGGGTTTTCTCAGGACGGTGGGGTGTGTGTGTGCTGTGTCTCGTTGCTGTAGTGGTGGTGGAAATGCTATGCGGGCAGGGGAACAAAAATGGGGGGTCGAGGAGGGTCATGGGGGGGAGTGAGAAATGTCTCTATTTTCATCTGAGGAATGTTCGAGGGTATGCTATTCCTTTGACAACTACTGAAGACCTTCCACTTTCAACAGGCCTTTAAAGTTGTGATATTACCCAGTCTGCCTCTGTATCGGTATGGTTTTTATGATGTTTTAAAGAAGCTCTGTTATTTTATCCCTTGTTCTCTTCCCTGAGCTCCTTTGAGAAGAAGGGTGGCATATTAATCACCAGACCCTGTGATCAACATCTGAGGTTTGGAGGCTGGCGATATGAGAACGGGGACTTTTCTGTGGTGGCCCCCCATTTGTGGAATGATCTCCCCAGGAAAGCTCACCTGGCACCTTCATTACATATATTTAGGCACCAGGCAAAAACATTTCTCTTCTCCCAGGCCTTTGGCTAATTAAACAATCTATGGCCTTTTAATCAGGGATGGGGTTTTGTTTCGTTTGTAATTACCTTGTACATATTTTTGTTTTTATACTGCCCTGTGTTCCTCAGATGAAGGCCAGTATATAAATTTAATCAATAAGAATAATAATTAAGTAATTAATCGACTTTCTGCTGTAAAGACGTCCACCTTTAGCCCATAAGTGATACACTAAGAAGCAATGTATTTACATCTTGTCTTACCTGAACTCCTATTATTGAAAATTTCATTGAATGTGCATGCTAGGGTTCCGGACCTGAGTTAACCTCATAAATCTCTCAGGATAGCTTCAAGCAAAATGGATTAAAAATCCGTCCTGAGGTGGTCTAAGGTGTGTGTGTGATAAATTCATTTGTTGTGTGGCACAGCCATTTGTCACATTGACATTTATAGAATAAAGTCCAAGCGTACCCTTTGAACTCCAGCCTCTGAAAACTATCGAGTTTTATTTCCCCCACCTTCACCTACTTACTGTTACAGGAAATGAATGAAGGCCGAGACACCTTTTGCCCTTCAATTAAGTGAGCTGTTTTGGCTGTAATGCTGCTAAACCGCAGTTCAGCTGAAAGAAGTAGCCATTCCTGAATTAGACCTACCAACTGATTAAAGGATGTTTAGCTGATTGATCATCTCCCTCTTATCTGATTCATTCATTGATTAAATTTAAATACATTTGCATAAAATCTCGAGGAAGTTTTTGTTTGTAGCAAGATTTGCAAACAGCTGTGGTACGCCTGCCAGAGTCTCTGTGCTTGAAGCACCTTGGAAAGTGAAATGTTTGGAACATACACTTTAACCTTGCAATACTGTACATAGAAGTTAACCCCACTGAGTTCAATGGGACTTACTCCCAGTTAACTCTAAATAGTTAATGTTTTCTCACAATATTGAACCTGTAAAAAGGTAAAGGTAAAGGACCCCTGACAGTTAAGTCCAGTCGCAGACGACTTTGCGGTTGCGCACTCATCTCGCTCTATAGGCCGAAGGAGCCAGTGTTTGTCCGCAGACAGCTTCCGGGTCATGTGGCCAGCATGACTAAGCCACTTCTGGCGAACCAGAGCAGCGCACGGAAACGCCGTTTACCTTCCCGCCAGAGTGGTACCTATTGATCTACTTGCACTTTGACGTGCTTTCGAACTGCTAGGTTGGCAGGAGCTGGGACCGAGCAACGGGAGCTCACCCCGTCGCGGGGATTCGAACCCCCGACCTTCTGATCGGCAAGCCCTAGGCTCAGTGGTTTAGACCACAGCGCCACCCACACCCCTACCTGTAGGGGGTTCCAAAGTTTTCTGCCAGCTTCTATACTTTTTTCGTTATCTTAATGCTATGCAAACCTTTGTTTGGGGAGTGAGACATGTTGTGCCTATGTAATTATGGATTTATGTCATCTTGATGTGAAAACATGTGCATTAGGATATCAGGCTTGGTGACTACTATTGAATGAAATGCTTGGGCTACTGCAATGTGTTGTTCTTGGGGCTGCCCTTGAACACAGACTGCAATTTTGGATGGTTTGGAACACGGCTGCAAATTTGCTAAGTGAGAGTAGGAGATAGGATGCCAGTCATGCCAATTAATCTGCCATCCTCACTGGCTTCCAATCCATTTCTGAGCCTAATGCTAAGTGCTGATTTGTAATTTATTTATTTATTTGCAGTTCTACCCTTGCCTTTCCTCCCAAAGCAGTTCAGGATAGCAACCAACCAAGTGTTTAAAGAGTACACTGAAAACAAAATAAACATATATTTTAAAAGTTAAAAATATTTAAGGAGAAAAAAATTAAGTGCAGTCAAAAACCATCACAGCAAGGTTTGGGGATAAAAAATTTTCAATTTGCATTTAGAGGTGAGAACCTGAAACTTCTGAAACAATATGCAAACTGAAAGAGAAGCAAGCTTTGAAATTTACAGTTCTCTGAATTTTGCAATGCAGTTTGCCCGCCCAGTAATGTGTGCAGAAATGCATGCACTGGGATAATGTGTGTATAACGACGCATATATTAGTGCAAATAGCATATAAGGGGAAATTACTTTGCAAAACAGGAAGATATATAGAGAAATTGCATACAAAGATGTACACATCAAGAGAATCCGCACTACAGTGCTGACAATTTTTATGAGGACTTGGGGTTTGTTTTGTTTAAAAAAATAATTGTGGAGAACTAAATTTAAGACTAAATTTAATTGATGCTTTTGAACTATGGTGCTGGAGGAGACTCTTGAGAGTCCCATGGACTGCAAGAAGATCAAACCTAACCATTCTTAAAGAAATCAGCCCTGAGTGCTCACTAGAAGGACAGATCCTGAGGTTAAGGCTCCAGTACTTTGGCCACCTCATGAGAAGAGAAGACTCCCTAGAAAAGACCCTAATGTTGGGAAAGATTGAGGGCACAAGGAGAAGGGGACGGCAGAGGATGAGATGGTTGGACAGTGTTCTCGAAGCTACTAACATGAGTTTGGCCAAACTGCGAGAGGCAGTGAAGGATAGGCGTGCCTGGCGTGCTCTGGTCCATGGGGTCACGAAGAGTCGGACACGACTGAACGACTGAACAACAACAAATTTAAGACTGGAAAAATGAGAAACCAAAACAGGCAGAATCCCCAATCCCTACTCCCTGCTGGTATTTTCAAGGTTGCCAGGAAATCTCTCTTTCAGCCAGCACTACACTGGGCATCCCAGAGCATTGTGGGACTTCCTAGCTGGCCACCCAGCATCAGTTGGAGCTGAGGAGCTGTGCTCCATCACAAAAGTACTCCCACTGCTTCCATCAGGTAAACCCACCTAAGCCAGAAACCATGCCAATTAGGCCTTGCTAGAAAGGTCCTGGCAGATGAGGGCTCTCTCCAGCCTGGCACCAGTCCTGATCAATTCTGAACTAATGTTGATCATACAGTGCTGCTTCCAGGAGCTGTGTTGTCGGCAGTGACCCACGACAAGGCCTTTTTAGTGGTGGCCCCCTCTTTGTGGAATGTCCCTCCCAGTGCGCCTGTCTCCACCAATATTAACTTTCAGGAGGAATCTGAAAACATTCCTGCTTGTCCTGGTATTTGGTGGAAGAATACTGTTCCTGGTAAGCTTGAGATCATGGGGTGGAGGTGTGCTTTTAAAGTGAAATTGCTTTTAGAATATTTCAAACGGTAACTGCTTTTAAATGTTTTGAATTGTGGTTGTTTTTAGACTGTTTTAATCTGCTTTAGGATGCTTTTGGGGATTTTTGTTTTTTATCTGTTTGCTGCCCTGGGTTTCTCAGGGAGGAAGGGCAGAAGATGATAGATAGATAGATAGATAGATAGATAGATAGATAGATATAGATAGATAGAGATGATAGATAGATAGATAGATAGATAGATAGATAGATAGATAGATAGATAGATAGATATAGATAGATAGATAGAGATAGATAGATAGATAGATAGATAGATAGATAGATAGATAGATAGAGATAGATAGATGATAGATAGATAGATAGATAGATAGATGATAGATAGATAGATAGATAGAGATAGATAGATAGATAGAGATAGATAGATAGATGATAGATAGATAGATAGATAGATATAGATAGATAGATAGATAGATAGATAGATATAGATATAGATAGATGATAGATAGATAGATGATAGATAGATAGATAGATAGATAGATAGATAGATAGATAGATAGATGATAGATAGATATGCAATTCTCAAATTATCTTTGCATTTTTGGAAGAAATTCAGTAACCACCTGATTTTGTGCAAACAGACACAAAGTATGCTTGTTGCAACCAGAATCTTTGGTATCTAAGGATGTGCTTTCGCTGACATGGTCATAGAGCCATTTAGCTATGAAGTACTTCATTTCCGTATTGTCTGCACTGCCCAATGGCTCTCAAACAGCAGCAGTTTCCTCCAGCAGTAAAATACTTCATTACTGTGCCATCCGCTCTGCCAACACAGCTGGGAGTAAATTGAGTCGGCTGTGCAGACAGCTCAGAAGAACAGTACTTTTACTCCAGCAGTAAAGTAACTTATCGGTTTTCTATTGGATTTTTCCGAATGGGTTTCTCTGTACGTGTGGGTTGCCCTGAGGCAGTATCTGGCCAGCCTCCGAGATGTGACAAAAGACTGTTGATAAGCTATAATGCTCAGGTGATGAGTCTTGATGGTAACAAAGGTGTCCCAAGAAGGTTAGGTAATGGTCAGATTACTCATCCAGATTTCCTTTCTTTAGCCACCAAGAAAGGGGCAATGTTTCTTGGTGTGAAAATAATAATATACCACAGTTTTGTGGAAGGACTGTAGCTCAGTGGTAATGCATCTATCTGAGTTCAGTGCAGAAGGTCCCAAGTTCCCAACTTTCAAGTATACACAGCTTTGGCCCAGTATACCTGAAGGAGCGTCTCCACCCCCATCTTCAGCCCAGACACTGAGGTCCAGCTCAGAGGGCCTTTTGGCAGTTCCCTCATTGTGAGAAGTGAAGTAGCAGGGAATGAGGCAGAGGGCCTTCTCGGTAGAGGCGCCCGCCCTGAGGAACACCCTCCCATCATATGTCAAGTAAATAAACAACTATCTGACTTTTAGAAGACATCTGAAGGCAGTCCTATATCGGGAAGGTTTGATTTTTGATGTTTTGGTGTGTTCTTTTATATGTCGTTGAAAGCCGCCTAGAGTAGCTGCGGCAACCCAGTCAGATGGGCGGGGTACAATATATTATTATTATTATTATTATTATTATTATTATTATTAAACAAACACACATGCTGCAACATGCTATTAAGTCTCCAAGGAGCTCTTTCCAAAGGAAACCAAACCAAATTGGGTAATTGCTGTACTATGTTGTCTTCTCACTGCTCTGAGTAGAGTGTAATATACTATTGTTTTAGGAGCACTGCTGCTATATCACCCAAAATAAGGGCTAGCCTATCAATATTACTGTTACTCTCACAGAAGAATCCAGTAGCCAACCCTACACGATGACTTTCCACACCCCAATAGTATCATATATAGCCCCAATCATGGTGCAATCCTTCCATCTGGTCCTTGACTGGTTTTGTCAGTTACTAAGCCTAGCTGCTGCTGTCATGGAAACCCTTTGTGCTATGTGGGATAGCCATATGACCAGCAGTACTGCAAGTTTAAGCTTTCCTGCTTAAAGCTGACACGGCTGTGGATTTCACCTCTGTAGAGGAGAGTAGTGGTAAGTTCTAGACTTCAGCTTACCCTACAAGGACACATTGTCCAAGCAGTCATCTTTTGTAAACATGCACAGTGCATAAGAAGGAGGGGCTAACTTCCTTGGCCAGAGGACTACATTCACCCATGGCCAATTCTCTGGGTGCTGAAAGTCAGTGGAGGGTGTGGCCTAAAGAAGTGGGTGTGGCCACTCCAAACTCTCTCCTGCAGTCTCTCTCATGCACAATAGCAAGTGTATATTTATATATCTCTCCTCTCATCACATGACCAGGGAAGTGCTGGATCAGGGTGCTGGATTCCACCTATCCCAATGCTTTGCCTCCCCCTTTTTTCTCACTGCCTCCAAAATCATTGGGGACTGCAAAGGCAGAAACATTTTCTTGGAGGTCAGTTCAGGCCCCTGAAATCATTCCTGATGTTTAATAAGTGCCATAGGGATTACTAATTACTAGGGATTACTAATGATGATTAATTTAAAATGATTATTAAAGAAAAGAAAATATGGCTAAAGACTCTGAAACCAATGGGAGGAAGGGGGGGAAGTTTCAATGGGAGAAAGATGAAAATATGTACAACATAGAGTACAGATGATAAGAATTCAGGGAAGGAGCAGAAGTACCAGCAGGCTCAGGTTTAAAATTAGTATTAGTAGATAAAAGTGTTTTTGTACTTTGTTTCTAGGATGTTATGAAAATAGATGTATCAATCTGTTAAAGAGGATTTAAAATGAATTCAACAGAGGGGGACTTGAGGAAGTCAACCGAAATATGTAATGGAGAAAGATAGAATCTGGCCCACGGATTGGGGCCAGGCTTAAGCAATGTTAGTAAAAATAATGGTAAGGTTAAATGTACAATGAATATGTTTACTCCTGTGAGAGGGGGGGATGGATCTTGGCTTCCCACGATGAGAGGGGGGAAGTATGAAAATTTAACCACTATCTATGTTTTGTGCTTATAAAATTGTAAAACCTAGTAAATTTTTGAAAAAATAAATAAATAAGTGCCATTAAGCACTCTTAGGATCAGTGTCCTGTCAGAGCTTCCTGTGGCTGCTATGGGGTTGCTGTTGTTTTTTATGTTCTCTTTTAGGGTATAATATATTTATTTGATAAGATAATATAAGATTTCTTTATTGTCATTGTACAGGCACAAGTACAACGTTGTACAAGTGCAACGAAATTGGATGCCATAACATAAAAAACAGCACATAAAAAACAAAAGACAAAAAACCCACATTGTCAGCCACACACACACACACCCATCACAGCTCTCCAATGTCATATTATCTGGTTACAGCATTTAAGATGGTTATAGCTCTTGGGTAGAAACTATTCTTCAATCTATTTGTTCTTGATCTAATTGTTCTGTATCTCTTGCCTGAAGGCAGTGGTGCAAAGAGACTATATCCCGGATGAGATGGATCCTGTAAAATATTGTTTACTTTTTTAAGGCAACGGGAACTGTATAGTTCTTCCAAAGATGGGAGAGGATGACCAGTAATCTTTCGGACTGTGGTTTTGACCTTCTGTAGTATCTTCCTCTCACTGACTGTGCAGCTAGACAACCAAGCACAAATACAATATGTAAGAATGCTCTCTATGGAGCCTCGGTAGAAGGACACCAGCAGTCTCTCACTCAGATTGTTCTTCTTTAAAAGTCTGAGGAAATAAATTCTCTGCTGGGCCTTCTTTACCAGAGCAGTAGTATTTGCGCTCCAAGTCATACCCTGCTCGATAATTACTCCCAAAAACTTGAATACAGTCACCTGGGCCCCGCCGATATACAGGGGCTGAATATCCACCTTTCCCCCCCTGTAATCCACCACCAGTTCCTTGGTCTTGGCAGTATTAAGAGCCAGATTATTTTCTCTACACCAATTGTGTTGTCAATCGATTCAGGATACCTTTGGGTAACAACTAATTAAGAAGTCTAATAAATGCATTGTGACTATTTGTTGTTTGAATTGGACTGGTATGCATAGCTGTTTCATTTAAGGTTTTTTTTTAATGTTTGTTTGTTGCATTTATATCCCACCTTTCTCTCTAAGGAACTCAATAGTTCTCCCCCTCCTCATTTAATCCTCACAACAACCCTGTGAGGTAGGTTAGGCTGAGAGGCAGTGACTGGCCCAAGGTCACCCAGTGAGCTCCATGGCTCCCAGGTCCTAGTCCAACATTCTAACCACTATGCCATACTGCCTCTCCACTGTCACACTTGGAATTAAGCACCCAATTGTGTCTCTCTCTGTCTCTCTCTTCCTGAAGAAGTTCATGGGAGAGAGGTTGGTACTTGTTCAGTTTGCCCTGTAGCAATTTATTCTTCACATTACAGCTCTCTCCATTAAACGACATGAGTCAAAACTATTGATCTACTGAGCCATTTTTGAACTGCGTGGCCCTTTTGCTTTGCTCAGTGTTGCTAAAAGTCTGAATGTCGCTGAAGTTATGAAACATCAAAGCTAACCACTCAGAGTTGAACCTCTTTACAGGATTCACAGTGCCGGGATGCTAGGTGGTTGAAAACTGTAGAGTGGAAAGTGGGGTTACTGTTAAGAATCCAATACTGAGGAAATGTGAATGAATGAATGTACCTTTCTCCACAGGGCTTAAATGGATTTGCTTCAAAAAGTTCTTGCCATAGATTTCTCAGAATGCTGGTGCCAAATAATTTGTTGTTAGGTCTCAATGTACAAATTTGTGCTAAATAGTTATGATTATTCAATATTGATATTTGACATTTGATTACCTTTGCAATCAACATTTTATATTTTGCCAGTGTCTGATTGTGGATACAGTGGCGTGCTGTATTTTACTGACAACACATGAGGTCTCATATTTTACACCCTACTGTAATTCTTCAAATCAAATAATTCAAGGTATATCAAGGAGCTCCAAAATTTCCCATTTACAATTCAAAATGTAAATTTGAATCTTCAGAATGTGAAGCTTTACTTGATTTTTTTTTAAAAAAATATAATTTCAGCTCTGTTTATGCCCATATGTTTCTCTAAATAACACTTTTGTAGGATCGAGGTGGGTCAGTTGGTTTGGATGCCATCTCCAGATTCCCTCCAGATTCCCTGCAGATTTATATCTGTAAATGGGATTATGGATGGGTGGATCTGTTGACACCCCCCCCCCCGCAGGTGATCATTTTTCAGATCTTAAATTCACTTCTCTACATCAGTTTGTGATTTTTACTTTTTTAAGGAAAAAAGTCCTCGC
The DNA here is from genome assembly GCA_034641385.1 of Darevskia mixta. Taxonomy (NCBI): domain Eukaryota; kingdom Metazoa; phylum Chordata; class Lepidosauria; order Squamata; family Lacertidae; genus Darevskia; species Darevskia mixta. The sequence goes on along the minus strand of JAWWNH010000137.1, from coordinate 2,704,829 downwards.
AAATATTTGCCAGCACTTTATTTTTGGCTACACCACCTATATTGTCTTACAGAATATAGAATATGGTGATTCGGGGCGCATCAAATCCTTCAAATCCAAACCCTGTGTCCCATCAGAAATGACCGGGTTCCACTCTCTGACCCTCAAATGAGCTATCCAAGTCATTGCAGGAACCCCAGAGAGTTCCTTTGTTACTTTTTGTGAAAATTGATCTTCTGTAGTGGCCCAGAGTCACGCCGAGCCTGTCACTGCCTAATGGGCAATTTTATGTCTTAGAATTCTCAGGTCTCTGAGTGGGATTCTGGCTTGACAGCATTAAGTCAGCTAGTTTGGTCCGCACTGAGAAGCACAGCATCTTCCCCCCTTTGCACTGAGATTCTTTGCTCACGGCCATGCAGCTGATTGACAGCTCGTGCCCAAACAAAGCCTGGAAGATACTCAGAGATTTTGAAGGAGTAATCAAAATGCAATAGATACTTTCGTGCTTTTCAGTTTTTCATTCTTGGATTCAACATGAAAAGGGGAGTGAGAATTTAGACACAGGCCACTCTAAACTAAAGGCTGCTGTGATATAATATATTGAGCTTTTTAATGTGGAAAGGAGCATATTTCGTTGTCCCCGAAGGGGACAATGACAATAAATATATTCTATTCTATTCTATTTTCACTTATCTAACTTATTTAATATATCTATATTCCACGTTCTCTCTCAGACACCCAAATCTAAGCACCCCAATTCTCAGAGCAGGAAAGGAGAAGAAATGGGGGTCTGAATGGTGGGAACTAGTGTTAGAAGAGGGTGAAACCTCTTCTTTCCACCTCAACAGCTTTGGGGGGGGGGGAGCATGGATGCCAGCTCCCCACTCTGACCTTTCTGCAGAGAAGGGGGTGGGAAATACTTCGATCAGTTGAGGATGGAGTCTGAACAAGAGGCAGCAGCAACCAAAAGTGTGAAGAGGACGGTGAAGCTTTGTCACCTAGAACCAGGCACTGCCTTCACAAAGGGGAACAGACTTACCCTAAGAGAGCATGTGCTTGCAATCTCAACATTCTTGCAGAGAGAGCGAGTCTCACAAGTGAGTGCAACCCTACCCCATCTTTGAAAGCTTGGCAAGCAGGGCAGCAGAACTTGTTGGGACATCTTCATCCTTCCAGCCAGTTCTGAATCTTTTGCCCTGCTCTGGAACTCTTGAACTGTGACTCCTAAGCTCTATGTCCGCGAATGATCCTGTCCTACTGTCTTACTTGCCTGGATAAATATCTCTTTCTTGCAAGTTGAGAGCCTTTCTGTGTTTTGGATGCGAGCCAGGGCAGTTACTCCTCTATGCTATGGTTGTGATCTGGATCCTGACTCATGCGTTGGCCATATTTGTAAAAAGAAACAAAAGAAAACAAACAAACTTCTTACATTTAAGGGCCAAGATACTGAGCTAACATACCATCGTGCATTAATGGAAGTGATTCTGGCTCAGAACCATCTTGAGGCTTATAGATCATGGAGAGAGGAGGCTAGCAGCCTCTTTCTGACATTATGTCTTATTTCTAAAAGTTTAAGCAAGCACCAATGGGCAGAAGTGCTAAGTCAGCAGGTTCTCCTCCATTTGCACGCATTTCATTCCAATTCAGTCATTGTTTTGGTCTACATCAAATTGACAAGTTAAATAAATAGATGGCAGTGCCTCAGTGCTTGGTCATACAGCATATGCTCTGAGGTAGCTCTTGAAAAATCACCAACTTGTACAAGCCTACCTGTTTCTGGAGAAGCAGTACCCCCATCAGTAAAGATCCTTTCACTTTAGTTGCATGTACGCTGCAGCACATATTTTGAAAACTTGGATGAATGGACTTCTTCCCTGTAACAAGGCTTTTGGCACACTAATGGGTTAGGCAGCCTTTGTCAACCCAGTGCTCTCCAGATGTTGGACTACAGCTCATATATGCCCCCATGTTGGCTGGGGAGTTGTAGTCCAACAGCTGGAGGGCACTAGATTGGCCAGGGCTAGGCATCCCTTATTTTCAAATCCGAAAGTCTGGAAAAATCCCTTATTTTCAAATCCGAAAGTTGACAGCTATGCTTTGACCTGATCTAACAGACTTGTCCCATGATCTATATCCACTATCTGAATTTTCTTTTCTTGCAGCAGTTCATCGTATTGTATTGGAGGCAGCTTTGGGGGTTTTTCAGGCTTTCTTAAGCAGACTTTTATGGAAATCAGAAGGGCTGCTGTGGAAACAGCACCACCTCTTAGAATCATAGAATGGCAGAGCTGCAAGAGAAACCCAAGCATCATCTAGTTCAATTCTTTGTAACAAAAGCATAGCTGTCAACTTTCAGATTTGAAAATAAGGGATTTATTCAAACTTTCGGATTTGAAAATAAGGGATGCCGCGAGGGCGGTGCAATGGCACCAAGTAGCCTCGCCACCCTGCGCTCCAGAGGCTGCGTGCGAATGGGTGAGAGAAAGAGCGAGCGTATAGACGGCAGGCAGGCTGTCTGTCTGGTTGGGCGTGAGGGTCTGGCTGCACAAGGCATGCAAGCTCCGCCCCCAGTCGGTCTCAGACTCCTTATTGGCAGCCGAGCAACGCAGCTGAGGAGCCTCCCTGGCCGGCAGGGAGGGAGAGGAGCTGTTTCCTTTGAAATCTGGGAAATTTAAGGGATATCAACAATCCGGGATAGCAGCGGGAAATGGCATTGGAATAAGGGAGTTTCCCACCAAAATAGGGAGGGTTGACAGCTATGATCAAAAGCTACACATCAAGTTCTTCCACTGACCAGTGTAAAACAATTACATTCTGGTTCTACCCACTGATTCTCTCTCTCTCTCTCTCTCTCTCTCTCTCTCTCTCTCTCTCACACACACACACACACACACACACACAGCTTGGCATACCTAAGTGGCTTAGAGGTCCACATGATCAGTTGATGTCCATAACTTTCTTCCATGTGTCTTGGACCTTGCTTCTACACAAGATTTGAATCATTAGTGATGGCATCTGAGAGGGAAAACGAAATCTGAAAACCTGCCTTACCGATACAAGAATTGTATAATAATTCCAAATGAGTCAGAAAAAAGGAGAGAGAGGGAGAATTCTAAAGCCTTGACTCATTCTCTAAAGAGATGAGTCAGAAACTAAATATACCAAGTAGGCTAAAGTTATGAAAAAATAATTTTGACAGTAGGAGGCAAAGGGAAGAAAATGGTAGCTTTAAACTGCAGGACTCTTAACCTAATTCAGTCACTGGTTAACATGATCAAAAACCTCTTGAACCTCTTGCATAGACATGCCTACCATCTAGTTCGATTCCTTAGGGCAGTTGTTACCATTATTTTTATTTTAATCGTCAGCCCACGGAAAAATTACTATCAGAGCAGATGAGTCCATTTTGCATGGCTATGAGAAAACAAAAGCAAACAAGATTCAAGAAAAAAACAAGAGGACAGTTTCAGCTAATTACATCAAAACTCTCTGAATTCATGCGCAGACATTGGGAGATGTGTATCAAGGCACATCGTATGAGTGGTGAGCCTGCTATGGAAGCAGGCTTGGCACTGGTTGGACATCTGTGTGGGAATGTTTACGAATGTGGATGAGGATATATTGCTTAGGATATCTTATCCCAACTTGTGTTTACAAGTTCCAACTAAGTCAGCAGAGTTACATTCCCCTTTTAAAATCGCACAGCGGAAAGGTTGCTCAGGTTTGTTTAAACCTCTGTAAAATAGTTTCCTGGTATTTCCCCTTTTATCCCTCCAAAATAAGACACTACACAAGTCTTCTATAAAAGCATATAAAAACGTTTACTCACAGACATCAAATGGTCACAATAAGATCCCAGATGAAGGCAGACTTAAATTTAGAAAATATATGTACATGTGGAGACTCTCCATGAGGGAGAAGGCTCCATTTGGGCCCTCTTGGCTGGAAGTCGAGTCCATCTCTGCTCTAAGATGTTGCTTGCTTGAAGTCACGATCCCAAGAGAGGGAAATGGCCGCTGACCTGTGGTTTTGTCCTAACCTGCCCAGGTGAAGCCACTCCCACCTTCAGTTACATAGAGGAAGTTGTCTCAGTCCAGGTAAACAGGAAGTTATGGCTGGAGGACTGAGGCACCTTCATGTCCACTTTAGCAGTGTTGTGTTTGACTGCTCTGTGTGTAGATACACAATCTGTAGGTACATCTGTAGGCAGATGCATCTGTAAGCAGAGGTTGGTTGGCCATCTGTCATGGATGCTTTAGCTGAGATTCCTGCATTGCAGGGGATGTGTCTAGATTCCAACTTTAGAATTCTAAAATTTTATGATTCTGCCCCTGATCAAATTCAGAGGAGACTTTGTTTCCTAGATTGTAAAGGAAACAGATCCATGTTGTGCCGATTGGCTGATCCCTCTGTCAATCAAGAAACACTTTATTCCAGTGTGGAAAAGATTAGGTTGGGTTGTTTTTTCTTCCCAGAAAAGGATTTTTTAAAAATGATAATAATCACCACCCCTGCCAAACATAACCAGACAGGGGATTTGGTAGAAACTGCAAAACACATTTAGGAATAGAAACATCACTGCTTGCGATAACGAAATTGGTTGCTTCGAACTCCATTGGAGACAATCCTGTATTTTTATCAGATTAGATATCAGCATGCTGGCTTTACATATGTAACATTTGTATTCCATATCTTGTTTATAACTTGTTGTTCTTGGTGTTGAAGCAACCCACCCTGCAACCTCAGGGTGAAGGGTGAGATATAAATCAGTGAATAAATGAATGAAAATTAGATTCACTTTCATTTTGGACCCCGGTGTGCAAAGTGCTTGAAAAACAATGGCTGAAAAGCCTACCTGATCCTGTTTCCATGGAGAGGTAGGAACTTTAGATAAATTGAATTGCCACTTCCGTCGTGTGGTGATTCGTGCAATGCATAGAGACATGTGAAACTTTCCCCTTTATTTCCATGGAAATTTTCCTTCCCATTATAGCACTGATATCCACATAAACATATGGGGCTGAGGTTAGGGCTAGTTGCAACAATATAAAGCCATCATGATTAAATTTCCACATTGATTTCAGTAAGATCTAAGGCCCTATTTGCGCTATACATTTAAAGAAGTATGAGACAAATTTAAACAGCCATGGCTTTCCCCAAATAATCCTGGGAACTGTAGTTTGTTAAGGGTGCTGAGGGTTCTTAGGAGACCCCTATTCCCCACACAGAGCTATAGTTCTCAGAATGGTTAATCGATCAATTCTTCTTTCCAGGGAATTCTGGGAATTGTAGCTCTTTGATGGGAACAGGGCAGACCCTCCAAGTGTCCCTATTTTCCAGGGACGTCCCTGATTTAGAGAAGCTGTTCCAGTTTCTGATTTGATCCAGGAATGTCCCACTTTTCCTTAAAGGTAAAGGGACCCCTGACCATTAGGTCCAGTCATGACTGACTCTGGGGTTGCGGCGCTCATCTCGCTTTATTGGCCGAGGGAGCCGGCGTACAGCTTCCGGGTCATGTGGCCAGCATGACTAAGCCGCTTCTGGCAAAACCAGAGCAGCGCACGGAAACACCGTTTACCTTCCTGCCTGGAGCGGTACCTATTTATCTACTTGCACTTTGACGTCCTTTCGAACTGCTAGGTTGGCAGGAGCAGGGACCAAGCAACGGGAGCTCACCCCGTTGTGGGGATTCAAACCGCCGACCTTCTGATCGGCAAGCCCAAGAGGCTCCGTGGTTTAGACCGGATGTCCCTATTTTCATTGAAGAAATGCTGGAGGGGATGGAGTTATCCGACTTGAGAGCAATCTGAAGGCAATCTTGTATAGGGAGGTTTTTTTAAAAATGTTTAATGTTTTATTGTGTTATTATATGTGTTGGAAGCTGCCCAGAAGAGTGGCTGGGGCAACCCAGTAAGATGTGTGGGGTAAAATAGTTAAATTATTATTATGGAATGGGACGTCCCTATTTTCATCAGAGAAATGTTGGAGGGTATGACAGGGGATCTCCTAACAACTCTCAACACCCTTAATAGATGAGCTGAGATTTTTTTTAAAAAAATAATAATAATAACTTTATTCGCATAGCCAGCAGCCATTGCAACAAAAGATACACAATATACAGTTAAAAGCAATAGTGGATAAAAAGATTGATCAAATGGTTATGATTGTCGTTCAAATAGTGGCCCTTAATCTCATTGCACCCTCAATAAATCTAGCAACGTTTGCTGTTGTCAGCTCATTTTGATCTGATAAGAGGAAGAACAACGTGTTCGCAGGTGGACGGCCTGGAATAGTGAGTAAGAGTGGAGTAATAAATTCGGACCTCAGATCTTTATAGAGGGAGCATGACAGGAGGACATGATCCACTGTTTCCAAGTTGCCGTTTCCGCAGGGGCAGAGTCTTTTTTTGATTGGAATCTTTTGATGAGCTGAGATAAGGTAAGATACTGCTTTAAACATATAGTGCAGATGGGGCCTTAGTGTAACTAATTTAGCTGAATGTCCAAATAAAGTTTGCAATAGCAAATAGCAGACACACCTCCTCATCTGTCACCTTACACCCTCATCCCCAATTACATTGAGTGAGTCCCATTGCTACCAAAGTCAGATGTATCGATGTAGGCTGAACACTTGGGTCACCAAAAAATCCCTAATGCAACATACTTTGACATTTATTCAAACAAACCAACAGTGATGCAAGACGTTGTTGTAAAAAAAAAAATTAAACAAATGCAGAAATTTGTGATAAATATCAATGTTATATTTAGAATGTAGAAAATCATTAAGAAAGCTGATTTTCAGGAATTCTGCCTAGGCATAATTAACAAAAGAACACACAGAAATATACAAGGAACAAAATATAATAAAATAGGGAGCATAAAAAGCTAACCCCATTGGTTTGATGTGACTTATGTATGAGATAATTGGAAGGGAACTCTACCTGGAAGACAAGGAAATGAGCACCTTCAGAGGCATTGCTTAGCTGCAGATTATTACTGGTATGTACGTATGTGAGAAGGAATTTAAATGACTTGCGGCAATTTTCCATTCTCACCGGAGATTACAGTAATACTGTGCATAGAAGGGAAACCATCCAATGCTTTCTAGGGCAGAGGTGGCCAATTTCTGTCTCCTTAGTAGTTTCTCTATACTCCAGAGAGCTATCAGAGGGCCAGGAGGTTTGCAAGACAAATTGATCTGCTCTGCAGATGCTTGCACAATTCTCCCCCTCCAAACATCTCCTCAATTTCCCATTTTTGCTTCTGATGCGAGATTCCATTGTATCAGGAATCCCCTGTTATTTTGCGTGCCCTCCCCAATTTTTGCATTTTTCATGTGTTATATAGAACACCATGCATGCAGAGTTTGCTGTGCTGCTAAAACATTCCAACGGTCCTATCATTGCATCTCGTTTCTTTGGGTATGTTGCTGCAGAGAAGGCAAACTGGGATGTATCCAGAGGAGGGCGACAAAGATGGACAAGAAAAAATAGAGGAAAGATTGAAGGTAGAGGGTATGTTTAGCCTGGATAACAGTTGATTAAGAGCTGATGTGATAGCCATCTTCAAAAACCTGACAGAAGATAACCAGATGTTTTCTGTTGCACCAAAAGAAAGACCCAAACAAATGACAAAAAACTGTTTGATTGTCAAGGGAACTGGCTATAGCTTAGTGGCAGAGCATCTCCTTTGCATGCAGATGTCTCACGTTCAATCCTTCGTGTCTCCAAGTAGTGCTGGCAGAGACCCTGTCTGAAACCCTAGAGATCCACCCTAGAGATGACAGTTAGTATAGGCCAGGGTTTCTCAAACTTGGGTCTCCAGTTGTTTTTGGACTACAGCTCCCATCTAACAGGACCAGGGAGGTGCCAGGTCCCTCGCTATATCTCTCAAGCCCTGGCACCCCTTTCCCTTCCGAAGAGCTACTGCTTCCACTCCCAGATGAGTCAGTAGTCAGAACAGGCGGCTGCTCTCTATAAACACTCAGGGCTGGACTGGCAGGGGGAGGCAGATCCCTGACAGGCAGCTTTGCCTATTCCTACCCCTAACTAGGAGAGACAGAATATATTATGCAAATAGGCAATTTTGCACCACTTAGCACCCTTCAAAATCGCAAAACACAGCTTCTTTACATGCAGAGGTTTGCTGTGTTTTTTTTTAGTTTAGGATGCACCCCTCCATGATAAACACAGCCCTTTCTGAGAGCCAGTGTGGTGTAGTGGTTAAGAGTGGTGGACTCGTAATCTGGTGAACCGGGTTCGCGTCTCCGCTCCTCCACATGCAGCTGCTGGGTGACCTTGGGCTAGTCACACTTCTTTGAAGTCTCTCAGCCCCACTCACCTCACAGAGTGTTTGTTGTGGGGGAGGAAGGGAAAGGAGAATGTTAGCCGCTTTGAGACTCCTTCGGGTAGTGATAAAGCGGGATATCAAATCCAAACTCCTCCTCCTCCTCCTCCTCCTCCTCTTCTTCTTTGCCTCTCTTTGCAAGCACTGCTGTTTTTATGACCATATGCAGATGCTACTAGCTTAAGACAAGGTTTCTCCTCCACTTCCTATGCACCACCCTTTTCTTAAACAAATTCTTCACCTTCTGCGGAATGTTAAGTAAATACAGGGGTGCACGAGAGACAGTTGAGAAGAAAAGTGATGATTCCGCAGCAAAGCCAATATTTGCCAGTGGCTCTGGTGCCTTGAGCCTCAGTCTCCCAGATGCCGGCCTCTCCATTTGCCAGCATTCTCTTTGCCGGTGATGCTTTTTTCATCTCTGTCATGATAATTTACTGCCCAGTTGCCTGCCGTGGCATCCCTCTCTCCCCACCTCCACCACTGCCGTGAAGCAGACTGTGCTAGCGGCAGAATGAAAGATTGGAGGAGGGATGGAGTTATTGCCCATCCGTACACAGGTTAATCTTGCAGAGCATGACAAATAGGAAATGGAAGATGGGCAGTGTCAGCAGCTGAGCTGCTTGCCCTTCACTGCTGCTCTGGGGAAATGGGCAAATGCATGCCGGGAGCTTCATGCTTTTATTTTAAAAAATGACCTTATAATTATGTTCCACCTTTCTTCTGTCATGAAACTCAAGATGTGGTTTCCCAAGCAGTCCCCTATACAGGCACTGACCAGAGCCAGACCTCATGTGCCATCAGACCGTATTCTGGAACCAGGGGACTCCATTACCTATTGACTGTCACCTGACAATGGCTGGAAGTTGCAGTTTCACTCTCTGACCAACTGAGTTGTTGACACCAAAGCAAAACAGAAAGCTTTGGCACAATGGTTTGGTTTCCCATGTAAAATATCCCTGATACCTTTATTAACAGCCTTTCCCAAGCTCTTTGTTGACATCCATCTGTCTCGAGAGACAGTGGCGTGCGCCTCCAAGGCTGCAGTAAACCATTATGTTAGCAGCACTGAAGTGATCTCCTTGTTGCGCAAGCCTAGGCCATGGGTATGGAGGTCCTAGGCTGCTCAGACAAAAATACCCCCCTCTCAGCCTCGCCGATGTGGTCCAAAGGAAAGCAGAGCAAGATGTTTGACACCAGCTTGGCTGCAGGAGTTGCCGGAAGGAGGCGTGCAAGGTGCCATCCAACCGCCTTAGGGCCTCCACTCCAGATTTGTGTAGGGTTTACTCCTTAGCCTCTTCTTCTCCTGAAGAGGTACCACAAGGTGGTGGAAGTTTAGGGTCAGAGTTTTCTGGCATTAGTAAGGGCTGAGCTAGAGGCAGCTGTCAGAGATGTAGGTGTGGGAGTCAATGCCAAGGGGCATCAAAACATATAGAAGGCATTGTATTGGGATCTCTGTAACACTGGGGAAAAGTTAGAAGGCTTATCCAGATCTCAGTGATCATAAGAACACCAGAAGAGCCTGCTAGATCAGGCCAATGGCCCATCTAGTCCAACTTCCTGTTCTCAGAGGGGCCAACCAAATGCTTGTGAGATATCCACAAACAGGACTTGAGCACAAGAGCCCTCTCCTCTCCGGTGGCTTTCAGCAAGTAATATTCAGAAACATTGCTGCCTCTGGCTCCCCTGGCTATGGAGTTGTCCTTAAGCTATCCAGGACCCTTAAGGTATTCTGGACCCAAATTGTTAAGGGCTTAACTTGGCTGTGATTTATTATTATTTTTTAGGAACTGACATAGTGAAATAGAGTTGTCCTGCTCTAGTTGAGGTCAAGATAACCTGGCATGTCAGCTGGAGATGAAAAGTAGGACAAGGCAGGCGAGATCACAGAAGGTGAGGAGAGGCACTAGCAGTGTGAATGATATGATGTACAGCTGCTAGAGAATAATTTTCAGCAATATGTGACCTCAGAAAGATTGGGAGGTTTGCAGGATACTTTTCGTTGATTTTTACCTTTGATAAAAGGAAGGAGGGAGTCCTGGAGATGGAAAAGGGGCAGGCCAGGGTAAAGGCATAGCAGAGGGAAGATAAATTGTAGTCATTTCACATTTAAAGGCAACCCTACTAATTTTCCCTTTCTGAAACAATACACAAACCGAAATGTGGCCATCTTTTGAAATTTGCACTTCTCTGAATTTTGCAATGCAGCTCTCCAGCCAAGTAACATGTACACATTTTCATTTACTAGGGTAAAGTGTGTATAAAAATGCATCTAGGTAAAGATGCTATAAAACTCATTCTGTTATGAAAATTTGAAATAAGCAGATTCACCCTCCTCTAGAGGTGAGCAGAAGGTAGATTAGGACCTGCAGGTGATCTGGGTGCTGACTCCCAGTTGTTTTAATAACAGCAATATGGAGGCAACTTCCCACATCTGAATCAGGCTGCTGAAATCAAGAAAGAGAACCAAGAGTGAAGTTTTATGCAAGAGGATGGTCAGTTCAGTTCAGTTCTTGCACTGAGAAAGACACAGAAGGTGCGGCCTTTTCTTTCATTCTTTCTGTCCATCTCTTCCCTCCTGGATCTGGTTGGTAGATCTTGGGGCACTGGTAAAAACCAAAGTAGATCTGGCAAGCCTAAATGTCTGCTTACCTCTGGGCTTAGAAGGAAATACCCTACTTTGGGGCAGAGCAGATGCTTGGCATGTAGAAGGCCCCAGTTGCAATTCCTGGCATCATCGCCAGTTTAAAGGACCAAGGGCCAGGTGAGGGGAAAGACCTCTGCCTCAGACCTCGGAGGCTTACTGCCTGCCATCATAGACAGTATTGGGTCAAGTGGACAAGTGCTCTAGATTTATATCGGGGTTTCCCAAACTTGGGTCTCATGCTGTTTTTTGACCACAGTTCCCATCATCCCTGACCATTGCACCTGCTAGCTAGGGATGATGGGAGTTGTAGTCCAAAAATGGCTGTGGATCCAAGTTTGGGAAGCCCTGATTTATATAAAGCACCTCCCAATGGAAGCAGGAAGTCAGCCCAGGCCAAATTCTTCAGGTTCTATTTTCATCTATGAAACAGGCTATGCGAACCGAAAAGGTATATAACTAACTGTGGGGAAATGCTTTTCTTTCTATCTAATCTGTTTATAGTAGAGCTGAGCTGAAACATCAGCTCTGATTTTGCAGTTTGTCCTACAGTAGTTGGATCGTTTTAGATTCTTAATAAGCTTTCTCAATGCATTTCCAGCTTGAATTGTCTTTGAGACTCTTCTGTACTAGTTATGCGAATGCCTGGCTGTTGTGAATGCAGAGAGCACAGAAAGCAGAAGAGAGGGGCTTTTGTCATGCAAATGAGCCTTCTGACCAGTGTCCATCTCCTGCTCATAGCAACTGATGCCCCATTTTTTGAAAACACCTCTAGTATCCCTTGCTGAGCTCTGGATATATAAAAAAAGAGTCATTTTCAGGGCTCGCTGCTGAATATTCATTCTTGACCTTTCAGCTTTGAAAGATGACCACTGCAATGTAGTTATTTAATTACTGTTGCTCAGAGGTGCATGTCCACTTAATGGCTCCTTCACCTAAAGGTCATGCACCCTTTCTTGAATGATTTCTGAAGCTGTTGTGTGTTTTTGAATGAAAAAGAAAAGAAACAAAGTTCAGGTATTTCTGAAATCAGTGTCTGCACTGCAGGCAGTCTTTGTATTTCCTGAAATGAAAAATCGACTTCTGGAGCAGATTCATTATATACTGGTGCTGTGCTGAAAATCTTCCCCACTTATTTTTTTTAAAAAAATAACCATTCCCATTAGTTAACAAGAAGATAAATTGCATTGGTCTTCCCTGGCATTCCCAGGCAGAAGCTCCCACTGAGGACCGCATCAAAATACAGGAAGCTGCCTTATACAAACTCATAAGTCACAGAATCATATAGTTGGAAGGGACCCTGAGGGTCATCTAGTCCAACCCCCTTGCAATGCAGGAATCTTTTTGCCTAACATGGAGCTCACAAGCTCTACCGACTGAGCTATCCCAGCACCCAAACTGGAATCCTGCGTGGCTGAGTATTGCCCACACTGATTGGCAGTGATTATCCAAGGTTTCATACTTTGCAATGAAGGTATTGCAGCAAATTGCCTTTGCACAGCACTCTGTAAAAAAAAAAAATACAATGGAATCAAACTTATTTCCAAAGTTGGATTGCCTTAAAACTAAACAAGACCTCTTGTTGGCAGGAAAATGCTTTGTCTTATTTTCTGAATGCAAGTTCAGAGGAAGTTACCTGCCTCCATACAGAACCAAGTTCTCCCTCTCTGAGTGGGCCCACCTAGGATAATTAATAAATAAATAAATAAATAAATAAATAAATAAATAAATAAATAAATAATAATAATTTATTTATACCCCGCCCATCTGGGTGGGTTTCCCCAGCCACTCTTGGTGACTTCCAACAAAATATAAAAAATACAATAAAACATCAAACATTAAAAACTTCCCTAAACAGGGCTGCCTTCAAATGTCTTTTAAAAGACAGATAGTTGTTTATTTCCTTGACATCTGATGGGAGGGTGTTCCACAGGGTGGGTGCCACTACTGAGAAGGCCCTCTGCCTGGTTCTCTGTAACTTCGCTTCTCACGATGAGGAAACCGCCAGAAGGCCCTCGGAGCTGGACCTCTGTGTCCGGGCAGAACGATGGGGGTGGAGACCACCACTTGACTGTTCAGTGATGCAGTAGTGTCTAGAAGTTAGAGTGTTGGACAAGGACCTGGAAGATGAGGTTGTTTCTGAGCCTAACCTACTTCTTGTTGTAACAAAATAAAAAAAATCCTTCCAGTAGCACCTTAGAGACCAACTAAGTTTGTTATTGGTATGAGCTTTTTTTGTGCATGCACACTTCTTCAGATACACTGACTTCTGTTTTAGTGTATCTGAAGAAGTGTGCATGCACATGAAAGCTCATACCAATAACGAAATTAGTTGGTCTCTAAGGTGCTCCTGGAAGGGTTTTTTTTGTTTCGACTATGGCAGACCAACATGGCTACCTACCTGTAACTACCGCATTTTTCGCTCCATAACGCACACCTTGTTTTTAGAGGAGGAAAACAAGAAAAATATTTTTTCTGGTTTTCCTCCTCTAAAAGGCTGGGAGGGAGGGAAGAGAGAGAGAAGGAAGAGAGAGGGAAAGAAGGAGGGAGAGAGGGAGGGAAGAGAGAAGGAAGGAAGTGTCAGGGGGGAACTCCAGAGCCCCCCTGCCAGTCCAGCTCTCAGCCAGTACAGGCAGCAGCCAGAGCCTTTGTCGACAGACCCCTCTTCCTCCTCCTCCTCCCCTTCTTCATCAGGAGGGAGTGCTGGAGAGGACGAGGGAGTGCTGAGGCTTCAGCCAGCATCCCAGGGACCGGGTCAGGTTTCCAGGGGACCTAGAAGAAGGAGGAACAGGAACTTCCGTTTCCCGCGGTGCTGTGACTGGCAGGAGAATCGCAGCTCACACGGAAGTTCTGCTTCGGACTGAGCAGACATGATTGATGTTCTCTGTACATGAATGTAAATAACTTAGATAAAAAGCCTTTTGGCAGAATGAGCTTTTGTCTTTCTTGGAACGTCCAGCCGAGGGGGAAGGGAACCCCCTACGTGTGACAGGAAGGAAGGAAGGAAGGAAGGAAGGAAGGAAGGAAGGAAGGAGAGAGAAAGAAGGGGGAAGCATCTCCCTCCCTCCCTCCTTGTGCTCTCCAGGGGTGGGGGAGGAACGGACATCCCGAAAGCGCTGCTTTTGGGCTGTCTGTTCCTCTCCCCCCCCCTTTGCCACTGTGCGGGCGTCGGCAGAGGGGGGAGAGAAACGGACATCCCGAAAGCGCTACTTTTGGGCTGGCCGTTCCTCTCCTGCCCCGCCGGGAGCCATGGCTCCGGTGGCAGAGGCATCCCTCTGCTTACAACTGCAGTGGCAGCCGAGGGATCCCGCTGCCGGCCAGTGCCTTCGCTCCATAACACGCACAGACTTTCTCCCTTCCTTTTTAGGAGGAAAAAAGTGTGGTTTAGGGAGCGAAAAATACGATACTTCTTGTTGTGTGAGGATAAAATGGAGAGGGAGAAAAAAACAAGTGTGCCACCTTGAGCTCCTTATCGGAATAATCACAACCATGCATTGGTGCAAGTCAGCCATTAGATATGGCTCCCCATCCCAAGGAGAGTCCCCTCACCAAAATATTCATTGGTGCAATGTTCACACATGACATTGTACACTTGAAGTCACACAACTGCCCGCTCATCAGGACTTTGAGATCTGCAGCTCTAAGCGTCTTGGTCTGCTCTCAAGTTTCTGATGGCACCATGCTAACATAATTCACCACTGCTTTCACATTGCATATTTTGAGTAGCAGTAGGAATCTTTTATGTATCGGCAGCCCTGAATTATGAGTTGGTGGGGAAAGCAGCCTGATCGTCGGGCTGGCTGTTTTATGCCTTCTCCGTCATGCACCAAGAAGAGGTCATCAATCGAGCACGAAAGCTGCCCCATCTTTATCTGCAAGCTGTCGCTGAAGGTCATTTCTCTAATCCAAGACATGGTTCTCATTTTTTTACATGTATATAAAAATTGGCTGCTGGAGCTTAAGGAGATTTCAGGGTGTAAGATGGAACAGTTGCTTTTCTCAGAAAAGAATACTTGAGTCTCATATTAATACCCCTTGCAAAAGAGCAGCAGCCAGCACCACACAGAATTGGATCCTCCCACTTAACAGCTGTTAAATAGGAGGATCCAGTTCGGTTTAATGCAATGCAACTCCAAGCATTTTAAAACCCTATTTTTATTGTAGTTTAAAATAGGATTTAATTAAAAAACAAAAAACCCATAATCCCCCTTAAATTGTTTGAGGGACAGATTTGAGATCCAGCACCGAGGGCCTTCTGGCAGTTCCCTCATTGCGAGAAGTGAAGCTACAGGGAACCAGGCAGAGGGCCTTCTCGGTAGTGGCACCAGCCCTGTGGAACACCCCTCCCATCAGATGTCAAGGAGATAAACAACCATACAACTTTTAGAAGGCATCTCAAGGGATGTTTTTAATGTTTAATGTTTTATTGTGTTTTGTTGGAAGCAACCCAGAGTGGCTAGGGCAAGCCAGTCAGATGGACAGGGTACAATTGTTGTTGTTGTTGTTGTTGCTGCTGTTGTTGTTATCATAATCATTATCTAGGGTTGCCATATTACAAAAAGTGAAAATCCAGACTTAAAAATTGTTGAGCTTTTTTTAGTTTTGCCCTCCCCCCCCCAAGGTTTCTGAGCTATTTTTAAGGGAAAAACACTTCATACATCCGAATTTTCCCAGACACTGCTTCCAATGGCCAAATCCCAGCTATTGCAGGAAAATTCTGGATGTATGGCAACCCTATCATTATCTAGCAGGCTCTTCAACAAAAATAAGGGTTGAGCTAGATGACCCTTTGGTTCCCTTCTAGCTCTAAAATTCTATGATGATAGTAGTAGTAGTAGTAGTAGTAGTAGAAGAAGAAGAAGAAGAAGAAGAAGAAGAGTTTGGATTTGATATCCCGCTTTATCACTACCCGAAGGAGTCTCAAAGCGGCTAACATTCTCCTTTCCCTTCCTGCCCCACAACAAACACTCTGTGAGGTGAGTGGGGCTGAGAGACTTCAGAGAAGTGTGACTAGCCCAAGGTCACCCAGCAGCTGCATGTGGAGGAGTGGAGACGCGAACCCGGTTCACCAGATTACGAGTCTACTGCTCTTAACCACTACACCACACCACACTACTACTAGTAGTAACACATCTTTTAAAATGCCACCATAATAGAAACCACACAGTTAAAAAGATGTCAACTACCTTTGTGGCATGAATTTTCTAAATAAGCTTCTCAAGAACCCCAAAGTGCTACCTTTCCATAATGCAACATTTTGGCTCGTTACATCTGCAGAAAAGGTTGACGGGGCAAATGTATTACATTAGAACCCCCCCCCCCCCCAAAAAACCCAAACCTTAAATACCACTTAATTAGGCATAGCTTATATTGGGTGAAGATAAAAGTTCTTTCCCCTTCCCCCATCTGTTGAATCATGAATCAAACTTTCACCTTTTTGTTAGTGCCTCATTAACGCAGCTCTGTATTACATTGACACGAAGGGCTTCCTACAATAGCTGCGAGTAATGTAGAATAAAAGAAGAGAAGCACCAAATAACAAAGCTGCAGTGTGCTGCCAGAATCTTCTCCAGGGTTTCTTGCATACATTTATACTGTTCCTTTTTAAAGCCACTGAGACGTGCTTTATTACTTCATTAGTTCTCCAAAAGTTATAAAGGTATTAATATGTAAATGGAAAGGCGAAATTTCACTGCTGATAACGCATAGGTCTTGGCGAGGCTGCTGATGCCACCCAGGGTTTTGTGGGGGGTTTCTTTTTTCTTTTTTTTCTTTTTTTTCTTTTTAAAAATCTGCATAATTCTAACAAAAGAAAGGCCTCCAGCCATAGCTATGGGAACCACCGAAATCCAGAAGTTTTTGGATTTCAGCAGCGGTTTGTAGGGATTGCCCAGGATGGCATCAAGGATGGGCATAGCTAGGCACTCGCAAATGACCCACATCCGGGGGGGGGGGGACGACACACAGATGTGTGCAAAGAACCTGCTTCTCGTTTTCGCCATGGCAACTTGCTTTGTGACTCACCTGTAGTTTGTAGTGCTGAGAGTTGCTTGGAGACCCCCTGTTGCCATCAAAGAGCTACAATTCCCAGCGTTCCCTGTGAAGAGCATTGACTGTTGAGCTACTTTAGGAACGGTAGCTCTCTGAGGGGAATAGGGGGTCTCCAAACAACTCTCAGCACCCTTAACAAACTACAGCTCCCAGAATTCTTTGGGGGGGGGGAAGCCATGAGTGTCTAAAGTGGTACAGTGGACCCTCTAGTACATAACTTTCAGGTTATGAATGCGGCAAACTTGGAAGTGTATTCTTCCAGGTTTCGCCACTTGCACATGTGCAGAAGCACTTTGCGTGCCATGTGCGCGCGCAAAAGAGCTCTATCGCACCGCATGTGTGTGCAGAAGCGGTGTCTCTGGTTACGGATTTTTCGGGGTGCGCACCGCCCCCCGGAATGAATTAAATCCGTAACCAGAGGGTCATGTAGAGGTGATGGTGGGGTCAACGGAGGAGGAGGAGGAGGAGGAGGAGGAGGAGGAGGAGGAGGAGAAGGAGGAGGAGAAGGAGGAGGAGAAGGAGAAGGAGAAGGAGAAGGAGGAGGAGATATTTATATTCCACCCATCTGGCTGGGTTTCCCCAGCCACTCT
Source organism: Darevskia mixta (assembly GCA_034641385.1). Lineage (NCBI taxonomy): Eukaryota > Metazoa > Chordata > Lepidosauria > Squamata > Lacertidae > Darevskia > Darevskia mixta. The sequence goes on along the minus strand of JAWWNH010000137.1, from coordinate 2,687,223 downwards.
GGAAGGCTTACAGTGTATATAAAAACATAGCAAAACATCAAACATTAAAAACTTCCTGATACTGATATTTGAGATGCCAAGATCCGCCATGGACATTGCCCCCAAGTCCTGCACTGATGGCGCCACCACAATGACATTTCCAAGGGAAGTTTTCCCATTCGAATCCATAAGTGTACAATCTGTGTACACAGTTAGTTGAGCTGTGTGCTTATACAGTCATTCCCATATAACACACAATGAGTGTACAGCCTGTGTACAAAACAGCTGAGCTGTACACATCAGCCCATGTATGCTCCTTCACACAAACACTTGTATATGTAGCTCTTTTAAGTGTAATGTGTGAACCAGCTTATTGTTCCAAATGTTGTTGAATGAATGGAACGTAATATAGGGAAATATCTTCACAGAGTATGGGAGGAGCGGCATTTAGCCATGATTGAGATATGTTGGCATAATAAACAACAGTTGGACTTAGGACACTGGCTGGAAGGTAATATTGTCCTTTTAGATCAAGTCCTCAGAAAGTAAACTGCATTATCTTGGCAAATGTCCCAGTATGAAAGTTACTGAAACAGACAGTCGTGGCTCTCTATTTATATGAATGTATGGCAAAATGGAAGCTACGTATATACAACCATAAAAAAGAGAGGAAAAAGCACTACTCAGTCAGTGAAAATCAAAAACCCACCAGCGAGAGGTGAACTTCGTACAGAAGGCATACGACTCGGGGAAAAGAGTTTTCTCTAGACTGAGCATAAAATGCCAAAACAACAACCACTTTCTGAAATCGCATATCTCTCTCCCTCTCCTCCTCTTTCTCCCAAGTCCATTTGCAATTTTGGCAAATAAATACACTAAAAGAAACGACAATCATTTTGACATGAAGAGCTGTATGGGAGAATACGATAACAATTTGAAAATGGATTTGGAAAGCCGGGCTAATTTATCTTCCCACCCCAACTCCATAATTGGCTTCCCTCTGCAAATTAATCTGAAATGGAGGATTAACTTTTAAGGTAGACTAAAAACATAATAGTAATGAGGACTTAACACTATTTTACAGGGAACAAACCAGGTCCCGCTGTTTTCGCTGCTGATATTGAGTCTTTCCCCCTAATATCATTTGAGGGAGACTGTCCAGCACATTCACAACTCTTTGAAATATACTTTTAGAAAGACCAGACTAGTTAAAACGGTTCTGTGATTGGGTTCCAGCCGGTGCTTACAGGGAAGTGATAATTGTAGGAAAAGACAACATGGATGAAAACTCAATCAAGGTCCAATTCACACAACCCTTTAACTGCATCTTTGGGTCTGGTGTGACTTGATCTTTGTTACAATGGGTAGTGTGATTGTCTGAGCACTTGCCCCTGTATTAAGATAATTGGGCACCTCTCATGATGAGCCCTGAATAGAGGTGATTGGTTCACAATGCTCATCCGCCACCCTGGCTAGGAGAACTCGGTCCAGGAGGGTCTGAATGTTGGCTTAATTTGAAGTGACCATCACTTCAGCCTTCTCCTGATCATGGTCCTCAGTAACTGTGGTTTGGAAACCAAGCCTTATGAAGAATGGTTGAGGGAGCTTGGTATGGTTAGCCTGGAAAAGAGGAGACTGAGAGGAGATATGAGAACCATCTTCAAATATCTCCAGGGCTGTCACATGAAGGATGGAGCAAGCTTGTCTTCTCCTGCTTTGGACTGTAGGACCTGAACCAATTGATTCAAGTTAGAAGAAAGGAGATACTAACTAAACACTAGGAAGAACTTTATGAGGAAGAACGCCCTCCCATCAGATGCCAAGGAAATAAGCAACTATCTTACTTTTAAAAGACATCTGAAGGCAACCTTGTTTAAGGAAGTTTTTAATGTTTTTAATGTTTAATGCTGTATTGTGTTTTTAATATTCGGTTGGGAGCCGCTCAGAGTGGCTGGGGAAACCCAGCCAGATGGGCGGGTATAAATAATATATTATATTAATAATAATAATGATAATAATAATATCTGATGGTAGAACAGACTCCCTCAGAATGTGGTGGACTCTCCTTTCATGAAGGTTTCTAAGCAGAGGTTGGATGGTCATCTGTCATTGATCCTTTAGTTAAGATACCTGCATTCCAGGGGGTTGGACTAGATGACCCCCCGGGCCCCTTCCAACTCTACAATGCTATGATTCTATGAATAGCAATGCCAGCCTGGTAATGGCCCACTAAAGATGGGTCCTTAAGAGAACAAAGGGAGTGGTACACCCATCATGATGGCAGCCTTGACTCCATGAATTCGTCTACTTCCTTTTCAAAGCTTTCCAAGTTGGTACAATCACTACATCTTGTGGGAGTGAATCTGGCAGTTTACCTATGCACTGTGAAAAGAGACATTGAATCTGCAGCCCAGCTCAGCTCAACAGTCTCAGTGGTGAGCCCTTGTGAAACTATGCTTGAGTGCCTTCGTCTTCAGTCACTATATATTCATGCAGCTGACAAAGGACATGCTTCTTGATCACAACTGAGGAGGCCCTTTGTCTGGGTACCGAAAGGCCTGGAGTGCTTCATCACAGCTTCCTTTATGTAGCTGCAATTCTTCATCCTTTAGCATTTGCACTTCTAACAGTTGCTGAAAAGCAACACGTTTCCCCTGCTACGCTCGAGCAACTTTCTGTAACAGGGCTCTCAACCGTGCTAAGACAGACTAATTTCCTGAGTGTATTAACTACACAACAGACAGCGGTGCCAAAGTGTTGAAGAACAAGATGAGACCGCGTGGAAATAAAATACAGGCTGCTGGTGTCAAGAACCTTGAATTTGTTGGCTATCTAGAAGAGGCCTTCATTCTGAGGGCCACATTCCTTTACAGAGAGCCTTGTGTTGGTTGCATTCATATTCCACCTTTTTCTCCAAGGAGCTCAAGGTGGATCACCTGGTTCCCTCCCTCCTCATTCAATCCCCACAGCAACCCTGTAGGTTAGGCTGAGAGTGTGCGACTGGCCCAAGGTCACCCAGTGAGCTTTGTGACTCAGTGGGGATTCAAACCCTGGTCTCCTGGTGTCCTAGTCTGACACTCGAACCACTAGACCACACTGGATCTCCCCAAAGAATCCCAGGAACTGTCGTTTTCACTTTGCACAGCTTTAATCCCAAGCACCTCTAACAAACAACGTTTCCCAGGATTCTTTGGGGGCAGTCCTGTGTTTCAAATGTGCTTTGAATGTACGATATGTATACAGACTCCTGCTTCCATCAACCTCAGTGATGAACGGTGAGTTCAGGAACATTTGTAGGACCACTGTTTCCTCATGCCTGCCTTACAGGAATGCCTGTACTGACAGCTTGGTGTCAATACTGCATATACAAAAAGGGGCATTACAAGCCTATCCCTATTTTCACCTGCACAATGCTGGACGCTTCAGGGTTTCCTGTAGGCATCTGGTTGGTAACAGAACAGAATGCTGAACAAAGTGAGTCACTGGTTTGATCTCGAAGCCTCTTCTTATGTTCTTAGGTTATGCCTAAGTGGAAGGGTTTTTTGCAATGGTATTGCTTTATCCATAAATTCATCCCATTGTGAAATATCTCAAGAGTGCCTCTACTTCAAGCACTGACCACACTACTTGGCATCAGGCCAGGAAACATGCTGATTCCAGACCTAATTTTTGAGTAGCGTCCAACTGGGAGAATCATTACTTCAAGTCAAATGCATTTTACATGAAGGTTAGCACACTATGATGCCTGTTTTGATCATTCATGCATTAGATCAGTGTTTTGCAGTTGATACCTGAGCGTCACATGGAGCCACTGTAAAAATTTAAATTCAGTGCTTCAGAAAACAATGCATCATTAACCCACTGAAAGGCAGCTCTAAAGGCTGCTCTCCTGTTTAAGTGTCCTCATTGACCTAAGGAAGAGACGTCAAAATGCACTGCTGGTCACTGATTGCCATTCACAGCTAAAGAACAAGTTCTAGTGTAATTCAAAAACGTATCATAAGATAAAACTTAAAAAGAATCCCTGAGATCAGCCTCTCCCAAACTGGGTCAGATGCATAGCTGTCAACTTTCGAATTTGAAAATAAGGGATTTTTCAAAACTTTCAGATTTGAAAATAAGGGATGCTGCGAGGGCGGTGCAATGGCACCAAGTAGCCTCGCCACCCTGCGCTCCAGAGGCTGCACGCGAACGGGTGAGCGAAAGAGCGAGCGCGTAGACGGCAGGCAGGCTGTCTGTCTGGTTGGGCGTGAGGGTCTGGCTGCACAAGGCATACAAGCTCCGCCCCCAGTCGGCCTCAGACTCCTTATTGGCAGCCGAGCAACGCAGCTGAGGAGCCTCCCTGGCTGGCAGGGAAGGAGAGGAGCTGCTTCCTTTGAAATCCGGGAAATTTAAGGGATATCAACAATCCGGGATAGCAGCGGGAAACGGCATTGGAATAAGGGAGTTTCCCGCAAAAAAAGGGAGGGTTGACAGCTATGGTCAGATGCTCTGGATTCCAACTCCCATTAGCAACAGTCATGGTCAAGGATGATGGCAGTTGTAGTCCAAAACATCTGGAGGGAACCATACATCCATACATACATCATTTTATTTGAATGCTGCCTTTCCACAGCATTTCCAAACCGTGCTCAAGGCGGCTTACAACACGAAAAAGGTCACTCAATTCAAAACAGCACAGAACTAGCCATAAACAATAAATAGAACATCAAAATGTATACAACCAAATTGCTGGAGTTAGTCAGGGCCCTGGACTCCCAGGCCAGATGAAAAACAGTCTGCAAGGCAAGGAGCAGGTCTTCCAGGACTTACAGTCAAGATGGCCTCTGGCCTCTTCAGCAGCCTCAGCTTTTGTAGCTGGAGTCAATCAGGGCCCTGCCCTCCTAAGCCAGGTGGCAAAAGACCTCCAAGGCAGGGAGCAGGTATTCCATATTGTGGTTATTAATATTGTTCATTTGGAAGCAATAGAATGAAAAAAAAAAACCCTAACTCTTCTTGAAATAAAAATTGCCAAGTCCAAAAATATGGTTCCAAAGCTTAACTAGCAGAACTTGTTCCAAAACAGACATTAAACAAATACAGTTGCATCCAGATGGTTGCGTAATATCATGTGATGATCCCAGCACAGGTAGAACATCTTAGAAATATGAAAGGACTTCATTCAGAGTGGAAATCAAAGCTCTGTCTTGCAAAACAGCTTGCATTCCAGCCTGAAGCTGTTTTCCTGAAGAGATGATCATTTGTTCATCCTTTCTCTTTGCTTATTTCAGAATGAAGACACACCCAAAATGCAGACCTGTAATTGAATACTCCTCATGAGATCTAAGTTAAACACCTCATGAGAGCTAGCAGAGATATATTCTCAGCTAATCATTAACTGTTAGGTTCTCTGCAACTTTTTAGTTTTGATTCAGTGGAACTTTCCATACCATGCTTTCTTAGAATATTAGAATTGTAGAGTTGGAAGGGAACCCAAGAATAATTTAATCTAACCCCCTGCAATGCAGGAATCCCAGCTAAAGCATCCATGACAGATGGCCGTCCAACCTCTGCTTAAAAACTTCCAGTGAAAGAGTCCACAACCTCCTGAGGGAGACTGCCAGAGAGTTATTTCTGATGTTTAGTCCGAATCTCATTTCTTGTAACTTGAAGCCATTGTTTCAAGTCCTACCTTCCAGAGCAGGAGAAAACAAGCATGCTCCCTCTTCCATGTGTGACAGCCCTTGAGATATTTGAAGGTGGCTATCATATCTCCTGTCAGCTCCCTCTTTTCCAGGCTAAACCTACCCAGCTCCTTCAACCATTCCTCATAAGGCTTGGTTTCCAGACCCTTGATCATCTTGGTTGCCCTCCTCTGCACACGTTCCAACTTGTCCACATCCTTCTTAAATTGTGGTGCCCAGAATTGGACACAGTATTCCAGGGGTGGTCTGACCAAGGCAGAATAGAGTGGTACTGTTACTTCCCTTTCAGCTGTATATATACAGACACATGCAGAGTTAATTTCCATGTACAATTAAACAATTATGCTTAACATTCCAGGACTCACAGTCAGGCAGTGGTGGATAATTTGTTTTGCACACAGAAGGTTCCCAGTTCAATCCCTCATACCTCTAGGTAGGGCTGAAAAAAGCCTGAAGCCCTGGGGAGCAGAAAATACTGCGCAGGATGGACCAGTGATCTGACTAAGTACAAGGTAGCTTCCACAGCTGCATGCAACAGATAGAAATAAGTCCAATGAATCATGAGGAGATAAGGACCAGATACAAGAACAGATCTCTCTCTTTTTCAAAATAATTTTTATTTGATTTTGCAAATACAAATTTATAACAAAATAAATTAGAAAGCCATATAAAGAGATTTCTCTGAATCTCCAGACTCCCCCCCCCATCCCCTCTATGGGTCCTAATGTCAACATTTACAACTGCATCTCAATCTGTTGTCCACATTTTTTATCCATCTGAATTGTCCATAGTCTTTTTCACCTTACAAGAGAGATTAAAATCTTGCCATTTTCATCTGTTTACAATGGTCTCCAAAGTATATCATCCTTTTTTCTCATCCTTTTTTAAAGTTCTTGTCTTCTTGGTTCCTGAGCTTTCCAGTTAATTTTTTTCCCATTTTCGCATAGTCATAGAATCATAGAGTTGGAAGAGACCACAAGGGCCATCCAGTCCAACCCCCTGCCAAGCAGGAAACACCATCAAAGCATTCCTGACAGGTGGCTGTCAAGCCTCTGCTTAAAGACCTCCAAAGAAGGAGACTCCACCACACTCCTTGGCAGCAAATTCCACTGTCGAACAGCTCTTACTGTCAGGAAGTTCTTCCTAATGTTTAGGTGGAATCTTCTTTCTTGTAGTTTGAATCCATTGCTCCGTGTCCGCTTCTCTGGAGCAGCAGAAAACAACCTTTCTCCCTCCTCTATATGACATCCTTTTATATATTTGAACATGGCTATCATATCACCCCTTAACCTTCTCTTCTCCAGGCTAAACATACCCAGCTCCCTAAGCCGTTCCTCATAAGGCATCGTTTTCATGCCTTTGGCCATTTTGGTTGCCCTCCTCTGGAGGGCAACTTGGTTTGCCATTCTTCCTTGTTCGGGATTATTTCTTCTTTCCACCTCTGGGCTAGTAACATCCGTGCGGCTGTTGTCACATACATAAATAGTCTTTTCTGGTCCTTTGGAATCTCGGTACCTATAATTCCTAATAAAAACGCTTCTGGTTTCTTAAACATTATTTTGAACATTTTTTCCATTTCATTATAAATCGCCCATTTTTTTTTTAACTTACATGACCACCACATACAGTAAAAGGTACCTTCTTTTTCTTTAAATTTCTAGCTGGTATTTGTGCTTGTTCTATACATTTCTGCTAACTTACTAGGAGTCAAATACCACCGGTACATCATTTTCATATAATTTTGTTCCATCTTACAACATACCGTAAATTTCAAATCTGTTTTGCATAACCTTCCCCAATCTACCATCTGTATATTATGTCCCAGATCCTTTGCCAGTGCAGATACAAGAGCAGATCTCAAAGTAGTTGTAACTAGGGATGAGGGAGAACTTGGATTAAGTTCATACTTAAAGGTGAACCTACCTGATCCTCACTTCTTGAAATGTTATTCAAATGGAACCACAGTCATCCTTTGAAAATTCACACATCTCTGAATTTTGCAATGCAGCTCTCCAACCAAAAATGTATATATGAGGTTAAAATAGTTGTTGCTTATACATCAGAAAAAAACTGTCTATTGGGTAAAACTGTAGCTTTACCCCTCACAGAGCTACAGTCCCCAGCACCCTTAATAAACCACAGTTCCCATCAGTGCTGGATTTACATATAAGCTAAACAAGCTATAGCTTAGGGGCCCACTTTCTTGCCCCCCCCCCAAAATGAAAAAACCCAGATGTACATTTCCAAAATATAAGATAAAAAACAAATAAAATAAAACCTGCATACAGCAACAGTGTTTTGTGTTGTGTAGGCTCCTAAGATGTAAGTCATGGGCCCCGCCTGCTAGCCTGCTCCCTAAAATATCACTGGTTTGCTCATTTCTATATATAGGGTGCTTACATTCTGCATGGACTGGTTGCATAGCAACATGTGCAAATGGCTTGAGATACCTATTAGGTCCATAAATTACCATATAGCATATATTAAACACACAAAAATAGCTACAATTTGTTGTTGACAAAGGACAGCTGGACATATAAAGGGCCACATTACCTTCAGTAGCTTAGGGCTTCATCAAACCTAAATCTGGCCCTAGTTCCCATGATTCTTTGGGGGGAAGTCTGTGCTTTTTGAATGTAAGCATCTATTCTGATCCCAGCCTTGTTTTCACTCGTCAAGGAAGAAATTGAACTATGTCTGAAATCATTTACGGAATCCCACAAAGAAAGGCAGCCTTCCTGGGTTCATTGGGAACAGAAAGGCTAACAGCATAATTGTCTGCGCTTCTCAGAAATCCCATCCTCGAGATAACTGGAAGTGACGTCCAGCAATGAAGAAATTGCATTGATGACAGATGATTGTATAAAACTCAACAGCAGCTGCCTAACCAAGCCGTTGATGTTGAGAACTTTGTAAGAGATGGGTCTTCATACAAAACAAATGACACCAGGGCAGACAGATCATCTCCCCCACTACTGCCAACCTTCTCTTTCAGATAGGGGCTACTCTAAAGCAAAACATCGGTGCCTGAATCAGATGGGGGGGGCACAGCAGTAATGCCAACTGATGCAGGACAAAATATCATTGACAACCACCAATGCATCTGGGTGTTATGGCGCCAGCAGGATGGCGTGCCAAAGCCAGGTATCAGTACCAGGGTCAAGAGAAGCTGAAGTCAGGAGCAGTCCGCGTCAGGAACCAGCCAAAGTCAGGTACACAGGATCAGGATGAGCAGGCACAACCACATGCTTCAGCACAGCAGTTGCTGGTGAGGGAAGCAGCCGGCCTTCCTTAAGTAGCCAGCTCATCACCACGCCTTTTACGAGCTGCAACTGCCTCCAATTGCTCCCTCCGTTTCTCAGCTCTATGCTCTACAGCTGAGATGGGAGGAGGGGAGGGGGCCCTCCAGGTTCTCTCCTCACAAGGGCCTGATTCTGGCTCAACTTCTTCCTGTTCTGGCTCAACTTCTTCCTGATTCTGGCTCAACTTCTTCCTCCTGTTCTGGCCTTCCCTCTTCCCCATCTGCTTCTTCCTCTTCTGAGGAGTGTCACAACCAGTCTTCTTCAGGTAAGAATCCCTCCATTTCTCTGGACTCTTCCGTGGTTGCCGCTTCGCCTAGGGGGGCTTGCCACCACTCCTGCTCATCTGGTGCAACCCTGACATCGGGGATGGGCATCACATGCCCATCTCTTTCCATGGCATGCCAATTTTAAATGTGCTTATTCAAAAGCCTACTCTCACCTGAGTTTTGCATTAGTCTTTAAAAAAAATCACATGAAAATTTATTTAAATATGTATTTATAAGCATATTTATGTCAGGGGCTGGGCAGAGTCGGATGCCAGAGACTGGTCTGACTTTGAAGAGGGAGGAATGAGTCACAGACAGAGGAAGAAGGGGAGGATTTGCCACCCCCTTCCTTCAATATTCCCAGCAGTAGATTCAGTGGCCAGGCAATCTGGGGAAGAGTTGCACAGCTTTGAGATAGTAGCTAAGCAACCAGCAGATAGGGAGCGTTTGGAAGGCTCTTCATTCGAGAGTGGGGGGGGAATTACCTCCCTCCCCCCCCAACTCAGAGGGCTGAAAAGGTTAAAGAACAACATAAGTACAGAGGAGGGAGAACTGGACACTGGCACGCTTCTTGCTGTGGGAGGGGAGGGGATTCAGAATGACCAACTGGTATCCTGATGGAGGGTGGCCCTAGGCTGCTCTCTGTATGCTGTTGTAAATAAAACGGACTATAAAACTTCCAGAGGCTCATTAATTCTGACCGGAAGCTCTCAGAGAGAAGGAGGAAACTCTCATGCCTGCCAGCGTGTCTGACAATTTATAACCTGCCAACACGAAAAATACCAAAGCAGTACAGAGGAAATTCATTAAAGCTTCACAAAACTTTAGAATCATACAGTTATAGGAACATGTAACATGAACAAATAACTCACATGGAATCTCAATGTACATATTTGTAAATGAACTTCATATATATACAGGGTTTTTCTAAATGAACCACACACACACACACACACGTACACACACACACACACACACAGGGGTTTTCTTTCTTTTTTTTAAAAAAAAAGTATTTTATTTGCTTTTCTGTTATATCCCACTGTCAACACATACTCTGTTACATTCATTCACAAAAAGAAAAGAAAAACGATAACATAAATATAAAACATAAACATGTAATAATAATAGTCACACACACACACATATATAAAACGGGGCTTTTTTTCAGCCAGAACTCACCAGAACTCAGTTCCTGCACCTCTCAGGCAGGCATCATTGCCATTCTAAGAGAACAAGGGAGGCGTTCTTGAAAAATAGCAATATATATATATTATGCATGTTGGTGTGTTTTTGAACCTAGAACTATATAGAAAAAAACAGAAAACTGCACGACCAAAGTGCAAATTACATTCCAATCTGTGTGTTAGTCTAGGAGGTGTGCATGAGGTCAGTTAGGTCAAAAAGGCTTGCTTTAAAATGCGGACAGCATTCTTCTCGGTCCATGTTGTCACAGCATCTTGCTCTTTCAGCTCCCTCTGGGTTCTAATGTCTATTGATGTCTCCTGCTCTGCAGCACAACTTGTCAGTTGCTTCCCTCCTCCTCTGAGACACTCACACTGTGAAGTGTCACCTCCCTGTCACAGGTATCATAACTCCTGCAGACTAGCTCAGCTACTGTGTCGGAATTTGTCCCCTAAGCTTTATCCACACACACATACACACTGCACCGAATCTCCGCACTTGTTTTCATGTGCCACTGGGCAGAAGCATTTCCAAGCTCTGCCATCTGTAAACATTTTCCCCAGTCCTATTCCTTCCAGGCTTCTCAGCTACACAGAGAGGCGGACAATCCAAACAATAAATCTCCCCTCGTCTGTTGCAGTGCATTAGTCGCAGGACCCTTGACTGGCGCACAGAACAAAAGCGGTCGCATGTGGGCTTGATCTGGTCCAGTGTGCCCTGGAGAGAGAGATGGAGGGGCTCGGAGCAGCCATTAGCCTGCCATGCCCAAAATGTCAAAGCTGTTGTAGCGACATGTTGTCACGTTCGAATGTAATGCGAAGTGAAATACATGATCAGTGGATAATGTGGTTGGTCGTGTGTGACTTCACAGTCACACACGGCATCTTTGCTAAAGAGGATTTTCTTTGGAGGAGACTCTTTTCGTGGAATCAGAGGCGTGACAGAAACAGAAGAGGAACCTGGTCAAATATAGGCTGTGATATGAGCTGGGAATGGACAAATCCTTCTATTTTTGGACCATGCCACTTCCATATGTGTTCACCCCTAAATCTGTCATGTCCCATTTCCACATCAGTTTGCAATTTCTATTATTATTATTATTATTATTATTATTATTATTATTATTATTAGCAAATCTACATGAAACTTTAATTATCATTCTGAGCACATTTTCTCTAAATCTTCATTTCCAAATGCATTTCCCCTCACAACTGACATTTTCCAATCCTGGATGCCTTCGAACACCAGTTGCTGGTAACTGCAAATGGGGAGAGTGGTGATGCAATCAGGTCCTTCTTGACGGCTTCCCATAGACATCTGCTTGTCCACTGTGAGAGAACAGTGTGGGATCAGATGGGCCTTTGACCTCATCCACCAGGGCTATTTTTCTGTTCTCATGTGGAGGTGGCATCAGGGGTGTACTGTGGTAATCTTTGGTAATATGGCACCCTGAGTGAGCCCAAAATTTGGCACTCCCAAATGGATCTTCTCAATTGTGGATCTTCTAAATTTTTTTTTGCATAGCATAGGGGGCACAGGGGCGGTTGCCCCAGGTTCAAAATTCTTAGGAGTGCAAAATCCTGACACCCAGTGCTGCCTCAATAAAGCTGCCTGCTTTTGTCACTGGTCTCTGTTGAAAATGGCTTCTCCATGCAAACCAGGAAGTGACCTCTCCAGAACGACTCTTCTTTCCTTATCTCTGCGGTTACAATCTCCTGGTGACGCAAATGCCACACTTTTGAATGGGGGACATCATGCACAATTGAGCCACTTCACAGGTGATATGCAACTGTCATTCACATCTACACAGACGCCTTCCCTTTTGGATAGGGAATACAATAATATGCTGATAACATGTAACAGACAGCAGTGATTAGGATCTACTGAGCGCTTGGGAACATGATGTTCAATCGAGCCAATTGCGCATGTGGTATGCAACCATGACTCATCATTGTGCTTCTGTCCATGCTTCAGGAGGAAGACCATGACAGACACGGTTTTTGATATTAATATGCCTCGGATGCATTCTGTTTCCATTTTGTGAACATTGCACATGTGTGCCAGAGTTGCAATGGCAGTGTGTGAAGCTCCCTGCCCGGCATTGTTGGATCAAGTTGGAGACACAAGGCCAACTCTTTGGGGAGTCTGCTTGTGACGTTCTGCCTGCTAATCCTCATTTGCTCTGAGTCACCAAACGCATAACTAAATAAGGGCCGAACCCCTGAGTCCAAGATCGAGGTGTAATGCAAATTAGGAGATCTGTCTGCTTCTGTGATGATCATGCACAGAACGGAGAATGAAAGCACTGTTTTCTTTCTGAAGTGCCACTAATGCCTCCCACTCATCCCCCCCCATATTATCCCCTTCAGAAACCTTCCGACTCACCCTGCTGCCGGCTACTGACAAATTCAAGTCCTGACATCCAATTGTCGCTTTGGGTGTGTGGCAGTTCAGCTGAGACCTCACTGCTCTGTCTGCTCTGATAACTGTTCAGATCAGAAGAGTAATCAGATCCAGCTTAGCTCAGAAAGTGCCCATTAAATGGGGGAAATGTGACTTGCATTTTCTCCAGACAATTAAGAGGAGAGGAGCCGATCCGATGTGCCTTTGGAAAACACAGAGTTGAGAAGGTTTGGGTTGTTTTTCCTCCCCGAATAATGAAAAGAGCTGTAAATAATCACATTTCTGCCACCAAGTAGCTAATTTGCAAAATGACTAGCCAACGTTATTCAATTTGGCAACAGCTTTCCTCGCTGTGAATAACTGAGCAGGTCTGCCTGGCTTTAAGGATGGCTTGAGGTGCGGTGACCATCTGGGTACGGGTGTTGCAACTAGTGATGTGCTGAAAATTTATCCCGTGTTTTCCCCAACCCTCCTCCATTAATTAACAAGAAAAGAAAAAGCACTTGTGAATCATCAGAGCTCATTTCGGTGATATTCTCATGGGTGGTATATACAGGATTGGTGTCGTGATTACCTTTCCACTGAGGTCAGATTTTGCTTGTGGGCTCCCCGTGGGCATTTGGTTGTCCACGGTGTGAATAGATTGCTGGATATAGCTGGTCCTTGGCATGATCCATTCTTACTTCCTTACATAACAAAGCCAAACCATTTTGTCAACTTTGACTACTTAAGTAGCTCTTCTATCCCACAACACAACTTTACAACTATGGAATCAATGAGTTGGAGGGGATCTTGCCATCAACCAGGTCAACCCTCAATCTCATTAGAATGCTTTTGGCCAATTTCAGAGGCCAGTGCTGAATTTGCAGGGACCTTGTTGTTGTCTGTGCCCAAAGAATGGGCACACTCACAACTCTAGGAAGATGACAAGGAAAAGATAGAATCTCAGACCACGAAGCACGAAACAGAGGAGGGTTTAGGGGAATGTGACCAGTTCGGAGCCTTGGGGGAGCCACATGGGATCTGCAACTATGATGTTTAATCAAAAGGTGAGAGGTGGGGGAGTGATGAATGGTGGCTGAAATTTGAGATGCCAAGATCTGTCACTGCTCCAGAACTTCAAAATCCCTCACGGTTTTTATATGTGAGTTTTGTACTGGATCAGAGTTCCCTGCCCCTGCTGGAAAACAAAATAGACTGGGGGATATTGTCTTGACACATGAAAGAGGCCTCAGTTCAAGCTTGAGAATGACCTTGTCATTGATGAGGGTCAACCGAAAACTGAGATATAAGTAGCTATTTCAATGAGTCACATTTATCCTGAACATATCCTGCAAGGCAGCAGAAGTTTTCCTTTTCCTAGGTGGGCCACTTCTCTGGGTTGACAAGCCCCATCTGCCCCTCACTTCCTCTACAACAAGTGCAGAACCCGTCTTGACCTTTGTATCCACTATTGGCCTCATCCACTCAATCTCCCAGAGCCTGTCTTCACATGCATAGAAGCCAACTCCTAGGGGCTGAGGGGTCTTCAGCCCCCCCCATAAAATATTCCAGGGGGCTGCCCCCCAAGCTCATGGGTATTGCCATTCAAATCATGTGTGGGCACCACACCATGCAGGGTGGGGCTTACCTGCCCCCCCTATTTTATTCAAGTTGGCACACCTGTTCGCATGCAAGGGAAGTTTCTAATTTACTGTTGGTTTGGCAACAATGGCAAAATACCAGGCAGGGTGGTTTGCAATAGGTATGGAGACAGGAATGCTTCTCCATACCAGTTGCTGGAAACCACAGGAAGGGAGAATTGCTCTTGTGCTCACGTCCTGCTTGTGGGTTTCCCATGGGCATCTGGTTGGCGAATTTGAGAACAGGATGCTGGACTAGATGGACCAAGGATGATCGAGGATGATGGAAGTTGTAGTACAGCAGTATATGGAGAACTACTGATTCCCATCTCTGTAATTGCGTGTCAAGGTCCCCAAGCCACCCCTCAAATAATTCACACATCAGTCAGAATTTTAGTTTTGGTTTTTGGCATGATTTTGGCCACAACTTTATTAAAATACAAACAATGTGAGTGGTTGCTTAGGCATTGGTTAAGACCACAGGGGACAGAACTGATGACCGTCAGTAAGGAGAAAACCCTCTGGAGAGATAAAGGGAGCCGGGTGGTCTGACCCTCCCCTCTCCCCTCAGGCTCCCAGGGCTCTTGCACGGCCCTAGCCCCCGACCGGGGGTTCGGACAAAAAGCATCGAGCCCCTGGATTCCTTTAACGGAATTCCCCTAACACCAGCAACAATTGGAGGGGCAGACGCAATCAATCATAACCCCTCCTCCAACCAACATAATAACCAATGCCTAACCGCCAACCTTACAAGTTGTGACTATTTGCTACGCAGTAGGTGAAAACCAGATGGCACCAGCCAATCAGCCAAATGGAAAAATTCCTACCAGGCCCCTGCCCCAACAGCAGACGACCCCATGACAGGCATAGCAATGTCAACGCAGAGGCCTAAAATATAGGGAGGGAGGGCGGGTGATCAGAAGCACGCAGCCAATAGGGGGATCACGTTGCATACCAATCAATATATATCCGCGGGGCTGTCCATCAATAAATTGCAACATACAATTCTCCCCAACAACACCCAGGGTCCAATCACAACAGTGGCTATCCATACGATCCCACCCAGCACCAGAGGGGTGACTTGCTGGCCCCCACCGCAACACGTGCTCTCCATGAAGGAGAACACGCTTTCACACCGAGGGACGAGTCAGCCTGTCCTCAGTCTGATCATGCCTAATGGGAAACTAGACTAAACCAATGTGAGCTTGAAATGCTTGCTCAGAATGCCAGTCTTTGCACTGGCGGAAAAGGCACTGTGTTATATCTGCTCCCGTTGGGCCAATGAATGTTAATGAAGCGATGGGAAAGGTTGCAAATTTTAGCCATGCTGTGCTGATACCCTGGAAAGGTTCCTTTATTCAGCTTACCTAGGCTTACAGGAGTTGTGTGTTCTGCTGTTTCTTGTCTATAAAAACAAAATTCATTTCCCAAGCTCGGAAGGGGGACAAAATCCTCAATGTCCAATAGGATCAGCGTTGATCAAATAAGTGATAGAATGTCTACCTCTTCAGCTCCAGTTAACACTTCTCTTGTTTTGTTCCTCCATTTTTACATCCATGTTATAGTCTTTTAAGGACTGGGTTTTGGCTCACAATGGCTACATTATTAATTTTAAAACCAGCCAGACGCCTGACGGCAATTTTGAGTTCACGGATCGCGCGCGCGCACACACACACAAAGTGAAATATGAAAACAATTTGTGTCATCTCCCACCAAGACGCTTCCGAGTACAAGAGATGCAGGGCTTACTATTTCATTCTGCCGGCTTTCTTTATGATCTAGTTAGCCTCATGTAACCCGATGGAAACAAAAGTGGTTGTGTTTGGCTCACTTGGGTGAGAAGGGCTGGAGCTCAGTGGTAGACTGTCTGCTTTGCATGCGGAAGGTCACAGTTTCAATTCCTGGCATCCCAAGGTTGGGCTGGGAGCGACCCCTCTCTAAAACCACAGGGAGCTGCTGACAAGTCAGTGTAGGCGATAATGAGCTAGATGAACCAATGGCATTTGGCAGCTTCATATGCATTAGTCAAAACCTGTAAAAACCCAGCCTTGATGTAACCATACCTAAGAGGGCATCAAGATTCTCTTTTAGTCGATACACACATCACTACCTGTAGCAGATCTTCCTTTGGGGAAGGGCCATAGGTCAGCGCTAGATCATCTGCTTGCATTCAGAAGGTTCAGGTTCAATCCCCAGCATCAACAGGTAGGTCTGGCAAAGGCTCCCTACCTGAAACCCTGGAGGGCCATTGCCTCAGCCCAGTAAACCTGAAGGAGCGTCTCTACCCCCATCGTTCAGCCCGGAGACAGAGGTCTAGCTCCGAGGGCCTTCTGGCGGTTCCCTCCCTGAGAGAAGTGAGGTTACAGCGAACCAGGCAGAGGGCCTTCTCGGTAGTGGCGCCCGCCTGTGGAACACCCTCCTATCAGATGTCAAGGAAATAAACAACTACCTGACTTTTAGAAGACATCTGAAGGCAGCCCTGTTTAGGGAAGTTTTTAATGATTTGTTTTATCTCTTTTTTATTATTATTAATATTCTGCTGGGAGACGCCCAGAGTGGTTGGGGAAACCCAGCCAGATGGGCGGGGTATAAATAATAAATGATTATTAGTATTATTAGTATTAGTAGACAATATTCAGCTACATGCACCAATGGTCTGACTCAATATAAGGCAACTTGTTTTTAAGAAGGTGGTCTTGGTGGCTTGCTTTGATGTCAAAACCTAATCTCTGTGGTTTGCTTTAGCCTGGCTTAGGTCCAGTCAACCCATGTGCAGGAAGAATAGGCAAAACCTAAGTTGCAGTCGAACTGAGCCTAGCTTGTGGTTTCTCGCTGCCTTGTGCCTTGTCTTGGAATGTAGGGAGAAAGCTTTGGATTGAAGACATAGGAGAAAAACACAAAGATCCTTACAAGATACTATCCACATTTCAACATTTCCTCAACCAAAGGAGGGCAACCAAAATGGTCAAAGGCCTGGAAACGATGCCTTATGAGGAACGGCTTAGGGAGCTGGGTATGTTTAGCCTGGAGAAGAGAAGGTTAAGGGGTGATATGATAGCCATGTTCAAATATATAAAAGGATGTCATATAGAGGAGGGAGAAAGGTTGTTTTCTGCTGCTCCAGAGAACTGGACACGGAACAATGGATTCAAACTACAAGAAAGAAGATTCCACCTAAACATTAGGAAGAATTTCCTGACAGTAAGAGCTGTTCAACAGTGGAATTTGCTGCCAAGAAGTGTGGTGGAGTCTCCTTCTTTGGAGGTCTTTAAGCAGAGGCTTGACAGCCACCTGTCAGGAATGCTTTGATGGTGTTTCCTGCTTGGCAGGGGGTTGGACTGGATGGCCCTTGTGGTCTCTTCCAACTCTATGATTCTATGATTCAACTGCTGCGGTGCATTGTATACTGCAAGGATGATGACAGTGTTAGTCTTGTTGATGGTGATTTCAAATTTTTACTTGCCCTTCACCACAAGGCTCCAGTGCAAGCTGCAACAGTATAAAAATACAGTATTAAAATCAGTTTAAGCAATTCAGAGGGATACAGAAATTCATATTTTCAAAGGCCAGAATATAGTTGTACAGATTCAGCATATGATGAAAACTGTGTGATCGATGTGTTGGTCTATGGAATTACACTTTGTGAGATATTACACTTTGTGAAATATAAGTTACATAGTCAAAAACAGTCTGTTACGTTGTTGTGTTGTTACCTCTAGACTAGGGACACGAATGACGGAACAGCAGCTGTTTCTGATGAATTGGGAACACTGGAAAAGGTCAACTAGGAGACACTTGGTTCTTCCCTAACAGAACACAACATTAGGATTCATTCTATTATGAGTTATCTACACCCAAGTCCTGTCCCATATTTTTATCCAATGAATGGTCCAAGTGGGAACGAGGAATTGCTGCTCCAGTTGCCCATTCTCAGGGCTACTGGCCCACGAGTCTAGTAAATCGAATACTGAATTTCAGTGCTGAACAAGCCTCTGGGGAGATGCTTAAAGTTTCCCAAACAGAAACCATTTAATCCCGTTCTCTAAACCGAACCACTCAAAAACTACCGACATCTCCTGGCTGGAATTGCACATTTTAACCGTTTGGATAAAGAAATGGAACGCAGTATCGTTTTGATCACTTCATTCCCTCCCCTCATCCCCACTGGGGAGTAGTTGCTGGAAACTACAAAAGGTGACGGGAGCAGAATCTGTTAAAATGGGGATTCTGGGCACTTTGCAATATGCCAGATTGTATTAAATTTCATCACGGGGAGAGAGGGGGTGGGGAAGCACACAATCTGTTCTCTCTCTCTTCCTCTCTCTCTCTCTCTCTCTCCATAAATCTTCTTAAGTTTTTAGAGCTGATCCAGTTCATGTTAGGCTAACAGATTTGGAAGAGCTTTTTCAGTAGGTGAAAAGGCAGTTGCTTCTTGCTGAAACGAGCGATATGCAAAAGAGAAACCTGTCTAAATGTCATTGCGTTTGCTGGTTCCTTCCCCCCCCCCCACTTCAGCAGATGGAGAAAAAAACGTATATCGGCAGAAAATCCCTTTCCTGCCATCACCGTTCCTTCAGGTCCTATTGCACTTTTTTCGCTATCCGTGTTGACTTGCTCTGCAGTGCTTCATGACATGAACAAGTTGAAGGGGTTTTGGTAGGTGGGTGGGTTACAGTTTATTTGCTTGCTTGCTTGCTTATTTGTTTTGGATATCTGCCCCCTAACTTCCTCCTGAAATAGCACTCAAGGCCACTTACGAAAAGAAAATTTCACAACAGAATAGCCCAGTAGTGCTACTGCCTGCAGATAAGTACTGGCTTGAGAGCAGTACATGTGAAAAGGATCTAGGAGTCTTGGTAGACCACAAACTTGACATGAGTCAACAGTGTGATGCAGCAGCTAAAAAAGCCAATGCAATTCTGGGCTGCATCAATAGGAGTATAGCATCTAGATCAAGGGAAGTAATAGTACCACTGTATTCCGCTCTGGTCAGACCTCACCTGGAATACTGTGTCCAGTTCTGGGCACCACAGTTCAAGAAGGATACTGACAAGCTGGAACGTTTCCAGAAGAGGGCAACCAAAATGGTCAAAGGCTTGGAAACGATGCCTTATGAGGAACGGCTTAGGGAGCTGCCTGGAGAAGAGAAGGTTAAGGGGTGATATGATAGCCATGTTCAAATATATAAAAGGATGTCATATAGAGGAGGGAGAAAGGTTGTTTTCTGCTGCTCCAGAGAAGGGAACACGGAGCAGTGGATTCAAACTACAAGAAAGAAGATTCCACCTAAACATTAGAAAGAACTTCCTGACAGTAAGAGCTGTTCGACAGTGGAATTTGCTGCCAAGGAGTGTGGTGGAGTCTCCTTCTTTGGAGGTCTTTAAGCAGAGGCTTGACAGCCATCTGTCAAGAATGCTTTGATGGTGTTCCTGCTTGGCAGGGGTTTGGACTGGATGGCCCTTGTGGTCTCTTCCAACTCTATGATTCTATGATTCTATGATTCTAAGTGGGTGCAGATCTCTCTCTCCTGCCCCTCTCACCCTATATATTACTCACCTCCATTCCCCCTGTTTGGAATTCCAAAAAAGCCCCTGGGCTTGCATGCAATTTGGCAAACTTAACCCAAGCTGGAGGATCTTCTGTGCCTATGAGTTCCATCCACTGAGTGAGTTTTTCCTCTGTCTGTTTGTTTGGCTGTTTTCCTACTATGTGCAAGGCCCGAAGTAAGAAAAAACCAAACCTCCCCATTCCTTTTCTCCTCTAGTTATACACTGTTTTTGTCCAGTTTCCTCCATAAAGTGTTGTTGGCATTTATTTTCCCTCTGGACTCTCTGGTCTGCATTATTTAAGTGACTTTGCCAGTCGCTGGTGCCCATTGGAACTGGTAGGGCAGGAGGCAGAAAGACCAACAGCAGTGCAATGTCACCCAAAAGGTTGGCAATGACAGGCAGAGACAACAAATTATAGTTCCTTCCCAATCCTCCTCTCTGTCGAGTTCTACAAAGGCAACAATGGAACTGCAGTGGGAAATGACAGGTAGCATAAGAAGGTAGGCAAGCAGAGGCTGATTTAGGGCAGTATGACCAGTTTGGGATGCCCCAACTATAGCTCAGTTGGATAGGCCATGGTGCTGATAATGCCAAGGTTGACGGTTCAATCCCCGTATGGGACAACTGTATTTTTCTGCATTGCAGGGGGTTGGACTAGATGAAAATCAGAGTCCCTTCCAACTCTACAATTCTATGATTATTTAGAAAAGGAGCAAGAGAGGCAGGGCACCAAATTTTGACAGTGCACCGGGCACCGCTGAAATTTGAGACCTCAAAGTCCATCACTGAGGCATCTGAGGCTTGGCTGAGGGTAGACTGAGGTTGGTAGGGAAGTACAGAGTTTGCCTGAATGGACCAGCCTCCACTGCAAGAAACTTTTGAAAATAGTGTCCCATTGTTTGGGAAAACAACCGCAACACACATGAAAGTTCATTTTTCTACAATGATTTCCCCCCCTCCCCATTATTCTCTCCCACATAATTGCAATTAAATATACATGTTCTCTCAGAAATTCTCCTCCACCGCTGGGATTATTCAGATGAAAAGTTAATTAGGCATAGCTTATATATGACAAGTATTTGCGAACGGAGATGTCTTGATTGCAATGCTGTGGCGTGCTTTTTCCTCTGCAACCCCTCAAGCACAAACACACACGCTGCAATGTGGGGCTATACCATTCCCAACTGAACAAACTTGGTTCCTTTTTTCTCAGGGTTGGAATTACGCTGCAAGAGACAGAGCTAGCCCCACCCCCTGTTTTCTTTTCTCCTTCAATGCCGAAATTCATAACACCTCTTTTAATGAGGGTGAAAGAGGAGAGCGCAAAATATGGTCTGAAGCTCAACATCAAAAAAACTAAGATCATGGCCACTGGTCCCATCACCTCCTGGCAAATAGAAGGGGAAGAAATGGAGGCAGTGAGAGATTTTACTTTCTTGGGCTCCATGATCACTATGGATGGTGACAGCAGTCACGAAATTAGAAGACGCCTGCTTCTTGGGAGAAAAGCAATGACAAACCTAGACAGCATCTTAAAAAGCAAAGACATCACCTTGCCAACAAAGGTCCGTATAGTTAAAGCTATGGTTTTCCCAGTAGTAATGTACGGAAGTGAGAGCTGGACCATAAAGAAGGCTGATCGCCGAAGAATTGATGCTTTTGAATTATGGTGCTGGAGGAGACTCTTGAGAGTCCCATGGACTGCAAGAAGATCAAACCTATCCATTCTTAAAGAAATCAGCCCTGAGTGCTCATTAGAAGGACAGATCCTGAAATTGAGGCTCCAGTACTTTGGCCACCTCATGAGAAGAGAAGACTCCCTAGAAAAGACCCTGATGTTGGGAAAGGTTGAGGGCACAAGGAGAAGGGGACGACAGAGGATGAGATGGTTGGACAGTGTTCTCGAAGCTACTAACATGAGTTTGGCCAAACTGCGAGAGGCAGTGAAGGATAGGCGTGCCTGGCATGCTCTGGTCCATGGGGTCACGAAGAGTCGGACACGACTGAACGACTGAACAACAACAACAAGAGCACTCATCCTTTCCAAAGCGCTTTCCCCTCGTCTTAGGTGAGGCACCTTACCGCTCTGCCTGCAAAAGCAACTCTGCTTCAAGCTGTTTCACACATCGGAGGCAGCAGCTGTGTTTCATCTGAGGCCCAAACGATTCAACCGGCTGAGAAATTTGGGAAACGGCTACTGAGCTCAACACTTAGAGGCCAACAATTCAACAGCACTTTCCCCTGCTTTGGGCTGTAGGTGCTGAGTGTCATGGAAGGATGGAGAAAATGAGGCCCTCCGAATGTGGTTGGGCCACAGCTCCCATCCCAAACCCTCCATGGGTCCCTAGTTTCCAGGGACAGTCCCAGATTTACAGAATCCGCTCCAGCTTCTCATGTGCTCCCAGAATGTCCCGCTTTTCCTTAGGACGTCCCTATTTTCATCGGAGAAATGTTGGAGGGTATGGAGTTATGCAACCCCTGAGCCAAGAAGATAAGTAACTTTGCAGTCTTTAGAAGACATCTGAAGGCAATGGAAAACGAGTGAGGTCCCAACCAAAGAAGAATGGCAACTTAAACTGATGTAATGCATGCAGCAGGCAGACTTAACATATAGAATAAGAGAACAAGAAGAATGTGCGTTTAAAGAAGACTGGAAAATGTTTACTGAATACCGGGTATATGGATAAAAATTGTGTTCTTTTTTTTTTTAATTAAACTTTATTCATGTTTAACAATTTCACAACAGAATTAAAGCATTTCAATTTCAACTATTTAGGAACAAACATTCAATACTTAAATATAAAAAGAAGGTGGGGAGAGAGAAAAGGAGGGGGGAGAAAGAAAGAGAAGGAAAAAAGGAAAAAAAGAAAAAAAGACATCAAAAGCAAAACAGGGGGGGAAATCCATATATATACCTCTTACAATGCAAACGATATACTGATTAGATCTAACTATACATTATCACATTACTTGTCTTAACAACAGTTCTCCTTGCCTTGCTGCAGTACATAAAATATGAACCGAGTGTTGACTTACCCCTGCCATACAGCACTTCATTTCAATCTCATTCCTCCGTCCATTTTGTTTTATTATTCTTTCTTATATCTTTTCTGAATTTGGTTCCAGGTAACTGGAATCAAACATCTTACAATCTTTTGACTCTTCACGAATTCATTTCATTCTAGACTCAACCAGATGCTCGAATTTGGCCCTTGTTTTTTTAAAAATACTCATTCAGGCATTCCCATTCTCTTTTCACTAGACCTTTGGGTTTATGTTTAATAAAGTTGTCGCCAATTTTAATCCCATAACACGTTGTCACGAGTCATTATTCCACCCGGGTGTTGCCTGGGGTCGGGGGGGTCTCCACCTGGGCACGCAACATTAGGATGCCAGAGATGCGCCTTGCCTGGCCTCTAGTCGGTAGCATGGCAATTGTCAGGGATCTGACCTCACGCAAGGCTCTTGAGACGGGGAAGGAGGGATGGAGGGAAGTGCAGCCTCTCCTGGGAAGCAGTTCTGAGTCCAGCGGGGATAGTAAGGAAAGCCCCAGTGGTGATGAGCAGGAACTGCCAGGAAATGCGGTGGAGCTGAGGGCTAGGCGCTAGGGATGTTGGCAGAGCCTCAGCACCACCTGAGTGGTCTGGGAAGCAAAGCGGTCAGCTACTTCCGTCGCCCCAAATGCGTAGGGGGGGGGAAGCGTAAGGAAAGGAGGCGACACTTTGGGATACCGAAACTCTTATGTTGGGGGAGGAGTAGGCGAAAGCCACTCCCGGATTCTGGAACCGACTCAAGCGGACATGAATTTTAAATGCTCCGATGTGCATAGTCTGTAAATAAAGTATTAGCTTTAGAAGAACGAATGTTTCTGGCTCTTTACTCTCAAGGAGACAACCCCGAGCCCTTACAGCAATGCTATATGCAAATAGGGCCATATGTATGGAAATGAACGACAAGACCCAGAGAGAACACATGTAAGCACTTTACCCATTGGGATAATGGTACATGTTCCAGCTCACAGGAGCTTACGCAGTTGCAAAATGAATGGAAATGCTATAAAATCACAATTGCCCTTTTCTTTTGTTCTCAGAACAGCTTTCTGAGAGGGGTGTTTGTTGCTGCTGCTTTTGTTGCTTTTAAGAGGGAAAGTGAGGCTGAAACCAGACGTTTTGCCTCAATATCTCTGAAATGTATCTACAGCAAAGGAAAGGCTGGAATCTGGTTCACCCAGTTTTAAGTCCCCAGGTCTTGCACACTGAATCAGTACTGCTGCTACTACTAATATCATTAGGTGGTAGGCAACTAGGTTTTTCTCAGAGCATACCCATTGAAATGACTTACTCACGCTCATTAATTTCAGGGAGTCTGAGTAAAACGTAGCTGTATTAACACCCTTCTTACTATTTCATTTATGAATCACTTCTCGCAAAGTATCCCAAAGCAATTTGCAATATAATAAAAATATATAAAAAAACAATTCTATATAGACTGTTAAAACAACAGCACATATAAAAATATATTTTTTTAAAAAACCAACACAGTTTTAAACCACATTTGCACATATACAAAATCAAATCCAATACAGACACCAATTGGGGATTTTAAAAAAAACTCCATTTAGAAGGTTTGCTGGAAGAGGAACACCTTTAGCAGGTGCCAGAAAGAACAGAAAATGCATTTATCAGATAGGCAGTGGCAAGGAGTTCCAAAGGGTATGT
Source organism: Darevskia mixta (assembly GCA_034641385.1). Classification (NCBI taxonomy): domain Eukaryota; kingdom Metazoa; phylum Chordata; class Lepidosauria; order Squamata; family Lacertidae; genus Darevskia; species Darevskia mixta. The sequence continues at coordinate 2,662,518 of JAWWNH010000137.1, read as the reverse complement.
GCCCCCACGCTTAATGCCTGATTCTGACAATTTGCAGTTGCATAAAATGATGGCACTGCCTAGATTATCACCCTTTAGGAACCTTATTGCCATAGCTGTTAACCCTCCCCTTTTTTTGCGGGAAACTCCCTTATTCCAATGCCGTTTCCCGCTGCTATCCCGGGTTGTTGATATCCCTTAAATTTCCTGGATTTCAAAGGAAGCAGCTCCTCTCCCTCCCTGCCGGCCAGGGAGGCTCCTCAGCTGCGTTGCTTGGCTGCCAATAAGGAGTCTGAGACTGACTGGGGGCGGAGCTTGCATGCCTTGTGCAGCCAGACCCCCACGCCCAACCAGACAGACAGCCTGCCTGCCGTCTACGCGCTCGCTCTTTCACTCACCCGTTCGCGCGCAGCCTCTGGAGCGCAGGGTGGCGAGGCTACTTGGTGCCATTGCACCGCCCTTGCGGCATCCCTTATTTTCAAATCCGAAAGTCCGAAAAAATCCCTTATTTTCAAATCCGAAAGTTGACAGCTATGCTTATTGCTAATGTCTTTGTGTGCGTTTCTTCTTCTTCTCTCTCTCAGGAAACTATGGCGAAAGTGGAATGGAAGCTTTCAAAGACATGTCGGGCAAGGAAGGGGTCTGCATTGCCCATTCCTACAAGATCTACAGCAATGCCGGCGAGCAGAGCTTTGATAGGCTACTGGAGAAGCTGAGAAGTCATTTGCCCAAGGCAAGAGTTGTGGTGTGCTTCTGTGAGGGCATGACAGTACGCGGGCTGCTGATGGCTATGAGGCGCTTGGGCCTCACGGGAGAATTTCTGTTGCTGGGCAGGTGAGTAAATCTGCAGATAATTGCTGCCTTTCTCATAGGAGTGCAAAGCGCATTTTTAGCCTGCGCTATTCAAATGAGGGTGGCCCCTCCGATGAAAGAAATGGGTTGCGTGAAGGTCAGTCGGTGAAATCAAACGTGCAAATCTGTGAAATAGTACACAATTTAAAAGCAAGCTTTGGGGATTTGGATATTGCGCAGACATTTGCACCAAGGATTATCTTAGAAGAAGCATCACTTCCTGTGTGAGAAAGAGGAATGCCTCTCCTGAGATGGTGCTGACTGTTTTGCATTGTACAAGCATGTGAGTATATAATTAAAAGGGCACCTTTTAAAAGGGCCTTTCACCAATTGCTCGTGTAAATCTGTGCAAGCGTTAGATAGCTAATATTTCTGGAAATGTTGAAAGCAGATGCAAACTCCTTCAATTGAATCCAACGAAAGGGGTCTTGCCTGCATTGAGATCCTCATCTGGTTCCCACTGAATTAGCTGAATAAATCATTTGATGCAGGTGGGGTTATACATATGACTATTTGTGAATGACTTGAGCTGAACTGGGAACCGTTGTCTTTTCTGTTTGTTTGTTTGTTTATTTGTTTGTTTGTTTTTAAAATAACATTTGCGTGTTCAGACCCAGAGACCTCCCCCCTAAATAAAGACACATTTGACTCAAATTTTAGTTTTGGTTTTTTGGCAGAATTTTGGCCACAACTTTATTGATTACAGAAAAGTGAGTGGTTGCATAGGCTCTGGTTCAACTAGCTCCCTGCACCCTTGCAGGTAGCATTGACCCAGAGCTCCATCATAGGTCAGCCAAGGGTGAACACCTGAGGTAGGTGAAAAGCCCGGGAACAGACTCTGTTCACCCCCCAGATGCTCCCCTGGAGTCAGGCACGGGCACAACCCCCTCTCAGGGGTTGACCAAACCAAGTTGAGTCCCTGGATTCCTTTAACAGAATACCCTTCACATAGGGATGGCAAGACCATTCTCCCATCCCTATCACCTGAACCAGTACCTATCCGCAACCTTACAAGTTGTGACGAATTGCTACACAGCAGGCGGAACCCAAATGGCCACAGCCAATCTGCCAAGTGGGGAAAATTCCTGCCGTGCCGCTGTCCCAAAGACAGACGACACACGACGGCATAGCAAGGTCAATTGCAAAATGCCCTGAAAGTAGGGAGAGGTGGGTGGGTGTTCCGATGCACGAGCCGAAAAAGAAAGATCTGGGACACATGTATAGGTTTGTATAGGTCCCTCGATCATTTTACACTGCACCCATTGGCCAGATTACACCCAGCAACGAGGGACCTACCAATCAGGTGTTGTGGCTATCCAATAGACCCACCCACAACCAGGAGGTCAGTCTCCACGTCTCACCACAACACGTGCCCTCCTTTAGGGAGGACACGATTTAGCAGAAACACAATGAGCTTCTTAACTAGACTTGGTCATACCTTTTGAGATCAAAACCTATGCATAAATCAGAGCTGGCTGGCTATTATAATCCAGATAGGGGGGGAAAAACAGAAATTAACAGAGCAGATTCTTCATTGACTTGGAAGGAGTACTTGACAGAACAGTTTCTTTTCTGTTTTCCCTTACCAAGAGGAGGGATTAACAATAGCACATAAAACAAAAGTTCTATCTTGCTCAATTTAAGAGTGTGTGTGCATGCATGCAGAGGATAGATCTTGGTGCCCCTATAAATTGTATATGATATAATAATTGAATAACGCCAATATATATGTCTTGCTATATGAAGAACAATCTATTTATCTGTATTGGCTGTCTTTGAGGGTGTTTTGTCTTAACAATGTAAGCCATATAAATAAGCCCAAAGTTATTGTTGCTAGCTTTTCATAAGATGTTGTAAAACATGGGTAGGCAAACTAAGGCCTGGGGGCCAGATGCGGCCCAATTGCCTTCTCAATCCGGCCCCCTGGACAGTCCGGGAATCAGCGTGTTTTTACATGAGTAGAATTTGTGTTTTTATTTAAAATGCATCTCTGGGTTATTTGTGGGGCATAGGAATTTGTTCATTCCCCCCCCCAAAAAAAAATATAGTCCGGGTCCCCACAAGGTCTGAGGGACAGTGGACCGGCCCCCTGCTGAAAAAGTTTGCGGACCCCTGTTGTAAAAGGTAAAATCGTTGAAATAGTGGGTGGAGGTAGGAAGGTACTGTTGAGATTCTATTCCCAGTGACGTGGCAGCAGCTACAAACTGGAATAGTATAACTATTGATTCTCACACAGTGGTGTGATAAAGTTTTGTTATGTCTACATTTCTGTGCTGAGCCTGCGCACTCAGATTGCTTTCACTTTCTCCTCTCTCCTCTCTGCTTTGTACCGAGAAGGACAGCAGCAGGCATGGCTGCTGAGAATAAAAGTCTTTAGCCTAAAAGGCTGAGTGTGTTGTTTTCCATATGGGAACAATCACTTATGAATGCTGCTCCCTGGACTCTTGTGTAGCAGGGATGAGCAGCAGTGATTGCCTTTGCTATTGGGGCAGTTCGAAGAACTGACCCCAGGCAGGGAAAATCATAACAGGTACTTCCTCACACAAATTAAATTGTGGTTATAGATTCTATTTGAATGCCCATTGTGATGTAATTGTGCACTACTTGTAGATTGGGCTAAGGCTGCCCAAAAGAATTGGAAGGGTCAAACAGCTTCAATGACATGGTTGTCTGTAAGAGACTCAGGTGATGAAAAGGGTTAATAAGACAGAACGAACAGATGGTTGGCTCTGGGAATCACCTCCTATGGTGCTCTATGGCTCCCTGGCTACGTGTTGGATCTTGCATGGAATACCACCTTGACAGGTTGGCAGAGGCCTAATACAGTGGCGCAGACTTGGGCCCCGCACTGTGGGTGCCCAGCACACAAGCACCACACTGCGGCATCTCCATTCCTCTGGTTTTATATCTTTAAGATGGGATTCTGTAGCAGGGGGCACTGGCAAGGATTTCTTTGCGTGACTGAAGAGTTGGCTAATTACAGGTCTGTTGCTCGCAACCTAAAGTTTTATACAGAGGAGACAACTGGAGGAAGAGATGGGGCAGGAATAAACAGGGATGCAATATTCAATATTTACAAACTTAGACTTGACTCTTTTGATAGACATCCAAGTCTCTCCTAGCTTCATAGTGCTTGGGAGATAGAGTTGGGCTGTTTTCCAGCCCCACTTGACAGCCGCACATGGGATCAGCTGTTTTTCAGGAGTTGTAATATAGTGCTAGGCTGAATACAGAAGCTGGGAGCAGATCCAGCCTGTTTATGACCACTGCTTCAGGCAGGACAGGTGATCCAAGCCTCTTACTCTCTATCAATGAAAAGGAAGTGCAGATCAGTAAGGGGTCATGTAATGGAACACTGCTGTTTGTTTATATTGGAGCAATAAAACTTTGACTGGAGAGTTGCTGTTGGTTTTCCCTTGCTGGGGAAGAAAAAAGAAACTGAAATGGATATCCACAACCAAATCCTAATTCGGTAAAATCTGCATATTTTTCAAGGAGCATTTGCCAGGGGAGAACAAAGCATTTTGTATTTTATTTGTACAGTAGTCGTTGCATTACCTCCCAAAACCAAATTCAAAAGAGAGAAGAAGAAGAAAAGGACTTCTACAACAGTCTTAAGAAATGATAACTTGGTATTAACTAGGCGCCTAGGAAACAGACTTATATCGAGTCAGACTTTTGGTCCATCTAGCTTAGTGGCTCTTTGGGGTTTCAGACAGGAGTCTCTCCTTTTCCTACCTGGAGATGCCAGGATTTGAATTTGGGACCTTCTGTATCAAAGCAAATGTTCTAGCCCTGAGCTACAGCCCTTCCTTATGTCCTAGAAGGGAGAGAGTGGAACAGATTGCCTTGGGAGGAGGGGGACACTCCGTCTCTAGAAATGCTTAAGCAGAAGCTGAACAGTCACTTGTCGGGTGGGCTGTACTTGTATGCTGCATTTTAGTTCCTGCACTGAGGAAGGGCTGGGATGTGGTAACCTTTGTGGCCCCTTCCAGCTCTAAATTTACTATGTCTCTGTGGCTTCTAGCAACTCACACTATCAACGTGTGAAGAAGGCATCTCCCCAAGAACCAAAAAGAGGGACAAAATGGGGTTCATGATTTTCCAGAGACTTGTAATGGAAAGTATTATAGGGATGGTCCCTGATACATCACGACAGTTGGAAAGTGTGTGTGCCAATTCGGTTTTTCCTCCTGTTCCTCTTCATTCCCAGCCTGCCTCTTCTCCCAGGCCCATTTCTTTTACGGTTTTAATTCCTCGAGTTAGGTGCCTTTATAATGGAATTGCATTTTATGAATGCCAAGAGCTGCGCTGGGGGAGCACTCGTCAAAGAGCGGGATGTGAATCTTGAAGAATAAATGAATAGATGTTTTCACGCGGTGATCATTTTCAGGGCCCTGAGAGAGTCACTAGTGTGCCACCAAGAAATTAATCAATACCAAGAGACCCACAGGAGATACCCATAGAGGAGAGGCCTTCCCACTGTCTATTTCCAATGGTCACTGTTATGCTTCCTTTCATCCCCTCTTCTACTCCTCCTCCACCTTAGAAATACAGAAACATAGGAAGATGCTATCAAGCTCAGTATTGCCTGAACTACACTGGCAGCAGCTCTCCAGGGTGTCAGACATGGGACATTCCCAGTCTTACTTGGAGATGCCAGGCATTGAAGCTGGAACCTTCTGCATGCAAAGCAGATGCTCTTCCACTGAGCTGTGGCCCTTCCTATGTGTATAGGGGCATAAGAAGCTGCCTTATACTGAGTCAGGCCCAATGGTCTATCCAGCTCCATATTTCCTACATTGACTAGCGGCAGATCTCTAGCAGGGCTGGATTAAACCATGTGGAGGCCCCTAGGCAGTCAAAATCTTGGGGGCCCCTCCACAATGATGTCAGTTTCTGAGTTAATGGGGGTTTCTCTTCCAAAATCAAATTCTTTCAAGTTTGAATCAATATTATTTCGATCCATTGTCGTGGGGCCCCTAAAAGGGGTGGGACCCATAGGCCAGTGCCTACTCTGACTATTTGATGATCCGGCACTGATCTCCAGGGTTTCTGGCAGGGGTTTCCCCCAGATCTACCGCGAGATGCTGGGAATTGAACTTGGCAGATGTTCTATTACTGAGCTATGGCTAATCATAATGTTGTTGATGATGATGATGATGCAATTTGTATTGCATTACTCAAAACCAAAGATCTTCCAAAACTGGCTCATAATCAAAGGGTTATAAATGAAGAATACAATAAAATAGACTTTCCCCAGCATTCCAGCTGTTTTGGACTACAACCCCTGTGCTGGCTAGAACTGGCGGGAGTTGAAGTCCAAAACAGCTGGATGTCATCACTAGGTTGAGGGAAGGCTCCAATAAAACAGCATCATGTGAATCCCATCTATAGAGTTGCATGTGAAAATTAGGAGAGGAAAATTAAGTAGGACTAGTGCTGAAAATTAAGTAGGACTAGACAGGAGTGCCTGGCGTGCTCTGGTCCATGGGGTCACGAAGAGTCGGAAACGACTAAACAACAACAAAGTGCTGAATATCATCCTATGCTTGTCTATTACTTGTTTCTAGTGTGCATAAACATAAATGCTTACCCATGGACATTAAGTGCACAAGTTGTTATTTCAGAGTGCGGCGTGGCTTCAAAATAAGCTGATAACACATTGCATTAAACACCTCATTGGCTTTTTAAATGGTGAAGAAGGAGTTGATATTTTTCAAACCAAGTGAAAACAGGAGACAGGCAGAACCTTCCCCAATGTTTAAAGAAGGGGGATATAGACAATTAACCTAGGTTTGAGAATAGCGGGTTCTCCAAGAGGATTCTCGTTCCCCCATCTGTGAAATGTTGAAGGCTATGCTTATATATTTACAAAATCTAATTTATCAGCTGTCCACTTGCTGGAGTCCTCTGAGTGACTGACATGTGAAGTAAAAACAAATTAAGAATCACCATTGCAATAGAGCAAATTAAGACGCAGCAAAGAAGACAGTTATGCAATCAACCCTTTAAAACAGAGACTAAGAGATTAAAACATTGCAGCAATGAACAATTGAAATAGCATTAAAAAAAAGAGCTAAATAACATATTGTAACATTTTGTTTGATCGTATGTTGTGCTTTTAGCAGGAGTTTTACCCAGTTTATGGTTTTGATTATTTACTAAAAGCATTTATTAAAAGACATCTGAAACTTTAACCTTTCCATTATTTTACAATATAATAAACCAGCTGAAGACGACCGTGTTGGTCACCCATCATGTTCCTCCGATCTCCAAAGAGGAAGTTAACATTACATGTGGCTCCGATTAGACTCCAGGAAGTAGAGTGTGTTCCCGAAAGAAAGAAAAAATTAGCTGCCTTCCGAACATATTGCTGGAGAAATCAGGAGGTTACTAATTGAGTTCAAACTAAATGAATTTGATTCCTTGTTAGCTGGGCAAATTACACCATCCTGGAATCCAGACCTTATTAGTCACTGAGATGTTTCTTATTTCATTTCATGCTTGGCTTTTACTATGCCAAGAAGGAAGAAGATCGGAATCCTTATGCCTTTATATGGAATTCCTGTTTGCACCTCAAGTTCTGGAGATGTTTCTTCCCTGCCAAGGGAGCCATACGGAAGAGCGTGCCATTCAAATGCAAAGTAGGCCTTCGAAAGCAGACCAATCCAAACAGAGAGTGATAAAAGCTTAAAAGCAAACTGAAAGCAGGATAAAACTCTGAAAGAGAAGGTGGGGGACTTTTCAGCCCAAGGGCCACTTGCCCTTATAGATGTCCTCCTGAGAGCCAGGTACAATTGGTGGGCGTGGTCAGAGGCAAGCAGTGGGTGGAGCAACAGATAAGGCTCTTGCCTTGGTAGAGAAGGCTACATTAGAATCATAGAATCATAGAGTTGGAAGAGACCACAAGGGCCATCCAGTCCAACCCCCTGCCAAGCAGGAACACCATTCAAGTACATTCAAGTCATGCACCCTTTCTAAAGACACGTTTCTCCATGCAGGGGGCATGGTCCCAGTTCAAGGACACATTCCAGCCAGGAAATAAGCATTCAAGGAGGTGGGTGGGATGAATTGATTAATTGATTATTTGATTTCTATACCTCTAAATATATTTAAAATATCTCTAAGCAGTGTACAGAAAACTGAAACAACGACAGACAGCAAACAAAATACAGTGGTACCTCGGGTTACAGACGCTTCAGGTTACAGACTCTGCTAACCCAGAAATAGTACCTTGGGTTAAGAACTTTACTTCAGGATGAGAACAGAAATTGTGCGCCATTGGCGTGACAGCAGTGTGAGGCCCCATTAACTAAAGTGGTTGTTGTTGTTCAGTCGTTCAGTCGTGTCCGACTCTTCGTGACCCCATGGACCAGAGCACTCCAGGCACGCCTATCCTTCACTGTCTCTCGCAGTTTGGTCAAACTCATGTTAGTAGCTTCGAGAACACTGTCCAACCATCTCATCCTCTGTCGTCCCCTTCTCCTTGTGCCCTCAACCTTTCCCAACATCAGGGTCTTTTCTAGGGAGTCTTCTCTTCTCATGAGGTGGCCAAAGTACTGGAGCCTCAACTTCAGGATCTGTCCTTTTAGTGAGCACGCAGGGCTGATTTCTTTAAGAATGGATAGGTTTGATCTTCTTGCAGTCCACGGGACTCTCAAGAGTCTCCTACAACACCAAGCTAAAGTGGTACCTCAGGTTAAGAACAGTTTCAGGTTAAGAACGGACCTCCAGAACGAATTAAGTCCTTAACCCGAGGTACCACTGTACCATACTTTTCTATGTATCAGTGCAAGTGCATAAACGGCAGGAAGGTAAACGCCGTTTCCGTGCGCTGCTCTGGTTTCGCCAGAAGCGGCTTAGTCATGCTAGCCACATGACCCGGAAAAACTGGACAAACGCCGGCTCCCTCAGCCAGTAAAGCGAGATGAGCGCCTCAACCCCAGAGTCGTTCGCGACTGAACTTAACTGTCAGGGGTCCTTTACCTTTACAATGTTAAAAGGGGGGGTATACTTATACACAGATAGTGCACAGGGGGAGCGTGTGATTGGTTGCTGCCGTGAACCAGAGATTGTCAGCGACTATTGGGCGTGTGATTGGTTTCTGCATCAAGGTCATCAGGTGTTGATTGGCTGTCGCTGCGGTAATTTGGCGAGCGATTTGCAGCTTTTGCTGGCGAGGGAACAGAGGATCGGTTGCTTTTGCAGGTGAGCGATTTTTGGCAATTCCCCCTAAAAGCTCAACAACTAAGGGCAATCCTCCCCCCTAAAAGAGCTCAACAAAAGTCCAAAAAAAAAAAAAGGAGACGTCTTATACATGGGGGCGTGTTATACACGAAAAAATACGGTACTACAGTTGCATGTAAAACTGTTACATTAACACATAGTTACTGATACAGTCGTACCTTGGTTTTCGTACAGCCTAGTTCTCAAACGTTTTGGCTGCCGATCGAAATCCAGAAGTGCCTTCTTCGGTTTTCAAACTTTTTTGGGATGCCGAATGTCTGACAGGACTTCCATGTGGGGAAGTGTCGTTTACAGGTACACTGTGCCATAGAGGGGCCTCCCCATCCTTCCTTCTGGAGAGAGAGAGAGTGCACACAAGATTGTGCCCTTCTCTTTGAAGGTCTTTAAATAGCATTGCTCCCACATCACGGACCAAACTCTGTTCTCCCCATGCTGTCCACTGCAAGGAGGGAGTTCCATTAGCTCCCGTTGCCAGTGGGAATTTCCACCTCTATTTTTAAGAACCGATCATTGGAACGTTAGACGGAAATAGCCCTAAATGGGTCCAGCAGGTTGGAGTGAAATAAAACTTCTGTGTCATCGCAACCTTAACTCTGTTTCACATCAGGTGACAGCCCCTCCTCTGTAAGGCCCTAACCCATTTCCGCAGTAACATTGAGAAAAATTGTATCTGTGACAAGGCACCATCACTTTCAGGGTTTTCCCGCTCTTGAGAGATGGGCAAATTTGTCAAAATTGGTTGCTCTCAACATCTCAATTCCCCCACAATCTTGAATTCAGCTCACTGTGTTTCTGCACTTTTTAAAGAAACAATCCCTCCTGAAGATTCACGAGCATTTTCATAGGATCATAGAGTTTGAAGGGACCCTGAGGAACATCTAGTCCAACCCCCTGCAGTACAGGAATATGCAGATGTCCCATCTGGGAATCGAACCTGCAACTTTGTTGTTATCAACAATGCATTCTAACCAACGGAGCTATCCAATTAGATTTTGTGCATATTTCTCCTAATAAACCCATTTTTGTACAGAGTTTTGCCTGATATGCACATTTAAACCAGTTTGTTCCCCATAGCATGTGTGTGTGTGTGTGTGTGTGTGTGTGTGTGTGTGTGTGTGTTATTTTCACTAACATATGCAATTCTGTGTAACTAAAAAAAACCCAGCCGTCTTTGGAAATTCTCCCTTCTCTGAATTTTCCTATGCCGCTCTCCAGCCAAGCAGTATGTACAAAATGCATAGAATGGGGGAAAGTTTGCATCAGAATGCAGAAATAAGTGAGAATGATGTGCAAAAATGCATTATATTAGGGAAAATTGCCTTGCAAAAAAATGTGTGTATTAGGCAAAATTAGGCAAAAGATGTGTATTTTAGAATAAAAGGTATTAAAATCCTGATGGATTTTCATGAAGACATCTTTAAAATGATAATAATTGCCAATGGATGTGGAAATGTGGAAAACTGAAGTTAAAATTTGGGGGGGGGGGGCAAGTGATGGAAAGAAACCCAAACTGACAGTTTGACCTGGCCCCATCATTGGGCGACTGTATATATATCAGCAATCTGACAATGAAGTTATTGGGTGCTATAGGGTATCATTTTGCTCACAAGGCTATTTAACATATACAAATCAGCTGTGGCCTGAGGCAGGGTCCTGAGCTGGAGAATTCAGCCAGTTGGGGAATGGCACTTCCCTTGAAGGTGTCATGGGAAATCTACTCACAGTGAGCTTCACAGCCAAGTGGGGATTTGAACTCAGGTCTCCGTCATCCGGCACTCTAGCCATTCCACTGTGCTGTACGAAAACCAGGCCAAATTCTGATCTGTAAGCTAGATGATGTGATAAATTTCCCTACAAGTGGATTAAAATGACATCGCGTTGCAAATAGCAGACCTGTTCCTCCCTCAGCATGACTGACTGATCGTTTGCCGGGAAGCTGTTGTGTCTCTGGAGGTTAAAGCTGAAAGCGACTGATAACGTGGAGAAAATTCCAAAAACCTTGAAACAGCGATCCGTTCGCAAGGGCCTTGAGGAAGACCTGTAAATCTTGGCAGCAAGAGGCGATCTTCAGGAAGTATGGTTTATGTGCAGAGGGCAGTGGGGATACTTTCCCCAACAATAAAAGCCAAACCAACATCCTTTTGATCTTTTATCCTTTTAATTGGAAAAGGCACTAGAGTAACTGAAAAGGTGAACTGAATGATGCCTTCACAGAGGTGGAAACTATAGAAATAGAAAACTGAGATTATACTGTTTTGTAGCCACTATTCGTCCTAGAGTATACAAAGGGGTTCCCTTCATTTTCCAACTTGAGTTTCATCTTTTAATTGCTGTTTAGTTTTAATGGCATTGTTTTATTGCATGTCTTAATTTTTTATGTTTAATGCTTTTAAGAGATTGTTGTTGGGTTTTTTTTGTAATTATATATGTCAATATTTTAACGTGTGTGTACAGTGGTATCTCAGGTTACAGACGCTTCAGGTTACAGACTCCGCTAACCCAGAAATAGTACCCCGGGTTAAGAACTTTGCTTCAGGATGAGAACAGAAATTGTGTGGCGGCAGCTCAGCGGCAGCGGGAGGCCCCATTAGCTAAAGTGGTACCTCAGGTTAAGAACAGTTTCTGGTTAAGAACGGACCTCCAGAACAAATTAAGTCCTTAACCCGAGGTACCACTGTAATTGTTTTTTATACTTGCAAACTTAAAAACTTATACTGACAGTAATAATGATAATCATAATAAGAGCAGACCCACTTAAATTAATAGAAATGACTAACAGGTCCATTAATTTCAAAGGGTGTAGCCCAAGCAAAATTTAGTTGGATGTAAGGCTATATATGGGACGCGGGTGGCGTTGTGGGTTAAACCACTGAGCCTAGGGCTTGCTGATCAGAAGGTCGGCGGTTCGAATCCCCACGATGGGGTGAGCTCCTGTTGCTTGGTCCCAGCTCCTGCCCACCTAGCAGTTCGAAAGCACGTCAAAGTGCAAGTAGATAAATAGGTACCGCTCCAGCGGGAAGGTAAACGGCGTTTCCGTGCGGTGCTCTGGTTCACCAGAAGTGGCTTTGTCATGCTGGCCACATGACCCAGAAGCTGTACGCCGGCTCCCTCGGCCAATAACGCGAGATGAGCGCTGCAACCCCAGAGTCAGACACGATTGGACCTATGGTCAGGGGTCCCTTTACATTTACCTTTTAAGCCTATATATAGCACTGTGTTGTTTATTTCTTGTATTACATATATATGTTTGTGTGTTACCAATCAGTTAAAAAAAAAATCACCTGGAAATTCCCATGACGGTTCTCTGACATGGAACATGCATTCTTGTTTCCCAAAAGAAAAGAGAAGAAAAGCTTCCCTTAAAAAATAATAATCTCACCTTCCCCCACCCTCCCTTACCTGGCTGCCTGGGAAAGTTTCTGAATAGCTCTGTTGTTACAGCAGTTATGCCTGTTTGCTTAACAGATATGCCACTTTTCCAAGAGTAAGCGGCCTTGCATTCAGTGGACCTTACTTCTGAGTAGACAAGTTTGGCAAAGGAGAGCTGAGATCAATTATGATCAGAGCTATTTTTCTAGAAAAAGAGGTGGCAGAACTCACCATGAATGCCTCCCTTGTTCTCTTATAGAGCCAGTGTGTTCTAGTGGTTAAGTGCGGTAGACTCTAATCTGGGGGACCGGGTTCGAGTCTCCACTCCTCCACCTGCAGCTGCTGGGTGACCTTGGGCTAGTCACACTTCTCTGAAGTCTCTCAGCCCCACTCACCTCACAGAGTGTTTGTTGTGGGGGAGGAAGGGAAAGGAGAATGTTAGCTGCTTTGAGACTCCTTCGAGTAGTGATAAAGCGGGATATCAAATCCAAACTCTTCTTCTTCTTCTTCTTCTTCTTCTTCTTCTTCTTCTTATAATGGCAATGGCGCCCACCTGAGAGGTGCTGGAACGGAGTTCCAGCGAGTTCCGGCAGGAAAAAAAAGTCCTGGTTATGATAGTGTTGCAACTGGGCTGAATCCATACAAATACAGTCGTACCTTGGAAGTCGAACAGATTCTGTTCTGGAAGCCCGTTCGACTTCCAAAATGTTCGGAAACCAAAGCGCGGCTTCTGATTGGCTGCAGGAAGCTCCTGCAGCCAATCAGAAGCTGCAGAAGCCCGTCGGGCGTTCGGCTTCCAAAAATAATTCACAAACCGGAACAGTCACTTCCGGGTTTGCGGCATTCAGGAGCCAAAACATATGAGTACCAAGGTGTTCGACAACAAAGGTATGACTGTACTATGAAATGTGGTCTGGCATGATCCAAGCTTGAGCTACAAAATCCACAATTGTTAAATAAACAGGTGTTTTGAGGAGTGAGTCCCATCCTTAATTATATACCCTGTAATTCAAAGGCTCCATTTATCTGTCAACAGTGGTTGATAGATTTTCCTCCATTAAGTGATGCTTACCGGTACTTAAGGCCATCTAAGGTACCGACCGTCAATGCATCTTGCAGAAGCCAAGTCCTTAAGCTGGTGAGATATTGTACTTTGGCTATTTCCATGGCTCAGATCGCATGCCGTGCACACAGAAGGTTCAATCCCTGGATGGTGAATCTCTGGGCCTGTGGATGTTACAGGACTCCAACTCCCATCAGTCACAGCCAGCGTGGCCAATGGTGAGAGGTGATGGGCATTATAGTCCAGCAACATCTGAAGGGATACAGGTTCCCCCATCCCTGCTGTAGACTCTGAATATCTCTTACCCTCGAATCTTTGCCTTAGGCTGCCCCACCAAGCCTCCAAATGGAGTTTCTACTCTGATGCGGGTGGGAGGACTGCGTTTTATTTTTTGCAGGGGTTGAGAAGGAATTCTAGTGAGTCACATGTTTTGCGACTGAATGCCTCGCAGAGGCTGAAATTTCAAATCATACTCCTACGCGCCGTGCCTCTTAGCCAAAGAAATCCGAGGAACAAAGCTTCTTTCAGCTGGGCTCCAGCACAATGGGGAAATAGGTTTCCCATTTAAAATGTTAGACAGTTCCCTGAAACCATTAAAAAATAATAATAAAGAGAAATAGGATGACACTGTTTAGTTGCAAATATATCAGCTTAAGTGCTTGGAAAGCACACTGAAAACAAATTACGAGCTTTGATAGTGGAGCGGGCTGTTGGATCTCCGTTTCTTGGCACAAACCTGCAGCGGTATAATTATGGGTTGTAGTCAACTCAGAGTAGACCAACTGAAATTAATGACCATGATGAACACAGGTCCATTAATTTCAGTGTGTTTACTCTGTGTAAATGGTAGTGGGATGCAACCCATCCCCTCCCCGCTTCCAATGCTTACATTTCAGCAGGGGAGCAAAGGTGGATACTGAGAGCCAGTGTGGTGTAGTGGTTAAGAGCGATAGACTCGTAATCTGGGGAACCGGGTTTGCGTCTCCGCTCCTCCACATGCAGCTGCTGGGTGACCTTGGGCTAGTCACACTTCTCTGAAGTCTCTCAGTCCCACTCACCTCACAGAGTGTTTGTTGAGGGGGAGGAAGGGAAAGGAGAATGTTAGCCGCTTTGAGACTCCTTCGGGTAGTGATAAAGCGGGATATCAAATCCAAACTCTTCTTCAAACTCTTCTTCTACCAAATGACATAACTCAGTGGCAAACTGCCGGCTCCACATACAGAAGGTCTGAGGTTCAATCCATGATATCTTCAGGCAGTGTCGGGAAGGACTCCTGCCTGAAACCATAGAGAGATGCTTCCAGTCACTGCAGACAGCTTGAGCTAGATGAACTGACAGTGGCATGGTAGCTGTCAGGACTGGAGTCAGATGCAGGTTAGCACGAAAGACACAGGGCTGCATTGTTGTTGTTGTTGTTGTTGTTGTTTAGTCGTTTAGTCGTGTCCAACTCTTCATGACCCCATGGACCAGAGCACGTCAGGCACTCCTGTCTTCCACTGCCTCCCACAGTTTGGTCATACTCATGTTGGTGGCTTCGAGAACACTGTCCAACCATCTCATCCTCTGTCGTCCCCTTCTCCTTGTGCCCCCCATCTTTCCCAACACCAGGGTCTTTTCCAGGGAGTCTTCTCTTCTCATGGGGTGGCCAAAGTATTGGAACCTCAGCTTCAGGATCTGTCCTTCCAGTGAGCAGTCAGGGCTGATTTCCTTCAGAATGGATAGGTTTGATCTTCCAGTGAAATTAACTCTTTATTCAAGGAAATAGCATACGACTCAGCAGAACTTCCCAGTTGGTCTTGCCTCTATGGAACAGTTGCCAGGACTGAAGGTCCTGCACCCTTGCTACTCCTCCTCCTCTCCCAGATGTTTCCCAAGCAGTGTCTGCGCACCTCTGGCCTCTGTTCTGCCCTCCTCATTATTCTGCACATTCTTAGAGACCAGCGGGGAGGGGAGATTGTCGCAGCAGGAGAGGGAGACCCTGGATTCTTCAGGAGCCTCTTGACCCCCCTCCTCTGCTTCAGCCTCAAAGTCTGAACTGTTCCCTATCACAGGCTCTTCCTGCTCACTAATCCCTGTTGCCCCTTCAGCATCCAGCCCCTCTCCACAATCTTCCCCCTCGGACTGGTCCTCAGCATCCCATCAGCAATTCCCTGGCCATGAGCCTTCCTCCTCTGGAGTTTCCCTTGGGGGTTCCCCAGCTGCTGCCCCCCCCCACAACCCTTCTTTGTCTAGCCAGTCCATGACAGTATAAGGAAGATTCCTATGGTCACCTTTTCTGCTCACTTCTCCCCTTAGGCAACTGGATAGTGCCACACATCTCTAAGTATATTTTGAGAGAGAGAATCTGTATTGTTCATTCCAAAGGCCATTGGGACATTATACAGTGAACAGCACATTAAGCAAAAAAAAAAAAAAAAAGACATCTGTGTATAACATGGGAGGGCATTCCAGGAGGTGGAGGAGGAATGTGTCCTGTCAATCACCTGCCCTTTGGGTGGCCTCTTAGAAATCACCGAAAAGGAGGACTCATTTGCATACAATTTGTGTGTGTGAATATTTATATATAGATGCCAGTTTGGAAATAATTACTATAATTTAAAAAGAAAGGCTAGACCTTTGAATATTTTCACACCACCTATTTCCTCAGCCTTGAGATAATGCGCCACAGTTGAAGCAACATCAGTATTAAAATCACTGTGCAGAATAAAATTCAACAGATAACCGAGGCAGAGTTGAAATAAGATAAAATAGCTTGTGGGGAGTAAGCTCCGGGAAAGGCATGGGAAGACAAATGTGACATTAATATGTCCCAGGGTGGCATTTGTGCCAGCGCTCAATAAGTTTAGAGGTCATTGCGTCATAGTAGAGAAGTCTGAGACCAGGTGAGCTGTACAAAAAAAAGGTAAAGGTAAAGGAACCGTGGACGGTTAAGTCCAGTCAAAGGCAATTATGGAATTGTGGTGAGGTGGCACTGTGGTCTAAACCACTGAGCCTCTTGGGCTTGCCGATCAGAAGGTCAGCGGTTCGAATCCCCGTGACAGAGTGAGCTACCATTGCTCTGTCCCAGCTCCTGTCAACCTAGCAGTTTGAAAACACGCCAGTGCAAGTAGATAAATAGGTACCATTCCGGCAGGAAGGTTAATGGTATTTCATTGCACTCTGGCTTCCATCATGGTGTCCCGTTGCACCAGAAGCGGTTTAGTCATACTGGCCACATGACCCGGAAGGCTGTCTGTGGACAAATGCTGGTGAACTGAGCGCCCATTCAGCCTGCTTCCCAGTCCTGCTAACTTGAAAATGGATTCCAGGTCCATACGAATGAATAGGTCCCTTGCCATGAACTTCAATGCAATGTGAATTTCACCAGTTTGCCTACGTTGGTGGCCATATATGTATTTTATGGTAATGAACACCATTATTCAGCTATGCACTGTATGAATACGCCTTTCCTTTTGTATGTCCTTGTTCTCTCACCAATCAGCTTCATTGGATGACCCTGGGTTCTAGCATTCATGGGAGGTTTGGAAGCAGAGGTTGGATGGCCATCTGTCATGGATGCCTTGGTTGAGATTCCTGCATTGCAGGGGGTTGGGCGAGATGACCCTCAAGGTCCCTTCCAACTCTACAATTCTATGATGGGCTGCTTCAAGACCCCTGATTCTCCCTTCTTATGGTTCTTTCTCTCAAAATAGACAGGACTAGGGATGGATGAATCTGCCAGTTTTGGTTTCTCATTCTTCCCATCTTGAATTCGGTTCTCCACAATGCTGCATCAGTTTGCAATAAAAGAAAGTCCTAGTGAAAATTCATCCACATTTGGGGGTTGAACTTCTACTATGCACATTTTTATATCTAATTTACCCCAATATGCACATTTTTTGCAAATCAAATGTCCCCAATAGAACGCATTATAGGAGCCATAGTTGTAGGGGATGTAACAGGTAAGGCAGACTGTACTCTGGTTTCCTAACTGGGAGTACTATTATTATAATTTCTGAACTTAGAGAAGTGTCCCACTTCCCACAGCCTACCTGCTGTGGTTCATCCTTCCCAGTGCTTTTTTGTGGGTGGGGGGGGGACGCAGGGGTACACATACCCCTAAACATTTTGTGAATTTTGTACTTTTGTCCATTTACTGCATTTATTTTTTCCTGATTTGAACTATAAAATGGTGGTTTTCTTGAGTCAAAATGAGAGTACCCCTAAACATTTTTTAAGAAAAGAAAAGCACTGATCCTTCCCATCTCTCACTTTACGGGGTGTGGAACATTCCAATAGTGAGTACTTGAAGCTGAGGGTTTTTTAAGCTTCTTTTTAAATTTGGAAGGACTTGTGGTTCTTCTTCTGTGGCACATTGGCTACACACAGGCCCATGGTTTATTAGGCAAATAATGTGCACTGTGCCCATCCACTCTCTTCTTGTTTCTCCTCTCTTCCTCTCCTCATGTACTCAGTAAGATATCATGGTTTGCTTCTCGCAGTTTCCCATGATGTCCCAACTGGGAAATTGCTGTTTAAGGACTTTGTATGAAGCAGGTTATTAAACCAGGACCAGACTGGTTTTTTGTTTTTGTTTTAAATAAATGGTTGCTTGATATTCTGGTTGGTAAGCAGTGCTTAAACCACAGTTTCCTGCTTCAGACTTCACAGGACACTGTGGTTTTACAAACCTTAATATATTCCTCAAGAAAGAAGGAGAAGCGTGAGAAGGAGCATGTGGGCACAAGCGCTATACTCCGTTGGAGATTGTTACATCTCCACCAGGCCATAAAGACCTGAATGAGACCTCTATGAGTACCATAATGCAGGATCCAGCATATGGACAGGCTGGTACAACTCCTGAGGAGCATATCCCATCAGCTATGTACAGTGCTTTTTTCGGGGGGGGGGATGCAGGGGTACGCATACCCCTAAACATTTTGTGAATCTAACAGGAGAAGAAACTATTTTTTTAAAAAAACAAATTAAGTTTCTTCTCTAGCACAGTGAATCGTCAGTTCCGTTGCTACCCCCAGTGGCAGCCTCATTTCCTGTCATGGTGTTTCCTGAGTCTCAGACAGAAGCAAGCGTTTATGTTGATTTTGTTGAGTCAAAATGAGAGTACCCCAAAACATTTTTTTTGGGGGGGGGAAGCACTGGCTATGTAAAGTGGCACACAAAGAGCTTGATATTTCTGCTATCTTAGAATCATAGAATCATAGAGTTGGAAGAGACCACAAGGGCCATCCAGTCCAACCCCCTGCCAAGCAGGAAACACCATCAAAGCATTCCTGACAGGTGGCTGTCAAGCCTCTGCTTAAAGACCTCCAAAGAAGGAGACTCCACCACACTCCTTGGCAGCAAATTCCACTGTCGAACAGCTCTTACTGTCAGGAAGTTCTTCCTAATGTTTAGGTGAAATCTTCTTTCTTGTAGTTTGAATCCATTGCTCCGTGTCCGCTTCTCTGGAGCAGCAGAAAACAACCTTTCTCCCTGACAGAGTGGTGCCAAAATTAAGCTCTGGTCATGCCATAACACATGGCTGGTCAGTTGCATTTGGTGCTGTGGGTCACAAGTTGCACAGACCTGCATACACGTGTAGCTTCACGAATCAAAGCACGAAGCTGTGATTCCTGCATTGCAGGGGCTTGGACTAGATGACTCTTAGGGTCCCTTCCAACTCTACTACTCTGTGACTCTATGTGGTCAGAGATATACCTGTATTAAGAAGGAACATATTCTATCTTATGACCAGCTTGGTTGTTGTTTTCTACGAGCGTTTCTGTTAGTATAGTTAATTCTGCGACTTGCCAAGTGAGACCGGGATTTATTTCAGCGGACTTTTGAAAAAAATGAAAAAAGGTTGATGGCAGCGAGTAGGCATTTTTCTAATGCCTTACTGACCTTGAAATGTAAAACACAAAACTAGAGCCAGAATGAAAAGATTTATGCCACATATCCTTGCCGAATGCTAGAATCCCGGCCAAGACAGCCCAAGGTTTGGCTTTTGTTAATGGAACTGTGATTCGTTCCACTGGGTACTACGGCTGGAGATGGATTTTGGAAATGTTTCAGTGAAAAGCTCCGAAGATAATCAAGGGCCTATATGTCAAAAAAGGTTAAGAGGGCTGAGATGAGATAAGGATGGGAGCTGAGACTGTTCATGGTATTGTGTGTGGGTGTGCATTTTCAGTAGTGTCAAACCATGTTTCCCCTTTATCGGGGGAATTTGTACAAACGTTTGCTTATGCAAACTCCCCATTGTCCTCGCTAGTCCTCAGCGATGCGATAATGGTGAAGCCATTGGGAGTGGCTTTTAGGAAATTTGGTACAGTGGACGCTCGGGTTGCGAACGTGATCCGTGCGGGAGGCACGTTCGCAACCCGTGCCGCTGCGCCACCGCACGCGCGTGACTCAATTCAGTGCTTCTGTGCATGCGCAAAGTGCGATTTAGTGCTTCTGCGCATGCGCGAGCGCCGGAACCCGGAAGTAACCCGTTCCATTACTTCTGGGTTCAGCGCGGTGCGCAACCCGAAATCACACAACCTGAAGCGGCCGTAACCCGAGATATGACTGTACACAGATGACACCTAGCTCTGAAACATCTGAATCAAGGGAGGCTGTGCAAGTCCTAAACTGGTGTCTGCACTCAATGATGGGCTGGATGAGGACCAGTAAACTCTGAATCCTGGCAAGAGGAAGATGCTTTTTAATAGAGACCCATATGACCTCTGGGGCTGGGAGTGCCGTTCGCCAGCTTTGGTTGGCAAGCCAGCTGTAGCTGTTTCTGGATCAGGACCCTGGGCCGCTCTCTTCCATGCACTGGTAACTATAGGGCTGTGTATAGATGCCAGGCGATGATATATTTATTAGATATTCTCCTTCCTTCCTCACATTTGTGAGTTCAGTGGAGTGCATCCGCTTTCAGCTTGGGAGGAAGCTTAGATAGACTGGTTTCAGCCGTTTCGTTTAAGTAATCCAGGATGCCTTAAGGGATGTTGGATTCTCCTGGTATTTCCAGCCCCCCCCAAAAAACCCCCAATAATTACACAAACAGTCTTGTAAAAGTTAAAAATAACATTTACTCGCTCCGTTTGTGTTGCAGAATAACAGATACAGCGGATTTGTTCAGGCAGGCTTAAAATGGTAATTCAGTTACAAAGTCTAGCTTAAGACGGATTCTCAACTGTAGCTCAGACTTAGTGGTTGTTCTCACATTTCTGGCTTGGTGATGAGATGAAGACGTAAGACTGAAGACAGGCAAAAGTGGGTATGCTCAGGCACGTAAGGGGAATATATAAAAAGGTAAAGGACTCCTGGACAGCTAAGTCCAGTCAAAGGCAACTATGGGGTTGCGGCGCTCATCTCGCTTTCAGGCCGAGGGAGCCGGCGTATGTCCACTGACAGCTTTCCAAGTCATGTGGCCAGCATGATTAAAACTGCTACTGGCACACAGAGGGCCATGACAAGTGCCAGAGCACACAGAAATGCCGTTTAGCTTCCCGCCGCAGCGGTACCTATTTATCTACTCGCACTGGCGTGCTTTTGAACTGCAAGGTTGGCAGGAGCTGGGACAGAGCAACAGGAACTCACCCCCGTCACATGGATTCGAACTGCTGACCTTCCAATCGGCAAGTCCAAGAGGCTCAGTGGTTTAGACCACAGCGCCACCCACTCCTTATGCCCTGCCCCTGTCAGGGCACAGTGAGAGTGTCTGTCTCAGAGTTCTCTCTAGCAAACTTACAGGTAAACTATGTGAGCTTCAGCTCCTATCGTGTGCCCATCTAGCAAACATGCATTGTTGGTTTGACTGTATTGGAAACATCACACAGTAACTTCCAGATTGGATTACTGCAGTGTGCTCAGGCGGGGGAAAGGGCTTCTCCAGAAGCTGCAGCTGCTGCAAAACGCAGCTGGACTGTGCACTGGGGTGGAATATCACCATCACACTAGTGCTGCTGTTGAAGGAATTGTGCTGGGTGCCAATTAGCTACTGGGCTGGCTTCAAGGTACACAGCCCTAAAGCTTGGGACCAGGCTAACTAAACGATTGTCTCATCCATAAGCAAATAACCGCTGCATTCTGCAGGAGAGAGCATCCTGCAGTTTTTCATCCCATCAGCAGCTCCATTCTGCACAGGGTCAGGATTGGGCCTTTAGTATAAAATAAAATTTTTGTAATATAGTGCAGAAGAAAATGTTTGAGTGAAAAGACTGCGGAAATGGGGATGGGAAGTCAATTTGTGAAACAATGTAAGCTTTTGATATGAAGATTATTGTGAAAATGTTTGAAAAATGTAATAAAAAAATTATACTGCCGAAAAAGGGGGGCCTTTAGTGTGGTGGCACCTGTCCTTTGGAATGCCCTCCCATTCCATATTGAAACGGACCTTCTCTACTGGCTTTTCAGCACCTGCTAAAGAGTTTCCTCTTTCAACAAACCTTATCTTTATCCTCCATTACTGTCTGCCCCGGAACGAAATTGATTTTATGTATGTGTTGCTGTTTTAAATGCTGTTTGCATGTGGGTTGATTGTTTGTCTGTCTGTCTGTTCGTTGTTGCTTTTAAAAAAGCTTTTACATTCACTTCTTTTTAACTGTTCATCGGATCATAGGTCATAGATTTCCCAGGGAGAGCAGGATGCTGGAATTGATGGACTCAGTCCAGTTTGGGTTGGCTTGGATTAGGTTTGCATGTTCTTATCAGTGGCATGCAGTCAGTGGACTAGCTACTCCTCTAAATGTTCCCGGTAAATTTGAGTATTAAAGTATTAGAGCCTGACACCTCCTTCCCAAATCCCGAGAAGCTTCTGCCCGGCTTAGGGAGGGAGGCACGATGCTAATGCGTGCAACATTGGCACACCTTGACTGTTCCCCTATGAAAAATTTCACTGCATGCCACTGTTTCTTATCCAGGGAATCGGGTGGGAGTGATATTCACGAGGAAATGTGCCGCTGCTATAAAACAGACTATTGTGAAAGGCACCCCTTCACTCTTGAGTGAAGTAAAAGGTTTGCCACGTAGAGCTTCCAATTCAGCTGTAAGTTTTGGGCCCAGAGGGCAGCACAAACCACGTTTATGAATCAATGTCGAGATACACATTAGCTGAATGGATAACCACTCTGTGGACTTTACCCTGTGCACTTGAGGGCACCATGGTTTATCCAAGCAAGGCCCTGAGGCTTCCTTCTTTCGATGCTGAAATCTCAACAGGTGCTGCATTTTGCATTTCTGCACCACCGAGGAAGAGATGGCACAGGCTCCAAGCTGGAGAAGGGGTTTCGTGAAAGGAGGGCAGGGAGGGGGCAATGGATGCGGAACCCTTTCGATGTGCTACAAGCTGCCCATCTCATCTCACCCCCTCGCTTGGCACCTGAAGTGATCATCTCAATGAATCAAACAAGCCAAGAGTCTGGGGCCACATTACCGGGCTGACAAATGGGAACGGCTGCCGGCTGCCAAGAGGCCATCTGCGGCTATCAAATGTGTGTGCTTATGGCTCAAAGCCCAGTCGAGGCTTGGCCTGCATTAAGGGAAATGTCCCATTGTGATACAAAAGCCTGCACTATTTCCTTTCTTTCTTTCTTTCTCTCCTTCCCCACCCCCACCCCACCTTTTGCACACACAGAAATCGAAAAGCCAGTTTCTGAAAGTATTGAATACGATCCCTCGTGACAAATCCCTCATAGAATCATAGAGCTGGAAGGAACCATGTTCAAATATATAAAAGGATGTCATATAGAGGAGGGAGAAAGGTTGTTTTCTGCTGCTCCAGAGAAGCGGACACGGAGCAATGGATTCAAACTACAAGAAAGAAGATTCCACCTAAACATTAGGAAGAACTTCCTGACAGTAAGAGCTGTTCGACAGTGGAATTTGCTGCCAAGGAGTGTGGTGGAGTCTCCTTCTTTGGAGGTCTTTAAGCAGAGGCTTGACAGCCACCTGTCAGGAATGCTTTGATGGTGTTTCCTGCTTGGCAGAGGGTTGGACTGGATGGCCCTTGTGGTCTCTTCCAACTCTATGATTCTATGATTCTAACCCAAATGGTCATTTGGTCCAACCCCCTGCAACTCATGAGCTAGCAGCAGACGATGGTCCCATTTTCACATGCTGACATATTGTTTTAAAAAATGCAGTTTAGGTGGGTTCATCTTTAAATGCAAATTGAACCAACTTTCTCCCTGGTCCCTGGTGCTTGCAGCCCACCAGAGCTTGCATCTTTCAGTCCCCCAAGTGCTCAGCTTCCTCAGGCCAGCATGAATAGTGGGTAAAGTCGCATCAACTGAATTTGGGGTTGCACATGGCAAATTGAGCTGTACCTGTCATGCGCCCTCTTCCCTCCGCCCCGCCAAAGCCCCACATAGCGTTCTCTTGCTCTCTGTCTCTTGAGATCAATTCCACATGTGGATTCAGTATAATGCCATGGCTGAAATTTCTCCTGCATTTTCCATTCTTCATCAGTTTAATGAGAGACGCAATTGCCTTGGGAAAACTATTGAAAATGTCTGTCAAACTCCCATGGACTGGGGTGCCAGGGTTTTGTCGCAGTTACTTCCGTGGTGGCTGAGGGGATTTTTTTGTGACTGCCCTTTCTTTCTATCACTCTGCAAACCATCTCACCAGTGCTCACCAGGCTCTGCAGCCTTCCTGGGTGCTTGCCTTTCAACTGAAGCCCAGCAGACTACATCATGAGGTCACCCTTCCCATGGAAATACAGGCAGCAGCGGAGGCTGCAGGGTGCTGGGGAAATGCTTGCAGGAAAAGCACAGGCATCAGGCAAGCTATCAGCCCTGCACACACTGAATTTCTAAAGAAATTCTAAACTGCCCTGGGAAGGAGGCAGAAGAAATAGAAGCTTGTTTTGCAGGGGAAGAATGCTTTTTAAAAATTGGAGGAGAGATTTTGGCACAGCACTAATCCAATGATATCATAGGGAATGCAACAGTAGGAGCTCCTGCTCCCAAATCTTCTCCTGCTACCTACATCCCTTCACATTCACCTGGTATTACCTGAGTGGTGGCAAGCAGCAAAAAAAATCTGCTTTGTCCCAGGTTAAAGCATTTGCCCATGTACCCTAGTAATGTCTACTCTGACTGGCAGCACAGCTCCAGGATCTCTGGCAGACATCCCTTTCCCATCACTTGCGACCAGATGCTTTTAACCGAAGCCAAAGATTGACTCCAAGGGAAAGCAGACACACTCCACCACCTGAACAATCTCCCCTCCTTCTAGGCAGCCCGCAGGCCACCTGAGGCCCATAATGAGGATTAAGGTGCCCTGGGAAAAGAACCTTTCCCAGGGACCCCATCACCTGGAACACTGCCACGGCAGCATTCAAGGTGTCAAGGAAGGTGGTACACAACTTTGTATTGTATTCTGAGGAGCAGGGGTGGAGATCATTTTGTAAAAGAGTCAAGCATTATGAGCTGGATGAATTCATGCCCTGCACTTGGTAGTTATGAATTTTTCCAGTTAGGAAACTTATGCTCCTGTCTGAGGTCGGCCCATCACAAATCTCCCTCTTCCTGTCTCGGGAATGAGCCTGGCTTTGTGCCTCTTTGCATTCCCAGATTTTGGCACTGCTTCTTCAATCCGCTGCTCATCTGCAGCTGTTCTATATTGTTCTGAATGCTCTCTGTGGCACTTGGCCATCATGGCATTGTCAATTCACTGGGGGCTGAAGGAGTCATGCAATCCTGGCTGGCTGCAACCAGGGAAATGAGAATTTGGGTGGATTTTCATTCATGCCTATGGATTCCACATAGAATCATAGCTGTCAGCCCTCCCTTTTTTTTGCGGGAAACTCCCTTATTCCAATGCCGTTTCCCGCTGCTATCCCGGATTGTTGGTATCCCTTAAATTTCCCGGATTTCAAAGGAAGCAGCTCCTCTCCCTCCCTGCCAGCCAGGGAGGCTCCTCAGCTGCATTGCTTGGCTGTCAATAAGGAGTCTGAGACCGACTGGGGGCGGAGCTTGCATGCCTTGTGCAGCCAGACCCTCACGCCCAACCAGACAGCCAGCCTGCCTGCCGTCTATGCGCTCGCTCTTTCGCTCATCCGTTCGCGCGCAGGGTGGCGAGGCTACTTGGTGCCATTGCACCGCCCTCGCGGCATTCCTTATTTTCAAATCCGAAAGTTTGAAAAAATCCCTTATTTCCAAATCCGAAAGTTGACAGCTATGCGTAGAATTATTATGCCAAACAAGCAGGGAAGCAAGGATCTGTTGTTCCCCTGCTGGCATATTTTAATCCCAGGGCACAATCTGGGTTCCACTTGCTTGGTGCATTCTTTATTTTATTTTATTTTTCTGTGGAGTGACTGGATAACTTCTTCAAATGTCTGCCCTACACAGTAACCACCCCCACCCCCAACCAATCCCTTCCCAAGCTGTGCAGTTCAATCCCCTTGATATATGAGTCATTTAGCGGCAAGCCAGATTGATTTTGCTCTCTCGGGTTTCCTTCACTGGGAGAGATGGTGGCGTTTTGCTGTGAAGAGGCAGCATGTTGACCCTGTTGTTTGTTTTCTTCTGCCCCGGGCATACAGATAGCTCATAAAAGAAACGGAGATTAATGTGATGGGGAACGCTCTAACGATGACCAAAGGAGAGGAAGGCAGCGGGAAGATGAGAAGGGCAGCGATAGGGCAAAGCATGGGAACAATTCACTTAGGGACACAGAAAGCTGCCTTGCCCTGAGCCCATCTAGGTCAGTATTGTCTGCACTAACTGGCAGCATCTTGCCAAGGTGGATCAAGAGTATGGAAATAAGCCTTATGAGGAACTGGATATGTTTAGCCTGGAAAAGAGGAGACTGAGAGATGGGCTAAAGGTAAAGGTAAAGGGACCCCTGACCATTAGGTCCAGTCGCAGACGACTCTGGGGTTACGGCGCTCATCTCGCATTACTGGCCGAGGGAGCCAGCGTACAGCGTCTGGGTCATGTGGCCAGCATGACTAAGCCGCTTCTGGCGAACCAGAGCAGCGCACGGAAACGCCGTTTACCTTCCCGCTGCAGTGGTACCTATTTATCTACTTGCACTTTAACATGCTTTCGAACTGCTAGGTTGGTAGGAGCAGGGACCGAGCAATGGGAACTCACCCCGTTGCGGGGATTCGAACCGCCGACCTTCTGATCGGCAAGCCCTAGGCTCTGTGGTTTAACCCACAGCACCACCCGTGTCCCCGACCTTCTGATCGGCAAGCCCTAGGCTCTGTGATTTAACCCACAGCACCACCCATGTCCCAAGAGATGGGATAGCCATCTTCAAATATCTGAAGGGCTGTCACATGAAAGATGAACAAGCTTGTTTCCTCCTGCTCTAGAGGGTAGGTCTTGAACCAATGGCTTCAAGCTCCAAGAAAGGAGATTTTTACTAAACATCAGGGAAAAAAACTTTCTGACATTAAGAGCTGTTCAACAGTGGAACAGTCTCCCTTGAGAGGTTGTGGACTCTCCTTCCTTGGTGGTTTTTAAGCAGAGGTTGGATGGCCACCTGTCATGGATGCTTTAGGTGAGTTTCCTTCATTGCAGGGGGTTGGACTAGGTGACCCTCGGGGTCCCTTCCAACTCTACCATTCTATGATTCTATGTCTGGACGTGACAGGGATTGAACCTGGAAACATTTACACGCAAAGTAGATCCTACAGCCCTCATGGTAGTTCTCTTGAAGGACTAGCTGTTGACTAGGGTTCTGTTGGCACCAGAAGCTCTTGCCTAGGAGGAGAGCAGCTGCAACGGCACAAAAGCAAAGCCTGGCCAGAAGTAGCAGTACATGTCCCTGCAACGTGAGACTCAAGAAGCATCTTTAGTGTCATCCACCAAGAACGGTCTTCCTCGAGGACAAATTAGCCCTGTATATCCTTTGACATTTTGTCATTTGTGTAGAACCATCGGAGACACCAACGGGAGCCCATGCCTGCAGACTTTGCTTTTATTAGGTCATGGCATTATTTCAGTTTGTCTTTGCGTCCTCAACAAAGCAAAGAGCCGATTCAGGATGACAAAGGGGAGAGCCGCCTTCATGCTCCGTTCTGAAAACGCTGTCATGGCCGGTCAGTTCTGCAAGGCCTCAACAGCCGCGGAGGAAGCGCAGCTCTTTATTCCTATTCAGGCTTCCTTCTGACATGGAAAAACAATACGTATCGGTCCTCTGGATCTGACCCTTGCAACTTTCCCCAGGCCATGCCCCTCCCTGGCCCTGCTTCCCCCCAATGGGTGTTTTTTCCTGGCCCTTGGCTTTTTGAAAACACTTCATTTGCCTTCCTGGATGGAGGATATAGCAGGGAGTTGGAGTCTGTGCTGAAAGTACCTTGAACGATTTCTGCGCCTCTGCTGCGGTCAAGAAGGGCTGTATTCCAGGAATATTCATGCCCCCGGAACCGTGCTTGCTTTGATGTTTGCTATGGCTTGCTTTCCTCAGCTATCGTTTCTCTCTGGCAATCCCCTAACCCAATTCGTACTTCGGAAAGTGGCATTTGGTTGGGATGTAGCAGGAGGGGGAGGGAGACAGCTTTGGGGGCAGTAATTGGCAGAAGGAAGAGAACGTGATAAGTGATTGTTGCCCAGTGGGCCAGATTGTTATCTGCCCCCACTGTCGTGAGCTTCATGACCCCAACTGGCTCAAGGCTGAGAAGCCAGATTTATTGATTTTTGCTTATTTGTGGCATTTCTAGCCCACCTTTTCCTCCAAGGATATCATGATGGCATACCTGGTTCTCACCTCCCCTAGCTAATCCACAGAACATCCCTGCGAGGTAGGTTAAGCTGAGAGGCAGTGACAGGCCCAAGGTCACCCAGTGAGCTTTCTGACTGAGTGGAGATTTGAGCTCTGGTTTATTGCAGATATTAATGTTGTGCAGCTTGAAGCAACTGGGTGCATGAAAAACTGACTCCTTTTGGAATAAGACATTGTCTAGACCGCCCAGATTGTTCAAAACTTTACTTGCAGAACTGTCTCCAAAACAGAACAAAAGCATCAAAAATACATCCAAATAACTCCATACAATATCTCATGCTGTCCAGCACAGGCTCAGCATCTTAGAAATAAAAGATAATTCCAAACAGGCCTAGAATCAAAGGTCTCTCTCTCTCGCTCTCTCCCTCCCTCCCTCCCTCCCTCCCCCCCTCTCTCCTTAAAGCCTCCATTTTGCCTGGAGCTCTTTTCTCCCCTTCAGGAGAGTTTCTTTTACACATCTCAACTCCCACAGACGCTGAGGAAAAAGACCGAAGTCTCCACCCTTCCAAGATGGTGAATTTGCAATTCAATACCTCTCATGTGATCTAAAGTTAAAACACTACATCAGAGCTACCGGTACCCGGGAACAATAGCAGTTAATTACAAACCCATTAAGGAGCCCAGAGAGCTCTTAATATAGCTCCATGGAAAATCCCCACATTACATTAATAAACATTCAGGTATTCTCCATTTCAGTGTCAATTAAACAACTATACTTAAAATGGTCTCCCAGGTCCTAGTCCTGCACTTCAACCACTACACCACACTGGCTCTCAAAAATATGTTTTTGCTCAGATGAGGAAGCCAGAAGGCACAGGGGATGCTGGTGGCAGAGAG
Source organism: Darevskia mixta (assembly GCA_034641385.1). Taxonomy (NCBI): domain Eukaryota; kingdom Metazoa; phylum Chordata; class Lepidosauria; order Squamata; family Lacertidae; genus Darevskia; species Darevskia mixta. The sequence goes on along the minus strand of JAWWNH010000137.1, from coordinate 2,633,456 downwards.
CAGCTCAAACAGGAGACTGGGGCACCCATCCCATTGCCCATATGGGCCAGGGAAGGGGAGACAATCCCACTTCCCAGCCATCATGCCCCATCCATGGAATGTTCCTTAGCAACAAGACAATTCACCCCTTCCAATCACCTGGCGCCATTATGAGATCAGATGATTGACAGCTGGGTTGCCCCACCCGGCTGTCATAGTCCCTTGCACAGCACTTTGCAAACGGTATGCTCAGTGCTTCCAAAGCACGGGGCTAGCAATGCTGCTCTCTGCAAGGAACAGCTGCACAATTCAGTTCTCCATGGGGATTTTGGTCCTGCAGCCGATCCAACAGGCTTGAAGTCACCCTTCGTTAGTTGACGGGCAGTGAATTTGACTTCTTTCCACAGCGCTAAGCTGGGTGATCAGGTTAACCACAGGGGAACTTGGTTGTGCAGCCAATCTAGCCACATCTCAAAATCAGCTGGGTAGCTCAGTTGGTTAGAGCATGGTGCAGACAACACCAAGGTTGCAGGTTCGATCCCTGTAAGGGACAGCTGCACATTCCTGCATTGCGGGGGTTGGACTCGATGACTCTTTGGGTCCCTTCCAACCGTACAATACTGTGATTCTATGACCATGGGGCAGGTAGAGATTTTATAGGATTTTATAGAATCATAGAATCACAAATGAAGAATCCCTAGCAGATGGCCCCCCAACTTGTGTTTAATAACATCCAGTGACGTGACTTTGATGACAGGTCTAGGGCCAGTAGGTGTCAAAACAGCCACTTCTCTGGCGAAAATGCAGACACAGAGGGAGAAGAGATAAGCAGGGAGAAATTCCGAGGGGAGGGGGCATAGCTGTCAACTTTCGGATTTGAAAATAAGGGATGCCGTGAGGGCGGTGCAATGGCACCAAGTAGCCTCGCCACCCTGTGCTCCAGAGGTTGTGCGCGAACGGGTAAGCGAATGAGCGAGCGCATAGACGGCAGGCAGGCTGTCTGTCTGGTTGGGCGTGAGGGTCTGGCTGCACAAGGCATGTAAGCTCCGCCCCCAGTCGGTCTCAGACTCCTTATTGGCAGCCGAGCAACGCAGCTGAGGAGCCTCCCTGGCCGGCAGGGACGGAGAGGAGCTGCTTCCTTTGAAATCCGGGAAATTTAAGGGATATCAACAATCCGGGATAGCAGCGGGAAACGGCATTGGAATAAGGGAGTTTCCCGCAAAAAAAGGAAGGGTTGACAGCTATGGGAGGGGGAAGAAGCAGAGAGCAGCAGTAATTTGATCTCTGGACACAAGAGAAAAGGAAAGGGAGGCCCAGAGCGAAGGAATGCAATTTGAAACCTGTGATAAAATGACACAACAGAAGAAGAAGGAGAAATTGGGGGGGGGGGGTAGAATCGCCCAAAACTCGTAGATTAACAAGGCTAGCTGAAAAATGCGGGAAGGGGAGAAAGAGAAGGTGGGGGCTTCCTTGTTGGGGATGGAAGAGGAGGGGCCCAGTTTCAACAACTGGATACTCAAGTGAGGACTGATGGAACTTCGCTCCGCCAGAGCGTTTGTAAATTGACCAATAAATCTGGAATAATTAACTGCCGGAGTTGAGTCATAGGGGGGTGGGGAGACACCAACCTGACAGTAGGTGTGGTTTGGGGGGGAAAGGCCTTGTGGGTTAAAGTGGGACCCATGCCAGATTCTATGGGCTAGAGTTTCCCAATCCCTGGTTTGTTTTATAAATACCACTTGATTGAGTACATCACATCCCAGCTGAACTGGGCCCCCAAATGTATCTGTGTTCGTTCACAGTTTATTAAATCCACTGTTTTGGGGGAGGAAGAACAGCTTCGGTCTTCTTTCTGTCTCTCTCCCCTCCTCCCAACTTTTGCTAAATTGTTACTGAAAAATAATGAGAGTGCTGTAAAGTTGTAATATTTGTAATTATGCGCAATAACATCTGTTTATTGCCACTTGCACAACTGATTTAATTATTATAGAAAAACCATTCCCGTTTAGCATTACATGATTCATAGTTAATTACTGCCATTGCAGAAAGAATTTCTTTGAACGTTATTATTCCTCCAGGATGACTAAATAATCTCTCCCTGCTTTGTAAGGGGCACAACCTTAGTCTGACATTGCAAGGTGGATTTGAGTGATTTTCTTTTTCTTCACCTGATACAAATTTGCATAGGAGGGCATGGTTCTGGGGGAAAGCCGAATGCACAATACTGGCAAGGATGGGCGAAAAGCATAACTTTATTTTATTATTTACATATTTACTTATTTAATTGCATTCATACCCCACCCTTTTCTCCAATGAGCTCAGGGTGGCGAACTGAAAGACAGTGACAGGCCCAAGGTCACCCAGTGAACTTCATGGCCAAGTGGGGATTTGAACCCTGGTCTTCCAGGGTTCCCAGCCTGACACCCTATAACAGTGATGGCTAACCTTGACACTCCAGATGTTTTGGAACTACAACTCCCATCATCCCTAGCTAACAGGATCAGTGGTCAGGGATGATGGGAGTTGTAGTCCCAAAACATCTGGAGTGTCAAGGTTAGCCATCACTGCCCTATAACCATTACACCACACTGGCTGTCGGGGAATTATGGAATTTATACCCCACCTGTGGGGACCCAGGTGGTGCTGTGGGTTAAACCACAGAGCCTAGGGCTTGCTGATCAGAAGGTCGGCAGTTTGAATCTCTGCGACGGGGTGAGCTCCCGTTGCTCGGTCCCTGCTCCTGCCAACCTAGCAGTTCGAAAGCACGTCAAAGTGCAAGTAGATAAATAGGAACCACTCTGGCGGGAAGGTAAACGGCGTTTCCGTGCGCTGCTCTGGTTCACCAGAAGCGGCTTAGTCATGCTGGCCACATGACCTGGAAGCTGTATGCTGGCTCTCGGCCAATAAAGCAAGATGAGCGCCGCAACCCCAGAGTCGGACATGACTGGACCTTTACCTATACCCCACCTGTAATATAGCCAGTAGAAGTTCTTTGTTGGTGTGGGTGTCCTATGAGCACAGAAACACTTCAGAAGAAATGAGTGGAAAATCAGAAAAAACAGTATCACATGAACATCAGACGAATGCCGTTGTGTAGTTTTGATGAATACTTCCTGCCACAGAGGCAAATGAAGCAACCTTTGCAGTTATTTTCCTGTCTCTGATAGCAAGCAAAACCTCAATTTTGTTGCTGTTGGTTTGATCAATGGCTTCTGCCAATGAGAAGCTGGACCAGATATTTATGTCATCTACTTGTAAATGGGACGACGAAACGAAGCATGAGAAATGTCGTCCCCTGCATCGTCACCAACACATACAATCAATGTCTCTGATTAAATGGACCGCTCCATCCTAATTCAGCCATCCAGAACCAGAGAAGGCAGCAGCTGGAACCTGCGGATAAAAGCGCTCCTTATTGGAAACTCATCAGTCAACCGTCAGCACGACTAAATGTGACTATCTGATGCTGTGAAACTGGCTTGATGTTCACTAGCAAGGCCAAGTCAATTTGCACAAAAGCAGGGATGCGTTAACCTCTCCTGGGGTTCTCGGATTCCATCTCCCATCAGTTGTCTGAGTCTGTGCAGAAAGTAGCTTACTGTACAAAGGTAAACTTTACATCGTTTCTCCTCCTCCTCCTTTTGTCTCTGGCCACCATTGGCATGTGGTCCTTGGAAGGTTGCCCAGAGGAATACATGGAGCCAAGGTGACCCGGAAACTGCAATTAATCCAGAATGCGGCAGCTAGACTGGTGACTGGGAGTGGCCGCCAGGACCACATAACACCGGTCCTGAGAGATCTACATTGGCTCCCAGTATGTTTCCAAGCACAATTCAAAGTATTAGTGCTGACCTTTAAAGCCAAACGGCCTCGGTCCTGTATACCTGAAGGAGCGTCTCCACCCCTATCATTCTGCCCAGACACTGAGATCCAGCGCCGAGGGCCTTCTGGCGGTTCCCTCACTGCGAGAAGCAAAGCTACAGGGAACCAGGCAGAGGGCTTTTTCGGTAGTGGGGCCCGCCCTGTGGAACGCCCTCCCATCAGAGGTTAAAGGGATCAACAACTACATGACATTTAGAAAATACCTCAAGGCAGCCCTGTTTAGGGAAGTTTTTAATCTGTGACATGTTAATGTATTTTAATGTTTGCTGGAAGCCGCCCAGAGTGGCTGGGGAGACCCAGCCAGATGGGCGGGGTACAAATAATAAATTATATTATTATTATTATTATTATTATTATTATTATTATTATTATTATTATAAAAGTCATTCACCTCACCTGCTCTATGCATATAAATGAGCACATGCAAATTTCTGCCATGCCCAGAGTCTTTGAAGCACCTAGCAATGCCTCTTCTTCCCAGATCTCCATTCACATTCTCCATCAGCTTCACATAGGTCTCTGACTTCATAGTATCATAGAATGCTACAACCAGACAGCTCATGTGGGCTGGGTAGAGGGAGTATATGACTCCTTTCCGAAAACAAATTCACTGGCTACCATTTTGTTTCTGGGCACAATTCAAAGTGCTGGTTATGAACTATGAAGCCCTATGTGGCTGGGGCCCAGGCCACCCAAAAGACCATATCTCCCTATATGAACCTGCCTGGGTGCTAATATCCTCAGATGAGCACCTTCTCTCAGCCCCATCAACACCAGAGGCATGGATGGTGGTGACATGAGACAGAGTCTTTTCTGTGGCTGCTCCCACATTGTGGAATTCCCTCCCTAGAGAGGTCAGACTGGCCCCTTCTTTGTTATCCTTCCATCAGCGGACTAAGACTTTCCTGCTCAGACAGGCCTTTGAAAACTAAACTGCAGACAATGCTGATCATTGGGCTGCTGCTGTCAGGGCAAACTGCATCTTTAATCACTGGTTCAAAATGTGTTCTGAAGCATTTTAATTGTGGTTTTCTACTAGTTTGCTTTTATTACTCTGTATTTTATAATGTTGTTTTTAAATGTGGCAAGCAAACCTTGTGTCCCAACCCGGGAGAAAGGCAGTGTATAAGTACATTAATCTGCATCCCTGTGCATCAGAGGTGACATGATCCGCAGGGAAAAGGACACTTGCTTCCTGGTCTTTTGAAATATGCGTGGCCACTACTCTGTGGCTTTCTGTGAGGGCCAACTCTAGATCAAATGTTAATTTTAGAGTTCGTCATTTTTCAAAAATTACATTTGTAGCCGGTTTCGTGATTTTTGGTGCACGATTTACAGGCATGCCTTCCCTCTGCCACAGAAGACAACAATTTTGCATGCATAAATCAGTATTTATTCAAGCAATGCGAACTACTGGCACTATTTCTTTCAGCTGCTAAGCGGATAGTGGATAAGACAGCTCACAACTAGGGATAAAATATCAGTGAATTTCTGGTTTGCATCCCTTTTGCAGATGAGGCTCTCCTGAGTCTTGTCTCATCCCTGCTTCTGCAGCCACCTGTGAAAATTCACAATTGCCTATGCATTTAAATATATCTCTCTCAAAATATGTATTTTTAAATAGGTATAAAATCATGCATGGCATGGAGAAGGTGGATAACGTTTCTCTCCCTCTCCCATGACTTATGGACATCCATTGAAGCTGAATGATAGAAACTCCAGGATGGACAAAAGAGAGTAGCTCAGTTGGCAGAGCATAAGAGTTTTAATCTCAGGGTCGTGGGTTTGAGCCCCACATTGGGCAGGTTTCCTGCACAGCAGGGAGTTGGACTAGATGGCGCTCGTGGTCCTTTCCAAGTCTACAATTCTATGATTCTATTATTCACGCAGTGCATAGTCAATGGTATGGAGCAGTGTGGTGAATGAGAGATATGGAGACCAGATAGAGAGAGGCCTGGGGGCTGCATTTGGCCCCCCCCCCCCCGGCCTAAGGTTTCCCACCCCAGCCTGAAATCCTGTCCTGTTTCCAGCTTCATTCCTCTTCCCTTTCCCTATCTCTCCATCAGTAACACCCATCCTTGCATCTCCCCAGGGGTGTCTTACCCATAGAGGCAAGTGGCACGGGGCACCAGGGCGCCAAGTTCTAGAGGGCGCCAGGGAAGAGGCGGAGGCTAGACGTGGTGCCTCCTGGCATCAGCTCACTGCCCTCGCCCACCTCTGCCATGCCTTGCCGAAGCAGCGCCGCACCCGGAGCCTCCATCTGCTGTGGCCACCGCGGCACAAAGCAGCCAACTGAGCTGGAGGAGCCACCCTCCAGCCGCTGCCCACCTCCTCCAGCCCCGCCAGCAGCGCCATCCTCCAAAAAAACTCTGGGAAATGGGGGGGGGTGCCAGAGGGAGCTTTGCACCACGGCGCCAGATATGCTTAAGACGGCCCTGCATCTCCCTGCCACCTTGAAAGTATTTACAGGCTACGATTGCATTCCCTTTGAGGGCCCTTCTCTCCAGGATGGCACACAGCTCCTTTAGTTGGGTGCCTTCCTGAAAACTCTGGAACTTTCAGAGAAAAGAACTTGCAGGTAATGAGAATATCAATCCACGAGGCCCAGGGTTGTGACCGGAAGATTCTTCAGGGAAACGAGACCTTTAGAGGGTTTATGGACTGGAACGTGGAAATTGTTATCAAATCACTTTCCTCTGGGTTTGTCCCCGTCCTCCCCCGTTGCCATGGATTATTGATATCTCTGCCCTTGTCTTCTATTGCACATTCTGTTTGCAAAATATGTCTGACTGACCGTGCAAAACAGGACCAGACGAGAACGCTTGTGAATCTCATGCTAGGCTCAGTCGAACTCCCGAACTCCCCAGCCTCTCTCTGTACAAGAAGGGGCATGTGAAGGGTACGAAACTGTACCCAGCCAGCGAGGCAGTGCCTTAACTACCCTTACCCTACTGTGGGTCATCTTTGCCAGATGGGTGGGACTGCCCACCTGTCAAACACCTGACATCACAATGAAATCAAGCAGGGAGGGCAAAGGCGCAGAGCTGTGCAATCAGCTGATTGGAGGGGCATGCAAAGCAGCTTTGCAAATACTCAATCAAGGTGATGCTTGCTATGACACAGCATCAAGAATTTGACCATTCTTGTAACTGCAGAAGTAATTTAAGATCAGAGGCATTAAAAGTTAGTTAAGGCTACAGGCATCCAATAAAATCACTAATTTTCTGTGTATTAAGGTTGTCACAAAAAATGAATTGTTTAATATGTTTCGGCCTTAACTGACTCCTAATTTATTAATGCAGCAGTTTGTCTATTTAGGTGACAAATGATGTTATATGCACATTTCATTTTTGTTCGCTGAAGTTCCTATATTGCATAGTGGGGGGTGGCATTAAAACAAAATAAAAAATCAATCACAAATGGCTGAAAGTTGCAAAGAAATCCACACTCACTCCCCTCCCTCTGTCAAATTTCTAAAATGTTGTTGTTTAGTTGTTTAGTCGTGTCCGACTCATCGTGACCCCATGCACCAGAGCACGCCAGGCACTCCTGTCTTCCACTGCCTCCCGCAGTTTGGTCAGACTCATGTTGGTTGCTTCAAGAACACTGTCCAACCATCTCGTCCTCTGTCATCTCCTTCTCCTTGTGCCCTCCATCTTTCCCAACATCAGGGTCTTTTCCAGGGAGTCTTCTCTTCTCATGAGGTGGCCAAAGTATTGGAGCCTCAACTTCAGGATCTGTCCTTCCAGTGAGCACTCCGGGCTGATTTCCTTCAGAATGGATAGGTTTGATCTTCTTGCAGTCCATGGGACTCTCAAGAGTCTCCTCCAGCACCATAATTCAAAAGCATCAATTCTTCGGCGATCAGCCTTCTTTATGGTCCAGCTCTCACTTCCGTACATTACTACTGGGAAAACCATAGCTTTAACTATACGGACCTTTGTCGGCAAGGTGATGTCTCTGCTTTTTAAGATGCTGTCTAGGTTTGTCATTGCTTTTCTCCCAAGAAGCAGGCGTCTTCTAATTTCGTGTCTGCTGTCACCATCTAAAACAGCTGATCCCTGAATGGCAAGGGTGCTTACCTGCAAGCTTTGCTCTTTGCTCGCATGTGGGAGGAGACAGCAAACCATCTTTCCCATCCTTTGGTGAAGTCATTGTTGTCGATGTCAAAAGTGGCCATTGGAGCAGTAGATATTGTCATTCGAGATCTCTCTCTTGCTTGTGATCTGTCATTTCTCATCAAGGCTCTGCCATCTGGATGAAGCAACGGAGAGGTCTTTGCTGTGCTCTTTGTGCACCCACAGTTTTCTTCCTGCAACATGACTTGATTAGCTTTGGCTTTTTCGGACACAGGCTCATCGGGTTTGTTTGAGCTACAGATTTGCAGGGCAGTGGAGATGCCTTACAGCCGGGCTGTGCAGTTTATGCAACCACCTTTGCCTGTGACTAAAAATGTGGGAGGAAATTGCTCAGTTCACTCTTTGTGGTGGGCCAACCTGAACTGGTGCTTCCAAACTTGCTGCTCTCTTCATGACACAACTCCCAGCCACATGGCTATGCTATGCCTCCACTGTTGTATAAGGGTAAAGGTAAAGGGACCCCTGACCCTTAGGTCCAGTCGCGGACGACTCTGGGGTTGTGCTGCTCATCTCGCTTTACTGGCCGAGGGAGCCGGCATTTGTCCGCAGACTGCATCTGGGTCATGTGGCCAGCATGACTAAGCTGCTTCTGGCGAACCAGAGCAGCGCACGGAAACGCCGTTTACCTTCCCGCTGGAGCAGTACCTATTTATCTACTTGCACTTTGACGTGCTTTCGAACTGCTAGGTTGGCAAGAGCTGGGACCAAGCAACGGGAGCTCACCCCATCACGGGGATTCAAACCGCCGACCTTCCGATCGGCAAGCCCTAGGCTCTGTGGTTTAGACCACAGCGCCACCGGCATCCTTCCTCTGTTGTATACCCTTCAACATTTGTCCAATGAAAATAGGGACATCTTATTCCATACCCTCCAACATTTCTCTGATGAAAATAGAGACATCCCCTCTAACATTTCTCCACTGAAAATAGGGACGTCCTAAGGAAAAGCGGGACATTCCAGGATCAAATCAGAAACCAGGACGGCTTCTGTAAATCCTGTGGACTGGAAAATAGGGACACTTGGAAGGTCTGCTGTTGGAGACAGCAACACTTCTGAATACCAGCTGTTGGAAACCACGGGGTAGAGAATTGCTCTTGTGCTCGGGTCCTGCTTGTGGGCAGCAGCGTAGCGCCAGTTGCCTGCACCTGGGGCAAGTGCGTGCATGCTGGGGAGGGGGAATGCCAGTCCAGCCCTCACTGCCAGAGCAATCCCACCCTCCCACTAGACTAAAGTGGGGCAGCGCTGAACCGCCTGCCCACAAATACAGGGGGGGGAGCCGGGCTGGCCCTTGGTGGGCAGAGACGAGCACTGGGGCAAGCTGCGCTGTGGGCATCTATGTGGGGCACCTGGTTCATGCCCCTCAAAAAATATGCTCCCGAGGCCACACACCCCTGGCACTCCCTACACTAGGCCCCTGCTTGTGCTGGTCCCGTGGGTTACCCGAAAGGCGAGGTCCAAGTCCGGTCCGTGGTCAGAGGTGCAACGTAAAGGCAGTCTGTAGTAACTGAATCTGGGTGCAGGGCAGGGAGTCAGGCAAAGTTGGGAACAGGTAGGCAAGCAGGGAACCAGGGTGGGTCAGGAGCTCAGGCAGGAAAGCAGGACAGGTTTCAAGCAGGAACACTGGCAGGAACTGGCAACCAACAATGTTGCTCCTGCAACTTGGGGCTGGGGCTGGCCGGCTTTTATCTGCCCCAAGACATAGGGCAGCCCCGATCCTCTGGTGACTCGCCTCTCCTGGCTTGGAGGCGAGCACTCCTCCTGCGGGAACTCAGTTCCCTTTGCCTCTCTGCCCTGAGCCTCTGCAGCTCAGGAGAGGCTGGAGGGTTACCGGACCCAGAGGCAACCTCAGCTTCGCCTGACGGGGCTGGGCTGGGAGTGGAGCACCTGCAGGCAATGGGTCCTCCACCCCATCAGGAGCCAGAGCAGACTCAGCCGATGCCTGCACCTGAGGATCCAGCACAGGTGAGGACCCTTCAGACTCAGGCCCTAGCCCCGGCTCTGCTGATTCTGGAGGCGGGGAATCCTGTGCAGGCTGGGATCCCTCAGGTTCAGCATCTGAGTCTGAATCCCAGGCCATCACACTGCTTGTGGGTTTCCCACAAGCACATGAGAGCAGGATGCTGGGCAACATGGACCATTGGCCTGATTCAGCAACCTCTTCATCTTATATAATCCAGGCTTCACATCGGCACACGGCACTCTCAGGAACAGTGCAGATGAGGCCAAGTTCTTGCATATGCAATGGTTAACTATACTGAAGAGGAGGTATCGTTTAGCTGCAGTTGCTAACATAATCCTATGCATTCATCTTAGAAGTTCCACTGTGTTGATTTAAGAAGAAGAAGAAGAAGAAGAAGAAGAAGAAGAAGAAGACGACGACGACTTTGGATTTGATATCCCGCTTTATCACTACCCGAAGGAGTCTCAAAGCGGCTAACATTCTCCTTTCCCTTCCTCCCCCACAACAAACACTCTGTGAGGTGAGAGACTTCAAAGAAGTGTGACTAGCCCAAGGTCACCCAGCAGGTGCATGTGGAGGAGCGGAGAAGCGAACCCAGTTCACCAGATTACAAGTCCACTGCTCTTAACCACTACACCACAACTGGCTCTCTTAAGTGGATGTAGAACTGAACCCTGTTCTCCCAGGTGCTAGTTCAACACAACAACCATTACATTCATACCATTACAGATGCTCATTTCAAACACACACACACAATTTTAAAAGATATTAACAAGTTGCCCAGTTGTGTGTTTTCTTTTAATGGGCATTTGCCACATGGTTGAGAGCTGGCGTCATGGGAGGGCAGCACTCGTGTGCTATGTGGGAGGCAGGGATTATTACGAACTAAAAAAAACTGCGTTTGAATGAACCTGAACTGAACCGTTTTGTTCCTTTTCAAATTGAAGCTTCCAAGCGCTGGAAACACAACCCTATTTATTATATTCAGAAGCAAGTAAAGCCCACCGCATTCTGTGGAGTCACTCATGAAAGCAAAGGTGGAACTGAAGCCTTTTATGGTACCGGCAGAAAGTGAGTTTCCAGCAATTCACTCACTTTTGGCTCTTGAAAAAGAAGAAGCAAAAAATAAAATAAAATAAAAAATCCCCACACACCAGAATTGAAAGAGCGTTATTGAATGAGCAGAGATCCAGGTTTCTCTTCGCTATGTTGTAATTGCTTGTAACACTAGAACCCACTGACATCCAATGAAGCCAAATGCTGGAAGGTTCGGGACAGATAAAAGAAATGACTTCTTCATGGACTGTGTAGTTAAATTGTGGAACTCACCCCCACAGGAGCAATGATGTCAGGCTTGAGGCACTCTCTCCCTCAACCGGTGGCTTCAAGAAGCAGGAAGGAAACATGAAAGGTTTTTCTTATGATTTGATCCAGTCCTTATGGTGAGAGACAGAAGAGACACGGGTGGCGCTGTGGTCTAAACCACTGAACCTAGGGCTTGCCGATTGGAAGGTCGGCGGTTCGAATCCCTACGGCGGGGTGAGCTCCCATTCGTCGGTCCCAGCTCCTGCCAACCTAGCAGTTCAAAAGCACGTCAAAGTGCAAGTAGATAAATAGGTACCACTCTGGCGGGAAGGTAAACAGCGTTTCCGTGTGCTGCTCTGGCTTGCCAGAAGCCGCTTAGTCATGCTGGCCACATGAACCGGAAGCTGTCTGCAGACAAATGCCGGTTCCCTCAGCCTATAGAGCGAGATGAGTGCGCAACCCCAGAGTCATCCATGACTGGACCTAATGGTCAGGGGTCCCTTTTACCTTTACCTTACAGTGAGAGACAAAGAATCCAGTCATCCCTCAATGATGGAGTTACTCACTCTGGCTCTTCTCCCTTCTTCTCCCCCAGCAGCATCTGACCCTATGGTGGCCCCCCATGGTCAAATGCCTCTGCGTCCGTTCCTCTTGCAACATCAAGTTCTAGGGGATGGTGGCTCATCTATGCTGTCTAAAGACATGTCACTTGCCTCCCCCCTCCTAACACCTCATAACTCAGCTGCTCGCTTGCCTCTGATCTGTTATCTCCTTCAGAGTTCTGCTATAATTCAATACTGTCTCTCTCTTCTCTGGAAGCTACAGGAGAAGGGGGGCGGCAGTCTCCACCATTCCTCTTCCTCTTCAGTCCAGTTCCTGACATGTGACCACTAACTTGGATGGCTTTAAAAGAGGATTAAACATATTCTGTGGGGAGAGGGATGTTGATGGCTACTGGCCATAATGTTTGTGCTCTGCCTCCACAATCGGAGGCAGCAATCTTTCCAAATACCGGTTGCTAGAAACCATGGGAGAGGAGAGGGCGCTTGTGCTCAGGTCCTGATCCTGCAACCTGTTCTTATGTTCTCATGTAATCCAGGCCCAGCATCAGCATGCAACACTCCCAGACAACTGCTTGGGCCCAGAAGGCAGGAAGGGTCCACAACTGATACCTACTCTGTCCCTCTCCTTAACCCCCCCCCAAAAAAAACCCCACAACATATCAGGGGTGTTCACTTTTGACCGCATAGCTTCAATTTGCAAACCACATGTAGCTATTAAGAAAAGAGCTTCAGCCACTAGGCTATCGCTTTTAATTGGGAACGCAAACAATCTCGCCAAGAAGTGTTATCATTTCAACTGCTTGTGTGAAGTATAAAACCCATTAATAATAATAATAATAATAATAATAATAATAATAATAATTTATTATTTATACCCCGCCCATCTGGCTGGGTCTCCCCAGCCACTCTGGGCGGCTTCCAACAGAACATTAAAATGCAGTAATCTATTAAACATTAAAAGCCTCCCTAAACAGGGCTGCCTTCAGGTATTTTCTAAATGTCAGGTAGTTGTTTATCGCTTTGACCTCTGATAGGAGGGTGTTCCACAGGGCGGGTGCCACTACCGAAAAGGCCGTCTGCCTGGTTCCCTGTAACTTGGCTTCTCGTAGTGAGGGAACTGCCAGAAGGCCCTCGGCACTGGACCTCAGTGTCCGGGCTGAACGATGGGGGTGGAGACTCTCCTTCAGGTATAGGAAAGGAAAGGAAAGCAATACCCAGCCTTTGCTGGATTGTTTGTTTGTTTGTTTTAATCCTCTGATTTCCCTTATGCCACCTTCCAATATCTCAAGGACTGTCACATGGAAGAGGGAACAAGCTTGTTTTCTCCTGCTCCGGAGGGTAGGACTCGAACCAATGGCTTCAAGTTGCAAGAGAGGAGATTCCGACTCAACATGAGGAAAAACTTTCTGACAGTAAGAGCTGTTTGACAGTGGAACGGTCTCCCTCGGGAGGTTGTGGGCTCTCCTTCCTTGGGGGTTTTGAAGCAGAGGTTGTTGTGGCCACCTGTCATTGATGCGTTAGCTGAGATTCCTGCATTGCAGGCGGTTGGACTAGATGACCCTTGGGGGTCCCTTCCAACTCTACCATTCAATGATTCCATGATAATCTGTCGTGAACAATGGTAAAACTTGAAAGCCTCTTTATCACCTTGTTCACTGGCCAGAGAAAGGAGGGTCTGGCAATTGCCCTGGAGCTCCAGCAGTTGATTTCCTTGATCCGGCTCTGGCAGCTATTCTTGCCTGAATTCCTCTCCACCACCTCCACCACCCCAGTGTTATGACACATTTGAACTCTGATCTTCTGGAAGTTTCTTTCCCATAAATCTGGGGAACATGCTGCGCCGCTGGTGGCCAGTCATAAAAGAAAAAAAGAAAGAAGCAGAAACACACTCTAATGACAAAATGTATCTGTTATTTATTTCCGCTGTGTGGGGGGATATAATATATATCCTGTAATGTTGTTATATAGAGTTTGTCAACTGCTTTGAGCAAAGCAGCACGTCTCTTTAAAGTCTCCACAGAGTGGTTTGAGCAGCAATAACTTACGCCACTGGCTGAACAGCAGAGGGTGTATGTCAAAATTATGGCATCCTCAGAGTGTTTTTAAAAATAGCAAACTAAATCATAAAAAATAAGCAAGATAAATGGGCGGCTCATCATGCTGTTCACAAAGCAAAATCAAGACGCATGTGTGGTATCTAAAAGCTAAAGTTCAATCTTAAGACACACACATAACAATTAAATTCTGACCACTGATATCTCTGTTAAAGGACAAGCATTGGTGGACATGTACAGGCATCTGAAAGCAGCCTTGCTGTTTGTAGTCCAACAACATTTGGAGGTCTCCAGACGCAGGAAAGCTGATATAACCATAGGGTTGAAAGGCACCTCAAAGGGCATTTAGACCAACCCCCTAGTACTGGTTATAGGTGGTTATACAACCTCTGCTTAAAAAATGTCTAGCAAAGAAGAGTCAACCACTTTCTGAGGAATCCTTTTCCACTGTTGAGAAGCTCTGGAAGCCATCAAGTTCTTCCTGATTTGTAGTATAAATCAATGGCCAGTAGTCCCATGGATAGACCTGTTAACCGGAGCAAAGGTTCAAAAATGTCGTCCTTTCCTGGCCAGTAAAATGAGGGACAGCGGGTAGAAAGGTAAAGCAGAGTTTATTCTGGCTGCAGTCCAGAGTCCCGGTCTGCATCACTCCAAAAGGAACCGGGCCCCAGACACAGCGGGCACAAAGCATTTATACCATTGTAGCAAACACGGAAATGTATGACCTCCCGCATCACTATTAACTAGGAAAGTGTGTGATCGGCAAATGTGCCTAACCATATTATAGCACTGAGTTACATAAACTAATATGGTGTCGTTACGCCAGATATAGTCCAGGTATTCTAAGGGTTTACAAAGAGGTCAGCCCTTCAGCATTGCGGTTTTACAAACAGCACCTAACTAAACCACAACGTGTCATACTTTGGTTCAGAAGAGGTGCCTGCTGTCACAATTGCTTTTCTGACGAGAGGGCAGTTGGAAGACCTCCACCTGTTCTGGTTCTATCCTCCTCCTTTGCAAAGAAACAGTAGGCACCTAACCATTGCAGTTGCGTTTATTCTTAGCACCTAACTAAGACTTAGGCCTATGCTCTCTCTCATGTGTGGGCACACAGTTAAATCACACTTCCACAGTAAGAACATAAGAAGACCACTGTTGTGTCAGGCCAGTGGTCCATCTATTCCTGCATCCTGTTCTCACAGTAGCCAACCGGATGCCCCTGGGAAACCAGCAAGCCGAATATGAGAGCAACGGCACTCATCCCTCCTGCAGTTTCCAGAAACTGGTATCCAGAAAAATACTTCCTCCATCTAGGGAGGCAGAGCACAGTCATCGGGGCTCAGAGCCATTGTTAGCTGTTACCTCCATGAATTTGTCTGACGCTCTTGTAAAACCATCCAAATCAATAGACATCAGTGGAAGCCAATTCTGTACTTCCACTGTGCACTGTGAGAAGAACTTTATTTTGTCTGTCCTTCATCCTCCGACATTCAGCTTCATCGGGTGTTCATGAGTTCTAGCAGCATGAGAAACTGAGAAAACCTTTCCTCTATTCACTTTCACCATGCCATGGAGAATTTTTTACATGTCTACAGTCCTTTTTTTCCAGGACGTACTCAGGGGTACGCAGTAACAACAGCTCTTTTGTTGTTGGTGGTTAAAAGTGTGGCACTTCCTGTAACAACTTCCTGTAACAACTTTTTTTCCCTAGATAAAAAAGCACTAAAGTGTGGTGTAGTGGTTAAGAGCGGTGGACTCGTAATCTGGGGAACCGGGTTCGCGTCTCCTCTCCTCCACATGCAGCTGCTGGGTGACCTTGGGCTAGTCACACTTCTCTGAAGTCTCTCAGCCCCACTCACCTCACAGAGTGTCTGTTGTGGGGGAGGAAGGGAAAGGAGAATGTTAGCCGCTTTGAGACTCCTTCGGGTAGTGATAAAGCGGGATATCAAATCCAAACTCTTCTTCTTCTTCTTCTTCCATCACGTCACACCTTCCTCACATTTTCTCTCAACTAAAATGCCCCCCAAAGCTTTCCTCAGGCCCCAAACAACCTCAAGGTATTTACTGTGGACAAAATATTTCCCATAGTGGACACTTCAGCACTTTGGACTTGACCTAGGGCACAATTATTTTTTTTAAAAGGATTGCCCCCCCCCCAGTTGTAGTTAAATATATTTTATTGCCCCTGCCCTCACACTGAGCCTTAAAAATGATCTCAGCCACTAGCTTCACCCAACGGTCAATTTACCACTGACCAGAACTGCAGAAAATGCTGTACATATGAAAAGGCAACAATCAAACCATCAATGTTTCCCATGCTGAGCCACTTAACGTTAAAAGGCAATCCATATTTTACGCCAACACCCTTCATTAATTTCTGTTTCCTTTTCGGAGGAATAGATTGGAGTTGTACCACATGCTTCATCAGCGCTCGAGATGTAGTTATCTCCAGCAGGACACAGCGGGTTAGAAGAGTGCATTTGGTCAATAGGCATTTCTAAAATTAGTAGTGTTCTGACAAAAAATATTAAACATCTCGCTTATTCTGAGCATATTGTTCTAGTGCAGCCCGAGGGGGAGAATTAAAAGAAGAATTAGCTGATAAACACCAATTGACAAGGAAAAGCTGCAGTTACTACAGAAAGACCGGCCCTACCATTAGACAAATGTAACAACCACCTAAAACAGCAAACGTCCCTTGGGCAGTTCTTCTTTTCCCCTCTGTTGGGGGGGAGATCTGTGGGTGTTATATCGCCTGTCCTGACCACCCTCCACCCCCAACTAGTCTCCTGGCTCAGGTGAAGTAGGGGGTCCTATCCTGTCAACATAACTGGAAGAAAGATTCAGTTACCACTTCAGTGAGCTTCTGTATGTGGAATGGGGAAAGAGCACTGATATTCCCACAGAACATTCCTTCTAGATCTCAGCCTTGCCTCACATGAACAGAGTGTGCTGGTCCCGTGGGGTATCCAAAAGGCGAGGTCTAAGTCCAGTCCGTGGTCAGAGGTACAACGTAAAGGCAGTCCGTAATAACTGAAGCAGGGTGCAGGGCAGGGAGTCAGGTGAAGTCAGGAACGGGTAGGCAAGCAGGGAACCAGGGCGGGTCAGGAGCTCAGGCAGGAAAGCAGGACAGGTTTCTGGCAGGAACTGGTCCCCAACGATGTTGCTCCTGCAACTTGGGGCTGGGGCTGGCTGGCTTTTATCTGCCCCGAGGCATAGGGCAGCCCCGATCCTCTGGTGACTCACCTCTCCTGGCTTGGATGCGAGCACTCCTCCTGCGAGAACTTAGTTCCCTTCGCCTCTCTGCCCTGAGCCTCTGCAGCTCAGGAGAGGCTGGAGGGTTACTGGACCCAGAGGCAACCTCAGCTTCCCCTGACAGGGCTGGGAGTGGAGCACCTGCAGGCAATGGGTCCTCCACCCCATCAGGAGCCAGAGCAGACTCAGCAGATGCCTGCACCTGAGGATCCAGCACAGGTGAGGACCCTTCAGACTCAAGTCCTAGCCCTGGCTCTGCGGATTCTGGAGGTGGGGAATCCTGTGCAGGCTGGGATCCCTCAGGTTCAGCATCTGAGTCTGAATCCCAGGCCATCACACTGAGTGTAATCTAGAACACTGTGCACTGCAGGAAAGGTTTGGCAGCTGCAGTCGACAAACTTTGTCCATCGTTACTGGTCTTAGCATTTCAAGAATTTAATAAACTAATAATATCCCTAGATGGCTCACAACAAAATCAAGCAGATCAGCTCATGGTTGTTGCTGGCATCCCTCTGTCTCGGGAGACAATGGAGGAGGGCACCTTTGGGGGTGAAGTCATACTGTCGGGAGGCAGCTGTGTTTGCTGTGGCTATAGAGACCGATGCAGGAGAGACATGTTTTGTTGCAGCTGGGGAAGATGAAGGCGCCCGGTTGTGCTACTGCAGGTGCACCATGGCGTTTCTTCTCTCTGCGCTCCTCCCAGCAGCCATTTCTCCTCTGGTCGCTGCTGTGAATGCATGACTTGACTGTCTGTCTCCAGGCAGTGCGGTCATCTGCAAGGGAATCCCACATGGCGGGGTTGATGTTGCCAGCCTTCGTGTGACATTTGCAGACACCTTTGTAACACAGAGCTGGTCTGCCAATGGGTCTGGTGCCAGAAGGCAGCTCCCCATAGAGCCGGGGTAGGCAACCTAAGGCCTGTGGGCCAGATGCGGCCCAATCGCCTTCTCAATCCAGCCCATGGACGGTCCGGGAATCAGCGTGTTTTTACATGAGTAGAATGTGTCCTTTTATTTAAAATGCATCTCTGGGTTATTTGTGGGGCATAGGAATTCGTTCATCCCCCCCCCCCGCAAAAAAAAATATAGTCCAGCCCACCACATGGTCTGAGGGACGGTGGACCAGCCCACGGCTGAAAAAGGTTGCTGACCCCTGCCATAGAGAGTGGGTGGCATGCAGAGAGAAGAGAGGGAATTCCATTGCCCTAATGGTAATCTTTGAGCTGACAGGATGCAATAGTTGTCTCCTCCTCCTCCGAAAGCACCCACAAAGGAAGAAGTAACTATTTTGACTTTAAAGAATACACCACAGTGGGTAAATTATGGAATGGGCGCCTCTCCCGTTATCCCCAGCCTCCCTTTCCTTGGCATTGCTTAATGTGAAACTCATCTTGCATATTCTATATGGCGTCCATTAGCGTTAATTCCACACCACATTATTGTTCACAGCGCACACATTCCTCTTTCACGGTAATTAGCTGGCTACTGAGAACGTGCTGTTGCCTTTTGATTTTCATCAAAAGAGTAGGCAACCTGGCTTTTTGTATCTGTGTTATTGGTGACCCATAATTGCATTAACCTACAAAAGAGAGGGGATGAAGTATGTTTGCCAGAGACCAATTTTGCGAGGACACCAGAACAGCTAAAATAGCTGTGTCAGGGTACAAAGAGGAAAAGGCCGCCATAATAGAGGAAAGGATTCATTATGTTTTAATGGGAGCAGGATGAACAAACAAAGGCTGATTGAGACAGGCCCCTCCTGATCTGCCTCTGGTACTGTGCCATCTTCAGACCGCTTAAGAAAGCAAACGGACTTCAGAAATGATTCTCCCTCCACCCTGAGAGCAGATGGGGGCAATGATCAGACCCAGGATTAGAGATCAGAGCAGAAACTTGATTTAAGGGGCAAGATCCATTGGGGGTGATCGGCTTAGGGTGCAGCAAGCGGATCTCCAGCTCAGCCAGCAGGTTCCCGGCTCAGCTAGGTGCAGATGCCATTAATCCTCCAATCCTCAGCTGAAGATAGAATCACAGGATTGCAGAGTTGCAAGGGAACCCAAGGGTCATCTAGTCCAACCCCCTGCAATCCAGGAATCTCAGCTGAAGCATCTGTGACAGATGACCACCCAAACTCTCCTCCAAGGAAGGAGAGTTCACAAGATAATAATAATAATAATAATAATAATAATAATTATTATTATTATTATTATTATTATTATTATTATTATTATTATATTTTTTTTATTTGTACCCTGCCCATCTGGCCGGGTCTCCCCAGCCACTCTGGGCGGCCTCCAACAGACATTAAAATACATTAAAATATCACAAGTTAAAAACTTCCCTAAATAGGGCTGTCTTCAGGTATTTTCTGAATGTCAGATAGTTGTTTATCTCTTTGACCTCTGCTGGGAGGGTGTTCCACAGGGCGGGCGCCACTACCGAGAAGGCCCTCTGCCTGGTTCCCTGTAGCTTCGCTTCTCGCAGTGAGGGAACTGCCAGAAGGCCCTCGGCGCTGGATCTCAGTGTTGGATGGTGGGGGTGGAGACGCTCCTTCAGGTATACAGGACCGAGGCCATTTAGGGCTTTAAAGGTCAGCACCAACACTTTGAATTGTGCTCAGAAACGTACTGGATATGCCTGTATAGCTTGCTCACCCCAGCTCAAATTAGCTAGATGGACTAGATGGGCTCCAGAGATCCCTTGCAACTCAAAACTATTCAGCACCGGCATTCTCTTTCATTTCCAGATATTCCCGGCAGAACATGCAACACACTTTCAGGGCAGGCAAGGTACATTCCCTTCCCCAAGAGCTGACGCCTTAATTACACATAATGGGTTGTTTTCAGCGGATATTAGACCTCCCAAAGGCCCCGCTTAGCAGAAAACATTTCCTTTACATTGCTTGGAGGCAGCTGAGCGTTGGCACAACCTGCTCTTTTATTGGTATGCAAACAGGGTCATTCCAAGGAGACAAGGAGTTTCGGAGCAAAGAGAGATATTTGTGATGCCTGCTTGCGTGCACCAACAGGAAAATAAGATCCTCTTCCAGCTCGAGCAGTTTTAATTGGGTTTTCTTGTGGCTGTGCTCAGAGAGCTCAAGGGATTTGGGGCAGCTTGTCTATGAGCTTGAGCCTAGCCCGAAGGCAGAAGATGGTGTCTCGGGCTGCGAGAGTATTTGTGGCCTGGAGGTAGACTTATTGATCATCCACTTAGCGTTCTACTTTTCAAGTTTGAATGCTTAAATAAGAGGTCAGGAACATGGTGCCTGTGGGCATCAGTGTGTCCAGTGCTATTTTTCTAGAAAAAGAGGTGCCAGAACTCACCCTGAACATCTCCCTTGTGTGGTGTATCGGTTAAGAGCAGTGGGCTCATAATCTGGTGAACTGGGTTTGATTCCCTGCTCCTCCACATGCAGCTGCTGGGTGACCTTGGGCTAGTCACACTTCTCTGAAGTCTCTCGGCCCCACTCACCTCACAGAGTGTTTGTTGTGGGGGAGGAAGGGAAAGGAGATTGTGAGCCGCTTTGAGACTCCTTAGGGTAGTAATAAAGCAGGATATCAAATCCAAACTCCTCCTCCTCCTCCTCCTCTTCTTCTTCTTCTTTTATAATGGTAATGGTGTCCACCTGAGAGGTGCTGGAACTGAGTGTGTCCCCTTCCATGGCACCCATGAAAGTTCTCAGTAAATATCTCCTCAAAAATCACAAAGCATGATAAACCATTTGCTCTTCATACTTCTTTGCACTGGCTCAGTCTCGCTCACCTTAGCAAATTGCCTTATACATTTGATTCAGCTAGCTCAACACGGTCTACACTGAGTAGCAGTGTCTCTTCAGGATCTCAGACAGGATTATCCCCCAACCCAGCATGTGTGCTGGACCTCAGTGCAGTACAAGTGGGTCATAGTCAGGAAACCTGAGTTTGAGAGGCAAGAAGAACCAAATGCACAGATATTGGATGGGGGGACATCTGGCTTATAGCAGTACATGTGAAAAGGATCTAGGGGTCTTTGTGGACCACAAGCTTAAAATGAGTCAACTGTGTGATGCAGCAGCAAAAAAAGTTGATACTATTCTAGGCTGCATCAACAGAAGTCTAGTGTCCAGATCAAGTGAAGTAATAGTCCCACTCTATTCTGCCTTGGTCAGACCACACCTGGAATACTGTGTCCAATTGTGGGCACGGCAATTTAAGAAGGATGTTGGCAAGCTGGAACGTGTGCAGAGGAGGGTGACCAAGATGATCAAGGGTCTGGAAACTAAGCCTTATGAGGAGCGCTTGAAGGAGCTGGGTGTGTTTAGCCTGGGAACGAGGAGACTGAGAGGAGATATGATAGCCATCTTCAAATATCTAAAGGGGTGTTACATGGAAGAGGGAGCAAGCTGGTTTTCTCCTGCTCTGGAGGGTAGGACTTGAACCAATGGCTTCAAGTTACAAGATTCCGACTAAACATTCGAGAAACCTTTCTGGCAGTAAGAGCTGTTTGGCAGTGGAACAGACTCCCACGGGAGGTGGTGGACTCTCCTTCCCTGAAGGTTTTTAAGCAGAGGTTGGGTGGCCATCTGTCATGGATGCTTCAGTTGAGATGCCTGCATTGCAGGGGGTTGGACTAGATGACCCTTGGTTCCCTTCCAGCTCTAAGATTCTATGATTCTATGAAAGTGTCACAGTTTGAGAATCGCCAGTGCGGTTGAGGATTCAGGAGAACCAGAAGTATTTTTACATATGTGCACCACCCAGTGTGTCTTTTTTAAAGCAAGTACTTATTTTTATGTACCTGACCTTATACACCCCAATCAAGCCAGCCTATGGGGCTTACGTATAATGATGACGCATTTTCTGAATGAGGGTATATAAGGATATAATCTCCATCATTAAAAAATATACTGGCAGTTAGCATTAATCACTCATGAAGATGATAACACGTTAATTAAGCATAATTGTTGTGGGTTGTTGTTGTTTTTTTAAAAAAAGTTTACAGTTAAGGAGTGTGTTGCATTATTTTCAAATGAGAATATTAAAAAGGGATGCTTCCATAACTACCCTGAGTCACTGAGACAATCCACTCTAAATCACTTGGATCATTGCCTTTGAGCTGGTACTGTATAATCAGCTCTTTCATCACAATCACAACTGTCCTTATTCTTTCTCTATTTTTAAAATACTTCGCTAAGACATCAAATCTTCTTAATTTTTTTAAAAAAATAATCCATTACTTTTCTTACTGCAGTTATATGCCATGTTTCATCATACATTAGCATGAACTTGATCAAGAGCTCTCACACTCCTTCCTCCTTTCCTTCTCTGGTAGGACCATGAGAATGTGTCCTGAAAAGCTTCACTTCCAGTTTTGCCAAACCACTGTTTCTGGTGCTTTTCAGTTCAACAAACTGTGGCCAATGTCAGTCCTGGTTAATTTGAAATCTACTTGTTAGAAGTAAACCATGGTTAACACCAACCACAGTTTATTGGTTTGGATGACGCAAGAAGATGTGGTTAAGCAAAACCAGAAGCTTCCCTGTGGCCAAACTGGAGGAGGAAAGGGGTGAGGACAATGCTTGAGCTTGAGGCTCCCATATGTCAGGGGTGGCCAACTCCCAAGAGACTGCGATCTACTCACAGAGTTAAAAACTGGCAGTGATCTACCCCCTTTTTTGGGTTTAGGTCAAAGTTGTTGAGCTTTTTCAGGGAGGAGGTGAAATGTTGAGCTTTTTATGGGGAGCCACAGTTGTTCAGCTTCTTTGGGGGGAGCCAATGATCTACCAGTGATCTACCACAGACATCCAGTGATCTACCAGTAGATCACAATCTACCTTTTGGACATGCCTGCCTTAGGTCAATCAATCAATCTTTATTGCGGTCAAAGACCAGAGAGGGCTCCTATAGGTTCATTCCCATCATGCTAAACCTGGGCAGCAAAATGTCATGAGCTAGCCCTGCAGCCCAATTTTATTAAGAAATCTGTCAGAAGTGTGTGTTTAATTTCCAGACTGGACTACTGCATTGCACTCTGGGGCTGCCCTTGAAGACAGTTCAGAAGCTGCAACTACTACAGGCTGCTGCAGGAAGGAGTAGCTGCTTGTCCCTCTCTACAACTAAGGCCACATTCACACCCTATGTTTAAAGTGCTATGATGCCACTTTAAACAGTCATGGCTTTCCCCAAAGAATTATGGGAGCTGCGGACCCCTACACCCTTCCCAGAGCTCCCCATGCAGAGCGATTGATTGTTAAACCACTCTGAATTGTAGCTCAGGGACGGGGAATAGGTGGCCTCCTAAAAACTCCCAGCACACTTAACAAACTACAGCTCCCATAATTCTTTGGGAGAAGCCATTACTGATTAAAGTGGTATCACGGAACTTTAAAGCTATGGTGGGAATGTGGCCTAACAGAGGCAGAATAAGTTATGCAAATTTATACAATTTCCTCTTCCCTCGTATGTATAAGGGTTGCATAAATCAGTTTTCTTTAGCCCAGAGTTTGGAGCAGATGTCTTGGATATATTTCAGCACTGAGCCCGCACCACTCTGTATACAATTTCTTCAGCCAAACAGAATTCCTTCACTTTCTCTGGGTATTTTAGTGTTCTCGGTTTTGTAACGGAAAATCCAATATATTTTGCAAACAAATCCTGAGCTCTATAATCAATTCTGCATCTCATTGTAACGGCCGCTTATTTCTCCCAGTTCTTACAGCAACAACAAAGGAAGTTTACCTGGTTCCTTCCTTGTTTTCACTCAGAAACTCATGTGCAATGGCATCATATCAGTATTTGGTCTGCGACTCGTGGTCTAATGAATGCTCGGAAATCTCATTTATTTCTTGAGCAAGCTGTCAACAGCACAGCCTGCAGTAGAAAGAATTTATGAGAACCCTCTCAGATAAAAAGGGTGAGAAGCAAACCTCCACTCAATTTCCATTACAAATAATGACTTCTTCTTTTAAGGGGAATCTCTGTTGTTGTTGTGTGTGTCTGTGCTTAATAATGAAAAAGATGTTTCCAATTTCACATGTCATAAATGAAGTGTCGTTTCTATATATATTACAAAATCTAGAACTATTTTGATTTGCAGAAACTTTAGAGTTACAGAGCCGTGATACACAAATGTCACTGGAATTGCAGGGGTGAGAGTCTCCTCCATTGGCTATTTCAGTGATTTATTGATTATTTAATTTCTATACCACTTAATTTAAAATATCTCCAAGCAGTGTACAAAAAAAGAAGCAAAAGCAGACAACTGAAACAAAATATTTAAAAAATACACAGTTACAAATAAAAGCTTTACATTATAAAAAGTTAATCACACACACACACACACACATCAATATAGTGGTACCTTGGTTCTCAAACTTTATCTGTTTCGGAGGGCTGTTCCAAAACCAAAGCGTTCCAGAACCAAGGCACGCTTTCCCATAGAAAGTAATGCAAAATGGATTAATCAATCAGTAGCTGAACTGGGTTCCACACAGTCACAAGAACAAAACAAAGAAAGCTGCAAAAACAAAAACGCAAAATAAATAGCAAAAACAGACAGACCTCAGTGTAACACTCAAAATGGAAGTGTGGCACTGAAAACGGAGCACGTTCAGCCTCCGAACAAAGTTCGCAAACCGGAACACCGGTTTGCAGTGTCTGGGTTCCAAGTTGTTTGAGTACCAAGGCGTTTGAGAACCAAGGTACCACTGTATCAATTCATTTTCCTTCTTACACACATACCCTTCAGCCTCCAGGGTCCAAACAAACTCTCAGCTTGCCCACCAAAGTCTCACAATGAGGAGAAGAAGAAGAAGAAGAAGAAGAAGAAGAAGAAGAAGTGGAGGAGGAGGAGGAGTTTGGATTTGATATCCCGCTTTATCACTTCCCGAAGGAGTCTCAAAGCGGCTCACATTCTCCTTTCCCTTCCTCCCCCACAACAAACACTCTGTGAGGTGAGTGGGGCTGAGAGACTTCAGAGAAGTGTGACTAGCCCAAGGTTACCCAGCAGCTGCATGTGGAGGAGTGGAGATGCGAACCCGGTTCCCCAGATTACAAGTCTACCACTCTTAAGCACTACACCACACTGGCTCCAGGAAACAGAGAACATCACCATTGTCTCTCATTCTAGACTTGATTTTTTACGGTCAGGCCCAAGGTGGACGATACTTTCTCAGGGTGCCCACAACTGTGTCCCATTCAGCTGCCCTCTCCACACACAGTTCCAGAAACAGCAGGTTTTTTGGGTTTCCCAGGGGCTCCAAAGGATAAAAAGAGGGGGCTTCTCCACTCACAGCTCCTCCTTCACTCCATGTCTTGTCCTCCTCCTCCTCCATCTGCCTCAGACAGCAACATGTCTTAGAACAGCTAAGGGTGGGGAACCTCAGGCCTGGGGGCTAAATGTGGCCTTCAGGACTCTCCACACACTAAAATGTCATGGACAGCTGAGGAAAAACCCCATTTAAATAAATAAATAAATGTCAAGGTATTTTTCCCCCTTTCAGACTTGAAAAAGCTTTTGCATTTTAACACCTAATCCTAACCTATCACTCTCAGTACTGTGGCGCTGTGGTCTAAACCACTGAGTCTCTTGGGCTTGCCGATCGGAAGGTTGGTGGTTTGAATCCCCGCGGCGGAGTGAGCTCCCGTTGCTCTGTCCCAGCTCCTGCCAACCTAGCAGTTCGAAAGCACACCAGATAAATAGGTATCACTGCGGCGGGAAGGTAGACGGCGTTTCCGTGGGCTCTGGTACTCGTCACGGTCCACTGCGTGCCACTAGCGGTTTAGTCCTGCTGGCCACATGACCCAGAAAGCTCTCTGTGGATAAACACCAGCTCCCTCAGCCTGAAAGCAAGATGAGCACCACAACCCCATAGTCGCCTTTGATTGGACTTAACCATCCAGGGGTCCTTTACCTTACAGCTTTTAAAATGTTGTTGCCAGTGCTATTTTCCCTGAAAAACAGGTGCTGGAGCTCACCATGAACGCCTCCCTTGTTCTCTTAGAATGGCAGTGGTGCCCATCTGAGAGGTGCCAGAGCTGAGCTCCGATGAACTCTGGCTGGGAAAAAAAACCCTGGTTGGTTCCCATTTTGCTTCACTCTATGCTACTATACTTTAAGGATGGATAGGTTTGATCTTCTTGCAGTCCATGCTGGAGGAGACTCTTGGGAGTCCCATGGACTGCAAGAAGATCAAACCTATCCATTCTTAAGAAAATCAGCCCTGAATGCTCACTGGAAGGACAGATCCTGAAGCTGAGGCTCCAATACTTTGGCCACCTCATGAGAAGAGAAGACTCCCTAGAAAAGACCCTGATGTTGGGAAAGGTTGAGGGCGCAAGGAGAAGGGGACGGCAGAGGATGAGATGGTTGGACAGTGTTCTCGAAGCTACTAACATGAGTTTGGCCAAACTGCGAGAGGCAGTGAAGGATAGGCGTGCCTGGCGTGCTCTGGTCCATGGGGTCACGAAGAGTTGGACATGACTGAACGACTGAACAACAACAAATGCAACTAATATTTACTTTACTTCATTTTGTTTCCCCCTGCTCTGTTATATGCATCTGGCTTATGTGTTCATAGAATCATAGAATCATAGAGTTGGAAGAGACCACAAGGGCCATCCAGTCCAACCCCCTGCCAAGCAGGAAACACCATCAAAGCATTCCTGACAGGTGGCTGTCAAGCCTCTGCTTAAAGACCTCCAAAGAAGGAGACTCCACCACACTCCTTGGCAGCAAATTCCACTGTCGAACAGCTCTTACTGTCAGGAAGTTCTTTCTAATGTTTAGGTGGAATCTTCTTTCTTGTAGTTTGAATCCATTGCTCCGTGTCCTCTTCTCAGGAGCAGCAGAAAACAACTTTTCTCTATTTGTTCTATGTTCTTACCTTGCTTCCCTAATGCTGGCTATTTACCGTGAACAATAAAGGCTTGATTTGATTTGACACCTAACTCTAACCAGCGCCTCCCGGACCTGGCCTTCCTTGTGTGTCCTCGGTTCAACCAAAGGCTCCGCCGCTGGGCTGTGTGTGTGTGTGTGCGCGCGCGCATGCCGAGAGCATCTCCTGCTTTCGTTCTCCTTCCCACCCTGCTTCCCTCGCAGAGCTCATCTCAGCTGCGTTTGAATGTTCTCCCGTTACGTGACGTTCACCCGCCTGGGTAAAATTAGCAGGAGCCAAGAGAGACTCCAAAAGCAGGTGGCTGCAGGAAGTGAGTCAAACTGGTGATGCCATATGGCAGGAGGGAGGGCGGACAGGGGTAGCATCATCGAGCACACAGATGCTACGCGCGGTACGTTAGGAACAGAACAGTAATAACTGTGCTTCTGAATATTGTTTCTAAAATAGCTTCCCCTCCCCCAAAAAATAAAAGGTTTATATTGCATATGTAAATAGAGTATTGGAACAGGGGGCGGGGGATTTCATAGCAGAAGAGCCTGTGACCTTCCAGGTACTATTGGTTTCCTCTTCTAGAGTGAGACTTTGCCTGAGCATCAACACTCTTCTTAGCACCTTGTTCCTAAAAGAGAAAATGTGTCGGACTTTCTCATATAT
Source organism: Darevskia mixta (assembly GCA_034641385.1). NCBI lineage: Eukaryota > Metazoa > Chordata > Lepidosauria > Squamata > Lacertidae > Darevskia > Darevskia mixta. Next base: position 2,605,792 of record JAWWNH010000137.1, on the reverse strand, counting down.
ATATGTTGCTGTTCAGTCGTTCAGTCATGTCCAACTCTTCGTGACCCCATGGACCAGAGCACGCCAGGCACGCCTATCCTTCACTGCGTCTCGCAGTTTGGCCAAACTCATGTATATATTTAATTTTCTGTTTTACAATTTAGAATACTCACATCCTTGAAATATCAATGACTTCCCTTCTTCTCTTTCCATCATTCTTTTTTCATATCATAAATCCCTGCATACTTTAGGGAAACTAAACCATTCAGTATTCCATTATTACATCCATCAAAACTTATTTACACTGCTGGATTTATCTTAATGCTGCCCACGTTTTCAAGGGCACACAATTCCCCCCTATATATTCAATAAACATTTTCCAATCTTCTCTAAACTTATGTTCTTCTTGTTCTCTTATTCTATGTGTTAAGTCCACGAGCTGCGCATATTCCGTCAGCTTAAGTTGCCATTCTTCTTTAGTTGGGACCGCGTTCGTTTTCCATTTTTGGGCTAACAAAACATGGGACGCAGAAGTGGCATATATAAATAACCTTCTTTCTTTCTTTTACCAAAAAAGGTATTTTAAAAAATTGTCGGACTTTATTGCTTATAAAGCAGGGTATATGACTAACCTGTGACTGTGACAGGTGCTGTTGGACTTTTTTTTACCCAAATTTTTTTATTAGATTTTAACAAATAAAAGCAAACATCAAAAAAAAATCAATAAACAAACATAAAAAAACACAACAATAATAAACATGAAAAACAAACATACATCCTTTTCACCTAATCATCCTTCCTGTCATTGTAGGTTGACTTCCTCCTGTCCTCCCTTCCTGCGTTCCTTGTATATCATCTTTAGTAATTTCTTGACATCTTTTAACCCTTTTTTAGTTAATTAACACAATATCTCTTCTTATCTAAGGTCATTTACATTAATTCCAACAGTCATAAATCTTATATCTATCTTCTGCCTCTACAGCCTCATTTATCTTCCAGCTTACTTCTACTCTTTAATCTTACAGTACTTTTTTAAATATAATTTGAATTTCTTCCAATCTTCTTCCACCGCTTCCTCCCTCTGGTCATGAAGTTTCCCGGTCAGCTCAGCAAGTTCCATATAGTCCATCATTTTCATCTGCCATTCTTCTATCGTTGGTAGTTCATATGACTTCCAGTTTTTAGCTAATAAGATTCTGGCTGCTGTTGTGGCATACATAAAGAAAACCCTATCACTTTAACTCCCATCAGCTCCAGCTATCATGGACAAAGGTCAGGGATGGTGGGAGCTAAAGACCAACAACAAACAGAGGCCCACACGTTCAACATCCCTGGACTAATGCACTTCAAGGTGCTGGTTATTACTTTTAAAGTCCCAGCTACTTGCAGGACCGTCTCCTGACACCTATGGAAGGGATGCAGAGTAGGAGGCAGGAGAGAACAGACACCAGTCAGGAGAGCTACTTCTTGGCTAAAAAAATATACAGTGGTACCTTGGTTCTCAAACGGAATCCGTTCTGGACGTCCGTACCACTTCTGGAAACATTTGAAAACCAAGGCATGGCTTCTGATTGGCTGCAGGAGCTTCCTGCGATGGAAGCCGCGTTGGACGTTCGGTTCCCAAAGAACGTTCGCAAACCGGAACACTCACTTCCGGGTTTGTGGCATTCAGTAACCAAAACGTTCAAGTCACAAGGCGTTCCAGAACCAAGGTATGACTGTACTAAAATGCATAAAAACGCACATTTTATGATAATGATATGTGTAGAAATGTCTGCAATGAGATGGAATTTGTATCTAATTTAAGTTAGACACTTTAAAAAAAAAAGTTAAGAAGAGGTTTTTGTTTAATTCAAAGGTTAATGCATAAATGGGACAAAACAAAGAAGCAGAATTGACCACGGACCTCAAATCAGCTGATCCACCCATTCCTAATTTAAAATAAGTAAATAATATAAAGCAAATATTATGAAAATTGCACCGGGTACCTTGCAGATACTGAAGGAAGCCAAGGAACTTTATTTCCCATTTAAGCATTTCCTCCTTAAAGAGAGAGAGCCAACGCTTTTAGAGGGAGGTCATGTTAACATCGGCGGCTGCTCAGTGATGAACAAGAGATCTGTACAACCTCTTCCCCATTCTTTGGGTTTGCTTCAACAGCACTACTATTAACACTACAGTTAATAGCAGTGTCATAGCGGGATGTAGCCTTTTCTTTCATTGTCAAACTTTGAATGCTCGGAACATCTATGAATTGAAGTATTAGACAAAAGTAACAAAGTGAAAACAATGGACGGCTGCGTCTAATCTCTACCTTTTTTGTCCTACACTTTTTGTGGTGTGTGGAATATGGATATAAACCTTGCAACATCATGGAGCAAAGCTTGGTTTTGTTTTGGTGGCAGCAATAGCCTAGCAACACATTTCCCTTTTTGTCGCACTTTTCATTTTTCTATTAACTAAATTGTTCAGGGTCGTTGAAAGAAAGAGACTGAGAAGAGCTCCAAAAGGACCTTTCCAGTCTGCATGAATGGGCAGTAAAATGGCAACTGCATTTCAATGTAAACAAGTGGTGCATATTAGACAAAAAATAATAATTGCTCATATGCACTCATGGGGTCTGAACGAATGGTGGCTCACCAGCAGCAAGACCTTGGGCTTCTGGTTGTCATCATGTACCCCACCTGGGGCAGTTTGTGAAACTGCCCCAAACCAGAGCACATCCCCGGCTACAGAGAGTCCGGTGGCGCAGTAATATGTGATTGTTCCCAGCATGAAGAACAACACACACAAGCCATAAATAAGGCTAAAACTATTTATTGTATTAATACATAGACATTCCCTGCTGCCAGCTCATTAGGCAGAGCTGCCATAAAGACATCTTTCCAGCTCGAGGTCTAGCTAGGAGAGCCCAAAGGCTAGAATTACAACAGTACAGAAAAAGATAAACATTCCATGTAAGGAAAGGTAAGGCTGCTTTCTCACGGCTTGGTGAGGCCGACAAAAGTGAAACCATTCTCGCTGCAGCTGCGTGCCGCTCGGCTTGGACAAAAATCATAACACTGGTGCCTAGCTCAGTGAAGATGTGGACCCAGTGTGTGGCAAGGGTGAAAAGGGCAACTTCCATGCAAGGGTTCATGTGGAAAGGAATTGAAAGGAAATGAAAATAAAGCTGACCATATCATACCTTATTCACGGCTGCCTCAACCATGGTCATCATCATCAAACTATTCACCAAGACCCCAAGGTTACATTTCTGTTCAGTCGTTACAAGTTCAGATCCCATTTTAGTATACCTGTGAGGTTGGGAATTATTGTTCTTGCCCACTGTGCACCATATTAAACTTGCTTACATTGAATCCAGTGTGGTGTAGTGGTTAGAGTGTTGGACTCTGACCTGGGAGACCAGGGCTTGAATCTTCACTTTGACTTTAAGTTCACTTGGTGACCTTGGACCAGTTGCTGCCTCTCAGCTTAACCTACCTCAAAGGGTTATTATTATTATTATTATTATTATTATTATTATTATTATTATTATACTATTGGTATTGTTATTATTAGTAATTAATTAATTAATTAATTTTATATACCAGCTTTCATCTGAGGATCACAGGGTGGTTTACAGTATAAGAACAGAAAAATACTTTTCACCACAATACATACAGATGTTTACAGATGTTACAGGTAGTCTCTCTCTGAGTCCAGAGAGGGCTTTTTGCTTCAAGTCCTTGCTGTGTTAAAGTCCACAGCTAAGTTCGTAGTTCAGTTGTTTACAAAGTCTTGCAATTGATAAGAGTTTTCCAAAGTTGTGAAGTCTGGCAATTTTCAACTTCTTCCTAAAGATGATCTTTTCAAGAAGTCTTCACTTGAATCTGCAGCTCCAACAGACAGCCTTCCACAACTCCTTCAATCTCCTACAAGAACCCACCACAGTATGATGTAAATTAATTGCCAAAAATTAATTGCCAAATCTGCCCAGTAACCCAGATAAGAGAATCACCAAGATGCCTGCGGGTGCATTGTGGGGAATGAGTTATCTCTCCTGACTTATGGAGAATTAACCCATTAACTGTGTTCCTTTACAACGTGGTCCTTGAGGTATTTTGGTCCTGGAAGTCTTCTCCTGAGTGGTACAAAACATCCCCTAATATGTCCACTGTAGAAATGTTGCGTGTCGAGGTCCCCAAGCCACCCCCCAGAATAAATCCACACTTCAGACATAATTTTTGTTTGGGTTTTTGGCATAATTTAGGCCACAACTTTATTAAAATACAAATCATGTGAGTGGTTGCGTAGGCATTGGTTCAGACTAGCTGTCCGACGGGACAGAGCTGACCACGTGTCAGCAAAGGGAAATCCCATCTGGGGAGAGTTATGGAGGCTGGGAGCAGAGCCCTCCCTCTCCCCAGAGGTTCCCAGGGGCTCTTGCGTGGCCCTGTCCCCCGACCAGGGGTTCGGACAAAAGCATGTCGAGCCCCTGGATTCCTTTAACGGAATTCCCATCACCATCATCACTTTGGAGGGTGCCCGCCCTTCCAGAAACCAACATAACCAATGCCTAACCGCCATCCTTACAAGTTGTGACTAGTTGCTATGTTAGTAGGCGAAAACCAAATGGCACCAGCCAATCCGCCATATGGAAAAATTCCTACTAGGCCCCTGCCCAACAGCAGAAGACCCCATGACTGGCAATAGCAAGGTCAATACAGAGGCCTAAAAAAACAGGGAGGGAGGGTGGGTGATCCGAAGCACGCAGCCAAGTGGAAGGTCGCACCACGTGCTGGCCAATATATAGGACGCTGGGCTGTCCATCACAATTGCAACATATAAATCTCCCCAGCAACACCACCAGGTCCAATCCAAGCTGTGGCCATCTACCAACTCACCCCAGCTACAGGGGAGGTGGCTTGCTAGCCCCCACCGCAACATGTGCTCTCCGTGAGGGAGAACACGCTTTGTACTTGACTGCAGTTTTAGATCCCACAATGGTGAGGACTCATTTATCCAGCTGGGAAAGCTTGTCAGAACAAGAATGGTCTTCAACTCTTTCCAGAAGAGTGGGGCTAGTGGGTGTCTGTTGTATAGGAAGACTATTTCACAGGGCAGGGTCAGCTTGCTCCGAGTTACTGTCACTGAGCTACAGTGATTTTGCAAACGGAGTGGTGAAGTGAGGGCAAGGCATTTCAGCTCACAATCAGCAAGCATGCCATTTTGAAGAAAATTGTTAAAAGGCGGCTTTGAGTTGAGAGCCCTCAAATGCGGAGCGAAAGGCCCAGGCGCTCTTCAGTTCTCATCAGTTTCTCGGATGCCGGTTAATAACTTAGCTCTTGTATGCCATGTGCAATCCTATTGATACAGGTTTTCCTGGGGATGGTTTTGAAAGCGATATGGGTGGGTGGTGAGGTCAAGATTAAAAAAAAATCAGATTAACCCTAGCAGGGCAGCTCCTTGTTGTATGCAGAGAGGGGAGCTGATAACTCAACAGTGTCCTTTATCAAGCACTGATACAGAAAACAGAACAAAACACACACACACACACACACACACACACCCAAGGTATTACTCATATCGCCAGAGGAAATTGCACCCTGGATTTTACAGTATTGGTTTTTCCATTATTTATGGCATCTTTCCGGCTGCTGATACTTTATTTCTATAATCTGTTTGGAGAGAGAAGTTATAGGGAAACAGTTTTGTGGAATAAAGTTTATTTCCATAATCTGTTTGGAGAGGGAAGTTACAGGAAAACAGTTTAGCAGAATAAAGTTATGTTGCCTTACTGAACTACCATCCATCTTTGAGGAGCCATCTTTTTAAAGCATCATTATTGCACAGAGGGGTGTGTGTGTGTGTGTGTGTGTTTTAAAAAATCCTCTCTCCTTCCTTCCTTCATTACACCATACATATTTGTTTATTAGTTGTTTTTTAAGAAGCCCCATAATTAGAGCACTCTGGACAATGAGCAATTAAAGGAAACAAAATCCATGTGCTGCAGGGGGGAAAGAAAATCAGATAGCAGCACAAAAATCCTAAAAGCAAACTATATCAAATCAGAGCAGATACCATCACAATCCCCCTTTTCATCTCCAAAGAGGTCATTTTGCCTTTGTAAGGAAGAAGAAAGGCCTAGGCTTAGTTTCCTAGCTTCTCCTATGTATTTTAAAAAATTGATGGGCAAGCATGTCTTTTCCCACTGACCCAATGTCAACCCCACTGATGCTAGAAACCAAAATTTCTCCATGACACTTTGCATCCTTTCAAGCTCCAAGAAAACAAGTGTTTTCATGTTTAAACTTGCTATGAATGAGGAAAGAAATTTGCAAGCCACTGAAGAAAGAAACATCCTTTTCATTTCCACTTCACACATTTTTCAATGCACATTGTGGATCGGATTTGTTATTTTATCATACTTTACGGTATCTGGATTTGAAAGAAACTGGCTTGCACTGTCCTACTGCTGTTGAGCTTAGGCACAGGATAGAATCTTACATCTCTCCAAATTCCCCCTTCCCAGTGATTGCTGAATGCAACCCCTATTTTCCAGCTTTTCATCCTGTGCCATCCTGTGTTCCAGCTCCTGAGAACAAGAGCTGAATTACCGGTATACTGTACATCCAGAAATACCATGGCCATTCATGGACATCCAAGACAGCTCAATGTTAGAAGATTCAGGGCAGGCAAATCAAGTATTTATTTACACAGTGCATAGTTAAACTATGGAACTCCTTCCCACAAGAGGTCATGACAGCCACAGACTTGGGTGACTTTAAAGGAAGAATACACACATTCATGTAGGATAAAGCTATCAGTGGCTACTATTTTTTTTTTAAAAAAATTGGTTCTTCAAATTAAAGTTTTTCAATCACATATCCAACATACAACATAAGATAATTTATTTATTGTCATTGCACAAGTACAAGCACAACGCTATACAAGTGCAACGAAATTGCATGCCATCCCGTAAAAACCAAAAAGAAAAAAAACAGCACAAAACACACACACACACACCAAAAAAGCCACACATGCACGCACACGCACACGCACACACACACACACGCACACACACACACATCACAGCTCTCCAAGGTCATATTATCTGGTTACAGCATTTAAGATGGTTATAGCTCTTGGTTATAGCTCCAGATTCCAAAGAATCTCCTGTACTTCCCTCCTCCCCTTTGTGGATCCTATTGTTAGTCACTTCCTCCTGCATCTTTTATAATAATCCAAACCTTTTACATCTCCATTATATCCAAAATTCACCATTAAACTGCAAGTGTTACTCCAATCCTACTAACGATTTTAACTGTTTACAATGGTTTTTAAGATAAATTATAAATTTCTCCCATTCCTTATTAAAATTTTGGTCTTCCTGGTTTCTGATTCTTCTGGTCATTTTTTGCCATTTCGGCATAATCCATCAACTTAATCTGCCATTGTTCTCTGGTCGGGACTTTATCGTCTTTCCATCTTGAGAGATGCAGAGATCAGTGGCTACTATTATCAATGGCTGTGTTATCTGCTCATTGTCAGAGGCTGTATGCTTCTAGTTGCTGGAAGCCGCAAGGCAGTAAAGTGACAAGGAGGGAATCACTGGCCTGTGAGCGCACCAATTGGAGAACAACCTCTACCAAAGGCATCATGGACTTTGAAGAAACATGAACACAGGATGAAAGGGAGAAACGAACTAAAAGAATGGCACGTTTGGCAAACCCTCACCGTGAGCAACTCCTGCCTGAAAACCTATGTCCCCACTGTGGAAAGATGTGCAGATCCAGAATTGTCCTCCACCGTCCCTTATGGATACACGGTTAAGACCGTATTCAAGGAAGACAATCTTACTTGACTATGAGTGATTGCCAAAGGAGAAGAAGTTATTGCTGGAAGCCACAAGGTGGGAAAGTGATGTTGCACCGAGGTTCTGCTTGCCTGATTGGGTAAGATAAGTGTGAGCATAAGCTGTGCATCTGAAACAGGGTTTTCCTACATCAACCCATTTGCAGCTGCCACTGTCTGAGAATTCTGATGGAAACAGAAATGTGAGCAGAAATGGCTGGTGTTTGCTTATTCATCTCACGTCCAGAACAGAAAGCAATCCAGCAAACACAATCAGTATTCACTGTTGCTGTTTCCAGTCCTCGGGTGATGACCCAGCCACCCACCCATTGAATCGTGTTTCCCTGGAATCACGTAAGGCCAACATGATTAATTACATAAAATTGCACCACAGGGAACAGCAAGTTGAATTACGTTGTTTTTGTCCGAGGTCGAACTGCAGCAGAGCGGATACAGCACTGCACATGCTCAATGGAAATCAACGCCTTCTAACATCCCTAGCTGCAGCCCCTTGGGTAGCTCAGTTGGATAGAGCTTGGTGCTGATAACATCAAGGTTGCAGGTTCGATCCCTGTATGAGACAGCTGCATATTCCTGCCTTGGAGGCCATTGGGCTTGATGACCCTCAGGGCCATAGCTGTCAACCTTTCCCTTTTCTTGCGAGGAATCCTATTCGGAATAAGGGAATTTCCCGCCAAAAAAAAGGAAAACGTTGACAGCTATGCTCAGGGCCCCTTCCAACTCTACAGTTCTATGATTCTATGCTGCCAAATTCTGCCCCTGAAGATTTGGGGACCCTCTGGAATGGTGTGAGAAATGATGTTGGGAAGCAGGAAAACAGTGGAGATCTAGGGGCCAAAAGATCCTGTGGATCCAAGCTACAAGCTTCTGAGAAGCTCTCGTGTACCCTGCACCATAAATCAAAAACCACTGCATTGCATCACACCAGCTCTCCAGCCTGTTACCTCACTACCTTAACGCTGAGCCACTTATCCTGTCAAGAAAGGAAGCTAAATGGTTTAGGCAAGGTTTTCTCTTAACAAATCCATGTTGGCAATCCATTTTTCCCTGTAGGTGCTTACAAAATTGAATTTTAACAGTCCTGTTGTCTGACTAAATTTGATTCAAATGCACAGTGCTGCACTCCTAGAGAGTGTTTTGAATGTATGATGTTTGCTTATGTGCTCACGCAAGGGGGACTTGCGGCTAGGGATGGAAGGGGACGTCAGTTTTGCTTCTTCCTGTTTCTCATTCTTCCAGTCTTACATCCAGTTCTCCACATTTTGCAGCAATTGGCAAAACTTAAAAAGAAAAGGAACTCGTGGACATTCACCAACATTTTATCTTTATCCTTATATCTTTATTGTCATTGTACAAGTACAACAAAATTGGATTTAAAATAGTAATAATAATAATAATAATAATATAAAATAAAAAATCATTTTTCATTTAAACAATTGTTTCCCCAACCAAAAATGTACTCAACATGAGTAACAGCAGTGAAAGCCATGCGAAACACTTAAAAATAAGGGAGAGCACTGAGCAGCCGCTGCGTCTATGCGCGCCGCCATCTTAGAACTCTTATAACTTAGAACTGTTTTAAAAAATAACAGAAATTTAAACAAAAAACAAAAAACAAAACTGAGCACATTCTCCTAGTAATCACACTTTTGAATGCATTTTTGGGTATTATTTGCGCCAATATATTCATTTTTAGACACAGCACAATTTCCCCTAATATATGCATTTTTGATAGATTCAGTACTCAGTGAGATCAAAATTGAATTTCTACCTCATCCCTACCTACAAAAAACATTGGGATATATTCTCACTTCCTAACAGGAATATTGCTGTTCAGAATTCCAGCCAGCCAACCATGTTGTCACTAAGATGAAGATAATTCATTGAAAAGTTTGGAAAGAATGAATGACTAATGGGAAGACTTGTGAGCACTTTACAAGAGCATCAGGATGAATGCTCATTGTTGTATAACCACCCCACAAAGAAATCGGAGTGAATGCTCAATAAAGATCAGGAATAGTCTGACCTGGGACGCAGGTGGCACTGTGGTCTAAACCGCAGAGCCTAGGGCTTGTCGATCAGAAGGTCGGCAGTTCGAATCCCCGTGACGGGGTGAGCTCCCGTTGCTCGGTCCCAGCTCCTGCCCACCTAGCAGTTCGAAAGCACGTCAAAGTGCAAGTAGATAAATAGGTACCACTGCAGCGGGAAGGTAAATGGCATTTCCATGCGCTGCTCTGGTTCGCCAGAAGCGGCTCAGTCCTGCTGGCCACATGACCCGGAAACTGTACGCCGGCTCCCTTGGCCAGTAAAGCGAGATGAATGCTGCAACCCCAGAGTCATCCATGACTAGACCTAATGGTCAGGGGTCCCTTTACCTTTACCTATAGCCTGACCACTGTGCCATGGCACCAATTTGAATAAAACTTGGGAGAGCGTTGCCCTGCCTCCTGCTGGAAGGTCATTGGGCGGACAGACGGAGCCAAGTGAGTGCAGTCCTGGGTGAGCCCCCCCCCCGACATGGTGGAGGCTGTGCCACCTTCTTCCTTTGCCCAGTGCTTCTGAGGCCTGGGCAGCTGGGCTCTGGGCACAGGAGGCAGCACTGCCTAGGCTGGGGACAGCACTGAGAGCCTGTGCTTAGAGGGCTTGCCAGGGCACGACAGCAGGCCTAGCCCCCTCCTCTCCCTGCCCAGATGGCAGCAGGCAGCGACCAAGTCCCCTCAATGGCAGGGGGCTCGTGAGGCACTGGGTCCAGGCCCAGGTCACTGGAGGGGAGGGGAGGAAGGAGGGTGCCCATTGGGAGAGAGGGAGGCAGGTGAGCAATTGGACACCTTACCTGAAATCTTAGGCAGAGGAGAAGGAGACTGGGGTGGCTCAATTTGGAGAGGGGGAAATATTTGGGGGTGGGGTTGAAGGGGTCTTGGCCCCTTAGAATTGGTGCCTATCCCACTGTGTCATTTTCTTTATGCAAGCAAATCAGGATCCATGTTGAATAAATGATTTGTCTAAGACAGCCTTATATATTTTGTGGCTGGGGAGGTAGGCTTGGATTTTTTGGTCCTATGATTCTATAACAGTAAAGCTGAACATAGAAAACATGGTCCCTCACTCCTTTTGACAATAGGGGCCAAACCAGATGCACTAAGAAACAAGAATGTAGATCAGCTCTCTCCATTGACATGTGTTAATATCTGGTGAAACCATTCCTGGAATTGCGGGTGGTGGAGATGGTTCTTTTTTTACGCACTCCAAAGTTTTGCTCACTCCAAAGCATGAAGAACAGATTGCGGGACTGCGGTGGAGATGACTGCTATTCATACCAATTTTCACACCACCTGCTATTTCGAATCCTTTGGAGTGAAAGTCTTTGTGCCACTGCAGCAGCCAACAAAACAAATCCACTGTTTTGGTTAAATGGCATTCTATTTCATTGTGTTCATCCTCCTCTAATTCAAGGCTGTCTCTGGTATCTCTTTATTATTGTAAATACACAGGAATGTATTGCCTAAAGTCACTGAGCTTATCTGTAAGAACTATGTTTGGCTATCTAATGGAAAATCATTCTGCAGATGGCAGCTGTTGTAAATCTTTGAGCCAACAGAAAACCAATTAAATGTTAGCTATCTCTTTTTTTCTCTCTCTCCTGGCGGACATAATGCAAAGAAACCATCTCATCAATCAAGCAGATGTAAAGTTAATCAGTGCTAGAAAAATAGCACCCAAAATATAGTTATGGACATGTCACCGGAAAATGGAACAAATTGTGTACTCTGGTGTGTGAATGAGCTACTGAATCTCTGCCTGGGAGCAATTTAAGCAAGGGACCGTGCAATGCAGATATGCGCCAGGATCCAGTGCTCTGATCCTCTGCTACCACCTTGGGGGGGGGAGGAGAGAAACCAGACAGAAACAACCTCTCAGATAATAATAATAATAATAATAATAATAATAATAATAATAATAATAATAATTTATTATTTGTACCCCGGCCATCTGGCTGGGTCTCCCCAGCCACTCTGGGCGGCTTCCAGCAAATATTAAAATACATTAACACATCACAGATTAAAAACTTCCCTGAACAGGGCTGCCTTCAGGTGTTTTCTAAATGTCATGTAGTTGTTGATCCCTTTAACCTCTGGTGGGAGGGCGTTCCACAGGGCGGGCGCCACTACCGAGAAGGCCCTCTGCCTGATTTCCTGTAGCTTTGCTTCTCGCAGTGAGGGAACTGCCAGAAGGCCCTCGGCGCTGGATCTCAGTGTCCGGGCAGAATGATGGGGGTGGAGACGCTCCTTCAGGTATACAGGACCGAGGCCATTTAGGGCTTTAAAGGTCAGCACCAACACTTTGAATTGTGCTCGGAAACGTACTGGGAGCAAATGTAGATCTCTCAGGACCGGTGTTATGTGGTCCCAGCGGCCACTCCCAGTCACCAGTCTAGCTGCCGCGTTCTGGATTAATTGCAGTTTCCGGGTCACCTTCAAAGGTAGCCCCACGTAGTCCAAGCGGGAGATAACCAGAGCATGCACCACTCTGGCAAGACAGTCTGCGGGCAGGTAGGGTCTCAGCTTGCGTACCAGATGGAGCTGGTAGACAGCCGCCCTGGACACAGAATTAAGATCAGGAAGGAGAGCTGGCCCTTGAAATGGTCCCTATCTCATCAGACTCCCCATCACCACAAAGGCTCATGAGGCCGACCCTGCTTCAGTTTGAGAAGGGATCAGCAACTTTCCGCCTCTTCCAATGACTCCAGCCAGAGTTGCGAGATAAATTCAGTTCAGTTTGCATTTTACCTGAAAGAATGCGCAACTCAGAAAAGCAGCTACCTTTAGGGTTGCCAAAACGGGCTGAAGGAGTGTCTCCACCCCCATTGTTCAGCCCAGACACTGAGGTCCAGCTCCGAGGGCCTTTTGGCAGCTCCCTCCCTGTGAGAAGTGAGGTTACAGGGAACCTGGCAGAGGGCCTTCTTGGTGGTGGCACCTGCCCTGTGGAACGCCCTCTGGCCAGATGTCAAGGAAATAAACAACTATCTGACTTTTAGAAGACATCTGAAGGCAGCCCTGCTTAGGGAAGTTTTTAATGTTTGATGTTTTATTGTGTTTTTGATATTCTGTTGGGAGCCACCCAGAGCGGCTGGGAAAACCCAGCCAGATGGGTGGGGTATAAATAATAAGATGTTGTTGTTGGTAATTATTATATGCCCAGGAATTCCCAGACATGTCCTCTTTTGGGGGTCCTACATGCCCATCTGGGGGTAATTTTGCATTTTAAAGCAAATGTCGCTTTTTATATTAAAAAATGTGCATGGGTGGCTCTGGTTCAGGTTCTGGTTTTGGCTCTGGTGTGGGCAGTCTAAGCTCTGGTTCCGGCAACTCTGGCCAGGCTCTGGCACATGTGACCCCAGCTCTGGCTTTCGTGTGGGAGCTCTGGCTCAACAGTAGCAGAGGGGCTGTCAAGCGAATGCCCTAAAAAAGCTCAACAAGTTTTTGTGTCCGGATTTTTACCTTTTGAAATGTGGCAACTCTAGCTACCTTTTCAAATTCACACTGCTCCAAATTTTGATGCAGTTCCCTGACTGAAAAATGAAAAGAAAGAAGTATGTTAGGAAAAGTAAAATACACACCAGTAATGATAACATTACAGAAATGCATTTTGTTTTGGCGGGAATTGCTTGCAACAACAACAAAAATATGCATGTTATTATTTATTGTTTATTAAATTTATTGCAGGGTGGTTTACATCATAAAAACACAAAAAATATGCAACATCATAAAATCAAAACAGAAAACAACAAAGCATGCCCATGCAAGGAGAAAACATAGTCCTCATATACTCCTGCAAACTGTGCTTAGAATCATAGAATCATAGAGTTGGAAGAGACCACAAGGGCCATCCAGTCCAACCCCCTGCCAAGCAGGAACACCATCAAAGCATTCTTGACAGATGGCTGTCAAGCCTCTGCTTAAAGACGTCCAAAGATGGAGACTCCACCACACTCCTTGGCAGCAAATTCCACTGTCGAACAGCTCTTACTGTCAGGAAGTTCTTCCTAATGTTTAGGTGGAATCTTCTTTCTTGTAGTTTGAATCCATTGCTCCGTGTCCGCTTCTCTGGAGCAGCAGAAAACAACCTTTCTCCCTCCTCTATATGACATCCTTTTATATATTTGAACATGGCTATCATATCACCCCTTAACCTTCTCTTCTCCAGGCTAAACATACCCAGCTCCCTAAGCCGTGCTTGCTCATATATTTAATACAGTCTTACAGCAGTTTATATCCAAAGATTTCTACCTGGTTTTCAAATGTTCAAACCATACAAGTAAAAGAACAAGCATAAACCCAGCAAATTAAAACACGGTTAAAAGTGAGATTTTAAATATCTAAGGCATTTCAAACTTCTTGACAATCTTAGATATTTAAATGCCTTAAATATTAGGAGAAAATGTGCAGAAAAGTGCTGATGAAGTTTAGTGGGGACTAAAACAATTTTGAACCAATGCAAAAATGTGGCAGACTCAGTTTAAGATTGGGGGTGGGTGGAGGAATGGAGAGAGAGAGAAATGGATAGGTTTGACCATCCTCAACTCTATGTCCGCAGCTGCCACCAAACTGCAGACTCATCACCGCACCCAAGGGCTCCTAAAGCAAGCAGCACCCCTTTGAAAGTCAACGCTGTGTTGTTGCATATCAGGGCTGCCTGTCTTTAAAACAGACTCCAGGTACACTCAAACAGAAACAGTTCAAGGTACATTACAGCAGACAAAGAGCCCTGCTTACTCTGAGCCCTCCAGGCCCACACAGGCTTCCACCTCCCACTTGTCTCTATAGGAAGTTTCCTCTTGAAGTACTTTGCCCTGAGCCAGGAACCAACGTATATTGTTCACTGTGAGGCCGGAGCTGATAATCTGAAGAAAGCCAAACTGCTGCTGAAGGTTCAGAGTCTGCTAGCTGTTGGGCCAATATTCGAGATTAGTTGCTCCTGCTTCTAATGTGAGACCCATTCAGAGCTGTCCGTGGTGCTGATCACTTCCTTGCTCTGATAGCTATCTTTTGGGGAAGGTGAAACTAAAAAAGAGGTTTGGTGAAATGGCATTAACTTTAGAGACAACCCATGAGCCAGGAAATTCCTGCTTTGGTGGTGTTGGAGAATATCTCAGGTGTTTATTATTTGGTGGTGTTGGAGAATATCTCAGGTGTTTATTATATTTTGCTGGGTACACCACCAAAAACAAGAAGAAAATTGGTTCGTGCGTGGATTCAAGCCCCGTGTTGGACAAACAATTCCTGCATTGCATGGGGCTGCACTAGATGACTCTTGCGGTCCCTTCCAACTCTACAATTCTATGATTCCATGATTCTATGCTGCTGTGGATTTCCCATCACCCTGCTAGGGTGGAAGGCGAGAATCAGGAAGCAGATGGCTGTTCAGCATTCCAGGCTTGTAGGTTCCCTTCCCTCCCCACATTTCCAGGTTCTGGTTATTGTAAAGTGAATTTAACGAGTATTCTTGTAGGTTTCAGGGAAGGGGTCAGACTGCATGATGCCCTGAGTCCCTTCTAATCCCTGGGGTCCTGCACCCAGGAAGGGTCAAAATCGGCTATAGGATTCTATCGCTGAACTAAGACAAGTGTGCTTACCCCTTCATTGGGCAGGTGTTGTTGCGGACTGGCACTGTCCCCTCTTCACAATCTCGTGGCAGTACAGGGTGGGAGGCCTGGCTGGCATGTGTGGCCTGCAAACTTCTGTGCACTGTCCGGGTTGTAGCCTGCCTGCAAATTGGCCAATCTCAGCCAGGCTACTGTGCAGGAACTCCCCAGGGGTGGGGTCAACTGGGCCAGCAGGCATCACTTGGGTCTGCACTCGGAGAATAAATATAGGGCCTGCCCAGGCCTCCTCATCCAGTTCGCTTTTGGCCACTTAAACATAACCAAAGAAGTTGCTCTGTGCCATAGGACAAGTGTCTGGGCCTTTCCTCTTCCCACCTGGCTGGGAAAACAAGCAAGAGGAGTGAAATTGTGTATGAGCTGAGCAAAAGGCAGGCCTGCCAACTGAGACAAGCATGCTCTGTGTAGGGCTTTCGGCCTCCGCTAGAAATCTAATGGGGAAGCAGGATTTATCAGGGTGCTGAAGCTGTGAGCCCCTCCATCTTATGCTTGGCTTTCATATGTGTGTAAATAAAATCATCTATCCCAGGCTTCCTCAACCTCGGCCCTCCAGATGTTTTGAGACTACAATTCCCATCATCCTTGACCACTGGTCCTGCTAGCTAGGGATCATGGGAGTTGTAGGCCGACGTTGAGGAAGCCTGATCTATCCTAAGGACAATGCAGTCTCCGTTGACCTTCACTCCAAGGAAAATGAACACTGGATGAGCCCTGGAGTATCTCACTGCCGAGAGATTGGCTTGGAGTATACCAGTATGTTATCTGATGGCTGGTAGGCAGCAACAGGAGAGATTGTCTGCCCCAGGGTAGGAGCCTTTAGCTTAGACCTGTCTCCCCACCTGACCCCTTGAGCAATGGGAGGGGAGTGCATACACCCATGGCGAGGGGTGCCTTAATGGGTTCCTTTTCTGCTTATTTGCTGCGGGGCTAACGAGTGTTCCCAACACATATCTAGAGCGGTGTGTGGGCATTTTGTGATTATTATTATTATTTGCTTTTTTGATGGATCGCTTGCATTTGTTGCATCTTCCTTTTCTATTAATATGCCGCTCACCGCCTTTGGGCCAAAAGAAGAAGAAGTGTTATATAAATAAAGCATAACATAACACAACGCCTAGCACGACACAATATCTTGCTAAAGCACTATCTGTCACAGATCTGGCAGCTGCTGTGGGATGAGAGGCAGCTTCTGTCATAATGATGTGGGCTGCAAACAGCTTTAGGTAAAGTGGACGAGACTGGACTACCAGCTAATGAATGAACTCATTAACCTCTGTGACATCAGCGATAGATTGGCGTGCACGGTGGAATGGGGAAGGCGTGGGGAGCGGAATTACTGGAATAGGAGAACTTGCCACTTCCCTGGGCAAGAGGTAATTGCTGGGCTTTCTGGGATGGAATTGAAGCCTTTTAGAAGCCTGCATTGCAGGGGGTTGGACTAGATGACTTGGTTCCTGTCAGGGAGCTGCAGACCCCCCCTGCCTCTCCAGCTCTAAGCCAGTACAGGCAACAGCCGGAGCTTTTGGAGACAGACCCCTCTTCCTCCTCTTCCTCCTCCCCTCCCTCGTCGGGAGGGAGCGCTGGAGAAGAGGGGGGAGTGCTAAGGCTTCAGCCAGCATCCCAGGCACTGGGTACAGTGTCTGGGGGAAGCAGAAGAAGGAGGACTAGGCATTTCCGGATGCCGAGGTGCTGTGACTGGCGCCAAAACCGGGGCTCACTTGGGAGTTCTGAGTCGGACTGAGCAGACATGATTTATGTTCTCTGTACATGAATGTAAATAACTTAGATAAAAGCCTTTTGGTAGAATGACTCTTCGTCTTTCTTGGAACGTCCAGCCGGGGGGAGGAGCCCCCTACGTTGACAGTTCCCTTCCAGCTCTAAGATTCTATGATTATAGGAATAGTTGAAGCAGGTTGGCAAGTGAAATGTGAACACTGACAAGTAGGGAAAGCACACACCCTTCCTTCCCTCCCTCTGCTGCTTCTCCATTCCAAATAACAAAGTGCCCCTTCTTGAAACAAAATGGCCGCCTGCACTGGGTTATACTCATTTTTATGTAACGGGCACTTAGGCCCTTCATCTAGCCTATATGGATGTAGGACCAAGTATAGCTGCAATTAAATGCACTTCAGCGAATGGCACCATTCCCAATTTAAAACCGTTATGTAATGCTAATTGCCGTGTTCTTTCCGAGTGGGTGGCAAAATGGAAGATAACATAAAGAATACAAAGCCATGTGGGGTTCCCCCCCCCATAATAAAAAAAACTCCCATAGCACTAAAGCATTCAGACTTGCCCCCTTTTTTTACAGCAACAATAAAGAAGCCTTGTAATTCATATTTTGTTAGAAAATGGCCTATACACTTAGTTGCCATGGTTACTTGATACAGCTTTGTAGATGCTGTTGTATACCGGCAATCAAGCTTCGGGTATAAGTGTTAGAATTTCTAGGGCAGCGATCGGGAGACAAAGGAGACCTACGAATCTGTTTCCTGTGAGCCACAAACCTTATTGTCAAAACAGCCACAGGCCAATGCAGAAGGGTGACTATAATGCTCTCTTTGAACTAGAGAGCATTATAGTGCTTGAATTTACGTATCTGCATTTAATCATAGAACTGACAGGCTGACTTGGAGAAAGGCAAGAGAGTCTCTGGGCACACAGAGTGCTTTCCTCCCGAGAGCAGTAATGCTGGTTTTCTGGAGCAACTTTGAACTTGCAAAATTTCCAGACATTTCTCTGCTACTTTACATTGCCTGGCTGGTGCCCTTGAATTCTGGTAATGCTTCTTGCTTGCCTGGATGGAGGATACAGAGGGATTCGTGTGCAGAAACTAGTCTACTGTACAGGTGTAATATGTATATGCATTGCTCCACCCACTTTTGCCCCTGACCCCACCCACCACGGGCATGTGGTTCCTGGAAGCTTGCCTAGAAAGGAATGCAAGACTGTGACTGGACAAGGTTCTCCAACCACACACCAATGGTGGGCAGGGCCAGAGTCAAAAGTAGGTGGAGCTATAAAAGAGTCTCCCCTCCTTTTAGTATCCAGTCTATTTCTCCATCTAGCCCAGAATAACCTCCTTCTCGAACAGACAGTAACTCTCCAGGTCTGTCTAGATCTAGGTTGTACACCTCATAGCAATGACGCCAGTGTGGTGTAGTGGTTAAGAGCGGTAGACTCGTAATCTGGTGAAGCAGGTTCGCGTCTCTGCTCCTCCACATGCAGCTGCTGGGTGACTGAAATATACTCGGAGTCAAGTGTCAATTTCATGCTCTTTATTCAGCTCATAGTAGCAAGGAATGATTTCCCCCCCAAAACGTCTGCTATATATACATTATTTACACAATGGGCCCCATGTGATTGGCTAATTCCGGGCTACTCCTGCAGGCCAATCAGGTTGCGGATTCACTTCCTCCAGGAGCCTGATTGGCTGCTTCTGCAGGCCAATCATGTCGCTGATTCACTTCCACCTGGAGCTGGATTGGGTGGCTCCTGCGGACCAATCAAACTGCTGCATTCTGGATCCTATTGTTCTAGGATTCAGCTCAGTACATAACAGTGACCTTGGGCTAGTCACACTTCTCTGAAGTCTCTCAGCCCCACTCACCTCGCAGAGGGTTTGTTGTGGGGGAGGAAGAGAAAGGAGAATGTTAGCAGCTTTGAGACTCCTTCGGGTCTCAACTGCATCTTCTTCTTCTTCTTCTCTCTGGGGTGCAAGCCTGGGCAGCGTGTCTGGAGGTCCTGGGCTTCCCAGACGACAAGACTTCACTGTATTCTTTTCGGCATCTGCTTAGAACATTTTTGTTTAGGCAAGTCTAACGTGTGAGTTACATGGGTTTTACCTCTTTCGCATTGCCTATCTAGTTTGAGAATCTTTCAAATGTTTTTAAAACACCTGTTCTTTATGGAGACTTTTAATGTTTTATTTCGTATTTCTGTCAACGATTTAGATGTTTCTTTACAATAAAGTGGGATATAAATGTTTGTTAAATGGATACAACAAATGGTTTGAATCCAAACTTAACGAGCCTCAAAGCGACATGGTTCCAGATTGTCAATTGTGCTGAAATACTATCTTTTGTATCGCAGCGGTGACCAGAGGGACCGGACAACACAACCGGAGCAAGGCTATAACCACCACCCTCATCATCATGGTCGTCACTCACCAAATCCATCATCACCTTCAGTCTCATTGTCATCCTCATCACCAGTTTCTCACATGCATATTGTATAAGGTAGTCCTACCTTGATCCTTTATACATCCAGAGAGAGAGGCTGGGTTGGGTTGGGTTGTAAGAATAACAATACCACATTTTTCACAAGCCTGGGACATCATCACCATGTTCTGTAGCCAAGATTTTTGCAACTCCCTTTGCATAGGGACCAGGGAATAGGTATTTTAAAAGAGTAGAAGATGGGGGTGATCCTAAAGAAGCAGTGAGGTTCCTCTGGCCCAGAGTCTGAATGTGACCCTCAAGAATCTCTCCAGACCATACTCCTGGATAGACTTCTCTCCTCCCTGCCCTGCCTCACATTCCCCTTGAGTGCTTTTGCCTGGCTGCAGAGCATCCTTGAGCCCTGAAAATACCTTTGGCTTGCCTGAAATGAGAATAGAAAGGAGTTTGTGAGTGTGTCTAGAAGCTAGCCCACTGTTCACAGGTAACGCTTACATTAATTGCTCCTCTCACTTTTTCCTCCGAACCCACCCACCACTGCCATATGGCCCCCAGAAAGTTTTACAAAAAGGAATGTGGCCCTCAGGTTGGAAAAAGGTTCCCCCATCCCTATGCTGAAACATTACAGCACCTCATTATTCTCCCTGCCCCTTCTTTTTTCGAACCTCTATTTTTTTTTTTAGAAATTCAAATTCCTGTAGATTTTGCAGAGAGGCACAAAGACCCTATGAATCTTCAGCTAAGTCAGTGTGAGTTCATATTAGTGCATCAGACCCTGCCATCTTTCGCTATTTGTTTTTCGGCGGCCGATGAAGTCATTCCTCTTACTTCATTCGCCATCACTTGCGCTCACTGCCTGGTGGTCAGGAAAAAGGCTGCAGCAGCTTCGTGTGCAACTCACCCCAATTCAACCTCAGTGTGTTTGTGAAAAGGGCTGCATGCATAAATGAGGACATTAAGGACCAGGCTTTGAATCAATAGGATGAGGAAGAGTGGAGCTCCCACAAGGGTGAAATGTTTAGGTCACCGCTGCTTGCTTTTTTATGGCATTTGCCACCCTCTATATCATTTATCCAAGTTTACACTGCAAATAGAATACTAGCAAGAGATACAATAAAATAATACACAGTGTGGCTACATTCTTCTTCCTCTGTCGGAGGCAGCATGCCTTTGAATGCCAGTGGCTGGGACCCATGAGTCCTGTTTTCAGACTTTCCAGGGGTGACCTGTGGTGAGAACAGGATTCTGAACCAGATGGTCCTTTGGTCTGATCCAGAAGGGAATTTCTCATGTTCTAAGTGGCAGAGCACAAGGGACAGCAAAGTGATCAAGGAGATAGAGCAACTCCCATGAGAAAAAGTTTCAACATTTGAGGGTCGGGTTTTTTTTAGTAAGAAGTGACATGATGTTGTTGTTTAGTCGTTTAGTTGTGTCCGACTCTTCGTGACCCCATGGACCAGAGCACGCCAGGCACTCCTGTCTTCCACTGCCTCCCGCAGTTTGGTCAGACTCATGTTGGTAGCTTCGAGAACACTGTCCAACCATCTTGTCCTCTGTCGTCCCCTTCTCCTTGTGCCCTCCATCTTTCCCAACATCAGGGTCTTTTCCAGGGAGTCTTCTCTTCTCACGAGGTGGCCAAAGTATTGGAGCCTCAGCTTCAGGATCTGTCCTTCCAGTGAGCATTCAGGGCTGATTTTCTTAAGAATGGATAGGTTTGATCTTCTTGCAGTCCATAATCCAAAAGCAACAATTCTTCGGTGATCAGCCTTCTTTATGGTCCAGCTCTCACTGCCGTACATTACTACTGGGAAAACCATAGCTTTAACCATACGGACCTTTGTCGGCAAGGTGATGTCTCTGCTTTTTAAGATGCTGTCTAGGTTTGTCATTGCTTTTCTCCCAAGAAGCAGGCGTCTTCTAATTTCGTGACTGCTGTCACCATCCGCAGTGATCACAGAACCCAAGAAAGTAAAATCTCTCACTGCCTCCATTTCTTCCCTGGCTATTTGCCAGGAGGTGATGGGACCAGTGGCCATGATCTTAGATTTTTTGATGTTGAGCTTCAGACCATATTTTGCGCTCTCCTCTTTCACCCTCATTAAAAAGTTCTTTAATTCCCCCTCATTTTCTGCCATCAAGATTGTGTCATCTGCATATCTGAGGTTGTTGATATTTCTTCCGGCAATCTTAATTCCGGCTTGGGATTCATCCAGTTCAGCCTTTCGCATGATGAATTCTGAAGTGTGCAATATTATGCAATGTAGAAAAGGAGAAAACTCTCTCATTCTACAACTTATGGATGTCCAATGGACAGATTAAAGACACCATACATAGTTGAACTATGGAATTCACTTTCACACAGGAGATGATGGTCACCAACTTGAATGGTTTAAATAGAGGAGTAGGCAGATTCATGGATGATAAGGCTTAAAATGGCTACTATTCCTGTTGGCTGTGTTCTTTCTCCACTGTCAGAGGCAACATGCCTCTGAATGCCAGTTGCTGGGAATCACAAGTGGCAAGAGTTGTGTCTTGTTTGCCAGCTTCCCATAGGCATCTGGTTGACCATTGCTGAACTAAATGGGTCATTGGTTGGATCCAGCAATAAAGAACAGAGTTAAATATCAGTTTAAACAGTAGTGGAAACTTATTTATTTATTACATATATATACCACCTTTAGGAGGACGCGGGTGGCACTGTGGTCTAAACCACAGAGCCTAGGGCTTGCCAATCATAAGGTCGGCAGTTCGAATCCCCGTGACGGGGTGAGCTCCCATTGCTCGGTCCCAGCTCCTACCAACCTAGCAGTTCGAAAGCACGCCAAAGTGCAAGTAGATAAATACCGGTAGGTACGACTCCGGCGGGAAGGTAAACAGCGTTTCTGTGCGCTGCTCTGGTTCGCCAGAAGCGGCTTAGTCATGCTGGCCACATGACCCGGAAGCTGTTCACCGGCTCCCTCAGCCAATAAAGTGAGATGAGCGCCGCAGCCCAGAGTCGTCCATGACTGGACCTAACGGTCAGGGGTCCCTTTACCTTTACTTTTACCACCTTTACCTTCCAAGGAACTCAAGGTGGGGTACATGGTTCTCCTCCCCATTTCATTCTCACAACAACCCTGAGAGGTAGGTTAGGCTAAGAGAGAGCAGCTGGCCCAAGGTCACCCAGTGAGCTTCATGACTGATTGGGAATTCGAACCCTGCCCTCCCAGGTCCTCCCAGTTTATAACACTATAACCATTACTCCACCCGCTTCCAAGCACACCCCTTGGGTGTACTGACTGCCCTGGGAAGTAGGTGCTGGGAAGGATGAAGTCTCTGGTGTAGAGGCAGCTTGACCCTTAAAGGAATTTGCTCAGGAGTTGCTATGCTTGGGGGTCCCAGTTTGGGGGTATCTGACTCAAGATTCTTCCTCTTCTTCTTCTTCTTCTTCTTCTTCTTCTTCTTTTTCTTTCTTGTCACTTTACTCATAATAGTGATTCAAAGAGCCTTGCAAAGCAATTCGTCCCAGTGAGTTATGGAATTTGCTGCCACAATTCTGAACCACAATGTGTAGTGGTGGCAACCAACTAGGATGCCTTTAAAAGGGGATCAGAACATTTCATGGAGGTTGAGGCTATCAATGGCTACTAACCCTGATGGCTGTGCTCTGAATGAAAGTCACTGGGGGTGATGACTGGAAGAGTCACCATCCTGCTCGTGGGATTCCCATAGTTATCTAGTTGGCCCCTGTGAGAACAGAACGCTGGATCAAATGGGCCTCTGATTTGATCCAGCAGGACTCCTCTTGTATTTTTTATACACATTCTTATGGGCTCATCATTTCTGGGGCTTGTGCCACTGGTCCTTCTGGTTTATCAGGCAGAAGGCAGCCCTGTTTAGGGAGGCTTTTAATGTTTAATATATTACTGTATTTTAATGTTCTGTTGAAAGCCGCCCAGAGTGGCTGGGGAAACCCAGCCAGATGGGCGGGGTATAAATAAATTATTATTATTATTATTATTATTATTATTATTATTATTATTATTATTATTAATCTGGCCACTTGTCCTCTGCGTCTGATTGCAGGGCTGCTGCCCAGGATTAGGTTCATGATATGGTACTCTCAGCCAAGCGTGTGAGCTGGTTAAATAAAGGAAACCCAAGATCTTACTGTATCTGTGCGACAAAGAATGAAGCACCCCCTGCAGCACCTTCCTTGTCCAGCCACAGCTCTTGTTTGGCCAGGGTCCCCTTGCTATTCCCAAGGACGCATGCCAATAATTCTCTTCAATGATTCACAGCAGCCCCGTCCTCACAAAGAGTCTGCTCCTTTTATTTATCTTTGCAGTGATGGTTGGGCAGACAGATACGATGTGACAGAAGGATACCAGCGCGAGGCTGTTGGCGGAATAACAATCAAGCTTCAGTCTCCGGATGTGAAATGGTTTGATGATTATTACCTGCAGCTTCAGCCAGAAACCAACCACCGAAACCCGTGGTTTCAGGAATTTTGGCAACACCGTTTCCAGTGCCGGCTGAAGGGATCCCCTCAGGAGAATATGAAATTCAATAAGACCTGCAGCAGTAAGCATCTTTATTCTTACATGTCTGTTTATTTGAAACCAATGAAGTCCAAGCTGTTAATTGCTTCTGGGATTATGGGAACTGGAGGAATCAATGTCAGGATGAAGGTATGGTGATGTTAAGTGTCTTTTTTGCCATTGAGTTGGGGGCAGACTCAAACAACAGTTTCATGTGGTAACAAAAAGGTTGAGCATAGTTTCTATTCTATTATTTTTCTATATTCTGGAATTCAGTTTTGTTTTGCGGCAGTTGTTTTTGTTTAATTTTATCTTGTTACACACCACTTTGATGGCCTCAGGCTGTGTAGCATTTTACTAATTTGTGAAATAAACTTATAAATAAAGAGTAGTATCAGTCAGGTACTTTTCTGCTCTTCCAGCAGCAGAGATTATTTCATTTGTAACTGAAGGGTTAGCTCTGGTACTGTCAAAAAGTCAGCTAGCCAAGAGGGGTATGAGCAGAAGTGTTGCTTAGCAACCAGGCAGAGTGGCACGATGTTCACTGAGGTAGCACATGCTCTGATTGGCTATGTAGTTCAGAGGGGGTTTCCCTCTGTATATTTTAGTTGATTTCCCCCCTCCTACGTACAAGGCCTGAATTAAGAAAGACAAAACCTCTCTGCTCCTTTCTCCTCAAATTGCGCACTGTTTTCAGTTTGCTCGGTAAAGGGTCAACAGGACATTTCTCGGAGGATGTTATTTGCATTATTTAAGCGACTTTGCTAACTGTGATAAATATAACAGAGCAGTAAATGTCAAGCCCGTATGAGCCAGGGTTATAGTTAACAACTCACCTGCTAGCATTAGGTGACTAGAAATTCCCTGCAGATGAGTGAGTGGGGCAGTCGCAGAGGGACAGATTGCCCCATCTTCCCCTGCCAGCCTGCTTGGTTTCTATGGCATCTGCAGAAGACAATCTTCTTGCGTTCTTCTGTTAAAGAGTGAAGACCAGGCTTCCTCAAACTTGACCCTCCAGATGTTTTGAGACTACAATTCCCATCATCCCCGACCACTGGTGCTGCTAGCTAGGGATCATGGGAGTTGTAGGCCAAAAACATCTGGAGGGCAGAGTTTGAAGAAGCGTGGTGAAGACAATCGAAGCTGGCGTGCGCACACACTCCACAAAACACCCTCACATGCAATGGAATATTTATTTTTTATGATAATAGAATGCAGGAAACCACCTTATCCTGAGTCAAACCATTGGCCCAGCTAACTTGGGGTTGTGTATATTGACAGTGAGTCTCCAAGGGTCAGACAAGGGGCATTCCCGGCCCTGCCTGGAGATGCTGGGAGAGGACAGGCAAAACACGTGCTCTGTCACTGAGTTATGGCCCTTCCCCAGTTGTATACAGCCTATGACTCACTCAGTCAAATCCAGTCCATTTGATATGCCTGCTAGTCCACTTGCATGCTGGGTAGATCTCCTGGTGTCATTGCAGGCTTGAGAGTGCAGCAACAGGGACCTTCTCCAGCAGCAGCAGCAGCATGTATTCTTCTCTTGCCCTTCATCCGGGGGCAAAGCTAACGTGGAAACATACAGCCTCTTTCTTGTTGGAAGTTTCAGCCATCCTTAATTCAAACACTTGCTGCTGCCTCTGCTAAGTGCATTGATTTTCTGCCCGGCCGAAGCGTTAAAAGAGAAGGAGAAGTGTTCAGAGTTATCCACCTTGATTCTCGATGCTTTCAGCTCCGTGTCAGAGGAGAAGTCGGGTGAGACATATGGAGTCCCAAAGAAACAGATAAAAACAGCAACGCTTAGCGCCATGGGAGGAAGTAAAGGGACGGGACCCTGCGCCGTCATTAGGATGGGAGAAATGAACATGGGTGCATTTAATGGGGTGTGCTAGTTTTAAAGGATCAAACTGCGCTTTGGAGGCGTTTGCCCTGTGTCCAGGACTGATGCAGTTCATCGATACAACTTGATGTCTGTTACAGCAACTCAAAAAAAGAGATATTAAAGGTCTTTCTTGTATGTTTCCCACAGAAATCTTTTTTATATATAATCTTACACTACACATTTAAATTCAAACATTAGACATAATCATCGACATTTAGGATTCCCTGAATCCTTAGACTTCCCTCCACCCTTCCATGGTTTCCATTTTCAATCTTTTTCAACTGCATCATATATTTTCTCTATTTTTCTTAAAATAATCAATTTTTACCTTAGTTTTTAGTACATTACAAGCGTTACTCAAATCCTGTCAAAGTTTTTAGTTGTTTACACTGTTCTCTTAGGTAATTTTTCCCATTCCTTATTGAAGTTTCTCTCTTCCTGGTTTCTTATTTTCCCGGCCATTTTCGCCATTTCAGAATAGTCCATCATCTCCATCAGCCATTCTGGTTGGGACTTAATCTTCTTTCCATCTCTGGGTCAGTAGTATCCACACTGCTGTCGTCACATACATAAATAATCGTTTCTGTTCCTTTGGTATTTCTGCACCTAAAATTCTTAGTAAGAAAGCTTCTGGCTTTTTCACAAACATTATTTTAAACGTTATTTTCAACCCATTATATATCATTTCCCATAATGCTTTTGTTATCTTGCATGTCCACCCACAGACATCTTATTGACTGCTATGAGAACAGGACGCTGGACGAGATTGGCCTTTGGTCTGATCCTGCAGGGCACTTGCTCTTACATTCCTAATTTTGCTAGGACTACTGAAACAGTGGCCAGCAGTGTGCCTAGCCCCATGAATCTTCTCCTATACAGATTTTCAACCTTACAACTGTTAATGGATACAACACTATTCCCAGCAGGGATTGTGCTGGCAAAACAGTAGCCAGCAGGATTAAAGTCTCCACTCACAGAGAGTGGAAGGTTCAGTCCTGCTCTCTGCAGTGTGTTTGGGAGAAGTGGAAAGGAGATGCAGTGTCTCATTGTTTTCCCTTTCCATCTGTATTTTTAATTAACTTTTTAAAACCTCATTTGAACATGAGTGCTGGCTCTTGGATTGATACGGGAGGCGGAGGTTGGCCCAGGTCAAATGGGACCCAATCCGAAGTCCTGGATTGGGTCCTGAATCTGATCCAGTGGGTGGGGGGAGCATGCAGAGCCATTACAATTAGGTAAAGGTAAAGGGACCCCTGACCATGAGGTCCAGTCGCAGACGACTCTGTGGTTGCGGCACTCATCTCACTTTACTGGCCAAGGGAGCCGGCGTACAGCTTCCAGTTCATGTGGCCAGCATGACAAAGCCGCTTCTGGCGAACCAGAGCAGCACACGGAAATGCCGTTTACCTTCCTGCTGGAGTGGTACCTATTTATCTACTTGCACTTTGTGCTTCTGAACTAGGTTGGCAGGAGCAGGGACCGAGCAACGGGAGCTCACCCCCTTGCAGGGATTCGAACCGCCAACCTTCTGATCGGCAAGCCCTAGGCTCTGTGGTTTAGACCACAGCGGCACCCGCGTCCCTTTTGGTCCTGAATCCGATCCAGTGGGTGGGGTGGGGGGAGCATGCAGAGCCATAACAATTATTTAGGTAAAAAAAAAACCAACACCACTCGCAGGTGGTATCTGGTGTACCATTCAATACAGTATCACAATTTAAGCAGCACAATAGCTCTGCAGGAATGGCTCAAGAGGCAGCTTCTCAAGGAGCTCGTAGCCCTTCAGAAGAATCAAATTAAGAAGCAGAATGTGCCTGTGGAGAAAAGGAAAACACTGAATACAGATAGCTAAGGATGCACCTGCTAGTATTAGGTGACTAGGAATTCCCTGCAAGTGAATGAGTGGGACGGTCAAGGAGGGACAGATTGCCACATCTTCCCAGATGCACCCAGATCCTACATGTGGACTTCTTGTAGGCTTCTGATTGGCTACTGTGAGGTGATGGACTAGATGGGCTTTGACCTGCTTGAAGAAGCCTTCTGCTTTGCTCCCCTTTGGTCAAATCCACAATAATATTTTGCGAGTCAGGTTTACCCCCCGTTCTCCACATTCTGTGGGCTGAGAAATCAACCTAGTTTGGAAAAGCATAGGTTTGTAGCTCAGATGAATCCCTGGTAGTGGTTGGCTTCTACCACTTTCGTTGTCCCCGAAGGGGACAATGACAATAAAATATATTCTATTCTATTCTATTCTGTGAAGTGTGAAACAGGCCCATCTCAATATAACTCTTATTCACTTGAGCTTGAATTGTCTGCCTAGAAAACTATCACCAGGCCATCTGCAAAATTACACAGCACAAATCCCAGTCGATCAAAATCATCCTGCTCTTAAAGAAAATTGAAGAGAACTGTACGTAATAAAATAGATGTTTTCTGTGTGTGTTTTTTTTTTAAAAAAAAACACTACCAATGTTGTTTCTGGTTCAAGTTAGATTTCTGTTAAACGACTAGTATAATTAATTACACAGTGCATGCACACTTAATTCTGGGGGTGAATACTTTGTTAAAAGTTTTGCATATTGCAACATAATTTACTGCTCAGCATTCCACTTAATTTCAATTAGAATGGATTTTCAGTGCAATCTATTCTCACAGCTATTATGCTGATTATTCTTAATTAGGAGGAGAAATTACCAGAACAAAAAGGTAATATGCCATTTCCTTCCTCCCTCCCTCCTTCCCTCCCTCCTTGTAGGTTTCAAATTTTCCTTGGGTAACAATTGTCCCCTTCTATTGGGGGGGGGGGGACAGGCACCTTGAATTTCTTCCACATCAAGGGTTGCTCAGAGTATACCTGTTGAAATCAAGGGGCCTAAATTAGTCATGGCTATTAGATGGGTCTACTCTGAGTAAAAGCTAGTTGAGTACAGTGATTAGGAAAGATGTGTAAACACTTGTTTTGTGACATTTGTATTTATTGTCTTGTTGCATGTATATCTTAACTTTCTCAAGGTAGCATACCTACTCCTCCCCACATATTATCCTCACAACAACCCTATGAGGTAGGTTAGGCTGATAAATGTTGACTAGTTCAAGGTTGTTGTTGTTCAGTCGTTCAGTCGTGTCCGACTCTTCGTGACCCCATGGACCAGGGCACGCCAGGCACGCCTATCCTTCACTGCCTCTCGCAGTTTGGCCAAACTCATGTTAGTAGCTTCGAGAACACTGTCCAACCATCTCATCTTCTGTCGTCCCCTTCTCCTTGTGCCCTCAATCTTTCCCAACATCAGGGTCTTTTCTAGGGAGTCTTCTCTTCTCATGAGGTGGCCAAAGTACTGGAGCCTCAACTTCAGGATCTGTCCTTCTAGTGAGCACTCAGGGCTGATTTCTTTAAGAATGGATAGGTTTGATCTTCTTGCAGTCCATGGGACTCTCAAGAGTCTCCTCCAGCACCATAATTCAAGGTTACCCAGTGGGAAATTTGAACTCTGGTCTCCCAAGTCATAGCCCAACATTCTTATCACTACAGCAACTTCCATGTACCTTCTCATTTTTTTTAATTTGCAACAACCCTGTGAGGATAATTATTATTATTATTAAACAAAAAGTCAGTAGGGCGCATTTGAGTCTGATGACTGTATTAGCTGTTTCAGTCCCTTGATTTGTAGGTGTCTCCTGTCCCTTTAGAAGGGACGCGGGTGGCGCTGTGGGTTAAACCACAGAACCTAGGGCTTGCTGACCAGAAGGTCGGCGGTTCGAATCCCCGCGACGGGGTGAGCTCCCGTTGCTTGGTCCCTGCTCCTGCCCACCTAGTAGTTCGAAGGCATGTCAAAGTGCAAGTAGATAAATAGGTACCACTCTGGTGGGAAGGTAAACAGCGTTTCCGTGCGCTGCTCTGGTTCGCCAGAAGCGGCTTAGTCATGCTGGCCACATGACCTGGAAGCTGTACGCTGGCTCCCTCAGCCAATAATGCGAGATGAGCGCCACAACCCCAGAGTCGGTCACGACTGGACCTAATGGTCAGGGGTCCCTTTAACCTGTCCCTTTAAATAGCTATGTCAGCAGAGGGGTGTTTGAATCTCACAGCTTCCCCATCAAGGCTTAAACCTCCCTTCCTGGGCCACGACTCAGTGACAGAGCACATGCACATGATGGAACAAGATTGTTTTCTCCTGCTCTAGAGAGTAGGAATCGAACCAATGGCTTCAAGTTACAAGGAGATTCCGAGTAAACATCTGGAAGAGCTTTCTGACATTAAGAGCTGCTCGATAGTGGAACAAGCTCCCTTGGGAGGTGGCGGACTCTCCTTGGACGGTGGATAGCCATCTGTCATGGATGCTTTAGCTAAGATTCCTGCATTGCAGGGGGTTGGATGAGATGACCCTCAAGGTCTCTTTCAACTCTACAACTTTATGATTCTATGCAGAAGGTGACAAGTTGAATCCCCGGCATCTTCAGGCAGGGCTAGGAATGTCCCATGCCTGGAACCCTTGGATGGCCAGCCAGTGCAGACAACCCTGAGTTTGCTGGACCAATGGCCTGACTCAAGAGAACTCGACTTCCTGTGTCTCCCTTCATATTGTGTAGAATATATGAAGTATTGCCTTACCATAGCAGCAATTGGAAGGTGGCTGCGTGGAACACTGCAGTACTCTTCATGGTTTATATATGAATGTCTTGATTTAAATTAGCGTGTGCCTCCTACGTCTGTCTGCACTAGCCAGCTTTCCATCGCAGAGCAACTGCAAAAGCATGTTTTGCCACTGACACCCCTGCTAGTTTGAAAAAGCACTGCAGCAAAGGCACTCTTTGCAACCTTCCATAAAGCACATTAATGGCCTCTGTGTTTGTTGTTGTTGTTGTGTGTGTCTGTTTTAATGCCTCTTGGAAGATCGAGATGGCCTTCGGCAAAACACAAGCTGTTTCTGCTGCAGAGATTTTGCATCTCCCCCAAACAAAAGAGTGGGCAAACAGCATGGGGAGATTTATATTCCAGCACTGCAGCCTTTGCTCAGTAGGATGAAGGTCTCCCACTCTTCAAAGTGCTTCCAAGAACACTTGCATGATGCCACCTCTCTTCTTTATTCCAAAAAAAAAAACCCACACCTTTTGCATCAAGCCTTTGGCACAACAATCCACTACCTATGACCTGCTTCAATCTTTCAATTCCCATCAGCACTAACCAGCATGGCCAACGCTCAGGGATGATGGGATTTGTAGTCCAAAAAATCTGGATGGTGCCAGGTTGGAGAAGCTTGTCTTATTGTAATAAAGTTTAAGCACATGCAACATATTCCTCCCTTGGCCATTTCTCTCCTCATCCTCTGTGGTCTTCCCTGTGTCAACTAATAGCTCCATCTATTCCCACTGTCCAAGCTGTGTGTGCCTTTTTTGTTTTGTACCTAAAATGGACATGCACAATAGGGAAGGATC
This sequence comes from Darevskia mixta, assembly GCA_034641385.1. Lineage (NCBI taxonomy): Eukaryota > Metazoa > Chordata > Lepidosauria > Squamata > Lacertidae > Darevskia > Darevskia mixta. The sequence goes on along the minus strand of JAWWNH010000137.1, from coordinate 2,574,286 downwards.
AGCAGGGCCAACAAATCTTTCAAGATGGGGGTTCTTCCTCTCATTTTTATCCCCACAACAACTCAGTGGGGCTGAGAGATTGTGACTAGCCCAAGGTCACCTAATGAGCTTTATGGCCAAATGGGGATTTGAACCCCAGTCTCCCAGCTCCTAGTCTGGCATTCTGACAACAGCACCATGCAATACACAATTTTGTCAAGCAGTATTGCCTAATGCAATGCATTTTAGAATGTTAATTTTTCCAATTGTTGTTGTTTAGTCGTGTCCGACTCTTCGTGACCCCATGGACCAGAGCACACCAGGCACTCCTGTCTTCCACTGCCTCCCGCAGTTTGGTCAGACTCATGTTGGTAGCTTCGAGAACACTGTCCAACCATCTCGTCCTCTGTCGTCCCCTTCTCCTTGTGCCCGCCATCTTTCCCAACATCAGGGTCTTTTCCAGGGAGTCTTCTCTTCTCATGAGGTGGCCAAAGTATTGGAACCTCAGCTTCAAGATCTGTCCTTCCAGTGAGCACTCATGGCTGATTTCCTTAAGAATGGATAGGTTTGATCTTCTTGCAGTCCATGGGACTCTCAAGAGTCTCCTCCAGCACCATAATTCAAAGGCATCAATTCTTCGGCGTTCAGCCTTCTTTATGGTCCAGCTCTCACTTCCATACATTACTACTGGGAAAACCATAGCTTTAACTATACGGACCTTTGTCAGCAAGGTGATGTCTCTGCTTTTTAAGATGCTGTCTAGGTTTGTCATTGCTTTTCTCCCAAGAAGCAGGCGTCTTCTAATTTCGTGACTGCTGTCACCTTCTGAAGTGATCATGGAACCCAAGAAAGTAAAATCTCTCACTGCAGTGGCAGACTTGGGGATTCCAAATTTCAGCAGCGCTCTGTGCAACACCAAATTTCTGCATACACTCCCCCAACCTCTCTCACCTTCCATTTTACAACATTGTTGTGGATCCCTCTCGGCTCGGTGCCCTGTGACGGCAAGCCGGTTGCTCTCCCCTAAATCCATCTCTGATTTTTGTACACATTACTTCATTGGAGAACCGCATTGCAAAATTCAGAGAAGTGAAATATTCACAAGGTGGCTGAGTTTCAGTCAGCATTTGTCTCGGAAAGTGAGAATTAAGTAGGCTTGCCCTTAAATGTGAACTGGGCCAAATCCCTCCCACAACCCTACCCCATATCAGAACACATTGCAATAATCAAACTTTGAGGTTACCAATCCATGCGTTTGAACACTGTGGCCAGGCTATCCCTGCCCAAGAATGGTTGTCGTTGTCATACCAGCTGTAGCTCCTAAAAGACACTCCTAGCCAATGAGATCCAAGCCCAAAAAGAGCAGGGGAAAGAGAATGCACTTGGGGGTTGCCTGGCAACTGGCTCTAGAATGCTGAGCTGCATAAAGAGAACAGAAAGCATTTGAGGTTCTGAGAAAGGAGCATTTGACAAGGCTAATTTCTGGAGCACTGCAAAAAAAAATGCTGAGTAATAGCAGGGCAAGTTGCAAAGCAAGACACATGGGGGAATGGTGAGGTCTTGGAAGATAAATGAAGGGATGCCCTATATGTTATTAGTGCCACTGAGCAATAAATACACCCTGAAAGTAATAGGAGAAGATATAAGAAGTCACTGGAAGGCAATTGCAGAAATACATATATATGTGGAGAAGCAGGGATGGTAAGCAAAGTAGAACAACCCTCCAAACTTTGTATCGTCCTAGAGACAAAGGAGAAATGGGAGTGCCTAATCTTAAATTATATTATGAAGCCTTTCAACTCAAACAAATGATGCATATCATTAATGATACACTGAAGATCCTGTGGGTTCAAATGAAATTATTCCGCATCACCCCTTCAGTTAATTCTCTGCCCTTGTAAAATCCTCCCTGAGCATGGATGGGGGAAATACACGCTACATAATTGGCACTTTCTGAAACAACATTCAAAGCAAAACACAGGCAGCCACCCATTGAAATCCATATTTCTGCACGGTTTCCAGAATGCCTTCTAGTCCTGTTTTCCTGGATGAGTTTTAGCTGGTACAGCTCAAGAATGTGGACAAAATGCTCGGATTGGTGCAGGTGACCACATGCGCTCTTGGCGCTTGCCCTTCATAGCTGATAAAAACTGATAAAGAGGGGACAGCTGGTTGGGCCAGGGAGGTGACTAATGCCTCCTCATGAGAGGGAGGAGTCCTGGCTTACTTAAAGGGCCACACCTTAAGAAGGCTTCCCTGGATCCAGAAAATGTAGTCTACTAAAAAATCCCTTCCAGTAGCACCTTAGAGACCAGCTAAGTTTGTTTTTGGTATGAGCTTTTGTGTGCATGCACACTTCTTCAGATGCACACGAAAGCTCATACCGGTACCAAAAACAAACTTAGTTGGTTTCTAAGGTGCTACTGGAAGGAATTTTTTGTTTTTTATTTTGTTTTGACTATGGCAGACCAACACGGCTGCCTACCTGTAACTGGTACTATTGAGGGGTCACTAATGTCCACATCCTGGGTAAGATTCTTGAGCACGTGGTTGATAACCAAATCCTGACTCTCCTGGATGAGACTGATTTTCTAGATCCATTTCAGTCAGGGTTTAGACCTGGTTTTGGCATGGAAACTACCGTGTATGATGAGTATGATGTATGAGTCAGGGAGAGTGTGACCCTGTTGATTCTCCTTGATCTCCAGGTGGCTTTTGATACCATTGAATGATGCTTCCATTTGCTCTGCTAAGTTTTAAGTTCTAGAGACTCCAGCAAGCTGAACGTTGAAGAAAGGAACTCGCCCAAAAATTGTCACATTCCCTCCCCCAAAAAAGCAAAGAAAGGGAGAAAATAGGGACATGTGGGGATATTTCACAGACTGATGCAGAGTTATATAAAGTGATGCTTTTTCAGGATGACTGTGGGGCATGAATAGCTTCTTGGAAGAAGCACAAACCCAACACTTTCCTTTCCAGCTGAACACTATTTATTAACTTCCAGCGGAAGGTGTGGGTGAGTTCCCTTTAGAATGACTTATAATGGCCATTGTCCTAGAAGGTCCTTATGTGCTCAGCTGCTCCCACAGATTTCAACAAAAACTATTTGTGCTCGACACCTTTCAAGCCATGGCACGGAGAGACTTCAGAAACACGTGCTTTGACATTGGCCTGCTCCTTCGGCAATCTCACAATATTTCGTCGTCATGGTAATATTTTTGGTTGCAGGGAAATCGCTTGGTCCTTCGCAGCTAATATGCCAGGGAACATTTTCTTCCAACTGTTCTTTTTAACTAACGTCTTTTGTTGAGATGCCAGCAACTTGGTTTGCAGTCACTTATCGATGGAGCCCGTGGGATGACTTCCGTGAAAATAACAGTGCTTTGTCGTTGACCTTATTGAAGAGTTAATTTTTGTATCTGGTGTCAGAACTGGGTCCCCCCCCCAAAAAAAAAATTCCAGTGCCCTAAAAGGGGGTAGGGGCTCCTGTAGATATAAAATTAAAACTTAATTTTATTACCTTGAGCATGCTAACCATTGCAATGTGCTGTGCTTCTCAACAGGCAATTTGACCTTAGAATCACAACATGTCCAAGATTCCAAGATGGGCTTTGTGATCAACGCAATATACTCCATGGCTTACGGCCTGCATAACATGCAGATGGCACTTTGCCCAGGCTACGCGGGTCTTTGTGATGCTATGAAGCCCATTGATGGACGGAAACTCCTCGATTCTCTTATGAAGGCCAACTTCACTGGAGTTTCTGGGGATATGATCACATTCGATGAGAATGGAGACTCACCGGGACGGTACTGTTAAATAGCTATCAATCTGGAAAGCATGAAACGCCTTAATCGCTGCTCTGTGTCTTAATTGTAACTATTGGGATGTGTGCCTTGCTAAATGCCTATCCAGGCATCACTCAACTATCTAGTAAGAAGCAAGGGTCCCGTACAGTAGCCCTAGACCAATGTCCATATGTGCGTTGCTCAACCCACAATGTGGAAACGTCTGTGAATGGGCATTATCCACATATTAAGCTGAATGTGATGGGTATCTCTCATGCAGAAGCGGCTTTCTGAGTGGGGCAGAGCTTCTGTGCTATCTTCCTGGCAGGTGGATCACCCATGCTTACTGGGAGGGAGAGGATGAAGCAGTGGGGAGGTTGGCAAAGTGTAAATGCACCAGCAGGAGTGCCAGATTGGCTCCATTTGCACCACACCAACCTCCCAACTGCCTTACCCCTTCCCCTCTTCCTCCCAGTAAGCAGCACCTGTTGGGAAGCTAGCCTGGTGGATTGCTTCTGGCTCCGTGTGAATGAGAGCCCTGCAAATATCTTTTTAAACACACCATGGCTATACCGTGGATCGGACTGGCTGATTTATGCAGAAGTCTAAATGATACTTTACTCTCATACTATTCTGGATTCATTTGAATTAGCTGGTTGGCAGAGAACCTCCGTCAGCGAGTGCTTTTGATCACTTGAAGCGAGCATCAAAAGACTTAAGCTTTTTTCCTTGGCAGGCAGTCAACTAATTTCTCTCCTTCTCTCTGTCTGACTTTCTCTTCCCTCTGAATGCCCAGGAAAAAAGGTCTCACCTCTATTATATATTATCCTCAGCAGGAAAATTATACTTTGGATCACATAAGTTGTGTGTGCGGGGAAATATATATCCGTATTTCAGGGCTTCTGAGAATCACATCATTTTCAGTGTGAAAGTTTTCAAGTGAAACTTACACTGTCTAATACTCCGCCTTTCAGTTGGTGATGCAAATAATAGGCAAAAACCCAGCCCCAATGACACCTGCCTAAACCGCCAATTATTTCGAAAAGTCGCACATTCAAATTACACTTTAATAAACCCTTTTAAAGGCCTGTGGTCTCTGAAGCTTATAAAAGGACTAGGAAGATCCATGCAGGCGAGAAAAAACAGTGGCTCTTAGCCAAGTGCGGAGTGTGGACCTCTTACTCATGGTCAGAGAGAAATGATGCTATGATGATCAGCATATAGGAATATGAGTAGACTTCACAGGTGAAAGGGCAATGCCATGTCCTTCTCCATGGTTGATGATGTTCTGCTTTCCCCTGAGCAGTGATCCAGAATGGCCAGAAACCTACACAGATAGGGCAAGGGAATCGCAAAGATCACATTGGTTTAGGGTAGGATGTGAGATCTCAGTGGGGTTCCGCTCACAGGAACTCTGGATCCAGCCATTAACTTCAGGGGAAGGGTGGTGGCTCAGTGGTAGAGCAGATGACAGTCCCAGGTTCAATTCCCAGCATCTCCAGGAAGAGCCAGGAGAAACCCCCTTCTGAAGCCCTGGAGAGCTGCTGACTTCAGTGTAGGCATCATTGAGCTAGATGGACTCAGTATAAGGCAGCCTATTAAATTCCTGTGTAATGCCTGACAGCATTTCAGGGTTGCATGAATCACAGAACACCATAGAACGTCAGTGGATCTTTTTTTTTGAAAAATAGGCATGCATCATTAATGCAGCATACCTTTATCAGAATTTGTAACCCAATGTAATATTTCAAGCTTTTAAACAATGCTTTTATTATGAAGTAGATACATTTTAGCCCTATTTAGTATTTAACTTTGCGTTGTTTCTGTTGGGAATTTATATTTCCTTGTCTGGATTGCATATGCCATTATGTATTTTGGCTTTTTAATTGTTAATCTCAATATGCAGCATACCTGTGACACAATATGCTGTGGTTGTATCTGACCAAGGCCAATTTAGAGTAGACTCATCAAAATTCTAAGTAGGACTTAGTCAGATACAACCCAATGGGTAGCATTGCACTACATTTTACTCTGAGTAGGCTCCTTGAAAGTAATGGACCTTGGGCCGCAAAATGTCTTGGGCTGGTCCTAACAATGCATACTGTTCTCTGGGACCAGGTTAATTGTGACTCCCAGCCTAAAACCCTGAAGAGCTGCTGCCAAACAGTGTAGACAATACTTAGCTAAATGGTCTGAGTCTGTATAAGGCAGTTTCCTTACATGGCTGTCCTCAGCTCTGTGTTAAACTCAACTGCATGATTCGTCCTTTTTGTCCGAAAGGTACGAGATCATGAACTTTAAGAAAATGGGAAAGGACTACTTTGACTATATCAACGTTGGAAGTTGGGACAACGGCGAACTGAAAATGGACGACAACGAAATTTGGGCCCAAAAAAATTCTGCCATCAGATCTGTCTGCAGCGAGCCATGTGAGAAAGGAGAGATCAAGGTAAATGAAGGTCCTTTTGAGTTCATGATGTGCTCAGGGCTTCTGGCTCCCAACCAAAGCTGGGTCCCAGCTTTTGGCAAGCGTTGAAAGCTAATCTGAAAATGGGTGAGTAGTTTTAGCTCAAGGGAAGTGTTGGCTGATCATACGGAAATAGCATCCATAAATAGCTTCAGCCCATTTGGTAAAATATATGTACAGGATAGAGGTGTATAAAATGTGAACGGGGGGCGGAGGCAGGTTGATTTTTTAAATAAACTGCATAAAGCAAATTATTTTTGCAGACATTGAAATGTTGGTGCGTGTTCTTCTTAGGTTATCCGCAAAGGTGAAGTCAGCTGTTGTTGGACTTGCACACGATGTAAAGAGAACGAATTTGTCTTCGATGAATACACATGCACAGCTTGCGAGTTGGGTTCTTGGCCCAACCACGAGCTCACTGGTATGTAGATTATGATCTTATGAATGGGACCTGCAACTAGGGGTGGGGTTGCTCTTTAATTCACACTTCCCAAAACAATATGTGGACAGAAGCACATCTACCCATTGAAATCCACACCTCCCCGAGTTATGCAACGCCCCTTTCTCCAGCCAAAAGCTGTATACAAAAATGTGCATATTAGGGGAAGGTGTGTGTGGAAATGCACATATTGATGAAAATAGCAAAGAGAAAGGTGTTCTGCTAGGGGAAATTGGTAGCAAAAAAAAAAGTGCTTATTGGGCAAAATTGCATGCAAATGTGTATATTAGGAGGAATACGCATTATAATTCTGATGATTTTTTTATAAGGATTAAAATAAAAAAGTACATGCAAACTTGGGTGGAAATGTTGCAAATTGAATTTAAAAATGTGAAACTAAAATTAAGAGATTCACCCATCCCAACCTGGAACAAAATGTTGTGGGGTGTTGTCCCATTCAAGGTCTCAGCCAGCCATTATGTCTTCCAGGAAACTATATTCTGTTCCTGTCCCCCTCGGTGCCCTATGGAGGAAGGGGCTTCACACTCAGCTTTCTATGGCCCCTTCAGCCAACAGGATTGAGCCCTCCGCTCATCAGTTGCCGAGTGAAGAGTTCAATCCTGCTGGGTGCTGCTTTGCAGTGTGTTCCCTGTGGAGAACGTGCAGGCGAAGCAAACCTTTGAAGCCAGCAGGATTGGAAAGAAGAATTCGGTTCTCTGGGGACTGATGCTTCTGCGCTCTCAGCATCTGCTGCCTGAGGCAGCTGCCTCACTCTGTCAAAGGGTAGGAGGGTGATGAGAGGGAGCTGAGACTGGGGAACAGAGTCTAGAAGAGGCAGATACTTCCTTCTCCCAGGATATGGCTGCCTTGGCTGGGTAAACAGGATTCTCATCTTCCATATTACTTCCTGGGGAGAAGAACACAACAGAATCCAGGAAGGGCATCAGCCCAATGCTATGGGTGGAGGAACCAGAGTCAGAAGGGGAGGTCACCACTTGGTCTTGAAGGACCAGGCAGCACTCCCATCACTGGCAACAGGTACATCATTCCCAACAAAGTGAGCATCTGGGGACCCAGCAATCTTGCAAGGCACAAGAGTCTTACAAGTAAGTGTTCCTTGCCTTACCTTTAAAGGCTTGGCAAGTGGGTGTGCCTACCCGTTGGGACAACTCTGATCTTTGCCCTGATCTTGGACTCCTTACACTTTGACCGCTGTTCCCCAACCCATGTAGCCTCACCTTTCCTGCCCTCTAGCCTGAGCGTAGCAGCCACTGGGACTCATTACATGTTGCTGAGCCTGTTAGGTCTACTCTGCTCTCAAGTAAGATCTCTTCCTTATTCTCAAGTAAGAACCTGTATCTTGTGGTCTGGGCCAGAACTGCGACAATCACTGCTACCTCCCTCCTGTGGGGGCTGAATCCCATATTCTTTGTCACTCATGGAGCAACCAAAACAAAGAGTTACTTCCAGAAGCTTTGGAGGCAAGGATGGAGAGAAGATTAATTAATTCCACCAGCCTTTGATTTATCTGCAGGCTATATCAGCATTTCTCATTCTTAATGTCCTCTAAATGTGTTGGACATTTGATTTTTGAGGTGAGAACAAGGAAGCTGGGTATTTTGGAGTCTGTGAAATGCCTGAAAGGCTTCTATTTAATTGCACTAGACTTCAAAAAATGTGCATTTTCCTATAGTTGGAAGAAAAGTATCTAACTGATCTGATGGAGTAAATTAAGGACACCCCTGCTTCCTTCCCCCCCCCCAACCTTCTCCTTTTCCTGGATCACAGTTCAGCCCTTTAGCACTTCAAGTGTAAGCTAGCAAGAAGTTCCCTGAAAAGCAGCCAAAGGAAGACTTACCCTATGCATACTAATGAGGTGCTGGAGAACAATCCTTGATGTGGAAGCTGAGTTGCCAGCTCAATTCTTACTGTGCTGCCACCAGATTTCACCTAGAGCAAAAACAAAGGTGAATTCGGAGGGTCTTTCTCAAGACAGGATTTTGGAGGAAGCCACTGAGATTGGTGAGCACTTCTCAGAGGGCTTTCACAAATCCCTCCAGACAGATCTAGAAAAGTTGATTATCCTCAAAGCAGTCCCTAACAGAGAAGAAGAAGAAGAGTTTGGATTTGATATCCCGCTTTATCACTACCCAAAGGAGTCTCAAAGCGGCTAACATTCTCCTTTCCCTTCCTCCCCCACAACAAACACTCTGTGAGGTAAGTGGGGCTGAGAGACTTCAGAGAAGTGTGACTAGCCCAAGGTCACCCAGCAGCTGCATGTGGAGGAGCGGGGACACGAACCTGGTTCACCAGATTACGAGTCTACCGCTCTTAACCACTACACCACACTGGCTCTCTGGCATCCTGGACCACAAGATGCTCAAAGCCTCCTCCAGAAATACGTGTCCTCGTTCCAGCTCTGCTTTTGCCATCCTCGTCCTTCCCACGCACATGAGGGAGGAGTTGGCATTCGACATCCGCACAAATTTTCAGCTGCCAAGAACCACTGGGCAAAAGTAGGCCCTGGTGGGTTTTGAGGCAGAACCTGCCGGCTGCAGAGGGAATGGTTGGCAAGAGGAATGGAACTAACATTCTTCTTTCCCTTCCTCCCTCACAACAAACTGTGGGGCTGAGAGACTTCAAAGAAGTGTGACTAGCCCAAGGTCACCCAGCAGCTGCATGTGGAGGAGCAGAGACGCAAACCCGGTTCCCCAGATTACGAGTCTACCGCTCTTAACCGCTACACCAGTGTTTCCCAACCTTGTGCCTCCAGATGTTTTTGGACTACAATTCCCAACATCCCTGACCACTGGTCTTGCTAGCGAGGGATGATGGGAGTTGTAGTCCCAAAACATCTGGAGGCACAAGGTTGGGAAACACTGCGCTACACCACACTGGCTGAGAGAACCAGGTGTGGTGGTTAGACTGTCAAACTAGGACCTGAGAGGCCAGGATTGAAATCCTTGCTCAGCCATGAAGCTCACTGGGTTAACTCCAGCCAGTCGCTGTCTCTCTGCTTAAGGTACCTCACAAGGATAAAAGGGGCAGGAGGAGAACCATGCATGCTACTTTGAGTTCCTTGGAAGAAAGGTCTAGTATAAATAACCAATGCACCATTCATGCAGTCTTCAATTAGCCGTCACAAAAGTTATTACTCAGTATTCTATATGGCATGACTGGATTCTCTTCATAACTTTTTCTCTTCGTAAATGGGAGTGCACACTCCCATTTATTCTGCATCCAGTGCACTCCCACCTCTGGTTTGCGAAGCAGCATACACAAAATAGCCACAATCCATATCTACCATGTATCTGTCATCTCGTTTCTTACTCAATTTTGTGTTTCGGTGCATTGTTCCCCCAAAGCAGCTTCCGTCTGTGAATAAATAGTATGAATATGAAGTAAAGAGTGGGATGTGGGTGGCACTGTGGTCTAAACCACAGAGCCTAGGGCTTGCTGATCAGAAGGTCGGCGGTTTGAATCCCCGCGACGGGGTGAGCTCCCGTTACTCGGTCCCAGCTCCTGCCCACCTAGCAGTTCGAAAGCACACAGTGCAAGTAGATAAATAGGTACCGCTCTGGCGGGAAGGTAAACACCGTTTCCGTGAACTGCTCTGGTTCGCCAGAAGCGGCTTAGTCATGCTGGCCACATGACCCGGAAGCTGTCTGCGGACAAACGCCAGCTCCCTCGGCCTATAGAGCGAGATGAGCGCCGCAACCCCAGAGTCGTCCACGACTGGACCTAACGGTCAGGGGTACCTTTACCCTTTACCTTTATGAAGTAAAGAACCAGACTGGTATAACATTTAGAGGAAGTTATGGGTAGGTACCCATGTTGGTATGCCGTAGTCGAAACAAAATAAAAAAATTTTTTCTTCTAGTAGCACCTTAGAGATCAACTAAGTTTGTTATTGGTATGAGCTTTCGTGTGCATGCACATGAAATCGGAAGACGTGTATCTGAAGAAGTGTGCATGCACACGAAAGCTCATGCCAATAACAAACTTAGTTGGTCTCTAAGGTGCTACTGGAAGAAGAAAAAATTATTTTGTTTAGAGGAAGGATAGCATAGGAAAACCCTGATTCCAAACCCCATACAGCCATGAAGCGCATTGGTTGTATCTCAACTTTAACCTACCTTACAGGGCTGTTAGGGGGTAGCATGTGGGGGAACCATTTATAATATTCTGGGTCCCAGGAAGGAAGGAAGGAAGGAAGGAAGGAAGGAAGGAAGGAATCTATCTTGGTCAAGATTCAATGGGTTGGTTTGATTTAAGCTGCAATCCTACCCTGGAAGTAAGCTCCATTGAATTCAATAGGATTTACTTTCCGTAAAACTACAGAGTGGGAGAAGATGAAAGGCAGCTGTTAATGGAGAATATAATTCTACCACTTGTGACAAGGTTGACTGGGAAAGTGTGTGTCGCTTTTAATAATTGAAAGGATGGCTGGTGTTCAGTTATAAAGTGCACTGAAAATGCAATTGAGAGGACTGTGAGAGCACAGGTGAGGTTTTCTCAAGGAGCTGAATACTTGACTACGGATCAAGTAGTTTAAGATATTAGAAAACCCAGTGCCAACTGGCTTGTAAGGACTCAACAGAGGACCCCAAAGAACAGCAACGACAAGCTTAGAAGAGCAATCAAATATCAGCTTTATGAGTAACAATCAAGGAGCTGCTGGGAAAGTCAACTGCCCCGCGGAGGATTATATCTAACTAGGAAATCTGCATGAAGTAAGGAAAGCGGGAAGTGGTTTTCTGAGAAATTTCTTTTTGTGGACATTGAATTCCCAGTTGGATTTGCACAGCCCAGTTCCTTTGGAATTCCCTCTCATCAAATATGAGTCAGGCCCCGTCTCTGTTGCTTTTCAGCATCTGCTGAAGACCTCCCTCTTCTGAAACAATTTCCCAGTTTGCACCTGCATTTTAGATGTTTTTAATCCTTTGTGCATTTGCCTCACTGACTCCTTTGGGAAGAAAGGTGGGATATACATTTAAATAATAACAATTCAAATGATAATCATGCGGCATGCCCACTGCAAGAGTTTATGTGTATGTCAAGGAGCCTGAGAGGATGCAAACATATGTCAATGCTTGAAAAACAAGTCTTTGGTTTGAAAAAGTACTGCAGCAAAGCCACACTTTGCAATATTCCATAAAGCATGTTAATGGGCTGTGTGTGTGTGTGTGTGTGTGTGTGTGTTAGCACATTTTAGAAGAGTGAGATGGCCTTTGGCAAAACACAAGCTGTGTCTGCTGCCGAGGTTTTGCATCTCCCCCAAACGAAAGAGTAGGCAAATGGCATAGGGGAATTTATATTCCAGCACCGCAACCCTTGCTCAGCAAGCTAAGAACACCTGTTTGATGCCTTTGGTGCTTTAAAAAAAAATAATCCATTTTTCACATAATGCATCTTAAAACAAACAAACAAACATATTCTTATTTTTCTGTGACTTCCCAAATCACTTGATTAGACGTTATATCTCCGCTCTCTGAACTTCCCATTTGTTTTTAACATCATGCAAAGTATAAAATATAAACCTGAAAATAACATATTCTTTTTCTTCTGTTGCTCGAGATATAAATCCATTTTGTATTGAAAAAGAATTAAAGAATTTACTTAAGTAATCTGAAAAGGGTTTCCGTTCTCCTACAAACACCTCATTGTTAGAGTCTCTTAGTCTAGCAGTTAGTTTTGCCATTTTTGCATAGTCCATTAGTTTGTTAATCCATTCTTCTTTTGCTGTTTCCTTCCACTACAAAATCCTTGCTGCCGTTGTTGCATACACAGATGCCTTCAGTTCTTTCCTCTGAGGCTTCTTCCTCACTGACTTATTTTTCCTTCCTCTCCATGCCAGGTTGTGATTTAATCCCAGTCCAGTACCTCCGCTGGGGCGATCCAGAACCAATTGCTGCGGTTGTTTTTGCCTGCTTGGGTCTCCTGGCTACCATGTTTGTCACCGCGGTCTTCATCATGTACCGCGACACTCCAGTGGTCAAGTCGTCCAGCCGAGAACTCTGTTACATCATCCTAGCCGGCATATTCCTGGGTTACCTGTGCACTTTCTGCCTCATCGCCAAGCCTCAGCAGATCTACTGCTACCTTCAGAGAATCGGCATTGGCCTCTCGCCGGCGATGAGCTACTCTGCGCTGGTGACAAAAACAAACCGCATCGCGAGGATCCTGGCCGGCAGCAAGAAGAAAATCTGCACCAAGAAACCTCGCTTCATGAGCGCCTGTGCCCAGCTGGTCATCGCGTTCATCTTGATATGCGTACAACTGGGCATCATCGTTGCTCTTTTCATCATGGAGCCGCCCAATATAAAGCACGATTACCCGAGCATCCGAGAAGTGTACCTGATCTGCAACACCACCAACCTGGGGGTCGTGACTCCCCTCGGATACAATGGCTTGCTCATCTTGAGCTGCACCTTCTACGCGTTCAAGACCAGAAATGTCCCCGCCAACTTCAACGAGGCCAAGTACATCGCCTTCACCATGTACACCACTTGCATCATCTGGCTGGCCTTTGTGCCGATCTATTTTGGGAGCAACTATAAGATTATCACCATGTGTTTCTCCGTCAGCCTGAGTGCCACGGTGGCTCTGGGCTGCATGTTCGTGCCAAAGGTCTACATCATCCTTGCCAAGCCGGAGAGGAACGTGCGCAGCGCGTTCACCACCTCGACCGTGGTCCGCATGCACGTGGGGGACGGGAAGTCATCTTCTGCCACCAGCCGCTCAAGCAGCTTGGTCAACCTTTGGAAAAGGCGGGGGTCGTCTGGAGAGACTCTAAGGTAACGCTTGCTAATATAGAGGGCTTTGGAGTGCAGGTTTTCCAGGGGCAGCAGGAGAAGGGATAAGAGGGGCCATCCTGAATTTGATCACCCCAGCCTTGCCCTGCATCCCAACAAGGGTGAAATTATTCTGGGTGGTCTAGTTGCATTCTACCATTAAGATTCAGAATCCATCTTTCAGCCCAACCTGCAACATGGGAGCTGCGTTGAATAATTTAACTTTCAAATTAATTTTATGTTTACTTTATCTTTCTAGATCTGTCCTTCTTTCCCTTTCTTTTTTCCTCTGTCTCCTTCTTTTCTCTTATCTCTCTCTCCTTCTACCAGCCTTTTCTGCTTCTGTCTATAGCACTGATACAACCCATGCTAGGTCAGATCATGATCTGTTTATGACTCCGGAACCACCAGTTGAAGGCAAATAATTTAGTCTTGTGCTGTGTTGAAACCTGTCCTCCGATTTCTTGAAATTATCCTTCCCCTGCAAAAGAAATTTCAATTTCCTCCCATTCATTCTCATGGCACTTTAGAATTTCAGTGAGTTCAGACTTTTGAGCTTACTTTATTGTTGTGAGGTGTCTGAGGGTGGTGTGTGGAATTTTCCCCCCTCTCCATAAATATTTCTCCAGCGTTCCCCAGTTGCCCACACTTCCTGATCTAATTGCTTCATCATGTCTTCCTATGAGCTTTAATTGTAGCATGGGCACCTGGGAAGGGTGCAGGGCGCAGGCCACTGGTGAGATGATTTGCAGAATGAATGGTAGGACACACACACAACATCCCTCAACCACCTCAAAAGTATGGTAAAAGCATGAAGCAAGTCCTGTCTCCCCACCCATGAGAGCTTCACTGATCACTTTCTCTTCCCATAATTTTTGAATGCAATTTCTTTTCTCATTAATTGATGGGGAACAGTTGCAAAAAAAAAAAGGATGAGAAATTTTCAGCACAGCACTAGTTTAGTCTGTTGGACAGAATAGTTAATATAGCACTGAATGTGTTGTAGCGTGGGTTAATGATTTCAGCAAGTGATTTCAGCTCTCTGACATAGCAGGCAGGAGACAGCTTCTTCATGTAACAACTCTTTATTCAGGCAAACAAGACTGAGGGAACTGAGGGTAGGGAAGCTACATTTATAGGGACAGAGGACTGGCTAGGAAAAGATACATTTTGGAGGGAACAATCTCAAGCAATCACACAGCTGCTTTTTGGTGGGAACCAATAAGACTGAGGATCCAAATGCAGCAACTTGAATGCACCAATAGTAACTGTTCCTTCTGGGACAGGAAGGCAGTTACTTTACCCTAATGTAATTACAGACAATAGTAATACAGATATGATAACACTTTGAATCAATACACAACAGAATGTATGCAAAGGACCACTTCTGAAAGAATAACTTAACATAGCAGTCCTGTAATCTCTTGTTAAGATGGCTGCCTGGCCTTCTGCACATGCTCTTCTGGAAGCCCATTCTTTCTGGAGTGTTGACTTATCCAGTTATTGTTGGTATGTGCATATTGAAACTCAATGGATGAGACTAGTCCCTGGTTTTCTTTGCCACCATATTTTTGCTGGGGGATAACAGAAAAGACCCATGTCGTTTGCATCTATCTCCCAAACGCCTGCATCTTTCACGCACTTCATGAGCTACATAAGTTTGCATCATGGGATGTGGGTGCATTCAACTCAGGCCTATGCATCATACTTAAAATAGACTGGACTTTAATTGAGAGAGAACCTGTTGCTCTCCAGGTGTCACTGAACTCCAGCTCCTATCTGCCCCAGCCAGCATGGCCAATGGTGAGGAATGATGGGAGTTGGAGTCCAACAATATCTGGATGACCACAGGCATCCAGTTCCAGCTTTAATTCATGTGCTTGACCCTGAATAATGGAAAGTGGGGTGAAGGTAGCTCACAATATGCAGCCGGGGTCACCAACGTGCAGGTTGTTATTATTGGGTAATTGAAAAAAATCAAACTTTATGTGAAGTAGCAGAGTAGCTTGCAACAACAACAAAAAGCTAATAACTCTTCTGGGTAACTGAGTGAATTCTTTTAATAAATATTTAAATGAAGAACATATTTACATTCTCATGTTCATACAAACATGGGTCCAATCTCAGTTCCCACTTCACTCTTTAGCTCAGCAAATAGTTTTTTTTCTTTATAAAGAAATCTCCTGGACAGAAGTCTCCCTGTTTACATTATAGGGATCACCTTCTGGTCTGACTTATTACAGGCAGAGACACACTGCCTTTTCCTGTGTCCTGTATTCTCCTCACAGACACACACCACAGAGATACAGTAACAGCGACAAATATCAGAAAGAGAGACTGTCACGAACTGTCAAAGCATACCTCCCATGTGACTGACAGTTAGCCAATCACATGAGAAGTGTACCTTGACGAACCCCTTCCCCCCCTTAAAAAAAAAATACACATAGCAGGTGTTATGTACTGAGTTGAATAGGATCCAAAATGCAGCAGTCTGATTGGTCCTAGAACAATAGGATCCAGAATGCAGCAGTCTGATTGGTCCGCAGGAGCCACCCAATCCAGCTCCAGGTGGAAGTGAATCTGCAACCTGATTGGCCTACAGGAGTATCCTGGAATTAGCCAATCACGTGGGGCCCATTGTGTAAATAATGTATATAAAGCAGACGTTCTGGGGAAACATTCATTCCTCGCTACTATGAGCTGAATAAAGAGCATGAAATCCACACTCGACTCCGAGTATATTTCAGCAACTAAAGTCAATATTCCCCTTTCAGCAAAATTTAACATCTAATATTCTTAAAACAGGTACCAGTGTGCCTGCCAGTACCTTCTCTGGTACCCACAAAAAGTCTCAGTAAAAATCCTTTTAAACCCCTGCAATGCACTGGAAACTGTTGGCTCCTCATTGCACAGGCTTAAACAATCCTACACTGAACATGCCCTCTTAGGCATGCCCAACTTCCATTGCATGCCAGGGCTGGTTGCCCACCCTCCTATTCTGAACAGAGGAGAGGTACAAAGAGCTTCTCTCTCTGAGTATGTGTGTGGTGGTGGCTGGTGCAGGTGTTTTTCTTCCATCTCCACACCATTTGGTAGCTCTTGGCTCTTTTCTCCTGCTCTTTTATCTGTGGTTGGCATTTTGTGTTGCGCCACATAGCCTCGGCTGCCATTTTGTGTTGTGCCACATTCCCACGGCAGCCATTTTGTTACTGACCCCCTCTGCACAAAATTCCAAATGCGCCGGCTGGCCGGAAAAGGTTGGCAACCGTTGATTACACGAGGTAAACCAAACATTAACAGGAATACATAAAAGTAATAAGTATCACTTGTTTGTATTTATTCTTACTGCCAACATTGCTTCTAAGTGCAGTTTACAATCAGTACATGATTAAAATGCACAATAACAGTTCCCTCGGGGCACTAAAGAAACCTTAATTAAAACATACAATGAAACAAGCGATTAAAGAACATGACAATTAAAGCAGTTGGCTGCCCCCCACCAAAAAACAACAACCCCCAGTTAAAACAATACACTCAGAATTTCAATTCAAAGGAATGCTGGACTAAACAAGTGTGTCATCAGAAGCCAGCAAGATATTGACGTGGCCTCTTACATTTCAACCAGGAAGGGCATTCCACAACACTGGTGCCATGAGTGAAAAAGCCAGTCTCTATGTTACCACAACAGACCCCTCCAAGTGTCCCTATTTTCCAGGTTTCTGATTTGATCCTGGAATTTTCCTTAGGGTGTCCTTATTTTTATCGGAGAAATGTTGGAGGGTATGGAGTTATGCACCCCACCAAGCCAAGAAGATAAGTAACTATACAACTTTTAGAAGACATCTGAAGGCAGCCCTGTATTGGGAAGGTTTATTATTATTATTTTAAAAAAACTGTTTAATGTTTTATTATGTTTTTATATATGTTGGAAGCTGCCCAGAGTGATTGGGCAACCCAGTCAGATGGGAGAGGTATTATTATTATTATTATTATTATTATTATTATTATTATTATTATTATTTATTGAATAGGGCAGTGATGGCTAACCTTGACACCCCAGATGTTTTGGAACTACAACTCCCATCATCCCTAGCTAACAGGATCAGTGGTCAGGGATGATGGGAGTTGTAGTCCCAAAACATCTGGAGTGTCAAGGTTAGCCATCACTGGAATAGGGTTCCCTTTTTTCATTGGAGAAATGTTGGAGGGTATGTCACAAGCTGATAAGCATGAGGCCCAGCAAAGCTAACTGGGTTCCATGAGCAGAGGAGGGGGAGAAGTTTTATGATAAGAGGAACATGTTTCGAGAGCATTTCGAGATCGGTGTCAACAATGCATTTGAAACGTGACCTGATTAGACTAAGCAGAACCTGAACACCCAGCAGCCGCAGCTGGGCGGCTAACCGTACAGCAAGACAGCCATCCTTCCAATCCAAAGCACCGACATGCCTGTTTGTAAAGGAAAAGGAAATATGGGGCAGGCTCAATCCCTGACCCATCCAGACCTGTTGAGTCAGCCGCACATATGCCAGAAGGAGACAAACAAGAGCCTGTAAAAACACAAGGAGTGCAAATTGCTTCCTCTTCTCTTTGAAGCTGTTAATCCAAAATCCCTTTCTCTTGTCAAGCCCGCTGTGGGCTTACTGTAGCTCCCCGCACTGTGAAAAGACAACATAATTGCTTCGTAACCAGAAATTAATCATTCACCATTCAGTAGATAGGATCATTAGGAGCTATTTTTGGAATTTCCATGAGTGTTTTCCAAGTGATTCAACTAGTATAAATTTTGCTCTTCGCATGCCGTTCCTTCCTACTCTTTGACTCTCTCTCCCCCCCTCCCCTCCTTGCCTGTCATTATTTATTCTGGCCGCTTCTTAACAGTCTGCTGAACTTGAACTGTCCTCATGCTGACATCACTTCCTGTGGCCACACAGCTTCCATACTTGTTACTTACCTCCTGCTCTCGAGACTCCCTTCATCTTTGACCATTGGCCCGGTTGGCCAGGGCTTATGGGAGCTTCAAGGCCACAAGTCCCCTATTCCAGCCTTAGACCGTGCTTTGCACCAGTGATGTGCTGAAAATCTCTCCTCTCTTTTTCTCTACCGTTCTCCATTAACTAACAATAAAGGGAACTGCATTTGAAAATTAGGAGAGGGAAAATTTCAGCGACATTTTCATGGGTGGGTTGAAATCTTTTTGGTTTGGATTTGAGTGTTTGCTTTGTTTTTTGCCAAGTTGACCTTACCCTCAAGGTTGCTTTATGGTGCTTGTGAGTGTCCCTTTGGTTCATCCTAGGAATCATCTCTCCAGTATTTAGTTTGTTAGTTATTACCAGTGCTATTTTTCAAGAAAAAGAGGTGCCGGAACTCACCATGAACACCTCTGGATATGAATTTAATTCAATCTGGGGGTCCATTCTTACCCCGAAACATTCGTATCCAGAGGTGCCTGTTCTGCACAGGTGCGCATGGTGGTAACCCGCTTCTGCGCAGGCGTGGCCGGCAGAAACCTTTCTGTGACTTCCGGGTTTGCCACATGCGTATCCTGAAGCATACGCAAAGGGGGCGGTACGTAACCCGAGGTTCCGCTGTAATGGCAATAGTGCCCACCTGAGAGGGGCCGGAACTGGTTATTACCTTTGCACCCTAAGGAGCTCAAGGTGGTGTAAACACCACAGCCAGTGTGGTGTAGTGGTTAAGAGCGGTAGACTCGTAATCTGGTGAACCGGGTTCACGTCTCCGCTCCTCCACATGCAGCTGCTGGGTGACCTTGGGCTAGTCACACTTCTCTGAAGTCTCTCAGCCCCACTCACCTCACAGAGTGTTTGTTGTGGGGGAGGAAGGGAAAGGAGATTGTTAGCCGCTTTGAGACTCCTTCGGGTAGTGATAAAGCGGGATATCAAATCCAAACTCTTCTTCTTCTTCTTCCCTTGCTCCATTTTATCTCACAACAGGTAGTTTACCCCATGTCAGGTAGTTCAGGCTGAGAGCAACTGGGCTAAGGTCACCCAGTGAGCTTCATGACTGAGCAGGGATTTGAACCCTGGTCTCCCAGGTCCTAGTCCAGTGATCTAACCACGACGCCACACTGGTGTTCTGGCAGTCGGCACTCTTCCTGGGTGCCCACGATTTCTTGACTTTCCTGTAAGGATGGGAAGGTGGTGTGGCTCGAAGTGAAGTCTTTTAAAGCCATTGGTGTGGGAATTATTTTCATAAGGAAGGACTTTGCTTAGGTAGCACAAGAAGCCGGTAAAGCAAGCCACTGTAAGTTAAGCCAGCGTAACGCTACACCATATCCAAAACTCATTCAGCAGCAGGGTTGCTGCTGCTCTTCCTAAGTCTGGCAGAGGGAAAACAAGCCTTTAAAATAATGTTCTACTCTGAGTTGCCAAGTCATACGACCAAGCTACACAGGCTTAGGATCCAGCTTAAATCTCCCCTTTCTGGTTCCACCCCTATCACAGCCTAGAATGCCCCTTTCAATAAATTTCAGGACAGTCGGCTGGGCCCTAGCAGAGCTCAGGTGAGCAAGTTACTCTGGTGTATCTTCAGCTGGGACAGGGTTGGGAACTTAACAGCAGCTGAGCCAGGGAATTAGCCTGCTGAGCTGGAGCAGGCCCTTGCCATACGATTGCACCCTTGAAAACAGAATCAGCAAGTGCACTGATCTCAGGCCTGTTTTCCCCTGGCTTCCCCACCCTTCGAGATGAAGCCCAGGGGGAAGATGTCACAAGGTAACTGCTCCCATGGGGCTTTTTCAGATCAGGAAACGCTGGCAGCCGTGGAGGCTGCAGAGTGCTGCAGAAATGGTTAATGGACAGGAAAAGACACGCACCACCCCCAGCCACCTTGCAGCGATAAGGTAAGCTCAACGCACAGAAATTGTAAAGGAATTTCCTAGCGTCCTCCTGGCAATGAGGCAGAGCGAAAGAGACAGAGGCCTCTTTTGCAGGAATGGGAAACTTTTCACAAAATCGGAGGACAGGTTTCGGCGCACCACTCTTTTGAAAGGCTGAAAGGCTCTTGGAGCAGAACTGCCGTGCTAGGGAAAGCTTCATCTGTTGGATGCCTGCCTGCCAAGGAACCCATTACAAAACCCCAGAGACCACTCTTCCAGAAAACAGCTGTCAGTCTGTCAAACTTTTACAACAGTACGTGGGACAGCGTTCTATTATGTTACATTTGGCAGATTACCTTCTCAAGCGCAGGAACGCAAACCGCTTCCTATTTAATGATCAACCTGTAAATAATTCCAAAGTATAAATCATGGGTCTGTTTGATGTTTGGCATCCGGCTTGAGAATCCATTCAAGCCAACACTGAAGTGACTGGAAGCCAAAACAAAATAATGCAAAAAAACACAAAAAAAAAACCTGGGAGGGGGCTTTGAATTGGAATGATGTGGTTATATTTAGATGGTACAGAGTGTTGTAAAGGAGTGAGTCATGCCAGTTCTTAAAGAAACATGTAGTTTAAGTCACGCCAGGGCATAGAAGAACCTCTATCATTAGCAGGGTGCTCTTTTGATGCTAATTGGTGGCCCGGCCACGTTGCTTCAAAGGCTTGTCAAAGAGATAGCGCCAGGGCTCCGTTCAGAAGTTTGCATGTTGTCAGGCTGAGAATGAGAGCGAACAAAGGCAGGGAACTGAGCGCAGGTTTGCGTGGCCTTTTCTCCTTTTCCTTTCTGCGTAGGATGCAGTTTAAGGCAAGAGTCCTGTAAAGTTCTAGGGCAGCAGAGACACTGGGCCATAACAGTTGTGGTAAGGGCAAGACTCCACCTAGTGGGGAGAGAGAGAGAGAGAGAGAGAGAACCCACTAGGAATGTGTGGCTATCCCTCATCTCCGTTCAAAAATGACTGGAGGACTTGCAAACGTTGCCTTTGACTATGTGGGGAAATCTCAGTCTTTTTCTCAGAAAGTTCTCGAAACCCCGAGTTGCCTCACTCAACTGAGCTGAAGACTTTGCAGCCCAAAGTCAAGGCTTCTGACAGTAATATCAGTATTTTTTTGTTTGTTTGTTTCTCTGGCTGACGGTTCAGCAGATCCATAGGGAAATGGGGCAGAGGACCAGCTAGGGTTTGGGGGTGTGAACAGAATCAGTGCGAAGGAGCCTGCTTACAGCACGTTGTGCTCACCTCAATTCTGCTTGCAGTCATTTGAGCAGAAGTGTTTGTTTTGAACGCTCCATCTCCCCTGAAGTCCATCTCAAACCCTCCAAGTGTCCCTATTTTCCAGTGATAATCCCAGATTTACAGAATAATTATAAAATAATAATTTTTTTATTTATACCCCGCCCATCTGGTCGGGTCCCCCCAGCCACTCTGGGCAGCCTCCAACAGACACCAAAATACATTAAAATATCACAAATTAAAAACTTCCCTAAATAGGGCTGCCTTGAGGTAATTTCTGAATGTCAGATACTTGTTTATCGTTCTGACCTCTGATGGGAGGGCGTTCCACAGGGCGGGCGCCATCCCAGTTTTCTGATTTGATCCCAGAATGTCCCGCTTTTCCTTAGGACATCCCTATTTTCATCGGAGGGTATGGAATTATGCAACTCCCTGAGCCAAGGAGATAAGTAACCTTTAGAAGACATCTGAAGGCAGCCCTGTATGGGGAAGTTTTTTGATGTTTGCTGCTTTATTATGTTTTCACATATGTTGGAAGCTGCCTAGAGTGGCTGGGGCAACCCAGTCAGATGGGCAGAGCATAGACTGTGCTTTCCCCATCTTCATCCACTGATTTCTAACTTTCCTGCAGTTCTTAAGGGTCATCTCCCATATGACTCCGCCCCCACCCCACAACAACACACCTTCATAATTGACTTCTGTGCCAAAAAGATCCAATGGAAAAAGTCAGGGGGCTTTCCTACGAAGGACCATAGTCTGGCTACTATGCCTGTGACTTTTCCTTCCCTCTCCCTCCCTCTCTCTGTTGGTTAAGGGACTCCATTACAGCCCCTGAATCAGCCAGGGCTGCAGTCTTGAGTTTTGCTTGCTCTCACCTGGAGAGAGTAGACCTTAACCTTCTCAGCTCATGACAGCTAATGTGTGACCCTTGCAAAAAGAATGGATTTTTTAAAAAGTGCTTTGGGAGCTTGTTCTGCTGCACTTGAGCTGTGTGCCTTTACCATTCATCAAGGATATGGGCTGACAAGTTTGCAAGCTAAATTTTGTGACCGCTCAATAAAGCAATGAGTTGTTTAATTGTTTAGGTAAATCCATTTAAGAATCTGCTAGTTGATTGAAATGATGTCCCTGATTTACTGGATAGCAATTGTATGTAGGCATAGATACGGTTGCATTTTTAATACACTGATCTGCAAATATCGGACATGGCGGGCATCATTTTTGAAAAGGCCTTCTCCGTTGAGTCTGATATAAAAATGAATGGCTGTTCTTTGACCCCATAAGGACCTAAGAATCAATCATTACTAGCCATGCTGGCTATTGTTCTACCTCCACTGAATGTATGCCTGTGAATGCTAGTTGCTGGAAATCAGATGTGGGTTTTTTTCACTCCAGTGCTGCTTGTGGGTTTCCTATAGGCATCTGGTTGGTCACTCTGAGAACAGGATGCTGGACTAGATGGGTCCTTGGTCTGTACAAGGCAGTCTTTTTCAATGTTGAAAAACGTTGGTCTGTTGGATCAGACCAAAGGCGCATCTAGTTGTCATGGACTGGTTGCATGTAGAGGAATGGTGGGAGGAACCAGCTGGGGAACCCCCAAGGGAAGAAGGCTCAGAGCCTAGGGAGTGTAGTGGGACAATAATGAGTGGTCAGAAGGAGAAGACAGGGAGGAAGAGGTGTCGGAAGCTGAGGAGGTAACAGGGCTTAGTGAGCTGAGAGAGTCTGTGGCAGCGACAAATCCAGAATTAAGAGGCAGATGCTGAAACAGGGGAGTGAGAGGAGAGAGGCCAAGAGGCAGAAATGAGTCAGGCTGCTGAAGAATCATGGGTGTCTCCCCCTCCTGCTGCAACAAGCTTCCCTCGCCCTTGTCTCCCAGAACCAGAAGAGAGCTGAAATGAGCCGAGCAGAGGCAGGCTGCAAGCAGGCGGAGTGTCTGATTGCTTGGGGAATGCCCTGGAGGAGAGCAGGGGACTTAGAAGGCTTTGGGGAGACAGGGACTTTCAGTCTGAGCAACAGATCCATGGGGCCAGACCCACCAGAGATGAACTGCTGTGCTCATTAGGGCTGACACTCAGCCAAGTGTATGAAGTACGTGTTTTGGCTAATAAAGAGTTAAGTCCAGCTTTGACAGTGTGATTTACTGCTGGTTTGTTCTAGCATTCTGTTTTCACAGTGGCCTACCAGCTGTACCTGGGAAACCTGCAAGTAAAGCATATGTGCAAATAGCAATCTCCCCACTCATGTTTCTCAGCAACTGGTATTCAGAGGCATAGTGAGCAATATGCTTCTGGGAAGGACTGTAGTTCAGTGGTGGAGCTTTGAATGCATAAGGTCCCTGGTTCAAATCCCAGCATCCCTAGGCAAGATTGGAATGGAAACACGGAGGAGCCTTTGCCAGTCAGTGTAGACCAGTGATGGCTAACCTTGACACTCCAGCTGTTTTGGGACTACAACTCCCATCATCCCTGACCACTGATCCTGTTAGCTAGGGATGATGGGAGTTGTAGTTCCAAAACATCTGGAGTGTCAATGTTAGCCATCACTGGTGTAGACAGTGCTGAACTAGAGGCACCAGTGGTCTGACTCAGTATAGAGCAGGGTACTCCATACCTTTGATACCAGAGGTGATACATACCTATCGCGACTAGTAGTGATCAATTTGCCTTATCCTCCACAAATTTGTCTAATCCCCCCCTTTAAAGCCATCCAAATCAAAAACCACACTGGCAGATAGAGTCCACAGATGTAAAATTGCCAACGACAGCGCCAGCAAATATCCAGATCCCTGGGGATCTGAGAGCGGCGTTGCGTGGAGACAAAACTGATTTGGACAAAACAGCGCTTAATTGGTTTATAGGCGGGCAGCGCTGAAAATATTTCAAAGACTACAAAGACCCCTGGAATGAAGCAGCACATTTAAAAGAGAAAAGGAAGAATCCTTTTAGAAGTATAGGTGGTGGGGGCTGCAACAAAATGTTGCAGTGTCGAGTGCACATTCCAGTCAGCCAGGCGTGCACACCATTCACGAAACTCCATTGCATTCCAATCTGTTATTCTACCTTGGTTGTCTATCTTCAGTGCTGCCGCCCCTGACTGTCAGTCAGTACTCTGCGACTACTGAGCATGCTCAGTCCCCACCTGACAGAGAAATGCTCCTTGCTTGCTGGGCTCTCCCAGTTATTGTTTCGTTCAATAGATTTTTAATGCGCTTCTACAAATCTTGGCATTGCCCCAGTCTATCTGATAGTTCCCTCTTCTGCAAAGATACTGCTATTTAGGCTACGTCAGCAACATTTATTTATTTAACAAAATTTATATGCCGCTTGATTGTAGACCAACCTCTAAGTGGTGTACAAGAAGTAATGTAATATATAAAAACAGCTGAAGGCATTTGAAGATAATTAAAATCACCAAAGAAAAAAGATTAAAGCATGCCAGTATCCATGTGCCTAGATAAGTTTGCCTAAAGAAAAATATTATTTAGCAGGAACTGGCAAGAGAACGGCAAAGGCTTCTGCCTGCTGTCAATAAGCAGGGAGTTCCAAAGGTGGGTGCTGTCACACTAAAAAGTTATGGAATCATATTCCTAAAGTCTTTATTATTAGGTTTAAAAAATGTGTACCTTAGGTACATTGCTAACAAAAATGTACATTAGGAGAAAGTCACACTAAAATGCTGGTGAATTTTCACGAGGACTTCTTTTTTTAAAAAAAATCACAAACTGATCTGAAAATGCGGAGTTCCAAAATGAAGATTGGAGATATGGATGAGCCTTTTGTGGTTATTAGTGATATATATCCCCATCCACTTTGTTATTTGTGTTATGCACAAGTAGTTGCAGCAGCTTAAACTGGATCAGAGCCACTGTCCTCATCTCGCAGTGTTCACCTTCCTTTGAGGATGGCTTATATCCCTCGCAGGTTGCTGTACCACAGAATCTAGGAGTGTGGAGGTTGTTTGATGGTCAGACTCATTCATTCCGTATAGATAATTTATTTCAGGTACCTCTCTGGACAAGTTTGATAATGTGATTAATTAAAATTAAGGGTTGCAGAGGAATAGCTGGGTTGTCTTTGTGAAATTGCGTGAAGGATATTAGATCTGAACGATTTTGATGAATTGCTCTTAAAAAAAATGCTCCATCGTATAATGAATTGAGCTTCTTGTACACTATGATTACAATGGATTTTAATTTACATGCCGGAGAGTGTTCCATGGCATTGATTTGATTAAACCGTTTTTGACAGAGTGATACAAATTGTTTGGCTGAATGAATGGAGTGCGCTGCTTCAAATCCAAGTTCAGAAACTTTTTTTTAAAAAAAAAATGAAACTATATTGGTATATTTATCACTCTTTAATGCATTCAAGGCCCTTATATACTACCTTGTTGAAATCCTTCCAACAGGTCTGTAAGGTAGTTCAGGATTGTCACTTCCATTTTCTAAGTCAAAATTGAGAGGGTGGGGGATTGACTGGGGCTTCTCAATGAGTTCACAGTCAAGATTCTTCAATCAGGACCTTCCTGAATCATAATTTGGTCTTTTTGCCACTATGCTGCCCCATAATGTTCCACTGGGCATGGCAACATGTTCCCTCCCTGCAATCTGGCCCATTGCCCTGACCCCAGGCCCCTGAGACTAGGGACCACCCACTCCAGACCCAGATCAATTTGGGAGTGGGCTAATGTTTAAATAGATTTTTATTAAACCCTAATTAAATATATGGTATGTGGGAAGGAGAGACGCTGAGTCTCATTGTGCCTTCTAGGTCTTTTAGACTCCAGCTCCCATCAGCCCCGGCCAGCATGGTCAATGGTCAGGGATTATGGGAGCTGCAGTCCAAAAGCATCTAGAAAAGACCAGGTTGGGGGGAGGCTGGGCTAGCTCATCCACATCTGCTCTTGGTGGGTCTTTTTGGGAATCTCGGGAAAGTGGCAAGTTTCTGAGAGCTGTTATCTGAGATGTTCTTTGAACTGGAGGTGCCAGGAAACAGTATTTTAAATTTGCCAGGCACATCGCATTTTGCACCTGGCTATGGGTCACTTGTTGGGACCCAGGTGGCGCTGTGGGTTAAACCACAGATCCTAGGGCTTGCTCATCAGAAGGTCGGTGGTTCGAATCCCTGCGACGGGGTGAGCTCCCGTTGCTCGGTCCCAGCTCCTGCCCACCTAGCAGTTCGAAAGCACGTCAAAGTGCAAGTAGATAAATAGGAACCGCTCTGGCGGGAAGGTAAACGGCGTTTCCGTGCGCTGCTCTGGTTTGCCAGAAGCAGCTTAGTCATGCTGGCCACATGACCTGGAAGCTGTACGCCGGCTCTCAGCCTATAGAGCGAGATGAGCGCCGCAACCCCAGAGTCCTCCACGACTGGACCTAACGGTCAGGGGTCCCTTTACCTTTACCTATCGGCCACTTGCGACCAAGTAAAGATGCCCAGGCGCCAGAATGGCATCTGATGTCTCCACTATCTGGAAGTGCATGCCTGGGGAATTCTTGGATCTTGCCTGTTTTCACACGCTAGCAACACATCCCGTAGAATCCTATCCGTTATATTTTATCTGCTGCGCAATCAGAATGAATTTCAGGAACCCAAAAGTCATATTGAAAAATACGACTTTTGAACCGTCTGGCCCCAAAATTGCAACTAGGCATTCCATTTCGGCAACCGTAACCCTAGTTTAAAGAACCCTTTGGTGCCTAGCTTATATATCTGAGGTTCTGAAGTGAACTAGAGGCATCATTCAAGCAAAACATGAAGTGTACCAGACAGGAAACTGTCTGATACATCACCTAAACCGGCTGTTAGCTTCAGTGCCACTCTGTTGTGTTCTGTGTTCTGCAAGCAAGCTATATGTTCTGATGCTGATACATTCAAACTGAAAAACGCAGTATGAGGCCATTTCAATGTCTATGCTGATCTCCTGTGAACGGGTCATAGAAACAATCTATTCTAAAGTAACACTTTGCAGGAGGAGATACGTGCAAGAACGTGTCAGTCCGGTGCCCAGGCAGACCTCTGTCTGTAGATTACCGCTTCGCAGGGGGCTGGGGAATCATTTTTTTTGCTTGTGTAAAGCACGGGCGGCAATTACACGTGATTGTCTAATTACAGCAGCTTTATTTTTAAAGGGTTACTCCCATAGATGCAGCTAAACAGCTAGATAATGAAATGGCACGCTTGGCTTTAAATGGGGTCTCTTGGAACTACGTGGGCGTAGGAAACTCTGTATTTCTTTCAACGCTTATTAGAGATGGGGTAGCAATGGTGTCATTCAGGCTCTGCTGAAATCAGTGGAGACCTAGCCTCTGCCGATACTTCCATCAGGGGAGAGAAGCAGAGCCAAAATCTCTCTGTCATGGCACCTCCACCCTCTGCTATGAGATGCTCTGTACCAGCGTTCTTCAACCTTGGGTCCCCAGATGTTGGTGGACTACAACTCCCATCATCCCTGACCATTGGCTAAGCTGACTGGGGATTATGGGTATTGGAGTCCAACAACATCTGGGGACCCAAGGTTGAAGAGCACTGCTCTGTACCACCTTCCCACGCTTAGCTCTGAGATGAGTTCTGGATGGGTATTTCCATAAGCTCCCTGCTGCCGCCATAGATATTTATCAGAATACTCCACCCCAGCGTAACCAAATATGAGGCATGTGGTGTGATGCAATTAATTTATTAAACAGAAACAAGAAACGAGGGTTCTATGATTCCTTGGTGTAAGTACACCCAACTTTCTTTATCTCATATCATAGAATTGTAAGTTGGAAGAGAGCCTGGGGGTCATCTAGGTCCAAGCCCTAGCAATGCAAGAATCTCAATGAAAGCATCCACAACAGATAGACATCCGACCTTTGCTGAAAAAACTCTGCCACCTCCCAAGGGAGTCCGTTCCACTGTCAAACAGCTCTTGCCACCAGAAAGTTCTCCCTGATCTTTATCCAAGAAAGTTATTCCTGATGTATGTCCAAGAAAGGAGTCTCTTTTTCTTGTAACTTGAAGCTATTGATTCAGGTCCTACCCCTGCCCCCCAGCACAAGAAAACAAGCTTGCTCTGTCTTCCATATGTTGGCCTTTTAGATATTTGAAGATGGCTGCCATATCAGCTCTCGGTCCCCTCTTAGCTAGGCTAAACACCCCCATCGTCTCCACCCCCATCGTTCAGCCCGGACACTGAGGTCCAGCGCCGAGGGCCTTCTGGCGGTTCCCTCACTACGAGAAGCCAAGTTACAGGGAACCAGGCAGAGGGCCTTCTCGGTAGTGGCACCCGCCCTGTGGAACGCCCTCCCTTCAGATGTCAAAGAGAACAACAACTACCAGACCTTTAGAAGACATCTGAAGGCAGCCCTGTTTAGGGAGGCTTTTAATGTTTTATAGATTATTGTATTTTAATGTTCTGTTGAAAGCCGTCCAAAGTGGCTGGGGAAACCCAGCCAGATGGGCGGGGTATAAATAATAAATTATTATTAGTATTATTATTAGTATTATTACTTTATTGCAGTGATGGCCAAACTTGGCCCTCCAGCTGTTTGGGGACTACAACTCCCATCATCCCTAGCTAACAGGACCCCAGTGGTCAGGGATGATGGGAATTGTAGTCCCAAACCAGCTGGAGGGCCAAGTTTGGCCATGCCTGCTTTATTGCAATGGCTGCTATAAAACAGATCCTATTTAAAAGACCAAGCCTGCTTCTCATCCACCATCAACTTTCACGCCATCAGTCACCTATTCCCTGACTCCACTCTCAAGGTTGACTCGCCATCAGCTTTCAAACTCCCTTTCAAAGGCTCACCCAATCACCGCTCACTATGCATTCACCTTAATTCCTCTATTAATATTTATGCATATAGCATTATGTTCAAAACACCAGAACTTCATAGTCCACCCCCAACCACAATTGGGCTGCCCTATTCTTAGGCTGGTAGCACAGGTGGAGAGTGAAAGTCACAGACAGGTGCAGAGATGTGTGGTCCTTAGGTGCCATTTCTATCCCACGATACTTCCAAGGGAGAGCAGGAAGCCTTACCCTTCTAATTGTCTTATGACATGTGGTCATATGGTGTCTCCATGAAGCTAAATCAGAAGACTGCTGAGGCTTTGAGAGGCTACTGTGATTTTAACCAAAAGCAGAACTGTCAACAGATCTGCTGCTTCCTGTTCAGAATGGCTGGGAGATTAATTTCCCCTGGCAGAAAGGCTTTAATTACTGTTTCCCCCTTGCTTAACTCTCTCTCTCTCCCCCCCCCCAATTATCTTTTATAATGCAATACTGGTATTTTACTATAAAATAAAGTCAATGAGAGTAGCTCCATCAATCCCTCCCCCTTTGCAGGCAGCAGAGGTTGACTAATTAAGGGGCAATTACGGAGCAATAAATCACTTACCAGTGACAGTTGTGCATGTGTAGGTGCTCCACACAATCAGGACCCCTGGTTGTGCAGGGTTCCCCGTGGGGAAAGGCCACAGCTCAGGGCTCATCCAGTCTTGCCCTTGCCCTACTGCTTTCCCCTAGAAAAAAAACTCAATATTTACTGGTGAATCAGAGCAAACATCCATTGGGTTTTCTCTGGATTGATGTTTTCTCTGATTGATCTCTGAAGAGTGGGTTTTCCAGGATAAAGCAGTGGGGCAAGGGCAAAACCGCTTGGAGCAATGCCTGGAAAACAAGGGGGAAGTGGAAAACTGCTCAGGCATGTGCTTTCTAAGCATGGGACAAGCACAAGCCCGGATGAGCCCTCAGTGGTATTTCACCTGGTTTGCATGCAGAAGATTCCAGGCTCAATCCCAGGCTTAGAATCATAGAATCATAGAGTTGGAAGAGACCACAAGGGCCATCCAGTCCAACCCCCTGCCAAGCAGGATCACCATCAAAGCATTCTTGACAGGTGGCTGTCAAGCCTCTGCTTAAAGACCTCCAAAGAAGGAGACTCCACCACACTCCTTGGCAGCAAATTCCACTGTCAAACAGCTCTTACTGTCAGGAAGTTCTTCCTAATGTTTAGGTGGAATCTTCTTTCTTGTAGTTTGACTCCATTGCTCCGTGTCCGCTTCTCTGGAGCAGCAGAAAACAACCTTTCTCCCTCCTCTATATGACATCCTTTTATATATTTGAACATGGCTATCATATCACCCCTTAACCTTCTCTTCTCCAGGCTAAACATACCCAGCTCCCTAAGCTGTTCCTCATAAGGCATCGTTTCCAAGCCTTTTGACCTGGCTTCTCCAGGTAGGATTCCCTGTCTGGAATTCTGGAGAGCCACAGCCAGTCACTGTAAACAATACTGAGCAAGATGTTCCAATGGTATCCGTAAGGCAGGTGCAACAGAGCTACACATTTACTTTGCTCACGGAGGCATGAATGACTAGGACTTATTTGTAAGCACTCTGCAAATCACAACCCGTGCATTTTAATTTAAAGCCTTCCTCGGAGGGGGAATAGAATTTGATGTTCTTCTTCAAAGAGAATTATCTTGGGGCATATCAGCACCACAGACTTAAAACGGCTTTATTAGTTGTGCTTCTGGGAGGTTCTCTAAGGATTTCCTATGGAATTGTCAATACCCTTGACCCAAACTACAAATGCTATTTTTGGGGGAGGGGGTGGGGTTAATGGCAGCCATAGAGTTATGAAACTGCCATGTTACATAGGTAACCCTAGATATTAAATAGATATTATTGAAAGGATTCAGAAAGAGATTACAGAAGAAGAAGAAGAAGAAGAAGAAGAAGAAGAAGAAGAAGAAGAAGAAGAAGAAGAAGAAGAAGAAGAAAGCTAGCCTGAGAGGAAGGCTTTAAATTGAAACGTGATTTGTATTTAATAAGAACAAACTTGAACAATTCAGTTGTTATGATGTGTGAAGTTTGCACACCAGCCAGCTATTCTCACCTGCAATCCTGACACTCAGTTCTAGGAATCTTTTGATGCTGAGACCTTGAAGTGCACTACAGAGTTTGGCCCCTCAAGGGTTTGCACAAACCACAGAGATAAAATTATAAGGTCCTATGGATAGGTCTGGCAGGGTGCACATCAATAAGAACTCCTCTTTTAATTGCTACCAATGCCACGTGCTTGCTCTTAAAAACTTAAGAGCTTATTATCACAGTGGACAACCAGTTGTCTACGGGAAGCCTGAAAGCAGGACCTGAGTGCAACAGACACTCTTCATTTTTTATTCCCAGCAACTGACAATCAGAGGCATGCTGCCTATCCCCTCTCTCAGCTTCCTTGTTCCCCCACTGTCTCATTTGATACATGCCTGAGCTAAAGAATTGTTATTATGGTGCCCACATATGCATTGCAAAGTGTGTTTCAGGTACTTAAGAACATACTTTGAGTCTCTGCCCCCAAAGACTCTGCAGGTTTTGTTTTCCATTGTGTTTATTAAGTTTTATCAACAAACATGACAACAGAGTATGATCATGAATTGCCGCTTTTAAATAATGAATACAAATCTACAGGATTTCCTCATCCCAGTCTACAATGGACTTCAGAATTCTACAATTTCATGGCAAGGAAGTCTGGTTTGAGAAGCAGAGCCATTCCATCATAGCAGAATTGTGGTCTTTCTGCCATCCTCTCCTTCTCCTTCCAGCAATGGAACTACAGATCTATGGTTTCCATGCACCAGTTACTGCTACACATGTTTTGAGGCTTGCACCCAGAGTAGAATTATGTATTTTGCTCTTTGGTTTTTATGGATAATAGCCGTGTCCCATTGTAATGCTAAGAGTATACCTGCACTTCAAACTTATACCATCGACTCCATAGACTTTGGGGGGCCGCAATTTGGTGTGAGTGCCAAATATTCTCTGTTCAGGATCCCTCATCCTTCTCGTAGAACTACAATGCCCAGAGTTCACTAGGGAGAGGGAATGGTGGCTAAATCAGTTTGCAGTGGACGTGCTTTCTATTCCACAGGCAGAGAACCTGGGGCCCTGGGGCTGCTGTTGGACTCCAGCTCCCATCAGCCACTCCAGCATGCCCAGCCAGCAGGCATGATGGGAGTTGTAGTCCAGCAATAGCCAGAGGATCACCAGAATTTTCCCGTCTCTGCTCTAATCCCTGACTAGAATTAATTCACCGGATGTCAGAAATAGATTACTGGAGGTGGTATCATGTGGTTTTTCTGTGGGTTGTATTCAATGTGTGCAGTGAGCAAAAAGCAGCTCATGAAAGCAATCTTTCTCTTCTCCCTCCTTCTACACTCCGCAATTCCTCCCCGGGGAATGACTGAAAACATCTGGAGGGCCACAGGTTCCCACCCTCAAAGGAGAGAATATATTTTGCCCTTGTGGTTGATGACCCAAAACAGCACCATGCTTCTAATGGAACAAGCTTCTGCTTACAGACATTCACACTGCATTTAGTATGAGGATGTTATGCCATCCTTTTGTGGATTCTCCCCTCCCAAGGGCATGATCTGTAAATTTTTCTTGGTTCCTTTCTTCCTCTTGGGCGCTTTTCTTTCCCTCCCCATATGAGCGAAGGCTCCTTTGTCTCGGGAAGAGGACTCCTGTGATCCAGTTTGACTTCCTTTGTATCTTTCAGTGGTTTCAACTGCAGCCAAAGTGCCTCAGCTTTTTCATTCATTTAGGAACCCTGACTTGAGTTAGTACGTATGCATATTATCTCTCTGTCTATCCTGCATAGTTTCTCATTTATAACCTGCAATCTCGGCACAACCTTGCACAGAACACTGCTTTGGTGGAATCAGTAATTGGCCAGAGATATTAATCGATGCTCCGGCTACATCACAAACGCCACTTTGACGTGCGTTCTAAATCTCGCTGCTCAGCTTTGTCTGCTCTGGGTATATTTGGAGCTGAGAAGCCCATTGTTTTGGACGCACGAGATCAGAGATTGAGGACCTGTGACCCTCTGGATGCTATTTGACTCCCAACTCCCATCAATCCCAGCCAGTATAGCCAGTGGTCAGTGATGATGGGAGTTGGAATCTAACCACATCTGGGAAGCCACTCCTCTCAATGAGTGCGTTACAGCTATCTCTCCCACCACACCCATAGTCCCCACAATTTTGCTCCCCAAAGCACAATGTGAGCACCGGCGGGACCGTTACTACTTTCCTGCAACACTAACTTAATTCTAAGCTAAGGGTTGCCTGCTCCTTTTGGCTATTCCCCACACATTAACTGATGGCCAGTAAATGGGATCCCTATTATATTTTGTTATTGAGATGCTACTAATGAGGGCACTTAAATAATGATACTAAGTACTAAAGGGATTTAATGAAAGAACCATGTCTGTGAGTGGAATATCACCAGCAGATGCTGAACATAGTCCACACCAAGGATGGGGAAACTTTGACCCTCCAGATGTTGCCAAACTGCAGCTTCCACCATTCCTGACCATTGGCCATGCTGGCTGGGGCTGAAGGGGGTTGGGTTCCAACAGCATCTGAAGGTCCACAGTTTCCCTATCCTTGTCTACACTTTCCAAGGTGGAACTAAGCCCATGTCAGCATGTGGAATAATCCCCTCCGT
The DNA here is from genome assembly GCA_034641385.1 of Darevskia mixta. Classification (NCBI taxonomy): domain Eukaryota; kingdom Metazoa; phylum Chordata; class Lepidosauria; order Squamata; family Lacertidae; genus Darevskia; species Darevskia mixta. The sequence goes on along the minus strand of JAWWNH010000137.1, from coordinate 2,540,193 downwards.
TGCTGGTAGCTGCTTCCAATCAGCACATGCACCCCAGGAGAGGCTGGTTTTCACCAGAGGAGCACTTTTCCCTTGCAACTTCTCCTTCCTACAACTCCTCCTCCCAATCTTTCCATTCCCCCTTGCTTGGGGTGGGGTTCCTCAAGCATATCTCACATGGTAAAGGGCTGGTATTTTGGATCCTGTTTGCCAAACACACAGACGCACACCAAAGGAACATAGCTGTCAACTTTCGGATTTGAAAATAAGGGATGCCGCGAGGGCGGTGCAATGGCACCAAGTAGCCTCGCCACCCTGCGCTCCAGAGGCTGCGTGCGAACGGGTAAGCGAAAGAGCGAGCGCGTAGACGGCAGGCAGGCTGTCTGGTTGGGCATGAGGGTCTGGCTGCACAAGGCATACAAGCTCTGCCCCCAGTCGGTCTCAGACTCCTTATTGGCAGCCGAGCAACGCAGCTGAGGAGCCTCCCTGGCCGGCAGGGAGGGAGAGGAGCTGCTTCCTTTGAAATCCGGGAAATTTAAGGGATATCAACAATCCGGGATAGCAGCGGGAAACGGCATTGGAATAAGGGAGTTTCCCGCAAAAAAAGGGAGGGTTGACAGCTATGCAAAGGAACCAAGTGGGTCCACATATAGGGCTGTAAGGTCTATGGCAGCCGAGGCCTATGGCAGCCTTTGGGAGATTCACGGTGATATGCGCATGCGCCTTCCTCTCCCTCCCTCTGCACAGCCGCCGTATGACAGGGTGACTCCCGAGCACATGGTCACTTCTCTCTGTTTTTGTTGCTCCTGTCCTCGTCCTGATGTGTTAGGTACAAAGGCAGGAAGCTGGCCCAGCACAAGTCGGAAATAGAATGTTTCACTCCAAAAGGGAGTATGGGAAATGGTGGGAGAGCAACCATGAGCAGGTAAGCAAAAAGCATGAGCAACCCCCTCCTTTCCCAGGCCGTGTGAGATGTCTGTCCGTCGGAGGAGCATCCCGAGAGACATTGTAACCCATCTCCTCAATGTGTCAGCGCTGTGCATCCCATACGATATGTCTGTAGACGCCCGGACACCACCGTTCCTTGTTTCCTTGTATGTTGTCGGAACCTGCAAACAGGGTTGCTAAGCCAACCTGGCCTCCTCTTGAGTCTGTAACAACAGCTTGATCTACAGCAGGTGAAGGGGGCAACTGCATGGAGAATGGAAGCGTTACCGCCTCATGTTTGTTGATCAAGGAGAAAAAAAAAACCAAACGGTCGGCTTAAACAGAAGCTGGCAACCCTCGCTGCAAGACGGACACTGTCTTTCTCAGTGACGGGGACCGTTTTGTCCGCGATTTGTTATTTCGCCGCCAAAAAGGAGACTCGTTGCAACAAAACATGCCCCCTGCTGGTGTGCATTTGGCCTAGCCCAGATGGCAAAGAACCATCAGCATCGGTCTCTGGTATGTGTTGCTCTGGGCTACACACATGGTGAATTTGTTACAGATATGCCACTGGCTTTATCCTTTTTATTTTAATACCAGTGATGCTTTGTGATGATCGGACAAGGGCTTCCTGGGGCGCTCTTGGCATTACTGGAGTACTCTCAGGCATGCATAGTCGGCAATGACAGCACCACAAAATGCATGCCAAGAGCTTAACGGATGTCTGAACAAACCCAGAGAGATCACCACTGAAGGACTCTGTACTGCATTGAGCATGAAGGCAATAAACAAAGAAACTAATAAGCAGCTTGGGGAGCTCAATCCTACCTCCCAAAATCTCTCATCTGGCCTCCGGTTTAGGGACCCAGGTGGCGCTGTGGGTTAAACCACAGAGCCTAGGGCTTGCTGATCAGAAGGTCGGCGGTTCGAATCCCTGCAACGGGGTGAGCTCCCGTTGCTTGGTCCCTGCTCCTGCCCACCTAGCAGTTCGAAAGCACGTCAAAGTGCAAGTAGATAAATAGGAACCGCTCTGGCAGGAAGGTAAACGGCATTTCCGTGCGCTGCTCTGGTTCACCAGAAGCGGCTTTGTCATGCTGGCCACATGACCTGGAAGCTGTACGCCGGCTCCCTCGGCCAATAAAGCGAGATGAGCGCCGCAACCCCAGAGTCGGACACAACTGGACCTAATGGTCAGGGGTCCCTTTACCTTTACCTATAGGGTCCTACTTATGTCCACCACATGCATCTGCACTTACGAATCTTTCTCATGTATGGGATGAGATGCAAGCAATGAAGGACCCTTCAGCCAAGAGAAGGGAAGAGAAATGTGATTCAGTTCGCATTCGAAGGCGAACCTGCCTTCAAAATAGGGAAGCAATTTTTTCCTCTAATTTTCCAGGTCTTACTAGTTCTTGTCAGATGCTGCCAGCCCAGGAGCAGGCAAGTGAGCTTCAGATGGCAGGGAGCTGGTAGTTCGGATGATATTTATCCTGTTTTTGATAATCTTCTCCTGTGAAGCTAACATGTCACTGGCTCATAAATTATATTCACAGTCCAAGCTATTTTGTTTCTAAGCATTCCCCCAGAAACTTTAACATGCACAAAGGACATTTACTCATTCTCGCTAAATTACTTTCCCTAAAAATTCTTCATCAGCATAAACTTGGAGACATACATATTTCTTCTAGATAAGGCAAGCTCTAAATTTCCTTTTGACAGCTCTAATATCAATACATCAACTTTTGCAACTATCATTCCATCCATATATTCAGCTTATCACGTTGACACGTCTCTTAACCCAAAATTTATTGACCATCAACTGATAAACAAAACTTTAAGTGCCTTTATGACCTTGGATGATAGATTGAGCTTTCACCAAATTTGAGATAAACCTTTAACCATGAACATTAATGACCCCACATTCTTCCTTTGTTTATGTAAACAAACCATTCTGCCTTCTGAATGAAGTTGAAATCAGTTACCCAAAATTCTTCTGAAGCTCACTTTGAAGGAAGGCTGTGTACTTCCTTCAAAAAATTATTACACTTAATTATTTACAATGTCAACTTCTTAATTGTTTCTCATGGACCATCCTCATTTGGCCATGACTTGATTTTGTTAAAATAAAATATGATCTGTTCTTTATTTGGAGATGGATTAATATATCAGTAGCCATTCCAGAAAAACTAAAGCATCTATAGTGTAATATCTGTGACACTGTGAAAAATTAGATTCTGACCAGAGATAGTAGGATATGTCATTTTAGCCAGGAATCATGAACAGGCAGATCTAGATCCCTAGAGCAATCTCATCTGACAGCTGAATCAACTTTTAATCAAGATGAAGTAGAAAGTTTACAGTTTCACTTGCAAGGAATATAAACTTGGTTGCTAAAACCGTAAGAGATAAAGGAATTTCCCATTTTAGTGTTGACATTCCTCTCTGGGTGCTACATCTAATATCCCAAATATGCCTGAATGATAGAGCTCCATCACTGTCAAGTTCTTACGGTGACATGTCTCCATCATTATTTTAGAGCCTGGCCACCTTGGTGACAAATTGTGGACAGGGTTTCAGAATTGAAAACAGTGTGTGTCCCCACAAAAATACAAAAGTCAATCTTCTCCAAAAGCATTTGGATAAGCTACCAAGCATCATTCAAAGTGAATAACAATCCTTTTTAATGGACTCCCGGGTGTTCCTTCAGTGGCGATCTCTGAGTTCTTCAGGTCATCAATTTAATCCCTGCTGTTCTGTCTTTTTATTCCCTCGTTGGGCTTCAATGATGTCAGCAGTGGTCGATTGTGTTCACACATCTGCTCAGGATTGATTCCCCAGCTTCTGTTTGTTTGTCAACCTCTCTGTGTGGCATTCTCTCTCTCTCTCTCTCTCTCTCTCTCTCTCTCTCTCTCTCTCTCTCTCTCTGCCCCCTCCATCTCTCTCTTCCCTCTTTTTCTCTCTCTTGTCATGGCTGTGCCCGTTTCTAACTTGATTGATCTGTTCTGGAAAAAGAACAGCAATTCAGTTGAAGAACAAGAAGCAAATTGGTGGGGAAGAAAAGTGCATGCAAATATCAATTACTCATATGCCATTTTATCCTGTTGACAGCGGGGGGGGGGTGCTTCCCCACAGTATATGCAATCTTTGTCCTGTATATTTTCCCTCCAGTGAAGAGCCAATATTCAATTCTATAGCATGATGAATTTCATTTCAGTAGAGCAGAGAGACAGCATGCTATTGAGGAAGGTGCCCTACATCTGTTAGCTTAAATCTTATTAAACAGGCCGAGGACATGTCTACTTGCATGGAGGTAAATGTGCCTGAAATCAATGGGGCTTTACTTCCAAGGAATTTTGGTACAGAAGTCTTACAGGCAGGTAGAGCAAAGGTCTACCAGCAAACCCAAGAGAGAATTTTAGATATGCATATCTGGTGGGAGAATTCTGCTTTCCTCTGTGGGCCACAGACATGTCAGTCTTGGTGTGGCGAATCTGCAGCAGTGCTCAATTTAGACAGTGCTTTGGAGCATTGATGCATGGCCTTACCTTGTCAACTGTATGACAAGTGAGTGTGTGCTGCGAGACTGTTTGGAATATGAAACTTGTTCATGTCTTTGAATTCGGGCTGGGCAATATATCATCCAAAACAGATCTGAAGTCCATATTGTGATATCAGTTTCATAATTTTTAACCTGGCAATATATTGCAAATCATATATCCTGTGTGCTATGCAAAAAATCAAAATGTGGGGGAAACCGTGAAGACAGCCAATGCTTCTCTCGATTCCTGCAGCCCCTGTTGACTCTGCTGGCTCAACTCTCCCCTCCCCTGCAGGTGGGAAAACTGTGAAGCCAGCCAATGCCTCTACATAGCTCCGTCCTTATTTCAGCCATCATGATTGTCAGGTTCTCTTATCGGTTGTTCAATAGTAATACCAAGCCATCTTGTCTTTAAGTCTCTTTATTTCAGTGCAAAGCTATTTACAGTGCAGAGTTACAGTGCAGAGTCTGCTCAGTCACTAGCAGAATCCGGAAGGGCCTCCCTTCTGTTTTGGCGCCAACACCAAAACCTTGGCATCCTAAATTGCCGCCTTCTCCTCCTATGTGAGATATGCGCCGGAACTGACGCCTCCCCCTCCGAGCGAGTCTGCTGGGTGGTGCCAGGTCTCCCAGCAACTCCCTGGACACCTGGCACTCCCTGGCTCCCAGCCACTAACTGCTCCTCCCCCGAACAGGGGCTGCCAGATTCACTCGAAGATGAATCTGTCGTTAACACAGGTTGTGGCTCCCTGTAAGCACTCAGAGCTGGACTGGCAGGGGTGGGCAGATCCCTGACATCGATATATCGGTATATCACAATGTTTAGCTGGTGATATATCACAATGTTGAAAACCAGATATCGGCCAGCCCTGCTTTGGATTAATGCTCATGTTTTGCGCCGATAACACAGGCTTGGCACAATGGGCTTTGGCAACCAATCCTGTACTTCCCTTGCCTTGTGCCATGTAGACCAAGAAGGTAAATAAACACTGCAGCCAATAAAACAATTGTTTCCACAATTCCTTAGGTCAAGTTTAGGGAACTTTTGACTTTCCAGATGCTGCTGGACTACAATTCCCATCAACCCCAGCAAGCATGGCTAGTGCCCAGCGAATGATGGGTACTGTAGTTCAGCAACATCTGGAAGGCCAAAGATTCCCCCACATCTGCCTTTTGGAAAAGGATTGTCCAAGTCTTCGTCATATGAATGTCGATAAAACCCAGTAATGGACGTGACAACAGAAGGAACTGTGAGACTAGACGAGCAGAAACCATTTTCTCTTTTCATGTAGGCACAGATATTTAACTTGTGTTGTTCTAGTCATTTTCTGTCTGTGCCAACATGGGGATAAATCATGGCAGGGATGAAGGACCTTTAACTCCCTGGATGTTGATGGATTCCTGCTCCCATCAGCTCCAGCCAGCAAGATCAATGTTCAGGGATGAGGAGAGTCTGTAGCCCAGAAAGATCTGGAGGGCTGTAGGTTTCCCATCCCAGATTGAAGGCCTTGAGATTGGCTGACTTATCATCACAGAGACAAACCCTCATGCAAGCTGTTGCAAGATAGATATACTTTCTTATTTGTTGCATTTAATTAAGTCGGTAATTTTAAGCCAAAGTCATAGCCGCGCTACCAAGGCATCGATGTTTTGACAGCCTCATAAAACATCCCATCACATAATTGATTTTAGATGATGGAAGTGAAAGCTATTAGTGGGTGGCTTGTGACTGATTGCAAACAACTAACATCATGCACATAAAAATGTTTCATGTTTGTGCAACAGCTCCCATTTTGTGGTTTTCTCCGGCTTCCTTTCCGTGGAAGGAAATCGCTTGGGAGAAACCACCTTTTCAGCTCAGTTAACATGATATTGCCAGGCTCCTGTTACTGTTTGAGCTGATGCGTTGACTTTTCCCAGGGTGTCATTGTAAGCAACATGGCCGTGACACAGCTTCCAACTTTTGGAGCCCAGGTTGGTTTTGCATGGTCCATTCTAACACCTAGAATCCAGAGAAGGAGGAACACCTAAGTTCTGTTTGGGTGCAATGCCTGAACAGGAAATATGGGTGATAATAGGAGGCATGTGGTCCTGCTCACTCGTCCCCTTCCACACCATCCATGTGTGCTCCAGACCACCCCATCTCTGATCTCGGCCTTCCCCTACTGAATGGGGAAGGTACGAAGAGGACTACCTATCACTCCATTTTGCTTTAACATTGAATAGAAGCCCTGTGTGATCAGGAACCCTGAAAAAGGAGGGTTCTCAATCTCATGGAGACTTCTACTCACGTTCAAGCAAACATGAGCAGAGGTCCCCTTCAGACCTTCCTCATTCAACATAGAAAATTTGGGGCATGCAGAGGCAGGGGCATTGTGTACAAATGCGGCTGCCCCATATCAAAAGGGATATTGTAGAGTAAGTAAAGGCAACCCAAATGATCAAGGAGCTGCAGTAACTCCCCTATGAGGAGGCCATAGCCCCAGGTGCCTGTCATTGGGGGTCTCTGGGTCCCAGAGCCCAGTCTGCCAATGCCACCACACCCCCAGCCCCTCACTGAATGGGAGCCTGGTTAGTGTTGGGGTGATGCACCCATAGGCAGGCGGACAGGCAGAGTGGTGCAGCGCAGCACAGCCCCATGAACCCTCCATGCCCTGTGCCTACCCAGTGGTGGCAGTGCATGTGCACATGCACGCCGGGTGCCAGCGAATTGCACAACACTGCTAATTTGCCCCCCCCTGGAAGTAGTGATGGCCACCAACTTTAGAAGAGTATTAGTCAAATCAACAGAGGATATGGCTATCAATAGCCATCATGGCTATCTACTCCGTACACTGTTGGAGGCAGTAAGGCCCTGAATACCATTTTCTGGGGGGCACAAGTGGGGAAAGAACTGTTGAGGGCTTCTCACAGGCTCCTTTGACAAATGGGTGCTGGATTAGTTGGGCCTTTGGTTTCCTGCCTCCTACTCATGTTCATATTTCCTGTTCAGACCTAACACCTCAACAGGGTTCTCTAGACCTTTGATGGAGGTATTTTAAGCAGAGGGTTGTTGCGGTTGCAAGATTGCTCCATTGAGCAGGGGGTTCCACTACATGACGTCTAAGGTTTCTCCCAACTCTTGAAAACCTATTCAGTTGCTTTATGCAGAGTCAGGCTATTGGTCATCTAGGGCAGCACTGTCTGCGCTGACCAATGGCAGCTTACCAGATTTTCACACAGCCACAGGAGAGGCTGGGAATTGAACCGGGGACGCTGTGTGTTCCATCACTTTGCATGTCTTTCTGGTGCAAAGCCTGGCTTGTTTAGCCTGCACATCGCAAGCCCTTATATAGCTCGGCAGCTAGGCAGATCTGAGACACCACTCAGCTACGCTGCTGTTTGTTTTTATGGTAGGCTCACGGCTCCAGCCAAAGCTTTGAGTGTCTTTTGTTCTCCAAACGGAAGCCTAAGGTGACTTTTACTATCTTGCAGCTGCAACTGCAGATGAGGAGGAGGGGAAAAAACAGCATTTTAACTTGATTTATCCACCGCTATAAGCACTCATCTGTGCTCTTTAAAAAATAATTACAAAGGTGCAGAGATTTTTTTACAGCAGTGGGTTTGCCAGAAAATGCTGCACATTCAATGAGATATGGATGCCCCCGAATTCCTGGGAATTGCAAGAGCGGAGAGTGCTGTTGCCCTCAGGCTCTGCTTCTGGGCTTCCCACAGGCATTTGTTGGCCGCTGTCATAACACGATGCTGGATAGCTCAGTCGGTAGAGCATGAGACGCTTAACCTCAGGGTTGTAGGTTTGAGCCCCACATTGGTCAAAAGATTCCCGCATTGCAGGGGGTTGGACTAGATGATGCTCGGGTCCCTTCCAATTCTCCAATTCCACGATTGTATGATTTCATGGCATAATGGGCCAGCAGAAATCTTCCTTCGTTATTTCTGTTCAGGCATTCAGCATGCGCAAGTACTGAATGTGCGAAGGGGCTTCTGAGAATGTACCTGGGTTGTCCTGCCTCAAGTAACAAAGATATGTGTGTGGGGCAGGGCCGGCGCTTCCATTTAGGTGAACTAGGCGGTTGCCTAGAGCGCCAAAATGGAGGGGGGCACTGGCCAGCCTGCCCGCCGCCCCCCCCCCCGCCGCCCGCCGCCGCCCCCAACCAGCAGTGGAGTGAGCAGGTTGGGGCGAAAACCGCGGCGGCGCGGGGCGCCCGGCGGGCAGGGGGCGGGGCACCGTACATCATTGTGCATGACGTACGGTGCCCCGCCCCCTCGCCTAGGGCGCCAAAAACCCTGGCACCAGTCCTGGTGTGGGGACAGCCCATAGCTCAGGGGTGGAGGGTCTGCTTTGCATGCAGGTTCAAGTCATGGCATCTCCAGTTAGGAATGGGAATGTCCCCTGCTGAAACCCTGGAGAGCTTCTGCCAGTCAGTGAAGACAATGCTGAGTTGGCCCGATCCAATAGCTTAAGGGCCCCGGGCCCCAAAGAAGCCAGATTATCCTCCACAAGGGCCAGGGCTTTTTCAGTGTTGGCTCCGACCTGGTGGAATGCTCTGTCCCATGAGACTAGGGCCCTGCGGGACCTGATCTCCTTCCGCGGGGCCTGTAAAACAGAGTTATTCTGCCTGGCCTTCAATCTAGCCTGATCCCCTATTCCTTTTCCCCTTCCCTTTTTTCTGAAGATACCCTTCTGGGTCTCCCTACTGGCCTAGCAATACTAACTTGGGCAGTTAGCCCTGGTGATCCCATTGATGTTTGTTTTTATGCTGTTTCTAGCTGTTTTTTACGTTGTTTTTAATCATTGTATTGTATTTGTTGTTAGTCGCCCTGAGCCCGGTTTTTGGACCGGGAAGGGCGGGGTATAAATAAAAATTTATTATCATTTATTATGAGTTAGGTGAGCCATTGACCTGATTCAGTATAAGGAAGTGGGGAAAATGCATGAAAGGAGAAACAAAAGTTATGATGAATTTTCATGAGACTTTTAAAAAAGGGAAAAGAGACTGATGTGAAAATCTGCAAAAAATGGGGGGAAATGGAAAAATAGGAAATTGAGAGAAACAAAAAATGTCAGATTCACCCATTCCTCTGTGGGTTGGGAGAGAGAGAGAAAGGGAGGGAGGAGGGAGGGAGGGAGGGAGGGAGGGAGAAAGAGAGAGAGAGAGAGAGAGAGAGAGAGAGAGAGAGAGAGAGAGAGAGATTCCTGCCTGCCTGTGAGCTTGGCAAGGATTGGCAAACCCAACCAAAATCTTAACAGCAATAAGGACACCTTGTGACAGGGATGGTGAGGGTGAAAGATTATTTGAGGGATGAAAAGCATTGGGGCATCGGGACTGCATTCTGTGGAAAGCTGCCTTCAGTATTTGAGGAGGGACAATGACTTTTGCATGTTTTGTCAAACGTCGCTTTGTTTTCCCTCAACGAGAAAGCCAGTGATGCGATCTGACTGACCCCTCAGTTAAACCTCCCGGATGGGCAAAGAGAGTGACGCATGCATCCCGAGGCCTATTTGGGTAGGAGAAGGGAATTTAAAAATGGCCTTCTGCCTCCAATTTCCTGGAAATGCCACTGGTTTTTATGATTGACGCACTTTAGGGAGCGAAGAGGCTTAATTTGCTACATGAACATGACACAGAACTCTACAGTAGGAAAAGAAAGAAAGAAAAGAAAAGAAAGCAGTCTGGCACTTTCGATATATGGACATGGCAAAGAGCCCAGCTTGGGGTGGCAGTCGCTATTAAATTACACACTTCTGCTCGGTCAAGCAGGTGGCCTGTAATTAGGCAATTAGCTCCCAACAAGGCCAGTTGTGTAGTCACCCTGAATGGCTGGACAATCCTCTCAGAACCTAGGTGGACAGTACGTGAGGGAAATGAATATATGCACGCAAGACTTCCTCGTCAAAAGACTGCTAACTCTCTCTATTCCAGCGTTCCAAACAGTCTGGAGACTCCAGGCCAGGAAACCCAACCCCTAATCTCAGGGCGAATGAGAAAGACCATCATAATAACACATGTCACAGCCTCACTGTGCCTACCTTGCTTTGGGGTGGGCATTTAGCTGCATTTTATCTGCTTTGGTTTCATTTGTGTGATGCCGCATTGAATTCTGGTCTGGGAGAGAGCCAGTGTGGTGTAGTGGTTAAGAGCGGTAGACGCATAACCTGGTGAACCGGGTTCGCGTCTCCGCTCCTCCACATGCAGCTGCTGGGTGACCTTGGGCTAGTCACACTTCTTTGAAGTCTCTCAGCCCCACTCACCTCACAGAGTGTTTGTTGTGGGGAAGGAAGGGAAAGGAGAATGTGAGCCGCTTAGAGACTCCTTCAGGTAGTGATAAAGCGGGGTATCAAATCCAAACTCTTCTTCTTCTTCTTCTTCTTCTTCAATAAAGATGACAATAAACCCTTAAACTACAAATTCCATAAAAGATCGGCCAGGAATTAAGAAATTTAATTCTTTATTATTATTATTATTATAAAAATTTTATTTATTAATAACATAACATAACATAACTTTACATACATACATACATACATACATACCTTGCTGTCGTGTCCCCAATGGTGACTGTAGCTAGCTGTCAAGAACGCACGCCACTCCGAGAAGTCAGCGGAAGTTGTCTTGAAGTTTATTGTACAGCACACAGAGAAACGTGGAAAGTCCGTGAGGATTCTGAGGAGGCCATCTCAGAATCCCCCTTATGTACACCTTGCCAATTCCCCCCTCCCTTCTGCCCTAAAGGTCCGGGGGTAATCCTCTTCCCCACCCAGGGTGGCTTGGACAAAAGAGTTAACTGCTCTGGTCTACCTGCACCATTCATGGGTGCTTTTTGCATTGTTATTGCGATGCTGCCGGTTCCACCACGCCCGCTGCTGATGGCTCGTTAGCGGTCGTTATCGCCCATTCTGGGGTTGTTTACCCCGCGGGGCATGCCTGGGCGAGGTCGGGCCTTGCTGCGCTCGGTTTAACCCCTGCGCGCCTGGCTCCGCCGTTGCCCCCTTCTCTGGCCCGCTGCATGGTTCCCCTTCCTGGCGCCTGCATGGCGCGACCCTGGCGGACCCCGGTCTATCAGTGTCTAGTCGGGTCGCGACATCTGCATACAACCAAACAATTACATACTTACATACTTATACTTACTCACATTTCTTCCAACCCTCCACCAAAATAAAAAGGGGGAAAAAATAGGTAACAAGTTTAGAGTATATATTTGAAATGATAAGAAAAAGGAGATACTGTAACTGATGAGATTGGAAGTCATGCACAAGGTGAAGGGGGGTGATTTAAGAAATTTAATTCACGTTGGAATGGAAAACAAGTGAATTTCCAACTAAGTTTCTCGTGAGAGTGAGTATTCCCACCCACCCTACTTCTCTGGTTTTCTTGACTCTTCTCTTTACACATAAACTTCCAGAAGCAGAGGTCTAATTTCCTAGACTCATTTCTAGTCTAAGAATCCCATCCCCTCAGGCATGACACCCGGGGCGGACCACACACCCTGCGCCCCCGCTTCCTCCACCAGTGACCATCCATACTCCACTCTGGTCTCAGAGTTACTAACTTAAGGTTACCAGATTTTTTTTCAATGAATCCAGGGACACTTTTCAACTTCAATGGATTTTGTATGGGGACTGATTTGTAAATCCGGGGACTGTCCCCAGGAAACGGGGACATCTGGTAACCTTATACTAACTGCATTCACTCACAAATCCCAGCTACTCCTTTACCAACATTTCATCCTCCTGCTCCCTCTTACCTGAACTTTTGACAGCAAAGCCCCTCCTCCCATCCAGTCACAATGCAAAACAGTTCTCTACAGGTACATTCAAACACGGGGAATGTTGCATTAGTTTTCCTGATCCTAATGCTAGCACTTCAGTCCATTGCTTCCACACTGCAGTACCTTTTGCATTATGGAACAGTCGCTTCCTGACTGGTACAGGCACATATTGCACTAAAGTGCATTGGCACCAGTGGGTGTGGTGTGGCAAAACAAGGAGCATCACTGGACAATGTCTCTACTCCTCCATCCTTTACGCACATGCCTGCTTGGGACCCCCTATGATTTCCTATGAAAACAAATGGAAGGAACTGCATGCAGGTATGCCGCCCCTAATTTCATCACTCCCACAATTCTCTAGGTTAATGGGGTTGCAAATTACCCCCCCCCCCCGGAACTGATGAACACAGAAATGACTAAAACAAAATGAAAAATAAAAAAATTCCTTCCAGTAGCACCTTAGAGACCAACTAAGTTTGTTCTTGGTATGAGCTTTCGTGTGCATGCACACTTCTTCAGATACACTGAAACAGAAGAAGAAGAGTTTTTTGGATTTGATATCCCGCTTTATCACTACCTGAAGGAGTCTCAAAGCGGCTAACAATCTCCTTTCCCTTCCTCCCCCACAACAAACACTCTGTGAGGTGAGTGGGGCTGAGAGACTTCAAAGAAGTGTGACTAGCCCAAGGTCACCCAGCAGCTGCATGTGGAGGAGCGGGGAATCGAACCCAGTTCACCGGATTACGAGTCTACCACTCTTAACCACTACACCACACTGGCTCTCCTTATATATAGTGAGAGGGTGGGAGGGGTATTACTCAGAGGGGTGGTGGGAATGGGTGATAGGCTGATAGCTGTGGGAAACCCATTCCCACCACCCTCTGAGTAATACCCCTCCCCACCCTCTCACTATATATAAGGGTCTGGTGACTTCTGTTTCAGTGTATCTGAAGAAGTGAGCATGCACACGAAAGCTCATACCAAGAACAAAATTAGTTGGTCTCTAAGGTGCTACTGGAAGGAATTTTTTAAATTTTGTTTTGACTATGACAGACCAATCTGTAACAGAAATGACTGCTAAACTTCCACTATTCCAAAAGTCATAGAAAAGCTCAGATATAATACAGAAATTAACAATTAGTGAAATGGAATAAACGGCTATGTGAATGCAGCCTACATCGACTGCAGAACACGTGTGACCACTTGTACTGTATTAGCTTGTCAAGTGTTCAAGAAGGATTTCACCAGTGGCATAATCCCGTTTCACCAGAGCCACCTCCACAATGTGTCTTGTGACGTAAGTGCCTGCAGTGTGTAAATTCAGACGACTGGTCCATGCATTTTTTCCCCTGATCTTCAGGGAAGTGGTTGTGTGTGTGTGTGTGTAGTGTGTGTGATATGTTATTGTGTGTGGTGCAGTTCTTGGTGGAGCTGCCCACTCTACAATGAGAAGATTGTCTAGGTGGATGAGCCTGTGAACCATTTTGCAGCCTCAGGCATGTTTGTTTTGTCTCAGCCTTTGCTTAACAGTTTACACTTTGGAGATGCTCCATGATATGGATTGCTGGTTAATAATGTGTCATTTATTTACATGGGTTTGTGTGTGGGTGCCAGAGCAGAGAAGGTTTGAAACAGCTGTGTGAATGGTAGGGTATCTCTGCCAATGAAAAGGATGCTTCTCCTCATTCTTGTCTGTATGAATGGACCCAGAAACATTTCGTCATAGGGGAAGTGGACATAATGGCTTGCTCCTTGTAGCCCAGGTGGAGAGGGGACATGACAGCCCTCTTCATATACTTGTAGGACAGTTGCATAGAAGAAGAATACCAAGATTTGTTCTTTGCTGCCCAGAGGACAGAGCTAGACCTTATGTTACAGGAGGCTACATTTCAGTTGAGCATTCGGAGAAGCTCCTTGATGGTAAGAGCAGTTTGACAATGGAATCGCTAACTGGAGAGGTGGTGGGTTTTGTTCCGAACTGGAGGTCTTCAAGAAGAGGTTGTACAGCAGTTGCAGGCGACCATTGATTTTCCAGATGTTGCTGAACTACAGCTCCCATCATCCCTGGTCACTGGCCATTCTTTCTGGGACTTATGGGAGTTGTAGTTCAGCAGCTTCAGGAGGACCTGCTGTACAGCTGTCTCCTTGCAATACTCTCTTTTCCATGCACAGAGCAGAGGGTTGAACTAGATGGTGTACAAGGAGCCTTTCAACTCCACGATTCTGTGATGTCTGAAAAATCCTCTGCATTCTCTAGAATGCAGTAGAAGCCATTGGTGGCTACCTGGTTTCATTTGGGTACCATGATGGTTTATTTCAAGGCTGATTGATGACTACAGCATTTGCTTATACTTATCTTGACACTTGCTTCTTTCGATAGCAGCTAGCAAATTTAGTTCAGTTAGCTTTCGGGAATGACACCTGGGGGCTGTGATTCTGACATGTTTATTCAGCACTGGCACCAGACTTCAATGGGGGCCCTTGGTGTGGTGCCAGCGTTGTTTCTCCACTGTCCAACACACACACACACACACACACACAGTGAGGTTCGGGCCCAGCCCTGTTTGCAATGTCTGGCTCTGCATGTTTTTCTGCTACCGACGCCATTCACTGCCCTCCACAGGGGCTTCAGTGTTGGGTGGGTGCTGGTGATTTTGAATGGGAGCTAAGCTCAGCTGCCATCCACGGGGGCTGCCTGCCATCTTAAGCGACCCCAAACGCATCACCCTAGACCAGTGATGGCTAACCTTGACACTCCAGATGTTTTGGGACTACAACTCCCATCATCCCTGACCACTGATCTTGTTAGCTAGGGATGATGGGAGTTGTAGTTCCAAAACATCTGGGGTGTCAAGGTTAGCCATCACTGCCCTAGACCATAGATCTTTGAAATCAATACATTTCATAGATCTGTGTGCCAGCGTGTGACGTTTTGGGTAACCCAAAATGGTAGGTGGCCACTGCAGATGAGCTTGGCTCCCATTCAAAGGAGGCAACACTGTCTGCTGTGATGGGTTGAGTGCTGAGTAGCATCATGGCTGGGGTAAGCTGGCAAATGGGCGCTCCAAACTATTGGGGCTCTCAGAACATTGCCTGACCTGGCCTGCCACTTGTGATGGCCCTGCTGTTAATAGCTCCCTTAGATATGAACCTTAAGTTCCTTCCCTCTCTCTCTCTTCCTTGTTTTGCAGCTCTAATGGGAAATCGGTCACATGGGCCCAGAACGAGAAGAGCACAAGCAGGGGAGCCCACCTCTGGCAGAGGCTTTCCGTTCATATAAACAAGAAGGAGAACCCCAACCAAACGGCCGTGATCAAGCCTTTCTCCAAAAGCACAGCCAGCAGCCAGAGCAGCGGCAGCAGCGGCGCCACACTCACCGTCCCGCTCCCAGAGTCCGGTGCCAAAACGCTTTACGACGTCTCCGAAGCAGAGGAGCACTACCCGGCTCAGTACCGAGCTCAGACCCCTTCCCCTATCAGCACCATCAGCCAGAGGACCGCCTCGCTCAGCCGGACGGAGGACGACGTCCCGACGTTCCAGACAGAGCAAACCCAGAGGAGCAGCTCCTCCCAAGGCTCCCTGATGGAGCAGATCAGCAGCGTGGTGACCCGCTTCACTGCCAACATCAGCGAACTCAACTCCATGATGCTCTCCACCACCACGCCAGGAGCCATGGTAACCACCCCTCTGTGCTCTTCCTACCTGATCCCGAGAGAAATCCAGCTTCCTACCACCATGACGACGTTTGCGGAGATCCAGCCTCTCCCTGCCATCGAGGTCAACGGCGCGTCTCAGTCGGCCAGGAAGCCATCCTGCGGCAGCGTCAAAGAGGGCCCTTCGGCAGGCACACCAGCAGCGCCAAAGCCAGACCTCGAGGAGTTGGTGGCTTTGACGCCTCCCTCCCCCTTCAGGGACTCTGTCGACTCCGGGAGCGCTTCGCCCAGTTCCCCGGCCTCCGAATCCGCCCTGTGTATCCCCTCTTCGCCAAAATACGATTCGCTTATGATAAGAGATTATGCTCAGAGTTCTTCTTCTTTGTGAATGTAGCTCACGCTCAACCTTGGATCTCTACAGCTTCAAGACAACGGAGACGGGAGGCCAACCCTCCGAGATCTCCAGTGTTTACAGACACAAATGAGAGTATTGGGTCACCTCGAATCAATAATAAAACACGGAAGCAGGAAAGGGAAAGACGAGTTACGCTCTTTAAACACACACAAAATAAAATAAAAAACTGTTAGCAGATCTTTGTGGCCTTAAAAACATGGGCTTTTAAATGAGATGAAAAAAACTGCACCTATCTTTGAGGGCTTATAAGGAGTCTCTTAAATCACATACCAAGTGCTTTGCATTAGTATATAACAATGAACCGTCGACAACGCATATCGAAGACAGAGTGTGAAAAGGAAGGTTGTTATGTTTGTTTACTTGGATTCCTTAACCCAGAAGTGAACCTTGACCTTTTATCAAGATAACGGAAGACCAAAACGTTGAATGTACATTTTCTAAGAGACTTCAGATCTGGGACCAAAACAAATCCAGCTCCTTTTTTTGGTTCAAGGCATTTGTTTGGGTTTTTTTAAATGAAGATCTCAGCCAATAGTCACCTGTTCTCTCTAACTGCTAACCATTTTTTTTTTTTTTGGCTAAAACGTTATGTGTACATGGCAGTCCTCTGCGTGTTGACAGACGTAAGTTGATGCATTGCAGCAGACGACTGCAGTCACAGAGGGCTTTCCAAATGACTTCTCATCCGACAGATTTGTTTATGAGGAAAAGTAATAATAATCTCTTCAGTTAAGTATCTAAAAGAATTTTTTTTTCTTTGTTAACATTGGATTCACCTCCAGAGCGACAAAATTCCAGGAGGATTTTCCTGACTATTTCACCGTGTTGCCAACCAATAATGGAGTAGCAAAAAAGAAAATTAATAATAACAATATTAATAATAATATTTTATGGAGTACTGTTTTGTAATTCCCTTACCAGGGCAAATGTTGAGGTGAATATTCTCTTTATAGCGACGTCGTGGAGCTATTATAGCATAGCTGTGTTTCCCAAGTGAAATCCACACATTTTTATGGAAATTCTTACATTAACATTGCCAGTTTGAAATTTTTACCAGGCTCAAGGGTCTTTTAGTCATAAGGAAAGGGGTCAGTTGTCTGATATTGTTCTCGAGGAGCAGGGAAGGGCCATAGCTCAGTGACAGAGCATTGCTTTGCATATAGAAGGTCCCAGGTTCTAGGGCTGGAAGAGAACCCTGTCTGAAATCCCAGAAAGCTGCTGCCAATCAGTGTAGACAATACTGAGCTAGGAGGACCAATGGGACTGACTCAGTATAAGGCAGCTTCCTGTGTCCCTATGAGTTGCTGCTCTCAGAGAGGTGGGTCTCCCTAGGGAGATGTGGACAGTTGTCAGGGGAGGTGGGACATCCTTCCCGGTCCCTCCCAACATGTCTTTGAATTGGGAGAGGTGAGTGCAAGCTTACTGCTCTGCCAATCAATTGCAACTGCAATTTGAGAGGCTGCATGCCCTTTCAGGATTAATTCTCGGTACTGTTTGGCCAATGGGGCAACCATCAGTTTTTCACAGATTTTAGGCTTTCTTTCCTTTATAGAGATGATGCACACAAACACACCAACGTTTTCAGGGTCTTAAAGCAGGCAACCGATTCATGATGTGACTTTGCTCCCTCTGTCCTCCTTCAGTCTCCTGGATTGTGGGTCATGCACAAGAATGAGCAATGGCGGGAGGGAAAGCCGTGGGTTACCTCTCTGGCATGGCGGGCTGCTTCTCATTATTATGCCATCGCATTGGAAGTTTCTTGAAACTGCTTACGCAGCCATCGCTTTTGGGTGTGCCATTTGCCATGTGGATTGGGGAAATGGCAGGCACGTGCATGTGATCATTATGGGGTGGGTTGCCAAGCTAGGTCCAGATCAAGGCATTGGTTTTGTTGCTGGAGAAGTGGAACGGCATCCCCATCGAGATGTCTACCTCCCCTTTGGTGAGATCAAAGCCCTCTTCATTCTTACGTTCTCCATTTAGAGAACATACATGTGAGTAAGTGCGAGTAGGGGAAGACCTGCTTCTGACCATGGAAGCATCTTGCCATTATGACTCATAGCCATTGATAGACTTGCCCTCCTTCCTTCTATCTAATCCCCTTCTCAAGCTGACCAGTCGGTAGCCATCACTAAATCTTGTGGTAGCTATTTGCTATGTGAAGAAGTTATTTCATTTGTATCTTTCGGCCATGTTTATTTGTTCTGGATAGCTCTGGGAAATTCAGGGCGATCCACCACGCGGAGGCAGGGCCATCTGCTGCACAGGGGGCGGGGCGATCCTCCACTCGTGGCTGCAGCTGTGGCGGTGCGATCCTCCACTCGCCGGGGCGGACGGATCCTCCACTCGCAGCTGCAGTGGGGGAGGTGCAATCCTCCACTTGCAGCTGCAGCAGCGGCGTGATCCTCTGCATGTGGCTGCGGTGGTGCGATTGCGGTGGCGGCTCACACTGCCGCGCCCAGGGGCAGCGGTGCAAGCCCCACTGGGGTTGTCTTTTTGTCACCCCCCTCAGAGATGGCACCCGGGGTGAGCCACCCGCCCCTGCCCCCTTCCTCCGCCAGTGCACCCACTACTCACCCTTGGTCCAGAGCCATAGCTGAGTGATAGACCATCTGCCTTTCAAGCAGAAGGTCCCAGGTTCAGTCCCCAGCATCTCCAGGTGGGGTTGGTGGAGACGCCTTGCCTGAAAAACTGGAGAGGCGCTGCCAGTCAGTGCAGACAATACTGAGCAAGATGGACCAATGGCCTGATTCAGTGTAAGGCAGATTCCTATGTTTCGCCACTGGTACAGGGCCCCTTAGGCTGAGAAAGTTTCCCCAACCTGGATCAGGTTTTGTTCGCAACAGATTATCCCAGCAGGTTATGGGCACCTTCTGTCTTTTTCTTGGGTGGGTGGGACGAAAGAGGATATGCGGTGCACCTCTAAGCCATGAATCAAAGTTCCCAGTGAGGTGACGAAGGAGGAACATAGGGAAGGACAGCTCCAGGGTGCTTTTCTTCCCCCCCCCCCAAGAGCAGGATATAATCTGCCAGAGCACAAGGGTAAGGGACAGCTCCTTTTTTGTTCTGGAAGGTAACTCACATAGAGTTGGAAGGGGCCTCAAGGACCATCTAGTCCACCCCCTGCAATGGTGAATGAGGTGATGACGAGGCTTTCAAGTTTTACTGCTGTTTGTGACGCTTCAGCACAGAGGAACTCAGAGAGTAAGGGAGATGACTGAGCAGGTGCTAGATACTCTTCCTTTCCCCTTCTAATGGAGTTCATCCTCGGTACTACAAGTGTAAACAGTAGCATTCCTTTTTGCAAGATGGTTTACATGGTTGATTAAAGGCTAAAAGTTGCATTTCAGCTGGCTGAAGATATTTTCCTAAAGCTCGGTGTGTTTTACAAGTTCAGCCTTTGCTATTAGAAGGAAGCGCCGCTGCATTCAATGGTGCCTACTCCCAGGTAACTATGCACAAGACTGTAGTCATGTTGCAAAAAATAATAAACCCGTAATTTTTAAAAATGATTTATTAAATTTATACACTGCCCTTCCTCTGAGCATCACAGAGCAGTTTCCAATGCCATAGTAACAAAAAAAAAACATATCTTATTGTCCTCGCTAGCTAGGAACCATATTAGGGTTCCAACAGGTGTCACTATAATCTCCTCTACGTTAAAACAAACTACACATCCCTGCTGGTTTCAAATGGCCACATTTCCAAATCTATTTTAAAAAAAAAATCTCTATATTAAGTAATGCATGTGAGAGATTTAGAACATCCTGCAGCAAAGCTCATGTCTTGTGGCTGGATTACACAGGGTTGTGTACCAAACTCTTAAGTTTGAAAGAATTGGCTCTCTGGGGGAGGCAGTGGGGAGGTCAGCATGGTGCAAACACCCCGGCAGGAGATTGGCTCCGCTGCTGCTTTGCACCATGCTGACCTCCCCACCAACTCACCCCTCTCCCTCCCAGTAAGCAATAGCAACCCACCTGCTGGCTCCACCCCATCCAGGGAGCAGCTTCTGGCAGTTCTGAATGTGCAAATGGGCTTAACTGGAAGAGCACTATACACGTGTGTCCTCACACACATGGTGATGGGGTGATGATAGGGACACTTTCTCTGTAGCATTCAATGATGCTCGTTCATACACTGAACGAATGCTGCAGTCTATGAACATCTATGAACCAGCCCTCAGAAACTAATTATCTAATCCAGGACTCCATGTATGCTTCACTGCACACACAGAGGTCCTACAAAATCTCTGCTTCCTTTTGCATGCTCTGAGCTGAGCCCTCAGTTGAAATTCCCTATGTCCAGCAGGGCAGCGAGAGGCAATCATGTAGAGAAAGACTGGGTTATTTATTGCTACCTGGAAATTTAATAGAATCATAGAATTTTAGAGTTGGAAGGGATCGTCTAGTCCAGGGTTTCCCAAACTTGGGTCTCTAGCTGTATTTGGACTACAATTCCCATCATCCCTGAGCATCCCTGACCCTGCTAGCTAGGGATGATGGGAGCTGTGGTCCAAAAACAGCTAGAGACCCAAGTTTGATAAACCCTGATCTACCTGTGGTGCAGAAATGTCCCACACAGAGAATCGAACCTGCAGCCTTGGTGTTAACAGCACCACTCTCTAACCAATTGAGCTGCCCAAGCAAATTGGAGTCCTTTTTTCTATAACACACACACACACACACACACACACACACACACCGCACTGGGAGTGTACATACCATGAGATTAGCTAAGATTAAGCAATTTGCAAACTGGCTCAGAAATTCTAATGTCAAATGTCAACATTTCAAATGTAGACTTTCTGGAACGTGGCTTATTTTTGTTAAGATTGTAAATGCAAATGCAAGTACCTATATACAGGAACAGCAGGGGTGCACATTGAAGAGCTGTGGTACTCATGTACTCATTTTTAGGAAGGTCTCAGATTTTGATACAAACTGCAGGTTCAGAATTCGCTAAGAAACACAGGAGGTTAGCGAATGAGCTCTGAAAGCAGAATTTTAGAACGGGGATGTTGCTGTGGCTGTCTTTCCTGAGTTGCGAATTCTGAATTGATAAAACGTGTTTGAGTTTCACATTTTCATAGTGGCTCTTAAGGGAAAAGGCACTTTTCACAGCATATGCAAATACTTTGTGAAAGTCTCCTTTCAGAAAAACCTGTCAAGTAAATAGTGATGGGGAAACGATATTCAGTTCCATCTGCACTTTAACATGAAACTCCATACTTCTCACTTTCCCAAAACAATGTGTGAAACAAAATGCAATGATCCATTGAAATTCTTGCTTTTCCAAATTTTGCCGTGTAGTTTTCAATTCATAATATATACAAATATGTGTACATTAGGGGAACGTGTACATCAGTAAAGATAACATACACAAACGCATTAGGGATACTTATTTAATAATAATAATAATAAAAGGTATAACCAGAGAAATTTGCACTAAAATCCTGATAGATTTTTCATGAGAAGTTTTTTTTTAAAAAAAAAAATCATCATCATCAAAACAGATAAAAAAATTGTGGGGAATGGAATTTAAGACTGGGAAAATGAGAAGTGGAAAATGAAGAATTTGTCCGTCGCTACAGGTAAACTAGAACATTCCACTTCTGCTCCTTCAGCCAACGATTTTGCCTCAGGGTATAGATAGTGGAGAGAGAGAGAAAGCTGTCTGAGGCTGAAGAAGGAAAGGGAGGAAATAGTTGAAACATGTCAAAGGATGTGGAAATAAAGTCGTCAGAAATAAGGGTTCATTGAGGATCCAGGGGAGCTAAACCAGTGCTCAAGATTGGCCATGCTTTATTTCTCTTGGAAATGGTGTGTGCGTGTGTATGTGTGGCAATGGGAGTTCAGTTTGCTGGTCCACATGGCCGACAGTTTGGCAGGGGACAAACCCAGGATGATCAGTCCACCCAGGGAAAGAAAAGGTGAAGAGGTCCCTCGATTTCCCTAGCATGCATTCTGCACACTTGATAGTGTGCTAGAGCACCCAACCGGCAGCATGGGGCAATTATCACGGGGCAATTCTCTCCAAGCGCGCCCTAGAAGCTCCTGGTTCTATTGGAAGTTTCCTGATTCACAACCCAGGACTTTCACCCCAACAGCTGAAATCCCCTGGGGAGGGCACCTGCCAGGCATCTGACCAGCTTTGATAGAGTTATGCCACATTGCTTTTTTGTAACAGCTTTTTCTTGCACCCAAGCTACTGAAATCTCTCCAATTTTATACTGTGGAAGAAAAAAAAGTATATAATATCTATATGTAGTTCGAAGCAAAAACGAAACAAAATTACAGATCAGCAAAGGGAACTAATATATATATATAGCTATATATATCCATTTTGGTGAGGAATTCGTGTGTGCATGACTGAGTCTACCTTGTCTAATAAGAGGAGTGCAACAATATCAGAGACAGTGTCGCCTGCTAAATGCCAACTCACTCTGATCTGCCAAATGTGAACAAATATACTATGTATATTATGTGTACTAATAGAATTCAATGGCAGCTGATGGTGA
This sequence comes from Darevskia mixta, assembly GCA_034641385.1. NCBI lineage: Eukaryota > Metazoa > Chordata > Lepidosauria > Squamata > Lacertidae > Darevskia > Darevskia mixta. The sequence goes on along the minus strand of JAWWNH010000137.1, from coordinate 2,517,394 downwards.
TATTTGTATAATTAGACATTTGTATAGGGTATCAACGTTTTAGAGAGATGGTGCCAATTCTAAACAATATTACGTGGGCTACAAGTGCTTGTAATTCTTTCTTTTTTTAATTTGCTAATAACTTATTATGATAACTTTGTTTTGGGACATTCTGTGAGTGTTTGGGGTTATTTTTTTCTTTTTTTAAAAAAAATACTTCTTTTAAAAAAAAAACGTTGTTGCCGCTTTAAAATTATTAAAACAAATAGAGAATGTAAAGTTATTCTTTTGATGTGAACCGAGACGGAGTTTTTCATTAAAGACAATACGAAACCTTAACCTTTCTACCTGCTCTGTTTTTGCTTTCTTACTTGTACAAAAGGAGGGAGAAGAAGTGTAATTTATTTTAAGCATCTTAAGGAAATACATTTGCTTGTTTCTCGGTTGCTTACATCATGTTATAGTTGGTGTTTATGTAGAGTTGGGTACTTTTTGAACAGTATTAAAACAAAAACTGTGATATGAACCCAGCTTTGATTGGTCTTTCAAATGCCGTTGTCTCTGCTGACTTCCCCCACCCTCACCCCCACCCCAAGTGGGTCACCGTAAGACAACCACCCAAACACATACACAGAAGGTTTCTGCCAGCGAATCGCCAATCAATGTGTAGCGGCTGCAATAGTGTTCCATGTGAGAACTAGTACTAATTGTCCAAGACAGGGAATCTCCCAGTAGCTATCTAAAGCCATTTGCACATAACAGTCCATGTAGAATGTAGGCAGCCTATATACAGAAATGAGCAAACCAGTGATATTTTAGGGCACAGGCTAGCAGGCAGGGCCCATTACTTACATCATGGGAGCCTACACAACACAAAACACTGTAATAATAATAATAATAATAATAATAATAATAATAATAATAATTTTATTTATACCCCGCCCTTCCCAGCCAAGACCGGGCTCAGGGCGGCTAACACCGATAAAATCACAACAAAACATACAAAACAATCAATTAAAATACAGGTTAAAATACGATTTAAAGTTTAAAATGCAGACTCATTTTTAAGTAGCCCACCAATCAAATCATAAAGGAATGAAACATCAGGGTTAAACTGAAACCAACCCAAAGGCCAGGCGGAACAGCTCCGTCTTGCAGGCCCTGCGGAAAGATGCCAAATCCCGCAGGGCCCTGGTCTCTTGTGACAGACCGTTCCACCAAGTCGAGGCCAGTACTGAGAAGGCCCTGGCCCTAGTTGAGGCCAGCCTAGCATCCTTGTGGCTCGGGACCTCCAAAATGTTATTATTTGAGGACCTTAAGGTCCTACACGGGGCATACCAGGAGAGGCGGTCCCTTAGGTACGAGGGTCCTAGGCTGTATGTAGGTTTTATTTTATTTGTTTTTTATCTTATATTTTGGAAATGTACATCCAGTTTTTTCCACGGCCAGTCTAGCCAGCTTCTATATGGCCCCATTTGTATTATACATTTAAAGAAGTATCATACCACAGCATCCTGGGAACTAGGGGTGCCAGCTTGAATGAAGTATTAGGGGGGCCCAGGTAAGCCCCACCCCACATAACAAATCACATGACATGACACACATACCTCGTTTGAATAGCAATGCACGTTAACTTTGAGGGGGCCTGGCCCTTTCATTGGAATATTTGGGGAGCTGCCCCCCCACTTGGCACCCCGGTTGGGAACCATAGTGCTCAGAGTTGTCAGGAACCCCCTCACCGTACTACAATTCCCATAGCTCCTTTTGAAGAGGGATTAATCTTTAAATCACTCTTAAAATTGTAGCTCTGTGAGGGGAACGGGGGTCTCCTAACAACTCTCAGCACCTATAGTTTCCAGGATCCTTTAAAGGAAGCAATGGCTGTTTAAAGCAGTACAATAATGCTTTAAATGTACAGTGCAGATGGGATTTAACAGAAACGGGAAGAGGAAACCAGCCTGTGGCCTCCAGGAGCAGAATGTCGTAAGCTAGCCCTGCGGAACATAGAAATGTGTATGGACTGAGTGGGCATTTCAAAGGGCTGGGCCCATAGCTGTCTGACCTCCATATAAGAAGATGAATTCTTATACGGTAGAGTCACTATGCTAGTGTCCCAGCAGATGGGTTGCTATTGCTTACAAGAGGGAGGTGGTGGGGAGGTCAGCGCGTTGCAAATGCACCGGCAGAAGGTTCTGCGGGTGTGTTTGCACCACATCCACCTCCTTGCTGCCTTGCCGCTTCTCCTCTTCTCTCCAATAAGCAACGGTGGCTCATCTGCTGGGAACTTAGTGTGGCCTCTCCATCCTCCTCCATGCAAATGTGGGCTGCTTTCTGGGGATTTTATTTTTCTTTCTGCTCACTCCTACAATTGCACTTATTGCTATTGATTTGTGTGTGATTGGTGTTTCTTTGTGAGCCATCTTCCATCAGGGGAGAGCCAATTCACGCTTCCTTTCTCTTCAAAGCTTTGAACAGATGCAATCCTTCATTCTATTAGCACTGCTGAGCTACAGCATCTCGCATGAAAGACATAGCTGGGAGTTTACAGGTTTGGGGGTTGTTTGTTTTTAAGTGTCCTGTTATTCCTCCTGGACCTCAAGCAAACAGGGTTCCAGGGTAAGCTTGCCCCTGAAACAGCAGGCGCACAGCCTGGGAGTCATATTGGACTCACAGCTGTCCATGGAGGCGCAGGTCAATTCTGTGTCCAGGGCAGCTGTTTACCAGCTCCATCTGGTACGCAGGCTGAGACCCTACCTGCCCGCAGACTGTCTCGCCAGAGTGGCGCATGCTCTAATTATCTCCTGCTTGGACTACTGCAATGCGCTCTATGTGGGGCTACCTTTGAAGGTGACCCGGAAACTGCAACTAATCCAGAATGCGGCAGCTAGACTGGTGACTGGGACTGGCCACCAGAACCATATAACACCAGTCCTAAAGGATCTTCACTGGCTCCCAGTACGTTTCTGAGCACAATTCAAAGTGTTGGTGCTGACCTTCAAAGTCCTAAACGACCTTGGCCCAGTATACCTGAAGAAGCGTCTCCACCCCCATCATTCAGCCCGGACACTGAGGTCCTCCTCCGAGGGTCTTCTGGCGGTTCCCTCACTGTGAGAAGTGAGGTTACAGGAAACCAGACAGAGGACCTTCTTGGTAGTGGTGCCCGCCCTGTGGAATGCCCTCCCTTCAGGTGTCAATGAGATAAAGAATTACACAACTTCTAGAAGGCATCTGAAGGCAGCCCTGTATTGGGAGGTTTTCAATGCTTGATGTTTTATATTTTTAGATATGCTGTAAGCCGCCCAGAGTGGCTGGGGAAGCCCAGCCAGATGGGCGGGGTATAAATAATAAAATTATTATTATTATTATTATTATTTCCTCCATTTTATCCCACACTACAGAGTTCTCTTCATCACATTTTATGTTCACATCATCCCTGTAAGGTATGTTAAGCTGAGAGACTGGCCCAATGCCATGCATTGAGATGTGTAGGAACACAATCAATGCTTGGCCACACTTGGCGGCAATTACCCATATCGTGTTGAGCTAAAACGTACATTGGAGGCCTTCGCCCTCCTGTCTGGAGACCATGGCACTCAATTAGTGACATTCTGTAATGTTGACAAATATGCAAATATTTCCCTTTGTCAAGGTGATGAAAACAGAGAGGAAATGTGGGACCAGAGCAGAGAGTCGTTACCGGATTAATGCAGTGTATCTTCATTAGCAAAGTCGGTCAGGCATCCTCCCTAGAATACTTGATCAGGCCCCTCGTGCAAAGCCACATACAAGACGGCCTCTTATTTAATCGGAAGTAGCTCACAGGGCATTTGAGCAGTTGGCAGGAAACCAAATAGATATTCTGAATTTAATGTTGCTCATGCAAAATGCAGGTAGGAAACAAGTGGATTCTATCTGCTATCACCCCCATCGAGATGGACAGTGCTTGGGAATGATTTGAGCTGTGATCCAGCATCATTTGGAAAGCAGTAAGTTCTCCATCTGGATAGAGAGAAGCTTTACTCCTTCTGTCATAATCAATGGTGTAGTAGCCTGGGGTCCCAGGGCAGTTGTGGTGGTATTCAGACCTATTCCTACCATGTTTCTCCTAAAATAAGACGTAGCCATAAAATAAGCTGTAGCAGGATTTCTACGCATTTTTGAAATATAAGCCATACCCCGAAAATAAGACATAGTGGTGCTGCGCCTCTCCCTTAAGACAGCCTAGATAGGCATGGCTATGCAGCGTACCGACACGGAGTGGTTAAAATAAGACATCCCCCGAAAATAAGCCATACTGTGTTTTTTTGAGGGGGGGGAAATATAAGACTGTGTCTTATTTTAGGAGAAACACGGTATTTCTTCCTTGTCTCCAGCATCCTACAGCCACCCAATCCACATTAAAGGGGAGGTTTTTTAGCCACTCTATGCTCCAAAACTAAGCATTTAGGAAACACTGAAAATACTATAGGCACATGAAATCACAGGCAGGACTTGAAATAGAAGTAAAGGAATGAGAATGATAAAGGAATGGAATGCAAGATATATGTTATAGGAAAAGGTATTGCATTTAAAGTAGTAGATAAATGATTTGAACAGAAACATCATGGAAGTAAGGATGGGAAGTCAAAACGTTATGGAAACTGAATTGAATTTGTTAAATTGTAGGAAAGTCAATTTAAAAAACTGAGGGGACAGAAACCACAAGTTGCCCCAGTTTCAAGAGAATGGTGAGCAAGTCCTGCTACATAAAATGGAAAACACAACTTAAGTCACTCTGAAAGAAGGTATTGGCATGTGCACACTGCACATAAAAAAGTAGATCTAGCTGAAAAGGCAGCACATGGAGACACACATTGCAACGACTCCTTAATTATCATTACTGCATAATTATAAGATTATTGAATCATGGGTGGAGCGGTAAGGGTTGCAGTTGCATCCCCTCCAACATTCCCCTGATGAACATTGGGATGCGTTTCTTTTGGTGCCCTGGCCATTGGTCATGTGACTGGGGCTGATTTGAGTTGGAGTCTAGCCTGTTTACCGGGCTTAGACCTATGACAGCATGGGCAAGCCGTATGATGACCATGCTATTGAAACGTTTTAGGAATTGGAATGCCTGAGAAATTCTCGGACAAACAGATTGGAGCGGCAAGCCCTGCACCAATATTCTGTCTTTAATTCAGCCTCGCCTATGCCGAAATAATATATTCCAGATTGCACGCATTCTCATTATAGGAGAGAAACTGTCGATGACGCTGAGCTACTATAGCATAAGGTTGTGCAATGAACTCATGCATTTACGCAATTCATAAAGGATTTTATGCCATCATAACTCCTAAGAGCCTTTTCTCTAGTTGCGCAGCATAATAATTAAGCATTAAACGTTGGGCTGACAAAATGTCTTGGAGGCTCATTTACGTTGGTCAGTGCTAATATGATTCTTTCAGTTCATAGGCAGGAATATTTCCTGTGTGAATTAATTGATTTCCTTGTCATCATTGGGATTCAGCGCCATAAAATGATCAAATCTGACATTTAATCCTGGTTACATTGAAAATGTGTTAACATTAGCAGGGAATTAGGTCCGGCCGAGACTTTAGCAGTTCTTAATTAGGTGAGGTGGTAACCATCACAGATAAATCTGTTTAATGCAATACCTATGACAAGATGCTGATTCATTAGCGACATGCGATAGCAGCAATTTATTAATAATCTTAGCAGGAGGCATGTGGGTCGCCAAATAAAATGAATAATGTGTTTTGGGGGAAATGAGATCTTTAAAATTCCACACTTGACAGCCCTTATTGTGATCTTCTTTCTGTGCATGAAAAGTGTATGTGCACCTCCATGAAAACTGAATACTGTAGTTGGAACACACATCACATTTGATCAAGTTAGAGCATGGTGCTGACAGCTGCATATTTCTGCATTGCAGAGGGTTGGACTAGATGCTCCTCAGGGTTCCTTCCAACTCTACCATTCTGTGATTCTATGAGGAGAAATCAACCAGGCAACTGATAACTGGCAGAGTGGAGAATTGGCTGGAGGAAAGGTATCCCTGCTCCCCCATGCAGCCCGGCTGACCTCTGTTAGTCTCCTGCCAGAATGATGCCAGTATCGTTCAACTTGTGCAAAGCACTCCTGTTTGCCTGCCAAATGTGTGGGTGAGTGGAGCCTGCAGAAAGACCTGAAATGGGGCTTTCCAGAGGCAAGGCAGACCTGAGCCAGCCTGGGATCCATTGGATGCTGAGCCCACCCCACTGCTATTACATAACAGCATTGGGTCCAGTCCAGTACCCAATTGTCATGCAAGCTCTAGGCTGATGAAGTGACCTGCCTCCCCACAACGTCTGCCTCTTCTGGAGTGCATAAAATAATTTGCACACAAAGAACGTGCTTAAGCAAACATACCCCTGTATCCCGCTCCATCCAGCTTCTCCTTCTTTTTCTGCTGCTCTGGGAGGGTGCCCTCCCAAGTTTCAGATGGGGGTGCTCAACATTCCTTCCTCTGATTGCTTAGCAGCAGCGATTAAGTGTCCTTAGCAATGGTGCTGCCTGCACATTTTGCTCTCTAACTTTCTTCAGAAATGTCCAAATTAATTTAAAAAAAAAATGTTAAGAATCTGAAACCCCTGCTGGCATGGAGCCCAGCACACAGGTGCCCCTTCTACCTTCTGCCAAAGGCGGATTCTAAGTAGGTGACTTGTCTCTGAAGCAATTTGCATTTATCTTCCTCAGCAATATAATAGCCACTGCAACAGTGAAGCAACAGGCCAAAGTATTATTTGCTGTGCTGATAGGTAGCATCCTTAAAAGGGGAGGGAGAGAAGCTCCGCACCATGAGATCGTGTCCAAGAAAATAAACAGTTTGAGCTCAGTGTATTGTGTGTCTCTCTCTCATGTTTTGTGCTCTTTTCATGTCTCATTTTGTGTGCTTTTCTCAAGGTCACAGTGAGAGCTGGTGCATTTCAAAGGAGCCAATAAAAGAACCCAAAAACAATGGATCGTAAGGAAGAGACAGATATCCTCCCCAAAATATATCTCTGAGGGAGCTGTGGGTGTTTTGTAAAATGACTTTTTTTTCTTTTTAGTCTGCTCTAAGGGCCATCTTGCTTTACACAGCAGTTGTTTACTGTATCATAGAATTGTAGAGTTGGAAGGGATCCTGAGGGTCATCTAGTCCAACCCCCTGCAATGCAGGAATTTCACCTAAAGGATCCCTAAGAGATGGCCATGCAGCCTCTGCTTTAAAACCTCCAAGGAAGGAGAGTCTACAACCTCACAGGGGGAGCCGTTACCAAATCCCCTTTTCTCTAAACTAAACAGGCCCTAATGCTGCACCCTTTTCTCGTGTGGGAGTTTCTCCATCCCTTCGATCGTTTTGGTTTCTCTTTTCTGAACCATACAGTGACCAGGTGCAAAAGGAGGCCAATGTGTTTACCATGGAACCTTGTGGATATTTAGCCCCAGGGGAAAAAATGGCACTTCCCTGGGAAGTCAAGAGAGAAATAAATTATCCTCCTTTGTCATGCTATAAAGAGAAGCCAAGCCAGTTTCATTGCATCTGCAGAGCTGTGTCTTCTCTTCCCTGGATGTTGCTTCCTCCTCACAAAATTGATTTCTCACATCTTCCCATCTCCTCTCCTCGGCTCCTGCTTGCATGCTGGGCTGCCGAACGTGCCCTGTAACCATGATCAGTCTGACTGTGAACTTTCCACTGTGAAATGTTTTGTCCTTTGGTGAAATCACCAGATACGGAGCCGCGATTTACCCACAGCGGAGGGTCCAGCTACACATTACAAACAAAGCTTCTGGGCTCTGCCAAAAGCTGCCAAGGGGGACATTCGTGCCATGCACTACTTTAAACAATCATTGCTTCCCCCAAAGAATTCTGGGAGCTGTAGTTTGATAAGGGTGCTTAGAGCTGTTAGGAGGTTCCACACAGTGCTACAGTTCTCAGAGGGATTTAACAACCAATTCCTCTTCCATGGGAACTCTGGGAAATGTACCGTATTTTTCACTCCATAGGACGCACCTGGCCATAAGACGCACCTAGTTTTTAGAGGAGAAGAGGGGGAAAGCCCCGTTTTGGGGGGGATCAGCTCACAGTTGTGCAGCTTCTTTTACAAAGGGGAAAAGCCCCGTTTTTTTGAGGATCAGCTCAAAGTTGTGCAGCTTCTTTTCAAAGGGGAAAAGCCCATTTTTGAGGATCAGCTCAAAGTTGTTGAGCTTACTTTGCAAAGGGAAAAAATCCTGTTTTTATGGGGTTCAACTCACAGTTCTGCAGCTTCTTTAGAAAAGGAAAGGGAGCCGTTTCTATAGTTTCCAGACAGATAATCTAATCAGCCAGTCACATGTTGCTGGGGAAACAAACAGCCTCCGTCTGCAGAACATCCAACAATGGAGGCCTGGGCAAGGGGGCGGGGCCGGAAACAGAGCCAGAGATCGACCACACATTCACTCCATAAGGCGCACAGACATTTTCCCTTACTTTTTAGGAGGAAAAAAGTGAGTCTTATGGAGCAAAAAATGCAGTAGCTCTGTGAGGGAAATGGAGATCTCCTAACAATTATCAGCACAAGTTACAGCTCCCAGAATTCTTCAGGGGAAACCAGGACACTTTAAAGTGGTATGAAGCTGCTTTAAATGCATGGTGTGAGTATTGCCTAAATGTGGGTGACATGTCATTTGCTCCTGAGTGCCGACCCAGGATGGGTTGTACAAGCAGCAGTAGCCAGCAAATTCTTTTTCTTTTTTTTAAATGAAGTGGAACGCAGGGGAAAGATGATTCCTGCATTGCATGCAGTTGGAGTGGGTGACCCTTTGAGTCCCTTCCAACTCTACAATTCTATGAATCAAAGTGCTTAAAAAAAAAAAAAAAAAGACCAAACTGCTATTCAGTCCTGTGTTCCAAACACTTTGGGAACAATTCCACATAAAGAAAGTGTTTAAATCATGTTATTCTGCTTTGTTTGTCGCAAAGATCTCTCCGTGTAAATTATTTAACTAGTCCTGAAAATTAAAGAAGAAACAGAAACATTATCTGCGTGGAACAAATGGATGCAATATTAGCAAATCACCCAAAGTGCTGTATAACACAGATAATTAAAAAGCAGCCAAGGACAACGGCAAGAAAAGCAATGAACGTCTCAGCAGGGCTAGCTGTGAGTTCAGCTTTATGAAGGAAGCTGAGCTCTCATGCCAATACAGAGGCAAATTAAAAAAAGACACACACTTCAGCAAACAGGATTGGAAAAGACCAGTGTCTTACTAGCAGGGTGCCATAGGAAACCATGTGACACGGTGCGGGGGGGGGGGATAGTGAACTCGCTGGATCATCACCTTGTCATGGTGAGTGGGCTTGCATGTTTCCATGACCATTGTGAGCGAAGCCGTTGGGAGTCTTGTACTCCCAGCAGGGTCACCCAAAGCAGTAAGGTCAAAGGGGAGGAGCTAGACAAGGAATGATCCAAAAAGTCCTCAACGGCAGAACAGACGGAAAATAACAAACGGTATGTTACAACAGCTGTGGAGGTGGATCAAGGCTGAAGCAGATAAGAATCTACCAGTCGTTGTGAATACTCATGCCATCGCGTTCCACCCAAATTTCCTCTGGGTGGAGGCACAGGCATGTGGCCCACAGAAACTTGCCGAGAAGGGAATGTGGCCCCCGGGCTGAGAAGGTTCCGTACTCTGAAGTTACCAGATTTTTTTCAATGAATCCGGGGACACTTTTCAACTTCCTACTAAATAGATGGATTTTGTCAGGGGACTGATTTGTAAACCTGGGGACTGTTCCTGGGAAACGGGGACACCTGGTAACCTTACCGTACTCCTCCTTTAAAGATATTGATTTGGGCCCAACTCCTCAGCCTGAGCGCTCTGGCAAGTGTCTGTAGAGAAGACAAGGCCTGCGGGTTGCAGCTCTGACGCTGCAGTGGTTTTTCTTCTTCTTTTAGCAAACTACATCTGGCTGTAAACTCACCGGACGCTCCTTGGTGTTTGGTGCTAATTGGGACGGTAGGTGTCACCTCCGACAGATCGAAACCTATAAGGTAGCAAACAGAAGTCGAGGAGGATGGGAATACAGCTGGTGTTCTTTTGGAATAACGGGTGGAAAGGGGAAATGTAAAGCTCTCTGAATAGGGAACACCCTATTCATTATGTCTCTCCCCAGGGAGACCCCAGCAGGCAGCAGTAGGCTTGCAGAGATGGATTTTCCGGAACCTGTTTTAATTGGTGTTTAGCTGTGGACTTCCTGCTTCTCAGGTCTCCTTTTGCTCTTTTCTTCTTTTGCCTGGGATGCATGCATGTCATTATCTAGCCTTCAAAGAAGCATGTTTGAAGTGGGAATCCGTACAGCGTTGGAGGTACACACAAGGTTTTGGCAAATGGGCATATTTCATTCACTTCTACATAAGCGTGGGATGGATTTTGGGGTCCCCTGCTGCTTGAGAAAAACAACAACTAAGAAACAGCATGCTGTATCATCCATTAAGATATTGGGCCTGGCTGGCACCAGGATTCCCAATGTAGGTTTTTCTGGTTGTACGTCAGTCAGAAAGGAATGACAGGGTCTGAGAAGAAGAAGAGGAGTTTGGATTTGATATCCCACTTTATCACTCCCCTTAAGGAGTCTCAAAGCGGCTCACATTCTCCTTTCCCTTCCTCCCCCTCAACAAACACTCTGTGAGGTGAGTGGGGCTGAGAGACTTCAGAGAGAAGTGTGACTAGCCCAAGGTCACCCAGGAGCTGCATGTGGAGGAGCGGAGACGCGAACCCGGTTCCCCAGATTACGAGACTACCGCTCTTAACCACTACACCACACTGGCTCTCCAGTGAGCTGCCCCATCCCTTGTGGGTCACTTTTACAGTTGCATAGGGCCAGTACAAAATGGCTGCCATGGCGCACAGTTAAATGATGGAGCTTGCTCCCCTGGGAGGAGTCTTCTCGCGGAGGAGAAGACCTATTGATGGCTACTGGCCACAACAGCAGGGGCGCCAACTTGCCCAACACATTGAGGGGGTGCAGTCATGGGACGTGTAGCTCCCGGGCTGCAACTGGGCCGAGTGAAGCAAAGATCTCCCGTGTTTGTCCCAGCCGCTGCCTGGCTCCTGGGCTGCCAGGTGGAGGCTGCTGTGGCTGAGGTGCATGGAGGACATCTGGTGGAAGCAGAGGGTAGTGGCCCCCTAAATATTGGGGAAGCTGAAGCCCCCTTCGTCCGCTATACCCGGCACCGCTGCACGATAGCTATACTTGTTTTCTCGGAACGGTGGAAGCTGTGTTTGTTGTGCCCCATTGGTGTGGTGGCACTTCTGATAGGAAATGCCCTGCAGGGATGAGGGGGAGACAACAAATGGGGGGGGTCAAGGAGGACCACTTGTGGGGGAGTGGGAAATGTCCCTATTTTCATCTGAGGAATGTTGGAGGGTGTGCATTTGGTTGGCCACTGTGAGAACAGGATGCTGGACTAGATGGGTCATTGGCCTGATCCAGCAGGCACTTCTTATGTTCTTAAAAGCCATGCACAGTAAGGATAAAGAAGCTATATTTTATTAATAGCCAAGCAGGAATAAAATAACATGAGGAACTTTATTCAAACAAGCTTGCAATCTACTCTCCCTCTCTCTCTCCTGTTCTGTCTCTGCACTGTGTCCATTCACTGCCCAGTAGATTTTCCATTAATCTGTCTCACTAAGGGTGGGTCTACACATGGTGGGGGGGACAACCTATAAATACAGTGGTACCTCGGGTTACAGACGCTTCAGGTTACAGACTCCGCTAACCCAGAAATAGTACCTAGGGTTAAGAACTTTGCTTCAGGATGAGAACAGAAATTGCGCGGTGGCGGCAGTGGGAGGCCCCACTAGCTAAAGTGGGCACCTCAGATTAAGAACAGTTTCAGGTTAAGAACGGACCTCCAGAATGAATTAAGTTCTTAACCCAAGGTTACCACTGTAAGTCAGAAACTAGATTGTTATAAGAAAAGGAAAAAAAACCTTATAGAAAATCACTTTTAAATATTTCCTGCTCTCTGGCGCCATCTGGTGTTACATATTTATAGCGCATTCAAAATTGTTGCTTCTTTACTAATGTAGCTGGGTCCTAAGTTTCTTTCCCTGTCTGATGTTCTAACCCTCTTCCTAAGTTTCACATGCATTGATACAGGACCCTGGCTAAAGAATTCCCCTTCCCTGTGTGCACACACACACGAGTTATTCATTGCTGCACAGAATCCTGGGGACAATATCTGCAAGCTCTCCCAAGTGATTTGCTGTTTGCCCAGGGATATGGACCTTCTGCCTCTCTGAGCAAGGCAGTTCTTATGTTAAGAAGCCGCTGAGCTCCACCTTCTGCCCAATGACTTGTCCAATGACCTCTCCATCTCACGCTTAGTGCAACCTCTTGCTTTTGAACAAAACAAGGAAAGGAAGAATGGGAAAGCGTCAGTCTCGTTTTCAAAGGATCTTCCACTCGAGTTCTCCACTGGCAGCACAAACACACACAGGCACCTCTGCTTGGCTCCATCTATCAAAGATTTCCCATCTGCTCGGCCCTGCTGGAGAAAGTCCATCTTCTTTAAAATCTGCTGGAAAGGAGACAGACAGCTTGCTGGTCTCCCTTCTCCCCTTTCATTCTCAGCATGTGGAGACTGGCCATTAGGGTGGGATGGAAATTACATTAATGCGTTTTTAGAAAAGAAATGCATGAAGAACATAGACTTTGAGTGCATCTGCTCATTTCCAGGTGTTGCACCTGTTTTCTCCAGATTCATTTATCCACATTTTACTGCACTGGACTCATCAAGGTTGGCCACAAAACATGCAAGAGTAGATAAAGATTCGTATAAAATTTGCACTTGCTAATGTACATAAATGCTCTACCAATGAGCCACAAACCAAACCTTACTGCAGCCAGGAGCAAGACAGTGACCCGTCTGCTGTCCCGGTTCTGCCCAACAGGTGAGCAGAGGGTTCAATCCTGTTCTCTGCAGTGTGATCAAAGGGGGAGGAGATGCAGGGTATCCTTCTTCCCTCATCTCCCTCCCAACTGCATGTTCAATAGGATTTAAATGTCATGAAACGGTCTCTACTCACGAGTAGAGGCTCAGCAGAGACACATGCCCGACTGGCATGTTCCCTCCTTCCTGGGCGATCGTTTGGGAGCTTCTCAGCTTCTTCAGCCCGAACATCACAGTGACTGGTGTCAGAAGACATCCAGCACACTTAGGGATCCGCAGAGTGTGCGCAGTAGCATAACAGACCACAGCAGCTCAGCATCTTGGCTAAATCTAGTTTATTACACACACGGAGCTCTACATCATGGCTCCCTCTCTTACTAGCATAAGGAAGCAAAGAGAAAGAACAAAGGACAATAGTCCTACTTTAGGGAACATAGCAAGACAAGACATCCTGTCTGCCATCACTTCCCACTTCCCACTCTGTGGAATGAAAACATATACCCAGTCATGTGAAAAACAATAAACCCATGACTGCACACAGGGAATGAATATTACAACATAAAGCCATAATTAAACCTTAGGACTGGCCCCCAAATTGATTCGGATCCCAAATCCAGGTTGAGCCCAAGTCGGATTGGGGACTAGATCAGATGGAGGGTCAGCCCTAGTGTTCACCTTAAAAGACATTTTTATAGGGCAGTTTTCTTGAAGAACCAGCTTCACAATGAACCTGCCCGTGAACTGAGATTAGCCTCAGGGGCACTCCTTATACCAGGGGTAGGCAACCTAAGGCCGGGGGGCCGGATGCGGCCCAATCGCCTTCTCAATCCGGCCCATGGACAGTCGGGGAATCAGCGTGTTTTTATATGAGTAGAATGTGTCCTTTTATTAAAAATGCATCTCTGGGTTATTTGTGGGGCATAGGAATTCATTCGTATTTTTTTCCCCAAAATATAGTCCGGCCCACCACATGGCCTGAGGGACAGTGGACTGGCCCACGGCTGAAAAAGGTTGCTGACCCCTGCCTTATATGATTCATACAAAGAGCTATTAGGTTTCTGGGCACAAGAGGGTTATGATCAGTGGTGGTCCCATGTCTACAGAAGTCTTTAGCCAATGAAGTATGATGGTCCCTTTCCATTTTAGTTTTTTAATGGGCTTTAAAAAACCATCCCTTATAGTCAGGGCTTTTCCCCCCAGCTGCAGCCCACTGGAGCTCAGTTCCAGCACCTCTCAGGTGGCGCCATTGTCATTCTAAGAAAACAAGGGAGAAGTTCATGGTGAGCTCTGGTACCTCTTTTTCTAGGGGGGGGGGGGAAATAGCACTGCTTACAGGTTCCTTCACCTTAATAGTGCTGGGTTACTGAAACTATTTCCAGTTTTTTTTAACCGGACTACGAGGAGTTGGTTGTATCCAGTGCTTTTTCTCTTAAAAAATGTTTAGGGGTACTCTCATTTTCCTACTCATATTGAAATACTGCCCCTCAATGAGGCCAAACTTAGAGTCACAAAATGTTTAGGGGTATGCGTACCCCTGTGTCCCCCCAGAAAAAAAGCACTGGTTGTATCTTCTCCCAACTCATTGTGTTTTAAACAGTTCCTTTGATTTCATTTCATCCGTATTTGGTATCTGATGTGCTGTAAGTTGCCTTCTGAGGGCGCTTACCCGGAAAGGCAGCTGGAAAGCTACTTTAAGAAATAAATAAAAATAAAAAACTCAAGGAACTTCTGTGTTGAGGTTCTCTTTGCAGCCTTGCGGCTTACTAATCAAAGAATGTTGTGTTTCTGTTTTTGTTGTTGTCGAGTTCAACGGCGTCTCCCTAAAACCGCAGTCCAACAATCGGCGCTGATTAGCCGTCTCAGCAGAGCATCCGTTATGTACAATGGACAGAAATTAACAGCTTGTGCATTCCTGTTGCTTAAACCCAGTAGGGAGGAAGGAAGGAAGAATAGTGACAATTACCAAATCAGCATTGGCGTGAGATTGCAGAACAGGAGAGCAGCCAACTCTGGCCTCTGCCATCAACCACAGGGACTAAGGGCCACTAAGTGGTTGCAGCATCATGTGCCTCTAGTCCGGATGTTGTTGTTGTTGTTTAGTCGTTTAGTCGTGTCCGACTGTTCGTGACCCCATGGACCAGAGCACACCAGGCACTCCCGTCTTCCACTGCCTCCCGCAGTTTGGTCAGACTCATGTTGGTAGCTTTGAGAACACTGTCCAACCATCTCGTCTTCTGTCATCCCCTTCTCCTTGTGCCCTCCATCTTTCCCAACATCAGGGTAGAGTAGTAGAGTAGAGTAGTAGAGTTTTGGATTTGATATCCCGCTTTATCACTACCTGAAGGAATCTCAAAGCGGCTAACATTCTCCTTTCCCTTCCTCCCCCACAACAAGCACTCTGTGAGGTGAGTGGGGCTGAGAGACTTCAAAGAAGTGTGACTAGCCCAAGGGCACCCAGCAGCTGCATTTGGAGGAGCGGAGACGCGAACCCGGTTCCCCAGATTACAAGTCTACTGCTCTTAACCACTACACCACACTGGCTCTCTAAAGAGTGTGGCTCTCTCACACTGGGTCTTTTCTAGGGAGTCTTCTCTTCTCATGAGATGGCGAAAGTACTGGAGCCTCAGCTTCAGGATCTGTCCTTTCAGTGAGCACTCAGGTTTGATCTTCTTGCAGTCCATGGGACTCGCAAGAGTCTCCTCCAGCACCATAATTCAAAAGCATCAATTCTTCGGCGATCAGCCTTCTTTATGGTCCAGCTCTCACTTCCATACATCACTACTGGATGTATGTAGTCCAGCTGTAGGGAACCAAATTGGGCCTGTCAGAGTCTCGCCATTTGGTAATGGCTAGCTTTATGACATCTGGGGGGGGTTACGATAGTTCTGCTGTATGCCCCCTGATATTTTCCAAATAAAAATGGGAATACTTGCTGTATTTCAAGCACGCAGTATTAACTTATCTTGATGATGGCCTGGGGAAGAAGGCGAGAGCATATTTTTACACTGACATACAAAATTCAGAAACATTGGCCATCTGAACTGAAAGATGGAACCACAGAATTATAGAGTTGGAAGGGACCCCGAGTCATCTGGTTGAACCCCCTGCAATGCAGGAATCACAGCTAAAGAATCTCAGACAGATGGCCATCCAACCTTTGTTTAAAATCTCCAAGGAAGCAGAACCCATCACCTTCTGAGGCCGTCCGTTCCACTGTTGAATAGCTCTAACCACCAGGAAGTTCCCCCTAATGTTTAGTCAGAAATTCCTTTCTTGGAATACGAATCCATTGGTTCGGGTCCGACCTTCTGGAGCAGCACCAAACATGGTTGAAGACGCCCATGATATCACCTCTCGGTCTTCTCCTCTCCAGGCTAAATGTGGTCCATCTAGCTCCGTATTGTCCACACTGACTGGCAGCAGCTCTCCGGGGTTTCAAGCAGGAGTCTCTCCCAACATTACCCAGAAAAGCTGGAGATTCAACTTGCAACCTTCTGCGTGAAAGACAGGTGTTCTTCTTATGCTTGGTACATTGCTCTGCTGGGTCCCCATGTCAACCAGCTCCTTCTAGTCACCGAAGTCGCTTTTTCAGTTCATGCCCCGCATTTCCCCATTGCAGTACTACCAGTTTCTCCCTCGCCCCTCCTTTTCCTGAACCTAAAAACTCATTTTCCCCAATTATCTCCTGGAGACCGCCTTTGATTGAACGCCCCCATTGAGATTTGCTCTGCAACGAGGACGGTGGGAAGATTAGTACAAAGCAAATTGAGAGGTTTTGAGAAATAATAATGTTTTGGACTCCCCACCCCCGGCCCCCGTTCTCCCCTTGCAAATGTACAATGAAGGTCGGGGGGAAAAGCCACCGAAATTAATCCGGCTCTTAGCTAGCTTGTCACTGCATAGCAATAATGAAAAGATCCATAGCTCGCCATGTGACCACCCCCACACATGCAGAAAATACTCACTTAATAGAGCTATATCCCGGTTGACTGCTGAGCGATAATGTCAACTTCTTTCAGGCCGGTGACTTCTGAGAGGGTTCCTAAGGAGCGGTGGGCGTTGTGGGGCTAAATTGCAGTTCCGTTCCTCTTGCCAACCATTCCCTCTGCAGCCGGCAGGTTCTGCCTCAAAACCCACCAGGGCCTACTTTTGCCCAGTGGTTCTTGGCAGCTGAAAATTCGTGCAGAATTCGTGTGCGTGGGAAGGATGAGGATGGCAAAAGCAGAGCTGGAACGAGGACAGGTATTTCTGGAGGAGGCTGTGAGCATCTTGCGGTCCAGGATGCCAGAGAGCCAGTGTGGTGTAGTGGTTAAGAGCGGTGGACTCGTAATCTGGTGAACCGGGTTCGCGTCCCCGCTCCTCCACATGCAGCTGCTGGGTGACCTTGGGCTAGTCACACTTCTCTGAAGTCTCTCAGCCCCACTCACCTCACAGAGTGTTTGTTGTGGGGGAGGAAGGGAAAGGAGAATGTTAGCCGCTTTGAGACTCCTTCGGGTAGTGATAAAGCGGGATATCAAATCCAAACTCTTCTTCTTCTTCTTCTTCTTCTTCTTCTTCTTCTTCTTCAGGAAACCCAATGTAGCCCATACATGGCAGTCTAGGGCCAGACCTGCCATGAGGCAGAGCGACTCAGTTGCCTCAAAATGGAAACAGCAGCATCTGCCACCTGAGGGATTGCAAAATCAATCAATCAAAAAGATAAAAGAGGAGGGATGTGTCAAATATGTGGCTGTCAACAAGTCATGGATGGGGAGCTGCTTTCAGTTTGGTGGGTCACAAATTATCCAAGCCTGTTCCGACAACTGGGAAACAATGGCCTGAGAGCGCTCCAGTTGGAGAATAGCCTTTACCAAAGGTGTCATGGTCTTTGAAGTCGCTCGAACTCAGGACGCAAGGGAGAAACATGCTAAGAGGAAGGCATGCTTGGCAAATGCCTTCCCTAAGAGGAAGGCATGCCTGGCAAATCCACACCGTGATCAACACCGCCTGGAAACCAATATCCCCACTGTGGAAGGATGTGTGGATCCAGAATTGGCCTCCACAGTCACTTACGGACCCACTGTTATAACTTTATGGAAGACAATCTTACTCAGCTATGAGTGATTGCCGAAGAAGCCTGTTGCAGAAACAGATGCTGTCAATCACTGGATGCCAGATGGTGCCCATCTCAACCTGTAAGAGTGATTCCCCATGTCATGTTTCAGAGTCAAGATAGATAAATGCAGCTGACCTCCATCCTCAACCTCTCACGCCTGATTGGTTTGGAAATGGCCACTCACCACATTCCAGCGGCGAAGGTGACGTTTGTGGTTCCTCATGCTCCGGCACTGATCCCCACTGCTTGGCTTTGCATGCTTCTCAGCCATTGCAGGGAATCCTCCTGCGGCCTCAGAGTTGCGGGGCGGATTCCCGACAAAAGGGACCATCCAGACCGACCAATGGGAGGGTGTTGCCTTGCTGGCTGGCTGGGCATTGGCTGCTGCTCCTGCCTGGCCGGCCAACAATGCCTTAAAAGGCCGACCGCGTGGCATCTTAGGACCATCCTCCATCCCTCACATCTGATTGGTTTGGAAAGAAGCTTAGCTCTTCACACACACACAGAGTTCACAGCAAAGGTGAGATTAAAACCAAGGACTAACTGGTTCATAGCTTTGTCTTTTAGCCACTACATTACAACAGCACTTCCATGTCAACCTTGAATGCTATTAGCATCTGCATAGAATTCCTTGCCAGATCAGCTGCTTGCAAGATAGAACCACTGGCACATCCTAGTTGTGTGAAATACATTTTCAGTGGTTTGTGTTGTTGTTTTTTCCCTAAAATCCCTACTGACCCAGTACCGTATACCTGAAAATCCAGACATTTAACAACTCTCTCTTTCTCTCACACACATTGCCTAATTTAGCTGTTTCTCCTAATTACTATAATTGCTTCACTGTGGGATTTGCAAGAAATGACAAACTCTGATACCACCTAATTGCACCTGTTACATCAATTCATTAATTGCCCACAATTGCAGGCTCCTCTTTTTCTACTGAAGGAAATTCTATGGCAGCTATTCACACACACACACACACACACACACACCGCCAAATCCAGTCGAGCTCATTCCGAAATTAACGTCAGCGTAGTAGAATTTAAAAATTTGACAATTCAAAACCCGAAGCGACAGACTCTTTTTCACATATACAAACAGTGAGAGAGAGAGAGAGCGGTCTCCTTCGACCTTTGAGGGTTGGTGAGGGTTATAGGTTTGTTTCGTTTGCTTTGTGTTTTTATTGTGCATTTGGTCTTTTTATTGTTATGCTGTGAAGTGCCCTGAGATCTACAGATGAAGGGTGGTACACAGATTTAATAAATCAATAAATCATTTGTTACGGCGGAAACATCCTCAGTTATCCACGCTCTGCTTACATCCAGACAAGGCGGCTGTAACATCAACAAGATTTACAGGCAATCCAGAAATCACTGTTCCCTCCACAGTTGCATTTAATTAAAGTAACACATGGTTTTGAGAATTACCTATATGATTTACCAATCTGCACATTTAGGAAAGCGTTCTTGGCTCTGCGTTTTCAGACCATGCCCTCAAGAGCAACCTTTTTCAGCCATGGGCCGATCCACCATCCCTCAGACCATGTGGTGGGCCAGACTATATTTTTTTTTGGGGGGGGGGAATGAACCAATTCCTATGCCCCACAAATAACCCAGAGATGCATTTTAAATAAAAGCACACTTTCTACTCATGTAAAAACACGCTGATTCCCAGACTGTCTGCGGGCCGGATTGAGAAGGCGATTGGGCCGCATCCAGCCCACGGGCCTTAGGTTGTCTACCCCTGCTCAAGAGTATTTAGAGGGACGCTACAGGAAAATTCAGACTGCTGCAACATGGTCTCTCGGGGGCTGCCTTTAAAGACAGCTCAGAAAATTCAACTGGTACAGAACGCAGATGCTATGATGAACTTGGCCCCAGGGTGACTGTCATTAAGCTGAGCTTGGACCAACATTAATTGCATGAGATCACCTTGGCTTTCATGCTTGGATGTTAAATATTTTCTTATTTATTGCTGTTGCATCCCACCTTTTCCCCTCCAAGAAGCTTAAAGTAGTCCACGTGTTCCTTGCCCCTCTCATTGAATCTGTACAGCAGGCATAGGCAAACTCCGGCCCTCCAGATGTTTGGGACTACAATTCCCATCATCCCTAGCTAACAGGACCAGTGGTCATGGATGATGGGAATTGTAGTCCCAAACATCTGGAGGGCCAGAGTTTGTAACCTACCCTGTGAGGTAGGTTAGTCTGAGAGGCAGTGACTGGCCCAAGATTACCCAGAGAGCTTCATGCGGCTAAGTGAGGATTTGAACCCTGGTCTCCTAGTCCAACACTCTAGCCCCTATAACACCCAACATCTAAGTTTTCTCTATTTTGCAGAGCAATGATGTTTTTGTAGTCTATAAATAAACAAAGTCAGGCCAGGAAGCTGTCTAGGATACCCCCCTTTTTAAAGCTCTGATCAGAATATTGCTGCAATATTGCTGGAACTCAATGAGGCTGACTTCTGAGCAGGCAGGCATAGATAGGACTGCACAGGATGAAAAGCAATCAGGTTACTTGTGGTGATTAAAAAGACAGGTGAGTAGAGAAAAATACGAAAAATGACACAGTTGTTCCTCCCCCCCCCGACACTCTTTCCCAGCCTTTCGAATCTGATTGCAAAATGGTATGTTAGGCCTGACAAGATTTAAGATAAATAATTGACAAGTGCTTGATGTATTTAAAATGGTATCATTTCTCTAAAGCTCAGCTGACAAGATTGTGGCAAGTGGGTAAAGAACGGAAGGATAAAATAGGAATCGGAATAATAGTAGTTTTGCATCCTAATGAAAGGAATGGATCAGCAAACTGAAAACTTAATTTAGGGGGGGGGGGACAAAAAAACAACCCCATGTCATAGTTGCTGTTTTGCTTAGAACCGTCTAAGCAAACGGCAGATTGTAGAATCTTAGAGTTGGAAGGGACCCAAGGGTCATCTAGTCTAACCCCCTGCAATGCAGGAATCTCAGCTAAAGCATCCATGACAGATGGCCATCCAACCTCTGTTTAAAAACCTCCAAGGACGGAGAGTCCACAACCTCTTGTAAGAGGTGCTCTCATTGTCAGAAAGTTGTTCCTGATATTGAGTCAGAATCTTCTTTCTTATAACTTGAAGCCACTGGTTCGAGTCCTACCCTCCAGAGCAGGAGGGGTGCCACAGTGTTCTGTCTTGGGCCCAGTCTTATTCAACATCTTTATCAATGACTTGGATGATGGGCTTGAGGGCATCCTGATCAAGTTTGCAGATGACACCAAATTGGGAGGGGTGGCTAATACCCCAGAGGACAGGATCACACTTCAAAATGACCTTAGCAGATTAGAGAACTGGGCCAAGGCAAACAGGATGAATTTTAACAGGGAGAAATGTAAAGTACTACACTTGGGCAAAAAAAATGAAAGGCACAAATACAGGATGGGTGACACCTGGCTTGAGAGCAGTACATGTGAAAAGGATCTAGGAGTCTTGGTAGACCATAAACTTGACATGAGTCAACAGTGTGATGCAGCAGCTAAAAAAGCCAATGCAATTCTGGGCTGCATCAATAGGAGTATAGCATCTAGATCAAGGGAAGTAATAGTACCACTGTATTCCGCTCTGGTCAGACCCCACTTGGAATACTGTGTCCAATTCTGGGCACCACAGTTCAAGAAGGATACTGACAAGCTGGAACGTGTCCAGAGGAGGGCAACCAAAATGGTCAAAGGCTTGGAAATGGTGCCTTATGAGGAACGGCTTAGGGAGCTGGGTATGTTTAGCTTGGAGAAGAGAAGGTTAAGGGGTGATATGATAGCCATGTTCAAATATATAAAAGGATGTCATATAGAGGAGGGAGAAAGTTTGTTTTCTGCTGCTCCAGAGAAGCGGACATGGAGCAATGGATTCAAACTACAAGAAAGAAGATTCCACCTAAACATTAGGAAGAACTTCCTGACAGTAAGAGCTGTTTGACAGTGGAATTTGCTGCCAAGGAGTGTGGTGGAGTCTCCTTCTTTGGAGGTCTTTAAGCAGAGGCTTGACAGCCATCTGTCAAGAATGCTTTGATGGTGTTCCTGCTTGGCAGGGGGTTGGACTGGATGGCCCTTGTGGTCTCTTCCAACTCTATGATTCTATGATTCCAGGAGAAAACAAGCTTGCTCCCTTTTCCATGTGACAGCCCTTGAGATATTTGAAGGTGGCTGTCATATCTCCTCTCAGTCTCTTCTTTTCCAGGCTAAACATACCCAGATCCTTCAAGCGCTCCCTTGCTCATAAAAGCATACACAAAATCTAAATGTGATATACTATAGCAGAAAGGGTAAGTTAGATGAAAAATCAGGGCCCCATTTGCCCATAACATTTAAAGCATCATCATAGCATGATGCTTTTGAGCATATTACACCAATCCTGGTCCGACTGCACTGGCTACCAATTAGTTTCCGGGCCCAATTGAAAGTGCTGGTTTTGACCTCCCATCAGAGGTTAAAAGGATCAACAATTACATGACATTTAGAAAACACCTGAAGGCAGCCCTGTTCAGGGAAGTTTTTAATCTGTGATGTGTTAATGTATTTTAATGTTTGCTGGAAGCAGCCCAGAGTGGCTGGGGAGACCCAGCCAGATGGGCGGGGTACAAATAATAATAAATTATTATTATTATTATTATTATTATTATTATTATTATTATTATTATTATTATTAAAGCCTGGTTTTACCCCTGTAGGAAACTATGGGAATTGTAGTACTGCTAGGGGGATGTGGATTTCCCAACAACTCTTAGCACCCTTAATAAACTACAGGTCCCGGCCTTCCATATTTTTCTGTCATTTCTGTTGTTCTTTTCTTTGGACTGCAGAATATATCACTTTCCTATGAAGTCAACATAAGATTCCAGGGAATCCTACAGTACAAAACTACAGGAAAACACAATGCCTGTTGTTCCATAGAGCCATAGAAGTTGGGTTCCATCACTGTCTCCCAGGGGGGCAAGTACCGTAATTTAACTATGCACTGTGTTGTTGTTGTTTTTTGGGGGGGAGAAGTTGGTAACTTGCACAGGCCTGCTAGAAAAGACACTGCCCCGCCCATTTTTAATCAGAAAGGTGAATATGCAGATTGCCACCTGCTTCAATATTAGTCCTCACCATCTGCAAGCTCGTTCCTTTGCATGCTGTTGCCTGTCAGAACACCTGTACAGCAAAGCCACTGAAAAGCTCTGTTCTCCTCAGCTCCTCTGCATAAAAGCATAGTTGAGCTCCAAGCAGTTTCCAGGGTAATGGGATTTTGCACGTCAGTTTTAATTACTATATTAAAAAAACAAAAAAGTTGGTAGTTTGCTTGTCTGACTGTTTTTTGCTCTAGCTGGAAATCTGAAATTTCCAATCAGCATTCAGCTCTCGCATTATCATTTTGCAGCCCTCAGCAATCAGCAAATTTACAAGTAAGAACTCTGGTTCCCACTGAAGTCGTGTCAAATGGATGCGTCGAGGGAGAAAGAGAGAGAAGGAAATTGATTAGCGATGCAGACAAGGGGCAGAGGGAAGGGATGAGACTCTGGGTTGTTGAGGGGAGTTGATCAAGGATGCAAGAACTCCAATCAGGTCCAAATGTGCATGTCGGGGGCCACCTCACCTTGCAAGAGTGAGGAACCTGGATCAGACCACTAGTCTATCTAGCTCAGAACTGTCTACACTGACTGGCAGTGGCTCTTCCAGGTTTCAGGCAGGGAATCTCTTCCAGCCATACCTGGAGATGTCAGGCATTGAACCTGGGATTTTCTGCACGCAAAGGAATGTTCTGCTACTGAGCTACAGCCCACGGCGGGCAGTGCATTCTTGTGATGGGTGTGTACTCTCATGCAGAGTCATTTTGGACTCACAGCTGTCCATGGAGGCGCAGGTCAATTCTGTGTCCAGGGCAGCTGTCTACCAGCTCCATCTGGTACGCAGGCAGAGAGCCTACCTGCCCGCAGACTGTCTCGCCAGAGTGGTGCATGCTCTAGTTATCTCTCGCTTGGACTACTGCAATGCGCTCTATGTGGGGCTACCTTTGAAGGTGACTCAGAAACTGCAGTTAATCCAGAATGCGGCAGCTAGACTGGTGACTGGGAGCGGCCACTGAGACTATATAACACCAGTCCTGAAAGACCTACATTGGCTCTTAGTCCGTTTCTGAGCACAATTCAAAGTGTTGGTGCTGACCTTTAAAGCCCTAAACGGCCTCGGCCCAGTATATCTGAAGGAGCATCTCCACACCCATAATTCAACCTGGACACTGAGGTTCTCCTCCGAGGGCCTTCTGGCGGTTCCCTCCCTGCGAGAAGTGAGGTTACAGGGAACCAGGCAGAGGGCCTTCTCAGTAGTGGCGCCTGCCCTTTGGAACGCCCTCCCATCAGATGTCAAGGAAATAAACAACTACCTGACTTTTAGAAGACATCTGAAGGCAACCCTGTTTGGGGAAATTTTTAATGTTTGATGTTTTATCGTGTTTTTAATATTCTGTTGGGAGCCGCCCAGAGTGGCTGGGGAAACCCAGCCAGATGGGCGGGGTATATATAATAAATTATTATTATATAATTACAGTGTTACTTCAGTTTAATAACAGCCCTGTTTATGAACTATTCGGTTTACGAACTCCGCAAAACCGGTAGTGTCCCAGTTTGCGAACTTTACCTCGGTCTAAGAAAGGAATCCGAATGGTGGAAGGGCATTGGCGGTGGGAGGCCTCATTAGGGAAAGCGTGCCTCAGTATAAGAACGGACTTCCAGAACGGATTAAGTTTGTAAGCCGAGGTACCACTGTATATTATATATACCCTTTGCATATACATGCCACCAAGGCCCCCTGCCTCAGTCGGATTATCTGTGGTGATCTGCTAAGAAGGGAGCATTATTGCCCCTTGTCCGCTCATCAAATGATCGATCTGAACAGCTGAGAAGGTGTAATCTGCATCCCCATCATGGAACTGGGCAAAGAAGATTAATTGAGGGGATGATCAACAAGTCTTCAGATGACACAAAGCTGGAAAGGGTAGTGAATGCTGCGGAAGAAAAAAATCGGGATTCAATATGGCCTTATCAGATTGGAGAACTGGTCCCAAGCTAACAAAATGAATTTCAATAGGTAACATTTTGCACTTAGTTTAACCGGATGCACCAAAATAAGATGAGGAAAACCTGGCTTGCCAATAGGGCATGTGAAATGGATAGAGGAGTCTTAGTAGACCACAAGCGTAACATGAATTAACATGAGATGCAGCAGCTAAAAAAAGCTCATGCTATTCTAGGCTACATCAACAGAAGTCTAGTGTCCAGATCAATGGAAGTAAGAGCAACACTATATTCTGCCTTGATCAAACCCCACCTGGAATACTGTGTCCGATTCTGGGCACCACAATTTAAGAAGGATATTGACAAGCTGAAATGTGTGCAGAGAAGGGCAACCAAGATTATCAAGGGTCTGGAAACCAAGTCTTAGGAGGAACACTTGAAGGAGTTTGATTATGTTTAGCCTAGATAAGAGGAGACTGAGAGGAGATATGATGGTCACATGGGCATAGCCAGAATTTTTGTGGGGGGGGCAGGCCTTTTGTTGGGGGGGGCAGAATCTCAATGTGCTATGTATTTTTACTGATTTAGGGGGGCAGCTGCCCCTCCCTGCCCCCCCCTGGCTATGCCCATGGATGGTCATCTTCATATGTCACATGGAAGATGGAGCAAGCTTGTTTTCTCCTGCTCCAGAGGCTAGAACCCAAACCAATGGATTCGAGTTAAAAGAAAGGAGATTCCGACTAAACATCAGGGAGAACTTTCTGACAATAAGAGCTGTTCGACATTGGAACGGTCTCCCTCGGGAGGTTGTGGACTCTCCTTCCTTGGAGGTTTTTAAGCAGAGGTTGGAAGGCCATCTGTGTTGGATATGTTGGTTGATATTCCTGCATTGCAGGGGGTTGGACTAGATGAGCCTCGGGGTTCCCTTTCAACTCTACAATTCTATTACCGGTATTCTATTCTGCTCACCCAACATGTTACCTGATTTATTTATTTTTGCCATCCCTGCCAAAATCAGTGAGGTCTTGGGAGGAGGGAAAAGAATCTGCAGATGAGGCTCCTGGAGTAGGAGTTAGCTTATCTAGTGCTTTAGCCCTGTGTGAACTGGTAATTTCTATCCTTGGTTGCTGCAGTACGCTATATGTGTGGCTTGAGTTGGGTCTGGTCACATCACAGTTCCACAATCCAGTCTCAAATACTCTCCCTCGCGATGCAAAGTGCACACACAGTTCCATTCAAAACGAATCATTAAGCGTTATGAGCAGAATAGTTCCCGAGTCAGCTCCTTCACATTAAATGCTGATAAAACCAAGAACATACTTAAGCAGGAACAATTGGCAGCAGTTCTCTGTTATTGGTACAATGGCAACACACACGCGTTTTGTAGGTTTTTCCAAGCATGTCTTTCACTGTATGCTCCTTCACAAGTGAATTACTTAAAGAACACCTTAGATATCAAGCATTGCATAGCACAAACCTATGATGGTGCCACTGTAGTGAGTGGGAAACTAAATGAAATGAAGGCATAAGGCATCTATTGCTTCAACCACAGGCTGAACTTAGTTACTATTGATGTAAGAGTATAGATGTTGTTGCAAACTGTTCTGGTCATCTTCAACAACTGTACCTGTTCTTACGACGTGTATCCATATTTCAACTGAATTTTTCTTCTTCTTCGCCAAGCCTTTATTAGGCATTACAAGTACAGGCCACCATAAAACAGCCATATATAAAATTTTAAAATATATACAAATAAACAGCCAAGTAAATATACATATAAGTATAATTGCAAAGAGTCGTGACTGACTCTGAGGTTGCGGCGCTCATCTCGCATTATTGGCCGAGGGAGCCGGTGTACAGCTTCCAGGTCATGTGGCCAGCATGACTAAGCCGCTTCTGGCGAACCAGAGCAGCACACAGAAACGTTGTTTACCTTCCCGCTGCAGCGGTACCTATTTATCTACTTACACTTTGACATGCTTTCAAACTGCTAGGTTGGCAGGAGCTGGAACCGAGCAATGGGAGCTCACCCCGTCGCGGGGATTCGAACCGCCGACCTTCTGATCAGCAAGCCCTAGGCTCTGTGGTTTAACCCACAGCGCCACCCGCGGATGACTGAATTAAAAAGCCACTCGCTGGGTGTGTCAGATTGCATCACGTTTTAGCCATTATGTCAAAACTTCCTTTAATTTTACTGCTTCTGAATACAATAAGTAATGAATTCAATCCTTTAAAAAGTGTTGAGGCTTGTGGCATTCTAAACCAAAGAGATTTGGGCTTTGTGTTTCGCCACTAAAAGTCGGGTGAGATTTATTTATTTTTTGCAAAAATCAGATAGTGGCATGGCTGTTGCATCTCAAGAGTGGGGCTTGATCCATGTGTCTTGGGTTGTTTTCTTAACCACATTTACCTGAGAGTAATCCCCCTTGAATTCAATAGGACATCTGAGTAGACAATGGCTCCTAAAGTCTGACCAACTTAAAAATGTGCTGTGAACTCCTGATGAATGTAGGGGACAGGAAAGGCCGAGATCCCCAAATACACTAACCAAAAAGGAAAGGGTAATGGATTGGCCCTAAAGTGAAGGAGTTATTGCCTCCTGGTTCAGAAAGAGTTAATCCACCCTCACGTTGAATGGCAGCTCATCCTTTAGGGGCGGGACCATCCCCGGTTTAAAAGGAGGGAACAGCCGTTTTGACAGTTGAGAAGAGGGAGGGTGTGTGTGGTAACAGGGAGAAGAAGGGTGTGGGGCCAGGATAGTGGTGGTATAGATTAGGTTTAGTTTGTCGTGAAACTATACAAGTATAGAATCATAGAATCATAGAGTTGGAAGAGACCACAAGGGCCATCCAGTCCAACCCCCTGCCAAGCAGGAACACCATCAAAGCATTCTTGACAGATGGCTGTCAAGCCTCTGCTTAAAGATCTCCAAAGATGGAGACTCCACCACACTCCTTGGCAGCAAATTCCACTGTCGAACAGCTCTTACTGTCAGGAAGTTCTTCCTAATGTTTAGGTGGAATCTTCTTTCTTGTAGTTTGAATCCATTGCTCCGTGTCCGCTTCTCTGGAGCAGCAGAAAACTGTTACTGTGAACAAGATTGTGAACGCATGAATCTTTAAATCAACTATGTTCTCTAAGAAATAAAGTACAGTTCTTTTTGTGTCATAAAGGAATCGTCATTATTAATCCAGCGGGGTATCAAAGCTCACAGAGGTGTGTACTCGGGAAGGGGGCAAAACTTACCTGAGGAAAGGGTGTTAGTTTGTGTCTCAGAGTCACACAGAGAGGGGTTAGAAGGTGAAGACCTGGAGTGCCATTAAGTTGCCAGATGTGTGAGGCAAATCGATACAGTGGGGAGCCGAGCTGAGGGCTGCACTGTAGGCAAAAGGTGGTTCACCTAAATAGCCCACAGCATTAAGGATACCAGGCCACGTAAGCTGGATACTGACTCTCATTAATAATAGAAACACTAAAGTGAGAGGGAGTTGGTTTCGATACGGACCTTCTGTTTTCAGAGATGGAGAGAACGAGGGGGTTCGTCGCAGAAAGCCTACCGAAAGCAGCAGGAGAACAAAGAGAATGGAGGAGGAGGAGGAGGGGAAAGAACTGCATTGCAGGGGCTTGGACCAAATGGCCTTCGTGGTCCCTTCCAACAGTACAATGCTATGATTCTAAATCAAGCACTACTAGGAGTGGTTTCATTTTTGTTTTCCTATGTATTTCTTACCAATTAAAAAATTCGGCGTGGCGCAAGCAAATACCTGACCCGGAGGGGAAAAAAGTTCTGAGAACACGAGACTCTTAATCTCAGGCTAGTAGGTTCGAGTGCCCACGTGAAGCAAATGATGCATTGCATGAGGGTTGGGCTAGATTACCCTTGTGGTCCCTTCCCAATTTTAAGTGGAGCCAACCAAACCTTCCGCGTGGCCACCGCTGAGCCAGGCGGAATAAATGACTCCGCGCATAGGAGGCCGTTTTCTGCGCTCGGCTGCTCTGAGCCGGAGAGGAGGAAGCGCCTGGCCCCCTTTCACACGTGACGCCCGGGGGGCGGACCTAGCAGGGCCCCGCCGTTCCGGGGACAGATTTAAGCCCAGCGGGGAAGGGGGGCTCGCTTCTTCTTTTCCCCCCATTGCTCCCCTCGCTGATCCCCCGCGCTCTCTCTTTCGTGCCAAGAACCTCGGGGCGCAACGATGGCGCGTTGCCTGGCTTTCCTCCTCCTCTTCTTCCTCGTCCAGCTGCAGCCGAGCTGGGCCGACACGCCGGCCAACTGCACCTTCGAGGACCTAGTGGGCACCTGGGTTTTCCAGGTGGGTAGGGGGCAAGGATCCCCGAGCCGGCGCATAAACTGCTCCGAAGTGGGTAAGTGACAGCGCGCAGGGCAGGACGCTCCCTGCTCCAACTTCCTCCGCCTCCAGGAGCGATCCCCGTTTCTTGTTCCCGTTATTGCCCTCCATTCTGACCTCGTTTTCTTTCCCCAATAAAACAACGCCAACAAATAGAAAGGCAAGTTTGGAAAACATCCGGCGAATTAGCCCAGCGGCGCGGTTTGGGAGATTTCGTTTCGTTGACTTCGGAAGTAAATCACACTGTACTCCCGGAGGGTTTACTTCCTACCTAGGAAATCTGCTGCGTAGGATCATTTTCAGGAAACCCCCTCCTTCCTTGTTGGAGGAAAAGCTGAACTTTGCGTTCGGCTTTCAAACTCTGCTCGGTACGGGTTATTTTATTTTATTTCGCGAGTTCAGAGCGGAGAAAGGGTCTGGATTTCACAGCGACAGAAAGTAGAACGCAATGCAAATAAAACGGAATAAAAAGCAAAAGCAAGCAAGTTTTAGAAGGGCCACAGATTGAACACGTGTTCAAACTCCCCTTAAAAAAAATCCTTGGGGCTTTACAAGTTTCTGACTTGGTAGCTGCTTCCCCACAACTTAAGATCTAAAAGTGGATATTTCTCTCCCTCCCACAACCTTGGACAGCCAGATGTCTCTGGGAAACTCACTAGTGGGGCTGAAAACAGGTGGTTGTCCCCATGTCTGGTATACTGCTGCTCTGTGTGGAGGCTCCATCTTGGCCTCAAGCTTAACAAGTTAGCATATCTCTTTATAATCATAGAATCATAGAGTTGGAAGAGACCACAAAGGGCCATCCAGTCCAACCCCCTGCCAAGCAGGAACACCATCAAAGCATTCTTGACAGATGGCTGTCAAGCCTCTGCTTAAAGACCTCCAAAGAAGGAGACTCCACCACACTCCTTGGCAGCAAATTCCACTGTCGAACAGCTCTTACTGTCAGGAAATTCTTCCTAATGTTTAGGTGGAATCTTCTTTCTTGTAGTTTGAATCCATTGCTCCGTGTCCGCTTCTCTGGAGCAGCAGAAAACAACCTTTCTCCCTCCTCTATAGGACATCCTTTTATATATTTGAACATGGCTATCATATCACCCCTTAACCTTCTCTTCTCCAGGCTAAACATACCCAGCTAGTAGGAGCTAGTTATCTCTGCATATCACACATGACCCAGCTCTTCACACATGAAAACCTCCAGTTCTGTTAATGAGTCACATCTTCCACTGCAGAAGCAAAGCTGTCTTTGCTTTTGTTCTTATCTAAAC
Organism: Darevskia mixta; assembly: GCA_034641385.1. Lineage (NCBI taxonomy): Eukaryota > Metazoa > Chordata > Lepidosauria > Squamata > Lacertidae > Darevskia > Darevskia mixta. Next base: position 2,486,718 of record JAWWNH010000137.1, on the reverse strand, counting down.
CCTCTTGAGCAACAGGTCGTTGGTGGACCCTCCCAGCCTTGTTTCTGCTCCAGACATGGAGGGAAGGGAGGAGAATCGTAGGAATTGTAGAGTTGGAAAGGGACCACGAGGGTCATCTAGCCCAAACGCCTGCAATGCAGGAATCTTTTGCTCCAGGCGATCCTGAGTCTCATGCAGTGTTCTTGGGGAAACTAAAAGAAGTTTTCCTTACTGCTGCACAACCCCAGCCTGCCTCGGGATATTAAAAACCAAGGGGATGGGCATCCAGGGCAACCCCTGTTTTTTCCAGCTACTACTTTGTTTTGCATCTCCCCCCCCCCAAAAAAAAAAAAATCTTGTTGAGAACTTCCCTAAAAGGTCCTGCAGCTGAATGCATAAAGAAGAGAGCCTAGCCTTCATGCATACTGTGGTTGGAAAAAAGAATGTGGTGGGCAGAAATTGGGAGGGAGCAGGGGCGTCTTTAGCAGATGCGGCGCTGGGGTGCAATATCCGCCCAACGCCTCCAAATTACCACGGATAGTGTTGGGGTGGCCATAGCTGCGTACTGCTAGTCATCCAGGGGGGCGCAACTCTCACCGATGCCGCTGCGGGAGAGCAATCCCCGCAGAGGCTTGGGAGTGAAGCTGCACGCCCGCCAGCCTTATGGTTGGCAGGGCGCAGCTGTTGGGCGTGCAGGGAAAGGGGAGGCCGCCAGCAAAGCCGTGCAGCTCTCCCACTTGCTGGGGTGCCCCTGAGGCTGGCACCCTGGCGCGATGCACCACTAAGCCCTATGGGAAAGACAGCTCTGGGAGGGAGTCCTCTTCAACAATGTTTCTGGGCAGGGGCGTAGCAAGGGGGGTGGGCCGCCCCGGGTTCCACCCCAGAGGGGGGTGACACTTAAAAAAATTTTTTTAATTTTTTTTATTTATTTATTTTTAATTTTAACTTCATTGAAAAAAGAGATAATAGACACACACACACACAACCCCCCACACCTCACAAAGTGGCACCATCAGAGGGGGGGTGACACTTTTTAATTTTATTTAATTTTATTTAATTTTTATTTTTATTATTAATTATTTTTTATTTTAACTTTATTGAAAAAAAAGAGATAATAGACACACACACACACAACCCCCACACCTCACAAAGTGGCACCATCAGAGGGGGGTGACACTTTTTAATTTTATTTAATTTTATTTTTTTACATTTTTTTTAAACTTTATTGGGGAAAAAAGAGATAATAGACACACACACAAAACCCCCACACCTCGCAAAGTGGCACCATCAGAGGGGGGGTGACACTTTTTATTTTTTTAAAAAAAATTTAAATTAAAGTGGTGGGGGGTGACAAAAAAAATTCCGCCCCGGGTACCACCTGGGCTTGCTACGCCTCTGTTTCTGGGTGCATGTTATCTTCCATGCTGGGAAAATGGACACTTTGTCTGTGTTGAAGTTACTTCCCTCTCCCAGTCTGTCTTATGGTCTACTGTTGGGGTTGGGCTATCCAGCACTAGCATACTAACCACTCATTTCTTAGCAGGGCCTCTGTGTGTGCTGGGCAGAGAATGTATCCTGCCCACGTGATAGCTCAGTCGGCTGAGCATGAGACTCTTAATCTCAGGGACATGGGTTCAAGTCGCCCCACATGGGGCAAAAAAAGTCCTGCATTGTAGGGGGTTGGACTACATGACCTGCGTGGTCCCTTTCCAACTCTACAATTCTGTGATGCTTTGTGAATCAGGCTATTTCCATCCGATAAGACCGTCCCACCCTTAAACCAAAAGGAGGATGTCATTTTTTGTTGCCGGGATAAAAAATTCCCGGCAAAGTTTGTCTGTAGAGCATTGGATGCGTCTATCTCTAACTAAAACTTAAAAGCCCCTGTTTGCAGAGGGTGGGTTTGATTTGAACTAGATTACTTGGGTCTACAGGCAGCTCCAATTTGGGTCAAATTTGGTTTTATTGGGAGCGCTTGTCTTAGTAACACCAGTGCTGATTGCAGAACATGGTTCATGCCACTCAGGATGTTGGCCACTTCATCTGAAATGCAAAGGAGGAAGTAGATAGAAAATGGTCAAAAGGGGAATGGTGATTTGCTGAAGGGAACTGTGCTTTTTCTTTATTTTTTTCACATCGGCACTTCTCTACATTAGTCATGGTCACGAGGTCAGAAAGTTTATGCCTGACAGAGAGAACAATGCAGTTTGCCTTCCTCCTGACCCTCACATGATTGCAGACAGCATTTTTAAAAAATTTAGGTCTTATGTCTTAAAACTTTAAGCAGCAGAAATGGAAATATTTATTGGGCCTGAATTCTACATTTTTAATTATATGTTAAAAAGAAAATACAGTACTGACATACCGCAATCTCATTAAAAAAACAATAAAATTCAAGGTGGTGCACAACATTTTATATATGTGCAAAGACACGTCGAAAATTAAAATCACAAATTCCCAGCTAACAATTACCGGTAATTGTCTTGCCACATTAAAAAGTTTTTGGCAAATTATTAAAAGTTGTTATAGAAGATGCCTGCTGCATCTATATTGGAAGAGCATGAAACTGGATGATGCAATAATCATGTCCAAAGTCCTGAATTGCTTAAAAAAAAGTATGGCTTGTTTCACACTGCCGTTTGAATACATTTATCTTCTTAAATTTATACATGACTTTTCTTCCATCATGGAACTGAATGTCGTTTGATCAGTTCTGCTGCGGCAGGCCCACTCCTTCAGGAACCATTTTTGGCGCAGTATAAATGCCACCAACCAGTCAATCAATCCCATCCAGGTATTGGCCAGACCTGCTTATCTTGGATGCTCTCGCATGCATGCTTTAGCTGAGATTCCTGTTTTGCAGGGGGTTGGCTAGATGACCCTTGTGTCCCTTCCAACACTGAAGATTCTATGATTCTATGATCTTCAGCAAAATAGATGCATTACGTGCCTTCAGGCCATGCCTTGAGGTTGTATGCATCTAAGCCCATTCATAAAGGTGAGCATGTCAGACCAGAACAAAGGACATGGATTCAAATCCCTGCCCTGGCTTTGAACCTCACGGGGTCCAGACACAGTTTTCCAACCTAATAATCCTCACATGGACAAAATGAGGGTGGAGAAAGATCTCTCTGTGTTGTCCTGAATGATTTGGAGCCAAGAAATGTGATATTTATAGCTCAATTAACGAATAATCTGAGGGGAAATTCTAGACGGAAATTTATTGAAAAATGGGACAGCTATAGAAATTATGTTTTAAAATACAGTAAAAACTCTATTTCTATGTTGGCATTTGAGGAATAAGGTACGGACAAGTAATTGGAAAACATATCAAGGAAATATTAGGTTTGGAGAATGTAATTATAAAGTTCTTATAAGTATGTTTGCGTGGTTATGTACATTCAACGTTATAAAAAAGATGCATGGGTATTGGCAGGAAGTCAGAGTGTGTGTTTTTTGTTTTTTGTTTACTTGTTTTTCCTTTTTTTTTCTTTTCTCTTTCTTCTTCTTTACTTTACTTTTTTTTCACCCTTCTTTTAAGGTTTGGAATAGCAACAACAACAATAATTATTGTAAATAATCTTTATTTATGTGAAATGCAGATATAAGTAATTAAAAAATCTCCAATAAAAATTTATTGATAAAAAAAAAAGAAATGTGATATTTATTTATTTTGTAAAATTTATGCACTGCTTGATTTTCTATTTTAAACTTCAAAGTGATTTACAAAGCATGTGGAAATAATAATAATAATAATATTATATATATATATACCATGCCCATCTGGCTGGGTTTGTTACTACCTCTGCTTGATTCCTATGCTGGGCACAGAGAAAGGACATGACTGTTCATCCCTCCTCTGGCACCCCTGCTCACTAGCCTTGCCTACAGTGCCTGGTCCCTTGTGCCTACCGGGCCAGTGTATAATTGCAAGGCTGTGTTATTGTTGCATTTGTGCATTGGCCAGCTTGCTTCTTCAGCCTGGTTCCCCCCGCCCCCCCCCAATTGGTGAAAATTCTCTTTGCTGCTTCTTTCCAGGGGCTGTGGAGAAAAAAGTTGTCGTTAACCTTCAGAAACTCGATGTTGCTCAGGACGATCAAGGGAACCTTGGCTTCTTCACGATAATTTACAACCAAGGCTTCGAGGTTGTGCTGAACGACTACAAGTGGTTTGCATTTTTTAAGGTAATGGAGCTTCCAAATAATAATAATAATAAATCTCTGCACCATTTTCCTCCTGAATATGTTGGGATTAAAGGGCTCTTCCAAACTTGGAAATTCTTGTTGACAAAATAATTTGGAAGGAGTATAATCGGTGCTTTTATTTCTGAGCAGGGTGGATAAAAATCAATGATTTTTAAAAAAAAATCAAAATCAGATTTATTTGATTGAAATCGCATTTATTTGATTTAAATTGGATTTTTAAAATAAAATGCTTTTGGAGGAAAAATCTTTCTAAATATAGTCTTCTATTTAAGTTACATTGTAGTCCAAAGGCTATTCATCAGGAAATAAGGATTTGTTTTAAGTTTATCAAGTGTGCTAAAACTCAGTCTAAGTTTTTTTAAAAAAATGTTTAACCACATCAGTCAACAAACATGGATACATATGCTATCATGTTATTGTTTTAGTTAAATAAATTGTTTAAATGGTTATTAAGGAAATGATTATTTTTCTCCTTCCAATAAAGTACAGCAGAAAAGTTGTCCAAATATAAACAGTTAACTTATTAAACCTCACCATAATTTCATAATTATCTGTCTATGTATTTCTAGTAGTATAACCAAATCAGTAATTTTTGATATAACTGTAAAAACTACTCTGAAAATTTATTATTCCAAAAATGAAACCTTCATATGGTTGTAAATATTAAGATTATACCAGCAAGAATGAGTCTTTCTGTAAAAAAAAATTTAAATCAAGTCTTACTGACTAGTGATTTAAATCGTGATTTAAATCAATTTGATTTAAATCAAATCCACGCTGTTTCTGAGGGTACTCAAGAGTACGCAATATTGGCAGCTTTTTTTTCCTAGAAGAAAAGCACTGTATATAATATATGATGTCTCCACTAAATATCAGGAAGAACTGTTGAACTCCCTTGAAAGGTGGTGGACTCTCCTTCCTTGGAGGTTTTTAAGCAGAGGTTGGATGGCCATCTGTCCTGGATGCTTTCGCTGAGATTCCTGCATTGCAGGGGGTTGGACTAGATGACCCTTGGGGTCCCTTCCAACTCTGCCATTCTATGCTAAGGGCCGGATCAACATGGCTGAGAAGCAAGCCACAAATTCTCCTACACCCCTTCTAAACACACACAAACACCAGGTGCCCTTCCTGGCTTTTTCTTCATTCTTCTTTTTTTTTTAAGCAGTCACTGCTGAAGTTTTCACACTTCAGGTTATCAGGGAAAAAAGGCCGCTTAAAACCGCCAAGGCTCATCGTTTCATGACGCCTGGGACCAGCAGGCAAGGAAAAGAGCCTTCGGCAAAAGAAGAAAGAAGCTGTTGTGTTTTGTGTTATTGCTTTGGAGGTACATGACGTTTCCGGGATGCCATTCCAAATTCATCAAGATCAACGGCAGGCAGCTCAGCAGAGCTCTGGGGCAAAGGAACTTGGAACGTTTTTGCACCGCAGAGCCTCCAGTCACTGCCGGCACGGCACCGAGGAAGCAAATTTCACCCTTTCTGCAAAGCATAAAAGCAACAGAGGTCTAAAGTGCGTCCCTCGTGTCAGGGAAACAAAGCTGCGGGCAAAACTAAAAATGTATGAAGCATTTGGTGGCGGGGAGGGGGGTGGATATCTAAATCTGGGCGAACGCATCTTCCCTGAGCAGCAAAACGTGTCTTGCTTCTCAGCCAGGTTGATCCAGCCCTTATCACAAAATTGTCATGCCTCGTCATTGTCATGCCAGTCATGCCTCGAAATCGAACCTAGGATCTTTTGCCTTTTGTCAAATACATGTGTTCTGTGCAGAATCTGACCAGCATCCCTTTCGCTTCCCTTCCCAGTATAAAAAGGACGGCTTAAATGTAACCAGTTACTGCCACGAGACCTTACCTGGGTGGGTCCATGATGTGCTGGGCCGGAACTGGGCATGCTTCACTGCGCAAAAGATCTCCCCTTCAGCCTCCGGTGTTCGTGTAAATCAGCTGCCTTTGAAATCCGCTGGAAGGTGAGTGGAAACAGATGCCATTTTGTTTGGTTAATTGTATGCTCTGATACAGGCTCCGTCATAGAGCCAGACAGAGAGAAGTGAAGCAAGGCCCCCTGAACTGTTTCTATCCCAGCTGATCATTCTAACAACTCTTGACTTTGCGAAATGGTGCCTGAGCCTTTTGGTGGTTACCGTATTTTTCGCTCCATAATGCGCACCGGACTATAATGCGCACCTCGTTTTTAGAGGAGGAAAACCAGAAAAAAAAATTCTGGTTTTCCTCCTCTAAAAGGTTGGGAGTGAGGGAAGAGAGAGAGAAGGAAGGAAGGAAGAGAGAGAGAGAGAGAGAGAGAGAGGAAGAAAGAGGGAAAGAAGGAGGAAGAGAGGGAGGGAAGAGAGAGAGAGAGAGGAAGAAAGAGGGAAAGAAGGAGGAAGAGAGGGAGGGAAGAGAGAGAGAGAGAGAAGGAAGGAAGAGAGAGAGAGGGGAAGAAAGGGAAAGAAGGAGGAAGAGAGGGAGGGAAGAGAGAGAGAGAGAGAAGGAAGGAAGAGAGAGAGAGAGGAAGAAAGAGGGAAAGAAGGAGGAAGAGAGGGAGGGAAGAGAGAGAGAGAGAAGGAAGGAAGAGAGAGAGAGAGGAAGAAAGAGGGAAAGAAGGAGGAAGAGAGAGAGAAGGAAGGAAGAGAGAGAGAGAGGAAGAAAGAGGGAAAGAAGGAGGAAGAGAGGGAGGGAAGAGAGAGAGAGAGGAAGAAAGAGGGAAAGAAGGAGGAAGAGAGGGAGGGAAGAGAGAGAGAGAGAGAAGGAAGGAAGGATGAGAAACCAACACCGTGAGGGCGAGCACAGAGGGGTGGAGGGGAAAATGAATGGAGAGCCCCAAAGCGCTGCTTTGGGGCTGTCCGTTCGTTTCGCCTCCACCCCTCTGCGCTCGCCCCCTTTCTCTCCGTGACGGCGAGCGCAGAGGGGTGGAGGGGGAAACGAACGGAGAGCCCCAAAGCGCTGCTTTGGGGCTGTCCGTTCGCTTTGCTTCCACCCCTCTGCGCTCGCCCCCTTTCTCTCCGTGACGGCGAGCGCAGAGGGGTGGAAGGGGAAACGAACGGAGAGCTCCAAAGCGCTGCTTTGGGGCTGTCCGTTCGTTTCGCCTCCACCCCTCTGCGCTCGCCCCCTTTCTCTCCGTCAGGGCGAGCGCAGAGGGGTGGAAGGGGAAACGAACGGAGAGCCCCAAAGCGCTGCTTTGGGGCTGTCCGTTCCTCTCCCGCCTGGCTGGGAGCCATGGCTTCGCTGGCAGAGGCATCTCTCAGCTTACGACTGCTGTGGCAGCCGAGGGATCCCGCTGCCGGCGAGTGCCTTCGCTCTATAACGCGCACAGACTTTCCCCCTTCCTTTTTTAGGAGGGAAAAAGTGCGCGTTATAGAGCGTAAAATACGGTACCTCCTCCCTCCCCATCCATTTTCCTTTTGTGTCGTGTCAAGGCAAGGACTGTCTTTTGACTGATCTTGAAAAGAAATAAGTACGGAAGGCCAGTTGATTCAAAAGACTGCAGGCTCATCCTGCTGGCTCTCCTTCAGAGACTGGTAGTGTTTATTTTTGCACTGACATGGGAGAGATAGGACCAATGTTTTGGCTCAGTGTGATGCAGTCTCATAGGTTTCCATAGGTCCATAATGAGTGCGTTCGTATGTTACATCCAACAACCATACAATCTGTGTACGCAAGTAACTGTGCTGTACGTGTGATATGTTCAATGAGTGTATATCGGTGTACACAACACTTAAGCTGTACAAATCAACCTGTGAACCATGACTTAGGCATGTGTAGAGACATGTTCTGTGCAACTATAGTCATCAGCATCCATAGATCTTTTGAGGCATCCTCTGGTTCATGTGTGGTGCCTGTTTTGAACCTCTGATCATAGGGAGCTAGAATTCTGGTATTCATGCTTAAAACCCAGTCAGTATTCAGACTTAAGGGGGGCAGGTGGGGCTCGTCGGCTTGGGAAGGTAGCCCATCTAAGAGAAAGAAAACTGATCCTAAACCTCCGCTGCCTTGTGGGTACATCTTCGGGAGAAGAAAAGGCTAAGGCAGTGATAGCCAAACTCAGCCCTCCAGCTGTTTTGGGACTACAACTCCCATCATCCCTAGCTAACAGGACCAGTGGTCAGGGATGATGGGAATTGTAGTCCCAAAACAGCTGGAGGGCCGAGTTTGGCCATCACTGGGCTAAGGAGTAAACCCTACAGAAATCCAGAGTGGAGTCCCTAAGACCATGTTATACCTCCTTCTGGCAACTCCTGCAGCCAAGCTGGTGCCAAACGTCTTGCTCTGCTTTCCTTTGGACAACATCAGTGACTGAGGCTGAGAGGGGAGGGTCTTGCCATCTGGGCAGCCCAAGACCTCCATCCACACTGTGTTTCAGAGCTTGTGTTTCAGAGAAGTCATTTCAGTGCTTCACCCCCCGCGGTGCACTCCATTGTCTCTTGAGGCAGTCAGATTCCAGAACAACAACAACATTCATACTTCATATCTGAAACCTTGTGGCTCTTCTAGGTACAGAAAGTCACTGCAGAGTCCAGTTAAGGTGTACCTGTATTTGCACATTTTATTTTTCTGTCACTTAGAACAGCGGTTCCCAAACCTTTTCTTCCAGAGACCTCTTGGAAATTGCTGGAGTTCTCAATGGTTTTTCTGCCAGTTTTAATGTATTCTGCTGGATGTTGGATGATTTTTAATTGTACGTTGACTGCTCTGTTTCCTTCTTATATGTTGCATTTTATTGCATTACAATAAAATACAATATAATAAGAGTACAATTAAAAATCAATATTAATTGTTAATATAATAGCTGTGCCGTCTCTCATCTTCAACCGCAAAGCCACAGAGCCTCCAGGGATCAGCTGAATGGTGTTCATGGAGCACTGTTTGGAAACACTTGGCTTGGAGAGATGTTCGATTAAGTGGTTTATAAGTCTTTAAATAAAATGAGCATAAACCAGTTAATTCTTGCTCCTTGTTGCTATTAAAACATAGGCTGTGAGCAGTGCCAGATTTACGTATAAGCTAAACAAGCTATAGCTTAGGGCCCCACTCTTTTGGGGCCCCCCAAAAATGTAAAGGGGAAAAAACCTGGATGTACACTTCCAAAATATAAGATAAAAAACAAATTAAAAAAACCTACATACAGCAACAGTGTTTTGTGTTGTGTAGGCTCCTATCATGTAAGTCATGGGCCCCGCCTGCTAGCCTGCTCCCTAAAATATCACTGGTTTGCTCATTTCTATATATAGGGTGCCTACATTCTGCATGTGCAAATGGCTTTAGATACCTATTACCGGTAGGTCCATAAATTACCATATAGCATATATTCAACACAAAAAAGAGCAACAATTTGTTGTTGACATAGGACAGCTGGACATATAAAGGGTCCATTACCATCAATATCTTAGGGATGTGAGGGAGAAATTTCAACTTTAAACGCCCCTCTGTGAAGCACTGTGATTGTTGGTGGCATTGTCTTAATAATAAAGGGCCTTCTTGTCTTGTGGAAGAGTTTCATGAGGGGTTGTGTCGGGCTGTTTTCTTAATAAACTGCTGGGACTTAAGCAGATTCTAGCCTTCGCAAGGCTCCCTCGCCCTAACGTTTGTGTCTCGACTGCAGATCTCTGCAGAAGTTCTACGTGAACAACTTCGACTTCGTAGGAGCAATCAACGCCGTTCAGAAATCGTGGAAAGCAGTAGCCTACAAGGAATATGAAGGCCTCACCCTGGAAGATTTGGCTCGGAGAGCGGGCGGATTAAATCCCAGAATTCCAAGGTAAAGGGATCGTGACATTCTGGCCTAGTCGTCACCAAGGCACCATAAACCTGTGGCTGGCTTGTGCTGCTTAAAAGGGTTGGTGGTGCTGAACACACCTCCGTTCATCGTCCTGTGTGTGTGCGCGTCTGGGTGCGCGCATGTATAGAGAGCAAGAAGGAGAGAGGTTTACAGTTCTGTCTCCAGCTCCTACTGTTTTCATAAGCAGGGTGTAAAGGCAGTGGTTATTCCATGGGAAAGCTGTGCTACCTTTGAATGAGAATCGTTCTTCACACAGCACATAGTTAAACTACGGGATTCTCTCCCACAAGAGGCAGGGATGGCTGCCAACATGGGTAGCCTTCAAAGAGGTCTAGAAGCCCTCATTAGCTCCTGGACTTGAGATTTCCTGCCTTTTCCTTTTATAAAGAAATACAAAAAGGGGGGAAATACAAAAACAAAATCCTAACTTAGCCTCCCCCCTGCCACCCAAGGACGGATCAGTCTTTTTAAGTTTGCCAAAGTCCAGCCTTTGATTTTGGCGCTTGCCATTCTTCAGAGTTATCAGTAAAGTATTTTACAGAACGATGCACATTTCAACAAAATCATCTTCATCATTTGTAGTGTTCAGTGCATGTGATCTCTTTGTTAATCTTTCTGATGCATCAATCAGACATACTTTCCATTTCCAACAAGAAATGCACAGATCGTTTCCAACTCTGTGCCACTAATCAGAGCACTGCTCCTAAAAGGAAAGTAATTAGTTCTTCAGGTTGCCCTTCTTTTAGAATGGTTAACAATCCCAAACTTGGGGTATATTCTACGTGTTGACCCATAGTATAGCTCATTTCTGTAAATACCCACTGCCAGAAGGGCTTTACATGCTCACACTTCCACCACATGTGAAGTGTTGTACCTTTTCCATAGATCAACTCTCTGCTGCTTGTAGGAAGACATTCAGGGGGAAGACATTCAGGAAGGCTGTATGGACATTGCAGCTCTTGGATGGTGTTCCAATTCTTCCTTTTGTCAAATAATAGGGATTCAAATATGAAGTGTATAGGGTTTTTATTTCTTTATAGGCCAAAACCTGCCCCTCTGACTGCTGAACTAATGAAACAAGTTTCCAACCTGCCTGAATCTTGGGACTGGAGGAACGTGAATGGTGTTAACTACGTCAGCCCAGTGCGAAACCAGGGTAGGATATGTTCCTTTCATACCTTTTGTTACTGAAATAATCAGCAGGGCGTTTTAGAAAAGTCAAATACACAACTTGGATGTGCACACCCTACAGCCGGTTCTTTTGAGAGAGATGGGTGCAAATCAGGGTCATTGCACCGTGGAGTGCCGTCATCCATCGTGAGAACAACTAAAGAGTTGAACTCATTCACATCATAAAGTGTATTAGCCACTTGACTGCTGCATCGGCCAGAAACCATGCCTCAGCCTTTGCCATGACCATAGATCAGATGTGGGGAACATAAGCATTTTCTGCTTCCATTTCGGTTTTCGACGGCCTCCTGGTTGAGGCCGGAAGGCTGGAGTTTGCTATTGTGGGTCCCACCCCCCACCCCCCATTCCGGTTTCAGTCTTGGGTTATGAATTGGCCCAGTCCGACATGCCGCCAGCTTCTGGGTTTCACTCAACTTAATATTGGATGCCTGTTAACAGTGGAACTGAAACTCGTTAACAGATTACTTTCCTAATTGTTTCTGACAGCAAATTATCATTTTGCTTTTAGCCAGTGATCCCTTGAATTGTCTTACGCCACTTTCAAGTCTTATTGTTGATCAAAGTCATAGTTCTAGGTGGTTTTTTGTGTGTTTTTTAAGTGATGATAATTACACCACCTGATAGGTATGTCATCAATCCCTCCTTCTTCCATCAGTGTCAGTCTTGAAGGTGGCTAAATGCGGCTAGGCCCAAGCCAGCCGTTTCAGCTGATGTGCTCGAAGCAGGCCCAAGAACGTGACAGAAATGAAAATGATGAGGAAAAGCACTCTCTGGTTTCTGGGTATGGATGGGAATTACATCACTTTCCTGAGAAGTGAGAAGTGGTGTTACGTTCCTCTTTTCTACAAGAAACCCAAGACTATGTGTTGGGAGAATTAGCTTTCAGCTTCTTTCCGGAAACCTTGAACTCTGAATTCCTACTGGCTCCTGTTTGCTTTCTTTCTCACTTATTTACAGCAGGGATGGGGAAATTCTGGTCCAGGCCTCCCTTCTTGTCCCTCTCACTCAGGGTGGATTTGATTTAAATCAAAGTGATTTAAATCACGATTTAAATCACTAGTCAGTAAGGCTCAGGGTGGATAAAAATCAACGATTTTTAATAAAAAAATAATCAAAAAATCCAATTTAAATTTTAAAAATCTGATTTTTTTGAAAAAAGCGTTGATTTTATCCTCCCTGAGTCTTACTGACTAGTGATTTAAATTGTGATTTAAATCAATTTGATTTAAATCAAATCCACCCTGCTCCCATTGCATTTTGGCCAAACCATGTGCAGTGGGTCAGCGTGCTTGGCTGTCAACCAGAAGGTTGTTGGTTCAAGTCTACCCAGGGAAGGCTGTGGGCAGAGTTCCTGCATTGCAGGGGGTTGATCTAGAGGACCCCCAGAGTCCCTTCAAACTCTACAATTCTGTGATTCTACTTGATGTCATATAATACTGGGCGGGGGGGGGGAGTGGCTGGGCCAAAAGGACTGAATACCTGCCGTGGAAGCGCATTGGTGTCCCAACGATCAGCTGGCTGTCGGTGCATCCAAAGATGGGTCTTGGGATTGCATCGCTTGTCATCTTTGCGAATCAGGTGATTGACAGAAGGGCAATCCCACCCACCTGTCCTATTCGTTTTGTTTTTTTACAGTAATATTTATTAGCATTTTCATTTTCAAAAAACACCATCCAGTTTTTACATTTCTTATCATCACCTCAACTCAACTCATTTTATTTCGGCTTTAAGCCCATAGACATAACAACCAGAAACAGAAACAGCACAGTCTGGTTTACAATTGCTAACAGCAAAATAGATTAAAAGGGATACTCAATTGAATAAAATATGATAAAAATTAAATTAAAATTTCAAGCTGTATATAACAATCCATTGCGTTTCTTAAGTGTCAGAACTGATGTCAGAAATTTTGCCATATGTAGGGTTATAATCGAGTCTGAATCTTGCAACAGAAGAGCAAGGTAAGACTCTTCCAAATACCCTGGTAATTTTTGAGTTAATGGAAGTAATAGAGTCGGGCGGCAGAATACAAGGGGCAGACAAACACTATGTGATGAAGAGATTCAATGGAACTGTTATCACAGGCACATAAGACCGAAACTTGGCCCCTAGAAAATCTATGAAAAAGGACGTTTGAGGGGAAGACATTAAACCGTGCTTTAATAAAAGTGAAACGATGACTAGCAATAGAAAGAGCTGATAGATAGGCTGGTACTTGAAGTGGGGGTACAATCCCCAGGGATCTCGGTGAGCATGTCCCCCCGCCCAGCATAACATTGCGTTGCAACTCAATATCCAATCTTTGAGAGATGGTCTTTTTTGCTGTATTTAGATCTTGATTCAGCATTTCTTAAGGGCGAAATTCCAATAAGCAAAAGTCTGGCGTGAATCTTACCAGCCCAGGGGCTTATGAACTCATCACCTACATTTTGACTCTCTCAAGTCGTCGAGTTCCCTCCATCCCTCCAAACCAGGCATCCCCAAACTTTTGCCCTCCAGATGTTTTGGACTACAATTCCCATCATCCCTGACCACTGGTCCTGCTAGCTAGGGATCATGGGAGTTGTAGGCCAAAACATCTGGAGGGCTGCAGTTTGGGGATGCCTGCTCCAAACTGACTTTCTAACTTCCAATCATAATTTCGTCTGCATTTCTCATTCCCCCTATCTACCTTTCTTTTTACTTTCATATCCTATATAATAAAGTCCAAGTGTCTCTGCGTCGTGTCCCTGTGTCCGTGGGATTGCGCTACTGCGCATGTGCCCCACGGACACAGGGATTGGAGCGCAGAGACTTCGGGCGGCAGCAGGTGCGGGGTGCTGATTGGCCGGAGGGCGCGCGGGCGTGCGAGTGAGCGCACATGCGCAGATTCGGCGCTTCAGGTTGCGCTCTTTTCAGGTTGCGAACGGGCCTCCAGAACGGATCCCGTTCACAACCAGAGGTACCACTGTATTGCGACGGGGACCTTGCTTTTGGAAACTGCGTCCCCTAAATGGATATTCAGACCTGGAGGATCTGCTGACCGTGAAACTGGTTAGAAAGAGAATAGACTTCCTGAACCATCAGTTTCGAAAAGAGTTCTTTCTGCCTTTTAACGAGTCTCTAATGGCTTTTAGTGATTTTTATTTGGCTGCAGAGCAAGTGGCCTCTAATGCAATTTAAACCGGGTTGCAATTTAATTTGTGGGGAACGGCGAAAACCGGTGCTTTTAGAAAATTAACTTGAGGTTGCGGCTGCTAACTCTTGCAATTGTTGTTGTTGTTGTTTATACTCCTAACTGTCAATATTGCCTAGTTGCTAAATGAATGTGCCACCGTCCTGAATAACTAATTTATCTTGCTGCTAATGAGGAAAAATACACCATTGAAGGTTTGTGTATTTCTGCAAGATGGGCTCTTGGAACTTGACCTGCATTCAAACGGCAGTTCATTTTCCATTTATTTCTGCATTATATTTTACAATGTAAAAGCCATTGTAAAACTAATGGAATATTGTGTGAGTTTAGCGCTCATTTCCGTGTTATTTGATTCCCCCCAAAAAAAATCTGTTTGCAGGCCTTTTAACCCAGGAAATTTGTGGGTATAACAGCATACAGTTCTTTCCTGCTATTTTCATGTGGGAATCTTGCTGGAACACAAGTGCACGTATGTGGGAAGGATGAGGGAGTAACAACGTTATCCAGTGGTGTTCAATTTTGTGCCACACCACACCCACTGGTGTGCATGAAATTTAGCGTGACATGCTTGTATATTCGGCAGAAAGCCATAGTTCTGTAATGCATCAGGTAAAGGTAAAGGCTTGTTGTTGTTGTTTAGTCATTTAGTCGTGTCCGACTCTTCGTGACCCCATGGACCAGAGCACGCCAGCCACTCCTGTCTTCCTCTGCCTCCCGCAGTTTGGTCAGACTCATGTTGGTAGCTTTGAGAACACTGTCCAACCCTTCTCCTTGTGCCCTCCATTTTTCCCAACATCAGGGTCTTTTCCAGGAAGTCTTCTCTTCTCATGAGGTGGCCAAAGTATTGGAGCCTCAGCTTCAGGATCTGTCCTTCCAGTGAGCACTCAGGGCTGATTTCCTTCAGAATGGATAGGTTTGATCTTCTTGCAGTCCATGGGACTCTCAAGAGTCTCCTCCAGCACCATAATTCAAAAGCATCAATTCTTTGGCGATCAGCCTTCTTTATGGTCCAGCTCTCACTTCCGTACATTAGGGTTGGGGTTTTTTTTGGGGGGGGGGGGTTTGTAGAAACTTGCCTGCTGTGCAGATGTGACTTTTTTGGCTCCACCTGCTTTTGGCCTCTGGCCCCGTTAGCATGTGGCCCCCAGAAACTTGCCCAGGAGGGAACATGGCCCTCTGGCTGCAGAAGTTCCCCACTCCCTGATTGAGGTCCATTGGTCCATTGAGGCTAGGATGGAGATGATAGATCCCCTTCATCTCTGGGATGTGTGAGAAATTAAATGATGGTGTTCCGTCCATTGTCAGCTGAAATGAGTGATATCATTGTGGAGTCCTGGGAATATTAGGATGAAAGACTGGCGCTAACTGGCTCTCTTGTTCTCCTCAGCATCCTGCGGCAGTTGCTATGCCTTTGCTTCCATGGGCATGCTTGAATCCAGGATTCGTATCCTCACCAACAATTCGCAGACTCCAACGCTCAGTCCCCAGCAGGTTGTTTCCTGCAGCCAGTACTCTCAAGGTAAACGACTTGGCAGCACTGTATTCTTTCACTGTAACCTGGACCCAAGGGCCTAGCAATATTGGCTTTCCCCATTTGTGCTGAAGAACATCTTCCTCACCATCGAACCCAGCAACAGAGGATCTGTGGGACTTCTCCCCTCTGTGGCTCAGGGGAAGGGTTGTAGCTCAGCAGTAGAGCAACTCTTGCATGTAGAAAGTCCCAAGTTCGATCCCTGGCATCTCCAGGAAGGACTAGGAATGTTGCCTGCCCTAAAACCCTAGAGAGCTGCTGCCAAAAGCCAGCAGAGGCATAGAAATGAATTGCAGCAGTTTCAGCCAGAGGGGTTAGTGAGGTTTTGGCAGAAGCTGAACTGCAGCAGAATGGAGATAGCGCTGATTGCGTCAAACCCAGAGTGGGATGGAAACCGCTGCCTCCCTATATCCCTTAGGACAGTGATGGCTAACCTTGACACTCCAGATGTTTTGGAACTACAACTCCCATCATCCCTGACCACTGGTCCTGTTAGCTAGGGATGATGGGAGTTGTAGTTCCAAAACATCTGGAGTGTCAAGGTTAGCCATCACTGCCTTAGGACATTTGTGCGTAATTTGCAGGATAAGAGATTGGCACACTGTTGGCTTCTAGAAATGAAGGGCATAAGCCAGGCAATGCCCAACTATTGCATGGCAGCTTTGAGTTATTTGGGCAAGACAGAAAGATCTCTGCTCCAAGGAGCTTGCAGTGGGGTGGAGGGCAGGAGAATGAGTGATAAGAACAGTGCATGGAAATTGGAGCGGACACTAGGGATTGGCGATATATTGATATATCATCCAAAACCGGTTTGAAGTCCATATCATGATATTGGTTTTGTAATTTTTTACCTGGCAAAGTATTGTAAATCATGATATATGTGTGTGCGCGCACGCTATGCAGAAATCTCAATGTGGGGAAAATTGTGAAGCCAACCAATGTCTCTGCATAGTTCCATAGTTCCTTACTTCAGACATTGTGATATATCAGTATATTGTGGTGAATAATACTATTATTATTCTTAATATTAATATTTCATTTATACCCCGCCCATCTGACTGGGTTGCCCAAGCCACTCTGGGCGGCTTCCAAGACCTAAAAACATAATAAAACATCAAACATTAATAGTAACAATCTGATCCAATATAAAAATCACAATAACTTTAAAATAAACAACTTATATCAAACAAAGCAACATTCAACAATCCATCAGAATCCAATAGTAAACGGTAAAATTAAACATCAGCAAATAATAATTAAACAGTTCAGCCACAATAAAGAATTATCATTCTATAATCAGTAAAAGTAACAGCAAATCGCAATGCATAAAATGCCACAAAACATACAAAACCATGTAAAAGGATCAAGCTGAGAAACAAAGAAGCACAACTTGTAAAACTATTTTAAGAAAAATATCCCTGAACTCCTCTCTTCCCAGCTACTGCTGCTGCTCTCAAAGTCATAGTCTGGGAAAGGCTGGGTGGGGCCAGGCAGGTGTAAAAGCCATTGCCAGACGAGGAACAGAAAGTCTCTCTTGAGCTGGCGATATACCGCAATGTTGAAAACCAGAGATCGCCCAGCCCTCGGAAACACATATTCTCGCAGTACTGGAAGAAAAAAGAAGTGCCGGACATTAAAGAGTGGCAGGAGAAATTATTTAGCTTTTTAGACTTAGCTAAACTAACGGACGCAATCAGAGGCCGCAGTAATCAGGAATTTAAACAAGGATGGGAAAAATTTGGAGAATATTTAAAGAAACAATGCCCCACCATGAGGACTTGGATACACTTCTAAACATTTCGTGTTGGGTATATTAATAATTGGAATAAGTAAAGGAAAATAAAAAGAAATTTAAACATAATAACTAAAGTAGCAATAAAGGATCGTTAAACAACCTGAGATTAAGACATGCAGAAGTTAGGGGGGAGAGAAAGAAGAAAGAATGGGAATAATAAAGTAAAACTGGTAAGATAAAGGAATAGAATAAATAGTTTGAAGAAAGGAGGAATAAATGGAAAAAGGGAAGGAGATACAAAGGGCAAGGAAATTGTACGTGGACATATTATATTAACCTATTTTTTTCTTAGTTAAATTGGTTTTTGGATTTAATGTTGTATGTATGATTGAATGAATGGTATATTTGGTTTTTGTTGACTTATTCCTAATGGTACATTATGGATTTGTATTTTAATTTCATTTCAATAAAGATTTTTAAAATTAAAAAAAAAAAAGGAAACACATATTCTCAAAGCTTGGTTGGCAATGCTCCTGCTGTTCCAGGATTTGTGTTCCTAAATCTTCCCAAGGCTACAGCCTCTTTGGAATGGGAAGGAGGGGACAAGATGAAAAGATGAACAAGTGCCTGTTGCATGAAGGGGAACCCCCAAATTGTGTGATTAACCATCTGGGTTATTTCCTTGTTTCTTTCAGGCTGCGATGGAGGATTCCCTTACCTCATTGCTGGCAAATACGCTCAGGATTTTGGTGTGGTTGAGGAGGACTGCTTCCCTTACACAGCCAGAGATTCGCCCTGCACTTTTAAGAGCAAGTGCTACCACTACTACGCCACCAACTACCACTATGTTGGCGGCTTTTACGGAGGGTGCAATGAAGCGCTGATGGAACTTGAACTTCTTGCCCACGGGCCTATGGCTGTTGCCTTTGAAGTGTATGGTGACTTCATGCATTACAAAGGGGGGATCTACCACCACACGGGCCTGACGGATCCTTTCAACCCTTTCGAGCTGACCAACCATGCGGTCTTGCTCGTCGGCTACGGCAGCGACCCAGCCACCGGCGAGAAGTTCTGGATAGTGAAGAACAGCTGGGGAGAAGGCTGGGGCGAGGGGGGTTATTTCAGGATCCGTAGGGGCACTGACGAATGTGCGATTGAGAGCATCGCCGTGGCCGCCACGCCTATCCCCAAAATGTAGCCGCGGTACTTTTCGCCCAATACTTTCCCAGGAAGCAATGGTGTCCGTCCTAAAAAAAAAAATACAAATCATGGTGCGCTTCATGGCAGTTTGCTTTGGCAGCTTAAGAAAATTAGCTTTAATGAAAAACATTCAGGCGTGGGGAATTGAAATAGAGCTTTCATCCCTCAAAGGGAGCCAGTGTGGTGTAGTGGTTAAGAGCGGTAGACTCGTAATCTGGTGAACCGGGTTCGCGTCTCCGCTCCTCCACATGCAGCTGCTGGGTGACCTTGGGCTAGTCACACTTCTTTGAAGTCTCTCAGCCCCACTCACCTCACAGGGTGTTTGTTGTGGGGGAGGAAGGGAAAGGAGAATGTCAGCCGCTTTGAGACTCCTTCGGGTAGTGATAAAGCGGGATATCAAATCCAAACTCCTCTTCTTCTTCTAAATGAGGGCCATTGAGGTGTCATGGATGGAGCAAGCTGGTGCCGTCCAAATGTTTTGGGCTACAATTCCCATCATCCCTGGTCATGCCGGCTGGGAATTGTAGTGCAAAATATCTGGAGGGCACCAGCTTGGGCAAGACTAGACCCAAGACCAGGTGGGATTCAAGTAGTCACGAAGTTTGATTGGTGGCTGACTCAGTTTTGCATTTTTCACTAAAATTCGGCAGCCGTTTTTTTGTGCTTGGCTAGATAGCAAGGATTGGGAACCATGGTTTGGAGCAGGCTTGCAAACCCATGGTGTCGGCACTGGGGATGGGAGAGAACTGCTATTACAAGTGCTCTACCTTTGGAAGCCACTATATCATGAAGGAGAAGTGCTGAGCACATGGGAAATGGGAAGCAGACATGCAGAATGATGACTTAGTGGTACATTTGGAAAATTAAAGCATGGTTTGAACGGAGCCTAACTTTTAGCCCTGGGATTGGGGCAACCTGTGGCCCTCCAGATATTGTTAGATTTCCATCAGCCCCAGCCAGTATGGTCAATGGACAGAGATTATAGGAGTTTAACATCAGGAGGGCCACAGATTCCCATCTCTCTTTTAGCCTTTCTTTAACCAAGCTGTTTTGGGTAAAATGGGATGATTCCCTGTATCTCGCCATCGAGGAAAGATAGGATGCAAAGAAGAGCAAGTCTGAGGTTTACAATCTCCAATAAGTACAATATGCAATAGCTGGAGACGTTTGACACATTATTTCCCATCATTTTCTCCTCTAAATTGGACAATCTTTCTGTAC
This sequence comes from Darevskia mixta, assembly GCA_034641385.1. Lineage (NCBI taxonomy): Eukaryota > Metazoa > Chordata > Lepidosauria > Squamata > Lacertidae > Darevskia > Darevskia mixta. The sequence continues at coordinate 2,466,709 of JAWWNH010000137.1, read as the reverse complement.
TTGCCCTCTGCCGGAAATAGGTTTTTTACCTCTGTAATTTTATTTTGTGTTTTAAATTACTGTGCCTTACGGGGGAAAAGAAGAAATGTGTAAGTAGAAGATGATGCGATTTGTACTACATTTACAATATGATTGCACTGTGATTTTTATTCTTTTTTGAAAAAGGGAATCTCTCCATCTATTCTTTGCATAGCGAAGAAGACAAACCTGGTGCGTGACCTCTCCTGAATGTCAGTGTTCATCTGACATTCATTTTTAATGATGCCCTTTTATTCTGCATGTGGCTTGCTTCGTTTTATGGTTCTCAGTTTTGTATGTGATTCTGAAATAAAGGGAAACCCTCCTCCTGTCACTGTGGCGGTTCTTTTGGCCCAAGCTGTCTTGCTACCTCTCACGAATCCTAATGGGAAGCTGGAGAGACCGGAGTCCTCCATCAGGTTTTGGTGAAGTCCCCTGCAGTCCTGTGTATATGAGAACGGCCTTGCTAGATCAGACCAGAGTTACATCTATTTTAGCTTTCTGGTGCTGGGGAGGAGCCTCTGGGGGAAATTTGCAAACAAAGAGTGAACAAAAGTTTCTATTCATTGTGCTTCCCCCAGTGTCTTGACAACTGGAAATACTATGCCCCCTAACCAGTGAGGTTGGTGAAGTGTGCAAATTATGGGTTTCGACTATGACATTGCATTGCTTTAAACATATAGGTGTCTAAATTAGAAACACAAGAAGAGCCGACGGGATCAGGCTAATGGTCCATTTAGTCCAGCATCCTGTTTCAGTGGGAGATAACTAGAGCATGCACCACTCTAGCAAGACAGTCCGCGGTCAGGTAGGGTCTCAGCCTGCGTACTAGATGGAGCTGGTAGACAGCCGCCCTGGACACAGAATTAACCTGCGCCTCCATGGACAGCTGTGAGTCCAAAATGACTCCCAGGCTGTGCACCTGCTCCTTCAGGGGCACAGTTGCCCCATTCAGGACCAGGGAGTCCCCCATACCCACCCGCCCCCTGTCCCCCCAAAACAATACTTCTGTCTTGTCAGGATTCAACCTCAATCTGTTAGCTGCCTCCATCCTCCAACCGCCTCCAGACACTCACACAGGACCTTCACCGCCTTCACTGGTTCTGATTTAAAAGAGAGGTAGAGCTGGGTATCATCCGCCTACGGATGAACACCCAGCCCAAGCCCCCGATTATCTCTCCCAGTGGCTTCATATAGATATTAAAAAGCATAGGGGAGAGGACAGAACCCTGAGGCACCCCACAAGTGAGAGCCCAGGGGTCCGAACACTCATCCCCCACCACCACTTTCTGGTCACGGCCCAGGAGGAAGGAGTGGAACCACTTTATAACCCCCAGCTCCCAACCCCTCTAGACGGGCCAGAAGGATGTTATGGTCAATAGTATCAAAAGCCGCTGAGAGATCCAGCAGAACGAGGAAACAGCTCTCACCTTTGTCCCTAGCCTGTCGGAGATCATTGACCAGTGTGACCAAGGCAGTTTCAGTCCCATGATGAGGCCTGAATCCCGACTGGAAGGGATCCAAATGGTCCACTTCTTCCAGGTGTGCCTGGAGTTGTTCAGCAACCACTCGCTGAATCACCTTGCCCAAGAATGGAAGATTTAAGACTGGGAGATGGCCATATTGACCGGGTCCAAAGATGCTCTTTTAAGAAGCGGTTCAATGACCGCCTCTTTCAGCGGGTCTGGGAAGACTCCCTCACCGAGGGAAGCATTCACCACACTGCAGAGCCCATCGCCCAGCCCTTCCCGGCTCACTTTTATTAGCCAGGATGGGCAAGGATCAAGAAGACAGCTGATTGGTTTCACTCGTCCAAGCAGCCTGTCCACTTCCTCGGAGGTAATGGATTGGAATTGATCCCACGCAACTTGACTAGACAGGACTCTAGCACTCTCCCGCCCCGGCCCTGCTCCCATGGTGGAGTCTACCTCTTTTCGAATCTGAGCGACTTTATATGCAAAAAAACATTGCAAAACTATTGCAGGAGATCTGGGGGCCTTATAAGGCCCCAATGGTGCAGGTGGTTCTGTTAAATTATGAACCACCTGAAAGAGTCTCCTGCTGATGTTTTCTGCAGATGCAATAGAGGCGGTGAAGAAGGTTGTATATTGTATAATTATATTGTATAATATTATATTGTATAATTACATTGCATAAGATGAACCAATGGTCTGATTTGGTTATAAGACAGTTTCATTTGTCCCTAATATGACCGGGCCACTGGTTACGTTTCATAGTGTCCTGTATGCTTTTCTGGAAGCTTTTGATAAGTCCAAAGTTAGTTCATGGCTATGCATTTGAAATAATGGATTTGTTGCTGCAGGTGCAGCATTTGTGTGTTCCTGAGATTGGCACATGCCTCCCCAAGGAAGTTGAGAGCCTCAGAGTTCTGCCCACCCTTGGAGAACATATTCAAATGTGCAAACTACAGGACCATCCTTCAAAGTTAACATCAACTCCTGCTACATAGCTTGAATTGGATAATTAGAACATGGCAAACCTGCCTAAAGGATAAACAATAAATTCATGAGCAGCTCTGAAAAGCAAGCAGAGGGTGGGGGGGGGGAGTTGCTAAAATAAATTCTTTTCTGGCGCTGTTGCTGCTGCATGAACGACTATAGGGAGGGGGGTTTAAGTAGCTGATTGGGGCAGATCTATCTCTGCAGTCACCACAGGCTCTCCAGAAGCACCAGGGACTTCTAGGGCACAGGAGAAGAGACTGGCAGCCACACCAGCTTGTGTGCCTCGATTGCTGCTGCTGCTGCTGCCTTTTAAGAGCTGCGCCAAAGTGAAAGAGTGGGGCATAGGAGAGAGGGTCAAATGCAGGGAAGCAGAGTGGTCTTTAGCAGCTGGCAGAGCAGAAGATCCGGGGTAGACTTTGCACCGTGTCTAGGCCCAATGGTGGGCAACTTGTGGCTTTCCAAATGATGCTGGAATCCAGAACCCATCAGCCCCAGCCAGCATACAAAAGTTTGCTTGTTGGCCATACAGCTCTTGGTAATCTCTTATTACCTTGCTGTACAGCAAGAGGACACAGGTGGCGCTGTGGTCTAAACCACCGAGCCTCTTGGGCTTGCCGAACGGAAGGTCAGCAGTTTGAATCTGCTAGATGGTGGTGAGCTCCCATTGCTCTGTCCCAGCTTCTGCAAACCTAGCGGTTCAAAAGCACACCAGTGTGAGTAGATAAATAGGTACCGCTGTGCCGGGAAGGTAAATGGCATTTCCGTGTGCTCTGGCACTCGTCACAGTCCTCCGTGCGCCAGTAGCAGTTTTAGTCATGCTAGCCACATGGCTCGGAAAGCTGTCTGTGGACAAACACTGGCTCCCTCGGCCTGAGCGCCGCACCTTTGAGTGGATTTAACCGTCCTATATAGCAAGGGGGCTGTGTTTTTTGGGCTTCAGTTATTCTGAAAAACAGCAAACAAAGAAGAAGACATATTAGCAGGACAAAATGCCAGTGAACTTTTAGCTTTCTTACCATCTGTTCCTCTGCAATTTACTTGGAAGTAGGGAATGGGGGATAAATCAGGACAGGTTAGGTTTTCAATGCAAAATCTCCCTCATTTGCTATCCTACAAAATCCACACTGCTCCGGATTCTGCGATGCCATTCTCGAACCCAATATTGTGCCACTAAAACGTGAGGCAGTATACATAAAAATGCATTATATTAGTGGAAAATATACAGAAATGCTTTACGTTATGGAAACTTCCTTGCAAGAATGTGGATATCGGGCAAAATCACATACCACCCCACCCCACCTCAAAAATGTACATATGCATATATTAGGCGAAGATTGCACTCAGATGTTGGTTTTATGAGGACTTTAAAATAAATTGAAACCTGGTGCAGAAATGTGGATAACTGGGACTGGGAAAATGATAAACTGAAAGAAACTGGAACTGATATATTTGTCCATCTCTAACTTCCAGGGGTTCCACTGTGCTCCTGGGGCACCCAAGGGAGCATGCATTGAATTGCAGTACTGCTTTAGGTAGTTCTAGTTGCTATGGTTTCTGCAGGATGATGCAATACAATATGTGTGGGTAGGGGAATCAAATCTTGGCTGGGAAGTTCTGCAAGGGGGGTTTCTGGTTTCTTTTAGAGGGCTGGAAAATAGAATCATAGAATCATAGAGTTGGAAGAGACCACAAGGGCCATCCAGTCCAACCCCCTGCCAAGCAGGAAACACCATCAAAGCATTCTTGACAGATGGCTGTCAAGCCTCTGCTTAAAGACCTCCAAAGAAGGAGACTCCACCACACTCCTTGGCAGCAAATTCCACTGTCGAACAGCTCTTACTGTCAGGAAGTTCTTCCTAATGTTTAGGTGGAATCTTCTTTCTTGTAGCTTGAATCCATTGCTCTGTGTCCGCTTCTCTGGAGCAGCAGACAACAACCTTTCTCCCTCCTCTATATGACATCCTTTTATATATTTGAACATGGCTATCATATCACCCCTTAACCTTCTCTTCTCCAGGCTAAACATACCCAGCTCCCTAAGCTGTTCCTCATAAGGCATTGTTTCCAAATAACCCTTGGTTGTTTTAACCATCGGAGAGTCAGCAATTCCAATTAGGAGTTTTCATCTCCATGTGCGAGAAATAGCTGCCAGTGATCTAAGGACCGAAATTTCCCTTTCGTATGGGAAAAGGGACATTAACATGATAATATTCTGCCAAGACTCCCTTCCGAATCCCTTCAGTAGGGTCAATTGCTTTGATCCGCTGATGAAATTAAGCATCACTCACTCTCTCACACGCAGTCAACTACTCATTCCCCTAGTAGCAGTTGTTTTTTTCTGGACTGCGGCTTAACTCTTTGCTCAACTGACTGCAAAGCTGCAAGTGCAAGTTTCCTGCAAAGGGATTGGCATGCTGTCCATTAGCACAAGTAGAAAAGTATGCCTAACAGTGCCACCTGGCGAGGCACGGCCTGTCAAGCATGTTGGGAGAGGCATCTAAGCAGAGGGCTAAAATACTGTGATTCGACAATCCCGGTCGCAGCAGTCGCTCACAGAGAGAGCATTCCTATGCACAAGAAGCTGGCACGAAGCAAGCCGGGGTAAATTAAGTTGGCATAAACTTGGACCAGATCCAAACTGCATTTAGCAGCAGGGCTACTTCTGACTGGTCTGACCTAATCCTTGCACAGGGGAAACAAGCTTTTGAAATAGTGTTTAAGCTACACCACCCTTTTTTTTCTGGCTTAATTTAAGTTGCCAGCTCATGTGATCCAGCCTATGCCCCCCCTTCTCTGGTCCCACCTCTGCCATGTAGCAGAATGCCCCCTTTTTAGGGTCCACGCTGATTTAGGATTCACCAGGCTTAGCGCAACTGGCTGGGTCTCAGTTGAGCCAGGATGGGATATGCTGGTGTATCTCCAGCTGAGCTGAGGATCAAAACAAAATAAAAAAATTCCTTCCAGTAGCACCTTAGAGACCAACTAAGTGTTTCAGTGTATCTGAAGAAGTGTGCATGCACACGAAAGCTCATACCAAGAACAAACTTAGTTGGTCTCTAAGGTGCTACTGGAAGGAATTTTTTTATTTTGTTTCGACTACGGCAGACCAACACGGCTACCTACCTGTAACTGAGCTGAGGATGAAGGAGTTAATCCAGTGTAGCCTAGCTGCCCCGGGGACTGCCCAACTCAGCTGGAGATCTGCTGGATCCTAACCCGCTCATCATCGCAGTGGGTCTTCCTATAGGATTTCTCCCCAAGAGTCACTGCTAGTTGTAAAATTCTGAGGTCTATATTAGAGCAATGCCTTTATTTGGCCAAACTAAATATCACCAGGCTAGGTTAAGTGTGGCAAACCTTTTTCAGCTCAAAGTTTTCGGTTTCAGTGTGAAGAGCCACGTCAAAAGGTGTGGAGGGCCACATTTCATCACCCCTGGGCTAGCAGGTAAAAAGAAAATCATTGGTGCGAGGGGGGAGTTGGAAGTATCTGCAATGTTCATCGGATGTTCACATCTGCTGTTTCATGAGAATCAATGTAGCCAATCTGACACCCAGCCAAATTTCTTTGTGATTGGAGGGGGGAATAATATAGCAGGGGAAATTGCAGGTCTAGAATTGCTTGTGTGCTATTCTTCCTTCTGAGAAAGGTCCGTACAATTTGCAGCCCGGCAAAAGAAGTGGAGCCCACTAGATCTGGGAATCACAGTTTGAAACGGGTTTCCAGTTTTGGCTTGAAGACAAGCTGTGTTTTCAGCTAGAAAATTTGCAATAAGCATTTCTGGAAAGTTACCAGAAGGCCTAAATCAACTGGGATCTAATTTTGCATGTTTGAATTATATTTAGCAAATAAATCTAAAACCCAAACAATGCCTTGTTAATTTTACATGCTGGGGGATGGGGGACTAGCCCCTCCCATAATATTTGATTGTTTATATTGGAATGGAAATATTTGATCATTTTAAAAAAGTCAATAGATCATACCTAAGGTAGTTAAAGTATTGCATTCAATGCTTTCCTTGGCAATTACGTTATTTTATTTTATTTTATTTTTTAAAAACTTGTAAATTATTTAGACTGCAATCCTATACTCAGTTCCCTGGGTGAATGGCCCATTGGACTTTAAAGGTCTTATATAAAGAAGAAAGATCTGAGTAGACATACATAGGATTACAATGCTAACATCTGATATCTTGATAGCATATGCACTTCTTTTACTTTATTTACATTTCTTCCTATATAAGTAAAGATGTAAGGCTGTCATCACGCGGCCCCCATTGGAGGATTTGAAGCACCGTATCACAATCCTGGATTTGCATGAAGTCTGAGTGGGGGAGGGAAGCAAAAGAGATGGCAATTGTTTTTAATGGCAGCTTTAAACAGCAGCAGAGGTCTGAATAGAGGAGGGATGGAGGGACACTGAGGAGCTGTGAGGGGAATGGGGGACTTGAAGGAGCTGTAAGGATTTTATTTATCCTCCGCTGCTTCAGCTTGATATTATGTTTAGTGTAAATCACATGAGTGTCTGAGAGAGTGTGAGAACGGAAGTCTATCTTATCTCTTCCGTCTAAGTGTTGTTATTGTATGTTTTAGTTTCACTTCTGCCGCGTCGCAGTTTGTACTTGTTCTGCCGGAGATCGGAGAACACAGACGTGATTATAGAGTCCCTGTATATAGACTAAATAAATGTAGTTTAGAGCTACAGATGTGTCTTTCTTCTTGCTGCGTGATGCTGGAAGACCTGTGTGCTCTTTTCATAAGAAAAGGGTCGCAGATTACTGGTGCTCTGAACTGAAGGGACATGCCAGCCAGAGAGGGCCACCGGGAGGACGCTCCGGAGTCTTGGGGAGTTTGCCGTCTCCCCAGAGTGTTTTTCCAACAGGGGGACCCTCAAAGGAACTTTCAGGGGATGTAGTTGGGGAGGGGCACCAACTTGCCCCCCACATTGAGCAATGGCAGGACGTGTGGAGGGCGATCTTTGCACTTGCTCATCCCAGCCGCTGCCTGGATCCTGGCCTCCCGGTCGGAGGCTGGAGCTGGGGCATGCGGAGGGAGCCCAGTGGCGGCGGCAACCCCCTCAATATTGGGGGGGTCCTGCCCCCTGCTCAAAAATATTGGGGGAGCTGAAGCCCCCTCTGCACGGCAGAGCTGGAGTTGGGGGAGCTGTAAAATGAGATGAATTAGCAAGGGGGTGGGGTGGAGTTGACAGGGCAGGCAGGGTAGGTGGGCTCGGAAAGCAAGGTGAGCAGGGGAGGCAACCCATAGTTTCGGGGGGGATTAAGCTGCTGAAACTGTTGCACATGCTAATTTTAGCATTCCCACAGAGCTAGGCATTTAATTGTATTATACATTCATGCTTCCTCGGGGTAGTCACCTGAAAAAGAAGTTAATTGCAAATTTGAAACTCCCTGGTTTGATTGGCATTGCTTCCATTCATTATATTTTATAAAGCACCATGCAGCCGTCTTAGGGACTCCACTCCAGATTTGTGTAAAGTTTACTCCTTGGCCTTTTCTTCTCCCAAAGGTGCCCCATAAGGCATCAGAGGTTTAGGATCAGAGTTTTCTTTCTCGTACCTTCCCAGGTTGGCAAGCCCCATCTGCCCCTCACTTCCCTTTACAACATGTACAGAATTATTATTAGTAGTAGTAGTAGTAGTAGTAGTAGTAGTATTAATTTATACCCTGCCCATATGGCTGGGTTTCCCCAGCCACTCTGGGCTGCTCCCAATCGAATATTAAAAACACAATACAGCATTAAACATTAAAAACTTCCCTAAACAGGGCTGCCTTCAGATGTATTTTAAAAGTAGGATAGTTGTTTATTTCCTTGACATCTGGTGGGAGGGCGTTCCACAGGGCGGGCGCCACTGCCAAGAAGGCCCTCTGCCTGGTTCCCTGTAACCACACATCTCACAGTGAGGGAACCGCCAGAAGGCCTTCGGAGCTGGACCTCAGTGTCCGGGCTGAACGATGGGGGTGGAGACGCTCCTTCAGGTACAGAGAAACCGTCTTCTTGACCATTGGATCCACAATTGATCTTGTCCCCTCAGTCTGCCAGAGCCTTCTTTCACATGCAGGGGAAGTCCCTAACTCACAGAGGGTTTGAGACCCATCGATTACCCTCACCTGGTTTAGTCAGCCAGTCTAAGCCATTCCCGGGATGTGGTCGCTGAGTGTCACATGCTGACAGCTTCTAGGAGCCACAGGTGAAAGCTGAGTGCAGGCTGGGACCAAAGGTGGACAAACTGCCCCAGCAGGAGTATGATGTGCCCCCCCAGCAGAGGTACTACCCCTCTCCTAACCATAGCTGTCAACCCTCCCTTTTTTTGCGGGAAACTCCCTTATTCCAATGCCGTTTCCTGCTGCTATCCCGGATTGTTGATATCCCTTAAATTTCCCGGATTTCAAAGGAAGCAGCTCCTCTCCCTCCCTGCCGGCCAGGGAGGCTCCTCAGCTGCGTTGCTCGGCTGCCAATAAGGAGTCTGAGACCGACTGGGGGCGGAGCTTGCATGTCTTGTGCAGCCAGACCCTCACGCCTAACCAGCCAGTCAGCCTGCCTGCCGTCTATGCGCTCGCTCTTTCGCTCACCCGTTCGCACGCAGCCTCTGGAGCGCAAGGTGGCGAGGCTACTTGGTGCCATTGCACTGCCCTCGTGGCATCCCTTATTTTCAAATCTGAAAGTTTGAAAAAATCCCTTATTTTCAAATCCAAAAGTTGACAGCTATGCTCCTAACTGGCCACATTGGGGCGGGACACATCAGAGAGGCCACATGGTGGTGACTTTCTCATGTTGGGGAGGGTAATTGCAGATTCCTTGGGGTGTTGTATCCTGCACCCTTCTCCACACCTCTTCCCCTCACTCATAATAAACAGGGACTGAGACATTTCATTTCCAATTGTCATTTCTATGCCTCTCTGTTGACATAATATTCCCAGGATAGCTCACAGTAATAATAAAAATGCACAATGTAAATTGCAAGGCAGGATCAATAATAAAATCTGCTTAGCAGTTTAAAGCACCCTGAAATAAAGCAATAGCAGTAGCTGAATGTTTCTAAAAAGCCTGGGGAAATGTAAAAAGATTGTCACATGACCTGACACCCAAAAAATCAGAATGTAGAGTTGCCATATGTCCTCTTTTTCCAGGACATGTCCTCTTTTTCATGATGAAAGTAGCCATAGAGATCCATGGCTAAAAGGAGCAGTCAGCAAAGGTGTCCTCTTTTTTGCTCTCCAAAATATGGCAACCCTATCGGACTCAGTGTCATAGAATTTCAGAACTGGAAGTTCTGAATAACAACCAAGGGTTGCTATCACTGACGAGTCGCATCAGATGCTCCTTGGGAGCAACCCTATAGCAAGATCTGCCAGGATGAGTGGATTGGGATCCAACGGATCTCTGACTGAGCTGGGAGGTTTGTGGTGCAACCAGACTATGACAGCATAACTCCCGCATCTTCTGCTCAGCTGGAGCTAAACCAACATTTCTCCCTGAGCTGGATCTGAAGCCAATGTAAGCCCCCCCCCCCAAAAAAAAGGGACGTTCCAGGGATGTGATGGACACTGGACCAGAGAGGTGGGAGTCAGTCTGAATCCTAAGCCCATTCAGCTTGAATGTGTGACCCAGCAACCTGGCGTAAGTTGAGCCATCCAAAAGGGTAGTATAACTCAAACGCAGATGGGGAGCCACCACTAAAAAGGCCCATTACAGTGGTACCTCTGGTTACGTACTTAATTCGTTCCGGAGGTCCGTTCTTAACCTGAAAACGTTCTTAACCTGAAGCACCACTTTAGCTAATGGGGCCTCCCCCTGCCGCTGCGCCACCGCTGCCCAATTTCTGTTCTCATCCTGAAGCAAAGGTAATATTTCTGGGTTAGCAGAGTCTGTAACCTGAAGCGTATGTAATCCGAGGTACCACTGTATTGTGTATTGAAACCATAGGTCTTTCCCTATCAAGTAGCAGTCTAAGGCTAGGCATATATTTAAAGCACACTTCCATTCCCAAGAATCCTGGGAACTGTAGTTCACAGAGCTGCAATTCCCAGCAACCTGAGCAAGTTACAGTTCCTAGAATTTGGGGCGTGGCAGGATGTGCTTCTAAGGGATCCAGGTGGCACTGTGGGTTAAACCACAGAGTCTAAGGCTTGCTGATCAGAAGGTCGGCGGTTTGAATCCCTGCGACGGAGTGAGCTCCTGTTGCTCGGTCCCAGCTCCTGCCCACCTAGCAGTTCGAAAGCACGTCAAAGTGCAAGTAGATAAATAGGTACCGCTCCGGCGGGAAGGTAAACGGCGTTTCCGTGCGCTGCTCTGGTTCGCCAGAAGCAGCTTTGTCATGCTGGCCACATGACCCGGAAGGTGTCTGTCTACAAACGCCGGCTTCCTCGGCCTATAGAGCGAGATGAGCGCGCAACCCCAGAGTCAGACACGACTGGACCTGATGGTCAGGGGTCCCTTTATCCTTTACCCTTTTAGGATGTGCTTCAAAAGGACGGTGAATAGGGAGCCTTAGGCTGACCAGATTCTGCAGTTCTGCAGACGTGCATTTCAATTCGCCTCCATCTTTCAAAATAGACTAGCATCCATAAAGAAGTCTTACCCAACTATGGGGGTTGGTGCATTTTTTGCACTTTTATTTTCCTTACCTGGGACAAAGCACAAGTTCCGATGTGGCTTCCGATACCTGCCACAGACACACATGGCACCTCAGCTTCCCCAAGGCTAGAGGTGTACCTTTCCTTTGTGTGGCGGTTTCATTTGGCTAAGTCTTCTAAATGCAGCTGCTGCTGCTGCAACAGATTTTGCAGACAATCAGTTACAATTTCTTGCTCCGTTCCTTCGGGGCCCATGCGCTAAGCTTGGGATTTGGATGCTCGTGTTTAAATTTCATGTTCAAATTTCCAGCCGAAGAGTAACAGCGAGGAAGGGCATCCAGTTGTGGAGAGAAAACAATTAACAACAAATTGACTAGAAGGCTAAATCAAACATGTTAAAAATTCGGCAGCGGGAGGGTGAAATGCGAAAAATATGGCACTTGCTTTCCTACAACGTTTTCATTCTTTTGCCTGATCATGCGTGCGCGAGCCTTGGGGAGGAAGGCTGATTAAGGATTTGCAAAATGTCTGGCTCTGTAGGCATCAAATGGAGAGAATAATTTGATTCTTTAAAGACAGGGGTGGAAAACTTTTTCAGCCTGAGGGCCGCATTCCTTTCTGGGGCAATGAGCTAGTGCTGGGTGGGGACAGAGCAGCAGAGCAATGGGTACAAATGTTACCTTTATCCCCACATGCCCTCCTTTGTACGATAGGCTAGTTGGGTGGCGCTGTGGGTTAAACCACAGAGCCTAGGGCTTGCCGATCAGAAGGTTGGCGGTTCGAATCCCTGCAACGGGGTGAGCTCCCGTTGCTTGGTCCCAGCTCCTGCCAACCTAGCAGTTCGAAAGCACGTCAAAGTGCAAGTAGATAAATAGGTACCGCTCCGGCGGGAAGGTAAAAAGCGTTTCCGTGCGCTGCTCTGGTTCGCCAGAAGCGGCTTTGTCATGATGGCCACATGACCCAGAAGCTGTCTGCGGACAAACGCCGGCTCCCTCGGCCTATAGAGCGAGATGAGCTCCGCAGCCCCAGAGTCATCTGCGACTGGACCTAATGGTCAGGGGTTCCTTTACCTTTAAATGCATTAGGTAAAGGTAAAGGGACCCCTGACCATTAGGTCCAGTCGTGGACGACTCTGGGGTTGTGGCGCTCATTTCGCATTATTGGCCGAGGGAGCCGGCGTACAGCTTCCAGGTCATGTGGCCAGCATGACTAAGCCGCTTCTGGCGAAACCAGAGCAGCGCACGGAAACGCCGTTTACCTTCCCGCCAGAGCAGTACCTATTTATCTACTTGCACTTTGACGTGCTTTCAAACTGCTAGGTGGGCAGGAGCAGGGACCGAGTGACGGGAGCTCACCCCGTTGTGGGGATTCGAACCGCCGATCTTCTGAGAAAATGGAAACCTGCATGGCTTAGCTGAGTGAAAGAGAGAAAGACACTGTTTGTTTGAATGTTTAAGAAAGAAGCTGTCATATTCAACTGAGGGGGGGAGTGCAACCTCTCTGCCTATCCTACCTCACAGGATTGTTGTAAAGAAAAAATGTGTGAGGGAAGGGATATTGTATAACTCTTTCCACAGATAAATGGAAGGAAGTAAAATTGTAGCTGTAGTCTGCCTTGAGTCCCCCACCCAAAAAACAAAACAAAACAGGGGGAAAGGCAGGAAATAATAATAATAATAATAATAATAATAATGGCAGAAACTGCGAGAATGATCGTGAGCATACCAGAAATAAAATCCTATTGAAGTCAGTGGGACACAGTTCTGAGTAAAAATGTTTCAGACTGCCGTGTATGGCTGCCCAGCCTTTACCCACTGACCTGGGAGTAAGCACCATTGACTACAGTGGGGTCTACTTCTGAGTAGACCGTGCAAGGCTCCATCTACAATAAAGGAATAAACACTCCCTGTGTTTCCTAAGAGATGGCTGGCTGCCGAAACATTGCCGTTAAAGAACTTAACCTTTTCCTTCGGAATTATAGGAAGGGCTTCGTATGCCAGCTTCACCATCTCCTTCATTTGGTGCAGGGATTTTATCAGCCATAAGAAGCAGGACTCCGTTTTTGCACCTTCACGCCCACCACTTTTAATTGTTCTTCAAGATGTGGAGGGGAGGAAAAAAGGAAAATCGGGACATTCTGGGATCAAATCAGAAACCGGGACACTTGGAGGGTATGTAATCTGTAGGCCGCCAGAATTGGTTCATGAGAGCCAGCATGGTGTAGTGGTTAAGAGTGGTAGACTCGTAATCTGGTGAACCGGGTTCGCGTCCCCGCTCCTCCACATGCAGACTAGCCTTGGGCTAGTCACACTTCTCTGAAGTCTCTCAGCCCCACTCACCTCACAGAGTGTTTGTTGTGGGGGAGGAAGGGAAAGGAGAATGTGAGCCGCTTTGAGACTCCCTAGGGTAGTGATAAAGTGGGATATCAAATCCAAATCCAAATCCAAACTCTTCTTCTTCTGGTTCCTCCCAGAAGCAGGACATATAAGAGGCCTTTCAGAATTGTACTTCAGCCAGAAGTCATGTGGGCTGCATTCTAAAATTTCAGAAATCCACTCAGGCATGATTAATGTTGCATAAATGAGGTGAATGATGGATCCCTGGCCTCAAACCCTCACTTACCCGTTCTGATAAGGACTTATTGGGCCAGCCAAGATTTAAAACAAAAATGCAATTATCTTCCAAAGGTCATGATCCAATGTTCTTTGTACATCAACAAAATCTTACAGAAAAGACTTTTTTTCTGGGGCTGGGGGTCGCGCTTTCTTCTTGTTTCCTTCTTCTCCATGCAAGATTGTCTCTGCTAACGGCCGCAAATCTTTGTGTTGAATTATTTATAAAAATTACCGCATGTCTGCTATTTATTACTTCCTTTTAAAAGCCGTCTCTGAATTTCTTGCCGAGCAAACATTATGCGATGGTCTTCAGACTCGAAATGAGCGGTGTAAAGATTTGGGCTGGGCTCGGCCGGGTGGAGGTTTGACTTCTTCGGTCTACAAAAGTTCTTGAGGATATTTGCGTATTTATTTGTTTTTCAAATTGATACCCTGTCCTCCGTCCAAAAGAAGCCCAGGGAAGCAAACATAAAAATGGCAAAAAGTACAATTTAAAGTAAAATGTAAACATTTTTTAAAAATAAAATAAAAATAAAAACAATTAAAAAACACACATTTGCAAACGGATATTTTTTCTGGAAGAAGACAACACAGAAAGAAGAGATAAACTTATGCTATATTCCACTGTATTTCTGGAAGTAGCTTTTGTGTCATAGGGAAGCTCAAGTATAAGTGTGTGTGTGATGTAGTGGTTAAGAGCAGTAGACTCGTAATCTGGTGAACCGGGTTCATGTCTCCGCTCCTCCACATGCAGCTGCTGGGTGACCTTGGGCTAGTCACACTTCTCTGAAGTCTCTCAGCCCCACTCACCTCACAGAGTGTTTGTTGTGGGGGAGGAAGGGAAAGGAGATTGTTAGTCGCTTTGAGACTCCTTCGGGTAGTGATAAAGCGGGATATCAAATCCAAACTCTTCTTCTTCTAAATGAGGGCCATTGAGGTGTCGTTAGCCCCCAAATTAACTTTTATTATGCTTATGTCAGACGCCACGCTTACGCTGTATCTCTTGTTTATGAAAGAAGGGAGGAAAAAGAAACAAACTTTTTTATTTGCTCATTTATTTATAATACACTTATACTTAAGTATATACCACCATCACACTTAAACTTATAAGTATTGTTTAGGCACCTACGTAGGAGAAACATCAGTCATGTCAAAGGTGCCGCAGACCCCACTGCCGCATAGCAGCTCAATACAATACGTAACATAATATTTTGATGTAAGAGTTAATTTTGCGTGCACAGCGCCTTTGAGAATGACAAGCCCCGTCGTCGACTCTTCTATTGTGAATGGCAAGCACCGCTGCTGGCGCGGCACGTCTTTGGTAAACAAGCGCACAAAGTCAAAAGTCCTTTAGTGAAACAGTAGGTATACATTTCGGTAATACCTAGGTATATATGTATTCTGTTTTTCTAGCTTGATCGAAATTATTCAGCGCCCAGGTGCCCTGCACCCCTTGCACCCCCGGGTAAAGACGGCCCTGTACAGCCTTCTGCAGTGTTGCACCGAGCGCCCTCAACATTGAGTGGGCCGAAGACACCTTCACCTGCTAGAGTTGGCACATCTGGACAGCGCTCTCTGAGGTGTCATGATTTGAAGCCATTTCTTGTTAAATGCAGCACAACAGAGTTCACCTTACGATGTTAAAAAAAAGGGGGAACTGAGCTGGAGCAGGAACGAAGAGAGGCTGTTTTCTCCCTTGCCCACCCTTCAGTCTCTTTCTTCCTTTATTCATCTTTCGCCCTGAGAGAGGGAGGGAGCAAACTGCAAGAAAAGACTCAGCCGGAAGAAACAGTGTGAGGCGATTCGGGTCATTGCAGGGCCTGTATCCAGCGGCCTGCTTCTATAGGAAATGGTTGAATCAGTTCATACAGCTCTGTCAACACAATGCTCTTTGCCTCGGTTGCCCCTGTTGCTGCCGTCTCGAATGGCCATTGTCAGATCTCGGAAGAGATACACACTGGATCCTTACGGGGCATTATATAATATTTGGCCTACGCAAACTGTTGTCCCGAAGAGGCCTAATCCTGTGGAGCACGAAGCGTTTCATGATTGATACAAAGCATTTCTGGTTGCAGCGAAATTGGGAGACCTGTCACTCCTCTGAGGCCTGGCCTGACACATTGGTGACGTCAAAGCCAGATGATGATGATGATGATGATGATGATGATGATGATGATAATAATAATAATAATAATAATAATAATAATAATAATAATAATATATTTATACCCTGCCCATCTGGCTGGGCTTCCCCAGCCACTTTGGGCGGCTTCCAACAGAATATTAAAATACAATAATGTATTAAACATTAAAAGCTTCCCTAAATAGGGCTGCCTTCAGATGTCTTCTAAAAGTCTGGTAGTTGTTTTTCTCTTTGACATCTGGTGGGAGGGCATTCCACAGGGCGGGTGCCACTACCAAAAAGGCCCTCTTCCTGGTTCCCTGTAACTTGGCTTCTCGCAGTGAGGGAACCACCAGAAGGCCCTCGGCAATGGACCTCAGGGTCCCGGTAGATTGATTGGGGTGGAGACGCTCCTTCAGGTATACTGGACCGAGGCCGTTTAGGGCTTTAAAGGTCAGCACCAACACTTTGAATTGTACTCGGAAACATACTGGGAGCCAAGAATGTCCCTATTTCCTCTGCTTTGTGCATCCGCATCTAATCTTTCCCCTTTCTAAAATTGATTTATTGTTGTGTGTGTGTTTCTTTTTTGTATATCAACCAAAGAATAAAATAAAATCAGGATTGAGGGGTTTTCTCAGGACAGTGTGCTGTATTCCGTTGGTGGTGGCGCTCTGCGGGGGGCAAGGGGAATGGACAAAAAATGGGGTGGGGGTCGAGGAGGGTTAGTTGCAGGCGAGTGAGAAATGTCCCTATTTTGATCTGAGGAATGTTGGAGGGTATAGTCACCTTCCAGTGGCAGGCAGTTCCAGAAGCAAAAATGGGCAAAGCAAAGAATGTAGAGTTTTCATGAAATATACAAACAAAGTATCAGGTGTTATAATAATTGTGAACAAACAAAACCAAAACTCCAAAACACCAAATTGGCTAATAAATATTGAGAAGAGTTTACTCAATCAAACATGTTAAAATGAACACATTAAGGTGCAGTGTGCAAATCCAAGCCTGTAAAAACTCAGTAAACTGATGGCATAATACTGAGGCTAATAATAATGTCCTAGCGTAATCAAATTACGCAAAAGTGTTGCAAATGGTACTCTACTGAAAGCGCAAAGTCTTTTGTGAGGGAACGGTCACAGTCAGGCAAGAAAACATGGTCATGCGTGATGGTAATTGCAGATAGGCCCTCCTCGCTGTCCCTCAGCAAAAGTAGATCTGAAGACCTGAATCCCGGAATTTTCATGAAACACAACTCCAACCTCACAGTGGGCTGTTGTATCCACAAACAACTGCTGAATTTCTGGTGTGTTTTATTGCCATTTGAAGGAGTCAGATCAGTTTCGCCATATAATATCTCCCAAAGCAGGCTGTAATATCTGCCAAATCATTAATCAGCTTCCCTCGCCCCAGGCTCTC
This sequence comes from Darevskia mixta, assembly GCA_034641385.1. Taxonomy (NCBI): domain Eukaryota; kingdom Metazoa; phylum Chordata; class Lepidosauria; order Squamata; family Lacertidae; genus Darevskia; species Darevskia mixta. Next base: position 2,449,485 of record JAWWNH010000137.1, on the reverse strand, counting down.
ACGCACATGCTCAGGCGATGAAATCAACATTTCATAGGAAGGAAAGCAGCACATTTCTTCCTTTTAATCCCCCCGCCGTAGAGTTTTAACATCTTTGATTTAGCCTTCGAGCCAACGTGCTGTAATTGTTTTCTCTCCACAACTGGCTGCCCTTTCTCGCTCTTACTGTTTGCTTTGAAATTTTTTAAAAATGAGCGTTTAAATCCCAAGGTTGGTGCATGTGCCCCGAGGAACGGAGCAAGGAATTGCAACTGATCATCTGCAAAATCCGCAACATCAGCAGCCATGTTTGGGAGACTCAGCCAAAGGAAATATCCGTGCAACAGATAAGAAACATGTTGACCTAGTATTCCATGCTCTGCGTGTCTGTCACAGCTACCAGAATTCTTATTTTTATTCTTATTGCTGGGGGATGTGCTTTCCCCTAAACAAGGATAATCAAACTGCAAAAATGCACCAACACTGACACTTTCGCAATGCATTCTTATGTTGGGGGGGAAAGGGGGGGCAATGCGAAAACACTCACACTCCCACAGCCCCTTCAACAGAGACACTTTCTTAAAGCTATATAAATTCATAATGTGACCATTGCATTCTTCGGTAACAGCTGATAACGTTTCCCAGGGAACAGCGATCAAGCAAAGATCCATGCTTATCTCCACCCGGAAATAAAGGGAAAACAAATAAAATCTTGGGTCTCAAGAATACCCCTTTATTATCCACTTGCCATGTAAACTGTATGTATCTCTTGTACACTGTAACCTTGGAATGTATATGTATTCATGCCTCGCCTTCGTAACTTTTGTATCTCAAGTTAAGTGTTACCAATTGTTATCTGCAACACAGGTTTTTGCATAAGCACACACAGACACCCCGATCCAATAATAAAGCTTTATTAAGTAAATCAAGTCACTGGTAAAAACACACGCCCTTCCGCCTCGGAAATCCCATCGGGCGGCTCCCACATGGCTCCAGGGTACCCTGCAAATAAAGGGAAAGGACATTAACATATAATAATAATAATAATAATAATAATAATAATAATAATAATAATAATTTATTATTTGTACCCTGCCCATCTGGCCGGGTCTCCCCAGCCACTCTGGGCAGCCTCCAACAAATATCAAAATACATTAAAATATCACAGATTAAAAACTTAGACAGAGAGCCAGTGTGGTGTAGTGGTTAAGAGCGGTAGACTCATAATCTGGGGAACCGGATTTGCGTCTCCGCTCCTCCACATGCAGCTGCTGGGTGACCTTGGGCTAGTCACACATCTCTGAAGTCTCTCAGCCCCACTCGCCTCACAGAGTGTTTGTTGTGGGGAAGGAAGGGAAAGGAGAATGTTAGCCGCTTTGAGACTCCTTTGGGTAGTGATAAAGCGGGATATCAAATCCAAACTTCTCTTCTTCTTCTTCTTCTTCTTCTTCTTCTTCTTCTTCTTCTTCGCGGCTCCAATGAATCCTGGAACCTGTAGTTTACCCTCACATCAAGACAATTCTCAGCACAACTAACAAACTACAGTTCCCACCATTCTTTGGGGAAAGTCAAGTGCTTTAGAAGTATGGTGTGTGTGTGCAGCCACAGTCTTCAAATCCACTGGGAAGTCTGAAGAAGAACCACATTCATGTGTGAGGGCTACAACAGAAGCCTAAGGCTGGCTTGAACTAAACCGGATGAGAGGCTGGCCACATCATTCCATGAAAAGGCATATGACAAGGGAACCCGTTATGTGCAAAGTCCATTTATTGTATAACTAAATAAGTCTCAGTGCTTTTTCAAAACTCACCAGGTTGTGTGTGTGTGTGTCTGTGTGTCTGTGTGTTCCCCTTCTCCAGAAAATGAACTATGAAACAGGATAGAATTAAACTGCTCTAGTCCAACATAATCCTCTTTCCATGCAAAGACAGGCCACCCCAAGTTGGTAAAACAACAACAACAACAGACTTCTAATTGACTTGCTTTGTGCTTTGATGGTTTTGTTTGTTTGCTTGCTTACTGTTTTAAGAATAATTTAAAAAATCAGTGAAATGATTAATAAAAATATAACTCCCAGGGCAGCACATAGATCTTTCCAGCACCATTCCCAAAGTAGACTAATTGCCTCTTGGGATTGTGCAAGAGACCTGTTGTACAGTATATTTATTTATGCAAATTCTTTGTCTCTCAGCCAATCAGTAAAGTGGGTATTTAGTGAGTCAAGAACCATCACACTACAGGCAGGCATGTTTGATGACTCAACAGTCCTTTCACCCCCGGAATGTTTTGATTGAAATAAGATGAAGCCTAACCCAAACGGATTGATTAAATCTATCTTGCCGCAGAGAGATAATGCACTTGTTTGGTTTGAAACAAAATAAAAAAAATTCCTTCCAGTAGCACCTTAGAGACCAACTAAGTTTGTTATTGTTATGAGCTTTCGTGTGCATGCACACTTCTTCAGTTTGGTTTGTTTCAAGTTGCTGAGTTGTGTAGTGCCATGTGTAAAGGGGTCTTGAGTGACAACAAGCACACACACACACACACCGGCCTTGCTTGTATGTATATGGCAGAATCAAATGTAGGCTCAATGAGACTTTCTCATTTGCTAGAAAACTAGCACTTGATTGTGTGTTTATTACAGGGTTCCTCCGGCGCCGATTGCGCGGCGGGCCGGAGGGCGGGGGAGCGTGCGCCCATACTTGCACACACTCGCTTTTTCTGGTGTGGCGCGGCGCCGGAAATAGCTTGTGCGCATTCACACGGGCCTCCGCAGCCCCGGAAGTGCGCCGGAAATGACACTTGTGCATGCGCACAAGCTATTTCCAGAGCCACGCCGACCCGGAGATGGGCAGCCATGCCGCACAGGTAACAGCAGGTGGCAGTGGTGGGGGTTGTCGGGGGCTGGATAATTGGCTTGCGTGGGCCGTATCCTGCCCGCAGGCCTTAGTCTGGGGACCCCTGGTTTATTACAACTACTATTACTAACATTTGCGACAATATCCACTACAAAAGAAAATGCCTCTTTGTTGCCAGAAAAGAGAGAGAGATCTTCCGTATCACAGATCTTCCAAATGTGCAAAAACTAAACAGTAAAACAGATTTATTCTGCACGCCTAACAGAAGAGACAATCGTTAGCCATTAAAAAGAGAGCCAGTTTACTAGTATATATTTCTACTGGGTACTAAGCTTTACCTAATGCTGAGAACTGTTATTTTAGATCTTCAATAAGCAGGTTCATTTCATTAATAAAATTAACTTCCGTTGTTTACAGAGCCATTTATATTTCGAAAGACTTGATTGCAGGGGGGCGGGGGTGCTGGGGGGGGAGTGTCTTGCTAAGAGGTTCCGTGCCAGTACTTGCCATTTTTCAGGAACGAAAAAGGTACATTGTCGGATCTAACGGCAATTGAATATTTACCATGTAGGGAATACAGCTTCGGCGAAATTGCTGCGTCCTCAACTGTGTGTAAGAAAACAGAGCGTGGTACGAATATGAGGCCAGCAGCTTCTAAATATGTCCTCTTGTAAAAAGAGAACCACAACTGAATTTTCAAGTAAATCTCCATTACGAGTTTGTTCGTATCTCCCCACCTAATCAATCTTGCAGGGGGGTTGTGAGAGGTTGTCTGCCCTTTGCTGTGCGATCCCCTGGGTGCCCTATTTGCAAGGAAACTCAATGGTACATCACCTGATTTGCCTGCAGAAGGTTCACAGAGCTACAATTCTCAGAGTGGCTTAACAGTGCCTCTTCACAATAAACCACAAAGGATGTACAAAGTTGCGGACTTTTTAATTTTAGAGAAGAGGCGTCATGATATATGAACGTAACATTAGGCACGGCATGGGAAAAGTGGATAGAGAAGAGTTTTTCTCCCTAGAACTTGCCAACATCCAACAAACACGAATCTTGAAAGATTCAGGGCAGATAAAAGCAGGCCCTTCTTCATGCAGCGTCGTAGTTAAAACAATGGAACTCACTGCCACAGCATTGGCAGTGATGGCCGCTAGCCTAAAAGAGAATTAGACAAATTAAGGGAGGAGAAGGCTATCCATGGCATAGGAGCCAACTCCTAGGGGCTGAGATCCCTTTGCCCCCCCCATAAAATATTTGAGTCCAGCCCCCTCCCCCCAGTTGATAGGCATTGCCATTCAAATGGTGTGCACGGACAGCATCATGTGATCAATTGTTTTTGGGGGACAGGGGGCGGGCAGGTGTGGGGGACTCCCTGGTCCTGAATGGGGTAACTGTGCCCCTGAAGGACCAGGTGCGCAGCCTGGGAGTCATTTTGGACTCGCAGCTGTCCATGGAGGCGCAGGTTACTTCTGTGTCCAGGGCAGCTGTTTATCAGCTCAATCTGGTATGCAGGCTGAGACCCTACCTGCCCGCAGACTGTCTCGCCAGAGTGGTGCATGCTCTAGTTATCTCTAGCTTGGATTACTACAATGCGCTCTACGTGGGGCTACCTTTGAAGGTGACCTGGAAACTACAACTAATCCAGAATGCGGCAGCTAGACTGGTGACTGGAAGCGGGCGCCGAGACCACATAACACTGGTCTTGAAAGACCTACATTGGCTCCCAGTACGATTCCGAGCACAATTCAAAGTGTTGGTGCTGACCTTTCAAGCCCTAAATGGCCTCGGTCCAGTATACCTGAATGAGCATCTCCACCCCCATCGTTCTGCCCAGACACTGAGGTCCAGTGCCAAGAGCCTTCTGGCGGTTCCCTCGCTGCGAGAAGCCAAGTTACAGGGAACCAGGCAGAGGGCCTTCTCGTTAGTGGCACCCGCCCTGTGGAACGCCCTCCCACCAGATGTCAAAGAGAAAAACAACTATCAGACTTTTAGAAGGCATCTGAAGGCAGCCCTGTTTAGGGAAGCTTTTAATGTTTAATAGATTATTGTATTTTAATATTCTGTTGGAAGCCGCCCAGAGTGACTGGAGAAGCCCAGCCAGATGGGCGGGGTATAAATAATAAATTATTATTATTATTATTATTATTATTATTATTATTATTATCATCATCATCATCATCATCATCATCAATTATGCAGGGCGAGGTTTAGCTGCCCCCTCCCCCCCCCCAATTTTTTATTCAAGTTGGCTTGGCACCCCTGATCGGAGGCAGCAATGCTTCTGAACAGCAGTTTCTGGAAACCACAGAGCTCCTGCGCTCAGCTCCTGCTTGTACAGTAGGCTTCCCAGAAGAGGCATCTGGTCAACCCCGGTGAGCCCAGGATGCTGGACGAGAACGAGATGGGCCATTGGGCTGATCCTGCAGGGCTCGTCTTACGTCCTTAAGGCAGTTTCCCCAGGCTGCTGCGCCTGATCCGCACGAAGCATAGAAAAAAGTCGCGTCAAACTTTGCCAAAACTTCTAGCAGCGGTTCCCTCGGTTGGGGATCCTTGGAAGCCATCCCTTGCGACGACCTTGGCACGCTCTTTCGCCCGCTTGCCAAGGGGTGTCTCCCCACCCTCCACCCCACCCCCGCCCGCCTTTGGGCCCTCCCCCTCGGCCTGCCTTCCCCTTCTCCCCGGCGAGCTCGCGATCAGATCCCGGGACCGGCGCGCCAGGCAGCTCGCTGGGCAGCGCCGCGGCCGCGCCGTCGGAGGAGGCGGCGAGGAGGGCGATGCAGAAGCCGGCCGGCCAGAAGGAGCGCCTCTACAAGCTGCTGGTCATCGGCGACCTGGGCGTGGGCAAGACCAGCATCATCAAGCGCTACGTCCACCAGAACTTCTCGCCGCACTACCGCGCCACCATCGGCGTGGACTTCGCGCTCAAGGTGCTCAGCTGGGACCCGGAGACGGTGGTGCGGCTGCAGCTGTGGGACATCGCGGGTGAGTGCCGGGGGGGGGGGGAGAGGTGATGGGAGGCGGGGAGTGAGGAGCAAAGGTAGGTCCGCCTTTGGACTCGGGGTGGGTGCGCAGGGGGTTGGGGGTGGGAGTCAGAGGTTGAGGAAAGTCTCTCTACTGATCCGGGGTGGTGGGTGCGCCAGGCGCAAGAGGAGAGGGGCGGGGAGGTAGGTCCCCCCCCCCACTATCTTGGAGTGGGTGCTCCAGGCAGAGAGGTGGGGGTGGGAAGGGGGAGTGAGGAGCAGAGGTAGGTCCCCCTACTGACTCGGGGTGGGTGCTCCAGGCACAGGGTGTGCGGCCTGCTAAGCCCTACTCAGAGGAGACCCATTGGGATCAATGTGCATGGCTCCGCTTCAGTGCATTGGTCTCCGTGGGCTTTTTCTAAGGAGCCCAGCCAAAGGCATGACATGTTTACTCTGTGATCCTGTTGCCCTCAAGGAAGTAATAATAAAATCATTATTAGTATTAAATATGTTGTAGGGTTTGCAGGCTGAAAGCATTTTCAAACCGCCGGTTCAGGAGCTGTGTTCCAAACGATGGGCGTGATCCAGCTCGGTTGAATCGTTAGTCCCACAGAGCTGAGCTTGACTCACTTCACTGTGTCAGGATTTCAGCCTTCTTGCACTTTCAAGCGTTGTTTATTTCATTTAAGAAGCTGAGCTTATGCAGTTTACTCGGTTGTAAGACCCATGAGTTCCATGCACCTTGTAGCATTGCTGTCTTAAAACACTTTCAAGTTCAGCACATTGAAATCAGTGGGATTTAATTTGGCTGGATCGCCCCATTAATTAATTAATTAATTAATTAATGGATAGAGTCTAGCCAGAGTTAAGCCTTTTAAAGCCCCTGATGGTTTTCATTGGAGAGATTTAATGTGTGTAACTCCCTGCTCGGAATCCATGAGACTTTAAAAGTGCCTTAACTGTGGGCAGTTTTATGAGACTCTGTTTTGAAATATTTATTCAATAATTATTACAGGAGCAAAACAAAACAAAACCTCAAACCATTATGGGTTCGTTTTTTAACCTTTATTGGCATAAGTTTAAATATAGGCATACAAAGTCATCCAAATACATCAAGAATCCAAACACATAAAATATATAAAAGGCTCGGTAGCCACCGCTGAATAAATCAGACAGATATAGCTTTAAAAATCTCGGCTAAGTATCCCAAAACTATCTTGGTAGTTTCGGAAATATCATCCCTCAACAAATATAGTGTTATAGATGCTTTATGTAATTGTTTAAATCACACACCCCCATCCAGTTTATGATAAATAAAATTTCCATTGATTTCAGTAGTAATCCAGATATCTAGATATCTCTACTCTAAGGTAAGGCCAATTGAGTTAAATGGGACTTACTCCCAGATAAGTGTGTGTAACATTGCAACCTTAAGTACATGCATCATCTCTTCCTTTGAAATTAGGAATGCTTAATCTTGGTTGGATCTTGCCTTTAGAATTCCAGCTCTTTGATGCAGAGACCTTCCTTTTGCACCCATTATTCTAGCTGTATGTCACAGTAAACAGCTTACCGTGAATGCAGAGATCGCTCCCACTTCATTTCTCCCCTAGTGCAAGTAGGAGCACAAACCCTAGTTTAGTGGGATTGTGGATTGCTTTACTCCAAACCATGGTCTCTTCCAGGCAACCTGATTTGCTTGCAGAGAGGTCCAAAAGCAACTTTTTGCTGAGCATCCACTCTCAATTTGTTTTGGGGAAAGTTAGATGACATTACATCAGGCAAGTGTATTTTCCCGTCACTTTCCTTTTTAATATATATATATATATATATATATATATATATATATATATATATATATATATAGGGTTTTAACAAAATTAGATGAACAATAACCAAAAAACAAAAAGCTGACATAGTACATAATACATAATACAAATACAACAACACAAACACACATCATATTTTCCCTTTCATCTTGTCTAATAATGTTGGGGTGACTTCCTCAAGTCTCCCCTACTGCGTTTCATTGTCAATCGTCTTTAGTAATTTCCTCTCATCTTTAAATATTTTTTCTTAATTATTACTTATGTTCTCGTCTTATCATTGTCTTAACCATAAATCATACATATATATCACTTAATCCTATTTTTCTAATCTGTAAACTGTCAGTTCTTCCAACTTTTTTCTATCTTTAAATCTTACAATAGTCCTTTAAATATACTTTACATTTCTTCCAATCTTGTTCCACCGTCTCCTCCCTCTGGTCGCGTAGTTTCCGGGTCAGTTCGGTGAGTTCCATATAGTCCATCATTTTCATCTGCCATTCTTCTATCGTGGGTAGTTCCTGTGTCTTCCATTCCCGTCACTTTCCTTCTCTCAAAAATCCTGCTGTTTTTTGGGAAGCGGGTTTGTTGCACAAGAGCTCCAAACCGACTTTAATTGTGCAACCTGAGTTTGCCTGTATCTGACTGAATCCCACCTGAAAATGACAACAGTTTGGAAATTCCCCACAACTGGTAAGCCAGGAACAAACCTCAGCTTCACCACGACTCCTGGGTTAGATGTAACGCTAAACCATGGTTTGTTGCTTGCGCTAGGGGAGGAGCATTTTCAAATAACAATTTCTTATGGCTTTACTGTGGCACACAAAAACAGCCTCTGTCAAGCATGATGCGCATTCCGTAAGAAGCAATGATAACAAGGAAACCGGTCTGTCTCCCAAGACAAACAGAAGCCTCCCAACCAACCATGGATCCAACATCTGGGACTTCCACTGGAGGGAGAGAATAGACCAGGCATAGGCAACCTTGGCTCTCCAGATTTTGGGACTACAATTCCCATCATCCCTGACCACTGGCCCTGTTAGCTAGGGATCATGGAAGTTGTAGTTCCAAAACATCTGGAGAGCCAAGGTTGCCTATGCCTGGAATAGACCATTTGAGATGGTTTCTACCTCCTATCCTGCTCCAAAGCGGTCTCCGTAGGGATCTGCAGGAGCAATTGATGAATATCACTCCCTCCCTCTCCACCCACAGGAACATCCAATTAGTGGAGACCCTCTCTGGACAACTCTGGATGCAACCCATTTTATGTTTCTTAGATGCACAGCTAAGAAATGTCAGGTGTGCCCTTGAAAGTATAAAGTGCAATCGACAAATGGGGACGAACCTGTGTTTGCAGCACTTTGTGCGGCTGCAGTCCCCAACTGCTGCTCTAGACTAGAGAGTGAGCCCCACTGAATTCAGCTATCAGCTCTGTCTAAGCCTGCACAGCCAGGGGGTACATTTCAAAGAATGCTGAGCTTCTGCCCAGCCACCTACCTGTTCGATAGAGCTGAAGCACGCACAAGAGCGTAGGCTCTCTGCATGATCAGAATCTTTACAAAAGTCACGTGCTTTTTTTAGAAGGAGCGTCTCCACCCCCACCATTCAGCCCGGACACTGAGGTCCAGCTCTGAGGGCCTTCTGGCGGTTCCCTCACTGCGAGAAGCAAAGCTACAGGGAACCAGGCAGAGGGCCTTCTCGGTAGTGGCGCCCGCCCTGTGGAATGCCCTCCCATCAGATGTTAAAAGGATCAACAATTACATGACATTTAGAAAACACCTGAAGGCAGCCCTGTTCAGGGAAGTTTTTAATCTGTGATGTGTTAATGTATTTTAATGTTTGCTGGAAGCTGCCCAGTGTGGCTGGGGAGACCCAGCCAGATGGGCGGGGTACAAATAAATTATTATTATTATTATTATTATTATTATTATTATTATTATTATTATTATTATTAGCTGCCACCCTCATTTTGCTCCAACCACATCTCTAGCAACCAAGGAAAAAGCACGGCTTAACAAACATTTTTATTGCTATAAAATAGCCATCAGATAAATGGATTCTTCAGCGACCATCATGTTCTAGGCCAAACCGCTGCAGTACATTGTAGAAGAAAATTAAAAACCAGTTGCCTTTGGCCCTTAAATACAGGAATGGTCCATGTCTGCCTCCTAAACTGGCTCTGCTGCAACTTACCTGGATGGGCAGGGTGGTGCTGAGGTTGGGGATATACAGTTGCAATGGTGGGAGTACTGGAGTGGCTCTTTGGGACAGCCCTGAACTCACCCCTGCACCACCCAGGGATGCTGCAGCAGCAGCACCTGTGTTGAGAATCAGCTCCACAGCCCAGTCATACCTGCCACTCCCACTTACATAGGAAGCATATTTCAGTGGTACCTTGGTTCTCGAACTTAATCCATTCTGGGAGTCCGTTTGACTCCCGAAACCTGGGCGCAGCTTCCAATTGGCTGCAGGAGCTTCCTGCACCCAAGCGGAAGCCGTATCTGACGTTCGGCTTTCGAAAAACATTTGCAAATCGGAACCCTTACTTCCAGGTTTGTGGCGTTCGGGAGCCAATTTGTTCGGGAGCCAAGCCGTTCGAGAACCAAGGTACCACTGTACTTTGTAGTTTATTTCTGGTGTGTTGACTTTACTTGCTGCTCTGGAAGTGTTGCTCTGTTCATGCATTCTACAGAATTCTTATGCTTAATTTATTGCTTTAGACCACTGATGAACAAGACCTTGGGGTCCACATCTCATGTCGCAATATATTGCAGTGCTTTGGCCTATTGCAGAATTGTCATTGAAATGTTTTTTATCCAATAGTTGTTGTTTTTAATACAACTTGTTCTACTTTTTTTAAAAAAAACATGTGGTTTTTCCCTTTTGCTGTAAGGATTCTCTTTCTCTCCCAACTGCACCCCTGGCCATTCCTTCGGTACCATGTCAAGAAAAATATGTTTTAGAGGCATGCATTAACTGCCTCTACAAAAGCAACAACGACCTATAATCCAGTATTCCTCAAACGAGGGTTTTGCAAGAAAAAAGGTAGCTACAGCTTTAATTTCTTTAAACTCTACTCTTACTGATTCCCCCGCCCCGTCTCTCCCTAGAATTACATAAAACGAGACCAGGGAAATAAAATTCCTAACGTTCTTTTGGAATTAAAGGATTTTGGGTGCTTGTGCTGTGCATTTTGCAGGGCCGATATGAACAATAATTATGCAATGGTGTCATTTGCATCTCATCCCTTTGACATTGCTGCACACATAGGTAAAAGTAAAGGGACCCCTGACCATTAGGTCCAGTCGTGACCGACTCTGGGGTTGCGACACTCATCTCGCATTATTGGCCAAGGGAGTATAGCTTCCAGGTCATGTGGCCAGCATGACTAAGCCGCTTCTGGTGAACCAGAGCAGCGCACGGAAATGCCGTTTACCTTCCCGCTGCAGTGGTATCTATTGATCTACTTGCACTTTGACGTGCTTTTGAACTGCTAGGTTGGCAGGAGCAGGGACCAAGCAACAGGAGCTCACCCCGTCATGGGGATTCAAACCGCCGACCTTCTGGTCGGCAAGCCCTAGGCTCTGTGGTTTAACCCACAGCGCCACCCGCTTCCTTGCACACACATACCTGGCTTGTTAAACTGCCTCTATACCTCTAGAATCCTGCACTAGCCCTAAGTCTTTAGCATTCTTCTTACATTGCCCTGGCGGCTACCATGGAACTCCTTCCCTCATCACTGGGTTCCTAAGTGAAATCTCTGGCTATGTAGGAGGAGTTCGCCTAGTTGCCTATTCCTATTCCGCTGTTGCCCCGCCCACGGAAACTACTCACGTGGGGAGGAGCCACGCTGTCAGCTGTTCTAGTGGAGGCTGATATGCAGGAAGGCAGGGAGACCAACAGTAGGCGGAGCCAAAGCCAGTGTCCCATTTTCCCATGCAGACCAGCCTTCTTTGGACTCCACCTGGCCACCTGGGGCTCCTCTCTTGCAACCAGGTGGAAAGAAAGAGCCCCAGTGAACCGTCAGCTCCCATGCCACCGACATAACTGAAAATGGGCATCTTACCTCTGCATGCAAAAGTACAGGATAGTAGCTCAAAGTTGGACTTGCTTATGGTGTTTGGAAATCATAACTTGTAAGAAGAATGTAAGAAGAGCCTGCCGTGGCCCATCTAGTCCAGCATCCTGTTCTCGTAGAGGCCAACCAGATGCCCGTGAGGACCAGAGCACAAACTCACTTTCCCCTCCTGTGGTTTCCAGCAAGTGGTATTCAGAAGCGATACTACCTCCATCTATGGAGGCAGAATATAGTCATCATGGCTACTAGCAACAATTGACAGACTTACTCTTCATGAGTTTGTCTTAAAACCATTTAAGTTGGTGGAGATCACTTGTCTCCTGTGGAAGCAAGTTCCCTGTGCTGCATGAAGTAATTTCCTTCATTTGAACCTTCCAACATTTAGCTTCATTGTAGGCGGGTGGTGCTGTGGTCTAAACCACTGACCCTAGGGCTTGCCGATCAGAAGGTTGGCGGTTCGAATCCCCACGACGGGGTGAGCTCCCATTGTTTGGTCCCTGCTCCTGCCAACCTAGCAGTTCAAAAGCACGTCAAAGTGCAAGTACATAAATAGGTACCTCTCCGGCGGGAGGGTAAACGGCGTTTTTGTGCGCTGCTCTGGTTCGCCAGAAGCGGCTTAGTCATGCTGGCCACATGTCCCGGAAAAACTGTCTGCGGACAAACGCCGGCTCCCTCGGCCAGTAAAGCGAGATGAGCACCGCAACCCCAGAGTCGTCCGCGACTGGACCTAACGGTCAGGGGTGCATTTACCTTTACCTTTATGTCCATGTTAATGTTAATGATGATGATAATTGATAATTGATAATTCATTTCCCCTGCCACTCTGGGCAGCTCCCAACAGAATATTAAAAACATACTAAAACATCAAACATTAAAAACTTCCCTAAACAGGGCTGCTTTCAGATGTCTTCTAAAAGTCAGATAGTTGTTTATTTCCTTGACAACTGAAGGGAGGGCATTACAGGGCGGGCGCCACTACCAAGAAGGCCCTCTGCCTGGTTCCCTGCAACCTCACTTCTCACAGTGAGGGAACCAGCAGAAGGCCCTCGGAGCTGGACCTCAGTGTCCGGGCTGAATGATGGGGGTGGAGACGCTCCTTCAGGTGTACTGGGCTGAGGCTGCTTAGGGCTTGAAAGGTCAGCACCAACACATTGAATTGTCCTTGGAAACGTACTGGGAGTTCTAGTGTTAGCATGATTACTAATCATTGCTATTATTGGGAAGAATTGTAGCAAATGTTAATAACCTGAATGCATTAGAATAGCAGTGCTATTAAAATGCTCTCTTTTATAAGTTGGATAATATCTAAAGAGAGAGCATCATAGAAACATAGGCTGAATCAGACCGTTCTATCCAGCTCAATATGATCTACACTGACCTACAGCAGCTCAGAGGGTTGAAAATGGGGCCTTTTGAATCAAAACAGATGCTCTACCGCTGAGCTAAGGCCCTTTCCCCATGATTTTACAAGCCTTCCAATTTGTGCAAGGAAGAATTGTACAACATCATGTGCTGGAAGATCATATGATGTAGCTTTCAGGCAGATCGCTAAAGATTTGGAAGTAATTATCAAAAATGCTCTGGGTTTTAATGAGCTGCACAACCTTTGAATTATGCCACAGGGCAGAAAGAATTACTGCACTGTATTTGGAAGAGCAGAGTTTTGCTAAACGAGGGGTGAGCACATGCAGTTTTTGGCCACATGCAGAGGTGAGTGGTTGTTAGGGATTGCACATGCATGTGCGAGCGCACACACAAATGCATGAACTCTTCCCTTCTCTTTCTCATGTACAAACCACTTATGATTTGTGGAAATCATACTTTGTTATTACATCAGAGCTGGCCAACCACAGCTTACTGTTTCTGATATAATAACAAACTATGTTTTCCCACAAAAACAGAAGTAAAGCAGAATATAGAAAACAAGAAGGGACAGAGATGGGAAGAGAGAGTACAGTGGACGCTCGGGTTGCGAACGTGATCCGTGCAGGAGGCATGTTTGCAACCCGCAGCGTTCACAACCCGCAGCGCCGCTTCTGCACACACGCATGCATGGATTGTGATACAGCGCTTCTGCGCATGCGCGAGCGCCCGGAAGTAACCCATTCTGGTACTTCCGGGTTTGGTGCGAGCACAACCTGAAAAAACGTAACCCACAGCGTTCGCAACCTGAGGTATGACTGTACACATACACAAGTCTTCTTTGTGTAACACTTAATGGACTTCACATTACAGATGAGCTATGTTTGAACATGGAACACCGTGGTTGGTTTTCTAAAGTATGGTAAGCACAGACCATGGTTTGATGTGATATCTGAATTGACTTGAGTCACTGTCTTACACCAAGATCTCATTTAGTATTATTCGGCTGATTTGCATCTGGTTCTAAACCATGGTTAGCGTGGTTCTAAACCATGGTTAGCACCATGTGGATGAACCTCATTGAAGTATCAGACTTACACACTCCTCTGTCCTCCTCCAAGCTGTGTGGGACAATGACATTTGCTGAGCTTACTTGCAGTTACAAAGGATGCTGGCTGTGAATACGGGCTCAAATCAAGCAATGGTTAGTTGCTTAACAAGCCAATTTCAAACAATGGGTTATGAAGCTGGCTAGTTTAAGTAGCCATTGTTTCTTGAAAACCAGGATTAATCATTCTCAAGTAATGCTTAAAAGTAAACTTGCCAGAATCTGTCCTAGTTGGCTTTCTAGTCAGGCTTTCTAATGCTTGTTTACAAAATGCTGAACCAGCTCATTAATTTTTTGGCTACTAACTGACTCAGATACAGTATATACATTACTTTTGTAGGGCTATAAGCTTTAATCAGTACAGTAAAGGTAAAGGGACCCCTGACCATTAGGTCCAGTCGCGGACCGACTCTGGGGTTTCGGCGCTCATCTCGCTTTACTGGCCGAGGGAGCCAGCGTACAGCTTTCAGGTCATGTGGCCAGCATGACTAAGCCGCTTCTGGTGAACCAGAGCAGCACATGGAAATGCCGTTTACCTTCCCGCTGGAGCGGTACCTATTTATCTACTTGCACTTTGACATGCTTTCGAACTGCTAGGTTGGCAGGAGCAGGGACCGAGCAACGGGAACTCACCCCATCACAGAGATTCGAACCGCCAACCTTCTGATTGGCAAGCCCTAGGCTCTGTGGTTTAACCCACAGTGCCACCCGCGTCTCTTAATCAGTACAGTACAAACATTGAATTTAGCTAATTGGTCAGTCAGCTAAATAATTGGTTAGGTCGGACAATCCAATTTTTAGTCATTATTTGGGGTGGTTGATACGGGAAGTTGAGGTTAATTTGGTTCTGCTGTAATAGAAAACAGAAAAGAGAATATCAAAGATGTCCTTTGCATCTAAGGGATCGCTTTTGTTAATTAAATTGCAGCTTATCTTAATCTTCCATTGATATCTCAAAAGGCAACTCTATTAAGATTCCAGTACTATGGAAATGAATTTACATTGAATTGATTCAGTTGTTGATTAATTGGTTAAAAGACCATGGGGAAGAGATTTTCAACCGCAACCACACGGGATGTGGGGTGGGTATTAACAGTTTAGCCATCCCAGTTTAGCTCAGGTTGAGTGAGAATACTTAGTATTAGCATGCACAGTCTAAATATTAGTGTGTACAGTATGTTAATGACAAGTCTCTCTCTTTTTCATCTTCGTCTTCTAAGCATTTTAATCTCTGTGCCTCACATGGAAGCCAGCCTCCGTAATGAATGGATGGGTTCATTTTCCATGCCTGCCAGTTTCCCCTTCAAAAACAGAAGCCTCTGGGAACCCAGAGATACTCTTCAAGGGCTTAGAAAGTCTGTAAGGAATATATGAGTATTATTAGGCATTAGTGTGGAGCGCATTAGAGTGCACCTTTTCTGGAGCGCAAACAGGGATTGTGTGCAAAAGTGAGATAGTCATGGCGCCTTCTTGGTCACAATCCCCTGACAGAACCCTCTTTTTGTAAAATGGGGAGGGGTTTTATTCCTTACCTCTCGCAACTGGGAATGTGTTGCGGTTCATGAACAATGCTCTCAGCGTCCAAGCACCAGAGGTTGCGTTGTGACACACAGAGAGCCATCCACTGGGAAGTTCACAGGTTATCTGCTTCGTTTTATTTATTTAGGCACTTAAACTCTGCCTTTTCAAAGCAAAAAAGAAAAGTCTCTGCAAAACATCTCACAGTATTAAATGGGAATAAAATGCAATTTTAAACAGTAAAAAATTAATATGGCAAACCATGCAGTAGGGTGGTAAGAATGGGACACGGTTGGCGCTGTGGTCTAAACCACTGAGCCTCTTGGGCTTGCCAATAGGAAGGCCAGCGGTTCGAATCCCCGCAATGGGGTGAGCTCCCATTGCTCTGTCCCAGCTCCTGCCAACCTAGCAGTTCGAAAGCACGTCAAAGTGCAAGTAGATAAATAGGCAGGAAGATATATGGCATTTCCATGCACTCTGGTTTCCATCACAGCGTTCCGAACCAGAGCAGCGCACAGAAACGCCGTTTACCTTCCCTCCGGAGCGGTACCTACTTATCGCCTTGCACTTTGACGTGCTTTCGAACTGCTAGGTTGGCAGGAGCAGGGACCGAGCAATGGGAGCTCACCCCGTCGCGGGGATTCGAACTGCCAACCTTCTGATCGGCAAGACCTAGGCTCTGTGGTTTAACCCACAGTGCCACCCGCGTCCCTTCTTTTTGGCTTACAGGTGTTTAAAAATCCCATGCTCACTCACAGTAGACCACGGCTGTTTGTGTGCAGACTTGCAGCCCAGAAGCACTTTCCGGATTGACCACATGCCACCATGTAGAGGCCTGTCCACTCTGTTCTGTCCCCTTCCATATAAAAGAGACGGGGCGGGGGAGTCCACTTTTAAGGGGAATGAAATTTTTTGGGGGGAAATTGGGGTGAGGTTCAGCACAGAACTAGTATATAGAGTCTTCACCCATTTCCTTTTGCAATTCCTCTCTGCTAGAATTTAGAACCTCTCTCTGCATGTGTGACCGGGAGACCTCTGACCTCTTGGGCCAAAAGGGAAATGCTAGATTTATTTGAACTTTTTCACGCCTAAGAATCCTGCGGCCCTCTTCATTTCCCTGCAGAGGTCTTGCAAAATTCACTGTGAGAAATTCTCTTGCTGTAAGCTACTGCTCTGAAAATTAATTGAATTTTTTAGAAGGAGGCACAGTAGGCTGGCATACAAGGGAATCTTCTCAGGGAGGGGGTGGTTGAACAACACATGATGTAGCTACTCATCTGATTAGGCTGTGGAGAAAGATCATAAGGCATCTTATGCAGGAAATGGTCTGAAAGAGTTGTGTGCATTTTTGTGTGTGTGCGTGACCTTCACTTTCCCCCGAAAAGATCATGCTTCGAGTTTAGCGTCATCAATGGATAGCAGTGTTAAATAAGAGAGAAAGAATCAAAGACAGAAGTCCACTTTTGGAGCGTCTGAATCATGTGAACGAATTTGTACCCTCTTTTAAAAGAAAGAAAGAAATGTTAGCCTATTGAACAATAGCTCAGTGTTGCAAACCTGTGATATTGCCTGTGTAATAAATGGGCCGGCTCGTGACTGTGTGCTTTTGGCCATTGTGCATTTGGAAGAAGAAGAAGAAGAAGAAACACATGATGTCCGGGGTTGGGGTGGGGGCAGCAGAGGAATTGGGGTGGCCAGAGAGGTGGTGGATCTGGACTCTGAAAGTTGCTACCTTCCAACCCATCTTCCTCGGAAGAGCTCAGCCTGGTCTGCTGCTGGGCCTCAGAGATGGAAGCAGGAGTTTTCAAGCTGTGTTCCAATGGAATCTTGGGGTTCTTTGGGAGATTTCTTGAAAAGGATACCCATAATGGCAAATGTGCCTCTTTCTCAGAGCAAGAAAACGTTTCAGAATCTGGAGAACAGACTTCAGAACTTTTCTGTACTGAATCTGTGCCTAATGTTGACATTTACCTTTGTCTTGACCAAGATCACATACCATGCTTGGGTGCTGAGCAGGAGATGAGCGTTTGCTTTCAGTACAGTATATGAAAGCAACTGCTCTCAGGGGAGGATGCTGTAAGTGAAGCGGACTGCAAATAAGCAGCTCAGCCTCATCTCAGTAGCTGCATCACAGCACAAACCCAGTCCAATATCAGGTATTATTATTTTTGTCTGTTTCCATAATAAAAAGCATTGGTTAATTTTCTCAGTGTCTCAATGCATCTAGCAGTGCTTCTCCAAGCTACTCTGTTGACAGGCTCCCTTGCATTCTTTTTTAAAAAAGGGGCGGGGGAGATCAACCAACAGAATTGATTTTCAGATGAATTTTGCCAAGTAATAGCTTTTCGAACGATCTGTTGTAGAGTGAATATCTGTTCACAGTATGATCTGCTTGGGTGAGCTAACCTGGCCTGTTTTCTGTATATTGGATAAGGCCATCTGTATTTTTGTTGGGCTTCTTCAATGCTTTCTCTCTCATCTCATCTCCCATCACATCTCCCATATTCCTGCCACCAATATTCCATTACTAAATCATGACAGTAGAGTGACCAATATTCCATCTCCAGGACTCAGGCTCTATAATAGAGTGGTTTAACAACCAATATCTTTTCCCAGGGAACTCTGGGAATTTTAGCTCTGTGGGGGAAATAGGGGGTCTCCGAACCACCCTCAGCACCCTTGACAAACTGCAGTCCAAGATTCTTTCAGGGAAGACCTGACTATTTAAAAGTGGTATGATGCTGATTTTAATGTACGGTATATACCGCAAATGAGGTTTTCAGCGAGTGATGAAGAAAGCACCGTGCTGTCAATAGGCACCAGCTTACAAGGGCAATTTGGGAGTGGTGATGTTTGTGAGCATCACTCTTCCCTCCTTAAGATGGGCAGAAGCATCCTGGGCTTTGGGAAGGAAGCACCAAGGGAACATTTAGGGGGCCAGAATAGACTCCCATATCCACTGACTGCACACCACTGTTCCACAGATCGAAGCAGTCAAATACTTATCATCCCTGGTTATCGGCTGTCCTGGGCCATTTCCTCATTTCAGTGTAGGATTCTTGCAGTTACAGCATCTCTGATGAATGACCAACCAGCTTCCACTGAGAGCCAGTGTGGTGTAGTGGTTAAGAGCGGTGGACTCGTAATCTGGGGAACCGGGTTCGTGTCTCTGCTCCTCCACATGCAGCTGCTGGGTGACCTTGGGCTAGTCACACTTCTCTGAAGTCTCTCAGCCCCACTCACCCCACAGAGTGTTTGTTGTTGGGGAGGAAGGGAAAGGAGAATGTTAGCCACTTTGAGACTCCTTCGGGTAGTGATAAAGTGGGATATCAAATCCAAACTCTTCTTCTTCTTTTAAATACATCCAGTGAGCTCAGCACCTCCCAAAGCAGTCTGGCCTCGGATGAGATTCATCCAGGCAACGCTTATATTTTCAGGCAGAATATAATCTCAGGCATCCAGCCTGAATCAAGGAAACAAGCTAATCAAAAGATCTTTCCCCCATCTGTTCAATATTGATCTTCCTTTGTGTGCATTCACTTAACGGTGTGTGCTTTTGTCGTTCTAGGTCAGGAAAGGTTTGGGAACATGACGCGAGTCTATTACCGAGAAGCTATGGGAGCGTTTATCGTCTTTGATGTGACGAGGCCGGCAACCTTTGAAGCGGTCACCAAATGGAAGGAGGATTTGGACACTAAGCTGAGTCTCCCCAATGGCAAACCGGTGCCGGCAGTTCTCTTGGCAAACAAATGCGACCAGGGGAAAGAGCTGCTGGCAAACAACGGCATCAAGATGGAGCAGTTCTGCAAAGAGAATGGCTTTGTGGGATGGTTCGAAACGTCAGCAAAGGTAACTTGTCCTTTCAATGTTTAAGGGGTCTGCACACGTGGTAACGTTGCAGTCAGGGTAGCAAAATCGCAGCTAAGAAGCTCAAATCATATATATGACCAGCACCCTTCTTTGGAAATTAAAATATTGATAGTCACATGCTTATCCAAGCATGGGCTTGCAGTCTCTTCTTCTAACTTCCAAACAACTGTATTTTCCTCCCTTTCCAGAGCTCAGCACTTTCAGCCCTCTGTATCTCAGTTAAGCCCTGCCTTGCAGCTCCCACGAGAGATTTCCTCTTTCATCTTCTCCTACAGCTTTGCTCTCTTTCTTCCAAGTGAGGAAGTAGCACTCCCACACTCTATTCAACTTAGCAGTTTTCACAGTGGATTCTAAAACACAGTCACCTTGCCTCATGTAAAATGGAGTCTCTCCTTAGCTAGATACCTCCCATGTGACCAATGTTAGCCAATCCCATGACAACTACTAGATAACTCTCCGGAATTCAGCTACGAACCAATCAAATTTAAACACATGCATATACAAGCATTTGCAATTTATGTGAATTAAATTACTATATTGTAACAGCTTCTGCTACTCAGCTGTGAAATCCAGTCTACTATGGTAGTGATGGGGTCCCTTCCCACAAGTCACAGTGGTTCTCAGGGGCTAGGGGACTTGTATGCATAATATATATATATGGAAATCAAGTGCATGGCACATGGAGCCCAATAGGCGACTTGTTCCATACCCTGAGCCACCATTTTATAAGTGGCTCCACCATCCCCAGGCAAAATTTTGCAACTGTTTGCAGCTGTTGGAGCTCAAGAGTTCTAGTAAAAAGCAAGTAGACTTGAAAACCTGAAATCTGCTCATACCTGCTTTTTGTGGGAATGTTCAGGGTGGCAGGAGAGGACATATTGTTTATTAATATTCTTCCTAACTTGCGCTAGCAAGTTCCTTTGTGTAGCAGAGTTACATTCCCCTTTCTTACATGCACAGCAGATAGCTGGTTGCAGGCTCGTGTAAGCCTCTCACTATTATACAAGTCAGTCTATCTCAGATTGAATTGTTTGTTCCTGGTAAGTTCCCTTGAATCCCTCTTAAAATAATAAAGACATATTCAAAGTCAATAAAAGAAGTTTACTTACATCAGTTCACAGTTGGATTGCTGAAGGCAGACTTAGTTACAAATATGTACATGTGGATCTACCCCATATGGGGGAATAATCCCAGTGCTTCTGGTAGCTGAGAGCTAGCAGAGCAGTCCTAGCTAAAAGCTGGTCAAACGATGAAGGAAGTAAAAAAGAGAGGGGGTTACTGCATGACTCGTCCTTTTGTTACCTGGACAGGTTAGGTCATGCCCACCTTCTATCACATGCAAAAGGAGGATGCTCCAGCCAGGAGGAACAGGAAGTTTCAACTGGCTGGACCAAACATTCCTCCACATGTCTTCTCTAGCATTTCAAGAAATGTTGTACTTGACTGCCTCTCATGGATCACATCCCACACTTTTGACCATGCTCTGTATACATGCAATGCAGGATAAGGGGAAAGACCGAACCAGAGGCTTATGGGAAGCTCTCAGGCAATAGCAATCTCCCCTCTTGTATTCCCTATGCTGCCTCCAATATTGCAGGTACTATTACACAGACATCACTAGAATCCACTTGCAGTTAGTATTTCCTTGTTACCCCTTTGGATACACAACAGCGAGAGCAAGGAACATCGTGACTTTCAGTAATGGCTTTCCTGAATGTATGAAGATCCGGCTGCTGAGAACTGAAAACGTATTACAAATGGAGCCAAATTAGTTAGTAAGTTCAGTAGGAGAGAGTGTGTGCATGTGTAGAAATGCCTCCAGACTCTACCAGAGTGAGCTTGCAAATTAACTACATCCATATTTTTTTTTAATTCTAATTATTTCAAGCTCTTAAATAACTCTATCAGGCCTCCAGTGTGCTTTGGCCGACGGCAAAGTGAAACCACCCACTACGGAGTTGAGAAAAATCAAGTTCTCATTTATTTTATGGAGGAAAGGTTCCCCCCCCCCCATAATTTAGTTTCTCCAACACAGCCCACAACTGTCCCACTTAGGCAGCAGATTCAAGACATACCATTGCAGGGGGTTGGACTAGATGCCCTTTGGGTAGCTTCCAACTCTTAAGATTCTATGATTCTACCAAAGGAAGTGCTTGGTTACAGGATGGAGACATTTCACTCACATAATTTGTTGTCACGAGGTCTAGCGGTGATGCCTCCAAGAATAAACGGCTTTTCTTTATAGAACTCATAAAAATATAACATGTGAAATTCATTTGCGGGGGGGGGGGGAATGTGTTGGCTGCTGTTGACTTTGAAAGCTTTTCAGAAAGCATCTGGCATCTTTGGCGAAAACAAATTTATCAATGGCTAGCAGCTATGGCTGCTGAGAATTGACCATTGGAGTTCAATGGCATTGACTTCATTCATTTGAAGCCTGGACATGACTAGGCTCATTTGGCTGCACATGCAGCCCCCCTCACATCAGTGAGCAAACAAAGTAGTTCTATTGACCATCGTTTCCTGTTTCCTCTGAACCTGGTAGCTATTGTTTCCAGCTTCAGAAGTAGCCAGAATAATAAAACATGTTTTAGTATGCAAAAGGAAAGGCTGTAAGTCAATGTTGTACCCTGCATTGCTTTGAAGAAGGCTTAATATTCTGGCTTGTTCCAAAGGTGTTGATCATAGTTTCCTAGTTTGGGTAAACTATACTTTCAGCAACTATAACTAGTGGAAGACTTATTGCTTTGTTTCTCAGCTCTCACAAAGCGAGAGGTGCAGGAACTGCATGCAGTACCAAAAGCTTGCTTGTCTCTCAACTGCAATGACTACTGCAATGTGCTCTATGTGGGGCTACCTTTGAAGGTGACCTGGAAACTACAACTAATCCAGAATACGGCAGCTAGACTAGTGACTGGGGGTGGCCACCGAGATCACATAACACCAGTCCTGAAAGACCTACATTGGCTCCCAGTATGTTTCTGAGCACAATTCAAACTGTTGGTGCTGACCGTCAAAGCCCTAAACGGCCTCGGCCCAGTATACCTGAAGGAGCGTCTCCACCCCCATTGTTCAATCTGGACACTGAGGTCCAGCTCTGAGGGTCTTCTGGTGGTTCCCTCCCTGCGAGAAGTGAGGTTGCAGGGAACCAGGTAGAGGGCCTTCTCGGTAGTGGTGCCTGCCCTGTAGAAGGCCCTCCTATCAGATGTCAAGGAAATAAACAACTATCTGACTTTTAGGAGACATCTGAAGACAGCCCTGTTTAGGGAAGTGTTTAATGTTTGATGTTTTATTGTGCTTTTAATATTCTCTTGGGAGTTGCCCAGAGTGGCTGGGGAGACCCGGCCAGATGGGCAGGATATAAATAATAATAAATTATTATTATTATTATTATTATTATTATTACTACTACTACTACTACTACTACTACTTATTAAACAAGGGACACGGGTGGTGCTGTGGGTTAAACCACAGAGCCTAGGGCTTGCCATCAGAGGGTCAGCGGTTCAAATCCCCGCGACAGGGTGAGCTCCCGTTGCTCGGTCCCTGCTCCTGCCAACCTAGCAGTTCGAAAGCACCTCAAAGTGCAAGTAGATAAATAGGTACCGCTCCGGCGGGAAGGTAAACGGCATTTCCGTGTGCTGCTCTGGTTCGTCAGAAGCGGCTTAGTCATGCTGGCCACATGACCTGGAAGCTGTACGCCTGCTCCCTCGGCCAATAATGTGAGATGAGCGCCGCAACCCCAGAGTCGGACACGACTGGACCTAATGGTCGGGGGTCCCTTTACCTTTTACTTTACTTATTCAACAGATATATGCTTCTCTCAACTGGTCCATTGGGTTGGATCTGAAGCTTCCCACACACTTTGAATCTGTCAGAGGGAGGCTCTTACCATCACAGCCTGCTTGTGAGTTTTCCTTTGTCTCTGTGGCATGTTTGATTCTTTCAAATCACCTTGGTTGAAGCCTGTGGTGCAAAAATTAGCTCAATAGGTCTGTCACCCTCTTACATGTGAACTGTGTCAAATCAATTGCTGAACAGGGGCTTTAGGATATCGATTTCCAAGAGCATCAAGGAATTGTGTGAGAACCCTGTCCCCCTCAGTCTCTGGTACCGTGCCCCTTCTGTAAAGATGGAAAGCCATACTTGGGAAAGTTAACTATCCCTAAATATAGGAGGGCTTTCTCTTTGACAAAGTTTAATGTTCTAATTTGTTAGATGGCAGATACCACAAAACCCCAAATAATAATAATAATAATTTATTATTTGTACCCCACCCATCTGGCCGGGTCTCCCCAGCCACTCTGGGCGGCTTCCAACAAATATAAAGATACATAAGATATAAAGATGCTGCCTTTTTAACAATGTTGAGGTTGGGTCTATCTTTCATGCCCCACCCTTTTTGTTTTACTGCTGTTTTTATCAAGAGGCTAGGAAAGACCTAAAATATCTCATTAATTCCTTCCTGGCTTCTCCTTTGAGTGTCTTATGATCAGTCTGCTTCAAGGCTCCAGTAAGTCAATCACAGATGGCAAAGTTTTTGAATGTGACTGTTTTTGTTAGAGCATTTCTGATCATCGTACACACAGAGAGACTCACACTGCTTAGTGTTGTTTTATTTGGGCTGCATTAATGTGCATTTCTCTTTATGTGATTTATTGCTAACTGTTATGCTATCGTGGTCCGTGGACTGCAAATAACGAAAGTTAGTTCAGAGAAGTGGTGGCCTGGTTTCTCCATTCCTAAAGCTGATGTTGGCTCTTTGAGCGAAATAAAATGGGCACTTTTACTGTTCCAATCTTATTTCCCTCCCCTTTGCTAATTGACATGGGCGAGGCAGGCGGGGTGGGGGGAGAGTAAGGATTCAACATCCCCTCCCCTCTTCAAAGCATGGCTTTACATCAGGGGTCAGCAACATTTTTCAGCTGTGGGCCGGTCCACCGTCCCTCAGACCATGTGGTGGGCCGGACTATATTTTGAAAAAAATAATGAACTAATTCCTATGCCCACAAATAACCCAGAGATGCATTTTAAATAAAAGCACACATTCTACTCATATAAAAACACACTGATTCCCGGACCATCCGTGGGCTGGATTGAGAAGGCGATTGGGCCACATCCGGCCCACGGGCCTTAGGTTGCCTACCCCTGCTCTACATGGCCTTAATTAGCAAAATGAAAACAGGGGAATCCTAATCATGGATCTCCTGCACAGCATCTTCATCAGCCTAAAAGAAGCAGAAACCTTTTCTTCTTCTTCTTGCATAATTAGCTCTCTGGAGATTT
Organism: Darevskia mixta; assembly: GCA_034641385.1. Classification (NCBI taxonomy): domain Eukaryota; kingdom Metazoa; phylum Chordata; class Lepidosauria; order Squamata; family Lacertidae; genus Darevskia; species Darevskia mixta. Next base: position 2,424,640 of record JAWWNH010000137.1, on the reverse strand, counting down.
AGGGGAATCTGCTTGCAGTTGCTATAGATTTTGGAAGAAACGCCACATCTTGGCAGGGAGAGCTCAGACATAAATCTGTAAGCTTAACCTTCGCTGGTGTGTAGCAGGCCCTGTGATAAGCTGAGTCCAAAACATGAGCTGCTCTAGTAATTATTGCTAACATCTTGCACATGGCGCACCGCCAATGCCATGCTCTATCTTGATTTGTTTCTCCGTTTTTGTTGCCGTTCATGCAGCAACAGAATGAAAGGGCTGTAGATCAGTGGAAACTCATCGGCTTTGCATGCGAAAGGTCCCCGGTTCAATCCCTAACAGCATCTCTAAGTAAGGCTGGGAGAGGCTCCCTGTCGAAAATACTTGAGAGCAGCTGCCTGTCAGTGTAGACAATACTGAGCTAGATGGACCAATGTAAAAGGCAGATTCCTATACTCCTCCTTGAGGTTGTAGGTTGCTATCTTTCTATATAATAAAAATGTAAGGCTGTCACAGTGCAGCACCCTCCGGAGGATATGCCGTGCTACATCACATTCCTGGATTTGCATGAAATCAGGGTGCAGGAGGGGATCGAAAGGGAAGAGCAGGTTTTAAAATGGCAGTTTTGAACAACAGCAGAAGTTTGGAAAATGCAGGGATGGCAGAATTTGGAGGAACCATGAGGATATGTGAGGGGGATGAAGAAGCTGTGAGGATGTGGGTTGCTTGAGGGAATATGCGAGTCTGAATGAGGGGTAAAGGGCAGGATGGAGGGCTGGCAGGGTTGTGACACGAGGGGTGGGAGCCCCTTGTGTAGGCTATACAGGTGTGTATGTGAGAGAGAAAGATTTGGGTATTATGCAGTTACTATCTTAGTTTCTACCTTGCCCCATTCCTAGAGGCAGGGGTGAATAGGAACCATTTTTTAAAAAGAAGAACACGGGAATGTCAGCAAGATAATATAGCCACTTAAAATATATATGGGTGAAATCTGCCATTTTATTTCGTTTATTTAAAAACGTTTTATTGGAGATGCATGAGCATTGCACACCCTGAAATGATCTTGATCCACTGTGTGTTTTCTAAGCAAGTGTGCCCCAAATACTCAACAAACACTTTCTCCCTGCAGCCCCCATACCCTAAATCTGCTTTGAGAGTTGGGGACCCTCCAGATCAGCTTTAGGTGGTAGGGGCTGCAGTTGGGGGGCATCCCATTGGTTTGAGCAGGAGTCTGCTTGTAAAGTTCTGGGTGTCCCTCAGTGAGTACAGTACCCTCCATCGGTAGAGCATGCGGCTTAATCTCAGGGCTGTGGGTTCGAGGTCCACATTGGGCAAAAGATTCCTGCATTGCAGGGGGTTGGATTAGATGACCCTTGTGGTCCTTTCCAACTCTCCAATTCTATGATTGCATGAACAGGCAAAGAAGTATTTTCAGGGGTGTGTGTGTGAGATGCAGAATACAGTGGTACCTCTGGTTACGTACTTAATTGGTTCCGGAGGTCCGTTCTTAACCTGAAAATGTTCTTAACCTGAAGCAGGGCCGGCGCGTCCATTTAGGTGAACTAGGCAACTGCCTAGGGCGCCAAAATGGAGGGGGCGCTGGCCAGCCTGCCCCCCGCCCCCCGCCGCCCGGTGCTGCCCCAACCAGCGGCGGAGCAATCAGGTTGGGGCGAAAACCGCGGCGGCGAGGGCGCCAATATGGAGGGGGCGCTGGCCAGCCTGCCCCTTGCCCCCCGCTGCCGCCCGCTGCCGCCCCAACCAGTGGCGAAAACCGCGGCGGCGCAGGGCACCCGGCTGGCAGGGGGCGGGGCACCGTACGTCATGCGCAATGACGTCACGTGGCCTGCCCCCTCGCCTAGGGCGCAAAAATTGCCAGCACCGGTCCTGACCTGAAGCACCACTTTAGCTAATGGGGCCTCCCCCTGCTGCTGCGCAGCCGTTGCCCGATTTCTGTTCTCATCCTGAAGCAAAGTTCTTAACCCGAGGTAATATGTTTGGGTTAGCAGAGTCTGTAACCTGAAGCGTATGTAACCTGAAGTGTATGTAACCTGAGGTACCACTGTAGAAGTGTTGTAAGTACACAAGATTTGTGCCAGCCTTAGTGAACCTGATGATCCCTAGCTGTTTGGGGCTACAAGTCCCATCAGTGCTGCCTGGGGTTGATGGTAATTGTACTCCAAGACAGCTGGAGGACACCAGGTTGCCACAGACTGATCTATGCCTATGTTCAGCTGTGAGGGCACGCGCTGAGCTTCATCTCTGAGAAGGAAATGGACCTGAATCCTGGTCTCCCCGCTCCAAATCCAGCATGTTTGCCACTGCACTGCACTATTCCCCCTGCATGAGCGTTTCCACTTTGCTCTGCTGATATTTTCTAAAAGAAGCCGTTATAAGATAGCCAGAACTTTCGCATAGAGATGAGATAAGTATTCGGTTAGTACTCAGGAAATAATGGGTTTCCTTTGCAGTTCTGCTTCACTTCCGTTGTGACACGTGGAAGCTACTTCATGAGAACATGAGAAGAGTCTTCCGGTTCAAACCAATGTCTCATTTACTCCAGCAGTTTGTTCTCCCACTGGCCAACCAGAAGCCTATGGAAAGCCCTCAAACAGGGTCTGAGCACCAGTGGGCAAGAGGGTTATATAACCAGAGGTTGAAAACACCTTGTAAAATTCATTGGAAATATACTAGCAGAAAACCAGCTGAATGCATCTCAGCTGATGATAGCTTCTGTTTGTTTGGGCCAGTGTGCTCCTAGGGTCTTACACTGGGCCCAGAGCCTCTTCCGACAATGGTCTGTTATCAGGGCCGGATTTAGGTTTGATGAGGCCCTAAGCTACGGAAGGTAATGGGGGCCTTTAAATGTCCAGCTGTCCTTTGTCAACAACAAATTATCGCTGTTTTTTGTGTTGAATATATGCTATATGGTAATTTATGGACCTAATAGGTATCTAAAGCCATTTGCACATAACAAAATATGTATTTTATCAAAGTAATTGATATAGAAATGAGCAAACCAGTGATATTTTAGGGAGCAGGCTAGCAGGCGGGGCCCATTACTTACATCATAGGAGCCTACACAACACAAAACACTGTTGCTGTATGTAGGTTTTATTTTATTTTTTATCTTATATTTTGGAAATGTACATCCAGGGTTTTTTCCCTTTAAATTTTTTGGGGGCCCCCAAGAGAGCGGGGCCCTAAGCTATAGCTTGTTTAGCTTATACGTAAATCCGGCGCTGTCTGCTATGTCCCTGCTAGGCCAAGGCCTAGTGACCATGGCAACCGTTTATCTATCCTTTGCCTCATTTCAGAATCCAGAGGTCCAGACTGAGAAACATCTGTCCTTTCCATTGCAACAGGATACAAGCTGTTTATGAGTCTTGGTTCTTCTGAAGTAAAGATTTCTTTCATTTTCTTAGCTCCTTCTTCAGCATCACTGGATAGGGATGGGTGAATCTGTCAATGCTGGTTTCTCAATTTTTTCCAAATTTTAAATTTATTCATTTATTAACTTTTTTTTATTGGTTTTACATAAATTTATACATTTTAACTTTAACAATTTCAAAACATTAAAATAAAAAGGTTCTTTTGAAGCTTTGGACCTTCTCCCTTCCCTCCATGGGTTCCATTTCCAAAGAAAATTTTTTCTTTTATTCTTTTTCTGCATCTTTTACCTTTATCTGTTATATATTAATAGCTTCCCAAGTTCATTTCACATTACAAGTGTCATTGTATCCCTGCCAATGATTTTAACTGTTTACAGTGGTCTTTTAAATACATTAAAAATTATTCCAGTCTTTTAGAAATACTTGATCTTCCTGGTTTCTGGTCTGGTCCCCCCCCCCAATCTTAAATTCAGTTCCCTCACATGTCCGCATCAATTTGCAATCTTTTAAGTTCCCATGAAAATTGGCCATCATTTTAGTGTGAATTTCTCCTAATGTTCACATGTTTTTCAAAGCAGTTTCCCCTACTACAGTGATGGCTAACCTTGACACCCCAGATGTTTTGGAACTACAACTCCCATCATCCCTAGCTAACAGGATCAGTGGTCAGGGATGATGGGAGTTGTAGTCCCAAAACATCTGGAGTGTCAAGGTTAGCCATCACTGCCCTACTACAAGGTTATATCTATACATGCATTTTCATGCACACAAAAAATGTGCCTTTTTCTACACACCGCTTGAGTGGAGTTCTGTGTTGCAAAATTCAGGGAGGTACGAATTTTGAAAGATGCCTGTGTTTCAGTTCGTGCATTGTTTTGGAGAGCGAAAATTATGTAGGTTCTCCTTTAAATGCAAACTTAATTGAATTTCTTTCCCTTCCCCGTTTCCAGAAACCTCCCCCTTCCCCCAAAAAAACAAAAGCAGTCCAATCGGATTTCTCTTCTGGTGGAGGAATCCCAGATAAGCTTCCAGTGAACCCCAAGAATTCCCTACAGTTTGCATTGCTCTGCTTCAGGGCAACATGAAGACCTTAGCATAATTTCAAGTGGGTGGCAGAGAAAATGGGGGAAAACCACTGCTGGCTTCAACTCTGCTCATGTGCAGCCCCTGACAGATTTACCTTCCTCCAGGAGAGTCTGTCCTTGACAGGGGTGGGGGCATTGTCCTCACCCGCTGCTTTTCCATTTTATAGATGTCAGTAGCTGGAGCTCCCAAGGGCAGGACTGCAAATGTAAATAGTCATTGCGATTAAGTGATTAGGATGCTGGCCTTCTGAACTGGCCTTTGACAGAACACACCCAAGAGAGGGGGACAAATCTCTGCAAAGTCCCCACCCCCCGCCCCCCGCTTCCTTGGTGCCTGTTGAACAGAAGGCAAGGACCTAGGGCAATTTCTGTTAATGGAGGGTGGGAATTAAAAGCGTCTATTTGTTTGCTGCATTTGCATCCAAACCCTTCAGACAGAACGCTTCCAAGGGCAGCTGACACAGCTGCAAGCAATCGATAAAACAATCAGCGTTACAGAATGCAATAAAACTCAAGTTACAGCATGAATCTTAATGAAAATGAGGGTGATGAAGAAAATGATCCAATCGAGACAGGGAGGTTTTTAAATCGGCGGGGGCATCCTTAACCAAAAATATTAACTGTGTAGGTACCAGGTAAGCCTTTTTTTGTGGGAGGGGGGGAGGGGATTCAGCATTCACCAGTGCCACCCAACACACTTTTTTTAATGAATTAACCCTGTATTGAATTAACCCTTAAGTTACAAACTGAATGATCTCTGCTGTTGCACTTCCAGTATACAGTTTCCCCTGGGTTTCAAAGGACACACAATTCCACCTTACCATAAACTGCTTGACTGTGTAAATTCTAGACGCAGCTTTACGTCCCTAGACCATAAGAATCATCAATCCTAAGAGATTTGCATGGCCAATCATAAACCATTTCATTTGGAAGTGGGAAACAGCCGATGAAAACTAAAACTAATAAAGGCACATTATGTCAGCAAAGAAAGCAAGCCACCCAGATGTAACAGGATTTATTTCAGGTATTAGAACTGAAAGCTCTAGGCATTAATGTTGTGTGTTTGCTTTACAGCTGTATGAAAGATGCAAAAATTATACTGGTGACGAATTCTGAACTGCAGCCTGAAATTGCTTGAAGGCCTATTCAGTAAAGTGTTGCATTTTCTCTTCAGGTTAATGTTACAGTGCTCAATAATGATAAACCTGGAGGTTTTTAGCATTGTGGTGTGTGTCCTAGTAACAGAACAGTAATCCCAAAATTTTGTGCCTAAATGTGCCATGGGTGGTACATGTACCATTGAAACTACTCTAGTACTATGTTTTTCTGCAGAATTTGTATTCCGTTTCCAAAAATGCATGATAAATGGATATGGTACAGTGTAACCTCGGTTGTCGAACATAATCTGTTCCGGAAGACCGTTCGACTTCTGGAATGTTCGACAACCGAGGTGCAATGGGCGGCCGGCAATTTCGACAGAGAAACATGCCTCGGAAGCTGTTTCGAAAGCGCGTTCGAAAACGGAAGCGTTCACTTTCGGGTTTTCGGCGTCTGGGTTCTGAATCGTTCGGCTTCTGAGACGCTCGAAAACTGAGGTTCCACTGTACCAGTCAAATTGGGTCGTGTTCGGTTTTCTATTTATGGGTCATATTACTTTCACATAGTCCTCCAAAGAATGTGTGAGCTTTCCATCTGGTTGGCTATTGTGAGAAAAGGATACTAGGCTAGATGGGGCTTTGGTCTGACCTACCTGGGTTGTTCCTAGGTTCTTAAGTGTGAGGTTCTGAATAGGGTTGACTATGTTGTATGGTGCTGCCGTGACCGGGGTGGGGGGCGTCTCCTGAAATGAGACTGAGGAATCTTGCACCCATGATGCTTCGCTTGTTTAAGGTTCCTCCACCCAGTTTTCAGAGAGTGGAGGAAATATCAGTTTCTGAAGTTGCCTTCAGCTCAAAGCATTCCACGACACCTTGACAGTCATTTATGGTCAACCAAAGGAATTTGCAGGTCTGTTCAGAATGTTGTATGATAGACTCAAGTCCTTTGAGGTTGAAAATCATTGGTGCCTGCTCTCCATCCCTTGCCACTGTGTAAGCTGTTAAATTTCACAGTGAGGTGCAAGCGATCAAGAGCCAATATCTGGCTGGGTCTACCACACACAATCATCTCTGAATGCAGCCATGCAATTAATGACCCTGGAATAAGTATTATAGACTCATAGAACTGTAGAGTTGGAAGGGACTCCAAGGGTCATCTAGTCCAGCCTCCTGAGGTGCAGTAAACCAAAGAGTCTCATGCTCTACCGACTGAGCTATCCCAGATGGGTGGGAGATCTGCTTCTGTTCACTGAGCACCCCCAACTTGGATTGGGCACATTTTGAAAGAGGTGTCCACATTTTCTCCAGCTTTCCTAGTGGTAGGGAATCTCATGGGTCCATACTGAAACCAGAGCCCATACGGTCCAACCCTTTCAGATAAAAAACCGGAATGTGCATCTTTCGGGATGCACTTCTGGGCAAGTCACATGTCCCACACCATTATCTTGCCCCCCCCCCCAAAATGCTTTTTCGGGGTGCAATCTCGCATGACACCCCAAGATGCACTTTTTGGGCACCGTGCAAGATCACAGCCCCAAATAAAGCGTTTTTCTTGGGGTGAGAGTGCGAGTGCCGCTGGGTGGGTATGAGACTCCTGTTCAGAATTCTTAAATCCAACCCAGAGTTCATTTGTTCGCTTCAACTGCCTTTGCTATTCAGACTCCAGTCTGTGCCACTTTCCTCCTTTTGTATGTTTGCATTTCAGATATTTATACCTTGCCTGTCATGCTAAACCCTCACAAGGACAGACAAGCAATGCATCAGGTATACAATAGAATTAAAAACAGGCCAATAAATGTCAAAACAACTAAAACAGCAGCAGCAAAAACATTAGTCCCAGCGTAAAAGCCACAAAATCCGATGAGGTAGTACGCAAAATGGAAATGTTTGACATCACCAATAAAGGGGGCCTACACAGCGGGTGGTGCTGTGGGTTAAACCACAGAGTCTAGGGCTTGTCGATCAGAAGGTCGGCGGTTCAAATCCCCGCGACGGGTTGAGCTCCCGTTGCTTGGTCCCTGCTCCTGCCAACCTAGCAGTTCGAAAGCACGTCAAAGTGCAAGTAGATAAATAGGTACCGCTCTGGCGGGAAGGTAACGGCGTTTCCATGCACTGCTCTGGTTCGCCAGAAGCGGCTTTGTCATGCTGGCCACATGACCTGGAAGCTGTACGCCGGCTCTCGGCCAATAAAGCGAGATGAGCACCGCAACCCCAGAGTCGGACACGACTGGACCTAATGGTCAGGGGTCCCTTTACCTTTACACACTTCCTGGGAGACGGCTAGCAAGACATAAGTCTGATGATTACGGGGGGGCAGAGGGCAGGACCTTGGAGGCCAATCGAAGACTTGGAAAGCTTTGCATGTGTGTAGTGTTATTGCTTTCATTATTATGGTATGTATGTTTGTGTTTTTATATCGTTAACTGCCCTGTGGTCTTCAGATGAAAGGTGGTATAGAAATTTAAGAATAGGTGGTGGCCCTTAAAATAACAAGGTCCCAAACTGTTCAAGCCTTAACTGTTAAAGCCAGCACTTTCAGCTGGATCCATAAATACACACTCAATGCTACTGGCAGAGAATTGGTGATAGGAAGGTCCCTCAAAGAGCATCCAGTCCAACCTCCTGGGTAGCTCAGTGGCAGAGCAGCTGCCTCACAAGCAGAAGGCCCCTGGTTCAATCCCGGGTGGTATTTCAAGGAAGGGATGGGACAGAAATCATATCCAGCTGCTGCCAGTCAGTGTGGGAAATACTGAACTGGATGGACCCGAGGTCTAACTTGTGCTTCTTCTTTTTTCCTTCACCTGCAGGAAAACATAAACATCGACGAAGCTTCCAGGTGCTTGGTGAAACACATCATTGCGAGCGAGAGCGACCCAATGCAGCCCGTTGAACCCGATGTCGTCAAACCTCACTTGAATTCCTCCAAGCTCGTCGGCTGCTCAGCTTGCTTTAAATCCTAAGTAACTTCCAAGCTGTTTGTGGACACTGGAACTGAGCAAATAACTCACGAGATAAAAGCGTCTCCACGGCACGTAGCCTGGCCTTTGCTACTCCAGAATACGAAACCAAGATCAGGAAATTCGCATCCTTCCCAAACACGCGGTTGAAAAAAATTATATATATATCAAAGTTGTTGCTTTAAATTCTTTGGATGGTTTGCATTGTAGGGTCCTCCACAAATGTTTGATATTCACAGTCTGGGCTATTTCTCTGAATCATCTCCTCTCAGCCAAGGTGCTCTCTTTAAGACGGCTGAGATGTTACATTCATTGCTTTTTTGTGAATACCTGCTTGAGGGAGACTTTAAAATTTGCTTTCTGGGGATCCATCACAGTTACAAGCATACCCACAGAAAGCAAAATTATTTTTTAAAAGAGTTGAATATCCACGGCTATTTTGCGAAAATATATGATGGGGTTAAATGCAATATTTCTTCTAGGGATTTTTAGTGGGCGGGGGGTGGAATAGATATATATTGCTCTGCAGTTCTGCAGCCCAACGACATGAGCTCTAGATTCTGGCAGTATTTCCTACTGCTTAGATGAGTCATTTGGGAATCAGAAGTCTGCCTTCGGGACGAGCAGATGTTTTCATTACTGTTCTGAGGGTTGGCCGCACGTCCCACTCTGCCTGCCTCCTGGTTTAACCAAGAGAGTGACGAAAATTAATTCCAAGTGTGTCTTTTGCTGTAGTTTTTCATTCATGCCCTTTCTCCCTTTCAGGTTTATTTTGGGCACAAAAAAAAAACCTTAGGAATGTACAATCCCTCTTGCATCAAACCAGACACCAGCCTTTTGTCTCTTCAAGTGGCCAACCAGATAACTCAGGGAATCTCACAAGCAGAAGATGAGGACGTTTGTCCTTCTCCTTCTACTATTCCCCATGACTGGCATCTAGAGATAGGTAAAGGTAAAGGGACCCCTGACCATTAGGTCCAGTCGTGTCCGACTCTGGGGTTGCGGCACTCATCTCGCTTTATTGGCCGAGAGCTGGCGTATAGCTTCTGGGTCATGTGGCCAGCATGACTAAGCCGCTTCTGGCGAACCAGAGCAGCGCACGGAAACGCCGTTTACCTTCCCGCTGCAGCGGTACCTATTTATCTACTTGCACTTTGACGTGCTTTCGAACTGCTAGGTGGGCAGGAGCAGGGACCGAGCAACGGGAGCTCACCCCATCGCAGGGATTCGAACCGCTGACCTCCTGATCAGCAAGCCCTAGGCTCTGTGGTTTAACCCACAACACCACCTGGGTCCCTAGAGATCTAGAGATATGCTGTCCCTAATCCTGGAGGTACCATGCAGCCACCATAACTAGCAGCCACTGGCAGCTTTGCTCTCCATGAATTTATATGCACTCATGCATATTGGTAATCCATCAAGTGAGGGGAAACCCCTAGAGTTGGGTCCACAACTCTAGTCATTCCTAGATTCAGGGGCGGAGCAGAGTGGGTGCATTGGGGGTGGAGTGCCCCAGGTGTCATCTCCTAGGGGGGTGACATTCGGCGCGACGGCCGCCTGCAACTCCCACCTACCCCGAGCCGTCGTGGGAAGGGCGGTAGCTGCACTGCTTTGCTGGAGTCCTTCCCCCCTTTCCCCTTCATTTCGACACTCCCACTGGAGGAGGCAGGCAGGCAGGGAGAGGACGGGAAGGAGGCAGTTGAGCAAACCAGCGGAGGAACCCCCCAAATAGTTCAACAACTTTGGCCAATCCTTCCCTTTAAAAAAGCTCAACAACTCCTGGCAATGACAATGGGTAGATCACAGCCCGTCTTTTTATACTGTGAGTAGATCACAGTCTCTTGGGAGTCCAACTAGATTTCAAGGAGGGGAGGGACGCAATGAATTTTTCGCACCGGGTACCACCTGACCTTGCTATACCACTGCCTAGACTTAAGTCCCATTGATTTCAATGGATCTACCCAGAGCGTCCCAAAGTCTGGATCCAACATAGTGGGCAAACTCTGTAGGTTCAATAATCTGAAAAAGTCCTGACTGTTTAAAGAAATCGGAACATGGCAGATCACTCCTCCAACAAAATCAGGTCATTTGTCACCTCCCCGAATCTGAAAAGAAATTTTGCAAACTCGCATTGAGCCTTTCACAGCTGTTGCAGAGATTAAGAGTATGGCATGCCCGTGCTTGCTCACAGGTGCCTGAAACTTATTACACAATGGTGTGAAAAGCTACACCTTCTACACAACCATTAGAGGATTGCGAGTTCTGCCATCTCCTTGCTTGTATGCAGCCCAAAACCAGATGGACGGGCCCGGCATTAGGGAACCTATAGCTCTGCAGATGTGGCTGGCTTGTGTGTCCATTAGCTCTGACCATTGGGGATGACGGGACTGGGACTTGGGAGTCCCAAGAATATCTAGAGCAGGTGTAGGTAATCTGTGCCCTTCCAAATGTTGCCGAACTACAACTCCCAACACAACCAGCCAGCATAACCAATGGTCAGGGATGGGGAGAGTTGTAGTTCAACAACAGCTGGAGAGCTACAGATTCGCTGCCCCCTGATTTAGAGGGTCACAGGTCCTTTTCCATGAACTAAACGGCCTATCAAGCACTCTCCCAACTCTTAGGATCCTCTGGTTTTGTTTTTTTGGAATTTCAACCCCGCTGATTTTAGCAGAATTTGCTCCCAAGCCAGGGTGCCTATCAGCTGGATAGCTCAGTTGGTGATCAGTTGCCTGAATAAATTCAATTTAAAATTGCAGCCTTAATGTAGTACATCTCGACTGACTTTTCATCCTTCAGGATTCTCATGGCACCTGTGACAATTGACATAGGCTTCAGCTGCCACTACCTTCCTGAGAGTAAGCCTCATTGGACTCCATGAGAACTTCTGAGTAGACACATATGCTGCAAACTAGTCGCAGGCACCGCAGGTCTATATAAATGGCCACTTGGAAAGAAGCCCCATTGAGTTTAATGGGAATTATTCCCAGGAAAGTGTATAGCTTATGTGCTTTGACTCCAACTCCCATAATATCCCTGACCGGGATATAATGTTGGCTGAGGCTGATGGGAGTTGGAGTCCATCTGCACGCAGGGAGCCACGGGTTCCCCATGGATGATCACACTTGGCTACCTCAACAAGGGCATGCAGAAATCCAGGTGCTTTATTCCACGCCCGCCCGCCCCCCAAAAAAGATGTGCTACACATTTTAAGAACAAGAGTGGTGTATCCACTGAGATTTCAACAGAAACAGCTGTACTGATACTAGAACGTGATCACAAGCCTTAAGATGCAGTTCTCGAAATGCTCCACTTTCTACATAGGAAAAACTTTTTGTTCCAAAGAAATAAAGAATCCTTCCCCCAATAGTGGTGTTTCTTGTTTGCAAAGCCCAAGAAATGTGTGTAAAGTGAGAATAGAGACTCTGTGTCCCTCCTGACCATTGGACATGCTGGCTGGGATTGCAGAGATTGCAGGGAATTTGAGTCCGACAACATTGGGATGGGCCACAGGTGTTTATATCCATCTTCCCAATGTTTATTTGATTAAAAGAGGGGAGTGTGAGATTTGCACGCCCAAAACCCCTCCGCTCGAACCCTTCACTCCGAAATGGACCTAGAGACCCTGGGGAGAGAACTCTTATCCCGAAGAAGGGTAACTCTGAGAGCCAGTGTGGTGTAGTGGTTAAGAGCGGTAGACTCATCTGGTGAACCGGGTTCGCATCTCCGCTCCTCCACATGCAGCTGCTGGGTGACCTTGGGCTAGTCACACTTCTCTGAAGTCTCTCAGCCCCACTCACCTCACAGAGTGTTTGTTGTGGGGCAGGAAGGGAAAGGAGAATGTTAGCCGCTTTGAGACTCCTTCGGGTAGTGATAAAGCGGGATATAAAATCCAAACTCTTCTTCTTCTTCACTCTAGCAATGTGCACAAATAACTTTTTAACAAGGCACCCCCTCTTCACCAAGACCCCCACCTGAAAAAAGGAACAAAGGTTTATCATAAAAGATTACTGTCCCTGATATAAAAGGATAGCTGGAGTTTAGGGACACCCCCCTCCCCTGTTGGCAATCCGATTTGCATGTTATTAGAAAAATCTCCGTGATTCGGGCAGAAGGGGCTCCTGTTGGAACCCTGGAGAGACACTGCCATGGTCAGATAGACGATACTGAGCTAGGCTGACCAGTTTTCTAATTCCTTACAAGGCAACTTCCTATGTATGTCCCCACTCATAGCTTGCTGGAAAAGAAAATTATTAAGAACAAAATCTTGGAGATTTTGACATGGCATGCAAGTAAGGTTACCAACAGGCCAAGAAGGGGGGGGGATGACATTCTAGTCTGCTCTTGTGCCTTTAGCAGTGTTTTTATATATGTAAAGGTAAAGGGACCCCTGACCATTAGGTCCAGTCGTGTCCGACTCTGGGGTTGCGGCGCTCATCTCGCTTTATTGGCCGAGAGCTGGCATACAGCTTCTGGGTCATGTGGCCAGCATGACTAAGCCGCTTCTGGCAAACCAGAGCAGCGCACGGAAACGCCGTTTACCTTCCCGCCGGAGTGGTTCCTATTTATCTACTTGCACTTTGACGTGCTTTCAAACTGCTAGGTTGGCAGGAGTTTTATATATGTAGAAATCGGCAATTGATCACTAAACAGAGCTAAACTTCCAACATTTGTCACAAGCAGAGTCGATGATGATGATGATGTTGTTGATGATGTGTATATTGCCCTTCATCCACAGATCTCTGGGCGCTTCATAACATAAAATTACAATATAAAAACCACAGAATACGTAGTAAAAATAATAGCAACAAGCGACCAATAACCCACCCTCCCACAGCACATTTAAAAGGGCATCAGATGTCAATCAGCTAAAGGCCTGGTTGAAGATGAACATCTTCACCTGGTAGCTAAAGGTGTATAATGAAGGCACCAGGCAAGCCTCCCTGGGGAGAGCATTCCGCAAACGGGGAGCCCCTGCAGAAAAGGCCCGTTCTCGTGTTGCCACCCTCCAGACCTCTTGTGGAAGAGGTACATGAAGGAGGGCCTCAGAGGATGAACTCGGGGTCCAGGTAGTACACATGGCTTACTTAGGTCCATTAATTTCAAAGGGTGAAGTAAAATTTAGTGGGCTACAACCCAGTGCTTCCAACTTAACTCAGCGGGCTCAGGAATGTAGGAGCAAATGATTCATAGCAACTGGAATTCAGAGACATTGCCTCTGGGGCTGGCAGGAGTTGGAACTCCAAGAGCATTTCGAAAGAACATAAGAAGAGCCTGCAGGATCAGGCCAATGGCCCATCTAGTCCAACCCCCTGTTCTCGCAGTGGCCAACCAGGCAAGCAGGATTCAAGCACAAGAGCACTCTTTCCCCCTGTGGCTTCCAGGAATCAGTGTCCAGAAGCATTGCTGCCGCCGAACATGAAGGCAGAGCCTAGCCATTGAAGCTAGCAGTCATTGATAGCCCTCTCTCCTCCATGAATTTGTCTAATCCTATTTTAAAGCCATCCTGGTTGGTGGCCATCACCCCTTCTTGTGGAAGTGAGTTCCATAGTTTAACAATGTGCTGCGTGAAGGCCACAGGTTCTCCCTCCTTGGTGTAGACCAAACTGAGATCAGTGACCTGGTTTGCTATGAGGTCGCTTCCTATGCCCCAAATCTGAAGTTCCTCCACCTTCAAGTCTTTTCTCAGCAGTAGCATCCCAAAGCATTGTAAGACCAGGAGCAAGGCTGCCTATAGACAGGTAGAGTGCATGTGGTTGCATCACCGTAAGGCCATGCAAGGTATGTTCCTTGTATTGCCGTACATGAAAAGATTGCTGCAAACAGCTGTAATTTGAATCCCCCTTGGAGACATGTAGAAATTGGAAGCTTTCGAGATGTTGTTTTATCTTTCTTTCACTCTGATGGATTGTCGCACGGCTTGGTTGCAGCTGTTGTGTGTGGTTTGCTTGCTTGCTTGCTTGCTTTCCTCACTTTAACAGCCTTGCCGGTTTTCATACAGCTTAAGTGATCGCTAATTGGAAGTGAGCTAGCAATAAAGCGAATGCACAAAAGGCACCTGGGTAGTTAGTTAGCAGCCTTTGTGTTGCGAGATCATTTGGAGATCCCTGAAATGAATGCTCCATAATTCAGAATTAAGGCTTTTTGCAGCATGATCGTGAGCTTCCCAAAGGAAGATTGAATTACTGCTGTGAAGTATGAACGTGGCTGGGAAGGTCTCCGCTATCATTCATCCATACTCATGTCATATCTTAGATATCTACTCTATATATGTGCTATTATGAGTTTGATTCTTCCCATGTTCATGGTTGTGGGATGTGATCCATAGGAGGCAGTCAAGAACTTCCTCTTCCTCCTGGCTGGAGCATCACTCGTTTGCATGTGACTAAAGGTGGGTGTGACCTTACCTGTCCAGGTAACAAAAGGACGAGTCACACAGCGCACCTCCCTCTTTTTGACTTCCTTCATCGTTTGACCAGCTTTTAGCTAGGACTGCTCTGCTAGGTCTCAGCTAGCAGAAGCACTGGGATTATTCCCCCATATGGGGTAGATCCACATGTACATATTTGTAACTAAGTCTGCCTTCAGGAATCCAACTGTGAACTGATGTAAGTAAACTTCTTTTATTGACTTTGAATAAGAATGTCGTGTCTTTATTCTTTTAAGAGGGATTAAAGGGAATTTACCAGGAACATACAATTCAATCTGAGATAGACCGAATTGTATAATAGTGAGAGGCTTACATGAGCCTGCAACCAGCTATCTGCTGTGCATGTAAGAAAGGGGAATGGAACTCTGCTACATAAAGGAACTTGCTAGCGCAAGTTAGGAAGGATATTAACAAACAATATATCCTCTCCTGCCACCCTGAACATTCTCACAATGCTGGTGCAGCAAAACCTACCACCCACATACACAAGCAAAGGACTGAGTCACTGGCAAATTCTGGGTTAGCTGGAGAAAGTGTGTATTAGACACTTACTGAAAACTTACCTTTTGGGGAGATCTTATGAGGAACGCTTGGGAGTTGAGTATGTTTAGCCTGGAGAAAAGGAGACAGAGAGGAGGGATGATAGCCATCTTCAAATATCTCAAGGGCTGTCACATGAAAGACTCTGACTAAACATTAGGAAGAACTTTATGACAGTAAGAGCTGTTTGACAGAGGAACAGAGTGCCTCAAAAGTGATGGACGTGCCTTCATTGCATGTTTTCAACAGAGGTTGGATGACCGTCCATGAAGGATTCTTTAGCTGTGATTTCTGCTTTGCAGGGGGTTGGGCTAGATGACCCTTGGGGTCCCTTCAGAAGAAGAAGAAGAATCTGCTTTTCTCCAGGTATTAATAATAATAAATAGGTGTTCACAGACCTTCCTAGTGTCTCTATTTTCCAGGGACAGCCCCAGATTTACAGAAGCTGTCCCAGTTTCTGATTTGATCCTGGAATGTCCCACTTTTCCTTAGGATGACCCTAACTTCATCGAAAAAAATGTTGGAGGGTTTGGTAAAGGTAAAGGACCCCTGACCATTAGGTCCAGTCGTGGACGACTCTGGGGTTGCTCATCTCGCTTTACTGGCCGAGGGAGCTGGCATACAGATCCCTTACAATTAACTAGTAATCAGTGGGAATTTATCTTCCAAGTGATTCTGGCCGCTGCAGCTTACAGAACTACCGGTATTAGAGGAAATAATTACCATTCATTATCCTAGTAGTACTTGCTGCCAGGCAAGTTAAACTCATGTGTCACCTAAGCAGCCCTGGAGATGAAGGAGGGATAAAGTAGATTACTGGCATATGGTGGGGATTGGTCTAAAATCAAGACCTTTTGATAAATGATTTTGGGCATGTAAAATGTGTGCGGCTTGATGGGAGTTCCCTCTGCAACCAGAGTCAATTCTGTTAGCTGTTAGGATAAACGAATGAACGCGAAGATAGATTTAATATTCCGTTAATTGGTAATATGTCACACTAGTGGGGTGGCGATATTGGTTGCTTGCTAAGTGGAAATCTTTTGACAGTCGAGCTACAGCTAGAATGGCTTCGTATTTTCTGGCATGTAGTTAAATTAGATTTAAAAAATAAATAAAAAAATTAAGGGTTGGCCCAAGAACAAATTGGTTGCTCTGAGGTGCTGATAGAACCAATGTTCTCCCTCTAAGGTTCTCTCCCAAATGCCTTCCACATGGTTTGGCCTTGTGCCCCAGGGTCAGGGCTGACCCAAGACATTTTGCTGCCTGAAACTGAGCAATGAATGGCATCTCCCCCACCCATCACACTAAAGGCGTGTTCACATGAGTAGCTAAAAATGCAAGGAGGCCATTTTTCTCAATTGCATCAAGCTGTATTTGCGTAGAATTGTTGACATCAGAGAAGGGGCGTGGATGCCTTCGCCTGCAATGCCCCAGAACACCACACCCTCCAACATTTCTCTGATGAAAATAGGGACGCCCTACCAAACCCTCCAGGGACGCGGTGGCACTGTGGGTTAAACCACAGAGCCTAGGGCTTGCTGATCAGAAGGTCGGCAGTTCGAATCCCCACTACGGGGTGAGCTCCCGTTGCTTGGTCCCTGCTCCTGCAGCAGGAAGGTAAACGGCATTTCCGTGCGCTGCTCTGGTTCGCCAGAAGCGGCTTAGTCATGCTGGCCACATGACCTGGAAGCTGTACGCCGGCTCCCTCGGCCAATAAAGCGAGATGCGCGCTGCAACCCCAGAGTCGGTTGCGACTGGACCTAATGGTCAGGGGTCCCTTTACCTTTTTTAAGGTGCTACTGGGAGGAACTTTTTTTATTTTGTTCTGGCTAATTTCAAACACTGGTTGTAAGTAAGACGTCTGGAAGGCATGGAGGAAATCAAGCCCAAAGTTGGAGGGGCATTTGCCCTAATGGACTAGCCTCCCCTGTTAAACCAGGAATCTCCTGCGTGTTTAAAGAAGATATAAGACATCATCACACAGCCAGGGATCATAGAAAGACAGTCCTCCTTAAATAAACAATTACAACCAGGGAAAGATGCATATGTCGGGCAGCAGGCTGTCAGCCGGAGTCTTGTTGGTTGGGGGGATTTTTTAAAATTTATTTTAGTAGGGAATGGTACAGCAGTGAGAGAAGGAAGGAGCAGGGCTTGGCAGAGGATGAAAAGGAACCTGATTTAGAAGAAAAGAACGACGTCAATTTAAAACATGGAAGAAAGATTGCACTGCAGAATCATAAGGGAAATGGAGAGACTGCCGGAGCGCTTGCCAAGCGCGGCATAAAGACATATAACTGTACAATAGGAGAAGCAAATTACTGCAGATAAGTGGTATTTATGAGACGACAAACTGGTAGCATGATCCAAATTCCATTCAAGTAATGGGCTTTTCAGAGAACGCTTCCTGAAAACCATGAATGGGTTTTCAAGGACAAACAGACAGCACTGAAAGTTATGCATCTGGGGAGGGGTGTGTGTGTGTGTGTGTGTGTGTGTGTGTGTGAACAGCCCTCAACATGCTTCCTTGGAAATAGACATGGGTAGTCTGGATCTTACTGACTGCCCAAGCTGAACCCAAAGAGTATTGGGTAATGAGACCCAATATTTCCCCACCAACGTTTACTCGTTGTTACCCTATTGATCTCTAAAGAAGTACATGCTCGCAACAGGAATTTTATAACTGAGGATCCTGTTTAATAGGGAAATAAAGTTGTGACCTTTTATGCCAATTCTTCTCTCTCCCTTCTTTGCTCTGTCATGCGAGGGAAACAATAAGTAAATAGGTATAACTAATGGATTGAGATTTCTGCCGTTCTACTATTTTACATTCTACCATTTTAGGATTTTGCCACCTATTTATCTGTTGTTGTTGTTGTTGTTGTTGTTGTTGTTGTTGTTGTTGTTGGTTGGTTTTATGTATCCCACCTTTTCTCCAAGGAGTTCAAGGTGCGGGGACATGGTTTGGCCCCCATTTTATCCTCACAACAACCCTGCGAGGTAGGTTAGGTAAAGAGACAGTGAATGGCTCAAGGTCACCCTGTAAGCCATGGGTAGGCAAACTTAGGCCAGGGGGCCGGATCCGGCCCAATCACCTTCTAAATCCGGCCCGTGGACGTTCCGGCACTCAGTGTGTTTTTACATGAGCAGAATGTGTCCTTTTATTTAAAATGCATCTCTGGGTTATTTGTGGGGCCTGCCTGGTGTTTTTATATGAGTAGAATGCATCCTTTTATTTAAAATGCATTTCTGGGTTATTTGTGGGGCATAGGAATTCTTTCATATATATTTTTTTTCAAAATATAGTCCGGCCCCCCACAAGGTCTGAGGGACAGTGGACCGGCCCCCTGCTGAAAAGGTTTGCTGACCCCAGCTGTAAGCTTTCTGGCTGAGTAGGGATTTGAAACTGGTTTCCCAGGTCCTAGGCTGATGCTCTTAACCACTATCCCACATTCCAACCTCTCCACCCCGCTACATGCTCAGCAAGGGCCTCAGCAACCAAATCTGAGGTACGATGTTAAAGAGTATTTCTAAATGCATTGCATTAAATATTTACAAAACTATTTACCTCGGCAAGAGAGGGAGTGATGGAGATTGACAGGATAATCCTGAGAAATTGAACTTTATCCTTAAAGGGTATATTGACTACATTCTCTTCACAAACCTTTTGTACCACAAGTAGGCAGTTTATGACCGTATCATAGGATGTATTGATCTGTGTCTGACAGTCAGATGAAGCCCTCTTTCCCAGATCTCATGCAGAACACTCTGCTGTGGATCCCAATATTGTCGACCATCAGATATTTGACATCGGCTATGTGGAAATCAGTATCAATATTTCATTTGTCTGTTTTTGATATTCAGTATTTGGCTCTGTGGTTATTTGTTTCATTTATTTGTGCTCGGATTTTCTATGAATAAAATATATTCAAGGAGGCGAACAAAACAAATAGTAACACAACGGTTATTAAAACGGCAACCCATAAAACAATAAAGTAAAAAAAATAAATGACAGCAGTGGTAGAAACCGTCACTAAATGCCTCATCATCCAATTAGTTGCATGCATGAGTGGATGAACCAGAGTAAAATTGACAGTGAAATTGGGAGGGAAATGAAGTCTTAATAGTCCATCTGTACAAAAACATTGCAACCTACCATCTAAAAGTAAGAAAGCTGCAAGGATCTCACATTGCAAAATAAGAAGATGCCAAATATTAAGTCAGGCTATTGGTCCATCTGGCTCCCTATTGTCCACAATGACATACCTGAAGGAGCGTCTCCACCCCCATCATTCTGCCCGGACACTGAGGTCCAGTGCCGAGAGCCTTCTGGCGGTTCCCTCACTGCGAGAAGCCAAGTTACAGGGAACCAGGCAGAGGGCCTTCTTGGTAGTGGCACCAGCCCTGTGGAACGCCCTCCCTTCAGATGTCAAAGAGAACAACTACCAGACTTTTAGAAGACATCTGAAGGCAGCCCTGTTTAGGGAAGCTTTTAATGTTTAATAGATTATTGTATTTTAATGTTCTGTTGGAAGCCGCCCAGAGTGGCTGGGGAAACCCAGCCAGATGGGCGGGGTATAAATAATAAATTATTATTATTATTATTATTATTATTATTATTATTATTATTATTATTATACCTCTCAACCATCCCAATTTGAGCGGGACATCCCAGAATTCTAGAAGCTATCCTGGCTTCTGATTGGATCCCGGAATGTCCTGTCTTTTCGCTTTGGTGTGAGTCAGCTGTCTTGTGCCAGAGTGCCAGACCAAAAGACATTCTTCCCCCCCCCCTTTTTTGGGGGTATTGCACTCTCGGCCAAGGCAACTAGCTCCCATAAGAGCTCAGAACAAAAAAATGAGCATCCTGATTTTGATCAGTGGGCTGTTGAAGGGTAGGCACTGGCTGGTTTCAGCTAGGGGACATTCCCAGTCTCACCAGGAAGTTCCAGAGATCTCTACGGCACCCAACAGATGGGCTGTTAGTTAGATCAATCAGGGTTCATCCTATGTTCTGGTTGCTTCACCTCAGAAAGGATATGGTACAGGAAACCAGGCAGAGGGCCTTCTTGGTAGTGGCGCCCGCCCTGTGGAACGCCCTCCCTTCAGATGTCAAAGAGAACAACAACTACCAGACCTTTAGAAGACATCTGAAGGCAGCCCTGTTTAGGGAGGCTTTTAATGTTTAATAGATTATTGTATTTTAATGTTCTTTTGGAAGCCGCCCAGAGTGGCTGGGGAGACCCAGCCAGATGGGCGGGGTATAAATAATAAATTATTATTATTATTAAAATTATTATTATTATAGATGAGCCATTGGCCTGATCCAGCAGGCTCTTCTTATGTTCTTATGAAGGAAGATGCAAGAAGACTTTAATGCGGCATTTGCCTTGAAGATGGAGATATTGAAATGACAGGTTACTGCTAACACATTGAGAACTCAAGTTCTACATTTCTAGTTCTTTAAAAACAAAACAGCCCATCACAACCACAGCATTCCTTTAAAGGAAAGGATGTGGACACAGAAGATGGGAAATCCTCTGCAATGAATTAACTGAAGTTAGACCCCTGGAAAATTGCCCTTTCAGAGTTTTTTTTGGGGGGGTGGGGAAGGCCTATTTCGAAGAACGCCGACAGATAATGAAGGAGAAGAAGCCACCCATCACACTTTGAGCAAGGAAAACTTGGAGAAGTAATTAGCGCAGCGAATGAACTAATGAGAAGCCTTGTAAAAGGGTTCCCTCTAGGTTGCTCGCTGCGATGGCGCTGCGGAATTAAAGCCATTATGTTTCAAACACAACTTGTTAAACCACTTAACGCTATCAGCAGTTTTGTGTTTGTGTGCGCACAAAACAGTGCCAAGACACTCTTGCAAACATCGCTCTCACCTTATTCAGCGAAGAATCCATTAAATTTTACAACAGGTGAGACAGTAGGGTCACCCAAGTGTAGAAATCTATTGCTGTGCAGAATCTCTTGCTCCTTTCTCCCTGGAGGATGCGCAGAGCTGTTGTAGTGCTTGGAAAAAGCTCATTTGGTGACTGGTTTAATTTGGTTCTCAAGATACCACTTCCTTAAGAGGTTTCCTCTCACAGTGGCCCATTTTGAAGAAGCAGTGGGTAGTATCCAGTTAAGGATTTCCACTTAAAACAATGGAATTTAACTCCCCCTCCCTGGTCCCCCCCCCTGCACATCCTGCACCCTACCCAAACTGGTCCAGAGGGTTGGGTGGGAAACCCAGAATAGATTTAGGGAGTGCACAGTGGGAGGAGGGGGGAGTTTTGCTGGGCAGGCAAAAATCCTTGCATTGATGATAAGGTAAAAAGGTAAAGGACCCCTGGATGGTTACGTCCAGTCAAAGGCGACTATGGGGTGTGGTGCTCATCTCAGTTTTCAGGCTGAGCAAACCGGTGTTTGTCCACAGACAGCTTTCCGGGTCATGTGGCCGGCATGACCAAACTGCTACTGGTGCACGGAGGACTCTGACAAGTGCCAGAGCGCATGGAAACACCATTTACCTTCCCGCCACAGTGGTACCTGTTTATCTACTTGTACTGGCATGCTTTCGAACTGCTAGGTTGACAGAAGTTGGGACAGAGCAACAGGAGCTTACTCCATTGCGCAGATTCAAACTGCCAACCTTCCAATTGGCAAGCTCAAGAGGCTCAGTGGTTTAGAGCACAGTGCCACCCGCATCCTGCTGGTATGTGTTGGTTCGTGCTATATAGGAACATAGGAAACTGCCTTATATTGAGTCAGATCAATGGTCCATCTAACTCAATATTGCATATACTCTGGCAGGCAAGCGGCTCTCCAGGGTTTCAGAAAGGCCCAACCTGGAGTTGCTGGGAATTGAACCTGGAACCTTTGACATGCAAGGTAGATGCTCTACCACTGAGCTACAGCCCTTCGCCTCCCAGTACCTCCCAGCAGGATGGCAGACCCTCTGCTCTTAGTGAGGGCACTTCTTGGTGAGGGCACCAAGAAGGTTAGACACATTCATGGAGGAGAGGGCTATTGAGGTCTACTAGCCATAGTCAGAGGAAGCAATACATCTGAATACCACTTGCTGGGAGCCACAGAATAATAATAATAATAATAATAATAATAATAATAATAATAATAATAATAATTTATTATTTATACCCTGTCCATCTGACTGGGTTTCCCCAGCCACTCTGGGCGGCTTCCAACAGAACATTAAAATACAATAATCTATTAAACATTAAAAGCCTCCCTAAACAGGGCTGCCTTCAGATGTCTTCTAAAGGTCTGGTAGTTGTTCTCTTTGACATCTGAAGGGAGGGCGTTCCACAGGGCGGGTGCCACTACTGAGAAGGCCCTCTGCCTGGTTCCCTGTAACTTGGCTTCTCGTAGTGAGGGAACCGCCAGGAGGCCCTCGGCACTGAACCTCAGTGTCCAGGCAGAATGATGGAGGTGGAGACGCTCCTTCAGGTATACTGGACCGAAGCCATTTAGGGCTTTAAAGAGGGCCGTAGGGTAACCAACCCCATATAACCGGCATACTTGAGTCTAATCAATGCATGAAGGGGTTAAAGCCATAGAGTAAACTGTTCTGCCAGGCTTACCAGTAGCTTATGCCACTTCCCTGTCACGGCTAGAAATTGGCCGCTGTTCCTTTAATACTAAAAGATGAGTCAGCATGAGTCAGCAACCAATGACCTATGACCTAATTGTATCAGTGTATATAAAGTAGCTAAAATGTTAGTTTGATTGTTGGGTGGGTTGGTTGTTTGATGGAAGCTGAGTTTGATATGTGTAAAAGCTGTTGGTTGTGGTTGGAGAAGTTTGTTTTAAGAATAAACGCAGCATTCTGCAAAGTACTCTTTCTCAAGGACTCTTTGTGCAGACTAGGGTCCGAGGACCAGGCAAAGGAGGTCAGAACGTTTTTCGTCTGCAAACACTGATAGGTTATGGGCCCAGTGTTCCTGAGCATAAGCAGAGTGCAGAACAACTAACGGCGGCTCAGAAGGGAGCAGGCGGTCTAAGTCAACGCTGGAGCAGCAGGGAAGTACCCGGAGTCGGCTGCTGGAACAGCTTGACTCGATCCAGGACCATAACAAGCGACTCACAGAGCGGCTACACTGGTTGCAGAGCCAGGTGGGACCCGAGGGTCGTCGGAGGCAGCAGCCAGAAGCCGGTGAGTGCCAGCCTGGACCATCTGAGCAGACTTTAAAACGTGAGTCAGAGGAAATTGCTGGAGGCCCCACGGAAGGGGCTCAGCAAGTACCAGCTGGGATGGCAGATTTCCAGTCTCCCCAGATTGTTAATATTGGGGGAGGCATTCCCTTTGAACTACTCACTGAGAGCAACTGGCTAACATGGTCAATACGAATGCAGCAGTTGCTGAGGAGAGATGGATTGTGGGACTGTGTGGAGAATGAGGTTTTCATAACTGACTGTGTTGAGGAAAAACGGCTAGATGAAAGGGCTCGTACCCAAATTATGCTGTGTTTGAGCAACTCTCAGTTATTGCATGTTGCGAATGCCAGCACAGCATTTGAGTGCTGGAGTCTGTTAAGGGCAATGCATGTCAGAGAAATTGCTGGAACTATAATTTCTCTGACTAGAAGGCTGTTTAGGACTGTGATGAAGGAAGGTGAGAGTTTGGCAACTCATCTGCAAACGCTGAAATCTCTGTTTCTCCAACTACAACAGAGAGGTAAGCATTATGATGAGACTGACCAGACCTACATTATTCTTTCAAGTTTGCCTGATAGCTGGTTGCCCGTGATTAACAGCATGGAGAGTATGCGTCCCCGAGATCTGACCCTTGAGTATGTGGTTGGAAGGTTGACCGAGGAAGCAGAAAGAAGGTCAGATAGACAGGCTGAACTCCAGGAGCGGAGGAGTTACAGCCGAGGGGGCCAGCAACAGAATCTACAAACACAGCAACGACAAGATTTGGATTTGGCCATGGCAGTGAGGAGATGCTACAGATGCAACCAACCCGGACATCTCCAACGGCAATGCAGGGCGAGGCTGCCAGGAGACGACGTGGAGCAGAGACAGCAATCGACGCAGAAACGTAAGCAGAAGGGGTTCTCTTCAGGGAAGAAGAACACGCGTTCTGCTCAGCTTGTATCTGCACTTTCTCGAGAGGAGAGGAAGATACCTCGAGGAACGTGGTTGCTGGACTCTGGCAGTAGCAGAATTATCTGCAATAGCCGGAAGGACTTTAGGACCCTGAGGAAGCCAGTCGACGGAAAAGACTCAGTTTATCTTGCTGATGGTTTTAAAAGCAAGATTGATGGCCAGGGGGTATGTTTCCTGCAGTGTTTGAACACTACTTTACCAGAGACTCTGTTTGTCAGCAGTTTGGACTATTGTTTATTGTCTGTAAGCTGTTTGATTAATGCAGGGTATAGTATTGAGTTCACACAGGATGGTTGTCTGATAAAGAAAGGAACTCAGGTATGTGGCCATGCAAAATTAGAAAATGGGTTATATGTAATGCAAAACAAACCTGTTAAAGTAGCCCAGGTGGTTCAGGAGAATTTGCCAGTTCATAAGGGGTGTGTACATGAACTACATAGAAAATTGGGTCATGCTAATTTTCGTGTGCTTACTGAGATGCAAAAGGTGTGTAAGAACCTGAAAATAAATAGTTGTAACTGTTTCCTAGACTGCAATGTATGTAAAATGGCCAAATCTAAGAGAAAGCCTGTGGCTTCTAAAAGTGACAGGGTATCTAAAGAGGTTTTAGAACTTGTCCATTGTGATGTGATAGGTCCTTTTCCACAACAGACTGAAGGGGGCGCCAGATATGCTTTTCTGGTAATAGATGACAAATCACGGTTTAGTTGGCTGTTTTTGTTAAAGCAGAAATCAGAGTGTTTCCCCACATTCAGAGAATGGGTTGTCCAAGTTGAAAAGCGCTTCAATCGCCCTGTTGTGCAGTTGCAAACAGATAGGGGCGGAGAATTTTTGAACAAACAGTTTGGGGCGTGGTTGCAACGTAAAGGTATTACTCATCGTTTGACCAATCCTTATAGCCCTGCTGAGAATGGTCTGTGTGAGAGACGTGGGGCTGTAATACAGTCAGTAAAGGACTGTCTGCTAGTGGATGCAGGATTAGGTCACAACCATAGGCTGTGGGGTGAGGCTTTTCTCACAGCGAATTTTTTGGTTAACAGAACCTGGACAAGCTCTATAAAGGATATACCTTATTGTGTTTTGTTTGGGAAAGAACCAGAGTGGTCAATGCTCCATAATTGGGGTTCTTGGGCACATGTAAATATCCCCAAAGGTCAGCGTCAAAAAGGGGGCGCTAGAGCACAGAAACTGCGGTTTGTGGGATATCAGTCCTATGGCAAAGGGTGGCGTTTCAATTTACACTCAGGACGTGTGGTTCTGTCACGAAGCGCAGACTTCGCTGACCAGGACAGGTGGACCATGATACACGCTAACCCAGATTGCCTATTGCCCCAGCAAGTAAGAGAAGAGGTTTCTTCTCAGCCATTGGAAACAAAAGATCATGATGAGGAGGGGGCACAGATTCCAAAAGATGATGTAATAGATAATACTTCTTCTCCAGAGGAGGAAGAGCCTGAGGTAAGAGAGCAGGAAGAAATAGTTTTGCCTAGACGCTCTCAACGTGCAAACAAGGGTGTACCTCCTCAGCGTTTCACTATAGGAGGAGTGAGAGTATGTAATGTAAATTGTGTAGAGCCACAAAGTTATGATGAAGTCTTAGACTTACCCCCTGGGGAACGTGCTTTGTGGCAACAAGCTATGAAGGAAGAAATGGAATCTTTCAAACGTAACAAAGTGTTTGAGACTGTAATGGCACCACCTAGTGGCAGAGTGGTATCATGCAAGTGGGTCTACAAAAGAAAAACCCTTGCATCTGGAGAGCCACGTTTTAAAGCCAGACTAGTAGCTAGAGGATTCACTCAGATTAAAGGGGAGAGTTATGATGAAGTGTTTTCTCCCACTGTGAAAAGTGAAACTTTCCGTTTAATGCTGTCTATTGCTGCTGTAAGACAACTAGCAGTGCACCATTTTGATTTTGATACTGCATATCTGAATGCAAATTTAGACTATGAAGTATTGATGAGACAACCTCCTGGTTTTGAAGAGAGAAATGGTGCAGTCTGGCGTTTGAAAAAGGCTGTTTATGGTTTAAAACAAAGTGGAAGGTGCTGGAACCAGTGTTTAAATGAAACCCTTGTAAACCTTGGTTTTAAAAAGAGTGTGGCTGATCCATGCCTGTACACTAAGGGAACTGGTGACAAATATCTGATGCTCTTAGTCTTTGTCGATGATTTGCTTGTAGCAGGGAGTTCCGCAGGTGAAATCCAGAAACTCACAAGTCAGCTTGAAAAGAGGTTTAAGCTTAAAGCCTTAGGGCCTGTAAGCAACTACTTGGGAGTAGAAGTAAAGCAGAAAGCTGATGGAAGTTTTCTGTTAAGCCAGAAAGAGAAAATTCTTCATTTAATAGAGCAGTTTGGCATGGAAGACTGCAAGCCAGTTCAGACTCCTATGATACCAGATTTCCAAAGGATAGTATGCAATGATGAATTTGATCAGCCTGAGTTGTATCAATCAATAATAGGATCATTTTTGTATTTAAGCCAGTGGTCAAGGCCAGACATTGCATGTGCTACAAATGTTCTGAGCCAACGTGTATCTAAACCCAGTACAGTAGATTGGTGTGCTGTGAAAAGGATTATTAGATATCTAAGGGGAACATTAAATGTGTGTTTGAAGATATCTAGTACACAAGACGAGAGACTTGAAGTATTTGTTGATGCAGACTGGGGAAGCTGTGTAGCTACCAGAAAATCCACAAGTGGGATGGTTATAATGTTTGCCAATTCCCTAATAGGATGGAGATCAAAGAAACAGGGATTTGTCGCAACTTCATCCTGTGAGGCTGAATATGGAAGTCTATCACTAGCATGTAATGAAATCATGTGGTATATTCAGTTACTGAAAGATCTGGATTGTAAAGTGGATTTGCCCATCCAGGTGTATGAGGATAGTCAATCGTGTATTGCACTAGCGGGCTCAGAAATTATGAAATCTGCATCAAAACACATTGCTATTCGTCACGCAAATGTTAGAGATTGTGTACAGAATGGAGTTATCAAATTGGAGTATTGTCAATCACAAGATAATATTGCTGATTTGTTTACTAAGCCTTTGCCAGCAACATGTCATAAGGAATTGATGACAAGACTGGGTTTATGTATATAATATATGTATGTTTTGTTTTCTGTTGGAGTTTTTGTATTTAAAGAAACAGAAGGGGTGTCACGGCTAGAAATTGGCCGCTGTTCCTTTAATACTAAAAGATGAGTCAGCATGAGTCAGCAACCAATGACCTATGACCTAATTGTATCAGTGTATATAAAGTAGCTAAAATGTTAGTTTGATTGTTGGGTGGGTTGGTTGTTTGATGGAAGCTGAGTTTGATATGTGTAAAAGCTGTTGGTTGTGGTTGGAGAAGTTTGTTTTAAGAATAAACGCAGTATTCTGCAAAGTACTCTTTCTCAAGGACTCTTTGTGCAGACTAGGGTCCGAGGACCAGGCAAAGGAGGTCAGAACGTTTTTCGTCTGCAAACACTGATATTCCCCTCACCTTGAGAGGTAATGGGCCACCAAGCCATTTGTTTTCTCAGTCTATATGCAAATTCAGTGTGTGAGGAGCTCTGAGCTGTTCCAGCTCAGCCACATGGCTTGAGGATCCCTTGAGTTGAGGGTTCCCTATTGCTTGTATGCTCTTGTATCTTCTCCCTCTTGCAACTGAATGGGGAAAGCATTTTTGTTATTCTGTCTAGATCTGGTCTCCATTTGTAACTCACTGTGATGTTTTGTTTTGATTTTTTAAAATTAAAAAGAAAAGCTGTATCACATTAAATTGGAAGAATGCTTTCTAAAGAAATGAATATTTGTTTTGGTGGCTGAAGCTTTAGCGGAACTGATTGTCTGAAGGCGATTAACATGTGGTTCTAATTTGACGAAGGATTTCCCAGAGGGCTAGTATGCTAAAACAAATCAGATGTGTTGCATTGATTAATGCAGCTGTTTTGTCAATATAACTCAACCATTTGTCAATTAAATCAAATAATTGGGCCAACTGACATAGTTACCAGATGTACAGAGAACAATGGAGGAGAGGCTGGGGGGGGAGCAGTGGCGTGATAGGATGGGACAATGGGAGTTCCTTTTCCTGGTGCAACCTGGACAGGTGTGCAATATGCTATAATTCATTTATATTCTGCCTTTCATCAAGCAAAGCCCCCAAGGTGTATCACACAGGGTTATATCAGATACCAAAATCCAAACAGTACAATAAATACAACTTAGAAAAAGTGTGACAAAGCAATAGATTAAGGCAAAACAAAAACTAATGCCAAAAGAGAACAGGTGTCAGGAAGCAGAGAAACCAACCCCCACGGCAGGTTGCCAGGAATAGACAAGACAAGGGAAAGTTCTTACCAACTGCGTTTTATTCAATATTCACAGAGAGAGGCTTAGAAATGCAGCCTTTCAGAATAATGGCGATGCTCCGAGTAAATCTCCCCTCCCCTTTCCTCCCACTTCCTCATTCGTCATCTCTTCTCCGGGTGGCGCTGAAAGCCCTTAGCTTCTGAGCCTTCTGCTCTCCTACTTTTAAGGCTTGCCAGTTTCTGGGAGATGGAGGGTTTGGAATGCTTTCTAGTGATAACGTGTCAGCCAGCTGCTCCGGCTCTGCTGCCTCCTCCTCCTCTCCCATTATTTCCCAACTTCTCCCCTCATCTTCCTCTGAGCTGTGATCTCCCTAAAACCCCTGTTGTAATTCTGAACAGTCTTCTTCTCCTCTGGAAGGGTCAGGCTGGGGAGGCGGTCTCCACCATTCCTCCTCTGCCCAGTCCCTGACAACAGGGGCACTCCCACAGGTGCTTGCTGCCCCCTGAGGGTCTACCCAAAGGCCATTGCTCCACAGGCGGGCAGAGGAAACATTCGCTTTTGATGGATGTGACAGCGTCTGCACTGCAGCAATGTCATTATGGGCATGAATAGGATTTGATAGGATTAAATCAGGGGGCACCCTATTTTGGCACATTTTGATGTTTTGAGAAAACATGGGTAGGCTTCTGAGTTGACAGATATAGAATGATTCAGTTAGCAAGGGCAAATTCCTTGTGGCAGAACTCAAAACCGAAAGCCTGATATTTGTTTTGGGTGAGGCAGTGTCAGATTTACGTATAAGCTAAACAAGCTATAGCTTAGGGCCCCACTCTCTTGGGGGCCCCAAAATAATTAAAGGGGAAAAAACTGGATGTACATTTCCAAAATATAAGATAAAAAACAAATAAAATAAAACCTACATACAGCAACAGTGTTTTGTGTTTTGTAGACTCCTATGATATAAGTAATGGGCCCCGCCTGCTAGCCTGCTCCCTAAAATATCACTGGTTTGCTCCTTTCTATATATAGGGTGCCTATATTCTGCATGTGCAAATGGCTTTAGATACCTATTAGGTCCATAAATTACCATATAGCATATATTCAACACAAAAAACAGCAACAATTTGTTGTTGACAAAGGACAGCTGGACATATAAAGGGCCCCATTAGCTTCAGTAGCTTAGGGCCTCATCAAACCTAAATCTGGCCCTGGGGGGAGGGGTGAAATTGCTGCCCCGAAGGGCTTTTCGGGGACAAGAGTGCATGAGATTGCAGCACCTAAAATGGCCACTGAGATCTTGTGAGAAAAAAATGTGATCTCCCATTTCTTCCGGGACACTTGAAGAAGAGTTTGGATTTGATACCCCGCTTTATCACTACCCGAAGGAGTCTCAAAGCGGCTAACATTCTCCTTTCCCTTCTTCCCCCACAACAAACACTCTGTGAGGTGAGTGGGGCTGAGAGACTTCAGAGAAGTATGACTAGCCCAAGGTCACCCAGCATGTGGAGGAGCAGGGAAGCGAACCCGGTTCACCAGATTATGAGTCTACCGCTCTCAACCGCTACACCACACTGGCTCATGGAAGATATGCCCTATTATTATTATTATTATTATTATTATTATTATTATTATTATTATTATTATTATTATTTTAAAGGCACATGGCATTATGCATGTCTGCTTTTCCACATCTGAACAACAACATTCATTTCACTCCTAATTACAGAAGATTTGAAGACTGGGGACAGTAGAGATGGTTTAGGGACCCCCACAGCCATTTATTTACCCCCATTTTGTCCTAGCGAATGCCACCCTGCATCAATTGCCATTCAGTCTGCTCCGAATTCGATTCCACTGGGAGCAAGCCTTGCCCAAGGCTAACCTGAAGAACTCTGCACAAAGCTCCAGCAAATTATGATTTGGATCCTTGGCAGAAATCTGCCGCTAAAAATAGGCGCTGCCTATTAAGCAGACACCTACAGCCTGAAAACAACCCGCTAATAAAAACCCAGCATGATGCCCGTGGCTCAAAAGAATCAGCTGCAAATGTGAGGTGGTAACAAACAGAACTTCACCCACCCCTGAACTTCAGGGGGCAGTTAGTGCTTCTCAAATGCAGCAGTATTCTTTATGGAAAGGCCCATATGCAGGGATGGCAGAGAATATGAACATCACTGGGTCGTGGATCACTGTGGCTGACAGCTTCCAGCTTCGGAAGAAATGCACCAGTATGTAGACAAATGAACAGGGACTCAACTGGGCCTAGCTTAGTGGTAGAGCTCTGCACACAGAAGGACCCAGGGCTGGAAAAGAGGCTCTTCTCTGAAACCCCGGAGAGCCACTGCCAGTCAGTGTAGAGAATACTGAGCTAGATGGACCCAGTGGTCTGACTCAGTATAAGGCAGATTCCTGTGTTTCAGTGTGAGCTGCAACAGGAGGTCTCTTTGGCGGGGAGGAGAGGAAATTCTTGGGTAAGATGCCGTTTAAAAGTATAAAATGAATGACGAAACCCATACACAGTGTTGTGAGTTTGGAGAGGGGGTTAGGCTGCGTGCCTGAGACCCTCCTAATTCCTGGATCCAGCGAGGAATCAATTGCTGAAATAGCCAGGCAATTTTCCTGGTCATAGCCCCTAAGCCAGGGGTCAGCAAGCTTTTTCAGCAGGGGGCCGGTCCACTGTCCCTCAGACCTTGGGGGGGGCCTACATTTGGGGGGGGGGAATGAACGAATTTCTATGCCCCACAAATAACCCAGAGATGCATTTTAAATAAAAGGACACATTCTACTCATGTAAAAACACGACGATTCCCGGACCGTCCGCGGGCCAGATTGAGAAGGCGATTGGGCCAGATCCAGCCCCCAGGCCTTAGTTGGCCTACCCATGCCTTAGGTCAATAAACACCATCTACAGGGGTTGGTTTTGCTCTCTGCATGTTTCTTGAAGCTGTTGAGCGGTGAAAATCATGTCCCCTGTCCCCCTAGAAGGTCTAAAACCATTTTGGGATTCAGGGAGGGTAGCCTCGGATATTGTTAAGAGGCAGTTTGGTAAGATCCTTGCAATAAGTTTGCTGGCCGCAGCTACCAGTAATAAAGAAATGCTCCAGTTAGAAAACAGCCTTTACCAAAGGTGTCATGGGATTTGAAGACGGTCAAACTCAGGACGAAAGGGAGAAATGTGCTAAGAGGAAGGCACGCTTGGCAAACCCTCACTGTGATCAACTCCCGCCGGGAAACCTATGTCCCCACTGTGGAAGGATGTGTGGATCCAGAATTGGCCTCCACAGTCACTTACGGACTCACTTTTAAAACTATGTTCATGGAAGACAATCTTACTCGGCTACGAGTGATCGCCAAAAAAGAAGACTAAGCTGGTCTTTCTCAGAGATAAGTATGCATAATTTGCAGCCTTCCAAGTATATCACTTTTGCTGGAGACTAGGGAGACTTTCAGTGTGTCTGTCCCTCAAAAGATTCTTCTCTAGTGAGTGAGTATTTAGACTTCTTCTTTAACTTAATTACAACCATAAAGCAGATCTCTTGTGCTCAGTTTTGGCAGGAGCCATGTATCTAATAAAGCCCTGGGCATCTGGGGATTTCAAAGGCAAATCTGTCACACATGCAACAATGGCTTATCCCTACCCATCGCAGGTATGTGCATTTATATTCTTTGCTAATGAACTCCACTTGTGACCAGCCCATATGGCTTCTGTCCTGCGGCAATGCTAGATAAGCGATTGCTCTGTCCTTACAATCTATCGCTGCCTGTTGCTGGAACTTGAGAGACACAGGAAACTGGGGAAGTGAGTCACAGATCCTGCATCTCCTTTCTTAGAACACAGATGAAGGCGTTCCTCAAAATAGCTTTAACAGAAGTACTGCGTCCCTCAAAGGCAGCTTTCCCAAAAGAGGAGCTAAGAAATGGAAATTGTTCCAAATGGTAATTGACCGGGCCGGCTGCAGCATTGAGGCAGCGGCATGTGGGCCATGGCATACTTATATGGTTGTGGTCACAGTGTTACAAACAATGCAAGCATCTGGGTTTAGCTACCCTTTTAATACCCCGCCATGCCCCAGAATGATGCTCAGTCAAGGGCATTGTGGGAAATTCAGCCAGTGGTTAGATCTAGCTGCATGATGCTGGGGCAGAAAAGATTCAGGGCTCCAGGGATTTCATCAGTAACGGACCATGCTGAAGAGGGACAGAAGAAGAAGAAGAAGAAGAAGAAGAAGAAGAAGAAGAAGAAGAAGAAGAAGAAGAAGAAGAAGAAGTCTGTTAACATTCCTTGTCAAATTTAAACCGAATCCACAGGTGCGGTCCTTATCTGCTAGCAAAACACAGAACAGTATTCATTCTTTTTCAGTCATTCCAACTGGGGGAAAGTCACTGTGAATTATTAATATTTGCAGCAGAATTTATCTCTCTAGTCGGGTCCCTTGCCTAGAAAAATACATTTTCATCCCAAGAATTAAGCTTCAGAGCTTTACTTGCAGAAACATGATTCAAACATTAAAAATAAATGATACATTGATACATTTCTCTGCTAAAACGTACCCTGGTCCCAATATAAGGCTCAAGGACATATATTTGCTTTAAAATCAGCTTTATTCAGATAAAAATCAAAATGGACTCTGCCCTCATCTGTTTCCAGCTTGCTTGTAACTTGGGCGCCACCCGGGGCGATCTGTGTTTGCTTGTCAAAAAACCACAACAACCCCAAACTCGTGACTCTTCTTGAGTGGTGTGGGCTGCTTCATTAACATAAGTAAACCCTCTGAAATTCATTCCAGAGACCCATGACTCAGTCATTAAAACTAGCCCAGCTTTGCAACGGAAAAACACAAGCCTTCGTACATTTTTAACAGTAACTTAAAATACAGTGCAGCCACACGCCATTTTATGTAAGGTTAAATAACTTCAACAGCCATGACTGAAGTGGTATCACAGCACCTTAAATGTATGTTGTGTTGTGGATGTGATGCCTCAAAGAAGGATTATCGCAGTGGAACAGGGCAGTAATGGGTCTCCCTTTAAAGATGGTCCAGAAACTGCCAGTGGTGTAAAATGCAGCCACATGGAAGACCGGGCAGGGGGAGAGGTAATCCAACAACATCTGGAATGCCACAGGGTTCCTCCACCCCTGCAGTAAAGAATATTAGCAGCCCACGGCTTCTGCGAATCTTGACTGTGGATGCTCCTAATATCCCTTAACAGCTGCCTCCTATTAGCCAGGCAGCGAGTGCAACACCCGCTGTACACTGCGGCGAACTTGCTTCATCCGTTTGCTTTGGCTAAGCAAAGAGAGAGCCCACAAGCCACACGGGGTGCCAATGGCGACAGCTGCGTCAGCTATAAGGAGGAAAGTGCAGTCGAAAGCCCTCCCTCCATTTGCTAACTCCCAGCTTCAGTCATCATTACCCCCATCATAAGTGGCTCGTTGAAGCTCTCTTGCAAAAAGGTGGGGGGAGGACTAAGCTATTCAGTTCTTTAAGCTGGCGTGGTCGGGAGCATATGGTTTTGTAGAGCAAAGCATTAGCTGAACAAAGAGAATTTCGTCTTTGATATATTTAAACTTGAGTGCAAAGCAATGCTGAAACAAGCCCTCTCTCCATCCTCCCTCCCTCCCTCCCTCCCTCCCTCCCTCCCTCTCTCTCTCACACACACACATACAGAGCAAATCCTCTCCAGATTCTATTGCTGGCTTTTGTAAGGCGAATTTATTATTTATTTGTGCATTTGCTTTTTTTAAAAAAAAAATCTAGCTTTTCGGTAGGGATTGAGGAGAAAATGGAGCTTGTTGTCATTCTGATGAGAAAGGACCTAGTTTGTGCTCCTTGTACCGACATGTGAACCCAAACACATCTATCCTAACTCCTTAGGATAGGATAGGATAGGATAGGATAGGATAGGATTTTTGTTGTTGTTGTTCAGTCGTTCAGTCGTGTCCGACTCTTCGTGACCCCATGGACCAGAGCACGCCAGGCACGCCTATCCTTCACTGCCTCTCACAGTTTGGCCAAACTCATGTTAGTAGCTTCGAGAACACTGCCCAACCATCTCATCCTCTGCCGTCCCCTTCTCCTTGTGCCCTCCATCTTTCCCAACATCAGGGTCTTTTCTAGGGAGTCTTCTCTTCTCATGAGGTGACCAAAGTACTAGAGCCTCAGCTTCAGGATCTGTCCTTCCAGTGAGCACTCAGGGCTGATTTCTTTAAGATAGGATAGGATAGGATGGGATGGGGTGGGGTGGGGTGGGGTGGGATGGGATGGGATGGGATGGGATGGGGTGGGATGGGATGGGATGGGATGGGATGGGATAGGATAGGATAGGTTGCCACATTTCGGTCTCTTTAGTTCGGAGAAAAGGTTGGCATGGGAGACACGGCACTAGAACTCGGACGCATCTGTTGATGATGAAGGTTGGGAGATTCGGGATAGACGAGAGGAAGGATGTCTTCACACAGCACATAACGAAACTATGAAATTAGTTCACACAAGGGACAATGAGGGCCATCAACTTGGATGCCCTTAAAAGAGAACATCCATAGGCTGGATAGAATAGGCTATCAATGGCTACTAACCCTGACAGATGTCTTCCATCTCCACTGTCGGAGGTAGTATGCTTCTGAAAAACAGTTGCTAGAAACCGCTGGAGGGGACAGTGCTGTTGAGCTCAGTTCCAGCATAGACAACATTGTGCTGTCCAGATGTTGTTAAACTACAACTCCTCTCATTCCTGACCATTGGGCATGCTGGTTGGTGCTGGTGGGAGCTGGGGACCAACAGGATCTGGTGAGTACCAAGCCGGCTCCCCCTGTTTTGGTGTTGGCACTACAACCTTCCAACAGCTTGACCCCAAAGGCTTCCTCCTCCGTTGTCTCCAGAGACAAATGCCGACCGAGTGTATGCAGTACAAAGAAGACCTGAATTGCTGCCTTTTCTCTGCTTTAACCACAGAGTATTATTATTATTATTATTATTATTATTATTATTATTATTATTATTTATACCCCGCCCTTCCCAGCCAAAACTGGGCTCAGGGCGGCTAACATCAATAAAATTACAATGAAGTATAAAAGAAAGAAAACGTTAATTAAAATACAGGTTAAAATACAATTTAAAATTTAAAATGCCACTTCATTTATCACCCATAATCCCTCTTTCCATTTAGCTTAGAGGTCCTTAAAAGTCTCCGGCAACGGGCCCACAATGACACAAATTTGTAATTTGGAAGGAATAATTTTAAAAGGGCAGAATAGGCAAGAGATTTGCAAAACAAAACAAGGTCTTGGGTGCTGATACGTCAGCTGCAGGGTGCTGAGGCTCTTTGGGCCCCCTCAACCTTTTTTTATGAGGGGGTCCCATTGTTGAGGCCACACGCAGAACTGTGTGTGGAGCCACGTCAGGACACCACGTGCGGGACATCAGGACGTCCCTCAATGTAATCTGAAAGGTGGGGCCTCCTGCTTTTGCAATAGCAAAAAAGCACTCCTTAGGATGAGAGCGTGGGTGTTTCAATCCACAAGCCTGATTTTTCCCTCTTGTAGATGTGAAATGTCGGCGAGGGCTGCAGATCAGTTGTGTGGAAGGCTTTCCTTGCTCCTGGATGTCTTGTCATGCAGCTGTTCTTGAAAGCCAGGGAGCCCTAGGGAGACTTAGGCATTCATAGCATGAGCTCGACTGCTGCGCTGAAGGCTTTCCCCCTGGACCAGGCTCTGTCTCCTGGCCTTGCCAATGAGTATGAGCCTGTCAGCTCACCCTCATTGCCATCCAGACCGTTCTCACCCCGTGTGTGTGTGTGTGTGTGTGTGTGTGTGTGTGTGTCACTTGCCAGCCCTGTGTCATTAAAAAAATATGGAGAACAATGAAAGGTCTTGCTCCTGTCAGATTAAAGGCGTATGTATTGCATGCCGTGCCACATGAGTGGGCCTGATCAGCATTTGCAGCTTGCTGTTGTCAAGGATGGAGGATCGTGCTGTGCTGCTCTGAGCTCCTGACACTTGCAGGAGCCACCAGCAGCCCATGTGCTGGGTAGCTGTCATGTCTCATTAACAACAGATCCAGTCACCGCTGAGTCGATGCCAAAGCCAGCAGACCTTCGCAAAAGTCAGGGAGCTTCCTTCTTAGGTTAGGGGAAAGGAAACAGCGCTTCCACAGTCCTTGGAAAAATACGTATCACACTACACTGTGAAATAAAAAATAAATAAAAATAAAAATTGTCCAGTAGCACGTTAGAGACCAACTAACTTTGTTCTGGGTACAGTGGTACCTCTGGTTACGTACTTAATTGGTTCTGGAGGTCCGTTCTTAACCTGAAAACGTTCTTAACCTGAAGCACCACTTTAGCTAATGGGGCCTCCCCCTGCTGCTGCGCCGCCGCTGCCCGATTTCTGTTCTCATCCTGAAGCAAGGTTCTTAACCCGAGGTATAATAATAATAATAATAATAATAATAATAATAATAATAATAATAATAATTTATTATTTGTACCCCTCCCATCTGGCCGGGTCTCCCCAGCCACTCTGGGCGGCCTCCAACAGATATTAAAATACATTAAAATATCACAGGTTAAAAACTTCCCTAAATAGGGCTGCCTTCAGGTATTTTCTGAATGTCAGATAGTTGTTTATCTCTTTAACCTCTGCTGGGAGGGCGTTCCACAGGGCGGGCGCCACTACCGAGAAGGCCCACTGCCTGGTTCCCTGTAGCTTTGCTTCTCACAGTGAGGGAACCGCCAGAAGGCCCTCGGCGCTGGATCTCAGTGTCCGGGCTGAACAGTGGGGGTGGAGACGCTCCTTCAGATATACAGGACTGAGGTAATATTTCTGGGTTAGCAGAGTCTGTAACCTGAAGCGTCTGTAACCCGAGGTACCACTGTACAGTATAAGCTTTTGTGTGCAGGTGCACTTCTTCAGATACACTGAAGCAGAAGTCACCAGACCCTTATATATAGTGGGAGGGTGGGGTGGGGTATTTCTCAGAAGGGTAGTAGGAGATGGGTGATTGGCTCAATGGTAAACTTGTTGACCATACCCATACCCATTGAGCCAATCACCGATCTCCTACTACCCTTCTTATTATTTGATTGAGAAACAGTGGGACACAGTTATCTCTGTGTCACTCTGCACATCAAAGAGTGCACTGCATCCTGCAAGCTAGAGACCTCAAAAGAGTCAGACTCTTCCAAAGAATAATTTAGTACTGGGGATGTGCAGTCATCTCCCTGACCAAAATGCTCAGGGAGATCTTGAAATGAAGAATGAAATCAAGGAAGCATCCAAAATAAGGAAATGTTGCAGTTGTGGGTGACTTCAAGTAACCTCACATAGCCTGGCTACTTTAAATTATGGAGAGGTTGGGTCGAAGGATATATAAGGCATCAGTTGGAGGCAGGTGCTTGGATAGGTAGCAGTAGCAAATTTGTGAACTGCCACCCACACGTATGTCTCATGGCAATTTACAGACATCCTTAAGATGTAAAGAGGGCATGCGGGTGGCGCTGTGGGTTAAACCATAGCGCCTAGGGCTTGCTGATCAAAAGGTCGGCAGTTTGAATCCCCGCGACGGGGTGAGCTCCCGTTGCTCGGTCCCTGCTCCTGCCAACCTAGCAGTTCAAAAGCACGTCAAAGTGCAAGTAGATAAATGGGTACCACTATGGCGGGAAGGTAAACGACGTTTCTGTGCGCTGCTCTGGTTCGCCAGAAGCGGCTTTGTCATGCTGGCCACATGACCCAGAAGCTGTATGCCGGCTCCCTCAGCCAATAATGCGAGATGAGCGCCGCAACCCCAGAGTCGGTCACGACTGGACCTAATGGTCAGGGGTCCCTTTACCTTTACCTAAGATGTAAAGCAGGCATGTCCAACAGGTAGATCGTGATCTACCAGTAGATTACTGGACGTCTCTGGTAGATCACTAGTAGATCACTGACTCCCCCCATAGAAGCTCAACATCTTTGGCTTCCTAAAAACAAAAAGCTCAGCAACTTTGACCTGAACCCCAAAAAGGGGGGTAGATCACTGCCAGTCTTTAACTCTGTGAGTAGATCGCAGTCTCTTGGCAGTTGGCCACCCCTGAATTGTAAAGAGTTCCGAGCTCTAACAAGCCTCTCTTGAGTTGCCATACCAATAATTTAGGAACTTCCACTCATTTCAGTGTGAATTA
Source organism: Darevskia mixta (assembly GCA_034641385.1). Taxonomy (NCBI): domain Eukaryota; kingdom Metazoa; phylum Chordata; class Lepidosauria; order Squamata; family Lacertidae; genus Darevskia; species Darevskia mixta. Next base: position 2,385,595 of record JAWWNH010000137.1, on the reverse strand, counting down.
AGCCATTATACTTAACACTGAATACCAGCTGCTGCAAGCCACAGGAGGGGACAGTATTCTTCTGCCCGTGTCCTGCTTGTGGGTTTCCCACAGGCATCTGGTTGGCCTCTGTGGGAACAGGATGCTGGACTAGACGGGCCATTGGCCTGATCCAGCAAGCTCCAATTCTCTACCACCCAGTGAGCCATGGACCCTCCCAACAACATTTCAGAACAGCCATTGGGAAACGCGCCAGAGTTCCCACCTTAGAGTTGTTCCAGGCTTCTCAAGAGGAAAAAGCTCCGCTTTCCATAATCACATGGTCTCTTCTGTTTGAACTGCCGATTGTCTAGCATGGCAGTTTTCGTTCCTAAGGTTCTCAGGGACCGATTGCAGCAATCCTCCTGTTTAAATTACCTGAAATTTTCGCAGTACGCTGGAGAGCATAGTGGGGAGGTGAGGCAGAAACCCAAACGCTGTCACATTTTTCCAAGAGCATGCGATGGATCCCTTGGGCAGAGAGCACGTGCCGCCTCTGGAAGATAAGATTCAAAGAAGCGGCGCTGCACTGCCTTTATGCTCAAGCTGTACAAATCTGCCCAGTTCCGATAATGCAGGATGTTTTTTTGGAGGGGGGAGGGGCTTTAACATATAGACTTTTTAAAGCATCCTGCATGATTTACCCAAAGGAAAGAGATATGGGATTCAGGGGCTGTTTCAAGGAAAGGCTTTTGATACAGCTGCGAAACGCAAGCAGGAATAAGTGAGGTGGCAGCACATGAAAGACCTCTATCATGTTTGAGTGGGAAGATGGGGTGATGAAAACCAACAGGTTTGGTTTATGGCACATCCTTCATCTGTAACATGAGAAGGGACAAAGTTTTCAAATGTCCCTGAAAGTCACTGTCGGGGGGGAGGGGGGAAAGGAAGGCGGTCCAGGCGAGTGAATAAATATTTATTCCAGGTCCAAAGTGTTTCAAAATAATTGCCAGGTCAACTCTAGAGAGCTGCTGCCAGTCAGTGCAGACAATATTGCACCGGTTCTGCAATCTCTTAAGGTCATCTTGAATCCCGATTCTGTCTTCTGTGGCATTAGCTACCCCTCCTCGTTTGGTGTCATCTGCAGATTGGATGAGCATCTCCTCACTTTCTTCATCCAAGTCATTCATAAAGACATTGAGCAACAAGGGACCCAGGGCAGAACCCACTTGTCACGTTGTTCCAGGATGATGAGGACCCATCTTTGGGTCTGGTCAGTCAACCAGCTACAAATCCACCTAACGGTTGCCTCATCCAGCATGCATTTTACCAGCTTCTCCGCAAGAAGAACATGGGGGACTTTGTCAAAAGCTTGCTGAAATCAAGATAATACTCTGTCCGCGGCATTCCCCTGCAGAGGCTGTTGTAAGGATGACTGAGATGACACTTGCCAATCTCTTTGGGCACTCAGGAAAAGACAATTGTGCTTGCACATTCAGACTTCTAAACTGTAACCTAGAAAGAAAAAGCACCAAACAAGGGGAGAGGACTATATCAGACCAGATTTTTGCACCAGTGTGGTAGATATGCAGGGTTTGGTAGCAAGATGAACAAAAGACCAGCAAGATCCTGAACTAACAAAACAACAGGAAAACAATTATCCCAGTATCAACAAAGGCAGAAGGTTCCAGCATGTCCAAACACCACCTGCTGGTTAAAAAGCGTCCCTTGGATTCGTCTGAAGGATTTTGGCATGCTTTGGATAACCAAGGCAGCTGGTACGTTGCCCTTAGCTGCTTGGAAGCCAGTTAAAGATGAAGAGTCTATCTTTGGGGACCGCTTTGCGGTTCCAAGACCAAGCGAGCAAAGAAAACAGGCCCCAATAGTCAAAGAGAGCAATCCAATGGACAAGAAACTGGTGCAAATCAAGTGAGTTAAGCCGGTGTAAAGTTACGTACACTGGATCCAAGCAGCAACAGAGGAGCTGTTGTTCTGCCTACGCCTGGCAGAAGGAAAACAAGCCTTCAAAATGGTGTTCTATGCCAGTTTGCTCAGTCATGTGACTGAGATGAATGAGGTTAGGATCCAGCCTAATGGTCCCATCTCCAGAACACATCTTTTGGGGGACTGACACTAGCCTCGGCTCAGCCAGCCCACCCCCGTCTGAGCAAGTTACACAGGTGTACCTTCAGCTGAGCCAAAGATGGAAACTTAATGCCCTCTGAGCAGAGGATCCAGTTTATCCCAGGTGATCTTGTCATAGGATTTGACATTTGCTCGACAGTGGAACGGACTCCCTCAGAAGGTGGCAGATTCTCCTTCCTTGGAGGTTTTTAGGCAAAGGTTGGGTGGCCATCTGTCATGGATGCTTTAGTTGAGTTTCCTGCATTGCAGGGGGTTGGACTGGATGGCCCTTGGGGTCCCTCCCTTTTGGTGCCTAGGTACACGGAGCTGGACCTCGCCGGGCTTCTGCACCGACTTGGAAAATGCCAAGCAGCTGTGTTCTCCCCAACAAGCGACCCTCGGGATGATTCTGTCAGCAAATACCCCGCCTGGGGCAGTTTGTGAGACTGCCCCAAAGTCAGAGCAAAGCCGTGTGTGCACATCCCCGGCTACTGGAGTACTCCGGTGGCACAGTCATATGTGATTGTTCCCCAGCATGAAGAACAACACACACAAGCCACGATTAAGGCTAAACTATTTATTGTAGGAAAACCATAGAATCATAGAGTTGGAAGAGACCACAAGGGCCATCCAGTCCAACCCCCTGCCAAGCAGGAAACACCATCAAAGCATTCCTGACAGGTGGCTGTCAAGCCTCTGCTTAAAGACCTCCAAAGAAGGAGACTCCACCACACTCCTTGGCAGCAAATTCCACTGTCGAACAGCTCTTACTGTCAGGAAGTTCTTCCTAATGTTTAGGTGGAATCTTCTTTCTTGTAGTTTGAATCCATTGCTCCGTGTCCGCTTCTCTGGAGCAGCAGAAAACAACCTTTCTCCCTCCTCTATATGACACCCTTTTATATAAGACAGAGCTGCCATAAAGCGTCCGTCCGGCATCAGGTCTAGCCAGAAGAGAGAGCACAAAGGCTAGGATTACAATAGTACAGTGAAACATAAACATCTCATGTAGGAAACAGATAAGGCAGCTTTCTCACGGCTTAGTGAGACAGGCAAAAGTCAGACCAGCTTCGCTGCAGCTGTTTGTCGCTCGGCTTGGACAAAAATCATAACAGATTCATCACTCTTCTTTCCCAATGCGCTTCTGCGACATATATCTGAAGACATATCCACACAACACATTAGCAGAATCCAAGCAGAAGCTAGGCTAGGCATAGGCAACCTTCAGCCCTCCAGATGTTTTGGCCTACAACTCCCATGATCCCTAGCTAACAGGACCAGTGGTCAGGGATGATGAGAATTGTAGTCCAAAATATCTGTATGCCTGAGCTAGGCATTGGAAGTGTGGATTTCTAAGCTACTTTATTTTGTACAAAACAGAACAAAGGAAATCATGGCTCCTCTCTCCTTCTTCATCTCCAAGAGAGCAGACAAGCAAAAGTACAACATAATGGAACAGTGTAACTGAACTTCCCTTCTCATGACTCCAACAGTATGGAAAGTCAACACAGACATGTGATGAAAACAATCACATGCAAGGAGAGGCATTATAGAGGTATGCAAAATTGCACATTGCATGGAAAATGTGGGCAGAGGAGTTCTTCTCCATCTTCTCACGATACTAGAGTTCTCCGGGAAGGGAGTTTGGTTGGGAAATGTAGCTCTGCCAGGGGAACAGGGGTCTCCTAAGAAGTCTCAGCACCCTTAGCAAACTACAGTTCCCAGGATTATTGGAGTGCGGGGAGGCACGACTGGTAATGGAGGATCATGGTGCTGTAAATGTATAGTGTGGCCCCATACACCTGTCATGCTTGGATTTATACAAGTCACGGTATTTTGTAAAACTAGAGGAGGAAGGAAGGACGCGAGGGATCTGAAAAGGGAAGGCAGCTGTGAGCAAAAGTGCCAAGGGCTGGCTGCGGGGGTGTAGAACAAAAGGAGAGATCCATCAAGCCCTCTCTTTTGGAGCGGCTTCACTTAATTACTTTAAAACTCTGCCAAGGAAGTCATCTCCAGCACACCTCCTGATGACAGTCAGGGAATAATTCTTTTCTCACCTTCTGGTTTCAAATCACTCCCCAGAACAGCAGCAGTTCCAATGAAGCCACTCTTGTCAGGGAAGCTTGCAAATTTGAACTCTTTTCTCTCCAGAATTGTTCTGCCTTAGGTCTCCAAGGAAACGGGGTGTCTATGTATAGTGAGATTATATTGTTTTTCTCCGCTCTTAACTTCTCTTCCGCCTCCCTCCTTGTAGCTCCTCAGTGCTTTCCTTCACCTTGCGAAAGCTGGGTCAGAGCTCTCAAAAGCCCTCAAGAGCTATGAATGGGGGTATTGGGAGTGAGGGGGTCTGGGTTCAAAATGACAGGTCATCTTAAGCCTGTCTCTCTCAGCCTAATTTAGAGCATATTCACACCCTGCATCTAAAGCATTATGGCACCATTTTATTTTATTTTTTATTTTTTTAAAAAAATAATTATTGGTTTTAACAAAGAAATACAATTGAAAAACAAACATCACTAAACAAACAAAAAGAAAACAACAACAATAGTACACATAAAAACATACATAATTCCTTCTAACCTATTAATCCTTCTTATCATTGTGGGTTGACTTCCTCCCATCCTCTCTTCCTGCATTCCTTGTATATCGTCTTTAGTAATTTCTTGACATCATTGAAAACATTTTTAATTAATTAACCTCAATATCTCTTCCACCCTAATGTCAATATCATTTAATCCAACAATTATAAACCTTAAATCTATCCTCTGAATCTCCAGCCTCCCCTATCTTCCAGCTTACTTCTACTCTTTAATCTTACAATATTTTTTAAAGTATACTTTAAATTTCTTCCAGTCTTCCTACACCGCTTCCTCCCTCTGGTCACGAAGTTTTCCGGTCAGCTCAGCAAGTTCCATATCGTCCATCATTTTCATTGGAACTATCATTGGTAGTTCCTCTGACTTCCCATTATGGCACCATTTTAAACAGTCAGGGCTTCCCCCAAAGAATTCTGGGAGCTGTAGTTTGTTAAGGGTGCTGTGAGTTGTTAGGAGACCCCTATTCTCACAGAGCTACAATTCTCAGAGTGGCTCAAGAATCAATCTCCCTTCATTGTATGTTGATTGTATATTGCTTTTCAATTTTTAAAAATGAATTTAGCATCACATTAATACAAATTTAAAAATGACTTCCCATCCCACCATCTTAATGTTTCTTTCCTCACCCTTGTCAGCTGCTCAATATTGCATGCATTTCAAAAACTTAAAATATTTTAACATTTTATTACGTTTCTTCCTCTTCGTTTCCCATCGGCTGCTCATTTCCGGTTCCTGCCAGACCATAACATATTCCCTAATGTCCAGAAAAGTTACTCTTTGCTTCGTCAGTCCACTCCGCTAGGTTTGATCCGGGTAACACTGTAGGCCTCAACATTGTTGTGAGTGTCCTCTAGCGAAGTGATTAATGTTCCCTGTAATCACTTGGCTCACAAAATAATGGGCTCAGGTTTTACAGAGGGAAGCTGTTCTCCTTTGAAAGTGATGGAGTGGAACTTTTCAATATCGGTTAGTTCTGAAGAACAGAAGATGGGATGTATGTGAGGGAGGGAGAACCAATGGACCACAGGACAGGAAGTCTGGAAATGATTGGAACTAGGAGGGATTTACGGTGCCCCGAGCAGAGGCAATCTCCAAGCCAAGGATAAGACTTTTACTAGCGATGCAAGGTCTTTCTTTCCCAACCTTGTTTTCTGGAGGGCAGCCCACGATGTCCGAATTGCACCATAACTCTCCATTAAAGGACCAAATGCCATCTCTCCCTTTCAGAACTTGGATGTATAATTTATAAGCGGCTCATTGACGGAGGCAGGGAGGCTAATGCGAAAATCAGCTAAATGTATTCAGAATACAGGCTGGAGCCTTTCAAAGACCAGCACAGTCTGGCTTGAAGGCCAAGATGAGCTTTTAAGATTGTTTTGAGCTGATGCAAAGATTTGGCTAATAGAATATGAGGCAGACAGGCACATGTAATGTGCTGCTGAGTCAGACCGATGGTTCATCTGCCCCAAGAGAGTCTAGGCCGGAAGTTTCCTAAATTTTTGAAAGGGGAGGCACACTCCCTCCCCACCCTGTGAAGGTGAGTAGAGCAACACATCTGTAATAGGTGTGTTCACAGGGCCAAATTGTTAACCCCCATGGGCCAGGTTTGACAGGGGCTGCCTAGTTGTCAATCACCTGATGTCACAAAGAGTCACATTTGTGCAAATTTCTCAAATTTCACATGTTCTATATGCAATTTCACATAATATAATGTATTTCTGCAAGCAATATTCATTCATTCACATAATGCATTTTTACAAAGAACTGGAGAACTGCTGTGCAATGAGCAGAAGAGTGTGGATCTTGAAGGATGGCTGTGTTTCAGTTTGCATGTTCTTTCAGAAAATGTGAATTGGGTAGGTTCACGTTTAAGTATGAACTGAGCCAAATTACTCCCTGTTATGTATAATTGGTTTAACTGACACTGAAATGGGAATGCCTGTGTGTGTTGGTGAAAGGGTTTAACACTGGAAAATTCCACTGTGTTATTCTAAGGGACTCTGACCTTTAACTGAGTTGACAATTAACTATCATTGTTTTCTGCTAGCTAACACATGAGTGTTTAACCTGAGATCACATGAGAGGCATTGAATTGCAAATTTGCCATATTGGAAGGGTGGCGGCTGGAGTCTTTTATTCTCAAACTCTGTGACAGTGAGGGTGTAAATCAGGCATGGCCAAACCTGGCCCTCCAGCTGTTTTGGGACTACAACTCCCATCATCCCTAGCTAACAGGACCAGTGGTCATGGGAATTGTAGTCCCAAAACAGCTGGAGGGCCAAGTTTGGCCATGCCTGGTGTAAATGAAGCTTTCCAGGCAGACAGCCTGAGGCAGGAAGCAAGCTGGAATGCAGGCTGTGGGGAGAGACAGTCCTCTGGATTCTAGGTCTGTTGGAATTATTTCATAGTTTATAAGATGCTGAGCCTATGTGTTGGACCGGCATATGTCTTATGGAAATGTTTTGGATGTATCCTTGATGCTTCTGCAAGTAAAGTTTTGAATAATATCTAATGCATCTGGACAGCACTTCATTCCAAATGGTACAGTTTTAATGCATCCAGTCGCTTCAAACTCTGCAATATTAGTATCTGCAATAGAAGAAGAAAAAGAAGAGTTTGGATTTGATATCCCGCTTTATCACTACCCGAAGGAGTCTCAAAGCGGCTAACATTCTCCTTTCCCTTCCTCCCCCACAACAAACACTCTGTGAGGTGAGTGGGGCTGAGAGACTTCAGAGAAGTGTCACTAGCCCAAGGTCACCCAGCAGCTGCATGTGGAGGAGTGGAGACGCGAACCCGGTCCCCCAGATTAGAGTCTACCGCTCTTAACCACTACACCACACTGGCTCTCCCCCCCCATCCCTAATGGCCTGACACAAGATATTCTGTGTGCGGCTGAGCTGCTGCTATTCCATGAACAGTGCCCCCCCCTTTTCATTTTGTTTTTCCTGCTGCACCAGTGTGCAGGGTCACCCACCGGTGCTCTGAAAAAGCCTTAAAGAACATAGAGCCCTTCCAGGGTGAGTCATTATAGTTAGTGCAGCCCTCACGATTGCATGCATTGCCACTGCTTTGCCACAGCAGCAAAAAAAATACTATACAGGGCTTAAGAATAGCAAACTCTTAAACTTTTAACAGTGTATTACTGTTATTCTTTATTATGATTTTTTGTTTGTTTATTTGCTTGTTTCCCACCTCCCCCCCCCCCGTCTCAAGGCAGCTTACAGATAAAAATGGCAGTTTGCAAATGTAACTTGCCACTGCAAAGTGGCATCAGTCCAGGAAATCTCTGAAGTTGCCTTTCCCAGAATGCCTCGCTCTAACGAAGGATCCTTCCTTGGGCCAAGGCCTTCTGACTCAGGATTCTGCTGGAGAACCCTGCAGGAATGTCGCCAAGCTCTTTGCCACAGTGGCAAAGTGGTTTCAATGCTCCTAGAGTGCCAAATGTTGGCGGATATTACAACAGACAAGGTTTTCTCAGCAGGAATGATGGTTCTCGGAAGCTTGGCTTTTTTAATGCAGATTTCCTTTTTTTTTTTTTTTTAAATTATTTATTTATTAAAGATTTTCTTGATTTACAAAGTTATGTGCAATGTCTCTCTCGTATTTTTTCCATGTAACATTTTTGCAGATCAGTTTCGTTTGTTGAGACATTAGGAAGAAAAGGGGGAAGGAGGTGGGTGGGGTGACGATGTTTCTATTTTACTTGATATATGTAGGGTTTGGTGTCAGCGTTGTTTGTGTAGGTTCTCTGTTGTTCGCTTGTGCTCCCTTGGCGGTGAGAGAGGTTGGGGTTGGCGTAGGGTGTGGTTGTTCCTTTGTGGTTGGCTGTTGTGATCTTTGGTTTCCTGTGTGAGTGGGGTGGGTGGGTGTTTTTGGTCAGGTTAGCCATATATTGATTTGTATGCTGTCGGTAGATTTTTGTCATTGTTTTGTTGGGCTGTGTGTGTGATGAAGGGGAGCCATACCGGGGTGAAGGCGTCTTCTTCTGTTTGTCCCCGTGTCAGTTTCAGCTTACTGGTTAGCTTTTCTAGTAGGGCTGTTTCCCATACTATTTGATACCATTGGTCCATGCTTACTCCGGACAAACTGTTGCGTGTCGAGGTCCCAAACCACCCCTCCAAATAATTCACACTTCAGATATAATTTTGGTTTTGGCTTTTGGCATGAATTTGGCCACAACTTTATTAAATTACAAGAAATGTGAGTGGTTGCGTAGGCATTGGTCTAGACTATCTGTCCCCTAAGGACAGAACTGACAATTGTCAGTAAAGGGGAAAACCTTCCAGGTAGAGAAAGGGGGCCGGATGGGTCTGACCCTCCCCTCTTCCCACAGGCTCCCAGGGGCTCTTGCGTGGCCCTGGCCCCGACCGGGGGATACGGACAAAAGCATGTCGAGCCCCAGGATTCCTTTAATGGAATTCCCCACACACCATCATCAATTGAGAGGGGCAAACGAACTCAACAGCCCCTTCCTCAATTGGGGAGGGACAAACACAGTCAACAGTCCCATCCCCCAACCAACATAATAATAACCAATGCCTAACCGCCAACCTTACAAGTTGTGACTATTTGCTACGCAGTAGGCGAAAACCAGAAAAACCAACAAAACCATGTTGGGAAGGATTGAGGGCACAAGGAGAAGGGGACGACAGAAGATGAGATGGTTGGACAGTGTTCTCGAAGCTACTAACATGAGTTTGGCCAAACTGCGAGAGGCAGTGAAGGATAGGCGTGCCTGGCGTGCTCTGGTCCATGGGGTCACGAAGAGTCGGACACGACTGAACGACTGAACAACAACAGGCGAAAACCAGATGGCACAAGCCAATCAGCCAAATGGAAAAATTCCTACCAGGCCCCTGCCCGAAGAGCAGATGACCCCATGACAGGCATAGCAAGGTCAACGCAGAGGCCTAAAAACAGGGAGGGAGGGCGGGTGATCCGAAGCACGCAGCCAAAGAGGGAGATCCTGCTGCGTGCAAACCATTTATATGTGATGAGGGGGAGAGAGAATACCGTAATTGGTTTAGATTGGCCACATTCACCACCCTCCACAAGTTGGAGGGACGATGTCCTCAGCACTGGGGTCTTTTCTACTTTTGGAGGATCTCTGCACACTATCCTCCACACAAATACCTCTACACAGCTTTGCTTCATTACCTAAAAATGATAATATTAGGCCCATTCTGTAGCCCAAAAGAACATGCGCTTGTCCTGGTAAGGTGAAGATGAGTCACTTTCTAATATACTTCATCGTATGTTTTTATGATGAAGTCTGTCAGCTTAGAGATTACAAAGCCTGGTCGATTTATTACGGCTAACATGTGTTTGCTGCAGCTTGGTGGTGTCTTGATAGGTAATCAGATCTGGAATTAAGAGATCTATTGATCTGGGATGCCAGCGTAAATCTAGCTTAGTATCTTGGCATGGACAGTTTTTATCACCATGTAAGTATTAGAAAATAGTATAACATTTAAATGGGGAATCGTATATTGGGTCTGGACCAACGACACAACCATGGTTTTGGAAATGGGAACACTCAGGGTTCTTTAATAATAATAATAATAATAATAATAATTTATTATTTGTACCCCGCACATCTGGCCGGGTCTCCCCAGCCACTCTGGGCAGCTTCCAACAAATATCAAAATACATTAATTTATCACAGATTAAAAACTTCCCTAAACAGGGCTGCCTTCAGGTATTTTCTAAATGTTATGTAGTTGTTGATCCCTTTGACCTCTGATGGGAGGGCGTTCCACAGGGCGGGCGCCACTACCGAGAAGGCCCTCTGCCTAGTTCCCTGTAGCTTTGCTTCTCGCAGTGAGGGAGCCGCCAGAAGGCCCCCGGCGCTGGACCTCAGTGTCCGGGCTGAACGGTGGGGGTGGAGACGCTCCTTCAGGTATGTCGTTGTTGACAATAGGGAGCCAGATGAACCAATAGCCTGACTTAATGTACTGGGAGCCAATGTAGATCTCTCAGGACTGGTGTTATGTGGTCCCGGTGGCAACTCCCAGTCACCAGTCTAGCTGCCGCATTCTGGATTAATTGCAGTTTCCGGGTCACCTTCAAAGGTAGCCCCACGTAGAGAGCATTGCAGTAGTCCAAGCGGGAGATAACTAGAGCATGCACCACTCTGGCGAGACAGTCTGCGGGCAGGTCTTCTTTGCCATCACTGGTAGGGGCGGGAGAGAATTGTCTCCAGGGGGATAGAGAGTCCTCCCTGAAACTGCCTTGCATTGTTACAGAAGCTCCTCACCAGGTAGAGTGGCAGGCATGAACATAATATAAGAGGATGCAGGATCATACCAGTGGCACATCTAGTCCAGCATCCTGGTCCACCAGATGCCTGTAGGAAGCCTGTAAGCAGAGCCTGAACAAAAAAAGCACTCTCCCCTCCTGCAGCTTCCAGCAAGTAACATTCAGAAGCATCACTGCCTCTAAGCATGGAGGCAGAGCATCGCCATCATGACTACTAACCATGGGTAGCCTTGCCCTCCATGAATTTGCCTAATCCTCTTTTAAAGCCATCCTAGCTGGTGGCCACCGCTGCCTCCTGTGGGAGCAAGTGCCATAGTTTAGCTATCTTTTGTTGGCATCCGTCTGTCTCGAGAGACGTTGGAGTGTGTCTCCAGGGATGAAGCCAAACTGCTGGAGAATCACAGCACCTGCCGTGGCTGCAGAGACTGGTAATTCGTAACTGCTGCCTTCCACATTGTTTTTGTTGCATTAGCAGTACCGGAGGGACCTGCCTGGGCAGTGCAAGCCTGGGCAGTGTGTTTGGAGGTCCTGGGCTGCCCAGACGACAAGACCTCCCTCTCAGCCTCACTGATGTGGTCCAAAGGAAAGCAGAGCAACATGTTTGCCACCAGCTCAGCTACAGGAGTTGCCGGAAGGAGGCATACAAGGCACCATCCAACTGTCTCAGGGACTCCACTCTGGATTTGTGGAGGATTTAGTCCTTAGCCTATTCTTCTCCTGAAGATGCACTATGTGAAAAAGCATTTCCTTTTAACTGTCCTGAATCTTCATTGGATGTGCATAAGTTCTAGTGCTATGGGAGGAGGAGAAAAACGTTTCTCATAATTAGTTGCCTCTGCCTGTCGCTGGTTTAGGCTCCACTTACTGTCTGGACTCCCTGCATGCTTCCCTGCCAATCTCAGTGGGCACCAGACACCATCGAGGCTTTGCCGCATCACTACATATTCAAATAAATAAAGTAAGCAATTTCATCGCAGATCTCCCTTTCTCCCTCATTGTTTGTTCACTTCCCTCTTGCAAGAAAAAATATATTCAAATCAGTCAAGCTCACAGAAACTTAGAGATTAATGAAGCTCTGATGAGTACCCATGTCGGCTTGCTTGACTTTTCCCCTTCTGTGAAATTCTGTGCTCTTTTTTTTTGCTGGGCGGAAGGCACCTTAATCAGACCTCTGCATATTTTCATTTTTCACCTCTATGGAATCTGGCAGCAGGCTGGCTGTTTTGGAGATTTCATGTTGCTCCCAAGGATGAAATATTTAGAAGCTGGGAGTTGCAGAGGTGTTAGAAACACCGAGGCTCACAGTTGTCTCTGGTAGAATTCAAATATTTACCAGCTTCTCTCCTCTGCTCCAGCTTGGAATGTTAATAATAATCATAATAAACCCAATAAAAGGCAGGAGGGTGCGGGGGGGGAGAGAGAGAGTCTCCCTGCCATTTATTGGCACTATAAAGGTCCAAGGATAGTCATTGGAAGAAAAGGGAAAAGGAAGAAAAATCACTCAGAGCCCAAGGATGAAGGCTAATTGCTGTTTAGCTTTCAAGGTCTCAATGAAAAGTGGCCTTCCTCGAGACGAGAGATGCATCCATATACCCTCTTACACAGGGTTACTCTGTTTGGTTAAAAATTATCTACATAGAAGCCAATATTATTCTCCAGATGCCTTTACTTGAAAGGCCAAATGGTGATCCTTGGGCAGCAGCTCTACAAGAGAGATTCATTTCAGCTCACAAGAGAAACAAGCAATTCCGACCCTAATGAGTCTTGAGATGAGGTGCAATGAGAAATGTGCTCTCTGGGGCATTGTTTTCACTGTGGGAAGGCAGGATGACTAGGGGGAGAGAATCGTATTTATAGTAAAGCAGGGAAAGCACAGTGCAATCAACATACTCCTCCTATATATGCTTGCAACATGTTTAAGAGCACAGCAAGAGCCTGCTGGAAGAAACCAAAGACCCATCTTGTCCGGTATCCTGTTCTCACGGTGGCTCCCTGTACGTTTCCAAGTGTTGGTGCTGACCTTTAAAGCCCTGTAGCCCTGAAGGAGCGTCTCCACCTCCATTGTTCAACCCGGAAACTGAGGTCCAGCGCCGAGGGCCTTCTGGCAGTTTCCTCACTGCGAGAAGCCAAGTTACAGGGAACCAGGCAGAGGGCCTTCTCAGTAGTGGCACCAGCCCTGTGGAACGCCCTCCCATCAGATGTCAAGGAAATAAACAACTATCTGACTTTTAGAAGACATCTGAAGGCAGCCCTGTTTAGGGAGTTTTTTAATGTTTGAAGTTTTATTGTGTTTTTAGTCCTCTGTTGGGAGCCGCCCAGAGTGGCTGGGGAAACCCAGCCAAATGTGCAGGGTATAAATAATAAAATTATTATTACATATTATTATTATTATTATTATTATTATTATTATTATTAAGCAATTCAACAGCATCTGGAGGACCACACGTCTCTCATCCCTGCCTTGACACAATACCAGGACAGAATCTTGGACATGGCAAAGGAATGTTAATAGTCAAATATATTTAGGTGTATATACAGCAGCTGTCTGTTTGAAGACCACCTCATAAGAGCATAAGAAGAGCCTGCTGGATCAGGCCAATGGCTCAACTAGTGCATCATCCAATCTCAGAGTTGCCAAGGCGGAAGCCTATGGGAAATCTGTTGGACTAACTGGACATGGGAAGGGTTTGATTTCTATCATGAGTGTAAATCACTCCATGGATGAGATAATCACAGGCGCAAGGTCAGTCAAGCCGGTTGCTATGGTAACAGCCCAGTGCCCCGACTATATCTGTGATTAATGCATGTCAGCTCAGCAGTAGAGCCTGTTAGTTGCCCAGTGTTACATCTTAAAATTGCTAAATGTATTTAGAGCTAAGGTGATACTTTGTACTTGTATATATGTCTCTTTATACCTCTGCATCTGCCAAAGCCTACAAGCTGCATGTATCTATGTCCAGAAGTGTTTTACTTAGCCTTATCTTCTGCAGCAGTAAACTATCTGAACCTTTCTCTACTTCTATGTGGCAACTGGTTCTGGGAGCAACTTCTCACCTGAGATTCCCAACGAAACCAGCAAGAAGGACGCAAGCATACTTTCTCCTCCTGCAGTTTCCAGCAACTGGAATTCAGATGGATATGTCTCTGGCCATGGAGACAAGAATCTATCCATTTTTCCTAGGAGCCACCGGCAACTCTTATCCTCCATGAATTTCTCTAATCCTCTTTTAAAGCCATCCAAGTTGGTGGCTATCTGCTCTAGCTGGACCCTCACCCCAGTGTCCAACTTGTGAGAAGGATTCAAGGAGCTTGAAGGAAGCAAGGCTGTCTACCATCAACTGCCCTGTGGGAAGGGTGCTGATGGCTTTTTAATATGCTAAAATTATTTATTGCGGTTTTTAAAATATGTAATTTAATCATAAGCTGCCTTGGAAGGATTTATGTCCCGAAAGGCAGGAGATAATTAGTTGTAGCAATGAATAAATAAATAAATTTTCTTATTGACACAGAGGCCACCCTAGAATGTTCTGAATACTCCTCCCCATCACCTAAGAATCATGTGTATGTCCATGTCCCTCTGTCTGTCTGTCTGTCTGTCTGTTTGAAAAGGACCAAAAAATAAATTGTTGTTGGTGTCAGCTGAAGGCAAAGGGTGGAATTTGGAGCTCTAGAAAGGCTAAATGTGTCTTTTGGGGTACCTAAGATGCTTCTCTGGGAATCTGATGTAGAGCACTGCGTTAGCTGTTGGTAGGAATATTAAGCTGCATATCTCACCTGTATATTTTCCTTCATTTCCCCACCCAGAGTGGCTGGGGCAACCATGTCAGATGGGTGGGGTACAAATAATAAATTATTATTATTATTACCCTGTTTCCCCTATTTTAAGACGTAGTCATAAAATAAGCCATAGCAGGATTTTTTCGCATTTGCGAAATATAAGCCATACCCCGAAAATAAGCCATAGTGATAGGCGCAGTTCTGGCTGGGCTTACATAATAAAAATAAGACATCCCCTCAAAATAAGCCATAGTGCGTTTTCTTGAGGGAAAAAAAATATAAGACGGTGTCTTAAAATAGGGGAAACACGGTACTAAGGTATGTCCTTCTCTCTGCTATGCATGAAGCAGAGTTCAGTTATCTTTAAAATATGTTATCTTTTGTACCCAGGCTTTCCCTGACTCGTGAGACTAGATCGTGAAATTACTAGATTTCTTTTTTATCTGCTTTTATAATACTGTTTTACTGGGTTTTTTATGATACCATCTCCTTACATTGTATTATTGTATACAGATTTTTAGATATTAAGGGAGCAATCCTGTGAACAAGGCTCAATTTAACCCTACACACAATATTCACAAGTTGACACTTTTAAAGAGGCTACCCATAAACTCTGCATTGTGCCTGTGCACCTCACAGTCTAACTCAGAGATGTTATTTGGAGCACTGTTGCTTTATCACACCGGGGAGTCGTTGGTTTATATTTACTGACCAGACAAAGGCACAGATCTTTGCCACTTGCATAGTCAGTCCAGCTAAGCAGCCCTTGAAATCCTGAGCAGGTAAAACTGAATTAAAGAGACGAAACGACAATGGCTCCCATTATGGCGATGACATAAAAGGCAGCTTTTCTTCAGAGGTATTTATCTTCCCATCTGGACAGTCAAGCTGAATAAAGAAATATTCCTGGATAATGCCGTGCCCTGCAAAGCAAAGCACTAAACATACAGATTGTGGTGTCTTCCTACTACTTTATGCCCAAACTTAACTCAGCTATTAGATCCCTCATCATGTTGACAGTGTCCACACTCCCAATTCAGCAGAGAATGCTGTTCCTGTCTAATAATGCGACCGTGACTACTTTCCATTGTTAGGAAAACATATTCCTAGAAGCTATCCCATAACCCCTTGCTGCCTCTTTCCGGAGGGTTTGGGGGAAGTGGATTGCAGTCAGCAACACCTCCATCCACTAGGTGGTGCTGCTCTGCACCGGTAGCACGAAGAGGAACCATTGGGGAACCATTTTCAGGCCAAAGGATGCATTGCCTTGTGGGCTACCTCCTGCGGCCTGCATGGCCATGGTGGGCCAGACTGGTGGCGAAAGTGGGAGGGACAAAGGATGTGACTCTTGCCTTTGTATGTCTGGTTATTGTCCAGCCACACAAAAGTCAGAGGTTTCTACACACACACACACACACACACACACACACAAACAAACAAACAAACAAACACACTTCTCCACCCTCCAATTAGGCAAGCAAGAGGAATTATCACAGTTCATGGAATATCGCCGTCCCTCAAGGAAGTAGTGGAGCAGGGTGAGTGAAGTCTGTGACCTAGTGAGGACCATGGCCTAGGGACAGATTCTTGAGCCATACAGTATGAAGGTCCACTGCCTTGCTCATTTCAAGGTGAGCATTTTACACATTGG
Organism: Darevskia mixta; assembly: GCA_034641385.1. NCBI lineage: Eukaryota > Metazoa > Chordata > Lepidosauria > Squamata > Lacertidae > Darevskia > Darevskia mixta. Next base: position 2,369,230 of record JAWWNH010000137.1, on the reverse strand, counting down.
GCTAGATTCATTGGCTCAACCACCTGATTGAAAACATTTTACCTGACAGGAAATGCATCCCAGTTTAAACAAGCAACACATTTTTAACAAGTGTTAAATCGGAGAGAGAGAGACTAATAGAAACTGTCAATGGAAGGCAGTGTCTCAGAAGAGGCACCTTCTCTTTGTTATAAGAATCATTCCCTGTGTGCAGTCATGGGCTTATTGTTATCACATGACTGTATTTATGTTTTCATTCCACAGAGTGGAAAGAGGGAAGTGACGGCAGACAGGAAGTCTTGTCTTGTTATGTATCCTCTAAATAGGACTCTTGTCCTTTGTTCTCTCTCTCGGCTGCCTGATGCTAGAGAGAGAGGGGCCATGATTTAGAGCTCCGTGTGTGTAGATATGTAATAAAGTAGTTTTAGCTACAATGCTGAGCTGCTGTGGTCTGTTACGCTACTGCGCATATTTCTGCTGATTCCTAAGTGTGCTGGATGTCTGCTGACACCAGTCGCTGTGATGTTCGGGCTGAAGAAGCTGATAAACTCCCGGACGATCCTGGAAGGCGAGATCATGCCAGTCGGGCATGTGTCTTTCCTGTGTCTTTCCTCGTAAGTAAAGACCGTTCCATAACACTCCTCACATCTCAGGTGAGAAGGAAGGAACGTCTCTCTTCTGCAATGGCAACTCCTGTGAAGTGTGCAAAGCGAAAGAAAGTATGTGTCTATTAACCCATTCAAAACTATAGTTTCAAAGCTCCAATGGGGCTTCAGGACATGAGAACATAAGGAGAGTCTGCTGGATCAGGCCAATGGCTCATCTAGTCCAGCATCCAGATACCTGTGGGAAACCGGCAGGCAGGACCTGTGACTGTGCAGGCAGAGCAAAGTCATCATGGCTAGGAGTCTTTCACAGCCTTGTCTTCCATGAATTTGTCCAATTCTCTATTAAAGGTATCCACATTGGTGGCCATTGCTGCCTCCTCTGAGAAATTGCCTAAATGTCCAGGAAAATCCAGACATATGGCAACCCATGTTGTAAGTGTAGATTTTGGCGAATTTCCTCAAAAATATCCCAAAACTTGTTTGTTTGCTTTTTGCAATTTTGCAGTAAAAGATCAACAACTTTGGCAAAAACAAACAACCATAACAACTTTGCTAAAAAGTGTCTGGATTGTCACTTTTTGAAACATGGCAACCCTACCCAGAGTATAACTAAGTGCTACACGATGATGATGAAGAAGAAGAAGAGGAGGAGGAGGAGGAGGAGTTTGGATTTGATATCCCACTTTATCACTACCCGAAGGAGTCTCAAAGTGGCTAACATTCTCCTTTCCCTTCCTCCCCCACAACAAACACTCTGTGAGGTGAGTGAGGCTGAGAGACTTCAGAGAAGTGGGACTAGCCCAAGGTCACCCAGCAGCTGCATGTGGAGGAGCGGAGACGCGAACCCTGTTCACCAGATTACGAGGCTACCACTGTTAACCACACTGGCTCTCTCTGTGATAAAGAAGTATTTGAAGAAGAATCTTCCCACATTATTCTACATCCAGGCCTAAATCTAAAGCAGTGTGTTTAGGATTGCGGCCTCAGTCATGTGGACAGTTGTGCCTTTTTAACAAATTCATTGATTGGTTAATCTATGGAAACCATTTTGGTTAATCAGCAGGCTCTGGTCCATGGGGTCACTAAACAACAACAACAAGAAGAAGAGTAATCCAAACTCCGTTTTTTGCTAGGATGAAAAGGCTCCTCCTCCCAGCCCTTCCCAGCTCCTTAGACAGCTACAATGTCGAGAGTGGCTTAACCATCAATCCCTCTTGACAGGAAATGGACAAATCTAGTTCTCTGGGGGGAATGGGATCCTCCTCACTACTCTCAGCACCCTCAACAAACTACAGCTCCCAGAAGTCTTTAGGGGAGGCCACAATTGTTTAAAGTGGTATCATAGCGCTTTAAATGTATGATACAAATATGGCCGAAGTATGGGGATGTGGTGCGTAACCAGTGTTGGCTCAATGAAGAGAAGCACAACCCTGATTTGTTCAATGGGGAGGGAGGGGATAGCTCAGTCTGTAGAGCATGAGACTCTTAATCTCTGGGTCATGAGTTTGAGTCCCACATTGGGCAAAAGATTCCTGCATTGCAGGGGGCTGGACTAAATGACCCTCATGGTCCCTTCTAACTCTGATCCTATGCTTCTATGAGATGTTTGGGGGTTGCCAAAGTGGAAGAAACAGGTTTAATGGAAACAGAGCAGCAGCACGTAAGACAATATTATTCTTGAATAAATTTACCATCTCCTCAAGCTCCACATTAGGAGGAATTGAGAAGAGGGTTTACTGGAGATGCCTGCAGTTTCTCACACAGGTATCAAGGGTGGCCCATGTTATTATTCCCTGGCATAGATGACAAGAAAAACAAATAAATAAGGAGAAAAGAAATGCTTGTTAGCTTGGTGGGCAGGGGAACCTGCTCCCTTTCTCTTTGAGCAGCAGAGACATTTGTGAAAAACCAGCTTTCTGTCCCTCTTCCTTGCCATTACTGCAACATTGCCTGATTCAATTTTAGAGCACCTGTCTGCAAATTACTGTTGAACAAGTGTAGCAGCAAAATGCCCCTCCCTGGCAAGAGAGACTGTGTTTCATTACCTAGCAAGTTACCCTTTTCTACACTGGAAGGCAAGAGGTTGGGAAATCAAACAGTGCCCTCTGCTGTTATTTTGGATGCGCAGCAACACGATTTGTCCAGAATGGTGAATAAAATAATGTGTTAGGGATACATATTCAAAGCAGTCTCATTTCAGGCCACAGTCTTCCCCAACCTGGTGCCCTCCTCTAGTTGTTTTGGGCTACAGCTCCCACCAGCCCCAGGCCACAAGAACAATGGCCAAAACCAGGCTGCACAGCGGCTCTGACATTTAATCCCTCCCAGACCTTGCCTCTTTCTGTACCAGTTTATCTTCGTGGAGGTTTGCCAAACAATGTTGTTAGCCATTAAAGTCTGCTTTCGATGAGCTGAACTTGCTGGATCAAGCTTGTGGCAAGATTGCTCCCCTGCATAATTAAACTAAGCACCGCAGAACCTGAGCTCTTAGATCAGGCACCTCCAAACTCGTCCCTCCAGATGTTTTGGGACTACAACTCCCATCATCCCTAGCTAACAGGACCGGTGGTCAGGGATGATGGGAATTGTAGTCCCAAAACATCGGGAGGGGACGAGTTTGGGGGTGCCTGTCTTAGATTAAAACGGAGCTCCCAGCAAACAATTTTGGGCTGCATTCTGTTGCAAGCAGTCACAAACGGAATCAAAATGCGGTTCCATAATCCATCTGATTAAATGGCAGCGAGAGAAATTTAGAGTGGGAGCAGTGAAGGCAAAGCAAATGAAGGAGCCACAACCCTCCAGATGTCACCAAACTACAGCTTCCATCATCCTTAACCTTTGCCATACGGGCTTGGGTTGATAGGATAGGAGTTGGAGTCCAAGCACACCTTAAGAGCCACATGTTCCCCATCTCTGCCCTAGAGACTAAGGTAGCCTCTTGTGCTAGACTTAAAGGGCTTTTTGTACATTCGTTTTGCTTGAGGTGTGATGAGAATCCAGGTGTCTTGGACAAAACGCAGATGAAATTTTTGAGGGACAGTTGAAAGCACCAGGCAACAACAAAGCTGAAAGCCAGCTCACAAAGATTGTTTGAAGCAAAAGAATTCACAATTGTTCATTGAGCCAACGCCAAATTGAACGACTATTAGGGAGTTCTGGGTTGAAATTCCCACTCAGTTACTGGGTGATCTTGGGCCTCTCTCTCTCTCCCCTCCCATCCATCTCAGCCATACCTACCTCAAAGGATTGTTCTGAAAGATGAAATAGAGCAGAACCCATGATAAACTGTCTTCAGCCCCTTAGAGCACATGTTGGGGAATAAATGGGGAAAAAACCCCAATATTCAGTGCAGGCACCCCATGTATGTGTGAATGTGTGCATATTTAATTTACCTACGCAGAGTTAGGTGTGCCTAAACAATTGAGGCACATCTGCATGCAAGGTTGAGCTGCAGGTCTTACTTTATTTCCCATCTTCATGATTTGCACAGTATATTACTGTATATCATACAGAACCTGCATTTAATAGCACTGAGGCTTTAAGCACAGAGACTTTAGCTTTGTGATTGTTTTCAGAGCTAATTCAGGTCTTCCTGGGGTCTTGACTGTGTGAGGTTCATGCCATGTAAATAGTGAAGGGTTGGTGGGGGGTTTTTTGTTTTTGTTTTTTTGTTCTGTAAAAGCCTTTACTTCCACCATTTATCAAAGTCTGATTGAAACCTACCCACTCATCCCCTTAAGACACTGTTATGCCTTTGATTATTTCCTCCTACCACGTACGCAGAGAGGTGGAAGCACAGATGATATTCCCTTGGCAGCCCAGAGAGTTCTCACAAGCCTCTTGCGGCAAATTAGGCATCTACACAGCACAATCAAATCAATCCTTTAAGTCTCACGAAGGCCTTCCCAGTGCCGTTTGGGGATTTCATTCCAGGCTATCATTAGACACCAGAGAACCCACATCGAAAACACAACTTCCAGAAAGCTGTGAGGATTAATTAAAGGTGGAAGACATTTCAAACAAGTCGCTCTATATCTTTTTGTATGGGTGTCCCAGATTTTCTCAGTGGGGTTGCTAGCTTTCCCCAGAAACTTCAGTTGTAGCTGAATGCATGGGACATGATCAAGGAAAGGCCTTCATCCTGAACTGTTTCCTGGAAATTGTGCAATGAAAAGGGTGACTCCCTGTAAAGAAGGGAAGCAGTTAATATTGCAGGTATTAATATTGTGCACCTCGAAGCAACCGAATGCATAAAAACTGACTCCTTTTGGAATAAAGCATTGCCCAGACCCATAAGTATTGTTCAAAGCTTTGCCTGCAGAACTTTCTTCAAAACAGAACAAAAACAATAGTGATACGTCCAAAATCGTTGCATGCAATATCTTGTGCATGCCCAGCACAGGCTCAGCATCTTATAAGAAACAGGTTTTACAGAAATCAAAACTGTGTCTCTCTCCCATTCCAGTCTGCATTAGCCTGCATCCTGCCTAAGGCTATGCAGCTCCTAGAGAACTATTATCACATCCTTTGTTGTCTCTTTTGACCAACAGGCAACTCCCTTCAAGATGGTGATTTGAAACTGAATACATTGATCATATTATCTAAGGTTAAACACTCAGCCAGTGTGGTGTAGTGGTTAAGAGCGGTAGACTTGTAATCTGAGGAACCGGGTTCGCATCTCCGCTCCTCCACATGCAGCTGCTGGGTGACCTTGGGCTAGTCACACTTCTCTGAAGTCTCTCAGCCCCACTCACCTCACAGAGTGTTTGTTGTGGGGGAGGAAGGGAAAGGAGAATGTTAGCCGCTTTGAGACTCCTTCGGGTAGTGATAAAGCGGGATATCAAATCCAAACTCTTCTTCGTCTTCTCATATTATCTAAGGTTAAACACTCATATTATCTAAGGTTAAACACTCACGCGAAGTTTACCAGAGAACTCAGTTAGGGCTCAGAAAGCTCTTAATATGCTGCTATAGAAAATCTCCATTGTTAGCAATACACAGGCGTTCATCATTTCAGTGCCAATTAAACAATTATACTTAACCGTTAACACCTCCAATTCTCAAATAGTTCTGAAAACTCATAGACGAGTGAATGCATTATGTATCTATGTATTTTATGTTGGCATCAGTCTGTCTCAAAAGACAATGGAGTGCGCCTGGCGGGGGGGGGAGTCAAATCACTGTGTTAGGAGCACCGAAGTGACCTCCCCAGGGCGCAAGCCTGGGCAGTGTGTATGGAGGTCCTAAGCTGCCCAGAAAACAAGATCCCGATCTCAGCTTCGCTGGTGTGGTCCAAAGGAAAACAGCAAAACGTTTGGCACCAACTTGGCTGCAGGAGTTGCCGGAAGGAGTTGCCAGAGGATATATTCAGCAAGGCTTCGGTTGTTGAAGAAAGCACTTCTGGGATTATCATCTGGAAGAGGTTAGTCCACTGAACTATTCTGCTCCCCGGCATTTTAGGATCTTAACGATTAAGACCATCCACTTGGAATTGGGATTGAAAGCAAGTTAGCAACTGACATAGCTGAAACAGTCATGGGGCTCTGTGATCAAAATGTATTTTTGCAGCCCCAAGTCTAGATGCTGTTTTCAGTTTTGGACTGTTCTATATTTTTGAATTTGAGCTTGGTTTTTGGTGTTGGTTTTTTTAGTCCTTGCTGATACATTGAGAACATGGCAAGATTAGTAATCACCCCTTTTGCAAAGAGGATAGAATGCTAATGACTTCTCCACCCGCTTTCAAGGATCTGCGCCATAATGTCTGTGAGGAGCACATTTCGCAGGACTTTTTCTTACGGCAGCTGTAGAGGCAGCTGAGCTGAAGCCTGCTTTCAGAGCCGCTTCCAAAAATAAGTCCCACTGTGGCAGATTTATGTCAGCTTCATCACTATATATTTCTAATTGATTCCATCGCGGTGCAGCTTTTCAACATTAATTTCACCGCATTGTGTCCCATCACCCATGAAAAATGGAGATTTCTAAGTAAGAAGTGGGTGTTGAGGCAGTAAAACTTGCCATCAGTCATGCACCTCAGCAGTTTTTATAACTATCACCATATAATTGTTCTATTAGCATAGAAGTTACAGTTTCACTCATTTCATGCATTTGTTAAATAGCTTCCCTGTGGCCTGACAGCAGTTGTCCAAACCAGGAGAAAGGCATTGTGGGTATCTTTGTCTGTCTGTCTGTCTGCCTGTCTGTCATACCCTGTCCTAAACACTCTATTTCTCTTTCATTTCATAGCATTGTCGTGTGACATAGGACCCAAATAGACATTTACTTAATATGTGGCATGCGGCTATGTGACTCGCTTCATCTTAAATAATTACAGGAGCAGGATAGACTTGTTCGAATGAAAAGATCAACCTCCCCTCTCTGTGCATTGCCTCCCAGAAGAAATTAAGCTCTTCTGTCCCTGTAACATTTCTAAGGAGGAATGAGAGACCAAGGGGAGCAGTGTGGTGTAGTGGTTGGAGCGTTGGGCTAGGACCTAGGAGACCAAGGTTCAAATCCTCACTCATTTTTCCAGTCATAAGTTCAGTTCTTCACATTTCCACATCGGTGTGCGTATGTTTCTATGCAATTAGCAAAGTGATTTCCCCAAGTGTAATGAATTTTTGTCTGCTATTTTCACAAATATACACCATTTATCCACACTTTACCAAAATATGTGCATTTTTGGTACGCACTGCTTGGCTAGAGAACTGCGTTGCAGGATTCAGGGATGTGTGCTTTTCAAAGGATGGCTGTGTTTTGATTCTCCTGCTGTTCTGAAAAGTGTGAATTAAACCCTTGACCTTTAGACTGAATCAAATTTCTCCCCGATCCCTGACCAGTGACCTGTTTTAAGAGCAAACTACCTCACAGAATCATTGTGAAGATAATACAGGGCACATTCACACCATACATTTAAAGCACCATGATGCCTCTTCAAACAGTCATGGCTTCCCCCAAAGAATTCTGGGAGCTGTAGTTTGTTCAGTGTTCTGAGAGTTGTTGGGAAACCCCTCACAGAGCTACAGTTCTCAGAGTGGTTTAACAGTCAACAGGGAACTCTGGGAAATGTAGATCTGTGAGGGGACTGAGGGTCTCCTATCAACTCTCAGCACACTTCACAAACTATAGCTCCCAGAATCTGTTGACCATTGGCCATGACCATTTGGCCTCATACTGCTTTTAAAAGTGTGATGTGAATGTTGCTAAGGGTTGGGTTGAAACCACCTATGCAACCTTGAGCTGCTTGGAGGAAAGGTGGGGTATAATTGAAGGAAGGAAGGAAGGAAGGAAGGAAGGAAGGAAGGAAGGAAGGAAGGAAGGAAGGAAGGAGAAACATAGTCACATGCCTATGCATTAAGTAGATAAATAGGTATCGCTCCGGTGGGAAGGTAAACGGCATTTCCGTGTGCTGCTCTGATTTGCCAGAAGCGGCTTTGTCATGCTGGCCACATGACCCGGAAGCTGTACTCCAGCTCCCACGGCCAATAAAGCAAGATGAGCACCGCAACCCCAAAGTCGGACACGACTGGACCTAACAGTCAGGGGTCCCTTTACCATTACCTTTAATTGACCAGAACTATTCAACATTTTTCTTGAGAAACTTAGAACCCCATCACTCTTTGGAACGTCATTCACCACTGGCAATAATTCTTCATCAATAATATAAAAAAGCCAAAAACCCCAAAGCAGTACACAGATTCTTTTCTGTTACCACCTTGTTAATTTATGCATTTGTTTCAGTCATTTCTATACCGCTTCATCTTTCCAAATCATTAAATCATTTCCTTACCACTTTACATTTCTGAATCTTGACATCATTTTTATGGTGATTTACATTTCCAGGAAAAAAAATCTCTAAGCAGTTGACAACCTATCTTACAACATTAAACAGAACATTACAAAATATCAAAATGAAACAATACAAATGAAAATCAAATAACAAAATCCAATAATGATCCACATTTAAAGCAACATAATTAGCAGGAAAACAAAATATTCCCTTCAGCATGAAACAAAAAACACAATTGCAAGTTTAAAAAACAAAAGCAAAAAAATACAATAAGTGTAGGCAATAGGAAATTAGGAACACAGGAAGCTGCCTTATAGTGAGTTCAACAGTTGGCCCACCCAGCTTAATATTGTCTACAACGTCTGGCAGTAGCTCTCCAAGGTTTCAGCCAGGGGTCTCTTCCAGGGCTACCTGCCTTGGTCAGAGTGCACCTGAAATACAGTGGACGCTTGGGTTGCGAACGCGATTCATGCGGGAGGCACGTCCGCAACCCGCAGCATCTGCAACCCGCAGTGCCGCACCTGCGCATGCACGGGTCACGATTCGGAGCTTCTGCACATGTGCAAAGCGCAATTTAGCGCTTCTGCTAAACATCTGTTTTCTTTGGATCTGGGTTTCTTAAGCTTTCCCCTTGAACAATAGATGGGAGGAACCATGGGATCATGGCCTCACGGGCTTCCTCTCCCATCTCTTCCTCCAGAGTGATCACAAGGAGGTGATCGGAACCTTTTGCTCCCATTTTCGATTAACTGTGGTTTGTTGTGATGCCTGAATCCAGAACTGTGGTTATTATTAACTGTTGGTTTTTTTGGGTTTTTTTAGGGAAACAAGCCAAGGTCATAAATCGTGGTTTGAAGTTGGCTTGTTTCCCTAAGCAAGGCTGACCACAGTTTGATCAGTCTGGATATCACGCCAAACCACGGTTAGCTGAAAAGAAGGAACAACAGCTCTTTTGATCTCCTTGTAGACACACCAAGAATTTCTTATCCATGCCATGTAAAAAGCTAGAATTTGGCTGAAGAATGACATAAGGCAGCCTTTATCAATCTGATGTCTTCCACTTGCTTTGGGCAACAACTCCCATCAACTCCTGGAAACCAGACTAGCAAAGGCTGCTAAAAGATCCCATGCCTGCTCTTTCCGCACACAGTCAGTTGAAGACAACCAAAGGAGTTCAGGGGTACGCACACAGTCGCTCCAGATGATTCCCATTGTAGATGAATTCCCATAAAGGTCATGAATTCCCTACCTGCCCGCAGACTGTCTCGCCAGAGTGGTGCATGCTCTAGTTATCTCCCACTTGGACTACTGCAATGTGCTCTACATGGGGCTACCTTTGAAGGTGACCCGGAAATTGCAATTAATCCAGAATGCGGCAGCTAGACTGGTGACTGGGAGTGGCCACCGGGACCACATAACACCGGTCCTGAGAGATCTACATTGGCTCCCAGTACGTTTCCGAGCACAATTCAAAGTGTTGGTGCTGACCTTGAAAGCCCTAAACAGCCTCGGTCCTGTATACCTGAAGGAGCGTCTCCACCCACACCATTCAGCCCAGACACTGAGATCCAGCGCCGAGGGCCTTCTGGCGGTTCCCTCACTGCGAGAAGCAAAGTTACAGGGAACCAGGCAGAGGGCCTTCTTGGTAGTGGCGCCCGCCCTGTGGAATGCCCTCCCATCAGAGGTCAAAGGAATCAACTACATAACATTTAGAAAATACCTGAAGGCAGCCCTGTTTAGGGAAGTTTTTAATCTGTAACATGTTAATGTATTTAAATGTTTGCTGGAAGCCGCCCAGAGTGGCCGGGGAGACCCAGCCAGATGGGTGGGGTACAAATAATAAATTATTATTACTATTATTATTATTATTGTTGTTGTTGTTGTTGTTATTATTGTTATTATTATTATTATTATTATTTGCGAGAAGCCATATTGTAAACCAAGTGTGCAGTTAACACTATAGCAACCTCTCTCCTTCTTAAGGACATTGGGAAAGAGAATCTGGTTTCTGGACTTAATTTCTTTGGCACTGAATTTGTTTTCCATAGCACACAATCTGAATGGCCCTGCAGATATGATGTTTCTGGCAGAACAATCCTGGGTTTAAGAATAAGGCTTCCAGTTCAGACTTGGAGGACAAATTGTTTTCAGTCCACAAATCTGATTATAATCAGACAACAGTATCCAAAGAAACTTGAGAGCGCCTGTGACGATCACCCAAGCTGAGGGACCGCATAGAAGGAGTTAAAGCGATTAGCCAGTAAAAACTTTAGGGGGGCGGAGTTAAGAGGACTATATAAACCCACCCCGGGAATGGAGGGGGGGCTGTGGAGATAGGGAGAGGGTCAGAGAGGGAAGTAGTAGGTGAAAGGAAGGGAGAGATACCCTGTTTTCCCCTATTTTAAGACGTAGTCATAAAATAAGCCTTAGCAGGATTTTTTCGCATTTGCGAAATATAAGCCGTACCCTGAAAATAAGCCATAGTGATAGGCACACTTCTGGAGGGCGCCAAGGAAAAGGCGGGGCTGGGCGTCCAGTCCCGCCACCAAAACCAATCAGCTCCAGAAGCAGCGCTCTGGAACTCTGCAGAGCATGGCGCACAGGAAGGGGCAGCGGGCACGACAAAGGCACTCCGAAGGTCTCTTCGCCCGCGCGCTCGCCCAACTCTCCTCGGCACAGAGCGCACGGGGCGGCTGCCATGGCGGAGAGGGAAGGCGGCACAGGCTTTCCCTGCTCGCCACCACAACAAAATCCCCCGAGCCACCCCATGCGTCGCCCAAGAGGCACCTTGGAAAACAAGGCTTCTGTTGAGTTTCGAGGAGGGAAGGCAGCGGAGGAGAAGCAGGAGAGAGCGCCCAGCGAAAGCGGGTCTCTCTGGTGCCCGTTTCCTCAAAGCTCAGCTTGGATTCTCCCCGCGCTGCCAGCAAGCAAACAAAGAGCTCCGCACCCGTCCCATCCTTCGCAGCCCCAGAACTCAAGCGTGGCCTTGCCAAGGCATGCTTACATAATAAAAATAAGACATTCCCTCAAAAGAAGCCATGGTGCATTTTCTTGAGGAAAAAAAAATATAAGACGGTGTCTTAAAATAGGGGAAACACGGTAGTTTGGAACTGGGATGGAGGAGAAGCTATAGGGTTAGGCCAGGATAGGAACTTTTAATACAAAGAAAAAGAACAGAAAGAACTATTCATTCGGAAACCACATAGTTATGTACTGAACTTCAATAAACACAGTTTGTTCCAACATTCTCCTTGACTGAAGTGAGTGAAGTAATTACCAGGCATATGCTGGTTGGTGGCAGCGTGTGATTAACAAGTGGTGGGTGCAGATACCAATGGACCGTCAAACGTCAGGGGGGGGGGGATCTGTGCAGGTGAAGTGAACTGCTTGATCCTTTCAAGGGCTTGGTTTCTTTAACACCAAAGATCTCTGCAGAAATTATACATCCCTACCTCCTCCCTGTCATGCAGCTCCATTATTTATATGTCTTCTTTTATATTTTCATTCCAGTAAAATAGTAGCTATGGAGACGTTCCACCTTCCTATTTATAGTTGATTCTTAAACATTAAGGACCTCTGAACCTGTTGCATTGTGCGTTTTTCATAGATTATTTGGCTGTTAAAACATGATGGGTGTGTCTTAATCTTGCTTTGAAAGATTTCTTTTTTGCAATGATGTGGATGGTGTGAGCTTTAGTACAAGGTTCAGGCTGTTCCTTCCAATGCTGAAAATTAGTTCTCTGGGTTTTGCAGTCAAATTAAGCTGCAGGCTCCACTCCAGGGAAAGCTAAACACAACACCGGGGTGTGGGTGTGTTGCATTTGGACCGGAACACCAAAATGTTCATGAGCTGCCCTGTGCATTTTGCAAAGCAGCAAGAGAGCTCTCTTTAGTGTGCCATGTGCAGCAGCTATGAAAAAGGCGAATTCCGCACAGAAGATCGCCAGGAAATGAATTGAAAATAAAACCGCCAATATCATGATGCCACTGTGCAAATCTATGATATGACCATGTTTGGAATATTGTGTGCATCTCTGGCCTCCTCACCTCAAGAAGTATATTGTAGAGTTGGAAAAAGTTCAGAAAATGGCAAGCAAAATTATCAAGGAGATGGAGTGATTTCCCCTGTGGTTGCAGTGTCCGGGTCCTTTGAGTTTGAGGAAAGGAGAGAAAGAAGGAAGTTTCTAACATTATGCATGCTGTGGAGAGAGGGGATAGAGAAAAGTTTTCTCATATAACACTAGAACTTGTGGGCATTCAATGGAGCTGAATTTTGGAAGACCCAGGACAGAAAAGGGAAGCACTTCTTCATGCAGTGAATAGTTAAATTATGGAGGAAGTGATGGTCACCAACTTGGGTGGCTCTCAAAGATTATTAGACCAATTCATGGAGGAGAGACTATGTTCTTCCTTCACTGTCTGCCTCTGAATACCAGTTTTGGGGAATCACAGATGGGTCAAATGCTGTTGCAGTCATGTCCAGCTTACGGGCTTGCCACATGCATCTGGTTGGCCACTGTGAGAACAGGATGCGAGACTTGATGGGCCTTTGGCCTGATCCAGAAGGCTCTTCTTATATGCTTATGTTCTTGAACAATCATTGATGTCTGCACCAGGATTCAAAGTGAATCATGCACCTTGCTAGAACAACGTATCTGCAGTTTGGAGCTGTCCGTGGTCCTGCAAAGCCTGTCTCTTACTCCAAATCTGTCTTGCTACTTGCTGCTATCAACCTACCCCCTGAGCAACCCATCACTTGCCTTTCGCTTTTGATATGCCTATTATTTCCATGACTTTTCCCCTGGAAAGAATTTCAACACAACATACCGGTAATAACATATAGGAAACTAACTTTATTCGGGTGGAGGGGGAAAGAGAAGACAGTGACATATTAAGTAACAAGGGAGGAAGAATTACCTCACTGCAATTTAGCTTAACAAACGAGGTTACAGGAAAACATTCCTCATGTATAATAGCATTTTGAATTCACAGCTGGTAATTTGGAGAAATATATATCAGGACTCTGTTCTGCAATGTGTTAACTAGGACATTTTTGCTTTGCTTTGAAGATTGTTTGGTTGTACATCTGATAAAGCAAGCCTCTTTCTTAAATCCTCATCCCCTTAAAGGTGAACAATATTCAAAGAACAGCATTAATTGTTGCCATATGCCAATTTTTTAACAAGAGGCACAGCAAACCCTTTTTGCAGAGCATACACACACACAAACATTGCAATATATTGCCTGGTCAAAAATTATGAAAACAATATCACAATATGGACTTCAAACCTGTTTTGAACAACATATCGCCCAGCCCTACTTACTAGTAGCTAGAAAAGTCCATCTTCTGTACATAATTATTTTCTTTATCATTAAACATGCTCCCTCCTTAAGTTCAGTTTGGGGCACATAGCCTGCTTTCCAATGAGTCCTCGAAACTGATGTAATTAAATATTGGGTAGTCCTCCACAGACCACAAGTATGGGGAACAACCACTCTGAACACATTAGCAGCTTGCCACATTTGCTTACATTATTCTCACAATTATGCCCAATTAAGATTTCGGTTTCAGCTGTTAAACTGGCTATAGAAACAGATGTTCTTTAAATTGCTAGGATCCAAATTTGATGTGGTTTGTAAAAAATAAAATAAAATAAAATAAAAAGTACAGGATATTATCTCAATTACTGTGGAGCTGCATATGCTTTACTCGGAGCATTCTGGGAGTTTCATGATGCTCACAAAAGTTTTACATTCCAAGTTGGTCAAAAGGGACTCAGGAAATCATGAATTCAAGAAATGGGGAAGGGCAAAAAGCTTGGCTTTTATTGAAGAGGGGAGGGGATTGATGTGTTCAATTTAAATTTCAGTACAAAAAATGGCAGAAACCGTGATGGAATCTGTAATATTGTTCCATGAACCCCAGTCGTCAAGAGACTCCAGAGTTCCAGCGCTTACCAAGGGTTCAGTTTCCTTGGAAAGAAGGCTAATGAATACCGTGGTGTCTTTAGGATATATAGTTTTATTTACACATAAGTGCAACCTTAGCCTAGGCTGGAGGGACTCACAATGTTAGCGCGCTGACAGATCTTGCCTCCCCATTAGACTCCCAGAGAGATCCACAAGCATTGGGTCCAACACAGAGCAAGGACTTTCTAGGAAGGTGGCAAACTCTCCTTCCTTGGAGGTTTTTAAGCAGAGGTTGGGTGGCCATCTGCCGTGGATGCTTCAGTTGAGATTCCTGCAAGGCTGGGGAGTCAGACTAGATGATCCTCAGGGCCCCTCCCAACTCTACAGCTCTGTGATTCAATGACAAGCTTCTGAGTCTCCAGCTTCTAGCACCATCCCAACTCAACGCACACAACTCTCTCATACACAACCCCCCCTTGTCCTATTGTTCTCCATCCTAGCCCTAGGGGGGGAAAGGATGTCTGCTTCTCTGTTCAAAACAAAATAAAAAATAAAAAAATTCCTTCCAGTAGCACCTTAAAGGTAAAGGTAAAGGGACCCCTGACCATTAGGTCCAGTCGTGTCCGACTCTGGGGTTGCGGCGCTCATCTCGCTTTATTGGCCGAGAGCCGGCGTACAGCTTCCGGGTCATGTGGCCAGCATGACAAAGCCGCTTCTGGTGAACCAGAGCAGCACACGGAAACACCGTTTATCTTTCCGCCAGAGCGGTTCCTATTTATCTACTTGCACTTTGACATGCTTTCGAACTGCTAGGTGGGCAGGAGCTGGGACCGAGCAACAGGAGCTCACCCCGTCGCAGGGATTCGAACCGCCAACCTTCTGATCAGCAAGCCTTAGGCTCTGTGGTTTAACCCACAGCACCACCTGGGTCCCTTTTGACGACTGTTAACGACTGCAATTGGTCTAACAGGAAAAAGCAAGGGGTGAGAAGGTTAAAAATAGCTTTGTCATGTATAATGAGATAAGATGACAGTCGTCAACAGGTTTACCACAGCTATCAGCCTATCACCCATTCCCACCACCCTTCTGAGTAATACCCCTCCCACCCTCTCACTATATATAAGGGTCTGGTGACTTCTGTCTCAGTGTATCTGAAGAAGTGTGCATGCACACGAAAGCTCATACCAAGAACAAACTTAGTTGGTCTTTAAGGTGCTACTGGAAGGAATTTTTTTATTTTTTGTTTTGTTTTGACTACAGCAGACCAACACGGCTACCTACCTGTAACTGCTTCTCTGGTGTTCATAGGCAGCAATCACCTCTGCTTCAGACACTCCTTGTGTGGTTCTGCCTGGCTGAAAAGTGTCCTTGAATTCTGGTCATACTTCTTGTTTGCATGGATGTAGAATACAGAGGGGAGCGTGGGTGTGTTTAGAGAGTAGCCTTTTGGTAAAAAATGAAAAACAGGAAATTGGGGGGGGGTCAGGTCAAGAGGAATGGAGCAAGAGGAATCCTGAACATCAGCATTCCACACTGCAACATTTTGTTGCAGCAGCACCCCACCTGTCCAAGAGAATTTCCAGAACAACATCAACAATGCTGCCTTTGTTGGGAAAATTCAGTGGGAAACCTCTTCTCAGTTAAGAGATGTGAGCACAAGAGCGGGTGCCAAGCTTCTTCTCATATTCTCAGCTTGCTATTCAACAACAGAGAGAGCTGAAGCTCCTGCGGCAATAAAAGAGGTTTTCTTTTCTTTTCTTTTATTGCTCGGTTTCTTCAGCCTCAAAAGGCTAATGGCCATCAACAAAGGAGAAGCATCCACAAACAGGAACAAAAGAGAAAACCATTTGCTTCAGCTTTTCTTTCCACCCCCAATTTCTTATTAAAAGGGGAGGAAAGGATGGTGAAATATTTCGCCCACAGGTCACATGCTGTAAATGCATTTTGGTAGGTTTTCTACTCTTTCCTGTTATCCAGCGTATATTGTCACACACACAAACACACACACAGTTTCTTGTTCTGCAATGTAGTCCCCACAAAGTGATAAATTAGATTTATATTTTGAAAAACAAGTGGGCTTTTCTGCTAATTATTTGCAATGCGGCAAAACTTGTTAACTGCATGTCAGTAGGGATTTTTGCCTCGGCAATCTACTCCAAGCAGAGCATTTTAGAAACAATGCACAGAGAGTTGGAAAGCAAATGGTATTACAGCATCCAGAGTCCCAAAGGCACAAAACAGAGGGCCTCTTTAGACATTATAAGGCTCTGGCGGATTGAGTGGATGAGGCCAATAGTGGGTCCAACAATCAACAGGCAGTTTCTGCACATACTGTAGAGGGAAGAGAGGGGCAGATGGGGCTCGTCAACCTGGGAAGGTAGCCCATCTAGGAGAAGGAACACTGATCCTAAACCTCTGCTACCTTGCAGAACATCTTCAGGAGAAGAAAAGACTAAGGAGTAAACCCTGTGCAAATCTGGAATGAGGTCCTAAGACAGTTGGATGGGCCATCTTCTTAATGTAGTGGCTGAAGTTTGATATTGTTAAGTTTTCATCCCCTTCGTCCTCCAAAGAGCTCAGGATAGCATCATAGTTTTCCTCAGGTCTCTTCTGAGGTGGGTTAGGTTGGGAGAGCATGAGGGCTGACTCAAGGTCACCCATTAAGATTCGAACCCATGTCTCACTGCTCCAAGTCCCTCTCTCCAGCCACTCCACCACACTGGCTCCAAGCAGCATGGGAGATCTTCAAATCAATGATCAATGTCTGAACTGAAGTTCAATTAGAAATAATGCAGGGTTTGCCTCCTGAAGCTAAGTAACGGTGTCTCTTTGAAAGCATAAGAGCTATTTGTGCTTCCGATGCTACTTCAGCAATCAAAAATTAGAGGAGCACTGGCTATCCCCACTGAGAAATGATCCCAGCTTCTGCTCTCTGAAAACCTATTGCCCATCTCCATCGTTTTCAAACGTTTCTCGTGAAGAATTTTCAGAGTTTTATATGGACTTCGGAATGCCTTGCCTTGCCTTTGACAAGGTCTGTCTGAGAACAGGAGAGAGTTGTCCATTTAATAAATCACACCAGGAAGAGGGAACATGTGTGCTCCCTGAGATGCTCCTAATCAGTGTGACACTTCAAATAAGTTATTTTATGCGGCACAGGAGGAAAAATGACCTTGAATTATTTCTTGGAATCGTTCTTGTATGGTGCATCACCGGGCAGCAGTGGATAGAATTTCAATTAGGACTGAGACTAAAAAGTATCGGAGGGCTAAAAAGTCCCACAGCTAAATGCTTGCACGAAGGCATGATCTCCTCCTCCCCATCACCCTTTTCAGACTAACCTGCGGAATGAATCACAAAATGTGTTGGTTTTTTACACAGTGCAAGTGACATGAGTTGATTTTTCTTCTTCTGAATGTTTGCTCATCTTGAACGGGTCTCAAAATAGATTGTGACTCAAGATGTTCAGCTTATTATTCAATGCACTAAGGGCATAAGAACATAGGAAGAGCCTGTTGGATCAAGCCAATGGCCCATCTAGTCCAACATATAGCACCTCTGGTGTGGGGTGGTGGTGGTGGTGGTGGGGTGCTCCTTCTGGGATAGTTTGTCCCCCTCTGGTCCCCACCCAGCACTCAGCTTTCACATGTGGCTCCTAGAAGCTGTTCGCATGAGACAGCTGCCACACCCTGGGAAACAGCTTCAACTGGCTGGCTAAACCAGGTGAGGGCAGCCAATGGATCTCAAACCCTCATTGAATTAGGGACTTCCCTGCATGCAAAAACAGGCTCCAGCAGATTGACAAGATGAGGGCAATAGTGAGTCCAATGGTCAAGAAGGCGGTTTCTGCATGTTTGTAAAGGGAAGTGATGGGCCGATGGGGCTCATCAACTTGAGAAGGTAACCCATCTAGGAGAAGGGAAACTCTGATCCTAAACCTCTGCTGCCTTGCGGGATATCTTTGGGAGAAGAAAAAGGCTGAGGAGCAAACCCTACACAATTCCAGAGTGGAGTCTCTAAGACGGTTGGGTGGCGTCTTGTACACCTCCTTCCGGCAACTCCTGCAGTCATGCTGGTGCCAAACGTCTTGCTCTGCTTTCCTTTGGACCACATCAGCGAGGCGGGGTGTGTGTGTCTTGTCGTCTGGGCAACCCAGGACTTCCATACACATTACCCAAGCTTGTCCCCCAGGGAAGTCACTTTGGTGCTGCTAATGCAACGGTTTGACTTCACTCCCAGAGGCACACTCCATTGTCTCTTGAGACAGACAGATGCCAACAACAACAAGTGTGTGTATATGTGTGTCCATGATAGGTCCTGGCTCCTGCCTTTTGAATCTGATTCCCAGATCTGCAGTAGAATTGACTATGCTGGTAAACTGAACAAAATGGGATGTAAAAATCCCCCTACTTCATCTTTAAAAAAAATGAGATGCTACGTGTTTAGCAGTTTGAAATAAACACTGTGTGGCTTCATGCTGTAGCACTGTAAATTTAATTGCATTTATATTCATTGCAGCTGCACTTACTATAGCCAAACACTGGAGGACAGTGGACCAGGTATAGATCTGGCAGCAGCTACTCTGGAACTTGGCTTTGATGGAAAAGTTCAAATTCAAGCATGCCAAAATAATCAAATAGACAATTTCTACACCACCACCAATTTCCAAAGGGGTCGGTTTTATTAAATGCACAGTTGCAAATGAACAGAGGTTTTGCTCTCCAGCAATGTCCTCCCAGCCATTCACTCCAACATTCACAAAGCCATTGACTCATCCACACACACAGTCCTTCGGTTGCTCATTCAGTCAGCAACTCATTCACTCATTCAATTACTCACTTAGTCAGCCAATCATGCACTCACTCACAAACAGACTCAGAGAAACACACGCTGACTCAGCCATTCATTCACTCAGTCTCTCAGTCAATCACTCTGTTGCACAGCCACTCGGTCAGGCATTCGCTGCTTGGTCAGCCACCCCCTTCATTCATGCACCCAGTCATTCATTCATTCATTCATTCAGCCAGCCAGCCAGCAACCCACTCCACACAACCATTCACTCATCCTTACATTTCGTCTCTCACTCAGGCACCCAGATATTCACTCAGTGGCTCAGCCAATCACTCACTAGGGCAATTCACCATTTACACTGCCATTCACTTATCTAGACACTTGGGGCTCATCCACACACCCATGTGTCCCGTGCCTAGAATACACAGATCCAAGAGATTTTCCACTTGTCGCATGCTTTCTGGCCATGGGTCCAAGTGGTTTTCCATTTACCCTGCAGCTTTCCCCTGGAAAACACACTCTTTATCACTGAATTGGAACAAATAGCAATCTGGGGAAAACCTGATTGCTGTTTGGTCCGATTCAACGGTAAACCACGGGTTTTTCAGAGGGGAAAGTGGCAGTGAAAATGGCAGTGTAGATGAGTCCTTGATTTCCCATTCAGCCATGTAGGGCTTATCCACACTTTCCTTTTGCCACACTCTTTCCAGGCAGTGGTCTGTGCTTTAACGCTCCATAACCGAGACATGTGCGTGTTTGTGTGTGTTTTAGCCCTGAACTTTCCCCACCAAAAAACCCTCTTTATAGCAGAATCAGAGCAACCATCAATTTGGGTTTTCCCGCAGATTGACGTTTGCTCCGATTGAACTTTGAAGAGCGGGTTTTTGCAGGGAAACTCCGGAGCAAAAACAGGGTGCTCAGACACAGCTTTAAATCATGGACCACGCCTGTAAGGAGCAGAGGAACGGTAAGTGTGGATAAGCCCTTAGCCAGCCCTTAGCCTGACAATCATTCACTCCATCACTTGCTGCCATTCTCTCACCCACACATTTGGTCCCTCGTTCAGGCACCCAGTGATTCACCCAGTGACTCAGATGCTCACTAAGCCAGTCACAAAGACATTTAGTCCCTCATTCAGTCCCTTAAATCAGCAATTCATCCCACACTTCTGGTTGTACCAAGGGAAGACCCATGCTTTGGCAATAGATCGTAACAAATGGCAATCCAGGGAAAAACTGAATTGCCTTTTGCTCCAATTAAGCACTAAGAAGCAGTTTTTCCCGGGGGAAAGAGAGGATTTGTGGATAAGCCTTCAGTCAGTCATTCCCTAAGCCAACCAGTCACTCATTCACTCACTGTACCAGTGACTTTAATTTAGTCATTTGGTCAGCTGCTTAGTGACTCACTCACTAAGCCATCCATGCTGTCATCCACTCATCCAGATACTTGCTGCTTTGTTCTTTTTGTCAGCAACACATTCGCTCAGTTGATCGCTTACTTCGCCAGGCTCTCTTTTAGCCACTCGGTCACTTACCTAGCCACTAAGTGAGTCACTCACTAAGCCAGTCGTTCATACAGCCATTCACTCATCCACACTCATTGACTCAGTCAAAACTCAACACTCTTCCCTACGGAAACCAGTTCTTTAATATTCTCAGCAAGCCGCAGAAAACCCAAATTGCTCTTTGGTCTGATTCAGCATTAAAGAGCAGGATTTCCTGGGCAAAAAAAGAAAAGTGCTTGAACACAGACTGGGAAGTGCAGACCTTTGCCTAGAAAGCACGGGGCAAAAGGTAAGTATAGTTGAACCCTAAGTCTCTGGTTCTCATCAAAAAAGCTATACTCACTAAAGACCTCTGACAGGTCTTCCAGAACAGAACATGTCACAATGCAGGATATGAGAGCCAGTGTGTTGTAGTGGTTAAGAGCAGTGGACTCGTAATCTGGTGAACCGGGTTTGATTCCCTGCTCCTCCACATGCAGCTGCTGGGTGACCTTGGGCTAGTCACACTTCTCTGAAGTCTCTCAGCCCCACTCACCTCACAGAGTGTTTGTTGTGGGGGAGGAAGGGAAAGGAGATTGTTAGCCGTTTTGAGACTCCTTCGGGTAGTGATAATAATAATAATAATAATAATAATAATAATAATAATAATAATTTATTATTTATACCCCGCCCATCTGGCTGGGTTTCCCCAGCCACTCTGGGCGGCTTTCAACAGAACATTAAAATACAACAATCCCAATAAAGTGGGATATCAAATCCAAACTCTTCTTCTTCTCTTTTATGTCACTGTTTCCTTAGCAACCTTCTCAACAAAAGTTATTGTTCCCTATCAGCTGAGTTTTATGGCCCTCAATCTGTTAAGCCTATTGTGCATTACATGTGTATTGTACTAGACTGAGTGTACAAATATTTTTGCTGACCTTGATAACTACACCTGTTGTTGTTGTTGTTGTTGTTGTTAATTAAATTTGTATGCCACCCTATAGCCACAGGTCTCATGGTGGTTCACAACATGAAACTGCAATATAGAACCCAAAATACATGGCAAAAATAAAAACAAGAACAACCCAATAATCGCCCCAATACAAGGGCATAGGATGTCAATCAGCCCAAGGGCTGGTTAAAGAAGAAGAAGAAGAGTTTGGATTTGATATCCCGCTTTATCACTACCCGAAGGAGTCTCAAAGCGGCTAACATTCTCCTTTCCCTTCCTCCCCCACAACAAACACTCTGTGAGGTGAGTGGGGCTGAGAGACTTCAGAGAAGTGTGACTAGCCCAAGGTCACCCAGCAGCTGCATGTGGAGGAGCGGAGACGCGAACCCGGTTCCCCAGATTACGAGTCTACCACTCTTAACCACTACACCACACTGGAATGTTTTTGCCTGACACCTAAAGGTGTATAATGAAGCTGCCAGCTGGACTGCTCTGGCGAGAGCATTCGACAAATGGGGAGCCACTGCAGAAAAGGATTAGTATCATCATCATTATCTTTATTATTAATAGCTTTTTTTCAGAAAGGTGATCTCAAAGCTAATTACAAAAGCAAACATTAAAAGCAAGTGTAAAAACAAGAATGAAAACAGCCTAAAATACTCATCAAATCATATGTGTAAGTTTTACATTTCTTCTTTCATTTTGATTCCTTTGTTTTGAAGTCAAAATTCACGTCCGAAGAGGTAAAGACCAAAAGCCCGTTCTTTAACCCCATTACCTTCCAATGTTTATTGGCTGGTTTTCCAACAGCAAGAAAAATGTTTTAAAAGAAAGTGGGGGTTCATAACTCCTTCCTCTGTGATCTCCATGGATTAGCAGGTCAGTCCAGAAATCCCTCAGACTCTGGGAACGTGAAGCAATTACAGAATAATAATGAAAAGCACTGAGGCAAATTAAACGCCAACTGGGGAGTGGGAGGGAGTGCTGACATGAAAGCAATTTCCTAGTGGACTTTTAATTCTAACTGTGCTCATTACCTTCCCACTGACAAAGGTAAGTTTGAATGGAGATTGGATTGCCATTTGTTAACAGAGACATGATGGGTTATTCTTATTTTTTATCACCACCATCACTATCATCACCTATTTTGGAAAGTTCTTTGATCACACCTCTTGACATCATTTTGCGTGGTGGTTCCTGCGATGAAGGAGCAGGTTTCCATCTATGCTTGCCATGTTGACTCAAGGTAGCAGAACGAACCTTTCAATGCTGGGTAAAAGGTAAAGGGACCCCTGACCATTAGGGCCAGTCGCGGACGAATCTGGGGTTGTGATGCTCATCTCGCTTTACTGGCCGAGGGAGCTGGCGTGCAGCTTCTGGATCATGTGGCCAGCATGACTAAGCCGCTTCTGGCGAACCAGAGCAGCACATGGAAACGCCATTTACATTCCCGCCGGAGCGGTACCTATTTATCTACTTGCACTTTGACATGCTTTCAAACTGCTAGGTTGGCAGGAGCAGGGACTGAGCAACGGGAGCTCACCCCGTCGCGGGGATTCGAACCGCCAACCTTCTGATCGGCAAGCCCTAGGCTCTGTGGTTTAACCCACAGCGCCACCCGCGTCCCATTTCAATGCTGGGTAGAAGGCTGCTATTTAATAAAACCTCCAGCCTTTCTTTGCTGGTCTTCCAACACAGTATTAATACTTTTCTGTCTTTACCAGCTGGTCTCTACTGACATGAATGCAGGAAGTTGTCTTATTTTTTGTGTCCCCCCCTCTACAAGAGATCAGGAGGGTTGCAACACAAGATACTCTCCCCAGGGAGGCTCACATGGCACCTTCGTTGCATATCTTTAGGCACCAGGTGAAAACATTTCTCTTCTCCCAACCTTTGGCTAATTAAACACTCTATGCCAGTGATGGCTAACCTTGACACTCCAGATGTTTTGGGACTACAACTCCCATCATCCCTGACCACTGATCCTGTTAGCTAGGGATGATGGGAGTTGTAGTTCCAAAACATCTGGAGTGTCAAGGTTAGCCATCACTGCTCTATGCCCATTTAAACTGGGGGTGGGTGTTTTTATATTGTAAACTTCCCTGTGATCCTCGGGTGAAGGGTTGTGTGTGTGTGTGTGTGTGTGTGTGTGTGTGTGTGTGTGTCTGTAAGCCAAGTTATGACTTTGGACTATCTAGCTCAGTCTTATTGACATTGACTGGCAGCAGCATTTCAGTACAATTTGGTGCTTTCTTTCTCTTTAGTCATGAATTGCATTGCAAAAATTAGATAAGTGCCAAATCTGAAGAGTTTACACATTAGTTTCGGAAGTGTAAATCAGGTCACTATGCATCAGATTACGCAGAAATTAAATTTCTTCAACATCCTTAGTGAAGACATAGTCTCCTTTTTGAAACAATAGCATCAGAAGTGTGTGTGTGTGTGTGTGTGTGAGAGAGAGAGAGAGAGAGAGAGAGAAGAAAGAAAGAAAGAAAGAAAGAAAGAAAGAAAGAAAGAAAGGAAGGAAGGAAGGAAGGAAGGAAGGAAGGAAGGAAGGAAGGAAGGAAGGAAGGAAGGAAAGAAAGAAAGAAAGAAAGAAAGAAAGAAAGAAAGAAAGAAAGAAAGAAAGAAAGAAAGAAAGAAAGAAAGAAAGAAAGGGAACTCTCCGTAGAAATAGTGCATTAGCCTTCTCTACCACTTTGCTGGAGTGGTTTAGGTAATACCTTGGATTTCTATGTCAGTTACACCCAAAGAATGTTTAGGGTTGGGTGAATATGGGCAGATGTCTTACGCCCCACTGAGCATGCATGCATGCTCATAAAATACTTTGAAATGTGGTGGGAAAAGAAAGAGCAGTCACTTTGACATTAATTGACATCAATTGGGGAGTCCTTTAAAAAAAAGAAGCAGGCCATGGGAGATCAAAAGGAAGCACAAAAAGTCATCACAGGGAATATCCAAGATGGTTTCCTAAAGATCCAGACCATATAGGAGCACGATAGCGCACGATTCAGGCTGCGAGATTGAGGCTATGAGTTTGAGCCCAAGCCTGGTCAGAAGACAGACCCACTGAGCCAAGTATCCGTGCATAGGATGGTGGCCTAATTTAGCCAAAGTTGTCAAAGCTATTGCTGAGGATGGGAGAAGTAAATAGTGACATTCCTGAATTTCATGTGCTACAGACTTGTGACATGTCGCACTGCTCTAGCTGCATGTATCCTTGCAGAGTGGCAAAATTGAGGACTGTATATGCTACTATAGTGACACAGTAGCTGGGTTTTTCTCCAGTTTTGGGGAGTATGCTGCAATGCAACATTGCCATTATTCTGCTAGTATTCCAGAATAATGTCCTTTTTATTAAAAAAAAAAAAAAAATCCAGGACCATGTGCATGTAATCAGCTGATGTCACCATGATGTCAGGTGACTTTTTTTTCCTTTGCAGGTACAGGTTCTATTCTGAGAGCTCAGCAAATTAGCAATGTCTCCAAGTCCTGCTTTTGGCAGGGACTGGCCACACACCAGAGTTTCCAATCCCAGTGGGACTTGCATTGGGTACCAAATTTCAAAGGTACCAAGAAACAATTGGAGTATATTTCGAAACTCTTGACTGTTCCTTTGCAGTCAGGGTTTCACCTGCCCCACACCTGATTTCATATATGAAGTCATATGTGGGGCAGGTGGGTGTGACGGGGAAAACTGCATTGTGGGCGAGAGTAGAAGCCCTGCTGTGTTTAATTTGGCAGCCAGGCTGCCAATTTCCAAGGCCCAAATCTGGCTATGTGACATGGTCACAAAGACAGAGTGAGGGCAATGCTGAAAATATTGAAAGTGATAATATTCTCATCCCATTCTTTAAAGATCCTCTGTTAGAGATGAGGAAGAAAAGCTGGCAACTCCATAGGGTGTCATTAGCTGCCTCCTCCAACACTGCAGTATCAGCTTTGCACTTAGGTATAGTTCACTTTGCAAGATTTATATAAATGGCATTAAATTCTCGAACCAGCTAGAAGACAAAGAGCGTGATTTTCCTCTCTACTTAGTGTCAAAGTCAAAAGGGAGATGGGTAGTTAATGGTGCTGGATAGATTCATGTGCCTTTTGGAGCTTCTCCCAGGTGAATCTGCTATCCACGTCTGAGCAAATCTTGGTCTGTGCTCATTACATCTTATCATCTGATAAATAAATGGAGGGTAGGTGATTATAGCTGATGATGATGATGATGAGAAAGCCTGCCATTTGCCATTCTGAGTTGAACAAGAGCACCCGGAGAGACAAAGTGTGACTCAAAGTGAAGCATTAAAGCTTTAATACATTTAGGAGGACAATGTGCTTGAGGTTTCTGCACATTTCATAGTGGCAAAAGCAGCCCCAGAGTTTTGTAGTCCAAACTCAAAGCCAAACTCTCGGTGAACTTTGTCAAAAGTCTTACTGAAATCAAGATACACTATGTCCACAGCATTCCCCTGATCCACCAAGCTTGTAACTCCATCAAAAAAAGAACTGAGATTCATCTAGCATGACTTGTTTTTGAGAAACCCATGCTGGGTCTTAGTAATCATAGCATCCTTCCTAAGTGCCCACAGACTGACCTGTTTAATGATCTGTTCTAGGACCTTGCCTGGTATTGAGGTCAAATTTACCAGTCAGTAGTTACCTGGCTTTTCTTCTTTCCCCTGTTTGAAGATGGGGACAGAACCCTCCGTCACCCCACTTGCTACTTTTTTCCCTGGATGACAAGGAACAATTAATAAGTATTCATTGGGTTCGGTCAGTCAACCAGCTACAAATCCACCTAACAGGTACCTCATTCAACCCACATTTTACCAGCTTCCTCACACGAATACCATGGGGGACTTTGTCATGTCAAAAGCCTTACTGAAATCAAGATACACTACATCCACAACATTCCCCTAGTCCACCAAGTTTGTAACTCCATCAAAAAAAAGAAAAAAGAAATGAGATTCATCTAGTATGACTTGTTTTTCAGAAACCCATGCCTTGGTATTCACAGCATCCTTTTTTCATGGACTGACTGTTGAATTATCTGTTCTAGGACCTTTCCTGGTATCGATGTCAAGCTCACTAGTCGGTAGTTGCCTGGATCCTATTTTCCCCCCTTTTTGAAGATGGGACATTTGCCTGCCTCCAGTCTGCAGGGACCTCACCTGTTCTGCAAGAATTCTCAAAGATCATAGGCAAAGGCTCAGAGATTACATCTGCAAGCTCCTTTAGTACTCTTGGATGCAGATCACCAGACCCTGGAGATCTGAATTCATTAAAAGTAGCTAGGTGTTCCCTTAGCACCTCTTTTCCACTTAGCAGAGACATTGTGCTTCTGAATACCTGTTGCTGGAAACCTCGGGGAAGGGGTAGTGCTCTCAAGGCCTCCTTTGGTCTTTCCAGAGGCATCTGGTTGGCCATTGTTAGAACAGGATGCTGAACAAGATGGGCCTTTAGCCTGACCCAGCAAGTCTCTTCTTATTACGACTCCCATTGCTTATACGTATTCAGTTCCATGAAACATACTTTGCAATCCCTCACATTTGTTTTAGGGGTTGAGAAGTGGCTCTCAGGCGTCCACGCTTGAGCTTCCAATTATGAGCAAGGCTATTATTTCCAAACTGTAAAGACAAAAGGGAAGCGGTTGCCTAGCGACCAGAGCCATAATGTGAACCCTTTCCAGATGAGTTCTTCTCAAGCTCAGATTTCTTTCCCCCCTTTTGATGCAACCAAGGAACATACAAGACAATCTGGTGGAGAAGCCTTTGAACCGAGGAACAGAGAGCAGGCCGAGAAGAAGCCAGCATCATTAGCGAGGCGACTTCAAGAAGCCGACACACTTGTCAGGGTTGGTGTCAAAAATCCTCCATATATTTTCTGCTGAAAAGTTTGTTGATCTTGATTGTTGCAGAAGTTTGGTTGGATTTTTTATTTCTTTTTTTAAAAAAACATTTTTGAAATGATTCACACATTGTCAAGAATGGCATGCACTTTGAGACTTTAGCAAACCTTCCCGGTTATCAAGTATGTACGCTAGTTCTAATGGAGGCGATAAACCTTTGTCTGGACTGTACCACTAAAGAATGCGGGGGGGGGAGCTAATACAATAGACTGCATTCCCCTGCAACCCCGTCCCCTAAAAGAGAAAACTTGCAAGGTGAAAGCTAGGCAAAAACCCTTATAAATGACTTGCTCGTTTTCTACGTCCAACAAATTTTTAAACTTGTTTTTTTATTATTATTATAGGTGGGCCTTTAAATTATATGTGAGTCCCCACCTGAAGTCAGAACTGGCACACCCCATTTTCTTTTTGCTCTGAAGTTGCTGTCCATATCAGTTGTATTTGTGGATGTCCATGTACTTTTGAATTATATTCCTGCAGTGTATGGATTAATGGCAGGACAACAAAAATAGGTTTTGTGAGCCTTAATGGCCACTAAGAAACTTTTACTTCAGACCTGGAATGATAAATAAAGGTAAAGCAACCCCTGACCATTCGGTCCAGTCGCGGACGACTCTGGGGTTGCGGCGCTCATCTCGCTTTATTGGCCAAGGGAGCCGGCGTACAGCTTCCTGGTCATGTGGCCAGCATGACTAAGCCACTTCTGGCAAACCAGAGCAGCGCACGGAAACGCCGTTTATCTTCCCACCTATTTATCTACTTGTACTTTGACGTGCTTTCGAACTGCTAGGTGGGCAGGAGCAGGGACCGAGCAACAGGAGCTCACCCCGTTGCAGGGATTCGAACCACTGACCCTCTGATTGGCAAATCCTAGGCTCTGTGGTTTAACCCACAGCACCACCCGCGTCCCTCCAGAATGATAAATACTCACCATCTATTAAGCAATGATCAGAAGACTATTGCACCCTTGCTGCTGTTGAACATACTTTTTATAAACACTGACTATGCCTCTATATTTGAGTGACTCTTACTTGAGACCTTCCCATGGGCATCTGAATGTTCCCATAAGGTCTGAGGTGTTCTTTTTATTGATTTTGAATTAAAATTTTGAAGCAAGCTGGTGCCTGGTTGAAATTCTGCACAAGTAGCTTACGGGTACTTGGTCTTTAAAACAGCCATTTTTTATGGGTGCAGTCTCGCAGCCATAATATATGGCTCCCTTGAGAAAGCTTAGCAGCAATGAATTATCATGCCTTCCCACCCCCACCCCCCAACAGTGATATGATCCTTTCTGCTAAGTCTATTATTTAAGTCTGGAGTAAAACAGGGAAAGCAATGAATTGTTGGGCGTCCTTCCCCTTTAGGGCCTCTGTAGAAACACTTCAGAATATCCAGATGCCAGAATTTGGGATAAAATTCTAACAGTCCAACTAAACTACCTTTCCTTCCTAGAAACAGTGAAAACTGATGATGGCATTTACACAAGGAAGTTTAGTGAGATGGTTCTTTGACTGCAGGTTTCCCACATGATAGATGTTAAGTATCATTGTTTAATTGTACATTGAAATGGAAAATGGGTCTGAATGTGTATTGCTAAAGGGAACATTGGGGAAATTCCACTGAGCTAAACTAGGAGCTCTCTAAGTGCCACCAGGTTGATAACTAACTGTTGATGCATCTCTGCTCTGCTCTCTCATGTGGTGTTTAACCTTAGATCACAGGAGTAAGGTATTCTGTTGCAAATCACCATTTCAAGGGAGTTCTTCATTCTCAAGCCACCACAGAAGGAATCATAGAACTGTAGAGTTGGAAGGGACCATGGGGGTCATCTAGTCCAACTCTCTGCAAAGCAGGAATATTTTGCCCAATGTGGAGCCCAAACTCATGACCTTCAGATTAAGAGTCTCATGCTCTGCCAACTGAGCTTTCCCAGGAAGGTGTGCTAAAGTCTCTTCTGGAGAGAAAACAACTCCAGGCTGTGATGGAGTGTGCATGGAGAGAAAGACCTTTGATTTCAGGTCTGTTTGGAGCTATTTCATATCTGTAAGAAGCTGAGCCTATGCTTGGACAAGCATATGACATTACAGTGGTACCTCAGGTTACATACGCTTCAGGTTACATACGCTTCAGGTTAAGAACTCCGCTAACCTAGAAATAATGCTTCAGGTTAAGAACTTTGCTTCAGGAAAAGAACGGAAATTGTGCTCTGGCGGCGCAGCGGCAGTGGGAGGCCCCATTAGCTAAAGTGGTGCTTCAGGTTAAGAACAGTTTTAGGTTAAGAACGGACCTCCAGAACGAATTAACTACTTAACCAGAGGTACCACTGTATGCAGCTATCTGGATGTATCATTATTTGTTTTTTTGTGTTTGTTTGAAGAAAGTTCTGTTAGTAAAGCTTTGAAACCATATTTTGGGTCTGGACAATTGTTATTCTGAGAGGAGTCAGTTTTTATTCATCCTATTGCTTCAAGCTGCACAATATTAATATTTTCAATAATGGAGACTATTCCTTTCACTTCCAAAGATGAGAGAGAAAGAAAGAAAAGAGACAAAGAAAGAAAAGAAAGAAAGAAAGAAAGAAAGAAAGAAAGAAAGAAAGAAAGAAAGAACACTTCCTCCATTTTCCCTGCAATTACTAATAATGATAATAATAATAATAATAATAATAATAATAATAATAATAATAATAATTTATTTATGCCCCACCCATTTGGCTGAGTTTCTCCAGCCACTCCGAGCGGCTTTCAACAAAAGATTAAACATAGATTAAAACATCAGTCATTAAAAACTTCCCTAAACAGGGCTGCCTTCAGATGTCTTCTAAACATCCAATGGAATAATTGTTTATTTCTTTGACATCTGATGGGAGGGCGTTCCACAGGATGGCCGCCACTACTGAGAACGCCCTCTGCCAGGTTCGTTGTAACTTCCCTTTTCGCAGTGAGGGAACCGCCAGAAGGCCTTCGGCGCTGGACCTCAGTGTCCGGGTTCAACAATGGGGGTAGAGACACTCCTTCAGATATACTGGGCTGAGGCCATTTAGGGCTTTAAAGGTCAGTACCAACACTTTGAATTGTGCTCGGGAGCCAATGTAGGTCTTTCAAGACTGGTGTTATGTGGTCTCAGTGGCCGGAACACTACAACCTGATCTTATAATAAGGTTTGGCACATGTTGTAAATCAGGGGTGGGAGACCATTGGCCCTCCCAATGTCATTGGACTTCAACACCCATAATCCCTTGACCTATGGACCTGCTAGCTGGGGCTGATGGGAAATACAGTCCAACAGCCACAGAGCCACAGATTCCCCACCCCAAAAGGCACCACATTGGCAAACTCAGGGCTAGGCATTAGGGCAGGAGTAAGGAACCCTTTTGGCATGGCAGGGTACATCTTTATATTCCACACCCCAGCAGGCCAACGTAGACAGGTGGGGCAGGACAACCCACCTGTTAATCATCTGATGTCATATTTATGCCAGGTGATTGACCCACTTGTCAAAATTGGCCTACAGAGGTGGCAGGCGGTGGGGAGATACTGCACAAAGCAGGATTGAATTCCTTATGCATCAGCTGATGCACCGGAGTTTAGTTCTGCTTTGTGCAGGGTTTGGCCAAACAGTCAGTTCCCAGTGCACCTGAACCATGCAAAATTAAACTCCTCATATGTTAGCTGATGTGCCACACTTGCTAGATGGGCCAGGGGCCTGACAGTCTGAAATTTACTGTAAGGAAGATACTGTCATGGGAGAGCAAAAAGACTTCCTGCCCTTTTTAAATAAAAAGGAGGAGGGAACCAATCATTTCATCTAATTTGTTTTACTAAAGTTGATTTCAGGATCGAGATATTTGCGATGTGCTAAATTGCACCCTTTCACTTCCAAATAAATACTAAATAATGAGAAGCAATTACATCGCAGGGCCCCAAACTCGTAGATTAAATATCATATGCGTGTAGAGTGCAGCACAATCAACGAGATAATGGAATCATAATTGACTTTCAGAATTAGATTAGAAGGAGTAATGACACCAAACCGCTCTCCTAATGAAAAAGGAGAAGAAGTTAGCAAGATCACTTAGGCAAGAAGAGACTCGTTAAGAGAGTAGGGCCATTAAAGCCAAGTTAAAGACAATACACATTCATGCACTTGTCAAGGAATATGTGGATTTGCTTATATAGTAAAAGTGAAGGAGCACACCAAACAGGAAGTCCCTACCATAACAAACAGTGCATTGGACTCACTGTGCATTTGGACATGACTTTGTCATATTTCCTAGATACATGCAACCAAGTGGCTAAAGCTACAAAAACCATGATGCAGTGAGAGTGTGAGCAAAAAATACCTAGTGCGTGATCATAAGAACATAAGAGCCTGCCAAAGTACATAACAACCCATCTAGTCCGGCATTTTGTTCTTACAAATATAGAAGAAGAAGAAGAAGAAGAAGAAGAAGAAGAAGAAGAAGAAGAGTTTGGATTTGATATCCCGCTTTATCACTACCCGAAGGAGTCTCAAAGCGGCTAACATTCTCCTTTCCCTTCCTCCCCCACAACAAACACTCTGTGAGGTGAGTGGGGCTGAGAGACTTCAAAGAAGTGTGACTAGCCCAAGGTCACCCAGCAGCTGCATGTGGAGGAGCGGAGACGCGAACCCGGTTCCCCAGATTATGAGTCTACCGCTCTTAACCACTACACCACCCTGGCTCTCGTGAGAATGCTTCACACAGGAAGGTGATGGACTCTCCTTCTTTGGAGGTTTTAAAGCAGAGGTTGGATGGCCATCAATTCTATGTTTCTATTATTCTAAGTCTCCTTGCAAGGCTAACACTTGATTGATCCTCTTAAGAGCATGCTTAACTATTCCACACTGAAAAGAAAACATTAACATGTTAGCATTTTTTAATAAAGATGTTTTGTCAATTTATATCAATTTCCAGACGGCTTCAAGGGCATCAATCTCTGTTGCTGCATCCAGTTATTATACTGTTATTGGGAGATAGGGATGAGGTTATTTGGGAATGACTTTGGGTGCCAGAAATAAACCTATGTCAACATCAAGTAGTTCTTATCGTTCCTTCCTTTCGAGCCTTTCCAGTGAAGGGAACAATAAATAGATCCTCTTAATAACACCAGCAATTACAGCCTGTACCAAGAATTATGCTTCAGCCAACAGAGCCAATCCGCCTGCCATGGCAGCCTTTGAAGGAAAACGGGCAGCAACCCAACTCTGATACATGAACCTAACTGGGGATGTTGCTAAATATCTGGAGCGAGGGAAGCAATGCGAGGATGGACATTGATGCATTGTCAAGCTAAAATGATCCACCACCGATTGCTGTAATTGCTGCTGGAGCAAACAAGAGCCTTGCCAAGACTGATCCAAGGGTTGTATCTATGGAAACGCCACGTTTGACATCTCTATAAAGGAGCAGATCTACATTAGAAACAGGAGGTGGCTTCTATACTGGTTGAACCATCATAGCTCCCCCCATGGAATCCTGGGTAGTTGCATGACGCCCCTGAGAATTCTGTTAGAGGCCTGTGGTTCCAGCTCTGCAGAACCAGCTCCTGATTGAACTTACACAGACACCTAGCATTTTTGCTGTTGAAAATGTACCTTTTTAAGAAGGGTTTCCCTGAAAGGTATCTCACCCATTCTGTGGATTCTATGAGCCTTCATTGTACACCTTTAGACACCAGGCTAAAACATTCCTCTTTAACTTTGGCTGAATTACATCCAGTGCCCTTTTAAAATGTGTTTGGGTGGTGGTGGTTATTGGGTTGTTTTTGCTTTTATTGTGATTATGTATTTGTGTGTTTTTCTATTGTGATTTTATCCTGTAAACTGCCCTGAGACCTGTGGGTATACAAATTTAATTTAATTTAATAATAATAATAATAATAATAATAATAATAATGTCTTTGTGTTATCTGATTCTTTAAAAGATCTGCTTTTCAGATTACGCAGGTGTATATACTATATACTATAGATCAGGGGTGTCCAACTTCCAAGAGACTGTGATCTACTCCCACTATAAATAAACTGCCAGTGATCTACCCATTGGATTGACCAGAGTTGTTGAGCTTTTGCGGGGGGAGGCTTCACCAAAGTTGTTTGTTTGTTGTTTTTGCCGATCGATGGAGATCAAGCGATCGACCAGGAACAACCACAGACAGTCCGCGATCGACCGGTAGATCGTGATCGACCAGTTGGACAGGCCAGCTATAGATGTTTTGTTCTGATATTGTACGCTGCTGTGGAAACGTTTGCTGGGAAGAGGTTTATAAATCCTTCAATAAATAGGCAAAGGTCACTATCCCTTATTCTACGGGGATGGGCCTATGGGTAAGACTCTGTAGAGTTGTAGGGAACCACAAGGGTCATCTAGTCTAATCCCCTGAAATGCAGGAGTCTTTTTGTTCCATGTGGGGCTCAAACTCACAATCCCCAGATGAAGAATCTCATGCTCTACCAACTGTGCTATCCCAGCACCCGCTTTGCACACAGAAGGTCTAAAGGTTCTATTCCTGGTATCTCCGGGAAGGGCTTGGAGGGACTCCAGTCTGAAACTCTGGAGAGCCACTTCTGATCAGAGTGGACAAAACTGAGCTAGATGGACCAAGAGTCTGACTTAGGATATGACATCTTCCTATATCTCCTCCTATGTCCAAGGGACCTATGTTCCTAGGTACCAGGGGCTTTCCGTGCCACTCGGCTACCCGGGGCAGGAAGCCAAGAGGCACCCCCCGGGGGCGGGGCGTCGTGGCGTGTACGTGCGTCATGATGTCATGACGCACGCGCACAGCGCGATGCCCCGCCCCCGGGGATGCCGGGCGGCGGCTTTGGGACTCTCCTGAAGCCGCTGCTCGGCACCTGTTGGTGCGGCAGCTGCTCGTGCCGCTGCTCCAAGCGGGTGCCGGGTGGGCAGCGGCATGCAGGAGAGGGGCGGGCCAGCAGCCAGGGGGGTGTCACCCCCTCGTGGCTCTGGTCTGCCCCTCTCCTGCATGCCGGGGCTCCGCCCAGGGAGCCCAGCCAGCGGCGGAAAAAGCCGCTGAACGGGGGAAAGGAAGACAAAGCAGGCGCTTGAAAGCGCCTGCTTTGTTTTCCTTTTTCGCCCCCTTTCAGCGGTTTTTTTCGCCGCTAGCTGGGCTCCCTGGGCGCAGGCTCAGAGCCCCGGCATGCAGGAGAGGGGCGGACCAGAGCCACGAGGGTGACACCCCCCCTGGCTGCTGGCCCGCCCCTCTCCTGCATGCCGCGGCGCCGCAAGCCAGCCAGCGACGGGGAGGAGGCTATTTTCGGCGCTGCGCTGCCGGGGCGGAGCCGCAGGGGCAGCCAGTGAAGGGGGGTGACACCGCTCCTCGCTGGCCGCCCCTGCGGCACCACCCCGGCAGTGCCAAAAATAACCTTAAAATTTTTTTTAAAAAAAATAATAAAAATTTTTTTTAAAATTTTTATCAGATTTTGTCACCCCCTGCTGGGTGGTACCCGGGGCGGCCCGCCCCCCCTTGCTACGCCCCTGCTAGGTACACCTAGCAGCCCACAGAACAGTTGGATGAGCTTATGATCAAGCTGCTGGTTAAGAACCTAAACACAAAACTGACTCTTTGTGGGAGAATTACTTTGTCCAGGCATTAGAGCAGCTGACTCAGAACATTTTTCTCTTGAAACAAAACAGAGACCCAAACTGGATTCCATTAAATGGCTTCCACACAAGTTCTTTTCCTACAGATTTAAATGACAACTCCACAGGTCCCTTCCCAAGCCTAGCGCAGATTGCCTGCAATGTCCCCGACTGCCATTATGCCAAATACCTGCTTTGAGAGCATCCCATCTGACTTGAAAAATCCACCAAGCTAGTTTAATGTAGCATGATGTTTAATTAAACGAGATGTTGTAAATGGCAACAAGTTGATTTAACTAATGTAATTTATTTATTTATTTGCAATTTAGCATGCTTATGGATGTTTTCTGATTTAGAGAGAGAGGATGGGCGAATCCATCATGCCTTAACTGCATATTTCTGTGTATATGATAGATGCATAATTATAGCTCAGAAAAAAACTGAGTGCCTAAGCAAAAAGTACTGGTTAAAAAATATTTCTCTCTTCTAGAGGATGCCTCATTATTCAGACTGACCTTCTTCTGCTCTGCCTTGACTCTAAAACATCTCAGAAGATCTTAAAAGATCTGGACACCCAATCTAGATTCAGTTATGAAGAGCTAAATTTGCATAAATGTCCTGCAATTTACAACCTGCAATTTAGCCTCCATTTTATCCTCATGGAAATGGGCTCACAGAAATGGGCTCAGTTCCCATGGATGCTCAAATCCTGGTGAACTGTATCCCTGCTTGACATTGAGAAGATCTATCACAGGAAAGCATTGGTTGCCTGTTTCTGAATATTTTCCAAATACAATATCCTTTCCTGAGGTGCTGCTACCAGAACTGCACTCAGTATTCCAAATGCGGTTGCGCCATAGATTTGCATAGCAACATTATATCAACAGTTTTATTTTCAATTCCTTTCCTAATGATCCTTAGCATGGAATTTGCCTTTCTCAGAGCCTCTGCACACAGGGTCGACATCTTCATTGAGATATCCAGGACAGCCCTCGAGATTGCCAGCAGTTCTCAGAGATAAAATTTTCAACAATGCCTAGTCAACATCAGGAAGGGGGGAGGCCTTAAAAATATCTCCTTTTCTTGCAAGATGTTCCATATCAAAGAGATAGCTTATCGGGCAAGTTGCCTGTCGCAGTGGGTTAATGAGACTCTAATCAGATGCCGGTTGTTCTGTCCTTGATGAAGAACAAATGATCAAATGAAGACTCTTTTCAAAAAAATTGCATCTTTCTTGGTGGCAAAGGAAACCATGAAATCAAGATTCCCAGAGTAGGTTCGCCACACCTGTATTAAACAGGTGCCACTGAAAGAAGCCAACAGGGGTCTAGGTCTCTCCTGCCACTGATAGGCTCCTGTCCCAAAACACAACAACAACAACAATTTTTTATTTGTACCCCGCCCATCTGGCTGGGTCTCCCCAATAGCATTTCTTCTTTTTCTGGTTAAGATAACTTCAATAAAAAACTGCTGGGACAGCTCAGTTGGTACAACATGAGACTCTTAATCTCAAGCTCATGGGTTCAAACCCCACATTGGGCTAAAGTTTCCTGCATTGCAGGGGGCTGGACTAGATGACCCTCGTGTTCCCTTCCAGCTCTACAATTCTATGAGTCTACTCGATAGGGACACGGGTGGCACTGTGGGTTAAACCACAGAGCCTAGGTCTTGCCGATCAGAAGGTCGGCGGTTCGAATCCCTGCGACGGGGTGAGCTCCCATTGTTTGGTCCCAGCTCCTGCTCACCTAGCAGTTCGAAAGCACGTCAAAGTGTAAATAGATAAATAGGTACCACTCTGGCTGGAAGGTGAACGGTGTTTCTATGCGCTGCTCTGGTTCACCAGAAGCGGCTTAGTCATGCTGGCCACATGACCTGGAAGCTGTACGCTGGCTTCCTCGGCCAATAAAGCGAGATGAGCACCGCAACCCCAGAGTCAGTCATGACTGGACCTAATGGTCAGGGGTCCCTTTACCTTTATGAGTCTACTCAAGGTTTAGATATTGATCCAACACTGACTTACTGTCCTGTTTAAAGGAATAGGGTGGTTCTAGTGCACCAAGCAGTTCTGCTCCTTAGCGAGCAACTTAGCACTCAACTCAAAGGCAGGATCTGTTCCATCTGTTCCTGCTTCCCTTTGCGTCTGCAGGACCTAAGTGGTTCCAAGCAGTAGCGGCTGTTGC
This sequence comes from Darevskia mixta, assembly GCA_034641385.1. Lineage (NCBI taxonomy): Eukaryota > Metazoa > Chordata > Lepidosauria > Squamata > Lacertidae > Darevskia > Darevskia mixta. The sequence goes on along the minus strand of JAWWNH010000137.1, from coordinate 2,332,015 downwards.
CCACTGCAATTGGTAGGGCAGAATGCTGGGAGCCTAACAGGAGGGGGTGCCAAAACCAATGACAGGCAGAGCCAGCTAATTCTAGTTTTGTCATCCTCCTCCTCTCTGCTGAGTTCCACAAGGGCAACCAAGGTGCCTGCACTATATTTAAGTGAGGGCATTGCGATGGCACAACAGCACTTTTTCACCTGGCGCCATTGGGCCCGCCCTCACTTAAATATAGTGCACCCACCTCACAGAACACCAATTCCACAAATTCCTACAAACTACCCCAGATTATCTTGTGTGAGGGGAAACTTAATAATTTGGAGTCTCAGGCAAGATTTGATCAAGTAAACAAGAATGCTTTCATTAAATAAAGGAAGTTTATGACACAAAGTGGGTAAAACATAGGATACTTCAGATTATAATGTTTTTTCACTTCAGTTCTTTCTCAGCTGTTGCTGCTTAATTTGTTGTTGTTGTTCTTGTTTAGTCATTTAGTCATGTCCGACTCTTCGTGACCCCATGGACCAGAGCACGCCAGGCACTCCTGTCTTCCACTGCCTCCCGCAGTTTGGTCAAACTCATGTTAGTAGCTTCGAGAACACTGCCCAACCATCTCGTCCTCTGTCGTCCCCTTCTCCTTGTGCCCTCCATCTTTCCCAACATCAGGGTCTTTTCCAGGGAGTCTTCTCTTCTCACGAGGTGGCCAAAGTATTGGAGCCTCAGCTTCAGGATCTGTCCTTCCAGTGAGCACTCAGGGCTGATTTCCTTCAGAATGGATAGGTTTGATCTTCTTGCAGTCTCTTAATACTTTGGTTCTTATACAAGGTGGTACTTCCTGCCAGTTACACACCCTTTAGACAACCCTACTCCTGAGGTACTCCAAGTAACAGACCCATGGGATCTCCACGCCCTTCTTAACTTGTTTGGGAGTCTTCTCTTTTTGTACAAGAATCTCTCCCCTCCTGATTGGAATGAGACCTAAGTAGACTGTATCCTCACATCTTCTACATCTCCTGGCTAAACCTCAGCCTCCCAGTTAATTCCTGGCCTATTACTCTTGCAGGACACCACACACTGTCCTTTACACTGAGCTCAGAGACTCCTTTCTCTAATTTGTGATATATTCCTCAGAGTGGATGTTTCTACCCAGAACCAGCTCTCTCTCCTCTCTCTCCCTATCTCCCAACCTGACTCCTAACCTATCTCCCTACTTATTCTCCCAACCTCTATCCCAACCTACCAACTGTCTCTCCAAAACCTCGCCTTTTCAACTGCCCCTCCTGGAACCCTGGCCAATCATAAGCTGCCATTCATTAACCGTTTGCTGGCAGGGAAAAAGAAAAAAACTTGTTGACCCAACCTGCCCAGCAAAAACAAACTTTTCCGTCACAGCAACACAGAGAGTAAGGAGGACAAAACTGGCAGGCAAAGCCTTCCCATGGGCTGGTTGTATTTACTTTTCTTAAAGAACAAGAAAATGGACTATCCAAGCATAGAGCTCAAGCTGTTTCCTCGAGTTGTGCCCTAACAGATTCATTGCGGCGTACAGCTTTGTGGCTTGGATCCCATTTACTCAGATGCATGAAATGTTCTCCTCAGTCGTACATAAGACTGCAAACTGTACCACAACTGGGACCTCTCCCTGCCGCTCATGAACAACGTTCACATTGTGCCTCATGATTGTGCAATCACCAATACTTGCTCTCTGGACAACGGCATAGTGGTGCCCAATGCTTTTTTTGGGGGGGGATGCAGGGGTACGCATACCCCTAAACATTTTGTGTATCTAAGTTTGGCCTCTTTGAGGGGCAGTATTTCAATATGAGTAGGAAAATGAGAGTACCCCTAAACATTTTTTTAGGGGGGGGAGCACTGGTGGTACCTCTCTCTCTCTCTCTCTCTCTCTCTCTCTCTCTCCTCAAATCCTTCCTCAACCCCCAACTTTTTGGGGGGCAGGGGGGACCTCTTAGGCCTCATCACCAACAAAACCAAACTAAATTGATCCAAAGGATGAAAATGCTTTAAATAAATATGGGGAGGGTTCTTCCAAAGCTTCCCTCTGTCTTCATGCATTTCAGAAGAGAGGAGATTGAAGAGCCCTTTTCCTGTGTTTGAGCTTGGGAGAAAAGCCATAGCTTTGTGGTAGAGAATTTGTTTGGCATGCAGGAGGTCCCAGGTTAATAATAAGAATAAGAATTTATTTATACCCCGCCCATCTGGCTGGGTTTCCCCAGCCACTCATGGAGGCTTCCAACAAAAGATTAAAAATACAGTAAAACATCAGTCATTAAAAATTTCCCTATTAAAAGCTTCAATCCCCGAGCTGGGAAAAACTATTTGTTGAAAGCTTGGAGAGATGCCGCCAGGCGCTGTAGTCCTGGAGTTCCCAGAGAGATGACAAACCCAGAACTACAGCTTATGGGAACTGACTGGTTGCCAGAACCCATTGCTTCCAGTTTCAGAGAAGTGGGAGCCAAACTCTAGCACCGTCACCTGTTGCGCTTGTTTGTGTGTGTTCTTTGACTGTGATAACAACAGCCAATTTTTCCTATCTAGTTCTCTCTGCGTAGTCCCCTACCAGACATTGCCAAGCAAGAGGAAGCTCATCTCATTGGCCTGAAATGCTTGGAAGACGAAGGCCTGGGATCTATCTGCATCCTGATGGTGCAGAATGGCCCCTGAGGGCCCTTTGAAACATGACGCAGCAGCACCATCTGATTGAGAGGACAATACTTTCGTGAGGTTTAGCTGTCCCAAGTGGCTCGTTGGAAGCAAATGGGAAGAGTCTATGGCCCGTAGCAAATGGGGTGTTAAAATATGTAGAGGATGCTTCAGGATCCCTCTTTTTAAGTGAAGGTTGCAAGACTCAGACAACAGAGACCTAAGGCTGCCGTACTAAACTGTCACCCTTGGCAGCATCAATGTGTCAAGAAATGGTGTTTGTTTCTTTGAAATGTGCTCCCATAAAACTGAGGTTAAATTTGAACACGGTGTGTTAAAACCGATGGGATTCCATCTGGGAAATCATTGAGTCCCTCGTTGCCTTTGGGGCTGGCGGCAAAGCAAAGTCATTACAATATAACGCTCAAATAGCATGTTTGGGAAGCCTCTGAGATGGGCAGAAATAACAATGGTAAAGGATGTTCCCTGGAAATTTAGCCACTGGCGTGAGCCTTACAACTGTGGCAGAGCATTCCAGACGCACATTTCACGTGTGAAATCCTAACCCTATCGATTCGGTGGAAATCAGCTTTGGAAAGGGCTTTGATCCAACGTCACCATCTGCTGATTTACAGAAGCTGTCCCAGTTTCTGATTTGATCCTGGAATGTCCCACTTTTCCTTAGGATGACCCTATCTTCATCAGGAAAAATGTTGGAAGAAGGAGAAGAAGAAGAGTTTGGATTTGATTTTTGTTGTTGTTCAGTCGTTCAGTCATGTCCGACTCTTGGTGACCCCATGGACCAGAGCACGCCAGGCACACCTATCCTTCACTGCCTCTCGCAGTTTGGCCAAACTCATGTTAGTAGCTTCGAGAACACTGTCCAACCATCTCGTCCTCTGTCGTCCCCTTCTCCTTGTGCCCTCAACCTTTCCCAACATCAGGGTCTTTTCTAGGGAGTCTTCTCTTCTCATGAGGTGGCCAAAGTACTGGAGCCTCAACTTCAGGATCTGTCCTTCTAGTGAGCACGCAGGGCTGATTTCTTTAAGGATGGATAGGTTTGATCTTCTTGCAGTCCATGGGACTCTCAAGAGTCTCCTCCAGCACCATCTCAAAGCGGCTAACAATCTCCTTTCCCTTCCTCCCCCACAACAAACACTCTGTGAAGTGAGTGGGGCTGAGAGACTTCAAAGAAGTGTGATTAGCCCAAGGTCACCCAGCAGCTGCATGTGGAGGAGCAGGGAAGCAAACCCGGTTCACCAGATTACAAGTCCACCGCTCTTAACCACTACACCACATTGGCTTACTCACCTTCATCATACATCATGTGTGGGAGACATTTGTCCCCCAAATGTTGCTGACCTACATCTAGTGGGAGTTGTAGTTCAGCAACACCTCAAGGACCAAAGATTCCCCACACCTGTTATAAGTGATCTGTAAAGGGTTCATCGAGTAAGTTTCAGAGGTGCGTACGGGAATTCATAAGCCCTGAGCAGCTCTCTCCCCTGCACTCTCCATCATAGTGCATCGCGCTACGAAACAGCACAGGAAAATAAGAACAAGCAAGATCCATTACAATAAATCTTTCTGGGTTTGTTTTTGAAAATCACCTTTAAATTGATGGATTGCGTCTTTTACCCAAAAAATAATAAGTCACAATTTTGGCAGGTGTGCCATAGATGACGTCTGGAATGACATTTGTGTTAACTTCCACTGGGTGGAGATCTGGGTGCCATTAGCATAAGATAAGAGTGTCATGCTAATCTGGTAGATTTATCGCGAGTGAACAGAGTGTTGACAATATGTAATGAATCTAAAGTCTGCTGCTTGCCACCAGTAGCACTCAGACAGGGATACTTCTGCATGGCTGATTGGTGTATATTATACCATCTGGACTGACCAGCTGGTTTCGAGTAATTATTGGAGACCATCTGGGAATGAAGTGAGCCCAGTGTATTTTGAACAGCGTTTTGATCACATGCAAGAGGATGGGTCAAGAGCAACCGGGATCTGTAGGTAAATAAATAATGGCACCTGGTTAAAAATGCAGGCCTTAGCAGGATATAATATTGTCATGAGCTCAGCATTAGAAGTATGTTCAACCCTGTGATCCTATCATTGTAAAGTGGGATTCTCTGGGGGTGGGAGGCAGACCCTCCAAGTGTCCCTATTTTCCAGGGACAGTCCCAGATTTACAGAATTTGATTCTTGAATGTCCTGCTTTTCCTTAGCCAGTGTGGTGTAGTGGTTAAGAGCGGGAGACTTGTAATCTGGTGAACCGGGTTCGCTTCCCTGCTCCTCCACATGCAGCTGCTGGGTGACCTTGGGCTAGTCACGCTTCTCTGAAGTCTCTCAGCCCCACTCACCTCACAGAGTGTTTGTTGTGGGGGAGGAAGGGAAAGGAGAATGTTAGCCGCTTTGAGACTCCTTCGGGTAGTGATAAAGCGGGATATCAAATCCAAATTATTCTTAGGATGTCCCTATTTTTACTGGAAAAATGTTGGAGGGTACGGAGTTATGCAACCCCCAAGCCAAGGAGATAAGTAACTATACAACCTTTAGAAGACATCTGAAGGGAGGTTTTTGTTTTTTTAATGTTTCATGTTTTATTATGTTGTTATATATGTTGGAGGCCGCCCAGAGTGGCTGGGACAACCCAGTAAGACGGGTGGGGTATTCATAATAAAATTGTTGTTATGGAATAGGTCACAGTGGTGGCTAACCTTGACACTCCAGATGTTTTGGAACTACAACTCCCATAATCCCTGACAACTGGTCCTGTTAGCTAGGGATGATGGGAGTTGTAGTTCCAAAACATCTGGAGTGTCAAGGTTAGCCATCACTGGAATAGGACGTCCCTACTTCCATTGGAGATATGTTGGAGGGTATGGGGAAGATTGGTTAACATGGTCAAACCAGTTTCTTTGTTAGGGAAAGAGCCTAGCCAGGTCTGCTTTGTAAACTAGGGCGGTGAGTCGTCACAGAAACGAAATAGCTGGATGCCGTTGTGGCATGCCTTTCTTCCCTTCTTCCTGGGCTGAAAATTGATACCATCAAAGTACCTGCGTGCAAAAGAACAACATAGACAGGCAGGACTGGCGCTTGAAAAGAACCTCTCTGTGCTGAATCCAAAGCTACAGTTTTAGTGGCACCCTTAGAAACCTAATGAGGATATGTTGATCCTGTGAGCTTTCCATTTTATGCTCAGCCTGTGTAACAGATAAATAAACCTTACATCAAAGTAATGTCACAGGAAGTTGCTTCGTTCAGAGTCGGATCGTTCGCGCGTTTAGCTCAGACACTGGCAGTGTCTCTTCAAGTTTCCAGGTAGGAGATCTCCCCAGCCCTTCCAGGAGATGCCAAGGATTGAACTTGGGACCTTCTACATGCCAAGCAACTGCTCTGCCTCTGAGCTACAGCCCTTAACATCTCTCCTTCCCCTGTTCTCCATCTTCTCGCAACAAGGTGACTAAACACTCTAGAAGCCTGCCTAATGTCCTGAGGTCGACAGGGTGCTAGTGATGACTCACACACACGGCTGCCTGCCGTTAACAGTGTATAAGTGCAGGGACATGAAATTACTTCTGTCAAACAGAGTCGTTTGGCAAGATACTGGTGGAAACATTATAGTTCCGGAAACAGACAAATTCCTCCTGGGGAAATTCTGACACCTGCTCTAACAGCTTAAGAAAAATCCGGTCAACTAGCAGGACGGAATGGGGTCACACAGCTCTGGCATGCTCCACTAAGTGTGACTTGCAATGAAAATGAATCTACCACAACTTTGGCGGAGAGTCTGTTGTATAAGTTATTACTAGTCAAATTGTTGTTGGCTTCCATTTGTCTTGGATGACAACGGAGGAGTGCAACTTTGGGAGTGAAGTCAAGCTGTTGGGAGGTTACAGTGCCAGCTGTGGCTGTGGAGACAATACAGCAGAGACTTGACATGAGTCAACAGTGTGATGCAGCAGCTAGAAAAGCCAATGCAATTCTGGGCTGCATAAATAGGAGTATAGCATCTAGATCAAGGGAAGTAATAGTACCACTGTATTCCGCTCTGGTCAGACCTCACCTGGAATACTGTGTCCAATTCTGGGCACCACAGTTCAAGAAGGATACTGACAAGCTGGAACGTGTCCAGAAGAGGGCAACCAAAATAGTCAAAGGCTTGGAAACGATGCCTTATGAGGAACGGCTTAGGGAGCTGGGTATGTTTAGCCTGGAGAAGAGAAGGTTAAGGGGTGATATGATAGCCATGTTCAAATATATAAAAGGATGTCATATAGAGGAGGGAGAAAGGTTGTTTTCTGCTGCTCCAGAGAAGCGGACACGGAGCAATGGATTCAAACTACAAGAAAGAAGATTCCACCTAAACATTAGAAAGAACTTCCTGACAGTAGGAGCTGTTCGACAGTGGAATTTGCTGCCAAGGAGTGTGGTGGAGGCTCCTTCTTTGGAGGTCTTTAAGCAGAGGCTTGACGGCCACCTGTCAGGAATGCTTTGATGGTGTTCCTGCTTGGCAGGGGGTTGGACTGGATGGCCCTTGTGGTCTCTTCCAACTCTATGATTCTATGATTCTATGTTTTGTTGCAGCTGGGGCAGATGAAGGCATCCAGTTGTCCTGCTGCAGATGCACCATAGCTTTTCTTCTCTCTGCGCTTCTCCCAGAGGTCATCCCTCCTCTGGTCACTTCTATGGATTCGTGACCTGACTTTCTCCACTCACTACAGTGGTACCTTGGTTCTCAAACGCCTTGGTACTCAAACAACTTGGAACCAAAACACTGCAAACCCAGAAGTAAGTGTTTCGGTTTGCGAACTTTTTCCGGAAGCCGAACGTGCTCTGTTTTGAGCGTTACGCTTCCGATTTGAGTGCCACACTTCCGTTTTCAGTGCCACACTTCCGTTTTGAGTGTTACGCTGAGGTCTGTCTCTTTTTGCTATTTATTTTGCGTTTTTGTTTTTGCGGCTTTTTTTTGTTTTGTTTTTGTGACTGTGTTGAACCCAGTTCAGCTACTGATTGATTGATTGATTGTGTGACTGCAGTACATTGATTATTGCTTTCATTTTATGGATCAATGGTCTCGTTAGATAGTAAAATTCATGTTAAACTGCTGTTTTAGGAGTTGTTTTTAAAAGTCTGGAACAGATTGATCCACTTTGCATTACGTTCTATGGGAAAGCGTGCCTTGGTTTTGGAACTCTTTGGTTTTGAAACTGACTTCCGGAACGGGTTAAGTTTGAGAACCAAGGTACCACTGTACAAGGGATTCCCACATGGCAGGGTTAATGTTGCCAGCCTGCACATCATGTTTTCAGACCACCAGATCTGATTATCTTTTAACTCTTTCTGTAAGAAAGAAAGAAAATCTGACATAAACTCAGTTGATATTAATAAAAATTGACATCGACGCAGCTGCTGAAATCTGGTTTATGCTGTGAACCTCTCCTTCCTAGGCTCAGGTTGTTTAGATGTGCAACTAAACCATGGGTAGGCAAACTAAGGCCCAGGGGTCGGATCCGGCCCAATCGCCTTCTCAATCTGGCCCGTGGAATCAGCGTGTTTTTACATGAGTGGAATGTGTCCTTTTATTTAAAATGCATCTCTGGGTTATTTGTGGGGCATAGGAATTCATTCATTTCTCCCCCCAAAAAATATATATAGTCCGGCCCCCCACAAGGTCTGAGAGACAGTGGACTGGCCCCCTGCTTAAAAAGTTTGCTGACTCCTGAACAAAACCATATATCATAAAGACACCACAATCTCAATTCCCAAAGGGAAACACGAACCCTGAGTAAGTGCCTAGAATCTCACACCACTTGGAGATTGGGGTGGCGTGCAACACGATCCATATTCTTTTATTTTTAAGCATCCAGCACCAAACTATTTTCATGCTCTTGAAATTCTCTTTGATGCCCCCTCCAAAGCACTTCGTTTCCACAAACAAAGCAGGTACGTGTGTGAAATATACTCAGAGTCGAGTGTGGATTTCATGCTCTTTATTCAGCTCATAGTAGCGAGGAATGAAAGTTCCCCCAGAACGTCTGCTTTATATACATTATTTACACAATGGGCCCCATGTGACTGGCAAATTCCAGGATACTCCTGTAGGCCAATCAAGTTGCGGATTCACTTCCACCTGGAGCTGGATTGGGTGGCTCCTGTGGACCAATCAGTCCTGTGGACTGCTGCGTTCTGGATCCTATTGTTCTAGGACCAATCAGACTGCTGCATTTTGGATCCTATTGTTCTAGGACCAATCAGACTGCTGCATTTTGGATCCTATTCAACTCAGTACGTAACAGTGTGGGAGCCATTTCGGCAAACAGCAAACCAGGAGAGGTGATTGCTTATGCAACCTCAAGGCTCAAATAACCATGAGGCTGTGTAATTGCAAGCAGGACTTGCATACCTGAAATCAGCCGGGGCTTCTGCAAAGCTGGGCGCTGTATGATGTTGAAGAAACTGCTGTGCAGATGGAACCAGCCAAAATTCCAGTTGGCAGCTGGATTTTCCAGGGAAATAAGTTGTGCAAATATCAGCAAACGAATCTGCAAAATGGAATTCCTCTTGTGGGCTTTACACAGGCCTGATTAAAACTGCAAATGTAGGAACTGGCAAGCTTTCATCTTAGTGGAAAAAAATATGGAGAACAAGACAGAGGGCTTCATTGGCAAAGCCTCCAGCATCTGGTATGTGCCAATTAAGACTTTAAAGATAGCTCAGCAGGTGTCTGAAACAGAACAATGTAAAGATTAAATATGCTGGCAAACCCAACTGTGTTTTATTGAGCTCCACATTCCCCCATCCTTCCTGTGTTTAGGCAGCTGACAACTACATCCGGTAGTTTTGCTTTGTCTTATTCCCTGGAAGTACTTTGGATTTCATAAATCATACAGTGAATCAGGGTAGGACTGTAGGTCCCTACTCAGCAGAATGAGCAAGAGGTGTCCCAAATGTAGCAAGGCTGCCTGGCCCCATTCTGAAGTGACATAAGAAGAAGAGAAAAAGAACAGTTTGGATTTGATATCCCGCTTTATCCTAGATACATGCAACCAAGTGGCTAAAGCTACAAAAACCATGATGCAGTGAGAGTGTAAGCAAAAAATACCTAGTGCATGATCATAAGAACATAAGAGCCTGCCAAAGTACGTAATACCAGCCCATCTAGTCCAGCATTTTGTTCTTACAAATATAGGAGGAGGAGGAGGAGGAGGAGGAGGAGGAGGAGGAGGAGGAGGAGAGTTTGGATTTGATATCCCGCTTTATCACTACCCGAAGGAGTCTCAAAACGGCTAACATTCTCCTTTCCCTTCCTCCCCCACAACAAACACTCTGTGAGGCGAGTAGGGCTGAGAGACTTCAAAGAAGTGTGACTAGCCCAAGGTCACCCAGCAGCTGCATGCAGAGGAGAGGAGACACGAACACGGTTCCCCAGATTACAAGTCCACTGCTCTTAACCACTACACCACACTGGCTCTCATTCATTAAAAGTCCAGAGCTTAAAACTGCACAACTATCAGTAAAATACAATCCAACATTCCTCAGATGAAAATAGAGACATTTCTCACTCCCCCCCCCACAACTGACCGTCCCTGACCCCCTCTTTTTTTATTTCCCCAGGGGAAAGCAGGGTGGAAGAAGGAAGTCTGGATGAGCCCGAAGTGAGGCCATTCCTCACTTTGTGCCATTGAGTTTGATGGGAAATAAGTTCAAATAACTTTCGCTGGAGAAATGCCCTTTGTTTTTGTGTTCTCATCTAAAACAACAACAACACTGACATTGGTTAAACAGTCTTTATAATCGAGGGCTCTTTTGGGGGCCAAAGGCAAGATGAATGGCTTTATAAATATAAATAAGCCGCGAAAAGTGCAAAGAAAATGGATGGTTTGTGAACCGCAAAGGAACGCTCCCCTATCTCCCTCCCTGCTTGCCCACTCATTCAGTTTTAATGCATTTTGTCCTGACTTATCAGTCCCTCCCTCCACCTTTTACCTCTTTCCCCAAATAAAAATGCAGGCAATCACAGCAAAAAGAGGTCTTTGTAGGGCAAGCTATTGAAATGCCATTATTGTCGGAGATAACCTTACAGCCTCGAACACAATGTGCCTGGCTAAATGGCTTGATTACATAAAAGGATTCGTGTTGACAAGCAGGAAAGCGGGGTGCGAATATAGCAGGCCAGTCGAGGGGGAAATGGGGCATATCTTGACAAATGGAAGCCTTCGAGATTGTCTGCCTCAACCCTCTAAATCATCTGGGGCAGAGTCCTTTAGAATGAGCAGAGGAATATCGGAAGTATTGGGGGCAGGTGGGGAATCTGTGACTCTTTTCACAGCTAGCAAGAAGAATACAGAATCACCTTGTTGGGGGGACAGCATCTAAGATAGACTGCCTCTGATTTTGGAGGGTTCATTTAGTTGTCTTGGAATGTAGCTGTTGATATAGACTTCTCTTCCATAGGAGGAGAAGGACAATTAGACAATTTGTTGTTGTTGTTTAGTCATTTAGTCATGTCCAACTCCATGGACCAGAGCACGCCAGGCACTCCTGTCTTCCACCGCCTCCTGCAGTTTGGGCAAACTCATGTTAGTAGCTTCGAAAACACTGTCCAACCATCTCGTCTTCTGTCGTCCCCTTCTCCTTGTGCCCTCAATCTTTCCCAACATCGGGGAGTCTTCTCTTCTCATGAGGTGGCCAAGGTATTGGAGCCTCAGCTTCAGGATCTGTCCTTCCAGTGAGCACTCAGGGCTGATTTCCTTCAGAATGGATAGGTTTGATATTCTTGCAGTCCATGGGACTCTCAAGAGTCGCCTCCAGCATCATAATTCAAAGGCATCAATTCTTAGAACTTGTCTAATTATTCCTTTTAAAAGCATCAAAGCAACATCTTAGGATATGACATAAGGGGAGTGTGCTAGATGTCAAGGAGCTGTCAGGGGCATGCAGGTCATCCTCAGGTCAAGAAAGAACTTGACACACAGAATGCAATTAGCTTTTATAACAACACAGCAGAGTCTCACCTAGCTGAAGACATTGCTGGTACTGACCACTGGTGACACCTTCCCCCTCTAGCCTCTCACTCCAGATCCCCCCCCCACCGCAGATGTAGACTGCGGTGAGGGGGTGGACTTCTCCTCTGGGCCTGCCTGGCCCATTGCTCAGCAATATGCAGGACTCTCCTCAAGCGGTGTCAGGAGATCCAGCAGGGCTGAGACTATCTAGCTGCTGGGCAGCAGGGGCAACCTCTGACTCATCTCTGTCCGAGTCTGCACTCACACTGAGACTCTCAGCACCCAGCCATGTCCTGGAAGGGCCTCCTTCTTCTGACCCCCCTCCCTTGATCACTCAAGCCTCCTGCATCTAGCATCTCCCAGCTGGTCCCTTCCGCAGACTGGTCCCCCGTGTCCCACCACCACTGTCCCGGGTCTAAGTCATCATCTTCTGTGTCATCCCTGGTCAGGCGGCACCCACCACTCTTCCTCATCCAGCCAGTCGCTGACACTAGAGCAGGCCAGTGGCCCATCTAGCCCAGCATCTTGTGGTCAACCAGCAGATGCCTCCATGGAAAACAATCAAACAGGACCTTGAACACTTCCACTGCCTGTGGTTTCAAGAAACCAGCATTCAGAAGCATTCATGCATCTGGACATAGAGGCGGAGAATAGCCATCAAGCAGGGGCGTAGCAAGGGGGGCGGGGGTGGGTCGCCCCGGGTTCCACCCCAGAGATTATTTTTTTTAAATTTTAACTTCATTGAAAAAAAAGATAATAGACACACACACACAAACCCCCCACACCTCACAAAGTGGCACCATCAGAGGGGGATGACACTTTTTAATTTTTTTAATTTTTTTAATTTTTATCATTTTTTATTATTATTTTTTATTTTAACTTTATTGGGAAAAAAAGAGATAATAGACACACACACACAAAACCCCCACACCTCACAAAGTGGCACCATCAGAGGGGGATGACACTTTTTATTTTTTTTTATTTTTTTATTTTTTTACATTTTTATTATTATTATTATTATTTAACTTTATTGGGGAAAAAGAGATAATACACACACACACACACACACACACACAAAACCCCCCACACCTTGCAAAGTGGCACCATCAGAGGGGGGTGACACTTTTTAAATTTTTTTAATTTTTTTAAAATTAAAGTGGTGGGGGGTGACAAAAAAAATCCCCCCCCGGGTACCACCTGGGCTTGCTACGCCTCTGCCATCAAGCCAACGAAAACCTTATCCTCCATGAATTATCCACAAGGGCTCAGATGATGCCCTGAGATAGCATCATCACTAGAGATAGCTTTAGACACTTACTGTTCAAAATAAGAAGAAATGAGGAGAATGGAACGTGAAGGAAAGGAAAGGCTTTCCATGTTTTTCCACAGCGCCCACTCAAACCACCACCCCACGTCTCTGATTGCTTTCTCTTTCTTCCTCTCACCCTGTTGTCTCATCTGCTTCCGAAGATGCTCTGTTTTCATTTGAGTCGGAATGGCTTCCAGGTGTAATTTCACCACTTCCCTGGCTGCGTAATGAAAATTAAAAGACCCCCGCAGAACCCCTGCTGAGGCAGCGCAATCAATAAGCGGAGCAAATACCGATCAGAAAACCTTGCATGCTGCCGCCATCAGGCACATGCGTCCGTGCGCGCGCACATGTAAACGCCAAGATGGCTCGCTTTGTCAGGAACACAGTTCAGCAAGAAGCCCTCACCTAAATCCAGCTCCACTTCCGTTTATTGGAGGAATCACAGCTCAGTAGTTGAGTGAAAATTCAGGTTCAGATTCTGGTATCTCCGGTTCAAAGGGGGCCAGGTAACAGGTGATGGGAAAGGCGTCTTTCTGCGTGAGATCTTCGGACAATACTAGACTACCTGGTAAAACTACTCAGTGTGGGAGAGCACAATAATAAGAGCAACAACGTCAGGTTTTGTATTAATGAGAAATTTCAGGAAGCCTATTGAGAAGATCCATTTAAAAAGCAACTGTACCAAAATGAATTATTGGGAAAATAAGAAATATTTTGCAGGGGAAGGGGTGCCAAATTTTGTCCTCACTCAGGGTGCCATATTATTACCAAAGTCAGCCCCTGGTTATACTGAGTCTGACCATTTTATGTAACTTGGTATTCTTCTAGTCAACTTGTCGGTGGTGCTGTCTTTCAAACACACGCACAAATCATGCAAAAACCAGTAAACATCCAAAACTTATCCCAAAACAAAGGGTATAGGGTGGGGGTGGGTGGGTGGGGGTGTAAAGATATACAGTCGTACCTCTGGATACGTTTGCTTCATGTTGCGTTCGTCACGGGTTACAAACACGCTGAACCCAGAAGTAACGGAACAGGTTACTTCCGGGTTCGGTGATTTGCACATGTGCAGATGCGCAAAATGATGTCACACGCATGCGCAGAAGCGCCGGATTGCACTACGCACATGCTCAGACGCGACGCTTCATGTTACGTGTTGCTCATGTTGCGAACAGGGCTCCGGAACGGATCCTGTTCGCAACCAGAGGGTACCACTGTACAGACACACCCACCGCCACCCCACCCCATCACAGCAACCAGAAGCTTTGGCAAAACACTGACAGCAAAACATCATCTCCGCTCAACACACACCTTGGGAGAGAAAGTCTTTACCTGGAGCAAAAATGGTGTCCGCAGAAGTACCAGGCAGACCTCTTTGGTGAGAGAATTCCACCAATGGGCAGCCACAGCTCATTCGGCCATATTCCCTTGCCATCCACCTCTAAGCCTCCTTTAGACAAGGGACCCAGACAATAGCCTCAGAAGCAGTCCCAATGGTCTGGAGAAGTTGGCTTTGGGAGATGAACTCCAGACGATTTTGAAGTCCTGAGCTTTTTAGGTCAAAACTACCATGGGCTTGGATCTAGATTGGACTTCACCTGTATCTTTCTTGATGTACGTCAAAGAGAGGCACTGTCACCCAACTTCCAGCTATTGTCTGTCTCCATCTCTAATATGTTTGTAGGTAAATGAAAATTTGAATTTCTGCCCTTTTATTGTGTTTTTAAAAGTGGTTATTTTAATTAATATTATTAAATTCATTTGATTGCTGTCGGAAAATTTCGTTCTAAGACAGAGAGAGTTTGGGTAATGGAAAGCAGATTGCCTTCCTTTCTATTGCCTCCACCACACTTTGCATTCCCCTGGGAAGGATGAATGCCTCTCCGTGCAGCTTGTTTTGATCATTACTAGTAGACTAATAAATAACTTTCATTGCCTCTTTCTCCAGACCAGCAAAAACAGGAGAAAACACACAGCTTCCTAAGATGTGTGCTGTAGGGAAATTATCTGCCGTAGTATAAATATGTATGCTTTTTTATAAGAAGCACACACACACACACACACACACACACACAATTTAGTTGTCAATATTTTTATATGTGCACACAAGCTTATATGAGTCCTTGCTTCTAAAAACCTGCCATTGCTTATTATTTCTCACAGATTATCGACATATTTCCACAAGGCTGAATAGATACTGTGAGCTCTGATTACATTTGTCACCCGCCATTTTTTTTGCTTCGTTTCCTTACACGATTTAATTCGTGCATTTGGAAAGTTGTCGGGTCGATTTCCAGAGCTCTGTTGATTCTTCCCGGGAGGGCAGCTGAGATTCTCCCCCCCCCCAAGCCCCCATAAGCCAGCAGAAGTTTCCCTAAACAAGGTAGGGGTGGGTGCTTTCGACGGCTGCGTATTTATTTAGATTCACTTATTAGTGAAAAAGAAGAAGAGTTTGGATTTGATATCCCACTTTATCACTACCCGAAGGAGTCTCAAAGCGGCTAACATTCTCCTTTCCCTTCCTCCCCCACAACAAACACTCTGTGAGGTGAGTGGGGCTGAGAGACTTCAGAGAAGTGTGACTACCCTGTTTCCCCTATTTTAAGACGTAGTCATAAAATAAGCCATAGCAGGATTTTTTCGCATTTGCGAAATATAAGCCATACCCCGAAAATAAGCCATAGTGATAGGCGCAGTTCCGGAGGGAGCCAAGGAAAACGCGGGGCTGGGCTTACGTAATAAAAATAAGACATCCCCTCAAAATAAGCCATAGTGCGTTTTCTTGAGGGGAAAAAATATATAAGACAGTGTCTTAAAATAGGGGAAACACGGTAGCCCAAGGTCACCCAGCAGCTGCATGTGGAGGAGCGGAGGAGCGAACCCAGTTCACCAGATTACAAGTCTACTGCTCTTAACCACTACACCACACTGGCTCTAGTGAAATTATTTGATACTTTGCCATTGTTTGGGGGGGGGCAAACAAATAAGAAGGCATGCTCTGGTTAAAGTTAGGCAACATCCGAGTCTCTTTGATTTCACACTTCTCGCCCTCCCCATTTTATCCTGCTAACAACAACCCTGTGAGGTAGGTTAGGCCACCCTGTGAGTTTCATGGTTGCATGGGCATCCAAGACCCTGACCGCTTCACCAGGCATATCGGGAATCTAAAAATTTCATAGATCTGTGCATCCATTAATACGTCCTGTATTTTGAACATGCAGAGAGGCCTCTACGGAAGTATGGAAGTAGTTGGCATCCCAGTGTTTACTTCTGCTCACTGTAATTGCGGTTGGGGGATCTATTCAGGCTGTTTGATCCCCAAAGACTTCTTATTTCTGCTCTGTTCACTTGCTATTGGCCTTCGCCGCTTCATCCTAAAAGGCTCATCCATGCCCTATCAAAGTCAATGGCGGACATCCCATTGATTTTAACGGGCACAAATGGCGCTCTAAATCTTTTCGATTGCAAAGTCCCCAGTGCATCCACTGCTGGGAGGCAGGGGAGTATTAGAACATTACCCCCTCCCCCCCAAAAAAGCCACAGAAATAAATGGGCTTCCTTGCACTGCATAGCAAATGTTAGAATTACAATGGGCGGTGTCTGCAGACAGGCAGCGATAGAGCACGTGCTTTTGCATATTGGAAGTACCAGGTTCAATCCCCGTTTTCTCTCAGTAGGGATGGAGAGACTCCTCTCTGAAATCCCAGGGAGCTGCTGCCAGTCAGTGTAGACAATGCTGAGCTACATGGACTGTCCAGTATATGAGGCAGCTGCCTACATATTCCCCAAAGTGTCAGTTTCGTTTTCTCCCAGTTTCTCAGTTTGCTAATCTTGAAGCCAGTACTCCACATTTTCACATCACTCTTTAATCCATCTTTTAGCATGGCAGCATCCGCACTTGGGAACTCTCCGCCTATTGAGAGCAGGCAGGTATCTTCACTGTACTATTTTTGGCACCAGCTAAATACATTTTGTTTGTTTGTTTGTTTGTTTGTTTAGGCAAGCCCATCCAGACATGTAAAGGCTGTCACATGTTTTCATCTGGTTTTAGCTTATTGCTGCCCGCCTTTGCTTTCACATCCTTTTCGCATCCTCTACTTCTGAGATAGTTGGCAATCTTCTCTTCCCCCTCCCTCAATACCGTGTTTCCCCTATTTTAAGACACCGTCTTATTTTTTTTTTTTCCTCAAGAAAACGCACTATGGCTTATTTTGAGGGGGTGTCTTATTTTTATTACGTAAGCATGCCTTGGCAAGACCACGCTTGAGTTCTGGGGCTGCGAAGGACAGGATGGGCACGGAGCTCTTTGTTTGCTTGCTGGCAGCGGGGGGAGAATCCAAGCTGAGCTTTGAGGAAATGGGCACCAGAGAGACCCGCTTTCGCTGGGCACTCTCTCCTTCTCCTCCTCCGCCGCCTTCCCTCCTCGAAACTCGACAGAAGCCTTGTTTTCCAAGGGGCCTCTTGGGTGACGCGTGGGGCGGCTCGGGGGATTTCGTCTTGGCGGCGAGCAGGGAAAGCCTGTGCCGCCTTCCCTCTCCGCCACGGCAGCCGCCCCGTGCGCTCTGCGCTGAGCGGAGTTGGGCGAGTGCGCGGGCGAAGAGACCTTCGGAGTGCCTTTGTCGCGCCCGCTGCCCCTTCCTGCGTGCCCTGCTCTGCCGAGTTCCTGAGCGCTGCTTCTGGGGTTGACTGGTTTTGGTGGCGGGACTGGACGCCCCGCCTTTTCCTTCGCGCCCTCCAGAACTGCGCCTATCACTATGGCTTATTTTCGGGGTATGGCTTATATTTCGCAAATGCGAAAAAATCCTGCTATGGCTTATTTTATGACTATGTCTTAAAATAGGGGAAACAGGGTATCTCTTGAAGCTTTGAACTAAAATGAAGCATTGGATTGTATAGAGCAGCCATGCTAAAAAGGCCATTTTTGAGCATATTGGTTGTTAAAACAAAGACAACCTCTTTGTCTCAGTTTGGTGGGAATTCATTGAAAACATTAAAAAAGAAAATTTACATTTGTCTCCTCCACAAGTCTCAAGAAATTTGGGATAAGTAGCATCTAACTGATTGGGGAGGGGGAATACTTGATGTAATATGGAGCCTTTTATTCTTGGTATTCATTGTTTCAGTGACGGGTTTATGCTGGTAATGTGTACCACACCTAGCATTCTCTCATTTCTTATGAAGGTACTCTCCATTTACCTGTCTGTATCTTATTGCAAATATCTGGATGAGTAGCTTTATAATTTATCCTTGTGAATGTAGCATCCCATGCCAGCCTTGGGTTGGGTTGGATTATTTTGTATGTGTTTCTCTCATGAAGTTTTGTTTTGTTATTGGGGCTATATGGATAAAATTTAATAAAAAAAATACTTTCCCCCCCCAAAAAAAACACTTGCTTTTACCAATAATTTAATTCTTTTATTCTTTTTGTAAATCTCTTGGAAGGCTTTATTACAATCAAGCAGTTTGCAAAATAAGTAAGTTGTATGCTATTGTTCACTGAAATGTCCATTTCATGCACATTTTATCCTAGTGTGTTCGGTTTTGTACATGTTACTTGCATGCCAAGGCAACCGAGCCCCGAAGTTCCCAGGAGAACAATAAATCATACTGACACAGAATATTTGGTTTATGGGTTCAAATAAGCTACAACGTTTTTGGTAACAGATGTGGGCAAACTCGTGTTAGTAGCTTCGAGAACACTGCCCAACCATCTCGTTTTCTGTGTCCCCTTCTCCTTATGCCCTCAATCTTTCCCAACATCAGGGTCTTTTCCAGGGAGTCTTCTCTTCTCGTGAAGTGGCCAAGGTATTGCAGTCTCAGCTTCAGGATCTGTCCTTCTAGTGAGCACTCAGGGCTGATTTCCTTCAGAATGGATAGGTTTGATCTTCTTGCAGTTCATGGGACTCTCAAAAGTCTCCTCCAGCACCATAATTCAAAAGCATCAATTCTTCGGCGATCAGCCTTCTTTATGGTCCAGCTCTCACTTCCTTATATCACTACTGGGGAAACCATAGATTTAACTATACGGACCTTTGTCGGCAAGGTGATGTCTCTGCTTTGAAGGGTGGTATATAACAGCAACAATAGCAATTCCTGAAGCCTGTTCTTCCTTACCCTGCAGGTTTTCCAATAGCACTTTGGTTCTATTTATAAATGAGTTCTGAAAAGCTGTAGCATGTGCCCAGCATGTCTCAAATACTCTTCCAGCTACAGATAGACAAAGTCATAGCTGCAGATGCAAGCTATGATTTGTATTGTTCCAATGCTCAGCCGCAGGTCTTCGGGGCGAAGACGACGTTCAGCTTTTTAAAAGAGCTTGCTTTGTGCCTCCACATCACACTGAAGTCAACGGCACCTTTCCGACTGATCTGACTCCCTGAGGAATTGCTCTCATCTATGGGGCTGGGGAGTGATATCGTTGAGGTTTAGCGTGAGAATCACAAAAGGATCTGGGGGGAAACGGGAAGAGTAGAGTATTTAACCAGGAGGTTTGCTCCATAAAGAGGAGATTCTACTTGTTTATCTTTTTTAAACAAAAAACAAAAAACCAAGTTGTGAATGCTTTTTTGAAAACTGGCTGGTCAATGCAAGGCGTCTGTAGAGGGAAGTTTTGGATGAAAAGGGTTACCCCAATGGAAGATGCACTTTCCACAAAAAGAACATCTGTTGCAACAGACTGCTTTCGATGAATTGTACTTTTCAGATATATATACTGTATATCTCTGAGGGTTAAACACACCCGTGCTCAGATCCTGATTCAGATTGTAGTGGCTGGGGGACGACGACATGCTTGCTATTTGTAAACCAACAAACCCTCTGCGCTTAAGGTTAGAGCGAAATAAAGGACAGAACATATAAAGGTACATAAAGGTGGTGTCTCCCCTTTGCCTTAACAGTCAGCTGGATATTTACAATCTTTATTACATATGTACAAGAAACAGCTACAGTTCAGGATTACGCGTCCGAACCCATTGAGTCAGATTCGGGGAGTGGCTTCCTTCGATTCCCGCGCCAACAAAGTAGGCGTGGGAACCGCGCAAGACGTCTTTGATCCTTACGTTTCATTTCCCTCCTTGTCTGTGCTGATTTGAAAGCCCCCTCCCTTCCAGAGTCTGAGCTCCATTCCCGAGCCTCTGGGCGGTTGAAGGGCTCTGCAGCATCCCTGAGCCCTTCCTCCTCCTGGCTAATCTCCGCCCACTCTTCCATTTCCTCTGTCTCTGGGCGGTTGAAGGGCTCCACGGCATCCTTGAGCCCCTGCTCCACCTCTTCTGTCACTTGCTCCTCAAATTCTCCCTGACAAAGGTAGAGAGCTACATAAACTAGGAGAGAAGCAAGTTCAGTCCATCTCGGAAGGTGGTCAACTCTCCTTCACTGGAGGTTTTTAAGCAGAGGTTGGGTGGCTATCAGAGATAGTTTAGCTGTACAGTGGGACCTCGACTTACGAAGATAATGTGTTCCGACGTGATTTTCGTTAGTCGAAAACATTCGTAAGTCGAATCCCCATAGGAATGCATTGAGCGAAAAAAATTCGTAAGTCGAAAAAATCCTATTCAAAAATTCGTAAGTCAAAAAAATCCTATTAAAGCGGCCGCGACTTCCTTTCGGAAGTCGAAAAATTCGGTTGCGGCGGCCATTTTTTTCTTCCGGAAGTCATTCGTAACTCGAAAAATACGTAAGTCGAGTTGCTCGTAAGTCGAGGTACCACTGTAATTCCTGTATTGCAGGGGGTTGCACTAGATTGCCCTTGAGGTCTCTTCCAACTCTACATTTCTATGATTCTATATTTTAGGTTCCTGTTACAGACGTAACTTGGAAGTCAAACGGAATCCGTTCCGGAAGTCCGTTTGACTTCCGAAAAGTTCAGAGATCTAGGCGGGGCTTCCGATTGGTTCCTGGTTGTGCAGGCGCACCGGAAACAATAACAGAAGCCATGTCAGACATTCAGCTTCCCCAAAACATTCGAAAACCAGAACACTCACTTCCGGTTTTCAATCGTTCGGGAGCTGAAAGGTTCGACTCCCAAGGCGTCCGGGAGCCAAGGTACGACTGTATTCATGTTGCTTTATGTCTGACTTCCTTCTGTGATGTTTTGTTCTGCGTTGTTTTACTTGATGCTTTAATGTAGCTTGTAAACCGCTTTGAGATTTTATCTTAAAAATATAAAGTGGCATAGAAATGAAATTAATAATAATAATAATTTCATGATAGAAGAGTAGTCAGGAATAGAGGGACATGTCAGAGCGCAAAAAGATCCTTGTTGCGCAAACAAGGCTCAACTGGAACAAGAAGTTTGCTTATACATCTTCCTGCCCAGTAAGAGCCAATGGTCAGTCTGGGTGGGCGGAGTCAGTCCAGGAGCTGAAGGTCCTCCACACAAAAAAGGCTACCCCTTGCAGTTCAGTGACTCCCCACAGATCCAGTCAGATCCAGTCAGTGGGGAGCACGCAGCAAATTGTTGAAACCCTTGCAATGTGGAGCCTGTTAGGAAATTCCATTCCACCTTAAGTTGCAGACATGGAGCTGTTGAGTGTCACATGTCTGTTTACACACCAGCACAGATTGCTGGGAACTTCCGCCTCTCGGATCAAGCCCAGAATGGTGTTTGGCTTTTCCAGCGGGCCAAAACAGGCCTAACCCTTTGCTAGATTTCTGGCTGCCAGTTACAGCCAGCCGACAGAGTTGAAGAACTTCAATACACACAACCTCATGAACATGGTGACATGTGGCCCGTTTTATTACAGTTTATTACAGCTTCCGCGAATTGAGTTTCTGTGGCTTCTGTCACAATCACTCGCCTCCCAGCTACAGAGAATCCCAACATCGTGTAAGATGGTAGATGGCATCGCTGAAACAGTCTGCTGCTCCTGACAACCCCCTTCAGCAATAACACAATAAAGCTCAGCTCTTCAATTGTGCAACAAACAAAAATGGACAATTACAATTATAAAAAAAAAACTGTCTTAGGCCTGCTAATAAGGCTTTCAAGCAACTGTATACCTTTAATTCAAGTGACAAGGTCTTGGCGGTTGCTAAGAAACAGGCGCCTATCTATAATTGCCGTTTATCCAGGCACCAATGTCTTGTCACAACCAAAGAAAAGTTTCCTTAGGAACACAGCCCAGCCATCCTCTATTATCCAACTCGGAAATTATATCCTAATCATGGATTGGATGAAAGATAATACAAATGGCTAGCTCTCAGTCCTCTGACCTTATCTGCAGACCCTCCAAGTGTCCCTGTTTTCCAGGGACGTCTCTGATTTAAAGAAGCCATCCCGGTTTCTCAGTTGATCCCAGAATGTCTCACTTTTTCTTAGGACAGTGGTGGCTAACCTTGGCACTCCAGATGTTTTGGAACTACAACTCCCATCATCCTTAGCTAACAGGACCAGTGGTCAGGGATGATGGGAGTTGTAGTCCCAAAACATCTGGAGTGTCAAGGTTAGCCACCACTGTCTTAGGATGTCCCTATTTTCATTGGAGAAATGTTGGAGGGTATGGAGTTATCCAACCTCCGAGCCGTCTGAAGGCAGCCTTGCATAGGGAAGTCTTTTTAATATTTAATGTTTTATTATGTTTTAATATATTTTAGAAGCTGCCCAGAGTGGCTGGAGCAACCCAATAAAATAAATAAAAATAAAAAGAGTATAAATAGTAAAAATTATAATTATGGAATGGGACGTCCCTATTTTCATCGGATAAATGTTGGAGAGTATGGAAGTGAGAGCTGGACCATAAAGAAGGCTGATCGCTGAAGAGTTGATGCTTTTGAATTATGGTGCTGGAAGAGACTCTTGAGAGTCCCATAGACTGCAAGAAGATCAAACCTATCCATTCTTAAAGAAATCAGCCCTGAGTGCTCACTGGAAGGACAGATCCTGAAGCTGAGGCTCCAATACTTTGGGCCACCTCATGAGAAGAGAAGACTCCCTGGAAAAGATCCTGATATTGGGAAAGATTGAGGGCACAAGGAGAATGGGACAACAGAGGACGAGATGGTTGGACAGTGTTCTCGAAGCTACCAACATGAGTCTGACCAAACTGCGGGAGGCAGCGGAAGACAGGAGTGCCTGGTGTGCTCTGGTCCATGGAGTCACGAAGAGTCGGACACGACTAAACAACTAAACAGCAACAAGAAGGTGTGCCAAAAATGTCAATTTTTTTGTAGGGCCTGGTGCAATGTGAAGGATAGATATGGGCTTGATCCATGTATTGTGGTTCAGTTCCCTGTGGCTAGAATGTAATCACTTCCACTTCCAATTGTGACATGTATATGTATTTTAATATTTGTTGGAAGCCGCCTAGAGTGGCTGGGGAGACCCGGCCAGATGGGCGGGGTAAAAATAATAAATTATTATTATTATTATTCCACAGTACCCTTTACTTATTTATTTATTTATTTATTTATTAAATTTATATCTCACCTTTTTTTCCCCAAGGAGCTCAAGGTGGCATGCACAATTCTTCCCTCCCTCTCCACTTTATCCTCACAAAAACATCTCAAAAAAAGGAACTGAAGATAGGTTTTTTCCAAGGAGCTCCAATACAAAATGGAGGCTGCACACAGAACATATATTTATAGCAGTGTTTCTCAACCAGTGTGCCTCCAGATGTTTTGGGACTACAACTCCCATCATCCCTCGCTAGCAATACCAGTGGTCAGGGATGATGGGAATTGTAGTCCCAAAACATCTGGAGGCACACTGGTTGGGAAACACTGATTTATAGTGCATGCCTTCCCCCAAAGGATCCTGGGAACTGTGGTTTACTCTCCACAGAGGTACAATCCCCAGCACCCTTTAAAAAAACTACAGTTCACAGAATCCTTTGGGGGAAACCATGTGCTTTAAATGTGTGCTGTGTATGTAGCTGAACAGCTGAAGCAGATATTTTTTTTCATCCAGCTGGAAAAGGTTGTTGAAATGAAAATGTCTTCAATTGTTTCCAAAAGGTACAGGTAGGCTGCACCTGTCATATCTCAACAGGAAGGCTGTTCCACAGAACAGTTAAAATAAAACATTCATTTATTTTTATAAGATTTCAGTATACCTGAAGGAGCGTCTCACTCCCATCGTTCAGCCCAGACACTGAGATCCAGCTCTGAGGGCCTTCTGGCAGTTCCCTCGTGGCGAGAAGTGAGGTTGCAGTGAACCAGGCAGAGGGCCTTCTCGGTAGTGGCACCTGCCCTGTGGAACACCCTCCCACCAGATGTCAAAGGAATAAACAACTATCTGGCATTTAGAAAACATCTGAAGGCAGTCCTGTTTAGGGAAGTTTTTAATAACTGATGTTTTAATGTATTTTTAATCTTTTGTTGGAAGCCGCCCAGAGTAATTATTATTATTATTATTATTATTATTATTATTATTATTATTATTATTATTATTATCTTACCTGCCCTTCACCAAAGGTTCCCAGACTGGGTGGCAACAACACAACTGCAAATTAATTTCTAATTGTACCAACAGAATTGCTAGATAGATAGATTGCATAGCCTCCAATATTTCTCTGGTGAAAATAGGGATCCCCCTTTCCATACTGATAATGTTACTATTTATACCCCACACATCTTATTGGGTTGCCCCAGCCACTCTGGGCAGCTTCAAACATATATAAAAACAAAATAAAACATTGAACTTTTTTAAAAAAAAATACCTTCCCTATACAGAATTGCCTTCAGACATTCTAAAAGCAAAGCTGTTACATTCTGAATGAAATGTATAAGCATTCTGAATGAAACTGAACAGAGTCCATCACAAGGGATAATATTTCTCAGTCGATAGTATTCCAGGAAGGCAGTGTAGATTGGAAGACTATTGAGGCATTCTGTAACTAGACTGTTAGAGAATCCTAGCGATCTGCAGTTGCTGCTTCCCATGGAGAAAATACACATAACTTTTCTGAGGATAAAACGAGTGAAAATCAAGTATCTTTTATCGAGGTCGTGTGTGCCCTTTACTGACCTTCATACTTTCCCCCTTTTTTAAAAAATCCAAACACTGACAGATTGTGAGCCAAGATGCAACACTGACAGATAGTCATTTCTCATTTGTGAAAAAATGCCCCAAAGCTGGTGGTTTTCTCATTACCCCACCAGACAGGAAATAATACGGACTTTTTTTATTGCTCATCATAGATGCTAGAAATTGGAGCATTGCACACATCCATTGCCAATGCTGCTGCCTTCATAGCATAACAAAATGTTTTCTTCTGCTTAACGCTGCCCAGATTCCAATGACCCAAATAATTGGTTGGAGGGGCGGGGAGAGAGAGAAAGAGAGAGCTTTGCTGCCTACATTTGGTTAATGTCACAAATCATTTTGATTAAGATCATCCGACATGTTATCCAGCCTGAGCAATGATCAGCAAAAGGGATACAGCCAACATATTTAAAAGCTGCAAGTGACTTTCTGTTTAATTCTAACATTTATAGGTTTTTACACTTACAATACTTTGGCCACCTCATGAGAAGAGAAGACTCACTGGAAAAGACCCTGATGTTGGGAAAGATGGAGGGCACAAGGAGAAGGGGACGACAGAGGACGAGATGGTTGGACAGTGTTCTCGAAGCTACCAACATGAGTCTGACCAAACTGCGGGGGGCAGCGGAAGACAGGAGTGCCTGGCGTGCTCTGGTCCATGGGGTCACGAAGAGTCGGACACGACTAAACAACAACAACAACACTTACGTATATCCCACCTTTCCTCTAAGGAGCTCAAAGTGGGGCCCGGAACCCCATTAGCTAGCCTAGACATGGTGGAGGACCTTGTCCTATCACTAGTACTGAAATATAATTCCATCCAGACGCATTACTATTTCTGCATCATGTCTCTGTCTCCCATGCGCTAGAGCTACCCAGTTAGCAGAAAAGGAGAGCTTTTCAGCCACTGTAGGCTCCAAAGTGAGGCATTTAGGAACCCCGAACACAGAGAGCACTTGGGCTTCAAGAGAATGGTGTGCATGTTCCGCTGCGCAGAATGAAAAGTCCCAGAAAACGCAACCAAAGTCCCTCTGAAAGTAGATAGGGGAGCATTTGCCCATGTAGGCGCAATGAAAACGGTCGATCTAGCAGAAAGGCAGCCCATGGAAATCTGCATTCATGGTGGTTGTTGTTGTTTGAATTTATATACTGCCCAATACCCAGGGGTCACAGAATAAAATCAAGATATAAAACTGTGAAACAAAGATCTATCTATATATATATCTATCTATCTATTTGCCTTAAATGACTTCGGAGGGTGGTAGATCACTGTCAGTTTCTGATACTGGACAGTAGGCCACAGCCTACTTGAAGTTGGACACGCCTGGTCTAGAGCAATGGCAACTTTGTTTGTTTGTTTGTTTGTTTGTTTGTTTTGCCGCCCTATACCCGGAGGTCTCAGGGCGGTTCACAGTATACAATCAAGATATAAAACCACAAAATACATAATAAAAATGAAAGCAACAAACCAATAGCCCCCCGCCGCCGCCCACACAAACATTTTAAAAGGGCATCAATGTAAATCAGATCAACCAAAAGCCTGGTTAAAAAGGAACGTTTTGCCCGGTGCCTGAAGGTGTATATTGAAGGCGCCAGGAGAATGTCCCTGGGGAGAGCATTCCACAGACGGGGTGCCACTGCAGAGAAGGCCCTGTTCTCGTGTTGCCCCCCTCCTCTCGAGGGGGAGGCACACGAAGGAGGGCTTCAGAGGATGATCTCAGGGTCCGGGCAGCTTCATATGAAATGCGTCCCCAATTATTTTTATGGTATAGTTGCAAGATTATTATATAATTTTAGGAGGGGTGTGGCAGTGAGCAGCAGCGAGATGAGGCTGTGACTCTCAGGAAGGGACCCTGCACTTCTGGATTTGCCTCTACGCTGCTGTTCAAAGCTGCTTACTGAGATGGCCTGGGGGTGAGGGCTGCACAGGAGGGGTGCACAGGAGCAGCCGTGGACCCAGACCGGGGCTTCCCTGGTGGCACCTGAACAGTCCCAACTGCACCACTGCCTTGCTCCCACTCCGTCCCAGTAGGAACATGCTGGGAGACGAGATATTGGCCCCACTGCACTGCCCTAATACAGTGTCTGTTCCTAAGCACATCTCCCTTCCTCTGGGGCCATTGCCCTTATTGGCTGGGGCTGCTGATCCATTCGAAAGTCCACACATTCCCAGTCCCTGAAATAAACCTTGTTTACACCCAACTAAGTCTTTGGGTCATTTGTATTCAGAGCCCTTGGCGGCAGCGCATGAGCTGGTCTCTCTCTCTCTCTCTCCCTTGCTCCCATTTTGCAATGTCAACCGTAGTGTGTATATATATATCCTATTAATTTTAACATCAAGCCTTCCATTGATTTCTTCCACACACACACAAAAAGCAATTTCACCGCAGGATGCATATGACTATCAGACGCGCGTTCCAAAACCAATGATAGCTAATGACAAACAAATTAAAGTTATAATTACCAATCAAAGACTGGTTGCGGTGCTGCCGTGCAAAATTAAGGCGAGGGTGACGCCGTCAATAGGCATGAGCCACAGCCCCGTACGAAAGTAGCTGGGGAAAGAATACATTAAAATCCAGCGGCGTCCATTCTTTTTCCCGGCCTCTTGAGACAAATGCTCGCACGCGCGACCTCTTGATTCCTCGGAGATCACGATAAAGCGCCCCTCGTTTAAAACAGGCTCGAAAAGCCAACTTTCAATGTAATCTCAGGAAGCTAAGTACTTCCTAGCAACCACCTTTGGATTAGAGTTTAAAGATTTCCTGAGAAGGAACAACAAAGGCCGTATTACAATCCTGACCCTGCAAATCCCTGGACGTTGATCAGTGTTGGGAGCTGGGGGGGGGGTGGAGAGACTGCCGCTGAACAAAAATAAGATGAGTCTGCTGGATCAGGCCAATGGCCCATCTGGTCCAACATCCCCTTCCCATGAGGACTGACCTGTGGGAAACCAGCAAGCAGGATTCGGGCACACAAAGCACCCTCCCCTCCTGCAGGATCCAGAAACTGGTACAGTAGTGGTACCTCTGGTTGCGAACGGGAAGGGTACAAAGTGAAGATGTGAAGCACCGCTTTCGGGCAAGGAGAGTAACAAAACCAGCGGGTGATGCCAGATGGGTGCTTATGGCGAGATGGGTGCTCCCCAGGCATGCACAGATTTTGCAGCATCCGCATGAGGTCGCTGGCATCAAAATAAAGGTAAAGGTAAAGGGACCCCTGACCATTAGGTCCAGTCGTGTCCAACTCTGGGGTTGCGGCGCTCATCTCGCTTTATTGGCCAAGGGAGCCGGCGTACAGCTTCCAGGTCATGTGGCCAGCATGACAAAGCCACTTCTGGCGAACCAGAGCAGCGCACGGAAACGCCGTTTACCTTCCCGCCGGAGCGGTTCCTATTTATCTACTTGCACTTTGACGTGCTTTTGAACTGCTAGGTGGGCAGGAGCTGGGACCGAGCAACGGGAGCTCACCCCGTTGCGGGGATTCGAACCGCTGACCTTCTGATCAGCAAGCCCTAGGCTCTGTGGTTTAACCCACAGCGCCACCTGGGTCCCCGACATGGTATTTGGCATCAAAATACCAGCTCATATTTCCTCTCCAGTGTCCTCCTACTTCTTTAATCCAGATTTAGATATTTCTGAGGTTACCTCTGATAATGGAGGTACATTTTTGAGCATGACGGGTGTGGGGTTTTTTTTTTTTTTTTTTTTAAGATTTCCATTTTAAAGTGTTCCGTTCCAGGCTCTAATTCCAGGAGGGCAGGGAGAGGGACCAGCCTGAGAATCCGGAATAGGAATGGCAACAGTGTTAGGACAAACCGTGATGCAACAGCCTAGTGATGGGTAGAGGAAGCTGGAAGTTTTGCTGCTCCGATTTCTGAAGAGAAAAGGGGGAGGAGGAAGGCTTGAGAGTCTCGTGGCCCGTCATGAAAGCAAAGGAGGATAGAAATATAATAAACGATAATAAGTCGGAACAGCCGTTTCTTACCTAGCGTGATAGACTTCCGAAAAAAGGCAGAACGCAGTCAGGGGCAATTTGTTTTTGTCTTGTTTACACACTTCTCCTTGCCTCAGGATAAACATACCCTCATTGTGGGTTTGAAAAGCCTGGCGATATGACAAATGGCAGGTGCCAACACTCCCAGGGGGTCCCTTGGCAATCTGCTTGCTTTGGCACCGGTTCACATCCGCAGCACTGCACAAGGCAATGGGCATACAAGAGTTCTCACAATATCCAACGCCTCCCTCCCTCAGGGTAGTTTGCCATCAGGAAACAGCCCCCCGGGGATCCGCCTGTAGATCTCTAGTAAGACTGTCAAACAACAATCTTTTCTCGTGCTGCAAAGGCCTGAGAAATATGCATGTGCATTTAGCACGCGTGGTTTCAGATGGAGCAACAGGCTGAAAAGGAACCGCCTTTAGAAATTCAGAGATCACAACACCCCACATCCTTCATAAACGAGACCTTTAAAGGGAAAGGGGGTAGCTCAATGGCAGAGGAGAAGGGCCCAGGTAGAACTGAGAGTGTCCCTTGTCTGACGCCATGGAGCAGGGGTAGGCAACCTAAGGCCCATGGGCCAAATGTGCCCAATCGCCTTCTCAATCCGGCCCACAGATGGTCTGGGAATCAGTGTGTTTTTACATAAGTAGAATGTGTCCTTTTATTTAAAATGCATCTCTGGGTTATTTGTGGGGCATAGGAATGCGTTCATTCCCCCCCCAAAAAAAATATAGTCCGGCCCACCACATGGTCTGAGGGATGGTGGACTGGCCCATGGCTGAAAAAAGTTGCTGATATATTGCACATATTTCTCCCACTGGGTCTGGTAACAAAATACAAAGGCAATTCCCTTCAAAAAGGTGATTTGCAATTGAAT
The DNA here is from genome assembly GCA_034641385.1 of Darevskia mixta. Classification (NCBI taxonomy): domain Eukaryota; kingdom Metazoa; phylum Chordata; class Lepidosauria; order Squamata; family Lacertidae; genus Darevskia; species Darevskia mixta. Next base: position 2,302,184 of record JAWWNH010000137.1, on the reverse strand, counting down.
ACCTTAATCGTGTGATCTAAGGTTAAACACTCACCTGAAAGAGCAGAGAAGTTTGGATTTGATATTGATAATTATAATTTGATAATTATTAACCCAGCTAGAAGCTCAGGGAGGTCTCTTTAGCCTTTTTAGTTGCTTTTGAAACCATCTGCAAGATGCCAGCAAAGGTGCAAGAGAATCGGTTTATTAGAGCTACAACCTTTTGAGGCAGGACATACCGGTACTTCTTTCGAGGGCAACTGAGCCCGTTTCTTCAAAGGAACTGCTGAAAATGTGTCAAGAGTATATTCAGCAGTGTTGTGCAATGCAGGCACCTCTCTGTGTCTGGAAAAGCATATGTAAGTCACCAGAGAGTACCTGTGTTTTATCTTGTTTTTAATATTCTGTTGGGAGCCGCCCAGAGTGGCTGGGGAAACCCAGCCAGATGGGCCAGGTATAAATAAATTTTTGTTGCTGCTGCTGCTGCTGCTGTTATATGTCACTGTGTCAGTAGAAAGTGGCACAAGAGAAGTGGCTATCAGCCAGACTAAGTCTAAAGGCATGTGATTCATCCTGGCCCTTCCTTGATTTATTGTGCTCTGAGCCAGCCCAGACTTAGAGAAGCAGGTCTTTGAAAAGAACATGGTGGCCCTGACTGCAAGTGGAATTAAAGGCTTGATTCAACACATTGTGTGTGGCAGAATGCTCTGTTCCGCTAAGCTGTTTGGAGTGTGTCTAGGAAGGGTTTGCAAAAGCAGTGTTTCTGTGGTTTGTGCCAGGGCTCCAGCATTCAGTCTCAAACTCTTGACCTGTAGGCAGACCCTTGCAGAGCCAGGCAGAGGCCCGGGCCAGGTAGATAACGTGGCCCCCCCTTTTTTTTTTTGCCCTGGGGATCTCCATTGTTGATCGAAAGAAAGACTTAATTTGTTTTAATATATTGAAACTTCTCTCATTGGAGTGCATTTTTGTATCAGTTTTTTTTTCCATTTTACTGGCCCATATGACCCCCCCCCCCGGTCTGGGCCTGCCTGTAGGTGCTTTTCAGCTGACCCAAATGCTAGCAGTCAAAAAAGGGGGGGATCCAGACATGCCTGGCACTCTTTTGATAAGTGTTCCCAGTGAAATCCCTAAAATCTTTGGTTCTTTGCCAATTCGTTCGGTTGTAATTTATTTTCGTTTGTATTCGTCTACATAAAAAAAGTAAAAACGGAATAATAATGATGATGATGATGATGATGATGTATCACTTTCACCTAACTTCACAGGTGGGCATTTGGGCACTCGTGTTTAAGCCAAGGTGTGTGCCTCTTCCTTTGGTCTGCATCACGCAAAACTGTGCATGGAAATAATAAACTCATGACTCAGCAGTTCCTGAAAGACTCGCATTTATTTTGCTGCAAACAGCCAGTTTTGCTGACTCATCTGAGATCTTTGGAGTTTGGGATCGAGCTTTTTAGTAATGCCCTCCTGAGTACTGGTGTCAATAATATTGCTAAGGGGGAGGGCTTAAGAGTTGGGTGAGAAAGACGCTGCATGCTTTTGAGACAGGCATTAGTGGCGGGGAGGGAAAGAGAGACGAGTTGTAAACTGGAGTCAATTTTAAGGTACAGGTACCTCTCTCTGGGGTTGCAATCTGAAGGCAGCCCTGTATAGGGAATTTTTTTAAATGTTTGATGTTTTATTATATTTTTCTATATGTTGCAAACTGCCCAGAGAGGCTGGGGCAACCCAATCAGATAGGTAGGGTAAAAATATTATTATTATTATTATTATTGTTATTATTATTATTATTACTACTACTGGTTACAGGTAGGTAGCCGTGTTGGTCTGCCATAGTAAAAACAAAACAAAAAATAAAATAAAAATCCTTCCCGTAGCACCTTAGAGACCAACTAAGTTTGTTCTTGGTATGAGCTTTCTGAACCAGAAGTCACCAGACCCTTATATATAGTGAGAGGGTGGGAGGGGTATTACTCAGAAGGGTGGTGGGAATGGGTGGTAGCCTGATAGCTGTGGTAAACCTGTTGACGACTGTTAACGACTGCAATTGGTCTTACAGGAAAAAGCAAGGGGTGAGAAGGTTAAAAATAGCTTAGTCATGTATAATGAGATAAGAATCCAATGTCTCTATTCAGACCAGGTCTCTCCATGGTTTTAAGTTTGGTAATGGGTTGCAATTCAGTTGCTCATACCAAGAATAAACTTAGTTGGTCTCTAAGGTACTACTGGAAGGATTTAATATTATTATTATTATTATTATTATTATTATTATTATTATTATTATTATTATTATTGAATAGGATGCTGCTATTGTCATCGGATACATGTTGGAGGGTATGGAAATCTTATGCTGCTTGCACAAATGTGGAACGTGTAAGAAAATACATTCTGGTGTTTCTGCGTATCTACAGCGCTCATGCTGGATCAGTGAAGCAGCTTTTTAGCAATACTGTGACGAGGGGAATAAGCCACACTTTAGCAGCAGACTATTCTGAAGAATTGGGGGTTGCCAGCGTTTTTGGACCAATGGACACAATTATAACTTTGAGGAAAGCGCCGTGGGCACCAGTCTCGAAACGGCTGCTGCAGTGTGTGACATAACGCCACAACACAGCTGTTGCATCTGAATGAGCAGAACAAGAGACAGGAAAGCAAAATTGTGCAGGGTTGTGAATTTTTGAAGGGATGTTTACTGAGACCTTTTATGGGCACCAGAGGAGGTGCTGGACTGCCGAGAGTGCCGTACTGGCGATCACCTAGAGTAGGGTGTCCATTGAATACTCTGAACCTCTCTACCGAAGTTCCCCCTTCCGAACAGAAGAGCAATATCTGCAAACAACGGTTTCGCTAAAATCCGTGGATGTTTGCCAGCGTTAGCACAAAAGCACGCAGCATCTGCTGGAAGGCTGAAGTGCATCTTTGCAACCAGGGAAAACAATCTCAAAAGGATTTATTATCCTGGAAAATAGTTATTGCACAAAACAAATGCCAAAACAATGCAATTATGAGTTTTATTGTTCAGGGCCTGGAGCTGGCAAGCGGCTACAGCTGGAGGGGCCGAACCATAGCCAGCCGAAATCAGTATTGCTCCAACGACTGCAAAAGGAGGAAGGGAAATAATCAGGAGATGAAAGGACAAATGGCCAGACTACAACAAACAAGACAAACTCTCTTAAGGGAGATCATCATGATTCAGATATTGCAAATTATGAGAATTTGCAAAGTAGAACTGTGTGGCACCATCTCTCCCATCAAAATGGTCCTCAGTTGCCACTTTTCCCATAAAGCTTTGCTCTTAGTAGGGATGGGGGTGGGGTGGAATCAATTCGGCCTGCAGTGATTCCATTTTGCACTTCTTGAAACAACACAAGGAGCAGGATGCAGCCAGTGTGGTGTAGTGGTTAAGAGCGGTAGACTCGTAATCTGGGGAACCGGGTTTGATTCCCCGCTCCTCCACATGCAGCTGCTGGGTGACCTTGGGCTAGTCACACTTCTCTGAAGTCTCTCAGCCCCACTCACCTCACAGAGTGTTTGTTGTGGGGGAGGAAGGGAAAGGAGAATGTGAGCCGCTTTGAGACTCCTTCGGGGAGTGATAAAGCGGGATATCAAATCCAAACTCTTCTTCATCCTTCAAAACCTGTACTTCTCTGAATTTTGCAATACAATTCTCCACCCAAAGGATGTGTACCAAGATGCACATACTAGGATAACGTGTACAAGGCATATATTAGTGGAAATGGCGTGCAGAAATGCATTCCATTAGGAAGAACCAATTGCAAAAATGTGTGCTTTGGGCAAAATTGCATACGAAAATGTGTGCGTCAGAGATTTGCACTAAAATTATAGTGAATGCTAATGAAAATAGCACACAAAAATGTGTTATATCCTACACACTATGGGGTAGAAATCAATTATTGTCAGTCATATCCTGTGTCAGGTATAACCTATAGTTTTGCTGAGACCATGGCAGGACTGGGCTTCGCTCAAAATGACAACCATCATTTCAAAGCTGCTTCAGTTAACTCCGGATTGGTTGTTTCAATTCACTGATTTTTCAATCTCAAACAGTTCTCTCTTTAAATCCTTTCTCTCAAAACCTCTTTCTTTTTCTCAGTTTTACTGCAGTCCTTCCCCTTCTCTCCTCCTCTTCCCTAGAACCTATAGTTCTACCACGCGATTCTGCCACCATCTTCCACCCTCAAACCCTCCTTTCTCTTCGCTGGGAATCCTTCATTAGTTCAACATATAATTGCTATTTTGTTATTACATTCTTAGAAAAATAAATGAGGAAAAGGCAATTTTCTGGAAACATTCTGATCTCGTCTCTGCTGCTCTCTTGAATATTGCAACTGGGCCTCTCCTGCATTAATGGCTCCTTCCATTTGGGTTAACATGTGCCAGTCTGTGTCATCTTTAGCCGACAGACAACAGGCTGTCCTCCAGAATAGGCCCAGGGACTTATTGAGAAACTGTTCCTCTGGCACCACACTGGAGCTAAATTTTCTCCATTCATTTGTCTTCCCTGAACATGGAGAAGTAGCCTGCAGGCATATTTAAAGACCAGAGTCCTGGACAAGTATGGTAAGAAATTGTCCCTCCTCTTCCTTTGACGTTTGTTGCTCATCATTTGCTGCTTACTGCTCAACCGCTCCTCAAAGCAGCTTTCTCTTTTCTCCATCCTTCATGGGACGTCTGAAACCTAAATCTATCTTCCTGCAACTTAAACCTATTGGTCTAGTCCAGGGGTCGGCAAGGTTTACCTCGCCTGGGGCTGTTCACTCCAGCGGAGATCACTCCGTGGGCCGGATCGTGTCTGTGCAGATGCAATTGCACAGACACAATTTTCGGCACCGCGGAAGTGAGTCCCCGCTCCGCGCTGTGCCAGTTTAGCGCAGCGCGTGGGGACTCACCAAGCGGGTGGCTCGGTTCGGGGACAGCTCATGGGCCATTTAAACAACCCCCATGGGCCGCTTGTTTTTAAAAGGCAGCACCTTTGTGGGAGAGGCATTGGATCTTAGCTAACTGTTTTGTTATCCTGTCCCCTAAGCACAGAGACGTAGCCTGAAGACATGTTCTGCCTCTGCTAGCGAGAGAGAGGCATTCCAGCACACAGCATTGCCATACGTCTTCCCCACCTCCGAGCAGAGAAGCCAAGCTGCAACGCTTTCCAGAACGCCCCAGCTCTACCAAAGTTCGGTGAGAACCGGGGTGCTCCTGTGCACTGCATTGCCGTTTGTCTTCCTCCTCGCCGGTGTGGAGAAACTGAGAGGCAATGCTTTGCAGAACATCCTTCTGTGGCAGAAGACAGGGGAGCAAGAGGTGGCAATTCCTGTTTTGCCTCAGCTGGACGGGGCCACCCCTGGTTGTAACGCCCCATTAAATTCAATGGGATGTACTCCCATGGACACACGCTGACAAATCAGTGAAACTAATCAGTGAAATGACTGGATTTCACAAAACCATTTCTCCTCAGATTAAAGGTAAAGGGACCCCTGAGGTCCAGTCACGAACGACTCTGGGGTTGCGCCGCTCATCTCGCTCTATAGGCCGAGGGAGCCGGCATTTGTCCACAGACAGCTTCCAGGTCATGTGGCCAGCATGACTAAGCCGCTTCTGGAGAAACAGAGCAGCACATGGAAACGCCGTTTACCTTCCCGCCAGAGCGGTACCTATTTATCTACTTGCACTTTGACGTGCTTTCGAACTGCTAGGTTGGCAGGAGCAGGGACCGAACAACGGGAGCTCACCCCGTTGTGGGGATTTGAACCACCGACCTTCTGATCGGCAAGCCCAAGGCTCAGTGGTTTAACCCACAGCGCCACCCGCATCCCCTCCTCAGATTACTGGATCAGAAATTTGGGGGGAAATCATTTTTCAACAGCAGCAAGTAGGGCAGAAGACATTAAAGTGCAGCTTATGTGAAACACCAGGGTTCTATCTCACTCTCACATGTTTCCGGTGATCTTATTGAATAAGTGGATAATTTGTTCCAGAAGAGTCCATCAGCAAATCACAGACAATCACAATGGCAGGACAAACACAATGCATGAAGTAGTCTCTTAGATATGTATCTTAAATGTCAAAAATTCATGATTTGGCCACGGAAGGTGACCCGGAGGTAAATAATATATTAACTCATATTTCACACATCACTGCTCTCTGCTGTATAATCACAGACCTGGAACCACAAGTCTGTTCAAGAAGGAATGACTGGATACTAGAATGAATACTGCTGTGAATTAGCTTCTAACCAGCTTTCAAACTTCCTGCAAACTTTTCAGTATATATAAAGGAAAAACCCAGAGCAAGCAAAATGGAAGCACTAGACATTTTTTGTTACAGTTTCCTTGATATCAAACAGAGATGGAATCCTATTAAACCAAGAAATGAGTCAAGAGCCTAGCATTGCTTTTTAATTAAAGATTGCTTTCCTCCGTAGGGTTGCCAGGCCAGACATTAGGAAATAAATAATCCTTTGGAACGGTGACATCTGAAATAAGGGAGGCTTTATGTTTATAGCAAATATGAATAACTGGCGCAAAGGGTATTCTGTGTGTCTGTCTGTGTGACTGTAAATACCCCCAGCACAAACACACAAAAATGTAAACAACTAGAATGAAGGGGGCAGCATTTCATGGATGGGTAAAAATAGATGCGTGAAAGTAGGCTTCTGCAATATCTAAAAGACTGCCTCTTTCCTACATATGAACATTAAAAGAGCTGCTGGATGTGTTATTCTTTGAAGGAGAACTACCTGAAAATGATTTATATATGATATTTAACTCCAAGTAGACTTGCTAAAATGTATAAGTATGAATCTGTTAAGTGCTGGAGATGTAATGAGGTTGAGGGAACGTTTTACCATATGTGGTGGACTTGTATAAGGGTAAAAGAGTATTGGGAAATGATATATAATGAATTGAAAAAATGTTTAAATGTTTAAAAGTACCTTCCCCCAAAACACCAGAGTCCTTTTTGTTGGAGATAATTCAGAGGAGAATTCCCAGGTGTCAAAAAAGATTATTTATGTACATATGCTACTACTGCGGCCCGTGTTCTGCTAGCCCCCAAATGGAAAACAAGCGAGGTCCCAACTTAAGCTGATGGAATATGTGCAGCTTGCAGATTTAACCTATAGAATAAGAGAACAAGAAGAACATACGTTTAAAGAAGACTGGAAAATGTTTACTGAATATATGGGTGGAAATTGTGTTTTTGGGGCCCCCAAGAGAGTGGGGCCCTAAGCTATAGCTTGTTTAGCTTATACGTAAATCCATGAACCATGGAAAGAGAAGAAAGGAAGTCATTGAGTTAAGGTTATCTATATGAATATTTTGAAATGTAAATTAGAAATATCTATATCATCTATCTATCTATCTATCTATCTATCTATCTATCTATCTACCATCTGTCTGTCTGTCTGTCTATCTATCTATCTATCTATCTATATATATCATCTATCTATATCTATCTATCTATCTATCTATCTATCTATCATCTGTCTGTCTGTCTATCATCTATCTATCTAGCTATCTATCTAGCTACGGTATCTAGCTATCTATCTATCATCTATCTATCTATCTATCTATATCTATCACCTGTCTATCTTTCTATCTATCTATCTATCTATCTATCTATCTATCTATCTCTATCTATCTATCTATCTATCTATCTATCATCTGTCTGTCTGTCTGTCTGTCTATCATCTATCTATCTATCTGCTGGATCAAGCCAATGCATCCTGCTCTCAGAGTGGCCAGCCAATGTCTGTGGGAAACCTGTGAGCAAGACCTGAGCCCAAGAGCGCTCTCCCCTCCTACGGCTTCCAACAAATGGAATTCAGCTGCATTCATGCCTCCAACATTCAACATTCTATGCAGCTATCTTTTCACTTTCTTTTTCAAAGGAGGGCAGAAGTTACTTTCTTAATTCGCTTTTGCTTTGAGTTCTTCTTTGGCTATTGAGCTTTGATTGCTAGATTGGTGTTTCAGTTTTATCCATTTTTTTAAAAACAACACCATATAGCTTTGAAAGCCAGAAAAGTGACATATAAATATTTCAGCTCATTTAATTAATGAACCAAGTTTATTTGATGTCAAGAGGACTAGCTGCTTCCTCTGCATACATTGCTTAGGAGTCCGCTTCCTCTTACTGGTGATTCATTTTTTAACAAGCATAATAGAAAAGATGAGGCGCAATGCTGTCGCTGCTTGATGGGATATATACAGAGAGAGGAAACTGAGCCACGAGTAAGTTTTAGAGACAATTCCATGCCCTGAATGATGGCATTTTTGCTTTCAAATCATTAGCTCCCGCTTCTGCTTCTGCATCTCCTTTATTAGCGAAGTCAATAGCATTTATTATGTTGATCCTCCCAAGAGGAAAACATGCTCAGTCATTAACCTTCTTTAGCATTATACTTGCATTTGATCTCTGGTTTGGAAGCTCAACGAAATTCAATTAATGTGCTTTCATGTCTGAAACGAAATCAAAACAAAGTGAAGTCCAGCATTCTTCAACTTATCATGCAGACTTCTAGGGTTTCAATTTGAAACTGAGCAAAGACAAAATAGAAGGCTTGCTTGCTCATTATCCCAGGGTGACCAGCCCACTTAGTGAGGGAGGGGAAGGCACCCTATGACTGGAAGACTGCATTTCCCCCTTGACATGGAGGAAACACAAGAGAACATCTCTGGGCCTACCCATAATTTTGCTTGACCCATATTTTGATTGGTTTCTCAGCATTTTTTCGCTCTGTTTTGCAGCTGTGCCACAGATTTGCAAAAAGCCCAAAGAGAGATTTGGCCCACTTGATAAACCAATTTTGGAATGGCTCGTGAATAGCTGTCCGTGTTCATTTGATGTTGCATAAGTGATAAAATTCTCTCTGTTTCTCATTTTTCCCAATCTTAAATTCAGTTCTTTCTTCATATTTCTGCAGCAATTTGCCAAAAAAAGAATATTTCCCTCAAGGAAATTAATCAACAAATTGGTGCAAATTTCTCCTAATAAACATGTTTTTGTATGCCGTTTTGACTAATGTATGCATTTCTGCAAGCCATTTTCAGTCGTATGTTATTTGGTACGTTATTTTCATTAATATCTTCATCTATGTGCACAATTATTCCCCAAACGTGCATTTTCATTAACATCTTTGGGTTGGGGAACTACATTGCAAAATTCGGAGACGTGTGAATTTTGAAGGACGCCTGTGCTTTGGTTCATCTATTGCTTTGGAAAGCGCAAATTCTCATTGCAAACTGAATCCAATTTCTCCCCCATTCCTAGCAGAGGTGGATTGAGGGCAGTGCATGTGGTGCAGTCACACCAGGCATGCAACCCAGGAGGGAGCCAGAGCACTTCCCTGGCTACGGGAAGGAGGCGTGAGGGCTCTGGCAGGGTCCTAGAGTCCTCCTTCCTCCTTCCTAAAACTGGGCAAGCACCTACTGGGCTTTGGGAAGGAGGGTGAAGGGCTCTAGGACCCTGCCAGAGCCACGCATCGCCTTTCCAATGCCCAGCTTAAGCCGGCGCCACAAGGGCTTTAGGGAGGCCATCAAATGGCAGCATATTGCCAAGGTCTGCTCCTGTCCCTAGACGTAGTCCAACAATATCTGGATGTCAGCGGGCTGGTGACTTGTTTTCTGTGCATTGCCTGTCAGTGGATCTCCTGGGTTTCAGACTAATGCACTTCCCAGGCCTACTGAGAAATACTGGCGCGATTAGCATGCAAGGCCTGGTCTCTGCCTCTGTAGCCCTTCCAAACCTCAGGCTCCTGAGATAAGCCCGGGACGGTTCCCCAGCTGGCTTGCATAGATGCGTTTCCCAGTGTGGGACTGCGGGGAGAAGCCGTTTAGATAAAACACAGATATCTAAGGAAGTCATTTATTAGGGGAATCATAAGCCTAGACGAGAGAGCTATTTGTTTTCCTCGTAGGTATGCAAGTTTAAAGAGTGTGCGTTTCATCCAGACTGCAAATTAAATGCCGAGGCCTCACCTGGGTGGCACTGAAAGCAGCCCCAAAGTCTCTGCAGGCAGTTTGCTCTCCAGTCTGCATCTCCATAATTTGTTCACAGGTGAGCTCCCAAGAGTTGTCTCTCATATCACACAGTGGGGATGCAGCAGCTTCCTTAAGACACACACGCACACCCTTTGTGAAGTCAGCATAAATCAACTGCACAGCTTCTCTCAAAACAAGAGAACCAAATTAATTCACACATGCGGTTCTTTGGTTCTGACGCTACAGGCAGAAGCAACCAAAGTCTTATGTTCCACCCAGTGGTAAAAGAGGAGCAGCGCAATGCTTTATTCGTTCGATTCTCCTGTTCTGTGCCTAATCTCTGAACTTGTCATCAGAACATGAGGAAAGCCCTGGTGGGTCCGGCATTCTGTTCTCCCAACTAGATGTCTCTGGGAAGCCAAAATGGCCAACTAGATGTCTCTGGGAAGCCAAAAAGGATAGTCATCTTCAAATATCTCAAGGGTTGTCACATGGAAGAGGGAACAAGCATGTTTTCTCCAGTTCTGGAGGGTAGGACTCGAAGAAGAGTTTTGATTTGATATCCCGCTATATCACTACCCAAAGGAGTCTCAAAGCAGCTAACATTCTCCTTTCCCTTCCTCCCCCACAACAAACACTCTGTGAGGTGAGTGGGGCTGAGAGACTTCAAAGAAGTGTGACTAGCCCAAGGTCACCCAGCAGCTGCATGTGGAGGAGTGGGGACGCGAACCCGGTTCACCAGATTACGAGTCTACCGCTCTTAACCACTACACCACACTGGTTCGTACCGTCTTTCCCCCTTTTTAAGACACCGTCTTATAATTTTTCCCCCTCAAAAAAACAGAAGCTTGACAGCCACCTGTCAGGAATGCTTTGATGGTGTTTCCTGCTTGGCAGGGGGTTGGACTGGATGGCCCTTGTGGTCTCTTCCAACTCTATGATTCTATGATTCTATGATTCTAAAACCCAGGGTGGCTTATTTTCGGGGAATGTCTTATTTTTATTACGTCAGTATGGTACGGTACAGCCTCCCCCTGCGCGCTGAGCAGGTGGGGCAGAACTCCACAAGGAGAGGCGCGGGGGGGAACGCGCCTCTCGCTGGTTTGCTGGCTCCCTGCGCACGGGGAACAGGCGGGGCAGGAAGTGGCATCTCCCCCCCCCGCCTCTCCTTGCGCACTAAGCAGGCGGGGCAGAACTCCACAAGAGGTGCGTTCCCCCCCCCCATGCCTCACTGGTTCGCTGGCTCCCTGCGCACGCAGGAGGGGCTGAGGAGGCGACGGGAACAATGGTGGCACCATGGCTTACTTTTGGGGTACGTCTTACTTCTCACAAAGGTAAAAAAAAAAACCTGCCATGGCTTACTTTATGACTACGTATTAAAAAAGGGGAAACAGGGTACCAATAGAGTGAAGTTACAAGAAAGGAGATCCTGACAATAAGGGAAGTAATAGTACCACTCTATTCTGCCTTGGTCAGACCACACCTGGAGTACTGTGTCCAATTCTGGCTGACACAACTTAAGAAGGATGTTGACAAGCTGGAATGTGTGGCAAGGAGGGCGACCAAAGATGATCAAGGGTCTGGAAACCAAGCCTTACGAGGAGCGCTTGAAGGAGTTGGGAGTGTTCAGCCTGGAAAAGAAGAGACTGAGTGGAGATATGATAGTCACCTTCAAAAAGCTTAAGGGCTGTCACATGGAAGAGGGAACATGCTTGTTTTCTCCTGCTCTGGAGGGTAGGACTCAAACCAATAGATTCAAGTTACAAGAAAGGAGATTCTGGCTAAACATCAGGAAGAGCTTTCTAACAGTAAGAGCTATTCGACAGTGGGACAGACTCCCTCAAGAATCATAGAATCATAGAATAGAATCATAGAATCATAGAGTTGGAAGAGACCACAAGGGCCATCCAGTCCAACCCCCTGCCAAGCAGGAAACACCATCAGAGCATTCCTGACAGGTGGCTGTCAAGCCTCTGCTTAAAGACCTCCAAAGAAGGAGACTCCACCACAGAGGTTGTGGGCTCTCCTTCATTGGCGGTTTTTAGGCAAAGGTTGGCTGGCCATTTGTCATGGATGCTTTGGTTGAGATCCCTGCACTGCAGGGGTTGGACTCGATGACCCTTGGAAGCCCCCTTCCCATTCTATCATAGCTACACCCTCCACAAATTTCTCTAATCCTTTTTTAAAGCTATAAAAGTTGGCGACCATCATTAGCACCAACCACAGATGCCTCCGAGAAGCCCATTAGTGGAATGTGACGGCAAGGACATGTCCTTTTGGTGGACTTCCCAGAGGCAGCAGTTTGGCCATTAGGGGAAACAAGATGACCTTCAAGCCATCCAACTACGTAGATCTAGAAACTGGAGAAGCATCTTTTGTACTGACCTGCATGTGACTCCAGCCCTGATACAGAAGGCCTTGCGTGGTCCAACAAGAGAAGCCTACTGAAAGAAGTACAAACCACCCCTTTTAAAATAAGTGATATACAAAGGTGCTTACCCTTTTATCTTGAAAGTGCATTATAGGGTCAAATGATTGACATTCTTAAAATTAAACAACAGAAAATGCTGCAATGCACATTGTTTTGAGGATGTGTGTGTTTTCGTGTGTTGGGATAATCCTTCCTAAGGGGGAAGCCAAGCATGAATATGTGAGAGCAGTCTGGGGAGATAACTTCAGGGGCGGACAAAAGTTGGTATGTCAGGATGGGTTTTTTAAAATTTATTTTTGCCGGGGTTGATATAATGAAAAACCTTGGTAAATGAAAGCTTCTCAACACTCTTGACATATCCATTCCCCGGAGGGAGGAGAGCAGTGTGAAAAAGGGTCCCAAAGCACAGAGCCGGACTTTGAGGGCTAGACAAGGCTGAGCAAACTCCGTTGGAGAAATGTCTGAGAAGAGCAATGGAAAGGTCCCTGTTAAAGAACGCAAGGACCAAAACATTTCATGGATTTCAAATCAACTCAAAAAGGGAGGAAAGGTAAGCAATGGTTTAAAAACATGTAGGATATAGCACTGTTGACAAAATGGACATATTGCAAAAGAAATATCAAAGGACGTGCACCAAAAAATGAATTGAAAATTGGGTTCTGCTTGTATATTAGGACTCAGCTACATTAGTCAAAAAAAGCAGCATTTTGAATGTGTTATAAATATGCAACACCAGATGGCGCTGGAGAGTAAAACAAATCTATGTGATTTTCCGTAGTGTTGGTGGTGGTGGTTTTAGTTGTTTGTTTGTTTGTTTTTGCTTTATAGCATTTATAGCACCCCCCCCCCCGTGTGTAGATGCACTCTTAGTGGAAGGTAAAATTCCAAGACCATGTTCAGCGTTATATATCGTTTTCGCTTCTAGGATTTGACATTCTGCTTGAAATATAATAGTAACCAAGGATGTCTAGGAAGCATCTGTAAACCATAATTTACTTTTTAAAATATATGGATACAGTCGGAGTTGGCTTCCCCTCCGTCAGGAGATGTGTCGGCTTCTCAGAATTCCTGAGCAATGACGGGGACAAGGATGCTAGTATCTGAACAATAATAGGGGTGATAAATAAGAATACTGGCACAATATTTAATGCAGGAACGTTTGAGAATGTGAGCCCCACCCATAGCCTGAAGTGATGCCAGAAGGGTTTGCCACCTCAGTGAGAACTAGCCCTGAGCTACAACAAAGGTTTCCAGAAAGCAACACTTTGTGTGGGGTGGAGGAGTTGTTGCTTAAAATAAAACTGATGTGCCAGTATTCATAGCTTGGTAAAATTGTTATGGGTGCCAGCACAAAATGGCTGCCATGGGCAGAAGAAGAAGAAAAAAGGTGAGCAGAGTCACAAAAAGCACTACCAGAACCTTGACGACTAAAGTTATAGATAGATGGAAATGTGGCTTTAGATATATAGAATGTACTTATTCACGTCATGCATTGTTAAGCTGTGGAACTCCCTCCCACTGGAAGCAGTGGTGGCCACCAACCTGGATGGCTTTAAAAGAGGATTGGACCAGGCATAGACAAACTCGGCCCTCCAGAGGTTTTGGGACTACAACTCCCATGATCCCTAGCTAACAGGACCAGTGGTCAGGGATGATGGGAATTGTAGTCCCAAAACATCTGGAGGGCTGAGTTTGCCTATGCCTGGATTAGACAAATTCGTGCAGGAGAGGACTATTAGCTCCCAGCCATGATGGTTATGCTCGGCCTCCACAGTTTGAGGCAGCAATGCTTCTGAATACCAGTTGCTGGAAACCACAGGAGGGGAGAGGGCTCTGGTGCTCAGATCTTGCTTGCTGGTTTCCCACGGGCATCTGGTTGGCCACTGTGAGACTAGGATGCTGAACCAGATGAGGCACTGACTTGGTCCATCAGGCTCTTCTTATGTTCTTACCTGTCTCCAGGTAACATGCCTTTTAGATCTGGAGGAGATCTCTCTCACACACAGTGAAGACATCAGCAGCAAAGTTGCTCCTTCAGAGTGGACGTCTGACTTCCTTTTTTATAAAATAGCATTTATCTATATAACAACATCATGTAGCCATAAGATGATGAATGAATGAATTAAATGCTCTGGAAATGCAAGCACCAGCTACCTGGGTTTGCTCCAAATTTGCCCGAGGAACTCTCCACTCTTTGGGCCCGGGAAAAGACAAACGCAAGATAACATGTCACTCAAAATCAATTCTCAGAAGCATCCTCTTCTGTCTGAAATCACCAGTATCTTTTGTCAGTCAAGGGACTAACAGTTGCACAATGAGCGCGTTCCCCCTTTAATGAATGATTTGCTGGCTCTTTAAAGATGTACCGATGGGTCACTGGAATTCTGCAATTTTAAGACGGAGAGATTCAGCCCAATTCCCCAGATTCTAACCAGCTGTAATTAAGCTCTTTAATATGCATGAGGAATGGTGGGAGGCTGCTCAGCAGAGACTTTCCGAGCACCATCGACTCAAACGACTTTCCTTTAAAGCATCTTCCTTCCTCTGAGAAATCTGGGTCACTGCTACTGAGTGGGTAAGAGTTTCCCCCTTGACGAGACAAGAAGAGGCCTTAGCATTGATCGCACAAAAAGCAACCTGAGCAAATGTCTTTTCATTGCTCTCATTTGCTTCTGGCTCCACTTGCCAGGCTAGATCTCCTGGCCTCCATGATCCAGCCCTGCCTGCTGATTCCTTAGGCTGCCCTTCCACCTTGGAATCGATCTGTTGAGCAGACTTCTGGGCACCAAGGGTGGTCGGTATCTGTCTGTTTCTCCTGACCCAGCTGAAATAAGAACATTCCATAAGAGCATATGAAGAGCCTTGCTAGAAGAGGTCGATGGTCCATCTAGTCATAGAATCATAGAATTGTAGAGCTGGAATTGACCCCAAGAGTCATCTAGTCCAACCCTCTGCAATGCAGGAATCTCAACTATAAAGCATCCATGACAGATGACCATCCAACCTCTGCTTAAAAACCTACAAGGAAGGAGAGCCAAACATCCTGTTCTCACAGGAGATTGTTCCACTGTGTGCTGGTCCCATGGGGTATCCAAAAGACGAGGTCTAAGTCCGGTCCAAGGTCAGAGGTACACGTAAAGGCAGTCCGAAATAACTGAAGCAGGGTGCAGAGCAGGGAGTCAGGCGAAGTCAGGGACGGGTAGGCAAGCAGGGAACCAAGGTGGGTCAGGAGCTCAGGCAGGAAAGCAGGACAGGTATCAAGCAGGAACACTGACAGGAACTGGTCACCAACGATGTTGCTCCTGCAACTTGGGGCTGGGGCTGGCCGGCTTTTATCTGCCCCGAGGCATAGGATGGCTCCGATCCTCAGGTGACTCACCTCTCCTGGCTTGGAGGCGAGCACTCCTCCTGCGGGAACTCAGTTCCCTTCGCCTCTCTGCCCTGAGCCTCTGCAGCTCAGGAGAGGCTGGAGGGTTACCGGACCCAGAGGCAACCTCAGCCTCCCCTGACAGGGCTGGGAGTGGAGCACCTGCAGGCAATGAGTCCTCCCTCCCATCAGGAGCCAGAGCAGACTCAGCCGATGCCTGAGGATCCAGCACAGGTGAGGCCCCTTCAGACTCAGGCCCCAGCCCCAGCTCTGCTGGTTCTGGAGGCAGGGAATCCTGTGCAGGTTCAGCGTCTGAGTCTGAATCCCAAGCCATCACACACTGTCAAACAGGTCTCACTGCCATCAAGTTCTTCTTGTTGTTTAGTGAGAATCTCCTTTCTTGTAACTTGAAGCCATTGCTTTGAGTCTTACCTTCTGGAGCAGGATAAAACAATCTTGCTCTACCCTCAATGTGACAGCCTTTGAGATATTTGAAGATGGCTACAATATCTCCTCTCAGTCTCCTCTTCTCCTGGCTAAACATACCCAGCTCCTTCGACCGTTCTTCATAAGGCTTGTTTTTCAGACACCTGGTCATCGTGGCTGCCCTCCTCACTTCTGTGCAAATCCACTCTGTAATAAATATCCTGGCTTGTGCTCTGTGAAGGTCATGTTGAAATATCTGCACATGGAGCAATCCGCCCCTGGCCTCCTCTGCCGACTTCCCAGGCCATGCATTCAAAGGCATGCATCTCAGGCACATGCTTTGAAACAGCCAAGAGACCCCATGTGCTCATTGCTCCACCAATGCATTATTAGAAGCCTACACAGCTAATGTAGATGCAGGTGAAAATTAAGTGGAAGCACAGGGTAAAGGTCAGCCAAATGCCAAGGCGACGCAGAGCCATTAAGGCGTTGAAGGGGAGCCGATTGATCCACCGCCGAAGCCTTAATGGAGTTAAAGCTCAAAGGTCTAAGCGATGGGCAGGCTCAGCCAGAATGTGCTCAAGCAGAACAGTTTGTTCTCAAAATAAATAGAAAATGGTTTTAAGATTGAGCCCTTCTGAAAGTTCAGACCTTGTGGGCACACACTCTAAATTAAGAGGCTGGGGTCCTGGGGATGTGAAAAGACCTCAGACTTCACTGACAGACCATGCTGCTCCTCTACCCTTTCCTAAGCATTGCTGAAGGCACTGGGTCTCCACAAGGCTCTAGAGCAGAGGTAGATAGACAGCATGGCACCCAGGAGGGCCCACAGATTTTCCCTACAGTCATTGTCATAGCCCAAGGTCACCCAGCAGCTGCATGTGGAGGAGCAGGGAAGCGAACCCGGTTCACCAGATTATGAGTCCACCGCTCTTAACCACTACACCACACTGGCTCTCAACTATAAAATTGAACTATAAAATGGTGATTTTCTTGAGTCAAAATGAGAGTAGCCCTAAATGTTTTTTAAGGAAAAAAAGCATTGTCCATGACACATGGCCATCCAACCTCTGTTTAAAAACCTCCAAGGAAGGAGAGCCCACAACCTCCCGAGGGAGACCATTCCACTGTTGAACAGCTCTTACTGTCAGAAAGTTATTCCACATGTTTAGTCGGACTCTCCTTTCTTGTAACTTGAAGCCAGATCCAAACCTCATTCGGCCTCAGGGCTGCTGCTGTGCCCTAAGCCTGGCGGTGAGAAAAGAAGTCTTATGCTGCACTGCCAAGTCATGTGACTGAGATAAATGGGCTTAGGATCCAGTCCTTAGCTCCCCCACCCCTGACCCTGGTCCAGCACCCACCATGTCCCTTTGGGGGGGGGATCTGCACATGGACACCGTTGGCTTGGGTGGCTGAGCCTCAGTGAGCAAGTTATGCCGGCATACCTTCCATTGAGCCAGGGTTGAGGGCTTAACCCTGGCTGAGCTGGGAATCAGCCGTCTAAACTGGCTACCCACTGCATCAAAAACTGCTCATCCGGACAAATCTTGCCATAGGATTTCCATCTATCCCATCAGTTTCATGCAGGAATCTGTGAAGATCACATTCCACAGACATCCCTAAATCTCCCCTCCCTGGATTATCCAGTTTATAAGGGGGTCTAAGCAGGTAACAAATAGCTTCAGCGAAGATTCATTTTCAGCAAACAAATGAATTCTGCTTTCCTCCCTTACATGAGTCGATACTTATCTGCAATGCATCTCCCGCGACAATTTTTGATGTGCGTGGACCGCAGGGCTGTCCTCCGCATTTCACAGCCATGACAAACCCCGGATGCGGCCTCACTGCTGCGCCGCTCGATAAGCAAGTTTGACTTTGAGGAAATACGAGAAAAACTCCATTAATTTGTCACTTGGGGTCCAAGCGCAAGTCTGGCATTTGCTTCACTGACAGCAGGTCTTTGGTGTAAAGATGATAGATTCTTCAATAAGCCACACTCATAAGTAAAATCAATGGCCGGGGCAGCACCGCAGCCTAATCAAAACCCACGCGAGGAGCTGACATTTGCCAAATGTTGCCTGTCTCTAACAAACTTGAGATATATTTGTTATATTTTTTTTATTTTAAAAAAAAGGAAAGAGGGGAAATATTGAATACATTGTGGACCTGGAGTGGGCTCTGACATTCACTTTATCGGGATGCAATTAGATTTTGGCAGATGTAAACTTTGTATATTTAATGTGTTGTTTCATGGGGTTTGGGGAGAGAAGAGAGCAGCTTCCCCCAACCTGGTGCCCCTCTGGACGTTTGGGAATACAGCTGTGATCAACCCCAAACAGCTTGACCAATGGTCAGGGATAAAGGGAGGTGTAGTCCAACATAGAATCATAGAGTTGGAAGGGACCCCTATGGTCATCTAGTCCAACCCCCTGAAATGCAGGAAGCTCAACTAAAGCATCCAATGATGGATGGCCATCCAACCTCTGCTTAGAAACCTCCAAGGAAGGAGAGTCCACCACCTTCCAAGGGAGACCGCTCCATTGCCGAACAGCTCTTACTGACATAATTCTTCCTGATGTTTAGTCGGAATCTCCTCTCTTGCGACTCGAATCCATTGTTCGAGTCCTACCCTCCAGAGCAAGAGACAAGCTTGTTCCCTCTCCCATGTGATATTTGAGATATTTGAAGATGGCTATTATACCTCCTCTCAATCTCCTCTTTACCAGGCTAACTGTAAGGGGTGTGTGATGTCTTCTCAAGAGTAAGCATCCACACACGTTCTTTGTACTAAACTAGTAACTTTATTTACAGCATCAAACATGCAAGCGTTCAGACTTCATCACCCTCCTCGTCCGAGTCAGATACCTCGAGTGCCGGCTGGCGACTCCGCCCCCAACATAGGAGCTTCAGGAAACCAAAGCGACGCCTACCCTCCTTCCGCTTCCTCTCCCTGGACCTGAGCAGGGTGGTGCTACTCGTTTTCCCCATATTCCCATCCTGACCGCTGGGCAGCTCTGGGGCTCTTGCAGCCTCCCAGGTCCCCTGCTGCACCTGGTCCACCTCCATTTCCTGTCCCCCACCTTCCGGCTGCTCTAAGGCTTGGGCAACATCCCCACGCCCCTCCTCTGCTTCCTGCCGACCAAGGGCTGTCTCCGCATCCCAGAGCCTTAGCACTGCTTCCGGTGTGAGTGGGGTTCTAGTCTCCTCTTCCTCACTGCTTTCTCCCTGACTTTCCTGTGAGTCGCTATCTGATGGAAACTCCTTCCTTTCTCTCCAGCTGCCTTTGCCTTCCGATCCTGCCTTGGGGATGGACCCATCCCTGACACTAACCATACCCAGCTCTTTCAACGCTTCCTCGTCAGGCTTGGTTTCCAAAGGGCTGAGGAAGGCTGGTTCAGGAGGAAGGAGGCAAATCCATCGAAATCTGTCCAAACCCAACATGGTGTTGGAGAAGAGAATTTTCCATGTGACATTTGGCCAGTGTGTGGAAGTTCCTTAAGCGGACTTGGGTTGGCGCTGTTTCGCCAAAGGCAGGGGTCCTTCTTGGATTTGGGCAAGGCAGAGATTAAAATGGGTCTGTTCCTTGATAAGCGGATTATATTTACAGGCAGGATGATAAGAGGAAAAGGCTAAAGCAAAAGGCAGGCTGCTTATGTCCGCTCAGTTGCAGGGATCTTCTCAGATGTTCTCTGCCTACACGGAGGTTCGCGGGGAGAGAATTTCCAAGCCCCTTTTGTACAAAACACAAAAGGGAGCTGCCACACTAGAAGATCGGTTTCTTACAAGTGTGGTACGCACATTGGGTGGCACTTGTAACAGTGCCCATTGCACAGATCAAAGTGGTTGAGTGGGTATGGGGAACTTGCAAGTAAACTCATCCCAAGCTGTTAAGGGTTTTATACACTAATGGTAACACTTGCTATTCAAGCAAGCATCCGCTGAACTGTAGGTTGTTATGAAACCCCCGTACCACTCACAGAGCTTCAATTCTCAGATTGACCTGGGAAGAAGGAATGGTGGTTAATTCCACTCTGGGAATTGCAGCCTTGGGAGGAGAACAAGCACCCTTTACAAACTATGGCTCCCAGGATTCTTTGGTGGAGAACATGCCTGTTTAAAGTGGTATAATATGCTTTAAATGCATTGTGCAGATGGGGCCTTAAATATAGCATTGCATAACTGGAGAAGCACTTCCTTTCGCTCATCCAAACTCAAATATTGGAGCGCTTTTCTAGGAGCGCAGCAAGCCTTCCCTACAAATCGTTTGCAAAATATGTGTTTTATTGTCCGCTCTGCCTCTTCTGTTCCTCTCAAACAGATTGCCTGTTCCAACAATCTAACTGAATCTATTGGGAACTCATCAGCTGAGGTCAGGACACCATTTTTATTTCTTTTATCCAGTTTTCCTCAGCCTTTTTACAAGGTGAAAAGAACCCTATTTAAAACATGGTATGGGAAATAAAGAGACGAATGGTGGAGCCACAGCGCCACCTTGTGGGCAAGAGTAGCTAAGCCGCAAACCTAGATCAAACAGGACTTTAATTGCAATAAATGCAGACCTGTTAACAGATGTTGGATTGCCAGGTCATGTGGTTGAGCTGAATGGGTTTAGGATTGAGCCCAAGTTTCCCCTGTCTCACCCCAACCGACCTCGATTCAGCTAGCTGACCCACAGTTGAACAAGTTGTGCCAGCTTATCTTTGGCAGAGCAAATGTTTGGGAATTAACACCAAGAGAACCCAAGTTCAGATGCATCCTAAGCTGATCATCCCAGCAAATATTGTCATAGGATTGCCCCCTTTTGAGTTGTGTACCTTTATCCACACACAAGCATGTTCAGTGTGACACCTGCAAAACGTCTCCCAATGCTCTCCATTCACAGCAGTGGGCAATGCTTAACAGAATACAGTTGTACCTTGGATCCCAAACGCCCTGGAACTCAGACGTTTTGACTCCTGAACGCCACACATCTGGAAGTGAGTGTTCCGGTTTTCAAACGTTCTTTTGGAACCCGAACGTCCGACGGGGCTTCCACGACTTCCGACTGGCTGCAGGAGCTTCCTGCAGCCAATCAGAAGCTGCTGTTTGGTTTTCGAACGTTTTGGAAGTCGAACGGACTTCCGGAACGGATTCTGTTCAGCTTCGAATGTGCTGTTGTTGTTTAGTCGTGTCCGACTTCATGACCCCATGGACCAGAGCACGCCAGGCACTCCTGTCTTCCACTGCCTCCCACAGTTTGGTCAGACTCATGTTGGTAGCTTCGAGAACACTGTCCAACCATCTCGTCCTCTGTCGTCCCCTTCTCCTTGTGCCCTCCATCTTTCCCAACATCAGGGTCTTTTCCAGAGAGTCTTCTCTTCTCATGAGGTGGTCAAAGTATTGGAGCCTCAGCTTCAGGATCTGTCCTTCCAGTGAGCACTCAGGGCTGATTTCCTTCAGAATGGATAGGTTTGATCTTCTTGCAGTCCATGGGACTGCACCATAATTCAAATGCATCAATTCTTCGGCGATCAGCCTTCCAAGGTACGACTGTATATTTGAGGCGTGTGTTCTCCCCTCCCCTCAAGTAGTATTTCCCCAGCCTAAGTTCCGGAAACCTGAGGTCCATTGTGGGGTGTGCACACATGTATTTCTTTAGCTGTGTGTGTGCACCTTACACGCCCGCCCGCCCGCCCGCCTGCCCCCCACAAAAATCCAATATACCAGACCTGCACAAAAGAGAAGTAAACATTATGTTTCAGGCCACCCCCCCTCTCCAAAGAGGTGAGACAATTCCAGCGGTTCCAGAGCTTGGGTTGTTTGGAACAAAGGTCAGCAGAGACTGACCTTTAGGATATCTGGTTTTATTTACACATAAATACAACCTGAGCATGGGATGGAGGGGCTCACAGCATCAACACTCCGAACCAGAGCTTGCTTCTCCACAAGTCATAGCTTTGGATCCAGCACAGACCAAAAGCATGCCTCTCTCCAACGGTTGTTCAGCTCTCTCACACACAAAGCAACTCTGCCTGTTGTACTCCTAAGTAGCAGCTAGGTGCCAGGGGTGTGTGGCGGTGGTGGAGAAAAGCCCACCTATCAGGCTGGAGAGCGCCATCGCTTAGGGCTCATCCACACTCCCCTTGTCATACTGCTTCCCCCTAGGGAAACTTGATCTTTGCTGCTGAATCGGAGCAAACGTCAGTTTGGTTTTCTGTGGTTTTTGCTCAGATTCAGTGTTAAAGAGCAGGCCTTTTCCAGGAAAGCAGTGGGAGAAATGGAAAAGCGCTTGTACCCGTGTACCTAAAAAGCACAGAACAAGCAGGAAAATCTCTCACTCAAGCTTTCTAGGCATGGGACAGAGGGGCCCTCTCTTGCAACCTATCTCACTCTTTACCGGTAGGAGGCTGATGTGGGCATTTAGGTGGCCAGCTAAAGCCATTACCTTATCAAAGGAACTGGTTTGGCAGGTTCCCCAGCCTCTTCCACTAGATTCTAATCCTTAATGGCTACAGGATCAGAGGCCTGGAAGGGATTCATGGGCCCCATGCAGACTGCCCCCCCAACCACCCCAACAAAACCCATAACAATGACCCTGATATTGATGAAGATGTATGTTGCTCCAAGTCAGGATATCAGAGTCCCGCTATTGAGATTCCCTTATCAGATGATCTGCCAATTGGGAAAACCTGGGTTTAGCAGGAGGGGAAGTCCGGGTTGCTACTTGGATAGAATAGAATATATTTTTTTAATTGTCATTGTCCCCTTCGGGAACAATGAAATTACTTCGTAATTGAGGGGGACGAAATTACTTCGTAAATGAGGGGGACGTTGTGCAGACACCTCAACAGAGCCCAGATAAAGCAGCTTCAAATCCACTGTAAACTCAGGTGTGGACAAAGCCAGCTGTGTTTGAGATGCGTTCTGCCCTCGGTGTGAAAAAATGGGGATGGTGTTGTCGTCGTCGTCGTCGTCCCCCCCCCCCGAAATCCAAGTAATTGTTTTGCCCCCATAAAATCCATTGCAGATCAACAACTGTTCAGAAACTATGGGATATTGGTCCATATTTTTTTTTTAAATTGTAGGGCCACTGTAAGCATTGGAGACCCCCCCCCCTTTCCCAGCCCCCTCCCTGACTTCCCAGGCTGTCTGGTCTTGCTGCTGACGGAAGGTCTGCAAGCCTGGCCAAAATTCTTCAAGTGAAATTTCTCTCATATATCTCAGCAGGCTCCGAGAGAGGGGGGTGGGGGACACCATGACTCATTTTCCTGCCTGGATAAAACAAAAAAACAGGGGGGAGGGGAAAGGGGAGGTTGGATTGAAAACTTCCTGTAGAAACAAAGGGACGAAGTGTTGCTGCGAGGAACTCAGCCAAGAGCTAAACCCTCTAAATCACAGTGAAATTGCCAGAAGTCAGCTGGTATGGAGAATCACCCTTTTCCAGCTGCTCTGTGGCAGCTAGAAATGGGACCAGGGAGCCCAAGCCACGTCAGCAAGAATTCAAGGAAAGCAGGATAAATACAGTGGAAGCATTTCAATCTGTTGGTAACCCCCCTCCCCAACACACACACACACACACACACACACACACAAACTGGCTTGTTTTCAAGGTTTCCCAGAGACTCTCCCAAGGCCAAGTTAATCGTTAAAACGTTTCTGCGGCTAAGCGTATAAAGTGATATATCCTTCGACATATTGTCAGATTAAGACAGGTACGCTCAGCTTAAATTTCGAGGGACGTGGTTCAGGAGTCAACAGCAGATAGTCTGCTTTGGCATTAAGCAGTATATACATTATAGATTATATATACAGATGAGAAAGAGATTACAAGAAAGGAAGTTACCAAGAAAGGAGATTCCAGCTAAACATTAGGAAGAACTTTCTGGTGGTAAGAGCTGTTCATCAGTGGAACAGACTCCCTCGGGTGTTAGGAGGTTTTTGGACAGAGGTTGAATTGCCATCTGCCATGCAGAAAATGTTCCATGAATGCCAGTCCCCAAGAGGCAAGAGACTCCAGGGTTCCAGCGATTACCCGGGGTCCGATTTCCCTGGAATGAAGGCCAATGGATATTGTGATGTCTTTAGGATATATAGTACGTAAATGCAACCTGAGCCTAGGATGGAGGGACTTGCAGCACCGTCTCCAACAGATCCTGCCTCCCCATTAGGTTCCCAGAGAGATACCCAAGCCATAGCGTTGGGTTCAGCACATAATAAGGACTCTCTTGGGAGGTGGTGGACTCTCCTTCCTTGGAGGTTGGATGGTTATCTGCCATGGATGCTTTAGCCGAGATAAGATAAGATAAGATAAGATAATTTTATTTGTTGCCTGCATTGTGGGGGGTTGGACTAGATGACCCTTGGGGTCCCTTCCAATTCTCTGTTTTTATACAGAGACATTACAATAGCTCACAAACAACTCACTTTGGAACTTCCTGCCAATTGATATCAGACAGGCACTGTGACTCCACACTTTTCAACGCCTGCTGAAAACACTTTTGTTTAGGCTATCTTATCCAGACATGTAATATAATCTGATTTTTACCTTAATTGTTTATTTTAATGATATTTTAAAGCAGTGTATACGTTTTATGAGATACATAAATATATAAATGAGCCATGTTTTTCAGAGCCTGGATCACGCGTATGCTGTTAGCAGACTGGCCTCGTGCAATAATTCTCAGAAGAATATCCTTCACATTCTAAACAAAGACTTTTTCTTATATTGACAGCACAGCAGATTCTTGTGGCAGGGCTATCTGGGAGAAATTTAATAGAGGAATCGTATAAAATCCCCTTCGGGATCTAGTGTCCAAGGAGTTGCCAAGACACACCATTCTGGGTATATCAAATATTATGGTCTTAAGCAACACCATATGAAATTGCGTCTGGGAATCTACGGGCATTTTATTCGGGAAAGACAATAAAAATCCACCTGCCAAAAGATTTACAGGAAAATGCCAGCCAGAGCTGTGTAGCTGGGTACTGCCTGCTGTGTCTGCCTGGTCTGAACTCCTTGCAAAAAGGAGGAATGTCTCCCCCACTGGTGCCAAAGCAGAAACTGATCTGGGAGACGGGAGCTCTAAGCTGGAGAGGATAAATTGTCACTGGTGTCAAGGGGTGGTGGTTGGTATTTGGTTCTCCAGCAAGCACTGTCATCACCCTAAACCCCCAAATCGAAGAATGCTCAGCACAGCCTTCATTGTAGCATCCAGCTATACTTACGGAAGCTGCAAGAAGCATACAAGAGCTTTTAACAGCTGTAGCCGTAGTTCCCCAGGTGGGCAGTACTGCTCCCTGGGGGATGGTGGGATTACCTGCTGGGTCGCTGAGAGGCAAGAGGGCAGCAGGGGATGCAAAAGGTGTAACTATCAGGCTTTGAAAAGCTAGTATCACAGGATCAGGTTCATCCATTGTTTAAACTGGATTTTGAATAAATGTGCAATTAATTGTTAAGTGTTTTGAATGTTTTTGTGTCTTCTTCCTTTGTGGGTTGTGCAAACCGCTATGCTGAATAATGCTTTGTAAAGCAAGCACTGGAGACAAGTTTTTTGGAACCAAGGGGCCTGAAAAGGTTTGAAAAAGACTGCACTTTCCTTGCCCCGCTGACTAGTTTTCAGAGGGTGTCTGGAAACCTCTGATCAAGTCCACTTCTGACACCAATGTTGGGAGCGTTCCCCAAGCCACAGATCTTGATGCACACCGTAACAGTGGGCTGCATATGTAACAGCTGACACAAGGATTGCATTTGCTTACCAGGTGCCTGCCAAGGAGTTGAGCAGCCAAAGGTGAGGTAGCAGGGAGATAATGTGAGTGTCCCTCTGTTTTGGGAGACAATGGAAGAGTATTCCTTTGGGGTTGAAGTCAAACCATTGGAGAGTTACAGCACCTGCTTTGGAAGTAGAGGCCGACATGGGAGAGAAATGGTTTGTTGCAACTGGGGCAGATGAAGGCGTCTGGTCCTGCTGATGTAGGTGTACCATGGCATTTCTTCGGATGGATGGATGGATCTACTGTCATCTCTGAAGGACCATGTGCATTAACTAAGGCTGATGAGGCAGCTGTGAAGCCCCCAAGTCAGGGATATTCTGGCGCTCTAACTTCCAGTCTAGACTACTGCAACACGCTGTACAAAGGGTGACCCTTGAAGACTTCGTGGAAATATTATAGAGGGGCACAAAACACAGCTGCTGGGCTAATAACTGGGACCAGTTATGGAGAACGTTATCTTGCTCCCACAGGAGTCAATGGTGGCTTTTAAAGAGGATTAGACAAATCAATGGAGGAGAGAGCTATCAATGACTTCTACCCTCCACAGTTGCAGACAGCAAAGTCTCTGAATACCAGTTGCTGGAAACCACAGGATGAGAGAGGGCTCTTGTGGTCGAATCCTGCTTGCGGGTTTCCCACAGGCATCTGGTTGGACTAGATGAGCCATTGGACTGAGCCAGCAGACTCTTCTTACCGGTACGTTCTTTAAAAGGAAGTAAAATTGGCCACCCCACTCCAATTCCCATTTTCTGCAGCAAACTGGTTAAGTCTCTTCAGCGGGGCAGCGTTTCTAAGAAGAGGACGCCAATTATAGCTTCAGCAGTTCCTTTTCTTCCAATACACATTCTGTTCTGTGTACGGAAGGTAGGAATTTCTGCAAATTTTCTCTGTCCTCATGTCCTGAATTCAGTTCTCTCCAGGCTGACATGTGCAACACTGAATTTCCCCCCCCCCCAATGTTTTAACGTGTGTTAAAGCTGGCTGAGTTATATGGTTGCTCTGTCACGTTTGTGATTAAGTATTTCTCGCTTAATATCATACTGCACTCTGAAAATCAAGTCAGCTGTTGGCCATCTCCAGCTGTAACAAGCATTGGGATGGGGGGCGGGGAGAGAAGGTCCAGCGATTTTAATACTGCAATGTGGGCCTTGCTGAACTCGCCCCAGGCAATGAACCCAAACTTGTCCCAAGTTGAGTTTCATTCCAGAGGTCCAAGTTCGTGCTGAAGGAACACGGGAAGCTGCCGGAGCCCATGAGAACAGCCAAAGTTGGCAATTTTATTGATAGATTTGATTTCTGTCTGGCTGTCCCTCCCAAAGCAGCCCACGCCGACAAGGTTCTAATGATCACGTAAGGGTTTTGTGGCCATTTAACCTGCTTTCAGTAATGGCGTAAGGTGAACCCCCTCACACATTTATGGTCTCATGGCCATGCCCTCTGCTGTAGTTCTGGAGTCACCCACTCTGCCACCCACAAGTCCAGTGTGAAGGGTCCCTCGGCACATACATGAAAGGTGTTCTCGTGGATATTTGTAGTATCAGCAGTGTGTGTGTGCATTTAACAGATTTTTCTGTATGATTATTTCAACAAAATGGTCTCTTCAAGCTTTAGGTCAGAAAGCCTGGTGTCTGAGAAACAGGTTCTGTCAAATAATTTTATTCTGTTAAATCAATCCAAGCATTGCAATTTGTCCAGTAAGGAAATGTTTTAATAATCAGAGATGAGAGGTGGCAAGGCTCACTGTTTACTTCCAACCGTTCCAGTTAAAATCACAGGCTCCTTAAAATGTTTTTTTTTAATGTATCATTACACAAAAACCATGATCACCAAGAAATATGAAACACAGAGGACAAGATGAATGGCGGAAGCAGCCTTTGCCCTTTGAAATAAGAGCTCCCACAGAGTCCCTAACTCACCATTTCATCCTAATGAAGAAAAACTCAAAATGCCCCACACTCATTACCCTGGATTCTAAGCCTGTTCACTTGAAAGCAAATCCCACCGATTTCGGAGAAACTTGGAATAAACATCAGGAAGAACAGTAAGGCAGTAAAATAATATTCAATGGTGGAATGGTCTCCCCTCAGGAGGTGGTAAGACTCTCCTTCCTTGTAGTTTTCAAAGCAGAGGTTGAATGGTCACCTGTCATGGATGATTCAGCTGAGATTCATGCACTGCAAGGGGATTGAAATAGATGACCCTCAGGGTCCCTTTCCAACCCTATGATTCTATCATTCTTCCAATTCTAGGATTCTATTTCTGGTGTTCAAATAAAGAGGTGAAAGAGGAAGTGTGAGTTGTGCTTCTCCCCACACTGCTAGGTTTGGCCTAAAGTGATGGATGTGCATTCATCTGATGAGGGGACTTAGTATCCCTTGCCTTCTTAAAAGACCAGGAAGCCTACAGAAAAGAAGCCGCAACACTCTTGTGCCTCCCCTCTCTGCGCTTCCTGCAAACATTCATGGCAACTTCCTTCCTTCTGTGTTTGAATCTGACCTCCAAGTTACAGATCCTTATACATGAATCATGTGGGCAGCATTTTGGTTGGGGGGGGGGGGGAGAAATCGGCCTCTGTTTTTGAGTTTGCTTCTCAGAAAAAGGGAGGCGGAGGTTCACACTTTGTGCATATTACTGTGGAATGAGTCCGTTAAAGTAATCTCTGGAAAAGTGTGGACCGTCTCCTTCTCCCTTGACCAGTGCTTTGGACAAGAGAACTCGAGGGACGGTAGTTTTGCAGTGAAGAGTAACGCCTCCTCCTCCTCCTCCAGGAATGCTATTCCTTCAATCAAAACATAATGGCCCATGAAATGCCAGTTTTCACTGCGAAAAAGAAAAATCTCAAGCCTCGTGAAAATTTGGCACAGCCTCAATGAACAGCTCCTAGTGGTGAATGAGATCATCAGGTTCCGCTGGTTTGTCTTCTGAGGGTTGCAAAGGGACAGTCAATTTTCCACTCGTAACACAATTCTGCTTAAGTAAAACTGGTGGGGGGGGGACATTCTGTTACGAGGCAATTTCAGTCTGACAGAGGATTTCAAGCCAGCACAGAGACACGAGGTGGTTCAGTGGTCTGAGCCAAACTGTACCACTTTGGATGCCATGGCACAAATACAGTAAGGTTGTGAACAAAGGTGTATAAAAATATCTCGGCTGAAATAGAAAAACATGTTAAAGACCCGTAAGCCAAAATGCCCAGTAAGGTGTTCAAACTAATGAGATAAGAGTACTGAAGAGACCTAGATATGGTTCAAAAATCTGACTATCATATTCTGATGGGTGAATCTCTCCCTTGCTGTCCACGTACCTCCAAGAATTGATGCTCAGCCTGGTTGCTGAGCTGCCTTCCTCCTTCCGCACTCCTTGCTGCCAAGCTAGCTCCACCACGAAGCTCAGAACCACTGCAGGCATTCAAGACACCTAGGCACGCACTAGTTGCTGAGCCATTTTCATGGTATCACAAATGCTTCCCTGGAACCATCCTAACTCAAAGTCTTTCGATCAAACCATCTCCATCTGCTCTGGGGCCCCCTTCCTTGATCTTCCCACGTTGTGTAGGGCCAATCACTCAGCTCTTGGTTAACATCAGGCATGACCCTGGGCCCCTCGTACTCTGGAGAGCAGGAAGTGCAAGTTTCTGGTGGCTTGTCATCCACTGCACGACACCAGAGACTTGAGGTCTCTGGGCAGGTTGCCCTTACAAGGAGGAGGACCAAGCTTCACACATGAAGGTCTGGACGGTTTGATACTTTGGGGCAGGAAATAGTGTCAATATAGCTCCAAGTGCATGGTTGCTTCTGTGTACTGTGGCCACCTGCTCTAAGCCCTGTAAGTTACGTTCTTGACCCATACCAGAGCTTCTCTATTCATGGGATTACATGGAATAGTCAGACAATGGGACTACTGTTGGTTGTGGAGACAATTTTCACTTCCAAGGGGTTTCTCTTCTTTTGGGGTTCTCTTTTTGTTATATTATGTGGCATGTGGGTGGCATAATGTCCCTGAGTTCAATGCTTGTACTCTTTCCAGAGTCTTTACCAAATAAACTTTCACCACTGGTATCCCGGTCAGGGGATTTGTTAATCATCTCTTGTAGGTATGCAAAAAAAAACGTTTCGTGTAGCCAGCTGTTGACGTTTTTGTTCTTCAAAGACACTTCTGACAATCCTTCGGCAGCAGTAGCGGTTTACTCATCAGTGCTGTGTTAGTTAATCATACTTCTCCCCTACCTCAAAGGGAAGCTGTGGATTCGTTTGGCAACCCTGATATAAAATTTAGTGCATGAGGAAAACCCAACAACATGTAACAAGTATGACCAATACTCACTTAAAAGGCCAACATGCAAGTTTATGTGCTAGAGCAGAAAATAAACGGAGGCAAATATATTGGTCCATTAAAAAATAATAATCAAACAGCAATGGTAGCATAATACCTTTATTAGTTTTAACTAAAATTAAATAGTTCATGATACATTGAGTGTGCCTTTTGAGTTCACCAGAAAAATTCCTGGGAAATGATGTTAAATTTTAAGAAGAAATAGGAAAAAAGAACTTGCTGGCTTTTAAAAAAACAAAACAAAAAGCCAGAATCAAGAGTACTTAAAACTACAGGCCTTTTAATCATATTTTTCTTCCAATGTTGCGCTTTATAACCAGCCTGAAGGAAAGTTCTCACAAACTCAAAATATTGTTTGCTCCCTGGGATGTTTTAAATAGATATTATGCTACTGCTGTTCCTTGGGAATAGAATTTCACTGTTATATAGAATTGGAAATTATTCTGTTAGGTATTTTTCATGTGCACAAATACACACACAGTTGGAAAAATGACAACTCTGCAGCAATTAAAGAAGAATCTGAACAGTATCTCTAATCCTTCTGATGTTTTTCGAAGCGCTGACATTTCAGCTTCTGACAAACTGGACGAATCAAAGTACAATGTCTTTCCATCCAAAGGCTTGGGAGCTCCTTCACTGCAGCCCACACCCAGCTGCACTGAATTGATCATAGAAATGGAATCTGGACATCAAGGATCCATAGGGATCAGACAGGGAAAGAGGGGCAGTGGATTTCGAGCAATGACCAGCTTGCCCTAAATTTAACATACTTGTAATATGGCTCTTGTATATTGGCTACACTTTTTTTTTTTAAAGAACAAAATCTGTAGAAGCAAACAACATCAATGTTCTTAAAAAAATAAATCAACCTGTTTTGCTTTGCCTTTCAAACTTTGGGGTTTTGACTCCTTTGGAAGGCCACTGGGTTACTGACATAGTACGGAGGCTTACAAAAATCAAGTCAATTCCATATTCAAGGGCACAATCATCTTCTTGCGTCTTTTGTATATAGGTTTTCAATTTTTTGCTCTTCAAACCATGTAGTATCTTGTGAGGCACAGCTCAAAACCTGAAGAACACGGCTACATTCCATTCTGTGGTGGTCTTGTCCTTTCTAGTTATTCATACACGTATCTGAAGAACTACATTACTCAGGCCTAAATGCCCACTATTTATTTTTTTTAATCTCTCGGCAGCTTTCGAGGTATGCAATTCGACTTAAGGGAAGAGACGCTGCGGGGGGGGGGGGGGAGGCTTTTTTCAAAGCCAAAGCTGGATATAAACAGTACAGTCATAAATATGGTACTAGACATTGGCTCTTTAAACATTTTCCAGTAACAATGTTGTTGTTTTTTAACCATCTATCTGGAACCAGAGAAAACATTCCCCACTAAAATCTGACTTTTAAAATAAAATTTATAGAATTCTGACATTATATCTCCAATGTCCCTTTCATTCTCTAAATGTAAAAATATCATTATTAAGTTATCTACCGGAATGAATTAAAATGAATTGTTTTCAAAATGGTGTTATTTTTATTTTAAGTACATTCACGTACTTTAACCCAACCACCCACCCACCCCGATCTTTTTCGATATATTAATCCATTGATATATAATTCTGTCAAAAATCTACCAGGTTGCGTCAACCAGCCACAGTGATCCAGAGACACTTTCTACTAAGGGAGCGGCAGAATTAAAAGCCGCATCTCGCTACGGTGCTTCAGCAACGTTTTGATTGGTAAGGTAACGCAACTCACTGAAACAATACTGAAGTGGAACACAAGCCCTCTTCGGTCTATTTGACTGTTAAAGTTAATTTAACTTCTCAGCACAAACATCAGCCAGACTTTGTCCCAGGCTAACGTCTCACTACCAGGATCGCTCAACAGGCCTCTCTGGTGGAGCCACTGTATATCTTGGGTCAAGCGCAGGTACGAAGTCCTTGAAATGCATAGATGTTTCAGTACCAAATACATCCAAAACTTTCCTGTTCATGACGGCAAACCTAGAAAATACAAGGCGGGAGTTTAGCCCACTGCATCACTTGGGAACGTAAGGCAACTCTGATTCTGAATGAAACTCGGTTCCTGCAAAGCATTCACTGCTGAAATAAGTCATGAAAACGCACGGAATTGTGGCTGCCATTGTTTTATTGAAAACGGAGTCTGAAATTATGGATTTATGAAAAGAAACAGGACCAAAAAAATATATTGATACATCAATATATCTATCTGATAGGCCAAACTAAAAACTCCCCCATACTAGATACAAGCACCAGAAAGTAACTTTTATTTGCTTTATAAAAGCTTTTGAGTGTTTACAAGAGTTCGACTCCAATGTCTTAAATGGTTCAAATGAACTCCTTTAATGGACTAATCTTTGGGGGCCAGAGAAATTTTGGGTATTGTCTCTTCTGAGGACTAATGTAGCAAAATCTTTTGCCAACTGAGAATATATTCACAACAACCCCTTTTGGTGTGGCTCACTACTCTGTCAGTTATAGCTTGCAATGTGGTGCACACTGACGTGTCCTGTGTCAAACGAATCCCTTTCCTTCTCCTCTTCTCCAATCTGTAGCTCCTCCTTCTAGCTAAAGGAAGTGTGGCAATGTGATACCTTACCAAGAGTTAAGTCCAATGCATTAACAATTAGTGTTCCTGGGTAGCTTGAGATTTCTCCTTCCCTGTTTGCCTTCTTCTCTTTTTATTTATCTCCATTTTTAACTTATGTCTGTTTTCAGATAAGCCACCCGCCCTGTCCCTTCCTTTTAATTTAAAACTTGGGGAATTGCACGCAAACTGCGTCCTACCCTAATCACTGAAAATCAAAGAGCGAAGCCTGTCAGATATGACATGATTTTCAATTGGTTGCTTTAGCATTATGGTGTATCTGTGTAAGTAGTTGACTGTTTTTTAAAAAAGAAGTCAGAATGGAAATTATCTTCCAGAAGCGCCAATGCAGATGGCCCTTTTAAGTTAGGATAAAGGCACAACCACAGACATGTATGCATGTTTACACACCACATATCACAGGATCTGTGATGGTGTGCAAATGCAAATATCCATTCTTAGTCCTGAATTAAGAAACACTGTTGGTAATAGACATGGAAATGAAACCTTGATATAGAAGCAGAAACCAGGGGAATTCAATGGGAATGGTGCTTTCCTGACCACAACCATCCTATATTTTTAATACACAGCCAGTAAGATACTTTGGGGTGGTTGTTCTTACTGATGGCCTCATTTAGCAGAATATCAATCTATCTCCCAAGGAAGAGTACCAAACTTCTCAAAGAACTGCAATCTGCAACTGCTCTATTAAAATCACTGCTGGTTACTTACCTTCCCCTTGTTAGCCGTAATAGAAATTTCCAATATGAAGGTCTCAAGTTTTGAATTTCCATCACGGCCTACAACAACAAAATCTGAATTTAACCATTTTCTTATTCTTATTATTCTTATTTCAATTTTTATACCACCCTTTATCAAAAGATCCCAGGGTAGTGTACAACACTAAGGATACATTTTACGGAGCATCCATAATAAATAAAATGTAATAAAGACATAATAAAAGCATAATAACAGACAGCATAATAATAGAATAGAATAGAATAGAACAGAATAGAATAGAATAGAATAGAATAGAATAGAATAGAATAAAGCCACAGCTTTAACGTCACACAAAGGAAGGGATGGGTTCAAGTCCAATGGCTGCTCAAGTCAGCAGACAGCTGTTGCTACATGTTCCAAGAACACACACTCTTCCCCTGAAAGCCTCAGCAAGTCTTCTCTTCTAACAGCATAAAAAGCTCTGGCAATCTTGCTATTGGGAAACACAGGAAGGAGGCTACTGGCCTTTGTACACGGGGTCAAACTGCCTCCTTGCTTCTAAATATTTTTACTCAACTGTGATTCATTGATTTAGACACACATCAAGCAGCTTCCAACTAAAGATCCAACACTTACTGCCTGGAAGCAGATGGCTGTGGACACAGCGTAGATGATACTGTCGGCATGGGGGAAATAAGGGACCTTCCCAGCTTCGATGCCTTTGAAATACATGGCCTGTTAAATGGAAGAAGCACAAAGCAAAGTATTCTTACAAAGGCAAGAGATGCAGCGGAGCCAAGAAGAGAGTGGCCACTGCTTCCACTTTACGGCTTCCTGCTCAAAGAATGCCAGGTGTCGAAGGAAGAAATGACCAATTTCTGCGAGGCAAAGTGGGAAACTGAAGAAGGAAGGAAGGGTAGCTTCCTGTTTAAACACTTTACAGTCATACCTCGTGTTGCATACGTTCGAGTTGCGGACCTCCGCGACCCGGAAGTCCTCCCCGGAGCGCGTGCGATGCGTGGGTGCGCAGAAGCGTTCTGCGCAGTTCGCACATGCGCAGAAACGCAAAAAAGAGCGAACTTCCGGGTTTTTTTTTCGTGCGTTCATGTTACGCACACCCGGGTTACGCAGCGCGACCCCGGAACGGATCGCGTGCATAACCAGGGGTTCCACTGTATTTCATTTTTTGCAAATTTGTGATGCTGCCTATTGACCACCAGGTGGCACCAAACTGAAATCCCAATCTGGCCACAGCTTTTACAATGTCTCCAGAATGCTGGGGAAAATGTCTAAATTCTGTGACGAGGAAACATGTAATATAGACTACCTAAATGTTTTTGCATAGCTTACAATGCATCTCTTTTTAACATGGAACTGAGTGAGGAAGAGGGGAACAGTACTAAGACGACACGATCAGTTGCAGCAGGAGTGGGAATAAACTCTAGGAATGATATGGGGCAGTACTTTCACGTTTGCAGTTTTGCTACTTACCATATTTTTCCGTGTATAAGACTATGTTTCCCCCCAGTTTTTTTAAGTTTAAAATTGGAGGTCATCTTATACTCGGAATGTTTAAAATATTTCTTAATTTTGGGCTCAAAAAATAGGGGTCGTCTTATACATGGGGGCGTCTTATACACAGAAAAATACGGTATTTCTAGTGTAAACAGCTACCTAACATCATATTGCATTAGAGGATATTTTAGGTCCAAGCAATATAACTCCTTCCTATATAGTATTGGTGATTCTTTCCTTCCTTCCTTCCTTCCTTCCTTCCTTCCTTCCTTCCTTCGAGCAGTAACTAATCAGCCCTCTAAAAGCCACTTGAAATGGCATGCTCTTTCGAAGCATTTTTGGTTTTGCTTTTAAAAACAATGGAAGCTTATTTTTATCCGCACCATTTCTCCTCCTGAGCAACACGTCCCTCTTTGGTCGGCTAGTTTTTGGCGGCCATGACGTGGCAATTCATGCAGAGATTCTGCTTTCACCAGCGTCCTAGTGCCCTGGAGTAAACTCTGGAGAGAATAACCAGCCGCTGTGTGGTGCAATATTACACAGCAAGTCTGGAACCAGTAGACCTCATCATTTAGTGAAGTGAAAAGATACAAAAGGGAAAAGCCAACAGGTGCATGAAATGCTATCCTTCCAAGCTGATTCCTGGTGTTATTTCGATCGGAGCTGCTTTTCCTCAAGGGAAAAATTAACATGTGGAAGCAACCTTTTAGCTTTCCATACGAGATATACCAGCTCAGCAACAAAGCAAGCATACAAACACCATTGCACTCAGGTTGCTGTTCTTAAAGAAGCATCCTGCACTGCTGGTCTGTGCCTTTTCCATTATTATTATTATTATTATTATTATTATTATTATTATTTTGCTATGTGGGGTATCCTTGTTCTGTTGCCCATCCACACAGAGCTCCGCCTTCCTAAAACGAAAATATGTGGGTGTAACAGACCCACTGGCTCCAAACCGCTACGAAGGAGTAGATGTGCTCAGAATTTTCTTCCTCTCGATTGTTTTACACACACACACACACACACACACACACACACACACACACAGACAGAGCCACAATAAGCTTACCTCTACTAGTTTGGAAGCCAGGTACATAGAGATAGTAGTACTTTTGTAGAACATCATTGACATTCCTGCCAAGGATCCTGAATGAACAAGGAACAAATTGGTCACATTTTTCACTGTGTACTACATGAAATTCTGTAGCAACAATGATCCAAATAATGGACAACAGAGCTTAAGAGTCCAGCAGGATCAGACCAGAGACCAACATAGTCCACAATCAAAATTCACACCGGGTCAAGATATTAACTGATATGCATGAAATTTCATATTTAGCTATATAATCCCTAGTGTAGTAAGATAAAACCTTTGGAGCAGGCATTTAAAAAAAAAGTTTTTTATTAACCACCCTAGTAGGGCAGTAATTATTCCTTGATAATTTGTCACCCCCCTCCATGATAGTACCACCCCCGCCCCACCTTTCCTACGCCCCTGTTCATAGGAACTGTGCTTCTGAACCTAAAGTAGCATCTTGCTATCGTGACTAACAGCCATAGACAGCCTTAGCCTCCATAAAAATGTCCAACCTTCCCTTTAAAGCAGCCTGTGTTGGTGACCATCAGACCACATCTTGTGGCAGCAAATTCCACAGTTTCAACTATGGTCTCTGCAAATAAGTCCTTCCTTTTGTCTGACCCCAATGCTCTTCATCGGATGGCCTTGGGTTTTGGAAGTATTCTTTAGTACGAGCAATACGATAAGCGAGAGAGAAAGCTTTCTCTAGCCACTTTCTCCACACTGATTTTATACGTTTTTCAACATGTCCCTCTGTACTTAACTTTTCCCACTTTCTACATTAAAAAAAGCCATTGTTTAAACCTCTTCACATGTTGCTTACACCCAGCTTCACAAGGCCCTTTTGGAGGGGTAGCAACTAGAAGTCTATTCAACATTCCAAGGGCACTTATGGTATTGATTGGGTTTTTATATATAAAGGCAATGCAGTTTTTATATAAAAGGCATTCCCATGGCCAGACCCTCCCCTGACCTGCCAATACTTGTGACATTGCAAAAGAGAAGGGAAATAACCCCGTGAAAAACCCCTGAAACGAGGTCAATGTGAATTCAAATAATGTGTTAAATTAATCTCAAAAAAATCTTTTTAAAGTTGATTTCAAACAGAAATGCTTAGACACATGTAACTAAATGTATTAAATACTCTCAAAAATATTTTTAAAGTTGCTTTCAAACAGAAATGCTCAGACGCATGTAACGAACTCCAAAAATTGGGAAATAATGAAAAGAACCCTCCAAAAAACTTCGTTTGATGAAAATAACTGTAATACAGCCTAAGTGGCTTTCAAAAACTTTTTGGAGTAGCTCCTGAACAGAATTACTCAAAATCATAGTAAACTGCTTAAGGATGTAAATAATGGCAAGAGCCCTCCAACTGAACTTCAATTGTGTAATATACTACAAAACAAACTTGCTAAATAACAAATAATGAAAATACTGCAAAACAACCTTAACAAGGTGCTAGCTAAAAAACTCGTTTCACTGAAAGTCTAACAGTTTCCTCAGAAGGAAAAAAAGAGAGAGGGTAATACGTTAACCATAATTCAAATAAGGCATAATTGCTGTCGAGTTTAAGGGGAGAATCAAAAGGACTTAAAACTGAAAACTCCCAAACACAGTGTGGTAATTATCCACTCCAAACACTTGATTTAGCTTCTTCAAAGTGAAAAACTACACTCCGGTTTAGACACAAGCCCCATAGCTTGTTAATTGTTTTCAAAAGAGGCTAAGAAAGCTTTCATACCATAACCTTTATTGGCATAACAAATTTAGATACTTAAGGACAGGGTTATTAAAAATAAAACAATCTTTTCCAAATACTTAAGAACAGGGTTATTCAAATACTTAAGAACAGTTATTATTAAAAAGAATAAAACAATCATAAGAAAGCTTTCATGATCCCGTTCTTACGAAGCTATTACGGAGACTGATCTTGTGACATTGGCACTCTACTTTCTCCAACATCATGCTTTCACCTTCTCCTATATCCTGGAATGCCTGTCACCCAGCCCTCTGCAAGCCCTACCATGACTTCCTTCTGGCCTTGCTTAACCCAAATACAAGCTAAGGGTTTTTTTCTTTGCTGACGGAAGCTGGACGTATTGCAAACATTCTGTCCCTAACATTGTTCATGGCCAATTCTTACAACATCTCGGGAACTAAGCTGATCTCCAACGGAGGCTTCCTCACTGCTCCCATCCCAAAATCGACAAAACCATATGAAACAAGGAAACAGAGGGCTCAGGTTCCAAACCAGCACCTCTCCAGCGGGCAGGCAAATACTTGGAAAGCTCTAGCCCTGGGCAAGTGGGCCACTGCCATGGAGAAACATGGAGGCATACCTGCAATAAGTGCATGCAGTTCATCATCCAGGTTCCGTACCCAGCGCAGGAAGCAGCTTGTACCCTGTGTTTTGAGGATAATCACATCAACCTTGTTAGAGGTATAATCTAGCAACAAAGCTCTCAATTATATCTTAAAAATTTAATCAAGTCAACTTAAACCCTCTGATTACGGCTCTGGCTCTTGATGAACACTTAGTAGCTGCTCAGCATGATGATTTATAAAGTAATCTCAACATGGTATTTGGAGATAGACTAGAAGGTCATTCTGAAACAAGGACAAAGCCTCAGCCAAATCTGAAATTGTTCATATAGACACAGCCTCTTTGTTTTTCAAAATTTCATTTCCTTCCTTTCTATACATTTTACCCAAACTGCTCCTCACCTGAGTCAATATACTGCTTGAAAACTGCCAATATGAAGGAATTGCTTCCAGACATTCTGCACATTATTTGGAACGGGATGGTAAGAATTCTGGGGTGTACTACTTCGGGGTGTGTGTGTGTGGTTTCATATTAATGCTAGTGGAAAAAGCTTTCCGTGTGTAGTAAACTGGTGCTTCAGGGAAAGTGACTCCTCTCTCTGATGTGCTAGCTTTATATACGCAGGGAGCTAATTACATGGGAGAGCATAAAAAGAGTACAATTCAGAATTCTGCCACCAGCACTTTTAGGGTCCTAGAAGGTATACAAGAGAGCCTAGAGCAAAAGGCCTTCCAGAGGAAAAGTTCCAAAGTGCATTGGCCTTAGAAAGAGTGAGCATACAGGTAAACCTGAAAGTTTGCTTGGCTATAGCATCATTTACATATAGCTTCGAGTGGTGTGGCTGCTCTCAGAGAGTCTAGTGGGTTGCTCAAGAGTAGAACGATGCGATCTGCCATAATCAAATGAGTAGAATATCATTATAGATAACCTGGAGCAGTGTAGGAGAAATCATGAAGACAGAAACCACACCTCTCCAAGCAATAGGTGAATGGTGCTGTGTTGCACTAATAAATGAAGACTTCTCTCTGTCTTGCAAACAAGATAGGTGTCACGCCTTTCAGACTCCCAGTTCACTGACACATTCTAAAACTGCTCATCACATTGACCCCCTCCCTCTTTTCAAGCTAAGCTTGTTTCCTTTTTGTTTGTTTTTTCCCTTTTAAGTTACAAAACAAAGTAGCCCGGCAGTGGTTACAAAATTCCTCCACAGTCAAGAAAACAGAAATCAAGGGGATTCTCCCCACTTGCGAACAAACAAGCCAATATTCTACTAACGCTCAATAAAAATGCTCCCCATTTAGTAAAACACATACACACCCAATTCAACTTGCTGATTGCTTAATGCAATTTATTTTTTAAAGAAAAAAGATGGTCCACATGAGTGTGTGGTAGGTTATGTGGCTCAGTCCTCAGAATGATACAGATGCTTGTTAAAGTATTTCTGCTGCTGCAAAACAGCAACTTTAGGATAATTAAATTCCAACTTTTTAACTTTTCAGCACTTTAGAAACTTACTTTGTATATACTGACAAATGACCCCAGAAAAGCCCCAAGCTGGAAATTTTCTTTGTTGTAGAGGAGCGAGAGCAGCCGGGAAGGTTTTGTAAACAGATGCCGGAATGCTGACGGGATCCGAAGGCAACACTGGATCAAGTAACCGACACTAAACATCCTAATGAAGCCCTAGAGAAGATATTAAGAACGTGACATTTAGAGAGAGGGAGGCAGAGCAAATGAAAGAAAAACAGCCGTGTCAGGGACTTCACAGATAAATCTCACTTATAAAACAAAACCTTGGGAAGGTATGCTGAGCAAATATTCACAGAAACATAACCTTGGAACCTACAATCAAAAGATTCATCTAGTTTCCTCCTTTTTTCCTCATTCCCAAGGGTTTCAGAGTATAAAATTTCTCCCTATGGGTAGTATTCAAACTAAGTTGTGCTCAGAGTAGACGCATTAGAAGTAAGGAACCCAACATGGCCATGTTCATTCATTTCAGTGGGTCTACTCTGAGTAAAATTGAATTGAATACCAACCATAGCTTATTACATTTTTACCCAACCCTTCATCCAAGGAGCTTCGGGCTTGCCTTCGTTTTCATATAAACCCTTGTAAGGAAGGCTAGGCTGAGGGATGGTAAACAGCGAAAGTCATGTGTTCAACTCTCAAACGGGGCCACCTGAATATTCATGCCCTGCTGGGGGTTGGACTAGATGACCCTCACAGTCCCTTCCAACTCTACAATTCAATGATTCCATATCTGAAGGGCACCCAGTGACCTCTGTGGCTGCATCTATCCTGTGCCAGACCAACAAATCAATCATCGTGCCCCAGTGGCTCTCTGTAGACTTTCAAACACCTGCTCCAGGAGGACTGAGCTTGATTCTCTGCCCAACCCAAAATTATCTGTGTCGAGTGGGCCCTTAGACCAAGGGTAGACCACCCACTCCCTTGCGCATTCCCTTTGGTGCAACATGGCAGCTGTTCGCGTCTTGTGTCAGCTGATGGCCCTTGAGAGACTGACAACAACCAAAACAACGCAGGACAAGAAATAAGAGAATTATTCCACTACGGTCTCCTCCAACATCGTAGCAGCAGTAGGAGCATCTGAGGCCTGGAAGCTTTCTGGGGAAGGGGGGTGGAACTTATTAACACTTCTGATTTTCCAGTGCTACCTGCATCTACAATAAACATGAGCAACAGTTCAGTGAAGAAGCTTGAAGAAGGCAGGTGAGGGGCATAACACCTGCTTGTTCCAAGAGCTATTTCCAGGCTAGGAGAATTGTTGCAAGTGAATTGTTGTAAGAGCAGGCTACAGTCAAGCAATGCAGCTGAGATAATAGAATCATAGAATTGCAGCACTGGAAGGGACCGTGAGGGTCATCTAGTCCAACCCCCTGGCAAGTAGACATTCTGTTGTGGTGCCAGCAGGGCCAGATTTTGGTTTGATGAGGCCCTAAGCTACTGAAGGTAATGGGGCCCTTTATATTTCCAGCTGTCCTTTGTCAACAACAAATTGTCACTGTTTTTTGTGTTGAATATCTAAAGGCATCTAAAGCCATTTGCACATAACAAAATATGTATTTTATCAAAGTAATTGTTGAACTTATCTTATATTTTGGAAATGTACATCCAGGTTTTTTTTCCTTTGGATGTTTTTGGGGCCCCCAAGAGAGTTGAGCCCTAAGCTATAGCTTGTTTAGCTTATACATAAATCCAGCACTGGGTGCCAGTAACCTAGGTTTAAGGTGCCATTTGGCGCCTAACTGGCCTGGGGAAATTCCAAAGGGGCAGATAGAGAGACTTGGAAAGTCATATTTGGTCCCTGGGCCTGAGGTTCCCCCCTCCTCTTACAGGTTGATATCCAACTAAGTCATACTTAGAGCAGCCTTAAGTTACTTACGATCATACTCCTCTGAGTATGATCAACACTGCATCTCACCCATATACACCTTTGCCCTGCCCTGGTTAACTCTTCTTTATTATTTTTGGGATATATTCTATGCCACATTGAAAACTTCAGTTAGTAGCTTGAGTCTAAATACTGCAAATTAATAAGCACACGTGTCTCCCTCCCTTCTTTTTTCGCTTGATTTGAAGGCAGGCTCCCCACGAAAAGTTCAGGAATGTTAACTTAATGGAGAAAAGAAACATTCAGATGTGCAAGGTACCCTATATACTCGAGTATAAGCCTAGTTTTTCAGCACATTTTTTGTGCTGAAAAAGCCGCCCTCGGCTTATACTTGAGTGAGGCAGGCAGTGACTCCTATGAAGCTTTCCCATGTTTTTTGTGGTAAAATTGGGTGCCTCAGCTTATATTCGGGTCGGCTTATACTCGAGTATATAGGGTATTTATTTTTCTCCTTAAATTCATGCCAATGGATCAAGTCCTTCTCCACACAGTTGTGTTACAGAAAAGGAAACAATGAGATGGGGAAAGACTTATGCCTTGCACTCAAACATCTGGAAGACTGTGGGAACTCTGAAAACAAAGATCTTCCTGAAAAACACAAGCACTAGACAGCTATATTCAATCTCCAGCGTATTCAATTCCTGGGTTCTTTCAACAACCACTCTGCAAGGTGTCTTGCGAAGCATGCACTAAAGCAAAAGGAAATCCATGTACTGAACCGTTAAAGCTGCTCAGCCAATATTAACAATATGTGGTTTGTTTCCATGCGCAGTCCAACTTCAGGGTGTATTAGTATAGAAGCTAAGAACATGAGAAAAAATCCCGCTGAATCAGACCAAGGCTGCATCTAGCCAGAAAGTTCTGCAAAGCCCACAGGCAAGAGTGGGAAGGTTGCTTGTCCTCAGCACTGAGAATTAAGAACACTCAAATGCCAACCATCATGGCAAATAGCAATTGAGAGTCACACCCTCCATGGATTTGTCTATCCTCCCTTGTAAGGCACCACCACATATTAGGAGTGGATTCCCTGAGTTAATTACATATTGAGTAATCTCTCCTAAATGCACTGCCAGTTAATTTTAGACCAGCCTCTGGGTGCAGTGGGAAGGTAGGATGAGGGCTAATAAATGAGTCTGAATCCTGGCAAGATAGAAGCGATGTGGGTGAATGGTTCTTGGATCCAGAAAGCAAGTCAGTTGCCTGCCCTGGATGGGGTTGCACTCTCCCAGAAGGAGCAGGTGTATATTCTGGGTGTGCTCTGGAATCCAGCTCCATCACTGGAGGCATACTTATTAGAAAGCTTTCCCACAGCAAAGTCTTCCAGCTGACACATCGGGAAGCAGGCTAACCCACAGTGATACAATTGAGACAAGGGCTGCATCATAGCTCACCCTCCTCCCAAAGAAACTTGAACTTAGTGCTGGCAGGCACACCACCTTCTGAGCACAATTTTAGTTGGGACCACTCTGTTTTGCAATAAACTGCAGCCATCCAGGTTGAGAGCTTGTGAATGGGGGCTCAAACACAACAAAATCCATTTTATTGTGTTCATTATTGTGCCAATAGCTATAATTCTAATTCATGCATCAAATGAAAGATTTCACAGGTGCAGAAAGTCTACCGTGAGATATAAAAGAGCAGAATAATTTTAACCAACTTTTATGGCCCGATATGCCCTCTCTGCTAAGGATTACTTTGTGAAACAGGTTTTCGAAAAATGATTAAGGCTTCAAAGACCTCTTCCACGTGTACTCTTGCAAATATCACCACGCAGATTAATCCTGTTCAACAGACAATTTTTAAAAAAAAATAAAAACCTGACTCCATTTCTCACATTGAAACTCAGTACTAGGTAAATATTCAAAACAGAGAGTAACAAATCAGATTGCTGCAGGTGCAACACATTCATAAATGGGGCTGGAATGACTTTACTGCTTACTCGTTTTATTGGCTAATTTTCTCCTATGTATCTGCTCCCCTAGCCAACTTCTAAACTCATGGTACAGGTTGTAGTCATAACAATGATGATATCAGCATGGATCATGAGATCTAAACATTGTCTGTTTCTTATTTAGCACCAACTTTTCTACTGTACATGTATGGTTTCTCTTTTTCTCTTTCTTCCAAGGCTTACTCCTTGTTCCCTTTCTTAACCTTTGCAAAACAGGCTCTTGCAATACTCCATTTGTTCCACAAGTTAAGCTTCCATACAGATTAATTGTATGTCACCTTACCAGCGGTTTGGTACAGGGATAAGGTTACCTCTAAGTGCCACGGTGGTTACTAAACCAGTCTGAGAATGCTCACAGCTTGTCCCATGAATTATTCTCACCACGGGGATCAACATCCCCTTAGTACATTTCCCACCCACCTCTTCCTGCCAAACTTACTTTGTGCGCTGGAGCCATTACGTAAAAGTGCCCTTGCCTCCAACCATTGTTTGCCATTATTATCATTGTTATTGTTATTTTACTGGAGGGGGAAGGAAATTTGCTACATCTTTGCCCTTGTTCACGCGGCAAATTCAGCGTAAACAGAGATGGGTCAGTGGGAAACTTGTGATGGAACTTCTGTTTCCTATCACAAAAGGAACACACAGACCAGCCCTCCATCTTCCTTGAGGCTCTCTATAAACATTCAAAGTTACTTGCACACCAGTAAAATGTCAAGAGGGAAGCAAAGATAAACCTCTG
The DNA here is from genome assembly GCA_034641385.1 of Darevskia mixta. NCBI lineage: Eukaryota > Metazoa > Chordata > Lepidosauria > Squamata > Lacertidae > Darevskia > Darevskia mixta. The sequence continues at coordinate 2,257,540 of JAWWNH010000137.1, read as the reverse complement.
TATCAGAGGTAGCCAATGTGGTGCCCCTCTAGAGGTTTTGGGTTACAGCTGCCATCACACCTGACCATTGGCCATGCTGGCTTGGACTGGAAGGCACCACAATGACTACCCCTGCTCTATATTCATTTTTTTATTATTATTCCTTGAATGAACATCCCACTTCTCTAGACTAGGCTCTTGAATGTCTAATGTGCAATAACTGGCTGTGTCGTTTGTTGTTCCAAGACTGGTGAATTTTAAGTACTGGCCACTTTTTGAATTAGGAGAATTTATTTGTTAAGTGCATTTTGTCCAGGGAAGACATATGGACATAGGAAGAGCCCTGAAAGAGCAGAGCAAAGGTCCATCTAGTTCATTAACAGTGACCAACCAGAGGCCTATGGCAGTGATGGCTAACCTTGACACTCCAGATGTTTTGGAACTACAACTCCCATCATCCCTGACCACTGGTCCTGTTAGTTAGGGATGATGGGAGTTGTAGTTCCAAAACATCTGGAGTGTCAAGGTTAGCCATCACTGGCCTATGGAGAGCCCTCAAGCTGGAATTAAGCACAACAGCACTGTCTCCACTTTCCCTGTGGCAGATTGTGCCCACTTTGTGGGAAAACCAGACAAAAGCAATACACAAGCAGGTATGACGATAGGAAGACAAGCTGTTTGGCAGGAAAGGAACGTCTGACAAATAGGTCAAGCCATTGGCAGCCATCCTTCCCAGACTGGGGGAGGGGGGGAGCCACAACCCTTTTATAATGAAAATTACAAAACCACGTATGTTCTTTCTTAGAAGACAGCTCCTGCTGATTTTGTCCAGAGACATCCTTAGGAATACTGGTGGCTCTCTCAAAAACCTCAAAGCACATGTACCGAGCTCAGAATAAATTATAGAAATAGGAGGATTTTGCTTCTGTTTAAGTGATATAAAACATGATCACATGAAACCGAGGCCCGGCAACAATGTTCAAAAGTGTTTGTCCCACTTTAGTCTGGCCCGGCTTCTGTAATGTAATACCAAGGAACTTCAACAACTTCGAAATCGAGCTGGACAAGCCTACGGAGCAGATTACAGAGGTTTCTCATCTACCGTCCCAGCTGCAAATCATAGGCTAAGCGGGAACCTAAGTATAGACAACATCAGGCATGGACAGCATCAATGCTGGTATAACAATTAAAAGAAACCTGGCTGGGAGGAAAGGGGTATTTGTTTTCTAAAAGAAAGGAGGCACAAGTTGTCCTTAGGCCGGTTTCTCTATATTCCTTAACCAAGATCAAACAATTGACAGGATAATGACTTCACCAGCTACCCAAAGGGATGAGAAACTTGAGAGAAATCAGATGCAGTTTGCTGTATCACATGGAAAAGAAGGGCTATCCAGTTTCCACTTTACCTGGAAACTTGAATCCTGCACCAGCAAACTACCATTCAAGTTAATAGGTAGTTCACCTAAACAGATGAATGTCCGATCGCATTGCTTGCTGAACATTTGGCACTGACTTCTTAGGAAACCGATGTCTACTACTTCTGTTACTACTAGCGAGGGAGGCTCCTTTCTATTTTAAATATATCATTTAAGAAAAAATCTCGTTGATATATTTATAGTGCTGATTGCTGTGTGAATATCATTTTACTGGCTCAGTGTATAAGAATTTTGGGTGCGATTAAATGGGCCAGTGAGCATTGATAGCTATGACGGCGGTCATTACTTGAAATATGCATGTACAGTGAAATTGAAACCAGCTAAGACTCTTCAAGTGGAAGACTTTATGTCTTGTGCAGGACTTGAGTCAATGCACAGATTTATAAGTAACTCAAACCATCAACAGCCTCTCTTACTGATTGTCTCCCCTGACAACCAAGAATGTTTAGTGAGTAATTAAAAAAGGAGATCAACCACTTACAGGTTTTTATGATCAAGCGGTATGCAAATGGTTAAATAAATAATTAGAAATATAAATCTGAAGGTAATCGGCTTTTCCCTATATAACTGGGAACAACAGAATTAAGTTTAAATCACCGCCACCCAGGGAAAACTTTAGAAAGCAGAAATTACACTTTTAAAATTTATTTAAAATATGTGTTCGCCCATGCTGGCCAGAGGGACCCCTGACCATTAGGTCCAGTCGTGTCCGACTCTGGGGTTGCGGCGCTCATCTCGCTTTATTGGCCGAGAGCCGGCGTACAGCTTCCAGGTCATGTGGCCAGCATGACAAAGCCGTTTCTGGCGAACCAGAGCAGCACACGGAAACGCCGTTTACCTTCCCACCAGAGCGGTTCCTATTTATCTACTTGCACTTTGACGTGCTTTCGAACTGCTAGGTGGGCAGGAGCTGGGACCGAGCAACGGGAGCTCACCCTGTCGCAGGGATTCGAACCGCCGACCTTCTGATCAGCAAGCCCTAGGCTCTGTGGTTTAACCCACAGCGCCACCTGGGTCCCTATTGGGTGTGTGCATGCACACGAAAGCTCATACCAATAACAAACTTAGTTGGTCTCTAAGGTGCTACTGGAAGGAATTTTTTTATTTTGTTTCGACTATGGCAGACCAACACGGCTACCTACCTGTAACACAGAATGAAGTTTCATTCTGTCCGTGTGCCAAAGACGTGTCCATTAAATTTGCAAATTTCTATCCCAATTATCCTGCAAGTTTTGTTATATGTTCGATAAGGAACTGAAACCTGTACTTATGTCTCTGTGGCGACCCAAATCTGTGCTTAAAACAGCTCCACTGGCTTGGGTAATGCTGCTAACCAGCTGGCTGCAATGCACTTCAGGACACTGACACATGGCACCTGCGGAAAGTAGAGCCCAGACCAGCACATGCAGGAGGCCGAGTCAAAATATGCAAACTGTCAAGCTGCACCTTCTCTTTCACATGCCGTTCTTCACACTTGTTGCTGGAGAGCCGTAACAATTTACTATGAAAATCTGAAGGAGTGAAATATCATGGCCAATAAAACAGCAGACACTTCCCAAAAAGCTGCTTCGCCCCGTACACGTTGCTTCTAAAACGCAAAACCAAAATGAGCTGGAGTCCTACCAAAGGAAATGTGAGCAGGTGCTCCCACCTGTGCCAGTCTAACTGCAGCCAAAGCAATCTCCCCGCACAGTTCACTCTTCCAAGGGAAAGAAAACCCACACCGATCGTATTCTGGGAGAGGGTAGTTCATATCAATGGACACGGACCGCCCTTCCTTCGTGCAACAACTGTGAACTTTCTCCCATTACCCTTAAAATACATTCGCAGGCTCGGAGAGTCCAAAAAAAATCTACCCCAATGTGCCAGGGAGGCACAGCTGTATGAGTGCCGCCTCTGCCGAGAACAGCACATTCCTGGTACTTGAGTTGAGGGAACGGCTGCAAGTGCGATCTGTTACACGGTTCTGCGCGCAATTAAATCGGACAAGGCTCTCAGAGCCTTGCTTTTCACTCACTTTAGCAGCTTACCACAGGCACTAAATGAACACCAGCGACGTAAAGAGAAGCGGGCATCTACTGAAGAACATTTTCAATGAGTCAGTTATGTAAAATACAGCGCAGAAGTCTTCACATATTGGAGCTTGGAGATCCCCTTTGCCCGTTGCACTCTCTCTTTTTAAAAATGCTTTTCTAAAAGGACACAAGGATTGCCCTGCAGAATCACATGAAAAATCTAGCATTCTGTCTGCAACAGCAACCAGCCAAGTGACTCTGAGCACTCGTGAACAGAGCATGAAAGTGTGCTGTTTGTCCTTAGCACCCGGCGTTCAGTGCTATACTGTCTCTGTACATAAATGTGTTATTCGTTTACTGTGGCTAGCAGCCATGGAAAGACCCATTCTCTGGGAGGGTATTTCTAAAGAACTTGGAAGATACAGTGTGAAGCAACTCTTAGAACAAGTTCGGGGTGTGTCAGTCTGGAACTGGGGAGACTGGCAGTCCAGAAACCCAGTCAGATGAGCGGGGTATAAATAATAACATTATTATTATCATTATCATCATCATCATCATCATCATCATCATCATCATCATCACCTTACTCTGCACCAAACCATCTGCCCCCTACCATTTATGAAGCTCATGTGTCTGTTCCAACCACACTACAATAGTAATTAAAGACTATTGTTTTAATAAAGCAAGCCGTTCACATAAATGGAATAGACCATGAAAGGCTAAAATGCACAGTCTTGATGTTTCCTGTTAGATCCCTTGTAGATAATACAGCACAGAAACCAAAGAGGAACACTGCATTACCCGAAGAAAATGCACTTTTCACACTATGCGCTCTCCCAACCCCCCTCTGCCCTGAACGCTGCAATTGACAGAAATCCAGAAACCACTACAGTGGTACCTTGGTTTAAGAACAGCTTAGCTCATGAACAACTTGGATTAAGAACGCTTGCAAACCAGGAAGTAGGTGTTTTGGTTTGTGAACTATGCCTTGGAAGCAGAACATGTTCTGCTTCCTGTTGAGTGTGTTCCATTTGTAAATTGAGTCCCCCACTGCTATGGGAAAGCGCGCCTTGGTTTAATAATGCTTTGATTTAAGAACAGACTTCCAGAATGGATTAAGTTCGTAAACCAAGGTACCACATTTTTTCGGACACATGTGTGCATGCATACACAAACAGGACCCAGAGCAAGAAAATGTCTCCGTAACCTTTTGTGACTAATAATAATAATAATAATAATAATTTATTATTTGTACCCTGCCCATCTGGCCGGGTCCCCCCAGCCACTCTGGGCGGCTAGGGATGGATGGATCACTCTTATTTCTGGTCTGTGTCAATTCTACCGTGTATGCTTATTTGTAAGTCTGTTCTGTCCATCTCCACATTAATCTGCAGATAGATTTTTTTTAAAGTATGAAATTCCTATTTTAAAAGGTACTTAAATAAATAATTACACAAGCATTTTGTCACTAAATATGCATTTTGTGATGAAATACATATTTATGTATTCAAATACACATTTCGGTACTGGTTACTTTATCTCAGTGCATGCACTTCTAAAAGTATCCTATCCTAAAATATGAACTTTTATAAGGCATTTTGGTATGTCTTTTGAGCCAAGAATGTACTGCAAAATGTGAAGTGCAAAATCAGAAGGATAATTGTGTTCCAATCCTTATATGAAGCTGGGAGGTACAAATTAGCAGATTGCTAAAAATGTGGACCAAACAAAAATTCTCCTGCATCCATTTGTGACTTACATCAGCTTTTTACATCTAAATAATAGTTTTAAATAGTTTTCTAATGGTGAATTATGTTATTTTTTCCACTCACTTTAACACAATATGAGATGCAATTATCTTCATAATGCTTACAGCATCTGTGCCTTGGCCCATGTTTGCATCTGGAAAATAAACACACACAAAACAGAGCCCTGCATCAGTATTAACTATCAAGTTGCTTTTTGCATACCAAACACATAAATGATCTACTTCCACCCAAATGTGCAGAATGTTCTATAGCTACTTCTTCTTTTGTGCAGTGCAATATAAATTCCTTTACAATGCTTATAAGTGTGAAGCAAAAAGGAATAAAAAATGTAAAAGTACTTAAAGATCCTGTGCAAATAAAGGCAGGACCTTTGTTCTAGGGAGAGCTAACACAGCTAAGAGATTGAATTGCGAACCAGGAAATCCTCTTTTCAAATCTTTCCTTTCTCATGAATTCACTAGGTAGCCTCAGAACCACACTAAACATTACATTAAATGAATATTCACATGCATGGGATTTTAAAAAATCATTATTATTTTAATAAAAAGCCACGGAGGACATTGATCCATACGGGGACCACAGGACAGGTGGAGAGGCGTTTGGTCCTGGCTTGATCATTTTAACCATTGCAATAGTTCCATTTAAAGTAGCAGCCCCCCATACCCAAGTTGGAAGGAAGCTGCTGCCTGAACCTGGAACTTGTTGAAGAAACAGGATTTCGTGATCTCTGACTTACGTGCATTTTGCACAAAACAAAGTCAGAGATGAGCCCCCGTATCTTGTTCATCTTTCTGACTTTGCCCATGTGCTCCATGATGCAACCAGGATTGTGGCAACTGGGCAGTGTGGGCTGCTGGTTGGAAGGCCACAAAAGGGGCACACAGATGATTGGAAGGTTGCATATTCCTCCCTCTAGGTTTAGGGGAAAATTTGTACTCTTTGCTGCTCACAAGACTTCACTTCTCATGAACATTACTGCTATGTGGAAATTCTACTGTTGTGGATTTGAAAAAAGATAAATGCTTTGGGGAGGGCTCTCCAGTTGCTGGGACATATCAGGTTGACTTACAAGAAAATCAATTTGATGCTGGTTCTAGAAATTAGATTTTCTTGTAGTCAAGTATTTGCGGTTTGAGGACAAAATAACATTACTCAATCTTTCTATTGTGCCAAATATTTTTGGAAGCTTTGAATTATACACTGCAAAAGCGTATCAGTCATAAATCACCCATGAGGTCAGTTTGTGTAGCAAAAATTGTAATGAGGATGTGATCAAGTTACAGACATTCAGACTTAGTTATATCTGAAAGGAAACATATGGGAGAGAAACTTGATAGAGGATTAGGATTAAGAACTCAATGGTTTTTTTGGTCATATGCAAGTGGGGCGATAGAAATACCAAATGAAGATCATTCTTCTTAATTGTTGATCATTCGGGCCTTTTCTTGAGAACCCCTGGAATGAGCAGTTTCATTTCGTGGGGCGACTGCACTGCCAGCTTTCGTTATATCTTGTATGTGTCTCAGCCGAATTATCCTAGACTAATCCAGTGATAAACCAAAATGACCTCTTCAAACCAAGTCTCCTGAAAATCTGACTTTTGGCCTCTCCTATTCAATATAATTTTCAGGCTTGAGGGACTGTTCTTTGTAAGCCTACAGGTCATATATAAAGGCAATGCCCTGGACCAGAAGTGGTCGGCGTTCCTCCCCTGGCCTCCCTAAGATGAGCATCACTGCTATATATCTAGGTACCAGGGAGCTCGAGGGAGTAGATTGGTCTTCCCAAGGTCCCTGCTGTCTTGCCCCCTCCCCTCATCTCCTTCTTGGTAACTGGCAGCACTGTGCGCCAGGTGTCTGGAACCAAGGCTTCTGGTAGCAGAACTCAGGTGTCACTAAGGTCACTAAGGCCAGGGTATGGAGAAGTTGGGAAGTTTTCTGCTCCACTTCAGAGCCACTAGTGTGGATGGCAGAGGACAGTTAACAATTGACAGGTAACACAAAGGGTCACGCTAAAATGCTCAAATCTCATTTGACCCTCCTTTGTCAGTGACTTGGCAAACTGGTTGGCACAGCAAATACAAATGCATAAAATTCTACACTCACACTTTGTCCACAAGTTTCTTTGTTGCCGCCACTATGTTCATTCGCTGAGTCATTTCTTCGCTGTGCTTAATTTTTCTCCCTCTCCTTAGAAAGGCTGCTTCCGGTGCAAAAGAATGTGTGGGAATTTCTTCCTTCCCTACAATGAATCTGGAAGAAAAGAAACAGAGATGAACACACGTCACCAGCTACCTGATTTCTGCAATGCCGTTTTCAAACAGTGGATTGCAGTTGACTCTGGCTAGCCTACTGCTGGAGCAATTTTATAGCCATGCAATTCCTTAAAATATGGCATGTTGTCTAAAACTGCAGGTTTTAATGTTCTATTGGTATATAGTATTAAATACAGTAGTACCTCGGGTTAAGTACTTAATTTGTTCCGGAGGTCCGTTCTTAACCTGAAGCGTACTTAACCTGAAGCACCACTTTAGCTAATGGGACCTCCTGCTGCTGCTGCGCCGCCAAAGCACGATTTCTGTTCTTAGCGGAGTTCTTAACCTGAAGCGTACTTAACCTGAAGCGTACTTAACCCGAGGTACCACTGTAATAAGTGTTCGGAAAGTAAAAACAAACAAAACAGGTAAACATATTTTATTTATGAAACGATATATAAATGCAGGTGCTTTCTTGAGGCATCTGTTATATTAAGCAATGCAGGAGTCAAGGGCAAAATACCACTGTCCAGAACATAAAATTAACTGATTTGTGTATTTTTCGTCTAGATGTCCGGGGGGGGGGGGAATTATCCAGCACAGAATGAAAGTATTATAAATGGAAGTAGTAAAAGTAAAAAAGTAAAAAGAGCAACAAGGCTGGAAATCATGCTTTGCAAAGAGCTTTTGTTTCTTGCATGTCAAATTTCCTGCCACTATGTTTGCACATATTTCACTCAATCTGGTCTGATCATTTTGGGCTACAAAGGAAAAACACTTGCTTTGTTTTACTTACTTTAGTGCTGAGAATGTAAATCCTTTCAAGCCATCCTTGCACCTGAAATATAAACCAAACATTTTGGGTGTGGTTAATTCAATAGTTCCCAAAATCAAAGAGCAGTCGAACAACAGAGATCATTTAAAGCATCGGAGTCTTGCAACCTTCTTCTACCGGTATACAGGGCCAGAAATTCAGAGCTAAGATGTCCATATGTGTAATTATTTCGTTATTGTTTGCCTTTGCAATTTTTTAAATTAGAACGTGTGCAACATAATCTGAACCAAACAGAATTCCCTCCAGATGACCAAAAAGCAGCTTATGTAAGCTTTGGCAAAAGAAAGAAATGCCTCAAGCCCAGCAACGGAAAAAGCCAGTTTGGTTTCCATTTCGACACTTGCCAATAAGTTCTACTATTCTGCCAGCAGATGTCCCTGATCAGCAGCAATTCAAAAGTCTGTTGCATATGCCAAGAAGTTAACCAAACAAGTAAATCTGCTGCTGGCAAAGAAGGAGCAAGCGGGGCAGACAGATTTTCAGTCGGTCAAGCGCCAAGGGCAGCTTCTCATAACGCATTTCATACTCAAGTGCAGATGGCAGAGTACATGGCCACGACATCAGTGACCCCATCAGCCGAGTCACATCTGAGTGGTGCAAATATGTTTCCGACACAACTTTCCCCTTTAAAGGACACAGAAGCAGCAGCCTTTTCAATGGACTGGCCATACATTAATTTATACCTAATAAATGCTATGGAGACTAGTCACGTCAATACTTCAAAAAGAAGATAATGCTGTGACTTTTTTTTTTAACCATTGTTATAAGGGGGGGAAACTGCTCCTTTTCCCTTATGGGGTACCCAACAGCCCATATAGAGTCCTTATGTAGGTTCTCTATCGGTAGGAGAAAATAACAGAGGCCCATCAGAGAATATTGGAAGCAAAGCAGCTAGTAAGCCTGATCTTTATTAAACTGTTGCAACAGGGTGCTCACACACACACACACACACACACACACACACACACACACACACCCATGCAGGAGGAAGGAGGAACCCAGAACAATGGTGTGCAAGCCCATATATAGACTTTTGAAATTGCCACTCTGTAGCTCAAAACACCCTCACCCCATACATCATACATACATCACAGAAGAGGCGGTCTACAGCAGAAAACCTGTCTGCCAGGATATCTGATAATGGTCACTGGTTGCATTACCTGGGCAGTCTCTCCATTCCTTTTGAGATGCTAAATACTTAGTTCCTGAATCCAGGTCACAGGCTCACCCTATTCATATACAGATATGCCCTTAAGACAGGATTTGAGAGCAAGGAGACAATGGGGAGGTTTTCCCATTTCCTTTGTCCTTGCAGAGAAACATTTGAGGTCAATTTGGGAGAGTCAAAATGGTTTCAGGACTTTTTTCCTGTACTGTTTCAGACATGTGGTTTATATATTTATGTATGTGTTTTCCTGGTACATTTATGAACATTTGTATCTTTGACCTTATAATTCTCATAACATCAAGAGCATTAAAAATACAAAAAAGTCACAGATGCGCTACACGCAATCTTTAATAAAAATTCTTTCTTTATTTTTAAAATGTGGTACATGCTACTGGATGGCTCAGTTGGTTAGAGTGTTGTGCTGATAATGTCAATATTGCAGGTTTGATCCCCAAATGGGACAGCTGTGTATTCCTGAATTGCAGGGGGTTGGACTAGATGATCCTCAGGGTCCCTTCCAACTCTACAATCCTATGATTCTATGAATGCCTAGCTGAAGAAAGCTTTTGCTTCTCAACCGTTCTAACAAGTAACATTCAACAAGTAAGGAAGGGGGGGTTGTAAACACAGTGTGAGTAAACTCTACACACAAAACGCTCCAGTTGCAATTCCAGTTGCATAATTCCATTATGAGTTTATCTGTAGCCTGTCCATGTAGTACGACTGGCAGTATGATCTGAATCTGGGGGATTTTTGCTGCAAAAGGGCGATAAGGGTGCTTTCGTAGGATTTGCCTACGTAGGATTTGCCTACGTAGGATTTTGCCTACGAAATCCTTAATCAGCATGCTACTAAGGAGAACAATTTGCCATGGAATCCAATATAATTATTAGTTTTAATAATTCACAGAACAAGCGCATTTATTGTTGCAAATGCAGCTGTGAGAAGGGCCTCCAAAACTCATATCAGATTATCTGCTTTAAGTTTCTGAGCACAGGGTCATGCAGAATGGAACTGGTTTCAGCCACAAACCTATTTATTTATTTTTATCAGCTGCTTTTATATAGTTGCCCCAAAATGTGTGTTATCTGGGCAGCTCAGCTCACAAAGCAAAAAACAAAACAAACTTTAATAGAATGTATTTTAAAATGAAGTTTTATTGTTCCCCGTCCTGATATCTTAGCATAAAGGTATAAATATTTCTAAGTAAATAAAATACAGTTTAAAACCAATTAAAAATATTTTAAAATCTGTTTTAAAAAAACAGAAACACAATTCTAAACTCAATGCAAACTCAAGGGAGCAGGGGTATCTGATCTAGGGAAGGTGATGAAAATCAAGTTAGCTCTTAGGAATCAAGGAACACTTTCACACAAAATGGTACAGGTGTTAATCATGTAGTTTATAAGGTAAGCAAATGATATTTTTTTATAACAGAAGGCTTTCTGGGGAGAGCCACCACCACAATTCTTAGGAGAACAGAGGGAAGCCATGACAGAAGAACTGACTTGAAAGCCATTTCCATGCGCTCTGCATCTGTGACCTGAGCTCATAACATGCTGCAATCAACCTTTAAATAGCTGTTAGCGTGTATCATGATTTTTCTCTCTCAGCTGTTTGGCGCTATCACCATCACACCTTAAGTCATCAGAACATTTGGCCTCCACTATGATAAGTGTGTGTACTTCACAGACTTCAAAGTGAAACGGTTCATTTCGAGTCCCCAATCACTTGGTTAATAAACATTATACTGCAGCTGCCTAGAAATATAATTCCCACGTTTCAAGGAACGCAACGAAGATAGAGAATTATAGTGTGTGTATGGGCGGCATGGGAGAGATCACTTTGTCTTGCAGCATTTTAAGTCAGAAGGGTAACGATTCTGGATAAGTTTAAACCGACAAAGCAGATTCTACTTAAGGATATTATTTCATGCTCATTCTGAACCAAAATGGTTAAAAACACCTGCCATACCATTCTCAAAATCATGTGCCACACTCTCAAGTCCTGTTCATCCCCTGACCATTAAAACAAGACACAATCATGTTGCTGGCAAATACCCACCATACAGTAAAGTGACTTTCCTGCGACATATTTTTTTGGAAGAGCACCTGAACCCTTGTAATGAAAATGAAGTTCAGAAAGGCTCTATACTACCGTACATAACTTTTGAGTCAGATACCCTGAGCATCTGACAAGCAGGCCAGCTTCTCTGTGTGCAAGTCAGATGTTCAGGGCAGTGGAAGTGCCATGAACCCACACTCTTTTTCCTATTTGCATATTAAGTGAAGCAAGTTGCGCGACTCAAAGGAATCCGAAGGTCACCTGAGTTCATGCTCCAGCACCAAAAGCAATTAGCATCTGGGCAATGATTTGAAGAGAAATAAACTGGCAAAGGCAAGAAGCTATTTGCTGAGACAGCCCTCGTTCAAAAGCAGAAAGAAAGGGGGGGGGGAGGAAAGCCTCTACTCAAAACAGAGTAATTTGTGGCTGTATAAGAACATTTCCGAAAGCAGGAACAACCCTTGCCCCACGTTAGCAGAGCTCCCCTTTTACTGAAGCCAGCTTCTGCCCAATTTCAGTCTAGCCGCAAACCAAGACTAATTATTCTTGGGCTGTGCATGTAGGCATACCTAATCTTTCCCCCCCCCCCACCCCATTGTGCGGAAAGGCAAAGAGGTCTCCACACCACATCTTAAAGCTAAATGTCACCAATTAGGTTTCTAATTTTTTTGATTAGTGTTTCTCGCTGAAAGTCACTCAAAGGTTCTCATTCAGAGGCTGACTGATGATCTTTCCACAAGGGCCCTGCTGATGAGGTTTAATTACTGTAGTTTTGAACAACAAGCACCACGTGAAATGAAAATAACAACATCCAAAGTTAACCCTCAGAGCAAAAGCAAATGAGGGGGGGAAGAGGAAGCAACTTTTCTTAGAGAAAAGCCGTCATTAGAGTGCACACAATTCCTAAATGTGTTCTATCTTGCATATAATTAATTGGATCCAGGCAAAATTAGTTGCACTTAGGTCCCACTGAAACCAGAAAGACCTTGCTTAGGCATAGCTACCTTTTCACACCGATGTCAACGGGACCCAAATACAACTAGGTCTAAATCCAACCTAAACTTCACATTTCTATTTTATTAGAGCTGATGAAGTAGGACCGGGGCAAGGAGATTTTGTACGCAATTATGTCACATCACAAAGAAGGATGTTACAGGGGGAAAGTCTTTCCTTTGGCATTTTGGTCTCCTACAGCATGTGATTTAGGATTGAGAACTATTACTTTATGTTTCAGAAAGAAGCAGAGCTTAACAAGCAGTATACAACTACTAGCAGCCTAAAACCGATGTCTAGTTAACACACGTGTAGATGGCAAAGTGACAAATTACCTCTTACGTTAAACACAGAAAGGGACAAAAATTCATTTTTTTTTCAAAATAATATTTATTAATTTTCCACATCTAATAATAAACAAACATCCACAAAACAATACAACAAAACAAACACAACAAAATACATAAACTACATAAATTCCTTCTATTCTTATTCCTTAAATCCTTAACATTTTATTATTTAAGACTTCCTCCTATCTATCCCTCTGTGTCCAATAACTTTATCTTAATTCTATTGGCAATTTCATTAATCCTATTAACTTATGATTCTCTATCTCCCATCCTTTAATATTCTGTCCTTACATTTCATTTCATCTATTTATTTATTTATTTCAATATAATCCTAATCATATCCCTTAAAATCTTCTATTACTCTTAGCTTTAGAAAAAGCAAAAAACACACACACAAAAAAACATTTATACTATTCTATTTCTATTTCTACAACTTTTCATCTAATCTTAATCTAATCTGTAATACTATTTCATCTTCAGCATCCTTTCTATATTTTATAATGTTTTCTAAGATATTCTTTAAATTTTCTCCATTCTTCTTCCACCGCATCCTCCCTCTGGTCGCGGAGTCTCCCGGTCAGCTCAGCAAGCTCCATGTACTCCATCAGTTTCATCTGCCATTCTTCTAGAGTCGGTAAATCCTTTGTCTTCCAATATTTTGCAATCAATATTCTTGCTGCGGTTGTGGCATACATAAAGAAAGTGTGGTCTTCTCTTGGTATCTCGTGGTGGACAATTCCAAGCAGGAAGGCCTCTGGTTTCTTTACAAAGGTGTTTTTAAACACTTTCTTCAGTTCATTATAGATCATTTCCCAGAAGACTTTCAGCTTGGGACACGTCCACCACATATGGTAAAATGTTCCTTCTGTAGTTTCACACTTCCAGCATTTGTTATCCTGCAAATGATAGATTCTGGCCAACTTTACTGGGGTCAAATACCATCTATATATCATTTTCATGATGTTTTCTCTTAACAGATTACAAGCAGTGAATTTTATTCCTGTCCTCCATAGTCTTTCCCAGTCTGCCATCATAATGTTATGTCCAACGTCCTTTGCCCAGTCTATCATTGCAGATTTCACCAGTTCATCCTGTGTATGCCACTCCAGCAACAAATTATACATTCTTGACAAATTTTTTGTTTTAGGTTCTAATAGCTCCGTTTCCAACTTTGACTTCTCCAATTGAAAGCCTACTTTTTTGTCCATCTTAAAAAGTTCATTAATTTGATGATACTGTAGCCAATTTTGGATCTTTCCTCCCAATTGTTCATAGGGTTTCAACCTGATTTGATCTCCTTCTTGAATTATAATCTCCGAGTATTTTGGCCAATCCTCTTCCATGTTGGTCTTTTTGTGGGCCTTTGCTTCTAGCGGTGACAACCATCTGGGAGTTTTTCTTTCCATCAAATCTTTATATTTCATCCAAACTCTATACAGAGCTTTCCTAATTATGTGTGTTTTGAAGCCTTGGTGAGCCTTGATCTTATCATACCATAAATATGCATGCCATCCAAATTTGTTATCATGTCCTTCCAGGTCTAGTACATCGGTGTTTTCCAACAGGAACCAATCTTTCAGCCAGCAGAAAGCCGCAGCTTCATAATAAATACTGAGTTCCGGCAGGGAGAATCCGCCTCTTTTCTTATCATCCGTTAAAATCTTAAATTTAATTCGAGGTTTTTTCCCCTGCCAGACAAATTTTGATATGTCTTTCTGCCACCTTTTGAATGGTTCCAACTTTTCTAAAATTGGTATCGCCTGAAACAAAAATAGCAATTTCGGCAGCACATTCATCTTTATAACTGCTATTCGGCCCATCAAGGAAAGCTTTAAGTTATTCCAGATCTCGAGATCCTTCTTGATCTCATTCCACACTTTTTCATAATTGTCTTTAAAAAGATTTTGATTTCTTGCTGTCATATTTATACCCAGATATTTCACTTTTTTTGTAAATTGAAGGCCCATTTCTTTCTCCAGTTCCTCTTTTTCCACTTGTGTCAGGTTTTTCCCTAGAACTTTGGTTTTGGCTTTATTCAATTTAAATCCTGCTACTTGCCCAAAATCTTGTATCACCTCCAGTGCCCTTGGTGCACTGGAGTTCGGATTTTGTAATGTCAAAACTAAATCATCCGCGAAGGCTTTTAATTTGTATTCCTTGGCCCCCACTGCCACCCCTTCAATAGCTGCGTCTTTCCTTATCATGTTCAACAGGACCTCCAGGACCGTAATGAATAACAATGGGGAAAGGGGGCAGCCTTGTCTTGTTCCTTTCTCTATCCTTATGTTGTCTGATACCACGTTGTTAACAATGATTTTCGCTTTCTGTTCTGTGTAGATCGCTTCCAACCCATTCATAAATCCTTCTCCCACCTCCATGTGGCGTAGATTTTGTTTCATAAAGGACCAAGATACATTGTCGAAAGCTTTTTCGGCGTCCACAAACATCAGGATTGCTTTGCAGTTTATCTTTTTTTCCAGTCTTTCAAGGATATCCACAACATTCCTTGTGTTGAGAAAGGGACAAAAATTCAACAGGTGATATCAGCAATGGCACCCCAATCAAGGAGTGCCTGCCCCTCTCAGCATGAATAGGTGCCAACCCTGGCAGCAAATAACCACATTTTTGCTCCCAGGACTTTAATTTATCACTTGGTGGAGAATGGGGGTGCCTTCTCCAATGTGTTTGGCCTCTGTTGATGTTTTAGAGTTGTATTTCTTTTCTATAACATGCTTTATTATGCATTATGCTTTTTATACTGGGATTGTTTTTAATAAAGAGCAGGTTAGAAATCTTCTCAGTAAATAAATAAATGAGGTCAGAGTACACACAGCATAATCAATGGACTTAATCAATGGTTACTCTGGTTAAGATTGGAAACCACCCCAACAGACATAGCTTCTCAAAAGTCACAAATAATAATAATAATAATTTATTATTTATACCCCGCCCATCTGGCTGGGTTTCCCACAAAAGGCCAAAAGACAGCAAGTTCATCTTTATAAAGTTACTGCAGAAACAAGATATGTCAGAATGAAAAAGCTAGGAGCAATGTGATGGTTCCCAGCATTTTTTTTTAAACAAAAAAACTATAGCTGGTTATAGCTGCAAAGCTATGCTTGTAAGCATATCTGCTGGAATCTCAATAGTTAAAATCAAGATGTCTCTTTGTAAACTGCTTTGAATGTTTTTTTAAAACAATCAAGCTGTGTATACCGGTACATTTTATAACAATAAAAATAAAATAAATAATATTTCCTTCATTCGCATGAAGATGGAATATAAAAATAGTTTCAAGGAAATGACATTCATTGGCATGTTGGGTACAGGATGAACAGTAGGTCTCATTTTTAGGCAAAGAAAATAATGTTTCAGCATAATCCACAGAGAATCTTGCCACCATAAACTAGCCAACTGCAAACTAAGAAAAAAAAACAACTGCTTCAGACTGATGGCAGATACTGCTTCCACTTTTAAAAAATATAAACAGGTCACAGCAGCCCAAGATTTTCAAAATGAAAAGCAAGTGTCAGAATTCATTAACTGTCCACAAAGAAGTTAAAACGTGAAAGCTGAAAGTTGACATGTTTGGTCTAAATTTTGGGAATGCACTTTACAAGCTTTTCTTGGGAAATTATGTGCCAAGAATTGACTGTCCCCCGGATTTTCAAGAAGGATTTAATAAATAGGAGACATTAAGACTGTTCGGGGGGTTGCACCAGGAACAAATCTCCAAGTTGGCAACCAGGTTGCTAGCAACATATATGCATCTATCAAAATCATTCCAGAAATGTTCCCTTTCCAAAGCAAATGATTTGCAGGATATTTCAGAATCTGCTGTTTCATTACAGTAATTAAGGGGGTCATGATATATAACCAATGATTCAATCCATGCAACAGAAATCAGCTGAAGCAATTTCACAAGACAGGAGGGAAATTATTATTTTTAACAGCCTCCTCCACCGAGTATATTTTACATTTAGCTTCTTCCTCTAGTTGCACATGGCATTTATAGTTTCTTAGGTAGCCTAGAAAAAAAAGTAACTTTTAAAAGCCAAGCTTTCCCTGACCAATAATACTGGACCCTGTTATTACTTGATAGCTGTTTTGGTTCTGTTTGTATCATACTGTGAAATTTGAAATATTAAGCTGTTTAGAGATGCTATTAGATCAAATGAACAGTTAAGGGCATGAACAAAACCACCCTTGTTTTGATTATAAAGTCTATCACATTGGTTGACATCACCCAATTAGGATTTTTAAAAATGAATTTTGTGTTTGGAGAGAGAGAAAAACACTATGGTAGTTACTTCAGTTCCATTTGTTCAACAACGGACTTAAGGGCAGAAGTGTTTTATGGCACATGAATGCCATAAGTAACTGTAAGATAAAGAACACCATTTATATTGGAAGCAGACCGAACAGTTTCTGTATCAGCCCCACAATTTAAGACCACAACTTATGTGCATTTAACTTGTGCACATTCAGCTTTACGCAGAATGAAAGGGGGCGGAGTTCCAAGAAAAATGACTGGCAATCCCTCCCACCAATGAGCTCAGTGAATTTTGACCACACACTATTTTGGCTTTTGGCGCAATCCCCGGAATGTAACCCCTGCATAAGTTGCAGGCTTCCTGTGCCACATAAATCCAGGAGTGTTTTACATTTGAAGAATGACTTGCATCAAACATCCTGAAGATGTTTTTGAAGTATGTAGTTTTGCACAATTTCCAGTGTTGATGGCATTCATAAACTTTCCACACTTCTGATGTTTATGTTTTAGTACCATCAAAACTTGACTACTGTAATTGACTCTACATAGGGCTAGTTCGGTAGTCTGGGGGGTAAATTGTGAAAAGCAATGGTTTTTAGCCTGCATCATATCATGACTAAGATGTATCTTTTAGACAAACCTTTCCCAGGTATCTTTAGATTATTACTGTGATAAACATAACCCCATGCTTCTTATATAGACAAGAAGCAAGCATTAAATAATTCACCTACTAGTCCATATGAATTAAGTAACATTAGATAACATATATATATGTTATCACTGCGACGGGGTGAGCTCCCGTTGCTTGGTCACAGCTCCTGCCCACCTAGCAGTTCGAAAGCACATCAAAGTGCAAGTAGATAAATAGGAACCGCTCTAGCGGGAAGGTAAACGGCGTTCCCGTGCGCTGCTCTGGTTCGCCAGAAGCGGCTTTGTCATGCTGGCCACATGACCTGGAAGCTGTACGCCGGCTCTCAGCCAATAAAGCGAGATGAGCGCCGCAACCCCAGAGTCGGACACGACTGGACCTAATGATCAGGGGTCCCTTTACTATATATATATATATAGTATATCACAACTTTAGTATATATAGTATATCACAATTATATATATATCACAACTTTTTCTTTGACAGTTACTTCAACCTTCTCCACCATGAATCCATCAAGATACAAAATATATTCCATTCACTTTCTGACATGCTAAAAGTACAAATGTAAACATTTTTGACAGGGCAAACAATTGACTGTGGCAAACAGGAAGCAATCAGTCAAGAATGATTTGCTAATGTTCTCTGAGCAAGCTGGGAGACCTAAAATAGTTATGGGAAGCTGCAATCTGGAGTGGGAAATGAGGGGGGCTGGAGAGGCAGGAGGTGCCTTAACACTTTCTCTGGAAGCTATTTTTCTTATCAAAATCTCCCACTCTCTTCCTACTGAATGCTTCTCACCTAATTGGGCAAGAAGGAACTTTCTAGTCACACAAATTTAATTTGAAGAGGCAGGGAAGGAATGCCCTTAGAGAGAAAATGAAGTGCCCCTTCCTTATAATATTCTGCTGACAGACAGACAGACAGATATGGAAAACATTCAAATGACTGGACATAGGGATAGGAGAGAAATTTGATTTGGTTTGCATCCTAATGTGGGCCTGCTGAATCTGAACTTCCTGAAATGTGACCTGAACCATAGCTATTCTTCAAAATTCGCATTTTGCCAAATCTTGCTGAACAAGATTCTCAAACAAAAAAAAAGAGCATACAAAAATTTGTATATTAGGAAAAGGTATGAAAAAAAAATCCATGTATTTGTGAAAATAACAAATGAATTTCATTATACTGGAGAAATCACTTCCAAATATCCCTGGAAAGGACCCTGCAGACTGGAGGTGGGAAAAAGTTGTCCACAACTTCAGGGGGGGGAGAGAGAGAGAGAGACCCAGGTAACTACCAACCGGTCAGCCTGATGTCGATACCAGGAAAGGTCCTAGAACATGTAATGAAATGGCTGGTCTGTCAGCACTTAGAAAAGGCTGCTATGATTGAGAAACCCAGCATGGGTTTCTCAAAAACAAGTTGGCCAAGTCAAGCTGGTGAAATGTGGGCTGGACGAGGTAACCGTTAGGTGGGTTTGTAGCTGGTTGACTGGCTGAACCCAAAGAGGGTTCAGTAATAGATCTTCATCATCCTGGAAAAACGTGACAAGTGCCATAGGGTCCTGTCCTGGGCTTGCTGTGCTACTTTACTCTGAAATGTGGGAAATGGAGGAGCGACTTGCACCTAGAGAAATTGGCCTGGGAAAGGGCTTTCTCTGTGGCAGCCCCTAAATTGTGGCGCTCTCTCTGTACAAAAGGTGCACCTGGCATCTCCCTTGTACAGCTTTTGTCGCATGCTGAAGACACACCTCTTTACTCTGGCCTATGACAGTTAAGGTATTTTGTTCTGTGGGACCCACCTCTTTGTGGTTAAGCTATAGAGTCGTACAGTGGAACTTCATGTTACGGACGGGATCCGTTCTGGAGGCCCGTTCGTAACACGGAACTGATGCAAGCCGAAGCACCGCATCTGCGCGGCACGATTTAGCGCTTCTGCACATGTGCGAGCAGCGAAACTCGGAAGTAACCCATTCTGGTACATCCGGGTTGCCGCGGGACGCAACACGAAAACATGTAACCTGAAGTGGACGCAACATGAGGTATGACTGTACCTTGGAAGTTGAATGGACTCCGTTCCAGAAGTCAGTTCGACTTCCAAAACATTCAGAAACCAAGGTGCAGCTTCTGATTGGCTGCAGGAAGGTCCTACAGCCAATCAGAAGCCGAGTCGGATGTTCCGCTTCCAAAGAACGTTCACAAACTGGAACAGTAACTTCCGGGTTTGCGGCGTTCGGGAGCCAAAATATTCGACTCGCAAGGCATTTGTCAACCAAGGTACAATTGTACTTTTCTTTTCTTTTTTTGCTTCATTCAGAACTGGTTTACTTGTTTTTATAATAGTATGATTATATTGTTGTAACCCACCATGGGACCTTATGATGAAGGGCGGGTAAGAAATCTTATAAATAGATAAGAGTCCTCCAAAATAAGGAGCTGCTGTTTTATGAAGCATGAACCATTTCTCTCCCCCACCCCAGCCCAAATTATGAGTTTCAGATACTGAGAATAATGAAGGGATTCATAACATGGATTAGGATGTTACAAATCATAGTTGACATGTGAATAGGAGTCTTTCTAAGTATCAATGGGCATTTTAATCTCTGAACCAGAAGCTATATTTAGGGCACATTCTTTAGCGAGAACGCTCCTGGGCTGACAACATACTAAATTATTATGCCCGAATTTGACAACATGTAAATGGCTTATTATAATCACATCTTGAAGTAGGCCCCTTATTTATCTTACTTTTATAATGTTTATTAAAGCAACAGGAGTTGTTGTTATTTTTTCAAAGGGGGGAAACTAAGGCTGTGTTAATAAAAATAAAGTATCACAGTGATTTTTCTATTTATTTATTCTTAAAAGGTGTATTAAATTTGCCAGTTGCTGCACAGGACTATGGGGTGAGCATAATTTACTGTCCTCTTCTCTTATGCCCTAAGTCATTCTGACAAATCTTCCAAATGATTTCAGCAACCTGAAATGTTTAAGGTAATATTCAACTAGGTTTTCGCCCCACTGAAATGAACGGACCTAAGTTAGTCATGTTCAGCAATTTCAAGGGATCTACGCTGAGTCAAATGTAGCTGAATACCATCCAGTATATTTAATCATAAATATGTGGAGTCTCTTTCACCACCCTTACAGAGCTCTGCCTGTGTAGATGCTACCCAATTTGTATACCTCCCAAGGTTGGGGGGACGGGGACATGTAGGCAAGCGGCTGGACACCAGCTTAAATAGACACAATAAATCACACAGAAATGAATACTACTCAGTAACGGCTCTATCTTCCAGTGCCAGGCTGGAATCGGACTCAGGTAATTGCAAGGAGCCTATGTCAATAGAGGACTTAAAGGAGTTGGGCTCAAGCGCTGATCAAGACTGCGCACAAGTGACAAAAAGAAACAAAGCCACAGAGAACATTAACATCCCTGGAAACCAATGTTTACCAGTCCTGTAGCTTCAACAGGAAAGCACAGATTGAATGAAGCTGGCTGATAAGACTATGGGACTCGGTACACCCCACACAATATCCTCAGCAATAAAGGTCGCAACCTTTTGCCCTCCAATCAATCACATAATAGAGACAGAGGTCCCACTCCTTCACTTAAAACCTTTGTAATTATTTGCTAGACACTTCAGTAATTGAGAAAGCACACATGCAGCGTTTCATTGCTGGCTATTTCCAAATGACACACACACACACACACACACACACAAAGGAAATGCTTGTGTGAAAAAGAAAATATATTCCTTATATTTATATATATGCTAAGATGTTTGCATATATAAATACAGAACACTATTGATGCTTTTTCAGATCATTTATAACCTTCTGCTTTTTTTAAAAAAAAAAGTTCATAGCTCATCTACAAATAAAAAGAAACCAAGGCACCAGAACTGTAGTAAGAACAAGCCTCTTCTCCCCCACAACCTGGTTAATATTAAAAGAAGTTGTTCTTCCAAAGATTTATTTTAAAATTAACATCCTGCCATACTAGCTAGTAGAAGGCGCTCACAGAAACTATAATAAAGAACATGATATATAATAAACATCTTTATATAATAAAGATCTTTAAAATAAAAAACACACACAGAACTTAAATGTCACATCAGGAGCTGATGTTATCAGTAAAACTTGAGAGAATATTTTTGAATTTCCAGAAGGTAGAGGTATGACAAAAACAGGCCCATTTAGCAAAAATTAACATCAAATCAAAAGCCAGACAGAGAACACAACAGCTATGGATCTTGAAACTTCCTTGATCGCCAAACCCTTACTACCTTATCTAGTTAGTAAAATTTATTCATAGTGGCAGCTGATTTCAACCTAGGAACAGATTTGGATCAGTTTGACCACAAGCGTGATATATACACATACGAAATGGTTATGCATCCATCATTTCCTTGGCTTGAATAGACTAAAAAGAAAATCACCAGTACCCATCTGTGCATCTACAACAATGAATCAGGCATAGGACCCGCTGCTGCTTCTGCTATGCCTAGCACTTTGAGCTCCAAAAAGTGTCTGGTTCCATAAGCTGCCATTTTGTTTCTCCACAATGCCCCAGAGTGACACTACACTGGGGGTACTGGGGGGGATTTACATGGTAGCTTCCAGTCCCAGCTATCTGGGACTCCCCAGTATCCCCAGTGGGTCCACCAGAGGGCATTTTGCCCAGAGTCCCCTTGAATCTGGAGGTGGCCTTGCCAGCTCTCAATTTACTCTGGAGCAGACACTGTGCATGTGGCTGCCTGCTAGGTTTCCAGTTACAGGTATAAACGTCCAGTGAAATGAATCAAATTCCACAGAACAGCAACAGACCTAATTACAAATAAAACATTCAAAAATAAAAATCCCGACTCTACACCCAGCCGCAAGCAAGGAGCCTCCGCTGGTTTCAATAAAACGTAAATGTGTGTAACTGAATGCGTGATTGCAACCAATTTTGCCAACTGGATATTTTCACCTTGCTGTCATCCCTTTGTGCTCACCCTGCCCCAAAATGCTTCTTTTAAAGAACATTCGGGGAAGGGGATGAAAACTATGCCTAGCACTTCCAGATTCCAAAAGTTTCGCTGGGCAAAACAAAGAGCCCAGGCTTTCTCTGGACCCATTCAGAATCTCCAGTGAATAAACCAGAAGCCTTTGGGAACTGGGTGGCCTGCATAACATCCAGAAATATATGAACTGGCATCCTCGCAAAGTAAATATTTTCCTTTTTTTCACACAAAAGAAATTGCTTTCTTAGCCCTGCAATGGTAAAGGAGGTTACAATAAGCTGCTGCTGCTGTGCTCCTGTATAAACCACCCAATGTTTGGTACAGTCCCAGCATTAGTGTATCTTGTAGACAGATCTCATTTCCACCTTCAAACAGCAAAGCAACAGGGGACTCAAGCAGGGCTTTGAACAAAAGCCTCAGACATTACAACACACATCTAACTTAATAAAGTGGCTATGGAAATGTAATTTTAAATGTAACCTAGAAACCAGGCTTTCGACTGTTGTTTAGCTGTGTCTTTAAAAGTCAACCGTCTGGTCTCTATTTCGGGTAACTGTGGGCAAGAGTCAAATATTGCCTGCTTGAAAAGCAAGAATGCACAGAAATCCTAAGAATGTACAGATCCCAAACTCTTTTCCATTGCTTGAACATCCAATCCCCTTTTGTTCACAATCCAATTATTCCACAATCACAAAAACAAAGTTTAAATATAACAGGCTCCTGAAAAGGGGTCATCTCTTTCAATAGTATTATTATCATGCACTTCTTAGACCATTGAGAAAAGCCCTATTTCATATCCCAAGCTCAACCAGAAGCATGAGAGAGAAGCGTTTCCTATACAGGAACTTAAACCTCATTTTTATAGCAGGATTCTGGTATGGCTGGCCTATAAAACTGTTTTCCCCTTGGCAGTGTTGCATGCATGTTGTTGTTTTAATATTATATGATTGCCAAGTTAGTTGTTTCGGAATTCCAGGAAGTAAGACACAAAGGCAGACTAGAAATATCTAAATTAATTAATTAGTTAATTAAAATCAAATAGTTTCTAAATGAAATGCTAGATAAATTCTTCATCTTGCCTGCTCAACCTTTAAAGTCTATCAAGTCAAGTAGCCCAGTTTTCACCTGGGCAAAGCATTGTTTCACATGATGTTCAAGTGAGCCACAGGCCTGGTTTAAGTAAAATGCTTAACAAGGATTATGAGAAGCAGTGAGCTTTCGGTCTATGTGCTTCTCCATCCTTCTTCTCCTCTGGCATGGCCATGAGGAGATCAGAACAATCTGATTTCAAACCAACCAGAGTGTCTCACTAGGTACAAATTCCAGGAACTCTGGGGAGTTTAAACTCTGGTTTGAAAGCAAACAAAAATCTTATACCATGATTTGATTCTGACGTGTTTGAACAAACCAGAGTTTTACCAGAGTTCCCTCAAAGTTCAGCCGTGACAAGGAACTCTGTAATCTAAAGCTTCCTTGCAGCTCTGCCGCAAGAGGAGAGCATGGGTCTGAAGCTGGCTCCTACTACCTCATGTAACCCTAAAAGATAGTGGGCAATCAGCCTCTTATCAATTCTGACATCCTCTTTGATTTGTCTTCTATTTTCACAGAGGAGAAGAAAAACTGCAGGTGTGTCACCTGGATTTGCAACAACACCTGCTTAAACACAACTGTGGTACAAGTGCAAGGGTTATTGGCTTCTTTCCCGCAATTGCAAGAGCAAGATGAGATATGGGTTTCGAGAAAACCAACTTTCAGTATTTTCACAGACACATTAAATCCTTTATTTTTAAAGCATCTTTCAGCAGTTTATGTTTATGCAGAGGTCAGTAACAGACATATTCACTGCAGGGCAAGTTAATTCTCCCCTGCGCTCCCAAATGTCTTGGTCTGAAAGCCTATCAAACCCTGTTTTTATAAACCTCTATACAGTACACTTCAATTCTGCTCTGTTTCTTAAAGTCTCCAGGATGGCTTAAGCATAGTGCAATCAGACTTGAAGGCACTATGTCCTTGATTTAAAAGTAAATGCATACCTGAATAAAGTCTTTCACTGGCTTCACACTGTCTTTTTAACACAACAATCTGCACACGTGCTGTTCAACAGTTGAAAAGGACCTACCGGTATGCAGCGTCTGAATACAAATCAAACAAAATCCTTGTTTTGTCAGCGCAAACCACTGCTAGTCACATGGCAAGTACGGTGATTTCACAATGCAGAAGGGAAAAACATTACTATATGCCTGGACAGCGCACAGAGTCATTTTTTAACTGCCCACTTGAAAGATAAGCCCTCCTCCCACAACCCCTGCTATTCTATGAAGCCTGAACACAACTGCAGCAGTATCTGTGGCTATTAATGGACCTTTTCAATGCTGTATGCAGGACAACAAGAGAAAACTCCAGGTTGCCATATGCTGTGGCAAAGAAAATGCACTGGCATAGCAGCGATATTGAAGAAGTTGGTCCACAGCCATGGCAAAAAGCCACTGAAATTTCTTTTTGAGAAGTTTAGTAGAGACAATGCCATTTGATCCTGGGTTATAAAATACCACTGGAATCTGAGGCTAAAACCGTAGTATTCTGTGTGTTTTTAAAAGAAGTCCTCTTTTATGAAACTATGCAAGATTTTAAATTCCTCCCAGAATTAAATGTCTTTTAAAAAAAAAAAAAAAAACTGCCCTGGTCTTGAGGACTGAGAAACTCTAGGCAAAGAGAATGAGAGGGGAGCGGAGATAAAGTGGGGGAAATTTCTCCAGGAAGGTTATGGAAGGTGTCACTAAGTAGGGGCAGATGGAAGTCACAGGAAAGCGCATGCAAAGAATTTGAGGTAATAACAAGCACAGCCAAAGTTTTTAAAAAGGAAGTAGCAAGCTCCAGATTAATCCCCTCTACAGTTGTACAATCAAGGGGTTCACTGGCATAGTTTCAAAAAGGAAGAAAAGGAAGGGGGGAAACCCACTGCCGTGAAACAATTTCCTGTTATTCGGTCCAGCAGGAACCATCTAGTGTTCTTCGCATATGGAAGAGGTTCGTCCTCTCCCATGGGGCTTGGATTCAGTCACTGGATGTCTCCTTAATGAATGTGCCAGACAATTGCCTGAACAACCAAAATATAACACTGTCAGAAGTGACAAGGCCTGAACTGGGCCCACAACCAGATGAATCCAAGCTGTCTACGTTTCTGCTTCTTCGTACACAAGTGTAAAAATAAATCAAATGCTGCTGCGTTGACAGCAAACACAGTGTTCCACACACTACAGATAGCGGTTTAAAAAACAAACAAACCCTGAAGTTAAAGATAGCTTAGGTTTTAGGTATGTTTCTCTCTTTAGTGATCACTCACGGCCAAGTAAGATTGTCTTCCATGAACCCTGTCTTAATAGTGAGTCCATAAGTGACTGTGGAGGCCAATTCTGGATCCACACGTCCTTCCACAGTGGGGACATAGGTTTCCGGGAGGGTGTTGATCATGGTGAGGGTTTGCCAAGTGTGTCTTCCTCTTAGCACGTTTCTCCCTTGCGTCCTGAGTTCAAGTGTCTTCAATGCCCATGACACCTTTGATAAAGGCTGTTCTCCAACTGGAGTGCTTGCAGGTACAGTGGTACCTCGACTTACGAGTAACTCGACTTACGTTTTTTTCGAGTTACGAGTGACTTCCGGTAAAACAAAATGGCCGCTGCATCCGAATTTTTTCGACTTACGAAAAGATGTCGCGGCCGTTTAGATAGGATTTTTTCGACTTACGAATTTTTGATACGGATTTTTCGACTTACGAATTTTTTCCCCAATGCATTCCTATGGGGATTCGACTTACGAATTTTTTCGACTTACGAAAATTGCGTCGGAACGCATTATCGTCGTAAGTCGAGGTACCACTGTAAGTGTTTCCCAATTGTTGGTGTTTATACTACATTTTTTAAAAAATTGCCTTGAGACAGTCTTTAAACCTCTTTTGTTGACCACCAGCATTACACTTTCCATTTTTAAGTTTGGAATAGAGTAGTTGCTTTGGAAGAGGATAATCAGGCATCAGCACAACATGACCAGTCCAACGAAGTTGATGTTGAAGAATCATTGCTTCGACACTGGTGAACTTTGCTTCTTCCAGTACGCTGGTATTAGTTCACCTGTCTTCCCAAGTAATGTGTAAAAAATTTCGGAGACACCTTTGATGGACTCTTTCAAGGAGTTGGAGATGGTGTTTATAAGTGGTCCATGTTTCACGAGCATACCGTAAGGTTGGTAGTACAGTAGCTTTGTAAACAAGCATTTTGGTTTCCCTGCAAATGTCCCGGTCCTCAAACACTGCACTTCAATCGGGAGAAAGCCGCACTCGCAGAGCTCAGGCGATGCTGGATTTCGGCATCAATGTCAGCCCTTGTGGAAAGATAACTGCCCAGGTAGTTTCTCCTTTTCACCCTGAGTTCATGCTTCTTTGAAGTCCACAACACCGTTGGTAAAGGTTGCTCTCCAATTGGAGCACTTGCAGGCCAGTGTTTCCCAGTTTTCAGTGCTTATACTACAACTTTATAGATTTGTATTGAGAACATCTTTAAAACTCTTTTGTTGTCCACCAATATTTCGCTTTCCATTCTTAAGTTTGGAATAGAGTAGTTGCTTTGGAAGACGATAATCAGGCATCTGAACAACATGACCAGTCAAACAAGGCAAGGAGTTCAAAGGGGTAGTTGTTATTTATTTAATTTCTAATCTACCCTTCCTTCCAAGGAGCCCAGGGTGGCAAACACCAAGTGGTAAGATAATACTATTCAAAATAAAATAAAATCATATTTAAAACAAGTATAAATATTCAAAAACATTAACATTATCTAAGAATGACCCATTAGAGCTCCTTCTTACTCAAGAAAATCAGAAATAAGGTAAAAATGCACTTGCTAGAACACGTAACTTATCATGTCCAAACTCTGGTATAGGCTTGGCAAAGGTCCTGGCATTTCCATATTCTCAGGAACTACCTCAGTATGTGTTGGTCTCCAGAACATCAGAAATCCCCAATAGCTCTTGCAAACCGCAAAATTGGGAAACTGTGGTACAAAAGCTAAACAACTGTCCCAGAATTGACTAATATTGGGGGGGGGGTTATATGGACCACAATCCACAGGCTAGATGGCTGGCTTTAAATAAAGTATAGAAAGGGTTCCAGCTGAAATCTATGATGGCCAAATCAGACTTTTTCACATCTTCCTGGTCACCTCACCACCAACAAATCTCAAAACAGCAACAGGAAAACAGAAAAAAGAATGCAAATATTTTGAAAATCAGTCACTTGGCAAGTCTGAAACTGTGTGGGAGCTAGACTGTTTCATATCATTATCTGTTTGTGTACTGCTCGCCCTTCAATAATCTTGTACTTATCTTATGGCAAAATGCCCAAAGAGAAAACCACAAACATCTAACCACAAAGTAGCTTTACTTTTCCTACTCTGGGCTAAGAACTTAGCTCACAGGAACAGAATTTTAAGTATTTTGCGATGTCTTAAGTAAAAGCTATGCATTTCTAATGTGCCAATTTCCAGTAATCTCTGAAAATACACTGTGGAAACATGTTTATCTAAATTGATTCTTATCAGGCCAGCTGATAATATAACAATGCTGTGTTGTATATAAAATCTATGGAGAGCTGACACGTACACAGTGTTATCCAAACATGAATTTTACACACAGTTCCAAATAGAACAAAGACTTTTTGCAGTTAAAAGGTGGTGTATTTCCTCCTTCTGCCTTTGGTCCACACCTCTGAATATAAGAACACGATTTTTAAAAATCATCATAAAAAGGTAAATGACCACTGACAGTTAAGTCCAGTCGCGAACGGCTCTGGGGTTGTGGCGCTCATCTCGTTTTACAGGCCGAGGGAGCCGGCCTTTGTCCTCAGACAGTTTTTCCAGGTCATGTGGCCAGCATGACTACCACTTCTGGTGTGGTGGAACACCAACACCAGAGTGCATGGAAACACCATTACCTTCCCGCTGGAGCGGTACCTATTTATCTACTTGCACTTTGACGTGCTTTCGAAATGCTAGGTGGGCAGAAGCTGGGACCGAACAATGGAAGCTCATCCTGTTGCGGGGATTCGAAGCGCCAACCTTCTGATCAGCAAGCCCTAGGCTCTGTGGTTTAGACACAGCGCCACCCGCGTCCCCCCCTTTAAACAGCAAAGTTAACTGCAAAATTGCAATAGATATTTAACCCTATTTGATGCAGGTTTATTCATAAGTAATACCATCTTAATTCAAGCATGTGTTTTCTCAAGTAAATGTGGGGGGGGGGGGACCAAGAGCTCTAGCCAAAGAACTGCCAGGTTATCAAGTCTACATCTCAGACAGTGTGCACCAACTATTATAGAACTAAATCACAAAACATGTTTATATGGTGGTACAGAATAAATGCTAGGGCAGCTTTGCAGGCAGTAAAAATGTTTATGAATGCAAGATGTATAACAAAGAATAGATTATTATTTCTGCTTCATGGAAAATCTAATACACTAAAAGCAAAAGATAAACAATCCTGAAAATGCAAATTTTAAAAAGAGATGGATATTTAATCTGAGACTGCCGGAAGTTTCACGCATGGGGCGCTTCCACTTTCAAACTGTGGTGCCTCTGTGCCAGGCCCAAAGAGAGAAATCAAATCCGCAAAGCTCAATTGCTTTCCCATCATCAGCCTTGTAACATCAGCCTTGTTCTCAGCAATGCCCCAGGAACTGAAGCTGCAAGGGTAATGCACATCATTGTTGGTGATCCAATCGCAAAAGAAAAAGCATTCTGGGCAGCTGGGACACAGAGGTCTGCTGTAGCCCCAAGCAACTTGTTCCAGGAGGCCTGAGAACCCGAAGAGCTATTTCCCCCACTCTTTTATTTCACATCTGAGGATGACAAGAACATGATTAACAGCCAAAAGGCCAGTCACATCAATGCATTAAGAGGACAAAAGAGCTTTGTGATTGACAGAGGGGACCTAAAAAAGGAAACCCGCTCATTCTTCCCCCAGGAATGGCTCTGGACAGAGACGCCTGAAACCCTAGCCCTTAAAAGCTTCTCTCATTACTACCAGCTCACCTTGCAGGTAAGCACCTTCCAGGTTCAGAAAGTCAGTCACATATCTGAAATAGAGCCACCGCTAATCACTGATAATGGTGGGGGGGCGGGGGGGTGGATCATGCAATCAGTGGCTGGTTGTGCTGTTGTAGTTTTTCCACTGCTTGTCTGCAGGCAGAGCAGAGCGGTATTGTCCCTGCAACTGGATCTGGCAAAACGGACCAACGATATAACCAAGGAGAGCATATGATTTACTGTTT
Organism: Darevskia mixta; assembly: GCA_034641385.1. Classification (NCBI taxonomy): domain Eukaryota; kingdom Metazoa; phylum Chordata; class Lepidosauria; order Squamata; family Lacertidae; genus Darevskia; species Darevskia mixta. The sequence goes on along the minus strand of JAWWNH010000137.1, from coordinate 2,227,426 downwards.
GGAGAGACCCAGTATCAAGGAATTCCCAAACAACCACACAGAAGCCAACAAGGGGAGAAGTTACACTTTTGATCAATGGGATGAACATGGTAGCTTGAGAAACTAAGGACTGTTGCATCAAATTGGCTGTAAGTGTTTGAGAGTAATGAGGGGGGCTCCTTTTTTTACAATCAAGCTGTATATAAATTATATGAAATAAATAAATAAACAATGATGCTATAAATTTCCACAGAACTAAAAAAAAAAAAAAAGACGTTTCATATCTCTAGGTAACCTTCCAGAGGGTAATATATACACAGATACGCGCTGACATTTCTCCTCTTAAACCACAGCGGAAAGATGCTGAAATTAGGAATGGGGAGAAGGGGGAAATGCTCTCACATCTCACAAACCTGTCTCTCTGGGGAAAACCTCTTAGATCTTCCCTTCTCCATCTCCAATAGAAAGCCCATTCCTAGTTAACACAACGCAGAAAGATGGGGCCAAAGTCAGGCCAAACCAAGTTAACAATGGCCATGAGGCAGTTGAGGGGGTCTGCTGGATCCCAGGACTTGGGCCATAAAGCAGAAGATTTTGACCAGATGTTCTTCAGATTCTTTCCAACATTGAAAGCCTGACTGCATGAATTTCATCAGAAAAGACACATGGAGCTATGGAACACGACAACGTCCTTTGAAAGAACTCCAAGCATAACGATCAACAAGCTGCAATAACTATTATTTACTGACTTAAATCTAAAACATGGAATCAAGCTGAAAGGAAGTCATCCTTCTCAGTGTTTTATTTTTCCCAAAATTTAAGAAATAGAAGTCAGCTGGATCTAAAATTAAGGTATCATAAGACGTGCCCATTATGCTTCCAATTCTCTCTCCCACCCCCCCTCTTTTTTCAGTAATGAATGCACAGTAGTAGTTATTTGCAGTAAGGAAAACCTCTAAACATCTACTGCATGATACTGGGGCCTCAGTATAGAAAGTGGAAGCTTATTAAATTAGAGCTTGTATAATAAAACACTCTCAGAAAATGGACCCTGGCTCAAAAATATCAGATGTGCCTCTCTGGCACAGCTAATGGAATTACAGCAGGGATTAAATTTCACCCACTGAGACTTCAGTAATTACTGCAGAATATATTTCAATTTCATGTGGTATGTTGGTATAGTCATATGTTTTCACGAAGGCCAACACTTCTTCTTACTCACTCACTCTGTCGATAGGAGAAACAGTGGGTAAATGGAAACATTAGGCATATGACCACCAAACTCCGAAATAAACTATATCAGAGTAACTTATTTTAAAAACTTGATCTTTAAAGGAAAATAGACACTACTTGAAATCTGGAAATACAAAGAAAGCTGTTTTTCCCCACTTGACACCAGCTAGTGTAAACAGCAGTAAGTATCAAGACAATTCAGTTCTCAAATGGAAGCAGATACATCTTGTTTGTTTGATCGTTTAACCAGGTTGAAATCATAAAGCCCATTGGGAAATGATCTATAATGATCTATAATGAATTGGGCAAAATATTTCAGAAGACTTTTCCGAAGAGGCCAGAGGCTTTCCTTTTAGGAATAATGAGGTCCGAGGTACCAAGTAAACAAATAAATTTGTTTATGTATGCCACTACAGCAGCAAGAATCCTATATGCACAAAGATGGAGAGAGGAGATAGTACCTACAAAGGAGGAGTGGCAGATGAAGTTAATGGAATACGCAGAATTAGCGAGCTTAACCAGCAAAATTAGAGAGCAAGAAGAGAAAAGTTTTAAAGAGGAATGGAAGCCATTTGTAGACTACCTAAAAAACCATTGTAAAAATGTTAGAACTTGAGTCGGTTTGGAGTAAGTTCAGTAGTTAAAAGTTTATAATGAGAAGAATTTGAATGTTTAAATAGTTAGAAAAAATAGAATATGCAGCAGGAATGGGAAACTTTAGAGAGCCATGGAAGGATGGATGGGAAGTTGATGGAATAGAATTATGGATTGATGTCATGAATCTATTCCCCCCCTTTTTTCCCCTTCTTCTTCCTTTTCTTTCACTTTTTTCTTTTTTATTCTTCAGTTCTGTATTTTGTATTCTTATAAAAAAAATTAAAAAAGAAATCATAAAGCCCATTCAGTTATGAACACGATTTCACACTGCCCTATCTTTAGCCACCAAAAGCCAATTCATTTTTAAAAAAGATTTATTGTATGCTTCTGGAACATATTTAGACTTGTGTTTTGGTGAGCCTCCAGGAAGAAGGGCACACATCACTGCACGCTTCTAGCAGCTCTAATCTGGCATGTGGATGCTACACTTAAAAGAGAGTACACCTCATCATCTTAGAGGTTTGTAATGGAACACACAGCTGGCATCAATTCAATCCATTTGGACTTTAGTGAGTCACTAGCAAATCAGAGCATTTGCTCATATGATGGGCTGTGTTTATTTCCCCTAATGTGAATTGATTTCATTTACTGCTATACGAAGAGATTATAAAGCTACACTTAAGGACAATTTAGGTAGAATCAAAGACATATTCCTAATTCCAGAGTTTCTTAGGTAGAAAAGACAGAAAAGCAATGGGCCAACATGTGAGCTTATTCTGGCCACCAAAAGGGAAGAGAAACTTAACTGGAAATAATTAAGATAAAACAATACATTGATGAGCTAGAATTTAAGTATATGATATAGCACAAGCCTGAAAGGTAACAGCTAACTACCGGTAAGTGAAGATGCTCTGACACTGATGTAAGGAGTTTCCTTTTTAAAAAATATTTTATTTTCCAAATTTTTTTTTTAATAACAACATTTTGACATTCAATTATACACCAAATTCATCTTGTTTGACTTCCTCCCACCACCCCGGCTTCCAACTTCAATCAATCATCGTCTTGCATATCGTTATTTTTCCTCTATAAATTTCAAATCTTATTTATAAATACATTGTCCAAATTTAACCCATCACAAATGTTACAACAACTCTGCTAATGTTGTAAGGAGTTTCCAATGTCCCATCAGAAGTTGGGCCACAGTGGGTGATAGTCAACTACATTCTACTCAAACTAGTCCTATTGAAATCAATGGACCATAGTCATATTAATTTCAATGGGTCTACTCTGAGTAAAACTGAGTTAAATGCCACCCAGTGTGTTCTAATCAGTGAAAGCTTCCAATGCAGGGGTCAGCAAACTTTTTCAGCAGGTGGCTGGTCCACTGTCCCTCAGACCTTGTGGAGGGCTGGACTATATTTGGGGGGGGGGGTGAACGAATTCCTATGCCCCACAAATAACCCAGAGATGCATTTTAAATAGAAGGACACATTCTACTCATGTAAAAACATGCTGATTCCCAGACTGTCCGCGGGCCGGATTTAGAAGGCGATTGGGCCGGATCCGGCCCCCGGGCATTAGTTTGCCTACCCATGTTCCAATGCAGGCGAGGTGGCTGAATGCCTGTTCTTGCAACTACAGTACTGTTTCAGAGTGGATCATAGCAACATATAAAGAGCCCTACTGAACAAAAATCCCACCTGGAACAGCATCCTGCTCTCACAGTGGCCAACCAGGTGCCTGTGGGAAGTTCACAAGCTGGATATGGGCACAACAGTGATCTGTTGGCTTGTAACTGATGTGCTGTTTTCTGGAGCTGTGTCTGGCATACCGGTACTTTGCAATAGCCAGCCGCTGTGGTCTAAACCACTGAGCCTAGGGCTTGCCGATCAAAAGGTCGGCGGTTCGAATCCCCGTGATGGGGTGAGCTCCCGTTGTTTGGTCCCAGCTCCTGCCAACCTAGCAGTTCGAAAGCACGTCAAAGTGCAAGTAGATAAATAGGTACCGCTCCAGCGGGAAGGTAAACGGTGTTTCCATGCGCTGCTCTGGTTAGCCAGAAGCGGTTTAGTCATGTTGGCCACATAGAATCATAGAGTTGGAAGAGACCACAAGGGCCATCCAGTCAAACCCCCTGCCAAGCAATAATTAAGATAAAACAATACACTGATGAGCTAGAATTTCAGTATATGATATGGCACAAGCCTGAAAGGTAACAGCTAACTAAGATGCTCTGACACTGATGTAAGGAGTTTCCTTTTTAAAAAGTATTTTATTTTCCAAAAGATTTTTTTGAATAACAACGTTTTGACATTCAAAATGACCCGGAAGCTGTCTGCGGACAAATGCCGGCTCCCTTGGCCTATAGAGTGAGATGAGCGCTGCAACCCCAGAGTCGTCCGCGACTGGACCTAACGGTCAGGGGTACCTTTACCCTTACCTTTACACAGCATTAGCAAGCAGTGATTTCACAGTGGCCTTACAATCTTATGTGCGCGCAAGTCAAAGAAATGTCAGTCTCCAGAATTTAACGAACGCCTACATTTTAAAAGCCTTTTGGGGGATTTAACTCCCCTAATCTGTAAGCAGAGCAGCCAGTGCTTCCCAACAGGCTTAATAAAGAGACCCATTGTCAAATACTTTGTTAGATGCTGCTTTTGCATAACAGATTTCATGTGCTCCTCATAATCCCACAACATGATTTTTAGCTCCGTAAATCCAGCATTTCATTTAGGTTTCTTGTTCTTCTGGTTTGATTTCTTCATTATACTAATCAACATCAATCCGCATTAAACACCAGAATGAACACTGCTGACTTCCGCAAAGAACAAAATTCCACCAGTGACTCAAGTCAACCATACAAATCTATTAACATTCCTTCATTTCAAAATGTCAAGCTAATGGGTAAGGACTTGCCATTAAGGGGGGAGGGAGAATCCTAAAGGCATGAGAATTCTACCACAATACAAAAAGTATATATAATGAGAACTGGTAAAGTGAATTATAAGGATTTCTACCTTCAGGGCACAGAATACATTATATATAATATGCAATTCAAAAGGGAAGTGAATTGAAAGGATGAACTTTTCTATTTGCAATTAAATGAAAGAAAAATTACTATATGGATGTGAATATTTAATAGTACTGAGTGTTTCTACAAAGGTGTTTCATTTTTAAAGCTTCATTTTATGAAAGCTTATTGGACTGAAGAAGAAAGGGATGTATTCCCAACAACAGTGGGAAATGCTGTTGAGTGACCAGTGGTTTTTTAAGTAAACAAATGCTGAATTCTCATTTTGGCTAGAGAAAAGCAGTCAGGTGCACCTCCAACTAGAAAAACCGAAAGAAAAATCAAAACAGCTTGATGTTTCATCAGACATTCTAGTAGATCAGTGGTGTCCAAACTTTTTTCAAAGAGGGCCACATTTGATGAAGTGAAGGGCTGTGAGGGCCGACCAAAGTTGTTAACCTTTTTTTAGGATTGAATGTTGAGGGTTTTTTAGGGTTGAAGGTTTTTTTAGGATTTTACACCAGGAAATAAACTGCCACAGGGGCCGGATTAAACCGACCAGCGGGCTGAAATTGGGCCCCTGAAATTGACTTTGGACATGCCAGTAGATAAACGACTTCTGGTATTGACTTTAACTGAAAATGTTACAATGTTTAATGGTTGGTTCAAATCCCAATATGTTAGATTACCAATATTAAATGGAGCTGATTTTAGGGACAAAATATATATATATGCGATGAGCTCATTTATTGGCAAATATGCCACAGGGCAAAGCACTAATTAATGAAATGAAGGAAAGTTGCAAGACCATGATGTTGTTGAGTTTACACACAGTACGTCCTACAATGAATGTGACCCACAGAAAATCTGTGAGAAGGGTTTCTTGTAGACACGCTACATTTCCAAAACAAGACACTACACTGATACACATCAGATGTTCAAGTTTGTTTCCAATTCTTATAACACTTCCCCGCTTTCGCAACTAGATCTTGAAGAATAGAAGAGCTTAGATGTGTCACCATCAATTAAGATAAAGAGACATAATCACACAGCTGGTGAGACGGTGTCCACTCAGGAATGATTGCACAAGATGAAATTAAAATTATTACTGGTCAAAGCTTCTGGATAGAAGCAAGGCATGGCTTTTTATGCATGCACTCCCTGTGTTACACACAACTTACTGTGTAGTACCAACACTACCCACATTCCTCTGAGTTCATAAATGTGCAAATACAAGCTTTACATTTTCATATATGATTGTATCCAGTGTCAGGTCATACCTAGAGAAGACCCACTGAAATTGATGGACATGACTAACTTAGATCCATTAATTTCAACGGGTCTGAGTGAAACCGAGCTGGATATAGTCTATAATGTTGTCTATTTTCCTTTAAGAAGAAGTAGAGTTTGGATTTGATATCCCGCTTTATCACTACCCGAAGGAGTCTCAAAGCAGCTAACATTCTCCTTTCCCTTCCACAACAAACGCTCTGTGAGGTGAGTGAGGCTGAGAGACTTCAGAGAAGTGTGACTAGCCCAACGTCACCCAGCAGCTGCATGTGGAGGAGAGGGGAAGCGAACCCGGTTCACCAGATTACGAGTCCACTGCTCTTAACCACTACACCACACTGGCTCTCTTTGCAAAATGTATTATATTATCAAATGAGAATGAATCACATGGATGACACTTTCCTTGCATTCTGTGTCCCACTGCTCCTGCCCAGCTCAGTTACCTTTGTGCAAGGCCACAATCTGCCATTGTTTGCTATCAGAATCCTTCAACTGCCCAGCAATCTTTCTCCCATTTGGCTTTATTTAAAAATGAGGTTTTCTTTAATTAACAAAAACACACACCAATATTTCCCCAAAAATCTCCAGAAAGGACCCAATCCTACCCTCTTTCTAACCCTGTTTCAGCACCCTATTTAACTGCCATGCCGCCCCTATGGAAGAGACACCCGGGATGATCAACATGCAAATGGAGGAAGCGGAATTTGAACACATATGGTTTTCTTTTTATTTTCCACAAGCTTAGGTGTTCAGAGCAAAAAGAAAAATGTTGCTGAATGCCCGGGCTGACGGATGGCTGTCTGGGTATTCTGTTCTGGGAACAAAGGAGGAGAAAAGATTGCATTACCTGAATCACAGGTTATGAGGCACTACCTAAATGGCATTGGGGTCATATTTCACTAATCATCTTCCCCCCACCCTCAACACTAGTGCTGCAAATAAATTTATGCAGCAAATAGAATACCTTCTATCTCAAGTTCCATTAAGATTTCAAAGAGTTCTCACAATACAGAGAACAAATGAGGCAAAACAAAAATGGTAGCTAAATTGGCACACATTATTTTGTGGGATTTCTCGCACTCATCTCTTCAGAAGTGGACTTGGACTTTGATCTTGCAGACAATCACTGAAGTTAATAGGACTCCTTTTGTACAAGTTTGGGAGACTTGTCTTGAGCTGTAACTGAGATGCACTCATATATAGGAGCAAAATTAAATTGAGATCTTGGTGACTTGTTTGCATAGAAAAGGGGAGGATATACAAATGTATGTATCAGGGTGCCAATTTCATTCTCCTCCTTTTTTGTTGAAATAAATGGACAGAAACCTCTTGCATCCTTAATAACTAGTTTCTGCTTGCAACCCTAGCTTTACACTTTCCTTTCCAAAGTTTAGAACAGATGAATTAAGACATGTCCATTGTGAATCACCAGTAAGGATTAATTACCATAGCAACCAATCTAAGCCGTTGCCCATACAACATCAAGAAAATTGCTGGATTTTCTTAAAGGTATGTTTCAGTAAGCTGGTATTTAGGTATGTGTCATGAATAGACCAAAAGGTTTGGCCTACTCTATATGGATTTTTACCACTGTATGAGGTAAATATTTTAACATCAACCTAGTTAATTTTGTATTCTTTGATTATATAAAAGAACAGTAAAATGCATAAGAGACCAAAAAAAACTAAAGTAGAAGATACTGCACATATTATGAGAATCCTTTTATTTAACAAACTAACTCCCTCCTTTCATTTATTTATGTTTACAAAAGAGCATAGCACTGGCAACATATGGAAAGAGGAATTTTTGGAAATTTGTAAACTCTCCCTTAAACTGAGTTCAAGAATACACATGGATAAAGTAAGAGACACTTCTCCTTAATATTCACCTCCATATCTACTGATTCAAATTTGATTTGGTAAAAAGGCAGGGACAAGTAAAAAATGCTCTAGACAATTATCGCAGTGGTTTTTAACACATGTAAAAGGAATGCAGTTCTACACCAGATCATTACATTTTAAAATGATCTACAGAAATCAACATTAAGGGAACCGGCAAGAATTCAGTTCTGAATGAAACTGGCAATATCTTTACTTGGATTTTGGAAAGTAAATCTTTGGGGCAGCCAAGTGCAACTCTCAAATATTTAAGGCCAACAGAGACCTTGCTATCCAACCCAGGTGCTTTAATGGCTCTCAATACACTCAGCACTTCAGCATTAGAAGTCAAGGGCTGCTGGGAACTCAAAATGAAGCGGGGCTTGTGGTGCATGTCTCTAACAGCTGATCAATCTAGAAGCCCAAAACATCCAGTCAGCAATTTTGAGTACGTACTTCTTCATGCTGCAGTAGATAAAAGCCAAGCACCACTCATGCTTTTGCCTTCAAAACCATCATTTGTGAAACTCTGCCATCATTCAACAGAAGTTGGAGAAACCATTTATAGCACAATCTGAACCATGTCTACTCAAGACTAAGCCGCATTAGACTACAGAGGGGCTGACTGCCAGGTATAGGATAGTAAACCTATCTGTTTGGTCTTCTAGGTATCTAAGCCAGCTATTATTGAGTAGGTTTTTGTTGTTTCTTTTTTTAGTTTAAAAAAAAACCCCAGAAAACTTGAAAGACACACATTGACCATATTCCAATGCAGTGGAAAGGACACAGGAGAAAATCTAAAGGAAGGATGAAGGAGATCACAGAAAAATCAGGGCATGATTTATGAAGGCAACAAAGCTGCAAGGTCTAAGGGACACATACAGTGGACCCTCGACTTACGAAGGTAATCCGTTCCGACGGGACTGTCAGATGTCAAAAACATCGTAAGTCGAGTCCCCATAGGAATGCATTGGGGAGAAAAAATTCATAGGTCGAAAAAAGCCCTATCTAAACTTCGTAACTCGAGAAAACCCTATCTAAAACGGCCGCGACTTCCTTTCGGAAGTCGAAAAAATTCGGAAGCGCGCGGCCGCTTTGATCCCTCGTAACTCGAAAAATACGGAAGTCGGGTTACTCATAAGTCGAGGGATCACTGTATAAGAGTTCCATGTGGCCGACAGCCACAGATGATGCATAATTCTTGACATGTCACTTTTTTATGCTGCAGGAGTTTCTCCCATCTTTTCCTTAGCCCCATTTCATTTTCCAGTTACACCAGGCTGCCTACTGTTTCTCCCGTTCTAGTTAGCCTTCCCGCCATAGTACCTGCAGATCTCTTAACCTGGTGTCCCATATCGTGATGGTGCTACTGCTTCTTGTGATGCCTTCACGAATATGGCTAGGGAAGGGGAGCTGGAAGATGGACTGAACTGATCGTCCTCTGTCATAGGGTGCCTGGAAGCCACACTTTTAACGAACAACAAGCTATTTTATGCTGCCGAGCATTCAGTATCAACACACACATAAACATACACACCTGGAACACGAAAGAATACCGCTGCATGGGCAATCGTTTAGCCCGCAGTGACTTTCAAAACCAGGACAGAGCCATTTCAGTGTTCTCTACAGCATCTAACACATCACTAGCACTAAAAAAAATTATGCTGTCACAAGAGCTATATGTGGCTTCAAGATGAACACGCTCTTCCCAATGCAAAGCAGCACATTTTGCAATGTTAGTCATACTCAGTGTAGACATATGGAAATTAGTGGGGTGAAGACCTTTCATTTCAGTGGGTATACTGTGGATGTGACTTGGATGGATATCACCCATACAGAATTGGGGGGGAAATGGAAATGGGAGAGAATTAACCATCTCATACTAATCACATTAGTACTGCAGAATATCTTGTTGCTTTCAAATAATGAGTAATCTAACCTAACAGCCAGCAAGATGAACTGCTGGATTTATTTTCTGCTCACATTTGTTGTAAACTCATTTAAGCTGTTTGCTAGACTGCCGGGATCACAGACTGGTTAAGGGAGATGCCTTGGTAAAATGCCTGATTTTAGCATGCATCACCACAGCCAAGTTAAGACAATGAAAAGAGCTGTCATAAAGCAAAGGTCAGCCACAAAACGATGTGATCATCATGAAAGACGCCAAGTGAGAAATAAGCTAGCCAAGGAAAAAGCAGACAGAATTATGACTGTTTTCCTCCTTCACAGATCCCATGAGCAGGTTTAGAAGAGGTTTATGCAATTTGTTCAACTTAAACTACTTGAACGACTTACCAGCCACAAGCTTTGTCGCCAAGATTTGGGGGCTTGCTCTCCCTTCTCAAAATCAGCATTATAGAAATGCTGACAATATCCAAATGAAAATATCTATGCATCTTCACCAAATGAAGCAATTCAAACATACTGAATGCTTTGAGGTTTTCCTTTTTTTGCACACACCCCATTCTGTTTTAAGCACGATCCTAAATAAGAATTCTGGAGAACTGGGTAGTTTGGTCACAACTTCACGGCATTTTGGTTCATCCTAATATCACTTACCCTATTATGGCTTTTAGAATTTTTCTGAAGGACCAACACAACTACAGTCATACCTCGTGTTGCGTACGCTCCGTGTTGCGTACGTTCGAGTTACGGACCTCCGCAACCCGGAAGTCCTCCCCGGAGCGTGCACAATGCACAGGTGCACAGAAGCGTTCTGCGCACTTCGCGCATGCGCAGAAGCGCTCAAATCGCGCTTCTTCCGGGGTTGTGTGTGTGTGTGTGTTTTTGTGTGTTCGTGACACGCACTCCCGCGTTACGTACCGTGACCCGGAACAGATCGCATACGTAACACGGGGTACCACTGTAGCTACCATTTCTGTCAACCTTGTAACATAACAGAATCCCCAGGGCTTTTGGAATATGAAAGCAGAATACTGTATCTTTTAACATTTTAGCGGCTTGTAGTATTGTGGAGCAAGACGGCTTGCGCATATTACACTGATATTGGCCCGATTGCACTGGCTGCCAATTGAGCCCAATTTCTGAGCCCAATTCAAAGTGTTGCCCTTAACGTATAAAGGTTTAAGTGGCTCAGGACCACAATACCTCATGGACCACCTCTCCCCATATGAACTGACCTGGACCCTGTACTCCTCATCTGTGACCCTACCTCATGTGTCTTTTTGCTGTGGCTCCCCATTTGTGGAATGCTCTCCGTAGGGAGGCTTGCTTGGTGCCTTCATTATGTATCTTTAGGTACCAGGCAAAAACCCAGGGGAAACCCAGCCAGATGGGTGGGGTATATTATTATTATTATTATTATTATTATTATTATTATTATTATTACACTCCTCTTCTTTCAGGTCTCTGGCTAATTAAGCAATCTATTTGTGGTGGGGGGATGTCATTATGTTGACTGTTATTACCGGTATGTTGTCTATTTTTGTGTTTTTATCTTGCAAACCGTCCTGTGATCCCAGCATGAAGGGCAGTATAGAAGTTAATAAATGAAATGAAAAATAAATAAAGGAAGGGCTTGTTTTTGGAGGTGCGTATTACATGTTAATTTATTGATACTTGCACTTCGACTCTCAGCAAGGAACAAAATGAATAAAAACAGATAGATATGAATTATATTGAATAAATATTTGCATTCATGTTCTAATTTGTGTTCAGGCCTACTTTATGATTTTGCTCAAAACTACAGAAAACATTGAGAAGACCCTGTAGAACTGGTCAAATTCAGAACCTTCTATGAAGTTATTTGCCAGTTATTTTTCTCCTCCCCCCCACCCCGAAAACCTGGGAAGGCCTCCCGCGTCAACTGTGTAACAGCAGAAAAACAAAACAGAGATGGCTGCTAGTATCAGAAGCCATTTCCCCTCCATCTTCTTCCTCTAACAACTTCTCCAGCTCCACTCCAACATATGAACCAAGTATGTTCCTGACTAGCAGTTGGAAATTACGTAATGACTGGAATTATTATAAAAGAAAAGCTTCCAAGTTTTTGCAGCTATTTGGGAAAGTCACAGCTGACAAATTAAAGCAACCATGTTTTCTTCAGAAACCTTAAAGAGGTGGAAAGTTGTAGTTACTTTAGCAGAGTACACAATATAAGGCATAATGAAGCAATTTAGGGAACGGAGGAATCAAGGGTCAAAAGGTGCTTTAGCACAGCACCTTAGAGACCAAGAGAGGAATTCAACGCCATGCTATTACAAGCATTTCGTCAGCACAAGCATTTCTGGATGCCCAAAGGAACAATCTCCCCTCTCCTCCCCCTGCACACTGTTTTTGGGGTTCCACACACACACACACACACAGCCAATCTGGGATGGGCGCAGGGGGAGGACAGCGGGGAAGTCCTTTACACTATTACACTTCCATTACACTAGCGGAAGCCCTTACATCAGATACATGAAATGAGACGCAAAGATTGTAGGCATATATGGCCATGCTATGAGGGCCATTAAGTTTTAGCCCAATTAAGGAATGAGTTCTTAAAAACAAGAAAGAAGCTTGTGGCACCTTAAAGACTATCAAAATTATTATGGTATTATTTCATGCACTGTACTAGCCTACATCAGATTTAATTCATTAGCAAAGCATCTAATAAGTGGCAAAGGAAATGGATTTTTTGAATATCCAGAAATGGAAGGCAGCCACAAAAAAGGATTTCAAATGCTTCATGGCACCAGGAACCACCAGACCTGAACTAGTGTTTGTAGCATGCAGGGGAAATATTTTGCAGCATTAACGAAATGACCAACATTTAAGCCAACTGTTGTGTGTGAGAGGTGAGAGTGGATTTTGAGCTATGCAAATAATCCGATTATCACTTTATTTATTAGCTCCTGAATTCTTTTATTTACTTGTCAGGGTTCCTAGCCCACTCCCCCAAATGGAAAATAACTCAAGGTAATTAGGGCAGAAAACAAAAACTATTAGTAAGACTCCATTATCCTAAAGAGAATCCAAGAAAAGTAACGTTTATTTTTCACAACATCATCACAACTTTTTCCAGTACTAGGAATATTTTGGCTGGTTTTTAAGACTACTAATAGTAGGCAGCTGCAGAATTTCATTAGTAGGTGGCAGTCCATGAAAACATTATCTTTTTCTCTTTATACCCAAATGAATAAATGGATCCTTACAGGACACTCCTCTTTCCACTGCCTTTTTAGCAGATGGTGCTGCAGAATAAGATTTCAAGAATCTTAAAAATTTGCAGTGTAAGGTAATTACTACCAAGCCTGTTTTTTTGGAATAAATCTAAACTTCTTCTTTTTTTAATTTGGAGAAAAACGTGAAGTTATAAAAACCGGCCAATGTTTTTCAGATTACCCTTTAACATAAAGTATGAAAAAATATAGGACAACATACCTGAAAAAGAACATAAACAGGGCAGCAGTAATGCAGAACAAAAGGACCTACAAAAAGGAAAAAGAACATTATTATAAATAGTTGTTACCAAGAAGTGTGTAGACACTGATTCTGGGTTGTGAAAAGCTTGGGGGGGGGGGAAACCTGGGGGGAAGAGGAGTGAGGATTTAGAATTATCTGTATTTTATTTTATTTTTAAAAAATAATTGAACTGTGATGGTATAAGTGAAATAAACTCCTACAGTATGGAGTCCTGAATTTTCTGCATAATGCATATTAATAAAATAATGAAATTTTAATCCTCCCTGAGCACAATTGTAAGGGAAATGAACTTGTTTCAGATCACCTGATTCTGTGAGATCGGTATCCCTGACTGCACTGGATTCCATGGAATAACCAATCTTATGATTTTCAGCTCTCCCAAACACATCATTTTGGGGGGAAAAGATCAGTGGGTCAGAATAAGAGTGCCACACTATTTAATGTTTTCAAATTTAACAAGTTAGAGGTCTCTTCAAGCGTCCCTTATTTCCAACGTGCTTTGATTCCAACATTCTGAAGATTTCTGCCTCCTGATGTCCAAGTGCTAAGCGATTTGGGAACGTTGCATGGAATACTAGAGCAATGAGATGACAGAGCAGGAGTCCAAAAAGTTTTATTGCAAAAAAAGGAGCCCTGCCATTTTGATACTGTTATGGCCTCATCTTTCTTTCTGGTTTCCAAGCCTTAAAAAAAAAAAAAAAAAAAAAAAAAAAAAAAAAAAAAAAGCTTACATTTTCTGTGGAATCATTATTTTGTCAAAGTTTTCACAAATGAGAATGCTCCGGGATTTATTCTAATGTTTAGCTAGACATGTTTTGTGCAGTGTCAAAAAAAAGCCCTGTGTGAAATATGTTTTTGTACAGTTGATCATATGGGATTTCATAAGGTGTTAAGTGGTTTCTTTTAAAAAAAGAAACAGATGAGAAATGAACTTTGACGTTGAAAGTATATACAGATGATTAGCAACTGAAGTGACGGAATGAAACATGGGTTAAAAGAAAGCTGCACGGGCAATTTCCCCCCTCTGTCTCTATCTAAACATCCCTACGGACACAAACTTTGTCCTTGTCCTAGCCAGCACAGAACTCCTGCCAAAAGCAAAGTAGTGTGGCTTCAGCAGCCTGTGGTCCAAAAATTGCCTCCAGCAGCTGCAATTCTCCTCTGGCCTTGAAGGGACTCCTTCCTGTTCAACCTTCAGTAGAACTTTGGCTTGGGAGCACAGTTAGTTCTCTCTCTTTCAACAAGCAGCTTAGCAAATCACAGGACAAGCTGCTGACTCTCCTTTCAACTCCTTGTCCTTCCTTCTCCCACCCTTCTGTTTTCTATCCTACTGCCGTTCCCAGGATTCCTGGAGCTTTGTTCCCATTTGCTAGTCATAGTTTTGTCCTTCACCGGTCCGGGAGAACTAATCCTTGAAGAAGACTCATAGATTCGTAGAGTTGTAGTGTTGGAAGGGAACCCAAGGGCTGTCCAACCTCCAGCAATGCAGGAAGCACAGCTAACTCACACCACAATGACTAAACTTCTGGAAAAGTCAGGTCAACAGACGGGAGCATCTCCCAGGCTGAGACGAAGCCTCCTTCTTCTGCTAGGCCCAACAGACAGAAGGCAGGTTTACAGACTGAACTAGACTGGCCAAGAAGTACAAAGTCACCAGACAAACTGAAGGATGGGCAGATATACAGATATTAGTAAGTTGGCGTCCTGGACTGGATTCTAGAAAGCATTGTAAATAATATACGAGTCAGAAGAAATAACTACAGGGAACTTCCCATTTGTGCACATATAGCACACATGCGCCATTTTGGGCTTATGCTGACCCATGTGGGGCCTTGGAACGCACTCCCGTGTAAATGGGGAGTTGCCTGTATACAGTTTTCAAGCAGCCATTTTGTGAAAATCCTGCATTGACCCTTAGTATACAACAACGTAACAGTAAATAAAAACAGAAACTTCAGCATATTTTGAAGGGGTTATAGCCACTTTGTAACAGAGAAAATCCTGGTCACAAAAAATATAATTTGGGGTTGGGGCTTGGCTTTATGGTGGAATGGAACCCCGGTACCAAAATACAGGATAAGGAATAGGAATAATATCTCTCCCCAAACGAATGGGGGGTGTCCTTTTACCCCCCACTCTTTTCAAGGCACATCTATTTTTCCTGCTCCCTCGCTGTCTCTTTCACTTCCCCAAATTTCCGGTCTTTTCTTCCTTCCTTCCTTCCTTCTTGTCTCTTTCTTTGTTGATTCTTATTTCCTCTTTCCTCTTTCATGTTCTGTCTTTCAGTTGCAAAAAGTTAGGGTGGACAGGGAAGACAAGCATTGTGCTGGTTGCTTGTAAAGAAGAAAGCTTGGGATATATCTTCTGCATGTCCCCGACAGACATGCAAGTTAAACCTAAAGAGGCTGGAATTCTCCCAGTCCTGTTCCCTTCCCCAACCGTTAATGTACATTGGAGGCATTCATCAGGATTTGGGCCGAGCGACAACAACTAGCAAGTCTACGGAAGCATCCAGACTATAGGCTGGCATACACTTATTTCAACAGTTAGCTACAATTGCACATATATAAACACTGCAACTCCCTGCCGTTTTCTCCACGTGCTTCCATTGCTACCTTCTGGCAAAGATCCATGCATAATTTCAGCACAGATATGCGGCCACAGTTGCATCTCAGCATGTTGGTTTAAGTTAATTATTTTATTTTTCCAGCAGTGGGTGATGCTGGCAGCAGTTCAAATTGCTACAAGGCCTTTTTGATCATTAACAGCCAACTTGGGAGCATGTGATTAAAGGCGAGATTCAAACTAAGCTTGCTCCACTGGGTTTTTTCTCCCTCCCACAAAAATAGCCTCTGTTGGTTTTTTTCAGATTAAAAAAAAATCACTCAGTCTATTGGTATTGTTTCTATACTTCGTGACAAAGAAGATGAAATTTAAAAGCACCTTTACAAAAGTCTAGGTCACCTGCAGGTACAATAATGTTCTAAAACTTAACCTTTGATGTTTGCCAACTCCACAAAACAAACTCTTCTCACTAGGGAGCTTGGCTTGAACATTAAGTACAATGCATTGTACAAATCAGCACAATCCTGAAGGTAACCTTGCTGTAGGAGTTGGTTTTTTTAAGGCTTAATCTTCTACCAGATAAATTGCTACTTTACCTGTACCTTTTACTTCTAGTTAGATGAAACTGGCAGGAAGTTTCTCATGTAGCTACTTAAGACATTATTCAGTGACTAAAAAGTGGACAGTTTATGGGGCGCAGAAGCCACATTCACACCATACATTTAAAGTGCTGTGATACCACTTTAATCAGCCATAGCTTCCTTCAAAGAATTCTGGGAGCTGTAGTTTCTAAAGGGTTCTGAGAGCTATTAGGAGCTTATTAGCCCTTTCCAGAGCTACAGTTCCCAGAATGGTTTAAGAGTCAAACTCTCTTTCCAGAGAGCTCTGTGAATTGTGGCTCTGGGGAGGAAATGGGGTCTCCCAGCCACTCTCAGAATTTCCAGAATTCCCTGACTGCCAGGGCCGTCTTTACCCGGGGTGCAAGGGATGCGGGGCACCCAGGCACCGAATTCTGTGGGGCGCCAAATGGATACCTACTGTATACTGGTCCCTCTCGATCAGCAGCAGTGAAAAGCAATGGAGCGAAAGTCCCCCAGCTCTGTTACTCCGTCAAAAGCAGTTTTTCCCGCTCAACAACTTTGAGTTTTCCCCCTCTAAAAAAAGGTCAACAACTTTTGGCTCCCCCCCCCCCCAATAAAAGTTAATTTGGGGGCGGCTAAACTAAATTTGGGGGCGCAGGGCGGAACTTTGCACCCCGGCGGCGCATATGCTAAAGACGGCCCTGCTGACTGCTTTAAAGTGGTGTGGTAGTGCCTTAAATGTATGGTATGAATGTGGCCAGAGACAAAATCCAATCCTCTTGCACAGGATTGTAATATTGAGAGTGGTATGCACTTCTGATAGCAATACAAGACTTATGGACAGTGGGCAAGATTCAAAGGGCAGTTTTGCTAATTGGCCAGGACAGCCTCCCCAGATCAAGTCCTCTGTGTCCTAGCCATACTGCCCAACTGGCTCTGCTCTAGTCCTTTCTTGGTTGTTTTTGCCTGGCTAAGATGTTTCCCTGAACTATGGTGATGCTTCTTGCTTGTTATCAGGGGCATGTTTTTAAGCAGGGATGCTACAGCACCTCCTGCATTTTTAAGCATCTCTCCACCCCTTCCTTGATAGTGGTGCTACCTAGGTTCTGTAGGAAAAGTGCAAAAGTGAATGTAGTCTACTATACAGAGATTAGGTATCACCTAAGGTAAAGGGACCCATGACTGTTAGGGTCCAGTCGTGTCTGACTCTGGGGTTGCGGCGCTCATCTCACTTTATTGGCCAAGGGAGCTGGCGTACAGCTTCCGGGTCATGTGGCCAGCATGACGAAGCTGCTTCTGGCGAACCAGAGAGGCGCACGGAAACGCTGTTTACCTTCCCGCCACAGCGGTACCTATTTATCTACTTGCACTTGACGTGCTTTCAAACTGCTAGGTTGGCAGGAGCTGGAACCGAACAACGGGAGCTCACCCCGTCGCGGGGATTCGAACCGCCGACCTTCTGATTGGCAAGCCCTAGGCTCAGTGGTTTAGACCACAGCACCACCCGTGTCCCTTTTTGTAATCCCTTTTGTATCTAAATAGTGTTGTAGCAATAAGCTCTAAAGATAAAAATCCAAATATCCCACACACCCACAAAACAAAATAAGCTAAAGTTATATCTCATAGCCAAAAAAGGACAAGAAACATTAATAGTTACTTTTAAAAACAAATAAGATTTCATACCATATAAAATTATAGCTGTGTGTTCAGTGGAAACCAGAGCTGTAAATTAACCTGCACTCTGTTGGAATTCTACTCCAGTTTTTTTGCCTTGCCATGACCCATTCATAGTTGATTGATGTCAGAAGGTCAACAAGCGGAGCTCTGCAACATATAGAGCTTGAAATCTTCCAGCTGTACAAATAACTACATCCAGCCGAAAGACTAAAAGTATCTTGAATGAGTGATATATGTTTGACGAGTTCTTTTTATATCATTTACTTTTCCTACGCTGTTTTTATTAGACGCTCATTAAACAACCTAGATTTCACACATCAGCAAATTGCATGCATAAAAGCACCAACTGTTGCTGATAACTTCACAATAGAAAATCAAAAATTCATTTCTGAACATCGAGCTGAGGCAGAGGTGCAAAACTTGCTGCAAAGCAACTAGATTTTCTAGGAGTGCTATATAGTCCCCCCATTCATATCAGTCATATAGTTCCACGCAAATGAAAACTGGAATGCACAATGTAATTTGCTTGTTTAGCTAACATTTAATTAGTTATTAATAACTCCTAACCAAATTTTAAGTCATTTGTTATGACTGAGCTTAAAAGTATTGGTAGGTTTTGTCCTGTTGCTTCCTGTGTAACTTTATTTTAAGTTTTCACAAATTCAAAAAAAAAATTAACAGCTCTCCCTGAAAACCAACCTCCTACCCCTTGCTCAGTATTCCTGTCTACTCTAATCCAGTAATAAGCTCCAGTTATCTGTCAATATTAAAAGGGCAGGACGGCTAATTAAAGGAGAAATTACAATTAATTACTTAAAGGAAGATGATTTCATTTGGTACTATGTGTCTTCCAGTACTTTCAACTCCAGGTGTTATTTAACAAAGAGTTCTTAAACCCCATTCCAGATCTCATAAAAACTCTTTGAATTGTATAATTACAATAAAAGCATTTTTATATTTAAAAAAATGTGCAAAGGGCACACACATCTACGTGAAACGTTTTGTTTAAAAAATCGACAACTGTGAAAAAACAGGGGGCTACCTGGGTGTATAGGTACTATGGGACTCTATACATCAAGCACCAAACCCTTACTTCCTATGACACTGTGCTTTGAGGTGTAAACTACAGGCAGTTGTGGTCAGGATGCTACCACCACACTGGCCAGAATATTCCTGGTCATTGGAAATCAAGGAGCCAATTCTATGCCAACGACATCTCTCTAACTTCTTCTGCATTTCCTTAGTCACAGCAACTTGTCACCGAGGAAAGCCAGGAGGTTCTCCCAGACACCTTGAAATCTACAGATGAAGGGTGGTATGCGAATTTGATAAATAAATAAAAATAATTTGCCCACTTGTCAAATCCGGTGCTCCAAACTGCAGGATGCTGAACCTTCCCACCAAAGGCACAGCGATAATTTCACAGGGCCTTCAAAAATCTCACTGCACAGGTTTCGGCCTGAGTTAGCATCATGCTTGGTTTCAAAATAGACTGTTGTGAAAGGTTTGGGCCTAGGAGCCCTCAGCAATGAACAGAAACACTTACGTGTTTTCTAATTGTATTTCTATCTGCCTAAGGCATGTACTTTTTAATAAGTAACGCCAAGGAATTTTAATGTCTCTAAATTGCTGCCCTGCAGAAAACGTGGCAAATGCGAGCTCAAGTTTTAGGAACATGAGGCTGCTGGGTTTTGGGGGGGGGGTTTCACACACTGTCATGCAGCTGTCCTGGGTTTATCGTGGAACAGCTGTTTTGGATATCACTAACAGGCAGAGCACCTCAGTGCTGGGTTTTTTTTAAAAAAAAAGAGAGAAGGAGGGGGGCCTCCTATATTCTTTCAGCACAAAATATGAAGGGAAAAGGAAGAAATGCAGGGTACTGATGCAATTTACTCTTGAGTAAGGTAAGAGGACAAGCGAGAAACAAAGAAATCTGCTCTTCAGAAAATGAGGTCTCACTATTCTAATTTGAGTGAGGTGGTGCTTTTTTAAATGACAATTAAAAATAATAGTAGTAAACCTTTTAAGCAATATGTATTAAGAGGCCTGGTCAGGATTGCTTTTGTATGCCAATTTCCACGCCACGCTCAAGTCTCAAGTTTAGTCACCAGTGAATCCAATTCTTAGGAGGCAAAGTTTAAAACAAATTCTTAGGTGGCATTGTAACAAATTTTGATACACTGGATTTAAGATGCATCATGAACAGGGGCCAAAGTTGTGAAGACCCCAGGGACAAAACCATTTCACCCTGCAGTAAATAAAAGGCACTAGCGCGACTTGGGGGTGTAGTGTCATTTTGTGAAGGAGGTATCACGGCTCAGTCATCAAACACATGCTTCACTTGCAGGAGGTTCAAGTTCAGTCCCCCGGTTTCTCCAGTTAAAAATGTTCAAGCAGCAGGTGATGCGAGAGAGAGGTGCTGCCAGTTTGAGTAGATCTATGGACAGATTGTCTGACCAGGTATCAGGCAGCTTCGTTTGCTGCTAGCCTTTACTTGGAAGACTACCGGTACCACCTTCGAGTCAACATTATATTCAATTAACTGTTTTTAATTACAGTTTTTAACTGCTTTCAGCGCTAATTTCAATCTCTCTTGTAAGTCACTTAAGAGGTTTTGCTACGATCAGGCGGCATACAAATTTTGTTAAATGAATAATCATATTATATTATATTATATTAATTATATTATATTATATTATATTATATCAATTTATTATATTATATTATACTAGTTGAAGTTAGCCCGTTCAATAACGGGCGCTAGAGGAGGAGGAGGCAGAACAGCGGCCGCTGGGGGGTGGAGAGGGGCTCCCTCCCCCTTCTTCGTTTTCCCCAAGGGCGGCTGTAGCGGCGGTGGTAGCGGCAGCGAGGATGGGGCGGCCCTCTGCGTCCGTGCGAGGCAGCGGTGCTGGCGCAACTGACAACGCGCGTGCGCCGCCGCTGCCTCGCGGACACGCCCCCCTCTCCGCCCGCTCCAGGGACCCAGCAACTTTATTATATAGGATTATTATATTATATTATATTATATTATATTATATTATATTATATTATATTATATTATGCTATGCCTCTCCCTAGGCCTACCAGAGTATGTTCTGTATTGCAATGGTCTTGCTGCTGTCAGTGGGATAAATCAGCTTACTCAAAGAGTGTAGCATCCAGGGAATAATGCCAGTTTGCTTCCAGTTTGTGTGCCGCTAGTACAGGAGTGTCCAATGCCGGCAATCAGAGATTTCACCATACAACTGCTGGTGGCATGACTTGGAGGGCACTGGGTGTAGAATCTCTGGCCCATGGGCCAAACCTGACCCACCAAGGTGTCCAATTTCTCACAATACCTTCTTCCCCCATACTACGCCTAGCCACCCATCAGCTGGCGTCACTGTTGATGTCAGCTAATAGGCAGGAGGGCAGGGTTTAATCTTGTATTGGCTGCACAATCCCGTTCCCCACAGGGAATAAGACTGCACAGCCAGGGCTAGATTAGCAGAGCAGGGATTAAAGTCCTCTGCAAAAGCACCTTCAGAGGGGCAAAGGCTTTCTGACTGTTCCTCTGCTTCCATCTGAGCCTCTGGAGCATGGGTAGGCAAACTAAGGCCCAGGGGCCGGAGCCGGCCCAATCGCCTTCTAAATCCGGCCCGCGGACAGTCCGGGAATCAGCGTGTTTTTACATGAGTACAATGTGTGCTTTTATTAAAAATGCATCTCTGGGTTATTTGTGGGGCATAGGAATTCATTCATTTTTTTCCCTTCAAAATATAGTCTGGGCCCCCACAAGGTCTGAGGGACAGTGGACCAGTGGACCCTGCTGAAAACGTTTGCTGACCCCTGCTAGTCTGGAGGCTCAAACCCGAGAGTGTCGGCTTCCTTAAAGCCTTTTGCAAGTCTACCCCTTTCCCTTTAAGTCTCTGGTCTTTGAGGATTTTTTGTGATGTCATAATGACACCATGTGATTGACAGGTGAGCGGTCTCACGCATCTGTTGAATTTGACCAGCAAGACAGGTCCTGATGAGTGCCTGGCCCATGGAGTCAAAAGGGCTCCCCACCCCGGCACAGGCCTTCATTCTTAATTTGTGGACGTGGCTGGACCATATTAAAAGAACAGGAAAGGTACACTGCATACAGGGCCAAGGATGCAAAATTCACTAGATCTAACTTTCAAAGAGCCGAGCAAAGATATGTATATGAAATGTGTTTGTACACAAGTCAAAATTCTTAAGTGCTTTCCACTTTATCATCTCCTCAGCTATCTTGAAACTCTTTAACTGCTACAGAATTATAGCAAATATTTTGTACGCCTGTTGCCTACGGGTAACAGGAGTTTGCCCTGTAAGAATCGTGAAGCTTCTTTGGACTTCTTAAGATCAGCAGGCAGGCTGGCATCCAGTATTTCACATACTGTTTCACAGTATGCCAAGGGAAAGGAGATACTCAAGAGACAATTCACCAGAGCTTCTTGACCTTTGCATGAAAGGCTGAACTGACCTTCATCGGGTTCACTTCTATAATTGTTATTTTTTAAGTATTTCTTTTTAAAAGATATATTTAAAAGAAAAAAACCAAAAGCATGCTATAATACTACAATATATAACTATTAATGCAATTTGCAATATCAATTAAACTAATTTTCACAGCTACAATGATTTAATAATCCTGCAAGTCTTCAAATACGAACAAAGATCAACAAGATAAATAATCACTTCCATGCCTGCCGAATGTTATTTTACAACCATGTTCTTAAATATCCCCCAACAGAAAATATAGATTTCCTGAGGCTTACACTCAATTATTCCAATATTAACTAAACAAACTCAACTTTTTAATTTAAAAAAATGCCTTGCTCTCCACCCCACCCCCATAAGTAGGTTTCTTCACCTTACCAGGCATACCATTATCTTATGCTTTAATTAATCAACTATCTGTTGAATGATAAGTGGAATTTTTCCAATTCCGGCCTATTAATATTCTGACAGTTGTCACTAAACAATCATTTCTATGTCATCTTCTTGTACTCAGCCTATAAAGTAGCCAAATAACATCACCATTCACCCTCTTGGAAGATCATAACCCCAAAATCATTTTATTTCTGATATAACAAAATCCCAGAATATCTGGATTTTTATACACACCTGCATAATGTGGAATAGGCTAGCTCCCAGCAAGTTGTATCTCCAGCAATGATCTGCATGTTCAGGGTATATTTCATTGGAAACGCAAAATAAAATTAACACGTATTTATCTGGCTTGCCTATTCCATTAATTTCAACAGAATAAACATGTTTCCTTTGGGCAGGGGGATGAAGCCAGAGACTACAGGAAAAGTTAACAGTGATATCAAGGTATCTCATAAAAATTCTTGTGGAATACTCTGCCCACAGAGATTCAGCAAGCACCTTCTGTGCCAACTTTTAAATATCTGCTGAAAACCCATTTTTTCTGCCAGGCCTATGCAGGAGTATTTCTACGACAATGATTTACTGATTGTTTTTTAACTTTTTGCTTTTATTTTTTTTAAAAAAAAAAATGTGTTATGTTATCTTTTTAATGTTGTAAACCGCTCTAATATGTTTTGCGATTTAGCAGTAAGTAAGTAAATGTACTCCAAAAGACCTAAGGTATATAATACAATTTACAAATTGATTCATACCGTGTACCGATGTCATAAGCTGAAGATGACATATTTCTCTTTATATATAACTTACCGGTATATAATATTAATTGTATCTGATAACAAAAAGCACTTTCTCTTGCATAATTACTACATCAGTTCATGTATCATTTATACCAGCAAGGCTTCACTGCGCACATAGATAGTTTGTTCATGTACATTTCATACTAAGGTATGGAACATTTGCATGAAATTGCGCAATGGGGAGAACTGCAGAATTCCAATGAATTTTAAGTCTTCACTTTTGCAAATCTTTCAATGTTAAAAAATAAAACTAGGAAGAAGATTAGTCCGCCCTTTCTGCCTCAGCAGCCTAACTCAGGAGTCTGGAAAGGAAAGGAAAATTGCTTAAATCTAGGTAGCCTGAGTGGCTGAAGTGGTTTCTGTATTAGGTTCTACACCTAGTTTTGTCACAGTCATCGTGAATTTCCATGCATTTTTTGCAGGGCTGTTAGGTAGCATAACAAACTTAGTTTCCAAGCACTCTTTGGGCAATGTGATTCCATATTGTTCCATAAATACGATGGAAGTATAGTGCATTAAATATTTTCTCTCCGAGTTCATACAGCTTTTGAACTTAGCAATCCAAAACTTGAACAAAAAATTGTATTTCAAAAGAACTAATGATGACATGCTCCTTCAGTACAGAGAAATGGAAGGGACTTTTTTTAATAGGATACAACAATGTCCACATATGACAGGTCAATCATTTGCCCTACAGGCAGGCTACTATATCCAATTGCTTTTGTCACAGTCATTGCAAACATTGGTGTGTTTAGCCATTGTGTAGTTGTGTGTAGTTCAATAAACATTTATTATTTTTTCATTCTCCTGTTAATCTGTACTATTACTCAGAATTTCTGTTAAGATTTCAAATCATCTGCTATCGTCACAATCAGATGGAGAAGAAAAGTCTAGGAATGGTGATGGTGGTAAGGAAACATCCCAACCTCAACCCCCCAAAAAACTTTCTGCACTCCGGTAAATATATGTCATCTCTTTTCAGGCCCGGGGCAAGGAATTTAGCAGCAACCCGCCACTGCTCTGCCTCTTAAATTCATGTTTTATGGGAAATGAATAAAACAATTTGTCAGACGCAGATTGGGCTCCTGGCCAAGTTAGCTACACCTACACCAGCACAGCTGTTAAGATACTCTTGAGCATTTCTGCCAACAAGCCCCAAGCAAACTGCAGAGAGATAAGATCAAAAGGATGCCTAATACATGATATTAAACCAGAGATTGTGTAGATTCTTGTTAAATCAGTGTTGTCTGATCACAGTGAAATTATTAGAACTGGCAATTACAGAACACGGCTGAGCCAAAATACAGAACACCTGTCATTAGAGAAGGGAGGGTGGAGGGAAAAACCAATTAAATCCCTAGATTTTATGGTTCACTAACTCTATATAAACATACATGCTTAAGTACTACATCAATTCTTTGTAACTACAAACCTAATTGCTTAGCCTTTAAGCTGATATGTTTTGTCCTCTTTGCTTCAGATAAATAAAACAGAATGACAGGAGAATGATCACAAAGCTCTCATTTTGTCCCTTTCTGCTGAACCTTGATGCAAGTTCATTTCTCAAACTACGGCTTGAAAGGACAAGAGCTTGGCAGATAGGGCAAGCTTTAAATCTCAGCATGGTAAATTATCTCCATTGTGACTCGGGCTGTGTTAAAGCAGTCTTCTACAGGTCTTCAAGAGGGGCTGTGCACATCTGTGGTTAGCAGAAAGGAGATACTGTATAACATCTTTGGTGCATCCAATCCACCTCCACTCTCTCACACCCAAAACATTTACACGTGTACATGTCATAAATCTGCTTGGATACTCTGTGGAGGGGAGTGCAGTATAATACAAAATTAAGATACTATATGCATTTCATTTAATGTATTCCCCCCCCCCCCGCTCAATAGTAAGTTAGTCCCCACCTTCGGCTTACAGTCCAAAAGACATGACACAAAAGGAGAAGGGATTAGAAGTGAGGAGGAAATAAGCACACTCGGGCACCAGTTCTTAGTTACCAATTTCTTCTAAGTATTATTTCTGGCAGGTAGAAAGGCAACAAGCTCACTAAAGGAGCTACTTCTTTGGAAATTGGTGGGGCCATATTCGTCTTATGATGATGTTTCTTAGAGGTAGGTGGGGACCCTTGGACTATGGTAGGGGTCAAACATTAGATGAATACATTTCTACAGTATAGCACAAGAAAGTTTGGAAGAGCTGCTGTCATCGAATGGACCAAAAGAAAACACCTCACTGGTTCTCTATGTGCAGGAAATTATGTATTATATGACCCAAGACACTACAAGTCAAACTGTCAGTAGGTTGCCCCGTGCTTTTACTTATGAACAAATATTCAACTTGTATCCATTATCATAAAATCAACTGCACAATAGTAAGACATGTTGTGTTTCCTTGGTGAGAGGAAACCTCAAAATTCTTTGTTACTTTAATACAGTGGTACCTCGGGTTAAGTACGCTTCAGGTTAAGTACGCTTCAGGTTAAGTACGCTTCAGGTTAAGAACTCTGCTAAGAACAGAAATCGTGCTCTGGCGGCGCAGCGGCAGCAGGAGGTCCCATTAGCTAAAGTGGTGCTTCAGGTTAAGTACGCTTCAGGTTAAGAACGGACCTCCGAGACGAATTAAGTACTTAACCCGAGGTACCACTGTACTTGGAAGAGGCAGGGAGAAAATGGGGAGTGATTTGGTTTTTAAGGGAGTGCTGCTGGGCCTTTCAGTCATGGCAAACTAGGGAACTAATGCATTTTGCCTCTCAGATTAAGACATCTTTAAGCAGGAAGTGGTTCTTTTAATTCTCCATTCATGTGTTGGACAAGCAAGTCTCACAGGACCTACACACTACTAAAAAGCCTGCCTATTTCTCAAGGCTTCCCCGCCATTCTCAAGATTAAACCCATTTCAAATGAAATGGCTCTACAAAGCCTATGGTCAATCTCCTCTAGGGTATTTTCAAAACACTCACATCACTGTAAAAGGTCAGCCTGGCTGCGTCCAAATACCAGTGTTGTCTCTGCCCAAGAAAATGGAATGAGAGGAATAAGCAGGATCTCAGCATGGCAGAACTGCTAATAACTTCACACTGAGATGATGATTAGGAGTGAAGCGGAGTCATATGGTCATATGTAATCCTTTTGTAACAGTCGGGCACTCAAACTGAAATTCTCCAGCTCTTTCAGCTTTTAGTACTCAGACCCTCACAATAAAAGCAGGTCTAATTGGTGTGAAGGGTGATGCAAAGAACTACCCTGCGCGGACTGTGTTTTGCAGGATTCTTACAGGTGGATTAAAAATTGTGCCTTTGAGAATTAGGGTTGGCGAGGAGAGAAGGAGTAACAGACTCTGAAAAACACAGAAAGGAGGAGGGGTGGGTCAAACACGGACTCATTTAACTAATGCTTTAATGGGAAATGCTCTTAAGGAGAGCAGGTGGTTCCTGGTACATATTGTTTAGCAGCTTGGGGAGGTGCCCTTTGCATGCATTCCTTCCCACTAATGAAATGGGGATGGCACTGTAAGGAGTGTGGCTAGTTCTGAGTATTTTCTGTAAAAAGATCGGGAATTGAGATTGAATGTGGATCTAATTCAACTAGTATCCAAGATGTATAACATTTGTGGCTGGGATTAAGCTGCTTCTAGGGTCTTATCCAAAACCATGATGGATAGGAAAATACTCTTTTGACTCGAGGGGCCCTGAGCCATATAATGCATAATTTCCTTCATGGAGGAAATTGGCACTTTTCTGTCTGTTACATGGACTTCTGTGGATGGCTTGTATAATTAGAGGAACACAGTGTTCATTTGGAAGGACAGCACAACTGGGGTGGGTGTGGTATTAGTAGGATGGTGTGTACAAAAGCGTGTGAGAGTGAAAGAGAAGAAATGTAGGCTATGGTTAGGATAAATCCTTCCACAGGCACACAAAAAGATTTCTCACACAGTCCAAAAGTAGTGAATCCAAATACCACACACACAAAAATTTAATATAATTAGGTCATTGATAATTAGTTAATAACTGTTCCCCTGGTGATTAATGATAAATTAATACAGGGGAAAGTGGAACAGCCAGGATAAAGACAGTTCAGTTCCAAAGTTAAAACCACATTGTTCTTTTCACTGTGATAATACATGGTGTAACAAATCCTTTAAAATTACACCAGGAAAACAACAAATAAAGCTTACAAATCCATCAAAAGGTCTCAGTGACATCACAAACCACAAAACACGGTTGGAGTGTTTTGGACGGTAACCAGACCCCAGAATTAGAGTCTGAAACAACAAATACCATGACAAACTTGATTGCAGTTGCTGTACTTGTCCTCCCTTTTGACTTGACGTAATTGCTGTACCTTTCAAAAACACAACGGTTCTCAGAGCACTAACTCAGTTATATCAAGCAGCGCACACTCATTGCTGCTGCCTCTATCACAACTGCTTTTTAAAACTGCCGTAGTGAGATTGGCTATTATTGGCAGATGATTCTGTATTTGGCTGAAATGAATTCTATTTTGCTAGTTCAGAGCACTACAATCAGTTCCTTATCAGAGCTGAGCACCCATCTTTTGTGTATCTGGCAGGATGCAGGTAGTCATAAAAGTAGTATTGCATGCCACCTATCAAAATAATGCTCCTTCTACTGACAAAAGGAATTAGTTTCTACATTTCCCCCAGGCAAATGCCAGGTGGTACTCTCTGCATGGCATTTGCATAAACACCTGCCTTATAGAGACATGAGCCCATTAAGACCAGGAGGAAAAGTACACTGGAATCTTGGTACTCTCTGGTGGCTTTAAATATCTGGGACACCAAGGGAAGCACTCTAGGACTCGGAACAATGTGAGCAAGCAGGCAGCCGTTTGCTGTCTTCTGTTTTCCTCCTTCTTTCTTGGTATTCACATTGGCCAACCGGATGCCTCTGGGAAGCCCTAAACCTTTAGTTGATTTCCCATAAAAATGTCTAAAATAGTTAGGGCACTGTCTAGAAAGCCTGTTTATCACTCTTTATTTTTAGCTTGGTTCTGCCTGTGACACAAGCCCACCTGTCCCTTTTATAATTGCCTAGTTTCTTGTGTTCTCCATTCTCTGTAAATGTCACATCCTCCCTGCCCAATTCCCAACACAGGAAAGGCTACCATTTCACACACTGACAGTCCTCCCAATCACCCTGCTTGCATTTCCCTGGCTAGATGACTGTGGTTGGCTGGGCAAAGCCACCTGTCAGTCGGTATCCACCTGGGGCCCAAAGGCCTTTAAAGATGCCTGCTGCCAAACAGTCCTTTGTCCTTCTTGATTCCCCCAACCTGCAACTGATGCCAGACACTGACAACACCAGAGATGACCACTGAGTACTGCATATTCTCCATTGTTTTCTTGGGAATATTAGAAATATTCTGATGTAGTGTTTTAATTCAGTCTTTATATGCATATTTACTGTTTCTTCCCCTCTTCCTTAGTGCATATACTCTTTTTGAATAAACTGCTGAATTGCACTGGGCTGTACTGGTTTCTGCATACACTCAAGGACTGGTCGTCCTCCCGTGTCAGGGAGAGGAGAAGGGGATATGGGCTGAAGTTGTCAAGAATCACAGAATCGTGGAGTTGGAAGGGACCCCAACTGTCATCTAGTCCAACCCTCTGCAATGCAGGATCTTTTCCCTGAGACTTCATTGGCAACTGCCTCCATAACCCAATCACTGCAACTAGCTTCACACATACTGCCATTTTGTGACCAATCTCAGGTGGGACCCTGTATTCACAAAAGTAAAAACAAAATAAAATAAAAAAATTCCTTCCAGTAGCACCTTAGAGACCAACTAAGTTTGTTCTTGGTATGAGCTTTCGTGTGCATGCACACTTCTTCAGATACACTGAAACAGAAGTCACCAGTGTATCTGAAGAAGTGTGCATGCACACGAAAGCTCATACCAAGAACAAACTTAGTTGGTCTCTAAGGTGCTACTGGAAGGAATTTTTTTATTTTATTTTGTTTTGACTATGACAGACCAACACGGCTATCTACCTTTCACAAAAGTAAATACTGCAAGCCTGAAGTCTGCTCATCCCTGAAAAAGAGCCCTGAATCAATGGAAATCTCATTCCACCATGTCATTGGCACTGCAAACAAAAGAGAAAAAGCTCAAAGTAGATAATCCTACCGGTGGAACCCAATTTATTACAATCTGTACTTTTTCTACCCTTGCCAAGAGTAGCCCTACACATACAGAACTGTTTACATGTGCACAGGCGCCTATAGATTAGAATGTGTTGTAATGGATTTTGTTGTCTCAGTATGGTTCACATTTTTGTCATCCCTTACTGCAAATTTTTGTCAACACTGTAGTTTTTTTATTTTTTCCATAGAAGCTTCAAAACTGGACGTATTTAATGATTCTGCCAACTTACTGATATTTTTATCAAGTCTTATAAATAAAAAGAATATCCCTTCTATACTGAACAGATAAAGAATTTTTTGGAGGATGCTGAAACTCATCCCTGTATTCAAAACACTTGTCAGATCTACCTTTCAATTTAAAATTAAACATACAAAAAAGTTTTCTGGAAATCTTTGTTGGTCCTTTTTTATCATGCATTTCTACTAAAAGCTTCAGTTACAGAGGTTGATGATACTTTGCATGTAAAACAAACAAACAAAGAATCCCTGTTATTTGCAGTTGCTGGCAAATATATTTCATTACATGCAATAATTGGGCATATGACTTTTACCACCAGGCAGACAAAATAACTGCAGTCGTTTCATGTAAGCCTCCTTTGTAACATAAACCAGATTTTTAAGCCATGAAGTCCATGCAATTTTCGTTAAGCAGCAGCTTCCTGAGAACATGGGCGGGGGGGGGGGGAGAGAGAGAGAGAGAGAGAGAGAGAGAGAGAGAGAGAGAGAGAGAGAGAGAGAGTCCCAAACTGCAGAGTAAGCACAAATCTAAAATACCTCTCACATTTCCTGGGACAGGAAACTCTGTAATGTACAGCTGACGTTAGCTGTCACCATATGATAAAATTAACTTCTGGGGGTAATAAGGCCTCAGAACAATTAACATTTTATACTTGCTGATTACTTTTGGAAACCCACGAAATCAAAAGAATTGCTAAAAATATTGAAAGCAAAGATAATTCCTTGTGACGAATGAAAAATTGAGAAGTGTAACTTTGTTGAAGCTGACCTAAAAGCCACAAGGGCTTTCATATAATGATCTGAATACTTTGGGGTATTTTGAAGTTAAGAAGAAGAAGCAGAAGGAAAAGAAGGAGAAGGAGGAGGAGCTATTAAACTTATTGTGCAAGAGACTATGTTAAAATTATGTAAGGGCCAGTTTTATATCTATCCTAGTAGTGTGGGAAAATGAAAGCACCACATTCAGAGTGAAGTTCAATATGACGGATTTTGCAACACACTAGGGAAAATAAAGCTCAGCATTTTGCCTTTTACAGATGTAGCCTTTTCCACTTAAACATAAAAGACATTTTAAAAAAAAACCACAAAAAACCTCAGCCTGTCTTCCACACCTGTTGTCTTTTATGGGAGGGAGGATAATAAGGATGAATAAGGATGGAGAGGAGCCTACACAACAGGGTAGAAATTAAGCTTCGCTCCCTCTGCACCAGTGAGAGGATAAAGACTGAGGCTGGATCTCTTCTTCCTGCTTCATTCAGAGAATAATATGGATAAGGGCCATCACGCAATGGCGGGGCACATAATTTGCACGCACAGGGTCCCAGGTTCAGTCACTGGCATCATTAGGTAAGGCTGGGGAAAGACCCTTGCTAAGGTTTTTGGCTAAGCTCCCTATAGCACCTCAATACTTTCTGAGCTATCAGAATTAGCCACCAGTTGGGTGGCATGGAAACTGCCACTCGACTGTTTTCTTTTGGAATGACTGCTGCAAAAAATCAAATCCCTCCAGGTCAAATTAGCTAGAGAACACAGAGGTGTGGTGCTGTGGCAGTGTTGGCCCGGCTATGATATATCTATGCTCATTAAATGTTTTAGGCATTCCTTCTGCATTGCCACAGAATTAATCATGCGGCTAGCCTTGATTAGCTCTGGACAGGATAGCACTGTCTTGCGAAGGTCAGTAAGAAGGGGTTTCAAAATTCCTTCTTTTAACTTATCTAGCTTGAAATTTGAAGCTGCTTTTATCTCTGCTAATGTGCAGATTTCTCCACAGGTTCCTGACAGGTTCGCTACCCCCTCCCCCTTTCTCCATCAGCTCACACTCTGCTCTCAATCTACCCATTTTGTAACATTTATCGGAAAAGCAGAGCAAACATAGCATAAAGCCCAATGCACGCAAAACAAACCTATATAGCAAGCCAGCAAGACTACAAAAATCCATATTTCCTTTGCCTCCACAGACATTGCCTGGAAAATTACCTGTAGCATTATGTCTCATATTTGTCACCAAGTAATTAGTTGCTGTGAGTTTTACTATGACAAAGCCAGAATGTTTACAACTATTAAACTTCCATCTGGGGTTGCACAGAATGTAGAATATGCCAGTTTCAAAGAGTATTAAGCAAAGACGCCTAAACCTACTCCTGAGCTTTAATACATCTGCTAGAAGAATAACTGTTCACTTTTGGGCCTTGCAAAGGGATGGAAATGGGAAAGAAGGACAGGCGCCTCATTTATGAATTTTCATAGTTCATGAAAATGGTATGAATTTTTAAAGGATATTTCTTAAAAAGCAAATGTAAGCAACTATATGTATACCGCATCCTGTCTCACAAGACAGACTTGAATAGCTGACCTCCTGCTGACCTCCGTAGAGCTTATCACCTCAGTTATGGAAGCACTCATTCTCTTGTTTCAAATAGACACCAGAAGAAGAAAAACCTCTAAAGCAGCCACCCTTCCTGATACCCCACCTGGAGCCCATACAGTCATACAAATATACCATATTTTTCCGTGTATAAGACGATGCTTTTTGCTTAAGGGGGGGGGCAAAAATTAGGTGTCGCCTTATACACGGATAGTGAATGCAGAGGGGGGACGTGCGATTAATGGCAGCAGCAAGCAGGAGATTGGCAGCAGCGATTGGGTGGGTGATTGGCGGCTGCGGCAAGGCCAGCTTGCGATTGGCTGTGGCTGCAGCAGTTGGGCAGACAATTGGCGACTGCGGCGAGGTGTGCGATCGGCAGTGGCTGTGGCAAGTGATCAGCAGTGGCGGGCAGGCGGGTGAGCGATTGGCAGAAGTGACCTCCCCCACCCCCACCCCCACAAAGGTAAACAACTTAATTTCTAAATTTTGGGTTAAAAAAAATAGGGGTTGTCTTATACATGGGGGCATCTTATACACGGAAAAATATGGTATATTTATATCGTGTTGGAAGTGGCCCCACTAGGTGAAAGCAGAATTAGGAGCAGCTGATGTTTGTTGATCAATCACTTCCTGTCCACTAGCAGGAAATTTGCACCCTCACTCAAAAGCTCTCCCAAAGTTCACATCCCTTTCACCTGCCTAACAAACACACTATTTACTCAAAAATAACCATACTTCTTCCACAAGAAGTAGTGTGTCACTTCACTCACACACAGAGTTCCACTCTGTGACACAAGAATGGATTTAATAATGTAAAAATAAAGTTGGGAACAAAAAAGTTGGAAACAAAAACAAAAATAATTTAGTTAAGCAAATTAATTGTAGGACACCCCAGACTGCCACATCACTTGACTAAGTTGTGCCTAGGTTGCTTTCAACAGTGAGTGTTCTGCTGCGTGAAATGTTACTTATGAATGATTCTGTTCCATTTCTCATTATAACCTTACTATAGAGAATATTTTACACTAGGAATGGGGAACCAGCAACGCTCCAGATGCTGTTGTGTTACATAAAATGTAATTAAGGAAAGAATTTTCTTTGTTCTATACACATATTACAACCCACATTTAGTTTGCTAAAAAAAATCCAGAGAAAGTCCGACCTAGAAAAAGTCCAATTGATTAATTTCGTGCTGTAATTCTACAGCCTTGGCCATTACAATGAGATGTTCCACCCCACCACCTGCCAAAGTAAACTATCCCTTTTTTGTCCTGTAGCAGGACAGAACAGTATTGTTAACATGGCAACAGGCATTGAATAATACATTATGTTTAATTATGCTATCATTTTAGCATGTTTGCAATTTCAGGTTCAGGAACTGGCAATCCCCATGAACATTTCATTCAGGTAATTGATGTTAAAAACTTTGTGTCTTTCATCAGTGAACAGGAAGTTCTAAATAAGTCTGCAGCTTTTGCATAATTATATTTCTGGCCTATTTCCTGTGAACTCTCAGTAGACTCTCCTATAAAGCAAAACCCTAAGTTCACATCCTCTGCAACTAAGTCCAAAGCCCTCTATCCCTTCCCCCCCAAGAAAACTGCTTCAGGCACGTACACGAGAAACCTTTTTTTTTTTTTTAACTGCCAGAGCATGCAAGCATGGTTAGGTCAAACAAAACATTGCCAAGAAAGAGAGGTACAGCTTTATCCAAGTTACTGTCTTGTAGAAACGTCACTAGTGAAGCAAAATATTGTTTTTCTTGTTGTTATTGTAAAAAGTAATTCAATATTAAAACCTAAGCAGCAGGGAATTTTTGATAACTACTGCAGCTCCCTGGGGTGTTCAATTAAGGTATTAAAAAAAAAATCCTACTCCACATGTGAAGCCCTTGTTCATCTGTGAAGTGTTTTGTACTCTGAGAACTCAACAAATACTGGTAATCCCAGGAACCCCACACAAGTGCATTTCAAATGACCCAGTGAGTTAGTTCAAAGAAATAGCTGACTTCCTTTAGCCTGGTTTCAATGGACCTGACACGGTGCAAGTCTTCTTTTGTGGCCCATTTGTTCATTATACTGTGGAGTTTCATTTGTTACAATACCATGTGATAAGGTTGAGTCTTTGTTTGGTTTTCAAAAAGCAAGATTTTGCGGGGGTGGGGGGAGTCCTTGCTGCCTGAACCACAGCCACACTTCTAATCATCATTATCCCACCTATCTCCTTTAAAGGCATAAGACATTTTTGGCATAGGGCATTCGGAACACTTTTAGCTTTACCTGCAGCCGTAATGCGAATACAGACCTACGTTACATTCTAATTCAAAATCCTGTTATTCGGTTTTCAGGTTAGCATTAACAGAATGTTCAAATGTTGCCCCCAAAGGAGCCAAGCCCTGAAGAAGAATTTCAGCACCTCCTCCCATATCCAAAAATTACATAACTAGAGAAGGGCCCTTTAAAGAGCACGTCAAGCTCATCCAGGGTGGTAGGGTCCATAGCAGAACAGGCCTTGCAATCCTTCAACTCTTTGCTGAGGCCATTGACTACAATAGAAACAGAGCTACAACCAAAAGATCACACTGAGAGCTTTCCATGGTCCTGATATGACCTGCCTGAATCTGAATGTATCTTGCCCAGTCCAGCTCCATTCTCTTGAACCTGAGTTCACGGACGCATCCTTAAATAAGTACATGCAGTACCATTTCCACTGGGAGGCCTCCACCTGCAATATGGCCATTACTTATTAACTTCATACAAATTTTGATGATTCTGCTTTAAAATACTTGACAGTCCTATCCATGTTATAGGGATGTCCAGTGTTGCTTACGCCAGTACTCTTTTCAGCTCTACTAGGATCACAGGTGACGCTGTGGTCTAAACCACTGATCCTCTTGGGCTTGCTGATCAGAAGGTGGGCGGTTCGAATCCCCATGACGGGGTGAGCTCCCGTTGCTCTGTCCCAGCTCCTGCCAACCTAGCAGTTCGAAAGTACACCAGTGCAAGTAGAGAAATAGGTACCACTGCGGCAGGAAGGTAAACGGTGTTTCCATGCACTCTGATTTCCGTCACAGCATTCTGTGCACCAGAAGCAGTTTAGTCATGTTGCACACATGACCCGGAAACTGCCTATGGACAAACGCCGGCTCCCTCGGCCTGAAAGCAAGATGAGCACTGCAACCCCATAGTCGCCATTGACTGGACTTAACTGTCTAGGGGTCCTTTACCTTTACCTTGCAGCTTTACTGTTTTTAAGACCCATCCAGAATCATTCAAGGATCAATCCCCAAATTACACAAGAGAATATGTCAGTAATTTTAACATGTATTGCTGATTGCAAGAGGAGAGCAGCAGCTAAGCATTCAAAACCTCAGAAGGACCATATAATACTATAATACTATCATTCCATTACAACTCTAAAGTGGTAGACAATTCTATTCAACATTGCTGAAGAGATTTATATTAATCTTTATGATATCCCAGAATAATATGTACATAATCTCAGGGTCATGGGTTTGATCCCCATGTTGGGCCAAAGATTCCTGCAATGCAGGGGGTTGGACTGGATGGCCCTCATGGTTCCTTCTAACTGTACAAATCTATGAAAATCCTTACTGGGTGGGAGGACATTTTATCTACTCCTGCAAGAAACATCCCTTGGTTTGTTCATAACACTCTTCAATAAAAGGCAATTAACAATATTGTGATAGTTCCCCCTCCCCCGCCCGCCCCGCCGCCTGCACAAAAAGCCACAAGCAGTAAGCCAAGAACAAACCTTGGTTCCTAGTCTTATTTCTTGCAAGCGCAGCAAGAGCAAGGGAGAAGCAGAGTTTTAGCTGCATGTTCACATTAAACCATAGTTTGTTTTAACTATAATTTAATGTGACGTATGAACTCGGACATTATTTACATGAGCATATGGCAATTTACCAATCTAGTGTCACTGAAGTAGGTAGGTACACTCCTTTTTCTCCAAATCCCAGCTGTTACTTTATTTGCTATTCCTATATGTTTAACCAGCACTCACATGGTTTGTAAGAAATAAAACAAACCCAAATTGAAGATTTAGTACCCTTAACAAGAGCCTCATTTGAAGTCATCAGATATCCTTAATATTAAGACAGTGACTTCAAATATTTCACGGAGGCCACCAAGAAATGGATTACCCACAAGTGAAATATAATCTTTGCCTTTAAGCCCTTGGTTCTGCTATCCCAGCCCCACTTATTAGAATCCAGCAAAAAGACTCCTGCCCCTCACCTTTCGGAATCACTAGTGTCTCTGACTCCCCTTCCATTATTGCTTTCATTGTATTAAGAATTATTAAACAGATTTCTCAAACACTATTTTGCTACTTGATCAAGAATCCCAAGAGTTCATCCTACTCCCCGCCACATGCACACCATACTTTAAGTAAAAAAGAAACAAACAGGAGAAAAGAGAAACAAGAAGAAAAAATGAAAATTGGGGAGGGAGGGAGTCCAATGTTATTCAATTCCAGACAGGGAGATTCCTCTTGTAAAGTACTAAATGCCTTGCAAGTATCTGTTCTGGTCAACAGTGGAACCAGAGGCAGCATACTTTAATTACCCACATTTGCCCCAACTCTGGCTTACAGGCTTATATTGACACATGGGTTATTCCGCAACACAGGTTTCCTGTGCGTAGAAGCCTCAAACAGAAGAAAAGTAGACACAAACCACCAAGCCCACAGAGATCCATTATGCTGGGCACCAGAATCACTGTTCTATTAGCCTTTTATATTAAAGAGACTCTGAGTCCAAGCTAAATGAGCTCAGCGGAACCCTAGTTACCTTGCTAGACAGTACCCCTTTGCCAGTATTGTCCTAAAAAATTGCACCATGCATTTCTGGTCACTGTACGGCTCTGCAATCCCAAAGAGCGCAGAGAACGAGCTTTATTTCAGAGGGCTAAAGTTGCACAAAACTTCTCAGAACACATGTGTTCGACTAAATAAAATGTTTTACCCTGCCTATGCGGGCTCTCAGCAGCAATTAACCAACAATATTATTCCCAAGCTGTTCTAATTTCCTCTTCACACTTTTGAACTGAGGTGCTGCCTAACTAGAAACAGGTTTGCAAACCTAACTTGATTGAAAACATTGAAAGAAAACATGTGCCAAAAGGAAATGGGCAAAACCTATAAGGAAAACAAGAATCCCTTCCCCATTTTAAACAATGGGTAATGTTAAAAAGAACTGCCCAGCAACTCCAGTCTGAACTCAAAGATAAATTCTGAACTTTGCTCCTTATTTTTATAAGTCTGAGAGTATATGCCATTAAAAATCATCAACCTCAAAACATTGGGAGGAAACAGGAAACACCATACAACTCTTCATATGTGTCATATTTTTTTTAGCTGAGGTTTAACCTGACCTCAGGAGGACCCTAATGTTTATGGGCCAAAGGGAATAATTACGAAAAGTGAAAACAACTGAGACAAAACCAGAACAGCCTAGGCAGGCAGCACATTGCCTTAAGACAGCCAGAAGTCTGACTGTTGAATCGAGTAACACATGCTGATGCTGACATACTTCATCACTTTGCATCAGTGCAAGATATAAATTGATATTTGGAGCTATCACGTTACTGAAAAGAGCTGGGAGAAATGCTGTCTTTTCACACAAAATTATCTTTATGTCATGAGCAGGTAATTTTAAACGTACTACATTGGAGCCCATTTACCCTAGGGCTCTAAGCAAAGGAATGCTATTATGCCATTATACTTGTAAGCAAACCGAATGCTTTCCATTTTGAATTATGTTCTTTTTATTTTTTATTTTTTTAAAGTATGGACTGATTCATACCCTCCAACATTTCATGGATGAAAACAGAGGCACTCTTGTGTATGAGAAGGCAGAGCCAGGGGCTGTTTTGCAGCCCAGTGCCATGGCCTCGAAGACAATAATGGGTCAGCCATTTCACCAGGCTATAGCAAAGAGAGAAGGGCAGCAGAGCAGGGACCACTCTGATGGCACCGCTAAAAGAGCAGGTTCCTTTGGCCTCTCCTCTCCCTGAATGATCTGAATTCAAGCTGGTAATCAGGGCTGGCCCTACCATTAGACAGAGTGATGCAGTGGATCTTTCTTGGTATTGACGTCAAGATGATCAATAGCTACCTGAATTATTTCTTCCCCTTTTTGAAGATGGGGACAACATTTGCCCACCTCCAGGGACCTCACTTGTCCCGAGATTACATCCACAAGCTCCTTTAGTACCCTTGGGTGCAGCTCAACAGGCCCTGGAGATCTGAATTCATTTAAAGCAACTAGGTGTTCCCTTACCACCACTTTTCCTATCTTGCACTGCAGCTCCCTCCTTGCATTGTGTATTCCGTTTCACAAGGGTGGGCACTGCTTTCCTTTTGGGTGAAGGCAAAGTAGATGTTGACCAATTCCACCTTCTCTTTGTCACCCAATAGCATTTTTCTGTCCTCTCCATGAAGAGGACCTACTACATGATTGCTCTTCCTCTTGCTTCGAACATAGCTGAAAAACCTGTTATTATTTTTAACCTCTCTTGCAAGCCTCAGCTCATTCTTAGGTTTGGCCCACCTGACTTTCTCCTTGCAACTGTTGGCTACTTGTGTACACTCTTCTATTGTGATTCCCCCTTTCTTCCATTTCTTATACATGCCCTTCTTAACTCTCAGCTCATCTGTAAGCTCCTTATGCAGCCACAACCAGTTTCTTTAGATACTTTCCACTTTCCTTTCTTGTTGGAATTGCCTGCATTGTGCCTTCAATATTTCACCTATTCATGGGATGGAGATGTGTCACCTTGTCCTTTGCCACAGGCACAGAATGTCTTGGGCCAGCCTTGCTCATCATAAGAAGTTTCTAAGTTTGCTTCTTTTCCCTCTTCCCTCCCCTTTCCTTTATTTTTCTTGTGTTGTGTCTCTTAGTTTGTAAATCAGGGGCTGTTTGTTACTGATCTTATGTAATCTGCTCTGGCAACCTTTTTGGCTGAGAAGCAGGGTTAAAATGCTTTAAGCAAATAAATAATAATTAACAAACACGAGCCATATTCAACACGTAGAAAACAGGAACGAAAAGTGCGTAAAGCAGATGGCTCTACATGACGAGCGCTGAGGAAGCCATGCAGCATGCCAAATACATTCAAGCATAGGTGCATTATGCTGCATTTATATCATTCAGAAAATAATGGACCCAATAAATGACTAGTGAAAAGATTTGTCAGTGAACCCATGCCCCAGAATTTTTAAACAGATATGGTACAGTGCTTTTCTCCTCACCACTGAGTCATGACAGCCTTCCCTTTTCCAACACACTTCAAATTAAAAAGAAGGCTTACAGAGCAATGACATATCTCTGACATGGATTAGAATCCTAGCAGCCTGCTTTTTTATTTCATTTATTATTTCATTCATTTATTAAATGTATATCCCACCCTTCTTCCCAAACCAGCCCAGCATAGCAATTTTATAAATATGGAAAAGATTATTACGCTAGGAACATCCCAAGCTGCAGCCCAAAAAATGGTCGAATTTAGGAGGGCTATATCTAAGGTAAAGGTAAAGGGACCCCTGTCCATTAGGTCCAGTCCAATTGCACACATAAAGGGAAAAGCCATGCAAAGCTTGCCCTTCCTGGAATACTGCTGTGAGCTAATGTAACTCTCCATTTATGCATTTTCAAGGTGCACACACACACATACCGGTATCACATTGAAGCTGGAAGTTGCACAAAAAGTGGCAAAAAAGTGGCAAAAAAGTGTGTGAGTCTTTGCCAGTGCAATCCCAGGAGCCTTTGCACCAACCTTTAAGGCCTGTGGAGAGTTGGCGCTTGAGCAAGGAGATTTGGAGGGAGTGATTGTAGTAGAGCAGGGATGTCGAACTTCCAAGAGACCGCAATCTATTCCCACTAAAAAAAAAACCTGGCAGTGATCTACCCGTTGAATTGACCAAAGTTATTGAGCTTTTAGGGGGGAGAAAGACCCAAAGTTGTGGAGCTTGTTTGTTTGTTTGTTTTGTTTTGTTTGTTTTGTTTTGTTGGGCGGTCGATCAGGATCACGCGATTGACCAGGAATGACCCGCGATCGATCGGTAGATCGCGATCGACCTGTTGGACATCCCTGTAGTAGAGTTTGTGGGAGTTTGGGTTTATCAAGGGTTTCCAGAAGTTTAGAGGGTGTATGTATGCTTTTCATTGGTGTTCCCAATATACACGATTTCACTTAAACGTGCAGTGCCTCGGAATGGATGCGTAAACGGGGAGTTGCCTGTACCTGTATCCATGTCTGATTTGAATGTCAATATTCTAGTAAATAGGCATCCTGTTCATTTCCAAGACCCTGCTTAATTGCATTTGTGTAAAATAACAGGATATTTCATTCCTCTAAAACCTTAGACAATGGAACAAGGTTCCAAAAGAAGCCATCAATGGGGCTATTCAAATCAGGATACTCCATCCATCCATTAACAGTCATTTATGAATAATTAACTCAATCTGTACAACAATGAGGGTGGCTAGGCCAGCCTGCTCGTTAGAGGCCCACTTTTGGCATTAGTGGCCACAGGCTGAATTGGTACTGATGAAAAGAGAATTTAAAGGGGTGGGGGCTTCTTCGGCGAAATTAAATTGTTATCTGAGGATTAGCAACTGCGGCTGGCAACAGAGCACAGGCAGTGCTAGAAAGTAACTGAAAGCACAGCTACATTTGTTCAATATGTGAGCGTCTTACTACCGGTATTAACCAGAACACAACATTTAACAATAAAATGTATGGATGTTTGTCCCACCATTTGGACGTTACGAGTGTAGCTCATTTCCAGCATCTAAGAACTCCGGGGAGGCATACCACATATGCCTGGTTTCTTGATTTGGGAAAAGAGCAATAATTTAAAAGGGAGGCAGCTGGCATTTTTAAGCAGAGATACAAATGCGAACTCCTGCTTTCTGGATGTTTGTGTGTCAGCTTCAAAGTTTTCCAAATTGTGAAATATATCTCAGCCAGCCAGCTGGCAGTACACGCTCATATAAGAGATAGTAAACAACTCGGAATCCTTCAAGAGAACTTGGCAGCCGTTCCATCAGCTTTATGAAATCAAGATACAATATGGACATTGAATTGTACAGAAGTTCCTCAGCGATGTAATTCAGGAACCTAACTGTGCCTCTTTAAGTTTACCATGTGACTAAATGCATTCTGTAATTCAAAAATGTCCAGTATCCTTGGTAGAAGCCCAATGGAGAGATTGCTTCCAGTCCTCCACAGCTCCCCGGAATCCTTTGTGTGTGCTAGTTATGTAAATATACAATATGGGCTTGTGGGAACAAAGACTGTTGAGAGATGTGGGGCTTGCAGAGGAAGTCAGCAACTCAGGCCCTGTTCTGGTGGCGTTGGAGCCATTGATTCACAGCTCCTTCCTGTTCTCCAAAATACAATACTACCGGTAGATGTCCTGGGCTATCAGAAGGAGCCCATGTTTAAGTTCTTCCCTTAACTCCTGCTGCCCCAGTTTTGAAAATATGCACCACTGGCATGGGAAAGAGCCATGACATTTGTTCTAAGAATTTTAAGGTCCCAAATATAGAATATTCATAAATGCACAAATATCTAAATATATGAACCATGTGTCTGAAATAGTATAGGAGAGCAATCCTGAAGCCATTTTGACTCTCCCAATGACCCCAAATATTCCTCTGCAGCAAGGGAGGCAAATGGGAAAGCCTTCCCATTGTCTTTTTGCTTGCAAATCCTGTCTTAAGGGTGTATTTGTGTATGAATAGGATAAGCCTGTGACCTGGACTCAGGAACTAAAGTATTAACCATCACAAAAGAATAGTCAGACTGCCCAGGTAATCAGTGACCATTATCAGGTATCCTGGCAGGCAGGATTTCTGCTGTAGACCACCTCCTTCTGTGATGTACCGGTATGTATGATGTTTTGGGGGTGGTCTAAAACGCGGGTGGTGCTCTGGTCTAAACCACTGAGCCTCTTGGGCTTGCTGATCAGAAGGTCGGTGGTTCAAATCCCCACAACGGGCTGAGCTCCCGTTGCTCAGTCCCAGCTCCTGCCAACCTAGCAGTTCAAAAGCATCCCAAAAGTGCAAGTAGATAAATAGGTACCGTTCCGGTGGGAAGGTAAACAGCTCTGGTTTCGGTGTCCCATTGCGCCAGATGCGGCTTACGGTAGTCATGCTGGCCACACGACCTGGAAAAACTGTCTGCGGACAAACGCTGGCTTCCTCAGCCAATAAAGGGAGATGAGCACCGCAACCCCAGAGTCGTTTGTGACTTGACTCAACTGTCAGGGGTCCTTTACTTTTACCTTGTGCCACAGCAGCTCCATTACACCAGGAAAAAGTAAGGCAGTGGGTCAAGGATGAAAAGTCATATTTTTGCAGCACTGTCTCAACTGATTGACAAAGAAGAAATGAGGGCCACGCATTAAGTCGCTTTGATAATTTTGTTTACAGAAATGTAAAGAACAACAACCAACAATGTGCTTACATTGCTGTTCTTTGGAAAGCCAGCGTC
This sequence comes from Darevskia mixta, assembly GCA_034641385.1. Lineage (NCBI taxonomy): Eukaryota > Metazoa > Chordata > Lepidosauria > Squamata > Lacertidae > Darevskia > Darevskia mixta. Next base: position 2,184,194 of record JAWWNH010000137.1, on the reverse strand, counting down.
TTGGCTGCAGGGCCAGATACGTGAGGCAGAGGCCTTTGCCATGCCTGTGGCAAAATGGAATTTATGCAACAGAGAAGAAAGACACACAAAAAGGGGAGACTGCAGAAACCATAAAAGTCGGGAGAGATGAATTCAGAATTCTCATCTCTGCCAAATATTTTCCTCCATTATTTTTGCAGTTCTGGGCAGCCAGGATGTAGAAAGCTTCAACTGCAGTGCCAACAGAGAGGGCTGCAGGAATTTTTACTCCTCTGGGCCCCAGGGACTGAGGGACCTTCCCACTTCCCAGCAGAGCCCTGTTCCTCTCCAGCCTCTTCAATTGTTGGTCCCTTTCTCACATTTATTAGAAGTTGGCTGCAGGGCTCACTGCACATAGCAAGTTTTTGGAGAGACCATGGTAGGGACAACCACCTCCTCCACCTTCACCATGGGTAGGCTTCATTGAGGAAAAACCTCCTATCATTTTACTCCAGTTTCTAAAACAAGGAAAGAAAGGAAAAACCTGCATCCCACAAAAGCACATGTGGAAAGTAGTGGAAATTGCTGAACTGCTTTGTATTTCAGTCTCATCTCATTATGTTGCATTGCTTACTTACTCATTGTTTTGTTTCTCCTCAAACTGCCTGCTTACACTCACATGAAATTCCTAGTTACTTCCCTCCAAAGAGCTATTAACCTGGGAGTTGGAAGGAATAGGGCATGATGATTGCTCTACCTCCTAGCAAAACCTGAATTTGGAGGTTTGTTGAACCACAGAAACACAAGAGACAAGCAAGAGGTGGAGAAAGAGCAATGAGGAACTTTAATACCGGTACTTGCCACACTTCTGCAAGATTCCAAAATCCAGTAGCAGCCCCAGAGCAACTCATTTTTCAGTAGCTTGGACACACGGAGTCCTCTCAAAAAACAGAAATACTTACATTTCTATTTTTGTGTAATGAATGGAAAGACAGATTCACAGCTATAACAGGAGCTTCTATATAGGAGACTAATTAATGCCATATGTCTGTGCAAATTACTAAACCAGATGTGCTCCACAGAGAAAGAAAATACTTCATATTCCAGTTTTTAAAAAAATCAAAACACCACCAAGTGAAAAAATGAGTTAGAGAACAAATCATAACGGTAGTTATCAATGATTTCTTCTTAATATATCTTTATATTCTGATTTTTAATATATATTATATTCTGGGGGGGGGGGAGGATTTGAAGGTCTAACAACAGCCAAAAGCGAAATTTTCCAACTTCAGCAGTATGCCATCACATAGGGCCCCAATTCAGCAATGTAGCACGACAGAGGTTGTGCACCTCCTCCTTGGTGGTTTTTCTTATATATTTGCTGATGTTACATTCTTTCTCCAAAATGACAGAAGGAGGTTTTAACATCACCGTTTTTAAAACACAATTAGTGGTTTGGCAGATGACTGAGAAAGGCAAAATGGAAACAAAATGTGCACTTCATTGTATCCCAATTTAAAACAAAGAACTACTCACTGGCAAAGAGAGAGGATGAATGAGTGAGTGTGTTAGGGGAAACATAGACATGACATTCGTATTGTAGTGAGACCACACTGGAAATGTCCTCCCTACATTCAGTTCAATTCTTCTCCAGAGCTAAGACAGTGGTGGGTGGAAGGGGAGACGGTTCTTCAAATTTTAAACAGAAAGCAGCTGTTTATGTCTCAGGTTGGCTACCCTCCCTACATGTTTTCAGACACCTCTCAGCCGAACCTATCAGTTTTAACAAGGAGAAATAGCAGAGATGGGCATAACCCAGATGATAACAATGAAAACCTTCCCAACAAAAAGCTATTGACTAACAAGGAAAAGCCCTGACTAGCAACCAGAAGTTGGTTGCCATTTGTAAGCTGGGTTGCCAACTTGAAGGAGCGCCATAGCTCAGTGACAGAGTACATACTTTGAAAGCAAAAGGTCCTCCCAGGTTCAATCCCTGGCATCTCCATGAAGGACTGGGAAAGAATCCAGTCTGAAACTCTAGAGAGTCACTGCCGGTCAGTGTAGGCAGTGCTGAGTTAAATGACAAAGTGGTCTGGTCTCTGTTTATGGCAGGTTCCTGTGTTCCATAGTGCAACAAGCATGTGCAGATTTCTTGAGGGGGTACCAAATAATGATCTGTGGAACTTTTAAGCATTTGCAGATGTCCAAGCTCACAGCAAGTTTAAAATGTCCCCACAGCATTCAAATTTATTTGCTTTCAGCTTTAATGTTTGGGGTCACTGCATTTCCCAGCACATCCTGTATGTAGATAGGGATACAGGTTTTCAGAGATGCCAGGAAATGCTTTCTGCAGTTGCTCCCCAGGAGAAGAAACAAGGAGTTCCCATTCTCTAAACCCACATGGCCTTGTAATTGTACATCTGCCGGTTGATTTCCCATTATTTCTTCGCTTTATTGGACAGGCAGAATGCCAACCACAAAGGCTGCTCAAGCAAGTTGTGGAAACAGAGAAGAGAAGAGAAGAGAAGAGAAGAGAAGAGAAGAGAAGAGAAGAGAAGAGAAGAGAAGATCCATATGTGGTCCAAAGGAAAGCAGAGCAATATCTTTGGCACCAGCTTGGCTGCAGGAGTTGCCAGAAGGAGGCCTTTTCTTCCCCCGAAGAAGAAACCTGCTTTTAGCTTATTGTTTATTTTAATTTTTACAATGTTTAAAATTCTTGTTAATTGTTTTTATCCATAATTTTACTGTTTTATATTTTTTGTAAACTACTTTGAGGCTCATTTTACAATCAGGCAGCATATACATTTTATGAAATAAAGAAATAAACCTCCTTTAAAGCCTTCTAAGCTGGTGGCCATCGCAACCTTTGTGGGAGCTAATTCCATATTTTAACTATGTACAGGTGAAACTCGAAAAATTAGAATATCGTGGAAAGGGTCATTTCTTTCAGTATTTCAACTTAAAAGGTGAAACGAATATATGACATAGACTCATGACATGACATGCGAGATATGTCAAGCCTTTATTTGTTATAATTGTGATTATTATGGCATACAGCTGATGAGAACCCCAAATTAACAATTTCAACTTTGGGGTTTTCATCAGCTGTACACCTTAATCATCACAATTATAACAAACAAAGGCTTGACATATCTCGCTTTGCATGTCATGAGTCTATCTCATATATTAAACTCCAGTAGCTAATGAAAACAGTTGCTTACATAAATGGACTTTTCCACGATATTCTAATTTTTCGAGTTTCACCTGTATGTGTGAAGAAGCACTTTCCACATTGGCACACCTTTGTTCCAGTTCGTAACACTATGAATTTCCCACCTCTTATCCCATTTGTGTGTGTTTCCTGTAAGTATGAGCTTCTTCTCATAAAAGGTGGGCTGTTCTATTTCAAGAGAGTCAAGACAGCTCACAGGTGCTGAAGATACACTTTTAAAGCATCGGTGTGCTTCACCTTAAAAAAAAAGGTACAGAGGGTCCAGTCCTGCAGTTAATAGAATACCCTGATCCACCGTGCAGCAAAGGGGATGTGCAGTCAAAAGAATTTAAAGAACCTAAAGAATTTAAAGAACCTAAAAAATAATTCAAATTCAATAAACATCGTGTAATACGAACTGCGACGTAGTGGATTTGGTCTGTTTCACTGACTTTACTGTTCTATTATTCTTTGTTAAAACATCTCTTTGAACTGCTATGCAATGGAATCCCTCTCTCCTAGGAAAAAAAGACATACTCACACTTTTAGAATTTAATGTCAGTTACAGTCTTAGTGAAATATTGGTAGAAATGATTTGAGGAAACACAGGATTCACTGGGCAAAAATGATAAAATCCTACATATTCTGGAGCTGCGTGCATTCTGCTAGGCACAGAAAGAATTGCATGGCGTCCAACCAATTTCAAATAGCTGGCATTGTCATAGGCTCCTATGATGTAATTGGAGGGAAAATTCCACAGTATTAACTTGCACTTAATCTTCATTTTGCCAAGAGTTAACATTCTTCAAGCATACATGTTAACAGGGTTACAGGGTTACAGAATTCTAGAAAAGCATTATTTTCTCACACTCTGACTGAACATTCCAGGAAACATTTACTGTGCTCAGCTTTCCGCAAACATCACATTTGAGACAACAAGTGTGAGATGTTTCAGCTCCCGGGACCATATTCTTAAACTCACCTGTTTCTAAAAATCCGGAATTTCTCTAGACCATAAAACTAGGGTTGCTAATACAGAATGCTCAAATTTTAACAAGTGTGTGTTTGTATGTACAAAGGGAAAAGAATACATGTAGAATGGAAGTTTGTTATCTTCTCCACAAATTAACATGATAGCAGCAAAGCATTCAGACAACAAGGAGGGAAACCAGAGATGACTGAACAATCCGTGAGAACGGAACTTTTGAACCCACTATAATAATGACATCTTTGTGATACGAAGGAGAGGGGTGAGGAGATCAGATGTCTAGGATCACATCACTATTTTGCTCCGTAATATGCCTGTGACTGGGGCCTGGCATGCCCTCAAGCTGAAACTATACATGAAAAAAGGAAAAACATGCCGAAAACAATATTAATTAAATCAGAATCAGCTTTAAGAGTAACTTTCACTGCTTTGTCAGTCTATAAACTGCAGGAAGCAGTTTGTGAACTGAAGATCTCTTTCATGCACTATACATCTTATCAAACAGACAGATCATTATGCTTCTAAGTCAAGAGTTAAAAATAAAAAAGCACAATTATTCAGCAGTTTCAAGAATAAATTCCTTTCTTAAAGAAGAAATGCCTTGTTTAAAAAGGTGCATTTCAGAATTACCCTTGTTTGGACTGTGTTTTTAAAATTCCTCTTTACTAGCAGCCTCTCATGCCTGGCACTACCCGACCCCACCCCCCAAAAAAGTGCATTTTTTAAAAAGTGGTGGTTAAAATCAGCACATTTTTGAAAGGTTAGTCCACAATCTTGATTCAAAACTGTCCAAATGTATCACATAAACAAAAAACTGCTCCTTGATCTCAGGAACCATCATATTTTAAGAGGTGTCGGAATGCAAACCAAACAGGCAAACAACTTTCCAAAATGTATAGTAGATAAATCCTGGTATTAAAATAGTGATTTTTTTCAGATAATAAAATAAAAAGTTCTTTACTACATTTGCATCAGTTCAAGGAGCTCAGACAAGTGTTTATCCTCAAAGCAACCTTTTGAAGTAAGCTAGGTTGAAATATTGTGATTTACTTGAGGTCACCCATTGAGTTTCATATGATTGTGTTCTGTGTGACACGTGTGTTGCACTTTTGAGGGGTGCAGTTGGCAACTTCCAAAGTTTTACCTAGTTAAATGTTTCCATGGGGTAGCAATGATAAGACTTTTGCAAAGAAAACCAGTCGGGCCTTAAAAGCTAATAAACTGGCATAAGCATTTGGGGATTCAAGTCCAATTTGCCATACTGTAAGCATTAAGTGAAATCTTGGTTTGTAGACATACAAATGAGAAACTTTTATGGTGGGTGTTGAACAGTAATGGTTACTGTAAGTGATAATGAGAACTTAAACAGACTTTTAAAACCTTTTAATAACACTTTTAACCTTTTACAGTAGCAGCCTGGTGATAATTGTATTACTAAGATGATTGCATTGACACCTACAGTCAGACAGAGAACCATTATATAATAATATAATAATAACAATTTATTATTTATACCCCGCCCATCTGGCTGGGTTTCCCCAGCCACTCTGGGCAGCTTCCAACCGAATATTCACAAGAAACACAGGTGTCCTGGCATGGGTAAGGCAATTAACACACGTATTTTGATTTATTTATTTTTTTAAAAAAACACCTTTGTCTCAATTTAGCACACAAGTAGCGGCATTAATTAAGACAGGGTTCTTTACCATTCTACAGATGTGATGTACCTGGTTTACCAATGGCAGGATAGCTACAATTTCTATTATTGATCCTTGGAAATTATTCCCAGCCCCACTACTAGTAATATCTTAGCAATTATCCTCCCTACCATAAAAGGTTAAAGCTGTGTCTACTGGACATATATTTAAACGCTAATTATCAATGTCTGCAATGTTTGCATCTCATGACCATGCAACTTCTACAGTACAAGTTTCTCCTTTATAGACTTGCCGACTTGGATTTCATTTCATGCATCTGACTTGAGTGGGCTTGAGAGCACGGAGGCTTATGCTGTAATAAACTGGTTAGACTTGAAAAGGGCCAGTTTAATGTCTTTAAACCCATCCTCCCCGTGCACACTTCAAAATGAACTAGCATGATTAGAAATAGGGAATTAGGAAACTGGTGATTCTGATTAAATTGTGAGGGTTAAGGTCTTGTCTCCAATTGCTATGTTTTAAATAGAATTTCAGCTATGAACTGGTTTCATTCTTTGCTCTCTTCCATAAACACATATACAGTGGTACCTCTACTTACATTCACCTCCGGTTACATATCCTTTGGGATACGTATACGGCAAACCCAGAAGTATTTTTTCGGGTTTCACCGCGCACACAAGCGCTCTACTGCACCGCGTGCATGCACAGAAGCGGTCCCTCCTGTTGCGGAAACCTCGGGATCCCTCCGGAACGGATCCCATCCGCAACCGGGAGGTACCACTGTATAACCCTTCATTCACTCCTTTCACAAGCACACCACTAGAGCCATTCTCCTCCCCCTCTCTCTCCCTCCCTCCATACACATAAATGCATCACTCCTTTCGCAGTCACATACCCTAATTTTCCTGCTTAAGTGCACACTATTATTATTATTTCCACCCCTTCATTTGCCACTCAGCTGTCATATTCATGCCTCTCTCATGACATTTGCTAACATATCTACAAACGTTTCTCTTCATTTATTGGGATACACTCTGTAGTCCCAATGTAGTGATTTGCCCTGGCACTTTTAAATTTAGTGAATCATCCCCATCCCTCCTCCAGAGTAGTGGAGCTAGGGGCTATGCAGCATCCTGTGCACTCACCCATCCATGGTGCTAGGCAGCATCCTAAATCTATGACCTCTCCCTACTTTAATGCTAAATGTCTCTCTTGGGGACACTTCAAGTAGAATTAATAGATCCTGACTTGGACATGAGTTCAGACAAATTAGGAACTTCTGAAGTTGCTGACACAGACCTTTTAAATTCTCATTATTTTTGATGAGCGGAAGCTGCTGGGCACGGCAACTTAATTCAAGGAAGCCAAACATGACACGATTGTGGAACTTATTCCAAATATGTCTCTGCGGAAGAGCATGTTCCATCACAAAAGACCTTTTCCTGCAACATCCCAAACCTTGCCGTGTGTTTCATTCTTGACCGATCAGCTGCTTCAACCAGTGGAAGTAGATAATCTGCTTGACCACACAGATGCTATCAGTTCCAGAATAGTCTATAGCAGGGACGTCCAACAGGTAGATCATGATCTACTGGTAGATCGTGGGGGTACATGGTAGATCGCAGAACCCCACCCCCCCACCCCAAAATTTTGAAAAAGAAAAAAAAAAAGCTCAACAACTTTGGTGGATCACTGCCAGTTATTTTATAGTGGGAGTAGATCTCAGTCTCTTGAAAGTTGGACATGCCTGGTCTATAGATATAAGACCTCTTATCGCTTGTTACATTCTGGGGAGAAAGCTCAGAACAGGCCAAGTCCAATACATCCCTGCCCTCACCACAAAGTAGCAACTGGAACAGGCTGCGTCTGCATTTATTTGGATATGAAGACCAGATCCGTCCCCAGAAAGAAGTTCAAATAAACACACCACAGCCCAATTCAGTTACCGTACTTCTGCTGGGAGGGAGGAGGCATGCGAGACCTAGAGACTCACACAAGGTGAAATGTTCTCCAACTGTAATTATGAAAAGCTGGGAACTAGATGAGCTAATCCAATCAGAGACCATTTTACAGCCTCCCCCCCCCCCCGAACTCCACACCATCAAGTACCTGCTCTAGGGACTTGGCAGAAGCTCATTCACAACACTTGCCAGGCAGCTGCCGAGATATTGCTTCAACCCTGGCCATATCCCAGTTGTTTGGCTGCCCAAGAAACATGATCTGTGCAGAAATCTCAAAGCTATTTGTGTGTTCATTAGAATATAGATGGGCAGTAAGAGAGCCTTGAAATTCAGCTTTCAGTAGGAACCTGGATGTGAGCCAGATCCATCTCAATCTATTGCTGAAAACAGGAGCATTTTGAGATGCATTTTCACCCCTGCAGGCTAGCAGAGAAAGGTGTGTAAGACGGTCTAGAAATCAAGTTGGCAGCTTGCCCTAAGAGAAAAGAGAGATGCTGGGAAGAATCTAAAGGCCAGCTTCACAATGTTTAGGGAAAACACACTGTTCCTTAGCTCAGCAACCATATATCACTTGCCATCCGCAGCCTGGCTGTACACTTCTGCTGGCATATGGATATTATCTTATACCTCCAGCTTCCCAGTGCCCTTTTGCAGCCAATAAATGGGAAATTTGCTGACATGGTCCTTAATGTTTAACCCCTGAGACAGAAACACCCATTCATTCATTTATTTTATTGTTGTTGTTGTTGATTGAATTTATGTACTACCCTTCATCTGAGGATCACAGGGCGGTTTACAATATAAAAACATAAAAATACATACCCTCATAACAAACAAATATACTCCACACACACATTATTTATGGCAAATACATTCACATTCTTGCAAGTTTAATTTGAGAATTACAGCACAAAATTGCCCAGGATGTCTTTTAAAAAAACAAACCAACAACCTCAAGACTTTGAGTAAAAAACCTGTGTAAATCAGGGGAGCAAAGGGTTGGATTCATAAATAAGACGACTGTTGCTTAGCAGCAGGCAAACAGTGTAATTTCCTCCAAGAACTTCCCTGAGAATCATACCATTTTGGGAAACATGGGAGAGGATCACAGTTGCCTTTGTCCAGCAATCTTTATTCCAAAGTGCTATTTTCAGAATTATATCCAGCTTTTCTATATCTGATATAATATGGCAGAAGACAGATGACACTATAAAATAAGCCTCCTTAATGACAAGTATCTCAGTTAATGTATTTGGGGCCTGAGAGGCTTCAAGAGGCAGGAACTTAAAAGACAGACGTCTTGCATCTTTCATGGTCCCTTGGTGATGGTCCTCAAAACACAAATGACAACTATTGTTAAAGGCAGGAAAAGAGGGTATAGAGAAAGACAGGCATGGCTAGAAATAAAATCGCAACTCAATGACTCTTTAAATTCCCAGTGCTCTAAAGTTATGTTCAAGACTGACAAAACCTTTACAAAATAGTCAGACATCAACATAATGGCTAAGAGTGAGAGGAGAAATGGATGACCTCTGAACCACTAAACATTCTCCAAAAAGCGAGTCTTGATGGAAATACTTCAGCAACAAGGAGAGAAATGTGCTCAATCCTGAAGGCAATTATATTCTTGAATTTCATTACCTCCCCTGATACTATTAGACTTCTTGGAGATCAGTCAACTTCATGACCATAACCAGTCCTGAGGTAATTTTTCACAACCCTGTGGCTGTTGTTGAACAGGAAAACCAGTCCAAGAATTATCTGTCTCACTTTGATGAATGACACTTGGCAGCAACGGATTCCAAATCTCATGCCAAAACCTTGTCAATAATTCTGTAATCCATATGTAAACAGCAAATAACACAGCTTTCAGCACAAAAACCTGGTTTCTTATGTGGAAAGGTTGACAAAAGTAAACTATATTCATAGCCAGAGAGGCTATGGAGATGACTCTCCTGGCATGCAGAAAAGCTGTAAGCAGGAAATAAGGGGGAAGATTTCCCTCAAATATTCAGCATTATAAACTGCAAATCCATCTGGACCTGGAAACAAGCCAACCCTGAAGAGTCCTTAGTGACTTCTCTTGTTTGAATAGTACTTTTTTATTATTTAAAAAAAGCTGTTTGCTTCAGTGCAATGTGAGGGTCTGTTATTAATTCAGGACTAGTCTTGCTTTTCTCTGCCTATCCCCAGCACCAGCCGCGTTTACCACATTGGCAGAAATTATCTTAAATATGTTTTTAAATAATGCATTATTTTAATATATACTAGGTGATGTGTACTTGTTAAAACCAAACACCAAGGATCTGACCACAGGCTTTTCTGTCTATACTCACCCAATCTGTATCATTTCCTCAGCTTCCCAACAATTTAGCTTTTGGGGATTTCACCACCAGATTAGCACTTCTGAACTGAGCAAGTATACTTGGAACTTCCAAGTATTAATCTCTCCAATTCTGGCTTTAACTGCATTTTCAGTAAGAGCACGCAAACACTCAGCATCTGCATTTTTCTTTTTACTTTACATTAACAGATCAAATCTGTTAAAATTTCCTTAAAATGAATTAAAAATAAAATGCAACTATAGCTCGCAAGCAAAACAAATTAATTATCTTCATAGCCACAAATCTGAAGGTTTGGTCCTTTTATAGAACTCGGTTATATATGCTTTCCACTTTCAAAGTACAGGATAATCCTCGCAAGTACAGCATCAAGCTCTTTCTAGAAAGATACACAGACTGAATAAACATATGAAGATATTCTTGCAATCCTTTAGTTGTAAGTTTGATATTTATCCTGGAGATCATATCATCACCCTTTAAAAAACAGTTCATTCACCTAAAGGCAATCACGAGCCCTCTATATGCTTGTGTGACTATGTTCATATTGGTATTCCTGATAAAGGCCAAAATATATGGCGTTTCAAGGTGTACTCTTCCCCATTAACTCATACAATATATCTTGTGAACTCTGATCCATCTAAAATACATACACACTTCAATAAGCAGCAAGCCAACTCACACATATATTCCAGCGTTGCAATGTGTCAATTGACAAAGAGTTTTTGAAGAACTCCCTGGACAACAGACCGCAGGATGGTTCACCTGTTCCATTGGTAAAGCCTTTAACCAACCCCTTTTTACCGAAGGTGCAAATTCTGGTTACAGTGAGTCATCTTTGATTGGTGATTATATCCCCTGTTGTGGTTGAAGCTTGGTGGGCATTGGCTTTGAATTGTTATATGGTAGCCTGGTGGGCATGTGCATCTGTACTTGGGAAAAACTGAGTTGAACCCTTCTTTTCAAAGTCTCAATTTCTGCTCTCACTTACACAGTCTGTAGAACCCTGCTAGTTGCTGTATTTTGACTGATGTTCTAGTTATTTCAAATTCTAAGATTTTATATTGTGTTGTGATGCAACATGTCCAAAGATCAATAAAACTGATGAAGTGCAGGATATAAATTGAACAAATAAATAAATACAATATAATGGAACAAATCTTGCTGAAACTGAACATAACACACGTTCATCAAAATTGCTCATAACCTCTCCATTACTCTGGATTGCATTCTCTTAGGTCCATTGCAGATGGAATACTGATCAAGAGATCAGGAGCACCTCCCTTCTCCCACTTGAATTCCCCTACCTTTTCACTATGTCAGAGTTCCCCATGATTACTACGGTATGGCACAGCTGCGACTTTGTATTATGGTCACCATGAAGCAGGGATGACCAAAACCTGCTAACAGCTTCAAACCTTATTTTCAAATTGCAGTTACAATTTTCAAGAAAAAGTTCTGCCTTCTTAATTGTGCATGGAAGCTTTTACTTTACATCTCTGGTAACAATCACCACTAAGTTCAACAGTGTAACAGGGTCATGTCACAAATATTGCCCATTATACAAGTGGGATCTGGGAGGGAGGTGAAGTTGCAGTTGGAGGGTCCCTATTCACTGTTCCAGGCATCCACACCTTAAAGTAAAGGTAAAGGGACCCCTGACCATTTGGTCCAGTCGTGTCCGACTCTGGGATTGCGGCGCTCATCTCGCTTTACTGGCCGAGAGCCGGCGTACAGCTTCCAGGTCATGTGGCCAGCATGACTAAGCCGCTTCTGGCGAACCAGAGCAGCGCACGGAAACGCCGTTTACCTTCCCGCCGGAGCGGTTCCTATTTATCTACTTGCACTTTGACATGCTTTCGAACTGCTAGGTGGGCAAGAGCTGGGACCGAGCAACGGGAGCTCACCCCGTCGCAGGGATTCAAACTGCCGACCTTCTGATCAGCAAGCCCTAGGCTCTGTGGTTTAACCCACAGCGCCACCTGGGTCCACACCTTATTTCAATATAAAACTCTGTATTTTTTGCCCAAGATGACACAAAGTTCAGTTCTAAGACTATAAACAGCAGGAGAAAACAAACATAGTCTTACCTCTCCGTGTCTTAAAGGAGTAATTGTTCCTCTTGACACCCCCATGCGAAATAGAGTTTCGGTGGCCTGTGTACAAAAAAGTAAAGTTATTTCAAAAAGCAGACAAATCTGGAATCCTTTTTTTCAAATACCCGTAAAAATAAAACCACACTTACATGGCAATCCTACACACACTAGCTTAAGAGGTAAGTTCCACTGAAGTCAATGGGACTTACTTCCAAGTCAACACAGAGAGGACTGCAGATATTAAATAATTTCTGTAAAACCTACATTGTATTCTTTCCAGGTGAAAGTGCTAAATGAAGGAAATTTTTACACATAGAAGTTGATACTTTGCATGCTGATGGGAAAAAACAAACATGAACATACGCACCTACACCCAATAAACAGCATTTTTAAAATGTTACTTTATTACAGAAAAGTAATAACAGATATATCTCATGAAATGAAGAGCTCTGTCTTCTGTGTAGCTCAGTGCAACAGCTTTTAGAGAAAGCTAATTATAAAGAAAACATAAGCCTTTTCAACAATGGTCACCCACAAAATAATGCAGGCACTGAATAATCCTCTTTTCTGACCACCAGTAGCATCATGCAGTGATTAAAAAGATAAAACAAAGAAAGAAAAATAGGTGAACAAATTGCTTGCCATTTTTATCAGTGTTTCTGACTGAATGAACTTAAATGGTTGGCGTTAGAAAGACTCATCCCATTACAAGAGGAATGTTCTTTCATTCATTGTAAGGAGAGGAACATGACACAGATAGCTTTTAAAATGCACAACATACATGGTGAATTGCTTTCCTAAAATCACAGTGAGGTGAGCATGAATGCATAATACTTTTAACTGTCCCTTCCACTTTCCACTGGTTTATAAGCATTTTTATTTCCTCATACTTTTAACTTTTTGTTTCCAATGAATGCCACCGCCTACTCGCAAACTTTTATTTATTAGCTCATTTACACCCACATAAGTCCATACCAGCTCCAATACCTACTTCTGTTTCTCCCTCTTGAAGATTAAAGGGGTGAGAACCTCATGCAACCTTTTGTGTTCTTCAGAATTGATTCCTTTCATCCATTCTTTCCACCAACATTTTAAGGATGTTTCACCCAAATAGAACATTCTGTCAAGACTGCTAAGCTCCCTTTGTTTCCATTGAAAACCAGTGGTGTGTGTGACTTTCCTTCTTCTCCCACTGGCAAGAGATCTCTTTTAATATGCTTGTACTCACACAGCTAAAATAAATTGTCAAAGCTCCTAAAAGAAAAAGAGAGATGTTCACATCATTTGTGAATCTAGGGCCACAGATTCCTTGATAGGATCACCCCTCATATGCGTTGAGTGCAGCTAAGAAGATTAGAACTAGACTTCCTACTTAAACTGGAGGGAAAGGCCTAACATGCACAAAAGCTTCAAGAACAGGGGCAGCAGCAGCAGCTGGCTATTTTAAGGGGTTATGTAATTAGCCAATACAAAGAGCAAGACTGGGAAGTATAAGAAGATGTCATGTTAACATAAAACCCCCATGGCTGTAGCAAAAATGTTAAGTGAGTTAATAAAGTCCACCCTTATAAAATTTACTTAATGAAAAATTATTTTCATTTTTAAAAATGTTAAAAAACCTCATAACATACCGGTAAAGGGGAAGATTGAGAAATTTTAATTTGGGATGGAATTTGGGTTGAATTACCTGAATTAACACGGAAATTTAAATGCTTTGGAAATTTCATACACAACCTCAACACACTCTGCTAAAAATTGTCTTTCGGATTTTAATAGCGCACTACTGCTGCACAGAATTAAAGGTGCAATGCACTTAAGCTCTGCTCCCAAGAAAGAATCCAATGGTTTTAATATTCTACATCAGAATATGACTTGACCACCAAACTTCCATGTTCCGATAACCTCCAGATTGTATTATTGCAATGCGCTCTACATAGGGATGCCCTTAAAGATGACTCAGAAACTTCCACGGGTCAAAAATGTAGCAGTCAGATAACTGGCTGGGCATCTAGATCACATGTTAGAGTCAATGTATTTGCCATATAACCCGTGTGTTAAAATAGCTGCTATAACCCGTGTGTTAAAATAGCTGCATTATTTGCCAGTTCACTTCTGAGCCCAGTCCAGAAGAATAGAATCTCATGAAAAAGCGCCCTGAACTTTTCAAACTACCATAGTGGGTGAGTGTATGCTGTTAGTAAGCACTCCAAAAATCCAGCTTTTGCCATGGTAGCCTGCACCTGAGATTTTTGGCCTAGAGAAGCAAGGGAAGAGCCTCCATTACTGTAACTGAGGTGGTGCATTTTCAAGCAAGCTGAGTTACACCGACTCTCCTCTTAAATGCTCTGATTTCTTTCTCCTTCACTGTAAATCTCTGCCATCCCCCTGTAAAGGAAACTAAAGCATCAGACTCCTTGAAGTGTTAAGCCAAGATATGATCACCTAAAATGTCACTCCTTTGGCTTCTCCTATCCTCCTTCTGAAGCTGAGGCTCCAATACTTTGGCCACCTCATGAGAAGAGAAGACTCCCTGGAAAAGACCCTGATGCTGGGAAAGATTGTGAGCACAAGGAGAAGGGGACGACAGAGGACAAGATGGTTGGACAGTGGTCTCGAAGCTACTAACATGAGTTTGACCAAACTGCAGGAGGCAGTGGAAGACAGGAGTGCCTTCTAACCAAGTTTGTTTCAATAGCTCCAGGCTTTTGCCACAAGAGCAAAAGGATGAATTTTTAAAAGACCTTTTTCAGACATTTAGAACAAATACTTCTGGCTGGCACCATTTCAATACTTTTAACACCTGATCACTGAAACCTGGTGGGATGAGTCTCATGATTGGAATGTAGTAATAGAGGGATACAATCTATTTCAGAGAAATAGACCAAACAGGAAAGGAGGAGGAGTGGCGTTATATGTCAGGGATGTGTATACCTGTGAAGAGATCCATGATTTAAAACTTCAAAGCCAAATTGAGAGTATCTGGGTCAAAATTAAGGGAGAGAAAAATAACAGTGATCTCATTGTGGGAGTTTACTATAGACCCCCAAGCCAAACTGAGGACATAGATGATGCCTTCCTGGAACAGATGACCAAGCATTCAAAAGGAAATGAGATAGTAGTAATGGGGGATTTCAACTATCCTGATATTTGTTGGATGTCAAACTCAGCCAAGAGCATAAGGTCGAACAGATTCCTCACTGGCCTTGCAGACAATTTCATTGTCCAAAAAGTGGGAGAAGCAACAAGAGGATCAGCCATTTTAGATCTGGTCCTAACCAATAGTGATGACCTGGTTAGTAGGGTAGAAGTGGCAGGATCATTAGGTGGGAGTGATCATGCTCTTCTGGAGTTTATTATACATCAGAAAGGAGCAACCAAGCATACTAAGACTCAAATTCTAGACTTTAAGAAAGCCGACTTCAGAAAACTTAGGGAAATGCTGGGTATGATCCCATGGTCAGTAATACTAAAAGGGAAGGGAGTTCATGATGGATGGGAGTTTGTTAAAAGGGAGATATTAAAAGCACAACTTCAAGCAGTACCAATGAGACGAAAACATGGAAGGTGCCTAAAGAAGCCAGGGTGGCTATCTAAAGAACTTTTAACTGAGTTAAGATTTAAAAGGGATATGTACAAGAAATGGAAAAAGGGGGAAACCACCAGAGAGGAATTCAAACAAATAGCCAGCACATGTAGAGACAAAGTCAGAAAAGCTAAAGCACAGAATGAACTCAGGCTTGCTAGAGAGGTTAAAAGCAATAAAAAGAGTTTTTATGGGTATGTCCGTAGCAAAAGGAAGAACAAGGAAACAGTGGGGTCACTTAGAGGAGAAGAAGGTGAAATGCGAACAGGGGACGCAGAAAAGGCAGAACTCCTCAATACCTTCTTTGCCTCAGTCTTCTCCAAAAAAGAAAACAATGCCCGACCTGAAGAATATGGAGCAGATGATTCAGCAGGGGAAACACAGCCCAGAATAAGTAAGGAGGTAGTACAAGAACACTTGGCTAGTTTAGATGTATTCAAGTCTCCAGGGCCAGATGAACTACATCCCAGAGTATTAAAAGAACTGGCAGAGGTGATTTCAGAACCACTGGCAGTAATTTTTGAGAATTCCTGGAAAACAGGTGAAGTCCCAGCAGACTGGAGGAGGGCAAATGTTGTCCCTATTTTCAAAAAGGGGAAAAGAAAGGACCCAAACAATTATCGCCCAGTCAGCCTGACATCAATACCAGGAAAGATTCTAGAGCAGATCATTAAGCAAACGGTCTGTGAGCACCTAGAAAGGAACGCTGTGATCACTAAAAGTCAGCATGGGTTTCTGAAAAATAAGTCATGTCAGACTAATCTGATCTCATTTTTTGACAGAATTACAAGCCTGGTAGACGAAGGGAACACTGTGGATGTAGCCTATCTTGATTTCAGCAAGGCCTTTGACAAGGTGCCCCATGATATTCTTGTAAAGAAGCTGGTAAAATGTGGGCTAGACAATGCTACCATTCAGTGGATTTGTAACTGGCTGACTGACCGAACCCAAAGGGTGCTCATCAATGGCTCCTCTTCATCCTGGAGAGAAGTGACTAGTGGGGTGCCACAGGGTTCTGTCTTGGGCCCAGTCTTATTCAACATCTTTATCAATGACTTGGATGATGGGCTTGAGGGCATCCTGATCAAGTTTGCAGATGACACCAAATTGGGAGGGGTGGCTAATACCCCAGAGGACAGGATCACACTTCAAAATGACCTTAACAGATTAGAGAACTGGGCCAAGGCAAACAGGATGAATTTTAACAGGGAGAAATGTAAAGTACTACACTTGGGCAAAAAAAATGAAAGGCACAAATACAGGATGGGTGATACCTGGCTTGAGAGCAGTACAAGTGAAAAGGATCTAGGAGTCTTGGTAGACCACAAACTTGACATGAGTCAACAGTGTGATGCAGCAGCTAAAAAAGCCAATGCAATTCTGGGCTGCATCAATAGGAGTATAGCAAGGGAAGTAATAGTACCACTGTATTCCGCTCTGGTCAGACCTCACCTGGAATACTGTGTCCAGTTCTGGGCACCACAGTTCAAGAAGGATATTGACAAGCTGGAACGTGTCCAGAGGAGGGCAACCAAAATGGTCAAAGGCCTGGAAACGATGCCTTATGAGGAACGGCTTAGGGAGCTGGGTATGTTTAGCCTGGAGAAGAGAAGGTTAAGGGGTGATATGATAGCCATGTTCAAATATATAAAAGGATGCCATATAGAGGAGGGAGAAAGGTTGTTTTCTGCTGCTCCAGAGAAGCGGACACGGAGCAATGGATTCAAACTACAAGAAAGAAGATTCCACCTAAACATTAGGAAGAATTTCTTGACAGTAAGAGCTGTTCGACAGTGGAATTTGCTGCCAAGGAGTGTGGTGGAGTCTCCTTCTTTGGAGGTCTTTAAGCAGAAGCTTGACAGCCACCTGTCAGGAATGCTTTGATGGTGTTTCCTGCTTGGCAGGGGGTTGGACTGGATGGCCCTTGTGGTCTCTTCCAACTCTATGATTCTATGATTCTATGATTCTATGATCATTGCCAGCAAGACAGTATTTAAGAGTCTTTGTCTTTTCTCCTTACCAACAAAGGTATAAAAGAGCTATCAGCTCCCTGCACAGGGCCTTTCTTATGTACTTTACCCCACCCCACTAGGACACGGGTGGCGCTGGGGGTTAAACCACAGAGCCTAGGGCTTGCCGATCAGAAGGTCGGTGGTTCGGGGTGAGCTCCTGTTGCTCAGTCCCAGCTCCTGCCAACCTAGCAGTTCAAAAGCACATCAAACTGCAAGTAGATAAATAGGTACCGCTCCGGCAGGAAGGTCAGGGGTACCTTTACCTTTACCTTTAAAAAATGTGCTTGTATGGGACGCGGGTGGCGCTGTGGTCTAAACCACTGAGCCTAGGGCTTGCCAATCGGAATGTTGGCTGTTTGAATCCCCGCAACAGGGTGAGCTCCCGTTGCTCCATCCCAGCTCCTGCCCACCTAGCAGTTCAAAAGCACATCAAAGTGCAAGTAGATAAATAGGTACCGCTCCAGCGGGAAGGTAAATGGCGTTTCCATGCGCTGCTCTGGTTTCACCAGAAGCGGCTTAGTCGTGCTGGCCACATGACCCGGAAGCTGTACACCAGCTCCCTCGGCCAGTAAGCAAGATGAGCGCCGTAACCCCAGAGTCATCCGCAACTGGACCTAACAGTCAGAGGTCTCATTACCTTTTTAAAAATGTACTCAGAGCCCATCCTGCGTTCTTCCTCTGACCACTTTTCCTTACAACTCCATCCTTTTCCCTATCCCTCCATTCAGCAAACATTCTCCCCACTTCTCCTGTTTGGTTTTATTGCATCCTAGTTTTTCAATATGTTTTAGAATATAATTTGACTACCGGTATTTTATTCATTTTATACTTCTTAACCCTTATACTTCTTAACTTCTTCTTAACCCTTGGGGTACCAAATTATAGGTTGCATCCAGGTTTCAATGTCAAACAATCCAAACGGGGCGGGAGACAAATCAGAGTTGCATGCGAGAACTGCTGTCTTGCATGTTAACTGCACACTTCACAATGGTGAGCCTCTTCTTCTCAAAGACTCTCCTTCAACTCTAATCTGGCAGCAACCATTACAACAGGCTGTAGGAGAGGGAGAGATGGGAAGCAGGGCCCATAGCGTCAAGTCTGCTGAAAAACCAGCTACATTGGGTTCCTCCAGTCCCTGAAATGTTTACATAACAACTGGTTGTTTTAAGTATTATTTGAAAACTGGTGCCTGAGTTTGATTCTTCCTCCCCCCCCCCACCTACTCCCTCCCCATCCCTTTTTTCCTTTTATGTCACGTATTTTAGACTGTAAACCAACAGGCAGGGACGGCCTTGCTTTAAGTCCTTTTATGCAAGCAGCTCTTCAAACCTTTTTGGCTTAATAGCAAGTTAAAAATACTGCAAATATCCTATTTACTGGAATCTAATGCTCACCTTTTTTGGCCAAATTACGTTGCAAAAATTAAGGTGCACATTAGATTCAATGGCACATTTACATTTGCCCGGAAATACTTTTTTTGGTTTCAAGGTTCTGAAAATTGAGGTGCGCATTAGATTCGATGGCACATTAGACTCAAGTAAATACGGTAAATAAAGGCATGGCATCTCAAGCTGATATCTCGGCCAGGAAAAAAGAGCAAGAAGCCAAAAGGGTTCACAATTAGAACTTGAATAAATCCCTTCCCAGCCTCCTCACCAAGGTCATTAGGAAGGAGAAAACTTTAGCTCCATATTAAGACACACACCAACGGCTAATGAAGAGCCGCTTTAGCAGGAGCTCCCAATAACTTTTATGTTCTGCCACTAATCCGGTGCCAGTCTGGGCAAGTGTGAACCCCTCCTCCTGGATGACTATGGATTTGCAGGAGGGGATGCAATCCCAGTTGGCGGATTACCCTCCTGTTGAAAAAGGAAAGAATAGTTCTTCACATTTCAAGTACTGTACTGCCTATCATATACCGCTCCCCTTTCATGTACATAGTAGCATTCCTACAGCAATTAAAGTAACTGCTCGATTATCAATTACAACAGCAAATCCAGTTAAAGGTAGATAGCCGTGTTGGTCTGCCATAGTCAAAACAAAATAAAATAAAATAAAAAATAAAAAAAAAATCCTTCCAGTAGCACCTTAGAGACCAACTAAGTTTGTTCTTGGTATGAGCTTTCGTGTGCATGCACAGCAAATCCACTTTGTAAAGATCAATAAAATGAGATGAATTATATTTAAAGTCCTTTCTATGCAAAAATTTAAGTGGCCTGCTGTATCAACAGACTCCTGGGTAACCTGCACCCACAAGTATTAGATCAACACTGGATAATCCAGAGCTTTCCAAACTGTGTGGCGGCTGCAGTGTGTAGGTGTGTTGCAGGAACGCTCCCCATGCTCCTCAAGGGGCTGGAAAGCGGTTAGTTGAACCTCCAGTTTGCTACGGTAGTAAAATTGAATTGCCATGTCACGAAATGATGCATGTCTAAAAAGTGTGTCACCAACATGAAAAGTTTGGAAAGCTCTGGGATAATCCATCGGCCCTTCAGATAAATAAGGGCAAATGTACAGAAATACATTTAGGCAATGAAATGCTGTGCCAGAGGAGATACAGCAGGCTCCATCACAGAAGGCCTTTAAAGGGGTCCTGAAAACTTGCTGGTTTTCTATCAGGTTCTGTTAAACAGCATTGTAATCAGGTTGCTGATTTAATAAAGTTGTTTTAGTTATAGTTATTTATCAGATCTTAGTGTTTTCGGTGGTCTAGATAAGGCATGTCCAAAGTCTGTTTCCTGGGGTAAAATCCTAAAAAAAGCTCAACAACTTCAATCCTAAAAAGGGTTGGTCCTTTGGTTGGCCCTCACACATGTTCACTTCATGAAATCTGGCCCTTTTTAAAAAAAGTTTGGAAACCCCTGGTCTAGATGTATTTTAGTGTTGTTGCTGATCCTTATCAGTTATTTGTTTTTAGTGTTACGTATCTATTGGGGTAGGGGTAGGGACACGGGTGGTGCTGTGGGTTAAACCACAGAGCCTAGGGCTTGCCGATCAGAAGGTGGGCGGTTCGAATTCCCACGATGGGGTGAGCTCCCGTTGCTTGGTCCCTGCTCCTGCCAACCTAGCAGTTCGGAAGCACGTCAAAGTGCAAGTAGATAAATAGGTTTCCATAAACTGCGTTTCCATGCGCTGCTCTGGTTCACCAGAAGCAGCTTAGTCATGCTGGCCACATGACCCGGAAGCTGTACGCCGGCTCCCTCAGCCAATAATGCGAGATGAGCGCGCAACCCCAGAGTAGGTCACGACTGGACCTAATGGTCAGGGGTCCCTTTACCTTTACCTATCTATTGGGGTTGTTTTTTTAAGCTTACTGAATAAGAGGAACAACAACCAGTAACAACAGATGTGGACAAATACAGTTTATAGAGTTTCTCCAAATTTAGAATTGTGAAATAACTTCCACATGGGAGCTAAAGGAAACTTTGGGAAATGCCAGCCCACCCCTTCGCAAGCACTGAAAAGTCATTGTGGTATCTAATCAATGGCCAACTCAATGGGGGACTGACTGGGAACATACCCAAATAGTGCATGAAGGATATGATAAATGAAACTACACTTGGCACATAATGGGGCACACAAACACTTTAAAATTGCTTTATATAGCCAAGATGACTCCACAGCCAGAAGCTGATTCTGGTTAAGAATGCTAGAGGAATTTGATCTTTGCGAATTCCACTATGAACTATCTGATCCCACACCTCCCAAAGAAATACAAGAAAGTTACATTCAGAAGGAAATGTGCTTAAAATCCATAGCTAAATGCAATTTTGTAGTGGTTTCTGTCATGAGTCCCAAGTGTCCTTGAGGGGCTGGTCTTTTCATGACAAGGTGTGGGGGGAGTTTAAGGAGGTGCCCAATGGCAGCCCTGGTAAAGCCACATTACAATCCCAGGAGTCATCTGAGCTGCTAGGGGGTGTGGAGTTTGATCCCAGAGAGGAACCCAGTGGGTTGTCACCTTGCTGGGACTTGTCCTGCCTGCCCCACTCCCATTTTGGTACCCCTCCCGAGCCACCAGAGCCTCTGTCCTCACCAGCCTCTGCTGATGAGCCTCCACACCCCCACCAAAGGCATCCAATGCTTTTTCTGATTCTGAGTTGGCACTGTCATCTCTTCTATCACCTAGGTAGGACATGGAGACACCAGAGCTGGCACTAACAGACAGCTCAGGCCCAGACACCGAGGCGAAGTTCCTGTTTGCTAATGCAAACCCAAACTGAATCCTGCTTGGCACACTGAAAAGCCGTGCCCACCCCTCTCCTTTATAACAAGAGCCCAAGGAGCATGTCAACTGTTGGATCAATGTCTTAGCTTGCCTAGCCATGCCCTGTATCTGTTGTGCTGATGATCCTTGCTTTGCCTTTCTACCATATAATAATAGTATTATTATTATTATTATTATTATTATTATTATTATTATTATTACCCACCCATCTGGCTGGGTTTCCCCAGCCACTCTGGGCGGCCCACATTACATCTAAAAACATAATACAAACATCAAGCATTAAAAACCTCCTGATACAGGGCTGCCTTCAGGTGTCTTCTAAAAGTTTTGTAATTCTTTATCTCCTTGACATCTGAAGGGAGGGTGTTCCAAAGGGCAGGCACCACTACCAAGAAGGCCCTCTGCCTGGTTCCCTGTAACTTCTCACAGTGAGGTGGACCTCTGTGTCCAGGCTGAACAATGGGGGTGGAGACGCTCCTTTAGGTATACTGGGCCAAGGCCACTTAGGGCTTTAAAGATCAGCACCAACACTTTGAATTGTGCTTGAAAACGTACTGGGAAGTCTTAGTGAAGCACCTACAAATTAACTTTATTAATAACTAGCCCCACTCCATGATAGTATTACGCAATATATTAAATGGGAAGAGTGAACTACAAAGCAAACATGCTTCATATGGGGATATTCGGAGTACATTGGCTATACAGACACCCTTGTAACTAACTAACTCTCTCTCTCTCTCTCTCTCTCTCTATATATATATACTGTGTGTGTGTGTGTGTATCAGAGAAAGTGTGCATTCCATAGAACAATATAAATTGGCCCTCATAATATCCACATTGAAGCTGCTAAATGGGAGCATTTTCCAAAACAATATGCATTTTATAGGCGGCAATTTCCTTCAAAATGACAAACAATGCGAGCGCATTTGACTCAAAGCCTATCTTTCACAACTGAATAGCACATTGTTGTTTAAGAGACAGAATGTCTCACAGAACAAAATTTGTTTCTGATTGGTCTATAAGAGGGACAAATGGCTGTACTCTAGGGAACAGCACTGATATGGTGGCCAACCAATTGCAATGCTAAGCAGCAGGTGAGTATATTGTAGGAACCCAAGATTTTTTACACGTTCTCAAGGTAGGAGAATCCATGTATCGTGCACCAGAATCCTGTATAGACTAAAAATCAAATTTAGACAGTGGCTGGGTTTGCACATCCAGAAAACCATATTTAATCGTTTACCATGAAGAAGCAGGTGGTTCCCATGCAGAGGCATAGCTAGGGGGGAGGGCGCACTGGGCGCCACACTGCGGGGCGTGGCACTTCCTGAGGGGCCTTGCCTGCAGCGCACCCGGGCCACGTGTCTCTCCTGGGAGTGACTTGGTGGCTCGGGTGCCTGCAAGCTCTGCACTGGCCAAAATGGCAACGTGGGGCTTGTGTCCACCTGCCGCCTCTCCCTCAGCCGCCCTACAGCTGAGGGGGAGGCAGCAGCAGACTCTGTGGAGGCTCCGCGCAGCACACCCTGCCCCAACTTGCCCCACCCCATGGGTGGCTCTCCCCGCCCCCGGGCGCACGGCACATGCACCACCCTGGGCGCCTGAGTGGCTAGCTACATCGGTGTTCCCGTGTCTTCCTCCGTTATCACAAGTGGGAACAACAAACCACAACCCCTGACACACGTGTTATGAACAAACCAAGGTTCATAGTTTGCTTTACTCCAAGTAAGCCAAGCAAACCACAACCTATTATCTATCTATTTATTGAATTCATTTCCCACTCGTCATCAGCCATGTGATTCTAGGGCATGCCACAACAATAAAAAAAATGAAACAATAAAAACCAAGGTGAAGCCAATGTTTGTTCTCCACTTCCCAATCATAGTTTGTTTGGAGTGAAACAAGACACAATTCCTGGTTCAAATATAAGGTTAAACCAGTGGACGTGGTTTCTTGCTCCAGCTTGCATTATTTTATTTTATTTTATTTATTAGATTTATATACCGCCCTTCATCATAAGATTTCAGGGCGGTTCACATTATAAAATACAGGATAAAAACATGAAAATAAATGAAATGAAACAAAACAGAAAAACAATAACCTCCCCTTCCCACAGACACATTTAAAAGGCTGTAGAATATTAATTAGCCAAAGGCCTGGTGGAAGAGGAACATTTCCAAGTGAAATCAACAGGACATAAAAGCACTAAATTTAGGCCCAAAGAAATACAGCAATATATTTTAGCCCTATAATATGTAGCAAACAGTTGTATATTTTGCTCCAGTTCCATGTCACATCCTTTTTCCAAAGTGTTTACTCAAAGAGTAGGAGTCTCCCTCACCCAACATTCCTAGAGATTGGAAATATGGGTCACACATAGGAGTAGTACCAGATTTAAAGTGCCCCTCCTTCTGCTTCAAATCCTGGATAGTGGCCAG
This sequence comes from Darevskia mixta, assembly GCA_034641385.1. Taxonomy (NCBI): domain Eukaryota; kingdom Metazoa; phylum Chordata; class Lepidosauria; order Squamata; family Lacertidae; genus Darevskia; species Darevskia mixta. Next base: position 2,159,728 of record JAWWNH010000137.1, on the reverse strand, counting down.
ACCACCCAACAAATAACTCTAGCCATCCCAACACAAAATAACGTTGAATTTAAAACAAATGATCTTGTAGCACCTTAAAGGCAAACATGTTTATTGTAGCATAAATTTTCATGGGCCACAGCCCGATTCATCCGATGAGTTAATAATTAAATTCAATTAAAATGTGTGCTTTCCCCCCTAGAAATGCGTATTACTTCATCACAGACCAGATACAATGTGACAGCAGGCTGCAGTATCATATTTCCTCATAACATTTAAATAGCATGCCAATTATTTTGCAAGATAGCATGCCAATTATTTTGCTCATATCAGTTTTCTATCATGCACAGCATGGATTCAACCAAGAGCTTGCAAACTCATGAAAACCTCTAGTTCCAGTATTCATAGCTATAAAAAAAAAGGTTTTAACAGCACATCTTTCACAGAGATATAATATGCTATTATTGTTAGAATTCAACCCCCAGAGAACAGCTGAAGCATTTCCAAGAGAGTTAAGTCAGCCATGCTACTTGACACTTGGTAACTTGCCTGAATCCAGCAGAAACTGCCACAGATAAGCAGCCCATCAGGCCAGCCCAAACAAGTGAGATGCAGGTCTGTACCAGGAGGCAAACATCAGGAGCATCTTTTTGGATTGCACTGCACTATATTCCATACATAAAATAAGCCATGGAAGCCAAAACTGCCGACCCAGAAAATTATGCAATTTAAACCCAACCTCTTCCCAGATTTAATTTTCTGAAACCAACTCACAAATTTTCCTTAAACATGAATATAAGAAAATTGCTTCAAAGTTATGAACAAAGATAAAGAAGACTAACAACAATTACCAATCTTTGTGCTGGAACTATCAAGAAGAGACAGATAGCTTTTCTCCCCATGTGGTGGAAATGCAAGGTGTTAAAAAAAAGAGCTTTTAAAAAATTATTTGTTACATTTATATACCACCTTTTTCTTCCAAGGAGCTCAAGGTGGTGTAGTGGTGTACATGGTTCTCCTATCTGTTTTATCCTTACAACAACCCTGTGAGGCAGGTTAGGCTAAGAGATGGTGACTGGCCCAAGGTCACCTAGTGAGCTTCATGGCTGAGTGGGGATTTCAACCCTGCTTTCCCAGGTCATAGTCCAACACTAACCAAATTCGCCTTCCATTATTTTTACTAAACTACAGTACCGGTATGTGAAAACAATCAGTTAGATCAGAAGAAGGAGAACTGGTTTCTACATGGTTGCTGCAGCCAGAATTTGGGGTTTTGAGGTTATGGTCAAACTGACAATTTAGGTATCAAGAAGGAAGACAGAGTCAAGGTAACTTTCTGTTACAGAAAAATGTGTGTTGTGACAATAATAAAGTGGAAATGGGGGGGGAAACTGAATAGAGGAATTCCTGATCTAGATCTAGCTAGAGTGATACTGATTTTATATAAGCATACTTGTGTATTTTTAAAAATTAAATGGCAGGGTAAAAATGAATAAATAATATACAGGAGCTGGGAAATGTGAACCAAAGAGTTACCGCATGTCCTATGCATACAGTAACTTTGCAGTAGAGCACAGCATGTACTCATGCACCAACTAAGGTGCTCCATCATAACTCGAGAGTTAAAACTGGTGATCAATATACCAGACAACAGGATTCCCAAGCAGAGGAAGTTTATAGAACGTCTCCAAGATGTTACAGGTCAAAAAGGGCCTCAGATGTGCAGCTGACTTTGTCGTTTCAACATGAGGAACAAGATAAGTTTCTGAAGTGACTTGTCAGCACCAGGGGCTAACGCTCATGAATAATATTTCCTGAGCCACAACCTGCCTTAGAGGGATGAATATCTTGCTGTGCAAAGTGTTAAGACAGGGCACATGCTGGTCCGCTTGCATTAACATAAGCAACAGAAAGGTTTCTTGCTTACAAAACTACATTGAGAAATATTAGGTTTACGAACAAGGTGAGGGCGACTTGGAATACAGATTGTACAGATCCTGTTGAGAAAATGTAAAGTGGGCAGATGTGGGACAACAGACTTACTATAAGGTTCAAAAGATTTATGCTTTATATATTTCAAAATCATAACAGTTTCAATTTGTAAAATTACGCTACCTTTTACATTCCCCAAAAGGCCAAAACAGGTTTATGTGTACAATATTTATAAAAGGAAGACGTCACCATCCCTATACTAGTTATTTTTCATGTATATTGATTGAATCCAATGATTTATACATACAGGTATTTTAGGAAAGTGGAAAATGCATCCTGTCCTGGCTGCCAGTGATTTATCACAAGCCCTTGGTAAACAATAAATATTACCAATTGCATCTAATTTGGGTGACAAAGCTTTTTTGTTCCAATACACATATGTCATGCAATCCCTCTGAACTAATCAGAAACAGAACAAGACTTAACCTATTTCACATTTCTTGACGTTACCCCTGCCTCCTGTCTAGACAGATGGCTAATTAGAACGGAATCATTTCTTACGGAGGATACATGTAATATGATACAGAACTAGTTGGTGCAATATTTACTTTTGGAGCATAGTCAAAGTGAACCAAAGACCTATAATTAATTGGATAGGAACAGTTAAAAGCTCAGGCATATACTATAAAGGTGATATTTTCATTTTAAAAATTGAGCCTTTTCCCTAGAAAGTGCATTGGTTATGTAAAGGAAGGCAAGGAATAACGGGCTTTGAAGACAGACCTTTTCTTACATAAGTTATATCCTCTACCTTTGACATAAATTTTGCTGCCAAGCAGTAAAAAACAAAAGCATAATTTAATAATAACTAATATAAAGCATACAAACTAAAGCAGTAAATTAAAACAACAATTGAAAGCGGAAATAACCCATTCAAATAAACAGTAAAATTAAACTGCTCTATTTTTTTATTTTAAAAAACCCACTTAATTTAGCAGTTTTTTAAAGCCTGGGAAAACAGATATTTTTGTCTAATGTCTACATCAGGGGTAGGCAACCTAAGGCCCGTGGGCCGGATGCGGCCCAAACGCCTTCTCAATCCGGCCCGCAGATGGTCCAGGAATCAGCGTGTTTTCACATAAGTAGAATGTGTCCTTTTATTTAAAATGCATCTCTGGGTTATTTGTGGGGCCTGCCTGGTGTTTTTACATGAGTAGAATGTGTGCTTTTATTTAAAATGCATCTCTGGGTTATTTGTGGGGCATAAGAATTCGTTCCATTTCCCCCCCAAAAATATAGTCTGGCCCACCACATGGTCTGAGGGACGGTGGACCAGCCCACGGATGAAAAAGGTTGCTGACCCCTGGTCTACATAACAGTAATGAGGCCCCAAGACAGGCTTCTTTAAGAAGGCCAATACAAAAGCAAGGAGCCACAACAGAAAAGGCCCTCTCTCTAGTTGACAGCCACAACACTTCACACAGAAGAACCCAGAGAAAGTTTTTAGATTACAGTCTCAGTGGACCAGCAGACTGATATGGAAGGAGGCTAAAAAGCACCTGTATGTTGTCAGGATTGAGTTTCAATTTATTGACTCTCATCCAGTCTGACATTGCTCCCAAACACCAATTTCAGTGTCACCTGAGCTGGAAAGACAAACCTGGAAATGTCATCAGCATATTGGTGACATATTTGTCTCCATCCTGCAAAGGTTTTAAATTTAGTAGACATTTTGATACAACTGAAAGTACATCACAAGCCACTGGTGAAGGCAATTTTCATAGGACAGAAGAAAGGTTGTAAGGGTAGCTTAAGCAAAACTTGATCCACCCTTATAACTTTTTGGCTAAGCTTTGGGACAACCTTTAAGGAAAGTGCAAAACAAATTAAATGCAAGTTGCAAGACTGTGCCAGCAGAGACTCTTAGTCACACAAACCCTTAGTGTGCAGTTCTTATGCTTAGAACTTCTGGTTATCATAAAGTTACGCCAAGTCTGAAACAAAAATGAGGAATGGCCTTTCAATTCCCCTTTTCACTTAAAAAGCCATGATATGAAGGATTGGTGGAAAATAAGAGTTTTGGTCTGGCAACAATAAGAGTGGCCCTGCCAAAATAAGCCTGCTGAAATGAATATATTTTTATTCAAAGTTCCCTAGCATTACTTGTCACGGGCTGAAAGAGAGAGACAGGGGAGCATGGCTGATAAGAGCTTGCTCCCATTCCAACTATGAGAAAGAGAAGGGGGAAGAAGACATCACAACACAGCTTAAGGCAGCAGAATCCAAGGAACGTAATGTTCAGTGAAAGGGCTATGCTATTCATAAAACATCACAAGTCTGCTCTGATTACCTTCAACACAAACGCACACACAAATTGTCCAGAGATGCAGTATCAAAGAAGAGCAACTTTGAGAATCATGGCATCTCAATAAGGATTCTGACTCCAGAACATGCTTTTTTGCCTCTAAATTACCCAATACTGGATCAATCCTTCTTTAAAGTATTTTGAAGACAACCATGGTTAAACCTTCTCTGTGCAATTGCACATACACCAGGCACTCACTGCCAAACCAAAAATAAACTTAAAGGCATGGCCAAAAGCTTTAAAGCAGAAAGTCTATACTACTCCCTACAAAATGGTGGTGTCACTGCAATGCAAAGACAAATCCTTATTAGATTCCAGAGGCTGCAGTCTCTGAGGCTGGCGCCCATGGAGCTAGTAATTCAGGAATGAATGAATCCCTCAGTGTGCTTTACAGCAATTAAAAAATGTATATTTCATAAACTGGCACTCCTGTCGCTTCATTTGTGCTAATTGACCACAATGCAAAGCATTATCCCGATATACCAAACTGCAAGTTTTAACAGCCTTATAAACAGGGCACCAGGACAGAATTCTTTGTGTGATTAGGGGCAAAAAAGGGAGCAGATAAATTTGTCACTAGCTAAAAAAGAGCAGGGCTGGAAACAATCCAACACTTCTCAGTAAGTGTTGTTTTACTAGCACAGTGCTGTTGTTAAATAGACTGTAAATGAACTTCTAGCCTGCCTAGATGAATACTGGGAAACAATCACATCACTGTTTTTATAAAATGTTTAAGGTGTTTCAGTACTACCCCCAACTCCCTCTAACACTGTTTCCTACACCAGCTTCCTTCAGCGACAGAGTTTTATTTGGGCCATAAATCACTTAAAATTCAACTTGGTACCCAGACACATAGCTGAAACTCTACTGGCAAAATGCAGTCTTATAGTAGTCTTAAGTCACAGCTCCAACAATCCGTATGTCCCTACCACCTACCAATAATTCTGGAGCAAAAATAAATTTCCACCAGTACTTGAATCCTAGCTGAATTTAGGAGGCGTTTTCAAACACAAAAATGTCCATTTTGGAAAAACAGCATATTCTGAACATAAAGACTCCTCCTTTAACAGGACTGACCCTGTTTTGGGGTTTTCATCAGCTGTACGCCATAATCATCACAATTATAACAAATAAAGGCTTGACATATCTCGCTTTGCATGTCATGAGTCTATCTCATATATTAGTTTCACCTTTTAAGTTGAATTACTGACATAAATGAACTTTTCCACGATACTCTAATTTTTTTGAGTTTCACCTGTAGGTAAGTCTCTCAGAGGAGAGTGTTGCAAAGCTGGAGTGCCACCTTTCCCTGGTAACCACCAGCCACACATCTGAGATTGGGAGAACTCAGAGAAGGGCTGATGATCTAAATACAGGCAGACCACCTTTGGAAACAGGATCTTCTTTATGTACCCGAGCCCCAAGCTATAAAGGGCTTTAAAAGTTCAAGACCACTGTGAATTGGGCTGAGAAACAGACCTGAAACCAAATGAATTGGTGTAGGATGCTAATAACCAGTCTCAATTAGCAGGTGAGCAGTCATTTTGTGAACCAAGTACAGTTTCAGAACCATCTTCAGTTACCATAAAACAGGTAACTTGGAGATTACCAAAGCATGGATGTGCCAGCCTTCTCTGTCTAGGTGGGAACCCAAATGGAATGCAATCTAAGTTGGCAAAAAGGCCGTTCTACTTTTGCTATTAATATGCATTTATGTAATTCGGGAGTAAAACCCATCTAGAATAAAAGGCAGCATGGGGAACATTTTAATACTCATACGTGGATTGAAGTATTTCTCAATCTTATTCAAGGCTGCAATGAAAAGGCTGTGTAAGAACAAAGAGCTAATAGAAAGTCAATCACAATGAAAATTACCGGTAGGAAGACTAGTAAAAAGGAATTCAGATAGGTAGCCGTGTTGGTCTGCCGCAGTCGAAATAAATAAATAAAAATTTAAAAATTGTCCAGTAGCACCTTAAAGCTTATACCCAGAACACACGACAGCTTATACCCAGAACAAACTTAGTTGGTCTCTAAGGTGCTACTGGATTTTTTTTTTATTTTTTTTTTTAGTAAAAAGGAAGGTGCAATCATTTCTTTATCCCAACTGATAATGTTGCAAACACAAAGGTCTACACAGCTGTCTTTGGATACTAACCCCTTTCTCCAGGATACCTCATTCTGATTTGAAATGACCGTATCACATTAAGTTTAAATACCCTTTGGGTATTTGGGTGGAATCCAAATGTTAATTTTTAAAAAAATCTGTTTAAGTTATCCTCTCATTGTTACTTAGTTATTTTGTTATGGGTGAAAACTTAAGGTTACGTACAGGATATGTGCCTTACTTGAGTACAGTGGTACCTCTGGTTACAAGCACCTCTGGTTACAGACTCCGCTAACCCGGAAGTAGTACCTCTGGTTAAGAACTTTACCTCAGGATGAGAACAGAACTCGTGTGTTGGCGGCGTGGCGGCACCGGGAGGCCCCATTAGCTAAAGTGGTACCTCAGGTTAAGAACAGACCTCAGGAACGAATTAATAATAATAATAATAATAATTTAATTATTTATACCCCGCCCATCTGGTACCACTGTATTTAGCCCCTTTACAAGCATTTAATCAGTCTTGGCATCTTTGCGACCCTGCAGTACTTATTAGTTGTAAAACCTTAGCAATAGGATAAATAATAGGATAGAATAAATAAATAATTACTGCAGAGCAGTAAGTACAAGTGTTTTGTTGTCAAAGTGCTGCCTGGTGAACCAACTGGCAGGATTACCACTACCAAAATCTTTAAAGACAGGCATTAATGGTTGACAACTTCATCCCCATTCAGGCAGCTCAAATTAAATATGGCCAGGAATACCAGTCAAAACAATTTCAGCTTTCAAATATCTGGAACCAATTAGCTGAGGGGGGAAGTTTCCAAAGGGCCACCCATTAATAAACACAAAATAATTTGCGTCTGCTGTCTTGTTTGTGATAATTTTTTTATTGCTACCTCAGTTTCAGATGTCACAGTAATTACTTCCACATTCTGATTAAAACACGAATTGAAGCCACATGTTAAAAGCCTCTCTCTCTCTCTCTCTGTCAAAAACAGAAGGAATAAGCTCGGTTTTTAAAGTTATTGAAACACTGACAGCTAAAAAGAGTGCTGCCTCATTTCTGAACAACAACTGGACTCCTAAATTTCACTGCCCTGAAGCAATAAACCATTGTAATAGCTCCTAATTGAATCCCTTCAAAAGAAAATTTGTTAACCCTTCGATGAAAAAGTAACTAGGCTCTCTCAAAGATTTACAGTAATTAGAAGATTAAGAGCTATATTAAAGGCAGGCAGTACCACTGTGACAGAGAGGCCAACTCTTCCATTATGTATCTATTCCATTATGTATTTATTTTGATTTACAATCTCTCATCCCAAAAGTTTAGGATGGCATCATTTAAAACCAGTTTTAGTCAGGAATGCAGAAACAAAACATCTAACTATATAGTTTTAGATACATAGCTCTTTTTTGTTGTAAGCTTTCTTTTCTTACATACACACAAAGACACACGCACAAGCACAAGTCTCTCTATGCGGGAGTGAGAGGTAACTAGGCACAATCACACACACATGCTTATATAAATTAACGTATATTGCAAGAGACGAAGCCAGTCCCAAATATTTTAGGCACACTTTTATCAGATGGCTCTCCCCTCTTTCCGATTGTTGTTGTTGTTGTTGTTGTTGTTCAGTCGTTCAGTCGTGTCCGACTCTTCGTGACCCCATGGACCAGAGCACGCCAGGCACGCCTATCCTTCACTGCCTCTCGCAGTTTGGCCAAACTCATGTTAGTAGCTTCGAGAACACTGTCCAACCATCTCATCTTCTGTCGTCCCCTTCTCCTTGTGCCCTCAATCTTTCCCAGCATCAGGGTCTTTTCTAGGGAGTCTTCTCTTCTCATGAGGTGGCCAAAGTACTGGAGCCTCAACTTCAGGATCTGTCCTTCTAGTGAGCACTCAGGGCTGATTTCTTTAAGAATGGATAGGTTTGATCTTCTTGCAGTCCATGGGACTCTCAAGAGTCTCCTCCAGCACCATAATTCAAAAGCATCAATTCTTCGGCGATCAGCCTTCTCTTTCCGATAGGAAAGCTAATCTTTCAAATTGTGACAGCTGGAAAGGAGTCAGTCCCAGAATGACTATGGCAGTTATATGCTAGTCTCCCCACTCCCTAAAAAGTTCTACTTCCAGCCTGCTTTTATTTATTTATTTATTTAATAATTTTTTTATTTTTTAAAAGTATCCCATTTTTTAGGGCAATGTGCTCCCCCAAGGGGGAGGGCATACAAATCATAACAGAATATAAACACAGCAATTTATAACAGGGTGGGAAGCCTATGGCTTTTCAGATATTGTTGGACTACTATTTCCATTATCTCCAATCTTTGACCATACTGGTTGGGGCTGACAAGAACTGGAGTCCCACAACATCTGGAGAGCAACTGGTTTCCCACCCATGGTTTAAAAACATCAGTTAAGCCCCTTAAAATAGGCTGCAAAGGCACAACTAAGCAGTAGAAAGAGAGAGAGAACAGCAATAAGGCAACGCTAATGCAAGAAAAAAAAGAAAAAAGAAAACTAGAAGATTTGAGACTTCCTGGGAGATCGTGTTCCAAAGGTATGGGGCCACCACTCTAGAGACCCCGTCTCTAGTATCCATTTAATGACAGGCCAGAAAGCAGGGCCTGAAAGGCTGACGGTAAAGCTTGGGGAGGCATAGGTAGCCATTCAGGTAACGTGGTCCCCAACTATTTTATTAACATTCCCCACTTTAAAAAAAATATGGATGAAGTACTTAGAGATTTAAGTAAGGAGAAGCATAATATTTATTTATTTAATGCGTTTGTATCCAGTGTTTCTTCCAAGGAGCTGTAAAATGGGATACAGTAGGCTAAGAGAGATGTACATTGACCAAGTTCATGGCTATGAAAGGATCTGAAGTGCCCCTGTTCGCCTTGCATATGTGGAACAGGAGCCACCGAGTCACTGCCGCTTCCCATTCCATGAAGGCAAGACTAGAATCCGGGTCCCTCCCTCCCTCTAGGAACCCATCCTTAGCCCGCCATGAAACATTCCCTTCCTGTGTGCTTCCTCAGAACACCTGGCCTCTTTGTAGACTGGGTAGCAAGTTGGTGCAATGTTTGCCCTGAAATTTGATGGGTCGGAGTAAGGCTTTGTTAGCTATATCATGCCTGTTTTAGGTTTCCAGTTTTATAGAACTACAGACAGCTTTCATGGTCGAATAGGTTATCAGGATGAAACAGAAATATTGAATAGGACGAAAGAACAGTATAGACTGTGGTGCCAAGCTGCACTTTGCACCCCGTACCAAAAGCTGTTCTATAAGCAAGCACTTCCGCACAGTACCAGCCACAGCTTCTGAAGAGTTTTAGCGCAGCAATTGGGAAACTCTTGTGGTGAAGTTAGCAAGGGGGGGTGGGAATCACGTGCTCATCCCCAGTAAAACTGACTACAAGCTTTCACTGGGGCACTGACACCAAAAACACACTGAACGCCAAACAGTTTTCAACAGCTGACAATAATTTTATCTGGCAATTCTGACCAGAACACTTTTACTTACAAGACTCCATGACAGGGATCCAAGCATTAGTAATGCAGAATGGCAATAACTTGTTCGCCAATCTTATTTAAGTCATTGCATAGCGGGAGCCAAAACTGGGGAAATGTTTTCCAAAGTTTAAAAGGTGAAGGAACCTCAAAGTGAAAACTTCTTGACTATTCTATTATTTTAAGTTTATGGGGAACATTTAATGCATTTGGTCTCTCACTCAATTACATTTTCCAAGAATATTTGGTGGGAGGGGAAGAGAATCCCTTTGCTACACATGTAAGCATTACACATTTTTTCAACAAGTTGACTTGCTTTACATCAAGGGGGGGAAACTAGATGCTCTTAAGCAGTTTATGAAATGTAGACTCTCTTATGCAGTCATCCTACATGCAATACCGTTACTCCTCTCCAGTGAGATGATTTTGGGAAGGGGCGGTGTGGTAAAATACCGGTACCTTCTCAAATACTTAAATCCATGTGATGCAAAGGTTACTGCAAAGATGCAAGTCAGACAGCAACTTTGAAATAGCTCAGATAGCTTCTGTACATAAGCAAACAGAGTTTTGAACTGGTCTCTTAACTTTTCAAGTAATTCTCTTCCCTAACTTACCTAGCTGCCCAGCATACTTTGCATTTCTAAGATTTAGCCCTTCCAGGGAACAAAGTTAGTTCAAACTGCTACAGGAAGCAGATTGGGCAAGACGAAAAGATCCATCTATATGACAGGTAGTTCCAGGTATAGATATTTTGACATTTTTTTTCTATTTAAATCAGTAATTTTCTCTCAACAGTTTTTTTCCCGCCCCTTAACTAATCAACTTGGGGAATTTTCTTTTCCTTTGGCTTTTAGCAACACCAATCCTGTCTGCAAAGTGACCTGCCTTCCATCAAGATTGACATTTACAAGCTTTCCTAGAGTGTACCGTCCTCCACTTTCTTCCATTAATCAAGACATAAGGAGCATATCACAGAGACAAGATTCCACCTCCCCCATATGCCAACTCAGGGGCTCTGTTTGTTATCTGCCTTGGTTCCAGCACACTCAAGTTCCATTTAAAACTTTCCCTCTGCCATTTCTACCAAGCACCTAGCTGTCCATTTCCGAAACCTCTGACAACTTTCCCCTGAATTAAAGTTAAAATTACTTTTCCCTCTTGAATCCAAAAGGTGCACACATCTAAGAGTTGCAGTAATTTATTTATTCCATTATTCTGAGAACTTGCTTGCCACCCTTTAATTAAATTATTTTCAGAGTGACTTGCAGGTAAAGTCATAAAATACAAAGCAAAATGCATATTATAACAGATAATTACCTATCTGAAGTTCCACTTCCATGATTGCATGAATTTAGGAGAGTAGATAGAAGCAAGAAAGCACAGACCAGCAACTTGTGCAGCCCTGCAACCTGAAGTCTCCTGTAACAGCCAAGCAATTTTGCTTGTTTCTGTATCAGGCGTGACTGGATGCTCCAACCAGATCTAATAAAGTGATATGGAAGAATCAACTGCACCCTACAGAAGCTAATTAGAACAAAATCAGCTCAGAGCAGTGATCATGCAAAGACACAGCAGACAGCCTCTTCTGTGGGTGAAAATAATTGGCTGAAGGAATTTTTAATTCATTTATTTCTGGCAGCTTACTAAAACATGACAACACACATTCTGGGAATTACTGCTTTAGCCTGCAAATCTCCGATTGTGTCCAGGGAATAACTGTGAAAAACCCAGTAGTGTTGTAAGTACAGTGGTACCTTGGTTCTCGAACTTAATCCGTTCCGGGAGTCCGTTTGACTCCTGAAACCGTTCAAAAACCAAGGCGCGGCTTCCAATTGGCTGCAGGAGCTTCCTGCACTCAAGTGGAAGCAGCGTCGGACATTCGGCTTCCAAAAAACATTAGTAAACCGGAACACTTACTTCCGGGGTTGCGGCATTCGGGAGCAGATTTGTTCAACAACTAAGCCGTTCAAGAACCAAGGTACCACTGTTGTATTTTTCACCTCAGGTCCTTTTATCCGTCTGGTTCTCCTTTAGAGGCTGGAGGTAAATAGGATGGGAGCTTTGGAAAGACCAGCTATGGTGTCGTGAGGTGGGTGTGGTTTCAATGGAAGCTTCAGTTTTTTAATGTTGTTCTCTCCCCCCATCCACCCATTCATCCTGAAGTTTCCTTTCTTTAGCCACCTAGTTCACTATCACAATTTCTCCTTGGGGCTTCATTTCAATACCCCATTTACTGCCAATATATATATATTAACACAACTTTTCAGTGAAAAAAGTTTCTACCTAGCTCATTCACTTGTTCAAATTTCTGCTCCAGAATGGTTTTAAGTGTTAAACTAAGATCACTGTCATACTCTCTCTAAAAAAAACACTCATTCTTACAAAGAGCAAGCTCAAAGGGACCACTTCAGTATTTTGCTGTATACAGAATACTTACATCTTTGACTGCTTGAAGCATGTGACTTTATTTGGTCTGTGCCATCCAAGCTACTGGAGAGTTTATTTATTGATATGGGGAGATAAATATTGCCTTTGTAGTAGCATATGGGAGATTGGTAATTCAACAAAACAGATATATACAGTATGTACACAAATGCACAGCTAATCCAAATAGGAGACCAGGACCTTAGCAGGTTGCATAGCTCAATGACAAATGATGACAGGATCAGCACATTTCTTCTGCTTCATGGCTGAACTTGAGCCTGTCACCACAGCATAGCATAGAAAAAATATGCAGCTATAATTGCTCAGAATTAAACTCCAATGTGCTAACAATGAACATGCATATTGAGAAGATCTGATTTGAGTTGCACTTGCAGTTACATAATAATTGCAGTTAAAGGTAGATAGCCGTGTTGGTCTGTCATAGTCAAAACAAAATAAAATAAAAAAAAAATTACTTCCAGTAGCACCTTAGAGAAGTGTGCATGCACACGAAAGCTCATACCAAGAACAAACTTAGTTGGTCTCTAAGGTGCTACTGGAAGGAATTTTTTTATAATAATTGCATTCAGAGTCAAAATTCTAAACGGATACTGTTAGGGCTAGGCTGGACTGGGGCAAATAAACTGAAGCTTAATGCAGACAAGGCAGAAACTTCCAAATTGCAGCCTAGTCTTATTCTGGTATTCCATTTTTCTGTTATGAAAATGGAAGTGTCATAGTGGCAGAAAGGATGTGCGGGGAGAGAGTCTTTGTACTGACCACCTCCGGCGCAAAAATTCTTCAGAAGGGAGTTGCTGCCAGGAACATTATGTGCAGGTGTATTTTGATGCACTGAATAGAATGAAAGTTTGTGAGTCATGGCGGTGGGGAGAGCATGTGTACAAATTCAACAGGGCTTTGTTTGTTTGTTTGTTTGTTTGTTTGTTTGTTTTGTTTCTATTTTGTTAATGTTGTTAATATTGTTTTATAGATATGAATGCTGTAGTACTTTGTGAATCCTATATGATTTTTGATGTAACTGTGATGTTTAGCTTATTTGTTAGTTGCTTTGTTAATAGTGTTACATAGATGACAATTATTTTATTTGTGATTTGTGATTGTTTTACTGATGATTTGTTAAGTATTCCATATGATTTATGCTGTATTCGTAATGTCCCATTATGTTATTTTTATCTTTTGTTTGTAAGCCGCTGTGGGGTTTGAATAAAAAGCGGCATAGAAATAGAATAATTAAAAAGTCAGTTATTATTGTTTTATTATTTAGTAAATGTCTATGTTGCCCTTCATCTGAAGATCACAGGACCGTTTGGTTGATCAGGGTGTAGGTGACTGATCCTGGATGGAGTTTTGCACCAAGGTCAGGAGCATAGCACAGAAGTGCTCCTAGATTCAGCACTGTCCTGGAACCGGGTAAGAGCAGGTCTGATCCATTCGTAACAGACAAGATTGCTCCAGGACCATTCTCAACATAAAATTTAGTAGGGTGGACAACACAGACGTGAAGTTTTTACTGCTCAAATAAGTCACTGTTTGAGAGGGCTGATCTTACATGTCAGCCAAATCCCTTACATGATTTTTTTCTAGTCCTTCTCCAACACAGCTCAAATTTGTACACTGTAGAAAAATATAAATGAACATTTAAGCATTCCCATATCAAGCTTCTAAAGCATTTCTTGGGAGAGTTGTAAAAGGCCACGAAGAGATGCTTTCTCTGGTTCCTGCCAGAATTTCTGGGCTGAAGTGACAGATGAGATTTCCTGGGGCTAACATGCCATGGCCAATTAGCCATGTCAATCCACAAGTATGCCAGCTGCCAGGATCTAATATTATTAGTGCATGATTTTAAAAAGTGAAGACATCAGCAATGTTAAGAGTTCACATAACTCCTAATTTTAAAACTTGCCTCAAAAAGATTTATTGAGGTGGCAGCAACGGCGACCTTAGATTTCGGCTTTTAAGAAGTCAATATGAGTACTCTCCATTTCCTTTAACCTGATTATATAATGCACTGTTAATCAAATTAGCTTACATTACAAGCCTTAAAAAATCTGAATTATCATGTATCTTTTGCTTATGTTTCATATAACTTTCTTATTTTCAGGGTATCAATTTATAGCAGTATTGTCTTTGCTATAGCCCAAACTGCTTATTCCACAAAATATGAGATGCTTAATATATACACGGCTAAGCAATGAGGGCATCCATTTCAAAGGGCAGAAATGCATTTTTGCAAAGTGTACTGAGCACTTTCAAGCTAACACAAAACATGCTTGTTCTGTGATTGCTTTAAAACATGTGCATTTCATTTTAAAACAAGAATCTCAGTATTGTTGAAAGTTCGACTAACTTCCTTACAAAGTCACCAAAACAAACTGAAGTCACAGAGAGCAGAGATTGTTTTTCCCACCAGTTGCTTACACAAAGTGTAGCTCCAGAACAAACAGAGCAGGCTGACATACCAATAGCAAATCCCTTTGAGCCTACCTACCACTTTCAGGAGAGACTGGGGGGGGGGGGCTGATTTATTGTTAAGACACTAAGTAAGTCCTGGAAGTTCCTAAATTCTCAGAAGTCTGCTACATAGTAACTCAGTGTGGCTGCCCCTGTTCTGTGGAATTGCATTCCTGCCGAGATACAAGATGAGCCGGCTTATCTGCACTTTCTGGAAACGACTGAACACATTTTTGTTCCGATGGGCTTCCCCAACTAGATAAATGGGTCTTTCTCATAAGTGTCCATTTGTTAGGGTATTTAAATCTTTTCGTTAAAGTATTTGCTGTTTTTGTATTTTTAACCTTTTTAAATTATCTTGCATGCAAATCGCCTTGAGACAGTGATTTAGAAGGCAATTAATAAATCAATGGTAATAACGTCAGATAAAAAGCATTTTATCCTTTTCTTTGCTTACATCAGTTCTAAGGCTGTTTTATCATTCATGAAACTGTTCATTAAAATGGACTACAATTTCACTGAAATATCCTGCGTATCACTTGGAACATCTTTATTCTCTTCCAGTGCAAAACACACTCCTACATGGTTCTTATATTGAGACATACGGTAATTATAGAGCTGATATATACTTAAAGTACCACGCTCTCAAACCTACACAGATCACTGTTTCCTGGAACCTAATGGTGAAACACCCCTTCATGTGCCAGCAGTGATATAGGTGAGAGCCTTCTCCATACCCATACTCGGTAACACCTTACTGTTGGTTAAAAAAAAAAAAACCTGTTCTGCGGCTGTCAGGATTATTTCTGCATTGACTGTTTTCTTCAAATCTTGTAGCAAATTTTTACGTTTTATGTAGTTGTGGCTGTGGTTTTGCAATTAGATCTTAAAGAGTGAGTGTGTGTGTGTGTGTGTGTGTGTGTGTGTGTGTTAATTGTTTTGGATGCCCTAGGTGGCAGGTAATCGTGTAAAGGTAAAGGGGACCCCTGACTATTAGGTCCTGTCGTGACCGACTCTGGGGTTGCGCGCTCATCTCGCATTATCGATCGAGGGAACCGGCGTACAGCTTCCGGGTCATGTGGCCAGCATGACTAAGCCGCTTCTGGCGAACCAGAGCAGCACACGGAAATGTTGTTTACCTTCCCACTGCAGCGGTACCTATTTATCTACTTGCACTTTGAGGTGCTTTCGAACTGCTAGGTTGGCAGGAGCAGGGACCAAGCAATGGGAGCTCACCCCGTCGCGGGGATTCGAACCGCCAACCTTCTGATCGGCAACCCTAGGCTCTGTGGTTTAACCCACTGCGCCACCCACGTCCCCTAGGTAATCATGTACTTAAGTTTTAAAATAAAGGAAGTTCTGAAGAACATTAGTAGTCACACTGTCTTAAAAAAATCAACAGATAATTCTACCAGCCAAAGCAGGATTCATTACCTAAGTTCAACCAATCCTCAGACAGCATGTTACCTATTTCTAAACTATTTTCAAAAAATGCAGATAATCTGCCATACAAATGAGAATTTATTCAATTCCCTTTTGAATTCATTTACGGGAGGGGGCTTGAGAGCTGCAAAATTATTTTAAAAATTTAAAGTTTATATTAAACCAGCTGTTGCCAATGTGGTGCCTGCAAGGCACCCATTTGCCTGCCAGTACATCCTGGGACACAAATCCACAAATCATGTTTGCACTGCCCCAGCCTCTCTTACCCTGAATATGCTTCAATATTCCCAATGTGTCCTTTAGCCCAATAAGATTGGCAACCCTTTGCATTAAACTATTTTTATTTAGGGATTGCCTGTATGTGATATAAAGAATTGTGTGTAGCATATATTTATCTGACCAATCTCAACAACCTCAGCACCACACACATTTTATAACCGCTGGATATAAAAAGCAGTGGGAAATATGCATGTGGCTTTCAAATAAAAATGTATTAGAACAACAGAAGGCAGAATTTGCGGATACATGAGAAAGTGTTTTGAAAACCAAAAATATTCTAATATAGAGTCTCCTACCCTGATTTGAATTGAGTACCAATAATGAGTGTAATTCCAGTTCACTACCATAAAGCTCTTTTTTTTCTCTTCGTCCTATAATGATATGAGTGTTCTCCAACAGTAATTACTCACACTCGTCTGCAACATTTTATGGTCTTCATACAGCTCAAAGGGACACAATGCATCAGTTTATTAGCATTATAGCGCAAGGGTTCCACTTTTTCCTTTCTTCTACATATTTATGTAGCATGTAATAATAATAATAATTTTATTATTTATACTCAAGCCCATCTGGCTGGGCAGCTTACAGCATATCTAAAATGCCACTCTGGGCAGCTTACAGCATATCTAAAAACATAACAAAAACATCAAGTATTAAAAACCTTCCAATACAGGGCTGCCTTCAGATGCCTTCTAAAAGTTGTGTAGCTCTTTATCTCCTTGACATCTGAAGGGAAAGCATTCCACAGGGCGGGCGCCACTACCGTGAAGGCCCTCTGCCTGGTTCCCTGTAACCTCGCTTCTCGCAGTGAGGGAACTGCCAGAAGGCCCTCGGAGCTGGACCTCAGTGTCCCGGCTGAACAATGGGGGTGGAGACGCTCCTTTAGGTATACTGGGCTGAGGCCATTTGGGGCTTTAAAGGTCAGCACCAACACTTTGAATTATGCTAGGAAACATACTGGGAGTCAGTGAAGATCCTTTAGGACAGGGTGGATAAAAATCAATGGGGTTTTTTTTAAATGGATTTTTTAAATTTAAATTGGATTTTTTTGATTTAAATCTTTTTTTTAAAAAAAATGGATTTTTAAAATAAAATGCTTTTGGAGGAAAAATCTTTCTAAATATAGTCTTCTATTTAAGTTACATTATAGTCCAAAGGCTATTCATCAGGAAATAAGAATTTGTTTTAAGTTTTTCATGTGTGCTAAAACTCAGTCCAAGGTTTTTTTTTAAAAAAAAAAAAGTTTAACCACATCAGTTAACAAACATGGATACATATGCTATAATGTTATTGTTTTAGTTAAATAAATTGTTTAAATAGTTATTAAGGAAATGATTATTTTTCTCCTTCCAATAAAGTACAGCAGAAATGTTGTCCAAATATAAACAGTTAACTTACTAAACCTCACCATAATTTCATAATTATCTGTCTATGTATTTCTAATAGTATAACCAAATCAGTAATTTTTGATATAACTGTAAAAACTACTCTGAAAATTTATTATTCCAAAAATGAAACCTTCATATAGTTGTAAATATTAAGATTATACCAGCAAGAATGAGTCTTTCTGTAAAAAAAAATGATTTAAATCAAGTCTTACTGACTAGTGATTTAAATCAATTCCACCCTGCTTTAGGACCTGTGTTTTATGTTCCCGGCAGCCACTCCGTGTCACCAGCCTAGCTGTCGCATTCTGTATTAGTTGTGGTTTCTGAGTCACCTTCAAAGGTGGCTTTTCTGCTTTATTTCTTGCAAAATGAGTTGCATTTCCACACAATGATACTAAAACATTGTGGGTACTCTTTACATCAGGTGTATTCAGATCTAGCACCAAGCCATGGTTTAGTGTTTTGTGCATGAGCATCAACAAACCTTGGGCTCACCTTGTATAGTACAGCCTTCTAACTTCCCTCATCCATGACTATTAGCCAGGAAATCATTGGGGATGATGAAGTTGTAATCCAAAAACATCAGGGATTCAAGTTGGGGAGGACTGCTATGGCTAATTTTATATTTTGTCCAACAACCTATACCTTGTTCAAACAATACTTTGCCTGTAAACCAGGCTTAGGCAAACTGCAATTTGCTGTGTTGTAACACAACACTAAGCTTTGTTTTTCTCAGAACTCATAAGTTGTTTTAGAAACTGAGTCATGAAAGGAGCAGGCAGATAATGTACAGAAGCCTGAGACTCACTGTTGTTCATTTACAGTCATACCTCTGGTTACGCTTGCTTCAGGTTTCGTTCATCACGGGATACAAATGCAATGAACCCGGAAGTACAAAATGATGTCATACGCATGCGCAGAAGTGCCAAATCACGCTGCGCACACGCGCAGATACGGCGCTTCAGGTTACGGGCTTTTCATGTTGCGAACGGGGCTCTGAAACGGATCCCGTTCGCAACCAGAGGTACCACTGTATGTTACTTGGCATTATATTTGAATGTGGTTCTTGTCTACATATAGCAGACTTCTTCAAACATTAAATAACCCATTGGCCTTGTTTGGACATAACACTAAACCACAATTTAGCATTATGAGAATGAGTCACGGGAAATGTACCGGTAGCTTTTTTGTTTTCCAGTTTTTCTTCCAGTGCTCAACAGAGGAGAGGGGATGCACTTGAGGCCAAGGCCCATGCAAATGTAGTACCAAACTATGGCACAGAGGTATGTCTGAACTGGGCCAATGTCTTAGAAAAAGGAATGGGGGGGTGAGAGTAAGGAAAGCCACCATTGCTACTGTTTCAGTAACCTTCATTCCCCCCTATGATTGCTACTCAGAAAACAATCTCTTTTAAATCTTTTATCATTTTATTTTTACTTCATTCCTCTAAGTGGAAAGAAAACTTTGGTAAGTAACTGGTTTGAAGCTTGGATAAAAAGCTGGAAGTTTCAAACAGCATTAGAGAAATAAGACCCAAAAAGGTAATACTGGGTTTCATAACTACCCATTTTTAAGTGTTCCTTTCCATCTAGTTGTAAGTTATCCAAGGACATACATTATTTTATAACTTTTTATTGCTTTTTTGCAACTTATTGTTTTATATTTCATTGTTAACTATTCTTAAGAGTTTCACCTAAGAAGCAATATGTAAAATTAAGTTTAAACAAATATTGATTTGCATACCACTAATTATTCTACTCAGTACTGCAATCACCATGTGAAGCTTTCTGAATTACTCCCACTCCTGCCACTCATTTTTCCTTCTGTTTAAGTGCCTAGAATTTTACACAGCTTTATGCAATTCTTCTAGCTCCAAAGCACTTTATTCAAATGGAGAACATTTTGCCAACTTGTCATCTACTGTGCCTTTTACTTTCAAGGAATCTAAGAGGGATCTTATTTACAGTCCTCTCCTACCTTATTATCCAGAAATAACTGTAGTGATCACATTTCACTTTCACCCTCCAGCTGGAATCCTGGGGTTCGCTTTGATCCCAATATATCTTTAGAGGGATCGTCTTATATATACATATGTTACCAATACACCCCTTTTACCATCTTAGAAATGTCTTGCCTTCAACATGTGCAATCCAAAATAGATCTGGAAAGACTTGTGCATGTTTGTTGAGCCTCCAGGACCAGCTACTATCATTCTCGGTTCCTTGGTATTACAG
The DNA here is from genome assembly GCA_034641385.1 of Darevskia mixta. Classification (NCBI taxonomy): domain Eukaryota; kingdom Metazoa; phylum Chordata; class Lepidosauria; order Squamata; family Lacertidae; genus Darevskia; species Darevskia mixta. The sequence goes on along the minus strand of JAWWNH010000137.1, from coordinate 2,139,594 downwards.
AAATGTTGATTCATTGATTGCAACTGGTTCAGATTCTGTAGCCCACATTCTCAGCTCCATAAAGGTCTCATATTACTTTATGTGATTTTTTTTTTACATTAACTTCCAGAGAGATCAATTATTGTGTTATTAAACTTGCAGGTCACAAATAAAGCCTATGGTGCTGTACAACATCTGCATTCATCTGTCTGTGTTTGGGTACTGTTAAATTCAAATTTTCAGAACTGCAATCTACCCAAGACTACAAGATCACCCATGTCAGTTCAGTGGTGACAACCTCAATTTTAGTTCAGTATCCGGAATCCTGGTGCCTATGTTCGCTTGACAATACCAGAGCTCAACAGGAAGTCCACATTAGCAATATAATTCTTTCGGACATATTTCTTCTTGTGACAACAGAGAGTAGAACTTAAAAATTAAGAATCAAAGTTCTGATAATAAAAAAGCCAACCTTACATCACATTGTTTGTAATGCAGACATCAACCAAGTATATGGAACAAAAACAGATGAAAAATAATGTACACCACTTGTGAAATCCTAAGCAATCTTCCCAATTGAACCTGTCATAGTTAGAGATAATTGGAGATCTATAAAAGTCATTTTTGCTAATCTTTTACCTTAAGGCAGTTCACTGAAGACTCCCCCCTTGTGATTTTACAGTAAGGGTAAAAAGTATTTGATCCCCTGCTAAATTTGCCCGTTTGCCCTCTGATGAAGAAATGACCAGTCCATAATTGTAATGGTAGGTTTATTGTAGCTGTGAGAGACAGAATAACAACAGGAAAAACCCCAGAAACCCAGAAGACAAAAGTCAGAGATTGATGTGCATTATAATGAGCGAAATAAGTATTTGATCCCCTATCAACCAGCCAGATGTCAAACTACCTGGTATCTTCACTGTATGTAACGAGCTGAGATTAGAAGCACCTGCTGTAAGGGAGAGGTCTTACCTGTAATCCCAGCTCATTACAGTACCTGTACAAAAGACACCTGTCGACAGAAGCAATCAATCCAGCAGATTCCAAAGTAGCAACCATGACCAAAGAGCTGTCCAAGGATGTCAGGGACAAGATTGTAGACCTGCACAGGGCTGGACTGGGCTACAAGACTATCGCCAAGCAGCTTGGTGAGAAGGTGACAACAGTTGGTGCAATAATTTGCAAATGGAAGAAACACAAAATAACTTCCAACCTAGTCCACAAACACAGGAATCACAGCTTACCAAATATGTATTTCTAAACTTCCCATCATTTGGTTTAGAAACAATCTGGTTGTGGCCTGGAAATATGATTAAATTATTCCTCTCTATAGACCTTCACAGCACAAGTTTGCTTTGCTTTATTAATAGGCAGCTGTGTTATTGTATTACTGGAGCATGCATGGTTTAATTTCATTGATGAATCTGAGGAACTCCAGAGAAGCATATCAAGAAGGGAGCATCAAAAGAACACATAAGAATGACACCCTCTGAATTGTGATTGTATTTATTTTCAAAAAATTTCAATACAGAAAGCTGATGATGGAAAGTAAAAAGTCACATTAAACACATTGTTCAGAATAAGTACCCACTTGACATAAAATTTAATATTTCAATATGCAAGTACAATATGCAAGATAATTTATCTGGAAGAAAAATAGTTTATCCATTTGCCTACAATATTAGAAGTAAATAGAACATATTTTCCACTACACCATCTAGCCAAGAACCTTCAGGATCTCTGAATTAGTTGGTGAAATCTAGGTACCAGCTGAGCCAGTAAATTATGTATCACATTTAAGGGAAACTCGACTTAATAACAGCTTCCAAAATGATTCCATTTTAATATGTAGATGAAATGTTAAGAGTATTACTTACCAAATTCGCCATGTAAATTGTAAGCAGTCCTCTCCTAGAGACAGAAACCAAAACATAGAATATTAAGCCATAGTGAGCTTAATTGCTGATTTATTGCACACACACAAAAACCCAGAACTTCACTCTAAGTCCACGGTAAAATTCTACCCCTGCCTGAAATCGAGCCAGTCAGCATAGATAATGCTGAGAGTGATGAACCAATGGTCCAACTCATTGGTTTAGCAGAAATGTGCTGGCTTCCAATGAGAAGATTGGTCCTCCCAAGGGGGACCCCATACCTGCTTTGCTCCTCCCGTCCTTTTTAGCTCAGTGTAGCATGATCCTTAACCATGATCTGTGGCCAATGTTTCTCCCTTGGTTTAAGATTGTGGTTAAGGATGAGAGCTGCTCACCAGGATTCCCAGGTTCAGATGGCAGGCTAAGCCAAGCCTTGCTTTAGCTGCCATCTTGCCCTGATCTAAAACCTGGGGAGGAAAAAGTGGGATGGCTTACAATGACTTGTGAACCAAGCCAGTATAGGGCAACTTCCTATGTTCCTACATACTCAACAGCCAGAGGGCTGAAAACACTAGCTCTGCTTTAGAACTCATTCACACTAGTGTTTTGCTTTGGTGTTTATCCCACACTGGTTGTTAGTTTGAAAGAGGTGATTTGCCATTACGCTTGCATTTCTAATGGCTCCTTGTTCACTACAGAGTTCAGAGGCTGGGTTTGAACTTTAAGGCCATCAATCTACTGCATTTGTATCTTTAGCCTTCCTCTAAGGCAGGCATGGCCAAACTCGGCCCTCCAGATGTTTTGGGACTACAATTCCCATTATCCCTGACCACTGGTCCTGTTAGCTAGGGGTGATGGGAGTTGTAGGCCAACAACATCTGGAGGGCCACGTTTGGCCATGGCTGCTCTAAGGCAACACGGTGCCATCAGGATGTTATGGACTAAAACCCATTGGTCATGCTAACTGAGGCTGACAGCTGGAGTCCAACAATATCTGTTCTAAGCTCAGAGGTGTGTAAGGTGCACAATTTCCCCCCTTATCAGTGAAGTAGTTAAACTGCAAGATAGTAATTGAACTTGTGATAGGATCTGAACCTAGCTCTCCCCAGTCCAAATACCACACTGGTCATAGGTCTCAGATGCTACATACAAAGACCCCCAGATTCCAACTCAAGCTTTGATCTTCAATAAACCAGATCTGATCTCTTGTTGATGCTATGAGAACTGCTGCTTCAGCTCTATCCAACTTTCCATGATCCAGTTACAGATGTTGTAACTTTATTTCACAATAGCTCTATCTAGTAATACTCTCAGCATATGTAAACATGTAGCATGCACATGGGTTTATACTCAGTGCTCCCTAGTAGAGTTATACCAGGTATATGGTTTAATGCAGGCATAGGCAAACTCAGCCCTCCAGATGTTTTGAGACTACAACTCCCATCATCCCTAGCTAACAGGACCAGTGGTCAGGGATGATGGGAATTGTAGTCCCAAAACATCTGGAGGGCCGAGTTTGCCTATGCCTGGTTTAATATTCAGCTACCTGCCTAAAGCAAGTAGAAACTGCCCTCCCAATGAATCATCTGGAATTGCTCAAAAGGGCAAGTGAAAATGCTGCTGTTGCTCAGTCTGGAATAGAGGTGAATGCCTGGGAGAGCCAGGAAGAGGACAAGATGCCACTGCAACCCTTCTCTTTCTTGATCATGGGACCATCTACTGCCATCAACAGAAGCAATGCCTACCTCCCCCCCCCAACTGCTACTTCGCCCAAATGTCATACTGAGCCAAGCAACACCATACCGTACCTTAGTAGGTTTTGACTGTATCTTGTTTTAAGATATTTCAATTAAAATAAAATATGTTTGGCAATATTTCTATAATCATTTTGCATTCTACAGGGACAAATTCCTGTATTTATTTGGCTTCAACTGGAGACGTGAGTTAACATCACCATTATTTTCTGACCATAAATGTGATAGCATAAAACTATTCATAGCCGTTTTTCTTCAGCAGGTAGAATCTGATCCGCAAATACAGACCTTTTTATATAAAAAGTAAAACATACCACTTAACCTGTACAACTAAATCAAATACACATAATCCAAACCCATAATCAAATCAATAAATCACCAAATTTCCTTCCAAACAGCTGCGTAACACCTATTACCAAACATTGAAAATCCTACAATTCCAGATCTAGAACTAAGATGGGGATGGAAGGGAAGTCTGAAATAACAAAGCATTACAGTTGATGTTTAGGTTATGCCTAATCACTCACACCCACCTATTTCCTACTTTCAGCAGAAGTCTGACAGTGAAATACCAGTGCAAAAGTTCACTTAAAACCAACAAGAACAGCTAAGCTTTCATAATAATACAGAGAATGCAAAACACAGACTTAAGCAGTGACTTTTCAATATAAAAAGAACCCAAACATAAGTTGTTATGAAAGCAAATACCTATCATGACACATGGTTTATAGTGTCATGTACAGTCACCATTTCAGACCTCCAAAATGCCTTTGAGTAAAGTAGACTCAAAAATAGAATACAGCAGGAGAGCTGTCTAATACCAATATTCACTTGAACATACCGTACACACACAGAAAGCCTGATCAAAATGGCCAATGCTAAAGAGTAAGCAAAAGATCTACCGGTATTCTACAAAACATTCCAAAATTGTTTTAAGTAATCTGGAGATGGGGAAGGGAGACAGAAAAAATACTTGTGCTGTAGTTTAAGCATATTATCAGACAATTTTGCACTACTAGAAAAAGACATATTTATAAGCCAAAATGTTGCATGCATGCAGAAACCATTTTGCCCGGGGGTTCCCATCCAGGTCCCCACATGCATAAGCCCATCCTGTTCTGCCCTCTTTCGGGTCCAAAAGGACCTGCGGGTTGGCAGTCACATGTCAATTGGACACACGCACGGCCTGTACTTAAATGTATCCACTAGTCCTATTAGCATTTTCTACTAATGTCTATTTCATGATCTGGATTCAGACATAGCTACCGCCAATGATTTTACATTGACCAAAACTTCATTTGGGGAACGTTTACTAAACTGTCAATCAGATTTTATAGATGGGCAATTTGTTTGTTTATTTTGTCTGTTTGCTGTTATGTGATTCTCTATTTAAATGTTAATTGGTTTGTTACCTAGCAGAGGTGTGATTATTTAGTTCTGCTGCATGCTGTCATTCATGACTCTGCCAGCCCTAATAGGCCCATGAAGCTAAAGAGTGGAGATATTATATTCTTACCAAGGTGGCATGGGATTGGAACAGATGTACTTTGAGGCTCCTTCCAACTCTATGATTCTATGAAAATGTATTATAAGTGCAGCTTATAGCTACCTTAAAATTAAAGCAAGTGACCTGTAACATCAAAAGATCCACTACTAATTAAACTAACCATGACCGCAATCTTCCAGGAACATCCTCTCTTCAAGCCCTAATGAAGAAAGATTGATCATTATGTACTGCTATAACATTTGACTCATACGCATTTCTCAAGGCGGCATTTCAAGCAGCGGCATGGACGTCAATCCATCTTTCTTTGCTAATCTGAAAAGGGGCAAGGCCATGCCCCACAAGATTAAAGGAACTATATATGGCAGAAAATCCTAATGAATACATTGACTCACTTTTATTTAAAAAAGAAAATGCTAGTGAATAGCGCCATGCCTTAAGGATGCATGTAATCAGGACCGGTGCTAGGGCTTTCCGCGCCCTAGGCGAAAATCGCGGGGCGCCCAGCACACAGGGGGCAGGGCACCGTACGTCATGCGCAATGACGTCACGTGCCCCGCCCCCTGCGTGCCGGGAGCTGCGCGCGCCGGCCGCTGCCAGGCGCTACGCGGCGGGCAGGCTGGCCAGCGCCCCCTCCATTTTGGCGCCCTAGGCAACCGCCTAGTTTGCCTCAATGGTAGCGCCGGGCCTGCATGTAATTCACGAGAAAAGGAGGTCACAAAGCTTAATTTGAAATTTAAAGCACTTTATGAATGCAGATCTGGAATGGAGATGAACTCCAGCCAAAAACATTAATTGAAGTAATGTGTGAAATAACAATCTCTTACATTTTTCAAAAAAACAAACAAACTTGGATACCTTCTAACTGGAAAGTAGTTGATACAGTGCCTATGTTTATAAAAAAGGAAAAAACAGAAGAACTAAGCCTGTTGATTTGACCTCAAGGAAAACTACAGAACAAATATTTATGGAGGCCAGAATTCAAAAATATGGAAGGAAATAAGAAGTGGGTGGCTCATGTTCACCAAAAGCTGATTGTGCCAAACTAATTTAAAAAGATAACTCATTTACTGGCCTAGAGCATAACAATTGACCAAGTTAGCTCACCTGCTTGAGAGTTTACTACCTATTTACCAGACTACGTAGCACCATTCATGGGGCACACTTCACTTGCTCCCATGAACGCCTAAGGATACTGGACATGGGACAAACAACAGGAGACCTAATGTACAATGCAACTCTTGACATGCCTCCCAATAGCTTCTAGAAACCTTTTCCACATAGACATGGGTGGTGTGGTGTAGTGGTTAAGAGCAGTGGACTCGTAATCTGGCGAACCGGGTTCAATTCCCCGCTCCTCCACATGCAGCTGCTGAGTGACCTTGGGCTAGTCACACTTCTCTGAAGTCTCTCGGCCCCACTCACCTCACAGAGAGTTTGTTGTGGGGGAGGAAGGGAAAGGAGAATGTTAGCCGCTTTGAGACTCCTTAGGGTAGTGATAAAGCGGGATATCAAATCCAAACTCTTCTTCTTCTTCTTCTTTTCCTCCAATATCTCTCAAGATAGACAGATGCCAAGAGAACCCATAGGATGGAAAGAAACCCAAGCAGCAATTAGAAAAGCCAGATAATTTTTTTAACTCTGGAAGTAAACGTTGGGCAGATATATATCCTAACCAGGGGTTGGAAACATTCATGGAGAATAAGGCCATTAATGGCTACCAGCCATGATGGCTGGGTACTACTTCCACTTTGGACCTGGTTATCAAAACTGAGAAGAAAGAGGGTGATCTGAAAGTGCAGGATATTGATATCAGTCCCTTGTCAGATCACTTCCTGTTGAGATTTAGTCTTTCGGCACCTTTTCCCCTCTACAGAGCCGGGGGAACTATTATGGTCTGCCCTCAGAGGCAAATGAATCCAATGGGTTTTCCGACGGCTCTGGGATGTTTTCCCGCTAATATGACCAGCACTCCTGTCAAAGCCCTGGCTGACCTCTGGAACATCCGAATAACTTGGGTCATTGGCATGATGGCCTCTGAGTGCACTCTCCTGCTTTGTGGAGCCTGTTTGGCTCCCTGCTACACTCTAGAGCAGAGCTTTCCAGACTTTTTATGTTGGTGGCACGCTTTTTAGACATACATTATTTCGTGACACAGCAATTTAGTTTAACTAGCAAACCAGAGGTTAAACTAACCCCTTTCCAGTCCCGGGAGGAGCATGAGGAACATTTGAGTGACACACCTATACACTGCAGCCAACACACTTGAGGATAACATTGCTTGCATCCACCAGGACATGGGTAGGCAAACTAAGGCCCGCGGGCCGGATCAGGCCCAACTGCCTTCTGGATCCTGCCCGCGGACAGTCCGGGAGTCGCCGCGTGGATTGCCAGCGCGTGCGTTCTTTCCCTCTCCCTCACACGGCGGCGACAGCAGCACCTCCTCCCTCCCTCCTCCCAGCTTCTCCCGACCCTGCCTAGAGGAGGAAGGGGGCTGGGCTTTGTTGGTGCCAGCAGCAGCAGCAGCACTCGAGCGGCCGCCATTTTAAGCAGCTCCTCTCCGGAGTCCTTTTGCATGCCGCTCATCGTCCCGCCACCACCAGCCCCTGCCGCTCGCAAGACACAGGTAAGCAGCCACCAGGGCTCGTGGTGCTCTTGCATAATAATTTTTTTTCGAATACATAGTCCGGCCCCCAAGGTCTGAGGGACAGTGGAACAGCCCCCTGCTGAAAAAGTCTGCTGACCCCTGCACCAGGACCTTCACTGTTACAGTAGATGATTCTCAAGAGGTGTCCAGAGCACTAGTCATGTTGTGCTGGATGAGTTTTAGTTAGTAAGGCTCAAGGATGAGGACAAGGTGCTTGGATCGGTCAGGTCAACCTGACCCTTGCCCCTCTTGGCTGATAAAAACTAGCAGGATTGGGATAGCTGGCGAGAGGGAGTGTTCTCTGCCTGTTTGAAGGGTGGCAGTATTGGAACCACTCCTCAAAAACCTTTCCTGGGCTCTTCTTATGTTCTTACTTCTTCAGTAACAAATATTCCAGGGTAGCTAACAATAACAAAAAATCAAAATACTTGCTAATGCTGCACTCTGGTGATGTTCATAGTTCTCTATCAATTTTTTAAAGCAAGGAATTTAACTGGATATTAATTTGCTCATAAACTAGGCAACACTGAAATATCAGTCAAAACAAATTTAAAACTAACATGATTTTTACAGAGCACTCTGGACCTTGAGCGGAAGAGACCCCTTCCAACGGATGCATTTATATTTGAACAAATGAGTATAAGAATCCAACAAAGGAGATAAAAGGATATTTGAGGAAGGTTAGAAACCAAATAGGCATGAACCAACCTAATAAATATGAGGAAACAACTAATCTTCCCCCTCCACTTTTACAACAACACTGAAGAGTTCAAATACTTGGAAGATGAGACAATAAAACTCCTACATATCTAGTACAGGAGCATTCATCTAAAAATTCCCAGGACATTTTTGGAAACTGCTTCGGTGGTCAAAGCCTTTCTGCACTCTTGTGCACACTGAGTGGGAGAGTTTCAAAGGCAAGCAAAATTGATGGTAAGCTCCCAAAGCTTAATTTTCACTGAAGTGCAGGCATCCATCATTTTTGCCCCTGGAAAGAAAAGGGGGGAAAGCAAGCACAATTTCAAAGACTTAGCATTGACTCTGCAATCCATTCAAAGGACGAGCTTTTGACTCTACATTTCCAGTTTGGTATTTGGTTCACTTTTTGCCAGGATCACAATGTCATTTTCTCACCTCCACAGCTATATGATTCCAGCATAACTTCAATGACAGCTACAATCCCCAAGACACTGAAGACTAACTACTCAGGATTTTCCCTAAGGCTAAGCCATTAAAAGCGTAGTTGTTTCCCCCCTAAAAGAAGCCTATAATTTTCCACTGCAAAATGAGTTGTGGATCTGAATAGCTCATCCGGATTTACATATTATGGGACATATCTTCTGCTGCTAGTATTTATGAAGAAGGATAAATATCTGACACAAAATACCTATTCTGTGACCATAATTTCTTCATGCTTCTGAAATTTCACACATTGGCCAAGACTTCTGTTTTATTATTAAAGATGATATTCTTAGAGATTTCTCCTATTTTAATCTGTTTTGATAATACTGTTTCACTAATTTTAATGATTTGGTTTTTTTACACCGCTAAAGATTATAAATATTACATGATTCAGAAATGTTTTACAATAAATACTTTGCAAAAAATTCTATACAACCAACATTAAGGGGAAAAACATGGCAATGATCGGCATCTAAACAAAAAAAAAAATTACATTAGCAAAATAAAAATAAAATACATCACTAATCACCAGATCAAATTTTATTTTTATTGTTTTATTGTCGCAAAACAAACAAAAAGTTATTTGATTGTACAAAATATAATGGCAAACTGAAAAAATGTTTGGCTATGAATTGTTCCCTCTCCCCTAAAGAAGTATCACATGATGTAATTTGTTGTATTTCTCCAGTGTTCAGGGTTCAAAATTAGAAGGGTGCCAGGCGCATTTTGCACCTAAAGATTCTCCATTTGTGAGCACCTCAAAAAGTCTGGGTGCCATTTTTTGTGCCTGGCTGACACTCAAGGATTACTGAAATGTATGTGCTTTGAAGCCTCAAAGTATATGTTAAGGATAGACAATATGTTAAGGAGTTTAACAATAAAGAATAGAGTGTTTTGAAAACTGAAGTACAATACCAATATTTTTATTGTAAACACCAAATTAAACATGTATTAACAATTTCTGCTAAAAATGTGATATTAACAATGTGTCACTTATGTGAATTGAGTATTAGTTCATGCTTATCAAAATACCGTAATAGAAAAAAGTGTTGCCAACCCCCGCGACTAGACAGTCTGTTTTGGAACCCACAACCCAGGTCCCCAAAGCCATTTGGCTCCTAGCTTTTCTATCCCAGTTTCTAACACTGCTGTTGTGCCATACTTTCAACTATTCATGTATACCTTGAGGTCAGAACTAGATTTCCTTGTATTCCCCCATACACACATACACAAACTTATTTTGAGTCCTACCTCTGTCTTCAAAATCCCTGCCCTTCTATTAAATATTTTTTTCAGTTTTAATTACTTTATTTTATTTCATAAGCAAACAAACAATGATCATTCACACAGACAGAAATACAAATAATATCCCAGAAGAGAAAAGAAAAAGAATAGTAAAATTAATACACCCCCATGTGACTTCCCTCCTCCAATACTCATCATCCCTTAAACTTATTTTCATTGCATCTTATACATCTCATCTTTAATGTTCTAAATATATTAATTTCACCTAAGTCTACTTTACAAACTTAATCTATACATACCAACATGTTCTCCTTAGAACAGTGTTTACTCATGTACTCTTCAAAACATTGCCATTCTAGCCTTAGTTTCTGATTTGTCTGGTATCTTATGGCTGCTGTTAATTTTGCCATTTTGAGTCCTACCTCTGTCTTCAAAACCCCTGCCCTTCTATTAAATTTATGTTTGGCGGAGATGGCAACACACACACACACACACATACACACGGGATATTATGCTTCAGTTGGAGAGAGGAGGGGAAATAACCTGTCTTCTGTCGAAACAAGACAGAAGGACATATTGGCCTTTCAGAAATCATATTCTCGAGAGCCCTGGTGCTTTATTGGTTTCAGACTTACATTTCTATTAAAATGAAGAGGTTTGACTGATTTGTACACCGTGCTTAATGCCAACCACAGTTGCTGCTTACCAAAGAATTACAAGACGGGTTGCAAAACTCCTTTCGTACACAAAAAAGCTCATATCACGCAGGCAGAAAGCTTGAAATGCTGCTCTTGCATCTTTTTAGGAAAGTATAAGTCACAATACACAACAGAGAGTTAACTTATTTTATCCAAAGCCATATTTCTTGGGGTTGCGAGCAGATGGAGACTCCACTGCCTTACCATCAGCCAGGTTTTTTCCTTCCCAACTCCTTGCTTTGTTTACAGTCAGATAAAGAGTTCCAATAAACTCAAAAACCTTGCACACTATTCTGTGAGCTTTTTTTCCAAGGCAAATATGGATTTCAAAATGTATTTTAACCAGACTACTGCCTTGTGAACTTAAAATAAGGCCGTTCTGAAGCAGGGAAAAGCTCCAGGGAACAGAAAGTATTTTATGGAATTAGCTGGTAAAGTTTAACCATTCCAAGCTGCCACAAACATTAAATTGCAATAACATTCAGCCCATGTACAATTTGTGTTCTAAGTTGTCAAATCCACAAAAGCCACAGCAATTTTCTCATGTTTAGCTTATGGCACATATACTGCGGCATATTTAATAGGCAACATACTATAATCAGTAATAACAGTATGCCATACAATCAATCTCTGTTAAGAAAGTGTTTATTCACGCACCTGGAGAGCCAACTTTAAAATGAAATTAAAAATGACAAAAAGATCCATACATATGCCTGCCAATTTTGCACAGGCAATTAGTAACATTCCAGGGTAACCGTGCTTAATATATTTATGCTTGTGAACAATACAGACTTAACCAGAACTCTGCACAGTTAAGATTCTAAACAGAAAAAGCCAAACTCATTACTGTATAAGCATACTTCAGACCTTCATAATGCCAGTCTAGTATTAAAATGAACACATTTAAATTTCTCTACTGCGAGAGTCCCACCTCAAACTCTGGAATGATCTTTGTAAATATCCAGCAAATGTTAAGGACATTATCCTCCCTTCCCATCCATCCCCCATCCCGAAAAGGAAGTTAAAAGGTGTTAGAAGTAGCCTATGGTACATTTTTATTGCCAAATTACAGAACCTCAACTTAGGGCTTTATAATGGCACCAGTGACAGAGCCTGCTCTACAGCAGGGAGACAGGCGCCACTATAATGTTAACAGCAACTAAGTAAACACTAATTCTGCCTAGAGGACAGGGCACTTGAAGAAGGGAAAAGGAAAACACACACAGAGGTCCCTTCAAAACCACTCTAGATCTTTATTTTGATTAGTTATAATTAGGTTTCTTTTCTCCAGTTCATAGTGGTGTAATTAACCAAGGAAAAGCGTAAAGGGCTAGGCTCATTAGGCAAAAGGATACACAATTAACTTTTGGAGAGATCTACCGTAATTGCCTTTCCTCAAACTGTGTGAAAATTAGCACTTTACTCTTATACAACATGCAACTCCATTTGCATTGCTAGGCTAAAAATGACAGGGTCTAGGAAGCAGATTTAAAATGAACGCATAAATTTAGCACCCCTATCTTGGATCTAGGTGCTGCTTGACTTGTTATGATTCAAATACAGCTTTTTATCAAATGAGGGGGGGGAAGGAACACACATAGATGCGCCAAATATTTTCCAAACCTTTAATTGCGCTAGAAAGTAACGCTAGAATGCCAAGACAGAGAGAAGATGTGCCTTCCTATTCTTTACCCTCCTTCTCAGATAGCAGAGGGAGGAGAAAAGCACTCCCTCCTTTATGGCCCAACTCAGTCATCTCCAAAGCAGGCTCTCTGGGAAATGGAGAGGTGAAATTGGCAAACAGGAATTTCACCACTTCCTCTTAATTTACAAGTGGAAAACCTGGGTCCCAAACGTCTTTCAAACTCTAGCACGATCAAGAAACCCAACCAAAGAAGCAGCTGTGCAGATAGGTGCCAGCATGGCTCTCAACAACTGAGATCACAAGGTACTCCTATCACCCCAAGTATCCCCCTGTTGAAGTGGGAGTAAAATAAAGGGACCCCTGACCATTAGGTCCAGTCGTGACTGACTCTGGGGTTGCGGCGCTCATCTCGCATTATTGGCCGAGGGAGCCGGCATACAGCTTCCGGGTCATGTGGCCAGCATGACTAAGTCGCTTCTGGCAAAACAGAGCAGCACATAGAAACGCCGTTTACCTTCCCACCAGCGGTACCTATTTATCTACTTGCACTTTGACGTGCTTTTGAACTGCTAGGTTGGCAGGAGCAGGGACCAAGCAACAGGAGCTCACCCCGTCGTGGGGATTCGAACCGCCGACCTTCTGACCAGCAAGCCCTAGGTCTAATTTACAAGCATTTCATTCCTGAACTCAGTCTGATATGGATGCTCTGTAAGCAAATGCCTACAGGGAACTTAAAATAGAGTGCCCACTGGGAAGAGATTAAGTGATTATTTGTTACCAGCTGCTAGATACGTTTAAAAGGCCAGAAACATATTTAAGAATTTTAAAGTAAAACAATCACTGTTTATTTATTTTCCCCTCTTTCAGCCTATTTGGCATGATGAGAGAGAAAGAGCCATTCAAAAGAATATGAAGATGTTTGGTGATTTTACATAGGACTGGATCCAATTCAGTCCTGCACAAATTAGACCCAAGGAAATGGGTTACTAACATAAATCCATTCATTCCAGTGGATCTGCTTTAATTTAGCTGGATACAACCTATAGCTTCTGGAAAGCCACCATTCCTCAAAAGTACAGAAATTGCACCAAATTTGAAATGAGCAGAGAATTCCCATTCCTAACAAAAATGGTGGGGGGGGGTGGAGGTTGCTTTTTTATTAAGCCCATTTAAAAGTAGGCTTGCAAGCATCTGGCCAACGCTGGCAATAATCTCAGTAGCCAAAAGGGTGGTTGTATAAAACGTACAGTGATGGGGCGGCGAAAATCTTCAGTGAGCTGCATAATTCCTTGCTCCTCCCATAATTTGCATAGCCATTTATTTGCCAAATAAATTTGCATAATTTATACAAGCCTCTAAACACACTGAAGGAAAAGTATTGTGCAATTAGAAAGCAACTATCTCATAGTCATGGAGATATATGATAGGGTATTCCAAAGTTTACTTCTGGGTTCAAGGACATAAACATTTCGGTTCTTTTTTCAACATTCCCAAGTGAGCTTCCTTTCAAATTTCAGCAAATAACTAACTGGGAACTAGCAATCAATTTCAGCATCACCTTGCCTTCCCCTCCTCTATCCACCCTCACTTCTTCACTCATTCTGATCAGTTTTTTTCCTAATAGCAGCCCCTGGTCAGTTGACAGCTGTAAAGGTGTGTGCTGTTAGTGAATAAGGACAAGTTAGCTCACTCAAGTAGAAGCCTGAATGTTTCCCTGCTAAACAATTAGACGTCTGTGCCTAAGCAGAAGAGATAAGAACTTGCACTGCACAAGAGCTCAAAACTCCATACTGAAAAGCTGTAAGGATGGGAGCTTTATTGAGCCTTTTATAGAAAAGAAAACCCACAAACTTGGTTAAAGAAGACCAAAAGTGGGGGGATTCTATGCTACAGAAGTGATGGAAATGACAAGCTTAGCTAAGAACATTGAACCTAATCTGCTTCTGAACCATGTCTATAAATGCACTTCAACACAATTCTGGATTCATTAATAAGCACCTTATTTCCGTGCAACCAAAAGTGAGAAAAACCTTGTTTCAATGCCCAAAAATCATGGTTAAATAGAGACCAGTGCCCTGGAGTTAAGGTATTTTTCAGAGTTTAATATTACTATTACTCATCACCACACAAAAGGAGCAGTAAAGTGAACATTTGCATCAATATCCACAAGTTGCTTGCCCAGAAATTATCCACTATTTCCATATTACCCTGACCACAGTTCACGGTGGGGGAAATACTCCATTTCTTCACAAGTAACAAACACTGACCCAAACACAAGAAGGGTGCCAGGGCAAACAAAGCAGGGGGGTTACCCCATAAGAGCTAATAAGAGACAAACTGGGTTATGGAGTTGTCACCCTGGAAAAAAAATTCTGCAATCTCCCAAGGAGCTATCATCTTACATGAAGCCACCTTAAGGAGGGATCATTTGGAGGGGTGGGGAAAGGGTGTTAACGGGTGCAGTTCTTCTAATGCTTCTTGGGAGGCAGTGTGAAAATCTACTGCCAAGCTCTGGCTTATTCTTAACAATGTGTGTATTTTTCCAAGCAACATTTCTTTTTCCTTAGTTTTTGACGTGCAATAAAAAGTTCAAATTGTCCTTGGCAGAGATGCAGAAAGCTGTCCTGATTTTCCTTGAGGAATGAAACAGTAAAGCCAATTGGAGTGATAGCGTCAAAGAAGCTAACTTTCAGGAACCCTATCAAGCCCACCATCTGAAAAGCGGTTAACGAAAAAAGGAAAGTTTAATTGGTTTCAACCATTAGAAACAGGAGCAAGCAGGAGCAGTATTCTCTTCAAAAATTGGCTTTAGCAGTCCGTGTCATTTTCCCTTCAGGAATACTTAACAGTAGGAATGGGTAGTCACCTTCCAAAGACTTTTAGATTCTAGGAGGAGGAGTTTGGAGAAATACATCCATGAACATTGCCCTAAGATGCAAAAACAACCAGAGCGTAAGCCTGCAGCCAATTACCCCATATGCCTGAAGGTGGTTTCTGAGACCATCTCTTTGGGCAGGCAGCTGCCATTCTGCCACAGAAAGGAAAGGAGGGGCATCCATGTGGCCCTTGCACCATTCTTGACTCCCAGCTTGGGGTGAGGGAAAAGAACACAAGGTCCTTCCCCCAAGCAACTGCAGCTTAAGTAACAAGACTGGTGTGCTCTCTCACCTGTTCCCTATTCCCAGCTACCAGTGTGAGAGAGAAGCTCCATGATTATCTACTAGCACATCAGCCATGGCACTGGAAAAATGGCATTGAGCTCCAGTACTCCCTACCCCCTACCCTATGTCCTCACAAAGAATAGTTAGACTAGGGATGTTCAGAAAGGGGAATGACCATGGCTCAGTGATAAAGCCTTGCATGCCAGAAGGTCCCAGGTTCAAGCCCTGGCACCTCCAGGTAAGGCTGAGAATGCCCTCTGTCTAAAACCCTGGAGAGCCACTGCCAGTCAGTGTAGGCAATATTGAGCTAGGAGTGAACAGTAGTCTGATGCCCTATAAGGCAACTTCCTATGTTCCTGTAAAAGAAAAATTATTTCAGAGAAACTAAAATGAAGACGCTTCCTGCTGTAAAGAAAGGGCTAGGAAGTTGAGGAGTCCCTCCCCCAATGACATAAGAAGTTGAGCCTATCTTTACATCCTAGTTCCAAGATGACAGTGTATTGGACTTGTGGAGGAAAGCATTACTATAACTTCAACACACACAGTTCTGGTTAATGTTATCTTCCATATCTATAATATGGATCAGGCTTGGTTTCTAACTGCCTCAACCATTCCTCATAAGGCTTGGTTTCCAGACCCTTTGTCATCCTGGTCACCCTCCTCTGCTCACTTTCCAGCTGCTCAATATCTTTCTTCAACTAGCCTGCACTGACCGGCAGCAGCTCTCCAGGGTTTCGGATGGGGGGGGGGGGACATTCCCAGTCCCCCCAAAGATGCCACCCAGGACAGAAGACCTGCATACAAAGCATACAATCCTGCACTATGGAGACCCCTAGCCTGCCTGGAAGGATGTGGGGATGGTCTCCCTTTGGAAATGGGGCTACAGGAAGGATGTGAAATGAAGATGCAGGCGGAACAGCAGGTGCCTCTGAGTTCTGATAGAGCATCACCTCTCAGGAGGGGCCAGGTGGGCCCAGGTCCAGGTGGGAGGGTTGCCACGGTGACAAGGATCCGCCCTCCTTTGTGACATCTCTTGTTTCTCCTTTAAAAGCCACTGACTTGGAGGCCATTGTGAGTTAGTAGTGAGGAGAGAGGAGTTAGTGGCAGTTGGTGATTAGGCAGAGGATTAGTGAATTGTTATTTTTTCATTTTCTTATTTTGATTTTTATTTCATTTATTATTTTTATTTGATTTATTTGATTTTATTTATTTTGTGTTCTTTATTTTAATATTTTTGTTTTTTTGCGCACATCTGTGCATATTTTGTATATATTTTGTATATTTTTATTTTGTACATAGAGGAGTAGTTAGGGTTAAGTGTAGGGTTAGGGCGGGGGTTAAGTGTAGGCTTAGGGCAGGGGTTGGGGTGGGGTCAGAGTTAGGCTTGAGTGGGCATTTTAGATAGGGGGGTGGGATTTTTTCCTGGACGAAATGGGCAGCCTGTAAGTAGCATTCCCTCCCTTTCTCTTCGTCTCCTAGGGAGGGGGGGTGCGCCGGCTTAGGGCATGGGATTGCCATTCTCCAGGAAAGCCAAGCCTGGTGTTTGGGGTCGAAGCTGTCCTCCGGAGGCCCTGAAAAGAGCTGGTTTTCCTCCTCTGTTCTCTTCCAGGACATCTTGGGGCCCTTGGAGCACTTCAGGGATGGCCCCCTGCCCCTGGCCCTTGCCTTGGAGGCCCTCCTCCAGCTAAGGTGAGTGGGGTCTTTGGTGTGGACGGGGTTGTGGGGGGTAGATGGGGAGCAGAACTCCAGAGGGAGCTCTGGGTGGGAAAGAGCAGGCAGGAGGGAGAAGGGGTCAAGGGAGACTCAGAGGAGGCAACATCTAACCCTCTCCCTTTCACCTCTGCAGCATCATGAGGCCAAATTTCAGGTCAGATATGATCAGTGCAATCCTGCACAGGACCGAGAAGGAGAAGGATAGAGAGGTATGTCTTTTGTCTTGACTTCCCTTCGCAGGCTTTCTTCTTCACACACTTACAAGATTTAACCCAGCACTCAACTTCTCTTCTCTCTTTTCCCGCAGGAACTGAAGCGGCACTTCCGGCTCTTGCTAGGGAGTCTCCTTATGGAATCCCCCAATCCTGGCACCCTCCTCCAGCTACTTACTGTAAGTGTCCTGATGACATCAGGAGAGGTTTTAGGGTTGCCCCTCGTCCCTTACTCAATGGACTGCCCCATTTCTGGGGCACAGAGCCTGTTTGGCCCCCAATTTGATCCAAGAACAAAGCTGGTAACTCTCATGGTCCAGGAGTGCCAGGGACTCCGTGGTGGGAGCAGTGGGGGCCGCTTTGGCCCAGACTGGCCCGACTCTGAGGCGCTCTTTCCTCCCACAGGACCTCCGAGGATACGCCCTTGGGGAAAGTGGGGAGGCTCAAAAACTAGCAGCCACCAGCATTTCTTTGCTGCTGGCCATTGCCTGGAAATTCCCCCACCTCAGGGTAAGTACCTCGCCTTCTATTTATTTCTCTGGTTGCTTCCATTCCCCCAAGAGCACATCCCTGAATAACTTTTCCTGCCCCCTTTCCTGCTGCTGCCCTTCCACCTCTGCCCAGTAGGCTGCAGGGCCCAGGGAGGTCCTCTGGAACAAGGGATTGGGCCCAAGCCAAAGGGAGGCCCTTCCTTCCTGGCTTGGGGTTGCTTCTGTGCTCTCTTGCACCCATCCAGAGTGGCTTTTGTACCATCATCTGACCCGAATTTTTCTTTCGTCTGCAGATAACCGTAGTTTGGCCAGACCTGGCTTGCTTCCGCCTGAAGCCGAAAGAAGGTAATCCCCACACCTTGGGGACAGCGAACTCCCTTGTCCCTTCTTTGCCCAAGACCCACCTCCCAGGTCTTCTTGCTGGGAGTCCTCCAGGACCTGCTCCCTGTCTGACAGACCTTTCCCACCTGGCCTTGGGAGGGCAGTGCTCAGACTGGCTCCAGCTACATTTCCAACCTGGGACCTTTGGCTGAAGGATGGGTATAAATGTGGGAAATAAAAGGCCTGTGGAAAAATTCTGCCTCTCATTTTCCTTCTCTTCCATCCAGATGATATCATCATAGAAGATTTATAGGAAGTGTGGACCTCGGGCTCCGCTGGACACCAGAGAGAGGCCACTGGGTAAGGAGGGCGGTGGTTTTTCTCCATTTGTTCTCATTCTGTTGGTTTTCCAACTAATCTGTGGTTTCTATTCATCTTTTTTGAGGGGGGGCTGTTGGGGCTAAGGATCCAGAGGAGGGGAGATGTATTTCTGCACAACTAACATATGAAATGGGCACAAACCTCCAAATGCACTCAGCAGGTAAGGGTTTCTCAAAGGCCCATCTGTGGTTAGAGATGCCCTGTTTCACCTGTGAGAGAAGGTGGCATTCCTGGCGTCCTGCTTACCTTTTTTCTGCAGGTGGCAGAATGATGCCGGCAAGACTTCCTGATCCACCCCCGGTTTTTCTTCCATGGAAGTCAAGATAGCATATTCCAAAATAACAACAAACTGGGAGTTCTAATGCAAAGGTCAGGGCAGAGGAGACCAAACACACCCCTACCTTTGCAGAAATGTTATCAGCAAAAGAGGGCAGTAAGCAGGGACAAGGGCTTAACCATGCTGGATGAAGAAAGAAAGCACAGCTTATTTCCCCAAACCAAGACAAGGAGCTACAAGTGTCATTTCCCCGCCCCCTGCAATGGTCACTTTGGGGCAGAATCTGACCTTGTGTTCTCCTCCAAAATGGCCTGGGTAAAGAGAGGGGGGGACTGGACACAGACGTTGCTCTCTGCAGTTGCTTTGGAGGAGAAGGGAAGACTCTGATTCCCTTTGCACAGAGAGGACCATATGTGGGGAGAGAGGGGGCTGGTTTCCCGCAATTAACTCTCCCTGCCAATTTTGCAGGGTTCCCATACTTGCATGCTCATATTTTAAGAGATAAATGGTACAGACCAACAGAGCGAAAACAAACTGTGTGGGGAGGGGGAGAGTAGACAGTCTGCCCATTTTCCTTCTCCAGTTCTTGGCAATCTCTTTATGCCAGCTTCTTGCCAGGCCTATTTCCTTTCAAGGACCTTAGCAGCAGTTCATGAATACTGCACCTGTTCCTACTAATCCCTTTCGCCCTCTCTAGTGACTCCTTCAGTTGTAAAGAGCAGCTATGGATGAGAACAACATGAGCACAGCAGGAGGGGAAAAGGAGGACTTCATTCCTAAGGACATCTTTAGGAGTCTCAGGAGAAGCAGGAGACTGGAGAAGGGCAGGCGGGCGTCTCAGATATGTGTAGAGGTCAAATGGAGTAATATGAAGAGTACTTTCATGATATCTGGACCAGTGAAATGTATGGGAAAGCTGCAGGGTGTGTCAAATCATGGAGCAAGAAAGTCAGATCGTATGTTCTGAGGATTTTTACAAAGCCAGGGTTCTTGAAGAAGGTCCTCTGTGAAACCCGCCACTCCAGAGAAGTAAAGTACAGTGGTACCTCGGGTTACAAACACTTTGGGTTACAAACACTTCAGGTTACAAACTCCACTAACTCGGAAGTAGTATCTCAGGATGAGAACGGAAATCGCTTGATGGCAGCATTAGCGAAAGCGCAGCTCAGGTTAAAAACAGTTTCGGGTTAAGAACAGACCTCTGGAACAAATTAAGTTCATAACCCAAGGTACCACTATAAAAAGTAAGGCTGCTCATTCAAAGCACATCTCCCTCCCTCTACGAATCCTGGGCACTGCAGTTTACTCCTCACGGAGTTACAACTCCCCCAGAATTCTTTGATTCAGCCATTACACAAACATCTTTTCTAAAAAAGTGATGAAGTTAAATTAGAGAATAGGTTAACACATACAAGAACATAAATGATTACACCAAAGGTCTAACTAGCCCCACATCCTGTTTCCCAGAATGGAAGCCCACACCAGGAGATGAGGCCAAGACCCCTCTCAGGCAGCTGTTTCCCCAGCGACCGCAATCCAAAGACATGCTGCCTCTAGTCCTGAAGGTTGCATATAGCTATCATGATAAGTAGCCATGGATAAACCCCTTTTTTAAAAATTTAAAAAAAAACCTTTAAGTCAGTAACCATTGCATCATGAGATAGCAGAATTCATCATTTAACCATGTGTTGTGTGAAGAAGTCACACAACTCCATACAGATTCTGCACAAGAACAAGCAGAACACAAAAGCACTACTTTATTCCGGTGGGAATTCCTGGCAGTCTTATGAAGTTGTGGCCATTTGGCAAGGAGGTAAGAAAGCAAGGATGCCAGGAAAGACTAATAATGAGTGGCACTAGGCATCTGTCCCTTCTATTTGTATGAAGCAGGGTCACAAACCTGAGAAAGACAGGCATGGAGAGATTAAGAGGTGACAGCTTCAAGCGTTGGGAGGAGCAACAGTGTAAACACAGCAAAGGGCTGGCAACCATTACGTTTACAGTTATTGCTAAGGATACATTAAGAGCAGAGGGGTGAGGACCAGGAGTTATGGGGGATACCTGGACCTATACAACACAGAATTCTCATCCTCTAGAAAAACTTCCTGAAAACAACGGAATCTTAATAGCAACAAGCTGCACATTTTCACTCACGTATATAAAAGCCAGCAACCCTAAACAAAACCACCATGTATTTTTTCGAGTATTCTACCTACCCACACCGCAAGCTCTTAATAATAATACTGTAATAATATTTTTTTTATTTGTACCCTGCCCATCTGACAGCTGCAAACAACACAATATAATCTCAACTTAGGGAAAGGTAAAGGTACCCCTGTCCGTTAGGTCCAGTCATGGATGACTCTGGGGTTGTGCGCTCATCTCGCTCTATAGGCCAAGGGAGCCGGTGTTTGTCCGCAGACAGCTTCCGGGTCATGTGGCCAGCATGACTAAGCCGCTTCTGGTGAAGCAGAGCAGCGCACGGAAACGCCGTTTACCTTCCCGCTGGAGTAGTACCTATTTATCTACTTGCACTTTGACGTGCTTTCGAACTGCTAGGTGGGCAGGAGCTGGAACCGAACAACGGGAGCTCACCACATCGTAGGGATTCGAACCGCCGACTTTCTGATCGGCAAGCCCTAGGCTCTGTGGTTTAGAGCACAGCGCCAACCGTGTCCCTCAACTTGGCTCCATGCAATTGGCTCCCACCTTCTGTAAAAGAGTGGAAGCAAGTAAAGGATATATGAATACATACCTGCTCTTCCTTTCAATAAGAATAGCCACATAAGAAGCTGGCAAAGCAGCGCCAAAACCAGGAGTCCAAAAATAAAATTTTCCAAGTATCCTCCTGAGGAAATAAAATGTGCAATATTTGTTATTCTGCATGCTAAAGCATAAAGAAACATTCTTGGGTTAATACACAGCATCTAGTAAAAGAGTACATCTGTTCACATACAGTGGCTTAGATCCAGAGGAAACCCTCACAGGGGGAGGTAATTTTCACCAATTCCTCATCCTTCAGCCCTCTGTACCTCCCAGAAGTGTGCTCCACAGGAAGAGTGTGGAAGGGGGCACAGGGGATTTAATGGAGAACCAGGAAAAATTTCTTCCTCCTTCCTCCTTTCAGTAGGAGCTGTTTGCAAAACAAAAACTCTAGATCCAACCTAGTATGACAGATACAAAGGCTGCATCAGGCAAAAAGCAGCCCATTGCCATCTCATGTTTCTTCTTAACAAGTACATCAAAGAACCTCATAAAATTTCATTCTTGTAACACCCAAGGAAGAACATCAATTTTACATCCACTATATTTCAAAGGATTATTTTGTTACAAGGCACTACATGTATTTTCCCAGTGACAAAATATATTTGTTATCACAGGACAAGCTGTAGGCTTTTCCAGCCTATGCCGAAAATGTTTATTAGTGCCCAATAAAAAGGACATAATTAAAAGATGCTTGTTTAAACATTAAAAGACTGAAATGCCTAGAGTCCTGTATTTCTTTGAAACTCCTTCCTTGTAATTTCCCAGAAGCATCAATACTATCTTCTCGAATTATTCTGTGTAACCAGCAAGGAACCTTAGCACAAAAAGAGGCACTTAGCTGACTTCCCTATACCTATGTCTTTCCCTTCCTCTAGAGTGAAAAGCACGTCCATTTGGTCAGGCTTCTGGTGACAAGGGTTAAGATTTTAACATATGTTTTGTGTGGTCTGTTTTCTATTTAGATATTTTGTATGTGCACATTTTATACTGCAACTGCTTTGGGTCCTTGGAATAGGGTTGGTTTCAAGTTCAAATCAATAGGTAAATTACATTTCCAATGCACTCGTGGAATTTTATACCACTGACTTGGTATGCGCTTATTTTCATTTTTTAGAGTGGGAGTGGCTGCCTGGGACAAGAAAGAGTTAGAATCATAGAATTGTAGAGTTGTGGAAGCAACCCCGAGTCATGTAGTCTAACCCCTCCAATGCAGGAATGTCAACTCAATCATATATGACAGAAGGCCATCCAACCTCTACTTAAAAACCTCCAAGGAAGGAATGTCAACCAGACAACCAACCAAGCTGGGCAACTTCACAAAAGTTGCTTTTCCCCCACCTTTAGCTCATAAATGACAAACGTAGGCACATGCAAGCAGGAAACCTAATAAAAACATTTGTGGGCTGGGGAATTATTCTCAACTTCTTAACAAAGTTTCTCTGGGCAATGCAACTTTCATGCTGCTCTTAGGAAGAACCAAAAGATGAGTTTCTAGTATGTTGTCCAGTTTCACACCTTGAACTATAGTAATGACAGCTGTCACTCCAAGAAACAAAGATAAATTTGCACAGCTTGGGAAACACAACTGCCAATATCAGAGGAAAACCTTTCCCCTGTCTAACTCTCTAAAACTAACCCTTTCCAGGTTTATGTGTAAGAACTGGCAGCCCATTCTCCGTCTTTCACGTGGCACTGCCCCCCTGAATGGAAAGAGGCAAATCTAGAACAGTGACTCATGCCAAGATGGAGCAGACAGCCTTCTCTTGGGGGATGTTGTTCTCATGTGTTTGCACTGTGGTCAATTAAGTGGCCCAAATGCAACCAAGACAGTTACACATCAGAATTACCAACCTATGGTCCCCCTATGGTTGGAATCAAAGTTCTTTGGGCTTACATTTCTTTATTTTATTCTTACAGCACATTAGCAGCACTCTCACAACATATTAAAGAATCTGGGGTGTCTTTGTTAGTAGCGGTTAGATAATGTCAGAAAGAGGAAAGAAGCATGATTGCTGTACCTTGCACTGATTATTGCCCTTCCCCCTTCCCTCAAATGATCACCCTTTGTTCCAAATGTTAACAGTTGAAGTGGCAAATATGTTTGTGTGGAAAGGAAGAAATAACACAAGAGGGTGGTTCTCAAAGAGAGAGCCTGGTTTGCGGGGTGGGCAACGAAGCCATTCCTCTTGGTTTAGGGGCAGGGCTTGTGGCCACAACTATTATTGACCGGTTGGGGCTGGCCGGAGAATTTGCATGAGAGGTGATTGACAGGCCAGCGTGCTTTATATGGATCAGCACGTGCTCCTACGAGGCACTCTTGTCTGGAGCTTCGGATCTCCTGGACCGTCTGGAGCACAGTGGAGCGATCTTATCATTGTCTGGTTTAAATTTCTCTATTTCCCCCCTTCTTTCTAGTCCCCTCCAATCCCTTAATTACTTTAATCCCCCTTTTCCCTGTTTGATTTCCCACCCCACCCCACACCTGCCCTTGGGGAAGATTCTCCCTGTGCCTGTGAGCGCTGCCTGTGCGTAATTCTCCTTGGCTTGCCTTCCCAGTAGTGAGAGCCCCCATTAGGGGCTTTCCCTTGCACAAAGGTTTTCCCCCATTTCTCCTGTTTTATAATGGGGGTTAGTCAGGGCTGTTCCAGACTGGCTGGAATCACTTCATTAGTATTCCCGAAGGTTGGCTTTATTTTGGGTGTGTGGAATAGTAAATAAAAAATAGAAATAATTTATTGTCACTGTACCTGTTGCTATTTCGAGTGTGCCTCCTAGCATTTTGACGTGATCACTGTTGTGGGCTGCTTCTTTCTCTTTTTGTGTGGGCCCCATCATGAGACTAAGATTCTTAAAAGCAGAATCTGTGAGGCCTGCACAGATTATTCAAGCCTCAGCCTCCTACTGTTAGCTCTGTGTAAATGTATCCGTTTGTTTGCAGGCTCAGTAGCTCAGTGTGTGCATGTGCCTGAACGTCTGTGCTGCTGTTGCAAATTGTATCTCTTGAGGCAGACAGAGTGGAGCCACTGGCTCTCTGTGCCTCATAGGACTATGAGCACTCTGTCTATGCTCTTTAGCTATGCTGTTTCTGAACAAAGTTAATTTCTTCAAGTATGTTTTGCCCTGATAGTGACAGTCGCAATTTTAGATGGCTATTTTACTTAGATTCTTTACTGGGACTATTCTATTGCTGGGTAGGTAGTATAGAAATAGAAATACTTTATTGTCACTGTACCACATGTTTACAGTGCGACTGATAAGAGCCCTGCTCCCCCCCAATCTCTCAGTCCTTGCACACTCTGTGTGCTGTTGTTCTACCACCAATCCCCTAACGTCAGCTGCAATGTTTGTCTTTCATTCAGCAGCCTCTCGGCCCATGGGTTTAAAGAAAATGTTCTTTAACCTGTGGGTGCGGCTTGTCATGTTTCTATATCTCCTGCCCGAAGGCAGCCCATTTGTGATTTAATTTCCCTCCCCCCTAAGAACTTGGGATTTCTTGAGAGGGTGCTTCCCTCAAAGAGGGCAAGCAGGGGTACCTGGGCAGGCGGCGGGCCACCTCGAGGCTGTTATTTCACTGGAATAGGGCTTTGCCTTAATAGGCCTAGTGGTCCATGGAATACTGCAAATGGCTGGGCTGGGTAGCCATTACAGCCTTACTGGTCGGGGGGGGGCTTATTGTTCTATAAATAAATTTGAATAATCAAGGCTATTCGGACAGGATCTTATATGCCAAGGGTTTAATAGTTCAGCAGCTTGGTCTGTGATTGAATTGCTTGATTCCTTTTATGTGCACGCAGCTAGAATGGCTCCAAAAGAAGGCTTCTGCGCAGACTTATTCCTCTATCCCAGCAAAGAGGGCTATTAGGGGCCATCCCAGTCACTTCATTCGCCCAATCCTGGTTGTACTGTGGGCCGTATTAAACCCTTCATAGCAATTTCGGCTGGTGTTTCAGAAGCGTTGTCCCGCTTTGCATCCGGAATGGATGGTCTCCTTCAACGCTCTGCCCGTCAAACCAGTGCTCAAGCAGGGCCACCGCCTCCAGTGGGGGCTTCATCTCCTGCAACGTCAGCATCCAGCGTGGAGGGAGAGGAGCTCCCAGTAGCAGGGGTTTTAATTTCTGTTTCCCAAATTTCACGGAGTTCAGTTCCTTCCTCTCCGCGGGCCCTGGTGTGGGTGATGGGAGCATTAGCTCAGCGGGCAGCTAGGAGGAGGGGGCAGCAAAAGGCCCCCTCCCGGTTCGGGAGGTCTTCTCAATCCTTACCCGGGCCTTCTTCTGGGGTTGGTATCTCACCTGTTTCTTTTCCTCAGCCTCTCCCAGGTATTTTGCTGCAGGACCCTGCGCCTGAGTCCTTTGCGGAGGTCAGCCTACCAGTGCCAGCGAGAACGTCTTCAGGCGGAAAGTGTTGACACAAGAGACGTTCCTGAAAGCGGGCCAAAAGGAGCCTGGGAAACTCTTCTTCTTCAACGGCCTCGCCAAGGTACTTTGGTCCAAGGGGCGATTTGCCATGACGGGAGCACTTCTTGGTGGTGCAGCAGTAAAAAATGCTGGCATGCTTGCAAAGCTAAGCAGGCTCTGGTGCGGTTCAAATCGGATGGGAACCACTTGTTGCAATGCATGGGAGTTGGTCAATGTGACCCTCAGGATCCCTTCCAACTTGTCTGTTCCTTGATTCGTGACTCCTCTGGTAAATAGGTGCACATACCTTTCGCTGCTTGCTGTCTAGACAGGCACCCCCCCTTTTGGGGGGAAGGGGGCCAACGATAGCAACCCAGAACGCCCCCTGTCCAAGCAGGGCTGGGGCTGACAAGCAACGATCCTATACCTCTCGCCCATTCTCTCGTGAGATTATCTCAATCGATGCCTGGCTGGAAGGTTATACAGATTGGTCAGCTGTTTTGCACTTGTGGGAAGGGTCCCTCCCCAGATATTTGGATTCCCATGCCATTGGGGATTTGTCCCTAAGTGAGCCCCATGAGATTGCTGTCTGATCCATGATTTATTGGTCCTCACAGAAAAGGGCTCCTAAGCAGCGGGCTATCCGGTCGCCGCTTCCTAAGGCGAATCAGCGGTTTGCTGTTGGAGCTATTAAAAAGGAAGGCCCTTTCGAGGGGGAAAGGGAGGAGGGCAGTAGCCTGCCCCCCCTCGGAGTGGTGCCTAAAAAGGCACCAGGGGAATTTCGCCTGATTCACAATTTATCACACCCCAGGGGCACGTCAGTGGATGACGTGACCCGCCCCCGAGCTTTGTTCAGTGCACCATGCCTCATTGGACGATGCGGTCAGAATGATTAGGAAATTTGGCCCGGATGCTCTATTAGCAAGTGTGATTTTTCTGGCCAATGGCAGTGACACAGGCAACTGCCCAGTGCTCATGCAGGCTTTTACTACACTCACTGAGGAGCTGGGCATCCCTTTGGCATCGGACAAGACGGAGGGCCCGGCCACCCAGTTGGTTTATTTAGGCATTTTGCTGGACACTGTCGCGCAGACTTCAAGTCTGCCGTATAAAATAAATAAATAAATAAATAAATAAATAAATAATCACATTGAGGAAGGTTATCGAGGAGGTGCTTCCCCTCTCTAGGGCAACCTTGCGTCAGCTTCAATCGCTGTTGGGACACTTGAATTTCGCTTGTAGGGTGGGGGGCACCAGGAAGGCCCCTTTTGCTCCCGCCTGGCAAGACTCACTTCTGGCTTGCGGGCGCCTCACCACCGCACGCGTTTGCCCCAAGATGTGAAGGAGGACCTTCGGAACTGGTTGATATTCCTTCGGGAATTCAATGGGGTCTCACTGTGGCAGGACACTTGAACCTCCGCAATGCTTCCAGGTTCACTCTGACGCTGCAGGTTCCTTAGGTGGGGCTGTATTGGCAGGGTCGCTGGTGTGCCATGCCTTGGCCGGCGGCCTGGCAGGGGGAGGCGATTACACGGGACTTGACTTTTCTCGAGTTTTTTCCCATTGCAGTGGCCGAGGAATTCAGGGACCGTCGCGTATGCTTCTGGATTGACAATCAGGCGGTGGTGAGCGTGCTGGCTAAGCAGTCATCATGTTCCCCCAGGGTATCTTCCCTGCTCAGGGCTTTTGTGCTCCAATGCTTGCGTGCTAATATTGTTTTTTCCGCACGCTTTGTTCCGGGCCTCTCTTATGATATTGCCGATGCTCTATCCCGTTTTCAGATGGCCCGGTTCAGATCCTTAGCTCCGGAAGCGCAAGAGCATCCGGAGAGCTTTCCAGACCATCTGTGGAGCCTTGGAGGCACTTAGCCATGCAGGGAGTAGCCTCTTCTGTTGCCCCATCCACCTTTGCCTCATATAAGAAAGCTTGGTCTGACTTTGCTGGTTTTCATGGTCTGCCCGGGGCGGGCCGGTTTGCCTCGCCCCGACGGCAGACATGGTGCTAGAGTACTTGACGCACCTTTTTGCAATAGGCCGCGCTCCCAGGACCATTAGGATCCAGGCAGCGGCTATTTCATTTTTTGCCAAGCTTTTCTTTGAAAAGGACCCTTGTTCTACATTTTTCATTCGACAAGCACTGAAAGGTTGGGCTAGGATGGCCCAGACCCAGGCCAGGCGCCCTATCACTTTTGCTCCTTTATCAAAAATGTGGGCTATGCTTCGCGTGGTCTGCTGGTCACGCTTTGAGGCGCGCCTTTTCTCTGCCGCTTTTTCATTGGCCTTCTATGGGGCACTGCGGGTTGGTGAGGTGGTCCTTGTGGTTTCCCAGCCCGCTGGTTCCAGGGGTTTATTG
Organism: Darevskia mixta; assembly: GCA_034641385.1. Lineage (NCBI taxonomy): Eukaryota > Metazoa > Chordata > Lepidosauria > Squamata > Lacertidae > Darevskia > Darevskia mixta. The sequence continues at coordinate 2,110,998 of JAWWNH010000137.1, read as the reverse complement.
TGGAAGGATGTAGATCTCTCGCTTTCAGAGGTAGTCATCACCGTTCGTAATTCCAAGACCGACCAGCTGGGCCGGGGGGTTGTGATGCGGCTGCCCGCCACAGGGAGGCCGGGCCCTTGCCCGGTGAGGGACATTGCTCGGTATCTCGCCCTGCGCCCCGCTGGGAATGGCCCCTTTCTGGTCCATGAGGATGGCTTGCCATTGACCAGGCAGCAGGTTGCCAAAGTTATGCGCAAGGCCATTTCCGCATGCGGACGCTCACCAGCTGGTTATGCCCCGCATCCATTCAGAATTGGGGCCGTAACGTTGGCTGCACGATGGGGGCTGTCCACGGACAGAATTAAAGAACTGGGGCGGTGGAGGTCTGATGCTGTGGCCGCAAGGCGGATGGTTATGCCCCTCATTCTTTTAGGATCGGCGCGGCTACGTCAGCTGCACATTGGGGCCTGTCCACAGACAGGATCAAGGAATTGGGATGGTGGAAGTCCAACGCATACAAAGGTTATGTGCGTCGTTGATGTGGTAATAATTGTTTGTTTTCTGTTACCCGTAGGTCCTGCACCCGTGCGAGTTTGGATTGTTGGGCACAGCATTGTTCATTGGGCTGGCGCCAGAGCTCGGGAGGCAGGGCTGACGCCCAACCTTGGACTTCCATCACATGTGGCTGTTTATTGGTTGGGAAAAAGGGGCATGTTGTGGGAGGAGTTGATTCCTTTTTTACGCCATCGTGTGGCTGGGGAGGGTCCACCCGATGCTATGGTTTTGCAGTTGGGTGAAAATGACTTGCCAGCTACAGAGTGTCGGGTGCTACGCCTCAGGATTCAGCAGGACTTGCGGGAGGTGGCTTGTTTATTCCCACAGGCTAAGTTGTTTTGGTCTCATCTGCTGCAGCGCCGCTCCTGGAGAGGAGCACGTTCCGGTGTTGCCGTGGATAAGGCGCGCAGACGCATCAATGGTGCAGCATTGAGGGTTATGTTGGAGGTGGGAGGGTCTGCGATCTCTCACCCCGCTATTTCTTTCAGAGATGATTCGCTGTTTCGCCCGGATGGTGTGCATCTTTCCCCCTTGGGCAATGATTTGTGGCTGGGGGCTGTTGGGGGGGCCCTGAAGGGTTGGCTAGGTTTGTGAGTGGTTTTGGCGGTGAGCCGGTGGCTCATGTGGCGGTTAGGCATTGGTTCAGTGGTTGGTGCCATCCAAGAAGGATGATGGTGATGGGAATTCCGTTAAAGGAAGCCCGGGGGCTCAACATGCTTGTCCGAACCTGGGGTTGCAGGGCCTACGCAAGAGCCCCTGGAACCCCTGGGGAGGGGGAGGCTCAGATTTACCAGTCCCACTACTCTCCCCAGCTAATGGTTTCCCCAATCGCTGACCAGTGGTCAGCTCTGTCAAGAGGACAGATAGTCTTGCTGACAAGGAGTCAGCCCTGTCTAGTGGACAGTGCGAACCAATGCCTACGCAACCACTCACGTGATTTGTAATTCAATAAAGTTGTGGCCAAAATGATGCCAAAAACCTAAACCAAAATTGATGCTTCAGCAGTGAGTTATTGGTGGGGAATGGCTGGGTGACCTACACACGCAAGAGGGTGGTTCTCAAAGAGAGAGCCTGGTTTGCGGGGTGGGCAACGAAGCCATTCCTCTTGGTTTAGGGGCAGGGCTTGTGGCCACAACTATTATTGACCGGTTGGGGCTGGCCGGAGAATTTGCATGAGAGGTGATTGACAGGCCAGCGTGCTTTATATGGATCAGCACGTGCTCCTACGAGGCACTCTTGTCTGGAGCTTCGGATCTCCCACCCCCCCTCCCTGGTATAGGATGGTGCTTTGACCTTGCTGTGCCGGTAAGGGGTCGTCTCCGCTTGAGGGGCCTAGTAGGAATTTTTCCAATTGGCTGATTGGCTTGGGCCTCTTGGTTTTTGCCTACTATACAGCAATTAGTCACAACTTGTACGGTTGGCGGTTAGGCATTGGTTCAGTGGTTGGTGCCATCCAAGAAGGATGATGGTGATGGGAATTCCGTTAAAGGAAGCCCGGGGGCTCAACATGCTTGTCCGAACCTGGGGTTGCAGGGCCTACGCAAGAGCCCCTGGAACCCCTGGGGAGGGGGAGGCTCAGATTTACCAGTCCCACTACTCTCCCCAGCTAATGGTTTCCCCAATCGCTGACCAGTGGTCAGCTCTGTCAAGAGGACAGATAGTCTTGCTGACAAGGAGTCAGCCCTGTCTAGTGGACAGTGCGAACCAATGCCTACGCAACCACTCACGTGATTTGTAATTCAATAAAGTTGTGGCCAAAATGATGCCAAAAACCTAAACCAAAATTGATGCTTCAGCAGTGAGTTATTGGTGGGGAATGGCTGGGTGACCTACACACGCAATAAAAAACTTCTCAAACTCACAATGCCCTAGAGATTGTGTACTTGGTAAACAAGATTGTGTACTTGGTAAATATTTCATTGTAAGCTGCTGATCTGTGCAAATGAAAGAGTTAAGAGACATTTCCTGAACAGAAAAACGGGCTTGTTTTCATAATCCCACAGGATGACCCCTGATGGCAAGTAAGCACTTTTTAGCTAGCAAAGAGGAAACAGCACTTGTCTGCCATCTCCAGAATAGCGAAAATATGTGAATGTAAGCTTAGCAAATAAGCCCTAGGGATGGGGTGGGATAGCAATCTAAACATAATAATAAATAATGATGGGAGGGTTACATTTTAGCAGATACATTAATCTTGTTCCCAAAATAGCTGTAGTCTCTTTAAAAAAACACACACACATAGAGAATTAGGACAGAATATGTCAGCCAGGGGTCTAAGGACCACTGGGATGCTGCACCTCAAAGTGAGTATCACAGCAAAGAGGTGACCAACCTAGTCCTATCCATCAGCCACAGAAGGAGCAGTTGCAAGGATTTTGCTTCCTTTCTAGAGAAAACACAAGAATTTTCTAACCACTATCCTTCCTCCTAATCACTTTTTCTTTTGTGTTATGTGCATTAGATTGTAAGCCTAAAGGCAGGGACAGTCTTATTATTGGCATGTGTATGCCACTCTGCGAATCTTTTTTGCAGCTTAAGAATAAGGTAAGAATTCTTTAAATAAATAAATGCATTCCACAAGTCAACATTAATTACAGAAAATGCTACCGGTATTTTTCCATCTGCAAAGTTTGGCAAAGATGTAAAATGAAGTTAAACCAACCTTAAAATGCAGAAAAATGCAATATACAAACTTCCATTTGCTGTCAGAAAGGATGTTGATTGCAGGATCTCAGGGAGCAGTTTGTGCAAATAATAATCTAGTTTTCGTTTCCGGAGAATTGCAGCAATCTGAAAGAGATAAGCCAATTCAAGTTTACTTATGTATTACATTTTTTATTTGACTGTTCTGCCAATGAGTTTACATTGGCATACATGGAAATCATACTCTAAGAATGAGATTTGCATTAAACCCCTAACCAATTCATGGATTTTGGCTAACAAAATGAGTATTTTTGTAGAACTTCTTGCAGCTGTTAAACTACTTCTTCCAGACCAGAATGTATCAGGCATTCCAAAACTGTGATCATAGGGGGAACTTATTAGCCAGTCACAAGTTTAAAAGTTTAGCAACTGCATAGAACATACTTACTGGACAAAGTACTTTGTGCTCCAGTTTGAAGAATCATATTTAAATTCCCACTGATAAGTTTATACTAGCTTCAATTGCCTTTGCAAGGCACTTACAATATAATGTATTAGAGCCATAGAATCATAGAATTGTAGAGTTGGATTAAAGGGAACAAACTTTTCAGCCTTTAGATCTTGTAATCCTATGCACACTTACTTGGAAGCAATCCTTACCAATGTCAATAGGACTTACCGGTACTTCTGAGAAAGCAAGCGTGGGTATTTACTGTGAAAGTACTTTCACTAGTGGGGTAAAGGAGGTATCTATCCACTAATGGGTTAACCTCTCCCTCCAGTTTTTAATGACTATCCCAGTCCTGCTGGCCCCTTCCCAGTTTTCATCCACAGCCAAGCCGCCAGTAGACAGATATCAAGGAGGTGAGACTTCAACAAAAAGCCAGCAATTCAGAGTCTGCCAGAATCACACATACATAACTCAAAAAGATCCAACAGTGAAGGAAATATGCTCCTCAATGAATATACATATGAAGGTATAACACTGGCAAGCAGGGGGAGCTCTGGATGCCTCATTCACTCTATCCCAGAAAGAATGCACTTTCACCCAAATTATCTTTGACATTCAGCCACTAATGGGATGTACCTTAGCTTAGTTCCTATAGAGACTGACTAGTTCCTATAGAGCAGGAATATACTGTCAGTGTTGAAATCTAAGAGAGGCGAGCATTTGCTGGAATGCTTTCCTACTGAAGGTCACCTCTACAGAAGCAAATAATCCCAGTTTGTAGTGTCTAGTGAAAGGAGACTTCCATGTAGATGCCCTTCAGATCTCAGCAGGTGGGGAGTTAATGGAGAATCCTGCACACACAACTGAAGATCTAATGGGGTATGCTGTGATGTGGGGAGGCTTAGAGAGATGGTGTGTGTTATAGGCTTGATGGATGCATAGTCTGAGTCAGGAAGCGGTGGTGCAAAAGGACTTTGTAACCTAGAGATCTAGGGTGAAAGAACACAGAGAGGAAGCATGTCTGACAGAGCTCTTCCAGCACAGTCTCCACACATTTGAGTCTGGGCCTTCTTGAAAGAATGGGAAGGCTGGGGAAGAAAGGAAGTAGACTCAGCTTCTGTGATCCATGGAAGATACGAGACCACCTTCAATCTGTATGTCACATCAAGGCGCAGGATAACTCTCTACATATGATATCCACAAATAGGGCACCCAGTTCAGAGACTGAGCAATTGTGATGCCCATTTAGATGACCCTGTGGACATATACCGGTATTATGCTTCCTTGAAGAGCAGTTATGTAAGGACCTTGAGAACACAGGCTCTAGAAGGGTAATCAGTGGGTGATTGGCAGGCTGAGGCTACTGTCACAGATTCGGGTCAACCCCAAAGGATTTGTGCCTTCCCCTAGTGAGCATCAACAATCAGGCCAAAGTCTGCCTAGAGAGCCTGCCTACAGAGTGTATACAGCACCATGATGAGGCCTTGTTGTAGGAAGTCTAGAATTAGTTGCTGAAGGAATCATAGAACCAGAGCTGGAAAGGAGGTTCTATGGGAGGCAAATATGCTAATCACTTAATTTCTTTAATCAGAAACATCATACACTATCATTCAAAATTTGACTAATTGTGCCTGCACTTGACACATCTTAAATTTCAGAAAAATTAAACATGTGGCCAGCTGGAGTTGAAAAAGAGGCTAAAAAAAAAACCAAAACCTGAAGCTAGGCCTGCTCCTTGATACAATTTTCCTTTTGGAAATTAATTTTGAAAAGGAGGTCTAACATGAAACTGAAATGTTGCTCTGGCATATAAGCATGTCTGGGCACTGTAGGAATCTTTTATACTGCTAACACAATTTTAGCATGCACACACACAAATCTCTCTCTAAAAACTATTGTTACAAAAAAAATCTCCATCGTCTCCCATGCATTCCTTCAGTGATATCTGAAATTACCGTATGTTTCTCAAATGATGGGGGGGGGGAACAGCAGCACTTGGGAAGAAACCCCAGTTTTATCAAAGAAACCTAGCTTCAACCTATTAATATACAATATTAATTCTTCATAATGCAACTTACTTTTAAGAAAACATCTTGGTTCATTCATGAAAGATGCCACCTACATGCACAGCCACAGAAGAGACACTCCTTTGTGGTGTGATCCTAAATAGTGTACAGCGCTTCCTTAACAGTGAAGCAGTACTTGTAAGTCTCTTCCAACCAACCAGCATCCTCCTTCCTGCCTACAAGCTGAGAGAGACTCACAAGCAATCTCACCCCACATTGCTCTGTCTTTCTCCTTCTCCTGCCATCCCATGACAAACCTCTTCTGTTTGATCCTCCTTCTGCTACCCTAACCAAAGGTCCCTATTTCTATTTACTATTTTCAATAAATTATCCTTTTTCTCTAAATCCCATACATTTTTTCTCTCTCCACCCCCATCTCCACTACTCAACCTCTCTTCTCACACCCACAAATCTCTCCACTCCATGCTACCCCTTCTTCCCACCCCTACCCTGCCCCAGTAATTCACAGAGTGAAAAAGTATCAGAGGCACAGTGAGCTTCCCAATGTGGCTGGGTTCAGCAGAAAGACCATGTGCCTCCAACTCTAGGGAGATAAGGGATTATACTCCCAATTCTCACTTCCACGTTTATGTACCTGTCAGGCGTTAAAGGTTCCCACAAAAAGTAGAAAAGGAACAGAAACAATAGGTATTGTGAACTCCTCCAGAAGAACAGTCAGGCAAAGGAATCAATTTGTGGGCCTGGTGTTGAATTGGCTTGCTCTAGCTCATGGACCTCCAACTCCCATTAGACTGCGATCTACTCACAGTATTAAAACACTGGCAGTGATCTACCCATTGTTGTTGCATGAACCAAAGTTGTTGAGCTTTTTTAAGGAAGCCACAGTTGTCATCGTCATCCCTCCTTTTGGGGGGGGGGGAGAAATCACTGAGGTGCCAAAGATCTACCAGGATCTACCAGGAATACCCTGCAATCTACCAGTAGATCACGATCTACCTGTTGGACATGCCTGAGCTCATAATAGTCTTTTAAAAAACACAGCTAAGAACACTTTTGAGACATGCTGATTTTCTTCAGATTACACTTCACAATCCAACAGAGTTAAATGTGTTTATGGGCACAATTCAATGCATGTTTACTCAGAAGTAAATCCCACCAAGTTCAAAGGGATTAACTGCTAACTGCACCAAACTCTTTGCTATTTCATAACGGAACAGCCTTTCGCAAACTAATTAAATGTTTACAAGACACCAAAAGTGTTAGCAAATCCAGCTTGCACATACAGAAATCTAAACATGGACTACCGGTAGTTACAAGAGCCAAATACATTCGGAAATGAATTAACTATTATCCTTCAAAAGCAAAAACAACAACACAATCTAATCTAATGGCCAGTTTCAACTAGTACTGACCAGCAGTGGCTCAGTTCTCAACAGAAGTCTTTCCCAGTCCTGAAGAAGAAGAAGAGGAGGAGTTTGGATTTGATATCCCGCTTTATCACTACCCTAGGGAGTCTCAAAGCGGCTAACATTCTCCCTTCCCTTCCTCCCCCACAACAAACTTCAGACTTCAGAGAAGTGTGACTAGCCCAAGGGCACCCAGCAGCTGCATGTGGAGGAGTGGAGACGCGAACCCGGTTCACCAGATTACAAGTCTACCGCTCTTAACCACTACACCACACTGGCTCTCACCTGACACCTTACAGTACATCCTTTTACCCAAAGATGTCAAGGATTGAACTTGAGATCCTCTGTCTGCAAAGCCAGATCCTTTCCTCCATCTTTCAACCTTCACGTTTGCCAACTACTATTTGGAGCATCCATCATGACCAAGGGTCAAAAAGCAATGCAGGCAATGACTCGTAATCTGGGGAACCGGGTTCGCATCTCCACTCCTCCACATGCAGCTGCTGGGTGACCTTGGGCTAGTCACACTTCTCTGAAGTCTCTCAGCCCCACTCATCTCACAGAGTGTTTGTTGTGGGGGAGGAAGGGAAAGGAGAATGTTAGCCGCTTTGAGACTCCTTCGGGTAGTGATAAAGCGGGATATCAAATCCAAACTCTTATTCTTCTTCTTCAGTGGTAGAGCATATGATGTTTTGCATGAAAAATATCCAAGATGCAGTCCCTTGCACCTTCAGTTAAAAAGATTAGGTAGCAGGTTGGGGAAGACCTCTGCCTGAAATCCTGGAGAACCATTGCCAGTCAGACTAAATATTGGGCTGGGCTGATAGTTTGATCTGAAAGAAAGCATCCTTCTGCATTCCCCAACTTCCTAAACTCAAAATCTTAAGCAGGATCACACATCAACTCTAGCAGTAATGACAACAAGTTTCATCTGCTGGAAAGCTCCCCCCATCTGAACCCCTGGGGAGCAGCAGCCGGTCAGCATGGACAATGCTAAACTAGATGGACCAAGGGTCTGACTTGATATGGGTCAGCTTCCAACACATTTGGGCCACAGCTTAGTAGCCAAACAACTGCACTGCATGCAGAAGATTCCAGTTTCAATCCCCAGCATTTCCACGTAGACCTGGGAATGTCCCTCCACCAGAACTGTAGAGTTAGAAAGGATCCTGAGGGTCATCTAGCCCAACAACCTGCAATGCAGGAATCTCAACTAAAGCATCCATGACAGGCGGCCATCCAACCTCTGCTTAGAAACCTTCAAGGAAGGAGCATCCACCACCTCTGGTCCATCCCACTGTCAAACAGCTCTTACAGTCAGAAAGCTGGATGGACTAGTCTGATTCATCAAATGTTTGACTCCCAGTGGTATCCTTTTCCCTCCCCCTCCGCCCCTTTCTGGCCTTCAAATGACACCCTACCCAGCAATTGCCACACACACGCATCCCTCTTCAAAAACCCATTTTAATACCTCCCCACCCTAAATGCCACCTACCTACCCTTCTTCCTTCTTCTCCCCCCACCACCCCACAATCACCACCAGAATCACAGAATCACAGAATCACAGAATCATAGAGTTGGAAGAGACCACAAGGGCCATCCAGTCCAACCCCCTGCCAAGCAGGAAACACCATCAAAGCATTCCTGACAGGTGGCTGTCAAGCCTCTGCTTAAAGACCTCCAAAGAAGGAGACTCCACCACACTCCTTGGCAGCAAATTCCACTGTCGAACAGCTCTTACTGTCAGGAAGTTCTTCCTAATGTTTAGGTGGAATCTTCTTTCTTGTAGTTTGAATCCATTGCTCCGTGTCCGCTTCTCTGGAGCAGCAGAAAACAACCTTTCTCCCTCCTCTATATGACATCCTTTTATATATTTGAACATGGCTATCATATCACCCCTTAACCTTCTCTTCTCCAGGCTAAACATACCCAGCTCCCTAAGCCGTTCCTCATAAGGCATCGTTTCCAGGCCTTTGACCATTTTGGTTGCCCTCCTCTGGACACGTTCCAGCTTGTCAATATCCTTCTTGAACTGTGGTGCCCAGAACTGGACACAGTATTCCAGGTGGGGTCTGACCAGAGCGGAATACAGTGGTACTATTACTTCCCTTGATCTAGATGCTATACTCCTATTGATGCAGCCCAGAATTGCATTGGCTTTTTTAGCTGCTGCATCACACTGTTGACTCATGTCAAGTTTGTGGTCTACCAAGACTCCTAGATCCTTTTCACTTGTACTGCTCTCAAGCCAGGTATCACCCATCCTGTATTTGTGCCTTTCATTTTTTTTGCCCAAGTGTAGTACTTTACATTTCTCCCTGTTAAAATTCATCCTGTTTGCCTTGGCCCAGTTCTCTAATCTGTTAAGGTCATTTTGAAGTGTGATCCTGTCCTCTGGGGTATTAGCCACCCCTCCCAATTTGGTGTCATCTGCAAACTTGATCAGGATGCCCTCAAGCCCATCATCCAAGTCATTGATAAAGATGTTGAATAAGACTGGGCCCAAGACAGAACCCTGTGGCACCCACTAGTCACTTCTCTCCAGGATGAAGAGGAGCCATTGATGAGCACCCTTTGGGTTCGGTCAGTCAGCCAGTTACAAATCCACTGAATGGTAGCATTGTCTAGCCCGCATTTTACCAGCTTCTTTACAAGAATATCATGGGGCACCTTGTCAAAGGCCTTGCTGAAATCAAGATAGGCTACATCCACAGTGTTCCCTTCGTCTACCAGGCTTGTAATTCTGTCAAAAAATGAGATCAGATTAGTCTGACATGACTTATTTTTCAGAAACCCATGCTGACTTTTAGTGATCACAGCGTTCCTTTCTAGGTGCTCACAGACCGTTTGCTTAATGATCTGCTCTAGAATCTTTCCTGGTATTGATGTCAGGCTGACTGGGCGGTAATTGTTTGGGTCCTCTCTTTTCCCCTTTTTGAAGATAGGGACAACATTTGCCCTCCTCCAGTCTGCTGGGACTTCACCTGTTTTCCAGGAATTCTCAAAGATTACTGCCAGTGGTTCTGAAATCACCTCTGCCAGTTCTTTTAATACTCTGGGATGTAGTTCATCTGGCCCTGGAGACTTGAATACATCTAAACTAGCCAAGTGTTCTTGTACTACCTCCTTACTTATTCTGGGCTGTGTTTCCCCTGCTGAATCATCTGCTCCATATTCTTCAGGTCGGGCATTGTTTTCTTTTTTGGAGAAGACTGAGGCAAAGAAGGTATTGAGGAGTTCTGCCCTTTCTGCGTCCCCTGTTCGCATTTCACCATCTTCTCCTCTAAGTGACCCCACTGTTTCCTTGTTCTTCCTTTTGCTACGGACATACCCATAAAAACTCTTTTTATTGCTTTTAACCTCTCTAGCAAGCCTGAGTTCATTCTGTGCAGTCTGACAAGGGACCATTTTAATACCCTGCCTATAGACCTATATATCTTTCCTGCTTCTCACCGCAACATCACCACCAGTCTTTCATCCCCATCCCTCTCCAATGGACCATTTGAATACCCTCCCTATATATCTATACATACCTACTTCCTGCTTCTTCTTCCCCCTTCCCACCATTGCCGCCTACCTGTCCTCCATCCCCATTCCCTCTCCAAGGGGTCATTTGAACACCCTCTCCCTATACACCTATGCCTATCATTTCCCCCTTCACCACCCCACCATTGCCACCAGCTTGCCATACCCCACTCCTCTTCAGGAACCCACTCTAACGCTTCCCACACCCCAAATGGCACCGTCCCACCCCCATACCATACCAGGGGTGCTAAGTTGAATACAATATTTGGGGTGGGGGTGGGGAGAGAAGAACAAGCAAGCCCTGCCCCACATAATCGATGCCAAGACGTAGGGGGCACACCCACACACCATTTGAATGGCAATGCCCATCCACTTGGGGGGGGCATCAAATATTTTATTTGGCTCCCTTCATTTCCCCACCCCGGGGGGGTGGCAGGAGAAGAGGGGGGGTGGGCCCTTCGTCCCCCTTCCTCACCAGGTACAAAGTCCCGTAGATGCGGAGGGATTCGAGCAGCGCCCCCTGGGTGATGTCCGTGAAGGCCCGTCCGCAGTGGGGGTGCCAGGTGTGCCCGATCTCGTAGCAGCTGTGAGGGATGGACTTGCTCAGCGCCGCCATCTTGGCCCGCAGCCGTTCTCGCTCTCTCGCGGAGGGGGGCGCGCGGGGGAGGGGGAGGCCCCAAGCGCGTCACGGCCAATGCAGGAGAAAGGTCGCGCGGGGCGGCCCAAACCGCCGAGGTTACTCGCGGTCAACCGCCTCTCGCGCGCTCTGTGTATATGGGCCGAGCGGAGGGGCGGTTTGCCGGCTCGGCTCGCGTGAGCCGCGGCAGCCAATCCGGAGGCGGCTTCTCACCACCGGGGCCGCGGATTGGGCGGAGTTGGCGCGAGCTTGAGAAGCACGAGCTCCTTCTCTCTCTCTCTCTTCCACCCCCGCCCCCCGCCGCACACTTGCTTCTCTCTCTGTCATTTGGGCCACGCGGGCTGCACTCAAGGGCTGCAAGGATGCACGTAGATGTTTTTGCAAAGAGGAGCAGCTGAAGGAGCAAAGGTGGTCTGTGTGTCTTTAAATGCAGGCCCACGGAAATTATTTTTTTAAAAGGAGCATGTGGGTATATATGCCTAGTACGTAATGCAAGCCCGTGCAAAAATAAAGGAATATATGTCCCCTTGGACTGGACTCCTCAAGGGGTCCTTTAGTTTACCTTTACCTAACAGTACAGTACTTAATGCAAGCCCACGCAAAGAGGGGAAAAACGTACCTTGAGGCTTGCATTGGTGGAAACAGGCAAGCAGAAGGCTGCGAGGAAATCTTGCGGGTTGCATAAGCAAGCACTTGGCTTCAGCTCTCTTTTGGCTTGAACGCGATGTCTGTGTCCTTCACCCCCGCTTCGGGTAGAAAGGTTAACAGTCATCCACTGTGCTTAACCTTTCCCCGTTAAAGGAAGTACAGGAACCGCGTAAGCCTCCCCTGGATGGCAGGTACACGTTGCTTGGCAGATTTGTGCCTGTCTTGAACTTCGGTCCATTCGTAGGTTTGTGCCCTGGAGCATTGCACGGAAATGCTGCTTGGATTTCATCACTGTTAACCTCTCCCTTCCCACGCTCTTATCCATATGCATGTGTGTGCGCGCACGCCGGTTGTAGCTGGCAACTTGGGAGGGCTGCAATTTTTAACCTTGCTGTTCTCATCGCAACAGCAGTTATTTAGGAAAGTGTGCTATTAGGCATGTGCAGAGTACCACTGTCTCCTTTCTACAGGAAATCAATTATTCTCTGCTTATCTATGGACAGGAAAAAGAGTTTCCCTGTAAGACAGCGCAAGTATGATTTTCAGACAAAATTGACCTTATTTAGAAATTAAGCCATACCACATGACGTAAGTTTTTGAAATCATGTATTGTTGACACCTGCACATCTGTTGCCAATAAACTAAGCTCACTAAAAAAAACTTTTAAAATGTAGGGGAAACTTGCATGTGGTTTTCCTTCCCAAAAAATCAATTTAAACACTCATTATCACTTATATTCTCTAAAGTAAAGGAACAAAGTATTTGGGCCAATAGACAAAAAATGGTTGTTTCATTTGGAGCAGCACACAGCAGAGCACAGCAGAACATATTTGCAATGCCTGGACAGTCTTGAAAACGGGAAGCAACAGTTTCTGCCCATGTGCAGAGTACATCATACCAGACTATTCATAATCATCCTCTCTTGTGTCTGAGATTTGGGAGAATATCTTCCAGGTTTGGGGGAGGATGTGGACATCATTTCCCTCCATTCAAGACATATCCCCTGCTTGGGGAGGGGGCTTGTTTGATGCAGATCCACACATCTTTTCTGGGTGTTCTCAATAAATATCTACAACACAGAATGGTTGAATCTCTCAGTATCAATGGAACAGGGTTCCCCAGTGCAAGAGCAACAAGTCTAAAGCCCCTTTCCCCGTTAGCTGCACTCCCAACACAAAAACACCAAGATATGTGGCACTCACACTACCACCTGCCAACAAACCATCTTCAGATTTATTTGTATTCCGCCATCCCATAAACATTACGCTCCGAACATGTTGACACTGGGAGTGGGAAGAGCAATGCCTTGCAAAACCAACCGTTGTAATAATCCTCCCTTTGGGGTTATTCTTAATGAAGAGCAGGTTGCAAATATAAATAAGTAAGAGTCTTCCGGTCCCTGAAATAACAAATTGATTTTGGCATAAGCTTTTGCAGCTCACTTCATCTCATCAGTTGCATGAAGTGCAATCCTGAGTTTGCAGGAATGTGTATACACATGGTTTGGGTGGGGTGAGGGAATTGTTAAAAGGGAATTGTTAAAAGCTGATATGGCATGTGGTCTGTTGTTTGTTTGTTTGGTTTGTTGCAAGGTGTTTTGTCCTTCGCTGAAAAGGAGAGCATTTGGGGAAGTCCTTGAGAAATGCAGATACCTGCTGAACCAGGTCAAAGTCCCATTTGGTTCATCATGCTGTTCTCAAAACGGCCAGCGGCATGCCTGCGGGAACCCTCTGGCTGCAGCTCATGAACACAACAACACTCTGCGCACCTGCAATTCCCAGCAAATGGGAATTTAATTGGCACAGGGTGTGGTTGCCAGGTGGAACTCACAATGGAAGATTAAGAACATGAGAACCTGCTGGGTCACACCAGTCAAGCATCTTGTCCAACCCAGAGGCCAACCCAACGCCAGTGAGAAGCCCCAAAACAGGACCTGAGTGCAACATCCTCTCTTCACTGGTTGAACTGTCGGTGTTGCTGACATTATTACATTGGCCCTGAGGAGATTGGGGTGGAGTGTAACCTCCTGCTTGCAACTGGCAAATGCCTGCAGCTTACACCAGAGGATTTCCTTGGTGATTGCAATGATGTTGCCGTTGCACAGAGCAAGGGTGACTTATGCACCTAACCTTGGGGGCATGTACAGAGTTCTGGCTGAACTGAGCTTCTCGGGTGGAGCATTCTGGGCTTCTGCCTTCAGGGACAAAGATGGATCATGGAGCATCCCCAGCCTGGGCACTACTTACCAGGGGAGGGAGAGGGGACACAACCACAAATCCAGCCCATTACTGTGTGCCTTGATTCCTGTATTGCAAGGGGTTGGACTAGATGACCCTTGGGATACCTTCGAACTCTATGATTCTGTGTTGGTCCCACCACCTTCACAGGCACATTTGGTGATGGCACAAGACAGGGCCTTCTTAGTGGCTGCTCCCAAATTGTGGAACTCCCTTCCACAGGGGGCTAGGCTGGCCCCCACTCTGCTTTCCTTTCATGGCAAGTAAAGACCTTTTCATTCCATCCAGGCTTTGGCTATTAAATGGCTGTTGCGGCAAATTACAGGAATATGCGGAAATGGCGCAATTGACCAGCAGACAGAGAGGCAATACAATACAATCAGTTATTCAAAAATGGGATATGTATAAGAGTTACTTACAGAAATATAATAGTGGTATAATATCTATGGCAGCATTTGAATGACCCTTATTTAAAGTAATTGTTAAGAAATAAGGTAATGAGTACAAACTGTTGTAAGGAGGTATTAGAAAATACAGAAAGAGTAAGGTAATAATGTTAAGTACATTCAACACTAGAAAGAAAGTTTACATCGGGAAATGATAGGAAGTCTATTTTATGTTAGTAAAAAGATAGGAAAAAAGAGATTGTATAAATTTAAACTTGTTTTAATTTTTCTGAATCCAAAGAAGAGTATTAGTACATGGTTGTGTTCATTTTTTTCAAATTAAGAGTGTGTATATTATGTACATTAGGTACATTATTTATTAATTTCAATAAAGTTATGTTTTAAAAAAAATTAAATGGCTGTTGTGGCAGGGTCTTCTGAGGCTGACTGTTGCGTTTCTGTGCTTTTAAATGGTTTTAAGCGTTTCCCGTGATGTCTTTTTAATAGGGCTACTTAATTTGTTTAGAAGATCAAACCTATCCATTCTTAAAGAAATCAGCCCTGAGTGCTCACTAGAAGGACAGATCCTGAAGTTGAGGCTCCAGTACTTTGGCCACCTCATGAAAACAGAAGACTCCCTAGAAAAGACCCTGATGTTGGGAAAGATTGAGGGCACAAGGAGAAGGGGACGGCAGAGGATGAGATGGTTGGACAGTGTTCTTGAAGCTACTAACATGAGTTTGGCCAAACTGCAAGAGGCAGTGAAGGATAGGCGTGCCTGGCATGCTCTGGTCCATGGGGTCACGAAGAGTCGGACACGACTGAACGACTGAACAACAACAATTTGTTTCAGATATTTATATTTATGGTGTGCCTTTAGTTGCATCTGTTTCAATTTATTCCATGAGCCACTTTGGATTCTGCAGTGGAAGAAAGGTGGCATATAAAATAAAATAAACACATTGCCTCCCACTGCAGTCAGCCAGCCCCAGTCCCAGATTGGGAGCCCTGCCTTTGCAGTTTGCATTCATTGGAGGAGTGGGGGAAGAATCCCCATTCAGATGGCATTCAAACGGAGGCAGTCTACACAATTCAAGTGATGTATATGCTTGTGTGGACCAGCTGCACGTGTGGATCAGGTCACTGAGCGGAGAAGTCCTACCCGGCCCATATCCTTGACATACGTGCAGCAGCACCTGCCTTCAGGGAGCTCTTAAGTGCAAAACTCCAGCTTCTGCTCCGAATTTGCTCGGAATTTATAGCATTAAGCACCGAAGACCTTTCACATTATTGGAAGGCAGTCTTTATGTCATGTGACTCTATAAGTTGTTTGTTCTTTACTCTCCCCTTTTAAAAGCAGAATATGATCTCAAAATACCCTTGTGTCTACTGATATTTCAAGGTAAGGGAATTAACTGGAGCCGTTCCCATTTTCCAGATGTCATTTTTCCAAAATAAATAGGGGGTGAATTGTTATTCACAGCAATATCCTGCAGTTTTGTAGAAAAACTTGGACTTTCTCCAACGATAAATGTGTATCCTTTCTTAAAAAGATATTGTGAGTCCCTACTCTCTCTCTCTCTCTCTCAGTTAATCATAACTATTTCCACTTTTGGAAAAGAAAAAAAGAGAAACCTCATAAAACAAGCCAAAGGACTAAATCATTTACTTGGTTCTTTATCTGCTCCACCACATCCCGTTCCCACGTAGCAGAAGACACGTCGTGAGCATATAAGTACAGGAAATCTTATCTGGAGGCAAGGGAGCTTTTCTGTGCACAGACAGGCAATTGATCTGTGGAACTCATTGCTGTGAGATTTTGCAAAAACCCAGCTTTTGGGGTCAGGGAAGAGGAGGGCATGTAGGCCACATTAAACAACATAGCAAACATATATATTGCTCCTTTTCTATCCCATGCCTCAACAAATCTCTTGGTGTGTGGAGGACCCCAGTCTGTGGTATTAATTACACCATACCTAAGCTCTAGGATGGGACGCGGGTGGCACTGTGGGTTAAACCACAGAGCTTAGGGCTTGCCGATCAGAAGGTTGGCAGTTCGAATCCTCGCAACAGGGTGAGCTCCCGTTGCTTGGTCCCTGCTCCTGCCAACCTAGCAGTTCAAAAGCACGTCAAAGTGCAAGTAGATAAATAGGTACCGCTGCAGCAGGAAGGTAAACGGCGTTTCCGTGCGCTGCTTTGGTTCGCCAGAAGCGGCTTAGTCATGCTGGCCACATGACCCGGAAGCTGTACACCGGCTCCCTTGGCCTATATAGTGAGATGAGCGCCGGAACCCCGGAGTCGGTCACGACTGGATCTAATGGTCAGGGGTCCCTTTACCTTTTTTAAAGCTCTAGGATTGGATAATGCTAGCCCCAGTTAGCTGCATATTCTTCCAGGTGAGGCCAGTTGTAAAAAAAACCAAAAAAAACAACAACCTCTAGATATTGGTAGAAAGTCAATGCAAGACCCCACCTCCTTGACATTCAAGTTTTCTACATGCAGTTTTTGTTTTGAATGTATAAACGTTTGACCAAGTGAGCTCCTGCTTGCATTCTGAAGTATTGCAGCCCAGACCTAGATTTCCCACCTCAATGAGAGCTCGGGCTCCACTTTGGCGAACACATTTTAAATCTTGAACAAAAGTCTTGTGTAGAAATCTCAGTCTCTCGGTGTTTGTATGTACAAGTTTCCCAGGCTTCCACACACAAGACACATGCCCCAGAGATCTGTTTATGGGGCCAAAGTAACTAAGGAGCAGTGGATCTGGCAGTAACTCCACCACACAAGACCCAAGTTACCACTTCCCATATTATTTTGGCTGCAGAAGCATCTCCCTGAAGAGTTAAAACATTCCTGTGAGAAATATTAAAAGCAAACATTAAAACTCACGTAGGCTCCTAACGTTTGCCATTCTTCTGGGCAGCCTTACAAGATGTTTTGATGCTCAGCTGATACAAATAAAGCTGTATTATTCCTTTTTTAAAAAAAATAAATAGTTTATTGGGAATTCTAACATGCATCAAAATAAATAGCGGCGGAAAATTGAAACGGATTGCTTTTCTGTTAAAACGTTTTGCAGAGCTCGAAACCTCGCTTTGAACGGCTCCATGAAAACGTCTTGGGTTGGTATGTGAAAGCCATGGGATTAAACCATATGGGTTCCTTCCAGACATTTGTCTGCACAAAGTTTGTGGGGAAGGTTATATGACATCTGCTGTTGGCTGAACATTCGTTCTGATTTGTTTGTGGAAAGGTTATGCATTGGCTCTGTCTGCACTGTACATGTAAAGCGGCGTCATACCACTTTAAACAGCCTTGGCTTCCTCCAGAGGATCCTGGGGGGTGTTAGAAGACCCCCCCCCATCCCTTAACTGTAGCTCTGTGAGGGGAATCGGGGTATCCTAACAAATCTCAGCACCTTAAATCAATGATAGTTTCCACTGCAGTCCATGTGCTGGTAACCACCAGGCTAGATTACTGTACTGGGCTCTATAAAGGGCTGCCCTTTTCTTGTTGCTGCAGAATCAGCTGGTGATTTTTAAGGACCACCTATGTGGATTTAGACGGGACGCGGGTGGCGCTGTGGGTTAAACCACAGAGCTTAGGGCTTGCCAATCAGAAGGTTGGCGGTTCGAATCCCTGCGACGGGGTGAGCTCCCGTTGCTCGGTCCCTGCTCCTGCCAATCTAGCAGTTCAAAAGCACGTCAAAGTGCAAATAGATAAATAGGTACCGTTGCAGCGGGAAGGTAAACGCCATTTCTGTGCGCTGCTCTGGTTCGTCAGAAGCGGGTTAGTCATGCTGGCCACATGACCTAGAAGCTGTACGCCGGCTTCCTTGGCCAATAATGCGAGATGAGCGCCACAACCCCAGAGTCGGTCGCGACTGGACCTAATGGTCAGGGGTCCCTTTACCTTTTTATGTGGATTTAACGGTTGGGACATTGCAGGGAGACTTTTAGAACACCCTTGCCCAAGTTTCTCCTCTGCCTCAGTGCAAGGCAGTCAACACAAGCTGTTGCAACAACACACACACCTTCAGAGGCAGTCCGCCATTTCCCATTTGTTTCCCCCATTCTAATAAACAAATGAAAATGAAAATAATCTCTTATTTACCAAAGGAAGATGGAGACTCACACTGTATTCACTGACTTTCTCAACAAATACTGTACAGTCGTACCTTGGTTCTCAAACAGAATGCGTTCCAAGAGTCGGTTCGACTCCCGGAACTGTTTGGAAACCAAGACGCAGCTTCCGATTGGCTTCAGGAGCGTCCTGCAGCCAATCGGAAGCTGCGCCATACATTCGGCTTCCAAAAATCGTTCAAAACCATAACACTCACTTCCGGGTTTTGATCGTTCGGAAGCATATTTGTTTGGGAGCCAAGGCGTTTGAGATCCAAGGCACGACTGTAGACCAGGCACATCCAACAGGTAGATCGTGATCACTGGTAGATCACTGGACGTCTGTGGTAGATCACTGGCTCCCCACAAAGCAGCTCAACATTTTTGCCCCCCCCCATTTTGCCCCCCTTTAGGGAAGGCCTTCCTCTTCCCTAAAGAAAGCTAAACAACTTCGACATGAACCCCCCAAAACAGGGATCTCCTTCCTAAAAAAAGCTCAACAACTTTGACCTGAAAAGGGGATAGATCACTGCCAGTCTTAAACTCTGTGAGTAGATCTCAGTCTCTTGGGAGTTGGTCCCCCCTACTGTAGACAAACGCTGCAATCCTAACCCTTGGGTCACCCGAGAGCAAGCCCCACTGAATGCAACAGGAATTACTTCGGAGTAGACACAGTCAAGAGTGCACCATAAGTAAGTTGTAAAGATGCCCCAGAAAGTACCAACCACGGCCTTCAGCCATCCTACCCACGAAAGCCCCTTGCTGTTTTTTTCCTCTGGAATAAAGACTTGCTCAAGGAGGGGAAAGTGCTTTGATGGAGTTGCTTCTCTCTCCCAGTGAGGCTCGCGGCGGCGGCAGCAGCAGCGACGGAGGACAATGTGAAGAAATAACCACCTCCCTCAATTTTTAGTGAGCCGTTAATTTTGCCATGCCCCCCCCACAACCTGCCGCCTGGGGCACATGCCCCCTTTTGCCCCTCCTCACTTCATTATCTTCTTTTTTGGCTATCACTCGTAGCCAAGTAAGATTGTCTCTCATAAACATGGTTTTTACAATGAGTCCCTAAGTGACTGTGGAGGCCAGTACTGGATCCACACGTCCTTCCACAGTGGGGACATTGGTTTCCGGGAGGGAGTTGATTACGGTATGGATTTGCCAAGCGTGCCTTCCTCTTAGCACGTTTCTCCCTTGCGTCCTGAGTTCGAGTGTCTTCAAAGCCCATGAATTGCAACTCATTACCAAGCTTAAAACCATGGAGAGACCTGGTCTGAACAAAGACATTGGATTCTTATCTCATTATACATGACAAAGCTTTTTTAACCTTCTCACCCCTTGCTTTTTCCTATAAGACTAATTGCAGCCGTTAACAGTCGTCAACAGGTTTACCACAGCTATCAACCTTTCACCCATTTCCACCACCCCTCTGAGTAATACCCCTCCCCACTCTCTCACTATATATAAGGGTCTGGTGACTTCTGTTTCAGTGTATCTGAAGAAGTGTGCATGCACACGAAAGCTCATACCAAGAACAAACTTAGTTGGTCTCTAAGGTGCTACTGGAAGGAATTTTTTTTATTTTATTTTGTTTTGACTATGACAGACCAACACGGCTATCTACCTTTAATTCAAAGCCCATGACACCTTTGGTAAAGGCTGTTCTGACTCTCCTTCCTTGGAGGTTTTTAAGCAGAGGTTGGATGGCCATCTGTCTTGGATGCTTTAGCTGAGATTCCTGCATTGCAGGGGGTTGGACTAGATGACCCTTGGGGTACCTTGCAACTCCACGATTCTATGATCTACCAGTAGAGCAAATGCCCTCCCCAGTCCGGCACAGTGGCCCAGCTTTCTGGCCTGCTAGGAAGAAAACACTGCGTTTCATTAACTATTATGCTTTGCTTAAATAATTTTAGCGGCTGCTTTTTTCTTTTTTTCTTTTATGTTTTTAAACTGATGGTTGAGCTGCCAATTGTTGCCTTGTTTTAAAATTTGCATAAGCTTCCTTGTGGCGGCAGTGGGATCTGAACAGTACTCACAAATCCCTGAAAAATAAAGCAATGCCCTCTCTGCCTCAAGACCCTGGGGAGCCGCTGCCATTCAGAGCAGGAGGTTGTTGTTGTTCAGTCGTTCAGTCGTGTCCGACTCTTCGTGACCCCATGGACCAGAGCATGCCAGGCACGCCTATCCTTCACTGCCTCTCGCAGTTTGGCCAAGGTACTGGACTAGATGGAATAGACCAGGGGTTGGGCAAGGTTTACCACGCCTGGGCTGGCTCACTCCAGCGGAGATCCCTCTGTGGGCCGGATCGTGTGTGTGAGAGAGCGCACGTGCCTGCGATTTCCGGTGTCTGCGTCTGCACAGACGCGATTTCCAGCATCTGCGTTTTTGCAGATGCGATTTCCGGCACCGCAGAAGCAAGTCCCCATGCCATGCTGCGCTGGTTTAGCGCAGCGTGCGGGGACTCGCTGAGCGGGCGGCTCATGGGCCGGTTAAACGACCCTTGCTGACCCCTGGAGTAGACCAATACTCTGTTTATGACCCCTCATCTCAAAGGCTATGGCCCTATATGCCAGGCAGGCACTGTTTGTCAGCCAAAACCCCGAGTTCAGCTGAAAACCAGGATTGTCACTCAAGCTGCATTGGGACTTAAAGCAAGTGGCCTTTGGTAACAACACCTTGTTACACACTATATGGGCAAACCTCAGAGGGAAGGAACTGTAAACTTTCGCTGTTGTGCTCCAGGTGATTTTCACTGCTCCAGTGATGCAGAGCGACCATAAAAACCCAGCTAAACGAGCCGGTTGCACAGGCTTCGTTTCATTAAAATGATCGGAGCGTATCTGTGAATTAAAAGCAAGCTCTTTAAACACACTTTCTGCATCCTGCAGCGAAAGCATTGCGGATTGGTATGCTACGCTCAGTTGGAGCATGGTTTATATTAACTCTTCTATGGAAAGACTAGGAGCTCTGATTCCTGTAACGCAAGCAGGTGTTTTTTCCCGTTCTCCTGGGAAACATTTCGCTCCCTGTGGGCATGGAACTCGACTGGTTAAATCGACACATGGGATTACCAGCTTTTAAAAACCAGCCTGGTACCTGTGGCTTTAACTGCAACCTAGCAAAAGGGGGGTAGGAATTAGGAGAGGGGAAACATTTTCCAATCGTTTTGCACTTTCTACTGCTCAAGGCACAGGTTGCTGTTGAAGAAACAAGAGCAAAACCATTAAAAAGTTGGCAACTCTTCATATGTAAGATTGTGGATCCCTTACCCTTCAACATTTCTCCAATGAAAATAGGTACATCCTATTCCAGTGATGGCTAACCCTGACACTCCAGATGTTTTGGAACTACAACTCCCATCATCCCTAGCTAACACAACCAGTGGTCAGGGATGATGGGAGTTGTAGTCCCAAAACATCTGGAGTGTCAAGGTTAGCCATCACTGTCCTATTCCGTTGTTGTTGTTATATACCCCACCCATCTGGCTGGGTTGCCCCAGCCACTCTGGGAGACTTACGACGTATATAAAAACATAATAAAACATTAAACACAAAAAAACTTCCCCTATACAGGGCTGCCTTCAGATGTCTTCTAAAAGTTGTGTAGTTACTTATCTCCTTGGCTCTGGGGGTCACATGACTCCATACCCTCCAACATTTCCCCGATGAAAATAGGGACATCCGCCGGCTCCCTCGGCCAGTAAAGCGAGATGAGTGCCACAACCCCAGATTCGTCCACGACTGGACCTAACGGTCAGGGGTCCCTTTACCTTCTTAAGTAAAAGTGGGACATTCTGGGATCAAAGCATAAACAAGAACGGCTTCTGTAAATCCAGGACTGTCCCTGGAAAATAGGGACACTTGGAGGGTCTGGGACTCAGTATTGTTGACCTGACTACATAATCTTGGGCAAGATCCAGCCCAAATGATTCTTGTAAACCCTTTTGATTTCTAAATACATGCTTAACACTCGTCCGCTGAAATCAGCAGGGCTTAGAAGTACTTAACTTAGGTTGGATTGTGACCCTTGGGTGCAGCAAGTAATGACTAGGATTGTGATCTTACAGTTATTTAACCCAAGACGAAGCAGGCATGTTGTCAAAATCCCTCAGTAAACGGGGGGTTCTTTTCTTCTTCTACCATAGCATAGAAATCTTAACTTTCCTGAGTGGAATAACATCCTGAACGCAATCAGTCTACTATTTCAAAACTTCGAGACTCATTTGGTATTTTGGAATGAAATTTCCACCCAAACAAGGCATTGTTTCACTCAGACTGCCAGGTTCCAAATTATAAAACCAAGCTGTTCGGGGAGAGATCAGTGACCATAATTGAACCAGAGAGCAATTTGCAAGGGAATAATGTTTTTTATTTTTTTTTAAAGGGGGTGGGCAAAGATCAGTCATGGGAATTTTTAAAAATCCAAATAACAGAAGTGAAGCAAGTAGACGTTAATAGCAATATTATGTCTCCTGTTAGTATGGGTTTTTTTTCAAAGACATCCTCCAGCTGTGTCAGAAGAGAGCGTTTTATTAATCAGCAAAGTAGTCTGCAGCAGAAGTGGATTCTGGGAGCTCCTCATTTGATGCCACTTAACATTACCCTCTTGGTGTATAGCCGCTGTCATTTTACTGGCCCTGATCCTATGCCTTTAACAGCAGAAACTAAGTAGGCAAAGCCCTTCCCTTTACTTACAGGTAACTCTCAACTAGGAAAAGTTTTGACTGCTAAATTTCCACTTGCCAAGACAGCTACAACAGCAACACTGAGGTAGCCCCCTTGTCTTTGTTAGGGGGAAAGGAGGATTCACACTGCTATTTTTCTCAAATGTCATTTCACTGTCATCCTCCCTTACCCTAATAATAACAAACATTTCTATCTATACAGGGGATGCTTATACTGCAACAACTGGTGATTTTTGGTTTAGATAAAAGGCACAATAGAGGTGTGTGAAATTATGCCTGGTGTAGAGAAAGTGTTGTGGGTTCAAGCCCCACATTGGGTGAAATATTCCTGCACTGCAGAGGGTTGTACTAGATGGTCCTTGCTGTCCCTTCCAACTCTACGATGCTAGGTTTTTCTTCCTCTCTCGTAACTCTAGATCAGGCATGTCCAACAGGTAGATCATGATCTACCAGTAGATCACTGGACGTCTGTGGTAGATCAGTGGCTCCCCCACAAAGAAGCTAAAAAACTTTGGCTCCCCTAAAAAAATAAAAGCCAAAAGCAACAACGAGAACCACTACACACCGGCTGATGCTCAAATAACGATAGCATAAACACTATAATAAAGAATAAATAATATCATAATGAAACCAAATACAATCATATAGATATGGCATGTATAACCAAAGTCATGGTAGAACCATTCAGCACAAGATATAATGAACAAGCTCAAAGTTCATAAAACAAGTTCCTACAAAATAGGTGATTGATGGACCACTGCAAATGAACACCAAGAATGTCGAATGTAGGTTGCGTTGATAGATGAAGTCATCATAAGTCCATTCAAAAAAGAGAAGAAAGAAGACCTGTCTTCCGGATTTTTTACAGGTTTCGCACTCGGTGCTTCATCAGTTCTTCATGGTGTACTAGATTAACCAAACATGCAGATATTGCAGGTACAGATTTGATGCAGTGAGGGGCCGTGACGGCTGACCAAAGGGCCAACCAAAGTTGTTGTTTTTTAGGATTGAAGTTGCTGAGCTTTATTTAGGGTTGAAATTGTTGAGTTTTTTTTTATTTTATTTTACCCCAGAAAATAAACTACCACAGGGGCTGAATTAAACCGACCGGTGGGCTGGATTAGGCCCCCAGAACGGACTTTGGACATGCCTGGTCTAGTGAGTGTTGTTGGCTGTCAGCCTCCTCCTTTGACTTGGTC
The DNA here is from genome assembly GCA_034641385.1 of Darevskia mixta. Classification (NCBI taxonomy): domain Eukaryota; kingdom Metazoa; phylum Chordata; class Lepidosauria; order Squamata; family Lacertidae; genus Darevskia; species Darevskia mixta. The sequence continues at coordinate 2,086,503 of JAWWNH010000137.1, read as the reverse complement.
CTGCCTTTGACGAACTGAGAAGAGAGGAGGACGGGGACGAAACCAGAATTAGTTAACTCTGCTTTTCATTGGCTCTGGCACCACTGTCACGGACTGGTTGGACGCAGGGGAATGGTGGGATAAACCAGTTGGGGAACCATCAAGAGAAGAAGTCTCAGAGCCCAGGGAGTGGTGGTGGCACAACGATGTGTGGTCAGAGGGAGAAGACTGGGAAGAGGAGGTGTCAGAAGCTGAAGAGGCAACAGGGTTTAGTGAACACGGAGAGTCTGTGACAGAGAGAAGTGCAGCTCACTTCCCCCCCCCCATGTCTCCCCAAACCAAAAGACGCATTAAAAGGGTGGTGGAGAGATTGGTGACATGCAAACACAGTCTCCAGTTGTTTCGGGGGGGGGGGACCCTGGACAGGAAGGGATTTAGGCAGCTGCGGGGAGGTGGGGACCAACAGCTTCATGGGGAGCAAGACCTAACAAAGAAGAGTTGCTGTGCTCCTAATAATAATAATAATAATAATAATAATAATAATAATAATAATAATTTATTATTTGTACCCCGCCCATCTGGCTGAGTTTCCCCAGCCACTCTGGGCGGCTCCCAATCGAATGTTAAAACAATACAGCATTAGATATTAAAAACTTCCCTAAACAGGGTTGCCTTCAGCTGTCTCTTAAAAATAGGGTAGCTGCTTATTTCCTTGACATGTGATGGAAGAGTGTTCCACAGGGTGGGCGCCACTACCGAGAAGGCCCTCTGTCTGGTTCCCTGTAACCTCACCTCTCGCAATGAGGGAACCACCAGAAGGCCTTAGGCCTAACACTTGTGTGCAGATTGTGTTTTTTGCTAATAAAGAGTTAACTCCATCTTGTACGGTGTGATTTACTGCGGGCTCGCTCCAGCCATCCATTTACTGTTGGTTCCTTTGCCTTCCACACTCCCAGTCCCAATAGGTACCAGCTTCCGCTGCCTGAGACTCTGGGGAACTGGCACTACAGACGATGCAGAGAGAGATGGACAAATATTATGAAATGGTATAAGACCACTTCCTGTGCTCCTAAATCTGCAGGCAAGCTTCTCAAGACATTATCTCCCACTGATGTTTACATACAAGTGTCTGTTCCAAGAATTGGGAACTGGAGATGGTTAAAAAAAGGAGTCAAGCCTACAGGTAAGTAGGTTTAAGATTACAAGCCTTTGATGTTATGGTGAAGAAGGTCTCTTCTGACCTTGGAGTCTCTGAAACTCTGCACCATAATCCAACTTTGAGCTGCTTCAGCTGTGGGGAGGAAGGATTGCAGTTCTCGGAGCAGACATGCCTAGTCTCCCACCGGTTACTTTTAGACTCGAAGGGCAATGACTTCTCCATCAAGCACCAGTTGATCCTGCCAGAAAGCATCTCCTGTGTGGGTCATTATCTGCATAGCAAAAGCATTAAATCATTTCCTCCCCCAAAGCCTGCTGGCTCTCTGGGCCTCAAGGTGGGAACAGCTCCATTCCAACCCACTTGAAGAAGAAGAAATAAAAAACAGTATCCTGAAGGTCATTCCTTCAGCTGAAAAAGAAAAACCCTGCAGAGATGCAGTTGGAAACAAAATGAGAGGGGATAAAGACTCTTGCCTGCTGCCATACTGGAACACAAAACTCCACTACACCCCACCTCCACACAAAAAAACTTGTGAGGGTGAAAAGCACCAAATCACAAAGGGGGATTTCCCATGAAATATATACTGTATTTTTCCATGTATAAGATGCCCCCATGTATAAGACGACTCCTATTTTTTTGAACCCAAAATTAAGAAAATGAAACCCTAAAATAGAAGTGAAAATCTGGATGACTGGCAGTGGCAAGCTGTTGATTTTTGGGGAGGCGATCACCTTCAAAGTTACCAGCATGAGGTGCCTGCAGTGTCTCATGGTGCAGAAGCAAAGGCAGCGACTGGGGGGGGGCACCACACGCTCCCCCTCAGTGGCAGCTGCTGTTGCGGGGAGGATGCCGAGGAAGAGTCGGGGGAAGGTAGCGGGAAGGTAGCGGCCGCTCTGCGCTGGGCCATGGCGTTGAGCAGGGGTAGGCAACCTAAGGCCCATGGGCCAGATGTGGCCCAATCGCCTTCTCAATCCGGCCCGCGGACGGTCCGGGAATCAGCGTGTTTTTACATGAGTAGAATGTGTCCTTTTATTTAAAATGCATCTCTGGGTTATTTGTGGGGCATAGGAATTCCTTCATTCCCCCCCCCCCAAAAAAAATATAGACCGGCCCACCACATGGTCTGAGGGACGGTAGACCGGCCCATGGCTGAAAAAGGTTGCTGACCCCTGCCGTTGAGCAAACTGAGCCGAGGAAGGTGGTGAGCTGGCTGCGGGCAGGGTGGGAGTTTGTGAGGGGAAGAGGAAAAAAAGGAAAGAAGGGCAAGGAGAGGTAGCTGAGGCAGCTCTCAGCAGCGGCTGCTCTCGATCCAGTGTTTGAGCTAGCGGGGGCTTCAGGAGGCAAGCCAGTCGCCAGCATGCAGCCCGGGGGGGGGGGGAGAGAAAGGGGGGTGGCAGCAGGAGGGACCACCTCAGCCCGGGCAAACCAAAATCCCAGACATATGCTTAAATATTTTAAGAATTCCCCCAGATGCCTCTGCTCCGTGTACAAGACGACCCCCAATTTTTTACTAATTTTTTAAAGCAAAAAAACCTCGTCTTATACACGAAAAAATACGGTATAAACCAAATATCTGCTCCGTTTAGTGGGAAGTTCTGTTTTTGGGCTCCCGTCTATTTATTCCTTCCTTCTTTTTTCCCCTCCAGCTCTGCTTCTGGGACTTTTAAAAAACATCTAGCAAGTGATGCTTCTCCTACAACTTATTTCCATCCTAGGAAAAAAATTAACTTGCTTAATTTATGCCCAGCTCACTGCTGCTAAGACACAGAGGAGAAAGGCCAGTTAAAGAGGCAGCACTCAGAAATGGAGTCTGACAGAAGGAGCTTAGGATGTTTTGAGTGCAGAGGAAAGGCGCGGAGGTGAAATGGTGGAAGTTTTTTAAATTATGCGTGGTATGAAGACAGTGGATAGATAAAGGTTTTTCTTCCTCATAGCACTAGAGCTCATGAACATCTAATGAAGCTAAGTGTTGTGAAATTCAAGATAGATAAAAGACATTACTGTACTTATTCATGCAGCACATGGCAACAAAACATGTCTCTCCCATATTGTTCTCTATGGCCACACCAAAGGCACACTCCTCCTTGTCTCCCGAGACAGACAGACGTCAACCAAGATAATTAAACTCTGTACAGTCGTACCTCGTGTTACGAATGCTTCATGTTGCGTTCATCACAGGATACGAACGCGCCGAACCCGGAAGTACCGGAACAGGTTAGTTCCAGGTTCGGCAATTTGCGCATGCACAGACGCTCAAAATGATGTCACAATTTGGTGCTTCAGGATACGAGCTTTTCATGTTGCGAACGGGGCTCTGGAACGGATCCCGTTCGCAACCAGAGGTACCACTGTATGGCCCTCGCTCCCACAGGAGGCAGTGGTGACCAACTGGCCATCAACCAAGATGGTTTTAAAAGAAGATAAGACAAATTCATGGAGGGTAAGGTTATCAATAGGGGACGCGGGTGGTGCTGTGGTCTAAACCACAGAGCCTAGGGCTTGCCGATCAGAAGGTCGGCGGTTCGAATCCCCGCGACAGGGTGAGCTCTCGTTGCTCGTTCCCTGCTCCTGCCAACCTAGCAGTTCGAAAGCACGTCAAAGTGCAAGTAGATAAATAGGTACCGCTCTGGCGGAAAGGTAAACGGCGTTTCCATGCGCTGCTGTGGTTCGCCAGAAGCGGCTTAGTCATGCTGGCCACATGACCTGGAAGCTGTACGCCGGCTCCCTTGGCCAATAATGTGAGATGAGCGCTGCAACCCCAGAGTCGGTCACGACTGGACCTAATGTCCAGGGGTCCCTTTACCTTTATTAGGAGCTAATAGGGATGTGGGTGGCACTGTGGTCCAAACCACAGAGCCTAGGGCTTGCTGATCAGAAGGTCGGCGGTTCGAATCCCCGCAACGGGGTGAGCTCCCGTTGTTCAGTCCCAACTCCTGCCCACCTAGCAGTTCAAAAGCATATCAAAGTGCAAGTAGATAAATAGGTACCGCTCCGGCGGGAAGGCAAACGGCATTTCCATGCACTGCTGTGGTTTGCCAGAAGTGGCTTAGTCATGCTGGCCACAGGACCCGGAACCTGTCTGTGGACAAACGCCGACTCCCTCGGCCAATAATGCGAGATGAATGCCGCAACCCCAGAGTCGTCCGCGACTGGACCTAATGGTCAGGGGTACCTTCACCTTCACGGTTATCAATGGCTACTAACCACAATGGCCATAACCCTGCCATGCTCTTCTGGAGGCAGTAAGGCTTCTGAATACCAGTTGCTGTAAAGAGGGAAGAGGGCTCTGGTGCTTGAGTCCTGCTTGTCCACAGGCATCTAGTTGGCCACTGTAAGAACAGGATGCTGGACAAAATAGTGGACAAACTACTCCAGAAGGAACATGTCCCCCACCAGAGATACTACCCCTCCCTATACCCTACCATACAAAGGTAGAATTCATGCATACAGCCCTACCTACTTTTACCCCTGGCCCCACCCACCTACCCCATGGTAAGCAGCTGTCCAGAAAGTTGCCCACAAAAGAATGTGGCCCTCAGGCTGATGAGGGATTCGCACTCCAGGTCCAGATTAATTAAATCGTTTATTTTAACAAATAGTAAAACCCGTAGCCTGGACTCTGGGCAGGTGGAGGAGGGAGAAAGCTTGTGAGTTTCTATTATGAGTTATGCATATATATATATATATATATATATATATATATATATATATATGCAGTTCTCTCGTGCTGCAATGCATCCTGGATTCATCACGTACCGTACCCTATCATATAAAAATAAGTAAGGTGTAGATGTCCGCCTGCAGATTAGATATACAAATGTAGATGTTGGCACGGAGGGACTGTAAAGGGTTTAAGATGATATTTACAAGCAGTAATCAATCAGTGGCTCCGTCGAGCTGCATTATTAAGTATAGACCCTTTAGGATGTTATCTGTGATCTTCCTGATAGGAGTCTGTGCCAGCTAAATATGCCACAGGCATACGCTCGATTTCTTGCCTCCTGGCTCTTGATGCCCCGCCCTCCTTGCCTTTTCCTGCTTTGATCTATTTAAAGAACCAATTATGCATGTGCTTATCTGTGCTATGGAAGCGCTGCTAATATATGCATGAAGTAATTGCTTATCTTTTCCAACTGAGGTCACCGGTTTAGCTTGCTGCCGCTTTCCCCTAGGCTCCTGTTTTGAAAACACAAACTTGCCCACAGGGTATTTTTACATTTTTTATTTTAGCTAGCCAAAGAAATGCACGGGTTTCAATCCATGGAACACTTGATTGCTATCACCCTTGCTAGGAACATAAGAAACAGCTTGCTGGATCAGGCCAATGGCCCATCTAGTCCAGCATCCTGTTCTCACAGTGGCCAGCCAGAAACCTGTGGGAAAACCACAAGCAAGACGCAAACACAAGGGCACTCTCTCCCCTCCTGCGGTTTCCAGCAGCTGGTACTCAGAAGTATATATTGACTCAGACAGTGGAGACAAAGCATAGCCATCATATCTAGTAGCCACTGACAGCCTTGTTTGCTACGAATTTGTCCAATCCCCTCTAAGAACCATCCAGGTTGGTGACCATCATTGCCTCCTGTGGCAGTGAGTTCCATAGTTTAAGGATGCACTATATGTATAGGAAGGGACGTGGGTGGCGCTGTGGGTTAAACCACAGAGTCTAGGGCTTGCCGATCAGAAGGTCGGCGGTTCAAATCCCCGTGACGGGGTGAGCTCCCTGCTCCTTCCAACCTAGAAGTTCGAAAGCACATCAAAAGTGCAAGTAGATAAATGGGTACCGCTCCGGCGGGAAGGTAAGCGGCGTTTCCGTGCTCTGCTCTGTTTCGCCAGAAGCAGCTTAGTCATGCTGGCCACATGACCTGGAAGCTGTACGCTGGCTCCCTCGGCCAGTAAAGCAGGATGAGTGGCTCAACCCCAGAGTCAGTCACGACTGGACCTAATGGTCAGGGGTCCCTTTACCTTTACCTTACATGTATAGGATTGAGATGCACGTCACACTGAGCTCTATGGAACTTCTTGTTGTTTGGTCATTTAGTCGTGTCCGACTCTTCGTGACCCCATGGACCAGAGCACGCCAGGCACTCCTGTCTCCCGCTGCCTCCTGCAGTTTGGTCAGACTCATGTTGGTAGCTTCGAGAACACTGTCCAACCATCTCGTCCTCTGTCGTCCCCTTCTCCTTGTGCCCTCCATCTTTCCCAACATCAGGGTCTTTTCCAGGGATTCTTCTCTTCTCATGAGGCGGCCAAAGTATTGGAGCCTCAGCTTCAGGATCTGTCCTTCCAGTGAGCACTCAGGGCTGATTTCCTTCAGAATGGATTGGTTTGATCTTCTTGCAGTCCATAGGACTCTCAAGAGTCTCCTCCAGCACCATAATTCAAAAGCATCAATTCTTCGGCGATCAGCCTTCTTTATGGTCCAGCTCTCACTTCCATACATCACTACTGGGAAAACCATAGCTTTAACTATACGGACCTATGAGACTTTCCTCTGAGTAAACACATGCCTGGGATCACATCGATGACCACATTTTTAGTCAACTGTAATCCGAGAGGCTGAAGTGGGACTGGCCCTGACATTAGGCAACTTGCCTCACATATTTCTTTAGGGTTAGTATTCAGTTGTAACTCTTTTTGGAAAATTGTTCTCAGCCAAGTTGCTTTTTGTACTGTTGCACATTTTTTCCTCGATTTTATCGCTTTATCTTCTTTGTAAGCCACACTGACTGTTGTTGCTGCTGCTGTTTTTACAATCAAGTGGTGTATATAGTGCCGGATTTATGTATAAGCTAAACAAGCTATAGCTTAGGGCCCCACTCTCTTGGGGGCCCCCAAAAAAATTAAAGGAAAAAAACAACTGGATGTACATTTCCAAGATATAAGATAAAAAACAAATAAAATAAAACCTACATACAGCAACAGTGTTTTGTGTTGTGTAGGCTCCTATGATGTAAGTAATGGGCCCCGCCTGCTAGCCTGCGCCCTAAAATATCACTGGTTTGCTCATTTCTATATATAGGGTGTCTACATTCTGCATTTGCAAATGGCTTTCAATACCTATTAGGTCCATAAATTACCATATAGCATATATTCAACAGAAAAAAACAGCGACAATTTGTTGTTGACAAAGGACAGCTGGACATATAAAGGGCCCTATTACCTTCAGTAGTTTGGGGCCTCATCAAACCTAAATCCGGCCGTGGGTGTATATATTTTACGAAATAAATACATAAGCTAGCACCTCTCTGCTGATGAACATACTTTGTACAGAAGAATACACAAGTGGAGAGCAGGGACAGATCACAGTGTGCTGGGTAGACTTTGCCCCATGCTTGTGCAAATAGCAGCAGCAGATCATACTTTCACAAAAAAAAAACACCAGTCAGTTTGAGAGAAACATATTGCGCAGCTTGGCCCTCAGTGATGCAAGCCCAATTTTCAACCTGCAGTTTTCAACACTGGTTTAAAAAAAAAACACAAACAAACCAGAAAGATCAGTACTGAGGTTTAGGTAGCAAGCGACCCCTCTCTACATGTTCCCTGGTAGCAAATCCATCGAGCAGACATGCATCAGGCAGGCCAGAAATCCTTTGCACACTTACTGGGAGAGTCACTCTGACCAATGCCTGCAGAACTTCTTGTGGGAATGTTGTAGATGCCAGGAGAGGATATATTGATTTAATAGTATCCTTCCTAACACACTTGTGAGTCAGCAGCAGAGTGCATTCCCCAATACAGTGGTACCTCGGGTTACATACGCTTCAGGTTACAGACGCTTCAGGCTACAGACTCTGCTAACCCAGAAATATTACCTCAGGTTAAGAACTTTGCTTCAGGATGAGAACAGAAATCGGGCAGCGGTGGCACAGCAGCAGCGGGAGGCCCCATTAGCTAAAGTGGTGCTTCAGGTTAAGAACGTTTTCAGGTTAAGAACGGACCTCTGGAACAAATTAAGAACGTAACCAGAGGTACCACTGTATATAGCAGGAAGCTAGTTGGTAGATTCGTTCGAATCTCTTTACTCAGGCAATCCAATCTGGCTTTTTTCAGATTGGAGCATATTCCTGGTAAGACACCTTTTATCCCTCTTAAAAAGAATAAAGACACAAGAAGCTTATTTTAAAAGTAATAAGAAGTTTACTCACATTCAGTTCACGGTCAGATCCCTGAAGGCAGGCTTTAGCTTGTAGTTAGAGATACAGTGTGGCTTACAAACTTTTAAGGATGGGCCCACGTGCTGCTGGCAGAGAGCCAGCAGTGCAGTTCAAGAGAAGAAAAGACGTCAAAAGAGGAAGGTGGCTGCGTGACTGGACCTTTTGTGGGGTCGGCAAGGGTCACGCCCACCTACCTGGTCACATGCAGGGCGAGGATGCTCCAGACCAGGTGTAACAGGAAGTTCAACTGGCTGGATCGACATGCCCTTGTCTGTGTCCACTCTAGGCAAACAGGAAGTGGTGTACTTGACTGCTTATGTTACATCCCACACTTCTGATGGTATCAGAATCCAAATGCCTCCTCACTTAACTCATGCATGCCGAACGAGAAGTCTATGAACCCTGCATGCATCTTCCCACCAATGCCTTTAAGTTAGAGATCGCAAGCTGGCTGGAGAAGCATCACACAGCTAGATTAATTACCAATTGTTGGAGGTGTGCCAGGACTGGAAGGAAGAGTAGCAAAGTTTTTGCAACTCAATTAGCCAACCCTTGGTAACAATAATTGCATTTTAAGTCCTATTGGTTCTAAAAGCAATTATTGCACCCCTGAGAGCAGGGCAAGCTCTCATGGGGAGCAGCCTTATATGGAGGCAGACTGTTTCACCGAGTGAACGTCAAAGTATCCCCAATGTTCTGCTCTGCTTTCTCAGCAGGAGGAATATTGTAGTCCTTTTCCCAGTGGTGCACTGGGGCATCCTGATTAAACATATCAAAATGTTTCAGAATCATGCAATACTTGTGTTATAAGAATTTTAAGGTCTCAAATATATAGCATAAATTTTCATAAATGCACACAAAGCTAAATATATGAACCACGTGTCTGAAATAGTATGGGAGAGCAATCCTGAAGCCATTTTGACTCTCCCAATTACCTCAAATATTCCTCTGCAGTAAGGGAGACAAATGGGGAAAGCCTTCCCATTGTCATTTCGCTTGCAAATCCTGCCTTAAGGGCATATTTGTGTATGAATAGGGTGAGCCTGTGAGCCTGTTATTTCAGGAACTAAAGTATTAACCATTGCAAAAGAATGGCCAGACTTCAATCAGTGACCATTATCAGGTATCCTGGCAGGCAGGATTTCTGCTGTAGACCACCTCCTTCTGTGATGTATGTATGATGTTTTAGGGGGTGGTCTTGAGCAATTTCAAAAGTCTATGTAAGGGATTGTGCCACATTGTTCAGGGTTCTCCTTCCTCCTGTGTGTGGTGAGTGGGGACCCTGTTGCAACAGTTCCTTTAATAAAGATCAGGCTTACTAGCCGCTTTGCTTCTCAATATTCTCTGGCTGACCTCCCTTGACTTTTTCCTACCAATAGGGAATCCTAGGAGGACTCTATACAGACTCTGGAATGCCCCATAAGGGAAAAGGAGCAGGGTTTTTTTTCTTATAACGCATGAACAATCAAGTTTGCTGCTAGGAGATGCAGCGATGGCTCCTTGCAGGAAAATTAACTGCCAACCCCAAAATTTGGGATCCTCTCCAAACCCGTGCCCAAGTTTTGCAGGGTTTTTCTTTGTATCCTTTTGCAGCACCCGACAAACTGAGCAGTTGATACGTCAAACATGGTGTTTGTACTTAACATTAACTACGAATCCCAAAATTTGGGATCCCCTCCACATCAGTGCCAAACTGTTGCAGCTGTTTTGCAGCGTTTTGCAGCAACCCCCCCCCCCCATGTTTTGCACTTGTGCCATATTCTTTCAGGAAGGTATTTCTTTCAGGAAGGTATTTCTTAATGACGCATCCAAACCATACATTTAAAGTCAACCCCCTTGCTCACGATATGAAGGTAAAAATGGCTTGAGAGCAGTACAAGTGAAAAGGATCTAGGAGTCTTGGTAGACCACAAACTTGACATGAGTTAACAGTGTGATGCAGCAGCTAAAAAAGCCAATGCAATTCTGGGCTGCATCAATAGGAGTATAGCATCTAGATCAAGGGAAGTAATAGTACCACTGTATTCCGCTCTGGTCAGACCTCACCTGGAATACTGTGTCCAGTTCTGGGCACCACAGTTCAAGAAGGATACTGACAAGCTGGAACGTGTCCAGAGGAGGGCAACCAAAATGGTCAAAGGCCTGGAAACAATGCCTTATGAGGAACAGCTTAGGGAGCTGGGTATGTTTAGCCTGGAGAAGAGAAGGTTAAGGGGTGATATGATAGCCATGTTCAAATATATAAAAGGATGTCATATAGAGGAGGGAGAAAGGTTGTTTTCTGCTGCTCCAGAGAAGTGGACACGGAGCAATGGATTCAAACTACAAGAAAGAAGATTCCACCTAAACATTAGGAAGAATTTCCTGACAGTAAGAGCTGTTTGACAGTGGAATTTGCTGCCAAGGAGTGTGGTGGAGTCTCCTTCTTTGGAGGTCTTTAAGCAGAGGCTTGACAGCCACCTGTCAGGAATGCTTTGATGGTGTTTCCTGCTTGGCAGGGGGTTGGACTGGATGGCCCTTGTGGTCTCTTCCAACTCTAGGATTCTATGAAGAATCTGACATGTGCCTTTGTGTAAAGTACGGTAAAGGAGGAAGTCACATCTGCAACATTCTGTGCCGTCTAAATGCTTCAGTGCTGACTCTTTTAAGTACTGCAATGAATAACTTAGGTCAAATTTGGATGGCTGGTCATATAAATATATTTGTGGAGTGACTACAGTGCTGGGAAACAGCACTTTTCTTTGTTGCGCTGTGGGCATTGGCGCAAACTTCATTTTGCGTGATATAAATATTTTATCTTTAAACACGCTTGCCCCATTCTCTGCATGTCATCTGTTGCGAGCTGAACGGAGCCCTTTCTTCCACATCAATATGTTGTTTGGTGGCTCCATCACTAGCTTGGTTCAGCATATGATAAAGTCTGTAAATGTTTAATCTCATGCTAAGACGGGAGCTTTGTTCTAAAGCCAGGCTCATAGGTGCCAACTCCCTGGAGCCCTTGGGTGCCTGAGCACCCACAAAATTCCCCATGAAGGGGCTGAGCACCCACAAATTTAGGTGCCAGGGCCATGCACGCTGCATGGCACCCACAGCCCCAGGCACCCATGGTTACGGGACCAAATTGGCACTCCTGGTCTGGCTGAATAAGAATTCAGTTGCCCTGTATCTGCCCCACATGCAGAGAATTGTGTGAATCAGCCTTGAGTCAGAGCTGGCTTACATGACCAAAGTTATATGCTGCACTGGGAAAATACAGTATTAGCAAGGAGCTAATAGGAGCTAATAGGAACGCGGGTGGCACCGTGGTCTAAACCACAGAGCCTAGGGCTTGCTGATCAGAAGGTTGGCAGTTCGAATCCCCACGATGGGGTGAGTTCCCGTTGTTCTGTCCCAGCTCCTGCCCACCTAGCAGTTCAAAAGCAAGTCAAGTGCAAGTAGATAAATAGGTACCGCTCCGGTGGGAAGGTAAACGACGTTTCCGTGCGCTGCTGTGGTTCGCCAGAAGCGGCTTAGTCATGCTGGCCACATGATGCGGAAGCTGTCTGCAGACAAATACCGGCTCCCTCGGCCTATAGAGCGAGATGAGCGCTGCAACCCCAGAGTCATCCGCAACTGGACCTAACAGTCAGGGGTACCTTTACCTTTTAATATTGTCCTTAGTCCAGTAGTCCTGGGTGGTGAAGAGCAGCTGAAAATAATGATTATATACTAAAGTTACAATGAGAAACCTAATCAAGTCCTTAGAAGGTTCCTCTGCATTGTCACCAGAAACCATGGATAACAAGCTCTTTAACCATGGGCAGATAATGAGGCTTATCTCAGCAACAGCATCATCCCAGAGGCAACCCCAAAATAATTAAATCATGAGACCACGAGGGTCATCTAGTCCAACCCAAGGCAGGAAACTTTCACCCAACACGGGGCTCAAACCCATGACCCTGAGATTAAGAGTCTCATATTCTGCTGACTGAGCTATCCCAACGGGATGGAAGAATGTTTTAAATGGAAACTGTTTATAGATTTTGGTTAAAACAATTGAATTGCTTTTAGCCTGTTTTAATGCGTTTTTGTTGTTTTCGTTCTTAAATTGTTTGTGCGTTGGCTCTATGTGGCTCCTCAGGGACAAAGGGCGGGATATAAATTCAAAAAATAAATGTATTTGCTGCTTTGTTTTCCAGCATGAAATGCTGGCTGCAGTGTAAGTATATGATCAAGCCCTGCAGGCACCTGAGCACTAAAAAAAAATTAAAAAATTGAACTTGTGGAAACATTCCTTTAAATTTGTGCCAATTGTTTGTTGAGGAACATTTTGCCATATCCAGTCCGGATGGTGGTTGGTATTTGATGCCTCCCCGATTATTTTGATAAGTATTAATACCTTAAAAGCTATTTATTTTATTTTATTTTATTTTTATATGGGCGGGGTACAAAAAATTATTATTATTATTATTATTAAACTAGAAGGTGACCCTCAGGAACAGTTCTGTGATTCTACAAAACTGGCCCGAGGTCACTCGGCAAGCTTTGTGGCCAAGTGAGAATTTGAACCCTGGGGTCCTAGTCCAGCACTCTAACCACTACACTACACTGCACTCTAACCACTACACTACACTGCCTCTCCAATTGCCCCAAACCCTGAAGAGCTATTTCCAGGCAAACGAGACTAGCCTTTCCCAAGCTGGTGCCCTGCAGATGTTTTGGACTAAAACTCCCACCACTGCTTCCATTGCTGGTGGAAATTGTAGTCCAGAACATCTGGATGACGCTTTCTTGGGGAAGGCCAATCTAAGCAATGGATGGATCATTCGTCTGATTTTCCAGATGTCTCCCGGCACATTGACTTATCTTCTACTGGATTCCCATCTGTCTCCTCCCCCCCAATTTAGTTGTTTGAATTGACCCTTATTCTTCCTATGCAAAATGGTTTATTAGTTGTTTGACCAGTGGAATACTGCAGCTGTTTGCTCTTATTTAGGGGGAAACAATGACTCTTTTGTGTTAGGCTGAATCTTATCAGGCACACGCTGCAACATAATTAATGGGTGCAACTCACTGCAGAGGGTTGTAGATGGGTCTTATCTGAGAGGGGGTCCCTCGCATGATGTGCGAGGATTAGAAAAGGGTGTGAGAGACATTTGGGAGATGCAGAAGAGGGCGTGGAGATAGAGAACAAAAGCAATCCTGTCGCTCTCAACAGTATTGGCACAGACCTAATCCTAGGCATGCTTACTCAGAAGAATTCCCAGTTGAAGCTGCAAACCTTATTCACAGTTGCCCAGGAGAGAACTTTGTTCAGCTCAGTGGTTTTGAGTTGATGCGTATAGGATCGCACTGTAGGTGTACAGAGCATTGCAGCCTCAGTAGGAAACGGGAAGGAGGATTTTCAAAGAGCCTGATGGAGCTGGGCTTTTGGCAAAGCTGATGCACTGAGTCCTGCTTCCTATCTCTCCCACTGATGCTGTGTGTTGGAATGGGAACAGTTCATCAATGAAAGAAAAATACAATGTATGGTTGATTTGTTGTTGTTTAGTCGTGTCTGACTCTTCGTGACCCCATGGACCAGAGCATGCCAGGCACTCCTGTCTTCCACTGCCTCCCGCAGTTTGGTCAGACTTTATATGCCTGTTGTCTTTGTCCATGGGGTTTTCTTGGCAGGGATACTGGAGTGGCTTGCCAGTTCCTTCTCCAGGTGGGTCACGTTTAGCCAAAACTCTCCGCTATGACCTGTCCATCTTGGGTGGCCCTGCACGGCATAGCTCATAGCTTCTCTGAGTTATTCAAGCCCCTTTGCCACGACAAGGCAGTGATCCATGAAGGAGGTATGGTTGATAGATACAATTAAAATACATTGACATTATATGTAAGAGATAATGGAGAAAAGTGATAACAACTACGAAACGATAATATTTTTTATTGGGCAAATATAAAGGAAATAATAAGGCAATACAATGTATAGATATCAGATATAAATTGAGTACATGGATATTTTATGAAAGACATAATGGCGAAAATATGGAAATGGCTATCTAGAAGATTGTAACTACTAGAATAGCATTTGTAAAATGATCAATTGAATAAGGAAGGTCCAAACTGTACAAATTAAGAATGACTACAAAAATAACAGAAGGAGGAAGTGGGGAAGTCTGTTTCTTTTCTCCCTTTCTTTCTTCCCCCCCCTTTTTTCCTTTTTCATTTTTTTTGAAGTAACAAATAGTTTAGAAACCATCTGTATATAATTATGAAAAATAAAATGTAATAATCACATGTGTCTATGTGAAAATTCAATAAAAATCATTGCAAAAAAAGAAAAAAGGAATGGTAACAAATCATAGAATTGTGACCACAAGGGTCATCCCCCTGCAATGCAGGAATTGTTTTGTCCACTGTGGGGCTCGAACCCACAACCCTAAGATTAACAGTCTCACGCTCTACAGACTGAGCTATCTTGTTGAGGGAGAAGAGGCCTGATGGAGCTGTTGTTTGACTCCAGCTCCCATCAACCCCAGCGAACAGGGATGAAGGTGACTGGAATCCAACAACGCCCAGGAGGAGTTCACTATTCTTGTTCTAACTGCTGGACATGCGTAATAACAATAACAATAATTTTATTATTTGTACCCTGCCCATCTGGGTGGCTTCCAGCAAATATAAAAACATAATAAAACATCAAACATTAAAAACTTCCCTAAAAACGGCTGCTTTCAGATGTCTTCTAAAAGTTGTAGTTATTTATTTCCTAGACATCTGATGGGAGGGCGATCCACAGGGAGGGTGCCACCACCGAGAAGGCCCTCTGCCTGGTTCCCTGTAACTTCGCTTCTCGCAGTGAGGGAACTGCCAGAAGGCCCTCGGAGGAGAACCTCAGTGTCCCTGCTGAATGATGGAGGTGGAGACGCTCCTTCAGGTATACTGGGCCGAGGCTGTTTAGAGCTTTAAAGGTCAGCACCAACACTTTGAATTGTGCTTGGAAACATAGTGGGAACCAGTGTAGATAACAGCGTATGGTTGTGCTGTTAAACTTACCGTGGAATAAGCCCTATTGAATACAATGAAGCTTCTGGCTAAGCAATAGCTTCTTTCCATAGCAATAGCTCCCCTTGTGGCATAGCTGGTGGGACTTAATGGACAAGGAACCAAACTTTTAGTGTCATTCGCCCAGTTCTGTGGATTCCCACATGGCAGCAGAGGCGTAGCAAGCCCAGGTGGTACCCGGGGCGGAATTTTTTTTGTCACCCCACACCACTTTAATTTTAAAAAAATTAAAAAGTGTCACCCCCCCCCCTCTGATGGTGCCACTTTGTGAGGTGTGGGGGTTTTTTTGTGTGTGTGTGTCTATTATCTCTTTCCCCCCCAATAAAGTTAAAATAAAAATAAAAATAAAATTTTTTTTAAAAAAATTAAAAAAAATTAAAAAGTGTCACCCCCCTCTGATGGTGCCACTTTGTGAGGTGTGGGGGGTTGTGTGTGTGTCTATTATCTCTTTTTTTTCAATGAAGTTAAAATTTAAAAAAAATTAAAAAAAATTTTTTTAATTTTTTCCCCCCAAAGTGTCACCCCCTCTGGGATGGAACCCGGGGCGGTCCGCCTCCCCGTTGTTACGCCCCTGCATGGCAGGGTGGATGTTGCCAGCCTTCACGTCTTGTTTGAAGATATCTTTGTAACACAGAGTTGGTCTGCCAACGGGCCTGGTGCCTGAAGCCAGCTCCCCATAGAGCACATCCTTGGGGGGGATCCTGCCATCTTCCATTCTGTGGACATGACCTGCCCCAGCTGCAACCAAACATGTCTCTACAGCCACTGCGACCTTCCAGCAGCTTGACCTCACTCCCAAAGGGGGACTCCTCCATTATCTCCCAAGACAGACAGATACCAACAGGTTCTGTCGAGTATCGTCCAATAGCAGGCACCTTCTGTTTAAACCTTAAAATGTTTGCTGAAAACATTTCTATGCTGCAAGGATTTTGGAAAAAGAAAGAAAAGCACCTGCAGTAACAGCAGGTGATATGTGAGTTAAGTGTTTCCATGCGCTTTTTAATGTAATT
Organism: Darevskia mixta; assembly: GCA_034641385.1. Lineage (NCBI taxonomy): Eukaryota > Metazoa > Chordata > Lepidosauria > Squamata > Lacertidae > Darevskia > Darevskia mixta. The sequence continues at coordinate 2,070,166 of JAWWNH010000137.1, read as the reverse complement.
TGTGTGTAATTGTTGTGAAGAAGTGTGCATGCACACGAAAGCTCATACCAATAATAAACTTAGTTGGGTCTCTTAAGGTGCTACTGGAAGGAATTTTTTTATTTTGTTTCGACTACGGCAGACCAACACGGCTACCTACCTGCTGTAAACCACTTTGACTTTCTTAAATGACATTTTGACCCACGAGTATTCTTTATAAATAAATAGAATCATACGAGTTGGAAGGGACACTGATGGTCATCTAGTCTAACCCCCTGCAATGCCGGAATGCTGCCCACAGCCATCCCTGGGTGGCCTCGAACCGCCAACCTTCTGGTTAGCCAGACACATTGACCCACTGCACCACAAGGACTAGTGTCACGAGGCATAAAAAGTTACCCTCAACAGCTGGCCAGTGAAGTGAGTGGGATGTAAATTGTGTTCGGAGTGTCTGGTTGCTGGTTCGAGGCTACCCTGGGATGGCAGGAATCCTGCATTGCAGGGGGCTGGACCAGATGACCCTTGAGGGCCCCTTCCAACTGTGCATATCTATGATTCTAAAGCCACAAAATGCATAAGATACGTGCTCCTGTTCATGTTTGTTCAGCAGCAAACTCGAAGATCCTTCCGAACAAGTTACCAAAGAATTGCAGACTTGCAGGGGTGCCAACTTGAATAAGCACTGCCCCTCATAATTGATCACGTGTTGCAACCCCCCCCCCCAATTTAAATGGCAATGCCCATCAACTTTGGAGAGGGCGGAGGCTGTCCCCCGCAAAAAAAATTATTGGGGGAGGGGGACGAAGAGACCTCGGCCCCTCGGAATTGGCTCCTCTGCAGCCTTGCGCCCCAAGCTGGAGCTAGCCTAGACGGCCCCTCCAGTTCCCAGCCGGTTCGGTCATGTTAAATTACGCCGAATGTGCTAGCAAACTCCGCCGCGGCTCTCCTTCGCCCTGGGGCACCGGAGCCTTTTCCAAACGTCCGCCGTCGCCCCGCCGCTCCCGGGAAAGTGACCCCGCACCGGCTTCTAACTTTCCCTCGGTGGGCGCGGCTCCCTATCGGGGCGGGGCGGGCCGGCCCCTCCCCCGCCCGCCGGCCCCTCCCCCGGGCAGGTTGCTACCCCCACCCCTCGCCGGCCTCCGCCATTGGCCGCGGCGCCTGGCGTTCGCTGGAGGGGCCGCCTCGGTTGGTGTCACCCCGCGCTGTGCCGCCGGCTCAGCCAGACGCGCGCTGCGAGGGCGCACGGCTGTACGGTCGTTTTGGTTCGGCGGGGCCGCTTTGGGGTGGCGCCTCGCGGCTTCCTCGTGTCTCTCGGGCTGGGCTGGAGCCCGGCGGCGAAGGGGAAGCCGGGCAGCTGGCTGGGCGATGGCCCCGGAGCCGGGGGGAAACGCTGCCCGGCTGCTGCCGCCGCTGCTGCTCCTGCTTCTTCTGCGGGCGCAAGGCGCGCGCGGCTTCGACGAGGAGGAGCGCCGCTGCGATGCCATCCGCATCTCCATGTGCCAGAACCTGGGCTACAACGTCACCAAGATGCCCAACTTGGCCGGCAACGACTGGCAGCCCGACGCCGAGCTGCAGCTCACCACCTTCACGCCGCTCATCCAGTACGGCTGCTCCAGCCAGCTCAAGGTGGGTCCAACCCTGGCCTCTCCGCGCCCAGTCTTTCCCTCGCTCGCCAAACGCACAGGGATTTATCCGACCCTCGAGGCTGGTAAAGGCTGCCGCTTACCTTGCCCCGCGGACGCTTCTCCTTGGGGAGTCGGCAGCCCTGAGCTGCGCGCAGTTCCCTCCCGAGGGTTGCGATCCTGAGCCCACTTTACGTAGGAGGAGTAATCCCGTTCGGACCGGACCGGGCTTTAACGTCGGGAAAAACGCGCGCAAAAGAGAACGCCGCTCAGCCCACTTCTGGGTTTTTCAAAAGGCTGGTGCTTTTTTTTAGCGCCAGTGATGAGCCATAAGTGGACGCTGCGGCTGGAGTGAATGCACGAGAGGGTCTCTGGGCGTGTGCAGAGTGCATTTCCCTTACCGCTGCGCTGTGGGAAGGTTGTGATTCAAACTTGTTTGGGAGAAGCGTCCTCTGAGGGTGGGAGCGCACTTCACAAGCCTAGACGTGGGGGGGCTACATGCTCGGGAGTGGAATGCTTTCTGTGCATGCTTAAGGTTACTATTCTCTTATTGCTGCACACAAAAAGGAACTTTAGCCAAGGATGTTGAAGGTGGGTGGTGGGGCTCCGCCTCAGACCCAATTCTTTTGCCATACCTGGCATGTTATTCACTGCTAGGATGAGGAAATGGGTGAGTGTTCCCCACCCTTTCGAAACACACTCCTGGCAGCAATGGAGAGCCTAATCCACTCCTGGGTGTTTCCAGACAGAAGGCTTTGGGGGGATCAGGTGTGCTGATTCAGCCGGGAGTCTGAAGCTAGCCAACTCTCAAACAGGGCGGTGCGTTGTGCATGCCATGCCCACCCTCAGACTGGGGGCTTACTGGATCCGAGTCCAAAAGGCTGGAGATCAGAGTTGCATTTCTGCATGAGTGTAAAGCCCTTTCGCTGTTCGATGCTACTTTTTGCTCTCTGTGCCACCTGCCTCCCTCTGTGTTTTGATTTCCTCCTCCTCGTATGTCTCTTCCCCATTTTGCTGCCATGACCTGATAACGAGCCTCTGATGCCAGTAGCCCTAAGCGCTCTGGGATCCCCGGTTCTCGGAAACTCGATAATCCAGCCTGCTGCCCCTTTCAGGTGTTCCCTCCCTCGGCCCGGCAGTTTGGTGCAGCAGAGCTGCTGAGCCCTCCAGCGGCAGGCACCAACTTTAATCTAGCTCTGCCTCCGCATGCGTGGAGCTTTTGCTGGGCAGATGTTGGTAATCCCTCAGCTGGGCAAAGCCACCCCTGCAAGAAGAACACTGCCCCAGGAATCCTGTTTGCCCTGTGTACCCGACCCCTTGAAACTCAGATACATACACCCCCAATTGCACAAGGATGGGCATGCTAGACTTCTGCACAGCCCCAGGGGAAAGTGTGCCCTTCTCTTTGAGCTGCTTTGTGGAACTTTGCACTAGACCAGTGGTGGCTAACCTTGGCACTCCAGATGTTTTGGGACTACAACTCCCATCATCCCTGACCACTGGTCCTGTTAGCTAGGGATGATGGGAGTTGTAGTTCCAAAACATCTGGAGTGCCAAGGTTAGCCACCACTGCACTAGACCATCTCCCTCTTTTGTAGGGCTGACCTGAGCCACACAGACACACCCTCTGATTGCAGGAGAGTCTTCAGAAAGCGATGCTTCTGCAGGGAGCTTCCCAGAATCTTGCATTCCCTGGGGAGCCGCAGGTCTGCGTTCGACCTTCAGTTCTTTTAAACGAATTGCCACGGCTCCCAACCGGTCCAACGCCCGCTTTGCTATGCCTTGGCACAACCTGGCACAAAGAGCCCAGAGGGCAGATAGTAGCTGACATTTAGGACAGAGGAAAAACACACACAAAAAAAACCAACCTTTGCCAAGTATCTCAAGGCAGCAGGTGCAATTGGATGTTTTCCCCCCTGGTGGGTGGGGGAGGGAGGGAGGGAGAGAGAAGAGTTCAAATTAGGAACGCAACACATTGAGACACCTTCACAGCTTTCTGCAGCTGGGTTGTAAATTCTTGCCATCCAAGGTGAAGAGGGTGGCAGGTGCATTTAAGCCAACCAGGGCTCAACCCTGCCCCCGTCATTTGCAGTCTTGTTTTGGTAATTCTCTGTTCAGTTGCAAGGAGGAAGGTTGTTTGCTGCTTTATTTTCCAATCTACCCGTGGGCAGTTAATATCTAACTTGCAACTCTGGAGTGCAAAGCCACAGTTCCAGAAACCTCTGTGCATTTCAACAGGTACTGCGTTTATTTCCTGCTCTTCCTCCAAGGAGTCCGAGGTTGCATATGTAGTAGTTCTCTCCCAGCTCCCGCCAAATTTTACAGCAACCCTGCGAGGTTGGTTAGGCTGACCCAAGGGCATCTAGCGAGCTTCATAACAGCAGTAAGGGATTTTGGACCTGCTTCTTCCTGGAACTAGCCTGAGACGAAATGTCAAAGCTGCTTATGCCATTTCCCTTCTATTGTACCCAGAGCAGCTTGCAACGTAAAAATAAAAAAACAATCAAAACAAGTGAGTTATAAAATATGCAACTAAACTGCACTCTTCTCAGTCTGGAAGGAAACCGGAAGGCTTATGCAGACATGCGAGAAGGAACTTTTGGTGCAAACATTTCCACTGGGTGTGAATCTGCAGATAAGAAACCTACTTACAATAACATCTAAATCCAGGAGGGGCTGCCAGGGTGAAACAGAATATTCAAGAGATCTCTCCAGTTCTCTTTCGCTTCCCGCGTTCTCCCCCCTCCTTCTCTCGAGGTTAATTTACCCGTGAAGTCGGAAAGCAGTTGGCTTAAGAAACGATGGGGCTGAAATGGTCCCGTCCCGTCCCCCTTCTGATTGGCAGGTTATCCCTGCCTGAATGTATGTTCCCTCTGGCAGCTCAGGAATTTGGACTGCGGCTCACACGGGAGAGAGTGCACTCTGAATTGGAGTTAATAAACAAAACGAGGAGCAGCTATGCCTGGAGTATTTCAGCTATTTTCACACCACCGGAGAGAGAATCTTCGAGTTGACTTCCAAATGGAATGTACTAAAGAAATGGGCAACTGTGCAGCTTCCAAGCGTAGGCAAATGAAAGGCTCATTTTTTTTCATGCAGTTAAGACAGCCTTGCAAATAAGCTCAGACAAGTCACTAGCCCACAAATATTTTTATTAGCCCACATTAGTAATGGCGGCCTAAGATTATTGCGAAGTTTTAAAGCATTCCTGCCTGGTCGTAGGATCATAGAATCTTAGAGTTGGAAGGGACCCCAGCGGTCATCTAGTCCAACCCCACCCCACCCCGCAATGCAGGAATTTCAGCTAAAGCATCCATGACAGATGGCCATCTCAGATGGTCACTGAAAGAGATTCTGTACTTACAGCTGGCAGCTAAAGTGGTTGTTTACAATCTTAATTTTCCTTCTTTCTTTAAAACTGTTTCTTAATGGGAAGCCTGGTATTCTCTTGCATGTTTGGGAAATAAAGATCTTCCAGGGTTTAAAGAGCCAGGTTTAATTTAAAGAGCCTAGGTCTCTGTATGTGAGCTTGGACATGTCACTGAGCCCTTGTCTGAAAAATTTGAGTAATGAGACTGTAAAGAACTTTGCTAGACTTATTCCCAGCAATACCAAAACTTTCAGAACCCTAAAAAAGGGAGAAAGACTGTCTAAACTTGGGAGTTATCCTGCCCTTGCTCACTTCATAAATGCAGAGTTTAAAAATCTATATCTGGGGGCAGAACTCAAAACTTGGGTTCTTACACTTGGAGCAAATAATCCCCAGAAACAATACCGGTAATAGTGTGGCTTAGAATCATGAATTGTACAGTTGGAAAGGGACACCAAGGGTCATCTAGTCCAACCCCCTGCAAGGCAAGGATATTCTGTTTAATTCTGTTGCATGGGTCAGGCATGATAGCCAAGTCTTTATAGAACTGAAGGAGGAGATGCTCTGGGTGGAATTGTAGTCTGGGAGGGGGGGGAGATATATCATTGCCCTTTCCCATGAAATTCACCCTCTGTAGCATATTTTCTAGTTTGAGTTTATACAGTGGAACGTCGGTTTAAGAACAGTCCTGTTTGCGAACAATTCAGTTTATGAACTCCGCAAAACCGAAAGTAGTGTCCCGGTTTGAGGACTTTTACCTCAGTCTAAGAACGGAATCCAAACGGTGGAAGGGCACCGGCGGTGGGAGGCCTCATCAGGGAAAACGCGCCTCAGTTTAAGAACCATTTTGGTTTAAGAACGGACTTCCGGAGCGGATTAAGTTCGTAAACTGAGGTACCACTGTACTCCTTAAAAATTATTGCGTTCAGGACCAAACTAGATGTGACTTGTCACACGATTTGGTGTCACAGAGCTTTCTGTTTCTTTGTTTAGCGGCATGGTGCACTCACGCCCAACCAGGACTGTAGTGTGGTGGGGGTCTGCAGCCTTAACCAGACTCCCCTCCCTGATCCTGCAATCTGCCATGGAAGGAGGAAAGGTATCATCACAAACAGTAGGAAGTCAGGGTGAGTCCTGACTGGCACAGTGGCAAAGGCATAAGGATTGAAACTCTCCCTTCCTGCAGGCCCAGCCTGGAACATTCCCTCCTGGAGCCACCTATTTCTTAAACAAGCAGCTATGCTGCATCAAACTACATGATAAAAGTTAGAGTTGCCATATTTCAAAAAGTGAAAATCTGGATACAAAATAAAATTGCCTATTTTTAAGGGAAATTGGAAAAAAACGACATTGCCGACATGGCTTGCCATACGTCCGGATTTTCTTGGACGTTATTGCCAATTTCCGCCTGGACACTGCTTATGACTACAGTATTCCGGGTATGTCTGGGAAATTCTGGACGTATGGCAATCCTATAAAAGTCCCATCTGGTTTGGCCCATGGCCTTCAAGAGTGAATGATGTGCTTTCTCTGTGTGCGTTTTGTGAAATATAGCTCTATCCTTGGTATGACCTTGGGCAAATCTTAAAGTGTGAGCAAAATGCACACTGAAGCCTTTGCAACCGAACACTTTCAGTTTTATGTTCTGTATTAAAAAGCGATTCCCAAGTTTATTTTCCGTCCGTGGCTTGGGGGGAGAGAGCGCGCTGGTGCCTACCTACAGCCTCCTAAAAGTTGCCTTGTCCTTTCTCCCTCCCTCTCTTTCTTCCAGTTCTTCCTTTGCTCCGTCTACGTCCCCTTGTGCACGGAAAAGATCGACACCCCGATCGGCCCCTGCAGCGGCATGTGCCTCTCCGTCAAGAGGCGCTGTGAGCCGGTCCTGAAGGAATTCGGCTTCTCCTGGCCGGAAACCCTCAACTGCAGCAAGTTCCCGCCGCAAAACGGCGACAACCACATGTGCATGGAAGGCCCGGGGGACGAAGAGGTGCCTCTTCACAGCAAGTCGCCCTTGAACCCCGGGGAGGAATGCCATTCCGTGGGATCGAACCCGGACCAATACATCTGGGTCAAGAGGAGCCTGAACTGCGCCCTTAAGTGTGGTTACGACGCCGGCCTCTACAGCCGTTCGGCCAAGGAGTTTACAGACATCTGGATGGCTGTGTGGGCTAGCCTGTGCTTCATCTCGACGGCCTTCACGGTCCTGACCTTTCTGGTTGATTCCTATCGGTTTTCCTACCCCGAACGCCCCATCATTTTCCTGAGCATGTGCTACAATATTTATAGCATCGCCTATATCGTCCGGCTGATCGTGGGCCGGGAGAGGATTTCCTGCGACTTTGAGGAGGCGGCAGAACCCGTCCTCGTCCAAGAAGGCCTCAAGAACACAGGATGTGCTATCATTTTCCTGCTGATGTACTTTTTCGGGATGGCCAGCTCCATCTGGTGGGTGATCCTGACGCTGACCTGGTTCCTGGCCGCAGGGCTCAAGTGGGGCCACGAGGCCATCGAAATGCACAGCTCGTACTTCCACATCGCGGCCTGGGCCATCCCCGCCGTGAAGACCATCGTCATCCTGATCATGAGGCTGGTTGACGTGGACGAGCTGACCGGGCTGTGCTATGTGGGGAACCAGAACCTGGACGCGCTGACGGGCTTCGTGGTGGCCCCTCTTTTCACCTATTTGGTGATCGGGACCCTGTTCATCGCCGCCGGCCTGGTGGCTCTGTTTAAAATCCGGTCCAACCTTCAGAAGGACGGGACGAAAACCGACAAGCTGGAGAGGCTGATGGTGAAAATCGGGGTTTTTTCGGTGCTCTACACCGTCCCGGCCACGTGCGTCATCGCCTGCTACTTCTACGAAATCTCCAACTGGACTATCTTCCGCTACTCGGCCGACGACTCCAACATGGCGGTGGAGATGCTGAAGATCTTCATGTCCCTGCTGGTGGGCATCACCTCCGGCATGTGGATTTGGTCTGCCAAAACGCTGCACACCTGGCAGAAGTGCTCGAACCGGCTGGTGAACTCGGGCCGGGTGAAGCGGGGGGAGAAGAGGGCAGACGGCTGGGTGAAGCCTGGGAAAGGGAACGAGACTGTGGTATAAAGCGGACCAATGCACAGCAGGTGGACCTGCCAGGTGCTCACTCTCTCGCTCTCCCCCCCTGCGGGAAGAGCTGGTTTCACGCGAGCAACTGCGGCAGGAACGTCGCAGCGGTTTGCGTGCCACGGAAAGGAGCTGTGCTTTCTGGGAGGTGGTGGGGAGAGGGCACACAGAGGAGGCCCTAATAAACTACAAGGACTTGTTTGTGTGTTTGTGTGTGTGCTGTGAACCAGCAGGGCTTTGCTCCCGCAAAAAAAAAAAACAGCAGCAAAGGGAGCCTGCAGTGGCTTTCAGAAGCTGTGAAGACAAAAATGGGAACCGGTTGAAACTTCTGTCTGAATGCGGCATCCTTGTGCCTTGAGGAGTCTTGGGACTTAGCACCTCCTAGTGACGCATCATGTGCCTTCTCTTTATTCCTCCTCACCCTGCCCTGAGTTGTATTTTTAGCTGTGTGTCTTGTGCAGGAAAGAATTTAGAAAGTGGATCTCTGCTGCTGTTGTTCTAGGGAACTCTTGTTCAGGGCTGCTGGCTTCCAGGGACTTGAGATCCTGCTACGCAAAGGTCTGCTGCCATGGAGGGTTGGAAGGTGAACGTTCATCTTCTAGCGCCTCCCCTGATGCCTGCATGCCGATAGGGCTGTCAGATAATCGGAAGCCAAGCACAGTCTCTATAGTCTAAGCCAGCCTAGGACAACCTGGCGGCCTTCAGCTATTGCTGGGCTACATCAGCCCCTGCCCGCACCCCGTGCTGATGGGAGTTGTAGTCCCAACAACCTCTGGAGTCCACGAGGTTGTCCGAGGTCAATCCAACCCATGAGTAGGCAGAAGGTAGCTTACTGGTAGATTTCTGAGATGTTTGCTGTTGGTCAGCAAGGACTTCTGACTCTTAGATGTTCAACCATAGCAGCAACACAGTGACCCTCCCTGAATTATACTGCTGAAATGAAGGAAGCCTGGGGTAACCCGGATGTGTGTCTGTGTCTGTGTGGAACTCTATCCAGTTCTGGGACTTGGAAGCACATTTCTGGGCTCAGATTTCTTTTGTTTCCCCCCAGTGTTAGGTGTTCTGCACAAGCTCCAGGTGCTGAACATCAGGCTCTTAAGTTAAAAAGCAAAACCAAAGGAGATCCTTGAAACCTGCTGCCCCGTGGTCTCAGCAGTGGCACCCTCCCGGCTGCAAAGGCGCTGCTAGACAGGATAAGGGTGGTGAGTGCTGGGTTGGCAGTGTTGGGGTCCTGCTGGTGTATGGGGGATGCCACCCTCCAGCCATACAGCCTGTCCCTGCCGCAGCGACATCGCAGCCAGGAGGGTGCCTCTGCCATTTGCGTCCCACTTCCTATGCCACTGCTTCCCAGTCCACAGCTATAAAGCCACTGGCTTGCTAAAATTCAGACCCCCTTCTTCCTGTGCTATAAGAAACCCCTGGCTTTGCTTCGAGAAGCATTCACTGAAGGGCTGAACTGGTAGACCTCTGTAGCTCAGGCTGCAAAGGCTCTGGGCTGCCTCCAGACAAGGGCCACACTCGCACTTTTAAAGTATTGTGACACCGCTTTAAACAGTCCCCCGAAGAATTCTGGGAGGTGTAGTTTGAGAGTTCAGTCCCTCTTCCAGGGGACTCTGGGAATTGTGGTTCTGTGAGGGGGATCTGGGTGCTTAGGAGACCCCTTTCCCCCTCACAGAGCTACAGTTATCAGGGTTAGAGGGTCAACACCACTCTGAATTGTAACTCTTGAGAGGGGAAATAATATGCGTCTCCTAACAACTCCCGGCATCCTTAACAAACTACACCTCCCAGAATTCTTTGGGGGGACTTTTTAAAGGACTAGCATGGCTCTTAAACATGGCGAGCGAGTTGCTGCTTGGATCCAGTTGGCTTCCATGGGAGCCAAGCTCAGCTCGGCTTCAGCCCAAACCCTCTGTTTTTTTAAAGGATGATTTCTGTAGCTCTGCAGCTGTGTGTCTTGCAAGGGGTTATAGCTGAGCAGGTTGGATCTGCACATGTACTGTGCTGCTAATCTTCCAAGAACTGATCTACCACGCTCAGAGTAATTGTACGGGGCAGCCTTGGTTGGACTGTACCATTTCCAGCTGTGGTTGCGAGACTAGCTGTCTAAATACTCATGATCATTTATGACACCCCGCAAATCTTCTTGCATGTAGAAAGCTAGCACCTCAGGGAGAGTGCTAGGCCCGAATCTGTCACATTCATGGGCTAGTTTCCTTCCTTCCTTTCTTCCTTTCTTTCTTCCTTCCTTCCTTCCTTTCTTTCTTTCTTTCTTTCTTTCTTTCAAGGCCAGGATTTAGGGAGCATCCGACATGCAACTCCCACCTGTTGTCTGAAGAGGTTACAACCTTGATAGAGGTTGAGAGCGTGTGGTTGCTCTGAACGCCCAGGTCAGCTTTTGATAAGCCCGGTTCAGATCCATTCATGCAAGCTGTTGGGTTTAATGGGATTTGGATGGCGCCGTCCTTTGGGAAAATTCACCGTGTCCTCTTGCCCAGTTCTTGTTTCAGCGAGGCTTTGTGCAAGAGAGTTCCCTGCTTGGCTGTGCTTATCGGGAGAGACAAAAAAGTTGGAAACTGAGAGCCTAACCTTAGCTTGCAGCTAGATTCCCATCTCTCTTCCCCCTCTCCTATTCCCCGAATCTCTTTCAGTCTTCCCCCAACATTGATACATGACTCTGCTGTTCCCAGTGTCACACACTCTCCAGTCTCAATAAGAAAAAGTCCTCCTTTATTTTTATAGCCGTCTTTCCGTCTAGAGCATGTGGGTTAATAAGGAAAAGTGAGCGGAGGGTCATTTCTGACAATTGGCTTATTCAGAGACTGTTTTGTTTTGGTTTCCTTTTCTCTCCTCCCCTTGCCTCGCCAAGCCCCCCTCATTCTCTCTCTCTCTCTCTCTCTCTCTCTCTCTCCCCCCCCCCCCCCGGCCACCGCTGCCCCAGGCCCTCCAAGTAAACCTATCAGTCCTTCCCCGGAGACCCATTGCATTAAGCAATTAAGGCTTAATATATTTCACTCTGTGTGATTGCATCTGTGTCGACGCCGGTCTGGGCAAACCGAAATGTTAAGTTCCTTGGCAGCTTTGCCTCCGCACAGATCAGTTGCATAATTTGTGTGTCAATTACAATTAAAAAGACATTCTCCAGCCATGAGACCAGGGGGTGCAGCTGACTCACTCTGAACCAAATGAAAGCGCCGTTTGTGCGTGCGGGTCTTTATCAGTCTGAGAAGAATGTGAGCCTGCGCTTTGCTTTTCTCTTTTTGTGTCTTCAGCTAAAAAGGGTAAGCTTCCCCCTCACCCCACCTGCCCTGTTACATGAACCCAAGAGAATAAACCTGGCTATTGCTTGGTGAGTAATGCCATCTTAAACATAGGCAGCCAGGTTCAGTGGAGCAATAGCCTGTTCCAGCTGGTGGACTTTGATGACTGTAAACCTGGCTTTTGCCTGTAGGCAGTCGGCAGAAGTCGCTCAGATGTTTGTAGGAGAACAGAATGTTAATGGTTGCCCGATTGCCTGGCGGGGAATTGTGTTCACAGCACGGCTTGCCTTCCTTGTGTGGGCCTTGAATTCAAGAGTTTTCTTCCAGTGTGGTGTAGTGGTTAAGAGCGGTAGTCTCGTAATCTGGTGAACCGGGTTCACATCTCCCCTCCTCCACATGCAGCTGCTGGGTGACCTTGGGCTAGTCACACTTCTCTGAAGTCTCTCAGCCCCACTCGCCTCACAGAGTGTTTGTTGTGGGGGAGGAAGGGAAAGGAGATTGTCAGCCACTTTGAGACTCCTTCGGGTAGTGACAAAGCGGGATATCAAATCCAAACTCTTCTTCTTGTGTCCCTCCCCCGTGCATGCACAGTCCTTGCTCCGATGTGCAAAGGCTGCGCATGGGTGGCACGTACCATGGAGAGCAGCCGGGAGGGGGAGCCTGCGGTCCCTCCAGATGTTGCTGAAACCCAACTCCCATCGTTCCTGACCTTGGCCGTGTTGGCAGGGGAAGATGGGAGGCGGAGTCCCAACAACAAGCAGAGGGCCATGGTTTCTCTGGAGGAGGAGGAGGTGCCACTATAGGCACATGTGGAAACCAAGTGCTAAAATAATATCCCTCTCCCCCCCGGCTGCTGCTTCTGGGTTGGCACCGCAAGCACAGAGCTGGGAGCGTGGAGAGCTGTGCATGTCTTCCGCTGCTCTCACTAGGCTCCTTTTAAAAAAGAAAAGAAAAACTTCCCGGTCCTGTTTGGCTGGTGATAGAAGGAGTTCATAGCTGTCAACTTTCAGATTTGAAAATAAGGGATTTTTTCCAAACTTTCGGATTTGAAAATAAGGGATGCCGCGAGGGCACCAAGTAGCCTCGTAACCCTGCGCTCCAAGGCTGCGCGCGAACGGGTGAGCGAAAGAGCGAGCACATAGATGGCAGGCAGGCTGTCTGTCTGGTTGGGCGTGAGGGTCTGGCTGCACAAGGCATGCAAGCTCCGCCCCCAGTCGGTCTCAGACTCCTTATTGGCAGCCGAGCAACGCAGCTGAGGAGCCTCCCTGGCCGGCAGGGAGGGAGAGGAGCTGCTTCCTTTGAAATCCGGGAAATTTAAGGGATATCAACAATCCGGGATAGCAGCGGGAAACAGCATTGAAATAAGGGAGTTTCCCACAAAAAAAGGGAGGGTTGACAGCTATGGAAGGAGTTGCAGCAATGTTTTCCCCTCTCCCTTTCCAAAGATCATTCAAGTGCCTCTTTCAAGCTGCCTGGATCAATGCATGTGACAGATTGGGTGCCTTTTTTAAAAAAGCATCTGCTCAAACCTGCTGGTGCTTGAGAGTTCTGCTGTACTTTCCTTTCTCCCTTTTCACCCACTTCAGTGGCTACGTCCGAGCTACTGCTCCAGAGGTTATTTCAAGCCCAACCAGGGTTCCTATGTTGCCAGTGATAGCGCAATGCAGAGAATTGACCCTGTGCTCAAATGCTAGTTTCTCTCCAGGATGAACTGGGATTTTCTACCGCCACTGCTTTAGACACCGGCTGCATTCACATGGCAGTTTATTCCTTTTCCACAACTTCCCCCCAACTCTTAAGCTCTGCGTTCTATTTGAGCTTTTGCAAAACTTTAAAAGTCACTTCTGGAACTATCGTGCAACATCGTGTCCATGTTATTTGCTTCCAGAAAAATAAACACAGTGGTACCTCGGTTTACGAACTTAATCCGTTCCGGAATTACGTTCTTAAACCCAAACCGTTCTAAAACCGAGGTGCGCTTTCCCTAATGAGGCCTCCCGCCGCCGGTGCCCTTCCACCATTCGGATTCCGTTCTTAGACTGAGGTAAAGTTCGCAAACTGGTACACTATGTCCGGTTTTCTGGAGTTCGTAAACCGAATAGTTCGTAAACAGGGCCGCTCTTAAACCGAGGTACCACTGTAATATGGATGCTTAGTGCACAACTAATAATAATAATAATAATAATAATAATAATAATAATAATAATAATTTATTATGTTTACCCCACCCATCTGGCCGAGTTTCCTCAGCCACTCTGGGCGGTTTCCAGTCAAATGTTAAAACAATACAGCATTAAATATTAAAAACTTCCCTAAACAGGGCTGCCTTCAGATGTCTTTTAAAAATAGGATAGCTGCTTATTTCCTTGACATCTGCTGGAAGGGCGTTCCACAGGGCGGGCGCCACTACTGAGAAGGCCCTCTGTCTGGTTCCCTGTAACCTCACTTCTCGCAGTGAGGGAACCGCCAGAAGGCCCTCAGCGCTGGATCTCAGTGTCCGGGCTGAACGATGGGGGTGGAGACGCTCCTTCAGGTATACTGGACCGAGGCCGTTCAGGGCTTTAAAGGTCAGCACCAACACTTTGAATTGTGCTCGGAAACGTACTTGCGTTATATTCCACTATATTCCAAGAAGTGGCTTGCTTTTGTGTCATGTGAAAGCTCAAAAATAATGTGGAAATTAAAAGTTAGGGAAATGTGAAGTTGGGCTGGGCCGCCGTGTGAATGCAGCCTCAGTAGAGTTCCTCTGAAGCTCAGGGAATCTTTGTCATAATAACAGGGTGAAAACCCATTTGCTCCTAACATGCTTTATCCAGACTGGGGGGGGGGGGGAGAGTCTTCTAGATGCTTTGGAAACCTGTGCTAGGTGGAGCTGATGGGGGTTGTGGTCCAAGGGATCTGGAGGGGAGCAAAAATCTGCCTCTTGGAAACTTTGCGGCAACAGCTGATTTGCCCAACTGCCCTCTCCATCCCTCTTGCCATCGAAGCAGCCAGGGTTGTGACAGATCATCTGTGGGAGAAACCAGTAAAGAACATAAGAGCCTTTCAAGGCCCCATCCATTCTAGCATCCTGTCCTCCCAGTAGCCAACCGGATGCCCATGGTAAACCCGCAAGCAGAACCTGAGCACAACAGCGCTCTCCCCACTTGTGAGTCAGCTGGACTAGCTTAGTCAGTAGAGCAGGAGACTCTTAATCTCAGGGTCCTGGGTTTGAGCCCCACGTTGAGCAAAAGATTCCTGCATTACAGGGGGTTGGACTAGATGACCCTAAGGGTCCCTCCCCACTCCACGATTCTCAACAACGTGTATAATGAATAAAGAATATAGCCATCCTGGCTAGTGACCATCAATGATAATTTTCACTTGCTATCACTTGGTCTGCCTTTTTAAATATTTAGATTTCCTGTTTTATAATCTAATGCCAGTGAATCCAGCCAGTTGAGGGGAAATTGTACCTGAGAACTGGAGCATAAATAAATGGTCCCAGCTATAGAGTCTCTGCCTGGCAGCTGTGTTCCTCTATTGTTCCTTATTCCCCATGTGCTATTACTAGGTCAGGGGTAGGCAACCTAAGGCCCGGGGGCCAGATGTGGACCAATCACCTTCTCAATCCGGCCCGCAGACGGTCCGGGAATCCGCGTGTTTTAACATGAGTAGAACGTGTGCTTTTATTTAAAATGCATCTCTGGGTTATTTGTGGGGCATAGGAATTCGTTCATATATATTTTTCAAAATATAGTCCGGCCCACCAAGTGATCTGAGGGATGGTGGACCGGCCCACGGCTGAAAAAAAAGGTTGCTGACCCCTGTACTAGGTGATCACCGTCTCTGCTGTTGGCTTTGGGGGTCATGTGGCCTGGGCCACCTTCAGCGCCACCAAAAACCATTACATGGCAGTTGTGGGGGGGGGCGACCCTTCACACAAACAGTATCATGCCTGTGTCCCACATCCCAACTGTTGCTTGTGGGCCTGGGAAGGAGATCTCACTGCCACGCATTCGGTGTGCAGATGTATCTACTGGTGGCCAGGGGAGGGACCTCTTTCAAGGCCTCCGTTCACGGAAAGGCAGTTTGGTGTGATCAGAGAGGCTCTGCCTCGGAACCCCTTGCAAATCCTGCATCCTTAATAAAATAAATACATTCTAAGGACCCCATGGGTGCATCTCTGTTGCTTGCGAATGTAGAGTTGCTTGCTCCCTGCAAGTTTTTGGTTTTTTAAAAGGCATATCAGAGAAGGAGTTGAGCACAGCTCAATCCTTCCTGTGCTGGTTTTCTAATGTTAGCTAGCTTCTGCATAGAGCAGGCATCCCCAAACTCGGCCCTCCAGCTGTTTTGGGACTACAACTCCCATCATCCCTAGCTAACAGGACCAGTGGTCAGGGATGGTGGGAATTGTAGTCCCGAAACAGCTGGCGGGCCGAGTTTGAAGATGCCTGGCATAGAGGGAGGGGTCTAGGGTTCAAATTTCCTCTCCCCAGGCCAACACACCCTTTGCCAGACCTGCCTTTGCACCCTCCTCCCGTGTTTCCTCACGGCTGGGATGTGCTTTGGATCATTCTTCTCGGTTTCCTAGCTAGAGAGGGGGATGCGAACGCAGGGATGCTCGCCCGCTGCACAAAATCCACACCTCTTGCTCTGTCCCCCTCCCGCTCCTGGCAAGCGGCCCCCAGGAGGTTGTCCAGAAGGGAATGTGGCCCTTGAGTGAAAAAAGGTTCCATCTCCCGTGTCATAAAAGGACATTAAAAAAAATCGAACCCCTGCCTGTGCTCTGAAATGGTACAACCGTTTTTTTTTACTCATCTCGAAATTCCTCACACCTCTTTTCTCTGCAGGTCTGGAGTAGAGCTGAATGATTAGACTTTTGGGTTGTGGCTTCCATTTTTATGTATTCATTCATTCATTTTTTTTCATTCATTGCTATTTGTTCTTCAAACAACAGAAATACAAAGTTTCCAAGATTTAAGCACCTTTACTTCCAATCTTACTTTTCCCCTTTAATAAAGTTCTCTTCTGTTCTGGAGCAGTTTCTCCCGCCCCCCCCCCCTTTGCCCTTTCCTTGCTCCTGTTAAAAGTAATTGTCCTAAAACAACCAGGTTTCGTAAGCTGTTTGGCACACAGGTACATGTTTTATGTTACTCACCTTCAGGACGATAACTGCTTATCCCTGAAACTTTTTAAGGTAAATGGACACTGATATATATTTTTTCTTTGTTGGCGATTGTACAGAAGAGTTAACTACGTCTATTGTAAATTTCTAATTTATCATTGTACAAAAGACCCCAAACTTTGCTATTTAATTTTTGTATCAAAATAAAAGAAAATGTTTTTATTAATATGACGAAGTGGTGCTGGGTTCTTTTCTCTTCACAATGAACACTAAGTGAGGGTGAGGTGAGGATTTGAGTGTTCAAAGTTCCAGGGGTAGGCAACCTAAGGCCCGTGGGCCGGATGCGGCCCAATCGCCTTCTCAATCTGGCCCGCGGACGGTCCGGGAATCAGCGTGTTTTTACATGAGTAGAATGTGTCCTTTTATTTAAAATGCATCTCTGGGTTATTTGCGGCGCCTGCCTGGTGTTTTTACATGAGTAGAATGTGTGCTTTTATTTAAAATGCATCTCTGGGTTATTTGTGGGGCATAGGAATTCGTTCATTCCCCCCTCCCCCCCCAAAAAAATATAGACTGGCCCACCAAATGGTCTGAGGGACGGTGGACCGGCCAACGGCTGAAAAAGGTTGCTGACCCTGGTTCAAAAAAGAGCTTCCGGGGGGGGGGTCGTGTCTTGAGGTCTTCTGTTCCAGCCCCCACTCAATGCTAGAAAACCACCCTCAGCAGATGGCTCTGCAACTTATTTGAAGACCTCCAGGTGTGGTGAGACAGAGTTGACCTTTGGCACATGGTCCAGCTGTTGTAGTGGGTCCAGTGGTCAAGAAGGCAGTTTCTGCACCTGCTGTGGATTGAAGTGAGGGGCAGATGAGGCTCGAAGAAGAAGAGGAGGAGGAGGAGGAGTTTGAATTTGATATCCCGCTTTATCACTACCCTAAGGAGTCTCAAGGGACCCAGGTGGCACGGTGTGTTAAACCACAGAGCCTAGGGCTTGCTGATCAGAAGGTCAGCGGTTCGAATCCCTGCGATGGGGTGAGCTCCCGTTGCTTGGTCCCAGCTCCTGCCCACCTAGCAGTTCGAAAGCACATCAAAGTGCAAGTAGATAAATAGGAACCACTCTGGCGGGAAGGTAAACGGCGTTTCCGTGCGCTGCTCTGGTTCGCCAGATGTGGCTTAGTCATGCTGGCCACATGACCTGGAAGCTGTACGCCGGCTCTCAGCCAATAAAGCGAGATGAGCGCCGCAACCCTAGAGTCGGACACAACTGGACCTAATGGTCAGGGGTCCCTTTACCTTTAAGGAGTCTCAAAGCGGCTCACATTCTCCTTTCCCTTCCTCCCCCACAACAAACACTCTGTGAGGTGAGTGGGGCTGAGAGACTTCAGAGAAGTGTGACTAGCCCAAGGTCACCCAGCAGCTGCATGTGGAGGAGCGGAGACGCGAACCCAGTTCACCGGATTACGAGACTACTGCTCTTAACCACTACACCACGCTGGCTCTCCAGTGACCCGGGAAGGTAACCCATTTAGGAGAAGGAAAACTCTGATCCTAAAATTCCCCCCTGCAGGATATCTTCGGGAGAAGAAAAGGCTCAGGAGCAAACCCTACGCAAATCCAGAGTGGAGTCCCTAAGACAGTTGGATGGTGCCTTGTACACCTCCTTCCGGCAACTCCTGTAGCTGAGCTGGTGGCAAACATGTTGCTCTGCTTTCCTTTGGACCACCTCAGCGAGGTGAAGGGGGGGGTCTTGTCACGTGGGCAGCCCAGGACCTCCACACCCAAGCTTCAGAGGTCACTTCGGTGCTGCTGACATTTTGACTTCACCCCTGGCAGCGCACTCCATTGTCTTTCAAGACAGACGGGTGCCAACAACAGGTTGCAAGTTCTGCATTTGTTCCCCGGCCAACGTGCCACCTAGTCGTCCGGTCTTATCAAAACACTCGTTTGATAGAGATCTACGTTAGGCTGCCTTCCTTTTAACTTAGAGTCGCAGTTCGTAATGTAAGCATGTCGTTTTCGAACCCAAGAGGAAGAAGTGACAGCGTTTAACTAGCGCCTGTTGAGAAGTAGCCCTGCCACTTCTCTATTTGCATTAGCCTTTAGCTAATTTCCTGACGGCTACTCCCATTTCCTGACGTCCATTCTAAGGAAGAGACACATCCTTCCTGAAATTCATTTGAAAACCTGCCTTCATGTTAGTAGAGCAAAAAGCAGAGCTAGACACTGTCAGAGCAGCCTCACGCTGAAGGATGTGCAAGCTTTGGAGCACCATAGAGCTCTTTCCCCAGGCAGAATAAGAATGCACTACCAGCCCACAGCTTTGTTGCTTTTCTGCACCGTTTTGCAAAGTTCTATATCATGTCCTCATGAAAATTCACCAGCATTCTGATGCACACATGTCCTAATGCAGTGTTTCCCAACCTTGGGTCTCCAGCTGTTTTTGGACTACAACTCCCATCATCCCTAGCTAGCAAGACCAGTGGTCAGGGATGATGGGAATTGTAGTCCAAAAACAGCTAGAGACCCAAGGTTGGGAAACGCTGTCCTAATGTATACATTCCCCCCCCAGCAATTTCCCCGATATAGAATGCTTTTATACATAAATGTGTACAAGGATGTTTATATGAATGGGAAGTTTAATAAAATCTAAATGGCCTCGGTCCTGTATACCTGAAGGAGCGTCTCCACCCCCACCGTTCAGCCCGGACACTGAGATCTAGCGCCAAGGGCCTTCTGGTGGTTCCCTTACTGCGAGAAGCAAAGCTACAGGGAACCAGGCAGAGGGCCTTCTCGGTAGTGGCGCCCGCCCTGTGGAACACCCTCCCATCCCATGTCAAAGAGATAAATTTAGAAAACACCTGACATTTAGAAAACACCTGAAGGCAGCCCTGTTTAGGGAAGTTTTTAATGTGTGATATTTTAATGTATTTTAGTGTTTGTTGGAAGCCGCCCAGAGTGGCTGGGGGGACCCGGCCAGATGGGCGGGGTACAAATAATAAATTATTATTATTATTATTATTATTATTATTATTATTATTATTATGCATTGGTGAAAATACAGATTTTCTAAAAATGCACACTTATTGTGCATACACATTATTGTGCATTCTTTTTGTTGGATAACTGCACCACAGAATTAAAATTAGAAGTGCAAATTAGAAAGGGCCAGTCAGATGGGTGGCATAATTGCTTATATGCCACCCAGCCACCCAAAAAGAAATGTGAGACAGGATTGCACCATAGACCTACACTCCCTGGCAGGGAACTTTTATTAAGTGCTCCAAGCGGCGGCACTTGCATTGGTACATATTGTATGCGTCTTGGTTGGTTCCTGTGTCATTTCAGATATGCAGGTTTGATGGAGCCCACCTGTACCCAGTGGACGCTTGGGCAGTTGAGGATTATTAACTGGTGCAAAACACCATACTTTCAACATTAGGACAGTTCACACATTAAATTGAGTGTCCTCAAGCAGATGAGATGCCCGGTTGTATGAGCATATGTGTGAACAGGCCTTAATCCTAAAAAGGCTTGTAGGCAGACTATGACATCAGAATATACAACAGAGTCTTTTTTCTGGAAATCAAGATGTTAACGGCTTGCAAATTTCCGCTTCCAAGCACTAGATTTTTTGATGAAAAACAAGAAATTGGTGACATCTAGTGGTGGTCTCAACTATTGCTCAGTAACATTTCCCTCACCTCATGGGAAAACTTCGGGATAAGAAAAGGCTAAGGAATAAACCCTACAAAAATCTGGAGTGGAATCTCTATTATGGTTGGGTGTTGCCTTGTACGTCTCCATCCAGCAACTTCTGCAGCCAAGCTGGTGCCAAATGTATTGCTCTGTAATGCGGGTGGTGCTGTGGTCTAAACCACTGAGCCTCTTGGGCTTGCCAATCAGAAGGTCAGCGGTTAGGTGGGTTCCCTATCAGTAGGAGAAAACAGAGGCAAACCAGAGTAGCAATAGAGAAGCAAAGCAGCCAGTAAGCCTGATCTTTATTAAAGGAACTGTTACAACAGGGTCCCCACTCACCACACACAGGAGGAAGGAGAACCCTGAACAATGGTGTGCAAGCCCTTATACAGACTTTTGAAATTGCCCAAGACCACCCCCTAAAACATCATACATACATCATAGAAGGAGGCGGTCCACAGCAGAAATCCTGCCTGCCTGGATACCTGATAATGGTCACTGATTGCATTACCTGGGCAGCCTGGACATTCTTTCGTGATGGTTAATACTTTAGTACCTGAATTCAAGTCACAGGCTCACCCTATTCATACACAAATAGGTCCTCAAGACAGGATTTGCAAGCAAAAAGACAATGGGAATGCTTTCCCCATTTGCCTCCCTTACTACAGAGGAATATTGGGAGAGTAAAAAATGGCTTCAGGATTGCTCTCCCATACTATTTCAGACACATGGTTCATATATTTAGATATGTGTGCATTTGTGAATATTTATTCTGTGTTTGAGACCTTAAAATTATTATAACACCATTGATCGCCTGATCCTTGGCAAAATTGCCTAATCCTCTTTTAAAGCTCAGTTGGTGGCCATCGCTGCTTCTTGTGGGAGGAAGCTCCACAGCTTAACTATACGCTGCTAATTTCTTTTCCAGGGCTCTGAAAGGAAAGAGAAAAATTAACATTTGTGTCGTTCAGCAAAGCAATTGCAACAGGGGGAAAAAGCCACCAATAAGACGCTTCTCGTACTTCACAGTGGACTCTTCAGGCTTTTACCCTCTCAGAAAAAAGGATTCGAGGCTTTGCAAAAGATTCCAATTAACCCACAGTTAAAGAAAAGAAGGTCTAAGGCCTCTGTAGGACAGGCAGATTGAAGGACAACACAGGGAGGAGGCAATCAGGATGGAAATCTCCACGTCAAATCAAAGCCCACATTGCTACACAGGAAAGCAATGTTTGAGACTTTCTCACTGTTCAGGCTCTTTGTTCCTGCTTAATTTGATGAGCAAGAGTTGTAAATCAAAATAATCCTTCAGTTTTCTTTACCACCAATAGAAAACTTCAGGCTCCAGGCCCCTCTCTATATGCAATATTCAAAAACGAAAAAGCTTCGCCTTGTAGGCAAGTTCTTGGCTGCTTAAAAATGCAGATGTGTAATAATCGTTAGGAGAGTTCTTCCTTGGAGGACATTCCACTTTAATCTATTTTAACTTGGAACTGTTAAAAAAATGTTTTACGTTTAGCCACCTTGGGGTCTGAATTATGGTATAATAGGATAGAAGTATACCAAATAAATCAATCGGGGTTTTGCCCCAAGAATATATGATGAGCCTGCATAGTATTGTACCATGAAATTTCTTTATTGAACACATTAGATAGTCACCTCCTTTCCCCCATATTGGGCCACTTTAAGTTCATCCTCCTTTTTTGGAACCATCCTTGAATGAAGGGATAGCAAAGGGGAAACTTCAGTGTGAAACCGCTGAACTGGAATGAATCAAGAAGTTCAATTCTGTTCATTTGGGCCTGAATGGAGACAATGGTTTCCTGCTCCACTACAGACGTTGTTCCAGCAATAAGTTGATTATTGTCACCTATTGTTCCTGTTTTGAAAGGTTGCCCTCCTTAATTGAATTGCCACTGTCTGTACTCTTTGCAGTTACATTTCCCTCTGACCTTCTGGATATTTCGGTCGGTAGAGCGTTAGACTCTTAGGGTTGTGGGTTCAAGACCCAGGTTGGGCAAAAGATTCCTGCATTGCAGGGGGTTGGACTTGATGAGCCTCGTGGTCCCTTCCAACTCTACAATCCTGTCATTCTGTTCTATGATTCAAGGCTTGCAATTCCCTCCCCATATTTATAATGTGGCACCGGCTTTGTTTCTCACTACTTTAAAATCTCTTGCTCTCCATCTGGTCTTGACGGTGGAGTCACATCCAAGAGCAGGTGAAAAGCTACTAGTTCCACCTTGATGGCCCATCTCCTGTCTTTGCCACCACAGGTGTTTCAGCCTCTGGCTCCTGGGCATTTCCCCAGCTATTATGGGAGACTGCATTGTGATTAGCTGGAGAACGCCAGCTGTCAATCATGACACACACGCACCATCAGAAACTCTTAAAAGTGGACACTTGCCACACAGTCCTTTGTCCATCATCTGACCATCAGCACTTCTGCTTTACCCTCGAGGAGACCAGATGCCTGGCTGTAAGTAGCTGCAGTAGGATAGGTAGCCTAAGACTAAACTGTTCTACAGTTGACGGACTGACTGTTTAAAACCGTGTTTATGGAAGACAACCTTACTCGGCTACGAGTGATCGCCAAAGAAGAAGACAGTTGTAACTGAAAATATTCAAACCCCCCCCCCCATTACAAATCAGGTTTATTTATCAAAATTTACAGGCTTTCAGCTGCTTGCAGTGAGCAAATCAAACAAAAGCCATTGAAATAGCTCAACACAACAGATGTGTTGCAAGAATTTAAAGGTCTTATTTTCTCATGACAGATGCTTGAAGTGGTTTCCCCAAATTTAGCTAAAAATGCAACTTATACATATTGGAAAATCAACAAAAAAAGACTGGAAAATCAATAGAAATTAATTCTGTGTCCAGGGCAGCTGTCTACCAGCTCCATCTGGTACGCAGGCTGAGACCCTACCTGCCCGCGGACTGTCTCACCAGAGTGGTGCATGCTCTACTTATCTCCCGCTTGGACTACTGCAATGCGCTCTACGTGGGGCTACCTTTGAAGGTGACCCGGAAACTACAACTAATCCAGAATGCGGCAGCTAGACTGGTGACTGGGAGCAGCCGCCGAGACTTCTGTTAGGGGGGGACAGACTTTTGTTAGGGGGCAGGCTTCAGATTTGTATTGATTTATCTTAATTTTGATTGATTTAGGGAGGGCAGCTGCCCCCCTGCCCCCCTCTGGCTACACCCATGACTACAAACCCCATGTTTGATGTATCAATTACTCAGTTTGTGGGTTGCTGCAAAACGTGGCATTTTCGCTGCAAAACTGCAAAACATTGGCACAGGTTTGGAGAGGATCCCAAATGCTGGGATTCATAGTTACTTATCCTCAATGGGGTGCTTACTCAAGCGTCGTCACTCTGCTCCTTTCAACCTGTTGAAGACTTAAATTCATCTCGCAATAATAGCCCAAGTCCACCAGATGCCGCTATGGTTCAACACTAGCAAAGACAAATAAGCAGATTTGCCTGAATAGTACAGTACAAAAATGAGGATACAGCTTTCATAGGACAATTTTCTGCTTTTCTAATATCACTCAAATATTCATAGTTACAAGTAGATAGCCGTGTTGGTCTGTCATAGTCAAAACAAAATAAAAAAAATTCCTTCCAGTAGCACCTGTATCTGAAGAAGTGTATCTGAAGTGTATCTGAAGTGTATCTGAAGAAGTGTGCATGCACACGAAAGCTCATACCAAGAACAAACTTAGTTGGTCTCTAAGGTGCTACTGGAAGGAATTTTTTTATTTTGTTTCAAATATTCATGTTTTTTCTGCCAGACATTTGTGCGAGACACCTGTGAACACTCACTTCTATCAACAACTCTGTTAACATATATGAAAATTTAGCTTAATTTAACACCTAGAAAGCTCATAATTGGAT
Source organism: Darevskia mixta (assembly GCA_034641385.1). Taxonomy (NCBI): domain Eukaryota; kingdom Metazoa; phylum Chordata; class Lepidosauria; order Squamata; family Lacertidae; genus Darevskia; species Darevskia mixta. Next base: position 2,046,130 of record JAWWNH010000137.1, on the reverse strand, counting down.
AGCGGAGACATCACCTTGCCGACAAAGGTCCGTATAGTTAAAGCTATGGTTTTCCCAGTAGTGATGTATGGAAGTGAGAGCTGGACCATAAAGAAGGCTGATCGCTGAAGAATTGATGCTTTTGAATTATGGTGCTGGAGGAGACTCTTGAGAGTCCCATGGACTGCAAGAAGATCAAACCTATCCATTCTGAAGGAATCACAGAATCACAGAATCATAGAGTTGGAAGAGACCACAAGGGCCATCCAGTCCAACCCCCTGCCAAGCAGGAAACACCATCAAAGCATTCCTGACAGGTGGCTGTCAAGCCTCTGCTTAAAGACCTCCAAAGAAGGAGACTCCACCACACTCCTTGTGGTGAAGGAAATCAGCCCTGAGTGCTCACTGGAAGGACAGATCCTGAAGCTGAGGCTCCAATACTTTGGCCACATCATGAGAAGAGAAGATTCCCTGGAAAAGACCCTGATGTTGGGAAAGATGGAGGACACAAGAAGGGGACGACAGAGGACGAGATGGTTGGACAGTGTTCTCGAAGCTACCAACATGAGTCTGACCAAACTGCAGGAGGCAGTGGAAGACAGGAGTGCCTGGCGTGCTGTGGTCCATGGGGTCATGAAGAGTCAGACACGACTAAACAACTAAACAACCACAACAATGTCTTTGCAGATGAAGCATTGCCCTTGATTAGAAAGTGCTTACTGTTTTGTAACTTAGTTACAAAAACATGTTACTTAACAGCAGGAGGCTGTTATTAATAGCAATTAATCTGGTGCAGCTAATATATTGATTTGAAACTGTGAAATCTGACATTAAAGCTGCAATCCTACTGCACGTTTTCCCAAGGGCAAGTCCCATGGAAAACAGCAGGTTACTTACTTATGAGTAAACATGTACAGGATTACTCTGTAAATGAGGCGTCCTTTTAATATTTACTATATTTACTATGTTTTCCTGAGGTTACTGTTTAGTCTGGAATTGCTAATTTAACTGATCTTGGCGCAGCTAATAGACACAAGGTTTTATTTTTTAAAAGATTCTGGTAATATTTTATTTTATTTTGACTTGCGGGAGGGATTCAGTTGAATATTAGCTAATTAATGGGGATTAAGGACTCTGTTGTCCACCACGACAAATCCACTTTCAAAAAGAAACCAACTTTTGGAAGTTAGGAATACAACAGGGAAAATCACTGAAAATTCTGCCATGCGCAAATTACTAATGGGAAGATATTTATACATGCTTTAAGTACATCAGGATAAATGCTCATTGTTTTATTTCTGCTGCAACCCACGGCTGGTTGGCTACTCCTTTGATTGAAAGGATACATAAGGAATGTTCCCAACACTGTATAATGAGCTAGCGACAGGAGGATTTTTAAAAGTTAACTTTCCATATCCTTTGATGTGCTTGTCTTAAAGGTACGAAGGCGGGGGGGGGGGGCTCTTGCTAATTGGCTGGCTGAAAAGGATAATATGCAGGTAATATTCCACCCAAAGCGTGACACAGCCTCAGGGGTTTATTAGCATGTATCAGCAACTGCAACTCACAACCCGCAACCTCCTCTTGTACACTTGAGCAGAGGAGAGACATAATTAGGAAGTATAAGCCTCAAAAATAACAAAAGGAGGAGCGAGGGTGGCGGCCCAGGAACAGCAGAAGGAAGTAATTAGTGCTCAAATATAAGAAGCTGGCTTGTACTAAGTCAGATCATTGGTTCATCAAGCTACACACTGTCAGGGCACATTCCCAGCCCTTCTTGGATATGCTTTCTGCATGCAAGGCAAATGTTCCAGCCCTTCCGCTAATATCAGATGGCTGAGCAGCTCTCGAAAAAGACTGCAATGCACAAATTAAGAGCTAGGTGGTGCAGTCCTACTGCTTTTGATGTTCTTTGCCAGTTGCCCACTCAGAGGCCAGTATTTCCTAACTGTCTTGCTTTTTTGCAGGGGTGGGGTGGGGTGGGAATATACTGGATAACTTTGTGTGGGAAAATGCCAGCCTGGCAATAAAATAGATTTTTTCAATAGCATTTATATTGTCCTAAATTGCTGCATTGCCTGCAGAGATTATTCTCAGCAACAGACAGCGGCATAAAGGAAAGGATGGACAAATGGCTTCACACATGACACACTCATCAAGTTATAAATAATGTGGATGTGTGAATCGCCCCCAGTCAGGTCAGGAATGGGAAACGCATGGCTCTGCGGATGTTGTCAGACTCCCATCAGCCCCTGGCAACATGGCCAACTGTCAGGGATGATGATGATGACAATTTTATTATTTATACCCCATCCATCTGACCGCATTGCCCCAGCCACTCTGGGCAGCTACCAACACATTTAAAAACATAATAAAACATTAAACATTGAAAAGCCTCCCAATACAGGGCGGCCTTCAGATGTCTTCTAAAAGTTGTATAGTTGCTTATCTCTTTGACATCTGAAGGGAGGACGTTCAACAGGGAGGAAGGCCTTCTGCCTGGTTTCCTGTAACTTCACTTCTGTCAGTGAGGGAACTGCTAGAAGGCCCTCGCAGGAGGACCTCCGTGTCCAGTCTCCTTCAGGTACTGTAGATAGGGCCAAGGCCATTAGGGGTTCAAAGGTCAGCTTGGAATTGTGCTCGGAAACATACCGGGAGCCAGTGAGGATCCTTTAGGATCAGAGTTATATGGCCCTGGCAGCCTCTCCCAGTCAGTCACCAGTCTGGCAGCTGCAGTCTGAATTAGTTATAGTTTCTGAGTCACTTTCAAAGGTAGCCCCATGTAGAGTGCAATGCAGTAGTCCAAGTGGGAGATAACCAGAGCATGTACCACTCCGATGATAGCTGCAGTCCAGCAACATCAGGTTGGAGAGCCTTAGGTTCCCAACTCCTGCTTTGAAGCATTCCAAAATGTTTAAAGTGTGTCGGTGGCCAAACCTTATAAATACAGGCCATAATCACCACAGAACCTTAACAGCTTGTCCCCTTCTGATGTGCAACTTTCTCTGCCATTTTTGAACAGCGCAAATGTGTCCCCAACTTAAGCCTCTTCAATATGTGTAACCTTAATGTGTGACCGTATTTATGGTGCCAGAATTGTAAAACACATGAATCACACCATCAACGCTACAAACAGATGGCAGATAGGTCCCATGAGGATATTCCCATGAGGATATCCAGAAGGCAACCTTGTGAGAACATTCATGAACCCAAGCCACACACAACACTTTGTCGTCTTAGTAAGCAAAAAAATAAATGGCTCTTGTACAGCGTTGAGCAACAAATGCTCCCTTGAAATGTTCCTTGCTTTGACTGAAGATAGTATAACGCGTTAGGAACCAGCCTCATAACAAAGGAAGACAGGAAGCTGCCTTAAACTCGGCCCATCTAGCTTGTTGGCATTCATCTGTCTTGGAGGACAATGGAGGAGTCCACCTTTCTACAAGAGTGGCACTAAGACTAAGCGGGAGGAAGCTGCCAGCAAGGGCTGGTGGTAAACATGAAGGCAGGCAGGTGGGTGGGGTCTGGGTGAGATTGGTGGGGCAGTGCCCCAGTCATAGAATCGAATCATAGAATTGTAGAGTTGGAAGGGACCCCGAGAGCCATCTAGTCCAACCCCCTGCAGTGCAGGAATCTCAACGAAAGCATCCATGAATGGTGACCACCCAACCTCTGCTTAAAAACCTCCAAGGAGGGAGGCCATTCCACTGTCAAACAGCTCTTAAGCTCAGAACGTTCTTCCTGGAATCTCCTTTCTTGTAACTTGAAGTCATTGGCTTGAGTCCTATCCTCCTGAGTAGGAAAAAACAAGCTTGCTCCATCTTCCATGTGTGACAGCCCTTTAGATATTTGAAGGTGGCTATCATATCTCCTCTGTCTAATCTACTCCTCCAGGCTAAACATACCCAGCTTCGTCATAAGGCTTTGATCAACCTAGTCTCTCTCCTCTACACACCTTCCAGCTTGTCAACATCCTTCTTAAATTGTGGTGCCTAGAACCGAACACTATTCCAGGTGTGGTCAGAGCAAGGCAGAACAGAGTGGGACTGTGACTTCCCTATGCCTATACTTCTGTTGATGCAGCCTAGAATAGCATCAGCTTTTTTTGCTGCTGCATTACATAGGTATTGTTGGAATTTTCCATTCCACCTTTAGTTGCAGACATGGGATTACTATGTGTCACATGTCTGTTTACATTCCAGCACTGTTTGCTGGAACAAGCGGAACTTCCGTTGTGTTGTTGTTCTTGTTGCTTTTGCTTTACTCTCTCGGAAGAGACGGCAAGGAGAGAGACAACATGTTTCTTTGTTTCTGATTTATGATAATAAATCCGTAGTTTGCTAGTATGTCTTCACAAGCCTCAAGCCTCTTTATGTTGTGCAGTTTGCTCTGCTAAGTAAAGTGTGCCCATGTCAGCAGACTTGGGTCACTGATTTATGTCGCACCAGAGGTTGAGGGATCTTCGCAGCATGACGGCTGGAAGGAGATGATCAAGCTGGGGCTAGCCAGCTGGCCATTCAACCCCTAGATGCCGGCGGGTATGCCCTATGCTAAGCCTGTGCTGGTAGTAACCCTGCCACTGTCTCTCAATATGGGGGAAATAATACTGGTCGTAAATAGTAAGAGTTACTACGTTAATGTTCGGCAGGCACTTTGAACACACACAAAAGAGAGCAGTAAGTACATATTATTATGGTGATGCTGATGCCCAGGCAAACATTTTACTGCTTCAAGCTGTGCTGTGCAGCCGAACACATCCCAGCATCCTCTGTGATGTTGCAAGGGCTTCTGTGGAATCCCGTCACAGCTTTAGAAATGACATTGTAAACACTGTTGCCCGAATAATAACCAACAAGAATTTTATTATTTGTGCCCCGACCATCTGACTGGGTTGCACCGGCCACTCTGGGTGGCTTCCGGGATATGTAATAAAAACATAGCAGTCACCTGGCTTACTTGTGGTTGGCTTGGGACGGTTGGCTTGGGGACTGAGCTTTTGACTGATGGCTCTATAACTACCAATTAGAGGAGAGAATGGAAGCTGGAACTTGGATGAAGTACATGACATAGCAGACAATGCTCCTCCAACAACCCCCTTTTGGTTTAGAGCGCAGGAGGCAGCTGTAGGTCAGCCATCATTGTTGTTTTTCAATTGTTCAATCCAAATATAAATTATTAACAATGGTAATTTAACGTCACTGTAATTATGTGTCTTGTTTAAATTTCGCCTCTGCAGTGACACGGGGGAAGCACACTAAATTGAGGGCGTGTGATTCAGATGAGCGCGCGCACATGGCAAAGAGAGAGGAGGGAAAAGAAATAAGAAGATTACATCGTTATTGTGTGGGAGATTAGCAGCCAAACAACTGCACATTCTTGCCTGAGAAGAGACTAATATCACAGAGCTGTATTGCTGATAAGCAGATACTCAGACCATAGAAATACATTGGTAGAGAGGGCTTTGTGTGATGTCATTTCCACTCCTCTCCTGGAGAGGAAGGAGCTTATAGAACTTCCTGCTCCTCTCTCTCTCTTCCTTTGACCAATGATGGATGTAGCTATGCCTCCTCTTGCTCCAGCTTTAGGTACATGCCTGAAGCTGGTTATACTGTAAATGTAAGTATTTTGCCTGCATAGTTTTTACTGCTACTGTTGCTGTGAACCAATGCATGATTATAAAGTAAGATTTTGCTGCCAAGGATGGGATTTTGAACTCTGTTCAAACCCCACACATGGGAGCCTGAATGGATCAATTGCAACTAATATATCCTCTCCTACCCATTAAAACCCATCCCACATATTGAGCAGTAGAAAGATACAGGAATTGCCTTGCTAGATCTGAACAAATGCATAGGTTGTCCTGCTTTCTCTCTCTAGCCAATGAATTGGGTGGTTTACAAAAGACCATCCTGTTATTTGTCCTCTGTGCCCAGGAATCACAGGTATCCACGGAGGCTTAATTGCTAGCCAATCTGTTTACTAGACAACAATACACCTGTCCTCCATTCAGTTCACTAATCCTTTTTAAAGGCCATTTTGACTAAAGCCATCCCATGCATTGGAAGTGTTTGCATGCAACACTAAATCATAGTTCAGCATTGCATACAGGAATCTCATGTTCTCATGCCTCAATGCAGCTGCCAGGAGAGGACCAGAAGCTTTTGCTTGTATTTTCAACCATGGTTTCTTGTTATGTCCAAACCAGGAACTGTGGTTTGAGTTAACTATGGCATATTGAAACAAGCCAGGACCATTGATCATGGTTTCAAGCTGGCTTCTTTCATAGAATCATAGAATCATAGAATCATAGAGTTGGAAGAGACCACAAGGGCCATCCAGTCCAACCCCCTGCCAAGCAGGAAACACCATCAAAGCATTCCTGACAGGTGGCTGTCAAGCCTCTGCTTAAAGACATCCAAAGAAGGAGACTCCACCACACTCCTTGGCAGCAAATTCCACTGTCGAACAGCTCTTACTGTCAAGAAATTCTTCCTAATGTTTAGGTGGAATCTTCTTTCTTGTAGTTTGAATCCATTGCTCCGTGTCCGCTTCTCTGGAGCAGCAGAAAACAACCTTTCTCCCTCCTCTATATGACATCCTTTTATATATTTGAACATGGCTATCATATCACCCCTTAACCTTCTCTTCTCCAGGCTAAACATACCCAGCTCCCTAAGCCGTTCCTCATAAGGCATCGTTTCCAGGCCTTTGACCATTTTGGTTGCCCTCCTCTGGACACGTTCCAGCTTGTCAATATCCTTCTTGAACTGTGGTGCCCAGAACTGGACACAGTATTCCAGGTGAGGTCTGACCAGAGCGGAATACAGTGGTACTATTACTTCCCTTGATCTAGATGCTATACTCCTATTGATGCAGCCCAGAATTGCATTGGCTTTTTTAGCTGCTGCATCACACTGTTGACTCATGTCAAGTTTGTGGTCTACCAAGACTCCTAGATCCTTTTCACTTGTACTGCTCTCAAGCCAGGTATCACCCATCCTGTATTTGTGCCTTTCATTTTTTTTGCCCAAGTGTAGTACTTTACATTTCTCCCTGTTAAAATTCATCCTGTTTGCCTTGGCCCAGTTCTCTAATCTGTTAAGGTCATTTTGAAGTGTGTTCCTGTCCTCTGGGGTATTAGCCACCCCTCCCAATTTGGTGTCATCTGCAAACTTGATCAGGATGCCCTCAAGCCCATCATCCAAGTCATTGATAAAGATGTTGAATAAGACTGGGCCCAAGACAGAACCCTGTGGCACCCCACTAGTCACTTCTCTCCAGGATGAAGAGGAGCCATTGATGAGCACCCTTTGGGTTCGGTCAGTCAGCCAGTTACAAATCCAATGAATGGTAGCATTGTCTAGCCCGCATTTTACCAGCTTCTTTACAAGAATATCATGGGGCACCTTGTCAAAGGCCTTGCTGAAATCAAGATAGGCTACATCCACAGTGTTCCCTTCGTCTACCAGGCTTGTAATTCTGTCAAAAAATGAGATCAGATTAGTCTGACATGACTTATTTTTCAGAAACCCATGCTGACTTTTAGTGATCACAGCGTTCCTTTCTAGGTGCTCACAGACCGTTTGCTTAATGATCTGCTCTAGAATCTTTCCTGGTATTGATGTCAGGCTGACTGGGCGGTAATTGTTTGGGTCCTCTCTTTTCCCCTTTTTGAAAATAGGGACAACATTTGCCCTCCTCCAGTCTGCTGGGACTTCACCTGTTTTCCAAGAATTCTCAAAGATTACTGCCAGTGGTTCTGAAATCACCTCTGCCAGTTCTTTTAATACTCTGGGATGTAGTTCATCTGGCCCTGGAGACTTGAATACATCTAAACTAGCCAAGTGTGCTTGTACTACCTCCTTACTTATTCTGGGCTGTGTTTCCCCTGCTGAATCATCTGCTCCATATTCTTCAGGTCGGGCATTGTTTTCTTTTTTGGAGAAGACTGAGGCAAAGAAGGTATTGAGGAGTTCTGCCCTTTCTGCGTCCCCTGTTCGCATTTCACCTTCTTCTCCTCTAAGTGACCCCACTGTTTCCTTGTTCTTCCTTTTGCTACGGACATACCCATAAAAACTCTTTTTATTGCTTTTAACCTCTCTAGCAAGCCTGAGCTCATTCTGTGCTTTAGCTTTTCTGACTTTGTCTCTACATGTGCTGGCTATTTGTTTGAATTCCTCTCTGGTGGTTTCCCCCTTTTTCCATTTCTTGTACATATCCCTTTTAAATCTTAACTCAGTTAAAAGTTCATTAGATAGCCACCCTGGCTTCTTTAGGCACCTTCCATGTTTTCGTCTCATTGGTACTGCTTGAAGTTGTGCTTTTAATATCTCCCTTTTAACAAACTCCCATCCATCATGAACTCCCTTCCCTTTTAGTATTACTGACCATGGGATCACACCCAGCATTTCCCTAAGTTTTCTGAAGTCGGCTTTCTTAAAGTCTAGAATTTGAGTCTTAGTATGCTTGGTTGCTCCTTTCTGATGTATAATAAACTCCAGAAGAGCATGATCACTCCCACCTAATGATCCTACCACTTCTACCCCACTAACCAGGTCATCACTATTGGTTAGGACCAGATCTAAAATGGCTGATCCTCTTGTTGCTTCTCCCACTTTCTGGACAATGAAATTGTCTGCAAGGCCCGTGAGGAATCTGTTCGACCTTATGCTCTTGGCTGAGTTTGACATCCAACAAATATCAGGATAGTTGAAATCCCCCATTACTACTATCTCATTTCCTTTTGAATGCTTGGTCATCTGTTCCAGGAAGGCATCATCTATGTCCTCAGTTTGGCTTGGGGATCTATAGTAAACTCCCACCATGAGATCACTGTTATTTTTCTCTCCCTTAATTTTGACCCAGATACTCTCAATTTGGCTTTGAAGTTTTAAATCATGGATCTCTTCACAGGTATACACATCCCTGACATATAACGCCACTCCTCCTCCTTTCCTGTTTGGTCTATTCCTCTTAAATAGATTGTATCCCTCTATTACTACATTCCAATCATGAGATTCATCCCACCAGGTTTCAGTGATGCCTATTATGTCGTATTTAGTTTGCTGTACCAAGAGCTCAAGTTCATCTTGTTTATTTCCCATGCTCTGTGCATTTGTAAACAGACATTGAAAACCATTCATCATTCCCCCTAGTCTCCTACTTAAGGATTTTTTCCTCCCACCACTAGGTCTGTGCGCTGTTTGCTCCATTTGGTCCTTGACTTTTGGATGATCATCTTCAGCCTTTGATAGACTCCTACCTTCAGGACCACTGTCTCCCTCCCCCACATAAGTCAGTTTAAAGCCCTCCTGATGAGGTTTTTGAGATTGTTGGCAAAAACATTCCTCCCAACCCTTGTGAGGTGCAGCCCATCACTTGCCAGAAGTCCATCTTCAAGAAACTGCAGACCGTGATCTAAGAAACCAAACCGTTCCTGCCGGCACCATTTGCGAAGCCAGTTGTTCACTTCTCCTATTTTCCCCTCTCTTCCTGGGCCACGGCGTTCAACTGGGAGGACAGATGAGATGACAATTTGTGCATTTAATTGCTTCAGCTTCCTGCCCAGAGCCTCATAATCACTTTTGATCTTCTGGAGGCTATGGCTTGCGGTGTCATTGGTTCCCACATGGACTAAAAGGAAGGGGTTTTTATCCGTGGGTTTAATTATTCCTTGCAGCCGTTCTGTAACATCATGGATCTTGGCCCCGGGGAGACAGCATACCTCTCGAGACATCTTGTCAGGCCCACAGATCACTGCTTCCGTACCCCTCAATAGGGAATCCCCTATCACCACTACACGCCTCCTCTTAGGCTTGGTCGGGATTCTTACATGTGCTGTCCCTTCCAAGGTCGCCTGCACATTCCCAGAGGACTGACTATGTTGCTCGTCTTCATATACCTCATCAACTGTGATGAGGGAGAGATCTTCCAATGGAGTCTGTTCTTCATCTTCCAGATTTGAGAGCACTTCACAAAAGCATAATTTTGTTCAGGTTTGGCTATGAATTAAAAACTCATTTAGGTGAAACAAGACACAATGCTTTTGATCATCTGATGGTTTTCCAAGAGGAGGAAAAGGGAGTGCATGAGCCCAAGGCTTTTGCATGAAACATGATAGTTCATCTTCATCTCTACTCACCCTGTGAGCCATCTGATGTCATCATGTCAGGTGACTGATTGGTGGGTGGTCCTGCCCAGCTGTCAGAGTTGACCCATGGTGTGGGATGAAGGAGTCTGCTTTGTAGGGAATTAAATCCATGAATTGCTGTGGACCCACCTGCGTGGGTGAACAACAAAAGAACTGGCTGGGTGCCTGGATTCAAAACAAGGGGCTAGCACACAGAGAGCCCCAGCAGCAGAGTATTAAAAGTTGAGCAACACAGTAAAGCATTAGGTATATAGGTTGTTAGATTTCCCTTATCCTGTTCAGCTGCACACAGCAGCTGACCTCTTTCTACTCCTCTTGCAATGAGCAGAGCACACACTGTTAAGTAATTTTAGAATGCTTTGCTTACAGATTCAAGGTCTCTGTCATGCATTGTTCCATGCAGCGGCATGGATAATAAATGCACAGTTCTCTTGGGTAGAAAGTACAGGACAGGTGCTGTAAGCTTGGGGGCCCATCTTATTACATGCCCATCTTATTACGTGGTGCAGAGAAAGAGAAAGGAAGAGGGGAAAAGCCTCTCTGTAAGACCGGGATGCGGGTGGCGCTGTGGGTTAAACCACAGAGCCTAGGGCTTGTCGATCAGAAGGTCGGCGGTTGGAATCCCCGTGACGGGGTGAGCTCCCGTTGCTTGGTCCCTGCTTCTGCCAACCTAGCAGTTCGAAAGCATGTCAAAGTGCAAGTAGATAAATAGGTACTGCTCCAGCGGGAAGATAAACGGCGTTTCTGTGCATTGCTCTGGTTCGCCAGAAGCGGCTTAGTCATGCTGGCCACATGATCTGGAAGCTGTACGCCGGCTCCCTCGGCCAATAATGCGAGATGAGTGCTGCAACCCCAGAGTCGGTCACGACTGGACCTAATGGTCAGGGGTCCCTTTACCTTTAAGAGGAGGAGAGGGGCACAACCTGAGTCCATCTAGCAATACAACTCTATGGCCTTTAACCCTATCATGTACTAACTAGCAGTCATGCATAGTTATGTTTGACTGCAATCTCCCACATGCTTTACCAGCTTGTTCCCCATAGGGAATGTACTGGTGAAGTGGGACTGAACTCCCTCCCTCCCTCACATCAGCTACCATCACCCAGTGTCACCAGCTGATTGAGAGGCACGTGTGGCTTGGGGGAAATGACATTCTGGGTCAAGGTTGGCCAACAGGCCAGAAGGTTCCCTACCCCTGGTCTACAATGGCTGGCTGTGGTTCCCCGGGATTTCAGCCAGAGGTTTCTCCCAGCCCTACCTGGAGATGCTGGGGACTGAACCAGGGACGTTCTGCATGCAGAGCATATTCTCTGTCACAGAGCTGCACAATAGTCCAGTCTGGAAGTGACAGAAAAAGCATGGTAACACAACCGAAGCATCGTTTTTCTGCTTCAGAGATTGTAGGGAAGGAAACCAACACGGTTGATCTGCTTTTGGCTCTGCAGCGCCTGTCTAAGCCTTATGCGATGGAAGACACCTGCTTCCTTCTTGCATCATTCATTAGGCCAGGGGATAGAAACACGCTACACAGTTCATCAGACTGGAACGCAAGACCTCCGTGTAGAAAGCAGAGACGTATTCAAAACGGCAACTTGCAAACCATGCTTCCCTGCTGACAGTTCAAGAGGGGGGAAAGGAAGCAAGAGCGCTGACACGTCTACCACCAGGAATCCTGACCGCAGAGAGAGTGCTAGACAAGCGCTTGGATGGCATGAGGACATCTGGGATGGACAGGTGAACAAACAAGAGATTATAATACAATCAGATAAAAACCACATTAAAATGCAATGGATCAAATTACCAACCCATCAGTCAGTTCCACTGCAACAGGATTATTTATCCTGGCCTGTTTCCAATGCTGTACTCAGTAACTGTCCAATCCAGCACAAGGATTTCCACTTGTACAATGGGGCTTCCCCGCCCTCCTCTCCCTAGGTATGCCCCGTGCCCTCCCCAGATCTGCAATGGAGGGTTGAGAGAAAACCCAGAGCAACTTTACCGGGTGCGCTGGGGAAGGAAGCTGAGGGAAAGTCCTGTTGCACAAGCAGAAACCATTGTGCTAATGGAATTATTATTATTAATAATAATAATAATAATAAAATGAAAAGTAGTTATATTTACACTTAATCTCAGCCAAAAGGCTGGGAAGCTATTGAAAACTAGTGATTTTGCATTCTGGGGGAAGTCAGCTCAGTTGATTAGAGCATGATGCTGATAATGGCAAGGTTGCAGGTTCAATCCCCATATGGGACAGCTGCATATTCCTGCATTGCTGGGGGTTGGACTAGATAATCCTCAGGATCTCTCCCAATTCTATGATAGAAAGCCATAGAAATAGACTAGAAAGTGAACAGAGTTATCCTGCTCTATCAAGAGCTCCCTCACTAAAGATACAGTGGTACCTCGGGTTACAGACGCTTCAGGTTACAGACGCTTCAGGTTACGGACTCTGCTAACCCGGAAGTAGTACCTTGGGTTAAGAACTTTACCTCAGGATGAGAACAGAAATCGTGCGGCAGCAGCGAGAGGCCCCATTAGCTAAAGTGGTACCTCAGGTTAAGAACAGTTTCAGGTTAAGAACGGACCTCCAGAACGAATTAAGTTCTTAACCCGAGGTACCACTGTATAGGAAAATGGGGCATGGGGTTATATATGTATCTTATTTTTTTAAAATGGCTTAAGCCTTTCTCCTGCCATATTGCGGCACTTGTGAAAATTGATGGAACGAGTGTCTCATCAGAAGAACGCGATCTCACCCAGACAGCACACACAGTGCTCCTTGGGCTTCGGTCAAGTCTGAGATGCCAAACACAGCAGCGAAAACTTTGCTGCGACCCACCTGCTGGTTGAAGACCAATGCATTATGCACTACGCGATTGTTTGAATGAGAGCCAGTGTGGTGTAGTGGTTAAGAGCGGTAGACTCATAATCTGGGGAACCGGGTTTGCATCCCCGTTCCTCCACATGCAGCTGCTGGGTGACCTTGGGCTAGTCACACTTCTTTGAAGTCTCTCAGCCCCACTCACCTCACAGAGTGTTTGTTGTGGGGGAGGAAGGGAAAGGAGAATGTGAGCCGCTTTGAGACTCCTTCGGGTAGTGATAAAGCGGGATATCAAATCCAAACTCTTCTTCTTCTTTGAATAATGAACTACCCACACATCATTCTGTTGCTCTGCGATGCTTCCCCAAAGTTATTGCATTATTGCCATCTGGAGGCAACAGAAGTGTGACAACAAACAAACAAACCCTGGAACATTTGTGATATGAGAAGCTACAGGATTTCACCAGGAAGCTAAGGGACGTGAACCTACTGGGAGGGAAGCTGTATGCCAGCCCCAAAACGATTTCAGGCACAAAGAGCATTGAAAATGGGGTTGTCTACAACCACACTGATACCATTATGAGCACGAACCATGCACAATGAAAACAGCACCTGGATGTTCTCCTAGACTAATGGTTCCTTTTCTTTAGAAGTGAAACTGTGAGATGAATGGACACTTTTTACCTTTTAATTAAAATGTGCAGAGATAGAGCAAGTTGCTGTGAAGCAAGGCTAGGCGCAGGCTGCTGCCAGGCTAGCCTTTGAAAAGGAGAAAATTACCCTGCAGAGAAGACATGTGACCTCTCCGGAGCTTTCTCTTCCTAGAATATTGAACAAGCAAGAACGGAACAAGCTTAACATTTAGAAGAAAGCCAGGAGATGTGTTTGTTCGTTAAGTGGCCGGATGCAAAAGGTGACTGCGGTGGCAATAGCGTGCTGGTGGGGGGCACAGGGGCAGTTGCCCCTGGCGTAAAATTGTTAAAGGTAAAGGGACCCCTGACCATTAGGTCCAGTCGTGTCCGACTCTGGGGTTGCGGCGCTCATCGCGCTTTATTGGCCGAGAGCCGGCGTACAGCTTCCGGGTCATGTGGCCAGCATGACAAAGCCGCTTCTGGCGAACCAGAGCAGCGCACGGAAACACCGTTTACCTTCCCGCCAGAGCGGTACCTATTTATCTACTTGCACTTTGACGTGCTTTCGAACTGCTAGGTTGGCAGGAGCTGGGACCAAGCAACGGGAGCTCACCCCGTCGCAGGGATTCGAACCGCCGACCTTCTGATCAGCAAGTCCTAGGCTCTGTGGTTTAACCCACAGCGCCACCTGGGTCCTGTAAAATTGTTAGAGGTGCAAAATTTCAACACCTGGTGCTACCTCCCTACGGCTGCATGCTTCCGTTGCTTGGCTGCATTGAAAACGGCTTCTCCATGCAAACCAGGAAGTGACCTCTCCAAGCAATGGAACAGCTCTCCTTTTCTCTGTGGCGTGCGATCTCCTGGGTGATGCAGATGCTGTTAGGAAGTTGAATGAGCATGCGTACTCTGTCCCTTTCCCTCCCACCCACCAACCACCCACTCTCTATGGCCCCGGACACTGGCAACCCACGCTACACCACTGGGCGACTGGGCTCCTGCTCCTTTCATGCTTCTGAAAATGAGGATTTCAGGAGGCCTTGCAAGCCACACCTGCTGAAATTCCCTCTTCTGGGCATGTATTAAATGCACGGGAGCCCTGATCTCTTTTGCATCTGGGTGGTGATGCAAAACAAGGTCTTCTCAATGACAGTGTCCCAGTTATGGAATGCCCTCTTGAAGTAATTCCAGTTGCACCCTCGCCCCACCCCAAGCTATTATCTTTCAGGTGCCAACTTGAAACCTACTTGTTTGGGCCTTTGGGGAGTAAAATATAATTAGTCAAATGATTGCCACCTTCTGTATTGCTCTTAATGGTGATCTTGGTTTTTTGTCTCCCCCCCCCCATTTTTTTAAATTCATTTTCTGATTTTAAAAACATGCAAAACAAAACAACAACACAACAAAAACATACAATTATAAGTTTCTTAATCCTTATTTTAGTATTCATCTTGAGTGGACTTCCCCAAAGTCCCTCCTTTCTGATTTTCATTTTATATCATCTCTTGCAATTTTCCTTTTCCAAGTTCTTAACATATTAAAATAAAATATGACAACCCATTATCTTCTAACATTCCCCAGTCATTTTTCCTCACATAATCATACAAAAAATACTAATCTTAATTTTTTTATAATCCAATAATTAAAATTACACATTACTGATCTAACAATACCTTCCCTACTACCTCCTCTCCCTTCTAAGGCTATCCATGTATCCTAATATCTATATAACATCATATATTTATTAACCTATTATTTAGTCTAAATCGCTGTCTCCTCCACTGGTCCACAAGTCCCCCAATCTTGTGAATCAGGAGGTCCCCAAGAAAGACCAAACTTTTTTTATGTATGCCACAACAGCTGCTAGGATTTTGATTGCAAGAAACTGGAAGACACAGGAACTACCTACGATAGAAGATTGGCAGATGAAAATGATGGACTATATGGAACTCGCCGAAATGACCGGGAAACTCCGCGACCAGAGGGAGGAGACGGTGGAACAAGACTGGAAGAAATTTAAAGTTTATTTAAAAGACTATTTTAAGATTTTAAAATTGAAAAAGTTGGAAGAAAGAACATCTTACAGATTAGAAATTAGGTATAAGTAGTTTAATTGTATGATTTTTGGTAAAAACAAGCATAAGATGAGAATATAAGTATTATAGGGAAGAATAATCAAAGATGAGAGGAAATTACTAAAGATGATTGATAATGAAATGCAGTAGGGGGGACAGGAGGAAGTCACCCTAATATGATAAGACAAGAGGGAAGGGAAGATATGATATATGTTGTGTTTTTGTATTTGGCATTTTGTTTGTTGAATCATTTAGTATGTTATATGTTAAGTCTTTTTTTTTTATATGTTAAAAACCCAATAAATATATTATTAAACACACACACACACACACACACACACACACAAACAAGTCCCCCAATCTAGTTGGCAAGTCCCATAAAACAATCCTATTTCAAAGATCTTGGTTTTGATGAGTGTTTTAAGGCTGGGATACAAGAATCACCATCGTAATTTGTGGAATGCTCGAACCATGTGTGCCGCAAATGGTTTGTTGGGTAGGGTGCACTGTTCACTCAGTACTCCAAGATAACATAAATTGGATGGGAGCTTAGCCGTGCAAGGCTTAAATTTCTGTGTCATTCTTGCCAAATAGGATGGATAATGGACTCCCTGATGCTCACTCTAGGGAGCATCGCTGAGAATAAATATGATTTTGTACTGCCTACGTTCTTGATGGAAAATACATAGCTACCTTATTAAAAGTTCATTTTGATTTCCTTTCCTTTATCTTCTCATACACATCGTACCAATGGAACCTAAGCATTCTATATGTTAGAATTCATGTTTACGTGCCCAATCTATACATGGTGCTTAATCTTGTGCATTTTGTCTTTTAAATTTCCCATTTTTAAAATAAAAAAATGTAGCCATAACGACTGCAATCTGCCTTAGAAACCCACACAGAAGAAAGTGTTTGTTTGCTTGTTTCTATGCATTCTCTCTTGGCAGGTATTAGCCGAAATCTTTCCAGAGTGGAGGCTTCACGATGTCAGCATGTACCGTGTTGCATCCCACCCTGTGCTTGTCACATTGTTTCCGCTCTGCTGCAGTTCATCTTCTGCCAAAAACTGCATTATTCATCTCACTGTTTGTTGTGGCGAAATTATGTAACTCCAATAATTGATGCAATTAATTGTGGGAATTATGTAATTATGTTGCCATTACATTATTCCACCACAATCATTTCAGCGCAAATAAAACACAAGCCAAATGAGAGGAGGGGAACAAAATCGGTTCCACATCATTTGCGGACTGAGAGCAGCAACAAGAGTGAATACCAATAACAAAAGGAGCCTGCTGGATCAGGCCAGTGTCCCACCATGTCCAGCATCCTGTTTTTGCTGTATTGCAGGGGGTTGGACTAGACGACCCTCAGGGTCCCTTCCAACTCTACAATTCTGTGGTGCTATGATTCACAGCAGTCACCCAGATGCCCGTGAGAAACCCACAAGCAAGAGCTGAGCACAAGAGCATTTCTCCCTCCTGTGGTTTCCAGCAACTGGCATTCAGAAACATGGACACCTAAAACCACGGAGGCTGAGCCGAGCCATTGCAGCTGGTAGCCACTGATAGCCATCCATGAATTTGCTAGCCATCTTGAGCTCCTGTAGGAGGAAGAGTGGGATACAGGTATGATATCCACTGGATTGATTTCCATTCCAGACATGGTACAAATTAAGCAAACATTTGAAATTCCTGCTCCCATTTTCCTGGGAATTCCCGTACATCCCTAGTGGAGGAAAACTTCTCCTTCCTCCCCCAGCTCCCACTTCCTTGTGGGTCTCCTGAGACAGATCGAAACATCCATGTTTGTAATAGCCCAAAAGACTTGGTGGGAAATAACACCCCCCCCTAAACTCACATATCCAGGACCTGCTTCCATATCACTGCTGGAGCTATCCCCACCCACAATCTCCGGATCCTCCTCTGATAGTTTTTGCCCTCCTAATCCCATCCCATGGGCGTAGCCAGTATTTTTTTGGGGGGGGGCAGCCAAAGCACAAAGCTGCCACAAACCCGGTTCTTCATTATTAAATCCTTTCAGCATATAACACCACACACACACACACACACACACACACACACACAATAAAAGAAAGAAGCATTTTCCAGCACTGCTAAAAACATTTGCTAAAAGCAGCGAATAATCTTGGCATTTCTGTTTCCATTATATTTTTGTGACGGTTTATCTTCCTCTATGTTGTAGTAAGCTGAGTCAAAAAAGAAAAGAAAAGAAAAGAAAGCAGAATATGAATGTTCATTTACTTCTGTTTAAATGGCCCTCACTTATTGTCACGGTCATTAGTGGCCATTAGAGACCTCATCACTTAGGCAAAACTGATCGGTTATAGAGTATTGTGGCATAATCCCTTCACTGTGTATCGATCCCACACTGAGTAGACTCACCCAAGTGATGAATCCGAGAGAGAGAGAGAGAAACAGCCATTGTGAGAAACCATTGTGCCAAATGAAATCATTACTTTTAAAAGGTGTTTTCTACAAAGTAGACGTTTGTTTACCATCTTTCCTCCAAGCAGGTCAAGGTGGTGTAGTGAACACATCTCCATTTTCTCTTCACATCTCTGTGAGGCCAGTTAGGCTGAGGCTATGTCAACACTAGACCTTTAAAGCACATTCAAAGCAACCCCTTCCCTCAAAGATTTCTGGGTAGTGTAGTTTGTTAAGGACTGCTGGGACTTGTAGCTCTGTGAGGGACGCCCAGCATTCTTTTGTGGGGGGGGGGAATGCTTTTCAGGTACATGGTATACACAGCCTCAGGCTGCCTCAATGGCACCTGGTGCATTTCATATCCGAGTACAGATTTGACCCCTGGTCTCTTAATTGAACCCTGAAACCCAGGGGTGAGGAAGTGGATCCCTCTGAGGGCCACTTCGACACGCCACTTGTCAATCACCCAATGTCATACTTAAACTTCAAGGAATAAATTATAGTCCCCCCCTGCCCCCTCCCTGCATTTCTCATTCCTCCTCTGCAGCCCTGACTTGAATTCAAAAGGGAGAATCTCTGGGTCAATCAGATGATGGACAGGTGAGTGTGGTTTGGGGCTTGGGCCAAATCACATTGCAGCCACATGGGGGTCTAATTAAGCTTTCATGCTGGAGATTCACCACCACTGCGCTTCCACTCCAATAAAATTGTAGGCTTTAAGCTGAAAATTGAAAGTGGGGAGCAGTCAGTGAAACCTGGATGGAACGAGGAGAAAAGAGCGAAACAGCAACCGTGCAAAATTTGCTAACAGGGCATGGACGGGGAATTCTGGTGCAAGCTGTAACTGCATCCTTTTTAAAAATAGGCACTGCTGCTCATAGCAACCCTTGCAGAATGACCCTCAGCATCCCATGGTGAGCAGCACCACACACAAGGCTGCATATATGCTGATGAGAGCTCATGCAGAAAGAATTATGTTTTTCAGATGTCAGGAGCACTTTGCCAATTACTTTCGCTGCTGGGAATCGAAGCAGCAATTTCATTTTCAAGGAGAAAGGTTGCGTCGATGTCGAAAAGTGGCCCATTTGGGAAGTAAAACCACCAGCCCACAGACCATGTAGTTAGGGTTGCCACTTACCGTATTTTTCGCTCCATAATGCACACTTTTTTCCTCCTAAAAAGGAAGGGGAAAAGTCTGTGCGCGTTATGGAGCGAAGGCTCTCCCTCCGATCGCTGTGCGTTGAACTGGGAAGGAGGGGTCCGCCTTTCCTTCCCTGCTTCCTGCACAGTGATCAGAGAGAGAGCCCTCTCTCAGCCCCGGCTCCGATCCCAGCACAAGGAGGGAGGGAGGGAGATGCTTCCCCCCCTCTCCTTCCATCCGTCCTTCCTTCCTTCCTTCCTTCTCCCTCTTTCTTCCACTCTCTCTCACCCCTTCCTTCCTTCCTTCCTTCCTTCCTTCCTTCCTTCCTTCCCTCCCAGCCTTTTAGAGGAGGAAAACCAGGAAAAAAATATTTTTCTTGTTTTTCTCCTCTAAAAATGAGGTGCGCGTTATGGTCCGGTGCACGTTATGGAGCGAAAAATACAGATAATTTGGGATGAGAAAAATCTGTCGGTTTCAGTTTCTCTCATTTTCCACTCTTAAGTTCGGTTCTCTCCATTTCCATACCAACTCATGATTTATTTATTTTAAAAATTCCTCATGGAAATTCACCAGTATTTTAAGGGAAATTTTTGCTTCATATACACATTTTTGCAAAGCAGTTTCCCGTTATATAATGAATTTTGGATGCTGCAATTGTGTGCACATCCCTGCCTATTGGCATCACTTTGCTCTTTCCGACACCTGACATGTTGATACATGTTTTAATCTAGTTTTTAGCTTATCGTTTTCATTATATTTTGAATGTTTTAAATACCGGTAGTTGTTTTTAACTGGTTTTTACTGGTTTTATTGTTTTATTCATTATGTAAACTGCTTCAAGGTTGGTGGCATATTAACTTTGCGAGGTAAATAAAATAAATAGAATTATTTGGCTCGGGAACTGCGTGGTAAAATTTGGGGAAGTGAGAATTTCTAAATGATGTTTTTGCCATGACTTGGGTCTTTTTCTCTGAAAGTGCCAACTGGTTATGTTTGCCTAAAGATGTGAATTGAATCAAATTTCTCCCCTTGCTTTAGTCATAATGCGAGCCCAACCAGAACCTGCCATAGTCATGGAATTAGAAGTTGTGAAGAACATTTGGCACCCCAAATTAATCTTCTCAATTAGGGATCTTCTCAATTTCGCACCCCCTTGGCCATGTGCGGAGGAACTGCTTCCACCACCAATAATAATAATAATAAATAATAATAATAATATATGGCACTCTCCCCTCCTCACTGCAAAATATTATGGGACAATTATTTATCAGGGACTGGTACCAGAAAAAGCACTGACCTTAGTAACCAGAGACCATCAGAGTATATGCAATGTGTTCACCCTCAGGAAAAGTTATTCTACTTTTGTTTGTTTTAGAAGCAGAAGCAACTGAACGGTCATACGCTTGGTTTGATTTGAGCCATGCCTTGCTACTTTTAAGTTTCAGATGAGCAGGTGTTGCCTTGTGAAATATCTTCCCTTCCCTGGCAGGGTGTTCTGTTTTATTATCCACATATTCTGACAGTCTTGCATTTCCCATCTTACCTACCTGCCTTAGATGAAAATAAACTTTCCGCTTGCATGCTGGTGTGCTGGTGAAGTTCCACTTTCCTTCGTCGCAGGATGTCTCCCTGAAGCAACGTGGCTGGGCTTTGGCCAAGCTCTAACAAAGTGAGCTCTTAACGAAGACTGACAGTAGCAGCTAAGACGTGAGTTCCTTTCCTTGGTACGTGAGAACTTTCTTGAGGTGAAGACATTGGCTCCCAGTACGTTTCCGAGCACAATTCAAAGTGTTGGTGCTGACCTTTAAAGCCCTAAACGGCCTCGGTCCTGTATACCTGAAGGAGCGTCTCCACCTCCATCATTCTGCCCGGACACTGAGATCCAGCGCCGAGGGCCTTCTGGCGGTTCCCTCACTGCGAGAAGCAAAGCTACAGGGAACCAGGCAGAGGGCCTTCTCGGTAGTGGCGCCCGCCCTGTGGAACGCACTCCCATCAGAGGTTAAAAGGATCAATAACTACATGACATTTAGAAAACACCTGAAGGCAGCCCTGTTCAGGGAAGTTTTTAATCTGTGATGTGTTAATGTATTTTAATGTTGCTGGAAGCCGCCCAGAGTGGCTGGGGAGACCCAGCCAGATGGGCGGGGTACAAATAATAAATTATTATTATTATTATTATTATTATTATTATTATTATTATTATTATTACTGCTGTCGTACGAGACAGCTGAGCATCTCCTGTCACCTCAGTGTATTAATTCTTCATGCTGGCCATGGCTGAGGAACAGAACTGCTGGAGAAAGGGAAGCCTTTCTGATTGCTTCAGGAGTTTTTGCACCATTACTGGTTATGGGCGTGAGATTTGCATTGCAGTAGATTGACCAAAGTAATGATATTGAGGCTGTTGCGGATTGTTTGATTTTAAAATATATATATTGACCCAGTGTGTGGTAGCTGTGAAAAAGGCATTTACGCGAATTTATAGCGCAGCCATGTTGCAAAAAATGTGTACAGTTCTGGTCACCACTCCTCAAAAAGTCTATTGTTCAGCCGCAGGAGGCGCAGGAAAAGGGAACCCAAATCATCAAGGAGCTAGATAAGCTCTCCCATGAAAAGTTGCAGGAGGTTAGTTTCAAAAAGAATGAACGAGGGGACATAGCGAATGTATGGACGGTGTGGTGTAAGTAAATAGAGAGGTTTTCTCCTTCTCTGATTCTGAGTCAGGAATTTTTGCTTTGAGAAAGGTTATTATTATTATTATTATTAAATTAATTTTGTATACCGTCCTATACAATGAGGTCTCAGGGCAGTTCACAACATCAAGTTACAATGTAAAAAACACAGAATCTATATAAATAAAAATGTTCGTCGTTTGTTCAAAATCTAAGATCTCAGAAAGCCCTTCACCGATTGCTTTGAAAATTTGACAGAACGTTGCATTGGAATAGGGGAGTGTTTTTATATACCTATCTTATATAGATGTCACACCTGTGACAGGAAAAAACATAATTTTTGCCAAAACCGGCGCCATCTGCTGGACATAAAAGCAGCAATGTTTTTGATTTACGAACCGGGGTCGTGTGCGCAGGGGGCGGAGCCAGCACTTTCAGCGGGGGCGGAGCCAGCACTTTTTCCGGGACGTCCATTCTTGGGGAGCGGATTCTGACCCCCCCCCCGTGTGTGCGCGCTGGAGGCAGAGCCAACAGTTTTGGCGGGAAAATGAAAGGTGGCGTTTCTGAGGGAGGAAGAAAGGGGGAGCCGTTTCTGTGGTGTGAGGGGGGACCTTGGAGGGGGAGGTGGGGAAGGAGCCTCTCCACTGGGAGAGGAGGCAGGCGAAAACGGGGTCTCCTTCCAGTATGGGGGGGGGGAGATATTCCACAGGGTAGCGGGGCTGCATCCAGTTAACCACTCTGAGACATCTGCTGGTCGTAAAAGTAGCACACGGTAAATTAACAGCCCCAGCAACGAGTGGCCAGGTACAGCTATACATAATAAGAATAATTCAAACAGTTAACAATACTAGCTGGTGTATACAAACTAATTAAAAAAATACATTCCCCAACAAAAGCCCCTAAACAACAATAATATCTAGAACACATAGAATCGGGAAAACAAAAAGGAAAGAGGAGAACAGAACAAGAGCAAATAACAAAGAGAAGAGAGAAAACAGAACGATAAGAGGCATTATTGTGTTCAATCACATGCAAAGAAGTGAATCTTCCCAGCTCTCACCTGGAGAAGCTTTACATTTCTGCAATATTGCAACTTAAGTTCCCCCAGCACCTTCAGTGACGTCAGCATACTGTGACTCAGTCGTAAACAATGTGTGTGAGGAACGGGTGCTTAGCTTAGAAATGAACACTCTGCTGCCGAGAAGGGAGCAACAGGCAGCATTACTCTCACCACATGTTCAACAGGAAACATTAACTTCAAGTCAATACTGCAAAACAAAACCAGCCAAAGCCTGAGACGCTCCGTCTCCTTTGAAATTCAAAGAGCAGCGCTCAGCCAAGTCCTTGTGTGACCTCAGTCTGGAAGAACAACCCAAGACCAGCACTGACCTTATCGATGGAGAGAACAAACCGTGTGAAAGGAGGAGGTTTCAGGGACTGGTGCCCTGAGAGCACAGGGGTGGAGTAGAAGTCTGAGCAGAAAACAGCATCGTTTGGGCAAGAACTCTGCACCCACCTGGAGCAGCATGTCTCTGATGGCAAAGCCCCACATCTCCTCTTTCTCTTTCCTCCTCATCACTCTGAACACCTAAGACTGGGCATTTAGCACTCAGGCACCTATCCTTGTTAACTACCACACCGGCTCTTCGAGAGCTCTTTGGATTTTCTGACCTGTTAGAATCAGTTTTGAGGACAGATGCAAAATCTGTGACTTAGAATTTAAGGGCCCAGGTAGACACACAAGCCCCACCCCTTCCCACCCACAATGCCTTAGGAGAATGTGGCGCTTGCTGTGATGTCACAGTGGTCTGTATTTCCTAGCCCCGCCTCGCTTTGGCCAACCAGGGTGGGGAACGTTCCTTTTATTTTCTGACCTGTAGCATATACTGTATTTTTCGCTCCATAAGCCGCACTTTTTTCCTCCTAAAAAGTAAGGGGAAATGTCTGTGTGTCTTATGGAGGGAATGTGTGGTCCCTGGAGCTGAACTGCCCAGGGGCAAAAGCAGATCGTGCTTTTTTTAAAAAAAAAAGAGAGAGAAAGGGGTGTTGAAAGGAAGCCCGCTGAGCAGCTGCTCAGCAAATGATCGGGGAGAGAGATTAGGGAGAAAGATTCCAGCCCCGCCCCCTTGCAGAGGGAGGCTGTTTCCCCAGCGACATGTGACTGGCTGATTAGATTATCTGTCTGGAAACTGTAGAAATGGCTCCCATTCCTGAAGCTGCAGAACTGTGAGTTAAACCCTATAAAAGGATTTTTTCCCTTTGCAAAGTAAGCTCAACAACTTTGAGCTGATCCTCAAAAAATTGGGCTCTTCTCCTTTGCAAAAGAAGCTGCAGAAATTTGAGCTGATCCTCAAAAAATGGGGCTTTTCCCCTCTAAAAACTAGGTGCGTCCTATGGTCAGGTGTGCCTTATAGAGTGAAAAATACGGTAAATGTGGCGCTGTTAACTTTGCCTCTCCCCCCAACCCCAAACCCCCTGCCATATAAGAGTCTCACTAGTTTCCCCTTTCCGTAAGCTGGGCTTTATGCAAAACTAAGTGTTGGGATTAAAATATCTGTCGGGAGAACCAATAAAGCATGCTTAATGAAGTTGAAAGGCTATAATCAACTGGATTCACAGCTTTACTTGGACTGTACTTTTTTATTGAAATACACGTAGTTATTTTAAGTAGACATGAAAATTCAATAGCATACTTTTTTGGGGGGGGTAGGGAGGTGGGCGGAATGAAGGCACTGAAAACAGCAACATACTCATTTAAGCATACCCAAACAGCCATGGCGCTGGAGGCCTTCGCTATGTTTCACTGGTGCTGCATCCATTCATTATGCTCCCGACTAATTTTAATGGACAATGCATTTTGAGAAATGGATTCCCTGCCCCCCACCCCCTGGGAACAATCTCAGCAGAAAACATCTAGCCCGCATCACTGCTTAAGACCGGTGTATCTAATCCACAGCCTCCAAACAATTTTTTTTCTGCCCCCCCGCCCCCCGCCAAGGCTAACTGATTTTGGCAGCAGCAAATAAAGTAAGTACAGGTAGTGACTGTTTTAGGAGTGTCAGATACATGCACGACCGCACACATGTGCATTGCGCCGAACCGAGAAATGACCAAAAAAATAAATAAATTCACAGAGGGTGTTACAGGCTGTTTGCAGGCTTTTTCAATGGGTGTTCCGATTGTACATGATTTCATGCAAGCCTGTGGTCCCTCAGAACGTAACCCCCACACAAAGCAGTTGCTGCCTGTAGATACACATATGGCTGAGGAAAGAAGTTTAGATCTCTCCATCCAGTCAAACACTTTATGGAGGGTTTGCTTGCTTGCTTGCTTGCTTTTTTTTTTTTTTTTTTTGCAAATCACCCCCTTCCTGGACTTTGGATCGATCATTTGATGATCAATGAGGAGGTGATAATCCCCTTCATCAATTGGTCTGCACAGATCACATGGGGCAGGGGGCTGTGTGCCTATATGTAAGAGAGAATGGAGGGGTGGCCACACCCATCATTGGTATGCAGCCCTCAAAGAATTGGACCAGGTTAGACACTCCTGGCTCAAGGGTAGAGAGCTAATTTGACAGTGTCTGAATATAACAAAGTTGGACCATTAAAATACTAAGTGGAAGGTGACCCTACTGCGAATCAAAGAACTGCCCCCTCCCTCCAAGCCAAGCCAGAAGGAAAGCACGACCAAACAGAACACCCCTCATCATCATCCTGAACTCACTAAGTTAGTGCCAATAGAATTGTAGCCAAAATGGAGCCAACGAGAAACAAGATTGAGGAACCCAGTGAGGGCTGGGTATGCTCACTTGCCCCATAGTTTTGAGTAACTGCGAAGAGGTGTGGAAACGGAACGGACTGTACTGGAACTGAACGAAGCTTCCCAGTTGGGACACTGGAAAGGAGCTATCTGCACTGCTTAATGTTGGTCCCTGCGTTGACAGCAGACCACAGCGCCACTGCCTCAAATGCACCTGTCCACTTCAAAAGAAATATGCCTGCCAATAACAATCCCCGTGGAACACCAGGAAGCCCTTGATCCCTTTCGCCCTGCTCTCTGTCTTGCCAATGCAGTGCCCAGGTTCTCCTCCTTCATGGGTTAGCTTGCTTTGTCCTGCACGGCTTTGCAAAGCGATGTTTTGTGGAGCAGCCGAAGTAAAAGCTTCTGAACACTGGACAGCTCCTGGGAATGCGGGGGGAGCCCCACACCCAGCTTGTGCAGCATTTCCCTTGCGCAGCAGACATAGCAGGGGACTTCATGGCTTTTTGCACTTTGGGGGTGTGTGTGTGCTTCTGTTTATCCTGAGCTCTTGCAAACATTTGTCTCTCTGCAGCTCTAAGCACTCACTGCTTCTTCAGCTCGGCAAATGTTGACAGCACAAGTAAGGGTCGAATGAGGGTCTCTTAGCAACCTAGCCTTCAGTGTTTCTGAGTTTACTCCACAGACAACAGGTTCCTTAATAAGGGATTCACATCAGTCTGCAAAATCACAAGTTTGTGTAATCACCTTTAAATCAAGAGCTTAGATGGAAGGGGGCAAAGCATTGGTCCCTGTGACAGATCACAGGGACCAATGCTTTGCCCCCTTCCATCTAAGCTCTTGTGTCTCTCATAAGTCACACTATTCTTTATTTTGGAGCAGAGCAAGCCTCAAATTTGCTGGGAACAACAGACATATTTTGCTTTTCAGCCTCATCAGTGAACTGAAAGATACCAGAAAAAACCTCCCTGGCCTCTTCTCCAGACACATTCAGCAAAAGGGCAGATTGGAATCTGTCCAAAGACCTGCCCCCACCTTATCCAGTTCTTGGTCACATTGCTCTGAAGCACCTGTGCTGGTGTGTCAATGGAGAGCAAGACCAACTCTGACACCATATAATATTCCTAAGTGCCATCAGATATAGAGCTTATCCACAACTCTGTTTGCCCCACTGCTTTCCTCCCAGGGAAACCCGATATTTAGCCCTGAATTGGAATAAATGGCAATTGGGTCCTCCCAGAGTGCTATTTGTTCCAATTTATCACTAAAGAGTGGGTTTTCTGGGGGAAAGTGGCAGGGCAAAGGCAAAACTGCATGGACTCATGCCTAGAAAGCACAGGGACTAGCAGAAGTGTAGACGAGTTCAAAGTCAGTAAATCATGCTTTGTTATATTAAGTCCAGATATTAAATGTGTTGCTCTCAGGAAAACACCCCTCTTTAGTTATTGGCTTTTAAAGAGGTGTCACAAAAGGGCTGCAAAGTGTCAGATATTTAAATTGTTGTTGTGCTTTTATTTCCACGGATGTGGAGATGTGTTTGTGTGCTTGCCTGGCCTTGGATCCCACCAACCTTGCCTTGGGACGAGGTGTGCCATTTACTGCTCCACCTCACAGGGACATAAGAAGCTGTCTTAGTCTGAGCCAGCCCGTTTGTCCATCCAGCTCAGGATTGTCCCAAACTTTCCCCCTGCCTCATGGACCACTTTAAAGTGCTTCTGCTTCTTGCAGCGTGCCGCCCTAGATGCTGTATGACTCTTAATCGCAGTTATTGCTTTGCTTATTTTTCACATTGCCTTTTATTATATTGCAGTTTAAATTCCATGCAGTGCCACAATAATAAAACACAAGAACCAAAAAGAAGCAGTAACAACGAAGTTAAAAAAATAATGTGAATATTTCACGGACTGAACCCGCCATTCACAGCTGCTGCACCTGATGTTCTTCAAAGCCAATGGCAACTAACCATGACATTATTATTATTATTGCTCTTCTCTCCGTTTGCACCAGTTCACTAGTGTGGTGTAGCACTCAGAAGGTCAGACTAGGGTTCAAATCCCCACTAAGCCATGATGAAGCTTGTCGTCTTCAGCGACGGCACCATCTAAACCAAGGTTTCCCAAACTTGGGTCTCCAGCTGTTTTTGGACTACAACTCCCATCATCCCTAGCTAGCAGGACCAGTGGTCAGGGATGATGGGAGTTGTAGTCCAAACACACACACACACACACACACACACACACACACACACACACACAAACAAACATGGAGACCCAACTTTGGGAAACGCTGAGCCTCACAGGGTTGTTGTTGGAGTTCAGATGACGAGGGGGAGAACCCATGCACCTTGAGCTCCTTGGAGGAAAAGGTGGGCTAGAATTTAAACGCAACAGAATGGATTTTAAAATAATTAGAGCCAGTCCTACCACCCAGGCGAAGAGAGCTGATTCGCAGTGTCACGGAAAGGCCAGCAAATTGTTGGTTGCTTAATTGGTCATTGTTGTCTTCTGCGCCCTTCAGGAAGGAAGGCGTTTGTGCGACTTAAAAATTCAACCCCCCCCCAGGTCGTCACCAAAATAACTTGGTTATATCGCCTTGGGCTGCCTGCGGTGCTACCCCTACTCCGAGTAGACCCATTGGAATGAACGAGCCGAACTTGGGCAGGTTTCTGAATCCCTACGCAACTTGACGTGGTTGAGGCGGGGAGAGGAGGAGAAATTTACTAGTCGCCCGCCTCCACCCCCCCCCCCGCTGCAGCAAAGTGGTTTGGGCCAATCCCCTAACCCGAATCCCACTCCTCCGGCGGAACCACTGGAGAGAAAGGGGCTGCCCCGACCGCCCACCCCCCTCAACAACTCCGGAGCCACGGCGGCGCGCGCTGACCCTCGAGGGCGCCAAGAGGCTTGTCCCCTTTCCCCCCTCCCTTGGAAAGTGGGCGGGGGGCTGAAGGACCCCTCCCTCCCTCCGTCTCTCTCCGCCCCCCTCAGGTATGGAGTTCCTCAGGAAGCGCCTCAGCCTCGCCGCCGCTGCTGCTCGCCGCGGAGTCCGCGCTTTGCGCCCGAAGGAAGACGCGCGCTGAGACCCTCGTCGTCTCCAGCGGCTACGAGGGGACTTTCTCTGCCTTTCTTCTCCCAGAGATGCAACCATCGCCTGGGGGCGGCTGAGGCTTTGCTCGCCAGCCCGGCTTCTGGCTGCTGCTACTGCCGCCGTTCCTCGCCACAGCAGCCGCCCCTCGGAGCCCCTCGGACCATGTTGAAGGAGGCGGGCAAGGAAAAGACGCCTCCGGGGCTCTGGCTGCCGTGGCTGCTGCTCCTGTTTCCCTCCTCCGCCGTGTATGGTGAGTGGCGAGTATCTGCGGAGCGGGGAAGCCGGGACACCCCCACCCCTCACCCCGCCTCGCCCCTGGCCCATTTGGCTCAGTATTGCCTGCACTGACTGGCTGCGGCTCTCCAGGGTGTGTGTGTGTGAACACACTTTATATCCTTACCTGGAGCGGCCGGGGATTGAACCCGGGCCCTTCTGCATGCCAAAGGGATGCTGTAACCACTGGGCTAGGGCACTTGGTTTGCTGGGAGGTGCGTTTCCCTTGCCAAAGGCGTTATTTGTCTGAGGTCACTTGTTGCAGCTGAAGTCATGGGGCAGGGGGGCCAATCTAGGTTTGTTTCTGCACAGCCTGCAGCAAAGAATGTTGGGTTGGATCCAGATGTGCAGCGCAAGTGTAGCCATGCCTATTCCGAAAAGTAAGTACCAGTTCTCGGTCTGGAAATCAAACCTTATGAGGAGCGGTTGAGGGAGCTGGGTATGTTTAGCCTGGAGAAGAGGAGACTGAGAGGGTGGTATGAGAACCAGCTTCAAATACAGTGGTACCTCGGGTTAAGAACTTAATTTGTTCTGGAGGTCCATTCTTAACCTGAAACTGTTCTTAACCTGAGGTACCACTTTAGCTAATGGGGCCTCCCGCTGCCGCCGCCTTGCGATTTCTGTTCTCATCAAGCGAAGTTTTTAACCCGAGGTACTATTTCTGGATTAGCAGAGTCTGTAACCTGAAGTGTCTGTAACCTGAAGCGTCTGTAACCTGAGGTACCACTGTATCTAGAGGGTTGTCACGTGGAACATTGAGCAAGGTTGTTTTCTCCTGCTCCAGAGGGTAGGACCTGAATCAATTACTTCAAGTTACAAGAAATTCAGGCTCAATGTCAAGAAGAAATCTCTGGTGGCAGCTGTTCTACAGGGCAAGGGACTCCCTCGGAAGGTGGTGGGCTGTCCTGCCTTGAAGGTTTTGAAGCAGAGGTGGAATGGCCACCCATCTGTCAGGGATTCTTTACTTGTGATCCCTGCAATGCAGGGGGTTGGACTAGATGACCACCAGGGTGCCCATTGAACTCCACTATTCGATGGTTCTCTGAATTCTGTGGAGCATACTCTCGGGCAAGTGGGGTTAAGATTGCAGCCTTACTCCCTGTTATGTGTGTGTTAGGTTTGCAGGGCAAGAAATTCTACACCAGGCTCACTTGTGAATAAATGTCAGTAGGATTGCACTTTCTGTCTGTGTTCACACTCCCTTTGACTGTGCACTCACTGCATTCCCAATGTCGTTTTTTAAATCTGCGTTTGCATGACATTGTCCAGAATGCATGTGTATCCTGTACTTTGTTATAACACACTAGTGGGGACTGTCCAGCACAGTATAATAGTATAATTTGGGATTATACTATGGGATAGTATAATTTGTGTGTTTGGACCAACACACTAAAAATCAGGTGAAGTCGCTCCAAAGTCACATTTTGGTCCCACCTCTACCTCAGGAACTCTGGTACCGCATTTGGTGACGATATCACGAGTGGTGGTCAAACCTATATACAAAAAAATGAAGTTACACCAGTTTCAGTTTAAGTGTGGCGTCTTGATCCAAAATGGCACCCAGCCAACAAATGACAACAAAGACTGCCACCCCCAACCCCCTTGTGCCAAGTTTGGCAATGAAATCTCAAGAAGCGGCCAAACCTATGCCAAAAAAGTTGTGTTTCAGTCCACCCTGTTGGCACCCAACTATCAATGTAGCCCCCACCACCACCTCTGGAACCCTCAATGCCATGTTTGGTGATGATATCTCAAGAGGTGGCCAAACCTATTCCGGGGGGGGGGGCAAGAGCAAAATCACGGCAACGTGATGTTTCGGTCTGCCATCTTGATTCAAAATGGCAGCTAGAATTCAAACACTGATGAAGACCACCTTTGGAAAACCACATGGCAAGGATCTCAAGAGGCACCTGAACACCTGTAGAGAAAAAACGGATAGACAATGGCAAACTATACTGTGGTTTGGATGGGTTGTTTCTCTAACCAGCTTCTTCCCAGTGTGGTGTACTGGTTAAGAGCGGTAAACTCGTAATCTGGTGAACCGGGTTCGCGTCTCCGCTCCTCCACATGCAGCTGCTAGGTGATCTTGGGCTAGTCACACTTCTTTGAAGTCTCTCAGCCCCACTCACCTCACAGAGTGTTTGTTGTGGGGGAGGAAGGGGAAGGAGAATGTTAGCCGCTTTGAGACTCCTTCGGGTAGTGATAAAGCAGGATATCAAATCCAAACTCCTCTTCTTCTTCCCACCAATTGGGAGTCTTTAAAGTAAAGGTAAAGGTACCCCTGACCATTAGGTCCAGTCGCAGACGACTCTGGGGTTGCTGTGCTCATCTCACTTTACTGGCCGAGGGAGCAGGCGTACAGCAAGGGGTGAGAAGGTTAAAAATAGCTTTGTCATGTATAATGAGATAAGAATCCAATGTCTTTATTCAGACCAGGTCTCTCCATGGTTTTAAGTTTGGTAATGAGTTGCAATTCAGCAACTTCTCTTTCTTACTTAGGAGTAAGTTTCCTTTAGTCTAAGTGAGCCTTACAGTGTGATCAGAAGTAGGTCCTGTTTAATTCAGCAGGGCTTGCTCCCAAGCAAGTAAGATTAGGACTGCAGCCTTGTTCCCTAGTATTAAGTGTACATTAGGCTGACAGCCCAAGAGATTTTTACTTTCCTTTTTCTGTCCCACTGATGGGATCCTGTTGATAAGCTTCGGAAGTAAATTGTGGCTGGAGCCAATCCCAGGAGCAAACTGTTCACAGGATGATAGCTTTCCACAGTTATTAATTCAGCTTAATAGCTTTAAACACACACATACTTGGGGGAAATGTACTTTTCTTACCTGCCATGGTGAATTTAGTGTTTCGGTGACTGTGTGTGTTTATTTCCATCAGTGGACTTGCTTTCAAGTAACTGAGGAGAGGTTTGCAGCTTTGGAAGCAAAGGCAGAGCAAGCTCCTGTAGCTCTCCAAAGGAGAGAATTTCAGCAGACAGATCACCCGCACTCCCAGCCTGCAAAATTCCTGTCTCTACACCTCCATCCTCCTTTTTGATTTCATAGTTTGTGTGCCAAAGAGAATTTCAGCCACTGCAAATTCTCTCATCTCTGCAACGCTGCAGTGTGACAAGATGTGCTGCCAAAATTCACCTTCTGCACAACTGTCAAGGGTTCAGTAGCCCAGCCTCCCTTTTTAATCTGGTTATCCTGAGGAGAGGAGATTCAGGCAGGCATAGGCAAAAGGAGGGCTGTAAGGTTGACAGCTGTTCGGCAGAAATGACCTGACTTGCTATTGCACCTTTAATAGCTGCAGAAATGAACAGGGAAAGCTGTCTGTCTGTCTGTCTGTCTCTCTGTGTGTGTGTGTGTGCGTGCATAAATATATTCCGCCTGCTGACAGCTGCAGATCAGACATCCATTAGAGACATAGCTACAGGAGCTGCTTAAGAAGCTGCCAACCCTACAAGGCTTTTAACTTTGATTTTTGGAATGCTGTAGGGGTGCAGCAGATGCTGAGCTTTAGGTTGGCAAGTTTTGGGAGGAAGCTGCATTAGTGGAACTAACTTCTTTCCAAGGGAGGTGGTGCTGAGCCGTTGACACCCAGGGTGTCCGAATGCAGAAAAACACAGGACTCCTGTACCTTTTCTTTTCTTTTCTTTTTTAAAAAAAACTTTGTTATTTTACACTGATACACATTAAGCTCATATAACATACCATTTACAAAAAAAATCTATTTATTTATCCTGGCGACTTCCCATCCTTACATCTGTGATGGTCTAATTCTTTCTCCTCCCTGCTGCCTGTCCAACCTTATCTGTTTATCTAAATCCCGTATTACAATCTTTTCTTGCCATTGCTCATAGGTTTGAAATTTCATTTGGCTGTATTGCGTTCTTATATAGACTGAAAAGGTTCTCCGTTCTTCCACATATATTTTGTCTTTCTAATTCCTTATTTTAGCTGTGGGTCCCGCCATTTCTAAGTACTCTCATAGCTTGAGTACCCATTCCTATTTCACTGGGATTTCTGGTGCTTTCCATTGTTGTGTGTAGAGTACTCTGGCTTACCAAATTTTGGGGGAATCTCTGCTCCACGTATTCCCAGAAGAAATGCTCCTGGATTTTGGGGTATATATGTTTCGAACATATTTTCTAGTTCTTTATACTGTACATCATCTCCCAATAATTCTCTGTTACTTTTTTGCACATCCACCAGGTATAGAAAAAGGTACCTTCCACCTACATACACTCCCAACACTTATCCGAGACTGTTCTATACATCTTAGCCAACTTGCATGGTGTCAAATACCATAATTTTCCTTAATGGCATAACAAGCGGTGAATTTTCATAGTTTAGTGGAAGAGGGTCACAGCAGGCAGGTGAAGCTTTCAGGCGAGGATGAGAGAAGCTGCAGTTTCTTCCTTGGCTAAAGTAAGGAAGGCACAAAATCCAGACCAGCATTTACGGTCCTGCTTCACCCTGCTGCATTTTGGATTAGCGAGCCAATATTGCAGAGCCCATAGGGAGGACCCCCAAACTGGCTAGTTTCCTGCTGTGGTGCTGACTGCCAAGGCCACGGAAGTCCCAGCAGCATCTGTGTTTGCTGTGTATTTGGAAGAGCGTCAAAAGCAAATCTGAAAGCCTTTATGAGGCTGACCTGCAGGTGCCTCATGCCAAGGCTGCCTTAGAACTTCCATGAAATGCAGGTGAAAATGGTGCAGCGCTGGACGGAGGGCAGGGAGACCCAAGTTAAAATCCACACCCAGCTGTGAAGCTGACTGCTTAACCTTGGGCCAGCCACCATCTCTCAGCCTAGCCCACCTTGTGAAGATAAAATGAAGGTTGTCGAGAGAACCATGTCAGCTTTTCTGATTCTCTTGGGGCAAAGGCAGGGGATACATTTAGTGAGTGTATAAATTAGAATAATAAAAAATAGGGAGGGAAATATATAAGAACTAAAATAGGCTGTGCCCCCCTGGGCATGTGCAGAGTGGCTTTGTCTCTGTAGTGAGCAGCAATGTTTTGCCATCACCACACATTGGGTAATAAAGGAGAAAGAAGGTGAAAAATTCCAAGACATTTTGCGTCCTGTTCACCTGTCTTCTGAACCTCTCTGTTCCCTCAACCTTCTTCTTCTTTTTTGGCGATCACTCGTAGCCGAGTAAGATTGTCTCTCATAAACAGGGTTTTAACAATGAGTCCGTAAATGACTGTGGAGGCCAATTCTGGATCTACGCATCCTTCCACAGTGGGGACATAGGTTTCTGGGCAGGATTTGATCACGGTGAGGGTTTGCCAAGCGTGCCTTCCTCTTAGCACGTTTCTCCCTTGCGTTCTGAGTTCGAGTGTCTTCAAAGCCCATCACACCTTTGGTCAAGGCTGTTCTCCAACCCGGGCGCTCGCAGGCAAGTGTTTCCCAATTGTTGGTGTTTGCACTACATTTTTTAAAATTTGCCTTGAGACAGTCTTTAAACCTCTTTTGTTGACCACCAGCATTACGCTTTCCATTGTTAAGTTCGGAATAGAGTAGTTGCTTTGGAAGACGATAATCAGGCACCCACACAACATGACCAGTCCAACAAAGTTGATGTTGAAGAATCATTGCTTTGACACTGGTGATCTTCGCTTCTTTCAGTACACTGGTATTAGTTTGCCTGTCTTCCCAAGTGATGTGTAAAAATTTTCGGACACACGGTTGATGGAATCTTTCGAGGAGTTGGAGATGGTGTTTATAAAAAACCAGCAGTGAACAAGTAGAGGTGGGGAAACATGGGGATTGCAGAAGTGCCTCCCATGTGCGTTCACTCTGTCCTGTTTGGCCACATGAACGGGACTTCAGAAACAGCTGGATGTGCTGCTCACTAAAGCAGAATGGAATGCAGAATTCCCTTTCTTAACTTTTGCAAGTTGGCAAAAGATTTTTTTATTTTTTATTTTAAACCCGAAGGAGATGAATCTGTATGGAGCAGCTTTACTCTTCATAATGAAGAGATAAACAGACTTGCAATTGCAGCCAGGAAGAGGTTTTAAACTGCCTCTGCAGGCAAGCTTAGGCATATACTCCCCTTTGATAATATTATGCATGTGTAATGCAGCATTACTAGCCGACAACTGAATGTGGAGGAAGAGACTTAAGTGTTTAACGCTGTCTCTAACACCACCAAGGAAGCAGTGATGTTGTCCCATGTCTGGCAAGTGCTTGCATTCCTGGGGTTTCGTTGTTCCCCAGGACTTGAGAGGCACGGAGGTGCTGCTACTGGAAACAAGCTGCACAAATGAGATTGTCACACCTGTTGAAAGAGGATCGCAGCTCAACCCAAGTAGGAAGTAGATAAAAAGAAAATCCAGGTTCTTTTTTTTTTAAAGGCACATCTTACAGTGCCGGATTTACATAAGCTAAACAAGCTATAGCTTAGTGCCCCACTCTCTTGGGGGCTGCAAAAAAAATTATAGGGAAAAAGAAACGATGTACATTTTCCAAAATATAAGATAAAAAACAAATAAAATAAAACTTACATACAGCAACAGTGCTCCCTAAAAATATCACTGGTTTGCTCATTTCTATATATAGGGTGCCTACATTCGGCATAAGGGACCCAGGTGGCGCTGTGGGTTAAACCACAGAGCCTAGGGCTTGCTGATCAGAAGGTCGGTGGTTCGAATCCCCACGATGGGGTGAGCTCCCGTTGCTCGGTCCCAGCTCCCGCCCACCTAGCAGTTTGAAAGCACGTCAAAGTGCAAGTAGATAAATAGGAACCGCTCTGGCGGGAAGGTAAACAGCGTTTCCGTGTGCTGCTCTGGTTCACCAGAAGCGGCTTAGTCATGCTGGCCACATGACCCGGAAGCTGTACGCCGGCTCCCTCGGCCAATAATGCGAGATGAGCGCCGCAACCCCAGAGTCGGTCACGACTGGACCTAATGGTCAGGGGTCCCTTTACCTTTACCTAGTTCGCAGAAGGTGTTCTCAGCAAAAGTTCTCCCAGCAGAAATAGACATATCTAGAGTCCACCTTCCCAAAACACCCACGCCACAAATACTTATACCCTACTTTGTGCTGAGTCATTAGCATCATCCTCTGCCTCTTACCCCACGAGCTCCTGACCTTGCAGGTGCAAGCAATTAACCCTAAGCCCCTGCTTTTCTCCCTGCAAGCATGAACTTACTCCAAGAGAGAGTGGCGTTGCGCTCAGGCCCTGACCGCCAGTTTCCTACAGGCATCCTATAGTTGGCCACTGTGAGAAAAGAATGCTGGACATGGTGGGCCTTTGGCCAAATCCAGCAGAGCTGCCCTTATGTTATTAACGGTTGTGGAGAATAGGAACTATGGCTTGCGAAGGGTGTCGCCGTGAGTAAAGTCAGCCCTTATTCTCTTCGTCTCACTGGTAATGGGAAGAGAAGAGCAAAGCTGAGAGAGTGTCAGTTGCCGGAGGCTGTTTAACGAGTTCATTGTTTATTGCCAAACTGGTCTTGATAGCAACAGCTGCATTCATTTATTTGGACGGCTGCCCCATGCCTGTTTATGGAAGTCTCTCCTGAGTGACACATGTCAAATGTCCATGCGAGGTACATTTAGGTGACAGGTGAAAACATACTAATTTGCCCAGGACCTTTGGAACCTGGTGGTGTCGATGCTGCTTGGAGTTCAGGGTTAATGTTGCTGCATTTGTAAAGAAGAAGAAGAAGAGTTTGGATTTGATATCCCGCTTTATCACTACCCTAAGGAGTCTCAAAGCGGCTAACATTCTCCTTTCCCTTCCTCCCCCACAACAAACACTCTGTGAGGTGAGTGGGGCTGAGAGACTTCAGAGAAGTGTGACTAGCCCAAGGTCACCCAGCAGCTGCATGTGGAGGAGTGGAGACGCGAACCCTGTTCACCAGATTACGAGTCTACCGCTCTTAAGAGGATTATGCTCTTATTTTGTTATGTTTCATATTTTCTACTATGTATATGTTATATCCTGTGATTTAAGCTGCCCTGTGCTCTAACCTTACCTGAAGGAAAGATGGGGTAGAAAATGCCAAAGTCAGTGCAGTGCAAGACCAGAGCAGGAAAACTTGGGTTCAAATCTGCACACAACCAAGGAGCACACTAAGTCACCCTGAGCTACTATCTCACGGGGTTGTTGTGAAGACCAAAAAAAAAGGACTGGGAAACCAGGTACACTTCGCAGAACTCCTCGGAGAAAAAGGGCAACATTAATGTAACAATACAGCCCTGTTTGGTTGTTTAAAATGCCTCTAGAGTAGCCAGTTACTTCAGGGATTGCTTTGTTTTGCTTTTAAATGTTGTGTGAGGGGACAATATATAAATGTAAGTAACTAATTGAAAACTATTGTTAAAACATGATTGACTTTGTCTTTGAGAATAAAAGGGGTGGGCGGGAATCAGAACCCTCCCTTTGGCTCATTGCCTAACCCCCTCCACACCCAACCCCCCCTAACTCCACCCTCCCCAATTACCCCTCCCCCAACTTTCCCCTCTTTCCCCACCCTCTCTCCTTCGGGTAGTGATAAAGCGGGATATCATGTGGTGTAGTGGTTAAGAGTGGTGGACTTGTAATCTGGTGAACTGGGTTCGCTTCCCCGCTCCTCCACATGCAGCTGCTGGGTGACCTTGGGCTAGTCACACTTCTTTGAAGTCTCTCAGCCCCACTCACCTCACAGAGTGTTTGTTGTGGGGGAAGGAAGGGAAAGGAGAATGTTAGCCGCTTTGAGACTCCTTCGGGTACTGATAAAGCGGGATATCAAATCCAAACTCCTCTTCTTCTACTCTTCTTCTCCCTCCTTCCCCACTCCGTCACTGGAGGTTTTTTAACAGGTTGGAAGGCCATCTGCCAGGAATTCTTTAGGTGTGATTCTCGCATTGCAGGGGGTTGGACTAGATGTCACTTGGGGTCCCTTCCTACACAACAATTCTGTGGTTTCATGAGAATCTTCAGTGCAAACAGGAATTCTGCACCTGCGGCTCCCTCCCCTCTCTCTGAGCACACAGGCATAGTTCAAGCAGGTCTTTCAATAATCTCTTACCTGTACAGCTGTGGAAGCTAAAATAACGACTCTTAGTCATATGGAGGGAAATCTGTTAAAATTTGGAGGATGAGCTGGGGGGGCGTTTCAGCTGTGGAGGCTTATAATTAACCTGTGGATAGACGGGCAGGTTAATAAAGGCTTTTGTAAGCTGGTGGCTAAAATAAGATGGAATGTGAGATACTAATTGCATTGGCTTTCCTGACATTTTGATTTCATCTAAAGACCAGCTGCAAGGCCCCCTGAGTGGTTGAGGAAGTGGTGCTAGGGTAATATTATTATTATTTAAATCTCTCTGCTCCTGAGTGGCATCCCCTGACCTAAATTATCCCCC
The DNA here is from genome assembly GCA_034641385.1 of Darevskia mixta. Taxonomy (NCBI): domain Eukaryota; kingdom Metazoa; phylum Chordata; class Lepidosauria; order Squamata; family Lacertidae; genus Darevskia; species Darevskia mixta. The sequence continues at coordinate 2,007,748 of JAWWNH010000137.1, read as the reverse complement.
ACCCCCCAAAAAGCTGTTGTTAGCCCTCCAACGCAAGCACCTGTATGTTATCCTCAGCAGCTTCAGGGGAGGCAATTGAGAAAATGGTGTTGGGTGAAGGCAAGGCTGAGTATAAAACTATTAGGAAAGAAAGAGGTTGGTTTCAGCCTGCACCAAATGAAAAATAAAACTGCTATAGCAGAGTTATTCTGCCTGACTTGCAGGCACAGGTCTTTTGCTAAGTGTGAAGTCACCAGCATGAGGTATGTAGCATTCAATCAAACTACAGTAACTACCTAGAGAAAAATTGATTAATGAAAACTAAAGAGGAAGGAGCTTCTCCGGCTTTTCAATTAAGCTGTCCGTGGTTCTGTTAGCTCCTTCATCATGGGAGATCGCCTTTCCTCATGTGTTGAACCGAAGGGGAAATATTTAGAAAGTGCATAGAGACAGGGTTCTCCACATTCAGGCACTGATCTCGGGCACATGCACATGTTTGATCCAGACATTCTCCTAAACACCAAAAGATTTTGTTGTGTGGCTGGCAGGAGCTTCCTGTACTCCTCTGCCTGATCCTGTCTGATAGCAAATCTCCATTGTATTTGCCCGAAAAAGTTTTTTGTCATATATTTATGAGGGCGATTTACACATAAGAGAATTAAAAACAATTAAAAACCTCACAAAACCAGCAAACACATCTAAAGCAAGACTGAAAGCCTAACCACCCGACACTCATGGCAAATATACTTTTGGGAACGCCTGCTGGAACAAAATGTCTTCCAACTGTTTCTGGAAAGTGCAGATAGTTGGGTCCCTGTCATTATCAACAGGAATACATACCAGCAGTAGTGAGGTAGTGTATTTGGACATCAGCATTTGAGCATATGTGCTTGCGGTTATACACAGAGAGGCAGAAAGATTGGCCAAGAACTGGCATTCACTGGGGTTTGGTTGGACTTTAGTGTGATAGGCTCTGCTCTGCGGAACTCCCTGCTGCTAGAGGTTTGTCAGGGACTGTCCCTTCCCTCCTTTCGGACGTCTCTTGAAAACTGCACTTGTTTAGGCAGCTTTTCACAGAACGAATTGCTCTTCTTGACAGACCAGTATCTGATGCTTTGTGGATGTTTTTTTCGATCACGTTTTGTGGGTATTTATGAACTGGTTTTATTATATTTTACATGCCTTGAGCTGCCTCCAAATACTTTGTAATAAAGTGCAGGTTATAAATATTTGAACAAAGAAAATATATATGAGGTGCTCTGCAAAGAATGAGGGGACAGCTCCCTACTCCAAGGTAAAAACAATCACTAGGGAAACAACTTTACAGTTAAGCAGTATGCAAACACCACCAAATGGATGGATGGATCGATAGATAGATAAGATTACCGGTATGTTTACAGGGTCATGTGTACAGTCAACAGAGATCCACTGTAACATTCTTTAATTGCCCTGTGGTATGCATGATTCTGGGTGTATCACTAAAATATGGCTCTTTCCCTGCTAGTTCAATGCATATTTTAATCCCTTCCCAGGTGTCCACAAGTTTTTCCAAGTTAGCCAGAGGCTGTGCTATTCTGGGACACAGACGCGAGCCGAAAAGGAGGCGTTTCGGCTCGCGCCCAGGATTTAAACGGGGCCGCGACACCGCCCCCTGTGCCAGCTGATTGGCTGGCTGGCGGATGACGCGGCCGGGATTTTCCCGGGCGGCAAGGGACGTCGTCCCTGCCCCCCGGAAGTGAGCGGGTGGTCCCGAGGTCCACCGCAACTCCTCCCCACAGGTAAGTGGAGCGGATTTGCCTCTCGGTGACCCAGTAACAGCCTGAGCTGGATCTAGGTGCAAAATTCGGATGTCTCTACTAAAAATTCCCTTTAAAAACCGAGAGTTCTGCCTTGGTTTGTGTCTGATCTCCCACCTGTATGTGTTTTGTCTTCTTCACTTTATTTTGCCATCTTACACACAATAGTGTGTAAAATAGTGGTGGTTCTCATGTGACCAAATGTGGGTCGTGATTTGCCGGTTGGGGACCAACGGTTATACGGTAGGGGGATATTCTCTCTTACTGAATATTGTGCAGCTTTTTTTTTTTTGAAGGGGGGGTGAGGTCTGGGGGTTGTTTTGCCTCCTTCCTATGCCAGATGGCAGATCCTGAATATTCTAGACTGGATGCAAGGCCAGTTGCTATCGGGTGCTGTTCTGATTTTTAGATGTTGCTCAAGTCTGCTAAAGGACAGACTCCCCCTCCCTCTCTCTCTCTCTCTCTCTCTCTCTCTCTCTCTCTGTCCCTTAAGAGCCAATTTCAGATGCCATATCTTACGCACCATCTGCAAACAATCACTCCCGCTGTGAGGGGGATGTGTGTCCTCCTCAAGAGTAAGCGACTCGACAGTCTGTTTAACTTATGTACAAGTTTATTTCACCGACAAGCTTTACAGTTCATCCTCCTCCTCCGACGAACCAGATTCTCCAAGTAAGGGTTTCCGCTTTTCCCCCCAGCATAAAAGCCTCTTAAAACTCCAACGCCTCCTCTCACTCCTCCTTTTCCGCTTCTTGACTCTGCCGGCCCCTGCGTTGCCCTCATCCCTTTCACTTTCATCCTCCCTGGAAGTTGTTGCAGAGACTCCGGCTACATCCTCGACCCCTTGCTCTCCCTCCGTCTCCATGTTCTCCTCTCCTCCCATAGGCTCCCACGCCACCCGCTCTTCCTCCATCAGCACAGGTGGCGACACCTCTTCACTCCCACTTCTCCACACCTCCTTCCCTGTCTCTGGCGACAGCCTAGGTGCTGCCTCTTCCTGCTCCCATGCTCGCAATACCTCCTCTGGCGTCCATGGGTGACCTCCGGATGCCTCTGTCCCTTGCGCCACCCCTCCTGGCTCGGGCCAGTCCCTGACATCCATCCCCCCTCCCAAGCCCCCCTTCCCCTCCTGAGGCGGCTCGGTGGGTGTTACCCCAGGGTAGCCAAGATCCCCGGCTGGATCCCATTCCCCTCCTTCACTCTCTCCTGCCGTTCCTGGTGAAGAGGGGAATCCCAAGAAGATGGTGGTGTCTGCACTGGATGATGACGACGAGGACTGGAACACCTCCTCCCAATCCTTCCTGCCCCAGGGAGGAGGGAGACATCGCGACCCCCATTCTTCTGCTGCCGTGATATCCCCTTCCACCTCCATTCCTTCCGTTGGTGAATGAGGGCTACTCTGCAACTCGTTGCCACCCCCACCACTGTCTGCACCCGAGGATGGGAACCCCCAGAAGTCCCCCTCCTCTGAATCTGTGGGTTGAAACACCTCTCTCATTTGCCATCTGTACGGCTTCGGTTTGTCGGGATACAGTGCATGGAATTCCAACACTAAATACTCCTTGGTGACATCTTCCGCCGGAATCCACGTGTTCTCCGACTCTGGCTCCCCCTCCCATGCTACTAAGTACTGCAATTCATCCCCTCTCCACCTGGAATCCAGGATGGCCGTGGCTTCATTGAAGTGCTCCATGTCTACCAACGGCAATTCCTGCGACCCCCTCTGGTCCCCTTGTTGATACCTGTGCGGTTCTCTGAACTTGGATAGGAGCGACCTGTGGAAGACCGGGTGAATTCTCATGGTCTCCGGCAATTGCAACCTGAACGCCACTGGGTTGATCTGCTCCACCACTTCGAAAGGCCCAATTTTACATTGCCTCAGCTTTTTGCCCCTGCCTGGCATGGGCAATCCCTGGGTGGACAACCAAACTTTGTCTCCCACTTTGATGCTCTCCCCTTCCCTTCGGTGCTGGTCTGCTGCTCTTTTGTAAGCACTTTTTGCCCTTTCTAGATTGTCTCTGAGCAATTGGTGCAAAGCCTGTAGCTCCTCAGCAAATTGCTCCGCTGCTGGCACGTCTCCCGCCTTCCCTTCACCTCCCCCCGTTGGAAAGGCTCTCGGGTGATTGCCGTAGACTGCCTGGAAAGGAGACATGCCTGCGGACACCTGTTGAGCGTTATTGTACGCAAACTCCGCAAGCGAGAGCCTGTCACTCCAATCACTGTGTTGCTGAGATGCGTAGCAGCGCAAATACTGCTGCAAAATCGAATTTACCCGCTCCGATTGCCCGTTGGACTGAGGATGGCGAGCAGAGGACAAGTTCACCTGCACCTGCAAGATTTGCATGAGCTTACGCCAGAACCGTGAGGTGAACTGAACTCCACGATCTGAAATTACTCTTTCTGGCATGCCATGGTGCTTGAAAACATGCTGTACAAACAGCTTGGCTGTTTCCTCAGCTGAGACTACCTTAGGGCATGCAATGAAGTGTGCCATCTTGGTCAAAAGGTCAACTACCACCAACACTGCAGTTTTGCCTTTGGATGGGGGTAGGTCGGTGATGAAATCTAAGGAAACCGCCTCCCACGGTTTACTGGGGATGGGGAGAGGTTCTAGCAACCCAGCCGGTTTTTCTCGCTCCCCTTTGGCTCTTTGGCACACCTCACACCCCCTGACGTATTCCTTGACTTCCTGCCTGACTCTGGGCCACCAAAACTCTCTCGTGACCAACACCGTGGTTTTGAACTGCCCAAAATGCCCTGCTGTGGGGTTGTCATGGAGCTGTCTGAGAACTCTAGCACGCATCTCCTCCCCAGGAACATACAGTGCCCCTTTGAACAACAGCAGCCCCTCCTTTTCCTCAAACCCTTTCGCCTTGGGATCCCCCTCCCTCAGTTCCTTCAGTTTGCGCCGTGCAAAGTCATCGGCTAGGGTGAGGCGCACCAGTTCTTCCCGCCCCCCTAGAGTTGCGCCACACCTCCATTGTTCAGGTTGGAAGATCGCTCTTGCCACTGGAGGCCCTTGCTCCTCCAGGTACTCAGGCTTTCTGGATAGGGCGTCCGCTCTGACGTTCTGGTCACCTGGAACATACTGGATATGAAAATTAAAGTTAGCAAAGAACTCTGCCCATCTCATTTGTCTCTGGTTGAGAATTCTGGCCGTGCGCCAGTACTCCAGGTTCTTGTGGTCCGTGTACACCTGGATTTGATGCTGCGCCCCCACCAAAAAATGGCGCCAATGCTTGAAAGCCGCTACCACTGCTAACAACTCCTTGTCCCAAATTGCGTAGTTGGCCTCCGACTTGTTCAGCTGTCTGGAATAAAACGCACATGGCCTCCATTCCTGCGTCGGATCTTGTTGTAGTAGAACCGCTGCGATTGCTCTATTTGAGGCATCTGTCTCTATCCTGATGGGCTTGGTGGAGTCGACATGCAGCAATTGCGCCTCTGAAGCGAAGGCCCCTTTGAGGGCTTCAAAAGCCTTCTGCGCCTCCTCCGTCCATCGGAATTTCTTCTTGCCTTTCAAACAGTCCGTGATTGGCGCTGTCATGTCTGCAAATGCCGGTAGGAACTTGCGATAGAAATTTGCGAAACCGACGAAACGCTGCACATCTTTCTTGGTTTTGGGGCTCTTCCATTGCAGGATTGCCTCTACTTTATCAGTGTCCATGGCAATCCCCTTGTCAGAAAGACGATAGCCCAAAAAGTCCACTTCCGTCGCGTGAAACTGACATTTCTCCAGCTTGACACATAGATGATTTTCCTGGAGTCGTCTTAACACCTCCTTGACGTGTGTCACGTGTTCTTCCGGGTTTTGGGAGTATACTAAGATGTCATCAAGATACACGACTGCATGCTTGAACAACAGAGGACCCAGGACATGATGCATGAACGCCTGGAAGCATTGGCTGCCTGCCTGTAACCCGAAAGGCATTACCAAATATTCATAAGCTCCTAGAGGCGTGTACATGGTTGTTTTCCATTCATCACCCTCCCTGATTCTTATGAGATTGTATGCTCCCCTTAAATCCAGCTTGGTGAACATCTTGCCCTTGCGTACTGCCGCCAGCAGGTCGTCAATTCTGGGCATGGGATAAGAGATTGGTTGGCTGATGGAATTTAGGACCCTGAAATCACAAATCAAGCGTTTCTCTGTCGTATTCCTTTTGTCCACCCAGAACACTGGGCTGCCCCCCACTGCCTTGCTTTCTCGAATGAAACCCCTGGCCAGGTTCTTGTCAATAAAGTCCTTCAAGTTTGCCAACTCCTGCTCTGACATCGTGTAGAGCTTGCCTGGTGGCAACTGCGCTCCTGGCAACAGGTTAATCTGACAGTCATAGGGGCGGTGGGGTGGCAGTTTGTCCGCCTCTCTCTTGCTGAACACTTGCTGGAACTCTGCATACTCCTCTGGAAGCGTCACTTCCCCCGCCTGCAGTACTGCTGCTGCCATCTGGCTTTGGGGGTATAACTGCTGCAAACAGTTCTCCATGCAATGTGCCGATCCAAACGTTAGAGAGCGCTGGCTCCAGCTGATGACAGGGTCGTGCTGAGTGAGCCATCCCATTCCCAAGATGATGGGGGGACCTGCCAAAGAGGTGACATGAAACGCCAGCACCTCTGAATGCCTGCCTATTTGCATCTTCATGGGGGGTGTACTGTGCGTGACCGCCCCCCCTTTTAGCTCTCTTCCATCTATGGTGGTAACTTGGAGCGGAAAATCCACCTCCAGTAGATGGATCTGATGCTGCAGGGCAAAGTCTCTATCAAAAAAATCCGTACTCGCTCCTGAATCGACCAGCGCCGGGATTTGCAGTGTGCAGCCATTGGGTAGCTGCAACGCTATCTCTAACACAATCCCTGGCTTCGGAGCGTTGGGTGGGTGGGCTTGGGAAGGCTGAGCGGGTGAGGGCTGTGGGGGTGTGCTGCTTTGAAGCTGAGCGGGTGAGGGCTGTGGGGGTGTGCTGCTTTGAGGACTCTTTACTGTAACTGCGCCTGGCTGCTGGTCCCCTCGTCTTGCCGCCAGGCATTTCCGTTTCCCGCCACCGGCGTTTCTTCCACCCCCTCCTTTACAGCCATTCCTGCCATTCCCTGCCACATTTTCCTTTGATCGCAGTGCTTTGCTAGGTGGCCACTCCTTAAACATACGTAACATTTCTTGGGGACTTTCCCGCCCTGCGCATCACTGCCCTTGCCCACGGTTTGATTTGAAAAAGGGCGCGCGCGGGCTCCTCCCAACTCCATGGGCACTTCCTGCCGGGTTTGGGGCTGCGCGCCGAAGGTTTTCTCTCCCGGGGGAGGGGCCCGGATGTTGAACCACCTCCCAGGCTTCCCCTCCCGTCTCACCTTGTCTCGGCACTCCAAACGCACTCCAATCGCTAAAGCGGCTTGCATGAGGCTGTCGAGATCCTCCAACGGTCCTGATTTCGCTAACGCATCCTGGACCTCTTCTGACAGCCCCATTTTAAACATGGCCAGCATGGGTGGTGATTTCAAATCCCAATTTAGACGGTGTGCCAGAAGAGAGAATTTGGATTGGTACTGTCTGACCGTCATGCTGCCTTGCCTCAGTGACAAGAGCTCTCTTGCTTCGACGTCCTGCGCGCTCCGGCTAGAATAAACAATATCCATGCCCTCAAAGAAATCCTTAATTCTCTTTAACGCAGGGTTCCCGGCTATAATCAAAGGACGCACCCAATCTCTCGCAGCGCCATCAAAATGCGCAATCACGAAACCGACTTGCTCCGCTTCGTCTCGGAACTCCTCTTTGTGCAGCCCCAGAATGTAAAGCATGTCCGTTTTGAAACCCAAATAATTTTCCGGCTGCCCATCGAATCTGCTGCCGTGGGAAGGCATCCTCCTTCCTCCCATTGCCCTTCTCCCTGCATCGGCATGCCGCCTCGCCTCCTCGAGTTGAGCTTGAGCTACTTCGTACCTTATCGTTAGGTCCCTAGCTCGCTCTTCCCAGTCGACGTACAGCCCTGTGCCATCCGCTTCTTCCTTGCGTCCAGTCATCCCGGCAGCCTTTTACTCCTTGAGGAGGTTGCGATGACTTGGAGAATGCTGTGAGGGGGATGTGTGTCCTCCTCAAGAGTAAGCGACTCGACAGTCTGTTTAACTTATGTACAAGTTTATTTCACCGACAAGCTTTACAGTTCATCCTCCTCCTCCGACGAACCAGATTCTCCAAGTAAGGGTTTCCGCTTTTCCCCCCAGCATAAAAGCCTCTTAAAACTCCAACGCCTCCTCTCACTCCTCCTTTTCCGCTTCTTGACTCTGCCGGCCCCTGCGTTGCCCTCATCCCTTTCACTTTCATCCTCCCTGGAAGTTGTTGCAGAGACTCCGGCTACATCCTCGACCCCTTGCTCTCCCTCCGTCTCCATGTTCTCCTCTCCTCCCATAGGCTCCCACGCCACCCGCTCTTCCTCCATCAGCACAGGTGGCGACACCTCTTCACTCCCACTTCTCCACACCTCCTTCCCTGTCTCTGGCGACAGCCTAGGTGCTGCCTCTTCCTGCTCCCATGCTCGCAATACCTCCTCTGGCGTCCATGGGTGACCTCCGGATGCCTCTGTCCCTTGCGCCACCCCTCCTGGCTCGGGCCAGTCCCTGACACCCTCTCTTTCTCAGCTGAGAATCTCCTGACTAACAGAGCAGCTTTCTTTCGAATATGTTGTATTGTTTTGCATGAACCACTCAGACAGGGGTTTGTTTGGGGGGGTTTTGGGCTTGAATCTTGTTAAATATTTTATTTCATAAAATTTTCATACAGCTTGATTGTAGAGAAAACCCTCAAAGCGGTTTACAGAGGAGACAAAACAATAAAAATGACCGCTAATAAATTTACAACCGTGATTGAACACACACAGAAAGCGAAAGCCACAATAGAGTACACCAAAACGCATACAAACTTTCTAAACAGCTTGGGGCAAGCTTGTCTAAATAAGAATGTCTTCAGCAGGCACCGAAAAGAACGCAGTGAAGGCGTTTGCCTCATATCAATAGGCAGGGAGTTCCAAAGTTATTTCACATGTGGTGTCAGCAACGGCGCTGCAGCATTCTGCACTAACTGCAGCTTCCTGGTCAAGCGTGAGGGAAGCCCCACACAGAACGCATTGCAGTGATCCAGTCTTGAAGGTAACCATTGCACAAACTGCTGTGGCCACATAATCCAGGGCCAGGAATGGCCGTAGCTGTCAAACCATTTGAAGTTGGTAAAAGGCACTTCTAGCCACTGAGGCCACATCCAAGCCCCCGATACTCTGTGCTGCCGGAGGATCTTTGGATGGGGTCAGATGGGTCCCTGTGCCCAACGCCTCTCAACCCTGTCAGCCTCTGCCATTGGTGGGGAAGCTCCAACTGTGAGTGGCATTAGAAATTCAGATGTATAAGCTGGGCGCCAAATGGCTCCTTAAACCAAGGTTGCAGTCGCCAAAACGGAATGTCTAGTTGCCATTTTGGGGCAAGAGGGCTCAAAAGTCTTGATGGACTGGCTGTGATTGATTCTCGGTGAAACATTTGGCTGGTTCAGATGATAACCTAGAGCAGTGTTTCCCAACCAGTGTGCCTCCAGATGTTTTGGGACTACAATTCCCATCATCCCTGACCACTGGTATTGCTAGCGAGGGATGATGGGAGTTGTAGTCCCAAAACATCTGGAGGCACACTGGTTGGGAAACACTGACCTAGAGCCAGGTTAAGAACTTTGAGAACTTGAAGAAGAAAAGCCACTTGATACAGGGACAGTCCACATATATATTGGCCTATTCCAGACATAGGCAAACTTGGCCCTCCAGATGTTTTGTGACTACAACTCCCATCATCCCTGACCAGTGGTCAGGGATGATGGGAGTCGTAGTCCCAAAACATATGGAGGGCCAAGTTTGCCTATGCCTGGCCTATTCCCAACTCTTTTTCCTAACAGTGACTGCTCCTGCTCAGGCTGCACAGAAAAAGCATTTTGGTTCCAGAAATTCATTCCGATTGTGCAGATAAAATAATAACAGATAGATTTCTACAGCATGGGGCATTAAGTGTGTGAAAATAGTCCCCATCCAATGATCCCCACATGGTGGGGATGTCAGGCGCCATCCTGTCACTTGGGCACCTTCACTTGGTCACAAGTGGTAAGAAGCCAGGTGCAAAATGATTTTGAACACTGCCCCAGTGAATCCACCAGGTGGGTGGGGACTATCAACAGCAGTAACTCCCAAAGCGGGATTTTTAAGGGCAGGGGTTGGAGCACTGGATACTGCCAACCCTTCTGCCTTCATGCAACAGCAATGGGTCTCTTTGAGGTACCAGGATGCTAGCTGGTCCAGCCAAGGGGTACTTTCCCCTCTCTTGAGCCAATGTGGTGTAGTGGTTAAGAGCAGTAGACTCATAATCTGGGGAACCGGGTTCACGTCTCCGCTCCTCCACATGCAGCTGCTGGGTGACCTTGGGCTAGTAACACTTCTTTGAAGTCTCTCAGCCCCACTCACCTCACAGAGTGTTTGTTGTGGGGGAGGAAGGGAAAGGAGATTGTTAGCCACTTTGAGACACCTTCGGGTAGTGATAAAGCGGGATATCAAATCCACACTCCTCTTCTTATTCTTCTTGCACCTTAGCCAGTGCCAGCTGTGGAGGTGGTGATGGCTACACCTCTCCATCTAGCCCCGGGATTTGAATTTGGAATTGAATACCTTTAATGTGATACTGATTGCTCTTTGCTCTTTAGGTTATTTATGTACCACCTTTTGTGCAAGCTGTAGGGCGGTTTGCAACAAAGCAGAGAGATAAAAATAGATAAATTGCACGCACATTCATATAAGCACACCTTTCTTCATCTCTATGTGCCTGTTGACTTCTGTTCTATTACACTCCAGTTGGGTTTCTTACAGCATATGATCGGTTAGCTTGCATCTATGATGACGCCAGCCTTTCTGCCGCTTAAGAACCCAACCTCCAGGACAGTTTAGATGCTGTGGCTATTATGGGAACCATAATAAACTTCCAGCTGCACTTTGCTGTTTTCTTCTTAAGCCTTTGCTCATTACTCCTTCAACGTTTCCGGTTGATGCAGATCCTGCGTCAAATTGCAGGGTATTTATTTTAAAAATAAAAACTGTAGATGAATGTTTTCTTTTTGTGTATCAAAACCATAACTTCGCTTTTCTTTTCTCCCCATACGGGAGTACAGTTTAATGCCTATCATTAACCACGCACTCCTGAAAGAGGTGTATCTGCTGGGTGGAACAGAAAACGTACGTAGGAGCACGACTTGGGAAGGCGCAGGATAATAAACTGTTCTATATCTTGCAGAGTAAATGTTAGAGACTGCTTTGGGGAGGGATGGAGAGGGGCTTTGGTTAGTTTACTGTTCCGGAGAATTGATTCCGTCCTGTGCGTTGCAAAGGATTCTGGGAAGCGGAGCTCCACACATTTGCAATTACAGTGGTCCCTCGACTTACGAATTTAATCCGTTCCGAAGGGACTTTCGTAGGTCGGAAAAAATCGTAAGTCGAGTCCTCATAGGAATGCATTTGGAGAAAAATATCTGAAAAAATTCATAGGTCGAAAAAAACTGCATCTAAACTTCGTAGGTCGAGGAAACCGCATCTAAAACGGCAACGATTTCCATTCGGAAGTTGAAAAAAATTGTAGGCGCGCGGCCACTTTTTTCACTCATAACTCGAAAAATACGGAAGTCGGGTCATTCGTAAGTTGAGGGACCACTGTACGCCACTGCTGTCTGGTGAGCAGAATCAGTCAATTTGTTTGCTTTAAACATTTATGCCCCTGTTCTTCCTCGGGAGTTCAAGGTGGCTTAACAAATTGACGGGAGCCAAATTAATCCATAGATGTTAACGTTAGAAAATAAGGGTCTGGTGACTTCTGTTTCAGTGTATCTGAAGAAGTGTGCATGCACACGAAAGCTCATACCAAGAACAAACTTAGTTGGTCTCTAAGGTGCTACTGGAAGGAATTTTTTTTATTTTGTTTTAACGTTAGAAAATGTCACCATCAGTCTTAATACAAGACCCTGAATATATTAAAATGGCAGCAGAAAACCATTATATAGCAGCAAATAAAATTATTTTTCTTAAAGAAACCCCCCCATAAACTTTTAATATTATTCAATTAAAGCAGCCATTTGTGAGCTGACTGACCCATGTTCACCCAGTGCGCATCATGGCTTAGTGGGGGATTTGAACCCTTGTCTTCTGGGTCCTAGTCCGGCACTCTTAACCACTGCACCACACTGCCTTCCCCCTAGGCACACCCCCAGTACATTGCTGATTCAAAGCACCTGCTGCACCCGAGCCTTGTTTCAGACCAGCCCGCCTGCCCCCACAACTTCCCAAGCATGGGATGCAAATGGGACAAGAAACTTTCAAATATTGCCATTTCCTATTCTCTTTCTTTTATGGCTGGTTTTGCACTTCGGGGAGGGGGGGTACTTGATTATTTCTTTTCATGTGCCTTTCGCTGTAAGAAATAACAGTCAAATGTGTTAAAATGTATTAGCAACCATCTTCCTCAAGTGCAAAGTGCTTGCGCTTCTCCGTGGCAGAAGGAAATAATTGGTGGGAACATCCAAGGTCTGTTCAAAAGCTTCGGAAGTTCATGCTCTTGTCAATGCAAGCCCTGTTCTGCTCCACAGGCACTGAAATCTATCCTTGATGTAGCAAAATTTTCTCTTCTCTGCTGTGTTGTGGTTTTTTCTGAAACCAAACAACTTGCTGGCTCTTCAAGGCCCCGAAGGAGCATTGTACTCAGAAATGCGTAGAGCTAAATAAAAATCTTGCGAACATAAATGCCAGGGCCTGCCCTCCTCTTTGTTTGGATTTTAGCAACTTCGCTCACTCTGAATGGATGTGCTTTGTTAAAGGAAATTGCCCTCATTTTTCATCTTGTGTATTCTGAGATGCCTCTGCTTATATTGATAACAATTGTTTTCCCTTCCACATGGGGTGCAAAGGGCTTTGCGTTGTTCACCGTGAATAAATTTGTTGGGGAGTTCTGTTTTTTTGCCTGGAGATGTGTTTGGTCTCTGGCAGTGTGAATGTCTATGTGGTGGAGTTACAGGTAGGCAGCCGTGTTGGTCTGCCATAGTCAAAACAAAATAATAAAAAAAATTCCTTCCAGTAGCACCTTAGAGACCAACTAAGTTTGTTCTTGGTATGAGCTTTCGTGTGCATGCACACTTCTTCAGACTCCCCTTCCTTGGAGGTTTTTAAGCAGAGGTTGGATGGCCATCTGTCATGGATGCTATAGCTGAGATGCTTGCATTGCAAGTTGTTGGGCTAGATGACCCTCTGGGCCTACGATTCTATGTTGTCGTTTTCTGCATGTGTTGCATTGTGCTTGCTGCTGGATGAGACGGACTGATCCGTCATCACCTAGTCTGTCATGGCTTTGATGTTATGGAGGGAGAAGCCGTTCTTGCTCAGAAATGAGCATAAGACCTGGCAAACTGTGATATGATGAGGCAATATATAGGCTACGTTGTGTTTATATTCTGCCTTACACCAAATGGCAAGGTAACACCTATTCAGATTTATGCTCCCTGTGTTCCCAGAAGCTCACACAATACAGCAAACTTTTGTTTGTAGGAGCCAGGAATAGACTAAATCTTCTGTTCTGCCCATGAGGAACAAAATCCAATATGTTTCCTCACCACCGGAAAGCTTTTTTGGGGTATGTGTTGGAGATGTAGGCAAAATCAATAGCTAAGTAATATAATTTATTCCATCCTTATTAATCAAACTTTTCAAGGCTCCTCTGCTTTTTTATTGTATCAGAAATGACCATCCATATTTATCTTTAAAAAATTAAGGCAAAGAAACCCATAGACACGCTTCCCCTCCCCAGCCTCCATCTAACTAGGTGGGGTGTAATCAACAGATGTGCCTCACCAGGCAGAACATTCCACAAAAAGGGAGCCTCCACCAAAAAGGCCCTGCCATGTTTCAGTGCCAATGCCAGAAGAACCTGTGAGCCCAAAGTTTGCTGTGTTTGCAGCACTGAGGCGCAAGCCTGGCCTGTGTGTTTGGAGGTCCTGGGCTGCCCCTATCTATCCCAAAGTGCCTACTTACCGGTACAAGCTCCTCATGATTCATTCAGCTAATTCATAAGCTTACAAGAGAGTTTAAAATCATGCAAAACCATATATAGAAAATCAGTACTACTGCAGAAATCTGTCAGCACAGATCGTGTTTCTTTCTCTCCAATTCCTCTTGTACCGCTGAACTTGCTGTTTATATTTTTGGAGTATTCTTCTCAAATGTTACACAAACAGAACTTGGATAAACCACCTTGTCTCTTTTATAGATCCACCCTTTTCTTCTAACTGTAAATTGCTGTAATTGATTTTGCGTTTTTATGTTGTTGTAAGTCATTGCATAGCAATTAAAGGTGGGTACAATGATCATGATAAATGATAACACAACACTACCAAAAAAAATCAAACAAACTGTATGCTGCTAGATCCTTATAAAGGGAGATACAGGGTGTGAAATAAAAGAGCAACAAATTCTGGAGCATCTTGGGGGTGGGGGTTTCAGTCATCGTCCAAAGCGTGACTGAAATTCCACCATGCATTTTCTTGCCGTCTGCAGTGAGATTAAAATTTCAAAACTTAAGCCCGCCACATGCCTTCTTAAATATGAAATGTGCTGTCAGAAAATAAAGCTGGCTGTCAGAGAAGCTTTTGCCATGCCTAACACATCATTAAAAAATAAATAAATTCCTCCAATATTAAAAAGAAGGACCCAAAAGGGGGGGGAGAGAATTATGTATTAATGGGCAATTACAGGCTTTCTGGCTGGCCATAGCCCCTGAGCTACCTAATTGTGCTGAGGAGTAAGGGAGTTTGCATAGTGCCCCCCCCCCCAACTTTCTTTATTAATGTGATTTTTGTGGGCATCATCATAGCCATAATTCCATTGAACTCTGCCAGGAGCTTGACATTTGTGGTGACCCAAGGAACAAACTTGACATTCTCAACCAAGGCGATGGGAATTCTGATGAGACTCAAAGCCCTTTGAGAACTACGTTTTCATGAATTTAGAGGGAATTTGTTGTTGGTGCCTGTGCAAGCTCAAGCGTTGTTGCTAGCCCTTTTCTAGAAGCTGCTACAGCAGGAATGGAAGGGACGCGGGTGGCGCTGTGGGTTAAACCACAGGGCATAGGGCTTGCCAATCGGAAGGTCAGCGGTTCGAATCCCCGCAACGGGGTGAGCTCCCATTGCTCGGTCCCTGCTCCTGCCAACCTAGCAGTTCGAAAGCACATCAAAAAACAAGTAGATAAATAGGTACCGCTCCAGTGGGAAGGTAAATGGCATTTCCGTGCGCTGTTCTGGTTCACTTAGTCATGCTGGCCACATAACCCGGAAGCTGTACGCCGGCTCCTGCGCCGCAAACCAGAGTCGTCCGCGACTGGACCTAATGGTCAGGGGTACCTTTACAGCAGATATGAGGGGCTACATCAGCTGAAGTAACCCCCTCTAGAAAGTCCACTGGCAGTTCTCTCTTTTTTCTTTCTTGTCCTTCTTAAAGCATTCCTTTTCAGAAGTTTTGTGTTCCAAAGATGAGCTTCAAAGATTGCTTATCTGAACGTTGTAGATAACCTCAGTAAACCTATCCATCACAAGGAACGCTCCTAAGGCAGGCAAAAGTATATGCCTTAAAACAAGAAATCCTTTTCGGTGCTATAAATAAAATAGGAGCCCGGAGACTGAAAATGGAGAAGTTATATTTAAACAGCCACAATTTCTTAAGACGTTGTTGAAACTGCAGGCTTTCCATGGGTGTAGTAGATACGAATTTCTTTTTAATGAGCTGTGTGTTCCTCTTATGGGAAGGGGACAGAGGAGAGAGGGGTTGTGTAGTATAAAATGTACTGTACCCCCTTGCGTGATGAGGCTGGGCCATCCAGTGTCAGGGCCGAGGGGCAGATTTTGCCTTTATCTCTTACGAATGAGGGATGGCAAACCTGTCGCCTCCAAATGTTGTTGGACTACAGCATCCATCATCCCAAGCTGGTGCAGCCAATGGTCAGGGGTGATGGGAGCTGTAGTATTTCAACAGCATCTGGGGATCCAAGGTTGAAGAATTCTGGCATAGGATGCATCCAGATGAGCATTTGTTGAGCAACTTCTTGTTGGCATCTTTCTGCCTCAAGAAGAAGAAGAAGAAGAGTTTGGATTTGATATCCCGCTTTATCACTACCCGAAGGAGTCTCAAAGGGGCTAACATTCTCCTTTCCCTTCCTCCCCCACAACAAACACTCTGTGAGGTGAGTGGGGCTGAGAGACTTCAAAGAAGTAAGACTAGCCCAAGGTCACCCAGCAGCTGCATGTGGAGGAGTGGAGACGCGAACCCGGTTCCCCAGATTACCTGGTTCCTTCATCCTGTCCGCTCAATCTGCCAGAGCCAGAGCTGTCAACTTTCGGATTTGAAAATAAGGGATCGTAAGCCTGTCCACGGTGACGCGAGGAGGGGAAGCAGAGTGAGCTCAGGGCCCCTTCTCAAACAGGCAGACGGCTCAGGGATGCCGCGAGGGCGGTGCAATGGCACCAAGTAGCCTCGCCACCTTGCGCTCCAGAGGCTGCGCGCGAACGGGTGAGCGAAAGAGCGAGCACGTAGATGGCAGGCAGGCTGTCTGTCTGGTTGGGCGTGAGGGTCTGGCTGCACAAGGCATGCAAGCTCCGCCCCCAGTCGGTCTCAGACTCCTTATTGGCAGCCGAGCAACGCAGCTGAGAAGCCTCCCTGGCCGGCAGGGAGGGAGAGGAGCTGCTTCCTTTGAAATCCGGGAAATTTAAGGGATATCAACAATCCGGGATAGCAACGGCATTGGAATAAGGGAGTTTCCCGCCAAAAAAAGGGAGGGTTGACAGCTATGGCCAGAGCCTGTCTTTGCACGCAGGGGAAGTCCCTAACTCACTGAGGGTTTGAGACCCATCAAATCCCCTACCTGGTTTAGGCAGCCAGTCTAAGCCTTTCCTGGGGTGTGGACACTGTCACGCGCTGACAGCTTCTAGCAGCCACTTGTAAGAGCTGAGTGCAGGGCGGGGGCCGAAGGTGGGCATGCGCTTTGCCCCTCAGTGTCCTCCCTCTTTGGGTGTGAGAGCCAGTGTGGTGTAGTGGTTAAGAGCAGTAGACTTGTAATCTGGTGAACCAGGTTCGCGTCTCCGCTCCTCCACATGCAGCTGCTGGGTGACCTTGGGCTAGTCACACTTCTTTGAACTCTCTCAGCCCCACTCACCTCACAGTTTGTTGTGGTGTAGGAAGGGAAAGGAGAACGTTAGCCGCTTTGAGACTCCTTCGGGTAGTGACAAAGCGGGATATCAAATCCAAACTCTTCTTCTTCTTGTGGGTTGAACGAAAGCTTATGACATCACTGAAGAGACGCACTGCAAACCTTCCAGCAGCCAACCCAGATGAGTCACATGGTGCCTTTCACAGATGTTGTGCCCCCACCTCTGCCATCATCATCACTCATTATTTTTGATGCTTGTTTTGTTCTATTGTACCTGTGCGCCCATTCACCCCAGGTATCTTGCTAATTTATTCTGCTAAATACCCTGTTTCTCCTAAAATAAGACGTAGCCATAAAATAAGACGTAGCAGGATTTCTACGCATTTGTGAAATATAAGCCATACCCTGAAAATAAGACATACCCTGAAAATAAGACATAGTGATGCGGCGCCTCTCCCTTAAGACGGCCTGGATAGGCATGGCTATGCAGTGTACCGACGCAGAGCGGTTAAAATAAGACATCCCCTGAAAATAAGCCATACTGTGTTTTTTTTTAAGGAAATATATATATAAGATGGTGTCTTATTTTAGGAGAAACACGGCAAATCCTTTGGCCAGGAATCCATGCTGATTCTTGAGCCTAAATGTAGCCGCATTTCCTCCTCAGTTCAACATTCTGAGTCAAATTCATTGGCAAGTAAGGGGGGGGGGTACTGTTTGTAAAATTCTGTGTTGTTTCAGAAAAGCTAAGGAGCCCTGAGCTTACAAAGTTGGAAGGAGGACATGCATTCTGAGAAACAAATGAAAGATTCATTAGGACCGGGACCAGAAGTGCCAAAATTAAAATAAGATGCTGGCTGATTATTTTTTGTGTGGGACCCTCCTCTTCTCCTTTGTATAATCTATACTGTGCTGCTTTTGTTTGGAGATGTTTTACTTGCTTTCAGTTGTACGCTTATACTTGTTGTAACCCACTCTGGACATTACGGTAAAGAGGCAGGTAAGAAATAATAATAAATAGCCTTAATCAGTGGTTCCCAACCTTTAAAAGTGTGATGAGCCCTTTTCAAATTTCATTTTAAAAAAAGTAAAAAATATTACATGCTAATGGTTGTAATTTTAGGCTCAGCTAATCAAGAAAATACAAGCGTTTAAATGAATTTGCAAATGTGCCAAAATCAAAGAAGGCAGCAAATTTTCATTTACTTATGTATAAATAATCGACGACCCAAGTAATTAATTCCAAAAGGTGTTAAATATAAATTCATTTATTTCCCTAATCCAATTAGATAATTCAAAAGTTATGAAAGAAATTTTATAATTATGAATTCATTCATTTATTTCCCCAATATACCCAATGATCAACAACCCAACTGATCCATCAAATTGGACGAAATACAGATTTAATTATTTCCAAGTGAACTCAACTGAGGCAACCCCCGAAAGAATGAAAAGGAGAACTTTAATTGCCAGCAATGTAATATATTCTTATGTATGAAATGAGGACTATCAGTTGTATACGTCAATGAAATCCCCAATGCCTGGAAGTTCAGCTATTCATATAAACAATTGATTTGATTCGGTTCTATTTATATTTATTATTTGTTTATCATTTTTCTAAGCCAGCAGGCATGAGTAGCAAATTAGTAGCAACTAAGAACAAACTTAGTTGGTCTCTAAGGTGCTATTGGAAGGAATTTTTTTATTTTTTATTTTGTTTTGACTATGGCAGACCAACACGGCTACCTACCTGTAAATGCTACTTGGAACAACAGACAGCCCCAAAAGGTCTGCCCCCCCCCACGACCTAAGATAAATGAAAGCCAAAAAAACACCCCACCCCCGAAGAATCCCCCCACCCACAGAAATCATCCTGATAAAGCAGCAGAAGGAATCCCCAATACTGCCCCAGACTTAAGGAGCCCAAAAGCAATCAGTAATTAGTAGGCGGAAAGCCTGCCAGCGGTTCGGAGTGCAAAATCCACTAAAGTCAGATTCAAACCACCGCCCTGAGTATTCCACAAATAAGCCCTATTTGTAGCGTGACATGAAAGATCAGAAAACCCTGGGAGTAACCTGCCTCTGCAGAAAACAAACAAACCGGGAACGGCAAAGGCGACCCCCCCCCCGGCACTATCACGCTTTGCGGTGGGGCTTTTCAAAGCACAACTCGCATCGATGAAGGAAAGTGGGGGAGGCATAGGCCACCGGTAACGATCCACATTTCCTTGCTTTCCTGCTGTTGCAAGCTGCTCAGCAACGCCACTGCGGAGATGACGATGGTGGTGGAGGGAATCATTCAGACCTCCAGCTGGAGGAGCATTCATCACAGACCCCCTTGGGATAACTGCCCCTGGGGTCCATGGCCCACAGGTTGGGAGCTTAGTTTAGACCAGGCATAGGGAAACCCCCCCAGATGTTTTGGGACTACAACTCCCATCATCCCTGACCACTGGTCCTGTTAGCTAGGGATGATGGGAGTTGTAGTCCCAAAACATCTGGAGGGCCAAGGTTGCCTATGCCTGGTTTAGACACGCAGCCTTCAGGTGTTGAGTCATTAGGTGGAGATAACTCCTAGTCTTGACAAAATAAAACAAAATCCTTCCAGTAGCACCTTAGAGACCAACTAAGTTTGTTCTTGGTATGAGCTTTCGTGTGCATGCACACTTCTTCAGATACACTGAGACAGAAGTCACCAGATACTGATGCAGCCAAGCTGAAAACACTGCATGTAGCCTGTCCTCACTTCACTGTCAACCTGTCCGGAAGTCAAAGAAGGAAGCTTGCAATACTTATTTACTTACCACATTCAGATTATTTTTATTTCATATATTTATATACAGTCTCTAAGCGGTTTAAAGGATAATGAACACAATTTGTATGTATGTTAGATTGAGAGGAGCTATGATAGCCACCTTCCAATATCTCAAGGACCGTCACATGGAAGATGGAACAAGCTTGTTTTCTCCTGCTCCGGAGGGTAGGACTCAAACCAACGGCCTCAAGTTACAAGAAAGGAGATTCTGACTAAAGACCAGGAAAACAGCTCTTCAACAGTGGAATGGACTCCCTTGGGAGGTTGTGGGCTCTCCTTCCTTGGAAGTTTTTAAGCAGAGGTTGGAAGGCCATCTGTCATGGATGCTTTAGTTAAGATTTGTGCATTGCAGGGGGCTGGACTACATGACCCTCGGGGTCCCTTCCAACTCTACAATTCTATGATTCTTGGTATATATAACAAACAATGGAACTGAGAAACTACAGCATGACACAATGCAATGCAATAAAACCACCACAACAAAAGTACAGCAGCATATTTGTGAAACATCTTTAGAGCCAGAGAACCCTCCCTCTTCAGCTTCTCTCCTGAGAAGGCACATCCTGATTCACTAAATACAACAATCACCCCCACATACACATCACACTCCCAGTTCTGCCTTACCCAGTTCTGCACAGATCACACAACACTTGTTATTTCAATGTCACTCACCCAGTTCTTCCAACAGTACTTGCAAACACTCATCCACCCAATCACTCCAGTACCAATCAATATCTCCTGCTCAGATTGTTCATATTGCTCTGCAAAAGCACTCAAGACAACTTGCATTTTTCATGAATTGCTTGCGAGCTAGGAGATGGAATGGAGAAGGAAAAGGAACAAGGAGTGAATAGGGGGAAACCATTCATTGTGACCAGCTGCAGATGGTTCTGGGAGGGAAGGATCCAAATGGTGGTTGCCAGATCCCATAAGCTGATGAAGTGGGACCTTTCTCTCTGCCGCAGCCTGGTAGAATGGTAGCTGAACCCCTTTTTCCTGACGCTACAACCAGGTCCTCTCAACCTGCCTTGCCTGACTCAATCCTCTGGCACGGCCTGCCCTGCATACTCCCTCCGTCGAAAACTTCTTGTCTTTGCGTGCCTACCTCTTAAACCTTTGTGTTCCTAGGCTAAGAACATAAGAAGAGCCTGCTAGATCAGGCCAATGACCCATCTATAGTCCAACACTCCTGGACCCCAAGCACAATAACGCACTCCCCTCCTGTGGAGTCAAAGCATAGCCATCATGGCTGGTAGCCATCGATAGACTAGCCATCAACTAGTTCAGTGGTGGCCAAACTCTGCCCTCCAGCTGTTTTGGGACTACAACTCCCATCATCCCTTGCTAACAGGACCAATGGTCAGGGATGATGGGAAATGTAGTCCCCAAACAGCTGGAGGGCCGAGTTTGGTCACCACTGAACTAGATAATGGGTGGCTTTCAAAAGCACATTGGGTGGTGGGCTCACCTGACCTCCTGAAAGCTGAGTCATTGCTGCATACCAGGAAGGACAAAGTTGAGGCAAGAGGGAAATCTCCAAGGTACATACCTGCCAGTAGTAGTAGTGCTGGATTGGCTACACCTGTGTGTTAGCACCATGTTGACTGCACCATCTGAGTCGCAATAGTTCTGTTAACAGATTAGGAAAGGAATTTTTTTAAATGCACCTACTCACTGCCATGAGAACCTCTGCAACTTATACCTGGAAAACGAACGTTCCACTAATAATGGATTGTTTATTGGCAAACTGGTCATTTGCTGATCCTGGGTGTTGTGCCCTTAATGAAATCTAGTCAGCCAGAGAACTAATATATTGAGTCAGGGATCGTTTTTATAACATTTTTGAATTTGAAAATTCTGCATACACTTGTATCAGCTATTACTTGATAATCTAAGGAAAAGCTTTGATTAGCTGGCTCTTCACTCTTTCCCCCATTTGTCACTCTTAATTTGCACCAAAGATGGTATTTGGTTAATCTGTGAGCATTAGGTTTTGTTATATATATTTTTAGGTTGGGAACAACAACAATTTTATTAATTTGTTTTGTAAATGACGGCGATGCCAGGTACTGGTGGGCAAATAAATTCTGGATTTCTGCCTCCAGACATCTGAGTCTCCAGCAGTGACTGGTTTAGCTGGCTGTTGGTGAACAGCTATGCATAATTAGACAGGCCATTTTGCTGGATTCAGAGAGCCCGTTCTCTTACTGTGCTTAATGCATTATTCTTTTGGTTGTGAGTCAGAATGATATACCATTACTTTTCCGGTCCACTTTCAACTTCAGTTTTGCTTTATGCACCTCGTTTTTAAAGCAGGAATAAGTTTGAAATAGCTGCTATTTTTCTTCCTTTCTTTTCCCCCTCCTTCCTTCCTGATGCATTCATACATAACCTCTTCAGACACTTTATTTGTAGGCTGCTGGCTTGTTTCCCTGGCTCCCTTCTGTGTAGATGGTTTTAAAATACAGTGCTCTCCTATGTAATTGGCGGAAGAAAAGGCTGCCTGACCCTGTCGCCTGGGTCATTTTCTATTGCGTGGCCTCCCCTCCCTCCTTTGCACTTATTACAATCATGTAATCATCCTCTGAGATGTATCTGCCTCTCCCTCTCCATCACTTCACATCTTATTCTCCGACACCTTACGCAAGAATCATTTGAGGACTCTTCTTCCATATTAATGGCTTCTTACGTATGGACCGTTAAGGTAACTAAGGAAGTGGCTCTGTGCCAGACAGTGACTCACTCGTACTTAGAAAAACAAAGGCCAGATTTGGGAGTTTTGAGTTACGTGAGCTAGAAGTAGAAGCTGGAGGCAAAGCGGCAGGCTGAGAAGCCAGAGATATAGAGCCATGCCTGATTTCTGTTGGAATCCAAGACTGTGGCTATGGAAGAAGCAATATCCTCTTTGGGGTGTTAATGCTGTGAAGCCCTACATAGGCTCAGGTTGTATATATGTGTAAATAAGGCTCAGGTTGTATATATGTGTAAATAAGCCATATATCGTAAATTGTTGTTGTTGTTTAGTCGTGTCCGACTCTTCGTGACCCCATGGACCAGAGCACGCCAGGCACTCCTGTCTTCCACTGCCTCCCGCAGTTTGGTCAAACTCATGTTAATAGCTTCGAGAACACTGTCCAACTATCTCATCCTCTGTCGTCCCCTTCTCCTTGTGCCCTCCATCTTTCCCAACGTCAGGGTCTTCTCCAGGGAGTCTTCTCTTCTCATGAGGTGGCCAAAGTATTGGAGCCTCAGCTTCAGGATCTGTCCTTCCAGTGAGCACTCAGGGCTGATTTCCTTAAGAATGGATAGGTTTGATCTTCTTGCAGTCTATGGGACTCTCAAGAGTCTCCTCCAGCACCATAATTCAAAAGCATCAATTCTTCAGCATAAATACACCATAGTATTTGCTGCCTGTTGTCTTTGTCCATGGAGTTTTCTTGGCAGGGATACTGGAGTGGCTTGCCAGTTCCTCCTCCAGGTGGATCACGTTTGGTCCAAACTCTCCACTACGACCTGTCCATCTTGACCTGTCCATAGCTTCCCTGAGTAATTGAAGCCCCTTTGCCACGACAAGGCAGTGATCCATGAAAGGGAGGCAGTGATCCATGAAGGGGATCATCATGCGAAAGGCTGGACTGGATGAATCCCAAACCAGAATTAAGATTGCCGGAAGAAATATCAACAACCTCAGATATGCTGATGATACAACATTGATGGCAGAAAGTGAGGAGGAATTAAAGAACTTTTTAATGAGGGTGAAAGAGGAGAGTGCAAAATATGGTCTGAAGCTCAACATCAAAAAAACTAAGATCATGGCCACTGGTCCCATCACCTCCTGGCAAATAGAAGGGGAAGAAATGGAGGCAGTGAGAGATTTCACTTTCTTGGATTCCATGATCACTGCAGATGGTGACAGCAGTCACGAAATTAGAAGACGCCTGCTTCTTGGGAGAAAAGCAATGACAAACCTAGACAGCATCTTAAAAAGCAAAGACATCACCTTGCCAACAAAGGTCCGTATAGTTAAAGCTATGGTTTTCCCAGTAGTAATGTACAGAAGTGAGAGCTGGACCATAAAGAAGGCTGATCGCCGAAGAATTGATGCTTTTGAATTATGGTGCTGGAGGAGACTCTTGAGAGTCCCATGGACTGCAAGAAGATCAAACCTATCCATTCTTAAAGAAATCAGCCCTGAGTGCTCACTAGAAGGACAGATCCTGAGGTTAAGGCTCCAGTACTTTGGCCACCTCATGAGAAGAGAAGACTCCCTAGAAAAGACCCTGATGTTGGGAAAGATTGAGGGCACAAGGAGAAGGGGACAACAGAGGATGAGATGGTTGGACAGTGTTCTCGAAGCTACTAACATGAGTTTGACCAAACTGTGAGAGGCAGTGAAGGATAGGCATGCCTGGCGTGCTCTGGTCCATGGGGTCACGAAGAGTCGGACACGACTGAACGACTGAACAACAACAATTTGCTGCCTTTCATTGCAAAGGAAACATGAACCCGGAGTAAGTGCTTGGAACCCTTGGAATCTTGCACTGCTCCGAGATGTGCAATAATATAAAATATTGAATGCAATAATAATAATGTTATTATTTGTACCCTGCCCATCTGATTAGGTTGCCCAAGGCCTGGTCTCATGTTCTCTGGGGTTGTTTTTTTAAGCCCACCTGTGGTCAGGGTATTTATGGTGGTGGGACTAGGAGATAACACCTTTCAGAGAAGCCACATGGACAGGCATGCAATAATATGGTATTGACTTACTCAGAAGTATGTCTCAATTCATAAGAACATAGGGCTTCCTTATACTGAGTAGCAGCAGCAGTAATAACAATAATAACAATAATACCCAAACCCATCTGGCTGGGTTTCCGACACCCTTGGTTGACTGGCAATGGCTCTCCATGGTTTCAGACAGGAGTTTCTTCCAGCCCTACCTAGAGATGCTGGGGATTGAACCTGGGACTTTGTACGTGCAAAACAGATTCTCTGCCACTGAGTTATTCATGTTCCTTCAGTTCAGTGAGTCTAAAACCCTCTTTACGCACATTTGCATTGGTGAGGCTGCTCCCAACTCCTCCATTGGTCCATTCTGGATATATGTCAAAACACAAATGATTTGTCTTTATGGGCAGGTTTGCACTGTAGTGTTAGTTCCGGTTGTTACTACCGGGTAGTTTGCGTTCATTCCCGACACACACTGAAATACAGCCATCTGGTTTTCATGCCAGATGAACGGGGTATAAATAATAAAAGTATTATCATCATTAAGTCTTTCCCTGGTTCCCTCAAAAACCCTGAGCCTCCTCACCCTCCTGCTTCCCCTTGGTTGTGAAGTGGTGAGCATGCTTTCTTTTTCTCCATTAAAATGGATATAGTGGTACCTCTGGATATGCACACCTCCGGTTGCGTATCCTTCAGGATGCAAACGCGGCAAACCTGGAAGTATTTTTCTGGGTTTCGCTGTGCGCTCATGCACAGAAGTGCTCTACCGCGCCATGCGCATGCGCAGAAACGGTCCCTCCAGTTGCGGAAACCTCGGGATCCGACCGGAGCTCTGGAATAGATCCCGTCCGCGACTGGAGGTACCACTGTATAGAGCAGTGATGGCTAACCTTGACACTCCAGATGTTTTAGAACTACAACTCCCATCATCCCTAGCTGACAGGACCAGTGGTCAGGGATGATGGGAGTTGTAGTTCCAAAACATCTGGAGTGTCAAGGTTAGCCATCACTGGTATAGAACTTAAGGAGGAAGTTGGAAGAGTGACACTCTTTCCCACTTCCTCTTTCAGCTCTATGATGTTTTCAAGGGTCAGATTCATTCTATTGGATCTCACTTTTGCCCATATCCCTGAGAAAAGTGAAGTGCATGCACACACACTGGTCCCTCGTGGGTGTGGGGTGGAGAAGAGACACGTGCCCACAGGCCTAAAAAAGACTGGTGTTTCCTGCTCTGTGTGTTTGTGTGTGTGTGTGTGTGTGTACACACACACACACACACACACACACACACACACACACACAGTGGTACCTCTGGTTACGTACTTAATTCATTCCGGAGGTCCATTCTTAACCTGAAAACGTTCTTAACCTGAAGCACCACTTTAGCTAATGGGGCCTCCCCCTGCCGCCACGCCGCCGCTGCCCGATTTCTGTTCTCATCCTGAAGCAAAGTTCTTAACCCGAGGTAATATTTCTGGGTTAGCAGAGTCTGTAACCTGAAGCGTATGTAACCCGAGGTACCACTGTAATATTCTGCCAAAACCACTTACAACGGCTGGGATAATGACACCATTCTGCAATTTAGCATGGCAGATTTGGGCAGGCATTAGTGAAAGTTGTATGAAATTGCAGTGTTATCATTCTAGCATTAGCTGGGATAGAACCCAGTTGCAGTATTTCGGGGGGTACACCTGATGATGAGAAGCTGCTTATCCTGAATCTCCATCCAACAACCAGATGGCACACTTGAAAAGCTTCAGAGAGCTGCCAAATTTTTGGGGAGAGGAGCTTAAGCAAACTCCACATGGAGAAACAGGAACATTATATTTTTAAAAAAAGAAAAACCACACCCCAAAATTAAATGCATGTAGCATACCCCGATTAAATTTTAAAAAACCCTAAATAAATAAATAAAATTCACGCAGCACACCTCAATAAGCAACCCATTAGATAGCTCTTAGGGTAGAAGCACATACTGGAATGAAAGCTTCTAATCGCTTTGGTTTGTTAGGTTTCATGGTTGACGGGTTTTTTAAAAAGGCATTTAAAAAAAAGGCATTTTAAAAATGGCACTCAAAACCTTGCTGGCTGGCTGAATGCCATTTAAAAACAACAATACACACACACCAAAAAAAAAAAAACCCTTGCTGGCTTTAAAGGGGATACAAAAGGAAAATTAGTAAACAGGTTTGCATTGGATACGCAGTGGTAAAAGACACAAAATGAGTAACCGCAGAAAGAGGGGTTGGGGCGTTGAGAGGGATTTGGCATTGTAGATCCATTGTATAAAGGTTTTTTTCCTTTTCATTAAAATAATTGTAAAATGAGAAAATGCAAAATAAAATTTAAAAACAAAACAAAACCTCGCTGGCTGGCAAAAATACTTCACTGGTTACATTCTTCCTCCCTCCCCTCCTTACATTTTTAATTTTATTCTGCTTTTAATATTGAACGTAGAAAACTGCCTCCAGCAGAGGATTATTGTTATTATTATTTTATATAGGCATCTGAACCGCTGATGTGCAGATTCCCCTCTTTTTTCCTTTTCCCTCTTGACTCTTAAACGAAGATGTGTACCAGAGACAACATTTATTTTAAGAGGAAGCCACGAAACAACGTTCTTTGATTCCAGTCAGGAAGTGTCAGTCTGGCACAGATGGGTCCTCTTCAGAAACCTGCGTTTGAAATACCATTTCCCTTTTCCCTCCAGTCAGAATAAAGGCCTTTAAAAATCAGCATTACATTATTCATCAGTAAGATGGCAATAATTTATTTTACTAGTTGCTGGTTGTCACTTTGTCTTACGAGGGAAGAAAGAAGTTTCTCCCGGGGCACAGACACATCTGGAAGGCAAGATCTGTGCAATGGGGACCTGATGCTCATCTCATCTCCAAGCCCAGCTGCTAAGCTTCCGGATGTGTAACTGTGTTCAGAATCAGAGAATCATAGGATTGCAGAGTTGGAAGGGGACCAAGGGTCATCTAGTCCACCCCCCTGTAATTCAGGAATCTCAGCTACGAGGGGCGTTCATTAAAGATTTCCCCTGACATACTTCCCGTGGACGGAGACAAATGAAACTGGGCAGTTATTAAAACAAAATATAAAATAATAAAAATTTCCTTCCAGTAGCACCTTAGAGACCAACTAAGTTGGTGCCTGGCGTACTCTGGTCCATGGGGTCACGAAGAGTCGGACACGACTGAACGACTGAACAACAACAACAACAAGTTTGTTCTTGGTATGAACTTTCGTGTGCATGCACACTTCTTCAGATACACTGAAACAGAAGTCACCAGACCCTTATATATAGTGAGAGGGTGGGGAGGGGTATTACTCAGAAGGGTGGTGGGAATGGGTGATAGGCTGATAGCTGTGGTAAACCTGTTGACGACTGTTAACGACTGCAATTGGTCTAACAGGAAAAAGCAAGGGGTGAGAAGGTTAAAAATAGCTTTGTCATGTATAAGAAGCCAATGTCTTTATTCAGACCAGGTCTCTCCATGGTTTTAAGTTTGGTAATGAGTTGCAATTCAGCAACTTCTCTTTCCTGGTGCTACTGGAAGGGGAATTTTTATTTTATTTTGTTTTGTTTTGACTACGGCAGACCAACACGGCTACCTACCTGTAACTGGGCAGTTATTAGCCCTTCTCTACATAGCTACCAGCAAGAGTCAAACACTTCTCCCAACATTTTACGCAGCTGTGGAGACCTTGTCTGTAGAAGTCAGCAGGTTGCGTCAGAAG
Organism: Darevskia mixta; assembly: GCA_034641385.1. NCBI lineage: Eukaryota > Metazoa > Chordata > Lepidosauria > Squamata > Lacertidae > Darevskia > Darevskia mixta. The sequence continues at coordinate 1,979,449 of JAWWNH010000137.1, read as the reverse complement.
CCACGACTTGACCTTAGAAATCAGCATTTCGTTGTCTGGAAAAAGCTTGCCCTTCAAAAATAACTCTGCATTCAACTGATTCCATTATCAGACATTACTCCATGTTAGCATGTAACAGAGAAACTGCTAGGAGTTCAGAGCTACAAATTACTACATTACCTATAGAGAGATATATCATTATACATGTGCAATTTCATCCTCCTACGATAACCAGAAGTAGGTCAGGGGAAATCTTTAATGAGCGACCCACATAAAGCATCCTTGACAGATGGCCATCCAACCTCTGCTTAAAAACCTCCAAGGAGGTCCACAGCCTTTCCTCTGTCGAACAGCTCTTACTGTCAGAAAGTTCTTCCTGATGTTTAGTCAGAATCTCCTTTCTCGTAACTTGAACCCATTGGTTCGAGTCTTCGAGTCCTGCCCTGGTGAATAAGTTCTGGTCAGCTGGTCAGAGTTTGCACGATGAAGCAGATTGATTAATTTTTTTATAAAATTATTAATCACTTAAACAACAACAACCTCCAAGCATTATACGAGCTCGATGAAATATAAAGCACGATTAAAACACAACAGCCAGTTAAAAACATTGACATAAAGCCCATAAAACATTTTAAAACAAATTTGAAAAGAAGTTTAACTAAACCATGGGTCTCGAAAAGTTTTCAGCAGGCGGTATAGTTAAGGTGCCTGTCTGATGTCAATAGAATTGTAGAGTTGGGTTACTAATAGTGCAATGTTGGAAAGGAGAAGAAATTCCAAATATACAGGAGTGGCATTTAAAATTGGTAGAATTTATGAATTTGGCGAAAATGACGGCAGCAATTAGAAATATATCGAAACAAAAAATAAAAGGAGAATGGAGCTATGTTGAAGAATATCTAAGGAAAGAGGGGATGAAAACAGAACTGGTGATCTGCTTGGAATGATTCACAAACGGGGGTAATATCAAATACAGGTAATTATAGATATAAATAGATAAATGTATTTCAGCATTATTTTGTATATTAAAAATAGCATGGACAGGAGCTTACAGTAAGGAACGCGAGGTAGAACTTTAGGAAGTCTTTAAAAAATTTTTTTTTTATTTTTGATGTGGATGTTTTTATGTTGTTTTTTCTTTGTGTGTATGTGTGGGTTTTTTTTGAATAATTTTGTTATGTGTTGTGTGTTATTACTATTTAGGCTATATTATTTACATTATTTGTTTGTTGTGAATGTATTATATTTTTTGTCTTATCTGGTCTGTGGATGTTTTTGTTCACTGTAACTATATTGTAACTTTTTAAAAAAATCTGAATAAAGTTTATTTAAAAAAAAAAAAGAATTGTAGAGTTGGAAGGGACCCAAAGGATCATATAGTCCAGCCACCTCCAGTGCAAGAATCACAGCTAGAGAATTGCTGGCAGACAGACTAATGATTTTGTAAGTTTAATAAGTACCAGGATATATATATACCGTACTTTTCCATCTATAAGACTATGCTTTTTTTTACTCTAAAATAATGTTCAAAATCTGGGCTCGTCTTATACATGGATAGTATCTCCCCGCATTTTCTTAAATCAGAGTCCCCCCAAATAGGGGGTGTCTTATAGACGAAAAATTGTGGTGTGTGCGTGTGCGTGTGTGTGTGTCTTCAACCCGAGTTGACACCCCTAGGGATTGCTCCTGGAAATTCAGTAAGCATTGGTTTGGAGGCATTTGGTTTTCTGCTACTTCCGCCTCATGGGTAATTACCGTATATACTCGAGTATAAGCCGACCCGAATATAAGCCGAGGCACCCAATTTTACCACAAAAAAACATGGGAAAGCTTCATAGGAGCCACTGCCTGCCTCACTCGAGTATAAGCCAAGGGCGGCTTTTTCAGCACAAAAAATGTGCTGAAAAACTAGGCTTATACTTGAGTATATAGGGTACATAGTCCTCAGGGACGGATCCAGGTAACTGACACCAGCACAGCAATTTAAGCAAACAGTGACAGTTTCTGCCCACAGCACTGAAAATTTTAGAAGGGAAAGGAGCATAGCTCAACTGTGGTAGTGGCCAGGCTGTGAGTGAACTGCAGAGCTGGGGAAAAAATGATTTGAAAGGCTGGTCTTGCAGGGGTTCTCGTGCACTGACTGCTTATCAGCCTTGGGAGTTTGGGTCAGTGGAGTGCGGAACAGAATCAGGGTAGATACAACAGGAACTGGGACTCAAGAAATGCAGCAGTAGTGCTCAGTCGGCAGAGCATGAGACTTTTGCTCTCAGGGTTGTGGCTTCGAGCCCCACGTTGGACAAAGGACTCCTGCATTGCAGGGGGTTGGACTCCAAGACTCTTGGGGGTCCCTTCCAACTCTACACAAACCGGCAAACATATTTTTGGGGAGCGCATCCTGCATTGTCTTCAGTCAGTGGATGTCCCACAACTCCCTGCTGAAATCCTGTAACTTTTTATATACCACAAACGTTCCGTCATATTCCTGGTGGCGCTTTTGTTGCACCATAATGCAAGAACGGGCCCCTCAAGGTGGCAGTAATGCGGTGAAACGGGGGGGGGGAGTAATGCAGAACAGCCCATAAGATGTGTGTGGGAAGGTCCATTACAAATCTGCCACTAACATGCTCCTATTGCATCAATGGCGTATTGCAGAATGTGCCCACGTTTGTTTTCCTTCTCTGAGTTGGCGTTGAGAAGCCATGCAGTTAAAGCATTGGATTAGGACCTAGGAGACCAGAGTTCAAATCCCTGCTTACCTTGGGCCAGTCACAGCCTCTCAACCTAACCTACCTCACAGGGTTGTTGTGAGGATAAAATGGAGAAGAGGAGAACCGTGTATGGCCACATTAAGCCCCTTGCATCCTCACGCTGCCTGTTTCTGGCATTTTTTTTGCTCCAGGTCAGAGCCCCTAACACCTTGCGTAGCGGTCCCCTTTGCTGTGGGCAGGGAACCACAGCTCCGTTGGTAGAGCATGAGACTCTTCATGTCAGGGTTGTGGGTTTGAGCCCCACGTTGGGCAAAAGATTCCTGCATTGCAGCGGGTTGGACCAGATGACCCTCGTGTTCCCTTCCAGTTCTGCAATTCTTCAGCCCAAGGGCCGTATTCCATTCTGGGAAGTCTTCCAGGGGCCACCTGCCAGTGGCAGGCAGGGACAGAGGCAAAAATGGGCAAAGGAACTTCACCTTTGTATCATAAGCAAATTTCTTTGCACTCATGCATCTCCTCTCTCTATCTTCCACCCAACATGATCAGAGTTCAAAGACACCTTCCAGCAAGGCAGAAGTGTTCAAGGAGGGTATGAAGCAGAACTGGTAAGGGGTGTAGCCTGCTGAGGGTCCCAGGGGCCAGATAAAGAAGCCTGGGGGGCACATATGGCCTTTGAAAGGTCCCCATCTCTGATCCACATGCTCCATTTCCGGAAACTGCAGGTAATCCAGAATGCGGCAGCTAGACTGGTGACTGGGAGTGGCTGCCGAGACCACATAACACCTGAAAGACCAACATTGGCTCCCAGTATGTTTCCGAGCACAATTCAAAGTGTTGGTGCTGACCTTTAAAGCCCTAAACGGCCTCGGTCCTGTATACCTGAAGGAGCGTCTCCACCCCCATCGTTCAGCCCGGACACTGAGATCCAGCTCCCAGGGCCTTCTGGCGGTTCCCTCACTGCGACAAGTGAGGTTACAGGGAAACAGACAGAGGGTCTTTTCGGTAGTGGTGCCCGCCCTGTAGAACGCCCTCCCATCAGATGTCAAGGAAATAAAAAAACCTTCCTGACTTTTAGAAGACATCTGAAGGCAGCCCTATTTAGGGAGGTTTTTAATGGTTGATGTTTTATTGTGCTTTTAATTCTGTTGGGAGCCGCCCAGAATGGCTGGGGAAACCCAGCCAGATAGGCAGAGTATGATTAATTAATTTCCTTCCTTCCTTCCTTCCTTCCTTCCTTCCTTCCTTCCTTCCTTCCGCTTTGTTTTGCTGAGAGCAGATTCCACTCTAAAGATAACACTTGCTGATTTCCATTGTGCGGTGAGTCTCCTTCATCTGCTGGTTCTCCTAATCCCACTCCTGCTTGGAGTTTGTGTTCGTCACCTTGACATTTTCATTTTCAATAACACAAAGTAGGAACAGAACCTACAAGGTTGAATTTGTGCTTGAGCAATGATGTGCAAATACAGGTCAGGAGAGAGATGGAGGGAGAGCGGACCAGCTAGCATTTAATTCTTCATCTGCAAGGGAAAGCAGGCTGAGCGTGCCCCTCTGAAGGTGACATTTTGAGGCCGTAAATTAGTGTGCACTAGTGTGGGGCTACAGAACATGTACATTTCCTTTATGTGCATTTAGGAGAAGCGCCGTAGCTCAGTCTTTGGGAGTCTGCTTTGCATGCATGCACACGGTCCCAGGTTCAATCCCCAGGATCTCCACGCAGGGCTCGGAGAGACCTAACTGCAATATTTTATTACTCTGCCACCCTGGACTCGTCTCAGAGGAAGGATGAGTTGGAAATTGAATGAATAATGATATTACTTTCCAGGCAACAGGCTCACATAGAACAAACACCTTAGAGGTTCACCTCAGTATTCAGAGGGGAGTTTAGAGGATGGCATGTTTTATCTACAGTGAAACGTCTACACAGAGCTAATTTTGTCCCTGTTTACTGATTAATTTCACCTGCTCTGCTTCTGTACCTATGTTCTCTTCCTTTTGTTTCTGTTTCTCTGTTTCTCTCTGCTTACCGATAATTATAAACCTCTTAAGGTCACTCTGAAAGCTGCCGACTCTCTAGCTCGTCCATCGCTGGCAAATATCAGCGAGCCCTTGATTCTTCTCGCCTAGTGTATTAAATTTGTCTCACCCAATATATTAGAAATGAGCAGTAGGTGTCAATGCCACCCCTTCCTGAACTTTATCACAACGCTGGGAGCAGCTGGCTTTGCTATCTCAATAGAGGAATTCTGTTCTGACTTCTGCTTTAATTTCCTCCCCACACAGGTTGCTTATTAAGCAACCCTGTTAAGGAAAGGACTTGAAAACCTGTGCCCCCACCCTGATGTTGTTGGACTACAACTCCCATCATCCACATGCTGGCTGTCCAACAACTTCTGGTTCCTCATCCTCCTGTTAAGCCTTAACACAGGGATGGGGAACCTGTGGCCAGAAGTTGCAGTGCCACCAACCCCAGCCAGCATGGCCAGCGACCAGGGATGATGGAAGTTGTAGTCCAGAAACAGGTGGAGGTTCCCCAATCTTGCATTAAGGACTTGGCACCATTCTGATCCTTACCTGCCTGTCCTGCTGTCCACAAAGGGTTGGGAATACAACTTATTTGTATTGAATTTTGCCAGGGTGTTTTCTACTCCTAGTGTGTTCTAAAGAGACTAACCGAACCCTGTCTCACGTTTCTCTTCTGCTCTTAGGGGAGAACACAGAACTGCCGACCTTCTCTGCCACTGCAGGGCTCCACTCTGTACTGGAGGACACGGTATCGCCCGCATTCAGTGCCACCGTTATCATCATCGTCACAGTCATCATCTCCGGGAGTGCTTACCTGTGTTTCTTGAAATACATCTGCGCCGGGTGCTGCAAATCCACACAGGTGATGCCTGTCAGGAGACTGGACCCCAGCAGATCGGAAGAGCAAGTGTAACCCTTGGTTCTCATTCAGCTGTTGATGGCTCAGCCAAGAAGAAGAAGAAGAGTTTGGATTTGATATCCCGCTTTATCACTACCCGAAGGAGTCTCAAAGCAGCTAACATTCTCCTTTCCCTTCCTCCCCCACAACAAACACTCTATGAGGTGAGTGGGGCTGAGAGACTTCAAAGAAGTGTGACTAGCCCAAGGTCACCCAGCAGCTGCATGTGGAGGAGCGGGGACGCGAACCCGGTTCACCAGATTATGAGTCTACAGCTCTTAACCACTACACCACACTGAACTCATGTCCACCTGCAAATGAGAACGAAAAGACCAGCCTGTTCCTGATGGTGCAAATAAATGTTGGGAGATGTCTGAAAGGGGAAGATGACCTGCCCAGGGAATTTGGTCAACCAGAAACACTTGTGAAACTTTGTGGCTTAAAATCTGGTTATCTACATATGGTTTATTTCCACTGGATAATTGATTGACGTGGACGGGCCAAAGTCCAGCAAGTCACAGCCTGCAGGGCTACTCTCAGCCAAATGCCTGGTTCCACTCCCTGGAAGCCAAATTCCATTCTTGTGGGTAGGAAATGGAATATTTGGGCATTGCTTCTTCCTATCCCACATCCAAGGTTTGAAATTCCCCCTCCACTGCCCGTCACTAGGGGGGGTCTCCCTTTGCAACACCTGCTGTGAGAAGAATGGGTCCGACGTGGTTATGGGATGGCTCAGATCTCTGGGGCTGAGCCCTTGATTTCCTGCACCTCTCCCTCCCTTCTTAGAACAACTTTGTTCCTGTTTTTACTTTGCCTACAAATTGCAGTGCTGGTGAAGATCCCAGCAGCCCGCCACCTTAATTTGTCCAGAGGCAGCTATATAAATTAGTGCATTGGCAAATTGTGTCATGGGCCTGTGCCCCCACAGTCTTGTAAGTATCTAGCAACCTCACTGGGCCATTCCTAGTTCTTTGATGCCAAAGCCATCATGGTCCAATTCGCCTGATGGAAAAGTTGGTCCATCAAAGACTTGATCTTTTGAACTTTGAGTGGATGCTTCTAAGACAGGCAGCCCACTCCTCCTGGGTTGAAAAGAGTCAGTTTGCCTCTAAAGAGGTTGCTTTGTATCTTCTCCTACTATATTTTCTCCTACTCTTGCCTGCATCACCAGGTTTGCGCGTCCGTCAGTGCCACTTATTTAAGCATACCTGTGTGAAATTGGCCTATGCTGTTTCTCTGTTATCAGAGTCTTCCCTCCCCTCAAAACAGGAAATCAGTACAGCTACATATGCTGTAAAAACCTTGCTGGCTTACAATGCATTCCTACATTATGTCTAACTCGGAAGTAAATCCCACTAATTTCAATTGTGCTTATTTCTGTGGCGCAGTGGGTCAGTGTGTCTGGTTGTTAACCAGAAGGTTGGTGGTTCAAGAAGCCCACCCAGGGATGACTGTGGGCAGGATTCCTGCATTGCAGGAGGTTAGACTAGATATCCTTGGAGTACCTTCAAACTCTACAACTCTATGATTTTCCAGGATTTCTGAGGCTGCAACCCATTATTGGGTTCAACTGGACTTTGAGGAGGCATGCGTAAGGTCACTGTCTCTCTGCATAACCTACCTCGGAGGGTCGTTGTGCAGATAAAATGGGGAGGGAAGAATCCTGCACTTGAACTCCTTGGTGGAAAAGGTGGTACTGTATATAAATGTAATAAATAAATAAATGTGAGATGTCTGCCTGCTAATTTTTTTCAACGGGAGGTAAGTCTATTGCTCCCCCCCCCCCGAGGTGTAAGTTGTGTGATTGTGGGTTTTCAGCACCTGTTGAAAATCTTATCCCTTCACCCATTTGAAGAAAGTTGATTTGACAAAAGCAAAAGTAAACTGATAGGTGCTGTCTGCAGTTCTGGTTATATGGTTTTGTTTTAAGCTGGTTTAAAATCATTGGCCTAATTTTCATTTAATTAAAAGCTTGAGTTATAAGTTTCCCAGGGATTGAAACTGATGAAAGGTTGTGAATGAATGAATAAATAAATAAATAAAATTCTCAGAGTTTGTTTACTACCCCAGCTCATCACATTTTGGAAGGAAGGTCAATAAAAAACATATTGGGGTGTGGTATGTTTTTCAGTGGGATTCATTAGATGTTTTCTCCAAATATCTGAGCGATTTAAAATAGTCCGATAGAATAGAAGCAAATTCAGAACCAAAACCTTAGATGAAGCCAGTTATCTGGGAACGAAACAATGAAAATACTACACTCTTGATGAAAGCAGCAAAAGTGAAGAACTAAAAAGCATATGCTTGTTCTTCAGAGCTTTAGAAACTGCTAAAGCAGGTTTGTGTGAACAGTGTTGGGGAAGACCTTGCTTCCCTTCTACTAACACATGGAACCCTCAGGTGGACAGACCCTGGGGAGGCCATCCCAACCGAGATGGATCAGACGGTAAAGCATGAGACTCTTCATCTCAGGATTGTGGGTTTGAGCTCCACGTTGGGCGAAAGATTCCTGAATTGCAGGGTGGTTGGGCTAGATGGCCCTCATGCTCCCTTCCAATTCTGCGATTCTATGAGGGATCCTGGAATGCAAAGCTGTCTCACCAAGAATATGAATTCTTCAGGTATCTGAAGAAGTGTGCATGCACACGAAAGCTCATACCAAGAAAAAACTTAGTTGGTCTCTAAGGTGCTACTGGAAGGAATTTTTTTATTTTGTTTTGACCATGACAGACCAACACGGCTATCTGCCTGTCACCAAGAAGGTTCTCGCACCTGCTGGGCTGCATTCTGTCTCCACCATCAGAGGGATCGTGCCACTGAATACCAGTTTCTGGGAATCGCAGGTGGGGAGAGGGCTCGTGTGTTGAGGTTCTGCTTACCGGTTTCCCATTGGGGCATCTGGTTGGCTACTGTGAGAACAGGGTGCTGAGCTAGGTGGGCCATTGGCCTGATCCAGCGGGTCTCTTCTAATGCTCTTAAAGGAGTTGGACAGTAGAATTGGGATTTGGTGGGTGTGTTCCCCTCCCCGCACTCTCTCTCTGAATTTCCGTGTGTCCTCAACAATCAGTGTTTTGAATTTGGTCCATATGTCAATGGGAAGCTGCCAGAGAAGCAATGTATTTCCTGTTAAATAAATGCAGTGTTTAATTCTTTAAATGGGTGGATGCGCCCTTCATGGGACAGTTTGCCAGGCTGCACAAAAGTCAAGTTGAAGTGGCCGCCAGAGGGAGCCCCAGGAACGTCTCAAAAGGATAATGGTTCCTGGAGGAATCGACTGGTTCTCTATAGGAAAACCAAGCACAAGCCAAGACCTTCATGGCTGATCTCAACATATGCAAGGAGCAGGGACCGAGCAACGGGAGTTCACCCTGTCGCAGGGATTCGAACCACCGACCTTCTGATCGGCAAGCCCTAGGCTCTGTGGTTTAACCCACAGCGTGATTATAAACAAAGTGCAAGTCCCTTTCAAGGGAAGCAGTACTGTTGGCACACAACCAAAAAACCACCCCAAACAACCCCTGAGGGGTTGTTGCAAAATTCCACACTATGAAAGAAGACTGGTTTTTTTAATGCAAGGAAACTGCCTCCCGCAGTTTGGTCAGACTCATGTTGGTAGCTTCAAGAACAATGTCCAACCATCTCGTCCTCTGTCGTCCCCTTCTCCTTATGCCCTCCATCTTTCCCAACATCAGGGTCTTTTGCAGGGAGTCTTCTCTTCTCATGAGGTGGCCAAAGTATTGGAGCCTCAGCTTCAGGATCTGTCCTTCCAGTGAGCACTCCGGGTTGATTTCCTTAAGAATGGAGAGGTTTGATCTTCTTGCAGTCCATGAGACTCTCAAGAGTCTCCTCCAGCACCATAATTCAAAAGCATCAATTCTTCAGCGATCAGCCTTCTTTATGGTCCAGCTCTCACTTCCATACATCACTACTGGGAAAACCGTAGCTTTAACTATACTGACCCCTGTACTTGCCTGTATAAGGAGAACATGGTTATCTTCTGCCTGCATGATTCAACCTTACACGTGTTTCCCTTTTCTCCCGAAAAAGCAGAAATCCAGCAGGCAGTCCCTTTCCCTTTCTCCATGTCAGAAGAAAACTGGATTTTGTCTGCCTTGCAGGCATTAAACAACAAAGGAACTCCGCAAGGGGGGGGGGAAGGCAGCCCCACTTGACTTTTATAAGTGGTTTAATAGTGTCTGGGTTGATGCTGGAAACATCCTCTTACATCCTTCAAAAGAAATAATTGTTAATTGAAAAGAAAGAGACGCATCAACAGGAAATGGAGGTTGATAGAATACTAATGACCATTTAAGGTGATTGAGTCTTAACCATGATATAAATACATTCAAGGCTGACATCTTTATCAAGAGCTATTAAATGCTGAAGTGCTCAGAGTAAGAGGAGGTAGAATGCAGAGGGATGGAGACCGGCAGAGATAAGGGTAAAGAGGGAAATGATGAGAGAGCCAAGTAGGGTTTTCCTGTTTAGTTCTTTTAAAACATTCCACATCCCCTTATCAACCAACAGAAGATCACAGTTAAGAAATCTGGGTGGGTGAGGAAGTCTGTCTGAATTAGAAAATAATATCACTTAGATGCAAACGAGGCAATAGCACAAACAAAACCCAAAGCAAAAAACTGGAGGCTGGAGAAACTTTGGGCTATGTCTGGTACTGGATAAAGAAATACCAACTTATTTTCTGTTTATTGTTATAATTTATTTTACATTTTACATTTCACACCAAACAAAATAATTTTGCACTGAATTTCAACCTCCCTCCCTTTTTGCGGTTGCTTATGTTTATAATATATTTGCTGCATCTCCAAGTTAAACCTAATTATTATTTATCCAATATTACAAAATTAGTTTTATATCACTGCACGTCTTTACATTAATCCTGCTAATGATTTGATCTGTTTAAATTCATTTTTTAAAATATTCAATGAACAATTTCCATTCTAAATTAAAAACTCTTGTCATCTTGATTTGTTATTATTCTGGTAAGTTCTGCCATTTCTGCATATTCCAACAGTTTTGGCTGCCATTCTTCTTTGGTCGGGATGTTTTCTTTTCCATCTTTGGGCTAAAATAATTTGGACTGCTGTGGACGCATACATAAAATATTTTTTTATCTCTCACCACCAAGATAAAGAGAACCCACACAAGTGACTCTAACACAAAACCCCACACATAAACTAAGAAGCATTGTCACCCCACCTCACTTACCATGCCCCCTCCACCTCTTCCCCCTTTTCTTCTTAATGTAACACTAATGTCTCAACAAATGAAACTGACCTGTAGAAAATGTAACTTGAAAAAAGAGACATTGCACATACTTTTTTTATCGAAGAAATCTTCAATAAAAATATATATTTAAAAAATAAAAATAAAGACCAGGCTTTGCTTCTCGATCAAACAATCAATAAGTTGTTATATTGTTTGGTATCTCAAATCCTGGGGATGTGGGTTAAACCACAGAGCCTAGGGCTTGCCGATCAGAAGGTCGGCGGTTCAAATCCCTGCGACGGGGTGAGCTCCCGTTGTTTGGTCCCTGCTCCTGCCCACCTAGCAGTTCGAAAGCACACCAGTGCAAGTAGATAAATAGGTACCGCTCCAGCGGGAAGGTAAACAGCGTTTCCGTGTGCTGCTCTGGTTCACCAGAAGCGGCTTTGTCATGCTGGCTACATGACCTGGAAGCTGTACGCTGACTCCCTCGGCCAATAATGCGAGATGAGCGCGCAACCCCAGAGTCGGTCACAACTGGACCTAATGGTCAGGGGTCCCTTTACATTTATCTCAAATCCTATTATTCCCCAAAGAAAAGAAATGCCAACTTTAATTCCATCAGCACTTGGGTAGCGCTGCTAAATTGCATCTTGCATCTGCTTTTCAAAATGACATTGCCACGGGATTATAAATCAGTGTTTATAACAATTATGATTTAAAAATGTGCATTGTTCACCCACCAGTCTCTTGCCTAAGACTCGGTTGACTGGAGCAAACAGGGCTCCAATGTCTGCCCCATGAGGAGGCAGGCGAGGAGGAAGAGGCAGCCCAATATTTCCTGATGCCTGAGGCCAAGGGCAAAAGGGCATCCCTGCCCATTCCCCATGCAGAAACCAACGGGAGTGGCAGTGGAGTCTTACTTCATCGCTGGTCACGGGGCAGTGAGTGTCCTCTACCTGGGGGCAGCAGGCTAGCTTAGACGTCTCAGAGGAAATGTGGGGCGTGGGAGGCTACATCCTCTGCCGGGAATGTGAGAAAAGAAATCATGGTCTATTGTCTCCTCCAGCATTGGTCTTTTAACTTGCGGATCAGGAACGGAAATAGATAAAGGCAGAAACTGGGGTCAACAAAACTCTTCAAAGTGTTTGCATCAGAAGCACTGGGTGTGTGTATGTCAACGTTTGACCTCCGCATCAGGCAGCAAAGATCTTGTGCCGCCACCGTTTCCGTGCTAAATCAATGCAGTGCCTGACCTTTCTTCGCTTGAATAGGCTTTAATGCAAGGATACCGCTAGATCCTTAAAAATCTCAGGCCACGTGATGGACTATATGGAACTCGCTGAACTGACCGGGAAACTACGCGACCAGAGGGAGGAGACGGTGGAAAAGGACTGGAAGAAATTTAAAGTATATTTAAAGAACTATTGTAAAATTTAAAGATTGAAAAAAGTTGGAAGAAATGACAGTTTACAGATTAGAATTAGGATTAAGTAATATAAATGTATGATTTATGGTTAAGATGAGAATATAAGTAAGATAAGAAAAAACAATGAAAGATGAGAGGAAATCACTAAAGATGATTGACATTGAAACGCAGCAGGGGAGACTGGAGGAAGCCACCCAACATGATTAGACAAGAAGAATGGGAAATTATGATGTTTGTGTTTTTTGTATTATGTATTTTGTATTATGTATTATGTGCTATGTTAAGTTTCATTTTCTGTTTTTTTGTTAAAAACCCAAGAAATATAATTAAAAAAAAAAAAAAATCTCAGGCCACAGACCGAGGACATGAATTTGTATACACTTTGCATGTGCTAAATTATACGTGCAGGGGCAAATTTAGGCTGGCTTTCAAAGGATTAAGCTGATCTGAAAGTGACAGGGGTTAAACAAAAAAGGGGGAAGGGGCTGGAGATTCCCCCGTGCAAATGATCTGGGGTTTTACACACACAATTCTGCACTGGACCACCCCTTAACAACATCCCTGGTTAAATGGCTTGATACTGTTCATTGCTTTTTTTCCCCTGAGAATTTTTCGACTTTCTGATAATAATGACCATTTTTCATTCCTTCTCTTCTCTTAACCCACACAAAGCTGCTCTTTCCCTAAAGCGTTCAAAGATCACAAAATGCCAGAACTTCAAAGAGCTTTAAAAAATAAAAAAAATTCAGACATACCCTTTGTCGTTTCTCTTAGCTAGACAATTTGATGAGGCACCGATTTCACCTTTTATAAGCCATGAAGTTCCAGCCGCCGTAATGAGCTGAAATAACTTGGAGACAAAAATCAAAGGCATATATTAGCGGAGGTGGGGGGTGCTGCCCTAAACCTAAGATACCTATTAATTGCAGAGCAATATCCATAAGATCAAGAGGAAAATGTGAGGTCGAATTTGCTGCATCCTGAAACACTCGTCTCGGTTTAATCATGCCTGGTAATAGGAATATAGAGCAGCAACATCTGAAGTAAGAAGTACAGGCTGCAATGCCATGCCTCTTTCCATCTGAGGGCCACATTCCATTCTGGGCGATCTCCTGGGGGCCAGAGGCGAAACTGGAGATAGCTAAAGATTTACTAGGCTACTTAAATCCACACAGGGACATTGTTTGTTTTGATTTATCTTGCTTGCTGGAATACATCAGAGGCTGTGACAATATAGGAAGGGTAAAAAGCAAGGGCAAACAGTTGATTAGATACCTCCGGAGTTTGAAGCGTGGGAAACCTCCAAATAAATTTAAAAAATAATTTGGCAGAATTGGAACTTTTCTTTTTATTATTATTATTGGATTAATAATTTGGAATGTTTCAATGTGATTTTGTTCTATTGAAAATCTTAATAAAAATGATTTGACAAAAAAAAATATTTACTAGGCTACACACTCAAAACACCCCTCTCTACGTTATCAGAGTACAAGTTTGCATTCCTGCCCGGGGAAAATGCTGCAGGAAAATGCAAAGCAGGGTGTGTGAAGGGTGTGGGTCAGAAAAGTGTGCTGCCTGCAGGGAAAGGGCCACATATGGCCCCTGGACCAGAGCTTTCCCAACCACAAGTCAGCAATGGGAGGGGCCACAGTCAGTGGTGGGTGGGACCAGGGCCAAATGTGGGTGGGCCACTCCTTCCCCCTCTTTCTGCCACCCCCTTCCCCTCCACCTGCCATTCCATTTTCTTCCATCCTTAACCCCCCACCTGAAATTAGACTGGGGGCCACGTGAATTGAGGCTGAGGGCTACATGTAGCCCTCAGGCTTTCTAGAATGGGAGCACTCACTGGCGTCAGATGAGAGACCAGTTCTTCCTCCTGCCAAGGATTTATTGACACGCATCCAGATAATTACCTACAGAAACATAATCAGCATGAACCTCTTCCTTAGTTGAGATTCCTGCATTACAGGGGGTTGGACTACATAATGGTGATGGTGATGGTGATGGTGATTATAACCTGACCCTCCAAGTGTTCCTATATTCCAGGGACAGTCCCAGATTTACAGAAGCCGTCCTAGTTTCTGATTTGATCCCAGAATATCTCACTTTTCCTTTCCTCCCTGTTTTCATCGGAGAACTGCTGGAAGGTATGTGATGACAATAATTTCTTATGCCCCAGCCACTTTGGGTGGCTTTCAACAAAAATACAGAGGGGAAAAATGGGTGGGGGTGGGAAACCCAAGCATTAAAAGCTTCCCAAAACAGGGCTCCCTTCAGATGTCTATGAAAAAGTTGCATAGCTGTTTACATGACTCCCAGGGTCCGTTCTAACTCTGCAATTCTATAAGTCTATGAATCCTCTATCAGTTTTGAGAGGTTCCAGCTGAATGCCACTGAGAGAGCGTGGCAGACAATAATGAGGATGTCAAATCGATCACTTTCCTTGTCATTCCGGACAAGATGGGCTGCAATCAGATGGTGGCCTCTGACAACATTGGCATATTGGCAGAGCTGTTGTCTGCTTAGTTGTCAATAAGCTGCTATGTGAAAGATGGCTGCCCATTTATTTGAAAGCTGAAGTGCAGTGAAACATTGAGGGTGCAATGTGAAGCCATGGCATTGTGTCATCACCACTAGTGTGAGATGCCAGCGCCCAGGGCAAGGAAAGTATTGTGTTCCTAAGGTATTGCTCCCCCTAGCCAGACCCTCCATGTGGTGCTGCTGCTGCTTCCAGACTGAGTGGGTGGTCCTGTCATAGCTGTCAACACTCCCTTTTTTGGTGGGAAACTCCCTTATTCCAATGCCGTTTCCCGCTGCTATCCCGGATTGTTTATATCCCTTACATTTCCCAGATTTCAAAGGAAGCAGCTCCTCTCCTTCCCTGCCGGCCAGGGAGGCTCCTCAGCTGCGTTGCTCGGCTGCCAATAAGGAGTCTGAGACCGACTGGGGCGGAGCTTGCATGCCTTGTGCAGCCAGACCCTCACACCCAACCAGACAGACAGCCTGCCTGCCGTCTACATGCTCGCTCTTTCGCTCACCCGTTCACGCGCAGCCTCTGGAGCGCAGGGTGGCAAGGCTACTTGGTGCCATTGCACCGCCCTCGCGGCATCCCTTATTTTCAAATCTGAAAGTTGGGGAAAATCCCTTATTTTCAAATCCGAAAGTTGACAGCTATGAGCCAGACCCTCCATGTGGCACTGCTGCTGCTGCTGCTTCCAGACGGAGTGGGTGGTCCTGTTGTTGCTGCTGTTTAGTTGTTCAGTCGTGTCTGACTCTTTGTGACCCCATGAACCAGAGCACACCAGGCACTCCTATCTTCCACTGCCTCCCGCAGTTTGGTCAGACTCATGTTGGTAGCTTCGAGAACACTGTCCAGCCATCTCGTCCTCCCCTTCTCCTTGTGCCCTCCATCTTTCCCAACATCAGGGTCTTTCCCAGGGAGTCTTCTCTTCTCATGAGGTGGCCAAAGTAAATATTAAAAGGACGCCTCATTTACAGAGTAATCCTGTACATGTTTACTCATAAGTAAGTAACCTGCTGTTTTCCATGGGACTTGCCCTTGAGAAAACGTGCAGTAGGATTGCAGCTTTAATGTCAGATTTCACAGTTTCAAATCAATATATCAGCTGCACCAGATTAATTGCTATTAATAACAGCCTCCTGCTGTTAAGTAACATCATGTTTTTGTAACTAAGTTACAAAACAGTAAGCACTTTCTAATCAAGGACAATGCTCCATCTGCAAAGACATTGTTGTGGTTGTTTAGTTGTTTAGTCGTGTCCGACTCTTCGTGACCCCATGGACCAGAGCACGCCAGGCACTCCTGTCTTCCACTGCCTCCCGCAGTTTGGTCAGACTCATGTTGGTAGCTTCGAGAACACTGTCCAGCCATCTCGTCCTCCCCTTCTCCTTGTGCCCTCAATCTTTCCCAACATCAGGGTCTTTCCCAGGGAGTCTTCTCTTCTCATGAGGTGGCCAAAGTATTGGAGCCTCAGCTTCAGGATCTGTCCTTCCAGTGAGCACTCAGGGCTGATTTCCTTCAGAATGGATAGGTTTGATCTTCTTCCAGTCCATGGGACTCTCAAGAGTCTCCTCCAGCACCAAAATTCAAAAGCATCCATTCTTCGGTGATCAGCCTTCTCTATGGTCCAGCTCTCAAAGTGGTCCTAGCGCTCTGTTAAGCCTCGCCATGGAGGGTCCGGATTCAAATCACATGCAAAAATTGTATGTTAGGCGAACAGCACACCGAAATGCTGGCAGATTTCCCCAGGAGTAGTAGTAGTAGTTGTTGCAAACTCTGGAATTGTGCCAAGCTGAGCTCAAGACTGGTGTAATGAAAAATTCAGCAAAACTGATCCAGGGAATCCATCCTTATTCAAACTTCCTGCCCCCTTAACTGCTGGGGCCTCTCCTGAATGGGTAACGGCTAGGTTTTCTCCAAAAACCATTCATTCCTTTTCCATCTATTGCCAAGGGCAGGATTCCGGATGATTAAATAAAAATAAGAAACACCCTGTTTTGTTCCTATTCTTGCTGTTAAAAGAAGCAAGCCCCATGGACCCTGGAGGTGAGAAGCTCTTTAATGCCCCACCGACAAGGATCGGCACATGCTGTTCTTTCACACTTGCAACCGGAACCGTCCCACGATCTCCAAAAGAAAGCCCCGTGTGCTTAGAGACTGAATGAGAGTCCTCTGATGGTATCACAAAGGATCCCTTTGCCAGAATTCAGCCAGCTGAGCATTGGTCTCCCAAATACTGCTGCCGGCTCCGGCACCTGCATTGTCCTTGCCATTTATCTACATATATTTCCACACACATCTGGTGCCCTTCAAATGTTTTGGACTGTGATTCCCATCAGCCCCAAATGGCATTTTTCTGTGGGGCACACTGCTCCCCACTCACCCTGCCTCCGCACCTGTATTGCATGCCTGCAGGGCAGGCCCACTCATGAGGCAAGGTGAGGCAGCCGCCTCGGGCGGCAGGACCCACCGGGCAGAGGCGGTTTTAGGGTAGCGTGACTAGTTTGTCAGCACTAGGTGCTGTGTTGCAGGGGGTGCCAAAACAATACTGTTAGAAAGGAGCGCTAGAGGCAGGGGCCCCTGAATTTTAGTGTCACACTAAGCGCAGCTTCAGGACAGATCCTGAAGCTGAGGCTCCAATACTTTGGCCACCTCATGAGAAGAGAAGACTCCCTGGAAAAGACCCTGATGTTGGGAAAGATGGAGGGCACAAGGAGAAGGGGACGACAGAGGACGAGATGGTTGGACAGTGTTCTCGAAGCTACCAACATGAGTCTGACCAAACTGTGGGAGGCAGTGGAAGACAGGAGTGCCTGGCATGCTCTGGTCCATGGGGTCAGGAAGACTTGGACACGACTACATGACTAAACAACAACAAGCGCTGCTGAAATTTGAGAGCCCAATGTCTGCCACTGCACTGGAGCAACAGATCTGCCCTCCAAGGAGTGCATCATCTGCTGCTACTGCTGCAGATTTTGGCTGCGATGGCTGTGAATAAAACCACTGCTTCCACAGCATGACTAGGTAATCATGGTGGTGGCAATGGAAGGTGGGTCAGCTCCAGGGTGGCACAGCAATCAGGCCCAATTGTGGCCGATGCCAGCTGTGAGAGTAGCTCAGGATCCATGGATCCTGGGCTGGCTCAGCCCTCCCTCCTCAGGGTATCTCATTTCAGCACTTTCTGCTGGTTGAATTCCTGCCGGCGAGACTTCCACCTGCCCATTCATTCAGCAGGCAGAAGGTAGAGGTCTGGGCCAGTGGAATGACACTTCCGTGGGAGGCCAGCTGAATCAGAAGCAAGTGGAGGAATTTGGATGGCAGCCTCGGCTGTGAATCGAAAAACACTGGGTTCAAATGTCATCTCTCACTGGGTAGCTTCAGAGAATTCACTGTCTCCTTCAGCCTCCACCTATCTCCTGTTTTGTTGCAGAAACAGAAGGGCAATGATCCTGATCTGCCTTGCAGGTTTGTTGTTTTGATAAGGCAATGGATCAACTCTCCAAAATGTGATGAAAAATCTTAAGTTGACAATTCATTCTTCTACATAATTATTAAAGGGACAGGGTTCCTCTCCTCTTTGCACCTGGTTATCAGAGTAGTCACACTAGCTTCCCAACACACACACACACACACACACACACACACACACACACAATGTGTGACCTCATCAGCTAGTATATTCATAGCTGTCAACTTTCGGATTTGAAAATAAGGGGTTTTTTCCCAAACTTTCGGATTTGAAAATAAGGGATGCCGCGAGGGCGGTGCAATGGCACCAAGTAGCCTCGCCACCCTGCGCTCCAGAGGCTGTGCGCGAACGGGTGAGCGAAAGAGCGAGCGCATAGACGGCAGGCAGGCTGTCTGTCTGGTTGGGCGTGAGGGTCTGGCTGCACAAGGCATGCAAGCTCCGCCCCCAGTCAGTCTCAGACTCCTTATTGGCAGCCGAACAACGCAATCCGGGAGATTTAAGGGATATCAACAATCCGGGATAGCAGCGGGAAACGGCATTGGAATAAGGGAGTTTCCCGCAAAAAAAGGGAGGGTTGACAGCTATGAGTATATTCTTTGCTTCAATGGCTAGTAAAGCTTATATACAGAAAGGACAGACACTGGCAAGGAGAAACACAATCCCACATGACCGTTTGGCGGTGACATTCTGCAAGTCACGTGACTTCTTGATCTCATGCATGTGGCCTGGAGCTGAAGGTGCCAGACGAGGCCCACCTTTGACATTTTCTTTCTGCCACCCCCGTTTTCTCGCGGGTGGAAATGTCTGCTGTGTGTGCACAAGCCAGGCGAAAGGGGCCTTTGTTTTTTGCTAATTCGTCAGAAAAGCACAGTGTTGAGCCAGATTTTGATCATTCCTGGTGAGCAGCCAGTTCTCTCCCTCCGCTCACGTGAAAGGCTCTGCAATTGCAGCTCAGACTTAGCGGGGGAAGGGCTGCTGCTCAGGGGTAGAGCAGCTGCGTTGCATAACAGAAGTTCCCCAGTTCGATCCCCAGCATCTCCAGGTAAGGCTGGGAATATCCCCATCGCCTGAAACCCTGGAGGGTTGCTGCCAGCCAGTTTCAGCAATACTGAACTAGGTGGACCAGTGGTCTGACTCAGTATAAGGTGTGGTGAATACAGCACATGATATCATGGGCTGTCCCTTGAGTCCGCTAGATGACATCGCAAGGGATCGTTGCCTTAGGAGAGCGAGAAAAATTCTCAGGGATGACTCACACCCTGGCCATCACCTCTTTAATCTTCTACCCTTGGGCAGGAGATATATAAGTATAATCAGCCATACCAACAGGCTAAAAAATAGCTTCTACCCGTGGGCTGTTAGGCTGTTGAACGGAAAATAACATAGCGAAATTAACTTGCGAGGTGGTGTGTTGTTTGATAAGAGATTGAGTGTTGGGGGGAGGCTCATTTAATTTTATTGTACACTGGTTGTACAATGACAATAAAGGTATTATTATTATTATTATCATCATCATCATCATTATTAGCAAGTTTCTTTACTTAGCAGAGTGCATTCCCGTTTACACAGCAGAAAACTAGTTGCAAACTCATGTGAGTTTCTTAAGACAATACGCAATTCAATCTGACTTGTCCAGATTGAAATGTGTTCTAATATTTTCCTGGTAAGACCCCTTGAATCCCTCCTAAAAGAATAAAGACACCACAGTCTTATTCATAAGCAATGGAAGACAGGCGTGCCTGGCGTGCTCTGGTCCATGGGATCACAAAGAGTCGGACACGACTAAACGACTAAACGACAACAAGCAGCTGATTTCCTTGGATTCTCTGCTCAAAGCGGCAATGTTATTTCTATTTTATTTATTAAAATTTATATACCTCTTTATTGTTGTTGTTTTCAAAAGTGCTTTACAAAATACAGTAGGGTGGCGGACCATAGGATGGTTTTGAAGCTCTTGCCACTCTCTGGAGCTGCACCCATCACGATCACATGGGGCCAGGAAGCATGCAAAGCAACCCCCAATTTTCTACAAGCATTTTTTTTTTAAATGACAAGAAAATGAACAAACATATTGTTACTGCAGAGGTCGATAAAAACTGTGCTGTATTTGAACATCCTTACAAATGAAGTGTAATTACAATGAGCGCTTTTCATTTCTGGCAGATATAAATATGTACAAAATCCTCTGTGTCTTTTCAGTTTTCTCTTGGCTTTCTGCAATACATTCATCAGAAAAACTGGCATTAAACAGTCACAGGAGTCAGGTGTCTTCAGAGAAAGGAGGTGGATGAGGTTTTGCCAAATGCAAAAAGGTTCGCCCCCCCGCCCCATCCCACGGCCAGATTTCGTTTTAAAACATCCGTGACTGTCTGTGCCAGAGCGCACCGGAAATTTAAAAAAACAACAGTCCTAGCATTATGAGTGAAAGCTACACCTGGTATGTGAACATGTCGAGAAGCAATTTTGGCATTCCAAAGAGGGACCACAATAACTGAAAAAATTAAGCACCATTAACACCCTTGACAACAGAAGGGTGGAGTGAAAATAAAGGAGATACATACACAGGGGGAGAGGGAGTTCTCACCTGACACATTCTAATTTGTAGAATCATAGAATTGTATAGTTCAATGGGACTCCGAGGGTCATCTAGTCCAACCCCCTGCAATGCAGGAATCTCAACACGCGGTCTCCCATCCAATTTGAAACCACACCGGACCCAGCTTAGCTTTGCAAATGTGCTAGCAGGCTTCCTGATGAAAGGCTTTACCCTGATGGAAATGTGCTGCTCAGTTTGATTGCTCTGGTCTGGTTTGTAAACATTCATCAGCAGATCTCAGCCTCTGCTGAACATCTGCAAAGTGGACATCTGCAGGGAGGTCTGGTTGCAGGGTTATGGGATTGCTCTTTCTGGGGATACTTGCCTGACGCTAACTATAGTTTAATTAATGAATGGCTTGGCAGAACTGCAGAGATCATTCTGTGTGTGACTAAAGAGTTAATTCTTTAACAGTAAGTCAGCTAACCGTGTGTGTGTGTGTGTGTGTGTGTGTGTGTGTGTGTGTAGGTTTTCCTTAGCAACCAATCACAGCAACATGACCCTCACTGAGGTAGCATGCGCTCTGATTGGCTGTGTCTTTCTGAGGGAGTTTTTCCTCTGTCCGTTTGGTTGAATGTCTCTCTCTGTCACATACAAGGCCTGAACTAGGCCCAACTGATTTAATGATAAAAACATATCTAAGAACATTTTTCAAGTCCAATCCAGATGCGGACTGGGATACAGATCTTTGCTTAAAAGACTTGGAAGGTCTTTAACAGGTGCCAAAAAAGACAATAGAGAAGATGCCGGTCTGACATGCAATAAGAGTTTCAAAGCATAGGTGCACACTAATGGCCTGATTCAGACATAGATGGAACAGACCTCCCGGTGAGATGCTGTCTGCATGAGACCCTCTCCTACCAAACGGCATTATTATGTACTTTTGTATTTTACTTTACTTGTATATCACTTTGAAACTCCCTATTTGTTGTGAAGCAATAAATAAATTTGATAAACAAAAGGGACGGGTCTCATTTGATAGGCTTTTTTATATTGGACAGGTGAAGAATCAGAAGTACTTTATTTTCTGGATCTTTCTATCTTTCTCTTTTAACCTCTTTCCTACTCTTGTTATGTCTTTCTTTTTCTTTATTTCTCTCCCCCCCCCCCTTTTGTGTTTTTATCTAGATAAAAGTTTGATTTTTTTTTTAAAGGGAAATATATTAAGTTTGGTATTTTTCTCTGTAACTTTAAGAATTTTATTTTAGAACGTTTGGTTTAAATATTTAATATTGTTTTTTAAAAAAAGAATTTTAATTTTTTTTAAAAAAGATTGATCAAATATTCTTAGTGTCTGCTGGTTTCCTCTTTCATTCCTTTTGTTATATTTGCCGATATGTTTTTTAAACCAAGTGGGAGGGACTAACATTGACCATGGTCTCACTTTTTCATCACAGCTCTCATGCACTGCAGGGCGTTTGCGAAACCATGGTTTGTACCAAACATCGCTAGATGTAATAACTGCGGCGACATACCACAGTTATAACCATCCCTGCGCCTTGGAGGTTTCTGCACCACATAAATGGGAATACTGAGCAGATGGGAAATGAAGTGAGATATGCTCCTGCAAACCATGGTTTGGGGGCAATGCCTGAACTGAGCTGCTTAAATGGGGAGAATCTGTTTGGGCAACTGTCTGTGTGTAAAGGCCTGGGGAAAAGGCCACCCACCATGCACAAAGCTGAAGATGCAATGAATCATAAGCTGATGAACAACCTTGGAACAACCAACAGTTTCAGAGCTTTTCCCTGTGGGCTCTCTTTTTGACACAAACCAACCCAGAGTCTTGCCTGCCAACAGCAGGGGTCAGTGATGCTTGCTGCAGTTCTCTTTTGTGCCTGAAGAGGGCACTGAGGCTGGAAAGTCCACAATAGCTCAGTCCTTTATGTTCCAGATGGGATGCACGAGAATCTCAATTCGGTTTGCATTTAAATGTGAACTTACCCAATTCGCATTTTCAGCATCAATATGCGAACCAAAACACAGCTGCCCTTCGAAATCCATATTTTGAAGGATCTTGCAAGTGTGGTTCTCCGGCCAGGTAACATGTACAAAAATGCATATGCATTTAAATGCACTTATTGGCGGGAAAATGCATTATACTTGACAGCCATGGACAGAGAGTCCCTACGGAGGTTGGTGAAGACAGCACAAGATATCGTGGGCTGTCCCCTGAGTCCGCTAGATGTTATCGCGAGAGACCGTTGCCTCAGAAGAGCGAGGAACATTCTCAGGGATGACTCACACCCTGGCCAGCACCTTTTAAATCTCCTGCCCTCGAGCAGGAGATAGAGAAACATGATAAGCCGCACCAACAGGTTAAAGAACAGTTTCTACCCGTGGGCCGTGAGGCTGCTGAATGGAAGACAGCAACATTGCAGCTGATGTTAGGGGTTGGTGGTCGTACGACAGCACATGGAGTGTAACAAGGACTGAGAGATTGTGGGGGGGAGGGGGCTCGTTTAATCTCACTGTAAACAAGTGGTACAGTGACAATAAAGTATCTCTATTTCTATTCTATTCTATTTCTATATTAACGGAAACTGCATTGCAAAAAATGTGGTTGACAAGGAAGACCGCATACAAAAATGTGCATGGCGGAAGTTTGCATTAAAATGATGACAAATTTTCACAGGAATTCCCTTAAAAGAAAATTGCAAAATGATGGGGAAATGTGGAGAACAGAACTCAAGATGGGGAAAACGAGAGATTGCGAGAAACTGAAACGGAGATCTTCTCCTATCCCTAATTGCGAAGCACCAGCCCTGCTTCCGAGACTGCACTGTGCTCTGGAAAAAACAGCTGAACCCTGGAGAGATTATGTTTGTCAATCTTGGTGTGCGAAGGCTCCAATGCCCTTCTCAGTTTGCATCCATTATGCTAAGGGATAGCAGTGCAGTTAAAAGGGGAAAAAAGGGGGGGGAACCTCACTAAAACTTGCCTGCTCTCTAGTTGCTGAGAATCGCTGGAGAATTTGGGGGGGAACAAGAGGAAAGGTAAAACCACATGAGGAAAAAAGAAAGACCAGGCATAAATAAAGGTAACAGATCCCACACAACAAGCAGCACTCAGTAAATTTACTTCTGAACTCCGCATTGGCATGGGTTACCCAGCACGAAAGAAAGAAAGAAAGAAAGAAAGAAAGAAAGAAAGAAAGAAAGAAAGAAAGAAAGAAGGAAAAAGAAAGAAAGCAGCTGCTTCTGCTGCAAAGCCCACTTAGCCTTGCCAGTCCCTCTAGCTAGAAGGAAACTTTGCTCCTGGCTTGAACAGACTTGGGCCAGTTGGAATTTGATGCTATTCGGAGGTGCCTCTCCTCTCCTTCAGCTGTTCTCTGGGTAAAGGGAAAGGTGAAGGACCCCTGGACGGTTAAGTCCAGTCAAAGGCAACTATGGGGTTGCGGCGCTCATATCGTTTTCAGGCCGAGGGAGCCGGCGTTTGTCCACAGACAGCTTTCTGGGTCATGTGGCCAGCAGGACTAAACCGCTTCTGGCACACAGAGGACTGTGACGAGTGTCAGAGCGCGTGGAAACGCCGTTTACCTTCCCGCCGGATTGACCTATTTATCTACTTGCGCTGGCGTGCTTTTGAACTGCTAGGTTGGCAGGAGCTGGGACAGAGCAATGGGAGCTCACCCCGTTGCGGGGATTCGAACCGCTGACCTTCCAATCAGCAAGCCCAAGAGGCTCAGTGGTTTAGACCACAGCGCCACCCGCAGAGACAGGGCTCAGTGGTAGAGCATCTGCTGTTCATGCTGAAGGTCCCAGGTTCAGCCCCCTATCCGCAACTCCAGGTAGGGCTGGGAATGTCCCTTGCATTTTTTTAAAGGTTGCAGTATATATTTTTGCACAATTTTGTAACCCTAGGGCGAAAACAATGAGAGAGGGAGGGAGTGGCTTCATGATCAGTGAGCGCCAACCAATCAGTACCGTGTACAGCCCAGCTCCAAGAAGGGAGAGGTGGTTTTGCGATTGACACAAAGGACCAGCCAATCAGCTACGTGGGGAGGTGGCTTTGTGGGCTAGTCGAACCAACACTGTGCAAATGGTCCGCCAGAACAGGTTAGTGGAGAAGTCTGTGCATATGTCCGAATATGGTGGGTGTGTTGCAGTGGTGGACTCGCTTCCAAAATACCCTGAGATTCTTAGGAAGTTAAATTCTGAAGCTGTTCTGTGCTCCCACAGACTCACAATATCCCCTGCTCTGAATATAATAGCTTCCAGAAATAGAAATCAGAGCAACTATGCTAAATACATTTCAGACAAAAAGCCTTTTTTCAGGGAGAACTTGACTGATGCAAAGCATATCGTCTATCTAAGCTATCTGGTAAGCTCCATCTGGTACGCAGGCTGAGACCCTACCTGCCTGCAGACTGTCTTGCCAGAGTGGTGCATGCTCTGGTTATCTCCCGCTTGGACTACTGCAATGCGCTCTACGTGGGGCTACCTTTGAAGGTGACCCGGAAACTGCAACTAATCCAGAATGCGGCAGCTAGGCTGGTGACTGGGAGTGGCCGCCGGGACCACATAACACCGGTCCTGAGAGAGCTACATTGGCTCCCAGTATGTTTCCGAGCACAATTCAAAGTGTTGGTGCTGACCTTTAAAGCCCTAAACGGTCCAGTATACCTGAAGGAGCGTCTCCACCCCCACCGTTCAGCCCGGACACTGAGGTCCAGCACCGAGGGCCTTCTAGCAGTTCCCTGACTGTGAAAAGCAAAGCTACAGGGAACCAGGCAGAGGGCCTTCTCGGTAGTGGCGCCCGCCCTGTGGAACGCCCTCCCTTCAGAGGTCAAAGCGATCAACAACTATATAACACTTAGGAAATACCTGAAGGCAGCCCTGTTTAGGGAAGTTTTTAATCTGTAACATGTTAATGTATTGTTTTTTAATATTTGCTGGAGGCCGCCCAGAGTGGCTGGGGAGACCCAGCTAGATGGGCGGGGTACAAATAATAAATTATTATTATTATTACTATCTCCTACACCGGAGCATCAGAGCTGAGAGTTTTTCTTCTCTTGCTTGCCTGCAGAAAGCAGCCACGGCAGTGCAACAAAACGCAAAGCCCACAGCCGCACTCATGCCTACCCCTGTCTCACTTCAGCTTTAAATTGGCCACCATCCCTGGTTCAGCCCCATCAACGCCGTGCTCTCTGACTTGACTCAAGGGCCAGGAGCAACAGTTTGCAAAAATCACATGCAAAGCGCACAAGCTCCAGAGCCTTCCAGTGCTGAGATGCCCTAAATTAGAAGATAGGGGGGGTGTTTTGCCATGACATGGGCACCAGGAAGGGGAGTTGTTGGAGAAGGGCAGGGCCAGATGTGCCCCCCCCAGGATGCCCCAGTGTATCTAAGGCCAGCCTTGCTGTGCATAGTATGCAACACAAAGTGCCTTTACAAACAAGACAGACTTCCCTTTTGATTCCTGCATCCAGGTATTTATAAAAAAGAAAAACAGAACTGCGCCCCATAGCACCGGCAATATAGAAGAGTTTTGCTTCCCCTTCCCCCCCCCCCGCTCCCGATTCAGAAACCAAGGCCATTTATTTTCTTTTTTAAAAAAGGATGCCCATTGTCTTTATCCGTCCCTACAGTGCTGATAGTTGCCTGTAATCCAGTAGCAAATCTGCGCGTATTTGAGGGGAGTGATGCGAACGGCCACATTGAAATCCTGCGGGGAGCCGTTTGTGTCCACCCACTGGTGCCCGGAAAATATCCCAATGATCTTGCGCTCCCACTTGCGGCTCTGCCTCTTCCACATCCGTACGTAAACTCCCGAGCCGCTGGCGCCTGGCTGGGCGTCACACTGCTGGTACAAGAGGTCGTACGTTTCGTCTTTGACGTCGCAGAAGCGGTAGACCAGGTTGCCCGGCCGGTCGTTGTCATAACCCGAGAAGTGGATTCTCCCGCCAGGCAGTTGCTTTGCCGCCGGGCTCACGCCAATCTTCATGAACTTCCGTTTGTGGGGTTTCTTGAGCTCCAAGAGGGCATAGTCATAATCCATGCCAATGTCGTTGGCATTCCCTTTGATCCACCCTTTGGGGACGTGAGTCCGTTTCACTCGGATCCACTGGAATTTCATCCTTTCCGGCTCCGGGGAACTGCTGATGTTCGCCCCCTTGCTGCCATCTTTCAGCTTCGGCCGCAGGAACCCCACGCGTAGTTTCCTGGCCCCTTTGACGTAGCTTTTGCCATCGTGGATGCAGTGGGCAGCCGTGAGGACATGCTTCTCGGCCACCAAAGTCCCGGTGCAGCCCGTGGACAACTTCACAGAAGTGGAAAAGGGGTAGTTGAGCAAGAAGTCCTTGCCGAAAATGCTGAACCTCGTGTCGTATCCGTAGATCTGCCTCTTGGCCCGAGATCTGCTCTGCGTCCCGGCGCTCCCGCCGGTCAGGACGTAGATGCCGACTTCCGTCTCGGTTCGGGAGCCGTTGGAGTACAAAGTTTCGTAGGACAAGTAGTCCTTCACCTCTTCGTAAGTAGGTAGCGGGGAACTCTTGTGGCAAGATGGGCTGCAAGATGACACCACTTCCAGCTTAGCTTCGGCATCAAACTGCGGTTTGTCCAAATAAGTGGTTGATTGTGGCAGAACGACGGGGACTCTATAGGCCGGCCAGGTGGGCCTCCAATGAGAACTGGAAGGTAGAACACCTTTGATGGTCCACAGGAGTAAGAGAAGGCATGGTAGGCTGGCCATGGTGAACCCTGAACTGTGAAAAGGAAGGAAGATGTTATTTATTTATCATTTATATAACATATTGCGATTTATTACAGAACATCAAAGTAGATCATAGAATCATAGAGCTGGAAGGGACCCCAAGGGTCATCTAAGTCCAACCCCTTGCAATGCAGGATTCTCAACTAAACATCCAAGACAGATGGCCACCCAATCTCTGCTTAAAAACCTCCAGAGAAGGAGAGTCCACCACCTCCTAAGGGAGATCATTCTACTGTCGAACAGCTCTTACTGTCAGAAAGTTTAGTCGGAATCCCCTTTCCGACTTTGGTTCGAGTCCTACCCTCCAGAGCAGGAGAAATCAAGCTTGTTCCCTCTTCCACGTGGCAGCCCTTGAGATCTTTGAAGGTGATTATCATATCCCCCCTTAGTCTCCCCTTTTCCTGGCTAAACATACCCAGCTCCCTCAACCACCCTGGCCACAGTGATCCATGCATTGGTAACCTCAAGACTTGGTTACTGCAAGATGGTTATCGAGATGGAGCTACCCTTGGGCTTCGTGTGGAGACTCCAGCTGGTGCAAAACGCCGGGGCGAGACTCCTGAGTGGAACAAACTACCTCCAACGCATAACTCCAGTGTTCAAAAGTCTACACTGCCTGTCCAGATGCTACCAGGACAGATTCATGGTTCTTGTAATTAATTTACTAGGCCCTTAACGATTTGCGTGGATACCTCAAGGCTCACCTAATCCCTGCCTGATCACTGGGGTCTTCAGGGGAGTCACTGTTTTGTGGTCCCGCATGTTCCACTCATTTCCAGCAGTATTGTGGGCCAGATTTTATGAAACTCCATTCCCAGGAGTGACTAGCCCAAGGCCACCCAATGGAGTTCATAACTGAAACCCCCACCATCTCCAGATAGGGCTGAAGAGGTCAACCCTGCCTGGAGAGCTGCTGCCAGTAAGTATTGACAGTACTGGAGATAGCAGGGGTTGAACCTGGGACCTTCTGCATGGAAAGCAGATGTTCTGCGATTGAGCTATGGCTCTTCTGCAGTCCACAATTCCACACTGGTTCTAACTTGTTAGCAAGAAGCATCCCACAGCTGAAACAAACAGACCTGAGACGAGAGATACATGATCTTGTTTATTCTGCTCTTGAGGTCTAGGGGCTCCTTTCCTTCACAGTCGCAAGTGGTGAAGAAGTCCAATTAAATAGCATAGGCACTCCATTTCAGATTTGCATTGGGGGAAACGGAGTGGATCTACTGGTGCAGCTAAATTGGACAATCTGTGGGGGTGAGAATTGTAGACTAATAGAAGCCACCGTTTCCCATGTTAAATTTAAATCCCCCAGGAAACCCAGGGCGGCGTTCTTCCTCAGCTCGAATGATAAAAGCCACATCCTACGGTGTATTTGTAGATGACAGGCAGATTAAGTGAGGTCTCCAGTAGCGAAGAGCCGCAGGTACTACAACTGTGCCGAGGAAATATGCAGGACTTTGGCTTATTTGAAAATTAGCCAGGCAGCTGAATCACTGCAGGAGCCCAAATACTCCCTTCGCAGGAGAGGAGGAAGGCAGGCCTGCCCATTCCCGATAAGGGATTACTCAAACAAATCACAGCTATTAGACGCAGCTTATGCATATTTAAACCCGGCTGGGGTTAAACCAATAATGGCCAGAGCAGCTTAGCATCATTCTTGAAATGCCTCAAAGGAACAGAATACAACCGGCTCTTAGAGAAGGTTTCCGCAGCTGTGCAAGGGAGGAATGGTCCCCGCAAGCATTCACAAAGCAGTCCTCTATGCTGCAACCCACAATTCCACCCCATGCTGCCTTCAGTCTGCGGATAATCAGGTTACCTGCTGTACCTGACCACAGCTCTGCTACTGCCAGTCTTCAAAACTTCTCCAGATGGTGGCCAAGTGGGTGCATGCCCCCTTCTCTGGTTTGTTTTCTGTCCCACGTTTATTTCCTCCTCCTGCTGCTGCAAGGAGCTCAGGATTCACCTCCAATTATTCCTCATAACAACCCTGTAAGGTAGGCTGGACCAAGAGATGATGACTAACGAAGGCTAAGAGATGAGGTCACTAGCTAGGCATTATTATTTAGCCCTGGTGGAATATCTATCTGTTTTGCATGCTGCAGCACAGCACAAATCCACACGAATTATTTGATCCAGGTAACAACCTGGATGGATGGGAGGGGAAGCTAATGGCACAGAAGACAGAATCAGGATTCAGAAAAGACTTTAACAGATTGGAGAACTGGGCCCAAGCTAACAGAATGGATTTCAATAGGGACAAATGTAAGGTTCTGCACTTAGAAACAGGAAGAAGCAGATGCACAAATATAAGATGGGGGACACCTGGCTTGTCAGTAGTACATGTGAAAAAGATCAAGGGGTCTTGGTGGACCACAAGCTTAACATGAGTCAACAGTGTGATGCGGCAGCAAAAAAGCTAATGCTCTTCTAGGCTGCATCAACAGAAGTCTAGTGTCCAGATCAAGGGTAGTAATAGTACCACTTTATTCTGCCTTGGTCAGACCACATCTGGAATACTATGTCCAGTTCTGGGCACCACGATTTAAGAAGGATGTTGACAAGCTGGAACGTGTGCAGAGGAGGGCAACCAAAATGATCAATGGCCTGGAAACCAAGCCTTATGAGGAGCGGTTGAAGGAGCTGGATATGCTTAGCCTGGAAAAGAGGAGACTGAGACGAGGTATGATGGACATCTTCAGATATCTCAAGGGCTGTCACATGGGCTGGTTTGGATGCTCCAGCTGGTGCAGAGGACGGCAGCCAGATTGATGATGGGGGCATGTGGCCAAGAACATGTGACGCCATTGTTAAAACATCTGCACTGGTTGCCTATCTACTACTGAGGTCCTTGGATGAATTTACAAAGCCCTGGACAACTTAAGTCCAGGGTACCTCAGAGACTGCCTGAACCCTGATATCCTGGTATCTAGGTCGTCGGTTGTTTCCTGAGTTGGTGAGGCTAGTTTGACATCCACAAGGAACGGAGCCCTAAGCGTCACCAGCCTCCTCTTGCGGAATGGCTCTGCCAGTAGAGATTAAGCAGGCGCCTTGTGTGATAACTTTTAAACACCTGCTGAAAACATCAGGCTTATGCAGGCAATTAACACATCTTTCCATAACAGTTAGCCATTTCTGATTTTACGTTTCTACATGGTTTGTTTCTATATGGCTTTAGATAAAATTATTGTATGCTGCACTGGTATTTTTTTAATGAGTAGCAGTATATTTAAAAAGAAAAGAAAAACTTCAGGAGGCAACAGCTGGTGTGTTCATGCGCTTCTTTTCCCTGATCCAGGTGGCATGGAAGGAGCTCTCTTTTGAAAAGCAGAAACAGCACTCAAAGTCTGCCCGTGGTGCATTGCATCCAACTGACTATGCAGCAGTCATTCGGGGCAGATCACTAGGTGAGCCTATTACAGCTGCACTTGCTTTTCTCCATCAGCTTCTCCGTCAAATCAAAAACCATGGAAACTTGCAAGAAAATATGCTTCAAGAACTGTGCCCACCGATGGGAGTGATTTGTATGTGTGGGTTTTCAAGTGCTCCAATACTGTTGTTTAACCTGGCTTGCTAAGTTTGCTGCAAAACTCCCTTGCCTGGTGGCTTCTCCTGCCCACCTAGCAGTTCGAAAGCACGTCAAAGTGCAAGTAGATAAATAGGTACCACTCCAGAGGGAAGGTAAACAGCGTTCCCATGTGCTGCTCTGGTTTGCCAGAAACGGCTTAGTCATGCTAGCCACATGACCTGGAAGCTGTACGCCGGTTCCCTCGGCCAATAACGCGAGATGAGCACCGCAACCCCAGAGTCGGTCACAACTGGACCTAATGGTCAGGGGTCCCTTTACCTTTACCTTTACCTTTACTGTTATGTCCAGAAGATGTCACTGTTGCTGGAAAACACGATGGCATCAAGGGAACCGTAGGGTCTCTGAAGCACTTCCCAGGTACGCTCTGAATCAGCTGGTAAAGGTAAAGGTACCCGTGACCGCTAGGTCCAATCGCGGATGACTCTGGGGTTGCGGCGCTCATCTCGCTTTACTGGCCGAGGGAGCCGGCGTACAGATGAAGGAGCATCATCTTGCATAAAAAGTATGGGCAAGTTGGACAGCCTTCTCCTGCTCGCATAGCAATAAGGGTTCTCTGATCAAACCGAGTTGCTATAAGTTAAGGACAAGCAGAGGAACACACTTCTTTGGGTATCCCATAATGGGATAATGAGAGAGAGAGAGAGAGAGAACGAACGAACGAACGAACGAACGAACACATAAGCAAGCAATACTCCAAAGTGCTTCTGTTTCCAAAAAGGACAGGAGGTGATGTTCTGATACCAAAAACAGATATGGGGGGGGGATCGTTTTCCTGGTTTTCCTTTTAGACTCTGGAGCCCAAGGAGGGGCTGTGGTTGGAGGAAGCCCCTGGCAAGTTGGGAGCCTCAATGGTGCCCCTCTAGAGGCTTCACCCAGGGCTGAGACCCCAGCTGGCTCACCCCCTGAGTTACGGCCCTGGGATCCAAAATACAGGAGGCTTCCTTCTCTCTTGCTTTTAAAGCCGGGAGGTGCCTGTCTTTCATCACCCCTATAATTACACACCTGAGCATGAGGGCAAGCTTAGAGAAAGGCCCACGGCCTATGCAGGGTGTCTAATAGCCACGTCTCCATCCCACTCGCCTTCCTGCCATAGATCAAACTAGGTTCTAGCACATTAGTGTTCCTGAAGGCTGGATCAGAGGTGGCATTAGATGGGTCAAAAAATACTTTGGTTAACTGAGAGGTCAACTTCGGGTCAAGTCATTAAGACACAGGTGTACTGGAACCATAAGAAAGCACAGGCAGCCATGTTAATTACAAAAAAAATCAGTAGCCCTCTGGCATCTCATCTCTGCACAGAAAATGATGCCAGATCATGGAGACCTCTTATTCCCACAGCAGTGGTAGCTCCCATTCCCTGCCACTTGCCACCTATACCACTGCAATGGCTACTGGTGTGGGCTTGCTTCCTGTTTCCTGCCGAACCATTTCCTCTTCCTGTTCAGAGATTCCTGCAGTTGCAGTACCTGGCCAGCAGGGGATGCTAGGCAGTGAAGCTGACACTGGAAGCCACTTCTCCTATAAGAGGGTGTTTGCGCGCATGTAACCGCAACCCTGATTTCTGCAGAGTCGGGGATCCCCACACCTGCCATTGCAAAGAGGCGCAGTAAAGCACCTATACAAAAGCAGCTTCCCCCAAATTACTGATAGCCCCCACCCACCCCCCAAAAAAGTTATTGGTGGCACACTTCACCCTTGCAACTGAAAAGGTTTAGAATGCATGGTAAGTAAGAGGTACCTGTGGGAACTTAAACTTACCCCTTGCCTCCATCAGTGGAGGTAAGCCCACAAAAACGATTATTTATTTTATTTCATAATAGTTATAGTACACTGCTTGATTGTAAAAAGAAGAAAAATCAATCCTCAAATTTACTTACAAAGAGAAAAACCAATAAACTCACAACTAAAAGCAGTTACCTATTTATTTATTTATTTATTTATTTATTTATTTATTAAACCTTAAAATCAGCAACCAACTAAAAACAAATGGAAACACACAGAGATGGAAAGAAGATAAAAGTCCCTACCAGAGAAGAATGGCAGATCAAGTTGATGGCTAAAATAACCAGAAGAATGAGAAATCAGGAAGACCAAAAGTTTAATAAGGAAAGGAGAAAATTTATAACTTATCTTAAAGACCATTGCAAACAGTTAAAATCGTTAGTTGGGTTGGAATATCACTTGTAGTTTAATGGTGAATTTTGGACACAATGGAGAGGTAAAAGATTTAGATTATCATAAAAGATGCAGGAGGAAATGATTAACAATAGGACCCACAAAGGGGAAGAGGGAAGTCCAAGAGATTCCTTGGAATCTTATTTTTATGTTGTATGTTGTATATGTGACTGTAAAACTTTAATCTGAAAAACCAAATAAATAAATTTTATAAAAAGAAAGAAAGAAGAGAAACACACACCAACATTCTACCTATCCAGGTACAGCAATTATTGTGCAAGCCTGAACACATCTGCTTAGAGAAAACCCAATAAAATTATCACTAAAAACAGTTACATTGAATTTTTTTAAAAACCAGCAACCAATAAAAAACAAAATTGAAACATGCACTGATATCCTACCTATAGCAATTATTGTGCAAACCTAATAATAATAATAATAATAATAATAATAATAATAATAATAATAATTTATTATTTGTACCCTGCCCATCTGGCTGAGTTTCTCCAGCCACTCTGGGCAGCTCCCAATCGAGTATTAAAAGCAATACCTGCTGAGAGAAGCCAATCCCGTTGAGTTAACTGGGGCTTGCTTCTAGCATGGTGGTTCTCAACCTTGGGTCCCCAGATGTTTTTGGCCCACAACTCCCATCAACCCTAGCTAGCAAGACTAGAGAAAGGCGGGTACAGGAGGGCAGCCTTCCCATCCCACAGAGCTGGAGAGGAGAAGAAGAAGAGTTTGGATTTGATATCTTAGTTTATCACTACCCGAAGGAGTCTCAAAGCGGCTCACATTCTCCTTTCCCTTCCTCCCCCACAACAAACACTCTGTGAGGTGAGTGGGGCTGAGAGACTTCAGAGAAGTGTGACTAGCCCAAGGTCACCCAGCAGCTGCATGTGGAGGAGCGGGGAAGCGAACCCAGTTCACCAGATTACGAGTCTACCACTCTTAACCACTACACCACACCACACTGAGAGAGAAGGCCTCCTGTATGTGGAAAGCTGTTTCTCCTGCTCACGGGAGACTTCAGTTGGATAATTTACTTTATTTCTTGCGGCAGGCAATTTGGGTGTTCTTTGACCACATGGAATACTTGACTTACATCTGGATGAGATACAAGCAGCCTTTTTCACCTCTCAGGAATATGACATGGAAAGAGCATGGCCTATTTTTTTCCATACCTTACAAACTCACTCTCTCTATGGCATGAATCACCTTTGCAGTAAGGACATCCATTCTAAATGCCTACAGTTTGTTTTGTTTGTTTTTTATGAAGGTCACTATTTAGGAGGTGTTTCTTCAATCCTGCTAATTAGAATTTGTTCCTGCAATGTACAGTTTTGAGGGGGGGGGAGAGAGACGAGGGAGGGGAACTGTGAGAAGAATAGTCCCCATTACATTTTGCAATGAAGATAGTTTTTTCCACAGGGCAAGGAGCCAGAATGATTAACACGGAGACGGGGGCGGGCAGTGAAGGCAGAGCAAAGAGCGCCTTTAAACAAATTATTCTACGGTACAGAATGAGAATCCAGCAACTGTTCCCACTCCTGGCAAAGCATCCAAACAACTTTCCTCGGCCGTGCAGGTTGTTAAAAACACAAGCAAGGCACTTTAAGGATTACAGAAGCACATTTTGAAAAAAAACACACACACACACACGCTACGTATGTTGAGACACAGTCTGTCGGGGAAGCTGCGTTTCTTGAGCCCGTTCCTTCCTAAATCCTTGCTAATTTGAGGGTTACGAGAGGAGACATGCTGGAAAATCTGAACCAGGTCGCCGGAGCGTCCAGGGCCAGGGTACCTGCCAACGCATACAGTAGACACAGCAGGTACTCTGGCAAGCTGGCCAGAGTGCAGCCCCGCGCCAAAGTAATAGGATCATTGTGTGATTTGGTTACCAGCTGGCAAAGTTAGTTTAAGAATTACTGGGTCTGGCTCGCCTACATCCCCACTCTGCACTCACCCCCCCACCACAATTAAAAAGGAATTTGGATTTCCTGACGAAGGCACATGCTATGCAGCCCACGGAGCTGAATGAATAGAATAGAATATATTTTATTGTCATTGTCCCCTTCGGGGACAACGAAATTAATTGGCTGCTCCATCCACCCAGATAGGGCACTCCACGCAAAAACAAAACAACTACAAAAACACTGATTAAAACCATACACACTGATTAAAACCATACAATGATAAAACATAACAGGTAAGATTAGATGACTTCAAAGTCCAGGCTTCCCATTTAAGGCCGCGATCACTCTGGAGAAGAAGCTGTTTCTAAGACGGCTTGTTCTTGTTGTCATCGTCCTGTATCTCCGTCCCGATGGCAAAAGTTCAAAGAGACAGTGACCAGGATGCGATGGATCTTTCACTGTCCTCCCTGCCCCTGTTCTCTCATTCCCAAATTCCTTTTGGGGAAAGGTTCCAATGCAGCCTCAGAGCATCTGCCGGCATGCAGAAGGTCCCCAGGTTCAATCCCCAGCATCTCCAGTTACGGCAGGGAGAGTTCCCTGCTGGGATTGAGCTATATACCAGTGGCAGCTTCCCATGTTCCTACGCTTAAGTTGCAGAATCCTAGAATGGTGGGTTTTGGAAGGGATCCCCCAGAGGCCATCTAATCCAACCCTCCGGCAATGGAGGAATCTTTTGCCCAACATGGGTACCATTATCCAGTGGCAGAACAGTAGCACTCTTGAGAGCCAACGGAGCACAGTAAACCGGGCGCTGGACTGGCAGGAGAGAAGACTCAATGGCTCTCCTCCACTGTGGGAAGCGAGGTAGCAAACAGTATTGAAAGAGGCTTCATGCTTAGCTGCCCCATCATGAGCACAAATAATCTCAAATGTACAATACAAAGCAAGTCTGGAGTGGCTCTTTGGGCTGCCTACAACATTTTTTTAGATTTTCGAAAATGTGTCCCCAAAGAGATTGGGGATCTCTCTCCTGCTACCTGGCACAGGGAGATCATCTGATGTCTGTGCATTAGATCAGTGTTTCCCAAGGGGGACAGTACTGCCCCCTGGGGGGACGCTGGTTACAGCTGTCAACTTTCGGATTTGAAAATAAGGGATTTTTAAAAATTTTCGGATTTGAAAATAAGGGATTTTAAAAAACTTTCGGATTTGAAAATAAGGGATTTTTAAAAACTTTCGGATTTGAAAATAAGGGATGCCACGAGGGCGGTGCAATGGCACCAAGTAGCCTCGCCACCCTGAGCTCCAGAGGCTGCGTGCGAACGGGTGAGCAAAAGAGCGAGTGCGTAGATGGCAGGGAGGCTGTCTGTCTGGTTGGGCATGAGGGTCTGGCTGCACAAGGCATGCAAGCTCCGCCCCAGTCAGTCTCAGACTCCTTATTGGCAGCCGAGCAACGCAGCTGAGGAGCCTCCCTGGCCGGCAGGGAGGGAGAGGAGCTGCTTCCTTTGAAATCCGGGGAATTTAAGGGATATCAACAATCCGGGATAGCAGCGGGAAAGACATTGGAATAAGGGAGTTCCCCGCAAAAAAAGGGAGGGTTGACAGCTATGGTGCTGGTATCACCTAAGTAGGTGCTAAGAGGCAAGAGTGTGGTTGCTGGAGGCATAAATGGCCATCAGACTTTGTAAAGCTGGTATCACTGGATCGAGCTTCATTTGTTGAATGAATTAAACTAAATAGTTTTAACTGGGTTTTGAATGAATGTGCAATTCATTGTTACTGTTTTGAATTTCAAAACAAATTTCATCCACTGAATTTTTATTCAGAATTCATTAGGGGCCTGGGGCAGCTCAGTTGGCCAAGCAAGATGCTCTTAATCTCAGAGTTTCCGGTTCGAGCCCCACATCGGGCAAAAGATGCCTACATTGCAGAGATTTGGGCTAGATGACCCTTGTGGTCTCTTCCAACTCTACTATTCTATGATTCTATAATTCCATGATTTTATTGTGCTATTCTCTTTCATAGTGCAAACCACTATTATGAAAAAATGCTTTTTATAGGGTAGGGGGCATCAGGGATAAGTTTATGGAACCAAGGGGTCAGTGGCCTGGAAAAGGTTGGGAACCACTGCATGAGACGAATGAAGAGCTTTCATACAGGCTTCTACATTTGCTTGGGAGCCCTGATCATGCAAGACTCCCCATTGTGCAAAGGAGCCTGGGAACTGTAGTTTAACAAAGATGCTGGAAATGGTGGCTCTGTGTGGGGTAAACTGCCCTTCCCAGGATTCTTTCAGGGGAAGCAATGTGCTTTGAGGGTCCTTTAAATGCACACACCCTATGACTGCAGCCAGCTCTCTTTCAGACTTTGCCAAAAATGCTGAGATGAGAGGGGTGGGACTGGTCAGGCCTGCAGGGCAACTTCACTCTCCTTCCCTCGTTGCGAGAAGCCAAGTTACAGGGAACCAGGCAGAGGGCCTTCTTGGTAGTGGCACCCGCCCTGTGGAACGCCCTCCCACCAGATGTCAAAGAGAAAAACAACTACCAGACTTGTAGAAGACATCTGAAGGCAGCCCTTTTAATGTTTTAATGTTTAATAGATTATTGTATTTTTATATTCTGTTGGAAGCCGGCCAGAGTGGCTGGGGAAACCCAGCCAGATGGGCGGGGTATAAATAATAAATTATTATTATTATTATTTAAATGTCAGCCTTTTGCTTGTTTCATCACCAATAGCCCAGGATCGCATCATGCCAAAACAGTGCCCACACTACTCTGGATGCCTGCGAAGGGGCTTTAATGCTCTTCCTGCACTCACAGTCACTCTGGGTAGCTGAGGCTGCAATCTCATGATGCTGCATGTGCAAGCTAGAGAGATCCTTCCCCAGCATTGTACTGTATTTATATGGATTCCAAGAGACTTTGAAAGTCGTTCCAGGATACTGAAGCCCAACTGTTTCGCAATGAAGGGAAACTTTTTACAGCTGGTGGAAATAAGTGAGTATCTCCTGGGTGTCACCCAAGAAAGCAAGCATGATATTAATCAGCTGTTTTCGCGTGAGCCTGTGTGTGCACACACATAGGCATTCTGTGCTGGAGTTTCCAAAAATATGCATTGCCTATAATGTCCAACTAGGGCATGACTTTCATTACCTCATTAAAGCATGGATTACAATAGCTGGACATTTGCTTCCAATCAGTGTTGCTTCTGTAATCATCAATCAGAATCCAAGAACAAAGAAAAGCCGGTCTATTTTCCGTCTGTTTTCAGCCAGGCCGAATTGAGAAAATGCAGGGGGAGCCCAGATTGGGTGTGCTCGCATGCATGTAGATAAGAAGTTAAACATTAATTGCTTTCCAAAGGAATAGCTTTATACAATACTCTTTGAAAGTATCCAAATAAAACCAAGGCAAGGGCAAGCAAAATGAAGTCCATGCGTGGCGTTGCCTTGTGTTCTTGAATTCCTCAAACCGCACACACACACGCACACACACACACACACACAAAGTTTCTTTCTGATAACTGTGTGCCAGGGAATGTTAGTGTTTATACGAAAAGGGCAAACTGGCTCAGTTTCACAGGCACACATAATAAACACATGCCCATTGCCACCCAAATTTATTTACACGTTGGACCCTTCGGTCTC
Source organism: Darevskia mixta (assembly GCA_034641385.1). Taxonomy (NCBI): domain Eukaryota; kingdom Metazoa; phylum Chordata; class Lepidosauria; order Squamata; family Lacertidae; genus Darevskia; species Darevskia mixta. Next base: position 1,940,561 of record JAWWNH010000137.1, on the reverse strand, counting down.
GTTCTCACAAAGGGCAAATGAGGTGTTAGATCAGCTTCTGGAATGAATGTTCCTGCAGAAAGAGAGAGGGATATGGAATTCCCTGCACATAGAAATCCAGTTGTCAAAGGCAGCTGGGCTAGACCCCCTTCTCCCTGGTCTCTAGGACAGGGGTGGCCAACTCCCAAGAGACTGTGATCTACTCACAGAGTTAAAAATTGGCAGTGATCTACCCACTTTTTTGGGGTTCAGGTCAAAGTTTAGCTTTTTTTAGGAAGGAAAGTCCTGTTTTGGAGGATTCAGGTCAAAGCTGTTGAGCTTTTTTAGGGAGGAAAGTGCTGTTTTCAGGGGTTTGGGTCAAAGTTGTTGATTTTTTTTTTAGGGGACCCAAAGTTGTTGAGTTGTTGAGGGGAGCCGGTGATCTACCACAGATGTCCAGTGATCTACCGGTAGATCATAATCTACCTGTTGGACATGCCTGCTCTAGGAGAATGGCCGTGTATGAAAAAGCATTTGAAAGAGCCTCCTTGGCAATCTGAACTCCGAAGGGCGTACTTCCCCATCAGCCACCAGCGAAACCTCAGGCCTAAGAGCTGCTTCAGAAGTGACAATGATACAGAGGAGGGCAGGAAGCACAAACTCTCCGGTGCTTCCTGTTTCTTCGCTTCTCTTGTCCTTTTCCCAAATGGAACACTTGGGAGAGGCTCTAGCTGAGGGGTGTGGAACCCTTTACAGAGAGACGCATTCCCCTCCAGGGAACCTTATGAGAGCAAAAGCAGAGGCAGAAGTGGAAGGAATGGTGGATGCCAATGCCACCTTTGTGCAGTAGGAGCACAGCATGAATATTTGGGGAGCCCAACCTGATGCCCTCCAGAGTGCAACTTCCATCCGCCCCAGTCGTGTTGGCTGCAGTCCAAAACATCTGGAAAGCACCAAGTTGAGGAAGGATACCATCCCATGTAACACTTGCACAAATGTCTTCTTTTGCTGAGTTATAGTGGCTCAGTGTAATCATGTCGAAAGAGGTCCCGGTCCTTGCAAAACTTCCCCACGTGGCCTGCATATTTTACTCTTAACAGACCTTATCTCTATACTGGAGAAAAATGTACTTCTTGTAAAACACACACACACACACACACACACACACACACACACACACACACCACCCCAAAACCACATTTACAGCAGGCACTGCAAAAGGTGCCAAGTTGGTCAATAAAAAAATAACCCAGAGAAGCTATGCTGTGCCCATGGAACAAAGTCGGCATGGTTTAATTCGCTGCTGCCTTATCAAACCTCTTTTGTTTTCTCAGTCCCTCTTCTAGCCTACCTTACAGGACTGTTGTGGAATTACACGAGGCCGCTTAAGCCAGTAGGGCTACAGGGATTTTGCGCAGCAGGAAGAACTGCAGATGAAAGGATGTGAAAGGGGGGGCAGGGAGAGAGAGAGAGAGAGAGAGAGAGAGAGAGAGAGAGAGAGGAGAAGTTGCAGCTCCTGCCTCCACTCCCAATTCACTGCCAAATTAAAAAGTACACGGGGAGTATCCACGATGTGACTTAGCAACCGTATGTAAGAGGCACTTAGGTCTCACCGCAGAATAACCACAACTAGACCACCGGAGGATAACCACAACTGGGGGGGGGGGAGAGAGAGTCTGTGGCTTAGTGGCAGAGCACGTGGGCTCAGCATACAGAAGGTCCCAGGTTCAATCCCCAGGATCTCCGAATAAGGCTGGAAAAGGTTTTTGCCTGAAACTCTGGATAACTGTCGCCAGGCAGTGTAACCCAACTTCCACACACTTCCCCTGCAAGAAGCATAGCCCATGGTCAGGGAAGACAGAAGCCCTAGTCCAGCGATATCTGGCACATGTGGAATAGTCATCCTCGGGACGTGGTGGACTCTCCTTCCTCAGAGGCTTTTAAGCAGAAGATAGATGGTCCTGGATGCTTTAGCTGAGATTCCTGAATTGCAGGGGGTTGGACTAGATGATCCTTGGGGTCCCTTCCAACTCTACAATTCTGTGTTAGTAGAGAGGACAGAACATGATAGACCCAATAATTTGGTATGCAGGGACCGAGGGGGAAATTGCTAAGCCCCAGAGCATGCCTCAAAGGGTGGTGTTGCAGCAGCAGTGGATGCAAAACAATTTAAAGAGACTGCTGGCCCGTGGGAATTTGGGAGGGTCCAAAGAGATTAGACGAACAGCCAGGAGGAGAAGGTTTTCAAATCTTCCAATAAGAGTTAGTTAGAATCAAGGTCACTTGTCCTTGGTCTGTGCTTTGTATGGTTATGTAGGAATATAGGAAACACAAGAGTCAGGCCATTGGTCTATCTAGCTCAGTTTTGTCTACACTGACTGGCAGCAGCTCTTCAGGGTTTTAAGCCAGGGTTTCTCCAATAAGACCAGGGTTAGGTGTTGAACTTGGGAGCTTCCGTATGCAAGGCAGATGCTCTACCCTTGAGTTACAGCCCATCTCCACAATATGTTACATACAGATCATCATAGGGGTAGGGAATCAAAGCTCAGGTAGACAAGAAAAAGGTAAAGGAGACAGGTACCACCCCAAAGTCAGCGAAGGAGTTCAATTAAAAACAAAAACAAAACAACAACAAGAGGTTTTTGCTTAATCTCTTCCACTTGCCCAAGTCCCAAACATTTCACATGGATCCCAGGAAGAGTAGCCATCCCAACGCCTGTAATAATCCACTAAAGAGGAAAGGACCCTATCTTATTTAATTGTTCAAATCAACATCACCTATCAGCTGTGTGGGCAGATCATCTCCCAGATCAGCCGGGCTTCTAGCTGATGCGCTCCAAGGAGAGTCCCTTCTGGGCTAAAACGACTTGGGTCCCAGATGGACTTTACTTGTGGATAGGCAGGGCTGCTTCCTTGGTTTAGATCTCTACAGTTCTCTAGAACTCTTGATCAACTTACCTCTTCATGGCTGTACCAGGACGCTGATTTAAGATTTCTCAAGGGTCCTGGGAGCAAAGTTTTTTTTAAAGATACAAATCAGACAGATGAAGACTGAAGTCCCATCACTCCCAGGTTGAGGAAGACTTCTTCCCTGCTAGCTCGGACGTTGCCTTCCTTCTCCCCCAAATAAATGCAACCCCTTCCTCACACCCACACAAAACGAGGTTTGCAGACAGATGTCCTGCCCGCCCTGCCCTCCTCTCCAAAGCAATCTCTCTCTCTTGCAAAACCTGGCAACCGGAGAGGAGCGCAGCCGAGAGCTCCCTGCAGGTGTCACCGCGGAGCCCCCTCTTGCCCAGCTGCTGCTCTCACCCCTCGGCGCGATGGGGCTGGCGGGGAGGGGGGGGCAGGCGGGGAAAAAGTCCTACCCGAGGAGGAGGCAAGCCGGTACTTCGGCGCAGGCGCCCTGCGACTCAAGCCACCCCCCCTTCTGGCTGCAACCGAGGAGCCGCCCCTCCCCACGACGCGCACCCCCCCCTCGCATGCGCTGCCCCCCTATGCCCACGCCCCTCCATGCGCAAACAGGCTGCCTCCTCGCAGCTCCAGCGCGCGCGGGGCGGGGGCAAGATTTGCAGAAGGGGATAAGGCATTTCCCCCTCCCTCAGAAGCAGTGAATTGGGGAGAGGGGCGGAGGAAAGAAAGGAGCCCTCTCTCGCCCGTTTTCCGATGCCAAAAGAAACTTAAAGAAAAAAAGTCCCCCACCCCACCCCATGGGGTTTTTTGTTCCATCGAGGGGGAGAGCGTTCAGACGAAAGAGCGCGCCGAAGTTTCTCAGAGTTTGCCCAGAGAAAGAGAAAGTGAGGCAGGAACTGACTGCAAGTTAAGGATGCATTGGGAGACGCGTGCAGGAGAAAATGAATGGCCTTTGGAAGAATGGCTTGGCTTCTGCGCCGCCATGTACCGAGCGGCGGACCATTCCTCCATCTCTCCCCATATTGCCGGCACTGACTGGCAGCTGCTCACCAGAATTCCAGACATTCCCACTCCAGCCCTGCCTGGAGATGCCGGGGAACGAGCCTGGGACATTTCTGCGTGCAAAGCAGACGCACTGCCACTGAAGTGCCTCCCTTCACACTGGAGGACCCTGAGGTAGGCTGGCAGAATCATAGAACTGGATGGGACCCCCAAGGGTCATCTAGTCCAGCCCCTGCAACGCAGTAATCTTTTGCCCATAGCGGGACTGCGCCCCTGAGATTAAGCGCCTCATGTGCTGAGTTACAAGCATCATAATAATTCTTGCAAAGGCACAGTATTTGGTTTTGTTACTGAACGACTGCTTGGCTAACAGTGCAACCCTCTGCAGGTCTGCTCAGAACACAGCCCCATTGAGCTCCTAAGTAAGCCTCCCCTGACAAGGCACCCTCCAGAAGTTTCAGAATACAACTCCCATCAGCACCAGTTAATACGCACAATGGTCATGGATGACCTTCCCCAACCTGGCACCCTCTGGATGTTTTGGACTACAGCTCCCATCATCCATGACCATTGTGCATATTAACTGGTGCTGATGGGAGTTGTATTCTGAAACTTCTGGAGGGTGCCTGGTCAGGGGAGGCTTACTTAGGAGCTCAATGGGGCTGTGTTCTGAGCAGACCCGCAGAGGGTTGCACTGTTAGCCAAGCAGTCGTTCAGTAACAAGACCCTCAGGGCTGGGGATGAATATTTGAAACTTCCAGGACATTTCTTTTATAACAGGAAGCTTTGGACTAGGATGTGGGAGACCAACAGTCATGGCTTTGCCCAAAGAATCCTGGGAACTGTGGCTTATTAAGGGTGCGCCTGCACGTCACCTCCTCTGTCCTCTTCATGCCCCTTCTGGTTCTGGGAGATGGGGGGTGGGAAGGGAGCTGGTCACTGCAAGAGGGGGAGACGCCCATGACTCTTCACCAGCCTGACTCATCTCTGCCTCTTGACCTCCTTCCCACTTGCCTCCTCCAGCTTCTGCCTCTGATTCTGAACTTCTCTCTGTCACAGACTCTCCCAGCTCACGAAGCCCTGTGTCTTCCAGCTTCTGACACCTCCTCTTCCCAGTCTTCTCCCTCATCTCCCTCTGACCACGCATCGTCATCCCACCACCAATCCTCTGGCTCGGAGCCTTCTTTCCTTGGGGGTTCCCTAGCTGGTTCCTCCCACCATTCCTCTGTGATCCATGACACTCCCTCCGATGGGTGGGGCAGTACTCCATTTGCCCTAACCCACAGCCTCCTCTGATTAAGCATCTTCTTCCCCCACCCCCACCCAAAAATGGTCTTTTCTCAGTCACAAGGACATCATAGGTCTCTACACTTCCCCATGTTTGCATGGAATGGTGTAGTTTGGGTCCTTACGAATGCAGCTATTGCTCTCAGCTGCCTGTAGCTTCCACCCACTCTCTCCCTCCTCACCAGGGAGTTAGAGCTCTCAATACTGTGCTGTCTGGGCAAGTTAAACTGCTGGCTGCAGGGCCAAAGGCTGACGTCACTGGTTCCATCGGGGGTGCTGTTGGGATGCCATTCCTCCAACAGCATTCAGACACCAGTTCAAGAGGAAGGGAACAGTTTTGCTGGTGCTCACCAAGGTTTTGTGTTTTCGGGGCACAATAATCCTTCTGCTGGGGGGGGGGTGCAGTGGCAAGCTGTCAGCCTCGGAAAGTGTTTTTTAAAAAAACTGAGAGCACACACTCCAAATTAATCATTGCAAAGTCTAACTGAGCACACTCACAGAAACAGGCATGCACTTCATTCCTTTGCTTGGAAATCAATAGGATCTGAAGGCATTTTAACTTTGGGTCATGTGTAGGCATGCATAGCTAGCAGCCATTCTAAGAAACCCAAACATTGTTGCAGTTTTGAAATAAGGGGTTAAAGTCAGCCCAGTTCTGAAAGGTTCTGTCTGCCGCTCTGATTCCAAACGGCATCCAAACATAGGTGGAAAACTGCTTCTTGATCTCAGTAACATTTGGTTAAAATCAGTGTCATTTTAAAAGGTTCGGTTTGCCATCTTGATACTGAAAGGCACCCAATTTTGCATTCAGACATGGACAAAAAACACTATACTGCAAAATTTTGTTACAGTATCCTAAGAGGTATCCAAATGCATAGTGAACGAACAACTTTACTTTAAAAAAAAAAGTATTTATTGATACTTATTCGAAGATACAAAAAATTTCATACCCATTACTAAGTATCTGTTTATAAAACACTGAAATAAAATAACTACTTAATCTTAAAAAAGAACAGAGGCAAAAAGAAGGAGGAAGGAAGGAAGGATAATAAAGATTTTTTTTAAGACTTCTGGTTTCTCTGTCCTGCAGCTAAATATAGTATTCACTCATTAAGATCCAACCATTCTATCTTCTGTATTAGCAACTTTCCAGAAAATATGATAGATGAATGATAGATTTGGAACAGATTTGAGGCAGCATCTCTGATGGACAGCTATCGAGTCTACCCTGTGCTTTGATGCCTGCAGGAAAGGAGAGCCTCTGGGCTGTCACTACTTTGCATCAGGAATTCAAGCACGCAGCAGAATTTTAGGTTTGTGCAGTTAAGTGGATTAAAGGGCTTGGCTGCCCAGGTGCAACAAATCCACTTTTTAAAAGGAATCAGACTTTCTTGCGGTTAGGAAATTGCTGGGGAAATGCGTTGAAAAGTGTGTGATGAAGGAATGACTAACAGGAAGGTGTGCAAGCAAATTAGGAGGGAAGCAGGATGAAGGCTCAGAGCTGTATAACGGCCCCACAAGCAAATCAGAATAAATGTTCAATAAAGTCCTGGATATAATCTAACCTCCGTGTAAGCTTTGTGCAAGCAAACCAGAGCGAATGCTCAATAAACAGGTTGTCTGGAGGGGGGGGGGTCTGAAGTCAAACAGCTCCTTGGGGAGTTTCTCCCGGTATTTAATTGAAATATGATTCCTTGCAATTTCTATGCATCATGTCCTGTGAATCAATGAAAAAACCAGCCTGCTCCATCTTCTCTTTGCCTGCCCTTCAGATATTTGAAAACCTTTAATCTTCTTTGTCTAGGCTAACCATACCCAACTCTTTTAATTGTTCCTCAAAGGATTTGGTTTCCAGACACCACACCATCCTGGCCACTTCCCAGTTTTTAATTTCCTTCCTAAAATGTGGCACCCAGAACATGTTCTCAGTATAGTTTCAACATGGAAAAGGAGAAATGCATAATTCATTCTTAATGTTGTCATGGACACTGGCCAATAGGTGCCTGACATCTGTGCAACTACAGCATGGTACTGGTCCAAACTACAACGGATATGGTAGCTGAGAGAAAGGTGAGAATGGCATTGCTCCATCAAAAATTAAAATAATAATATATACAATGCCATTTAGTACTAAGAAAATATTATTCTCTCCTTGCCCCCAGCAACAGATCTATAAATGGACACATGGAGTTTCTGCAACAACTGAGTAGAAAGGGTCATGTATCATGCTATAAAATACTTGTCTGGAAAGCAAAACTGTAAAAACCAGACAACTCTGGGTTTATCCGAGTTCACCAAAGTGGTTTAGTTTTCAAATAACACTGGCTATATGTCACACTTTACCACTATATGCGAGTCATTCCTGTCTGTCATTCCTGATTCAGGATGCAGCATATATTTGGCAGTTGACAAAATTGAGTGGGTTTTTCTCTCTCTCTCCCAAAGATCTAAGCCAAGCTTGGAACTTAAGCAGGAAGCTGGCCAGATTAATGTTCTGGCAAGCGCTGAAAAGTAAACAGGTAAATGGCATTGTTCTAAGCTGCCATCTTTGCTAGCGTGGAAAGAATCTGCCAGTGCAGATTGACAAAATACTCACAAATCCCTGAAGTATCAATAGCCAGCTAATCTCTTCCACTGGGGCTAACAAGTTGGGTTTTGTCCTGGTGGTACCGACGGCAGATGAATCACCGACTCATCCTAGACATCAACAAAGTGCCGTGTTCCATCTCAAGAATGAGCAGCTACAAGCCCTGGCTGAAACCACCAGCATCTCAAGACATGCATCTCTAATATAAAGTCCTGCAGCTTACAGGGACTTGGCAACAAAGCTAATCAAAGCAGGAGACAAAAACAAGCACTATTTGGATGTATAATCAAAACAAAAACAAGCACTATTTGGATGTATAATCAAGATGTCTTGATTATGGAGAATTGGATTGGTGGGCCACGCTCCCCCTTCTTCTGCCACATCATAAGAATGGATGGATCCAGCCAATGGCCCATTGACTCCAGTAGGCCAAGTAGGACCCAAGAAGAAGAAGAGAACAGAGGCGTAGCAAGCCCAGGTGGTACCCGGGGTGGAATTTTTTTTGTCACCCCCCACCACTTTAATTTAAAAAAAATAAAAAATAAAATAAAAAGTGTCACCCCCCTCTGATCGTGCCACTTTGCGAGGTGTGGGGGTTTTGTGTGTGTGTGTCTATTATCTCTTTTTTTCAATAAAGTTAAAATAAATAATAATAATAATAAGAATGTAAAAAAATATAAAAAAGTGTCACCCCCCTCTGATGGTGCCACTTTGTGAGGTGTGGGGTTTTTGTGTGTGTGTGTCTATTATCTCTTTTTTTCCAATAAAGTTAAAATAATAATAATAATAATAATAATAATGTAAAAAAATAAAATAAAATAAAATAAAAAGTGTCACCCCCCTCTGATGGTGCCACTTTGTGGGGTGTGGGGGTTGTGTGTGTCTATTATCTCTTTTTTTAATGAAGTTAAAATTTAAAAAAAAAATTTAAAAAATTAAAATAATTTTTTTTTAAGTGTCACCCCCCTCTGGGGTGGAACCCGGGGCGGACCGCCCCCCGCCCCCTTGCTATGCCCCTGGAAGAGAAGAAGAGTTTGGATTTGATATCCCGCTTTATCACTACCCGAAGGAGTCTCAAAGCGGCTAACATTCTCCTTTCCCTTCCTCCCCCACAACAAACACTCTGTGAGGTGAGTGGGGCTGAGAGTCTTCAAAGAAGTGTGACTAGCCCAAGGTCACCCAGCAGCTGCATGTGGAGGAGCAGAGACGCGAACCCGGTTCACCAGATTACGAGTCTACCGCTCTTAACCACTACACCACACTGGCCACACTGGCTCTCCCAAGCACAACAGCACTCTCCACTCCTGTGGAGTGCTACTCAGAAGCATCAGGGGTGCCAACTATGGGGGCTCTGGGTGCCTGAGCACCCACAAAAATATTGTTGTGAGTGCTCAGCACCCACAGCACAGGGCCCCTGATGCAGCTTCTGTTGCCTCAGGAAGCACCGGAAGTCATGCCTGAGGCCTCAGAGATGCTGTCCGAGGCCTTGCAAGACCTTGGAACCCGACTTCCAGTGGCACCGGCAGTCAGGTTGCAATGTGACCTCATGATGTCACGTGCAGGGCACCCATAACCTGTGGCCCATAACCATCCTGGCTAATAGCCGCTGACAGCTGTATCCAGTGCTTTTTTTCTGGGGGTACATGGGGGTACGCATACCCCTAAACATTTTGTGAATCTAAGTTTTGTCTCATTGATGGGCAGTATTTCAATATGAGTAGGAAAATGAGAATACCCTAAACACACACACACACTAACACACACACACAGGCTGTATCCTCCACAAATTTGTCCAACCCTCTTTTAAAGTCATCCAAAGAAAAAGAAGAAGAAGAAGAAGACGGAGGAGGAGGAGGAGGAGGAGGAGGAGAGTTTGGATTTGATATCCCGCTTTATCACTACCCGAAGGTGTCTCAAAGCGGCTAACATTCTCCTTTCCCTTCCTCCCCCACAACAAACACTCTGTGAGGTGAGTGGGGCTGAGAGACTTCAGAGAAGTGTGACTAGCCCAAGGTCACCCAGCAGCTGCATGCGGAGGAGCGGGGAAACGAACCCGGTTCACCAGATTACGAGTCTACCGCTCTTAACCACTACACCACGCTGGCTCTCTTTTGGTCACCTTTTGGTCGCCTAAATGATCTCCTATCATTCCATGGTGGTCTTTTCAACCTTTATAGCAGGGGTGGGGACTCTTATGCCCTGGAGGAGCCGTAGGCAGCCAATCAGGCTTCTCTCTCCAGCCACTGGGACTCCCTAAAGCCACACCCTTCCTTTGATCACACACGCCCCTCTCCAGGCCACACCCAACCTGGGCGCTGCTCTGTTCCCCTCTCTATTATTTTTGTGGGGGCTGGAATGTCTCCTTGGACTGTAATCATCTGTGCTGCTCGCTTAGAATGAATGTGTATTGTGTGTTATATATGGAAACCTCTGATATCTGCATGGGTAGAATATAGCCTATGATAAGATAAGATAATAATTTATTGTCATTGCACAAGTACAAGCACAACGCTATACAAGTGCAATGAAACTGATAGACAGGTAACGTCGGTTGCTCCACTTGCTTGTGTCTTTGGCCCTGCCCACTACTGACATGCAGATCCCAGAAGGTTGCTAATCAAGGAAAGTGGCCCTCAAGATGAGAAAGGTTCCTCACCCCCTACTTTATAAGTTACAGCGCTTCCCTTCTCTCTTTTTTGGGATCGAGCCCGCAATGAGAAGGCAAGGGTGATGGCATCGTTGAGAAGGAAATTTGTTTCCAACCTACCTGTTGAATTATTTGCACAAAGTCAATATACTCGGGGACAACAGAACCACCAGCAAAAGCCAAACATCATAAAATGCATGTAATTGCTGGATTAAAATGCCGTCGAAAGCAACACAACGGGGAATGGAAAAAGCTTCAAAGATGCTCAGATTGAATCGAAACCCTGGGTAAGTGACATTTCCCGTCAAAAAATGTCTCCGGGGATTTCAGCTGTGGTTCATTTGTTTTTAATCTGTTTGAATCTGATTGCTAATTAAGAAAAAATGAACAAAAAGCCCACATTGGGCTGGTTTCAACCAGCCGAAATCAGTGCAAGGGCTCCTGCTAATGCAATGGGACTTTCATTCCCCTGACTCCCTCCATGTGCTCCCAACCTCCCCCAAATCCACTCTGGAAGACCCCCAGAATGGCATGTAGGGAAAGAGAGGGGAGGGGGGTTCTCCTTGTAAACAGAAATGCTTGCATGGGTGGAATGGTGACATGGCTGCTCAGAGCATCTACTTTACCTGCAGATGGTCCCCGGTTCAATTCCTGGCATCTCCGGGTAGGGCTGGGAGAGATCCCTGCCTGAAACCCCGCAGCTAGATGGATCTATGTTCTGACTGAGTATAAGGCATGTTCCTCTTAGTGCGATGTTGAATTCCACCCATTATGACACTGCGAACAATGCATAGAAATTACTGTTATCCTGATACGTATTATTTCTCACTCAAAGAACTTGCCGGTTGGCGTCTGTGGAGAAGTATGTCAAATTAATCCTGAGCACAAGATTTTTCAAAACCAGCCAGTAATTGGAAGTCGTTTTTTTATTTTATTTAAAGGCAACAGTTGTCTTTTGCTGATGTTAATAAGTCAACTGTTAGCTCCAAGTCAGTTCAGTCACATCTCTGAATTAACAAAGAAGTGTATTTTTAAGAATTCGGCGGGATTTGATAGTCTTGTCATCTCATGGATGACATTTAGGAAACCTATCCAACCTCTCTCTCTCTCTCTCTCTCTCTCTCTCTCTCTCTCTCTCTCATAGCAAACGCAGGCAATGAGCATGGATAGTTTTGCAGCCCAAGCAAGGCTGCTAAGGAACAAGAGGGAGGTTTTAGCATGCCTCTAGTTTCTGGCAGGTTTATTTAAAACACACACACACAGAGAGAGAGAGAGACAGACAGACAGACATAAAAATGGGCAGGGAGGAAAGGAGCAGGACTTCTGCTGCCTGGGCCCATCTAAATGTGGCGTGCCTTGATGGCACTCAAAAATGTGTGCTCCTTCCCTCATGAAACTATGTGAGATCAGGCCATGCTAGATCATTTATAGAGCATTTAATTGTTTATAAATAAAAGTATTGCCATATTGTAAAATATCAGGGCAGTGCACAACATAAAAAATGCAAAATACCATTAAAACAGTAGGGATAATAATTAAAGTCACTGGCTAACCAAAGAAATAAAATAAATAAATAGCTACAAAGGCCTTTTGACATTTTAGAAAGTTCCTCAAGTGATGCCTGGGAGTCAAAAGGGAAGGTGCCTGCTGAATCTCTGGCAGAGGAGAGTTCGACAGCATGGAGTTGGCAACGCTAAATATCTGACTTTTGGATGAGGCCAGCTGGGCCTCTGTTACAAGGGTAATAGTTAACAGTGCTTCTCTGTAAGATCTCAGCGATCAAGCAGGGATACATAAGGGCTTGTGCCATCTTTGTGTCTCAGTCCCAAGTTGTTCAGATTCCTTGAACCTGGCTGGTTAGGTGGGGCAGATGTTTCAGCAGAGACATCCCATGATGTCAGCTGTCTGCCTACTTCCGCAGTCAAGCACCTGCTAGAGTTTCCGGAGCAGGCCCTGATAGGGCCATAGCTGGCAGAGCAGACAAAGCTAGCAAAAGGCCACCCTCCATGACCACTTGTCTGCAAGTGCGACTTGACTACATCCAATGTCATCTCGCCATATCAGATGACTGATACGAACACTGTTTACCCACGGGAAGGAAACAGGAGCAGCGCAAGAAACCATCATGTGTTATAAGGCGTCAACAAGGACCAGCCTTAGTACTGATAAGCATTGTATATTGACACAGAGAATTACAACATGTTATTCTGATCATGAGGCATGACTACTCATTCTGATAATGCAGTAAAACGGACTGGCCCATTTGTACGGGGGTGGGGAACCTTTTCAGCCCGACAGGCCAGATTTTAATCTCCCCAGCCCCACCCCATGGGCCAATTTTGGACCACCCACCTGTCAAAGTTGGTCTGCGAGGGTAGGGGGTGAGAGAGAATGACCAAGCAGGACTGAACTCCCTATATAAAATCATAGAATTGTAGAGTTGGAAGGGACCCCAAGGGTTGTCCAGTCCAACCCCCTGCAATGCAGGAATCTCAACTAAAGCATCCATGACAGATGACTATCTGACCTCTGCTTAAAAACCTCCAAAGAAGGAGAGTCCACCAGCTGCTGAGGGCGTCCGTTCCACTGTCTAACAGTTCTTACTTCAGAAAATTCTGCCTGATGTTTATACCCAGAATCTCTTTTCTTGTAACTTGAAGCCATTGGTTCGGATCCTACGCTCTGGAGGAGGAGAAAACAAGCTTGTTCCCTCTTCCACGTGGCAGCCCTTGAGATATTTGAAGATAGCTATCATATCTTCTCTCAGTCTCCTCTTTCCCAGGCTAAACATACCCAATGCCCTCAACCATTCCTCATAAGGCTTAGTTTCCAGACCCTTGATCATCTTGGTTGCCCTCCTCTGCACACATTCCAACATGTCAACATACTTCTTAAATTGTGGTGCCCAGAACTGGACACAGTATAGTCGTTTTAATATGCTCAACAACCAGTATCAAGATAAAAACACCAAATACAAAATTTAAAAGCTCAGAGCAAAATAAAACAGTATGAAATCACATATATGTAAAAAAAGCAGTTCTAGGTGATCATTTATCTGACCTTCTGACCTAAAGATGACCATCCGTCGATATATTGGACTACACCTGGGTGCTAGTCATTATATGTTATATTTAAATTTTATCTTGATACTGGTCATTGACCATAATAAAACAGCTATACTATACTATACTTACCTGCAGGGACCTTTCCAGCTTCCCACATGAATGGTTTGTAGCACCTGCTAAAAGCATTTTTTTAAAGACAAACTTGTCCAGATATGTAGAATGTTGAAGTGGTTTAATCTCTTTCTAAGCTTAGCATTGATTTTAAGTATTTTTGATTGTTTTTAATTGTGTCACCACCAGCCATGCTTCTGATGTTAACAGGACTGAGAGAAGGTGCTCCCCCAAAGATCTTAACACACAGGCAGCTTTGTATGGGGAGATACGATCTTTCAGGTAGCCTGGGACCGAGTCATATAATATAATACGTACAAGTACAACCATAAAGTCATTAATAAAAGCCATCAATAAAACTAGCAAACTCCCCCCCAAAAATACGAAGGGTGCAATCCTAACCCCATATACCTGGGAGTGAGCCCCACTGAATTCAATAGGACAAGAATGTGGAGAATTTTGACTGGAAACTTTGATGGGGCTTTCAAGCTTGGCTCCTGGCTCCCGCTCAATGCTCCCTATAGCTCATCCATGTCAGGTACCGGTAGGTCACCACCAAACCATAGAAAAGCATCTTCCAAGGAGCCCAAACTCCTCCCTTGATGCTGCTGGGGATTTGTTAGTGCATTAACAGTTAATAACTACTTGCTCTCTTGTTGAGGAGGCAGAAAGGGGGACAGCCTTTGAAGCCATTCGAAAGCATAGCAATACAGATTCCAAGGCAGAGAACTCACTGCTCAAATCCCCAGCGGTGTCAAGGGAGGGATGGCATTTAAGCACTGAGAAATGCAAGGGCTCAGGTGAGAGTTAGTGCTGCCTGTGCTGGTCCCGTGGAATATCCAGGAAGCAAGGTCGATGTCCGGTCCGAGGTCGGAGATACGTGAAGGCAGTCCGAATAAACAGAGGCAGGGTCAGGGCAAGGAGTCCGGCGAGGTCAGGAACAGAAGGATAAACAGGGAACCAAGGCAGGTCAAGAGTTCAGGCAGAACAACCGGGCAGGGAGCAAGCAGAACTCTGCAGCAACGATGTTGCTCCTGCAACTTGGGACTGGGACTGGCCGGCTTTATCTGTCCCAAGGCGAAGGGCGGCTCCGATCCCCAGGTGACTCGCCTCTCCTGGCTTGGAGGCGAGCACTCCTCCTGCGAGAACTTAGCTCCCTTCGCCTCTCTGCCCTGAACCTTTGCAGCTCAGGAGAAGCTGGAGGGTTACTGGACCCAGAGGCAACCTCAGCTTCCCCTGACTGGGTGGGGGATGGAGCACCTGTAGGCAGTAAAGTCCTCCATCCCATTAGGAGCCAGATCAACCTCAGCCGAAGCCTGCACCTGAGGATCCAGCACAGGTGAGTCCCCTTGCGACCCAGGCCCCAGCCCTGGCTCTGCTGTTTCTGAGGGCAGTGAATCCTGTGCAGGCTGGGATCCCTCAGGTTCAGCGTCTGAATCAGACTCCCAGGTCATCACACTGCCGGAGCAAAGTCTGTGCTGTCTCTGGAGCTGTCCGAGGTGCTGCAGAAGCATGATGGCGAGAAAATGATTTTAAGCATTTTTGAATGATTTTAATTGTTTTTACTGGGTTTTTTTGGGTTTTTTTTGGTAAGCCGCTTTGAGGTTTATTGTTTTGAAAGTCGATAAATGTTGCAAGCCACCTTGAATCCCAACCTGGGAGACTGGCAGGATAGAAATACATTAAATAAACACACAATTTATTTATTTATTTATATTTGTATGCCATCTTGGGGCTTTTGCCCTTAGAGAAGAACATAAGAAGAGGCCTGCTGGATCAGGAGCCCGACGGGTCAGGAGTAGGGCAGACCTACTCCTGAGTCCGGCTCCTGACATTACATCAGTTGCTCATCTAGTCCAGCATCCTGTTCTCACAGTGGCCAACCAGATGCCTGTGGGAAACCCAGAAGCAGGATTCAAGCACAGGGACACTTTCATCCCCTGTGGTCCCCAGCGACTGATCTTCAGAAGCATTGCTGCCTCTTTAACATATACAATCGAAACACAATTTCACCGTTTCTCTTATTTTTATCCCGTTTTCCATGGAGTTGCTGTTTCTCCCCTTCTGCTGCACCCTACCTTCTATCTGTTAAATCATAACCACAGTATTATAATCTAATTACTCCTGTTGGTCGTAACTCAAATCCTGCTCGCAAGTTCATCATACTGCCATATTTCTTTAAATAGTCCAAAAAAAAAGGGCATCCATTCTGGCGGCCGTCACCTTAAAGGTGGACTAAAGGTAAAGGTAAAGGGACCCCTGACCATTAGGTCCAGTTGCGGACGAATCTGGGGTTGCGGCGCTCATCTCGCTTTAATGGCCGAGGGAGCCAGCATACAGCTTCCGGGTCATGTGGCCAGCATGACTAAGCCGCTTCTGGCGAACCAGAGCAGCACACGGAAACGCTGTTTACCTTCCCGCTGGAGTGGTACCTATTTATCTACTTGCATTTTGACGTGCTTTCGAACTGCTAGGTTGGCAGGAGCTGGGACCGAACAACAGGAGCTCACCCCGTCGCGGGGATTCGAACCGCTGACCTTCCGATTGGCAAGCCCTAGGCTCTGTGGTTTAACCCACAGCGCCACCCGCGTCCCTTAAAGGTGGCCTAGGAGCATTTAAACATGAGCAAATCAGTTGAGAATCCTTCTGGCAGGGGGCGGGGAGAACTTGGACATAACAAAGAAAGAAAGCAGGTTGCAAAGTTTGCTTGTTATGTGAAAAGGTTAACTTAGTGAAATATTGCAAGAGGGAGGGGTTGTGTTTGACCGCATTGGTGAAAACAGCCCATACTGTGGCATAAGCTGTCCTAGACCAGAACTCTGTGCATCTAAGTAAGTTAATGTCTCAATAAATCTGTTTGTCTTTATGGTACTGCAAGACACGTTGTTCTGATTAGCGACATAAATTCCTCGAATACTTACCTCCATGAAATGCCCCAGGTCAGCATCACCACGGCCGTTCTTTCCCACATTAAGATCAGGGCTGAGAGGGGTGGGGACAAATTCAACCCAAATGTTTATTCACTGGGAAATCAAAAGCACATCACAGTTTATTCTCAAATAATTTTATGACCAATAAAACTCTGCAGGCACCAAAACGCCGTCGAATGTAAATAACTCATCATTGTGAATAAACACATTATTTATCTGGCACTCTATGAGCAAGAATGCTTCGCTTGCTGCCAGGGAGACAGCTTTTCCCAAGCTGGTGCCCTCCAGATGTTTTGGACTACAACTCGGCCTGGATAGCTCAGTTGGTTAGAGCGTGGTGCTGATAACGCCAAGGTTGCAGGTTCGATCCCCATATGGGACAGCTGCATTGCAGAGGGTTGGACTAGATGATCCTCAGGGTCCCTTCTAACAATTCCATGATTCAGTCAGCACAGGGGCTGATAGGAGTTGTAGTCCAGAACATCTGAATCACTCACCCAAATTTCCTAGTCTGGTGCCAATGAGTATGGCAGAATTTCTACACCTATTAGTCAAAAGAGAGCAAAAACAGTTGAGAATAATTTCACAATAGGCCATGGCATCAAAACAATTATGGCACTTACTCATTTCCAACCATGCCTCCTGCTCAATTTGGTATAATAATATGGCACGGACAGACTATTAGACGCATGGGACAATTGTCCCAGAGCTCCAGTTCTGGGCTATGCACTGCACTGCTGTTTCAAGAAGAGACAGCTGGTGGTTGCCGTGACAGTTTTATCTTTTCTTCCCCCAACTTCCTGATCTACTCAGACTTTATCATTGCTTGTCTCCAGCCTAGTTCCTGGCAACACTATATGGCAGGAAACCTATAACCCCAAAGCGAGCACTAAGGCCTAAATCCAATACAGAGTTATGATTGCAAACACCCATTGGAATTAATGGGGTAAAGCATGTCGAATTCTGTGCTGGCCTAAAGCTATTGCTGAACAGCCAAGAGAGCTGTTGGAGGGAGGGGGAATACCTTGTGGGAAGCAAGGGCAAGTGGAAACATTCAGTTACTTGGACCCTGTCAGTGCAAAGTTCCTAAAACGCCCAAAAGAGGATATTTTCGCATTTGCATCCGGTCATGGCCACTGGTCCCATCACCTCCTGGCAAACAGAAGGGGAAGAAATGGAGTCAGTGAGAGATTTTACTTTCTTGGGTTCCATGATCACTTCAGATGGTGACAGCAGTCACGAAATTAGAAGACGCCTGCTTCTTGGGAGAAAAGCGATGACAAACCTAGACAGCATTTTAAAAAGCAAAGACATCACCTTGCCGACAAAGATCCGTCTAGTTAAAGCTATGGTTTTCCCAGTAGTGATGTATGGAAGTGAGAGCTGGACCATCAAGAAGGCTGATCGCTGAAGAATTGATGCTTTTGAATTATGGTGCTGGAGGAGACTCTTGAGAGTCCCATGGACTGCAAGAAGATCAAACCTATCCATTCTGAAGGAAATCAGCCCTGCGTGCTCACTAGAAGGACAGATCCTGAAGCTGAGGCTCCAATACTTTGGCCACCTCATGAGAAGAGAAGACTCCCTAGAAAAGACCCTGATGTTGGGAAAGATGGAGGGCACAAGGAGAAGGGGACGACAGAGGACGAGATGGTTGGACAGTGTTCTCGAAGCTACCAACATGAGTCTGACCAAACTGCGGGAGGCAGTGGAAGACAGGAGTGCCTGGCGTGCTCTGGTCCATGGGGTCACGAAGAGTCGGACACGACTAAACGACTAAACAACAACAAATACCTTTCCCCTAAATATATTCTAAACACATTGCTATGTTTAGGTTTCTAGCCTTAGCTTCTCCCTGACCAGCTACTTTACTACATGCAGGGAATTAGTTTTACCGTGGAGGAACATCCCAACATGCAACACACATACCCTCCTTCATTCTGAAGGACGGTGCCATGTAATATTTCTGAATTTGCTTCCTACAACTGCAGATGTAGGGAATTAGATGTAATCATCCAGTATCTATGATCTTCAAGGGCTTCTACCCGCTTCTACCATGGCCATCTATGGGTGGTGGAGATGCCTGTTGTTGTTCTTTCCAAATGTGTAAATAAGGGATGGGGAACCTGTGGTCCTGCAGATGTTGCTAGGCTACAACTCCCACCATCCCTGACCATTGGCCATGCTAACTGGGTGCGTAGAAATGCCATCAATAGCATACTGAATGGGGTAACTGTGCCCCTGAAGGACCAGGTGCGCAGCCTGGGAGTCATATTGGACTCACAGCTGTCCATGGAGGTGCAGGTTAATTCTGTGTCCAGGGTGGCTGTCTACCAGCTCCATCTGGTACGCAGGCTGAGACCCTACCTGCCCGCAGACTGTCTCGCCAGAGTGGTGCATGCTCTAGTTATCTCCCGCTTGGACTACTGCAATGCGCTCTACGTGGGGCTACCTTTGAAGGTCACCCGGAAACTGCAATTAATCCAGAATGCGGCAGCTAGACTGGTGACTGGGAGTGGCCGCCGGGACCACATAACACCGGTCCTGAGAGAGCTACATTGGCTCCCAGTACGTTTCCAAGCACAATTCAAAGTGTTGGTGCTGACCTTTAAAGCCCTAAACGGCCTCGGTCCTGTATACCTGAAGGAGCATCTCCACCCCCACCATTCAGCCCGGACACTGAGATCCAGCGCCGAGGGCCTTTCTTGCTGGGTCAGAAACACAGGCCTGTGCTAAATGCCCCAGTTAATGCAGAACCGTCACCAGAAACATGTCACCGCAAGCACACAAATCACTCCTAGCAAGTCAACCCCACCTTGAAGCGTTCCTCAGACCTGGCATGGAGGCAGAGCTTGGAATGAGGGCTGGACAGCTTCCACTTATGATTTAAGGCTTGTTTCGGTTAAATGTTAACAAGCAGCTCGCGATGGGACTTTCCGAGTGCAGCCAGCGGAAGAGTTGATCCAAGAGTCAAGCGAACAAGAGACTCTGAGAGAGGGCGATCTGGAGCTACAGAGCCAAGCCACTGGAGCTGATAATATCTTCTGTAAAGGAGAAAGGGTACAACAAGGCTATTAAGAAAACAAGTCAAGCATTTCCTTTTCAGTTCCGTAGCTGCCGGGGCAGGTGTCAGCCTCCTGCACTCTTTCTTGACTTAACTGTGTGCCTTCCCTTTAAATACAGCCTAGCATCACTCCCTGTTTCTCTCCATAGACTAGGAAAAGCCCTGCTGCAGACCTGTATTAAGAGCCCTGCCAGTGGTGTGTTTCGCTCTTTTATTTTTTAAATGTAGAAAACCTGCTCTTTACTTACTTTAATGTTCAACATTTGCCCAGCTAGCTTGTTTTCTCTTTTGTTGTTTATTGACTCTATATTAATTTTTTTAAAGGGCCCTATCATTGCACCCCATCCTTTCACCAAAAATGCTGCCAGAGAAACTTACAAAAATCAGCAGTAAGACGTTGGGAAATGATTAATAATGAATTGAAAAAAATGTTCAAAACTACCTTCCCCCCCCCCAAACCCAGGGTCCTTTTTGTTGTGAATAACCCAGACTGAAATTCCCAGGTGTCAGAAAAGGTTATTTATGTATGCAACGTAAATGGAAAGTGAGCGAGGTCCCAACTAAAAAGGAATGGCAACTTAAGTTGACAGAATATGTGCAGCTTGCAGATTTAACATATAGAATAAGAGAAGCAAGAGAAGCATGTGTTTAAAGAAGATTGGATAACATTAATTGAATATATGTAAAATAATTGTATACAGATGAAAACGCTGGCAGCATTAAGATAAATTCAACAGAGTAAAGAATTTTTGATGGATGTAAAAGTGGTAAACTGATCTGAATGGTTATATTAAAATATGCAGGGATGTATGATACAATGGCTAGCCCTTACTTGTTTGTTCTTAGCTACCAGCAACAGTGGGTCAGCAACAGGGGACGCGGGTGGCGCTGTGGGTTCAACCACAGAGCCTAGGGCTTGCCGATCAGAAGGTCGGCGGTTTGAATCCCTGCGACGGGGTGAGCTCCCGTTGCTCGGTCCCAGCTCCTGCCCACCTAGCAGTTCGAAAGCACGTCAAAGTGCAAGTAGATAAATAGGTACTGCTCCGGCGGGAAGGTAAACGGCGTTTCCATGCGCTGCTCTGGTTCGCCAGAAGCAGCTTAGTCATGCTGGCCACATGACCCGGAAGCTGTACGCCGGCTCCCTCGGCCAATAAAGCGAGATGAACGCCGCAACCCCAGAGTTGGTCACGACTGGACCTAATGGTCAGGGGTCCCTTTACCTTTACCTTACCAGCAACAGCAACTTGCAAAGCCTTCTGGGAAATCCAAGCAGGCTTTGTACCTGGAGCCCGATCCTTTTAGGAATGCTGGCTTGGGTCTCAAAGCTGACCTTGCTTCTCTTACTCTCTCCATCCCTGCCTACCCACGAATCCTTTCAGGCAACCCGACCTGCGTCGTCTGTTTCTCTGTCCGTTTGGTTACCCTTTTTGGAGAGGTGGAATTGAATCCAGTAGGGCTGGCTGACAGGAGTTCCGGCCTTGGATTGCTTTTCTTGGAGTTCCTGGGATATCCTGCTGTAAAAATGGCAAGCTTTGGGTGGAAACTGCAGTATATATGGAAGTTTTGGGTGCTGTCCCTGGAACAAACTCTTGCTCTGAGGCTAATCCTTGCCAGCATGCCTTGGAAAGAGGACTCCCTTGACGGGCCGGATAATTGTCCACAAATGTAAGCAGCTTTGAAACACATCTATATAGCATACAGAGAGTAAAGTTGAAACACCCCAGTCCTGAGAACCAACTGTTTGTGGCTTCTGATGTAAGAGATAGGAACATGCGTTCTTTTCTGAAAATGTAACTAAGGTCCATCTGGTTCACTTTTCATGTGTTCTGAAGCAAATGTCACAAGTAAAGGAGTGGGTAGTTGCATACCCTCCAACACGTCGTGACAAAACGCCCGGACGCCATCTTCCGAGGGTCGTAACTCCCGCACGTGACCCACATGAGATTGCAGCCCTGGAAAAAAGTGCTTTTTGGGACACGGTGCCCCAAAAGGTGCATTTTGGGGCACTTTGCTAAATTGCGGCCCCGAAAAAGTGTTGTTGTTTTTCAGGGCGAAATCACAGCGTGAAATTGTGTGAGATTGCAGAACCCCAAGTGGCTGTCATGCTGTCGCAGGAAATAATGGGATGTCTTGCCAGGACAGCTGAGGGTTACATCTGTACCTATTTGAGATATTGGAAGAAGGAGCCTTAACAACATAAGACGAGCCTGCTGGATCAGGCCAAAGGCCCATCTAGTCTCACATCCGATTTTCACTGTGGCTGTGGGAAACCTGCAAAGAGGACTTGAGTGCCTTAGCAATCGCTGCACTTGCGATCCCTTGTAACTGGTATAAAGCTAAAGGGACCCCTGACCATTAGGTCCAGTCGCGGATGACTCTGGGGTTGCGGCGCTCATCTCACTTTACAGGCCGAGGGAGCCGGCATACAGCTTCCGGGTCATGTGGTCAGCGAACCAGAGCAGCACATGGAAACGCCGTTTACCTTCCCGCCAGAGCGGTACCTATTTATCTACTTGCACTTTGACGTGCTTTCGAACTGCTAGGTGTGCAGGAGCTGGGACCGAGCAACGGGAGATTCGAACTGGGGGATTCGAACTGGGGATTCTGATCGGCAAGCCCTAGACTATGTGGTTGAACCCACAGCGCCACCCACGTCCCTGGTATACAGGGGCCATAAAGCCTTGGATAGTGGAGGCAGAACATCTCCACTGTCCCTGTCACACAGAATGAGTTTCCTGCTGCACAGCTGTACATCCAGGGAGTCTAGATAAACATGCACGGGTCATGCCACAGAGGCTGGGAAGATTTAGGGTTAGGGAAGGGGTCTACTTTGTTTTTGACCAGGACCACCCCAGCCAAGTGGTTCAACTGGGTGGATGAAAGTTAAGAGTTAAGGCCTCTGAGATCAACTTCTTATATTCCCCTTTGAAAGGAAACGATGGCGAATCTAGGCCTGAAAGTTTTCAGTCCCACCCCACCCCCCATCAATTTCACATCCTTACATATGTTACAAACATCTAAAATATGCCTCTTGATCACCAAAGGCTTAATTTATTAAAATATTTGTATGGGAAGAAAATCATAAGTACAAGTCGTTTTTATTTAAAAATAACCCAGTATGACCCAGTGTAGGACAGACAAATTGTTCTACTGTTTAATACCCTCTGAACTTCAGGCTGATGTGATTCATAATTTAGGCATCTTGGCCACAATCCAGTGCAAATAAGCCTCATGAAGCTTAATGTCAGGGATGCCAGTGAATGAACGAAGCACCTTTCGCCCGGAGGCTCCTAGAAGCTGTCAGGATGCAACCGCCGCCACACCTTGGGAACGGCCAACTAAACCAAGTGAGGTGAGTTGGTGGGTCACAAACCCTCGGTGAGTTAGGGACTAGTCCTGCATGCAAAGACAGGCTCCAGTGGATTGAGCAGACAAGACCAATAGTGGATCCAATGGTGAAGAAGGCAGTTTCTGCACATGTTGTAGAGCAGGGATCAGCAAACGTTTTCAGCCGGGGGCCAGTCCACAGCAGGGGGCCAGACCTTGTGGGGGGCCAGACTATATTTTGTAGGGGGGGGGGGAAATGAACGAATTCCTATGCCCCACAAATAACCCAGAGATGCATTTTTAATAAAACCACACATTCTACTCATGTAAAAACACCAGGCAGGTCCCACAAATAACCCAGAGATGCATTTTAAATAAAAGGACACATCTACTCATGTAAAAACACGCTGATTCCCGGACCGTCCACGGGCCGGATTTGGAAGGCGATTGGGCCTTATCCGACCCCCGGGCCTTAGTTTGCCTACCCATGTTGTAGAGGGAAGTGAGGGGAAGGTGGAGACGTTAACCTGGGAAGGTAGCCAGCCCATCTCGGAGAAGGGAAATTCTAGTCCAGTGATGGCTAACCTTGACACCCCAGATGTTTTGGAACTACAACTCCCATCATCCCTAGCTAACAGGATCAGTGGTCAGGGATGATGGGAGTTGTAGTCCCAAAACATCTGGAGTGTCAAGGTTAGCCATCACTGTCTAGTCCTACACCTCCACCACCTTGCAGGATATCTTCAGGAAAAGAAAAGGCTAAGCAGTAAACCATACAGAAATCTGAGGTGGAGTCCCTAAGGCGGTTGGATGGTGTCTTGTACGCCTCCTTCCAGCAACTCCCGCAGCCAAGCTGGTGCCAACCATCTTGCTCTGCTATCCTTTGAACCACATCAGCGAGGATCATCTGGGCAGCCCAGGACCTCCATCCACACTGCCCAGGCATGTGCCCCGGAGAGGTCACTTCAGTGTTGCTAATGCAGCAAAAACAACGTGGATGGCAGCAGTTTCGAGTCACTGGTCCAGACCTCCTTACTTGTAGGGTTCACATGGTGGAATGGGAAGAACTAAGTCTTGATAGACCCTTCCTCCCAATGTGAGGGTGAGCGACCTAGCTACTGTAAGTCTGGCAGGACAGCTTGCTCTATGGTCTTAACCCCTTCATGAACTAGATTTAAGCATGTTGGTTATATGAGGATGCTTATCCCACAGGTTTTCCGGTTTTCCAGTCTTAGATTGTGTCTTTCGCATTTCTGCAGGAGTTTGTGGTTTTTCTTTAAAAAGAGAAAGGAGTTCATGCCGGTGTGCTTGCACTGTGCTGATCTCACTGTCGCCTGGCCCCTCCCAGTATGCTCCTGTCTATCCCCACTCTTCAGAACTTTGCTACCAAAATTGTTCAGTTCTGTTAGGTTTTAGAGCAGGGATGACACACACAACAGCTCCCACCTGGCTGGATAGGCACGCCACTTCTCCTTTCTTCAATCTCCAATTCAAAATTCCTCTTTCTGGGAAGTATTTGGCTTAGCTCCTTAGTCTCCCCCATCGCCAACGGTGTCTGAAACTGGGGTTGATGAGTTGGTGTTGCAGTCCAACGAAACCAGGAGTGCCGGAGGTTCCTCACCCCTGATCTAAATTTAAACTGCAAGTTCCTTGGCAATTTTTTGCTTTTATTTTTCCAGAAAACGCCATGTAGATTAATTGCACTGTTGTGACAATGATGATTAATTACAGTAATTTGCATAATAATTATTGGGTCTTGCAAGGTTCCTGGTCTTATCAGCAACAGTAGAGCCAGATTTAGCAGTGTCTACTGCCAGCTTTCGCTGTGGGTTAAACCACAGAGCCTAGGGCTTGTCGATCAGAAGGTCGGTGGTTCGAATCCCCATGACGGAGTGAGCTCCCGTTGCTCGGTCCCTGCTCCTGCCAACCTAGCAGTTTGAAAGCACGCCAAAAGTTCAAGTAGATAAATAGGTACCATTCCACAGCATTTCTGTGCGCTGCTCTGGTTCGCCAGAAGCGGCTTAGTCATGCTGGCCACATGACCAGCTGTATGCTGGCTCCCTCGGCCAGTAAAGCGAGATGAGCACGGCAACCCCAGAGTTGGTCATGACTGGGCCTAATGGTCAGGGGTCCCTTTACCTTTACTGCCAGCTTTAGAGGGGTTTGGACCCAGCTTACAAAGAGGTTAGACTATATGCTCAGTCTTTATTGAGCTTTCATTCTGAATTGCTTGTGGGGTTGTTATAGGACTATGAGCACTCATTCTGATTTGCTTATGAGGTACTTATACATCTTCTCATTCATAGAATCATAGAATCGTCGGGTTGGAAGGGACCCCAAGAGTCACCCCCAGCAATGCAGGAATCTCAACTAAAGTGCATGACAGATGGCCATCCAACCTCTGCCTAAAAACTTCCAAGGAAGAAGAGTCCATCACCTCTGATGAAAATAGGGGCATCCTATATAATAATAATAATAATAATAATAATAATAATAATAATAATAATAATAATTTATAATAATTGCCAGCGGTTGGACTAGATTACTAGAGTCCCTTCCAACCCAACGATTCTATGATTCTATGAATCATTATTTAATAAATAATATAAAATTATTATTATTATTATTATTATTATTATTATTATTATTATTATTATTATATTTATACACTGCCCACATGACTGGGTTGCTCCAGCCACTCTAGCCGGCTGCCAATATATATAAAAACCTAATAAATCATTAAACATTTTTAAACTTCCCTATACAGAGCTACCTTCAGCTGGCTCGGGGGTTGGATAACTCCACACCCTCCAACATTTCTCTAATAAAAATTGAGGTGCCCTAAGGAAAAGTGGGATCAAATCCAGGATCAAATCAGAAACTGGGATGGCTTCTATAAATCTGGAAATGTCCCTGGGAAATAGGGACAGTTGGAGGGTCTGCTAGAGGCAACCCTGATGTTCAGCTCCTGCCTTTGGTGGAAATTTTGCCGAGCAATTAAACTTGTGAGAGAGTTCATGTGGCTCAAGGCTTACCGGGTGTGCGTGTTTTGCTCACTCAAGGTACCTTTAATCAGAATCTGATTTATTATGGCAAAACGGGGGAGAGGAAAATGAAAATTGGATTCCAAATCAAGTACAACTTATTCCATGGCACGTTTTATGGAGCTTGTGGGGAGCCCTGTGGTCTCGGTGTGGATTAAATTATCAAACGCAGCCATAGTCAAGAAATGCAATGCAGTCTCTCTCGTGTTCCCAAGGAGATTTTATAATAGTCGTATCTGTTGCTAATGTGGGACATGGAGAACAGAAAGAAAAACACCAGGGGAAGCCAGCGGTGGTGAGCTGCTGAACTTGTTCCCATTTTCTCTCGCAAGGAGGACAGCCCAGCCGTCTGCTCATGGGAAACGCAAGGAGAGAAGTTTCTGGCCCAAAATGATTCATGCGAGTGATCGTTCATCGGCCAGTCCCCACCCAATCCCTCCTGATCCACAGGCACCTCTGGCCTGGGACGAAAAGGGATGGTAAGGCTCACCACTTTCCCATATACAACAGGGACGAGGAACCAGAAGAAGCATCACTGCCTCCGTGGCAGAGAATAGTCATCATGGCTAGTAGCCTACAGACATGTAACACGCCTCCTTAAATGCCTGTTCCTGTCGCAATATATGTCATAGCTGTCAACTTTCGGATTTGAAAATAAGGGATTTCCCCCAAACTTTCGGATTTGAAAATAAGGGATGCCGCGAGGGCGGTGCAATGGCACCAAAGTAGCCTCGCCACCTTGCGCTCCAGAGGCTGCGCGTGAACGGGAGAGCGAAAGAGCGAGCGCGTAGATGGCAGGCAGGCTGGCTGGCTGGTTGGGCGTGAGGGTCTGGCTGCACAAGGCATGCAAGCTCCACCCCCAGTCGGTCTCAGACTCCTTATTGGCAGCCGAGCAACGCAGCTGAGGAGCCTCCCTGGCCGGCAGGGAGGGAGAGGAGCTGCTTCCTTTGAAATCTGGGAAATTTAAGGGATATCAACAATCCGGGTAGCTGCAGGAAACGGCATTGGAATAAGGGAGTTTCCCACAAAAAAGGGTTGACAGCTATGATATATGTGGCGGTCTTTAGAGTGCCCCCGGACTCCTTGTTGGTGTTCCTTCTAGAGATTAAGGGAAGGACTTCGGTTGATGGGCGTTGTAGTCCAAGACAACTGGAGGGCACAAGGTTGGGAAAGGGTTTTTGATATAGAAATGGATTCAGCTTCCAGGGGCTAGAAGAAATTGATGTGCCATAAAACACGCACATGTACGGTAAATAACAAACCAAACCCCTGTGTTGCAAGTACTGAAATGAAACAAAAACTGGGCAACACGTGACCAATATAAACAAACAGAATGTATTCACAATCAATAACAAGACTTGAAACCAAGCATATCTAATGTAATATACACAAAACAAAAATCTATCAGGCCTCTGAAAGTCACTGCTGAAATGAATAAGGACAAGCTGAAAAGTTTTGTATAGCAAAGTTCCAAAGTAGCTGAAGTAGCAAACAAATTGTCACGATATAACAAGCAAACTGAACTGCTTTGTTATACGAAATGCCAACGTGGCTGAAGTAGTCTACGGACTTGTTGAGGATGTACAGTACAGTGTTTCAGGATATAATCCACTGTTTCGTAAGAGCTTCTTCAGCACAGCAATAGAACACAGACATATTTCATAAACAATTCTGTAATACAGATAAATATATACTTGCTCATAGACTCATGTAGTCACTGTTCATTTATATTGGTCACGTGTTGCCCAGTTTTTGTTTCATACAACACACACAAACACAAACACATCTCTAATAGATTTTGTGCCTTTGTTTCTAATTGTTGCAAAATTGATTCTAATGTTGCAAAGCCATTTGGGGAGCCAGCCAATTACTGCTGAAATGTGTGTTTCATTCCTACAGCAAACCATCAAGCAGAGCTCATTCGAAGCCTGAGTGCCTTTCTAATGGGGAGTGGGGGAAGTCGGCGGAAGACACTTTGCACAATATCGCAGGGCGAACATGTCAATGAGCTCGCATACAGAAATGCACATAAAATAGCATCCCCCACCCACAGCGTAGACAAACTCAACTACGGAAACACTTTCCTTTTGTGATGTGTGACTAATGCAGGTCTCAGAGGCTATTTGAGCAATGAGAGGCACAAACATTCACTAATTAGGAAGGAGAGAGTAGCCAAGCACCGTTCAAAATAAGCCATTATAAGTCCATCAGGCTCTTTTAAAAATAAATGTAGCCATTTTAGTGTTTCCAAACTTAGCCATCAGATGAACAGGTAGCTGTTCTATAGTGAGTCAGGCCATTGGTCCAGCTAGACTGGCTAAATCCCAGGGGGGGGGGGTTGGGGGGGGAGATGTGTCTCACCCAGCCCCTGCTCTTAGCATTTTTCTTCTGGGTTCCCAGGACATTTGATGAGGATCTTATCAATTCCTTCATCCAAGTCATATATAATACAGTGGGACCTTGGTTCCCAAACGACTTAGTTGTCGAACAGATCAGCTCCCGAACGCTGCAAACCCGAAAGTAAGTGTTCCAGTTTGCGAAGGTTTTTTGGAAGCCAAATGTCCGACATGGCTTCCGCGGCTTCTGATAATAATAATAATAATAATAATAATAATAATAATAATAATAATAATAATAATAATAAATTATTTATACCCCGCCCATCTGGCTGGGTTTCCCCAGCCACTCTGGGTGGCTTTCAACAGAGCATTAAAATACAATAATCTATAAAACATTAAAAGCCTCTCTAAACAGGGCTGCCTTCAGATGTCTTCTAAAGGTCTGGTAATTGTTGTTCTCTTTGACATCTGAAGGGAGGGCGTTCCACAGGGCGGGTGCCACTACCGAGAAGGCCCTCTGCCTGGTTCCCTGTAACTTGGCTTCACGCAGCGAGGGAACCGCCAGAAGGCCCTCGGCACTGGACCTCAGTGTCCGGGCTGACCGATGGGGGTGGAGACGCTCCTTCAGGTATAGTGCAGGAAGCTTGAGTGCAGGAAGCTTCTGCAGCCAATCAGAAGCCGTGCCTTGGTTTCTGAACGGTTTCGGGAGTCAAATGGACTCCCAGAATGGATTAAGTTCAAGAACAAAGGTACCAGTGGTTACCTTGAGAGCCAGTGTGGTGTAGTGGTTAAGAGCGGTAGACTCGTAATCTGGTGAACCGGGTTCGCGTCTCCGCTCCTCCACATGCAGCTGCTGGGTGACCTTGGGCTAGTCACACGTCTTTGAAGTCTCTCAGCCCCACTCACCTCACAGAGTGTTTATTGTGGGGGAGGAAGGGAAAGGAGATTGTTAGCTGCTTTGAGACTCCTTCGGGTAGTGATAAAGCGGGATATCAAATCCAAACTCTTCTTCTTCTTCTACCACCGTATGTTGAACAAGAATGGACCCAGGACAGAACCCTGCGGCACCCCACTTGTCACTTTTTTCCAGGATGAGGAGGAATCATTAATGGGCACTCTTTGGGTTTTGTCAGTCAACCAGCTACAAAGCCACCAAACATTTACCTCATCCGGCCCACATTTTACCATCTTGTCTGCAAGAATATCATGGGGGACTTCGACAAAAGCCTTGCTGAAATCAAGGTACACTACATCTCTTGAAGGCTATTTTATGCCAACATGCCTTTGAAGCTTTAAAAAAAATTATTGAGTCATTTGATTGATAGATTGATTGCATTTATATCCCACCTTTTTCTCCAAGTTGCTTAAGATGGTGTACATGGTTCTCCTCCTCCCCACAATATCCTCACAACAACCCCGTGAGGTAAGGGGCAATGACTGGCCCAAGGCCACCCAGTGAACTTCATGTCCAAATGGGGATTCAAACTCTCATCTCTCAGGTCCCAGTCCGACACTCTAACCACTATACCACACTGCCTCTCTTTTAGGGTTGCCATACACCTGGAATTTCCCGGACATACCCGGAATACTGTTGTCGGAAGCAGTGTCCGGGTGAAAACCGGCAAAATTTCCAGGAAAACCCTATCTCTTTTAATGATTATTCTGTATTGCTTTTTAAGGCTTCAGTGTTGTCGTACACCAGCCTGATGTTTTATGAGAGAGCGGTGTATAAGTACTTTAAATACACGAAGGAATAAGATTTAATTGTTTCTCCTTTTTTGGCAATGCTTTCCATCTCTCTCTTTCCAGCAATGTGTAAGTGCCCCCCCCCCTACATTGTAAAGTTATCTTGCCCTCAAAAATTTGATTGTAGACCCAAATCCTGAGGGCTGGCTGAGGGTAAGATGATAAACACTCCAGGGCCTCACATACTTTCCAAATGGCTTTGATAAAAATATGCATTTTGCCCAAAGTGGTTTTCTTGAGAAGGCCTCTTGGGGGGGGGGGATCTGGGAGCTCTTCTGGTAAAAAAAATCCCCTACCGCCACCACAACCAAATAAAATCACGAGGCAAACTAAAATCTATACCCAGAGAAATTCCTTTTGCTTTCCACAGGTTCTGGGAAACCATTTTTGGGAGAGAGAAAAAAAGAGGAAATAAAGAAAGGAATTGCTGAGGCAGCATTTGATTGTGTTACCTCAGAGAGCGGGCAAAGGATTTCTTTTCTCTCTCTGTTTATTTCAGACTATCAAGACTTAGCCATCTCCTGAGGAAACAGCATTTGAAAACCAAGTCCTTTCTTTTCGTCAACGTTTTTTTTTATCTCCACATGAATCTCTGATGCATCACGCAGAGAGTATGTGGGATACAGTTACTTTTTTTCCCCTTCAAAAAAATAATAATTGGTTTTTTGTTTCTCTCACTCATGTTAGCAGGCTCGGTATTTCCCACAACGGGCGAAAAGAAACTTGAAAGCGAGCGAGCAGCTTGTGTTTCTCTGTCCATTTGCCAAAGAGTCAAAGATTAGGTAAAGGTAAAGGGACCCCTGACCATTAGGTCCAGTCGTGTCCGACTCTGGGGTTGCGACGCTCATCTTGCATTACTGGCCGAGGGAGCCGGCGTACAGCTTCCGGGTCATGTGGCCAGCATGGCTAAGCCGCTTCTGACGAACCAGAGCAGCGCACGGAAATGCCGTTTACCTTCCCGCCAGAGCGGTACCTATTTATCTACTTTGACGTGCTTTCGAACTGCTAGGTTGGCAGGAGCTGAGACCGAGCAACAGGAGGGATTCGAACCACCGACCTTCTGATCAGCAAGCCCTAGGCTCTGTGGTTTAACCTACAGCGCCACCTGGGTCAAAGATTATCCCCTAATAAAAGGAGAAAGTTCACCCTCTCCCTTGAACCCAGATGAGCTTGCAGGGATGTAGCATTTGGTATTACCACAGAGTTTGTGACGGGATGTTCGTTGACTACCACCACCTACACAGAAATTCCCGGGTCAACTTCCCAGCTCCTTCTGTTATGACTCAGCAAGGACTTATAACTTTCAGAATGGTTCACACGGGATTAAAAATGCACACAGGGTGGGTGTCACACCACAAAGGATGGGGGAAGAATCCGATTTGATTCATCTGCCTCATCCACTCTCCTCGAAAATACGAGAACATGGAACACAGCCATCCTTCGAAATTTGCACTTCTCCAGATCTTGGAAGTGCAGTTATCATGCCAAGTGGTCTGTACAAAAATGGGCATACTCCATGATCACTTCAGATGGTGACAGCAGTCACGAAATTAAAAGATGCCTGCTTCTTGGGAGAAAAGCAATGACAAACCTAGACAGCATCTTAAAAAGCAGAGACATCACCTTGCCGACAAAGGTCCGTATAGTTAAAGCTGTGGTTTTCCCAGTAGTGATGTATGGAAGTGAGAGCTGGACCATAAAGAAGGCTGATCGCCGAAGAATTGATGCTTTTGAATTATGGTGCTCTTGAGAGTCCCATGGACTGCAAGAAGATCAAACCTATCTGTTGGAGGGAGGGGGAATACCTTGTGGGAAGCAAGGGCAAGTGGAAACATTCAGTTACTTGGACCCTGTCAGTGCAAAGTTCCTAAAACGCCCAAAAGAGGATATTTTCGCATTTGCATCCGGTCATGGCCACTGGTCCCATCACCTCCTGGCAAACAGAAGGGGAAGAAATGGAGTCAGTGAGAGATTTTACTTTCTTGGGTTCCATGATCACTGAAGATGGTGACAGCAGTCACGAAATTAGAAGACGCCTGCTTCTTGGGAGAAAAGCGATGACAAACCTAGACAGCATCTTAAAAAGCAAAGACATCACCTTGCCGACAAAGGTCCGTATAGTTAAAGCTATGGTTTTCCCAGTAGTGATGTATGGAAGTGAGAGCTGGACCATAAAGAAGGCTGATCGCCGAAGAATTGATGCTTTTGAATTATGGTGCTCTTGAGAGTCCCATGGACTGCAAGAAGATCAAACCTATCCATTCTGAAGGAAATCAGCCCTGAGTGCTCACGGGAAGGACAGATCCTGAAGCTGAGGCTCCAATACTTTGGCCACCTCATGAGAAGAGAAGACTCCCTGGAAAAGACCCTGATGCTGGGAAAGATTGAGGGCACAAGGAGAAGGGGATGACAGAGGACGAGATGGCTGGACAGTGTTCTCGAAGCTACCAACATGAGTCTGACCAAACTGCGGGAGGCAGTGGAAGACAGGAGTGCCTGGCGTGCTCTGGTCCATGGGGTCACGAAGAGTCGGACATGACTAAACGACTAAACAAAGTGTGCATAAAAATGAATATTGTTGCACGCCACCCCAATCTCTGAGCAGTGCGAGATTCTAGTCGCTTAACGCAGGGTTCTGTTTCTTCGGAATGAGGGACAGTGGAGACTGTGGTATCTTTAGGATATATGGTTTATTTACACATATATACAACCTGAGCCTGCAATGGAGGGGTTCACACCATTAGCACCCCAAAGAGGATCTCGCTTCTCCCATTGCCACAGAAATCAGGCATGGCTCTGTCTCTCTGGCTTCCCAGTCTGCCACTTTGCTTCTAGCTTCTCTGGCTCACATAATCAGTGCTGGATTTACGTATAAACTAAACAAGCTATAGCTTAGGGCCCCACTCGTTTGGGGGGCCAAAAAAAAAAAAATTAAAGGGAAAAAACCTGGATGTACATTTCCAAAATATAAGATAAAAAACAAATAAAATAAAACCTACATAAAGCAATAGTGTTTTGTGTTGTGTAGTCTCCTATTTGTTATGTGCAAATGGCTATTAGGTCCATAAATTGCCATATAGCATATATTCAACACAAAAAACAGCGTCAATTTGTTGTTGACAAAGGACAGCTGGAAATCTAAAGGGCCCCATTTCCTTCAGTAGCTTAGGGCCTCATCAAACCTAAATCCGGCCCTGCACATAATTCAAAATGCCCAACTGTGGCTAGCAGAAATCAGGCATTTCTCTCCCTCGCAGGTTTTGCCTGTTTCTCATCCAGATCACACACACTCTGGCCATTGTCTTTCGCACAACCAGCAAAGTGAGGAGATCACCTATTTGGATTCTGTGTCAGAGCAACTTCCTTTGTTAGTCTAACCTAGGTGGGACTTAGGGGGCAACTTTGACCCTTGTCTGGCTAGTTCAACAATGGATCCTTCATCAGATTTGAATCCTTGCCGGATCCAGGATCCCAAGAAGGAGAAGAGACTCATTATGCAGACTAACCCCCCGCCCCTGACAAAACACACAATAACCTATTGGGGGAGATAGTTTATAAAAATTAATTGCATTAGGAGAAATTGCTTTTCAAAGCATTGTATGTTAGGCAAAATTGCATACCAGGGACTCAGCTACGTTAGTCAAAAAATTTTTTGAATTCATTATACATATGCAACACCAGATGGCAGCAGAGAGCAAAATAATTTTCTAAGCAATTTTTACATAGCGTTTTTTTCCTTTTGTTGTAACGATTTAATTTCTGACTTATTTATAGCGGGGGTTTTTTGCCTGTGTGCAGATCTACCCCTGAATGTGTATATTAGGTGAAATTCACACCAAAATTCTGATTCATTTCCTTGAGGGCTTTTTTGAAAAAACAAGTAAATTGCAAAATGATGTGGAAATGCGGAGAACTGAATTTAAGATTGAAAAAATGGGAAATGGAAAGAAACTGAAAGCGGCAGGTTTCCTCATACCTGGCCACCTCTACTATCACTGCCCACCCTTGAGCTCTAAGGAGAGAAACATGGCAGCAAGAAAACTTGGCTTTCTCTCTGAGAGATTCAGGAAAAGAAGGAGTTTTAAGTTCTG
The DNA here is from genome assembly GCA_034641385.1 of Darevskia mixta. Lineage (NCBI taxonomy): Eukaryota > Metazoa > Chordata > Lepidosauria > Squamata > Lacertidae > Darevskia > Darevskia mixta. The sequence goes on along the minus strand of JAWWNH010000137.1, from coordinate 1,906,450 downwards.
AGCCATTAAAGCTCTTCATTCGTTGCATTTAACGAGTTCATTATTTTTTCTTTAAAAAATGAGTACAGCAACAGAAACATGCCAATGCGGCCAGGGCAATATCGGATATCTCTGTTCTCAAACAAATGCAAAATGGAGTAAGAATAGGATGTCCTTAATCATGGTTATAGAGTCACGGGGAGTAAATATTAACTCTGAAGACCTCAAGATCGTTACCATTTTCCGCCAGCAGATGTAAGACTTGCAGCGGATGATAAGGTGCTGCCCTGAGTAGCACTTTTGCCCGTCTAATAAAGCACTAACTATTCCGACACTAATCAACTCTCTGGAGTTACAGATGGAAGAGCAATCCATTATAAATGGATTTATACATGGGACTTGGCTGTTCTGATCCCATTGAGCTTCGCTCGCCTTGAGTGCCCACTTAGGCCTGAGTCGCCCGTGCATTGTCAGTTATAATTACATGAAAAGATTGTATGCAATTATATGCTAATTAAGTGGAAAGATACAAATATTATATGTATAAAAGAGTCAAGCCTCATGCTGTAATGTCCTTCTGCATCGTAATTATACAGTGCTGGTTATTTTACTGTTGCCATTTGTCCAATGATGGAATTAGTGTCCTAGGCTATGTTAGAAAACATGGAGTTTATGCATTGTTGTTGTTGGCATCCGTTGGTCTCGAGAGACAATGGAGCTCACCTGGTGCGGCGGCGGCATAGCGATCTGCCCATGGGGGTGCCATGGCGATCCGCGCACAGGGGCATTGTGGTGATCCGCCCAGTGGGGCGCCGCCGCAATCTGTGCACTGCAGGCCAGTGTCGCCCCCCGCGGTATACCGTTTTGTCACCCCCCCTCAAGGATGACACCCAGGGCGAACCGCACCCCAGCACCCCCCTTCCTATGCCCCTGGGGTGAAGTCAAACCACTGTGTTAGCAGCACCAAAATGCGCAAGCCTGGGCAGTGTGTATGGAGGTCCTGGGCTGCCTGTCGGCACCCAGTTGTCGAACGGCCAACTGGTTAGCCCCCAGCTGGATCGTGTCCTTCCAGCTCAGGGGCTCAGGGTGGCTTACAGATAAAAATAGCTAAACACATAGGTGGAGAAAACAATAATTTTTTTAAAAAACATTTCTAGAATTAAAATTATGTATAGATGTAAAAGATCTATTTAAAACATACAGATAATTGCAATAAAAACTGCACGGTCCCAACCCTTTTATTAAAAACAGTCCGTTCCCCAAAGCTTGTAGGAATAAGAAGGCCATATACACATGAAGAATCATAGAATCGTAGGATTGGAAGGCACTCCAAGGGTCATCTAGTCCAGCCCCCTGCAATGCAGGATTGTGCATGACCTCTTTTCCTTTGCCTTTCTCTTCCAGGCTAACCCCTTTGCAAAAGTACATAATATGAGGTCTCTCTGTGTAATGATTTACTCGGAGCTCTTCAAAGGGCAATGACCAGTCCAACCAGGTGTGTGCCAGGAGAGATAGCATGATAACAAGTGAAAACTTCCAGCTTTTTCACCTGTTTGACCTCTGAAGCCACTTCACACTTTCCTTTGCGATTGTTCGTTCTTTTTATCAATTGCTTATCATGCCTGCCTTCCTCTGAGCAGCTTGCTGTGTGGGTCACTCAGGTGCCGGGAAGCGAAAGTGGCATAGACGCCCACGATAAAATACACGCGAGATCTGTTCCACTAACAAATTATGGGCTACTTTCCTTTACCGCAGCATGCACCTGAGCACTCAGTAGGCAAACTGGCTGGCAGTATCATCATGCAAAAAAAAAAGGGGGTGGGAACGGGGGGAAGGATTCTGTATTGCTGATTTATACAAGACTGTTATTGTAGACGGCACTTTTAAAAAGTTCATTGCAGCAGAAAAGGAGCTTTCTGGACAGGTGTGGAGTTGATGCAAAATTCCATCTCAGAATATTAGAGCTGGCTTTATTTGTTTGTCTGTTTAAAAGGTAAAGGTAAAGGGACCCCTGACCATTAGGTCCAGTCGTGGACGACTGTGGGGTTGTGGCACTCATCTCGCTTTATTGACCGACGGAGCTGGCGTACAGCTTCCGGGCCATGTGGCCAGCATGACTAAGCCGCTTCTGGCGAACCAGAGCAGTGCGCGGAAACGCCGTTTACCTTCCCGCCAGAGCGGTACCTACTTATCTACTTGCACTTTGACGTGCTTTGGATTAGAAATGGCCGCACCTTTTCGGCTCCGGCATTGGGTCTATATCTGTTCCAGCCCCCCGGGCAAAAATAATTATTATTTAATTTTAAAAGAGATAAGAGAACTCAGTTCCCTCAAGATCCTGCTCAGAAAAAAAAAACCCTGGGGAAAACCTTCCTGAAAGTGAAGTAAAAAAAAAAATGTTTAAGATTAAAAAGGGGAGGAAGAAAGGGCAGAATGTCTGGAGCCTGGCGTGACAGAGCCAGGGCTCAGCCTAGTGACATTCCTGCTTGTGAGGGAGAAACTTCAGCTGTATGCATTAACACTTCTGAATACCAGTTGCTGAAAACAGTACTCTTGTGCTCCTGGGATTCCCTCAGGCATCTGCTTGGCCGCTGTAAGAGCAGGATCCTGGACTAAATGGGCCACTAATTCACACTTCTCAGGCTAGTATGTGAACTGAACTACAGTTGTCCTTCACAACTCCGAATCCTGCAATGCACTTTTCAAAAATGCATGTACTCCGGGTAAAGTGGCCATAAAAGCATGTATATTAGTGAAAACAATGTTTTCTATTAAGGAATGTTGCTTGCAGAAATGTGTACATTAATCCAAACTGCTTGCAAGAGTGCACACAGAAATTTGCACTAAAATGCTAGTCCATCTTGTTTTCTTGTGCATGTGTGCACACTCACTAAGCCCAAGTGAGAATGAGGGGATGCCAAGGAAGGGTGGCAAGGCAAGTGATGGGTCTTGCACTCCAGTCTGCCTTCCCTTGAGTCAAAACGGGATTTGGAGCCCCACATTTTCATGGAGGATAAGGCTATCGGCTGTTACTAAACACCAGTTGGTGGGAACCCCCAGTGTGGAGAGGGTTCTTGTGTCCAGCTTCCAGGTGTAATGATCTCTGGCAGGCAAGCAAGCCCCGATAAGAAGTAATGACTCTCCGGCAGTTTTATGAATGTTCATTTACAAAACAAAACAAAAAACACCACACATCAAGAACACGGCTTCTCACCTGCTCGCATTTACGATAGTTGTTCAGTCTGAATCTTCTCCCCTCCCACAGAGGGAAGGACGCCAAACTCCCACCTTTCCTCTCTTGCCCTTCTGTTGCCATCTGATCTTATCTAGTCTCCTAGAATGGGGACTGAGAGGCTACCCTCTGCCTTCTCCACTCTCACTCGACCCAGATGCAGACCTCTGCTTATCTGCTGATTGCCTAGCAATGCTCTGGCTGCCTTCCAACTCTTCCTCTTCTTGAGAGCTAACAGAGTCTCCCACGGGAAGTGGGGTCGAACTGCCCTTTCTCAACTGTCAGCCAGCTCTCATCTGCAGTGTCGGTCCCTTGTTCACTTAGTTCAATGTCTGAGTCTGACTCTTCCCCTGCCCTCTGGCCATGTTCCTGACACCAGGCTTCCCACGGATATCTGATTGGTCACTGAGAAGACGATGCTGGACTCAGTTCATAGAACCATAGAATCAAAGAGTTGGAAGGGGGGCTGTAGATCATCTAGTCTAACACCCTGCAATGCAGACAATATGCAGTTGTCCCATCTGGAGATCAAACCTGTGACCTTGGCATTATCAACACCATGCTCTAACCAACTGAGTTATTTTTATGTTCTTCATATATTCTTTGGCTACTGAACATCAGAAGCTTCACACTAAGTGAGGTGTCTTGTATTATGGCAACTCTGATAGATGAAGAGCTAATACCCAATATTGATCTTTAGGTTTGCGATCTTAATCTTTTGGTTGCATGCCAGTTAACATAACTTGCACACATGTGGGAGACACCAGTTCAATAGCTGCGGGTATCAAAGATGGAGGGACAAGACCCTTTACTAAGTGGACCACTCCGCTCTGTATCAATGCAGTCACCAAAGGTGCTGGACCCATCCTCTCTCCAGCAACTTCCCCCCCAGCAATTCCTCTCCCCAGCTATTTTCAGTAACTTGTTCAGTCTTGATCCATGATAGAGGAGCAGCAGGGTGGGCAGGTGGGAGAAGTGTGCCAGGACACCTCCCTACTGTTTCTGCCTTGCAAATTCCCCCCTTCCCATTTTGCATATTGGAAGTATCTCATTATTTGACACTGAATACGCAGCCCCACCCTATGACTCACAAATAATCTGACAGTGAGAAGGGTGCAGACGTTTTATAAATAGGTAGCTATTTTTGTGCATGGCTAAGAAAATGTCTGGGCCAAAAAAGGGGGGGGGAATAAGCGGAGGTTTGGCAAATTTTGGCTGAAGAGAGCTTAGGATTCAGAAGCCACTGGTATCCATAAGTCATCATGGACTCATAGAATTGTAGAGTCAGGAGGGATCCCAAGGGCCATCTAGTCCAACTCTGAATCACAGACGGTACAATTTAGCTACGGACTGGAGCCAGGAATACAGAATTTATTGAGACACAAGTTCAGGGATCAGTAGAAAGACAAAAGATTGTTTGGTTGGGCTGAAGCATAACAATGCTGATGACAATGATAAATAATATGTGCTGGTCCCGTGGGTTACCCGAAAGGCAAGGTCCAAGTCCAGTCTGTGGTCAGAGGTACAACGTAAAGGCAGTCCGTAGTCACTGACGCTGGGTGCAGGGCCGGGAGTCAGGCAAAGTCAGGAACAGGTAGGCAGGTAGGCAAGCAGGGAACCAGGGCGAGTCAGGAGCTCAGGCAGGAAAGCAGGACAGGTTTCAAGCAGGAACTGGTCAGCAACAATGTTGCTCCTGCAACTTGGGGCTGGGGCTGGCTGGCTTTTATCTGCCCCAAGGCATATGGCGGCCCCAATCCTCTGGTGATTTGCCTCTCCTGGCCTGGAGGCGAGCACTCCTCCTGCGGGAATTTAGTTACCTTCGCCTCTCTGCCCTGAGCCTCTGCAGCTCAGGAGAGGCTGGAGGGTTACCGGACCCAGAGGCAACCTCAGTTTCCCCTGACAGGGCTGGGAGTGGAGCACCTGCAGGCAATGAGTCCTCCATCCCATCAGGAGCCAGAGCAGACTCAGCAGATGCCTGCACCTGAGGATCCAGCACAGGTGAGGACCCTTCAGACTCAGGCCCTAGCCCCGGCTCTGCTGGTTCTGGAGGCGGGGAATCCTGTGCAGGCTGGTATCCCTCAGGTTCAGTATCTGAGTCTGAATCCCAGGCCATCACATAATATGAATGAAGAATTGTAGCATGTAGTAGGCATACGTTGAAATTGTGTCCAAGTGGGTAGTCTTTTTAATTCCACCAGGACTTCTCCTGCACAAATTGGTGTAAGTTCAGACAAAGGGCAGATCACATAGGAAAACTGGCCTGGACAGTAGCATTTCAGACTGCCCATTGGGGCATTATCCATATAATTTTTATTGAAGTTTTAAAATTATAAGAAAAGGGGGGAGGGAATGCTCTTATTTGATCATTCTTCAGCTCAAAGAGAAGAAAAGTACAATGTATCCTTAAGATAATAATGATAATGATGATTACTAAATGGAGCCAGGAATTGACCTCTGAGTCGAGCCAAATCACTTAGCTTAATACTTGCAGATGTTTTCTGTCTGCATGATGGATACATTGGCAACCACTAAAGACAACAACTTATCCAGCAAAGATATCCAAGAAGCCAACTGCGGATGAGGGAGTTCAATGGAAACGGGGTGGAGAATTGATATAGGCTCTATTCCTGGCTTGGATGCTCATTTATGACCTTGGACACGTCCCTTAATCTATCTGTGTCATGTCACGCCTCATGTATTTCCCATTGGAACGATGCTTCTTCATATCACGCTGCGTTCCAATTTCCTTCTAACAATTGGATGTCAGAACAGGCTTTAAAGGCTAAGATTTATTTGGAAGGAAGGAAATCGCCAGAGGTTTTTGGAATCTTATAATTTGCTTACTGATAAAATGCAGGGGTTGAGCAGGTTGGGTTGCAACCAGCAATTTTAGTTTGCAATCCTACGCCTGCTTTGCTAGGAGTAAACCGGTGGGAGCTATAGCCCCAAACAGCTGGAGGGCAGGTTGGAGAAAGCTGGTGTAGTCATCTAAGAGAGGAGGAGAGCAACAGCTGTACTAGCTGGAGCTGATGGAATTGAAGTCTGAAACATCTGGAAGACACTGGGCTGACCACAAAGGCTTCTGTAGACCTTTTAGCCACAATGACTAAACTGAATCCCCTGGTTAGGGCCAGTAAGCTCCCATGAATGCCAATTTCTCTGGCTCAAAATATGTGGAAGGCCTATTCCTTCAACGCCTATCTTGTGGTAATCCGAGAAACATCTGGCTGGCCACAGTTGGAAAGAAAGGATGCTAGACTTGACCGGTGTTCTTCAACCTTTGGTCCTCAGATGCTGCCAGAATACAAGTCCCATCATCCGTGGCTAAGCTGGCTGGGGATAATGGGCATTGCAGCCCAACATGTTAATGTATTTTAATGTTTTAATGTTTGCTGGAAGCCGCCGCCCAGAGTGGCTGGGGAGACCCAGCCAGATGGGTGGGGTACAAATAATAAATTATTATTATTATTATTATTATTATTATTATTATTATTATTATTATAACATCTGGGGACCCAAAGTTGAAGAACACTGGTCTAGACAAAACTTTACTCTGATCCAGCATATTTCTTCTCATGTCTCCCTCTGATGTGTTTACATCCCTGCTCCCCCAATGGCTGTCTGTGTTAAAGTGAGTTGAAGTGCATTCTTTTAATTTTAAAAAATAAATAAAACTGGAAGAGGAAATCTCAGCATGTTGGTAAGAGATTAGTGGAGTACCGTGTTCTTGATTATCCTTCCCCCAAAGGACACAAACTATGGCTTTCTGCTCAGATGAAACTTTCGTCTTTCCATATGAAACTACCCGGACCCTGAGATCATCTTCTGAGGCCCTCCTTTGTGTGACCCCTCCTTGAGAGGTCCAGAGGGTGGCAACATGAGAACAGGGCCTTCTCTGCAGTGGCTCCCCATCTGTGGAATGCTCTCCCCAGGGAAGTTCGCCTGGCGCCTTCATTACACACCTTTAGGCGCCAGGCAAAAAACGTTCCTTTTTAACCAGGCCTTTGGTTGACCTGATTAACGTCCCATACCCTTTTAAAATGTGGCTCTTTTTTTGGGGGGGTGTATTATTGGTTTATTGCTTTTATTTTTATCTTATCTACTGTGATCTTTTTATGTGAACCGCCCTGAGACCTCCGGGTATAGGGCTGTATAAAATAATAATAATAATAATAATAATAAAATAAAAAAAAACACCCTACACCAATTGGGTGCCCTCCAGATATTTTGGACTAAAATTAGTCTTGGACATTGGCCAGTCTACCTGGGACTGGTGGAAATTGCTGTCTAAACACCTGAAGGGCAACGAAAGGGGGGAGGCTGTTCTAAACAGTCTTCAAGGGCAGTCCTCTCACTAGTGTAGACAAACTACTGCTTGCTCTGGTCCCAGTGCGCTCCGACCACTGGTATTTGAAGATGGAGACATATGACTTTAGCCACAATCCATACGTACACTGTAATTTCTTGAGAAATGCTGCTGTTGAGAAATTTCTTGAGAAATGCACTGTAATTTCTTGAGAAATGCTGCTAATATATAACATATATTAATAGTATCGGAACTTAGTTCTCTTTTGTACATTTATTCAGTGGAGTGCAGAAACAAAGCACTTACCCAGCTGCGCCAACAAACGACCAGTTTGCCTTAGGACTCCTTCTGACCAATTTGTCATGTTTCTCCTTGAGGGTTGACAGCAGGGCCAAGCGCTGGGTTTGCTTTGTGGGAGGTTGTTGAACTTGGTAGTTGACATGTCTTGTCACCTTGGCGTTCATTCATTGGCTTGCAACTGGAGTGGGCGAGGGGCACTCCCTAAGTTTACAGAAGGGGGGGGACACAAACCCTGTTCCTTTCAGAAGCACCTTCGGAACAGACCCATGTACAATAAACAAACATAACGTAAAGGTTTAGCCCAAAGAAAAGTACACCTGGCATAAAGGTAAAGGTAAAGGGACCCCTGACCGTCAGGTCCAGTCGCAGACGACTCTGGGGTTGCACGCTTATCTCGCTTTACTGGCCGAGGGAGCCGGCGTACAGCTTCCAGGTCATGTGGCCAGCATAGCCAGGGGCGGAGCAAGGTGGGGGCATTGGGGGCGGTGCGCCCCGGGTGCCACCCTGGAGGGGGGGCGACACTTGGTGCGCGCCCCCCCACGACGCCCAAGCCGAGCCCTGCCGCCCGGTAAAAAGCGCGGGCCGATGGCTTGCTTGCAAACCTGCTCGGCACGCGCTTTCCTTTTTCCGGCTGGGGCGGAAGTCCCTGGCCTGCCCCTCGCCTCCCTCCGCTCCGTAGCGCGCATGTGTATGTGTGCTACAGAGCGGCGGCGCAGCAAACCCAGCAAGCAAATTGCACGTGCTGCTCCGTATGACATATGCGTGCTGGGGAGCAGCGCTGCGCATGCGCGCTCCACAGCGGCACCCCACCCCGGGGGGTGCCTCTGGTTTTGCCACTCCAGGCGGCCAAGCGGCTTCGTTTGCCACTCAGCATGGCTAAGCCGCTTCTGGCGAACCAGAGCAGCGCACGGAAACGCCGTTTACCTTCCCGCCAGAGTGGTACCTATTTATCTACTTCCACTTTGACGTGCTTTCAAACTGCTTGGTTGGCAGGAGCTGGGACTGAACAACAGGAGCTCACCCCATCACAGGGATTCGAACCGCCGACCTTCTGATCTGCAAGCCCTAGACTCTGTGGTTTAGACCACAGCACCACCCGTGTCCCTCACACCTGGCATAGAGCTGCCTTTAAAATAAATTTTAAAAAGAGCAAATCAAGTTCAATCTTCTTTGCAGCTTGATTTGCAAGCATTACCTGGTGATAAGCAGGTGAACCTGGTGATAGAGGCCCTTCTCTCGGTCCCACCACCCTTGGTTGGGATGTGGGAGAGGGCTTTCTCGATGGCTGCTCCCAGACTTTGAAACTCCCTCCCTAAAGAAACTAAACTGCCTCCATCCGGCAATGACAGTCTTGATCATCCAAAAGGCTTTTGGGAACTGACTGCTTTAATGAGGTTTGGTTTTAATATATCATCTGTATCTGTGGTGTGTTTGTTTGTTTGTGTGTGTGTGTGTGTGTGTGTGTGTGTAGTATTAATTCTACAATATTAAGGTTTAATTGTTATGTTTTTCTCTTTGTTTCCCCCCCTATATTTTTGGCTGTTCTTATTTCATCTGTAAGCCACCTTGAGTAAGGCAAAAAGGTGGTGTATAAATAAATATAATAATAACAATAACAATAGCAAATTTGCTCATCGTTATATCAGCCTTCCTCTTCCTGAGGCAGTTTTCTGGATTCCAGCTCAGGATTCTTTGTGGTCAACAGCTACTTTGTCTTCTAAAAGTGGGGTGTCTGGCAGCGTAAAGAATGAAAGTCCCCCCTAATGTGTGAAGGCAAGACATATATTTTCACTATTTCCATTTGAACTCCTCCCCCCCCATGAAAACCCCCTGCTTTTCCAAAAGAGCTCAATGAAGATTATAACCAGCATTTAAAATCAAATACAAAAACAATACAGTGTCACTTCTCTTTCTTTCTCTCTCTCTCTGTTAACAGTTGTATCCAATGTTTCCTCCATTGAGCTCAAGATGGCGTACAGGAAGCCAGTGTGGTGTAGTGGTTAAGAGCGAAATGCAAAAATGACAGCTGCAATTAGAGATGTTAAGAAACAAAAGATCAAAGGGGAATGGAGATATGTAGAGGAGTACTTGGGGAAAGGAGTAAGTACAAAATTAATGATCTGCTTAGATTAAGATAAATGTAGAAATAAGAAATAAGATAATTAAGTGTAAAATATTTATCTAATTTTGACAGATAGATTAGTAAATGGATAATTATCTAGAAGAAAGAACGCAAGGGAACCAAGAGTAAGTACATAGAAAGCATGAAGAAGAACAGTAGGAAGTTAATTTTAATGTTTTGTGTTTGGGAGGGAGGGAGGGAGGGAGGGAGGGAAAGTAGAAAAAATGGGGAAAGGTATGTAAGTATATATGTAATGTGGGAAAGAATGAGGTAAGGAAGATAGCTAGGAATGAGTATGAATATGAATGGGTGTGTATGAGTGTATAAAGGTAAGATGTTTGTTTGTATAGATGGAATATATGATTGTTATGTATGGTTTTTTTTTTGTTTATGAAAGTATAGTGTTTATGAAAGTATATGTATGGGAAAGAGGATAGATGATGTATGTTAGAGATAATAGGTATGTATGTTATGTGAGGTTTGTATGTTATGTTATGCTTTATTTGTGATTTTTTTATACTCAATAAAATTTATTTAAAAAATTTAAAAAAAAATCAAATACAAAAACAATACAGTGTCACTTCTCTTTCTTTCTTTCTTTCTCTCTCTCTCTCTGTTAACAGTTGTATCCAATGTTTCCTCCATTGAGCTCAAGATGGCGTACAGGAAGCCAGTGTGGTGTAGTGGTTAAGAGCGGTAGACTCGTAATCTGGGGAACCGGGTTCGCGTCTCCTCTCCTCCACATGCAGCTGCTGGGTGACCTTGGGCTAGTCACACTTCTCTGAAGTCTCTCAGCCCCACTCACCTCACAGAGTGTTTGTTGTGGGGGAGGGAGGGAAAGGAGAATGTTAGCCGCTTTGAGACTCCTTCGGGTAGTGATAAAGCGGGATATCAAATCCAAACTCCTCCTCCTCCTCCTCCTCTTCTTCTTCTTCTTCTTCTTCTTCTTCTTTTCCATTTTACCCCCGACAACAACCTTGTGAGGTAAGTTAAGCTGAGTGGCAGTGACTGGCCCAAAGTCCACCCATTGAGTTTCACAGCAGACTGGAGTCTAGTCCGGCACTCTCACCACTGCACCACACTGCCCAAAGTATCCCACAGCATAAAACTGAGAAGTAATCTCATAAGCCTAGCACCCATATACTTCCCTAAGTAGGGAAGTTTTATTATAGTGTTAGCACAGAGCCACAGTCCTCACACCTTTTAAAACATGTAACTTCCCCCAAGGAATCCTGGGAGCTGTATTTCTTTAAGGGTGCTGGGAATTGCAGCTTTGAGGGGAGTAAACTACAGCTCCCAGGATACCGTAAGGAGCAAATTCCATAGTTTAGTTGCATAGTTTGTCTTGAACGTTCCAGCATTTGGCTTCATTGGATGTTTGGGTTCTAGCTTTGAGTTTCCTGCTGTTAAACAGGGGGCAGGATTATGGGGTCTAAATGGCCCCCCTCTGAGTTTATAATTCTATCTTGCATTTAAAAATGGCTGCTTGCCAAGTTACATTCAGCGTTGCCAACTGGCTGTAAAAATAAAACTCTGCCTGGCCTGTTTCTGCCCCTTTAACTGCGGACAAGGTCAATAGAAACTAGTAGGTGAACCCTAACATGTATAAATCAGCAAATGAACTTTCTCATGGCCTGGAGATAAGCAGTAATTCTTGCTGATTATCTGCAGATCAAGTTTAAGGCACAGAAACAGGGGGTCTATTAAAAAGAGAGAGAGAGAGGTAATGATTAGCTCGCTTTGCTGCAAAGCAGCCTATGATCTGTTGTAAACATAGCCTACAAAAATGGAAATAAAATAGCAATGCTGTGGTAAAACAGCACATTTGTTTCCAACATTTCCAGCCACTAAGGATATGGGCGTGCAAAACTGGAGTGTTTGAACAAAACACCATCGAACACTGATTACAGACGTACCTTGGACGTCGAACGGAATCCGTTCTGGAAGTCCATTTGACCTACAAAAAGTTCAGGAAACAAGATGCGGCTTCCGATTGGGTGCGGGAAGCTCCTGCAGCCAATCGGAAGCCACAGAAGTCGTGCCGGACATTCGGTTTCCAAATAACATTTGAAAAGCGGAACAATCACTTCCGGTTTTCAATTGTTTGGGAGCCAAAATGTTCGGCAACTAAGCCGTTTGAATTCCAAGGTACCTCAGGTTACATACGCTTCAGGTTAAGAACTCCGCTAACCCAGAAATAATGCTTCAGGTGAAGAACTTTGCTTCAGGATAAGAACAGAAATTGTGCTCTGGCGGCGCAGCGGCAGCGGGAGGCCCCATTAGCTAAAGTGGTGCTTCAGGTTAAGAACAGTTTCAGGTTAAGAACGGACCTCCGGAACGAATTAAGTACTTAACCAGAGGTACCACTGTACTTGCAAGCAAAGCCTTAATATAGGCATTGACAACCTATTTTCTGACTAGGTCCATATTACCTCAGGAGTAATTGTCGGGGGCATATACTAGCCAATTTTTCTTTCTTTCTTTCTTTCTTTCTTTCTTTCTTTCTTTCTTTCTTTCTTTCTTTCTTTCTTTCTTTCTTTCTCTGCTCTCTCTTTCCATTCTCCTTTCTCTCTTTCTGCTACCCTCTTCTCCTGTGTTTCCCCCTTCTTACCACCTACATGAAATCAGTTTTAGAGAGTAACGTGAGCAAGGAGTCAACCACCCCATGGAGTTCCAGTTTATCCGTTCTCAGCATCCATAACTGAGGCCGGGCATCCAGAGCCACACTTGTTTGAGCTGTAAAGGAAAAACAAAGTCGCGTGTCATCTGAATGGAATCGGACACAGGGCCACAGGTTGCCCGCATACCATACGCATTTTGAAATATCACATCTTTGGGGAGTAACTAATCAAACCTGGATAGCAGCTATGCCTCTTTCAAAAGCTATACAACACAGCTTCCAAGTAATCGCCTGGTGAGTTTCTTCATCCACTCCTCTCTCTTCCTCACAGCGTACGAGATGGCGCAACCTATAACCCTTGAGGTAAGGTGCTTCAGTGCTCGACTAAGGGAACCATTTAGGGTGGTATAGTAGGATACAGGAAGATGGGGCGCATTCCTTCAGATTCTCCTGCCCTGAACTGAGAGGCACCTGTGCAAGAGATCAGTTGCATTCGCCTGAGCTCTTGCACACCTCATCTCCCTTTCATTGTAACGAAGTGCCCAAGTGGATTTTTTTCCTCTGCGAGTGGGATTTACCAGCACATGTCCCAAGCTGCCCTGAATTGGATTCACCGTCTTGTTGATCCAGGCGAAGAAATGTGTTTTGTAGAATGCTACTGCCAGTCTGGCTCCTCCAAGACCCCCCTCTGTGCGCCCAGAGGCGCGGGATTAAAGCCAAGGCAGCATCAACCTCTTGCCACACTTCTTTTGCTCCTTACACGATTACAACTCCCGACAATCCAAAACACAGACCGGCCCAATTAAAACTAATTAGCAGGCTCAGAGGAAAGTATATTGATGAGGACTGCCCAGTGACCAAGCAGCGAAGTGAACAGCCAAACATTTCTCCTACCACCCTCTGTGGAATGAAAATCATTTTATGTGTGGGTGTGCATATATATACACCGGTATATATAAACACGTCATTGTGAGGAAGTCTTCTCCAAAACTCCCACTCTATTTTCTGTATATATATAAGCTGGTCCTTTCTTTCTTAATTTTCTTTTTACTGCTTACAATCATGAAATGCAAATACCAGTTTACAAATACTCCCTCACTTCAGCAAGTTTATTTATTTATCAGTATGTAATCACAGAATCACCTTGCCGACAAAGGTCCGTATAGTTAAAGCTATGGTTTTTCCAGTAGTGATGTATGGAAGTGAGAGCTGGACCATAAAGAAGGCTGATCGCCGAAGAATTGATGCTTTTGAATTATGGTGCTGGAGGAGACTCTTGAGAGTCCCATGGACTGCAAGAAGATCAAACCTATCCATTCTGAAGGAAATCGGCCCAGAGTGCTCCCTGGAAGGACAGATCCTGAAGCTGAGGCTCCAGTACTTTGGCCACCTCATGAGAAGAGAAGACTCCCTGGAAAAGACCCTGATGTTGGGAAAGATGGAGGGCAAAAGGAGAAGGGGACAACAGAGGACGAGATGGTTGGACAGTGTTCTCGAAGCTACCAACATGAGTCTGACCAAACTGCGGGAGGCAGTGGAAGACAGGAGTGCCTGGCGTGCTCTGGTCCATGGGGTCACGAAGAGTCGGACACGACTAAATGACTAAACAACAACAATCACAGAATCATAGTTGGAAGGGATCCTCCAGGGGTCATCTAGTCCAACCCCCTGCAATGCAGGAATCACAGCTAAAGGTCCCCTGACAGATGGCCATTATTCTCTGTTGAAAAACTTCCAGTGAAGGAAGTAGCTTATTCCACTGAGGAACAGTTCTTCCTGATGTTTAGTTGGAATCTCCTTTCTTGTAACTTGAAGCCATTGGTTCGAGTCCTGCCCTCCAGGGCAGGAGAAAACAAGCTTGCTCCATGTGACAGCCCTTCAGATATTTGAGAATGGCTGTCATATCACCACTTCTGTTCTTTTCTCCAGATGGGGAAACATCAGTAAAAAGAAACGAACTGTCATGTGAATGTTACAGGTAGGTAGCCGTGTTGGTCTGCCATAGTCAAAATAAAAAATAAAAACAAAATAAAAAAATTCCTTCAGTAGCACCTTAGAGACCAACTAAGTTTGTTCTTGGTATGAGCTTTCGCGTGCATGCACACTTCTTCAGATACATATGTGAATGCTTTTGGAGCCTAAAACCCTGGTTTGCTGCTGCCAGTCAGTGCACGCAATACTGAGCTAGATGGAAGATGGTCTGACACAGGTTTCTATGTTCCTATGGATTATTTAACTAAACAGGAAATGACAAGCCTTTCCCAGGGAAATGGGTATGTTTAGCCTGGTAAAGAGGAGACTGAGGGGAGATGCGATAGCCATCTTCAAATGTCAAATATCTGTCACATGCAGGATGGAGTAAGCATGTTTCCTCCAGCTCTGGAGGGTAGGACCCAAACCAATGGCTTCAAGTTACATGAAAGGGGATTCTGACTAGACATCAGGAAAAACTTTCTGACACTAAAAGCTGTTGGACAGTGGAACAGACTCCCACGAGAGGTGGTAAGACTCCGCTAGCTTGGAGATCTGACATGCATGATCTAGTTGAGATTCCAGCATTGGGGGGGGGGGGGGTTGGACTAGTTGACCCTCAGCGTCTCTTCCAACTCTACAATTCTGTGGTTCTAACTGCATCACTGTCATGGGTGCATCCTGGCCCCAGCTGCACCCAAATTCCTTCGATTTCAGGTGCAACCTTGGAGATTACGCAGAACGCACGGCGCCTGCAAACCTCAGCCCCGCCTTCTCCTTCCCTTGCTGTTTTCCCCCCTCCGGTCTCTCTACAAGCTCATAAGGATCTCTCTCTGCTAAAGAACCACCTTTTCTCTTTCCTCGCCCCACGTCCTGGAGCATCAGTGTCTCAACCCAGATGGGGGTCGAGGACGGAAACTGGGAGGCGGAGGCGCCGCGGGGGCTCCGTTCCGCAGCAGCCAGTCTCCGGGTCGCAAATTTGGTTACTTGATCTGCTTCCTGGTGTTTGCTTTCGATTTGCAGGGTCGCCTCCTCCAAGGCTGCTGGATGCACTTGCCGGCTGGTGATGTGACTGACAGGGCCCTGATCCGGGCAGAGAAAGAGGCGAAAGTAAGCAGCGATGGCTCTTTGTAATTTTTATTCTTTTGCATTTCTCGTCCGGGGAGAGGAGGACAGAGTTTGGGGCGGGGGGGCTTTTTGGGGAGGGAGCAGTTAACCTTCCATGCAAAGAGAGCCCCCAGCCCCGCCCCCAAATCCCATCCCATCTATTGGACCCGCCTTTGCTCAGTGCTCTACCTTTTGCATGTGTGTGCCTTTGTCTTGAAAACAGCTCAAGACCATCACCGGCTGCTTTGTGCAACGATGCTGATGATGCCCACTTTTAGCAGAAGCGTTCTTCGGCTGGCGGGGGCCATGCTGCGGCTCCAGGTGTTCAGCTCCCCCCAGAACAGATGCTGCTACTCTGGAGACGCCTACCCTTCCCCCACTAAAGCCACGGGGGTGAAGAAGAGGGGCTATGACATCACCAGGAACCCCCATCTCAACAAGGTTAGACTAAACCTCTCTGTTCTTGCTTGGGAGCTTTTGTTCATTTTTGCACTTATTTATTTTGCTGAGAGAGAGAGAGAGAGTTTGCATTTGTGTATATCATCTGTTAATAAAATTCTTACTTTGTCGCTGCCGTGGAGTCCACCTTGCCTAGCTCTTCCCAGGTATGTTTCCTCTTCTTGATCTCACAGTGCTGCATGTCACAGTCGCTGCTGCAAACTTTTACTGAAGTCTGGAAGAAGAAAGGACGCCTAACACTGTGCAACTTTTCCTGCAAACTGCCCTAGGTTTCGATTTTGTGCCCCCAAACTGCTTCCTGGTTATGAGACCCATTCATACCAATAACGGGGGGTCCTGCTCTCATTGCTGTAGCTCACGACACGGGATTGTGGATCAGCAAATCTTTTTCAGGTCATCGTGGTCTCGGCATTATGCAAGAAAATAAGGAGACGCCTTCTGGATCAGGCCAAAGGCCTGTCTAGGCCAGCATCCTGTTCTCACTATGGCCAACCAGATGCCTCTGGAAAGTCCAAAAGGGTCTGAGTGCAACAATGACTAGTATTTATGGGCCCATCTCCTTTGACCCAGGTGGCGCTGTGAGTTAAACCACAGAGCCTAGGGCTTGCTGATCAGAAGGTCGGCAGTTTGAATCCCTGCGACGGGGTGAGCTCCCGTTGCTCGGTCCCAGCTCCTGCCCACCTAGCAGTTCGAAAGCACGTCAAAGTGCAAGTAGATAAATAGGTACCGCTCTGGCGGGAAGCTAAACGGCGTTTCCGTGCGCTGCTCTGGTTCGCCAGAAGCGGCTTTGTCATGCTGGCCACATGACCCGGAAGCTGTACGCCGGCTCCCTCGGCCATAAAGCGAGATGAGCGCCGCAACCCCAGAGTCGTTCATGACTGGACCTAATGGTCAGGGGTCCCTTTACCTTTACCTCCTTTGATACTGGATGTAGTAGAAAACCATCTTGACTAGTAGCCATTGATGGGCTTGTTCTCCATCCAGGCTGTGGGAGAGAATTCTACTGTTTTAACTAAGTGATGTGTGAATAAGCCATGAATATGTCAACATTCAGCTTTTGGGGACAAACCCAGGTTCTGGTATTCTGAGAGAGGGAGGAGAAACCTCGTTCCATCCCATTTCTCCATGCCCCCCCCCACATTTTTATTCACCTCTATCATGTTCCACCGTAATGCCCACTATTTTCCAGCCCCCAATAGTCTAACTGCACTTATGATAACCTGCATTGGCTTTAGAATCAGATAATAAAGTGCATATAATTCTGTTTCTCTGTACCCACCCCGCAATACACCTCCACCACCAGTTTTCTGCTAGTTACCTATTAATAGATGAATGTTTCAGATAATTGGTTTTCGTTGGGTTCACGTTATTCCCGGGGTGGATATCTGTTGGCCAAATAAGACGGAAAACATTTTGGGCTTGTTTTGGAAATAAACACACGCGCATAGCTGCAGTGCTGAGCATTGCTCCTGGAAAGCAAGTAGCAGGCTTAAACTAGGACTGGCCTGAGACATTTAGCTGGTGGTGTCGTCTCCCCCCTCCCCTCCCCATGCCCCCAAAGTGCACAGTATTAAGTAAAGTCAAGGTCTCTTCAGAGACATCTGAAGCACCAGATCCCCCTGACTGTAAAAACACAACATTAATAAGCTGAAGAATTAATCCCACTATGCCAGAGGTTTTCAACCTTTGGGGGTCCACGGCTTCCTTGACCAACTACATTCTTTCTGCGGCACCCCTGGGGGGCTCAGGAGCCCAGTTATGTCACCCCTTGCCTGCAGGGCCGGCAGCCCCTCACCCCTTTTCTAACACCCTCCTTTGTGGAGTGCTCCCTCAGCTTCCTCTGTTTCCCCCTCTCCTTGGGAGTCCTGTGGGCAGCCGCAGCTGCCGCCCCTGGTCTCTGAGCTGCCCCCCCACCCCAAAAAGAGGTGCCTCCTCACACAGCCCCACCGGGGCCTGGGAAGCACCCCCTGGCCAGCCCCAGAGGCACCATTTGCCTGGGGAGCTTGTAGCCAGGGCTGCTGCAACAAAAGCCGCGGCGCGAGTGGGCATCTGAGGAGGGAGGGAGGGAAGGAAAGAGGGACAGAGGCCAGTGTTGCCCGCGGCACCCCTGACTATCATTCAGGGCACCCCAGGGTGCCACAGCACACTGGTTGAAAACCGCTTCACTAGGCCAAAATGGCTTCTCTCCATTTGGAGTTTACTACTGGACCATGAATTATGGAGTGTCCTGCGGCCGCTAGCATCAGACAAATGTAGGGTGCTTCAAGATTGGAAGCAGTGTTAGCAACTCAGGTATATAAGCTAGGCGCCAAATAGTTCCTTAAGCCAGCGTTACCATCTCCAAAACAGAATGTGTAGTTGCCATTTTTGGACAAGGCAGCTCTAAAGTCTTATTTTCCAATATGACTTTTTGGTTCCTGAAATTCCTTCTGATTGTGCAGAAAAAACATAACTGATAGAACTCTACAGGATGTGTTGCTAGTACAGCCGTGCCTTGGATCTCAAACGCATTGGCTCCTGATCAAATCAACTCCCGAATGATCGAAACCCAGAAGTGAGTGTTCCAGTTTTCAAACATTCTTTTGGAAGCCAAACGTCTGACGGGGCTTCCGCGGCTTCCGATTGGCTGCAGGAGCTTCCTGCAGCCAATCAGAAGCCAAGGCTTGGTTTCCAAACGTTTTGGAAGTTGAACGGACTTCCGGAACAGATTCCGTTCGACCTCCAAGGTACAGCTGTATGTGAAAACCATATGTGCTTTCAGATGGTCTAGACGTCTGGCACCATCCTGGCACCCGGGCATCAGAGAGCCAGTGTGGTGTAGTGGTTAAGAGCGGTAGACTCGTAATCTGGGGAACCGGGTTCGTGTCTCCGCTCCTCCACATGCAGCTGCTGGGTGACCTTGGGCTAGTCACACTTCTCTGAAGTCTCTCAGCCCCACTCACCTCACAGAGGGTTTGTTGTGGGGTAGGAAGGGAAAGGAGAACGTTAGCCGCTTTGGGACTCCTTCGGGTAGTGATAAAGCGGGATATCAAATCCAAACTCCTCTTCTTCTTCATTTGGTCACAAGTGGCCGATAGCCAGGTGCAGAATAAAATCTGTTAAACTGTTAATCCTGCCCTGCCTCCCTTGGAATTAAGGTTTTAAGAGTTTGAACACCCACCCTGAAGCAAGTTACTGATGATGAGACCATGACACCTGTGGATGCCAAACTACTATAGGAATGAGAAAGCAGGTCCCAAATTCTTCTTCTCTGCGTTCATTTTTCTACGGGCATTTTTTATTTATTCATCGCATTTATATCCCACCTCTCCTTCAAGGAGCTCAAAGACACACGTCCCCTTCCCAATTTTATCCTCACAACAACCCTGTAGGCTAAGGTTGAGTGACTGAGAGACTGGTCCAAGGCCACATTGTGAGAGTCCTGGCTGAGTAGTGGGTGGGGATTTGAACCCGTGTCTCCCAGGACCTAGTCCAGCATTTTATCATGTGGTTCCCCCACTAGGACCTGAAACAGGATTGCTCCCCTGTTTACTGTTTGTGGGAGCTGTGCCTTAAGTCATCTCCTTTACCCAGCTAAACACCTTTCAGCTCTTTCTGCAGAAGGTGTAATTTATGTACTTTGGAGCAAAACTTTCCCTATCTTTTGGAGAAGTGCCACTGCTGGCTTTGCAGACACACAGTTCAGCAGTCAGCAGTTTCCCCTTCCTTTTTTTTTTTTTAAAAGAACGTGACAGGATATCGATACGATAGTGACTTGCCAACTGTGGTTTGTTTGCTTTTTTGCAAATAGGTCTGCTCTGTGCGGCCATCCAAAGTGTTGCAGCAGGAAAACAATGCAGAGCCAAACATTTAGATTATGTGTTATTAATAAGAGCCACAAGGTTGTTAGACTGGTCTCAACTAGGGCCAGGGCCTTTTCAGTACTGCCCCCAACTTGGTGGAACGCTCTGTCACAAGAGACCAGGGCCCTGCGGGATTTGACATCTTTCCGTAGGGCCTGCAAGACAGAGCTGTTCCGCCTGGCCTTCGGGTTGGACTCAGTCTGATGTTTTTTCCTCCCCTTATGGTTTTGATTTTGGACGATAAATGAAGCTGCATTTAAATTTTAAATTGTATTTTAACCTGTATTTTAATTAATGGTTTTTCTTTCTTTTATATTTTATTGTAATTTTTATTGGTGTTAGCCGCCCTGAGCCCGGTTTCGGCTGGGAAGGGCACGGTATAAATAAAATTTATTATTATTATTATTATTATTATTATTTATGAAATGTGTATGCAGTGGTACCTAGGTTCTCGAACGTAATCCGTTCTGGAAGACCGTTCAGCTTCCAAAACGTTCGAAAACCGAGGCGCGGCTTCCCATTGGTTGCAAGAGCTTCTTGCACTCAGCGGAAGCCGCGTCACATGTTCGAGTTCCGAAAAACGTTCGAAAACGGAAGCATTTGCTTCCGGGTTTTCAGCGTTCAAGAACTGAAATGTTTGACAACAGAGGCGTTCGGGAATCGAGGTACCACTGTACTGCCATTCATCCCTAGATCAGTGGTTCCCAAACTTTTTCAGACCGCTGACTCCTTGGTTCCATAAACACATCCCCAATGCCCACTACTCTATAAAGAACATTATTCAAAATCAGAGCAGACTTATTGAAATTAATGGACCTAAGTCAGTTATATTTTAGATGGGTGATATTCTGTTGTGTCTTGTCAGCACAAGGATTTCCACTTAATACAATGGCATTTCCCTCCTTGATCCTGCTTTTCGTGCCCCATGCCCTCCCCAGATTTGCTTCACAGTGTCGGGGGAACCCCTACAACAGACAATGTCTGGGAGAGGCCGCCGAGTCCACATAACACCGGTCTTGAAAGACCTACATTGGCTCCCAGTACATTTCTGGGCACAATTCAAAGTGTTGGTGCTGACCTTTAAAGTCCTAAACGGCCTCGGTCCTGTATACCTGATGGAGCGTCTCCACGCCCATCAATCTACCCGGACACTGAGGTCCAGCGCTGAGGGCCTTCTGGCGGTTCCCTCACTCCGAGAAGCCAAGTTACAGGGAACCAGGCAGAGGGCCTTCTCGGTAGTGGCACCCGCCCTGTGGAACGCCCTCCCACCAGATGTCAAAGAGAAAAACAACTACCAGACTTTTAGAAGACATCTGAAGGCAGCCCTGTTTATGGAAGCTTTTAATGTTTAATAGAGTATTGTATTTTAATATTCTGTTGGAAGCTGCCCAGAGTGGCTGGGGAGGCCCAGCCAGATGGGCGTGGTATAAATAATAAAATTATTATTATTATATTATTATTCTGTTGCACAAGCGGAAATATTTGTGCCGATGGAACGTTCTCCTTAGCACTGCAGTGCATTGTAGTGGTTAAAGTTGTCAGACTAGGACAGTCGACCATGAAGCTCACTGGGTGACGTTTGGCCGGCCACTTGGTCTCAGCCTAACCCTACCTCGCAGGGTCGTTGTGGGTATTCATTGAACAAGGGAAGAACCATGTAAACTCCATCAAGCTCCGTGGAGGGGGAAATGTGGGGTACAAATGCAATAAATAGATAAATAATGCATTGGCTTCAACCCAGAGGGTTTGCTCTTGAAAATGCCTAGCATTGGATGCAGCCCACAGTTGGGTTTTCTTGCTAGGGGCCTGTGCTGTTGTTCTTGGGTGGCAGGATCAACCTCTGTTGTACGATGGTAGAGCTGTGAGCAAAAGGATTTAGAAGTTGTTTTAACAAATCTGCGGCTTCAGGAAGAGGGGCTTTCCTTGTCTAAGCAAAATCAAGGCTGGATAAGGCTGAATTAACGGCAGTGTTTTGCATGGCAACTCCCTGCGTTTCTTTCCTATTCAGTGACGTGTTACCAGTCAAAACTTTGAGCTCACCACTGTGGTTCTTACCCGAATGCCTTCTCCCTCAGCTCTGGAAGAGGTTAACTTGGGGACAGGCCAGAAGGGAGTGCGGCCCTTGGGTTGCAAAAGTTTGCACCACCCCTGCCAACCTGATAATCTTCCAGAAGTTGTTGGACTCCCATTAGCCCTGGCCAGGATGGCCGATGGCAAAGGATGATGGGAGTTGTAGTCCAGATTGGGGAACAGATGGTATGTACACACACAGGCACACATACTACCTAGCTTAGTTTAGGATCTCCAAGCAATTATTTTTCTATAGACCCTAGGGAAAATTGAAAGACCAGTTCAATTCATAGACGAATTACCACGTGCCTGCAATATTCATACCGGTATTTTTTTCAAAAAATAAAATAAAATTCCACTGCTGCTCTGAACATTTTTATCATCTCAGTTACGAAAAAAAATAAAAAATGATGTCAGCGTGCAATTTAGAAAATTGGGCTAAATGAACCATAGAGTCCTTTCCTTTCCAAGCTGCTGGCAATGCTCATGATGCATGAACATTGGCATTTCAAAGAAGGCCATTGCCAGGGCGGGTCAAGTCCGTGGTGGCCAAGAGGAAATCTTTGAGGGTTGAGTTGTCATAGATGGAGCACAAAAGAGAGCTGTTCTTGCTGCTGGAAGGGTTCATTGGGTGGTAAAAAAAAGAAAAGAAGAAAATATTTCAGCAGAGGGGCCAAAGGCCAGCTCCTGTCCTCAGTGGAATCCGTTCCCTCTGTCTTTGAAGTTCAGGCTGTGAATGCTAATGCTTCTTACATAACCTTGATAAGAACACTTTACCTTATACACTTTACCATGTATCTGCAGAATGGGCACCGTTTCAGGTGTGCCACATAATACACCTTCCGTATTTGATCTTTTAGCGTGGCAGCGCCTTAACCTTGGAACTCCCTGCCTATTGACATCAGGCAGGCGCCTTCATGCCGCTCTTTTCGACACCTGCTAAGAAGGCTTTTGTTTAGGCATTTCCTCCCAGATATGTAGATTGTTGGCATGTGTTTTGGTTTGGTTTTTAGCTTTTCGTTTTAGCTTATTGCGCTTCCCAGTATTGCATCTGCCATGCAACCCCCCAGAATGTTGCTTATGATGGGATGTGGCCCTCGGGCTTAAAAAAAGTCCCTCCACTCCTGCACTGTGCGGAAATACGAGCTGTTAAAATGGGTGCCTCTGTGTGATCACAGCCAGGTCATGAGCTTGGGGGCAGCAATGCATCCTCCTGATGCTACCACAAGTGGTGGTGATTGTAGGCAGTTGCTAGCTATTATGATAGGAGTTGTAGTCCAGATTGGGGACATAGCTGTCAACCCTCCCTTTTTTGCGGGAAACTCCCTTATTCCAATGCTGTTTCCCGCTGCTATCCCGGATTGTTGATATCCCTTAAATTTCCTGGATTTCAAAGGAAGCAGCTCCTCTCCCACCCTGCCGGCCAGGGAGGCTCCTCAGCTGTGTTGCTCGGCTGCCAATAAGGAGTCTGAGACCGACTGGGGCGGAGCTTGCATGCCTTGTGCAGCCAGACCCTCACGCCCAACCAGTCAGCCTGCTTGCCTGCCATCTATGTGCTCGCTCTTTTGCTCACCCGTTCGCGCGCAGCCTCTGGAGCGCAGGGTGGCGAGGCTACTTGGTGCCATTGCACCGCCCTCGCGGCATCCCTTATTTTCAAATCCGAAAGTTCGGGAAAAATCCCTTATTTTCAAATCCGAAAGTTGACAGCTATGATTGGGGAACAGATAGTATGTATGAACCAGCCCATCATAAAGGCTCCAGAAGTTAAGAGGTCTCATGGAATCGTAGAGTTGGAAGGGACCCTGAGGGTCATCTAGTCTAGATTTGGATCTCCCTAATGGGCCACATGTCATAGTTGGTCTGCAAGGGTAGGGTGTGTGAGAGAGTGACCAAGTAGGACTGAACTCCCTATATTGAATCAGTTGGAAGGGACCCCAAGGGTTGTCCAGTCCAACCCCCTGCAATGCAGGAATCTCAACTAAAGCATCCATGACAGATGGCTATCCGACCTCTGCTTAAAAACCTCCAAAGAAGGAGAGTCCACCAGCTCCTGAGGGAGACCGTTCCACTGTCTAACAGTTCTTACTTCAGAAAATTCTGCCTGATGTTTATAGCCAGAATCCCCTTTCTTGTAACTTGAAGCCATTGGTTCGGATCCTACGCTCCGGAGCAGGAGAAAACAAGCTTGTTCCTTCTTCCACATGGCAGCCCTTGAGATATTTGAAGATGGCTTTCATATCTTCTCTCCGTCTTTCGTCTCCTCTTTCCCAAGCTAAACATACCCAACTCCTTCAACCATTCCTCATAAGGCTTGGTTTTGAGACCCTTGTTCATCTTGGTCGCCCTCGTCTGCACACGTTGCAGCTTATTTATTGATTTATTGAATTTATATATCGTCCTATACCCCGGGGGGTCTCAGGGCGGTTCACAGGAACACACAATCTCCTTCTTAAATCGTGGCGCCCAGAACTGGAATCTCTGCAAGAAAGGAGTTACAGTCTTGCACAATGCAAAAACCTCTTGGAGATCTTGGCGAGGATGAGGCCTGTGCAGCTGTGTTTACATCCTCTGAGTGATTACTCAGCTCCTTGCGGGGTGGCAGGGCTGCAAGTGTGAACCAGCCCTGAGGCTACTCTGCCCCTGGTGGTGCTGACTCAGCACTTGGTTGGAATGATTAAACCCCGCTCCCAGGCATTCCAATCGGCAGAGTATGTGTAACAGGCCTGGATTTAAGGCCTGTATCATGGGTGGGGATCCTCTTTTAGCCTGAGGGCCAGATTTGCACCCTGCAAACCTTCCCAGGGCCAAATGCATCCATTTTTATGGTTAACACCTCCTAAGCCCATCTTTCTTGGAAGCCGTTTTGTCTGATTTCATAGTCACTGCTGAGGAACTGTGCCTGGGATCTGCTCAACGGGAGGAGATCTGCTCAACGGGAGGAGGGCTTTGCCAGATGTGCTTAATTTAGCAGCAGAAAACCCCTTATGCATGGGAAACTGCACAGCTTTGTAGAAACGGCAAAGCTGTTAACAGCATGGCGATGGCAATTGTTAATTGGATGTTAATTGCTGAGGAAGTAAGTGGGGGTTATTTATTAGACATGCTGTTCTTTTCAGCCTAGATTGGCTCCAACGGCAGCTCACAATTAGAAGGCACATCCCAATCCCAATGAGTTATGCAGAGATATATGTTTGTTAGAGTCATGTTGGGGAACCTGAGGCCTATTGGGGGCCGCTCTGTCTGGCCCAGCGCCGGATTTACGTATAAGCTAAACAAGCTGTAGCTTAGGGCCCCACTCTCTTGGGGGCCCCCAAAAAATTTAAAGGAACAAAAACTGGATGTATATTTTCAAATATAAGATAAAAAACAAATAAAATAAAACCTACCTACATACAGCAACAGTGTTTTGTGTTGTGTAGGCTCCCATGATGTAAGTAATGGGCCCTGCCTGCTAGCATGCGCCCTAAAATATCACACCTATCCTTCACTGCCTCTCTCAGTTTGGCCAAACTCATGTTGATAGCTTCGAGAACACTGTCCAACCATCTCGTCCTCTGTCGTCCCCTTCTCCTTGTGCCCTCCATCTTTCCCAACATCAGGGTGTTTTCCAGGGAGTCTTCTCTTCTCATGAGGTGGCCAAAGTACTGGAGCCTCAGCTTCAGGATCTGTCCTTCCAGTGAGCACTCAGGGCTGATTTCCTTAAGAATGGATAGGTTCGATCTTCTTGCAGTCCATGGGATACCTAATAGATACCTATTAGGTCCATAAATTACCATATAACATATATTCAACAACAAAAAACAGCGACAATTTGTTGTTGACAAAGGACAGCTGGACATATAAAGGGCCCCATTAGCTTCAGTAGCTTAGGGCCTCATCAAACTTAAATCTGGCCCTGGTCTGGCCCTTGGGGCTTTCCTGAGCCATGTCTCTCTAGCTCCCAGGATTCTTTGAGGGGAAACCATGGCTGTGGCATCGTAGTGTTTTAAATGTAGAGTATGGATGTCTCCTAGAATTCCTTGTGTTCTTGTCAATTCCAGTTTTTTTCTGAGCCTGGACACAGGCAAAATACTCTTTAATTCCCTCTTTCGTGCTGCAAATACAGTGGTACCTCGGGTTAAGAACTTAATTCGTTCTGGAGGTCCTTTCTTAACCTGAAACTGTTCTTAACCTGAGGTACCACTTTAGCTAATGGGGCCTCCCGCTGCCGCTGCACCGCCGCCATGCAATTTCTGTTCTCATCCTGAGGTAAAGTTCTTAACCCGAGGTACTACTTCCGAGTTAGCGGAGTCTATAACCTGAAGCGTCTGTAACCCGAGCATCTGTAACCCGAGGTACCATTGTAACTACAGAGGCTCTATCACTGTGTGAGCCCAGAGTCCCTAGGAGTGAGCACCTGAGGGTGCTTGAGGGCGGGGGGCCTTGAAAGAGCCTGTGTTGGGGGGGAGGTGATTCAAGACCCCTTTGTGTGTGGTGTGGGTGTAACTTATCTGAGGGTGTCAATGCTGCCTTCAGACCTGTTAAAAATTAGTTGCAGAGCGGAGGATTATGGAGAATGACATGGGACTCATGGTGGGTGTTTTCGTTCTGGGTTAATTAGGGTCTTGAGATTTCTGCTCTTTGCTGTGTCACAGCTGGAAAGGATTGGGGGAAAGGGGGGAGGCGGAGAAGGGGAATACTTGCAGCCCGGTGGAAAGAGGCAATAAACAGTCTCAGATTATTTCTCAGGCATTGCCAGAATTCCTATGCGTTGCCTCATCGGACCCTGCTGCCTAAACTGCAGTGTGATTGACATCAAGGGTACTTGCGGACGAGACCATCATTTAGACCTTTATTTGCGAAACTCTTGTTTAGCTCAAACCAGAGTCACATGCAACAGCAGTTGCTGCATAGAGCATGTTGTTCCTTTGGCAGGAATCCAGACGGCTCCCATGAAGAATCAGATTGGTGTCTTAAGCTGGGTGTGTGTTTTTAATTCTAAAAATCCTCGTGTCTTGGCCCATATTCCTAAGAGGCTGGTTGCCCTCCTCTCTTTCAGCTCCCCCGCCCCCCATAGTTTCAGGTCAAATCCACACCCTAGCTTTAAAGTACATCTAAACCACATTAACAGTTCCCCGCAAAGACTCATGGGAACTGCAGTTTACCCCTAGCAGAGCTGCAGTCTCCAACACCCTTAACAAACTACAGTTCCCAGTATTCCTTGGGGGGGAACCATAACTGTTAAAGTGGTATAGGTGCTTTAAATGGAGGTTGTGACCTATCTGTTAATCAGGGATGCGGGTGGCGCTGTGATCTAAACTACCGAGCCTCTTGGGCTTGCCAGTCAAAGGGTCAGCACAGGCTTCCTCAACCTCGGCACCTCCAGATGTTTTTGGCCTACAACTCCCATGATCCCTAGCTAGCAGGACCAGTGGTCAGGGATGACGGGAATTGTAGTCTCAAAACATCTGGAGGGCCAAGGTTGAGGAAGCCTCGGTCAGCAGATCGAATCTGTGTAACAGGGTGAGCCTCCGTTGCTTTAACCCAGCTCCTGCAAACCTAGCAGTTCTAAAGCATACCAGCATGAGTAAATAAATAGGTACCGCTGTAATGGGAAAGTAAACAGCATTTCCATGTGCTCTGGCACTCATCATAGTGTCCCGTTGCGCCAGAAGCGGTTTAGTCATGCTGGCCACATGACCCAGAAAGCTGTCTGTGGACAAACGCCGGCTCCCTTGGCCTGAAAGCAGAGATGAGTGTCCCATCCCGTGGTCAAATTTGATGGTACTTAACCATCCAGGACACGGGTGGCGCTGTGGGTTAAACCACAGAGCCTAGGGCTTGCTGATCAGCAGGACGGCGGTTCGAATCCCCGTGACGGGGTGAGCTCCCGTTGCTCGGTCCCTGCTCCTGCCAACCTAGCAGTTCGAAAGCACGTCAAAGTGCAAGTAGATAAATAGGTACCGCTGCAGGGGGAAGGTAAACGGCGTTTCCGTGCGCTGCTCTAGTTCGCCAGAAGCGGTTTAGTCATGCTGGCCACATGACCTGGAAGCTGTACGCTGTCTCCCTCAGCCAATAATGCGAGATGAGCGCCGCAACCCCAGAGTCGGTCACTACTGGACCTAATGGTCGGGGTCCCTTTACCTTTACCTTTAACCATCCAGTTGTCCTTTACTTTTTACCTTTACCCAGGGTCGTTGTTAAAAGACAGCCCAGAACACTCAAGACGCAAGTCCTGTGCACTGGACCCCAATGTCTTACCTCTTCCCCTTTTGAAAAAAAACTTTTTTTAAAAAAGAAACCTCTCAAATTTCCTTTACTTTGCTTATAGGGCAGCTGAGCATCCTGCAGATTGCAGCACCAGTGAGACCATCTTAATTTGTGCGGGCCCCAATCCACATTCAGTGTACCGAGTCCAGAAAATCCTATTGGCACCTGAGAGCTCAGAGCAAGCCCTGATGGTGAGGGGCAGTGATCGTTTCTCGGAGTTCCTGCATTGCAAATATAATGCAATAAATTGCAGGTATCTAGGATGGCTTTCCCCAACCTGGGAAGCAGGGGTTTATGAGAGTTGTAGTCCAGAATGTTTGGTGGACACCAGGCGGATGAAGGCTGACCTAGGATCATCACACGTGCAAAGGACATTACTGATATTATTATTTATTAAATTTATATACAGCCCTTCATTTGAAGATCGCAGGGCGGCATGCAACATAGAAGCTCCATTGCTTGAAGAAACGATTGTTTTGTGCTATTAGATATGCCTTGGCTGGTTTTATACGTATGTTGCTTGCTTGAACTGCGAATTATACAGTGTCCGGATACTTTTATTAATTCATTTCTGCCCTGCCAGCCTAGCTTCAAAGAGCTCTTTGCACATCTGCCAGCAAATAAAAATGAGAAGCCGTAAACTTCCTTTCTGCGCCGCCTAGAAACTGTTAAAAAGCACGAAAGAGCAGACAATACAAAGCACAGAAGCAGCAATAAAAGACGTCTCAAATCGCTTCCCAGAAACTGATAAACATTCAGTCCTAACTAGACTCCCGCAATCTTCCTGGATTCTAAACCAAGGAACCCATGTAATCCTGTAAGTCTTTCCAAATGAGTTTGTTTATTGTGCCCTCCTGATGGGAATGTTTCGTACTTAAATGCAGCAGCAACATAAACATTATCCAAAGGACCTCTTGCTAGCCTCTGATATTCCTGAGAGAAGCACCACAGCTCAGTGGCAGAGCGTTTGCATCGCGTGGAGAAAGCCCTGGGTTCGGTCTGTGGCATCTCCAGATAGATTCTCATCTGAAATCTGCCCGTCAGTGCAGACAGTAAAGAAGCTAGATGGACCAATGGTCTGACTGTGTAAGGCAGATTCCATGGTTCTTATGTTGCCAGAAAGCCAGCGGTCTCTCCAAACCCTACGTGGAGATGCTAAGGACTGAAGCAGGGACCTTTTTCATAGAATTGTAGATCTGGAAGGACCGTGAGGGTCATCTCGTCCAACCTCATGCAATGTAGGAATCTTTTGCCCAACGTGGGGCTCGAACCCACGACCCTGAGATCAAGAGTCTCATGCCAAAGCAAGTGCTCTACAAGTGAGCTACAACCCTTCCCTTGCTCTTCCGTGGTTAAATGAACTCTGCAGCCTGTTGGCAACCTCTGGTGGTGCATGTGCTGGCTCATTCTGGTCCAGTTTGGATGGGAAGGAGTAGACACCCCACCTAGAGCAGGGGAGGAAGAGTGAGGCAGATGATGGCTGAGCCAGCATTTACTTCTTTGGTGCATACAGTGATCATGCACAGGAGTGGGCCATATTCCTTTTCTGAGAAACTTTTTCTGGGGGGCCGCATACCAGTGGTAAGCAGAGCCGCAGGGGAAAGTGTGTGGAGCCATGAACGTGACTTCCACCCGTTTCCAGTAGGCTACTTTCTCTCTCTATTATCCCTCCAGGCAAGCATGCAGAATGATGAAGAGTTCAAGGGCTTTCCAGCTAGGCAAAAACACTCAGGGCAGTGCAAATCAGGGCTGGTAATAGATGTGACTCAGGAGTGTGGGTGGCCCTGGAGATAGCCCCAAGGACCAGATAGAGAAGCTTTTTTGGGGGAGGGGCTGAATTTGGGGCCTGAGGTTTCCCATCCCTGGTTATGAAGATAGAGGAAGCTGCGCTCATGTAGGGCAATGAGAACCCATTAGGACTTCACCTCCTCATTTGGGGGGGGGCGGGACCCAGCCAGATGGGCGTGATATAAATAAAATCACCATCATCATTATTTCTCTTGCTTCTGTATTTAGCGGTTTGTTTTTTTCATTTTCTGAGTCTTAATAAGCTTGAAAGAAGTGGCAAGTAGCTCGCATGCTAATAATAGCTGGCACCTTTCCCCGGAGCTATTTCTGGAGCAAGGCTGCAGTCCATAGCACACACAAGACGCTGTTCTTTTTCATTTTTGGCACATCTTTCGAACGCAGTAACCCCCTCTTTGCCATCCTCCTCCTTGTGGATCTCTTGAGAAGCATCGTCCCCCCCCCCCGACACAGCATCTGTGTTAAGTAGGAGGAATACGTTTATTAATAAAATCCTGTTCTCTTCCCCCACGGTGTCACCTGATACTCTGCCCCCTTTTAAATGGTGTTGGGTAACTGGCAGATCTGCCACCGTTTCCCCTTCTGATAAGATAAGATAATTTATTTATTGTCATTGCACAAGTACAAGCACAACGCTATACAAGTGCAACGAAATTGCATGCCATCCTGTAAAAGAAAAAAAGAAAAAAGTACAAAACACACACACACCAAAAAGGCCACACACACACACACACACACACACACACACACACACCCATCACAGCTCTCCAAGGTCATATTATCTGGTTACAGCATTTAAGATGGTTATAGCTCTTGGGTAGAAACTGTTCTTCAGTCTATTTGTTCTTGATCTAATTGTTCTATATCTTCTACCCGAAGGCAGTGGTGCAAAAAGACTATACCCTGGATGAGATGGGTCCTTTAAAATATTGTTAACCTTTTTAAGGCAACGGGAACTGTATAGTTCTTCCAGAGATGGGAGAGGATGACCAATAATATTTTGGGCTGTGGTTATGACCTTCTGAAGTACCTTCTTCTCCCTGGCTGTGCAGCTAGAGAACCAAGCATAAATACAATATGTAAGCATGCTCTCTATGGAGCCTCGGTAGAAGGACACCAGCAGGATATTCAGCCGATATACAGGGGCTGAATATCCACCTTTTCCCCCCTGTAATCCACCACCAGTTCCTTGGTCTTGGCAGTATTAAGAGCCAGATTGTTGTCTCTACACCAAGCACAGAACTGCTCCACCTCATCCTGATAGGCGGACTCATCCCCTCCTGAAATGAGCCCCACCACAGTAGTGTCATCAGCAAACTTGATGATTTTGTTGCTGGGATAGAATGTTCTGCAGACATTCCTGTCACCATTTAGGGCTGGTTTAGAATGTAACCAGATTCCTCCGCAGAAGTCCCACGCAACGACTGCCATAAAGGGTTTGGGTGATGTGTACATTTGTCAAGCAACCTCTTGCCCACTGAGAAGCCATGTTCGATGGAGCCTTCCTCCATGGTGTCCATGGTGGTGTAGTGGCTTAGAAATCAGCCTCTGGGTTAAACTCCAAGTAATAAGGATATGAGGACATGAAAAGGGTCTCTGCATCAGGCCAATGGCTCATCGGGTCTCACATCCTGTTCTCACAATGGCCAACCAGATGCCTGTGAGAGGCCCACAAACAGGATCTGGGTGCATCAGCACACTAGTGATTCCCAGTGGCTGGTTTTCAGAGGCAGGCTGTGTCCAACTGTGGAGGCACAATGTGGCCAAATGTTGACCAGCCACCCAAAAACCCAACCTTTTCTGCTCGCATCAAAGTATTTTATTAATAATATTATTACTTGTTTTCACATTTTTATAAAATCATAGAGTTGGAAGAGACCACAAGGGCCATCCAGTCCAACCCCCTGCCAAGCAGGAAACACCATCAAAGCATTCCTGACAGGTGGCTGTCAAGCCTCTGCTTAAAGACCTCCAAAGAAGGAGACTCCACCACACTCCTTGGCAGCAAATTCCACTGTCGAACAGCTCTTACTGTCAGGAAGTTCTTCCTAATGTTTAGGTGGAATCTTCTTTCTTGTAGTTTGAATCCATTGCTCCGTGTCCTCTTCTCAGGAACAGCAGAAAACAACTTTTCTCCCTCCTCTATATGACATCCTTTTATATATTTGAACATGGCTATCATATCACCCCTTAATACATATTATCTTTCACATATATCCAATTACAAGGTTCCCTGAACCTTCCGACTTCCTCCCCTCCCTCCCATGGGTTCTTAAATTAAAAATTATTATTTTTTGCATATTATACTTTCCCCAACTATTATGTATCCCTATTTTATCACAGTCAATTTCACATTACAAATGTCATTACAACGCTACCAGTGTTTTTAACTGCTTACAGTGGTTTTTCAAGTAAACTATGAATTTACTCCAGTCTCTAGCAAATACTTGATCTTCTGGGTTTCTGATCTTTCCTGCCAGTTTCGCCATTTCTG
This sequence comes from Darevskia mixta, assembly GCA_034641385.1. Lineage (NCBI taxonomy): Eukaryota > Metazoa > Chordata > Lepidosauria > Squamata > Lacertidae > Darevskia > Darevskia mixta. The sequence goes on along the minus strand of JAWWNH010000137.1, from coordinate 1,873,893 downwards.
CATATTCCATCAATTCCATCTGTCATTCTTCCTTTGTTGGTAATGCTGCTTCTTTCCATTTTGGGGCTAGTAGCATTCTCACTGCCGTCATTGCATACATAAAAAGTCTTTTATCTTCTCTTGGTACTTCTCCCCCTATTAAACCTAAAAGAAAGCCTTCTGGTTTTTTAACAAATGTATTTTTAAACATTTTCTTTAGTTCATTATAAATCATTTCCCAGAAGCTTTTTACTTTACAACATGACCACCACATATGGAAAAGTACCTTCTTTCTCTTTACATTTCCAACACATATTTGATTTAGTTTTATACATTTTTGCAATCTTACTTGGTGTTAGATACCAACGGTACATCATTTTCATGTAATTTTCTTTCAACGCACAGCATGCTGTAAATTTTATTTCTTCTCTCCACAACTTTTCCCAAGATGAAAGTTGGATATTGTACCCAAAATCACCAGCCCAATGTATCATCACTGCCTTAATTTCTTCATCCTTTGTATGCCATTCCAACATGCATCGAAGTATTTTAAGCAAGGTGGAGAAATGATTCTATGAACAAGGTCTATAAAACTTAGGTTTCGTCCTTGGCGCTTTTGCCAGCCAAACTGACTCTGCTGTACATTGAAGCCACCCAGTCTCTGAGGGGTGCTCCCCAATTTCTCAGACTTGGGAAAGCTTTTCAAAATGGAAGAAACCCCTCTAAAAACCTGACACATCGATCTCATTCCTCCACCATTAGGAACTCAAAACCTCCCTTGGATTAACGGCAACAAGCGAGTGTAATATAGAGCTTAGATTTTATTTTTTTGAGAACAGACTTTTGATTTACTAAGGAAGGGTTTGCTCCCATCATGGAGTCCTGCAGTGCAGAGTTGTGCTTGAGACCTTTTCAAAGACTGTGCTATTTTTGTGTGTCAAAGAACCAGGACATACTTCAGCCTTATTAGGTGATCATCCTGCAGGCCAGAGTTTTGGTAGAAGTTGAATTCCAAATTACTGTGCTGTAGCCTGAAAGGGATTTTAGTTGCTCCCCACTGGATGGGTATTTCAAAGTATGTGTGGTGCCTTACAGGGGGTGGGGGACCAGTTATTTTTGGGGAAAGAAATGAGAGTTTGCTACATAATGCATGAATAATTGGAGTGCGTGTTTATTTTTACATTAGATTTTTTTTCTATGTGTCTCATAGATCTGATACATATATATTATTTTCTCAAGCTTGGAATAGAAGGAAATAGTCTTGTATTTACCTTTTACATAACACATCGTTTGTGAGAAGGAGTGGTTGTCACAACCCAATTTTAATGCATTGAAATTGCAACAAGGGTATTGGAAACCGTGGCTTGAAGTAGGTTCCTAGTTGTGGTTTGTGGGAAACTGTGGTTTGCACAAACCATAAACTGCACAGTTGTGGCAAACTATATCCTGTGAAAACTCAAATGTGAGGGGTGGGATGGGAGCTGGAGGAAGGAGTGTACCAGCAAGGAGCCCCTTCACCTGAAAAGCAAAGTTAAACCTTGACATCTTTTAAAGATGAAATTGCTTTTTAAAAAAACAAAACAAAAAACCCAATTTTCCTTTGGTGCATGATGTATGGTTAAGAAAAACCATGCTGAATCAGGCCAACAGTCCATCTAGTTCAGCATCCCTTTCTCACAGGGACCAGATGCCCATGGGATACCCGGCAAGTAGGACCTGAGTGCAACAGCACTCTCCCTATCTGTGATTTCCAGTAAATGGTATTCAAAGGTGTACAGTCCCTGACAGTGAAGACAGAGCACAACCACCCTGGTTCATAGCCACCGATAGCCTTACTATTCAGAAATTTGCCTAATTGTTTTTTTTTTAAGCCACCCAAGTTGGTGACTTATCACTTCATCTCGTGGGAGTGAGATCATCTTATGGCTCCGCCTGGCAGCACTGCCCTATTTTGCAAATCCGTTTCATAAAGGGGCGTTGCAACTTGAGTGCAACGTTCTTCCTTTACTAACATCCGAAGCATGGGTAGCATTTTTGCAGACCTGTCTTCTTCTGCAGATGCTATTTCTCTCCCTCACATGCAGGGAGTTCCATCTGTAAGATGCAGGCATGTGAGCTTCGGATCCATGCTCTCGAACTTCACGTGTCTCTCCTCTTCCTCTCGTCGCTCCCTGGGAGGTATTTGCAATGGAAGGACTTCGTGAGCTATCCCTGTGGCAGCCGGCGGCCTTGACCAGCTTGCCACACCTCTGTGGTCTGGATTTGAAGCCAGCCCTGGGGGCGAAAAGAAAACACTTTCATTAGTCGAGCTCAGGAAACTGATGGGTGGAGTAGTTTCACTCTTAATTAGCCCAGACTTCTGAAGGAAAGAAGGGAGGAGAAAGCCTTGTCCTTTTTCCTCACTTAGTTTCCCCATTCGCTTCCAGTTGGCAGTGAAGGCCTGGTCCATTAGGCCATATGGGCACTGCTCCATCAACCTTAGCCTGCCCCCAGCCAGCCAATTGGGTCAACCTTATTTTCTTTTTGTCAGGAGTGAGCCGGCAGTAAATCACACTGTGCAAGTTGGAGTTAACTCTTATTAGCAAGAACACAATCTGCACAGACTTGGAGGAATGTCAGGCCTAATGAGCGCAGTGTATCATCCCCGGTAGGTCTTGCCCCGTGAATCGGTTGCCGAGACTGAGTCTCAGCCGTCTATTTACCCTCCTCTCGAGGGTTCTTCCCAAGCAATCAGAGACTGTGCCTATGTGTCACCAATCTCTCCTCCGCCCTTTTCATGCCTTTTCTGTTACTGGGAGACAAGGGGCAGGGAGCTTGTCATAGCAGGAGGGCCCTGTTACCTCTTTAGTTTCTGACTCCTCCTCCTTCTAGTCTTCTCCCTCTTCTCCCCCTGACCACTAAGCCACTTGGATGGCACCTCCTTCTGGCAACTCCTGCAGCCAAACTGGTGCAAAACGTATTGCTCTGCTTTCCTTTGGACCACATCAGCGAGGCCAAGAGGTGGGGTTTGTCATCTGTGCAGCCTAGGACCTCTATACACACTGCCCAGGCTTGCGCCCCAGGGAGGTCACTTTGGTGCTGTTAACACAGTGGTTTCACTTCACCCTTGGAGGTGCACTCCATTGTCTCATGAGACAGACAAATGCCAGCACATTGTTCTACAATGCTTCACTGATGCTACTTAATTATAGAGGGGCTATAGCAGAACAAAAATGGGACCAAAAATAACCAGGAATTATTATTTTTTGCATGATATAGTTATGGGATTTCAGGATATGCACTGACTGGAAATGAAGCATTGTGACTGCCCTGAAATCTTTGCAGGTGCAAATAGCATTGACAGCTGGATCATTTATGACCTCCCCATCATGGAACACAAATAGTCACAAATGCAGAATAAAAAGAATGGCTAGAGGCCCCTGTCATGTTGCAGAATACACTAGCCTGGAGGGACCCTAATTCGTCACTTTCAGAAATATTTATCACCGGTTTTGGATGTTTATTCAGAGGAATATAAATTTATCTGTCACCAGAGGTGCAGGCTGCTTGAGACTGGCCCCCAAGCTAGCTTCTCCCATCCTGTCAAATTTACAGCACCAGTCCTGCTCAGGCAGCGACAGAACTGTCTCATGTGCCTTTGGACCATTCCCTGCGATGTGCGTTCTCTCTTTCTTGTGCAGCTCAGCAGAAGTACCTAATTGATACAATTGAGCCGTTGTGGGTGAGCCGCTTGAGCAGATATCGAAGGCGTATTGCAAATTGTAGGTATCAGGAGCAAATTGCTGGTTCGTGCCTGAACACGGAAATTCAATAGGAAGAAAAGAAAGACAGACGCAAAATAGAAATTTATGAACTGGAACTTGATGGATTCACCGTCCTCTGCAAGAATTTATTGTGTGCGGTAACAGAAGAAGGGACAGTCTGTTTTACAGAATCTTTTGATATATCAAGAAATTTGGGGAAAGGAGCATTGTCCTAGAACAAGGTGATATTGTAGTGCTTTAGAACTGAGAGCTATAAATTAAGGGTTTTAAAAGTGGCCACTGTGGCTATGTTGCACCTCCACTGTCATAGGCAGTTTGCTTCTGAATGCCAGTTGTTGAGAACAACAGGAAATGTTGCAGGGAATGATGCTGTCAGGTTCTGCTTGTGAGCTTCCTATTGGGGCATCTGGTTGGCCCCTATGACAACAGGATGCTGGACTAGATGGGCCTTTGGTCTGATCCAGGAGCTGGGCTCTTATGTTCTTAAGTCGGACCCATAACAAAATGTGCTCCAGCCACACCCCTTTCCAGGATACTCCGTTTGGAACCCCACCACCAGATGCTCCAGGTCACAGCTTGGGTAAATTAAATGGGAATAATCACTTACAGTTTTTGGAATGCGAAGGTTTTATTCATGCAGGAACTATTTACAAGATGAGCGGAGATGAGAGAGAGAAAGCAGTAGACAACTTATCTGGTGTGAACATCAAACAAACTGGCTTAGCTTTTAGAGGTGGAGCTACACAAACAGTGGTTTTGTGTGGTTTAAAGTAACATGTGGATTAACTACAAACTCAAGAAAAGGAAATGTATTTGCCTTTCTCCAACAACTAAACATGCTCAGTCCTCATTAGGTGAGCTGCCAGTTAAAGGGGGAAGAGGCTCTTAATTCAGATTTATTATTACTGTATTATTATTATTAGTAGTAGTAGTAGTAGTAGTAGTATTTCTACAAACTAGGTTTTCTTTAAGCTGATATACTGTATATCACTTGTGTACAGATGGTATCAGTTGGGCTACATAGGAATCAGCCCTTACCCCTGGACATTGCTAATAGAAGGATCTCTCCATAAAGTATTACATTTCCTAAATATCCATTTGCAGCCATGGATGTTCAGTGATACGCCCAAGCAAGATTACAGCTGACTGGATCATTTAGTGATCCTGAAACAGCTCCATTCTGGTTTGAAGCATTCCTTCTGAAAGAAGTTTGTAATTCTTTTCCTGTGGTGTCATCACTGTAACCTTTTCCGAATTGTTTCCAGCGAGGCTAGTGGGCTGTTCTGACTAATACTGTCCATGCCACTCTTCAGAGTATGAGAAGATCAAACCACACTTCTTCATTTGTTTCTTAGGCAGAAATTGAGATTTTGAAAGCATTTTGAAATGATATTTTTCAAAACCCTGTGGCAGTCTTACCCTACAAATACCCAGAAGAGACTTGCCCCCTTCTCATCATAGCCTTAATTATATTCTACTTTTGTGTGGATTTTAGCTGTAAGCCAGATTGAGAGCCCTCTCTCAATATATAATTTTTTTTTATATAAATATATAAATTGTTCAGGCAATAAGTTAGACATCCCTTCAGGTATTTGAAGATAGCTATCACTTCAGCTCTCAGTCTCCTCTTTTCTAGGCTAAGCATACCCGGCTCCTTCAACCATTCCTCATAAGGCTTGGGTTCCAGACCCTTGATCATGTGTGCCTCCTCTGTACACATTCCATCTTGTCAATATCCTTCTTAAACTGTACATAGCCCTAGAATTGATCTGAATTTGTTTGAGATGTTTCCTGGTTTTCGTCAGCTATGTAGCTTTTATGCTGTTTACATTTCTGTAAATATTGTGTGTGGGGGGGGTTAAATCAAAGAACCCTGTTAATACAACATTTAGAGAACTTATGAAGCGTCTTATAAAGGCAAAAAGAAGAAGAAGCCTCGGTTTCATTTCTAAGCTTTTATGCTGCATAAAGGTAAAGGTAAAGAGACCCCTGACCATTAGGTCCAGTCGTGTCCGACTCTGGGGTTGCGGCGCTCATCTCGCTTTATTGGCCGAGAGCCGGCGTACAGCTTCCGGGTCATGTGGCCAGCCTGACAAAGCCGCTTCTGGCGAACCAGAGCAGCGCACAGAAATGCCGTTTACCTTCCCGCCAGAGCGGTTCCTATTTATCTACTTGCACTTTGACGTGCTTTCGAACTGCTAGGTTGGCAGGAGCTGGGACCGAGCAACGGGAGCTCACTCTGTCGCAGGGATTGGAACCGCCGACCTTCTGATCAGCAAGCCCTAGGCTCAGTGGTTTAACCCACAGTGCCACCTGGGTCCCACCTGGGTTTATGCTGCATAGGATATCCTAATACATTTTCTCATACCTTTTCAAATTTACAGTCACTGTGTTTTGTTTTGTTTTGTTTTGTTCAAGCTTTTTGTGTGTGCCAAATTAAAACTGTGTGCTCTGGGTGGCTTACAGCTTAAAATAATTAAAATACAAATGAATTAACAGTATTAAAAGCAATCCATTTAAAAAAGCGGTTGTAAACATAATTGAATGTTCCTGTGTAAACGAACACATTGCACGTGCCACATACATGATACAACTTTCCCCCTCTCCTGTGATTAAGAACAACTGAGCAATTTTTTAAATATTTGTCATCTGGTTTACCCATTCAGTATAATTGCAGTTCGTAAGTTGTTTTTTTCCTATGGAGTCTTGTGTTTTCATATAGGCCCTTTTTATAGAACCAAATTGCTCTCACATGATACAGTCTTTTTTTGACTGTACCACTTGAAGCTGCAATTGGAGGGTGTATTGATGAGCCTTCACTGAAACAAATAAAATAAAATTTATTCTTAAACAAAGCTACCATATCAGAGCGATGATGAAGTTTAATGCCTGACATGCCAGGTCTTTTTGCACACACACATACACAGTTGGATGTTCTTTAAAAAGGAAGAAAGAAAGGGGAATACATTAACAATGCAATTCCTTTACCTGCAACCTGAAGAGATTCAGTCCGGGAAGCATTCTACTACATTATTATTTCATAGAATCTTAGAGTTGGGAGGGACCCTGAGGGTCATCTAGTCCAACCCCCTGCAATGCAGGAATCTCAACTAAAGCATCCATGGCAGATGGCCATCCAACCTTTGCTGAAAAACCTCCAAGGAGTCCACAACCTCCCAAGGGAGACTGTCCCACTGTCAAATAACTCTTACTGTTAGAAAGCTCTTCCTGATGTTTAGCCAGAATCTCCTTTCTTGTAACTTGAGGCCATTGGTTCAAGTCCTACCCTCCAGAGCAGGAGAAAACAAGCATGCTCTCTCTTCCATGTGACAGCCCTTCAGATATTTGAAGATGGCTATCATATCTCCTCTCAGTCTCCTCTTTTCCAGGCTGAACACTCCCAACTCCTTCAAGCGCGCCTCATAAGGCTTGGTTTCCAGACCCTTGATCATCTTTGGTCGCCCTCCTTGGCACACGTTCCAGCTTGCCAACATCCTTCTTAAATTGTTTCGCCCAGAATTGGACACAGTACTCCAGGTGTGGTCTGACCAAGGGCAGAATAGAGTGGTACTATTACTTCCCTTGATATGGATACTAGACTAGATATGGATCCCTGGTCCTGAATGGGGTAACTATGCCCCTGAAGGACCAGGTGCGCAACCTGGGAGTCATTCTGGACTCACAGCTGTCCATGGAGGCACAAGTTAATTCTGTATCCAGGGCAGCAGTCTACCAGCTCCATCTGGTACGCAGGCTGAGACCCTACCTGCCCACGGACTGTCTTGCCAGAGTGGTGCATGCTCTAGTTATCTCGTTTGGATTACTGCAATGGGCTCTACGTGGGGCTACCTTTCAAGGTGACCCAGAAACTACAACTAATCCAGAATGCGGCAGCTAGACTGGTAACTGGGAGCGGCCGCCGAGACCACATAACACCGGTCTTGAAAGACCTACATTGGCTCCCAGTACGTTTCCGAGCACAATTCAAAGTGTTGGTGCTGACCTTTAAAGCCCTAAATGGCTTCGGTCCAGTATACCTGAAGGAGCGTCTCCACCCCCATTATTCTGCCCTGACACTGAGGTCCAGTGCCGAGGGCCTTCTCGGTAGTGGCACCCGCTCTGTGGAACGCCCTCCCTTCAGATGTCAAAGAGAGAAACAGCTACCAGATCTTTAGAAGACATCTGAAGGCAGCCCTGTTTAGGGAGGCTTTTAATGTTTAATAGAGTATTGCATTTTAATGTTCTGTTGGAAGCAGCCCAGAGTGGCTGGGTATAAATAATAAATTATTATTATATTATTATTATTATTATTATTATTATTATTATTATTATTATTATTATTATAGACTTCTGTTGATGCAGAGTTTGCATTCCCTAGGGTTGCCGTATTTAAAAAAGTAAAGTTCTTGACACCCGCAAAGTTGCTGAGCTTTCTTTAGGAGACCACCAAAATTGTTGCGCTCCCCCCAAAATAGTGATTTTGGAGCTGTTTCTTTTTTTCTTTTTTTTCTTTTTTTAAAATAATTTTTATTGATTTTACAATATTGTCTGGCCCCGATTCAGGCCAGCTCACTTGTATTACAATCATTGTCATGCTTCCTCTCGCCCACTCCATTATTTTCCATCTGCTAGCATTTAACAATTTTTAACAGGTTCCTAATTTCATAATCAAATAATTATTTTCCTAATATCCATCTTCAATCTTTAAACATCATATATCTTAAATCACTTATATATCTTCATCTACATCCCTCTTGCCTCCCCTGGTCCCCGGGTACGCAGCTGTTATTTGCATTGTTCACTACTTATCATACTTATCATCTTAAACATAAAGATACTTATCTTTCACTTATATATCATAACATTTGAGCAGTCCCTGGCGTGTCCATAAATCAAAAACCATAAATCCACAAGTCAGGCCATACTTTAACAGTTCTTATCCTATTCCTGCTGGTGGAGAAGCCCAGAACCAGCATGAGTCCTGCATTGCGTCCTCCAGAGAGGCCTTTTCCAAAAACTGTGTCCAGCCTTCCCAATTCATCTTTGGTTCGTCTCGGCTTTCCTTCGGCTGCTTGTCAGAGGGTGTCAGTGTGCTGTTTTTTCTTATGGTTCTTCTCTTGCTTCTTGGGGTAACAGCACATTTTCTTTTCCGATTGTAGAATCTTTTCCTGCAGCTGATGTTTGGCAAAATAATCTTTCGTTGTCTAGCCTTGACGGGTCCTGTCACTTCCTTAGTTATTTGTACATCTGGTTCAGCCGGCACAGTGTTTGGGTTTTGCCTTATCTCATCCACAGTCTTTCCCATCGCATTCCTCTCTCTCAGTTCCGCAATGTATTCCTGCATCTTCTCCAGCACAGTTTGCCAAGTAATATCCGGTTTCATCGCCATTTTCTTTAATCACAGTTTTTATACTTTTAAAACTTTAAAAACTTTTTCCAACTTTTTCTTCTTATAACACTTCACAAACTTTTCAGCTTAGAAATAAACCACAAATCTATCACAGTTCCCTCTGCTTCCCTCAGGACCAGGGGAGGCTTAAGGGTTAATTTAAAGCCATATAACAAAAGAGTCAATTCAGTCCTTTTCAATGCAACTGTATCTATTTCCTGCTTCACTGTAACAATGGAAAGGAACGGACCTCCGTGTTTGCGTTCCAATCCAGTCCAAATTTAGTCCAAATTTCCTTTTTATTGCATTTTACTCACGATTCCAATTTGCAGGTCTTGGAGAAATCAGCGTGCTCCGAGGAGTCGGTCTCGCAGCTTCGCCCGACGGGGAGTTAGCGGACCCTGTGGCTCCGCCGCCCGCTCGCACTCGGGAGCCCTTGTTACGGTCTCCCGGGGAGCAGGTCCGGCGTCCGAGCCTGTGCAGGTCCTGTGGACCCCGGGACGCCCTTCCCGGGGGTTTTGAGGATCGCGGCGCTGGCGCGATGTCCCCTTTTCCCAGTCGGACGGGGGAATGTCAGGAGCGACATGTCCCCCCGACCGTCTCCTCCGGCATCGCCGACCGGAAGCCGATTTTGGAGCTGTTTCTGCTGCTTTTCCCATCATGTTGCCATGACATCCAGACATGTTGGGAATTTTCCTGACGCATGGCAAGCCTAGCATTCTTCCCAAAGGAGCCCACAGTGGCAAACATCAAAATGTTATGACAGAACAACATTTTTTATTAAAGTTCTAACACTTTAGAACATCTTAAAAAAAAACATTTAAAAGCAACCGCATACCCTCACAGTTATTAATTTCCCGGCTGATGTGGCCAGTATCTATCAAAATACCTGAGTAAACAGAATTTTGAAAAGATAGAATTCTCCTGAAAGTCAATAGCAAGGGAGACAGAAACACCTCACAAGGGATGGTGTTCCACAAATGGCCTGCGAGCACTCCAGTTGGAGAACAGCCTTTACCAAAGGTGTCATGGACTTTGAAGACACTCAAACTCAGAACGCATGGGAGAAATGTGCTAAGAGGAAGGCACGCTTGGCAAACCCTCACCGGGATCAACTCCCGCCCAGGAACCAATGTCCCCACTGTGGAAGGACGTGTGGATCCAGAATCGGCCTCCACAGTCACTTACGGACTCATTGTTAAAACCGTGTTTATGGAAGACAATCTTACTTGGCTACGAGTGATCGCCAAAGAAGGAAGAATTTCCACAAATGGAAAACAACCTTCTAGAAGGCCCATATTGGGTTAATGCCAATGGAACATCAGTCTGTGTGGTGAGCCAGTGTGGTGTAGTGGTCAAGAGCGGTGGACTCTGGCAGTAATCTTTGAGAATTCCACTGGCAGTAATCTTTGAGAATTCTTGGAAAACAGGTGAAGTCCCAGCAGACTGGAGGAGGGCAAATGTTGTCCCTATTTTCAAAAAGGGGAAAAGAGAGGACCCAAACAATTACCGCCCAGTCAGCCTGACATCAATACCAGGAAAGATTCTAGAGCAGATCATTAAGCAAACGGTCTGTGAGCACCTAGAAAGGAACGCTGTGATCACTAAAAGTCAGCATGGGTTTCTGAAAAATAAGTCATGTCAGACTAATCTGATCTCATTTTTTGACAGAATTACAAGCCTGGTAGACGAAGGGAACACTGTGGATGTAGCCTATCTTGATTTCAGCAAGGCCTTTGACAAGGTGCCCCATGATATTCTTGTAAAGAAGCTGGTAAAATGCGGGCTAGACAATGCTACCATTCATTGGATTTGTAACTGGCTGACTGACCGAACCCAAAGGGTGCTCATCAATGGCTCCTCTTCATCCTGGAGAGAAGTGACTAGTGGGGTGCCACAGGGTTCTGTCTTGGGCCCAGTCTTATTCAACATCTTTATCAATGACTTGGATGATGGGCTTGAGGGCATCCTGATCAAGTTTGCAGATGACACCAAATTGGGAGGGGTGGCTAATACCCCAGAGGACAGGAACACACTTCAAAATGACCTTAACAGATTAGAGAACTGGGCCAAGGCAAACAGGATGAATTTTAACAGGGAGAAATGTAAAGTACTACACTTGGGCAAAAAAAATGAAAGGCACAAATACAGGATGGGTGATACCTGGCTTGAGAGCAGTACAAGTGAAAAGGATCTAGGAGTCTTGGTAGACCACAAACTTGACATGAGTCAACAGTGTGATGCAGCAGCTAAAAAAGCCAATGCATTTCTGGGCTGCATCAATAGGAGTATAGCATCTAGATCAAGGGAAGTAATAGTACCATTGTATTCCGCTCTGGTCAGACCTCACCTGGAATACTGTGTCCAGTTCTGGGCACCACAGTTCAAGAAGTATATTGACAAGCTGGAACGTGTCCAGAGGAGGGCAACCAAAATGGTCAAAGGCCTGGAAACGATGCCTTATGAGGAACGGCTTAGGGAGCTGGGTATGTTTAGCCTGGAGAAGAGAAGGTTAAGGGGTGATATGATAGCCATGTTCAAATATATAAAAGGATGTCATATAGAGGAGGGAGAAAGGTTGTTTTCTGCTGCTCCAGAGAAGCGGACACGGAGCAATGGATTCAAACTACAAGAAAGAAGATTCCACCTAAACATTAGGAAGAATTTCTTGACAGTAAGAGCTGTTCGACAGTGGAATTTGCTGCCAAGGAGTGTGGTGGAGTCTCCTTCTTTGGAGGTCTTTAAGCAGAGGCTTGACAGCCACCTGTCAGGAATGCTTTGATGGTGTTTCCTGCTTGGCAGGGGGTTGGACTGGATGGCCCTTGTGGTCTCTTCCAACTCTATGATTCTATGATTCTATGATTCTATGATTCTATGACTCATAATCTGGTGAACCGGGTTCGCGTCTCCGCTCCTCCACATACAGCTGCTGGGTGACCTTGGGCTAGTCACACTTCTTTGAAGTCTCTCAGCCCCACTCACCTCACAGAGTGTTGTGGGGGAGGAAGGGAAAGGGGAATGTTAGCCGCTTTGAGACTCCTTTGGGTAGTGATAAAGCGGGATATCAAATCCAAACTCTTCTTCTTCAAACTCTTCTTCTTGCATGTACTTGCATCTTTTCAAGTGTGCAGGGGAGGAGAGGGAGAAAAATGTACATCACATCGGTGTCAGAAGTGCTAGAATCTTGTGTGTTTCCAGGATGTTGAATACACACCCATCCCTTCTTGCAATATAGGGTTACTGATTGGCGATGAGGTCGTTATGCACTGACTCAAATGCATTTTTAACTTCCTAGACAGTGTTAAAACAGCATTGTCTTCACCTCCCCTAAATTAGTATTCTTTGCCTTGGCTCCCTATTAAAGATGCCAGCTGTGCTTCCAATACCAGCCCTCTTTTACTATGGCAGGTGACGCCTGAACATGTTTTATTCCCTTGTCAAAATTTGCGAACAAGATGAACAACACCCAGATAATTCACTGCTTTTTCACGGTTGAAGCTGCACGTGAACGGTTTTTATTGCAGCACTGGGAGCCTCAGGGGCCTAGTTTTGTGTTTCCCTGTGGTGATGGTGGCAGACTGCACTATTAACATATTTCCTACGAGTAGATACACCCCAAGGAAACATTTCCTGTCATTTTTCATCAGCTATGTTAGATCCAAACCCAGACATCCCCTGGGAGAAGCAAGCAGGAATGCTTTGAAATTAACCCGGACAGCCAGCAAGTCCATTAACGATCAGGATCTGGTTTGACTTCCTAATTACAGCCCATGTTTATCCTCTGACCTGGGTTTTCAACGCGCAGGATGCAAGCTCCAGGTCTTCTTCTTGTTGTTGTTCAGTCATTCAGTCGTGTCCGACTCTTCATGACCCCATGGACCAGAGCACACCAGGCACACCTATCCTTCACTGTCTCTTGCAGTTTGGCCAAACCCATGTTAGTAGCTTCAAGAACACTGTCCATAGAATCATAGAATCATAGAGTTGGAAGAGACCACAAGGGCCATCCAGTCCAACCCCCTGCCAAGCAACCATCTCATCCTCTGCCGTCCCCTTCTCCTTGTGCCCTCAACCTTTCCCAACATCTGGGTCTTTTCTAGGGAGTCTTCTCTTCTCATGAGGTGACCAAAGTACTGGAGCCTCAACTTCAGGATCTGTCCTTCTAGTGAGCACGCAGGGCTGATTTCTTTAAGAATGGATAGGTTTGATCTTCTTGCAGTCCATGGGACTCTCAAGAGTCTCCTCCAGCACCAGAATTCAAAAGCATCAATTCTTCGGCGATCAGCCTTCTTTATGGTCCAGCTCTCACTTCTGTACATTACTACTGGGAAAACCATAGCTTTAACTATACAGACCTTTGTTGGCAAGGTGATGTCTCTGCTTTTTAAATGCTGTCTAGGTTTGTCATTGCTTTTCTCCCAAGAAGCAGGCGTCTTTTAATTTTGTGACTGCTGTCACCATCTGAAGTGATCATGGAATCCAAGAAAGTTTGATCTGGTTTGACTTCCTAATTACAGCCAATGTTTATCCTCTGACCTGGGTTTTCAACGCGCAGGATGCAAGCTCCAGGTCTACATGTGCCAAATCTTTCTGTGCCCTGAAGTTTTCCTCCTCTAGCTTCATAGCATAGGGGACTTTCGAGCAAGTCCCAGGTTTAATCCCTGGGATCTCCAGCTAGGGCTACCTGAAACCTTAGAGAGCCTCTGTCAGTCAGTGTAGACAGTACTGAGCTCAATGCACTAATGATCTGACTCAGAAGAAGTCAGCTCCCAATGTGAACTGACAGTATAAGGCAGCTTTGTACATTAGTGAATGGTTGGCATCCGTCTGTTTTGGGAGACAATGGAGAAGAGCACCTTTGGAGGTGAAGTCAAACCGTTGGAGAGTTTCAGCACCTGCTGTGGCTGTAGAGACTGATGTGGGAGAGACATGTTTTGTTGCAGCTGGGGAAGATGAAGGCATGTGGATACATGACCTGACTGACTGTCTTCAGGCACTGTGGTTGTCTGCAAGGGATTCCCACACAGCAGGGTTGACGTTGCCAGCCTTCATGTCTACAAGGGGTGGCAAACCTGCGGCCTTGCAGCTATTACAGGACCACAACTCCCATCATCCTTGGCCATTGGCCATACTGGTGGATGGAAGCTGGAGTTCCGACAGCGGCTGGAGGGCATAAAGTCAGCCATCCCTGATGTATATAGCTTTACATGTAAAGACTTAGACTCATACAATCATAGAATTGTAGAGTTGGAAGGGACCCCAAGGGTCATCTAGTCCAACCCCCTGCAATGCAGGAATCTCAACGAAAGCATCCAGGACCACTCAACCTCTGCTTAAAAACCTCCAAGGAAGGAGAGTCTACAATCTCCCGAGGTGGACCGTTCCAATTGTTGAACAGCTCTTGCTGTCAGAAAGTTCTTCCTTATGTTTAGTTGGAATCTCCTTCCTTGTAATTTGAAGCCACTGGTTCGAGTCCTACAGTCAGGAGCAGGAGAAAACAAGCTTGCTCCCTCTTCCACGCGACAGCCTTTGAGATGAGCCCTGTGCGGAAAATTTCTTGTCACCTCCCCCCCACACACACACATTGATTTTTTTTAATATATTTTTTGCCTGCAAAAATGGTTTTGCGTTATTTCATATTTTCTTACAAAGGAATAATAATAAGTAAAAAAAAACCTTTTATTTATATCCCGTCCTCCCCGGCCGAAGTCGGGCTCAGGGCGGCTAACATCAGATACATAACATTGATATAAAATCAAACAATAATTAAATTACCTCCTAAAAACATGTCAAAAATCAAATTAAAGTCTAATTAGATGGCTTTCCGCAGGGTTAGGGTTGGGAACAGTAAGTGCTCCCCTGAATTGAAATTTCAGCCTTCACGATATAGGAAAACAGCCAAGTAAACAGCTATTTTCATGGAGGAGGGTCAAGATATTAACTGATATGCATGAAATTTCATATATAGCTATATAATCCCTAGTGTAGTAAGATAAGACCTTTGGAGCACGCATTTTCCACAAAAAAAAGTCTTTTATGAACCACCCTAGAAGGGCAGTAATTGTTCCTTGATAATTTGTCACCCCCTCCATGATGGAACCTGGGGCGGACCGCCGCCCCGCCCCCCTTCCTACGCCCCTGCAGCCAGCCACCCTCTAGCCCATGTGCAGAAGCTGACCAGATTGGCGATGGCATCTTCCTTGAACCCTGGCTAAAGAGAAGTTTCCTCTACCACACCTGAGGGCAGCTTATAGGGCAGGGGGGACAAGGACAAGGCAGGTTGCATGCCCCCCCCCCAGCAGCAACAATTTACAGGCATCTGCTGCCCGAGGTGGCTTCCTCTCACTGCCCAGTGTTGCAAAAACAGTAAGTGCCAGTAAGGGATTATTTGTCCTGTAACCTGACAACGGTATGGAACGAAAGCTGAATGACTAGGGCATTGTGGGTTGTTGTGGTCTGTTTCCCAGGTGGCAAGACAAACTGTTCAGTGTTGGGCTGAAAATGGAAAATCCTGTGTGTGTGGAGGAGGGCGAAAGGGAGCAGCGTAATGAATAAAGATGTCGGAAAATATTAACATTTCGAACAGAGGAGGAGTTCATTTATAGAGCGCTTCCATGCCTGAGTCATGCAGCAGACATGCCAGATACACAGAGAATAAAATGAACGGTGTTTCTTTTCTTTTCCCCCTGGTGAAATATAGAAGGAAATCCAAACGCGTTATTTTCCAGATTGCATGGGGTGCGGGTGGGGAAGAGGGTTAAGTGAAGCAGAGACTAGAAATGGCCCCTTTAGGGTGGTACGGGAAAGATGCAAAATCTCATCTAAGTTAAGGAAATGAGCCCAACTTGAAAGATCTGCACTGATTAGCTAGCCAGCCCAATTGGATAACTCAGGTTTGCCACACTAGGCTTGCTGAGGTCTGGAATAGACTGTGGTCTGTAGTCACATCTCATGTCCTCTATCTTGTTAACTCTAAAAGCAGCACACCCCTGTTGTGGGGAGATGCTCTGGTTCTGATTTGAGCTGTATCACTTGGGGAGGATGTGTTTAACCTTTCCCTCCCATTCCATCGCCCCAATCTTCTTTCTCACCCATATCCCCAAAGTTTCTATCAGCCCTGCGCCGATAAGAATGCAAGCACAATATAAGCCAGGGAAACCAATATGATGTCTGTTTCCTATTTTAAAGGTTCCAGTCCTCTTGATGGGGCCAGACTAGCAGCAGGCCATGGGGTGAGATCTGGTGGTTGAGGAGTTGGGACCGCAGCTGATCCCGATTTCAAATCCTCATGTAACCCTCAAGACTGCTTTATTTGCAGATGTTTGGGCAACGCTTTCCAGGATGCAGATGCCTCATGTTTGTGGACCTGTGAACTGCTGCCTAACAATGCTTTTTATGATGTGCTGCTCACAGTTGGTAGCTCATCCCTTTTGCATGCCAATTTTATTTTTAATCGTCTTTACCCGCTTGGTATACGGGAACATTTTTGTGATGATCAACATGTTGTACTGCTTTTGTATGCCCCCCTCCTGACGCGCCTTCCCCACCCTTTGAAACTGTGGTTTTCGTTTGTTTGTTCAATAGGCTCACCACTCCTTCTAAGAGACTGTGTATGTGTGTGTTATTTTGTACCAGAGCTTCTTTTCTTTAGGCCAATTTATGGAGCACAAGAATCAAATAACTGTAGGGTTGGAAGGGACCACAAGGGTCATCTAGTCCAACCCCCTGCAATACAGGAATCTTTTGCCCAGTGTGGGGTTCAAACCCATGCGCCTGAGATTAAGAATCTCATACTCTTACAACTTGTGAGAGCTGGACCACCAAGAAGGCTGATTGCCGAAGAATTGATGCTTTTGAATTATGGTGCTGGAGGAGACTCTTGAGAGTCCCATGGACTGCAAGAAGATCAAATCTATCCATTCTGAAGGAAATCAGCCCTGAGTGCTCACTGGAAGGACAGATCCTGAAGCTGAGGCTCCAATACTTTGGTCACCTCATGAGAAGACTCGCTGGAAAAGACCCTGATGTTGGGAAAGATGGAGGGCACAAGGAGAAGGGGACGACAGAGGACGAGATGGTTGGACAGTGTTCTCAAAGCTACCAACATGAGTTTGACCAAACTGCGAGAGTGCCTGGCATGCTCTGGTCCATGGGGTCAGGAAGAGTTGGACATGACTGAACGACTAAACAACAACAACAACAACAACAACTTCCAACTGAGCTATCCCTGAGCAGCCCAGCATTTGGCTTTAGAAGCACCTCTCTGCAGAAGTAAGAAAGGCCTTTGCTAGTCATCAAGGATGGTCCACACACTGTTGGATCAAACTGAGAGCTAGTCTTGTTCAGCTTCCTCTTCCCCCACAGTGCCGAAGAAGAGGCTTATGGGAGGCAGGGCATAGGCCACTAGCCCTCTTCCACTATTGCTCCCCGGAGATTAGCTGCCAGTTTGTTTCCAGGCCAAATTCAAGGGGCTCCTGAACAACTCAGGTCCCTAATACCTGATAAACCGCTTCCTACAAGACCCCCTTGGGTGTTAAGTTCAGCAGAGAGGACCCTGTTGGCTTTTCCACTGCCCTCAGACGCTAGGGTGGCAGTGGCCCAGAAAAGGGCATTCTCTGTGGTGGCCTCTATGTTGTGAAACTCCCTCGCCACAGAAAAATAGTATTCAGAGAAATAGTATTCAGAGACGTACAACTTCTGATCCTGGAGGCA
The DNA here is from genome assembly GCA_034641385.1 of Darevskia mixta. Lineage (NCBI taxonomy): Eukaryota > Metazoa > Chordata > Lepidosauria > Squamata > Lacertidae > Darevskia > Darevskia mixta. Next base: position 1,856,049 of record JAWWNH010000137.1, on the reverse strand, counting down.
GTATACAGTATAACCATGGTGGGTAGCAACTGTGGAAAGCTCTATCCTCCATGATTTTTTTTGTGTCTCCTTTTATAGCAGTCTAAGGTAGCAGCTGTCATCACATCTTGTGGTAGCAAATTGTGTAGTTTAACTATGCACTGCGTGAAACGGTCCTTGGGCCATCCTGATTCTCCCACGATTCAGATTCATTGGCTCATCAGCAAAGTCTATGAAATAATGCAGAATACAGAGAGGAAAGTCCTGATAACACTGGGAAGAATTCAGTGTTGCGGTCAGCACAAGCATTTCAGCTTTCTTCATGGAACCAGCTCCCCTCTCTTCCCCACTCATATTGTTTAGAGGCTTCTCCTGAACCCCACCCCACCCCAGAGCCAGTCCTAGAAGAGGCATGAGGGGAGAAAGAGGGGCAAAAGCCCCATTGTGCTAGTGGATGCCAGGTTTCCACTAGCAGAGCCACTTATTTGCACTTTACTGAGCAAACTGAATAAAAACCATGCATAATTTGAGGAGAAAGAAGCAGAGAGTTTTTGTCTTTCGCATGGGTCAGGCCTTCTACACTGGAGGGGGGGCAGCCAACCAAACGTACAGAGGAAAACTCCCTCAGAACTGCATAGCCAGTCAGAACACGAGTTACCTCAGTAAAGATCATGACACTCTGCCTGGTTGCTGAGCAACACCTCCACCACCCTGGTTTAACTGACTTACTAATAACGCGGGTTATTATTAACTTAATAATAACGCGGGTGGCGCTGTGGGTTAAACCACAGAGCCTAGGGCTTGCCAATCAGAAGGTCGGCAGTTCGAATCCCCACGACGGGGTGAGCTCCCATTGCTCGGTCGCAGCTCCTGCCAACCTAGCAGTTCAAAAGCACCTCAAAGTGCAAGTAGATAAATAGGTACCACTGTGGCGGGAAGGTAAACGGCGTTTCCGTGTGCTGCTCTGGTTCGCCAGAAGCGGCTTAGTCATGCTGGCCACATGACCCGGAAGCTGTACGCCAGCTCCCTCAGTCAATAATGTGAGATGAGCGCTGCAACCCCAGAGTCAGTCACGACTGGACTTAATGGTCAGGGGTCCCTTTACCTTTACCTTTAATAACCCTTAACTCAGAAATGGAATTATCCTTGCCGTTCCGGGTTCTAGTATTATCTGCAAATATCGAGGATTTTTCCAGAACAGAGTTACCTTTCAGCCCTTAATATGCTGTTGGAGAAGATGCCATTAGCAGCTTTCTGCTCTCTCTCTCTCTCTCTCTCTCTCTCTCTCTCTCTCTCTCTCTCTCTCTTTTCCTTTCCTTTCCTTTGAGCCTCCTTTATAAAATAGAAGTCTCGGTTTATGGAATGAATCAAGCAGCGGGGTCCTTAGCAAATGGCCTGCTTTGGAGTGTGGCCATTTCGTGGTCCAAGTGAACACAAAAGGGTTCACCGCTCCCATGTGCGATTAAGATCAGGCTTTGGTACCATATGTTTCGCCTATGTGCAGAGGCCTGGTTAAACGGAGAGAAAAGCCGGTTGTCGTTTCTGAGGCGCCAAATGAACAACGTGCCTTAATTTATGTCCGAGACACAGGCAAAAGGCCTATAGAAAGGTCATTATCCCTCCATTTCTTTGGTGGCTTAACTGGAAACGAAGAGCCTTGAGGAGGAAGAAGAAAGGGAGTCCTCAATAAGAACGTCACTGAAAGAATCGCATTGTATATTTTTAAAAAGGGAATTGTTTCCCGCAACTAACATTTCATGTAATTTGGCAGGCATCGGGAGAAACACAGAAGGATCTCTCTTTGTCGCTGAGACCGACCTGGAATACATTTGCCTGTTCTCTTTAAACAGGCAGGAGGACACTGGGCCTTTTGTCAGCCTCCGAGAAAGCCAAAAGTGAAGATTTGGGGCAGGTTGAGGGAGGAGGCACAATAATCAGTGGATGCCCCCATCTCTAAGGAGATGTTTTCACATGGGCTGAGGACAGCCGCCCTGTAGTCTTGTTAGTTAAGCCTCAGAAATATAAAGCTCACCAGCTGAGGCGATTTGAGATAGCTCAACTCGTAAGAAAAGGCCCGCTGGATCAGGCCAAAGGCCCAATGTGGATGGTTTTTAAAGTGGAATAAACGAATTAACTGAGGTTATACAATCCAATTCTAAGGAAAAACCATCTTCCACAAAAGCTGCTGCTTGCTTTCTATCACTGTGCCATTGAGAGCGTGTTCACTTATGGCTTATGTGTGTGGTACGGAAGCTGTACTACCAAGGACAGGATGGGGTTGTGCAGAGTTGTTAAGGCAGCAGAGAGCATTGTTGGCTGCTCGCTCTCCACCTTAGAGCAGATTTATGCCATGAGGTGCCACAGAAAGGCACTGGACATAGTGAAAGATCCATCGCATCCTGGTCACTGTCTCTTTGAACTTTTGCCATCGGGACGGAGATACAGGACGATGACAACAAGAACAAGCCGTCTTAGAAACAGCTTCTTCTCCAGAGCGATCGCGGCCTTGAATGGGAAGCCTGGACTTTGAAGTCATCTAATCTTACCTGTTATGTTTTATCATTGTATGGTTTTAATCAGTGTGTATGGTTTTAATCAGTGTTTTTGTAGTTGTTTTGTCTTTGCGTGGAGTGCCCTATCTGGGTGGATGGAGCAGCCAAGTAATTTCGTTGTCCCCGAAGGGGACAATGACAATAAAATATATTCTATTCTTCTATTCTATTCTATTCAAATCTTTATTACAGTCATAGACCAGCAGTCATAGACCCCTCTGTGGAGGTTATCAGAGACTGACTTTGAGTTAGCAGAGATGGCTTTAAGGGAGGGAGTGGTCCAGATACCCTCTCATGAACATATGGGAAAATAATATATGGGATGGCACAATGTCCAAGCGTCTCACCAGACACAAGAGGGAAATTGAAGGCATAACGAATAAAGACACCTTCCAACAAACGTGGAGCGCCCCTTTCTTTAACTATGTGAATGGACAAAATCAAGACCATGATACAACAACCGCTCAATATTTGCAGCGGGGAGGTTATGTTAGGTAATATGGTTGAACGTTGAACGTGTAAGCTTATGTCTAGAGTCAATGGATAGAACAAACACCATTAGATGTACTGCTCGATAAGTGTTTAATGGTTCTTGTATTTGTATTTGTTCAAAAACCAATAAAAAATTGTTTTGAAAGAAAAGGAAAAAAAGGTTATCGGCAGCTACTAGTCTACTTCCAACACGCCTTGAATTAGCCCAGGGGTCAGCAAGGTTTACCTCGCCTGGGCCAGTTCACTCCAGCGGAGATCCCTCCATGGGCCAGATTTTGCGCACGCCCACAATTTCCGGCGTCTGCACAGATGTGATTTGCGGTGTCGGCGCAGACGCGATTTCCGGTGCCGCAGAAGTGAGTCCCCGTTCTGCGCCGGTTTAGCGCAGCACGTGGGGACTCGCCGAGTGGGTGGCTCAGTTCGGGGGTGGCTTGTGGGCCGGTTAAATGACCCCCGTGGGCTGCTTAGGGCCTTAGGTTGCCTACCCCTGAATTAGCGCCATAGAGCATTGCTTTATTCTTCATGAGTTCATCCAAGCCCCTCCATAAAGCCAATTTGCCTGTGCTCTGTGTAAAGCAGTGCCCCTCTCTCCTGTCCCAAACCCTCCAAAATTCAGCTTCGTTGACAGGCCCTGGGTTCGTGTCTTTGGGAAGGGCCATAACTCAGTGGTTAGAGCACCTGCCAAAAACCCTGGAGAGCTGCTGTCAGTCAGTGTAGACCAGGCATGTCCAACAGGTAGATCGTGATCTACTGGTAGATCACTGGACGTCTGTGGTAGATCACTGGTAGATCACTGGCTCCCCCCAAAGAAGCTCAGCAGATTTGGCTCCCCTAAAAAAAGCTCTACATCTTTGCCCTGAAGCCCCAAAACAGGGCTTTCCCTCCTAAAAAAAAAGCTCAACTTTTGAAGATTGGAAGAAATTTAAATTATACTTAAAGAAATACTGTAGTATTGAAAATTTTTGAGAATCTAGGGAAGAGGTTAGGGATTTCCAGATAAAAATTGGGAGAAAAATAATATTTATGGTAAAAAAAAGGGTAATAAAATGAATAAATGAAAAATAAGAGGTAAGATAAAAGGTTAGATATGAAGATGAATCTGCCTTAAAAAAGGATACAAATTGAAAACCAGGAAGGGAGGATGGGGGGAAGTCCCACCAAGATGTGAGGGAAATTAGGTAAAAATTGTATATTTGATTGTTGTGTTTGATTGTTTATGTTATGTTTTTCTTTTGTTGTTGTGTGTTTGTTTTGTTATATATGATAAAATGAATAAAAATTATTTTTTAAAAAAATTGAAACTTTGACCCAAACCCCCCAAAACATGGATGGCTTTCCTTCCTAAAAAAAGGTCAACAACCTCGACCTGAACCCCCCAAAAGGGGGTAGATCACTGCCAGTATTTAACTCTGTGAGTAGATTGCAGTCTCTTGGAAGTTGGCCACCCCTGGTGTAGACAATACTGAGGTAGATGGGCCAATGGGCCTGGCTTGGTAGAAAACTGCTTCCTTTATTATGAGAGAGGAAGATAAACGTCTCTCTACTTCCTTTGCAGCTGAGTGATTCTTACCCTTATGTACTTGTGCTTTCTGACTGCCCAGCAGCCTCCAACATGTGCTTCTGACACCGACCAGAGTGGATAGCTAGTCAGGAACCACGTGATTGATTTTTAATAGGTTTGGGACCATTTCCCCTCCTTCCTTCACGCAGTTGGCATCACCCATAGTTGGTTGAGGCACATTATCTCTTGCTGAGTTATTTGTTTGGAGCGCAAGGTCAAAAGGGAGCAAAGTTCACCTCTCAGGCTTGGCTCTGCTCCTCTTCTGACGCACAGAACGCTTCGTGCCGGCATTTGCGGAATTTAAAAAGCTTTGTCAGGAAATCGCCACAGGAAAACCGACTCCTTTTGGCCACCTTGCCATTTATGATATTTGGCATTGGCAGTCGTCCTGGCTCCAGGGTCTCAGATTCGTAGGTCATAGACGTTGACAGGATTTGCCTGTTGGGAATGAAACCATCTCCAGCCGAGGAATCTCAGGCGGCAGGGCCAGGAAATATTCTGCCTGAGGTGCGAGGGCTTTTGGTTTCTGGGTGCTTAGCACAGGAACACGCAAAGCTGCCTCCAACCAAGCCAGACCATCAGCTCATCTTTCACTTTATTTGGATAATAATAATAACTTTATTCGCATAGCCAGCAGCCATTGCAACAAAAGATACACAATATACAGTTAAAAGCAATAGTGGATAAAAAGATCGATCAAATGGTTATGATTGTCGTTCAAATAGTGGCCCTTAATCTCATTGCGCCCTCAATAAATCTAGCAACGTTGGTTGTTGTCAGCTCATTTTGATCTGATAAGAGGAAAAACAACGTGTTCGCAGATGGACGGCCTGGAATAGTGAGTAAGAGTGGAGTAATAAATTCGGACCTCAGATCTTTATAGAGGGAGCATGACAGGAGGACCTGATCCACTGTTTCCAAGTTGCTGTTTCCGCAGGGGCAGAGTCTTTTTCCGACTGGAATCTTTTGAAATCTGCCCTCGAGTACCGCTGAGGGCAGCACATCCAATCTAGCTAGGGTGAAGGCGCGTCTAAATTTTGGAATGGTTAATTTGTGCAAATAGGATGGCAAGGAATCAAACTGGGAACCATCAGCTCATCAAGTTAAATACCTTGGCTGGCAGCAGCTCTCCATGGTTTCATACTAGGGTCTCTCCCCAGTAGTGCAGGCTTTGGGAAGTTGATGAAAGGACTTGGACCTCGTTGGAGCATCATGCCTCCCTCCCTAAGTCGGGCAGAAGCTTCCTGCACTTTGGGAAAGAGGTGCCAGGCCAGTGTGGTGTAGTGGTTAAGAGCGGTAGACTCATAATCTGGTGAACCGGGTTCGCGTCTCCCCTCCTCCACATACAGCTGCTGGGTGACCTTGGGCTAGTCACACTTCTCTGAAGTCTCTCAGCCCCACTCACCTCACAGAGTGTTTGTTGTGGGGGAGGAAGGGAAAGGAGAATGTTAGCCACTTTGAGACTCCTTTGGGTAGTGATAAAGCGGGATATCAAATCCAAACTCCTCTTCTTCTTCTTTAATACTTTAATACACTAATATACTGGAAACATTTAGGGGAATAGCCCAGTCGCCCAGTCCACTGACCACACGCCATTGCTCTCTGCACTTGTGATTCCCAGCATAGGAGTCATGTGGCCTCCAACAGTGGAGGAAGCATATGGCACTAGCTCCCATTGGCCTCTCGAGGTTTTTCTTTATGGCTGGATGCCTGAGGTATGGCTGGCCTGCTTAGAAGTGAGGCCTTGCACGCTGCTTGTCAACTCAAATCTAGCAGCGGCTGGGCCTCTTGTGGCATGTGAACTGCCACAGCTCTGCTGTTAGGTGCTGGGAGCTGTGTGGCGCTGCCTCCAGTTAGAAAGTAAGGCACTGAAATTCACAGAGGATTCTGCCCTATACAAAGTCGGAACATTGGTCCGCCTATCTCAATATTGTCTGCACTGACTGGCAGCGGCTCACCAGAGTTTCAAATAAGGGTTTCTTCAGGGAAGACACACAGGTTCTGAGTTGTTGTTTTTTAAAAAAATAAATCAGTGTTGCAAATCGCCTGCAATGGTTGCCATGGAACATAAATCAAAGCCAATACTTGAATAAAAATATTTTTCTCGGGTTCAGCCTGATAGGTTACCACGTGCTGTTCAAGACACTCAAATTGTTTGTTGTTATGTGGAAGCCATGAGTCACGCCACCTCCTGGAAACCTTTTCAAATGAGTTCTTAAAAAAAAAAAGTGTATGTTTCATTTTTCAGTATTCCAATGCAATAACTTAAATGAAAACAATATTGTTTTTGGCATGCCCATCCCGATCTGTTTAGTCATCCCTGTAGCACGGGCTGGCTCAGAGGAAGGTTGTGTGCCGCTGAATCTGCTAGCAAAGCACTCTCCCATCCTGTGGTTTCCAGCAACTGGTATTCAGAAGCATTGCTGCCTCTGACTGAAAAGCACAGCCATCATGGCTAGTAGCAATTGATCGCCTTATCCTCTATATATTAGTGCCTCCCTTGGGGACTCTGTCCGGGTCGCATGTTCTCCCCTCCTTTGCTGGCTGTGCTTTCTACCATCTTGGAGTAATAATAATAATAATAATTTATTATTTGTACCCCGCCCATCTGGCTGGGTCTCCCCAGCCACTCTGGGCGGCTTCCAGCAACATTAAAATACATTAACACATCACAGATTAAAAACTTCCCTGAACAGGGCTGCCTTCAGATATTTTCTGTATGTAGGATAGTTGTTTATCACTTTAACCTCTGCTGGGAGGGCGTTCCACAGGGCGGGCGCCACTACCGAGAAGGCCCTCTGCCTGGTTCCCTGTAGCTTTGCTTCTTGCAGTGAGGGAACCGCCAGAAGGCCCTCGGCACTGGATCTCAGTGTTTTTGCCTAGCCGAAATGTTCCCTTGACCTCTGATAATGCCTTGTGCTTGCCTGCATGAAGGATAAAGAGAGGTGTCTCATACCCTCCAACACGTCTAAGGGAAAAACCAGGATGCTATTTTTCCAAGACGCCATCTTCCCGCTTTTTCCTCACGAGGGCATGGCGGCCATTTTGGGCGTCGTGATCTCACACGATGTTGTGCAGCGATTCCCCCCCCCCAAAGCGGATTTTTTTGGTATGGTGCCCCAAAATGCATGTTTTGGAATGCTACGCAAGATCGCAGCCCCGAAAAAGCACTTTTGGAGGGGGGGTGAATCGTGGCACGGCACGAAATTGCACGAGATCACGACGCCCAAAATGACGGCCGTGCTGTCATGGGATAAACAGAGAATGGCTCTCTCTGATGTACACAAAGGCATCTTGGATGATGCAAAGGCCTCTGGGACCTCTCTCCGCTCCAGCACCGGGATGCATGCCTGAGGGAGTTACTGGCCATTTTTGTTCTCGGGACTCCCTTCCAGCTGGCTGAAATTCCTCTTGGCCCTGAAAGAAAAAATGCCCCTAGAGGCTTCTGTGGTTTATCACCGAGGCTTCTGGCCTAACCTGCCTCTTCAGCCCTGTGAGGGCTATTTGGCCTGGGAAGCTGGACTCTCCCTGGCCAAGGTGTCGGAAAAGGGGGTGATGTCATGGTTGAGGGGTGTCCGGCCCTCAAGTGGCCTGAGCAGGAAGAATCCCACCCCTTCCCTGAGCCTGAAGAATCTCTCTCTCTCTCTCTCTCTCTCTCTCTCTCTCTCTCTCTCTCGCTTATAAGAATATTAGCAGGTCCAGTGCTTTTTTCTGGGGGGATGCAGGGGTACGCATACCCCTAAACATTTTGTGGATCTAAGTTTGGCCGCATTGAGGGTCAGTATTTCAGTACGAGTAGGAAAATGAGAAGGATGCGGGTGGCGCTGTGGGTTAAACCACAGAGCCTAGGGCTTGCTGATCAGAAGGTCAGCGGTTCGAATCCCCGCGACGGGGTGAGCTCCCGTTGCTCGGTCCCTGCTCTTGCCAACCTAGCAGTTCAAAAGCATGTCAAAGTGCAAGTAGATAAATAGGTACCACTCCGGCAGGAAGGTAAATGGCATTTCCGTGCAGTGCTCTGGTTTGCCAGAAGCGGCTTTGTCATGCTGGCCACATGACCCGGAAGCTGTACGCTGGCTCCCTTGGCCAGTAACGCGAGATGAGAGCCGCAACCCTAGAGTCAGACACGACTGGACCTAATGGTCAGGGGTCCCTTTACCTAGGAAAATGAGAGTACCCCTAAACTTTTTTTTTTTAAAGCACTGAGCAGGTTAAAGGTGTTAAGCCACTGCAGAGCTGATTGACAACCTGATTTATACCGCTGCCACTAGCCTTTATTGGCATAAGTTAAAACAGTAAAATCATACAAAGTCGTCCAAATACATTGATAATCCAGACACATACAATATATAAAAGACTAAATAGCCACCATTGAATAAACCAGGCAGCTTTAGATTTAGCTTTATAGATCCCTGCTAAGTACCCCCGAAACAATCGTGGTAGTTTCATCCCCCAGCAAATATTGACGCTGGACCTCAAATATCGGCGCTGGACCTCAGTGTCCGGGCTGAACGATGGGGGTGGAGACGCTCCTTCAGGTATACTGGACCGAAGCCATTTAGGGCTTTAAAGGTCAGCACCAACACTTTGAATTGTGCTCGGAAACGTACTGGGAGCCTCCCGAGAAGTTCTTCTTTGTGGCGTATCCCAAAGAGAGTTCACCAAAGTGGAAATCTAATAATACTTCCTTTCTGTTCAGAGAGCCTATCCATTCCATAACTGCTTCAACACATCCTCTCTCCCTTCCTAGGGAATGGCCTTTACCCTCGAAGAGAGGCTGCAGCTGGGAATCCATGGCCTGCTCCCTCCTTGCTTCCTGAGCCAAGATGTTCAAGTTCTCCGCGTCCTCAAAAGCTACGAGACCAAATCCAGCGATCTAGACAAGTAAGCAAGATGTGAGGAGAGAGCCCTGGACAAAGGGCTGTGGCCGGAGCTAAACGTTAGTAAGGATGCACGTAAGATAAGGTTGCTCACCCTGAAGAACTCTGCGGGTGGCAAAGAAAATTGCAATATGACAGCAAGCCTTACATTTTTTGCAATAGCAGATGCATAGCTGTCAACCCTCCCTTTTTTGCGGGAAACTCCCTTATTCCAATGCCGTTTCCCACTGCTATCCCGGATTGTTGATATCCCTTAAATTTCCTGGATTTCAAAGGAAGCAGCTCCTCTCCCTCCCTGCCGGCCAGGGAGGCTCCTCAGCTGCATTGCTCAGCTGCCAATAAGGAGTCTGAGACCGACTGGGGGCGGAGCTTGCATGCCTTGTGCAGCCAGACCCTCATGCCCACCAGACAACCAGCCTGCCTGCCGTCTACGCACTCGCTCTTTCGCTCACCCGTTCGCGCGCAGCCTCTGGAGCGCAGTGTGGCGAGGCTACTTGGTGCCATTGCACCGCCCTCGCGGCATCCCTTATTTTCAAATCCGAAAGTTTGAAAAAATCCCTTATTTTCAAATCCGAAAGTTGACAGCTATGAGCAGATGGTTGACAGTGGTTAGAAGGACCCAGGACGGGTCACCATTAAAAAAACAGTTTAAAAGAAATTGCAAATGCAACTAGAGTGGGATCAAACATATATATCTCAGGGAACAAATATATCTGAAAGATCAGGATAAATAGGTGCGCCTTCCGCATACTATGAAAGTTGTGCAATGAAGGTCCCAGGTGCACCTCTTTGAGGAGAGAGTTCCCCAACTTAGGGGCTACCACAGAGAAGGCCCTCTCCTGGGCCAGCACCACCCCAGGCTTCTAAGGGTGTTGGAACTGCCAAGAGGACCTGCTCTGCTAAGGAGGTGGTCTCTAGGGAAGGAGGTGGTCTCACGGATATTTGGGGCCTAAGTGATTTAGGGCTTTATACACTAGCATATTGCGGAGGAAGTAGAGTAGGATAGGGTAGTTGCTTTCAATGCAGCCAATGTTTCTGCTTCCAGCCTGGAATGGAATGGGGACGATCCCCCTACCATATCCTCACTGTTGCTTGCCATCGCTTTCCCTCTTTCAATTCACCTTGATCTCACATGGCCTCGTGCACGATACTCTTGCAATCCCTTCTCCAACACCAATAGCTCTGTATTCCTCACCACGTAATAAAACTGGCCGGTAGCCTTTCTCTGGTTAGAGGATGGAGGGATGTTCACCCCCAACTCACCCGCCCCCAACTCACCGAGGGGTTAATAATAAATAAAATTGCACAGAAGCTACCGCTTCTCTTGCTTTGTGTAATTTGTCCTACCATCTTTACATCTCTGTAATTTGCTTTGGTTTTCCGAGGATTGGGGAGGGGCAAGGAGCTCTGCCTACTTGGAATCTTAGGCTACAGCCTTGTGATCACTTACCTGGGAGTAAGCCCTACCTGGGGGTACCAGAGATTGAACATGGGACCTCTTGCCTAATAGCAGCTATAAGAAGCATGGGTTGAGATGGTGGAAGTTTTTTTTCCTTTTCCAAATTCTGGGCTGCATCAATAGGAGTATAGCATCTAGATCAAGGGAAGTAATAGTACCACTGTATTCCGTTCTGGTCAGACCTCACCTGGAATACTGTGTCCAGTTCTGGGCACCACAGTTCAAGAAGGATACTGACAAGCTGGAACGTGTCCAGAGGAGGGCAACCAAAATGGTCAAAGGCCTGGAAACGATGCCTTATGAGGAACGGCTTAGGGAGCTGGGTATGTTTAGCCTGGAGAAGAGAAGGTTAAGGGTGATATGATAGCCATGTTCAAATATATAAAAGGATGTCATATAGAGGAGGGAGAAAGGTTGTTTTCTGCTGCTCCTGAGAAGCGGACACGGAGCAATGGATTCAAACTACAAGAAAGAAGATTCCACCTAAACATTAGGAAGAACTTCCTGACAGTAAGAGCTGTTCGACAGTGGAATTTGCTGCCAAGGAGTGTGGTAGAGTCTCCTTCTTTGGAGGTCTTTAAGCAGAGGTTTGACAGCCACCTGTCAGGAATGCTTTGATGGTGTTTCCTGCTTGGCAGGGGGTTGGACTGGATGGCCCTTGTGGTCTCTTCCAACTCTATGATTCTATGAAACCTGGCAGAGAAGTGGCTCCGTTGCTTCTGCTTGGCATCAACAATGCCTCTCTTTCCCTCATGCTTTTCTTCCACCTCACCCCTCTGCCAGGTATATCATCCTTATGACGCTCCAAGACCGAAATGAAAAGCTGTTCTACCGGGTCCTCACGTCGGACATAGAAAGATTCATGCCTATAGTATACACTCCCACCGTCGGATTGGCCTGTCAGCAGTATGGGCTGGCTTTCAGGAGGCCTCGGTGAGTAGACAGGACTATTTTTATCTCTCTTACCCCATCATTGTGCCTTCCCCCCCCCACCCCATGCCTAATTGAAAACGAATGCTCCTTTTGTCATTGGTACGCCTATTAATGTGGGTGGCCCTCAAGAAAGAAAGAACCCCCCTTCGCGATTCTTGATCAAATGTTGCAGCTATCAAAAACAGTTTGCCTGTGTTTGCTTAATGGCATGCTGGGGAGAATTCCTGCAACAACAAGAGTAGTTTTGTTCAAGAACAGGGCAGTGCAATCTAGCTAAATTTAACTGCAAAAACATTCTCACTTTAGCCCTCCTCCATCAGTTCCATAACCTTTAAGATTCTTGTTGTCTTGCTGTTCAACCCTTGGGGGTAAACAGCATTTGCTGTGTGGTGTGTCATGAGGGCTGGTTCAAATGCCTTTTCGCTGTGTCAGAAGCCAGAAATCGCTACGCATGTGAACCGTGCCTGTAGACCATGGGCAGGGGGACTTGCCAGCACCTGGGTGGCAAACTTAGCAAGAGTCAGGGCGGAGCAAGGCAAAGGTGGCCTAGATTGGCAGGTTTAGGACAGCCAAAGAGCCCTTAACTGGAGCTGTCAATCAGCCTGCCAGCAGCTTCTTCCTGCTTCCTTTTATAAGGAAAGGTCAAGTAGGGCCAGGGGAGCTAACTTTTCAAGGCACTTGGTCACTGTATTCTGCGGGAGAATTTACCCTGCAGCTCCCTAAAATATCAGAAGCCCCTTCCATTGTAGCAGGGCCTTCACTGTGGCTGCCCCTGTTCTGTGGAACAGTGTCCCGGTTGAGAAAGGACAGTACTGTCAGATTCCAGTTGCTGGGAATCACAGCTAGGAAGAGCGCTGTTGCACTCGGATTCAGCTTGCAAGCTTTCCAGGAGTGGCATCTGGTTGGCCGCTGAGAGAACAAAGTGCTGGACGAGATGGGCAACTCTCAGTTGACGGAGCTTGAAACCCTTAATCTCAGACTTCTGAGTCCAAGCCCCACGTTGGGCAAAAGATCCCTACTTTGCACGGGGTTGGACTAGATGACCCTCATGGTCCCTTCCAACTCTATGATTCCAACAGCTCCAGCAGGCTGTTCTTATGCGGGCAGCAACTTTTGGAAAACTACAGGTTACTCATCCTTGGTATAGCTTCTCCGTGCTTTTAAAAGAAAGAGGGAACTCCGTTGATATGTACTGGATTTGTTTCGTATTCTTCTTAAACTAACCCCACATCGCTTTGTGAACGTTGACTGGAGAAGAGTCCTGCTGGATCAGGCCAAACGACCCCAGCAACCTCTTTTCACCAGATGCCTGTGGGAAGCCTGGAAGAAGGACCTGATTGCCACAGCACCCTGCCCACTTCTGCTTCAGTATTCAGAAGCGTAACACTTCCAGAACTGGAGATTGACCATAATGGCTAGTACCTGAAGGATCACCTCTTATAGGAACCTACCTTTTCTCTGAGATCATCCTCAGAGGCCCTGCTTCCGGTGACCCTTCCATCAGAGGTTAGGCTGGTGTTTGTTAAAGACAGGGCCTTTTCAGTGGTGGCACCCCGATTTTGGAAAACTCTCCCCAGGCGAGTGTTCCTGGTGACTATACTGCTCACTTTTCAGGCACCAGGAAAAGCTCATTTTATTCTCCTGCCGTTGAGCTTGGTTCTAATGCTTTTGTTGTTTTTGCCTTCCTGCTGTTGGCTTCAACCCTTGTTTTTATTGGATGGTGTCTCTATTGCTTTATGGTTGGTTTATGGGTTTTACATTGCTAATGTAAGCAGCCTTAGACAATTAATAGGAAAAACATGGAATGAATATATTCAATATAACAATGGGTACACCCTCTTGGCTTGCTTTGTGGAGATTATCAGCCATTCTGTTAGAGACCTGCCAGTTTTATTCTTAGTACAGCTCTTAGTAGAACACTACGTGTTTAATTAATAATACAGAATAATTGTGCCTGTTGTGCAGAATGCAGAAGTATAACCAGCTGGTTTTTTGTAACTTTCCAATGTCGTATATCAGGTATCTCACTGGTGTTAGCCGCCCTGAGCCCGGTTCTGGCCGGGGAGGGCGGGGTATAAATAAAAATGTATTCATTATTATATTATTATAATAACCAGTTCTCACTTGGATTCCATTAGCAATGGCCGGTTTATAAATCAGAATCAAATTCCACCTGGCTGTGTCCATTTCGGGCTTTCTTCCCATGGCTAGCCTTTCCAAACCAGGTGCCCGTCAGATGTTTTGGACTACAACTCCCATGAGACCAGCTGGGGCTGATGGGAACTGTAATGTAAAAAATCTGGATGGGACCAGGCTTAGGGAAGCTGCCATTATTCCCAGTTTGCTGTATCAATCGATTATGAGCCATTTTGTAATCTCAGAAGTAGGAGTGTCAGAGAATTCAAAGAAACAAGAGCAGAAATTGCTGGCGTTCACCTATTTTATCCCATACCTAGAACGGAAGTCAATCCAGTGAATACAGTTGGCATTCACTGTTGTTGCTTTCAGTACACAAATGTAACTGTGGCTTTTGCTACGTCGTTGAATACGTCCTTGCTTCTCAAGAGTGAGCCAGCAATAAATCACACTGAGTAAGTGAAGTTAGCTCTTTATTAGGAGAAACAAGGTCTGCTCAGGAGTGCCAGGCCTAATGAGCACAGCAACCCTTCTGGGTAGGTCTTGCCCCTGTGAGGCAGTTGTGGAGACTCAAGGTCCCCGCTTCCCCACAGCTGCCTAAGTCTCCTTCTCTCCTGGGTCCTTCTGAAGCAGTCTGAGACTTGCACCTGTGTTTGTCTCTGCTCTTCCCTCTTCATGCCTCTTCTGGTTCTGGGAGACCAGGGGGGAAGGGGAGATTGTTGCAGCAGGAGGGGGAGACACCTGTGACTCTGCACCAGCCTGACTCATCTTTGCCTCTTGTCCCCCTTCATCCCTCTCCACTGCTTCAGCTTCTGCCTCTGATTCTGGACTTCTCTCTGCCACAGACTCTCCCAGCTCACTAAGCCCTGTTACCTCCTCAGCTTCTGACTCCTCCTCTTCCCAGTCTCCTCCCTCTTCTCCCTCTGACCACAAATCATTGTCCCACCATCGCTTCCCGGGCTCTGAGCCTTCTTCCTAGGGGGGTCCCCTGGTTGTTGGCCATGGTGGGTGGGACCGATAACAGCTGAAGTCCCACAAGGTCTGGGCGGGAGGCACAGGTTCCCCTCACCTGCTACTAGCTCCTCAAAGTGCTGTTGTTTTTCCTAATTCACAAAGAAGGCAAGACTTCCTCTGCAAAGGTTCTGCCAGTAATTCAGTTCCAGCTCTTTTGGAAGCTGCCTTCTGAAGACATCTTTTTCCAATTATCTGTTTCTCGGCCCCCTAGAAACTTCCTCTTTTATCACGATTAAAAGGGGTGGTTTTCACTTGAGAAATAATGCTCTTCTTGTTTATGTTAAGCATTTTTCTTCCTTCCTTCCTTCCTTAGAAAAGTTCTTGTCCAGTCAGATTTTGGCCGGGTGAGGATATAATGCTGGCTCTCTGATCGCTGCAGTTCACAAAATCAGAACGGGTTAGGGAAAACCACACAAAAAATCAGAACCGATTAGTTTCAGACAGAAGCCCCTCCCAGCTCTACCACGAGATGCCTGGGACTGAACCAGGGACGTCCTGTGTCTTTCCCCCCAGTTCTGCAAAGCCTGAAGGGATAGCGGCACTGACCCACTCCAGTTTGAATTGAGGCACAGGGAAAGAGTTTGTTAACCCCATTCTCCATGGTAATGGGCTGGAGCTCAGTGACAGAGCATCTGTTTTTGCATGCAGATGGTCCCGAGGGAACATTGTAGAACAACAAATGAAGCAGCATGATGTGTGGTAAAGGTAAAAGGACCCCTGACCATTAGGTCCAGTCGTGACCGACTCTGGGGTTGCGGCGCTCATCTCGCTTTAGTGGCCGAGGGAGCCGGCGTACAGCTTCCGGGTCATGTGGCCAGCATGACTAAGCCGCTTCTGGCGAACCAGAGCAGCGCACGGAAACGCCGTTTACCTTCCCGCTGCAGCGGTACCTATTTATCTACTTGCACTTTGATGTGCTTTCGAACTGCTAGGTGGGCAGGAGCTGGGACCGAGCAACGGGAGCTCACCCCGTCGCAGGGATTCGAAATATGTTAAAGGAAAATATTGAATCTGACCTCGGAAGGAGGCCGGGCTAAGCATGTGATGAAAAATGAAAGGTTACATGTATTATGTTTTTTGTATACCCTTGTGAGAGGGGGAATGGATTTTGGCTTCCCATGGTGAGAGAGGGGAAGCATGAAAATTTAACCATTGTCCATGTTTGGAGCTTATAAAATTGTAAAATCAATAAAAATTATTTGGAAAAAAAATAAAAATATTTATCTACTTGCACTTTGGCGTGCTTTCGAACTGCTAGGTTGGCAGGAGCTGGGACCGAGCAATGGGAGCTCACCCCGTCGCAGGGATTCGAACCGCCGACCTTCTGATCAGCAAGCCCTAGGCTCTGTGCTTTAACCCACAGCGCCACCCGCGTCCTCATGATATGTGGACGGTCCAATATAAATCCATTTCTAGAGCCCTGTTATTGCATCCATGACATGTTGCAGAATATACCCACACACACAAAAAACCCCTGTCTTTGTTCCTCCCGTCCTGCCATATAATCTGATTTTGAAAGATCCATGAAGCAGGAATTCATAAACCCCTTGTCTCCTCCTGATCATAGTCTCCTAACTATAATCCGGCACGTTAGATCAGCGCTGGACCTTTACAAAGACAGTATTGTTTATATACTGGAAACACTTAGCTAGTTATCCCAATACATTCATTAAACTGATTTCCAGAACAGACAGAGAGCACAATGCTACGACTAGCAATTTTCTTCATTGGCAATAAAATTCTAGCTGGATTGAAAGACCATCTTTTTTTTCCTTTTTTTTTTTTTACTGTTATGAGAAGAGGGTTGTTGCAACAGGAGGGAGCCATTCCTGAGATATGTGGGTTTCATGTTTATGGAAAAGGGAGCCAAAATTCCTTTCCCTGCTTCTTTAGTTTCCTTTCATAAAAAAAGGCTTCCTTTCTTCAGATACATCTGCTTTCTGTACGCTTCCAGCCACTGAAGCAGTTACTTCTCTCAAGAAGCTAAATGAATTCTGCCAAAGACTACACCCCATATGACCCGCCACCTCTAGCCAACTTGCAAAAAAACTTTTGTCTTCATTGGCCGCATTCGCATGGCACAATAAATCTGGCTTTCTCGCTTATCGTGGTTTCTGATGCACGCTCCCCGATCGCTCCTGCTTTGCTCTTACACAGCGTGAAGAAAAGAAATAAACCAGGAAGCTATAATTAAAGCCTAGTTTCCCATTAATGTTTGAACCCAGGATCATTGCTCCCTAACAAACCAGGATCTCTAGCCAACCTTAAACCATGGCTACAGCTGCCTTCTCCAACTGATGTCTTCTGGATGTTTGAACTCCAGTTCCCATCATTCCCGACCAACATCTACTAGCCAAAGTGGCTAATGCTGTACCTCCACCGTCAAACGCAGTATGCCCCTAGGTGTCAGTTGCTGGGAATCACAAATGGGGAGAGTTCAGGACCTGTTTGTGGGTTTCTCCCAGACATCTGGTTGGCCACTGTGAGAGCAAGATGCTGGACTAGATGGACCGCTGGCCTGATCCAGCAGGCTCCTCTTAATGTTTTATTTGGTGAAAAGGGAGAAAGACTGCATACAAGTACCGGTAGCAGTGCATATCCCATAAATGCTAGTTTATGAGGTCCAGCTCCGAGGGCCTTTTGGCGGTTCCCTCACTGTGAGAAGTGAGGTTACAGGGAACCAGGCAGAGGGCCTTCTCGGTAGTGGCCCCCGCCCTGTGGAACGCCCTCCCTTCAGATGTCAAAGAGAACAACAACCAGACCTTTAGAAGACATCTGAAGGCAGCCCGGTTTAGGGAAGTTTTTAATGACTGATGTTTTAATGTATTTTTAATATTTCGTTGGAAGCCGCCCAGAGTGGGCGGGGTATAAATAATAACATTATTATTATTATTATTATTATTATTATTATTATTATTATTATTATTATTATATCTTTACAACCATACCCTCCAATAGGGACATCCAATTCAACAACAACAGCAACAATTATAATATTTATACCTTGCCTGTCTGACTGGGCTGCCCCAGGCACTCTGGACAGCTTCCAACATATATAAAAACTTAACAAAACATTAAACATTTAAAAAACCCTTCCCTATACAGGGCTGCCTTCAGATTGCTCGGGGATCGGCTAACTCAACACCCTCCAACAATTCTCCAATGAAAATAGGATGTCCTAAGGCAGGGGTCTGCAACCTTTAAGACAAAAAGAGCCACTTGGACCCGTTTCCGAAGAAAAAAAAAAACTGGGAGCCGCAAAACCATTTTTAGAGGAGGAAAACAAGAAAAATATTTTTTTCTGGTTTTCCTCCTCTTAAAAGGCTGGGAGGGAGGGAAGAGAGAGAGAAGGAAGGAAAGAAGGAAAGAAAGAAGGAAAGAAGGAGAGAGAGAGAGAGAGAGAGAGAGAGAGAGAGAGAGAGAGAAGGAAGGAAGGAAGGAAGGAAGGAAGGAAGGAAGGAAGGAAGGAAGGAAGGAAGGAAAAGAAAGAAAAAGAGGTGAGAGAGAGAGAGAAGGAAGGAAGGAAGGAAGGGAAAGAAAGAAAAAGAGATGAGAGAGAAAGAGAAGGAAGGAAGGAAGGAAGGAAGGAAGGAAGGAAGGAAGGAAGGAAGGAAGGAAGGAAAGAAAGAAAGAAAGAAAGAAAGAGAAAGAAAGAAAGGGTGAGGGAAGGAAGGAAGGAAGGAAGGAAGGAAGGGGAAGGGAAGGGAAGGGAAGGGAAGGGAAGGGAAGGGAAGGGAAGGGAAGGGAAGGGAAGGGAAGGGAAGGGATGGGATGGGATGGGATGGGATGGGATGTTCGGCCAAGAACACCGGAGGGGAAATGCACCCAGGGAAAGTCATGACACAAACGGCGGAGACGGCGGAGTCTCCCTGCCCCCCCCTGCAAGGAAACTAACAAGAAATGTTCGAAGGCAAGCGCCTCAGCCTGCAACCCTATGAACCGGGAGCAAGAGAGGTGGGGAAGGGGGCGGGCGGCGGAGGACCCGAGGGCTACTGCTACCCGCGAGTAGTCCAGGGTGGTTCATGAGCTTTTCAGCTCAGCCCCATTGCCGTGGAGAAAGAAAGGCACCCGGCGTGGAGGGGCGCCAGGAGAGGGGCAGCCCTTCGCGCGCTATCCCTCCAGCCAAGTGCCAAGGAAGCTGCCCCAAGGGAAACGGGACGTGTCGGCGGCGGAGGGGGCTCCTTCTCCCCCCCCCGCCCACCGCTCCGGCTGAAGCGCCGAGGGCCCCGGAGCCCGGCCCGGTGTCTCCCCCTCGGTGACGGCGGAGCGCGGCAACTCGCCTGCAGCGCCGGCGGCTCGTCCGTGCGGGGGCAATTGCAGCGCCCGTGGCTGAGAGAGGCGGCGAGGCGGCAGCGGCAGCGTCTCGCTCCTCTCGGGGCTGAGCAAATGAATGGGAGCGGGAGGGGAAGGGCCGCCCTGCCCCGCACGGAGCTGCAGCTGCCGGGAGCCAGGAAGGCGCCCACGGCGGGAACCTGAGGCAAAGCAGGAGGGGCGCGCGGCGGCGGCGGCAGACCCCCAAGCTGCGCCCCTTGGCCAGTGAGATGGGGGGCAGCTGGTTGGGGGGGGCGGGGGCAGGCTGGCCAGCGCCCCCTCCATTTTGGCGTTCGCTCTGCCTCTGCCCCTTCTGCGGAGAGCTGCAGGGCGCCCGCGGCTTGAATGCAGCTTTGCGAGACCAGCGCGTGGGGCTGTTTATGCGCCCCCTCCATTCCGGCGCTCTAGTCTAGGCAGCTGCCTAGTTGGCCTAAATGGACGCTCCGGCCCTGGTTGCTGCGAGGGTGAGAGAGAGAGAAAGCCTCGCGCGCCGCGCACACACAGAGGTCTTCTTCAGTCCCTGACTGGCAAGGGGAGGGGGGCAGCTATGATGCCAAGGCGGCGATAGGCTCCGACTCGCTTGCAAGGAGCCGAAGGGGGGGAGGGAGAGCGGAGCCGCGGCAAAGGTGTAAAAGAGCCACTTGCGGCTCCAGAGCCGCGGGTTGCCGACCCCTGTCCTAAGGAAAAGCGGGACATTCTGGGATCACATCAGAAACCAGGAAGGCTTCTGTAAATCCAGGATTGTCCCTGAAAAATAGGGGCACTTGAAGGGTCTGTACAACTCGACTTCTTCCGATCCCTCGAGATCTTCATGGTTTTAAGGGTGTGTGTTTTTGCAGTGGATTCATAAAGATGCCTTGGAAATGGCACCTTTTGGCTCTCATTCGAAGGTCTGGCTTAAAACATGCGCTGGCAGCTTAAGATGGTTACTCAGCAAAGGAAGGCGGCTTATTATCTTCTGCTTTCTGCTTGCAAATTATTTCAAGACAAATCCATCTTGACTCTCTTGTCTAGCTCCCCATTCTCCTCTTCTTCCTCTGCTTCCCATTAAGAGTACTTGCAGGGGGAAATAAATTATTGGCTATTTGGTTTTTTAAAGAACAGAAACAAAACCCTGTAACAATTAGCCGAGCCTTTGCACGTAGATGCGAGAGCCAAGCCATAAAAAGCGGCAATTAGTCACTGCCATTACTTCAACCCCTCGGATGGTTAATTATGATCTGTGCTTGGAGAAATGAAGTGCAGGCTCAGGCAGAGCCCTCTGCCATTACTGGCCCTTTGTCAGGAGGAGTGCTTGTTAGCTTAAGCCTTCCCCAAAAGAGCTAAACAATTACGAATGTTTGGTTTTCAAATTTCAGGGCCTCGTGCACTTGCCTTGGCGATCTCAGAAAGAATATCTGCAAACATAGCGCATGATGGGAGTGGCTCCTTGGAAAGGCTCTTTGGAGACCCATGCTTCATTGCATACATTTTGGGGGAGTTTTCATTACTGGAAACAAAACCACGAATCCCTTATCCAAGGTTGTGTTGTTGTTTTTTAATGTATTGCTGAGTGGATGCATCATTAAATCGTGCATTGCGTTACACAGAGCAGACAGGAATTTGCAGATTCTAGGAGTTAGAGCCAAACCAAGTAAGATGTTAATTGCGTGAATGCTTACTTACTTAACCTTATGGTAAGGGACCCAGGTGGCGCTGTGGGTTAAACCACAGAGCCTAGGGCTTGCTGATCAGAAGGTCGGCAGTTCGAATCCCTGCGACGGGGTGAGCTCCCGTTGCTCGGTCCCAGCTCCTGCCAACCTAGCAGTTCGAAAGCATGTCAAGGTGCAAGTAGATAAATAGGAACCGCTCCGGCGGGAAGGTAAACGGCGTTTCCGTGCACTGCTCTGGTTCGCCAGAAGCTGCTTTGTCATGCTGGCCACATGACCTGGAAGCTGTACGCCAGCTCTCGGCCAATAAAGCGAGATGAGCGCCGCAACCCCAGAGTTTGGACACGACTGGACCAAACGGTCAGGGGTCCCTTTACCTTTACCTTTTTACTTACTTATCAAACCTTTATTAGGCATTTTACAAATAAAACCACGAGAGATAAAATCACGTACAAGAGCCTTCAAATATATGCAAAGAAGCAACAGTTGAGTACATAGGCTGGTTGTATGTATATATATATATATATATATATATATATATATATATATATATATATATATAAAATCTGGAATTTCTCCCTGTTAAACTACTCCTTGGGACACTGCTGCCAAAAACTCGGCTACCCCCGCAGTCACCCTTTGGTCAATGTCAGACAGACAGAATCCAACACTTCCACTGTGCAGCGGATTCATTCCGGTTTCTTGAGACATATCCTTGGACTACCAATTGTTATTAAATATGAAACAATGTGTGCAGAATTAGGCATACACACAATGGAATACTGGGCTTGGACTACTGCTATAAAATACTGGTTGCGTTGCCATTTCCGCTGTTTACCATCAAGCCTGCTCTCTGACCTGCTTAAGGATTCCTACAAATCTAGATGGTACCAACTCCTAGAAAATAAAATTAGATGTATAGGCATTGAGCTGGAGCCCTTGTACAACTCAAGAGAGCAACATATTTTTTACAGTGTCCTGATCAGACTAAAGGATGTTGAGAGACAAAACATTGCGTGAATGCATTTAAAGTGCATTGTTGTTTTAAAAAAAAACCAAAACAAAACAAGCAGCTGATGCAGGAAGAACCTGAGCAGTAGTGGAACCATCGGGTGCGAGGAGAGAGAGAGAGTTTAGCTCTTCCTCCATCCCTCTTGTGGCCTCTGCAATGCCTCACCACCCACCCCCCAAATCTACTATTTGCAGCATTGGTAGGGAATCCTTCATTGGCACCAGTGGAGACTTCCATATTGATGCAAATATCAGCTGGGGGGGGGCGAGACTGGGATTCCCCACTCCTGATTCAACAATTGCATGAAAGACGCTCCAGTTTCTTGTTTTTGCACACCAATGTATCCTTTCTTCCCCCTAAACCAGTGATGGCTAACCTTGACACCCCAGATGTTTTTGCCCTACAACTCCCATCATCCCTAGCTAACAGGATCAGTGGTCAGGGATGATGGGAGTTGTAGTCCCAAAACATCTGGAGTGTCAAGGTTAGCCATCACTGCCCTAAACAGTACTGCAACTTCTGAGCATCGCAACTTTTCTTAGACTGTGATTTCTCTGTTCTTTTTTCCTCTCCTCTAGGGGGCTGTTCATTACCATTCACGATAAAGGACATATTGCAACGATGCTGGACTCATGGCCTGAAGAAAACATAAAGGTAATGGAATATCCTCCCACATGTGGGCTCCCCAAACCAAGACGTATGTCTTCCCATCTGTGTTCCGCTCGAGATCACAAAGCCCCAAAGTTGTGCTTTTTTCAGGGTGAGATCTTGGCGCTATGAGATCACAGCAACCCAAATGGCCGCACCCCAAAAGTGTGTGTTTTGGAGTGCTGCATGAGATCATGGTTCCCCCAAAAAACACTTTTCTCCAGGCAAGATCTCAGCCACCAAAATGGCTGCCAAGCTCACGTGATAAAAAAAACAGGATGTCTCAGTTTTTTTGAGACAATTGTGGGGTATGTAATGGGTTTCTTGACTCATTTTTAGCTGAATAGAAACTGATTATGAAAGGGGTTACAAAATCTCGAGCTGCTAGAACAGATTTCATGTTTGTGTGTGATGTACTCCAGCTGCAAAAAACGGCAGGAATTTGGGGTTGTGCCTATGAGGGCTTTGTCCCAGAAATCAGCTTTAGTGTCAAGGCTCAGCCATTGCATATCTAAAAAGCAGTTCCTGGGTTTTATCTCTTTGTCACACAGCAGTGTGACCAAAGAAGGGCAATTCAGAGCAGGCACATGCAAATAGGTTCCCAAGAGCTCTAGGTGACCCATATATAACATTGAAAAGCCAGCTCCTGGGTTCTGTCTCTTTGTCACACAGAAGTGTGACCAAGAATGGAAATCCAGAGTGCGCATAGGCAGATAGGCTGAGTTTTCTCAGGCATTCCAGATGGCCCTGGATGTTCTGGGATGCTACACTCCCATCTGGTGAACCTTGCAATATTCAGAGACTACAAGAAAATTGACTCTTCAAGTAGGTACAATGGTGCTTTCTGCTCCTCCCACCTATTGCAGTAACGAAGGTGAACTGATAATGAAGTGACTGCTTCTGAGCACGCGTCGTTCCTTTACCACTGAATAATTGCCACTCGCTTGCATCTACTATTATGGGAGTGTGCCTTGCAGACAAAATTGCTCCCAGGCCCTTTCCCCCGTTAAAAACAAAGCATTTTTGCAAATGCTACCTGTCCATAGCTTTCTAGGGAAGCCTTGCCAAGTCACCAGCAATATCTCCAGGCTCACTTGTGGGGCTGCTTTGCAAGAAACGACCCCATTTAACATTTACAAGTTACAAGTTTGCACAGCTGAATGAGAACTTTCAGGAGTGTAAGCAGATCAAGCTCGGAGCAGTCATGTGGCTAATTTGCGGTTTGGTATTCTTAAAACACTGAGTCTCATGGGTGGTAGAGTTGCGCATGCCCAATTGCATTTGCTCTGGTTTCGTCAAAATTTACCATCAAAGTGCGAGGTCCTTTGTTTTCTGCTGTCCCACGCTTGCTAAATTCCCACGTCATTTGCGGTTACCGTCTGGCATGGGATTGTTGTCAGGGACTAAAGCCTGGTTCAAGAGTGCACGGAGGCAAACCGGGTTAGAAATCAGGAAACCAGAGCCACGTCGGTGGAGTATATCCATGATTCAAGAAACGTGCTGCATGAGATCATGAAACGGCATTTTCCCAAGACAGACCATAGAGTCCCATCAAGCTTCAGTATTGTCTGCACTGTCTGACAGCAGCTCCTCAGCATTTCAAGCAGGGGATATTCCTGTGTGGTGTAGTGGTTAAGAGCGGTAGTCTTATAATCTGGTGAACCGGGTTCGCGTCTCCACTCCTCCACATGCAGCTGCTGGGTGACCTTGGGCTAGTCACACTTCTCTGAAGTCTCTCAGCCCCACTCACCTCACAGAGGGTTTGTTGTGGGGGAGGAAGGGAAAGGAGAATGTTAGCCGCTTTGAAACTCCTTCAGGTAGTGATAAAGCGGGATATCAAATCCAAACTCTTCTTCTTCTTCTTCAATCTTACCTGGAGAACTCTGTGGTTGCCATTCTGTATAGAAAGCAACTTGTGTTAGAGGCACTATGCGCCTGAATGCTGGGAATCAAGAGTGGAGAGAGTGCTGTTGCGCTTCGGTCCTGCTTGTGGGTTTCTCACAAGCATCTAGTTGGCCACTGTGGATTTCTGTTGGATTTCTCCAACATCCTTCCAAGAAAATAAACAAGATCCCTGCTGGAGGGCAACCAAGATTATCTGGTAACCAAGCCTTATGAGGAACCCTTGAGGGAGTGGGGTATGTTTAGCCTGGAAAAGAGGAGACTGAGAAGAGATATGATAGCCATCTTCAAATATCTCAAGGGCTGTCACATGGAAGATGGAGCAACCTTGTTGTTTTCAGTTCTGGAGGACCCGAACCAATGGCTTCAAGTTACAAGAAAGAAGATTCCAAGTAAACACCAGGAATAACTTTCTGACAGTAAGAACTGTTTGACTGTGGAACAGTCTCCCCTCAAGAGGTTGTGGACTCTCCTTCCTTGGAGGTTTTAAAGCAGAGGTTGGGTGGCCATGTGTCATGGATACTTTAGCTGAGACTCCTGCATTGCAAGGGGGTTGGACTACATGACCCTTGGGGTCCCTTCCAACTCTATGATTCTATGGATCAGGCAAGCCCATCTAGCTTCAACATCAGGCATCCCCAAACTCGTGCCTCTAGATGTTTTGGGACTACAACTCCCATCATCCCTGACCACTGGTCCTGTTAGCTAGGGATGATGGGAGTTGTAGTCCCAAAACATCTGGAGGGTCGAGTTTGAGGATGCCTGTTCAACATTGTGTCTTCATCGTGGCCAGCTAGATGCCTATGGGAAGCCCACAAGCAGCAACTGAGCGCAACAACGCTCTCCTCACTTGCAATATTCATAGAATCATAGAATTGTAGAGTTGGAAGGGACAACCCCTTCAATGCAGGAATATTTTCAACGTCATACTGCCTGAGACAGTGCAGGTGTGGTACGTAGCCACCGTGACGAGTAGCCGTTCATGTCCATAGGTTTCCTCTAAACCCCATTTATTTATTTAGAGCATTTGTGCCCAGTTCTTCAGCCAGCAAGACTCCCAAAAGGGCTTACAGGCAATCAAAACAAGACAGCCCCCCCCCCCCGACTTACAATCTTAAAAGAAACACAGCATGCGAGGGGAAAGGGACAGGGAGAGAAGAGGAAAATGAGGCACCAGTTTCTGAACAGTTGTTCCTATAATGACCAGTTGGCACAATTCAGGAGCTCCTAATGGATCTGGGCCCCAGACAAGCCAGAGGCTTTTTAAGCCATCCAGGTTTGAGCAATGCTTTGAAACTTTGGTTTTTAGTGCCAGAATAGTGTTGGGAGACTCCCGCAAACCATCGCGTTCCCACATCCCGGCAGTGGATAAATGCTAAAAGTGAGATGGAAAGCAACAACTCCCTAAATTAGGATTTCAAGTTTTAAACCATGGATTACTCAGTCAAAGCTGTGAGTTCACAGGCTGCCAGGGCTCAGCTTCAATTGGGGGTGATGCGAGTTGAGTTACTTTTAGAGTCTTATCCTGCCCTGATTCTTTTGTGTTGCTGTAATACTGTAACAGTAAGTGGATTTCCCATGCAGCTCATTTGGTATATTAAATTATAAGTCATCTCTGCGCTACGTCAAAAAGCCACCTGCATTTGTGTTTTTGGTTATAGGCACATTTACTTAACTTGATAGCGGTTTGAATTTCTTTAATCTAATCTGCACACTTAATTACGTTCAGTTCTTGTGTTGGCTAAGCAGCAGATGGTTAATCGGCTCAAATGCCTTTAATCAGCAGATAGCCACATCGACCTTACTTTTCTCAAAGTAATATTCGTTTCAAGTTTACAGTGACAATGGGGCTGGGAGACCCCAGAGCCAATTGAATGCATGCATCTATTGCAGAGCCAATGTATATCATTCCCTTTTAATCAGGGTTTCGCTGTTACAAAGGACTTGGAGAATGTGGGGCCTGCTGTCTGCTTAACCTCATTCTGTGTCTGGGCTTTCTGGCTTTGAATTGGTTTCTGCACCGAGAATGTCCCCTGACCTAACTCCTGATTAGGTGCAACGAGGAAACTTCCGATGAGCGAGAGTTGGCTCTGCAGTGTGCTTATAATGAGTCCAATGGGACACAGATGCGCGGCAGAGTTCAGCCAGCAAATCTAACCCACAGATACACACACACACACACACATGCTTTTATTTTCCGTGTGTGTACAAAGACAATAGCTGTGCTCCACCCACGCCCATGTCAGAAGCGATTACCCGTGTAGATAACTTTTCGCATAACTTTTGCAACCGAAAGCGACTGGCCGACCTGGAAAAGAAGGAAGCCGTCAGTCCCCTTGGGTGACGCTCGTTGCTTTAGACTGGATAGCAACGCCTATTTATCTTCCGACCGCGGCAGCAACACACACAAAAAATACCTCAGGCCATATGGCAGAAGTTTTTTAATGCCCCAGTGAATTCTCCCTTTAATCATCTGAAATATGTTAAGAATATTTTAGAGTGAATTCTTTCTGAACTAGGAAAAAATTCCTCGTGAGGTCTATTGTTCTGTTCCTAAGTAAACACAGCTTTTCTCATTCCTCTTCCACCCACTCCCTAAAGCAGGTAAATCCGATGAAATATCCGGCAGTCTCTTAAGTCTTGCATTCGCTGCCCTCTCGCCCTGATAAGCCTATGTGCACGATCCCTGTTAGAATCATAGAATTGTACAGATGGAAGGGACTCTGAGCATCATCTAGTCCAGGCATAGGCAAACTCGGCCCCCCAGGTGTTTTGGGACTACAACTCCCATCATCCCAGTATACCTGAAGGAGCATCTCCACCCCCAACATTCTGCCCGGACACTGAGGTCCAGCGCCGAGGGCCTTCTGGCGGTTCCCTCACTACGAGAAGCCAAGTTACAGGGAACCAGGCAGAGGGCCTTCTCTGTAGTGGCACCCGCCCTGTGGAACACCCTCCCACCAGATGTCAAAGAGAACAACAACTACCAGACCTTTAGAAGACATCTGAAGGCAGCCCTGTTTAGGGAAGCTTTTAATGTTTAATAGATTACTGTATTTTAATGTTCTGTTGGAAGCCGCCCAGAGTGGCTGGTGAAACCCAGCCAGATGGGCAGGGTATAAATAATAAATTATTATTATTATTATTATTATTATTATTATTATTATTATTATTATTATCATCATCATCATCATCATCATCATCATCATCATCCCCGACCACTGGTCCTGTTAGCTAGGGATGATGGGAGTTGTAGTGCCAAAACACCTGGAGTTTGCCGAGTTTGCCTATGCCTGATCTAGTCCAACCCCTTTGCAATGCAGGAGTATGTAGCTGTCCCGTATGGGGATCAAACCTGTGGCCTTAACAGCACTATTCTCTAGCCAACTAAGCTCGGAGGAAGAAGAAGAAGAAGAGTTTGGATTAGATATCCCCCTTTATCACTACCCGAAGGAGTCTCAAAGCGGCTCACATTCTCCTTTCCCTTCCTCCCCCACAACAAACACTCTGTGAGGTGAGTGGGGCTGAGAGACTTCAGAGAAGTGTGACTAGCCCAAGGTCACCCAGCAGCTGCATGTGGAGGAGCGGAGACGCGAACCCGGTTCACCAGATTACGAGTCTACCGCTCTTAACCACTACACCACACTGGAAGGACTCCACTGCTGTGTTTGGGTGCAGCGCTAAGCCACAAGCCATGGCTGAGCAAGTTGGGCAGGACTCGTAACTCCTGCATTCTTCCAGGCATTTTAACCTGTGCGTTTTTAAATTTTGAAGGGTCTTCTTCTTCTTTCGCTGCATTTTTTCTTGTGGTGCACATGATGGTACCCAGCCCTGAAATTCTAAACAGTGAAGAGCAGTATAAAAGATGCTTTAAGTCAAATGTTCTCAGATAGCCCTTGTGGTTTGCCCAGGGAACATGATCTGCAGATCCAGCCCCAAACTAGACCCAGCTATCAGGGGGATGGTTTAATACTGGGAAATCGCTCTAGGTTAATTGCAGCAAGGACTGATGGCGTTCCAGAGCAAGGAAAGGGGACTCGACAAAAAACAAAAACAACCCCCCCACACACACACACAATTCTCCTTTTGTTAACTGTGTCCTGGATTCTTATTTCAATTTTTATTTATTTTTTTGCTATGGGCTGCACCGGGCAATTGTAAACTGGAACTTGTCCCAGAGGCTGGAGGATAAGAAGAGCTAAATTACACCACTTAAAAGGAAAACAGAATTAAAGCTCTTTTAAATTGTGTTTTGCACTTCCTGTGGGTGATAAAGGCTACAGTAAATCATTTCAAAGCCTGCCAACTAGACGCATGAAAAATAAGCAAATTAAATTACTTCCTGAAGTTGCAATTGCTTCTTGTCCCTTTTTGCCCTTCAAAGGCAAAAAGGCAAAAGCAGGGCGGTCCTGGACCCATTTGCACCCGTGCTTTTCATGCCCTTTGCAGATTTCCTATCCACCTATTTCCTTATTCATGAGGGTTTTTTTCATCTGGTCTGCAACTGGAGTCATTACCCACATTATTTCCTTTGTCTCATGGTCAAATAGCGCTTGCAGGTTTTTGAAACATTGCAAAATCCTGCCAGACCTGTTTGGTCAGAGGCAATGTTGGAATGAGTGAGCGCACCAAAGATGGTGATTCCCTCTTTCCAACAGCTTCATGGAAAAATCCAGTTGCCGTGTCTCCCATCTTTATACGTCTTCATTTTCAAGCCCTGCTGCCCAATCAGACTTTCCCTTCTGCCATATTATTTCTAGCCTTGATCTTCTTGGACGAAGGACAAGATGTAGAGGTTATTTCTGCATCTTGCCCAATCTGAGACCACCTTTCCTTGTGGACAATATTCTAGGAGCCCGTGGTGGGTAGGATCAGAGGCAAAACGAGAGTGGGACAATGGACGTGACTCTTAGCTTTCATAGAATCATAGAATTGTAGAGTTGGAAGGGACCATGAGAGTCATCTAGTCCAGCCCCCTTGTAATGCAGGAATCTTTTGCCTAACATGGGGCTCGAACCCACGAACCTGAGATTAAGAGCCTCATGCTCTACCAACTGAGCTATCCCAGGTAGTGCAGTTACAGATGCAGATACACATTCAAACAGGTTCTTGCAAGGACCAAGATGGAAATGCTTAAGCTAAGTAAGTATACAAAAATTGGTACAAAGCTACAGGTATGATAGATGATAGATGATTTTTAAATGCAGCTACAAAGACAAGAATGGGCTGCAGATGGACATAGGTCCTCCAGTCTATTGTTCATTTGCAGGTTCTGCTGATCATCATGCTGAGATGCTGAGGAGAGTGCTCTTGTGTTTGGGTCCTGCTTGTGGGTTCTATTTATTTCCCACAGGTATCTGCTTGGCCACCATGAGAACAGGGTGCTGGACTAGATGGGCCATTGGCCTGATCCAGCTGCAGGTTCTTAGGTTCTTCTCTAGGTGGCAGATGTTGTGTTCCCTCATCCCACTTTGACCTCTGGTGAACAGGTATGGCGGGTTTTTGTCCTTTTGAAAACCCGCACAAGGTGTTTGACCAGTAACACAAATGAGATGCAAAGCATCCCCTGCCCTTCGCACTATTATGCATCTCCTTAGGCCAGTGATTTCCAACCAGGGTGCCTTGAATGAGGGTCAGGGGTGCCGTGGGCAACACTGGCCTCTGTCCCTCTTTCTTTCCCTCCTCTGATACCCTCTTGCATCTCTGCCTCCCAAAGGCTTGCTTGGGTGGTTGTTGCAGCAGCCACCCTGCCTACAATCTCCCCAGGTGAATGGTGCCTCTGGGGCTGGTCAAGGGGTGCTTCCCAGGCCCCTGTGGGGCAGTGTGAGGTGGGGCAGGTGGGGGCAGCTCAGAGACCACAGGCATCAGCTGTGGCTGCCCAGAGGACTCCCAAGAAGAAGGGAGAAGAGAGGAGGCTGAAGGAACCCTCCACAAGGGAGGGTGTTCAAAAAGGGGTGAGGGGCTGCCGGCTCTGCAGGCAAGGGGTGACATAAGTGGGCTCCTGAGCCCCACAGGGGTGCCAAAGAAAGAATGTAGTTGGTCAAGGGAGCCATGGACTCAGAAATGTTGAAAACCTCTGCCTTGGGCTAACCACTCAGCACATGTGCTAAGTTTCCTCATGGGGGGGGGGTAGCCCAAGCCCCTTAGTGATTTTGGTTGATCTTTTCTGCACATTTTCCTGCTTTACAATTTGTTTCACTGCTTCGCTTGTGAGTCAGGTAGGATTCGCTCATTATTTATTTTTAAGGGGCAGACATGCTGCTACTCATCAAGATGCTCACTCGCCATCTTATTAAATGAAAAGAAATGTTAAGGCAGTTGCAAAGCCTCCAAGGGGGTTGGTGCCAGGGGCGAGTTCTCTCAGTGACGGCATAGGCACTAGCCCATCGGTGCCATACCAATACTCAGTCCGTCCGTCCCCCCCCCCCTTTACAAACATGCAGCGTCAGTCTTTCGGAGCTCGACCTGAAGAGGACAAAATTGCTCTGAAAGCGGCAAAGGCGCTTCTAGAACGGCCTCACTGCTGTGCAAATGTGATGTCTGCCTTCATTCACCCTGTGGAATCTAATCTCTTGCGAAGTCGTATCAAATGCCGCTTTTTATAACAGCAGGTTTCTCTCTTCACTCACAGGCCATCGTGGTGACAGACGGAGAGAGGATTCTGGGTCTGGGGGATCTGGGAAGCTACGGCATGGGAATCCCTGTCGGGAAACTCGCTCTCTACACGGCTTGTGGGGGCGTCCATCCCCAACATTGCCTACCTGTCCTTTTGGATGTCGGCACGGACAACGAGGTGAGATTGACTTGCTCATTTTCATTTGCTCCTATCCTAGAATCTCAAGGTAATGGGGGTGTCAGTGGAGGCCGGTCCATTAGAGCGTATGGGGCACTGCCCCAGGAAATTCAGTCTGCCCTCAGTTAGTCTTGCACAGTATACCTCTGAATATCAGTTACTGTGGATTACAGGAGGGGTGAGTCTGTTGCCCTCAGGTCCTAGTTTTGGGCTTCCCATGGGTCTCTGGTTGGCCACTGTGAGATCAGGATGCTGGACTAGAATAGAATAAATCTTTATTGTCATTGTCCCCTCACGGGAACAATGAAATTCCTCAGTTGCTATATCAACTCAAATAAGACACTCCACAGGATTTAAAAATACTGATAAACACAATACAATACAAAACAATATAACAAATAAAATAAGATGACTTCAGAGTCCAGAGTTTCCATTTAAGGCCAAAATTGCTCTAGGAAAGAAACTGTTCTTGAGACGGCTCATTCTCGCCTTCATTGTTCTGTATCTCTGACCCGATGGCAGGAGCTCAAAGAAACGGTGACCAGGGTGCGATGGGTCTCTTGATATATCTAATGCCTTTCTGTGGCACCTGATGGTATAGATACGTTCTAAGGCAGAGAGTGAACAGCCAATGATACTCTCTGCTGTTTTGAGAATTCTTCGCAACACTATCCTATGGGCCATTGGCCTGATCCATCTTACCTCTTCCAAATTTTGTTGGTAAAAGGGTTTAATAATGTGCATTGCGACACATGTGAGTACTTTAGAATATTAGATTTTGGATGCAGAAATCCAGGGCAGTCCCTGAGATACTTTGGGTTTGGATGGTTGTCTGAACCCGCACACAGGCACAAAGCGACTATTATAGCACAGTTTTCAGCTCTTGTGGAACCTCTTGGAATCTAAAACATTGCAGCAGGTATTGCGAGCCCGAGATAAATGCTGGATGCTCTCCCGTCCAGCTGGCCGAAAACTCAAAACAGCTTTCCAGCCAGCAGGAGTTGAAGAGGTCCGCTCCATCTTTCAGCGCGATAATGGGGAGTTTAAAAGATCTTTGGCTGCCCAGGCCTGATACAGCCTTTACTCTTCCTGAAACCAACATATCCCTATGGCTGCTTGGAAGAGATTATATTTCAGCAAACGGAGAAACCCCCCATGGGCGGCTGGAGGCTAATTAATTTCAGCAGTTTGTCAGATCACACACTCTAATTCTTGCGATAATAATATGAGAGGGTTGCATCTGTTAGCAGTTTTCTGCTTTGCAACTCCAGCAGTTTTAGCTTGTGCCAGAAAGGACATCTGCAAAGAGGGGGTTTTGGGGGGGGGTTGTCCCCACTCTTCT
This sequence comes from Darevskia mixta, assembly GCA_034641385.1. Classification (NCBI taxonomy): domain Eukaryota; kingdom Metazoa; phylum Chordata; class Lepidosauria; order Squamata; family Lacertidae; genus Darevskia; species Darevskia mixta. Next base: position 1,823,389 of record JAWWNH010000137.1, on the reverse strand, counting down.
TCTTCTAGCCAGTAAATACCTTGTGGCTATTTGATGTGTCCAAGTTTAGTCAACAAAATGCTTTTTTTAAAAAAATAAAGCTTGCTCTCGCTCTCTTTTTCATTTGACAGCTTACCACACAGATTGATAATGTGGTCCCCATGGGTTTGGATATACCCACAAATAGCCTGGGCTGGGGGCTGGGGGCTGAGGTCTTACCCACCCTGTGAATTAGGAGAGCAGGAAGCCATGTCTAATAGCCAATAGACGGCTGTTTTCAAGGCTAATTTCAGGTGCAGTTACAGCTGGGAAGGGGGTGGTCACCATGAACTTCTCCAGTGTGGTGTAGTGGTTAAGAGCGGTAGACTCGTAATCTGGGGAACCAGGTTCGCGTCTCCGCTCCTCCACGTGCAGCTGCTGGGTGACCTTGGGCTAGTCACACTTCTCTGAAGTCTCTCAGCCCCACTCACCTCACAGAGTGTTTGTTGTGGGGGAGGAAGGGAAAGGAGAATGTTAGCCGCTTTGAGACTCCTTCGGGTAGTGATAAAGCGGGATATCAAATCCAAACTCTTCTTCTTCTTCTACCACCATATGTTGAACAACAATGGACACAGGACAGAACCCTGCGGCACCCCACTTGTCACTTTTTTCCAGGATGAGGAGGAATCATTAATGGGCACTCTTTGGGTTTTGTCAGTCAACCAGCTACAAATCCACCAAACATTTACCTCATCCGGCCCACATTTTACCAACTTGTCTGCAAGAATATCATGGGGGACTTCGCCAAAAGCCTTACTGAAATCCAGGTACACTACATCTCCCAGAACAGATTAAGTTCGAGAACCAAGGTACCAGTGGTTACCTTGAGAGCCAGTGTGGTGTAGTGGTTAAGAGCAGTAGACTCGTAATCTGGTGAACCGAGTTCGCATCTCCGCTCCTCCACATGCAGCTGCTGAGTGACCTTGGGCTAGTCACACTTCTCTGAAGTCTCTCAGCCCCACTCACCTCACAGAGTGTTTGTTGTGGGGGAGGAAGGGAAAGGAGAATGTGAGCCGCTTTGAGACTCCTTCGGGGAGTGATAAAGCGGGATATCAAATCCAAATCCAAACTCTTCCCTTGTTCTCTTAGAATGGCAAAGAGAGTTCTCAAGGAGAGCTGCCATTGCGAGGTGGGCAGGAGGGCATCCCTGTTGGTTTGGGCTTGGGGCTGGAAGCCACAGCTGCCAGGACCTGCTTGTTGCTGGGCAGTTTGGAATGTAGCAACTTTGGAGGACGTCCCAGCGTTCATATAAAGATCCCCACGTGGATCTTGGGTCACTCTTTTCAGAGCTTCGGATCTCCCACCCCCCCGTCCCTGGTATAGGTGGTGTTGGCCTTGCTGTGCCGGGTAGGGGTCGCCTCCGCTTGAGAGGGGCCTGGTAGGAATTTTGTCCATTTGGCAGATTGGCTGAGCCACCTGGTTTTTGCCTACTACACAGCAAATAGTCACATTTTGTAAGGTTGGCGGTTAGGCATTGGTTCTGTGGTATGGGTGGGCGTTTCCCACCAAGAAGTGATCTGGAAATGGGAATTCCGCAAAGGAATCCAGGGACTCAACATTGCTGTCCAAACCTGGTGGGTGCAGGGCCATGCAGGAGTCCCTGTGGACCCCTGGGGAGGGGGAGTCGCTGATTTCACCAGGCTCCGTTAACTCTCCCCAGCTAATGGTTTCCCTTCGCTGACAAGTGGTCAGCTCTGTCCTGCTGCGACAGCTAGTCTTGCTGCTGACTAGGGTCAGCTCTGTCCCGGTGGACAGCGTGAACCAATGCCTACGCAACCACTCACGTGATTTGTATTCAATAAATGTGGCCAAAAATGCCCAAAAACCAAACCAAAAATTATGTCTCCCGTGTGAGTTCATTAGGGGGGATGACCGGTTGCCCTACGCACGCAATGGCACCCACCTGAGAGGTGCCAGAGCTGAGCTCAGGCTGAAAAAAAGGCCTGATTCTATCCAGAAAAACCTGGGTTTGGCCTTGATAGTGGTACCTTTTCTCTTATTTATATATATTCCCTGTTTTTCTAGCAGCAGGAGACAGCTGGCTCTTCCTTTAACCTAGTGCCCTTTGTCTGAGCAGAAAACACTGCTATAAAACTTTGCCTTTTTCCTCTGCGGAGTACATTATGGCACAGAGGAACTTGAGTCACGACTCAGGGAATCCCCTTTTTACGCTTCCTGGCAATAGAGCGCAGCTGTGCGTCTGCAGCTTTGGGAAACAACGGCAACAATGAGGTGGGAGCGCCTGCAGGCCAGCCGTCCGTGGAGCAACGGGGAAGTCACGGGACAATGGGTCTGTTGATGGGATGCCCCCTGCAACCCTTGCCTTTGATACGGCTACCAACTCTTTACAGGGTACAAACGGCATCCCGTTCCACTTAGTCACCGAGGCCAGTTAGTCATCACACCTGCTTCTGTTTCCTTCGCTTTGAGCCAGGATCCTGTTTCCCACCAGGCTAAAAGCCTTCCTGTGAGTCATCGGCTGCGTTGGACGTTCCAGTTTGGAGCAAGCATGGTGGCCGGGATGGAAAATCATTTGGGAAAACAACAATGTTGACCTTGCCACCGGCCTGTTGGGAATCTCACATAAAGTAAGACACAAGATCACAGGAACAACCCCTCGCTGGATCACTTCAAAGGCCCATCTAGCCCAGACGCCTAAGGGAAGCCCCAAAGCCAGGACCTGAGTGCGAATCTTCCCGCTTGAGATTCCCAGCAACTGAGAAAACATTCTGAGCTTCCTCTCTAACCTTTCTCCAAAGGGAAGTTGCTCCATCCCCTTTATCAGTTTGGTTGAGCTTTCCTGAACCTTTTCCATCTCTGTACAATATTCCTTTTGAAAGGAAGTGACCAGAATGGTACACGGTATTCTAAATGCGACTGCGTCGTATTTTTTTGGAGAACGGCATTATCAATCAATCAAATATTTATTACGGTCATAGACCGGCATAAGTAGGGTGGGGTACAATAATTTAGAACCGTTTTGGAAATCTAAAAAAGTATTAAAACAGAAGGTATCTGTAAAAGACTATAAGAATCTAAAAGAAGGGTTAGGAACATTAAACAGATATGGAAAAGCAGAAAAGGTTAGTATGTAAAAGGCTACAACTATCAGTTTAGAGCAGGCATCGGCAACCTCTGGCCCATGGGCTGGATGCGGCCCATGAAGCCAGTTCATCCTGCCCACAAGCCGCCCAGTCACCGAGCCGCCCGCTCGGCAAGTCCTCCGTGCGCTGCGCTAAACCGGCGCGGCACGGGGACTCGGCCAGACACCAAAAATCGCTTCTGGGCATGCGCAGAAGCGATTTCTGGTGCCAGGGACATGCCCTGACCCGAAAATTGCTTCTGTGCAGACGTCTGGGCATGCGCAGAAGTGATTTCTGGTGCCGGGGGACATGCGCAGACGCGACTTCTGGTATCATGCTGCGCATGCCCGACCCACGGACGAGCCCACGGCCGGATAACGTTGCCGATGCCTGGTTTAGAGAGCACTCTGATGTGAGTGTTCATTGAATCTAGTTTGTGGCACAGGTCACCATCTGACGAATTTTGAACGCTGCTGTGCAGAATCTGGCAACATTGTATGTTGGAGCAGGATTGGTATCTGACCGCGGTAGGGAGGTATAAAATTATCCTGTGCTCCCTGGGTACTTATGGAGTAGTGGGGAGATGAGGCTAATACGGATGTCTCTATAGTATAGACACTGGAGAAGCACAAGCTCTGTTGTTTCTATTTGTCCAGAGTCACAGGGGCATTGTATCTCTGAGTAAGCGGTCTTCCTGTATTGACCTTCAGAACGGCATTAATTATTGTTGTTTAGTTGTTTAGTTGTGTCCGACTCTTCGTGACCCCATGGACCAGAGCACGCCAGGCACTCCTGTCTTCCACTGCCTCCCGCAGTTTGGTCAGACTCATGTTGGTAGCTTCAAGAACACTGTCCAACCATCTCGTCCTCTGTTGTCCCCTTCTCCTTGTGCCCTCCATCTTTCCCAACATCAGGATCTTTCCCAGGGAGTCTTCTCTTCTCATGAGGTGGCCAAAGTATTGGAGCCTCAGCTTCAGGATCTGTCCTTCCAGTGAGCACTCAGGGCTGATTTCCTTCAGAATGGATAGGTTTGATCTTCTTGCAGACTCTCAAGAGTCTCCTCCAGCACCATAATTCAAAAGCATCAATTCTTCGGCGATCAGCCTTCTTTATGGTCCAGCTCTCACTTCCATACATCACTACTGGGAAAACCATAGCTTTAACTATACGGACCTTTGTTGGCAAGGTGATGTCTCTGCTTTTTAAGATGCTGTCTAGGTTTGTCATTGCTTTTCTCCCAAGAAGCAGGCATCTTTTAATTTCGTGACTGCTGTCACCTTCTGAAGTGATCATGGAACCGAAGAAAGTAAAATGATAGCGGCAGTTTTAAGTTCCAAACAGCCCCATCCCATTCCTATGCTAGAACGCCGAGATAAGGATAGACCTCACACTGCAAAATATATCTGCATTTGCTTTATCCCCTCGGGGGGGGGGCTGATTTAATTGCACAGAAACCATACAGCCTGCAGAGTTGGGTCCTATTTAGGGTTAACTGCCTGAAATAGAGGTAACTATCAGGCATCCTGCTGAATGGATTGAATATGAGTTTCTACCTTGCTGGGCCAAAAAGCAGCAGGCAGGCAGACGTTGTTGTTTTTTCTCTCTCCGTTTCAGGCCCTCCTGAACGACCCGCTCTACATTGGCCTGAAGCACAAGAGAGTTCGTGGGAAACAGTACGACAGCCTGATTGATGAGTTTATGCAAGCAGTTGCTAACAAGTGAGTGGAATTTCGAGCGTGCGTGTTTTCTCCCATTAGCTGCTTGGCTTTAAGAGAGGTTAAAACTAGCCACGCAAACAGTCTGCTTCAAGGCAAGACTCGGGCAGAGGGGAGCCATTAAATACGTGCCCCTACGGGTGGTCTGAGAGTGACCCTTTGTGCTCGAGTCAAGGTTATTTATGTCCACAGAAATCTGATGGGAGAGAGACTCGTTTAGCTGGAACAATTTCCTGCTGTCATCGTAGGCCCCTCAAGAAGAGACAGATGTGACTCACATACAGACATGTTAAACGAGGCCCAGTTATCACCGGGGTGGTTAAATGTATTTCTGTATTTATTTATTTTTAAAAAACAGCACCCAGAATTCTTTGAGGGAAGCCTGACTGTTCAAAGTATGGTGGTATACTTTTAAATGTCTAGTTCCGATGCATACCCTCCAACACCCCTCTGATCAAAATTGGGACGCTGGTTTTTTGGGTCCCGAGCTATTGCGGGAGGTAGTGCATGAGACCGAAAATACGAGCATCTTTTGGTCTGGCGCTCTGGTGTGAGCCAGAGAAACAAATTGGGACATTATGCAGGTGGAGCTTGAGCGGTAGGGGAAATTATATAACCCCCGTGCTTATTTTAGCAGATTAGAATATTGCACTTTGCATAGCTATGCACATTCAGATAAAGAGGGACATTGGAAGCGACTGGTCCACTTAACTCAACATTGTCTATACTGACTGGCAGCAGTTCACCAGCACTTCAGACAGCTCTGTTTGGAGATGCCATTGGGGAATCCCCCTTGGGATCTTTAGTGTACAAAGCATGTTCTCTACCACTGAGCTGTGGCCCTTCCCTGTAAACATACCAGCAGAAATTCGATAAATAAACCTAAGCATATATCGGTGGGAGAGATCGAGAAGAGAGTAATGGTGATTGGGGTCTTCCAGGTTCTCTGTCCTTCCTCCATACTGCTTCCACCAGTGGTTTAGCAGGCCCTTTGAACATGGAACACTATTGTAAGCATTTAGATTCCCGTGAGAACCAGGGAGCTGCTTCCATTGGGAATCTCTCCTACCAGCTCAGAGAAACAGGGAGTTTAAGTGAAGAGTCATTGCTCTAATGTGAACGTTGCAATTCATTAGTAACATCCAGCAGCTGTTCTGATCTTCCAGGATTCCTGGAGGCGCCTGTAATTAGCCACTTGATCATGGTGCCTCAGGCATGTAGCTATTTTTCAAACGTGAGCAATTAATAGATTTTGGAAAAGCAATGCAAACCAGAGTTGTTAGGTTGATCTGAAAGCCGTTCCCCTAAAGCAGATCAGCTGGTCGGTGGTGCTTGCAAATCCACTTATGGGGCAGCTGTGGCTTTACCTGCCCCACACCTGACATAGTAAGGCAGGTGGGTGCGGCTTGACATGGCCAGTGCGTCCTCAATTTGGGAGGCTTGGCTCTCCTGAATAGGCTCATGAGCTAGCCGTTTCCCGTAAATGACATGAGACCCAAATATCTTAAGAGTTACCTTCCTTCATAATGAATTGCAGGGGTTGGACTAGATGACCCTTGGGTCCCTTCCAGCTCTAAGATTCTATGAATCTGCCTGACCCTTGTGATCATCCATTTAGATCCTCTTCCATGTTCCCTTAACCATCTGCAGTACATCATGTGAGCACAGGAGACATAGCCCCCTTTTTGGTGGTGCTAAAACAGTTCCAATGCCCTGTGAAATAAAGCAAGGGTTAGAATGATTTTTAGTTAAATCACCTGCCTTTTAATAATCAGTTAAGTATACATACATTTGCACATTACAAAATTATCTCACACTTCAATTTAATAAACAAAAACTACCACTCTGTTTAAAAGAAGGAACATCTTTAACATTTTCTTCTCCTTCAGTGCTAACCTAGATCCATACTGTGTTAAAAAAAATTAAAAGTGTTTCCTTATCTTTTTTTAAAATAATTTTTATTAAAGATTTTTGCATACAGTTTTTTAAACAACATTTAACATTCATATATTATACATTTTTCTGACTTCCACCAACCCTTCTCGAGATTTTCACAACTTCCTTTTGTATTTCATACTCCACTATTACTTTAAATAATCAATATCCAATATTACTTTCTATTATTATTTCTGTAATATTTCTTAAAATTAACCTCACAAAACTTCCTGCAAGCCTATTAGTGTGATTTGTTGTTTACAATTGTCTTTCAGATATATCTCAAATTTAGTCCAATCTTTTAGAAATTCCTGATCCCGTTGGTTTCGAATTCTTCCTGTCATCTTATCCAATTCTGCATAGTCTATTAGCTTCATCTGCCATTCTTCCTTTGTCGGTAATTCTTCTTGCAAAGTGTTTCCTTATCTTACAGCATCACCGGTTTTATTTTTCTCCCTCCGCAATTAAATTGGTTTCCAATTAAGAAATTAAAGTTTTGTTTGATGCACCTGCCAATTAAACGGCAAGCTTATCATCTCTGTGAGGTTGTCATTCTCACCATTCCAGCAGAAAGGGCAAGAGTCAGAAATTCCAGGGGCAGATTGGTGGGGAGAAGGGCCAAGCTGGCACTCCTGGGGAGTAATCCAATTCAGTTCACATTTGCAGGTGAACCTATCTAATTTTGCACTTTCAAAACTGATGTGTGTGAACAACCATCCTTCGAAATTCACACTTCTCTGAATCTTGCAATGCACTTTGCTTTGTGTAGCAAAATGCACGTGCATGCGCGCGCACACACACACAGTGTGAATAAAAATGCATATATCGATGAAAAAAGCATTCAAATGAATTATATTACTGGACTTTGTACACAAAGTATGTCAGGAGAAATTCACACTAAGATGCCAACGAGTTTTCATGAGGGGTTCAAGGGGGCGATCACAACTCGATGTAGAAATGTGGAGAAGTAAACATAAGGGTGGAAAAACGAGAAACTAGAGAGGAAATGAAATTGACAGATTCACCAATCCCCAGCTGCCTCTCGAGAAATTGAACCTGACACCAAAATTCGCCAGTGAAATACTTAAAACAAATATGACCTCATGCTGATTTCTCTTGACTTCTTTTGAGACCTATCCACACTGACCTGGAAATAAAACCCACTGAACAGAATGGGACTAACTTCTGAGTAGGCATGCAAACGATTGCACCGGCTAAGCTGAAAAACCCTGTGCAGAATTGCAGGCTCCACCGAACTCAGTGGTGTTTGCTTCCAAGTGAAGAACGTGTAGGATGGAGCTCCACATGTCCTCCTCCCCTTTGCCTCTTTCCTCTCTGCAATACTGTGCCGCAGCCGTGTCAGTCGTCAGTCTCCACGTATCGGGAAAATGCCGGTTTCTGGTCCAGCCTCAAAGCGCCTGCTTTGTGTTGGCATGATGGGTGTTTGAGCGAGCGGCTCAGATGCGCTCCCACACTCTCAGGAGCGCTGTCGCTGAAGTCTCATTAAACTGTCAACAGCCTTCTCTTATTTCCTTTCACGCCGCACACCCATTTCGCCAGGCTGACAGCGAAAAGGAGAAGCTCGCTCCTTTTCATCAGCCCTCCTTCCCTGTTTTGACAGCAGGCCGCAAATCCCGAGAAAGCAGACACTCGGGACGACCGGCGCAACTTTGCTGGAGGAGGAGGGGGGAACAGCAGGAAACATTGTTGAGAGATGCTTCGTTCAGCCAGTATCCCTGACCCAAAACTCCTAGGGTTGGGGGACCCGTCCCGTTCCCCATCCCCAGATGTTGTTGGTGTTCCCCATCATCTCTGACCATTGGCCATACTGGTAGGGAGCTGTTATTATTTTTGCCCTTCGCCCCAGGGCAGGTTTCAGCATTATAGGTAAAGGTAAAGGGACCCCTGATCATTAGGTCCAGTCGTGACCGACTCTGGGGTTGCGGTGCTCATCTCACATTATTGGCCGAGGGAGCCGGTGTACAGCTTCCAGGTCATGTGGCCAGCATGACTAAGCCGCTTCTGGTGAACCAGAGCAGCGCACGGAAACGCAGTTTACCTTCCTGCCGGAGCGGTAGTTTATTTATTTATTTATCTATTTATCTACCTATTTATCTACTTGCACTTTGACGTGATTTCAAACTGCTAGGTTGGCAGGAGCAGGGACCGAGCAACGGGAGCTCACCCCATCGCGGGGATTCGAACCGCCGACCTTCTGATCGGCAAGCCCTAGGCTCTGTGCTTTAACTCACAGCGCCACCCACATCTAAATCAATATTAAAAACCGTTTACAGCCACTTGCAGTCACCAAGGTAGGTCTGAAAAATATCCACCTCAAGTGCCAAAAGACAGAGCAAAGAGGTGGGTCTTCACCATTGGCCAGAAGGTCCCAGGTGCAATTGTATGGAGAGAGAATTCCACAAATTTAAGGGCTGCTGCAGAGAGAGCGCCCTCTTCTGGTCCACCACCAACACTCCTAAGCTTCTAAGGGAGAAGGAACTACCAAGAAGGCCCCCTTTGCTGATCTTAGAACCCAAGGTGGGTCTGTAGAGAAAGAAGTGGTCTTTCGAGTATTTGGGACCTGAGTCGTTGAGTTGGAATCCAACAGCATCTCAAGGGCGGTAGTAGGCTTCAATCGCCTTTAGCTGACAAGTTGAAGTTGCACAATTAAAGTAGATTTTGAGCTCCTGCACAAGAAACCAGCTTCATCCCCGAGTCCTTTCTGCAGCCAGGAAAGTGACAGGCGAAATTCATCATCAAGAAGTGTGGGATAACGTGTACTTGACACCCAACATTGTCTAACCTCCCCACAAAAAAATCAGGACAGATGCTCGCTAAGTAGCCAGCAGGCAAATCACAATGGATTCTGAATGCACAGGTCATCTGAAAGCACTCATGAGAAGTGGATTGGTGCAGTACGCCTGGGAATTTTCCGCGAAGTATTCATTTGTTTGCAGAGCCCCGCTGAGAGGCTGTGCCCTTTGCTCCAGCTGAGTGCCGGTTCCTGATACGTGGTGACGTGGTGAATCTCAAGGGCGGGCAGAGTACCTGTTCTTGCTAACAGGATTGTGAGGCCAGAGGCAACCAGCTTTATTAAACGCGAACCCTGGAATTTGGGGCCCTCTCCAGACTGATGCCAAAGTTTTGTACTCGTTTTGTACCACAAGCCCTGTGTTCTGTACCCCCCCCCCAAAAAAATGAGCAATTGATACATCGAACTAGGATTTGCTATCTGTTTGGAGGGGATTCCAAATTTCGGGGTTTGCATTTAATAAAGCTTATGCAACCTCCAATTCCCACCCCCTAGAGAGCCAGTGTGGTGTAGTGGTTAAGAGCGGTAGACTCGTAATCTGGTGAACCGGGTTCGCGTCCCCGCTCCTCCACATGCAGCTGCTGGGTGCCCTTGGGCTAGTCACACTTCTTTGAAGTCTCTCAGCCCCACTCACCTCACATAGTGTTTGTTGTGGGGGAGGAAGGGAAAGGAGAATGTGAGCCGCTTTGAGACTCCTTCTGGTAGTGATATCGGGATATCAAATCCAAACTTTTCTTCTTCTTAATATTTTTATATTGCATTGATTTTCTTATTCCTCTCTGTTTATTCTGCCAGTTGCACTACCTCTCATATGGGTAGCCTTGGGCGACCTGGAATAGAAAGAAGGGATATGAAAACGGGTTTTAAGAAATAACGAAAATAGTTACACTTTTTCAGTCTTGGGTGCCCACTGTCAGATCCAGCCACTTTAAGTTGGGAGGTGGGGGGGGGGGGGGACTCTCCAAGCGACCTGTTTACGGAGTATTCATCTTGACTTGCATGTCACAAGGCTTGCATGGGGGTTATAATATTTTCTATCCACATACCTATTTCCTGCAATAAGCTACTTTGTTTTGTTTTTTTTTACCTGCAAACATTTCCCAGTGTAAACATCTCCAGGGAGAAGTCTGCTCTCTAACCTGGATTCGGCCCCTTAATGCTGCCTTACTCTGCAACCCGGGAGGGTTCCAATAGTTAATTGGGACCAATTATTCCAAGACTCTGCTTCTGCGCTTATGCCTCCAGTCATGCCATCCTTTCCCAGCTGTGAGAAAACATTGAGTCATGTGAACTCTCCCTTGCAATTTGCAGTCCAGCAGTAGCTGGACTTCATGTGATGCTTGCGCACGTTTTCATAGACCAATTTATTCAGCCCGATGAGTCTGAGGTGACCTTTCATTTTCCTAATCATGCAGTTTTCGCCCTTTCTGATTTTTGCATCGTCCGCTAACCAAGAATGCATGCTATTTCCCCATTGTAAGCACTCCATGCTTGTCGGGTTACTCATTCTCTCTGCTAAACCCATCAGGGCAAACCCTGGGCTGGCCATCTTCTTTCACTAGCTCGAGGGAAGGGAGCCTAAACTTGGGGGAAGCTTCTCTCCCTTTCTCCAAGTGAGTATTTCGGCAGGAATTTTGACGCCCAACACTCGCTCTCGTAAATATCAGGGTCTGCGTTGCGAAGAGTTTGCGAGGGCAGAGCCTGTAAGTGGGTCATCCGTGTGAAACTTGCAAGAAGCTGCCAGAAGGCCAATTTTTTTTTTTTTTTAGCATTCATGGTTTTGGTTCTGCACTTGAAGCTCCTGCGGAGCACAGCTTTGTTTTCTTCCGGATGAGCCAGCAGTTTCAGAGTTTGACCCACAGGACTCAGGCCAGGGCACTGTTCACGGGTGCTCTGGGTCTTTCAAAGTGGGTATAGGGTAGGACCCAGGTGGTTCTGTGGGTTAAACCACAGAGCCTAGGGCTTGCCGATCACAAGGTCGGAGGTTCGAATCCCTGCGACGGGGTGAGCTCCCGTTGCTCGGTCCCAGCTACTGCCAACCTAGCAGTTCGAAAGCACGTCAAGGTGCAAGTAGATAAATAGGAACCGCTCCGGCGGGAAGGTAAACGGCGTTTCCGTGCACTGCTCTGGTTCGCCAGAAGCTGCTTTGTCATGCTGGCCACATGACCTGGAAGCTGTACGCTGGCTCTCGGCCAATAAAGCGAGATGAGCGCCGCAACCCCAGAGTCGGACACGACTGGACCTAATGGTCAGGGGTCCCTTTACCTTTACCTTTAATAGGGTAAGTCTCCCCATGCCACATGCTCCCCATGCCACATGCAATCCCTGTTTTGCACCTTACTTTGTGCTCAGGTCCTACTTGCAGGTTTTCCTTGGGCATCTTTGTTGGCTGCTGTGTTGCATTAGATGGGCCTTGGAGCCGATCCGGAAGAGCTCTTCTGCATTCCTGTGGCTCTTTCGTCCTCCTCTTCCTCCTCTCCACCTCTTCCTTAAAAAGAGAACAAGATGCTGGAGCCCTTTTCATTGTCCACATAATAATAATAATAATAATAATAATAATAATAATAATAATAATAATAATAATAATAATTTATTATTTGTACCCCGCCCATCTGGCTGAGTTTCCCCAGCCACTCTGGGCGGCTCCAATCAAGTGTTAAAAACAATACAGCATTAGATATTAAAAACTCCCCTAAACAGGGCTGCCTTCAGATGTCTTTTAAAAATAGGATAGCTGCTGATTTCCATGACCTCTGCTGGAAGGGCGTTCCACAGGGCGGGTGCCACTACCGAGAAGGCCCTCTGTCTGGTTCCCTGTAACCTCACTTCTCGCAATGAGGGAACCGCCAGAAGGCACTCAGTGCTAAATCTCAGTGTCCAGGCTGAACGATGGGGGGTGGAGACGCTCCTTCAGGTATACAGGCTATTTTTAGCCATCTTACCCCTTGCTTTGTCCTGCAAGTCCAATTGCAGTCATTAACAGTCGTCAACAGGTTTACCTCTCCTATCAGCCAACCACCCATTCCCACCCTTCTGAGTAATACCCCTCCCCACCTTCTCACTATATATAAAGGGTCTGGTGACTTCTGTTTCAGTGTATCTGAAGAAGTGTGTGCATGCACGCGAAAGCTCATACCAAGAACAAACTTAATTGGTCTCTAAGGTGCTACTGGAAGGATTTTTTATTTTATTTTATTTTGTTTCGACTACGGCAGACCAACAGACCTACCTGTAACTATATATATATTAAAAAGATAGCATACCCCACAAGTGTCCCGATTTAACTGGCACATCCTGGATTGACAGAAGCCGCCATGGCTTCTGATCCCACTCCCGGATGTCCCGTTCTGGCTCCTGTGATATGGCCGCGCCAGAGCATGGGACCAAAACATGGGTGTTTTTTGGTTCTGCACTGTGGCACGTGTCCGTTGGCCGACTCCAGAGCACGGCACCAAAAAAACAGAAGGAAAACCAGCTTGACCCCATGCGTCACCACTCTCCTCTTCCTCCTTCTGCCACGGAACTTCCAGAAGTACGTCTGCATTGTTTGGTGGAGGAGGAGGAAACTGGTCGCGATGCTGCAGAGGCCGGGGCAACCTTCCCTGGGCCGCTCTGGACAGCACAGTGTCTCCCAATGTTGTGCAGGCCGGGGCAACCTTCCCCAGGACACTCCATTCCATGCGGCCTCTCCTGGGGCTGTGGAGCAGGAGGCGGAAGACAGGAAACAGAAATAGAAGAGGGGAAGGAGGGGGCCAGGGAATGAGTTGCGGCAGTGAGTGGGCAGGCAAGAAAGGGTTTGGCGGCAAGGAGGGGGCGAGTGGAAGGACCCAGGTGGTGCTGTGGGTTAAACCACAGAGCCTAGGGCTTGCCGATCAGAAGGTCGGCGGTTCGAATCCCTGCGACGGGGTGAGCTCCCGTTGCTTGGTCCCAGCTCCTGCCCACCTAGCAGTTCGAAAGCACGTCAAAGTGCAAGTAGATAAATAGGTACCGTTCTGGCGGGAAGGTAAATGGCGTTTCCGTGTGCTGCTCTGGTTCGCCAGTAGCAGCTTTGTCATGCTGGCCACATGACCTGGAAGCTGTACGCCGGTTCTCGGCCAATAAAGCAAGATGAGCGCTGCAACCCCAGAGTCGGACACGACTGGACCTAATGGTCAGGGGTCCCTTTACCTTTAGGGGGCGAGTGACGGGGTAGGGTGCCCCAAATTTTCATCCCAAAATGTTGCGGGGTGTATGAGATAGTAGCATCTAAGTGGAGATATGTTTCTATTTTAAAAAAATAAAGAAAAGAGCTTTTGTGGCATGTTTTACAAGTGGCCCCTGAAAAACGGGTACCTGCCTGTAGAATGAATAGGATGAGGTACCTTTGTAGGAATTGAGTGCTTCTCCCCCCCCCCACCTTCAAAGGAGGGAGTTATTTGTCTGGATCCATAAAGAGAGGCCATCATTGGACCTTCCTGCTGACAGGCACTTTTTAGCACCGTAGCAGGGGAAATTGTTCACAAATATCGACTACAACAAAAAGGCCCTGTCTGAGAGAGGCTGACAAAAGCTGGAGTCTTTTTAAAAGCTGCAATGAATGGGGCTCTCAGTGGCCTGGCTAGAAGCGAAACATGATTTGTCTGGTTTCAGGTTCTGGTTTCAAGCCCTCGGTGTGCCCCACTTGTTGACGCCGGATTTCTCAGGGATTGCTGTGCCAACGCGTTTCCTTGCAATGCTTGAGGTCCCAAAGGCAGCATTATTGTGATTATGATTATTCATACAATGCAGGATTTAGTTCTCTCTTTTTTCTTTTTTGTCACTTGGGATGCCTCCCGACTGTCACCGTTCTTTGCGAGGGATTCAAGCGCACACCAAAGGTGTAGGTTAAAGCAGGTTAAAGGGCCCTGATTTGTAAAGGTAAAGGGACCCCTGACCATTAGGTCCAGTCACGGACAACTCTGGGGTTGCGGCGCTCATCTCGCTTTATTGGCCAAGGGAGCCGGCGTACAGCTTCCGGGTCATGTGGCCAGCATGACTAAGCCGCTTCTGGTGAACCAGAGCAGCGCACGGAAACACCGTTTACCATCCCGCTGGAGTGGTACCTATTTATCTACTTGCACTTTGACGTGCTTTCGAACTGCTAGGTTGGCAGGAGCAGGGACTAAGTAACGGGAGCTCACCCCGTCGCGGGGATTCGAACCGCCGACCTTTTGATCGGCAAGCCCTAGACTCTGTGGTTTAACCCACAGCGCCACCCGGGCCCTGATACACCAGTGCAAAACACAAATCCATTTTAAAGGAGAAACCTGGCTTTCTAGACTTTGGAAACTGACAGGGAAGTGCTTTGGAAAGTGTAAAATGAAGAAATCACTAACAGGATGACATATAAGCATCCCTCAAGCAAGGATTAAGCATTAGTTGTGATTTATTTGCATTGATGTCCTATAACCACAACGCAAATAAATCACAACTAATGCTTAATAAAGACCAGGTACATTCCTAACTTACATGTAAGCTTTGTGCAAGAAAATTCAGGATGAATGCTCAATAAATATGTCATTTGGAGAAGCATGTAGTCATAGAATCATAGAGTTGGAAGAGACCACAAGGGCCATCCAGTCCAACCCCCTGCCAAGCAGGAAACATACTAATTGAACATACTATTGACTTGCTGGCCAGCTCTATGTCTATCTCTTGTTTATTAAGGTACGGTACATTTGAGAAGACATTACCGGTATTGATTCCTGCCCTCCTTGTAGCCCGCAAGCACACAAATGCCAAAATCAGAAATTTGCCTCTCGAGTCATCTGTCTTGTGCTTCCAAAATATAGAAAGCAAAGGAATTTGTTTTGAATCGGGGGTTTTTACACCGAATTTGATGGTTCCAAGCCAACAGAGCCTGCCTTGTGTTGGACCACATCTTAAACCTGCCTGACATTCAACACTAACCCTACTCAGAGTAGACCTGTTGAAGTTAAAGGCCATGGCTCACATAGGTTCATTTCAGTGGTTCTACTCTGAGTAGGACTTCTCTGAATACAACCTATTGGCAGGATCTTTTAATGGTTTTTAAAGAAATGTTTTTAATGGTCGACCAGCTGTGTGCAAAATTAGAATATTCTATAATGCTTTGCGAAGATGGATCTTCCATTTTATTCCTGGAAAGACTTGCGCTGACACCAGACTCCAGCTCAGTTAATCTTGGTCTTCCTTTTGAAACCTGCAGGTATGGGATGAATTGCCTCATTCAGTTTGAAGACTTTGCCAACGCCAATGCGTTCCGGCTTCTCAACAAATACCGCGACAGATATTGCACGTTCAATGATGACATTCAAGGTAAGAGATGCAGAGCTGATGAGACACAGGACTTGGTACCACGTTCTGTGGGGTTTCGCACGCAGCTCCTCTCCGCTGTTGAGGAAATTGGCCAAAGGGTGAAGCTGCGTGGCGTCTTAGACATGGATGTGCTGAACTAGCTCATCCCAGACTTGAGGAAAAAGTCCGCAGGGGCATTCAGAAATGTTGCTGGCAGCGGATGACACCCATTAATGCAACTATCTGGCAGTAGGAAGACTCATTTCTTCTTGGCTGCTACTGTGATGTCAGTAACAGATGGTAAGGTTCTGGGTGACATGGAACTACCATCAACTGGGTTTCTCTGGGGCTTGTTCAGCATTTCATGACGCCTCGTTGATCTTTTCCTTTTTAAGTACTGAAAAGGGGCTCTATGGACAGATAAGTGTTTTTGAGCCTCTTTCCTGCTCTTGGGGGGCTGGGGGCTTTAAATATGCTTGTATTAGGCTACTGAGGAATGCAAATTCACAGTCACATTGCAGCCTTCTGGGGTCAACTGAATTCCGGATTACACTTACACATACACACACACACACACACACACATACACACACGTCTTATTCCTTTCACTAAATGGCTTCGGTCCAGTATACCTGAAGGAGCGTCTCCACCCCCATCGTTCTGCCCGGACACTGAGGTCCAGTGCCGAGGGCCTTCTGGTGGTTCCCTCACTACGAGAAGCCAAGTTACAGGGAACCAGGCAGAGGGCCTTCTCGGTAGTGGCACCTGCCCTGTGGAACGCCCTCCCACCTGATGTCAAAGAGAATAACAACTACCAGACTTTCAGAAGACATCTGAAGGCAGCCCTGTTTAGGGAAGCTTTTAATGTTTAATAGATTATTGTATTTTAATGTTCTGTTGAAAGCCGCCCAGAGTGGCTGGGGAAACCCAGCCGTTTGTTCCCACAAATTCCACTCTCCGCTCCCCTGTGAAACTTGAAAGATAATTGGAAAATACCGTTAGTTTCTTGCATCAGTAGACCCCACTGGTAGGATTAAGGGCCCCTACAGATGCCCTTCTCGATTTGCATCCACAATTATTTGTGCTCATGGTGGTCACATGCAATTCCGCTTTCAACACTGCACCCTCAAAGGTTTCGGGGGGTGGGCATGCTGCTTTTCCAAACATAACTTCCTGTTGAAATGCTATAATTTTTTTTATACCACAAATTCTCCAGGATTTTTATTTTATTTTATTTTATTTGCGGGGTCGGGTCCCGCTTTTGTTACACTATAGCGCAATGGCGCCCCTCTAGTGGCGGTAATGTGCTACCTTTGGGATAGCCTCATGGAGCAACTAATAAAGGAAAATGAAGTGTGTGGGTGGTTCAGTATAAACCCACAGCTAATGCACTGTTGTCTCATTAATGGCGTTTTATAGAATACTCAAAAAAACCCACACACACAAAAACCCACCAGTCTGGAAGGACCAAATATCAGCCTAGTCTCAGAGCAGTATGGCCAGAAATCCAGGCTGGGAAGATGGAGGAATGCATTGTCCCACACTAGCTAGAGGGGGATTGTGGTGACATTTAAAGCAGAATAAGCATAACTTGTGAACAATGGTGCATTAAAGCTTTTATTCCAGCCTTCCTCTCCCTTTCCAAAGGAGACTTACAGCTGGAATCCTAAACACACATTCTTTCAAACACGGCCCATTGAAATTAAAGCCACTTACTTGCAAGTAAACATGGTGAGGGACTGGGCCCTTAGCCAGTCTAGCTTCCCTTTGTTAATTAAGGAACTCTGTTTGAAGTAGAAACTTGCAAGTTTGCGGAAAGCAAAGAGACCAGTTTACAAAAGAATCCCTTCAGCAATCTGTGGCAAGATTTATTTTTTTAAGAGTGACCCTTTGGGATGAAACAAACATAGATTAGCCAACGGTTTGTGCAAAGCAGCTGTGGACACTTTTTCTTTCTTTTTTTACCCCCCTTCAAGTTCAGCAAACTGTAATCCCAAAGATAAATTATTCTTCTGTGCCCAGCATGCATTAATTTTGGTGTCTTTTGAGTAATTGGAGAGCGAGGGAACAAACATGTGGAGACGATGGAGGATTAGAAACACATTTTGAGGAGGGGGAAAAAAAACCTAATACTGGTTCTTGTCATTGCACCAAAGCCTTGCAACCTTTCCATCCTATCTGGAATTGGAGGATAGGATTATGAGTAACGACACACCCTGTCTCGCAGGGATATGGGCTTCTTAAAACCACATCACAGAACAGGCTGAGTCATACAGCAACATTGATTCCTCAACCCACCCACCCCACTTCTTCTATCTTTATGAGAGCATTTAAAAAAAAATAAACACCCTGAGTTTATTGGGCAAAGTGTCCACCTAGTTAGTTAGCTGTACAGACGAACTATTGATCCGTAGCTCCACCTAGTGGATAGAGGAGTGCAGAGCAGTTTTGAGATCATGAACATTCAGATAGATAGATCAGCGTTTCCCAACCGGTGTGCCGCGGCACAGTAGTGTGCCGCAAGACACCGGCTGCTGTTCCGCGGCTTCTTTCCCCCTCCGGGCACGCCGCTTCTGGTGGGCGCGGGCGGGGCGACCGGCGGTGCCCTGGGCCGCTTCCGGGTCGGTCCGGGTGGCTGGCGCCGTGTCGCCTCGGCTCCGCTTCTCGCTCGCCGGCCGCCGCGGGCTGCCGGGCGCTTCGCCTGCTGCCTCTGCCACGGTCAGGGACGGGCGGGAGGTGCCGGTGCCGCCGGGCTCGCTCGGGGCCGGCTGAAGGTGCTGCCGGGGGGCTGGGCGCGGGAGACGGAGGGGGGGCGGGCGCTTGGTCCGCCGATCTCCCGCTCCGTTTTCGCCCGCCTGGGTCCTTCCCCTCCCTCCCGCCAGGGCGCGCGGACACCCCGCCCCCCGGGTGGTGTGCCGCGAGATTTTTTTCGTGGGGCAGGTGTGCCGTTGCCCCAAGGAGGTTGAAAAACACTGAGATAGATAGATAGATAGATAGATAGACAGACAGACAGACAGACAGATAGATACGGTATTTTTTGCTCCATAATGCGCCCCGGACCATAACGCGCACCTCGTTTTTAGAGGAGGAAAACAAGAAAAAAAAATTCTGGTTTTCCTCCTCTAAAAGGCTGGGAGGGAAGAGAGAGAGAAGGAAGGAAAGAAAGGAAAGAAAGAAAGAAAGAAAGAAAGAAAGAAAGAAAGAAAGAAAGAAAGAAGGAAGGAAGGAAAGAAAGAAAGAAAGAAAGAAAGAAAGAAAGAAAGAAAGAAGGGGTGAGAGAGAGAAGGAAGGAAGGAAGGAAGGAAGGAAGGAAGGAAGGAAGGAAGGAAGGAAAGGGTGAGAGAGAAGGAAGGAAGGAAGGAAGGAAGGAAGGAAGGAAGGAAGGAAGGAAGGAAAGGTGTGTGTGTGAGAGAGAGGGGGGAAGGAAGGGGTGAGAGAGTTAAAGAAAGAGGGAGAAGGAAGGAAGGAAGGAAGGAAGGAAGGAAGGAAGGAAGGATGGAAGGAAGGGGTGAGAGAGAGAGAAAGAAAGAGAGACAAGGAAGGAAGGGGTGAAAGAGAGGAGAGAGGGAGGGAAGAAAGAGAGAAGGAAGGAAGGAAGGAAGGAAGGAAGGAAGGAAGGAAGGAAGGAAGGAAGGGGTGAGAGGGAAAAAGAGAGAGAGAGAGAGAGAGAGAGGAAGCGGCCCTTCTGCCGCTGGCGGTGGCCATGGAGGAAGGGGAAACAGCTCAGGGGAGCGTCAGCAGAAGCGGCGCCCAGTGCCTTCGCTCCATAACGCGCACAGACTTTTCCCCTTCCTTTTTTGGAGGAAAAAAGTGCGCGTTATGGAGTGAAAAATACGGTAGATAGATAGATAGATAGATAGATAGATAGATAGATAGATAGATAGATGATAGATAGATAGATACCCACCCTTTAATTTTTTAATAGTCCAAGAATGGATTCTTGCATAAAGGCCTTTTAAAGTGATTATAGGAAGCAGCAAAGACACCAGCGGAGGTCTTGCAAGCAGCCTTCTAAGAAACGGTGGTTACATCGGTAGGATGGTTTTGTTTGAACCAGGAAGGAAAACAACTGTGTGTGTTTCGGGCAGTGAGCTGGTTGGTCAACACCCAGAACACAGGAAACTGCCTTTAAGATCCCCACTGGGTGACCTTGGGCCAGCCAGTCACTGCCTTTCCCCCTAACCTACCTCACAGGGTTATTGTGGGGATTGAATGAGGAGTGGGGGGGAGCCATGTGCACCACCTTGAGCTCCTTGGAGGAAAAGATGGCATGGAAATGCAATGAAATTTTTAAAAAAAGATAAATAAATCAGACAGTTGGTCCTTCTAGTTCAGTACAGTAATACCTCAGGTTGCGAACGCTGCAGGTTACATTTTTTCGGGTTGTGCTTGCGCCGAACCCAGAAGTATTGGAACGGGTTATTTCTGGGTTTCGGTGCTCGCACATGCGCAGAAGCACTAAATTGCACTTTGCACTTGCGCAGAAGCGCTACATTGCGCTTCACGCTTGCGCAGAAGCGGCGCTGCGGGTTGCGAACGTGCCTCCCACATGGATCACGCTCGCAACCTGAGCGTCCACTGTATTGTTGGAAATTATTGGCAGTGGCTGCTCTGCAAGAGACTCTCTCAGCCTTACCTGGAGATGCTGGGGATTAAATCTGGGACTTTTTTGCAGGCTGAGTTAGCCCCCCCCCCCCCAGTGATGTCTGTTCTTGGAAATGTTTGCAGCTTTTCAAATAAAGTTATTAATAATGATGATGACAATCCATCCTTCACCCCCAAGATCCCAGGGCTGGATACAACATTGAAACGCAATATTAAAAACAGTTCAAAACCATTCACAGTCACCTTATAGCCCAGCTCGGTCACTGAGATCATCTGTAGAAGTAGATGAGCAGATGAGTTCTCTGAGTTGGTGAGGCTCGTTTGGCAACAGTGAAAAACTGAGCCTTGAGTACCATCAGTCCTGTGGAACTCCCTGCCAATAGAGATTCAGCAGGCACCTTCTGTGCCAACTTTTAAACGACTTCTGAAAATCTTTCGATTCCACCGGGCCTATGCAGGCAATGAAGTATGCATCCTTCCACAATGGTCCGCAGGTGTCTGTTTTTAACTTTTGTTTTTAATTTTGCAGTTTTATTTATTGGTTTTATTTTACTTATTGAATTTGTATACCTCCCTTCATCCGAAGGTCTCAGGGCGGTTCACAGCATAAAAATACAAGGTAAAAACACAACATACATAAGAAGAAGAAAACAAAACAATAACACACACACACACATCCTTCCCACAAACACATTTAAAAGAATATAGGACGTTTTGCCCAACGCCTGAAGATATGTAATGAAGGTACCAGGCAGGCCTCCCTGAGGAGAGCATTTCACAAATGGGGAGCCACTTCAGAAAAGGCCCCGTTCTTGTGTTGCCTTCCAGACCTCTCATGAAGAAGGAGGCACATGAAGAAGGGCCTCAGATGGTGATCTCAGGGACTGGGTCTGTTTATATGGGGAGAGACAGTTCTTGAGGTGTTGCGGTCCTGAGCTGTTTAAGGTTTTATAGGTCAACACCAGCACCTTGAATTGGGTCTGGAAACTAATTGGCAGCCAGTACAGTTTGATGTACTGTCGAGGGACGCAGGTGGTGCTGTGGGTTAAACCACAGAGCCTAGGGCTTGCTGATCAGAAGGTCAGAGGTTCGAATCCCTGTAATGGAGTGAGCTCCCGTTGCTCGGTCCCTGCTCCTGCCAACCTAGCAGTTCGAAAGCACAAAGCGCAAGTAGATAAATAGGTACCGCTGCAGCGGGAAGGTAAACGGCATTTCGGTGTGCTGCTCTCGTTCACCAGAAGCAGCTTAGTCATGCTGGCCACATGACCTGGAAGCTGTACACCGGCTCCCTCGGCCTATAGAGTGAGATGAGCGCCGCAACCCCAGAGTCGGTCACGACTGGACCTAATGGTCAGGGGTCCCTTTACCTTACAGTTTGATGTAAACCACTTTGATATCTATATTTTTAAGACATGTCAGTGAACGTATATTTTACTAAATAACTATAAAGTGGGTCCTAAAAATACACACCGCAAAGGTAAAAAGGTGATGGGTGGGGGGAAATCAATAAAGGACTAAGCATAGAATCCTACCTGTGCAACTTCTTCAAAAGGAAAAGAAGAATAGCTCACCTGAAATGTGCGGAAGGAGGCGGATTGACAGCTGAGCCAACATTCAGCTCACTGGATTTCATGAATGCCATAGCAAATTGTAAAGCTGTGTTCACACTGCGGGCAAGGAACCTGCTGTGATTACTCTTCAAATAACTGTCTGTATTTACCCTTTGATGTGGAGTTTCCTAGCACTTAAAAGCAGAGCAGCAGCACCTGCTGGGTTTTAAATGTTGCTTAAATTGCATGCTTGCCCGAGATAATGTTGAAATCTCTCCCCTCCTGAACTATTCATTATAGTTTTCTCTGTGCCTGATTGAGACAGGCATGGAAGGGGGCGGGTGAAGGAAATTAAAGGGAAATCTGTGTTAATTTTTAAACCTAGCTGGATAAATGTTTCCTAAGACTGATCTGAAGGACTGCTAATGTGCTCAAAGTTCTGCTCATGGGCCTCCTGGAGACATATGGTTGCGCCTCTTGGAAATACAACGCAAGACGAGAAGCATTTGGGCTGATCCAGCATGCCTCTACTTGCATTCCTTTGTTTATCATCCATATTCAGCGCTGCACATCTTCCATTTCAGAACGAGCCTGAGCAATGCACAAGCCCACCTTGTGTCTCTCAAACGTGGGTCCCCAGCTGTTGTTGGACTGCAACTCCCATCATCCCTAGCTAGCAGGACCAGCGGTCAGGGATGATGGGAGTTGTCGTCCGACAACAGCACAAAATACTACCAAAATACAAAATCAGGCATTATAACAATCGACACATTTAAGACAGGCGGCAAAAATACACTTCAAAGCAAACACCTTGCAGAACTTGCACCATGTTTCAAAAGCTGCTAGGGACAGAAACATATTTGTTAACCATTTCAAATCAGCAGGGAGTTCCATAATTTGGATGCCACCACTGAAAAAGCCCTGTTTTTTCAACTGTCCAACGGATCTCATGAGCAAACGGGACAGAAAACAGTTGCCTCTGCTGCTAATTTTTGAAGCCCCAGGGAAGTTTGTCTGTCTTGTTATCTCTGTGTTCCCAGGGACATTTCCAGCAACTGCGTGTGACCCTATGGGATTTGAGGTTGTTGTTTTTCCCCACAGGAACTGCCTCTGTTGCAGTAGCCGGCATCCTTGCAGCCTTGAGGATCACAAAGAACAAGCTTTCTGACCACAAATTCGTCTTCCAGGGAGCTGGAGAGGTAGGATTTCTGTTACTTCGAGGAAAGGCCAAACAAGTCACCCGGTTTCCTTTTCTCTTTTTAAATAGCTGAACAGAAATTTGAAAGCGGTGAAGTCATCGTAAGCCTCAGGAGGCGGGGGGGGGGGTAGTTTTGAGCTTTGCAGAAAGAGATTACACAGCTGTGAGGGAGACGGCCCAGAACGACCCTTGTGTTTATGGCTTTGGATGTGAGCCTACATTTCTGCCAAACCCCTAAAGATCCTGCAGTGTTTCGTAGAGAATGAGACATGACCCACGGTTACCCCTATTTCACAGGGTTCTGCTTTGTGTCTAGTGAATTAAGTAAACAGTGCTTCAGATTTTTAAATAATAATAATAAAAAAATAACAAACCAAAACCAGCCAGAAACCAGAATCAACTCCCTTCCCAGGTGATTTTTCTGGGGTGTTTTTTTTCCCCTTGAGGGAATGAATTAGAATTACAGGATTGCACAGTTGGAAGAGACCACAAAGTTCCTCTAATTCAACCTCTTGGTAAATGCAGGTTCTACAGTGCAGAAATGGATGACCACCTATCATCTGCTTAGGAGTCTCCAGCAAATGTATAAATTGGTTGTAATAATTAAAAAATGACAGATGATATTTGTGATGTGACAAATATGAAACATTGTAATTAGCAGTGGAAGTCACTTATTGATATTTCAATTGTAAAAGTTTATTTTTGTGTGGATCTGAAAGGTTCGGTATGAAACCTTTCAACTTTCTTTTCTCTTTTCACTTTTTCTTTTCTATTGCCTCACCTCTATTCTTTTAACATATTCTTTCTTTTCTATTCCTACTTCTCTTATTTTCTTGCCCCTGATCCTAGTATTGTTTACCTTAATTTTGATTTTGTGTAAATGGAAATGAAGTTTGTAATGATATGTACTACGTATTTTTAAAGTGTAATAAAATTTCTTTTAAAAAAAAATTTTTTTTTTAAAGGAGTCTCCAGCAAAAGAGAGCCCACCATCTCCCAAGTCTTCCTGTTGTCACTATCAAACAACTCTAAGTGATAGGCAGTTTCTCCTAATAGCCAGCCAAAACCTCCCCACAGAGGAAATGATTGGTGGTGGTGGTTGATTAGATTTATTTGCATGTTTAGACCTTTTACCCTCCCCGAAATAAGCTCACACAAGAGACAGATACTTGGTTTGGTTTTTGGCAGAATTTAGGCCACAACTTTTATTGATTACAACCAAGTGAGTGGTTGCATAGGTTCTGGTTCGACTATCTCCCTGCACCCTTGAAGGCAGAACTGTCCCAGAGCCACATTCGTAGGACAGACAAGGATGAACACCAGGGATGGCTGCTGGTAGGATTACCATCCAGCCATCCTGATGTCCCCGGGACTCGGCCATAGGCCGTACCCTTTCGGGAGCGACAAACCAATGAGTCCCTGGATTCCTGTACCGGAATATCCTGCATTTGCATAGGCGTGACCACACCTCGTGCCATGCCTATCACCTGAACCAGAGCCTATCCACAACTTACAAGTTGTGACTAATTGCTACGCGGCAGGCGAAACAGCCAATCAGGCAAATGGGGGAAATTCCTACCGTGCCCCTGTCGACAGACGACGGCATAGCAAGGTCAACTCAAGCCCTAAATATAGGGAGCAGTGGGTGGGTGTTCCGATGCGAAAGGCTCCAAAGAGGACGCTCAGCAGCCTCGCATGGACTTAAATAGGTCCCGCGTTGCTGCAATTTTACGACGCCCCATTGGTCAGATTGCTCCCCCAGCAATGCGTGACCACCTATCAGGGGCTGTGGCCTGTAGATCCAATTCAAAGGCTTGGAAACGATGCCTTATGAGGAACGGCTTAGGGAGCTGGGTATGTTTAGCCTGGAGAAGAGAAGGTTAAGGGGTGATATGATAGCCATGTTCAAATATATAAAAGGATGTCATATAGAGGAGGGAGAAAGGTTGTTTTCTGCTGCTCCAGAGAAGCGGACACGGAGCAATGGATTCAAACTACAAGAAAGAAGATTCCACCTAAACATTAGGAAGAACTTCCTGACAGTAAGAGCTGTTTGACAGTGGAATTTGCTGCCAAGGAGTGTGGTGGAGTCTCCTTCTTTGGAGGTCTTTAAGCAGAGGCTTGACAGCCATCTGTCAAGAATGCTTTGATGGTGTTCCTGCTTGGCAGGGGGTTGGACTGGATGGCCCTTGTGGTCTCTTCCAACTCTATGATTCTACCCCCACAACACAGGGTCGGGTAGCCGGTTGCACCGCAACACGTGCCCTCTTTTTATGGAGGACCCGATATATCGCCTTTCATCAAAAGATCTCGGAGCGGTTCACAAGATAAAAGCAAATAAATAAATAAATAGTTAAAACAGAAACAATACCCCCCCCCCCGCAAAAAAACCCCACAATTAAAAGGCTGTAGGATATTAATCAGCCCAAGGCCTGGTTAAAGAGGAACATTTTTGCCTGGCGTCTAAAGATATGTAATGAAGGCGCCAGGCGAGCCTCCCTGGGGAGAGCATTCCACAAAAGGGGAGCCACTGCAGAAAAGGCCCCGTTCTTGCATCGCCACCCTCCAGACCTCTTGTGGAGGAGGCACACGAAGAAGGGCTTCAGAAGATGATCACAGAGTCCGGGTCGGTTTATATGGGGAGAGGTCACCCTTGAGATGTTGTGGTCCTGAGGCTTTAGAGGTCAACACCAGCACTTTGAATTTGGCCCGTAATTGTTTGTCTTTTCTGCCTGTGTTTTCAGGCGGCGATGGGCATAGCTCACCTGATTGTGATGGCCCTGGAGAAGGAAGGAATTTCAAGGGGAGAAGCTATCAAAAAAATCTGGATGGTGGACTCCAAGGGACTCATTGTAAAGGTATTAACAACGGATCTATGCTCCCCGTCTGGGGGCAGGCGGGGTGGCAGAGCAGCTTTGCAAATGTTTGGGATGCTTCAGTGCAGAAATGAAAGAAGCCTATTGTGAAGAGCACCTATTGGCTAGCACCCATGGCCACAAACACAGGTATGCCAATATAACTTGACAGTCCAGCATGCTGCTGTATAATAGTTGTCTGTAATGCAGTTTGCAATGGTGAGTTCACAGGACTCGCGGAATCCTGTCCCATTTTCATCCTCTGTTCCTTTTGAAAACCAAGTCCAGTTCCCCAAGCCTCTGAACATAGGAATATATTAGTTATTTGGATTCCTCAACTCCTTCCCCACCTCCTTCCTCCAACCCCAAACATTTGGGATAGATAGCTTTAAAAAAAAAAATTAACACACACCTACTGACAAAACCAAATAGAAGGAAATATCCATTAAATAGAAAAGTGGTGTGTCAAATTTTAAGTGATGCCATCATCTCCCTTCTTCGACCGTCAAAAGTCAACGCAGCAAATGACATACCCTCCAACATTTCTCCGATGAAAACAGGGACATCCCATTCCATAATGATCATTTTACTGTTTATACCCTACACATCTTACTGGGTTGTCTTAGCCACTCTGGGCAGCTTCCAATATATATTACGACATAATAAAACACTAAACATTTTTTTAAAAAAACCTTTTCTATACAGGATTGCCTTCAGACAACTTGGGGAGTCGGATAACTGCATACCCTCCAACATTTCTCCAATGAAAATAGGGACATTCTAAGGCAGTGATGGCTAACCTTGACACTCCAGATGTTTTGGGACTACAACTCCCATCATCCCTGACCACTGATCCTGTTAGCTAGGGATGATGGGAGTTGTAGTTCCAAAACATCTGGGGTGTCAAGGTTAGCCATCACTGTTCTAAGGAAAAGTGGGACATTCCGGGATCAAATCAGAAACCGGGACGGCTTCTCTATATTGGGACGTCCCTGGAAAATAGAGACACTTGGAGGGTCTGAAATTACCGTCTTGCACCAACTTCAGATAGCGCTCGAACTTGTACTTTGGGGGGTCTCCCGAGGAAAGGAGCTTCTCCAGCATTTGTGGGGCACCCACCAAGAACAAATCCTAAGTTCTTGGTGCCCAGGTGGCATAATCTTAGCAGATCTCTGGTGCTAGGGGAAAGGCGACTGCTTCAAGTCTATCACCTTTTGCTTTGTTTGACTCCCAGGGCAGAAGTCACTTGAACCATGAGAAGGAGATGTTTGCTCAGGACCATCCCAACATGAAGACGCTGGAGGAAGTGGTGAAGGCAGTAAAACCAACAGCCATCATTGGTAACTGTTAGGCTCCCAATTGCTTTGGAACGGTTGCTTTTGTTTTTATATTGCTTCTTTTAAGCAGTGGTTTATAAAGACTGCAGCCTTAAGAGATAAACCAGGGGTCAGCAAACTAAGGCCCACGGGGCTGGATCAGGCCCAATTGCCTTCAGGATCCGGCCCGCGGACTGTCCGTGGATCAGCGTGGGGATTCTGTTCATTCGGGCTGTGCCATTTTTCCTCCCTGCGCCATTCCATTCCCCCCCTCCCTCACACACACCGCGGTGGCGCCTACTCCCTCCCTCCTGGCTTCTCCCTGCCCTGCCTAGAGGAGGAAGGGGGCTGGGCTGAGCTGGCTGAGTGCCATTTTAAGCAGCCCCTCTCCAGAGCCAGCCCTTTCGCGCCACTCATCTTCCCTCCGCCGCTGCCGCCCTGGTGCTCCTGTGGGCCAGAGAGCGGAGCGGACAAGCTTGCTCTGCCTACCCATGAGAAGCAGCGGCAGCAGTGATGGTGGTGGTGGTGGCGGCAGCAGCCCCAGGGAAGGTAAGCGCAGCGTCTGGGGGTGGAGGTGGGGAGGAGGACTACTTGCCCCCTACCTCTTCTTCCAGCTTCTCACGCCACCCCGATGCTGCTTCTCCGGCCCGCCACAAGGTCTGAGGGACAGTGGACCGGCCCACGGCTAAAAAAAATTGTCGGCCCCTGAGATAAACCATTTGCTGATGCTGCTGTTGTTCATCCTTTACCTGTTGAAGGTGTGGCTGCTATTGCTGGCGCTTTCTCTGATCAGATTCTGAAGGACATGGGGTCTTTCAACAAGAGGCCGATTGTGTTCGCCCTGAGCAACCCTACAAGCAAAGCAGAGTGCACTGCGGAACAGTGCTACCGCTTGACCGAGGTATGAGATCCCCCTTCCTCCTGCTTTCATTTTATTTTTGATTAATTAATTAAATTTAATAATTGTGTGCCACTTGACTGCAAGGAAACCTCTAAGTGGCTTACAAAAAAAATATAACAGCACATTAAGGTTACTGGTTTTAAAAACAAGCCAACAGTTAAAGACAGCTGCTTTAAAAATATTGCTACCTTGCTACCCTTATTCTCTGCTGAGCCGCTGAATGAAAGTGCAGGATTCCAGGAGCTTCCCCAAGGTTGTGTTTCCGTTGGGAAAACTGAGACACAGCGGAAGCTACTAGCTAGTGTCTTCAAGAGGATATGGTTTATTAGAACATGTATACACTGTCAGGATCTCCTACTCTCGAGTAGGACCTTGGCAGAGACACATGCCCGACTGGCATGTTCCCTCCCTCCTGGTCGGTCGGGAGCTTCAAAAGCTTTCTTCTGCCTGAACACCACAGCGACTGATGCCAGGAAGCATCAGCACACTTAGGGATCCGCAGAGTTTGCGCAGTTGCGTAACGGAACTCAGCAACTCAGCATTTTGGCTTATCTACTTTATTTAGAATAGAATAGAATAGAATATTTTATTGTCATTGTCCCCTTCGGGGACAACGAAATTACTTGGCTGCTCCATCCACCCAGATAGGGCACTCCACTCAAAAACAAAACAACTACAAAAACACTGATTAAAACCATACACACTGATTAAAAACCATACACACTGATTAAAACCATACACACTAATTAAAATATAACTGGTAAGAGTAGATGACTTCAAAGTCCAGGCTTCCCATTCAAGGCCACGATTGCTCTGGAGAAGAAGCTGTTTCTAAGACGGCTTGTTCTTGTTGTCATCGTCCTGTATCTCCGTCCCGATGGCAAAAGTTCAAATAGACGGTGACCAGGATGCGATGGATCTTTCACTATGTCCAGTGTCTTTCTGTGGCACCTCATGGCATAAATCTGCTGTAAGGTGGAGAGCGAGCAGCCAACAATGCTCTCTGCTGCCTTAACAACTCTGTCCAGCCCCATCCTGTCCTTGGTAGTACAGCTTCCGTACCACACACATAAGCCATAAGTGAGCACGCTCTCAATGGCACAGTGATAGAAGGCAAGCAGCAGCTTTTGTGGAAGATGGTTTTTCCTTAAAACTCTCAGGAAGTACAGTCTCTGCTGCGCCTTCTTCACAAGCCCCCTTGTGTTTGCACTCCAGGACAGATCCTCCTGTATTTCAATGCCCAGAAATCTGAACATTGTTACCCTCTCCATACAGATTCCATCAATCAAAAGTGGTTGGACATCGTTCTTCTTTCTCCTGAAGTCCACCACAAGCTCCTTTGTTTTCTTTGTATTTATGAGCAAGTTGTTAGCTCTGCACCACTTCGTCAGCTGCTCCACCTCATCTCTGTAGTTCGTTTCACCCTCCTTATCAGAGATGAGCCCAATCACGGTTGTGTCATCTGCAAAGTTGACAACCCTATTACTAGGGTGAGCAGCGACACAATCGTACGTATAGAGAATATAAAGGAGCGGACTGAGAACGCATCCCTGTGGTGTTCCTGTGTTAGTCCTGAGCATATTAGAGGTATAAGGGCCCAACCGAACCCTCTGGGGGCGATCTGACAAAAAGTCCAGTATCCACCCACAAAGTGATAGCGGGAGCCCCAGATCTCCCAATTTAGACATCAGACGTTGTGGTAGAATGGTATTAAATGCCGAGCTGAAATCTACAAAAAGCAGTCTGGCATAGCCCCCCCCCCCCCCCCCGCTGCTCCAAATGTGCTAGAACAGCATGAAGGGCAATCGCCACCGCATCCTCTGTCGATCTTTTCATTTTATAAGCAAATTGGAATGTGTCTAGTCCCTCTGGTAGACAGGCAATGACATAATTTCGTACCAGCTTTTCAAAGCACTTCATGATTACAGGTGTGAGTGCTACTGGACGAAAGTCATTCAGATTTTCCGGGTTAGATTTGAGTTAAGGAGCAACCAGCCGCTGCGTCTACACGCGCCGCCATCTTGATTAAAAGAATAATATTTATATTATTTATTTATTTACATATAATATTTATATTATTTATTTATTTATTTATTTACATTTTATTTATTTATTTATTTATTTATTTACATATAAACACACACGGAGCACTGCAATATGACTCCCTCTCTCTCTAGCATCAGACAACAAAGAGAAAGCGCAAAGGACAACAGTCCCACTTCACGGCACACAGTAACACAAACATCCTGCCTCCGTCACTTCCCACTCTGTGGAATGTAAACACATACACCGCCATGTGATAGACAATAATCCCATGACTGTAGACACGGGGAATGAATCTCCAACATACACTTGGAAGTCTGCAGCGGAGGGGGTGCAGAACATTACAGCCCAAGAGTGTGTCAGGTTGCCCCTCTCATCGCTTCAGCAAAAGCGGCAGTCAGTCATGGCTCTTGGTCTCTTGGTGCCGTTTCCTCTAGTCGCCAGTCAAGATCTTCTTACCTCCAGCCCCTGCCTAGAGTTCTGGCCTGCCCAGCAGTTCACGGAATCAGAATCATAGAATTGCAGAGTTGGGAGGGACCACAAGGGTCACATAGTCCAACCCCCTGCAACACCAGCTGTGGGGGCACTGCCTGAGCCTGAGTGGGTTCAAGGGGCGGCGGCACACGCTCTACCACTGACGGAAAGGGCACCCGCCCCCCCTTTCCTCTGCCGGTGACTGAAGAAATCAAGGCCGCTGCTACGAAGGCTGCAAGCTTCCTTTCGGTTTCAATTTCCGCCCAAGCTGCCTGGCGTTCTCGCAAGTCTCTCTATGTGCCCAAATCTTTCTCGCTCTGTTTGCAGGGCCGAGGCATATTTGCGAGCGGGAGCCCGTTCTCCAAAGTGACCCTGCCAAATGGACAGACCTTCTTCCCAGGCCAAGGGAACAACGCCTATGTTTTCCCGGGAGTTGCTCTGGGAGTGATCGCCTGTGGAGTCCGGCATATCTCCGACGATATCTTTCTCACGACAGCAGAGGTTTGGGAATTTCCTTTCATTCTGCCACCATTGCGGCAGCGAATTTCTCAGGACTGCGCCCACTACCCCTTTCTGCCTCGTCCTTCCAGTGTGGTGTAGTGGTTAAGAGCGGTAGACTCGTAATCTGGGGAACCGGGTTCGCGCCTCCTCTCCTCCACATGCAGCTGCTGGGTGACCTTGGGCTAGTCACACTTCTTTGAAGTCTCTCAGCCCCACTCACCTCACAGAGTGTTTCTTGTGGGGGAGGAAGGGAAAGGAGAATGTGAGCCGCTTTGAGACTCCTTCGGGTAGTGATAAAGCGGGATATCAAATCCAAACTCTTCTTCTTCTTCCTTCCCAGGGCACATAAACCTTCCGTTTTCAGGCCTCCCCACCCCCCGAGTCCCCTTTCTCACAAGACACAGGAGCAGACCCAGGTTTATCTGTGAGGGAAGCTGTTTAGTTTATTTTCCTTTCATAAAATTTATACACTGCCTTCGGGAGAAGAAAAGGCTAAGGAGGAAACCCTGCACAAATCCAGAGTGGAGTCCCTAAGATGGTTGGACGGCGCCTTCTAAGCCTCCTTCCGGCAACTCCTGCAGCCGAGCTGGTGCCAAACGTCTTACTCTTCTTTCCTTTAGACCACATCAGTGAGGCCGAGAGGGGGGTATTTGATCGGGATTTGTGTCAGGAAAGAACAGAATCCTGGACACAGCAGAGTGCACGCAGTCCTTCAGGAAGCTTCTGGCGGTATAGCGTTGACAGAACACGATGACGTAGGAACTCACTGTCACTAGTAACTTGCTAACTATATACAGCTTTATTGAAGCAAACAGTATCCACAAGTTACTATATACAGACTTAGGA
Organism: Darevskia mixta; assembly: GCA_034641385.1. NCBI lineage: Eukaryota > Metazoa > Chordata > Lepidosauria > Squamata > Lacertidae > Darevskia > Darevskia mixta. The sequence goes on along the minus strand of JAWWNH010000137.1, from coordinate 1,791,243 downwards.
AAATAAAGAAACAAAAGCAAAAGCTTTCCTCTCACTATCTCTCTCTCACAACCTTCTCCAACAATCGCAAACTCCATTAACACACCAACCAAACTAGCACATGGTCACTCTTATCTTTATAGAACTTTTTACCCAATAGCAAGGTTGTTACTAAGGCCCTGTTACCAGGCAGATAGGAGGAACACTTGGCCTTCAGCCAACTCTTAATTGCTTTATGTGCTTTGCTGCACGTCTTCAACTCAAGGTTCCTAACAGTATTGTCGTCTGGGCACCCCAGGACCTCCATCCACACTGCCCAGGCTTGTGCCCCGGAGAGGCCACTTAAGTGCTGCTAACACAGCAGTTTGGCTTCACCCCCGGAGGCACACTCCATTGTCCCTTGAGACAGATGGATGCCAACAAGATTGCAAGCGAACAAACAAATGTTTGCAAAACATTCAAGACAGGGGTAGGCAACCTAAGGCCCGGGGGCCGGATGCGGCCCAATCGCCTTCTCAATCCAGCCTGCGGACGGTCCGGGAATCAGCATGTTTTTACATGAGTAGAATGTGTCCTTTTATTTAAAATGCATCTCTGGGTTATTTGTGGGGCATAGGAATTCGTTCATTTTTATTTTTTTTCAAAATATAGTGCGGCCCACCACATGGTCTGTGGGACGGAGGACCAGCCCACAGCTGAAAAAGGTTGCTAACCCCTGATTCAAGAGATAAAATCAGCAAGAAGCTGAAAACCAGATTGAAATGTACAGCAACCTTCTACATGTCTGCATAGGCTTGCCTAAACAAAAATGTATTTATCAGGCACCTGCCTGACATTAATAGGCAGGGAGTTTTCCTATTATCCTACCTAGGCAGCTGGCAAAGGCCGCCTTGGTAGGATAATAGTCTCAGGCAGCTACCAGTGAAGAGCTTGCATTCAGAAGGCCTCCGCGTTTATCTTGCTGAAAACCGCACGACTCTCTCTCCTTTCCTCCCCTTGCTAGTCGATCGCAGAAGAGGTCACTGAAGAGAACCTTGCAGAAGGAAGGTTGTATCCACCTCTGAGCTCCATTCGAGATGTCTCCTTAAAAATCGCTGTCAAAGTAAGTTCCGTGGCCTTTTTCGTTTTGGTGAGGGTGAAATGGTACATCAGAGGCCTTCCTCTTGAAAACAAAACTGGTCCCTCTGCCTTGCAAAATGGTAATTAAATACTAGGGTGCAGGCTTACCTGACAAGCATATACAGCACAGTTTAAGCACCACCAACTCGCTACACACACGTAAGAGGGGATCCCTCGACGAGATCCTCTCGCTTCCCTGCTGAGCATTTGTGGGCGTGGCCCCTTGGGAACAGCAGTCTAGTTGCATAAATGTGGGTATGGGTTAAAATCAATCAAACTCGCCCATGACCAGCACACAAAAATAAATAGAATAACACCAAAAGAGAAAACCATAACAATAAAATTGCTAACAACTGTATTGTACTATAAAACACCAGGCACAAAGAACACAACTACAAGTTTACTAAAAACCAGTCCCTGTTGAGTTTCACATGCTGCAGAAGAATGTTTAGCCACCCTGGGAGAGTTGGATGCCTTCTGATCCGAAAGGAGTTAGAGAAGCATAGAATGCCATCCGATTGTCCTGGGAATTTTCATTAATAGGGTTCAATAAAAAATCTTAGATATAGCACAATAAAAGGAGCAGTATGTAAGAGCACTGGTTATTGATACTGCCTCTGCATTTATTACTATATTGTTGTTGTTGTTGTTGTTGTTGTTGTTGTTGTTGTTGTTGTTGTTATAAATGTTAAATTTGTATACTGCCCTATACCGATAGATCTCAGGGTGGTTCACAAGAGGGCATTTGGGGGGATCTCCCCTCCAGAACTGCTGATGGAAGAACATTTAAACATGCCAGAGTAAAGGCTCTGCAATGTTTTAGGAGAGAGGGTGCATAAAGATAGTTCTCTGGTCTATTTGTTTGTTTGTTTATTTCATTTATATTCCAACTTTTTCTCCTTGAGGCTGATGGTTCTCCCCCTCCTCATTTAATCCCCACAACAAGCCTGCGAGGTAGGCTAGGCTGAGAGGCAGTGGCTGTCCCTCAAGGTCATCCAGCGAGCTTCATGTCCGAGTGGGGATTCGGATCCTGGTCTCCCAGGTCCTAGTCCGGCACTCTAGGCACTGCACCACACTGCCTCTCAATGTCTCTCCAGTCCATGGAATGGGTATGGATAAAATAGGCATGCATGGGTCTCCCATTCAAAAATAGAGCGTGTGGCCTAGTGGATAGAAGATTGGATCAGTTTGTGACAGTAACTGTGAGTGTTTGTGTGAAACCTATAACAATAAATATGTGCTGTGTGCACATATATTTATTTAACAAGATTTATATACCACTTAAGACATGAACAAGTAAACAATAAAATTTACACACACACACACACACACACACACACACACACACACACATATGAATGAGTGGTGTAAAATATGAAAAAATATATGAATGATATAAAATATTCTGCATCATGTAAAGCTTGATTTGGTGGCCTTTGTAAGTTACGCAGATGAAGCTCAATCTGTTCATACCTGAGCAACTGGCCACACTTTATATTCCTTCTGCAAGTCCTACCAGAGTAGTAAGATCCTGTTAAAAGGTAAAGGGACCCCTGACCATTAGGTCCAGTCGTGACCGACTTTGGGGTTGCAGCGCTCATCTCGCATTATTGGCCGAGGGAGCCGGCGTACAGCCTCCGGGTCATGTGGCCAGCATGATTAAGCTGCTTCTGGCGAACCAGAGCAGCGCACGGAAATACCATTTACCTTCCCGCTGCAGCGGCACCTATTTATCTACTTGCACTTTGATGTGCTTTCAAACTGCTAGGTTGGCAGGAGCAGGGACCAAGCAACGGGAGCTCACCCCGTCGTGGGGATTCGAACTGCCAACCTTCTGATCGGCAAGCCCTAGGCTCTGTGGTTTAACCCAGATCACTTAATCCCTGCTTCAGCCATTGGGGTGCCCTACTCCGCCACTGAGTGAGCTTGATAATTGAGTAGGAATTTGAGGCTCAGTCGCCAGGGTCCAAACCCAACTTCCAATGCCAACGTTCCCGATCCTGGGGGCCCCAGGCTTTTTGCACCAAAATATCTTGAAGGCACCAGATTGGAGGAAGCCACTCTATTCCTTCTCGTCTTTCTCTTGCTTTTAGGTTGTCGACTATGCCTACAAAAACAACTTGGCCTCCTGGTACCCAGAACCGGAAGACAAAGAAGCCTTTGTCAAATCCCTCATCTACAGCCCTGACTACGATTCCTTCGTTATAGATAATTACCAGTGGCCGCAGGAAGCCATGCAGACTCAAAACATTTGATGTTCCTCTCTCTCTTGGTCTTAAAGAGACTCTGATCCTTAAGATGCTCCCATTTCTACCACCTCGGATATCAGTAGGTCTTCAAGCTTATAGATTCCTCAGCTTATAGATGGAAGGGGGTGAGCAAGCACCCATCTTTCCTTGGTGCCATTTTCCCTTTCTTCCTTTCTTTTCAAAGAAAAACGCACACATACCTGAGCCGGAAATGACGCAAAGTCAACAGGGGCCACTTGCGTTCCCAAACAAATGCACTGAGGTTTAAACAAAATAAAATAAAAAAAATTCCTTCCAGTAGCACCTTAGAGACCAACTAAGTTTGTTCTTGGTATGAGCTTTCGTGTGCATGCACACTTCTTCAGATACACTGAAACAGAACTCACCAGACCCTGATGTATAGTGAGAGGGTGGGGAGGGGTATTACTCAGAGGGGTGGTGGAAATGGGTGAAAGGTTGATAGCTGTGGTAAACCTGTTGACGACTGAGTAATACCCCTCCCCACCCTCTCACTATATATCAGGGTCTGGTGACTTCTGTTTCAGTGTATCTGAAGAAGTGTGCATGCACACGAAAGCTCATACCAAGAACAAACTTAGTTGGTCTCTAAGGTGCTACTGGAAGGAATTTTTTTTATTTTATTTTGTTTTGACTATGACAGACCAACACGGCTATCTACCTTTAACTGGCACTGAGGTTTGCGCAAGATGGCTCCATCCTGTTGTCTTCCCTCTCTTAGTTTAAGCGCATGTGTTATGTACTGAGTTGAATAGGATCCAAAATGCAGCAGTCTGATTGGTCCTAGAACCATAGGATTCAGAATGCAGCAGTCTGATTGGTCCTAGAACAATAGGATCCAGAATGCAGCAGTCTGATTGGTCCGCAGGAGCCACCCAATCCTGCTCCAGGTGGAAGTGAATCCGCAACCTGATTGGCCTACAGGAGTATCCTGGAATTAACCAATCACGTGGGGCCCATTGTGTAAATAATGTATATAAAGCAGATGTTCTGGGGAAACATTCATTCCTCACTACTATGAGCTGAATAAAGAGCATGAAATCCACACTCAACTCTGAGTATATTTCACTGGCGACGAGGATGGGATTTCATGCTCTTTATTCAGCTCATACTAGTGAGGAATGAATGTTTCCCCAGAACATCGAAACATTCTGCAGTGGGGACGCCATCCCCCAAAATGCCCCACAGCTCTGGCATAACCCCACCGCCCTTTCCCAGTGTTAGTGCTTGGAGCTGAACTCCAGTAAACCCCACAATAGCAGGGGCTGAGAGGTATTACAACTAGGGATGCGGCCAAATCTGTCAATTTCACTTTCTTTCGCATCTCTCCACCCCCCCATTCCTAAGCTCAGTTCTCAATTCCACATCAGTTTGTGACTTTTTTTAAAAAAAAAGGCCACACAGAAATCCATCATCTTTTCCCTGATATACACATTCTTGTACGCAATTTTGCCTTATATATGCATTTCTGCAAGCATTTGCCCCTAACAGAATGCATTTTGTACCTTATTTTAATTGATGCATTTTTTTAAATGCACACTTTCTTCTGATATTGGTATTCTTATACATGTTGGTTGGTTGGAGCAGTGCACCACAAAACTCAAGAGAAGTGCAGCTTTAAAAGGATAGCTGTCTTTGATTCAGGAAGTGGAATTTTGGTAGCTTTGCATTGAAATATGAACCGAAACAAATTTCTCCCTCACTGCTGCAGTGAGTTGGGGGGCTGTTGCAAGAGTTCAAGGCGTCCAGAAGAAGGCGACCAAGATGATCAAGGGTCTGTAAGCCAAGCCTTATGAGGAACAGTTGAGGGAGCTGGGTTTGTTTAGCCTGGAAAAGAGAGGAGATACGATAGCCATCTTCAAATATCTCAAGCGCTGTCACATGAAAGCTGGGGCAAGGTTGTTTTCTCCTTCTCCAGAGGATAGGGCACAAACCAATGGCTTGAAGGAGATTCCCACTAAACCTCAGGAATAACTTTCTGACAGTTAAAGGTATTCAGTAGTGGAACAGACTCCCTTTTCTCACAAATAAAATGTATTTTTAATTCATTTATTATTTTTTTAAAAACGAACTTCTCCAGATTTTGAGACGCAATTCTCTAACCAAAACATGGCATATTTCTTAGGGGAAAGTGTGCACAGATATGCTTACGTTAGGGAAAGTAATGGAGGTAAATGCATTACATTGCCCTTTCTTAACGCCGCTTTTTGCAACCACTGCGAACAAGTTCTGTTGAAAAAGCAGCTCGGCTGGTTCTGAGTGGGAACAGCATCTGTTGCAGCTGCAGCAAATACAGGCAATCGCTTGGCTATTCTGCGCCAGCACTCCCCTTTCCCCTTCAGATTTGCCCTCAATTCTAACACACAAATATCATTTGGTACCAGGTCTTGTGAACTTTTGATGATTCCTTTGCAAGGCTGTCCTCGTGCCAGGATACGTTCTGCAGAGCATCAGATACAACAGATGATATTTTAACCTCAGGGAGTAGAGTTTTATTTTTCAATGTTGTTTATTTTACTTAACGCAAGGCAGTACCCAAAGTATCATGGTGCTTGGATTTGATAGGAGGAGGCGTGCATGGAAAAACCGCACTGAGCTTTTATACCTGACGCAGGAGCCCCTTTCGAATAGTGCTTAGTATCGCTGGCCATTCATTCAAAAGTTTGCTATCAAGGCTTCGTTCCATAATGAGAGCCCTGTTCAATCAGATCAAAGTTCCACCTATCCAACATTCTGCTTTTATAACTCTAGCCAACCAGATGCTATCAAGAAGCCCATAAGCAGGGTATGAAGGCAATAGCCTCTCCCCCTGTTGTTGTTCCCTAGCAACATCTGCAAAGCTAAGCAGGTTCTGGTGTGGTTTCAAATTGGATGGGAGACCGTGTGTCGAGATTCCTGCATTCCAGGGGGTTGGACTAGATGACCCTCAGGGTACCTTCCAAGTCTATGATTCTATAACTGGTGTTATTCAACAACAATCTTTATTACGGTCCATAGACCCATCACTTTGTTACAAAGCAATACCCAGTTTAGACAGCCTGCCTTCAGGTCACACAAGCATTTTGTTCAGACTTAGGAATAGGGATCATTGGTTCTTGCAACCACCGATAGAAACTTCACCACTGCTAATGTTCTGGCATTTGTCCGGTCTTCCAATAGGAACCTGACATAGTGATCCTCTGATTTTCCTAAGGGTAAAATCAGTTCAGCCCTGGCTTGCTCGAATTTCACACAGTGCAGCAAAATATGTTTTATAGAATTTGTGTCTTGGGCACATGAGCACAGTCTTTCCTGGTAGGGAACTGCTCTCATCCTGCCCTCCAACACTGCAGAGGGGAAAACGTTTAGTCTGGCTTTTGTAAATAGCCTTTGGTAATTTGGTACAGTCAGGTTTTTAATGTAAGATGTTAGCTTAAAAACATGCCCCTATTGTACTCCTACTGCCAACGGGCTGCAGACTGCGTGTGATCGATGTCGCAGTTCGCTGTGTGTATTGTCCCAAAGTCTTTGCTTTAGAATCTTTAGGGCAACTTCATAGCCCAGGCAGTATTTTCATTTTAAAATAAGATGAAGGTATTTTCATTTTAGGGACCCAGGTGGCGCTGTGGGTTAAACCACAGAGCCTAGGGCTTGCTGATCAGAAGGTCGGCGGTTCGAATCCCTGCGACGGGGTGAGCTCCCGTTGCTTGGCCTCAGCTCCTGCCCACCTAGCAGTTCAAAAGCACGTCAAAGTGCAAGTAGATAAATAGGTACCGCTCCGGCGGGAAGGTAAACGGCGTTTCCGTGCACTGCTCTGGTTCGCCAGAAGCGGCTTAGTCATGCTTGCCACATTACCTGGAAGCTGTACGCCGGCTCATGGCCAATAAAGCGAGATGAGCGCCGCAACCCCAGAGTCGGACACGACTGGACCTAATGGTCAGGGGTCCCTTTACCTTTACCTTATTTTCATTTTAAAATAAGATGGAGGTAAGTAATTTAGTCCAGCATTTCTGTAGGCCAAATAGGCATTCCTTAATGCTTCCTTCTTCGTACTGCATTCTTGGTCAAACCAACAACACCGTTTATTAGTATGGGACATTATTCAATGGTATTCTGTCCCGGAAAGTCATAAACACTTCTGTCTTGAGTCTTGCCTTGGAAGCGATTTCATGGTACCAAAACCAAGATAGAATAGCAGTAGCAGCTGTTTCTGAGCCTGCTAAATCTGAACCGAAGTTTTTGGCATCTTTTCTCTCCCCCCCCCCCCCACAAGAGGAATAATAAAATGGGCAGTGGGCAGGGAGAACAGGAGGGGAGGAAGCACAAACAGGAGAAAATGGGGGGGGGATTCATGGGCATGGAGGTTGACAAGGATGAGCGGTGCCTGCAGCAGTGGCTTGTGTTCATTTTGTGACCTTTTGAAGATGTAAGTTTTCCTGCCAACAGTAATTGTCCTGCTCGCAGAAGTCTAGCACTTGCTCTGTTCTCCTTCAATGCCACACTAGTAACAATGCAACACCAGGATGCAGTGTTATTCCAGAGGTATTGTGCAAGGCTCCATAGAGCATTCTTACATATTGTATTTGTGCTTGGTTTGCCAGTTGCACAGCCAGGGAGAGGAAGGCACTACAGAAGGTCATAACCACAGCCTGAAAGATTATTAGTCATCCTCTCCCATCCTTGGAAGAACTATACAGTTCCCGTTGCCTTAAAAAAGTAAATAATATTTTACAGGATCCATCTCATCCGGGATATAGTCTCTCTGCACCACTGCCTTCGGGCAAGGTGAGAACAATTAGATCAAGAACAAATAGATTGGAGAATAGTTTCTACCCAAGAGCTATAACCATCTTAAATGCTGTAACCAGATAATATGACCTTGGAGAGTTGTGATGGGTGTGTATGTATGTGCATGTGTGGCTGAAAATGTGTTTCTTTGTTTTTTGTGCTTTTTTTGTTTTTGGGGGGGATGGCATCCAATTTTGTTGCACTTGTACAACGTTGTACGTGTACCTGTACAATGACAATAAAGAACTCTTATCTCTTAAGTGAGGAGAGAGATGGACCGTGGGGCATTGTGGGAGAACATGGCATCTACCAATAGCAGGGCAGCTGCTGCACGCAAAGTCAGCCAAGCAGTATCCATTATTTTTTAAAGGATACGGAGGAATTTTTCTGGTTGTCGTCCATTCCCCCATCTGAAACTCCCCACTTTCACCAAAAACATCTCCTTTTGCAGCCATTGGCCCACAAAGAGTCGGAGCATTTGCAACTTAGCACCAACTCTCTGCTAACATCTAAGTACCAATAATTGGTTCCAACTGGCAACAGGACTAGAAATTTGGGTCTTTAACCTTTAAAAATTGAACCCTCCCCTCCAATAATATGTTTGCAGGGAGCAGGAACAGATCGTTGCTGTCCCTGGAGCTCCTCTTCTTGAGCTGGAGTTGCAGCCTGGGAAATGGGTCATTTGGTCCCTGCATTTCCCCCTGTTGGGATAGCTGGAGAGCTCAGTTGGTTAGAGCATGCTGCTGACAACGTCAGGGTTGCAGGTTCGATCCCTGTAAGGGACAGCTGCATATTCCTGCATTGCAGGGGGTTAGGACTTCCAGCTGAGGGTTCCTTCCAACTCTATGATTCTTGAAGGATTACAAGTTTCTAGCTGCATGAATAAGAATAGCTTTCAGAGTTATAAAGACTCAGGTTACAGAAGACAGAGTATACATCTGCCGTCATATGAATTTGCAGGACTTCTGAAAGAGAACATGAACTATAGGCTGTTTTTAACACAATAAAAGAAATCAACTAGGGGTGAATTATAATCACAGTGCAATCGCCTTTTAAACTAAATTGCATCTCACCAAATAACAGTGCTCTTAGCTGCTTCTTTTTTAAAACCAGTACTTCAGATAGTCAGTAATTTTCTGCAAATGCTAGGCTGCGGACAACAAAACCCTTTTGTCAACTCCAGTTGACCTGTTCAAGATCTTTTGCTTCCCAGTGTGATTGCGTTAATTCTAAATTTCTTTAAGTGCCATGCCTGAATTAGAACGTGAATTATAAGAACACACACACACACACACACACACACACACACGGGGCGCTTCTGGCATTTAATATGAAAAGGAAGAAGCTATTTGCAGGTGCTTGTAATGGCTGCATGTGATTGAGCTCACAGCATGTCTGTTCTCAAGTCTGTAACTATTATTGGGTGTACTTGAAACACAGAGTGAAAATCGTCTTGGAATAATTCTGCCCCGTGACCTTCCCATTTGGTTTATCATTTACCTACCGTCGGCTAAAGACTGTCAGTGCCACTGGGCCTCAGCCCACCCGAATTGTGGCACAACAGGGCTGCATTCACACATGCAGTGCAGCTTCTCCATATCTCCATCCCATCCGGCTGTGGCATGTGTGTGCAAATCGAGGGACAGGTAACAGTGCCAGTCAGGAAGCAAAGGCTCCCACAGTTATCCTGACCACATGATTGCTGTATTCACACATACAAATGCAGGCGGTTGGAATAGATGACCCTTGGGATCCCTTCCAATTCTACAATTCTGTGATGACAGCCATGTCGGATAGTGCCACAGAAAAGCTACTGCCACATGGCTTGATGAAGCAGGCACTGAGTTTATTCGTGTTTTCTCTCCACAAACAGCTGGGTTTGTTTTCCTTTGATGCTGAACTATAGCCATTCACAGGCAGCACTGAAAGGGCAGAGCAGGCTAGTTTCTTACAACAACAATAATCCCTGTACATTTTACCTCAGATCTCAGGCTCTACAAATGGTAGAAAGTTCCTCTTTCTTTTTATTAAAGGAAGGAAGGAAAGAAGGAAGGAAGGGTTAGGAGGATCATCAGGGGCAGAAGGAATTATTCCCAAATTTTACCACAGTGAAATTCAAGTCACCAATAAGACTGAAAATGAACTGAGAAATTTTCACTCCACCTCCAGTTTGTAATCTCCCCACCCTTTGAGTCTTTTATTCCCTTAAAAGTAGCCTGATATGAAGGAAATAAAGTGGTTGCAACTTTTTGTTTCCATGCCAGGAAAAGCTGGTTGGGTGTATGTGCCACGTAATCTCAGTCAAGCTGTTAAACTCGTCACGGAAAACAGCCATTTTGCAGAATTGTCTTTACTATACATCCACACTATTTACAGATGTTACATGCAGTCTCCTCTCTCTGAGCCCAGAGAGGGCTCACTGCTTCAAAGTCCTCACTGTGTCAAGTCTTTAGTTCCGTTGCTTTGAAGTCCTGCAACTCTTCACAAAGTCTGCAGTCTTTTCTGCAGTTCCTGTTCTTCAAACTGCTCCGCGCTGTCTCACTTGAATTATCCCACTGTCCAGCCACACCAAATGCAGTAATCTGAGCCCCTTATCTACCCAGCTTCAGTGCCAGTTCTGCCTGGCAACACCGATAAGACTGTCACAAGATGCCTGCAGCTGCACTGTGGGGAATGAGTCATCTCTGCCAACTCATGGAGAAGTAGCCCATTTTTTTACGTTCCTTAACAAAGCTGCCCTTGCTCTATTTCAGTTTTTTAAAGGCATGCCTAACTTTCCTCTGCCACCCCCTGCAAAGAGAGGAAATATCAACTCCACCTTCTGCAATTCAGATAAGGTTTTCTCAACTACCCATCAGTACAATAGTCTTTCTGCCTTTGACTGTTGTTAGAGGCCGTGACTTTACTCCAGTGAGCTTCATGTCTGAGTGGGGATTTGAACCCTGATCTCCCAGGCCCTAGTCCGGTAGTCTAACCACTACACCACACTGGCTTCCTGGAGTACTTCTGCTATGGGGCAGCTCTATAAATTAAGTAGGTAAATAAATAAATATGGGGAATGCAAAGTGTCACTTGGAGAAGGATCTGAAATATTTTCCTTGAAGTGTGAATTTGTTTTATTCTGGATTGTTTTATTTGCTGTTTTAATGTGTTGTAAACTGCTTTGAGATTTTTTTTAAAAAAATTCAAACATAAAGCAGTATATAAATGAAATGAAATGAAGAAGGGGGACCCCCACAGTTAGAGCAACTCTATAGCGTTATTTTCAGAGGCACATAAGGATTGACAAGAGGCAAGTAAGGGCAGACCTTTGTGTATCCCACCCGCTGCACCCAAAAATACCCATCGGAGTGTCTTGATGTAACACTGGTCTCAGGGCCTTTGGTGGGGTGGGTAGACCATCCATCAACCATAGGGGGCAGCCCCACCTCATAAGAACATGAGATGAACCTACTGGATCAGGCCAATGACCCATTTTTCCCATATCCTGCTGTTACAGTGGGCACTCAGGTCCCTGCAGGAAGCCCAAAAGCAAGACCTGAGCACAGCATCAGGTCATTGGTGATTTTCCCACCCCTTCCGTCTCTCTCTCTCTCTCACATACATTATGCTTCAAACCCACCTTCAATTTCAGTCAAAAGGTCTCCTAAGAATTTTTCCGTACATGCCTTAAACCTATAGGTATGCATCTTTTCGTAGATATTTAGCTGTTTGTAGCCAGCCTCAGAAGAACTTGTGGATAATCTTGCTGAGGCCTTTCTCAGTTTTCTCCTTCATATGTGCTGCTAGTTGCTGGTTCGAGGTGGCCTTGGGGTATATATATATCTCGGAAACTAGGAGAAGACCTCTGTGGCCCTTGGAGGGTTGGGTCCTAAAGTGTTTTCCCAAGTAAAGCACTTTCTCAAAATAAAAAATAGAGTTTCTCGATCTAGGCAGCTGCTATCTCAAATTAGCCACCAACCATTCTTGCCACTGTCCTTTCCTCAAATAGCGATCTGATGGAGACTGATGGTCACGCTGCGTATGTAATGCTGCATTAAAGCACTTAGAATGTGTTGGTGTTTGTTTTATTACTGAAAACCTCAGACAAAGATGAATGTGTTGGTTCTTATAAGCTGTAAAGAAGCACAAGGCAGTGGCTGCCAGGATAATGGTTTTGTAACTCTACAGCTAAGCACCTGTCAGTATGCTGTGCGCCTACGCAAGTCTATTAAAACCGATTACAAAAATGCAGTTATGTCCAGTTTAAATATGACTTGCGCCAGGAATCTGGCACTGTCTGTAAAGTTTGTCAGCTGAAAACATAATAAAATGGTTTCTGTGTAAATTTAGAAAGTTGGCTAATAATATCTTCTGTTTTAAATTAATGAATAAGTAATTCAGTAAATCATGTTTACTGATTTCCTTAGAGGTGTAACTTTATTGTGTTCAGAGTATCTGAAGAAGTGTGCATGCACACGAAAGCTCATACCAAGAACAAACTTAGTTGGCCTCTAAGGTGCTACTGGAAGGAATTTTTTTGTTTTTTATTTTGTTATGATAATACTTGAAAGCAAAGGAATTCTGGATGGCATTAAAAGTCGAAGGCCAACTGGCTATGATGATGAATCCAGAGCTGCAATCAATGTATGGGAAAAGCAGAATAAGCAGGTGAGAGCCACAATTTTAAGTGGTATTTCGGATGCCCAGGTGGTGCATTTTAAAGAGACGGATGCTGCAGCCCAGATACATAAGAATCTGAAAATTTCATATGGATTTGCAAGCAAAAGATCCCACAGAAAATGGATGAGAGATTTGTTGAGGCTCAGGTTGACTCCTAAGGCGTCTTGTCGTCTTCTTTGGCGATCACTCATAGCCAAGTAAGATTGTCTTCCATAAACACGGTTTTAACAATGAGTCCGTAAGTGACTGTGGAGGCCAATTCTGGATCCACATGTCCTTCCACAGTGGGGAGATAGGTTTCCGGCCAGGAGTTGATCACAGTGCTGAGCAACGGGCCAGACAGGCACAGAGGTGGAGCTCATCCCCTCAATGCATCCTTCGTCTGCTCAGTTTCAGCAATGTCTCGGCTGGATTAAGACAAGCCAGAGGTCTCCGCTGTACTGTTATTTTCTGTTGATAAAGAGCTAATTGCGTTCCGTGCCTTCCATGTGTCCCTGCCCTGCGGTTGACCTGGATTGTTGACAGCTCCTTGACACTAGCTAATAACCAGTGCATATCTTTTAACAGTCCATTCCTCTTCCCAGGGAATTCTGGGAACTGTAGCTCTGTCAGGGGACCAAGGGGGTGTCTCCCCACAACTCTTAGCACCCTTAACATACCGCAGTTCCCAGGATGCTTTGGGGGAAGCCATGACTGCTTAAAGTGTTATGATAATGCTTTCATAACAGCCAGTGTGGTGTAGTGGTTGAGAGCGGTAGACTCATAATTTGGTGAACCGGGTTCGCATCTCTGCTCCTCCACATGCAGCTGCTGGGTGACCTTGGGCTAGTCACACTTCTCTGAAGTCTCTCAGCCCCACTCACCTCACAGAGTGTTTGTTGTGGGGGAGGAAGGGAAAGGAGAATGTTAGCCACTTTGAGACTCCTTCGGGTAGTGATAAAGCAGGATATCAAATCCAAACTCTTCTTCTTCTTTAAACATAGTGCAGATGGGAGATCAGTGAATGTCATCCTTGAGTACTCAGTTTCACCTGGCTTCAGTCAGTGGATTCTAGTAAAAAAAATTGTTTTACTAGGTACTAGGTAAAGAAAAGAAAAAAGAAAAGTGGCACATTCAACCACATGTGGTGGACATGTAAAATAGTAAAAGAATTCTGGGAAATGATATATAATGAATTGAAAAAAATGTTTAAGATAACTTCTATCAAAAAAACCAGAAGCCTTTTTACTGGGAATTATAAGAGATGAAATACCAGAGGACTTTAAAAGACTGCTTATGTATGCAATGACAGCTGCAAGAATGCTGCTTGCCCAGAAGTGGAAGAAAGAGAAAGTCCCAACCAAAGAAGTGTGGATAATGAAAATGATGGACTATGCTGAAATGGTGAAGATGACCGTGAAGATCAGACACCAAGATGATAAAAAATTCAGTAAAGAGTGAAAAAAAATTATAGAGAATCTTAAAGACTACTGCAGATATCTAAAAATGTTAGCAGGATTGTTATAACACTTATAATGTATTAGGATTCAAGTTAAAAAAGGATATAAAATGAATTTGAAAAATGTAATTAGATGCAATAGGAAGAACAGACAAAAAAATTGGAAACCAGGGGAGGGTGGGGGGAAGACTGGGGATCTGAGTAATCTCAGATGTGTAAAAATTGAAAATGATTCAAATGTTTAAGAACATTGTTAAAAAAATGAAAATAAAATATTTTAAAGAAAAGTGGATTCCACATATAGCAATCCCCCCCACCCATTCCCCAAAATGTAACATATTTGGCACCAAAGCAAGCAGGATACTACCAGAGCACTTCCATGTCTTTTTTAATTCAACATAATTCTCCATAAAAACATACTGAAGCTAAGGTAACAAAGAATCTTGAGCCGGAAAGCAGCAGAAATAGGGAGAATGCATTGCACAGAGCTGCGGGAATCAAATCAAGCACATCAGCACGATTGGATTTCTTTCTTTCTTTTAAAAAATAAAATAAAATTGCGAGATGAAAGAGGGCAAGGGAGGAAACAAAGCAGCCAAGTTGCTTCAAACTACCAACCGGGATCCAGGGATGTATTTGCTGTCCACCAAAACATTTGCTTCCCCGCAGTTGCTCATGCGCCTCTTGCACTGGTAGCAGCGGCGATACCTCGCGCACTGGTCTAGCAGCAGGAGCTTGTTGCCAGCGCTGTAATGGAAAGGGGACAGAGTTTAGCAAAAGCAACGGGCTCCCCGAACGAGAAACGCCAGCCAGCCCCTTGTCCTCAAACCCAGCTGCACCTCATCAGAAATGTTTCCCGTTTATAGAAGGGGTTTATCAATGGGGGCACCTACAGAGACCTCCCACCCTGAAATGAAGCCTGAAAGCCAAAGGAGGAGGTTGCGCTGTGTGCTTGGCTTGTGGTGCGTGAAGCCCGCAACCGTCTCTCTGGTTTGCAAATGTTCCCACAAAGGTTGGTGATGCCTAATTCTGAGCAAGGACAGAGAATCTGTCGCTCTCGAGATGCTGTTGGACTGCATCTCCCCTCTTCCTGCATCGCAGGGGGTTGGACCAGATGAGCCCTTCCAACTCTATGATTCTATGATCCCTGTGGACTGTCTGTGTTGTCTGGGGCTGCTGGGAATTATGGACCAACCACATCTGGAGGGCCACAGGTTCCCCATCCCGAGTTTACATAATGGAGACTCGTCTATCAGTCTATCACTTGATCACTTGTTCTAAGTATGCATTCCAGGTTTAGTCATCAGCATCGGCACCTCATCAATTTCAGCCTTGAAATTGTCCTCTGGCAATTCTGAAGGCTGCTGGCATTCAGCATAGACCACTGTAGACTAAATGAGCCAAGGCGACTCAGAATAGCAATGATGCTCTGCTACGATTTTTCACCAGGGTGGCTGAACTGTAGACTCCAATTCCCAGTTTACCTTCCTGCCTTGCACTTTGACGTGCTTTTGAACTGCTAGGTTGGCAGGAGCAGGGACCGAGCAACGGGACCTCACCCCGTCGCGGGGATTCGAACCGCCGACCTTCTGATCGGCAAGCCCTAGGCTCTGTGGTTTAACCCACAGCGCCACCCGCATCAATTGGTTAATGCTGTGCCAATTTTTTGTTTGTCTGGTTTGGCCGTCAGCTGAACTTTACCGTCTAAAGACCTGCTCTTCGTATTCCCGCTGCCTCTTCATTCCAGCACTCTTCTTCCAGTCCTCCTGCACGGCTAAGTTCATCTGGAAGATCTTCTCTAGCCGCTCTCCTTTTTCAGCCATCAACCTAGAAAAGGCAGGGGGGGGGAAGAGTCAGATCCTGGCTCCTTTCAGATCATTGCTCTGTTCCCCCCACTAGAATAAATAGTGCATAACCAGAAAACTAACCCATTTGCAATGGGTTGCAATAAGAGCACACACAGGCTCCCCCCCCCCCAAAAAAAACAATATAGCTCAATATTATCTCTAGACCATTGTTCTTCAGCTATGGGTCCCCAGATATTGTTGGACTGCAACTTCCATCATCCTCAGCAAGATTCAGCTGAGGAGCAAGACTGGGGGGCATTGCAAAGGAATGTAGATTTGGCAGTGGACTCGAGACCTGATCCAGTCCAGCCAAATCAAAGAAGGCAAGTACAATTAGGAATCTGAGTTTGCAGGATTCCTCCCCCATCCCTAAGCAAAGTACATGGTACCCAAGGCTAGCCAAGTTATTGCGGCACCCAGTGCAGAAAATTCCACAAGAACATTACTTGGGGAGCAAAAATGATGATAATATATATATATATATTTAAGCAACTTGTTGACCTTTCAAGCAGTCACCCTTTCAAGCAGTCAGCCTAATTACAAGAACTTTGTAGCTAAGAAAGAATGCCTGCATTCTCCCCCCCCTCCCCGCCACCGCCACCCACTTCCTTCCCAACCCCTTTTCCTTTTGTGTCGTGTCTTTTAGACTGTAAGCCCGAGGGGCTTTCTTATTACTGATTCCTGGGAGCCTTTTGGGGCAGGATAAAAATGCTCTGGATAATCAATACAACAGTAAGACTGGCCCAATTCTGCATATCAAGTGGGAAAACGGTAGCGCAACCATTTTCTGTTCTTACTGTTCCTTCGCTCTCTGAAGCATCTCTGCTGCTCTCCTCTGATCGATCAGCTCTCTGAGGATGTCCGCCCGCTTCCGGTCCGCAGCCGCCTGCAGCTGGCATTTGGAATATTCCTGGCAGCGCTTCTTTAATGTTCCCATTTTCTCGTTAGTCATGTCGTTCTTCCCAAAGATGACCCCATCAGGCTCGTACGGCGGCAACGGAGCTGGCCTCACCTTTATCTGGGTCCAAATTCGGGAGGGTGAAAAATGAGCCTTACTCTTTCCTCTTATGCGCCTGCTTCTTCCGTAAGGAAGCGGAAACCGGTCTAGGCAGAGCTGTCTTAAGCATATCCAGTGCCGTGGTGCAAATATCTCTCCAGCACACACACACCCCATTTCCCAGCATTGTTGCCCTTTTTTAAAGGGGGGAGGCTTCGGTCCGACCCGCTCAGCACTGCACGTAAGTTAAGAGGTGCCCGGATCGCAGCCCAGATGGCCTCCCGCGAAGCCTCCCTCTAAGCGCCCGGTGCCCCTTACCTGCCCCCGTCCGGGGAAGTCTGCGCCACAGGAGGGCCAGCTAGCAGATCAGGTGGCTTGCCGGCTGTGCCATCCTCGCTAGGCGCTGGGATCGCACAGGGCGCTTCCCTGCTCCGCTTGCAGACTCCGCAGGGAGGCACGCAGGCAGCGACGCAGCCAGAGAGGGGCGCCCTGCACCCGCCCCCGATCGCGCCTGTCAGGCACCCAGGAAACCCCGGCGGGAGGGGACATGAAGGGGCTTCCCTGAGCTGGACGCGGCGCGCTCCGATGGGTGGCTGAGAGGAGAGGAGCGGGCTGCCCCAGAGTGGGGAATGGAGCGCGCCCTGACTCTCCTTCCCGGACACACCCTCCAAAATCTGGTGCCCCGCGCCACTAATGTCTATGGGTAAGACGCCCCTGGGTCTGGGGAAACTACGGAGCCATGTACACCACGTGTGAAGACAGAACGTGTGGATAAGGCAAACCAAGCCTTATGAGGAATGGTTGAGAGAGTGTAGGATGTTTAGCCTGGCAAAGAGGAGACTGAGAGGAGATATGACAGCCATCTTCAAATATCTAAAGGGCTGCCACATGGAACATGGATAGAGCAAGCTTGTTTTCTCCTGCTCTAGAGAAACCAATAACTTCAAGCTCCAAGGAAGGAGATTTCGACTAAACACAAGAACTTTCTGACAGCAAGAGCTTAATCAACAGTGGAACGGTCTCCCTCAAGAGGTGGTGGACTCTCATTTCTTGGAGGTTTCTAAGGAGGGGTTGGGATGGTCATCTGTGATGGATGCTTTAGTTCAGATTCCTGCATTGCAGGAAGGTACCCTGAGGGTCATCTAGTCCAGCCCCCTGCAATGCAGGAATCTTTTTTGCCCAACATGGGGCTCGAACCCACAACCTTGAGATTAGAGAAGCCAAGCTTCCTTTTCATAATCCTTTTTTGAAAGGAGGCAATCAGTCAGCTCCTCTGACTGTATGTAGCTCCACAGCCTAAAATTCACTCTGAAATAATAATAATAATAATAATAATAATAATAATAATAATAATAATAATAATAATAAGGCTTTGGTTCATTCAGTGAGGCTGCAGCACTATATCTACTTATCTTGGAGTAAGCCCCACTTACTCAACAAGATTCCCTTCTGAATAAACACACCTGGGGGGTTGCGTTGTTAACTTGCATCCCTCATTTTTACCTGCGTGTCCAGTGCTCTCTTATAACACATTGCTTCTTCCATCTTGTCCTTCAGGTATTTTGTTCTTTGGGCAGCTAACCTAGAAAGAGAAAGAGGAACATATGTAGCATTCAGCCAACCAAATTTCAGTAGGATTTACTCCTGCCCAGTGGCTGACAATGTAGGAATTACTTCAGGCCACTTTACAACAGGGTTGACAATTTTCAATTTTTTTTTTTAAATAAATAAATCTGATACTTGTTCAGGGTCCAGAGCCCTAAGGCTCTCTGTTTACCTGAAGTGTACAGAGGTGCTGTTCTGACAAATAGGCAATTGAATATTATCCCACTCCTGACACCTGAGACATCGTCAGTCTTCTCTTCTTCGTTTATTAAAATCTTTAGTTCAAATATATGCCCATTAGCTTTTAAAACAATAAAAAGTCCCCCTAATTATCCTTGTCTGGCAAAGTAGAAACTATACCCAACAGCAATTTGGGAAGGAGGGAGAGGAAATAAATTGTGGTCTTGCCCTGGAAAGCGAATCAGAGTTCTGACTGACTTGATTATATACCTCTATTTTAGCCAGCACATTATGTTTAAACAATTTTGTTTCTATTCCTATTTAGGAAGTCAATTCTTTTGGCCCTTTTTTGGTAAAATGTGAAAATACCTGATATCAGCTGCAGCTCACCAACTTAGTGCCTTCCAGATGTTTCGGACTACAACTCCCAGCAGCCTGTTACCGTGGCCAATGCTCAGGTATGATGGGCGTTGTAGTCTGCCAACATATGGAGGGCACCAGGTTGGGGCAG
Source organism: Darevskia mixta (assembly GCA_034641385.1). Classification (NCBI taxonomy): domain Eukaryota; kingdom Metazoa; phylum Chordata; class Lepidosauria; order Squamata; family Lacertidae; genus Darevskia; species Darevskia mixta. The sequence goes on along the minus strand of JAWWNH010000137.1, from coordinate 1,771,871 downwards.
GCTGCTTCACACCTTGAGAAAGGAACATATACAGCACTGTTTTCTTGGGTCTCCGGCTGTTTTTGGACTACAACTCCCATCATCACCAGCTAGCAGGACCAGCGGTCAGGGATGATGGGAACTGCAGTCCAAAAACAGCTGGGTGGAATCTACACACATATTAAAAAAAACACTGTGAAAATGCTTTTTAAAAAAACAACGGTTTGAAAAATACATTGAATTTCGCACAGCTCACTTTCGCCATCTAGTGTCACATATTTATATTGCACTTTACAACACATTTGAAATTTCATTTGCAGCTGTGTAGCTGAGTCCCTGGAGACCCAAGTTTGGGAAACCCAGGCCTACAGGGACAACTCATCCCAGAAGACTTACTCTTCTGCCAGCTGCACTTGCTCCAGGCGGTCAATGAGGTCCTGATCCTGCTTCAGCTTCAAGTCTCTGGCCATCTTGTCGTCCACTTGCTTCCCCAGCTGTTGTGCGTACACCTCTTGCTTTTGATGAAAGGTGGCACTGGTTGGCCTCTTCTCAAAGATGTACGATTTCTGTCCAGGAAAGAGGCGCCCGTTGGTTGAGAAGCCCTCATCCAATCTTGAGGGAATTCCCAACCATCACAGAAACACGGGAAGCTGCCTTATACTGAGCCAGGCCACCAGGTCCTTGTAGCTCAGCATTGTCAACACTGACTGGCAGCAGCTCTCCAGAGTTTCAGGCCTGGGGCTGGAGATGCCGGGGGTTGAACCCAGGCCCTCCTGCATGCAAAGCATACGCTTTTGCCTCTAGCCACGGCCTGAAATGTCACTTCCCCGTGACAAAATCGCACCTGTTGAAAACCCCCAAAGAGATGAGAGCCAGCGCAGTACAGCAGTTAGAGGTTAAACCAGGACCTGGGTCAAATCCCCAGTGTGCCACGATGCACCACTGGGTGGCTTTGGGGCAGTCACCATCTTCTGGCCTTGCCTACCTCACAGGGTTGTTGTGAAGAGAGCAAGGACCAAGGAAAGCTGGGCTATTGATGTAATAAATAAATCAATGACATTAGTGGCAATCCCAGAGTAAAGTCCTGGTGGGGGGGGGGGACCCTTCTGCTATTGCTAAGGTTGAGGGACTGGCCAGATTCTGAACACTACAGTGGTACGGTACCTTGGTTCTCAAACGTCAAAAACCCAGAAGAGTTCCAGTTTTCAAACGTTTTTTGGAAGCCGGACGTCCAATGCAGCTGTCGGCTATTGTTTCTGGGGCGCCTGCACCAATCAGACGCTGCGCCTTGGTTTTTGAACATTTCGGAAGTCAAACGGACCTCTGGAATGGATTAAGTTTGGCGCTTTTGTTTTTGCTATTTATTATGCGTTTTTAAGGCTTTTTCGGTTAATTTGTTTTTGTGACTGTGTGGAACCCAGTTCAGCGATTGATTGATTGATTGATTGATTGACTGATTGATTGACTGATTGATTGTGTGGCTGTGGAAATGGATAAAAGCCCCCCATCCAAACAATGACTCTCATCAGCACAGGTAAGAAAAGAATTAAATTTTATTTTTATCATCTACTGTACTGTCTTATTTATTTTATAGTACAGTACATTGATTATTGCTTTCATGTTATGGATCAATGGTCTCTCTTTTTTTTCTTTAAACCCTAATCTTTATTAAATATTTAAACCAAACGTTCCAAAATTAAAATCATTCAACATGATACAAATTGATTCCATATAACTTAAACTACAAATCATAACAAAATAATAGGCTTCACATTGCTCTTACATTGATTTTCTTAAAATACATAACCATACCTTGCTTCATATCTTCTTCTCAAACTATACTCTATTAATCCCTTTTCCCATGAGTATTAATTTGAGCAACTCACCAATTCTGTTATTATTCTTTCTTTTTTTCAAATAAATGTCAACATATCTCCATTCTTCTTTCAATTTCTGTTTAGGTGTATTCCTGATTGCTCAGTCAATGGATCAATGGTCTCGTTAGATAGTAAAATTCATGTTAAATCACTGTTTTAGGGGTTGTTTTCAAAAGTCTGGAATGGATTAATCTGTTTTGCATGACTTTCTATGGGAAAGCGCGCCTTGGTTTTGGAACGCTTTGGTTTTGGAACGGACTTCCGGAAGGGATTAAGTTTGAGAACCGAGGTACCACTGTATTACGAATGTATTCATGGATTGTTTTCATTTATCTTATCGCACCCTGCCCTGGTATTGCCCTGGTATTCAGAGAAAACAAATAAGTACTGAACCATGTCAGAGCACCTCCCTGTCTTGAGTGGAAAAAGATGAACCCTCTTTGACCAGAGATGCCAGGGCAGTTAGACTATCGCAGAGGGTGTGAACTCACGTAGCTGAGTTCTTTATCGTTCTTGTGGTTCCTGGTGGCTTCGGCAACTCCGAGGTTAAAAGCCGCAATTTTCTGGTTCTCTTCTCGATTTGTCACCGCTTGCATCTGTGGTGGAGGAGATTTGCCGGAGATGCATTCAAAGTGAAAAGGGGAGGGCAGAATAAAAGGGGTGAGAAACCGACAGCTTACAATAACTTAGCTGATGAAGGTGAATACATCGAAACGGGGTCCTGTACTGGTTTGCATGGCTATGTCCCTCCCTCCCCTTGAAGTAATGACACAGACACATTATATGAATTTTAATGGGCGTGAAGGCCACAACTTTATTGGTTACGGATGTAGAGCGGTATTGGCTTAGGCATTGGACCCTAACAGGCTATATCCGACCCCAACCCGTGTGTTGGAAGTCTGGGAAGGGTTAATCACCCAGAGAGTAGCCCCAATGATGTACATCGAATGGAACTCCCCCTGTGATCACCGTTGGGGCGTGCCTTGGGCCCTAACCTCCCTAGGCTTCGGACATGGCCACGCCCCCGGAATCCATTTACCGGAATACCCTTCAAGATAGGGGCAGGTGATGGCGCTACCTCCCCTCCTCAGCTCTATGACGAATTCTTCCAATGCCTAACCGCCAAACCAAAGTTGTGACAGATTGCTATGAGGTAGGTGAAAAAACCCGAATGGCTAGTCCGAACGGGAAAAAGAACTACCAGGCCCCTCGGCCAACCAAGGCAACCAACCGAAGTCCATAGCAAGGTCAAGGGCTAAGTGTAAGGGCAGGATGGTGGGTCAACCTAAACAGCTGGGGAGCGGGGCGAAGAAGGGAGGATTTCCCGCCCGCTTCCTGCTTAAACGGCAGCAGGACACGCCCCCAGACCGACCTGATTGGTCGGCCAGAGGATGATGCGGGCGGGAGAGCCCCTGATGCATCGGGCTGAATTCCAGCCCAGCAGGCGGGTCAGTCGTGACGCCTGCAAAGCCACCTCCTGTTGAAGACGGAGGTGGGGGCTTCTGATCCATAATTGACTTCAGGACCGGTGCTAGGGGTTTTGGCGCCCTAGGCGAGGGGGCGGGCCACGTGACGTCATTGCGCATGACGTACGGTGCCCCACCCCCTGCCGTCGGGTGCCCCGCGCCACCGCAATTTTCACCGATGGTTGGGGCGGCACTGGGCGGCGGCGGGGGGCCAAGGGGCAGGCTGGCCAGCGCCCCCTCCATTTTGGTGCTCTAGGCAACTGCCTAGTTCGCCTAAATGGACGCGCCGGCCCTGATTGACTTCTGACTCTAGCTCTATATTTGAAACTAAGATCTTCAGATCAAACCTGACTATTGACTTATATGAACTTATTTCTATTCAAAGACTTTTATCTCTAATACTGTATGCACAGGTATTATTGAGCTGTACACATCTTTGTGATTTTGAGTTTGTAATCTCTGTTAGAGTTTGAATCTCTGTTTGAGTTTGTTGAATATATATACCTAAATGGATCATTTTTTGTCATAACTTACCATTGAGTTGCGAGTAGGGATTATTCCCACTATTGAAACTTCTATTGGCCAGAATTCTTGGTGTGTGTGTTTTTCTTGGTACAATAATGCATCGCCTTAAAAGTGCAATGCAATCTCTCCCTCTCAGCATCCTTACAGATGCATTTGAGGCAAACGGCGGCAGAGCAGGGGGATTATTTATTCATTCATTGTTATTTTTATTTATTAAGTTTGCTAGTCGCTTTTTCTTCCCCAAGGCAACCCAAAGCGACTTACAAACAACCATGACAAAAAGGTATGAGAAAGGCCCAACAAACAAGGGTGTGTTCTCTAGAAAGGCAATGCAACCGCAACACTTACTCTCTTACTCTCTCAGTCTAATTCTTCCCCTAGATATATTAGCTTTGCACCTGCAAGGAGACTTTAATCATAGAATCATAGAGTTGGAAGAGACCACAAGGGCCATCCAGTCCAACCCCCTGCCAAGCAGGAAACACCATCAAAGCATTCCTGACAGGTGGCTGTCAAGCCTCTGCTTAAAGACCTCCAAAGAAGGAGACTCCACCACACTCCTTGGCAGCAAATTCCACTGTCAAACAGCTCTTACTGTCAGGAAGTTCTTTCTAATGTTTAGGTGGAATCTTCTTTCTTGTAGTTTGAATCCATTGCTCCATGTCTGCTTCTCTGGAGCAGCAGAAAACAACCTTTCTCCCTCCTCTATATGACATCCTTTTATATATTTGAACATGGCTATCATATCACCCCTTAACCTTCTCTTCTCCAGGCTAAACATACCCAGCTCCCTAAGCCGTTCCTCATAAGGCATCGTTTCCAGGCCTTATAATCCAGGAGATGTTCTCAAACAAGCAACCTCTACACATCGGTAGCAGTGAACATAAGATGCTGCCTTATTCAGAGACCAGGAACAAACAAATCTGTCGGTTTCTCATTTCCCCAATGTTAAATTCATTTCTCCACATTTCCACAACAACTGGCAACTTTTAATTTTCATGAAAATTCATCAGCATCTTAGAGGGGTCTTCTCCTACAGTAGACAGGTGTGCTTGCGGTTTGGACAAATATGCACATTTTGGCAAGCCATTCCCCCTAATACAATGCATTTTCGTATGCTGCTGTCACTAATTTTTGCATTCTCATGCCCGGTTTCCTCTTAATACAGGCATGTTTAAAATGACATTTGTTAAAAAGCCAGAAGCATTTCTATTAGGGATTTTAGGTCAGGATCTACCAAAAAATAAATAAAGAATTTGTTCATGTATGCTACAACTGCGGCAAGAGTTTTGCTAGCACATGGATGGAAGAAGGAAGAAACGCCAACGAAGGAACAATGGCAAGAAAAGCTGATGAACGATGCGGAACTGGCAAAACTAACATATAAATTACGAGAGGACAACCGAGACTTTAAGGAAAATTTTAACTCTTTATACCTGTGTTTCTCCTAAAATAAGACACTGTCTTATATTTTTTTCCTCTCAAAAAAACACAGTATTGCTTATTTTCGGGGGATGTCTTATTTTAACCGCTCCGCGTCGGTACGCTGCATAGCCATGCCTATCCAGGCCGTCTTAAGGGAGAGGCGCCGCGTCACTATGGCTTATTTTCGGGGTATGGCTTATTTTCGGGGTATGGCTTATATTTCACAAATGCGTAGAAATCCTGCTATGGCTTATTTTATGGCTACGTCTTATTTTAGGAGAAACAGGGTAAATTATTTGAAGAAGCAACAAAGAGACTTAAACCCACTGGCAGGGTTTGAATAAACATACACAAACTTTTAATTAGTAGAATATGAATAATCAGGGAAATGATATGTACAATTCTTACAACATGCAGAAATAACATGAATAAGTAAATCAGTAAAGGGAGCTGAGGGAAGTCTGAGGAGGGTGGGAGAGGGGGAGAAATGTAACTGGTGGTAATTTTGACAAAATGTATGGATTTAAATTTTTCTTAATAAACAAATATATTCAAAAAAAATACAGGCATTTCTGCATGTGTGAATCCATCCTCAGTAGAACAAGCATCCCTTTTCTTGTTTAAAAGATCTGCCCTTTTTTTAATTAGAAGAAGAAGGGTGTTGTTTATATTCTTGTGCCACCTTACCAGCTGCCTCTGAACGGCTTCGTGATCCTTTAGGGCCTGATACTTTGCCAGCATAATGTCTTCTTCCATCTCTTTCCTCCTCTTGTCTTCACCCGTGTAAAAAGGGATGTTCCTCTGCGCACGCTGCATGCACAAGTAGCACATTTCCTGGGAATGCATATAGTACAAGGCACAGAGGCATTATTGATTTGAAGGCTTGATTTTGCCGCATTTAGCCTGTCGACTCCTGTGTTCAGACGAAGTACTAAACCATAATTTGGCATGATGAGAATAAGCCGCAGCAAGCCTTGGGCTCTCACTCTCTCCTTTCCCTCCTCCTCTTCCAGTGTGACTATGGAAGAGGAGTTTAGAAGCTTTTGCTTCCGGTTTCCATTAACCGCAGTTTAGTGTGTTGATCAAACCAGCAAACTGTGGTTAACTTTAACTATGAGTCATTTTAAACAATGAAAGCAGGAAGATCATTTACCTAATTCTCTGAAGGGGCTAAATATCTTTAAACCTGTGGTTTTCAACCAGGGTGCCATGGCACCCTGGGGTGCCTTGAAGGAGGGTCAGGGGTGCTGCGGGCAACACTGGCCTTTGTCCCTCTTTCTTTCCCTCCCTCCTCTGATACCCTCTTTGTGTCTCTGCCTCCCAAAGGCTTACACAACTGTTTGTTGCAACAGCAGCCCTGGCTACATGCTCTCCAGGCAAATGGTGCCTCTGGGGCTGGCCAGGGGATGCTTCCCAGGCCCCTGTGGGGCAGTGTGAAGAGGCGCCTCTCTTTGGGGCAGGTGGGGGGGCAGTTCAGAGACAGAGGTGTCAGCTGTGGCTGCCCGGAGGACTCCCAAGGAGGAGAGGAGGCTGAGGGAACCCTCCACAAGGGAGGTCGTCCGAAAAGGGGTGAGGGGCTGCCGGCCCTGCAGGCAAGGGGTGACATAACTGGGCTCCTGAGCCCCACAGGGGTGCCACAGAAAGAATGTCATTGGTCAAGGGAGCCATGGACCTAAAAAGGTTGAAAACCTCTGCTTTAAAAACCTAAGGCTGTTCTGTTTGCCTTAGCCTACCAAAGAATTAGCACAAGTTAGTTATTCACTAATACATTGTAATAGCACATCTTCCCTCTGACTTGAGTTCCTCAGAAATGTAGGCAGAAAAAAAGAGTTTCAAAAATTTAAATTTATGAATGCTAGTGGCTTTCAGTAGATAAAACTTGACCTGGCATGACTGCACCTTGTCCGTTATGGAGAGTGGAGTGTTCTCTGGTGGCAGATTTGAGGGTAACATTAAAGGTAAAGGGACCCCTGACCGTTAGGTCCAGTCGTGTCCGACTCTGGGGTTGCGGCGCTCATTTCGCTTTATTGGCCGAGAGCCGGCGTACAGCTTCCGGGTCATGTGGCCAGCATGACTAAACCGCTTCTGGTGAACCAGAGCAGCGCACGGAAACGCCGTTTACCTTCCCGCCGGAGCGGTTCCTATTTATCTACTTGCACTTTGACGTGCTTTCGAACTGCTAGGTTGGCAGGAGCTGGGACCGAGCAACATGAGCTCACCCCGTAGCAGGGATTCGAACTGCCGACCTTCTGATCAGCAAGCCCTAGGCTCAGTGGTTTAACCCACAGCGCCACGTGGGTCCCTCAAGGGTAACATTAGATGGCTGCAAATGCTCAATTACTATTATTTTCATCGCAGTAAACCACCCAAATAATGAAACAGAAAGGGTTGTGGAGGAGTGTTGTTGGGCTATTTCTAGCACTGGAACAGCTGTAGGGAAAACTTTATAGACTGAGGGCCGCATTTCTTTCTGGGCAGACTTCTAGGGGCCACCAGAGGTCTTCAAAGACAGCCCCATGTTCAACGCATTGCAGTAGCCCAGCCCAGACGTTTCCAGAGAATGGAAAAGCAGCAGCTAGCCTCTCTCTGCCCAGGAGGGGTTGCAGCTAGAGCACTAGCCTCAGCCCGTGACAGGCATCTCGTGTCGCAGACCTCAACAAAGAAAACAAGTCCAAATCTGAAAGTGCTCCCAAGCTGGGAATCTGATCTTTTTTGGGGGGGGCGGGGGGTGTTGGAAGCCTCTTTCTCAAAAACTAAGCTTTTTGCAGCAAAAAGGAAATGCCACAAAAACTGCATGCATTAGTGTTTGAGTTGCCAAAGGATGCACACACAGTCGTATTCAAAATGTGCACCCTGTGGCAGTAGTTTTGGAAATGCAGGGCTGGAACACCTCTCAGCCACAACTTTGCTAAATCCACACTTCCCCAGTAGGTACAAAAGCGCCAAGGTGGGTTCTTTTGCCTTGCGCATGCTTTGTACGCAAGCATGCGCATCGCCGCTCCTGCCCCCACCAAAGCACCACCAGGGATGTTAGGAACTCGGACAAAACAGGATTGCATCCCCAACATCCTGCCCTCCCCAAATCTATCTAGGAAAAACAAGCACAAGTTTTGCTCCAGCTCAGAAAATCTTGGTGGTGTTTGTGCAGGATCTGCTCCTTGCTTGTGTAAAAAGGCTCTTTTCACGTAGGTGCAATGACTAGAGCATTGCCATAAAGGCAAAAGAAGTGGCATATTTCCAGTTACAGGTAGCTAGCCGTGTCGGTCTGCCGTAGTCAAAACAAAATAAAAAAATTCCTTCCAGTAGCACCTTAGAGACCAACTAAGTGTGTTCTTGGTATGAGCTTTCGTGTGTATCTGTGTATCTGAAGAAGTGTGCATGCACACGAAAGCTCATACCAAGAACAAACTTAGTTGGTCTCTAAGGTGCTACTGGAAGGAATTTTTTTTATTTTGTTTCAAAGTGGCATATGTAAGAAATGTGCATTACAGGGTCCTCAGACTGCAGGCGTGGCTAATGTGTGGACCTCCATATGTTGTAGGACTATAATTCCTATGCCTGTGTGTGTGTGTGTGTGTGTGTGTGTGTGTGTGTAAGCAATGGGACAAATAAGCAATGGGCTGCCACCTGCCGACTTCCGTCCCCTACCACAGGCCATGCCTATTTGGCCCTACACAGATATAGACGAAAAAGGAGGAAAAGCTACGTATTATACCTGGCCTGCCCTACCATGATCTTGACAAATGGGGGATGGAGTCCGGGGTCTGCGGGCAGGAATTTTGGCGGGGCTGGCTTCTTGCTCTGTCTTCGGAGCTTCGGGAACAGGCGTTCTTATAGGTCCTTGCCTGGAGAACACAAAAACATGGCCAGCAGGAGATTTATGCATGCCATACACGGGACTGTGTCTCTGGAGAAGACGAGAGTGTCTGTCCCGACTCTCGCCTTGACAGTGGGATCAGAAGTTGGACAAGCTTAATCCTCAGCAAACTCTGGAGCCTTGAGTAAGGATTTGGGCTTCCATCGTGCTAACACCACTGCCCTCACCATCCTTAGAGGATCTGCTCCTTTTAAGAGCTTTGGATTGTGCCAGATGGTGGCACGGTTTCAGAGCCAGGGCCCAAGCATGCAATGCTGAAGGGGAAGGAATCGGCCTTGTGGTCCTTTCTGGTGACAGGGGCGCTGAGGAGATACGGACAACATTTCGGCGGCCAACTCTTCTTCCTTGCCTCCAGGGTATTAGGGTGGCTGGTACTGGTCATCTTGGCTAAATGGAACAATGCCAACCCTGTACAGAGATTAGGTGACAATCCGTACATTAACCAAATGTACCCACTTTTAATCTGAGCAATTGTTGAGCTTTAAAATGCGGGCTAGACAAATTCAGTGGATTTGTAACTGGCTGACTGACCGAACCCAAAGGGTGCTCATCAATGGCTCCTCTTCATCCTGGAGAGAAGTGACTAGTGGGGTGCCACAGGGTTCTGTCTTGGGCCCAGTCTTATTCAACATCTTTATCAATGACTTGGATGATGGGCTTGAGGGCATCCTGATCAAGTTTGCAGATGACACCAAATTGGGAGGGGTGGCTAATACCCCAGAGGACAGGATCACACTTCAAAATGACCTTAACAGATTAGAGAACATCCTTTAAGTCCCAAAAGGATTATAAGCGCCTGTTCCATTACACATAATGGCAGTACCCCCGAGTGGGATGAGCAGTTGAGGTGGAACTCAAGGTCACCTCTGGAAGCGAAATATTACATAGCCAAGAATCATGGGAATGTGAGTGTGGGGAATAGCACCTGCAAATGGACTTTTGCACGGGTCCAAGACTGTGTCACTTGTGAACCGATCGATTGTGCTAGATATCAGGACAAGCGGAACAGCACAGCAGTTAGGCTCCCTAACAACACATGGATCAAATGTACCCCTACAGACCCACAGGTGCAAGCATCGTCCATCTTGACCTGCCAATCCCACAATTCCAGGGGAGCTATAAAGTCTCGAGGGAGAAGGCTCAGGTTTACCTGAAGCAAGTCTCAGTGTTGGCTCTGACCTGGTGGAATGCTCTGTCCCATAGAGACTAGGGCCCTGCGGGACCTGATCTCCTTCCGCAGGGCCTGTAAGACAGAGTTATTCCGCCTGGCCTTCAATCTACAGATGAACGAAAACTTTCTTTATTGGACAGTGTTCCGGTAAAGACACTGTTTCGAACACTTCTTCAGCTAACATAGCTTGTTAAATTATACACTTCACTCGGAGCAGTGGTCATAGACCATCTATGACCACTGCTCCGAGTGAAGTGTATAATTTAACAAGCTATGTTAGCTGAAGAAGTGTTCGAAACAGTGTCTTTACCGGAACACTGTCCAATAAAGAAAGTTTTCGTTCATCTGTGGCTTACCTACAGTGGCCGTTGTGTGGCGTTTTTTTGGTTCTCTGTCTAAAGACTGCCACCCACTGGTTTTTTTCGTTTTGCTTGGCCTTCAATCTAGCCTGATCCCCCTATTCCTTTTCCCCTTCCCTTTTTTTCTGAAGAAACCCTTCTGGGTCCCCACATTAAAATTCTTCCCTGGTCTCCCTACTGGCCTAGCAAGACTAACTTGGCCAGTTAGCCCTGGTGATCCCATTGATGTTTGTTTTTATGCTGTTTCTAGCTGTTTTTTACGTTGTTTTTAATCATTGTTTTGTATTTGTTGTTAGCCGCCTTGAGCTCGGTTTTTGGACTGGGAAGGGCGGGGTACAAATTAAAAAAATTATTATTATTTATTACTGGTGTTGTTGTTTTTAATCATTGTTTTGTATTTGTTGTTAGCCGCCCTGAGCCCGGTTTTTGGACTGGGAAGGGCGGGGTACAAATAAAAAATTATTATTATTATTATTTATTGGTGTTGTTGTTGTTTTTAGGGCATATTCTGAAGCAAGGAACTTGTTTGCAAGGATTGGATACCAGAAATGAGGGGGAAAGCAAAACCCCTTTACAACACAGTAACCAAAAATGGTTACTGGATTGAAAATGGACTATAGAAATGAAGAAGAAGAAAAGCCTTTGAAGAGCTTCTGACATCCAGGGGCGTAGCAAGGGGGCGGGCGGGACAGGCCGCCCCGGGCAGTGCCCTGGTGGGGGTGACACTTGGGGCGGGGGCCCCGCCCCCCGCAGCCGCCCTGTGCTTTTTTTTCCCGGCGCTGACGGGGCGTAGCCGCAGGGGCAGCAGGCCCCGGCAGCGCCGAAAATAGCCTCCCCCCCCCCCCGCTTTCAGCGACTTTCCCCACCGCTGGCTGGCTTGCGGCGCCGCGGCATGGAGGAGAGGGGCGGGCCAGCAGCCAGGAGGGGTGTCACCCCCTCCTGGCTGGTCCGCCCCTCTCCTCCATGCCACGGCTCCGCCCAGGGAGCCCAGCGACGAAAAAAACCGCTGAAAGGGGTTTTTTCAGCGGCTTTTTCCGCTGCGTCATGGGGCAAAGGCGTCGCTCCGTGCACATGCGCTTTGTGACGTCATGCGCACGGAGCAACACCCCGCCCCCAGGGGTGCCGCTTGGCTTGCCGCCCCCGGTAGCCAAGCGGCACGCTACGCCCCTGCTGACATCCCTAGCTGAACCACCAGCGTCGGCACTGCCCAGTCCCTTTAAGGGCAGTCTATGCCTGGGACCTGCTTCCCCTGAAGAGAAGGGCAGGATCAAAGCAGCAGGCGGGCTGAACGCCATTATCTAAATAAACAGAATGCAAAGCAGGCAAGTTGAAATTCTATCGGCCTCCTCATCTTTGGTGCCGTCTGTTGTGTGCAACATTATAATCAGCTTCCCTTGCGAAGAAGATGCCTCCACGTTAACCCACAAATAATGGAAGAGGTCTCTGGTTTATCTCCTCCAATTTCCCTCAGCCCCGAACAAAGGATCTCTTCCAGTTAAGGACAAAAGTTCTCCTACATCTTTAATTGCTGGCAAATCCATTTTTCAGTGGCATCCGGAGAGCAACTGTTGGCCTCTCTCACACAACGCCTCAGACGAGCCCTTGAAACATTTAAAAAGCCTTTCAGCACAGAGGACTTTGACCTTGTCGAAACCAAAACAGTGTCTTGTCATCAAGAGGAAGGATAGAATTTGCCCCCGGTCGAGAAAGAGGATCCCGAGTCTGTTCAATTATACTTTGTTGTTCAGCTGCACAATAGCTGCTGCAGAGAGCATATGGGGAGGGAAGAGCAATGGTCAGGAGAAAACCAATGCAGACTTGAGAGGGTGACCTGCACCCCACAGAACATCTTGCACAATAAGGAAGGTTTTTGTGAAGATGCAAACTCCTTGTCTGAATCAACAATAGCACTAGACTGGATCCCTGCGGGCCAAATTAGATAGGAGTGCAAATAGGGCTCCAACCCTGCATCTCTGTATTTTGGAGACTGATGGGGGGGGAGCACTTGTAGGCTGAAATCTCTGGGCAGGAGGCAGCTGCTTAACCCTTTCTGCATCTCTCAATTCTCTCCTGCAAATGAAGCCCTGGCAGCTTAAACAAAAAGCAACCAAGTTGCAGAATCATAAATGGGACCAGCAATATAAAGGGGGCGGATTTGCAGGGGAGAACCAGTGGGCGTTGCAGGGTTTAAGAACCCATTCCACTTCAGTGTTGGAAATGCAAAGAGAAAGAAGGTACGTTTTATCATATGTGGTGGGAGTGTAAAAGGGTGAAAGGCTTCTGGGAAATGGTATATGGTGAGATTAAGAAAATGTTGAAATATACATTTGCTAAAAAGCCAGAAGCATTTTTACTGGGAATTACAGGTACAGACATTAAAAAGCAAGACTTTAAGCTTTTCCAATATGCAGTGACTGCGGAAAGAATGTTAATAGCACAAAAATGGAAACAAGAACAAACACCGACAATGGAGGAATGGAGAATGAAACTAATGAGAGTATGCAGAAATGGACAAAATGACGGGGAGAATCCGAGAACAGCGGGACCAGAAGTTCATCAAAGACTGGACTAAATTTGCAGACTATATAAAGGAAAATAGTACTCAATTGAATACGTTGGTAGGAATGCAAGAAGCTTTGTAGATCAATGAAGAAATATTGTTGTTGATATGAATGTATAGTGATTAATTTTGTGAGAGAAATAATAGAGCAATGACTGATATAGAAATATAGAGATAAGGTATAGATATTAGAAAATCATTAGGAAGGTCTGAAGGAAGTCAAAAAGCCAAAACGGTATAAGAAGTGAAGAAAATATGTGAATTTCATTATTGTACTTTTATAAAACTAATAAAAAATGATATATATATAAAAAAGAACCCATTCCACTTCAAATTTTGCCACCAAATCCCGGTTCTGGAGGCAGATTGCTTTGAGCCAACTTTCTGACTCGATTCTATATTAAACTTGCTAGAAATCCTGCAGACTCCATTGCCACTCTTCTTTAAAAAAGTACAGTGGTACCTCGACTAACGACGATAATGCGTTCCGACGCGATTTCCGTTAGTCGAAAAATTTCGTTCGGCGAATCCCCATAGGAATGCATTAGGGAAAAATTCGTAAGTCGAAAAAATCGGGTCAAAAATTCGTAAGTCGAAAAAATCCTATTAAAAGCGGCCGCGACGTCTTTTCTTTAGTCGAAGAAATTCGTTTGCGGCGGCCATTTTGTTTTACCGGAAGTCATTCGTTAGGCGAAAAATACGTTAGGCGAGTTATTCGTTAGGCGAGGTACCACTGTATTGCAACATGCACATTTGTGCATGGCAGGGAGAGGGAGAGAGCAAGGGCAAAACGTTTGACCACACTGTCCCTTTGAGCTGGGCCACTATCTCAGACAGAAAACCAAACAAACACCTCTTGACCCTGAAGATTCTCATATTTAAAGTGCACAGGAAAATGAGGAGATGGGACAATTCCAGCCACACGTCTCAGCGGGGGAATAAGATGGATGAAAGCATTTACAGGCCACCCTGAATGTTTAAATCTTACAGCAGGCTTTCCCCATCTGTTGCTCTCCAGGTATGTTTGGCTACAGCTCCCATCAGTGCCAGCCAGGATGGCCATGGGTCCCTGGAGATGGAGCTGTAGTTCAACAACATCTGGAGGGCACACAGTTGTGGCAGTTGCGATACAGGCAGGGATTCCATCAACGGTTTTTCCAAAAAAAAATTGCATATCACTTGGGAAGACAGGCGAACTAATGCCAGTGTACTGGAAGAAGCAAAGATCACGAGTGTCAAAACAATGATTCTTCAACATCAACTTCGCTGGACTGGTCATGTTGTGTGGATGCCTGATTATTATCGTCCAAAGCAACTACAGTACTCTATTCCGAACTTAACAGTGGTAAGCGTAATGCTGGTGATCAACAAAAGAGTTTCAAAGACTCTCTGAAGACAAATCTTTAAAAATGTAGTATAAACACCGACAACTGGGAAACACTGGCCTGCGAGTGCTCCAATTGGAGAACAGCCTTTACCAAAGGTGTCATGGGTTTTTAAGATGCTCAGACTCAGGATGAAAGGGAGAAACAAGCTAAGAGGAAGGCACACTTGGCAAACCCTCACCATGATCAATTCCTGCCCGGAAACCAATGTCCCCACTGTGGAAGGACGTGTGGATCCAGAATTGGCCTCCACAGTCACTTACGGACTCACTGTTAAAACCGTGTTTATGGAAGACAATCTTACTCAGCTATGAGTGATCGCCAGAGAAGAAAGAAGACAGGCGGGGAGGCGGAAGAGCAAGAACTGACGACCTGAACCCATATGGCCAACATGTCCTAGTTGTTTTCCCCAATGCCTTGCTTTCTAAAGCCTGGGGCACTAGAGAGGCGCAACCAATCAGAGCAAGCCACTGGGCTAGATTGGCAAGTGGTCCAAGTCCATCCTAAAGGGATAAAGGGGACCCCTGACCATTAGGTCCAGTCGCAGACGACTCTGGGGTTGTGGCGCTCATCTCGCTTTATTGGCCGAGAGCCGGCGTACAGCTTCCAGGTCATGTGGCCAGCATGACTAAGCTGCTTCTGGCGAACCAGAGCAGCGCACGGAAATGCTGTTTACCTTCCCACTGGAGTGGTACCTATTTATCTACTTGCACTTTGACGTGCTTTCGAACTGCTAGGTGGGCAGGAGCTGAGACCGAGCAACGGGAGCTCATCCCGTCGTGGGGATTCGAACCGCCGACCTTCTGATTGGCAAGCCCTGGGCTCTGTGGTTTAGACCAGTGTTCCCCAACCTTGGGCCTCCAGCTGTTTTTGGACCACAACTCCCATCATCCCTCGCTAGCAAGACCAGTGGTCAGGGATGATGGGAATTGTAGTTCGAAAACAGCTGGAGGCCCAAGGTTGGGGAACACTGGTTTAGACCACAGCGCCACCCGCGTCCCTTGAGTCCATCCTAGGCAGCTTCTTATCTTCACGGGACCAGAGAGTGAGAAACCTCCCTGCTGCCTTCAGAATCAAGATCTTACCTTTGCGGAGGCGGCTTGGGCTTCAGGTTCTTCTCATACTCTTCGGTCAAACAGACCCCTGAGACTTTGGCCGGAGAAATCAGCTGGCGAGACAGAAGGCGCCTGGGCGAGAGATTTTCTACAGGAAGGAGAGAAGCAGAAGGTTGCGTAAGAATTCCACAGAGTGAACGGAAGCGACTCGTGAAAAATTAGCTGTGAAAAGTGCACATTCTCGGGCGGGGGGGGGGAGATTAAAGGACTGCACCATTCTATCGCAATCATGTGAAAACTCTACTCAACCCTGGATGAAAAATGCAAACACGCACAAACATACGACAAGCGTTGTGTGCAGTTTTACTTTCCCCGCAAATGTCCCGTTTAAAAACCAACCAAGTTCTGTAAGCTCTTTGGTTTATCTTGCTTACTGGTAAATAAATTTTGAAGGGGGAAAAAACCTAAGGGGAAAATATTTTCCCTATCAACAAGGGAGGAGATTCGGTTGCAGAACGACATTTGTTGGAGCATCTGACAACAAGGGGAGGCGGGGGGGGGGGGACATAGACACCCGGCAGTGTATCTCTTCTTTGTTGAATCCAGAAACTCAAGAAGAGCTTTTACGCTTGCCCGAAGCTCGGCTCTGCCCTCGCCAGTTGTGCTGGGATCCTTCGGAAAGATCCCATACGATCAGAGACTCTGCTCCTGCCCACTGGGGGAAGTAGGTAGCCCCGAGCATTTATTTTTTAGATGCCCTTATTATGTCAAGGTGCACAGAGACACCGTTGCCCCCCATTGGAGAGGTTAGCTGACCTTCCAGATAAGACTAAACTAAGGCAAAGATCAAAAGATAACCCGGATGGTAGCTAGATTCTGCACGCAGATTTGCAGGCACAGTCTATCCTCCCAGAACAAACCAGTCAGCGGGGAAAACAGTCGCAGTGAGCCCCCGGGGCGATAGGGTCAATCTGTATGTGATTGATGTAGAAAGCTCCGAAGCACAGCGGAGGTCAAACAGTTCTGGCTCCACACCCCCATTTACTTTGGAGGAGACACTGCTCAGTGGCTCTGTATGTAGAAGATCTCTCGTTCAGTCCCTGACCTCCCCAGAGTATTGAACTTGGTGTTGGGCTGTGGGTAGCAGCTCTTCTGCTCGGGAATGGAATGAAGACCTCGAGCAGAAGCTGGGAAAATGCAAGCTGGACCCTCCTCTTGGATATTTTTAGCCCCTTTTAAATTTTTAGACTGCTATTTTCATTCTGCGTTTTAATCTCCTTTAGCTCTGTAAAGCACTTTTCAGATTTTAAATGCTGGTCTATGACCGTAATAAAGATTTGATTTGATTTGATAGACACATCTTTGCCCTTCTGTAGTGACTACTGCTGTAAAATATTTTTGCAAGCTGCCTCAAAAACTTTGGTTAGTAGGCGGGGTATAGATATTCCTGAACAAATAAATAAATAGAGGGGAATGGCGCCGTCTCCCCACAAGATGTCAAAATTTCCACAGGTTTTCCATCTCTGCTTGAGGTCATGTCTGAGATAAGCTACGCAGCCTGTTTCCAGGACAATTTTGGACATGTCCTGGTGTGGTGCAGGAGGTAAAAGGTAAAGGGACCCCTGACTATTAGGTCCAGTCGTGTCCGACTCTGGGGTTGTGGCGCTCATCTCGCTTTACTGGCCAAGGGAGCCGGTGTACAGCTTCCGGGTCATGTGGCCAGTATGACAAAGCCGCTTCTGGCGAACCAGAGCAGCACACGGAAGCGCCGTTTACCTTCCCGCCGGAGCGGTACCTATTTATCTACTTGCACTTTGACGTGCTTTCGAACTGCTAGGTGGGCAGGAGCTGGGACCAATCAACGGGAGCTCACCCCGTCGCAGGGATTCGAACCGCCGACCTTCTGATCAGCAAGCCCAGGCTCTGTGGTTTAACCCACAGCGCCACCTGGATCCCTGGTGCAGGAGGACAGCAGCTGTAAAGACATATACTTGCTACCCAGGAAATAAATGGAAATAAAATGGCTGACGAAAGCGAAAGCTCTTGCCCAACCTTTTTTGCTGTTTTCTTTCTCTGCCTGCTCCTTTTCCTTCCTGGGCTTCTCACCTTCTTCGGGGATGGTTCCCATCTCAACCCTACGGTGGCTGTAAGGGTGCAGACGGGGGAAATCAATCAAAACAGATGGCTCTTCCACACACCCAAAAGGGGACATTGAATTGTGGGGAATTTATCATGGACTT
Source organism: Darevskia mixta (assembly GCA_034641385.1). Classification (NCBI taxonomy): domain Eukaryota; kingdom Metazoa; phylum Chordata; class Lepidosauria; order Squamata; family Lacertidae; genus Darevskia; species Darevskia mixta. The sequence goes on along the minus strand of JAWWNH010000137.1, from coordinate 1,753,952 downwards.
GTAGAGACCTTCTAGTCCAAACCCCTGCAAGGCAGGAACAGCAACGAAAGACTCCCCGGCAGGTGGCTATTCAAGATCTGCTTAAAGGTTTCCAAGAAAGGAGAGTCCACCACCTCTGGGTGAGATTTAAGGTGGTGGCACCCACCAGAGGGCCCTTTGCCAAGGGCCACCTCAAACCTGGAAGCATCCCTGATACAAAGAGATGGGCTAAGGCTGAAGGGGGGCAGAGTTAAAAGGATCTCAAGCAACAGGTCTGGGCCCTCACCTCAGACTCTGGAGAGCTGCTGCCAGCCAGAGTGGACAATACTGAGCTAGATGGTCCAATAGTTTAGCAATGTACCGTATTTTTCACTCTATAAGGCACACCTGACCATAGGATGCACCTAATTTTTAGAGGGGGAAAGCCCTATTTTTTGAGGATCAGCTCAAATTTCTGCAGCTTCTTTTGCAAAGGAGAAAAACCCCATTTGTTGAAGATCAGCTCAAATTTCTGCAGCTTCTTTTGCAGAGGAGAAAAGTCCCATTTTTTGAGGATCAGCTCAAAGTTGTTGAGCTTACTTTGCAAAGGGAAAAAACCCTGTTTTATGGGGGTTTAACTCACAGTTCTGCAGTTTCAGGAAGCCATTTCTAGTTTCCAGACAGATAATCTAATCAGCCAGTCACATGTCGCTGGGGAAACAGCCTCCCTCTGCAAGGGGGCGGGGCTGGAATCTCTCTCCCTTATCTCTCTCCCCATCGTTTGCTGAGCAGCTGCTCAGCAGGCTTCCTTTCAACACCCCCTTCTCTCTCTTTTTTAAAAAAAGCATGATCTGCTTTTGCCCCTGGGCAGTTCAGCTCCAGGGACCACACATTCACTCCATAAGATGCACAGACATTTCCCCTTACTTTTTAGGAGGAAAAAAGTACACCTTATGGAGCAAAAAATGCAGTATGTGGAACTAAGCAAGAGGGTTAGGGTAGCGGACAGGGAGAGAAACTTAGTAACACAGAAGGAAGATGCAGATTGGAATAATGGAATTGTAGAGTGGAAAGGGACCCTCAGCGGTCATCTAGTCCAACCCCCTTTGATGCAGGGATCTCAAGTCCCCCGTCCAATTTGAAACCGTACCAGACCCTGCTTAGCTTTGCAAATGTGCTAGCAGTTTTATGGCTGCACCAATTGTCCTGTTTGAACCATTCATCCTATGTTATAAATGGTTCTAGTCGCTACCTCCCTTGCATTCACGTACCTGTGGTTTATTTATTTTGGCTCCTATTCTATGTCTGCATCAGTTCGGCAGTCGTCAAATCTACTCTAATTGAAAAGTAAAATGATACAGCCCGAGGCAGTCGGAGGGGCTTGCAATCATTATCCACCCAACAGTTATTCAACTGCAATTCTCAGAAAACTGGTATTCAGAGGAATAACATTTCTGACTAGTGGACGTTCAGCCCGTTAAATTAACGGGCGCTAGAACATCCGTTCTTCCTTCCCTGTTTCTCCCTCCCCCCTCCCTCCCTCTGTTCTTCCTTCCTTCCTCTCTCCCTACATTTTTCCATTCTTCCTTCCATGTTTCCTTCCTTCCTTCCTTCCTTCCTTCCTCCCTCCCTCCCTCCCTCCCTCCCTCCCTCCCTCTCTCTATTCTCCCTCCCTCCCTCCATTTTTCCGTTCTTCTTTCCCTGTTCCTTCCCTGTTCCTTCCTTCGCAATGACGGCACCCCCGCCCCCGCCAGCCTCTTCCTCCTCGGTGTCCGCGACCACGGCTCCGTCATTGTCGTCCACGGCGGTGCCTCAGCCTCCGTCGGGCGGGCCGCCCGATGGGGCTGAGGCGGCAGCGGCCTGAGGAGGAGGTGGAGGCAGACACGGCAATGGCGGCGGCGCAGTTTCGGCCGGCCGCTCGAAGTGTCTCTGCGTCGTCCAATCCCTGTGTCCGTGGGGGACATGCGCAGTAGCGCAAACCCACGGACGGAACGGACGGCACGCAGAGACACTTGCACTTTATTATATAGGATGGCAGAGGCAGAACACAGCCATTGTGACTTGCAGCCACTCTTCCCCAGAAGCCGGACCATCTAGTAGTCTGGCAGCAGCTGTGTTTTGAACTACTTGCAATTTCCATCCCATCTCAAAAAGATCAAAACTGTTTTGCAGTCACCTTAGGAGAGAGGCGGGTGAAATCTACGTGTGGATCAGATGAGCCTACCCACCTTGGAAACAAAACCACGTTACCGGAGCGTGAATGTGGAAGAGAAGTTTCTTTGCTTGACAACACCGAGTCAACTGTGCCTGGCCTCTATAACGAAAAAGGGGTGGTGGTTAATTATTTCCTAAGATTTATACACTGCTTGACTGTAAAAGAAAAACAAGGAAACTCAAAGCGGATTACAAAGAGAATAAAACAAAACGATTGTCGGTAAAAGAGCGGAAAGCAACTGTTTAAAACCTTTTTGAAAATTAAATCGGCAAAACTAAAAACAGGTTAGAACGCACATCAACATTCAGGAGACTTCCGGTTGGCGCTGCCGGAGATGGCGGTCGGGGGGGACATGTCGCTCCTGACATTCCCCCGTCGGACCGGGCAAAGGGGTGTTCGCGCCAGCGCCGCGACCCCCAAAACCCCCGGGAAGGGCGTCCCGGGGTCCGGAGGACCTGCAGGAGCTCGGACGCCGGTCCCGATCCCAGGGAGCTCTTAGCGGAGCTCCCGGGAGCGATCGGGCGGCGGAGCTCTAGGGTCCGCTAACAGCCCCGTCTGGCGAAGCTGCAAGACCGTCACTACCGAGCGCGCCGATTCCTCTAAATTCTGCAATTTGGAACTGTAAGTAATCTTAAAAGGAAGAGTTTTAATTTCGGACTATTTCGGACTGGCTAAAGGACGCAAAAACGGAGGTCCGTCCCTTGCCATTGTGTAACAACGACAGGGCATTGTTGCACAGCTTTGAAAAGTATTGCTTGGAATTTGACACTTTGTTTCGAAGATTTAACCCTTGCGCCTCCCCCGGTCCTAGGGGGCAGACGAAGTTAAATAAATATTGAGAAATAAGAGGATTATTTTGGAGTTTTGGAACTTTTTGAAAAGTTGGAAAAAAGTTGGAAAAGTTAGAAAAGAACTATTTGCTAAAAATGGCGGTGAAACAGGATGTGGATTTGACAATATTGTTGGAGAAACTGAAAGAACTCAGAATGGATTACAATGCTGGAGTGAAAGAATTGAGAGCTGAACTGGCTGCTGCTGGGAACAGCTTGGAGACAGAGATAAAGCAAAGCATAAACAATGGTCTGATTGGTCAGGATTTACAACTAAACCCTGTGAACAGTGTATCTGTGGAGTCTAAACAGAGAAAGTCTATTCAGAAGATAACCAGCTGCAAAAGAATCATCCATTTTAAGTCAAGAGCTGTCGTCACCTTCAGGAAAAAGAGAAATATCAGGAGAACAGTCAACAAACCACAGCGCAACGACAAGCAGCGAAGAGGAAGCAGAGACAATCTGGACCAAATATGGATTGGAAGGCCAAAGATTTCAATGGATGTTGTTTTGGATGCTACTCTGCAGCAAAGACAATGGGTTCCAAAGTTGGATCCTGCAGGAATAGGATGAACATTTATTTGAAGTAACTGTTTTGTGGCCTATTGGTTTCTGAACTCGGATATGGCAGGAAATGATTATAGTTTGATTTTTGGAAAATAATGATATAAGATTGATAGATATTATAAATGATAAGTAATTTTGATATTGAAATAGTCTGCGTCGGGGACTGGGGGGGAGAAATAGGGATATGATTAATGTAGAAGATAAGAATGTTAAAGATGTGAGTGGTTGGTAAACGATTTGATAATTAGATATGGAAATGTTAATGATGTGGAATTAGAAACCTGGTAAGAATTAATATTATAATAAATGAAAACAATGAGGGGGGGCGAGAGGAAGTCATCAGATATTGTATAAAATGTATGTGATCTGGCCTGAATCGGGGCTGGACAAAATTTGAAAACCTAATAAAAATTATTATAAAAAAAAAAAAAAAATAGAACGCACATCAACATTCGGCTCATCTGGGTAGCCTTGTCTACACAAAAATGTTTTTAGCTGGTGCTGGAAAATAGGCAGGGAGTTCTGAAGTCTAGGTGCTGCTACACTAAAAGATCAATTTCTTACAAATGCGGAACAGGTATTGTGTGGTAACTGTAGCAGGGCCAGTTCCGCAGATCAAAGCACTCAGGTGAGCACATTTGGGGCAAGATGATCTTGCAAGTAAACTGGTCCCAAGTTGTTAAGGGCTTTGCATACTAATACGGTAGCAACACCTGGAATTTGGCTTGGTGGCAAATTGGCAACCAATGTAGACCTCTGAACACAGGTGTCCTATGCTGGCAAGGCCTCGTTCCTATTAGCCAGGGGTGGCCAACTCCAAAGAGACTGTGATCTACTCACAGAGTTAAAAACTGGCAGTGATCTATCCCCTTTTGGGGAGTTCAAGTCAATGTTGTTGAGCTTTTTTTAGGAAGGAGGAAAGCCCATTTTGGGGGGGTTCGAGTCAAAGTTGTTGAGTTTTTTTCAGGGAGGAGGTAAAATGTTTAGCTTTTTTAGGGCAGCCACAATTGTTTAGCTTCTTTGGGGGGAGCCAATGATCTACCAGTGAGCTACTGCAGACGTCCAGTGATCTACCAGTAGATCATGATCTACCTGTTGGACATGCCTGCTATTAGCAATTATGCTGCAGCATCCTGCCCTGTCTGTTGCTTCTGGATCAAGTGGAAGGGAAGCCCCACGTAGAGCACATTGCAGTCATCCAGTCTTGAAGGAGCCATGAGCAGCACATCTTTAAACTATGGAACCTGATCCCACAGAAGGTGGTGATGGCCACCGAGTTGGACAGCTTTCGAGGAGGATTAGACAAATTCATGGAGGGAGGGTTATCGATGGCTCCTAGCCCTGATGGCTGTGCTGTGCTTCCACGGTCAGTGGCTGCAATGCTTCTGAATATCAGCTGCTGGAAACCACAGGAAGGGAGAGAGCTCTGGTGCTCAAATCCTGCTTGCAGATTACCCAGGGGATTAGCCAGTTGGCCACTGTGAGAACCGGATGCTGGACTAGACGGGCCATTGGCCTGATCCAGCAAGCTCTCTTTATGTTCTTAGGAGGAGCGGGTGGCGCTGTGGTCTAAACCACTGAGCCTCTTGGACTTGCCGATCAGAAGGTCGGCGGTTCGAATCCCCGCGATGGAGTGAGCTCCCATTGCTCTGTCCCAACTTCTGCTAACCTAGCAGTTCAAAAGCACACCAATGCAAGTAGATAAATAGGTATCACTGCGGTGGGAAGGTAAACGGCGTTTCCGTGCGCTCTGGTTTCCGTCACGGTGTCCTGTTGCGCCACGACCCGGAAAGCTGTCTGTGGACAAACGCTGGCTCTCTCAGCCTGAAAGTGAGATGAGCGCCGCAACCCCATAGTCACCTTTGACTGGACTTAACCATCCAGGGGTCCTTTACCTTTATACATACATCCAACTAATGTACTTAGTGTTGCATCAACACTATGAATCATAGAAGAATCATAGAAACAGAGTTGGAAGGGACCCTCTGGATCATCTAGTCCTGAAATATGCAGCTGTTCCATATGGGGATTGAACCTGCAACCATGGCATTATCAGCAGGTAAAGGACCCCTGGACGGTTAAGACCAGTTAAAGGCGACTATGGGGTTGCGGCGCTCATCTCACTTTCAGGCTGAGAGAGCCAGCGTTTGTCCACAGACAGCTTTCCGGGTCATGTGGCCAGCATGACTAAACCACTTCTGGCGCAACAGGACACCGTGACGGAAACCAGAGAGCACGGAAACACTGTTTACCTTCCTGCCGCAGCAGTACCTATTTATCTACTTGCACTGGTGTGCTTTCAAACTACTAGGTTGGCAGGAGCTGGGACAGAGCAATGGGAGTTCATTCCGTTGCGGGGTTTCGAACCGCCGACTTTCCAATCGGCAAGCCCAAGTGTCTCAGTGGTTTAGACCACAGCGCCACTCGCGTCCCCCTTGCGTTATCAGTACCACGCTCTAAACAATGAAACTGCCTCAAATGCAATAATTATTATTACGGCAGGTGAAATATCAGACCGGAACGACGTCCAGGTCCAGAAGGAAACGATGACCAACGTACGTTTGTAAGCGCCTTCAGGAGATTCCCAGTCCCATCCATGGTGCGAAGGAAGTCTTTGTAAAACTTCATTTTCACCCTGTTGTCCCGGATCACCAGGACACCGATCCCTTTGAAGGTGAACTCGACCGTCTGCTTGGTGGCGATGGACCGCGAGAAAGACAGCAGCGTCTCTCGGACACATCCTTCCACGGTCTCCCTGTTGAAAGGGACCTCCAGGGATAACATTATGAAATTTAGCGGAACAATTGGGATATCACCTAGGGAAGGGCAGCAGGAAAAGAATCGGTGAAGAGAGAAATCATCTGAACAGGAAGCAAGACTATGTCCATCCCAAGGGCCATTTGCCAGAGGTGGGCAGGGCGAGAGGCAAAAGTAGGCGGAGCAACAAATGTAAATTTTACCTTTGTACAAGAGGCTAGTTTTTTTATATAGAATCATAGAATAGTAGAATAGTAGAGTTGGAAGAGACCACAAGGGCCATCCAGTCCAACCCCCTGCCAAGCAGGAAACACCATCAAAGCATTCCTGACAGGTGGCTGTCAAGCCTCTGCTTAAAGACCTCCAAAGAAGGAGACTCCACCACACTCCTTGGCAGCAAATTCCACTGTCGAACAGCTCTTACTGTCAAGAAATTCTTCCTAATGTTTAGGTGGAATCTTCTTTCTTGTAGTTTGAATCCATTGCTCCGTGTCCTCTTCTCAGAAGCAGCAGAAAACAACCTTTCTCCCTCCTCTATATGACATCCTTTTATATATTTGAACATGGCTATCATATCACCCCTTAACCTTCTCTTCTCCAAGCTAAACATACTCAGCTCCCTAAGCCGTTCCTCATAAGGCATCGTTTCCAGGCCTTTGACCATTTTGGTTGCCCTCCTCTGGACACGTTCCAGCTTGTCAGTATCCTTCTTGAACTGTGGCGCCCAGAACTGGACACTGTATTCCAGGTGAGGTCTGACCAGAGCGGAATACAGTGGTACTATTACTTCCCTTGATCTAGATGCTATACTCCTATATACCTCTCTATCCTCCGTTCAGACAAGCGAGAGGCACTCTACCCAAGAAAAGACACTCAAAGTGTGAAACAAGGGCCAGTGAGGAGAGTGTGGGGCCTGCGGATAGTTCTGAGGGCCAAACAGAAAGGTCTGAAGGGCAACAGTTGAATCCCCAACTCTGCAAAGCATCATATGAGTAAAATGTTAGAACACTAATAGCTTGTTCACACATTTCTCCCAGTCGAAATCTTTTTTTCTCCCTCATCTTGGACCGTTGGTGGAGAAGAGAGATGTGGCCCCCAGGGCTCTCCACCTGGCCCTTTTGATTCATAGGCCATGCCCCCTTCACAGGCCACACCTCTCACTGGCCTTGCCCCGCACCTTCCTGAAGTACTTTTCCCTTGCTGGAATGTGTCCCCATGGCGGTGCATCTTCCTTACCTGAAATATGAAACCCAATATTTTTGCAGCCTACTGTACAAAGGTAAGAGTCATACCTCTTACCATCTCCACTTTTGCCCCTGGCGCCAATCACCACTGGCATACGCTGACCCTTCACTCTACTCTCCCCTCCCCATATCAAAAATCTAATTGTAAAACTGTTCTGGGTACTGTGCTCACCTGTGTTGGTGATGGCACTAGTGCTAGCCAATAGGCGCTCACCACAACCAGCTTTCCCCTGGCTCAGACCATGAACTATGAAATACAACTGCCCTGTGTTTCTGCATCCCATTCTTTCCATAACTCTGCTGCCATCCTCAGGGCTGCTGCATTTTCGCTCCATAATATTATGTGTTATGTTGGTTGCATAGCTTGGTTGCACACCGCAAAATGTACACTGCACACACGGGCATGGAGGAAAGCACACTCCACAAGCCCATTTCTTACCGGGAGTTCGTATTTTGTTAAACTTCAGCCCATGGATCTGCGCAAGTTTCTCAGACAGAAGGAACACAGGCCGCTGTATGAGGATGTATTTGTTATTACCAACTTCAAGCTTCTGTCTCAAGAAAGAGAACGTCCCCAACCCTGGTATTAAGACACCCTGGAAAAAAGAAGGCACAGCTGGACTACTGTAATGGTTTAGAACAGGGGTGGCCAACTCCCAAGAGACTGTGATCTACTCACAGAGTTAAAAACTGGCAGTTATCTACCCCCTTTTTTGGAGTTCAGATCAAAGTTGATTTTTTTCAGGGAGGAGGTAAAATGTTGAGCTTTTTTTAGGGGAGCCACAGTTGTTCAGCTTCTTTGGAGGGAGCCAATGATTTACCAGTGATCTACCGCAGACATCAAGTGATCTACCGGTAGATCACGATCTACCTGTTGGACATGCCTGGTTTAGAACATGAGCTATGACCTGGAAGTCCCCAGTTCAAATCTTAGATCGGATCAAACATCAGGCAAGCCATACCCCATGCCCACAAATTTGGGAAAAGACCTTAACTGATTGGGAGAAGCATTCAGAAGGTTCTTGGTTCAATCCTTGCCATTTCTAGGTAGGGCTGGCAACTTCGAGAGTTGTTGCGAGTCAGTGTAGATAGCGCTGAGAACTAGATGGGTTCACCTTATAGGATTGTTGGAAGGGTTCTGGACATGAAAGCCCAGTTTGCACCATCAAATCACAATATGCATGGGCTTTGTACACCCGAATGCAACCCTTCTGCTCCTCCCTTTGCATGAGTATTAACCATAACTTCCCATTAGACGAGAACCAGGAAACCATGGTTAGCGGCTTCCAAACAAGCCAGGATATGAAGCCATGGTTTCGAGTGCGTTTCCGAACCCAACAAGATTGGAAGCCATTTGTTCAGTTCTGGCACCTCTCAGGTAGCCGCCATTGCCGTTCTAAGAGAACGAAGGAGGTGCTTGTTGTGACTCCCCACGCCTTTTTCCAGAAAATAGCACTGCCTCCAACAGGGATTCACCTTCTGTGAGCATGTCCACGTCAAACATCAGCAAAAAATGAGAATTTATCTGCACGCACTCTGGCTACTTTGACCAGAATGCCCAAATCTTTCAAAACAAGCATTTAAGCAAAGGAACAAACAGGAAGTCCCACCTTATTCATGGAAAGTTGCTTTTCAACAAATTCCGAAACAGTGCCCCAAATACCGAGGATATCTGAAATGCAAAGAAATATAGAATTATCCTGCATCGTGTGTGTTTTTTAATCATTTTTATTAGGTTTCCCCCCTCTTATAACAATATCTGCAATCATTACATAACATTCAAATTTCAATTTTCCCTTTCCCTGACTTCCCTGTTTATTACATCTCATATTACAATCTGCTATATGTATATACTTCCATATTGTCATACTATTATATTTCTTGTTGTTTATAAATAACATTGCAAATGTTTATTTAAATCATTGCAAATGTTTATTTAAATCCTGCCAATGACTCTATGTTTTTTTGTTGTTTCTGCAAGTATGATGTAAAGGGTTCCCATTCTTTTTCAAAGTCACTATTGTCTTTTTCACGTAATCTGTCTGTTAAGTTTGCCAACTCTGCAGAGTTCATCAGTTTCTCTTGCCATTATTCCTTTGATGGTATTTCTCCAGCCTTCCAGTTCTGTGCTATCAAAATTCTTGCTGTTGTCATCGCATACATAAACAATGTTCATTTTTCTTTCGGTAATTGTCCCAATATTCCTATCAGGAAAGCTTCTGGTTTTTTTGTAAAGGTCATTTAAACATTTTTTTCCCCCAATTCATTATATATCATTTCCCAAAAGATTTGGACATTCCTACACTCCCACCACATATGATAAAAGGTACCTTCCTTTATCCTGCGTCGTGTTAATACCCTTGTCCCATAAAGGGAAAGCAAAGGAAGGAAGGAACCACAGGCTATGGGGCATTTGCATCTGGAATAGCCAACGTGGTGCCCTCTGTAGTGAAATAAAGAACTTTATGTGTTAAAACTTGGCTTTGAATTGTAAAGCATTCGGGGAATATGTTTGTGGGCCCTTTAAGTGGAATGTGCTTTTGCAAGTATAATTGTCTCCTGCTGGTGAAACGGGGAGGGGTGTTATTTGATTTATATGTTAATGTGAGATCTGGTTTAGCTGTGAGAAAGGGAGGTTCCCCTTGTTGCCTGTTTAATCAACCAGCAGCTGCTGAGGTCGCTGACAGGTGGGAGCTGAAGGGTCATTACCTTACTATTGGCCAACTCACAATTAAGAGCACACTTTGATTGGCTTTCTTTAGAAGGTCCTTCGTTTGACCGATCCTTGCCTCAGGGAGAGGGGTCGAGTTGCTGATTTATGTCTTAAGTTTTGCTGTGTGAGTATTAGATGTATAGATAGTGATACTCTACAACGTTGTTATTTTATTTTCTGTAACCTTTATTTGAGAACTATGTGACTATTATACATTGGTTGTTTTTTCTTGTAATAAATTCTGAGACGACAGGTTTGTCCGTCCGTGTTTTGCCAGTTTGGTGTAGTGGTTAAGAGTGGTAGACTTTTAATCTGGTGAACCGGGTTCGCGTCTCCACTCCTCCACATGCAGCTGCTGGGTGACCTTGGGCTAGTCACACTTCTTTGAAGTCTCTCAGTCCCACTCACCTCACAGAGTGTTTGTTGTGGAGGAGGAAGGGAAAGGAGAATGTTAGCCACTTTGAGACTCCTTCAAGGAGTGATAAAGTGGGATATCAAATCCCAAACTCTTCTTCTTCTTTTGTGTTTCCGACTGCAAAGCTGAACCAGTGCCTGACTGCTTGTCCCTACCTGGGAGATTTTTTAAAACGTGTCCACGGTATAGTGGTACGGATTGTGTAGCCTGGTGACGGCAGAGGGTTGCCCCTTTTTCCTCGTGCGCAGGGTTATCGGTAGACTAAAAGGGGTGGTGGCAGCGTGTACCGTTTGTTTGGGGTTTTGGATATAAATCTTGGCGGCTCCTCCCGTCAGAGGGTCGTAATCCTCCCCTCTCTCTCACTACACCCTCAAGGGATGTTTGGGCTATAACTCCCATCACTCCATATTATAGTGGCTCCTCGCTTTTCCAGACAGTGAGAAGCCAATTCCACTTCCCTTTTGCAACTAATATTAGACTGATATGTCTAATATTACAGAAGGGAACACTGAGCTACCTCAACAACTCTCTTGCCTTGAATGGAGCCAGCAATTTTGCAGTGGAATACTTTAAATGCGGTGCTGCAAAAGGCCCTTACTGAGATTTCTCAAACCATGTTATAGGCAACTGAATTCAGGGCACTGCATCAAAGTCGAGGGCCCACTCCCTATATGTCATCTCAGTCAGGGTAAATGTATAGGGGAACAGTACCAAGCTGTCGGATGACACCTGGAAATGTGGGGCAAGGGATGGGGCCAGACCCGCACATGCCTGCTTAATACATACACAAGCTGCATACACACCATTCATTTAAAGCGCATTAATTCCCCCCAAAGAATCCTGGGAACTGTAGTTTGTTAAGGTTTCTTTAGCATGCAAAAGGTCTCAGGTTCAATCCCCAGCATCTCCACCCAGCGCTGGGAGAGTTCCCTTCCTTGAAACCCTGGCGAGCTGCTGCCAGTCAGTGCATGCAATACTGACCTAGATGGGCCAGTGGTCTAAACTCATTATAAAGCAGCTTCCTATCTTCCTAGCTGATCTCAAGTATTATAGGGAAATGGAGGTTGTGAAACAGGGACGGGGGGGGGGGGAGGCAGGTAAGATAAGGACATAGCCTTAAATGGAGTCAAACAATTGGTCCATCTAGCTTAGTGCTGTTTACAGGGTAGACTCTGGCTGGCAACTGTTCTGCAGGGTTTCAGGCAGGAAACATTTCCAGCTCCCGGAGATTGAATCTGGAGATTGAATCTGGTGGACCTGTAAAGGGGTAAAAGAGTATTGGGAAATAATCCATAACGAATTGAAAAAAATGTTTAAAAGTACTTTTCCAAAAAAACAAACCAGAGTCCTTTTTGTTGAGGATAATCCAGAGGGAAATTCCCAGGTGTCCAGAAAGGTTATTTATGTATGCTGCTACTACTGCGGTCCGCGTTTTGTTAGCCCAAAAATGGAAAACGAGCAAGGTCCGAACTAAAGAAGAATGACAACTTAAACTGATGGAATATGCACAGCTAAACATATAGACTAAGAGAAGAAGAAGAACGTGCATTTAGAGAAGATTGGAAAATATCTATTGAATATATGGGGGGGATTGTGTACACTTGAAGACGCTGTCAGCATTAAGATAAATTCAACAGTGTAAATAAGTGTTGATGGATGTAAACATTTATGTAAAATACAGTGGTACCTCGAGTTACAAGCACCTTGGGTTACAAACACTTCGGGTTACAGACTCTGCTAACCCGGGAGTAGTACCTCGGGTTAAGAACTCTACCTCAGGATGAGAACAGAAATTGTGCGCCGGCGGCAGAGGGAGGCCCCATTAGCTAAAGTGGTACCTCAGGTTAAGAACGGTTTCAGGTTAAGAACGGACCTCCAGAACAAATTAAGTTCGCAACCACAGGTGCAGGGATTTACGGTATGCAAAATGAACCATGGAAATAGTAGGTGTTTTAAGGATGTTTAAATGAGTATTCGGGACCCAGGTGGCGCTGTGGGTTAAACCACAGAGCCTAGGGCTTGCTGATCAGAAGGTCGGTGGTTCGAATCCCTGCGACGGGGTGAGCTCCCGTTGCTCGGTTCCCAGCTCCTGCCCACCTAGCAGTTCGAAAGCACGTCAAAGTGCAAGTAGATAAATAGGAACCGCTCTGGCGGGAAGGTAAACGGCGTTTCCATGTGCTGCTCTGGTTCGCCAGAAGCGGCTTTGTCATGCTGGCCACATGACCCGGAAGCTGTACGCCGGCTCTCGGCCTATAGAGCGAGATGAGCTCCGCAACCCCAGAGTCGGGCACGACTGGACCTAATGGTCAGGGGTCCCTTTACCTTTACCTAAATGAGTATTCAAAATTGTAAAACAGAAAATGTAATAAAAAATTATATGTATGGTATATGTATGTGTGTGTGTGTGTGTGTGTGTGTGTGTGTATGTATATAATCTGAGATTCTCTTGCATGCAACAACAGATGCTTTACCAGGTACAGTCATTCATAAAAGCAATTTGCAGTGCAGCATATTAGTCTCGTGGTTCATTCAAGACTGAACTGTAAAAACCCAGCGGAGAAACAGAGCTTACCTTCTGTAGTGAGTTTGGGAAGTGTAAAGAAGACGTTCCTCCCGCCCTCCAAGATCGTGGCATGGATGGTGTCCAGCATTTTCGAATCCTCTTTCCCACCTTTCTGCCTTTAACGAAGGAGGAGAGAGAGAGAGAGAGAAAAAGAAAGACCAAGCAGAAAGCCAGGTAGACTGGGCTGGTTTTTGGAGGTTTTCCCTGGGTGTGGGGGGCGGCGGCCGTCACATAGCTCCTTCTCACTCCCTTTTATGCGCTCCAGCCTTCAAAGCGCTGCCCATTTCCCCTCCTCTCCCCCTTTCTGGAAGCAAACCGATTTCTTGAGAGCGCGGAGGCGATGGCAGAAAAAGGGGAAATTCGCCTGGGCGCAGAGCGGCGCCTCCACAATGCAAGATGGAGGGGGCGGGGTCATTAATGGGAGGGGGCGGGGCCGTCGCTAGGACGCGGGTTCCGCTCCCGGTTGCTAAGGGAGACGTCACAATAAAGGCTCTCCGCCCCGGGCGAGAGCAGGCACCAGGTCCTTGCAAGATATGATGGTGCAACAAAATCACTGGTTGTTTTAGTACGGTACCATCTATTTTATTTTACTTTATATTATAAAATTCACACACCGCTTGATGGTTTAAAAAAAAAGGAAAAAACGCTCAGAGTGGTTTACAGAAAGATATTAAATGGAGAAAAATTCACGACCATACTTTTAAAACATGCAAAAGTTAAACTAAAAGTTAGATTAAAATTTCCTCAACTTTCTAAGCACCTGGGTAGGCAAGAATGTTTTGAGCAGGTGCCGAAAAGAGTACAGGGAAGGTGCCTTGCTTGATCTCAATAGGCAGGGAGTTCCAAAGACTTCTTGGAATCTCATTTTCCAGATGTTGAAATAGGATAACTTTTGTGTAGATTTAAGAACAAGAAGTATTAGATGCTCATATAGACTAAAATTGGTTTGCAATGTAATTTCATGTCTATTGTATTAGCCTTTTTGGCTTGCTGAATGCCACTGGTTTCTTCTTTCCAGTCATATCCATGTGCTGTGAATGCCATGTGTTTGTATTTTAAGTACATTTTTAATAGATTGGATCAGTTGTTAAGGTTTAATATTTATATGAAAATAATACTCAAAGCATACAAATATTTTGATTTTACAAATGAAATGCATGTTTAAAAAGAAAGAAAAAAGAATCCACTGTTGCCAAGATGATTCCAGAGTAACAGACGTGGCAGTTCTTACTGAATTAACCTCTGCTGGTGCAAGGTGTGGATGCTTTTGAGTAACACTGTATTGCATCTATGGGAAAAACTTTGTTATTAAGAGCTGTGTATTCCTCAAATGTTCATACTACATCAGTATAAATAAAGGTAAAGGTAAATGGACCCCTGATCATTAGGTCCAGTCACGGACGACTCTGGGGTTGCAGCGCTCATCTCGGTTTACTGGCCAAGAGAGCCAGTACAGCTTCCAGGTCAAGGCGAACCAGAGCAGCGCATGGAAACACCGTTTACCTTCCTGCAGGAGCGGTACCTATTTATCTACTTGCACTTTGATGTGCTTTCGAACTGCTAGGTTGGCAGGAGCAGGGACCGAGCAACGGGGGCTCACCCCGTCGTGGGGATTCGAACCGCCGACCTTCTGATCGACAAGCCCTAGGCTCTGTGGTTTAACCCACAGCACCACCCGCGTCTCAGTATAAATAGGGTCACTTTAAAAATAAAACACGCTTGACTATCTTTATTCACCCATGTATGTTTCCTCTATGAAGTGGGAATGTCTGAAGTGGTAATAACACAAGATTTGTTTCTTTTTAAAAACACTTTATGGAAAATATTTGTTTTTCCTAACAGTGTACATACTGGAGAAGGTAAAGAGAAAAAGGCAAAATGAACCAGACCACTGCATAGCTTTAGAAAGGCAAGAGAAACAAATTACACTCAGTTTGAAATCCTACATCAGAAATCACATCCAAATGTTATAAATAATATAAACCTGCCTTACGGCTGATGGTTATTTAATAATGAAATATAAAAAAGGCATCAACAGCAATTTCTTCAGAAAATGAAGTATTGCACCCTGGGTTAAAATCACTGACAACTGGGAAACACTGGCCTGTGAGTGCTCCAGTTGGAGAACAGCCTTTACCAAAGGTGTCATGGGCTTTGAAGACACTCAAACTCAGAACGCAAGGGAGAAACGTGTTAAGAGGAAGGCATGCTTGGCAAATCCACAGTGATCAACTACCACTCGGAAACCAATGTCCCCACTGTGGAAGGATGTATGGATCCAGAATTGGCCTCCACAGTCACTTACGGGCTCATTGTTAAAACCGTGTTTATGGAAGACAATCTTACTCGGGTACGAGTGATCGCCAAACACGAAGAAAGAAGTATTAAAATTAATTCATTTTACTCAGTCCCTTTCGGCTAAACCATCATGAGAGCAAAAATAAGTCTTCTTCCCTGGAAGCATGGATTTGAGAGATGCCTTAAATATTTGATACAAACACATATGTAAAGCCTGGAGGCAGTTGGAACTCCCAAGTAACACTCGGCATCTAAAAAAACATTTTAGGCAGACTTATCCACAGTAAAAAATATATAGATGGAAATGTGTGCAAAACAAGCTAGGGAGGATGGCTGGAAAGTCCGACTGGAACAGAAACAATGCAAGAATGCAAGGTCCATGAACGAGAGAAACTACCGGGTTAGTTGTTCTCAATTCCCCCCCCCCCCCCCCGCATGGAACACTTGAAAAATGATGAGACAGATCACTTAAGTGATTATTCTGCCTCTTGCAACAATCATACTGTGCGGTGCTAGATGCTGCATGATTTTTAACTATTTTTATTGCTTCTTTTATAATGTATTTTAAATACACCCTGTGGAAGATATACAAAAAATGAAAGAAGCAGTAGCACATTGGATTAAAAATCAATACGGATCTTCCAACCACAAATCCATAGACACTCTGTGGACTACTGGAATGAAGCTCATGGATCAGAGCTTGGCAACCCACTGGGAGACAGGTTCAGCAGGATCTGCAATGGCAACTCCTTGCAACAGCTGTTCTGGCAACCCTTATTAAACAGGAAATTGTACCACTGACAAATCCTCTTCTTGCCAGACAACCTTGAAAAAAAGAACCAAGATTGGTCACCAGTAGCTATGTGACCAGTTTCTCAGACAACTATGCTTGGATGAACTCTGGGCATAGGGAAGTTATTAGTTGTGAACCCCAACAGGCAAATACATACAGACCAAGATATTACATAGAAAGAAATGAAGTACAGAGTTCAGACACAATACACCAGGAGCTAATCATAGCTACTGGATAGCTCAGTTGGCTAGAGCATGGTGCTGATAACAATGCCAAGGTTGCAGATTCGATCCCCGTATTGGACCGCTGTATATTTGGGTTGGATTAGATTATCCTCAGGGACCCTTCCAACCCTGTGATCGTATGAATTTGTGAACTGTTCTACCATATCTGTACTAAGACAGAATTGCACAGAAAACTATTAACAGCGTATTTTCAAAGAGGCACAGGCTTCAGACCAAGTTTTATTTGCAATTTGATACGCACAACAGTGCCGGAGCCTAAAGCGTTAAAGAACCACCAAACTAGGACCTATTTGCTCGTTAACACGATGGAAAGAGTTTTCTGTACAATTCATAATGAGGAGCAGCTGTTGTGATTCCACATTTTTAACTTTTTTAAAAAAGAAAAACGGCAATGACTGTTTTTTAGAGCTTTAATTTGTAACAAATGCCCCATAAATATTACAAAAGCTGCCCTCCAATTCTGCTCAGACTTTTAATCGACCAATCCAGATTTATTTCACAGGCTTCATCTTTTGCATCTTCTAAGTTGTGACCAGTTGCTATAGCACGCATTTGCGAGAACTTGGCTCCAGATTATGTTTTCCAAAACAAAGGATTCTGAGTTAATCTTCTTTGGAAATTCTCGTACCTAGAAGAAGAAAAAAGATAAGCACAAATAAAGTCAGATAAAAGCCACCTTCTAGCTACTTTGCTGAACATTATGCAATCCTTCTCCTTTGCATGTAAAGGGAAGATCACCAGGATTTTCACTGAGTCCTCTCCAACACCACTGACTCTTGAATAGTTATGCTTGGTACAATGCAATTCCTTCAGGAATCCTAATTTGCATTTATCAAAAATAATTTTTAATACATTGTGTCTGCTTTTTGTTAAATTCCTGGTCTTGCTTGTCTGGAAGCATATCAGACTCGCTGCAGGTAACCAGGCTGAAAGGCTATACACAAGCCTGATCTAAATACATGAAATAGTTATAAACAGTATAAATTCACCTACTGCTATACGAAAAAGGTAACTCTTACAGTTAGGTATAATATTACTACCGCACCATTAATTCAGTCCTACCAAGACCTTGTGTTGGTGAAGGCACAGTCCTCCCCCTGCAATCTCCTTACCATTTCAAAACTACATTTGCAGGAATAAAAGCTTCCGATGGGTTGGGTGTCATTTGGGCCTGGGTGACAGCGAAGGACGAGGCGAAGTTATAAAAATTGTCTAGCATCTTTTGAGTGAACTGAAATACACAACAACAAAAGCACTTAAAAAAAAAAAAGGATGTACATAATCATTTCAGTCAGCCCTAGCTAGGTGCTCTATTTTGGCATTTAAACAATCGTTTGCAGATACGATCCAAATGAAAACATATTACTGTATTATGAGGAGTGCATCTCATTACGGTACAAGGGAGATATGCTCATTTGACTCATGCTGCCTCAGCAAAGGCTTCAGGACAATAGGAGACCTGCTTCTGGACGTGTCAGCAGAGAAACAAATGCAACCAGTTGCAAAAGCCAGGGATGGGAGACAGAGACGTCCAAGGGGTGAGAGTGCTTTGTGTCAGGAACTTGTTCCTCCCTAAGAGAAGTTTTATGGAAAATTTTATCACAGCAAGTTGTTTTTAGGTTTGCAAGCCACTTTGAGAAACACGAGTTGGGATGTTTCCTACAATATTTAAGATTTTGTCACCTGCTGGAAACGTTTGTTTCGTCAAGCTTTATAATGGAATTACAGTTGTACCTCGGGTTAAGTACTTAATTCGTTCCGGAGCTCCGTTCTTAAACTGAAACGTACTTACTTACTTATCAGTCATTTTAATTATTTTAGATAAGTTATACTAGTTTATACCAAAATATAAATATTGAGGATGTAATGAATTTTACTATGCTGGTCGGTGACCGTAATAAAGAATACTTACTTACTTACTTACTTATCAAACCTTTATTAGGCATTTTACAAATAAAACCACGAGAGATAAAATCACATACAAGAGCCTTAAAATATATACAAAAAAGCAACAGTTGAGTACATAGGCTGGTTGTATGTATATATATATATAAAATCTGGAATTTCTTCCTGTTAAACTACTCCTTGGGACACTGCTGCCAAAAACTCGGCTACCCCCGCAGTCACCCTTTGGTCAATGTCAGACAGACAGAATCCAACACTTCCACCGTGGAGGATGGAATTCAAACCACCCAGGAGGGAGGACAGCACACGTTCACGCAGCATACTGTGCAGTGGACAATGAAAGAGAATATGCTCTACAGTATCCGGGACATTCAGGGAACATCTGCAGTATCTCTTGTTTCTAGGAATGTTCTGATATCTGATATCTGAAGCGTACTTAACCTGAAGCACCACTTTAGCCAATCGGACCTCCTGCTGCTGCTGCGCCACCAGAGCACGATTTCTGTTCTTAGCGGAGTTCTTAACCTGAAGCGTACTTAACCTGAAGCGTACATAACCCGAGGTACCACTGTAATTTGATTGAGTGTTGGCCATTGCTTCTGTGTTTTATTCTGTTGATTTAACTGTATACACAGTCACAATATTTTTCATGAGTTGGCAGTTTATTAACGCTTGTATAAACAAAGAAATTGAAAGAGAAGCATTAGCTGGGAAGACAGATAACAGATGAATAGGTAACTCTCTGTTCCAAGTGTTTCTAGGGAGTTGTCAGTCAGTACACAGAGTTGCCAACCACAGTACTAGGATGTTTTTGCAAACTGCCACCTGTTCACAAAGTGGTAAGAGAAAGGGTAAGTTTATGTGTTCATTTTAACCATCATATTAGAAATTATAGATTTTCTTCAGGGGTGGGGGATCTCTGTATGGTCTACCATCTAGGGATGGCCTAATCTAAGGGTTTTTATTGTTTCACCAAAGTAAGGGACAAGCTAAGCCAGAAATGTTTCTACTCTACTTGGTATCTTTTCCTAAAATTACACTGATTACACATTGCAGACGCATTCCCCACTTAATAAAAAACTCTGAATTATTAACATGCCTTTAAAAAGCTATTTACTATATAATCCTTTACTCAGAAGTAAATTACACTGTGTTTAATGGGGCTTACTCCCTAATCTTTTATTATAATAATATATCAGTGACCTAGAGAATTATCTTAGATGGAAAGCTGTTTTGGGGGCAGGATCCCAGTTTTGAGCAATTCCTTGCAGTAGCTCTTCATGCCCCATATCTCAGGAGAGAGGTATCTTCTGACAGTCCCAAAAGGGTTTTTAGGGACAGCTGCAAGGGAGAGTAAACTTTCCTTTTAGGGACTTCCTTCCCTTCCCTTATCATAGGATCCAGGCCAATAACTGCAGAAGAATTAAACAGATGGCCTTCTAAAAAATGAGCTTATAAATTCTTTTAGAGAACCCTTTTCACACGGAGTCGACTGCCAAGGAACCTCATAATGCACAGAGCATTATGGGAAATTTTATGGATCAGAGTCAGTTTATGTTGGGATCACATGGAAGAGGGAACATGCTTGTTTTCCCCTGCTCTGGAGGGTAGGACTCAAACCAATGTCTCCAAGTTACAAGAAAGGCGGTTCCGACTAAACATCAGGAAAAACTTTCTGACAGGAAGAGCTGTTCAGCAGTGGAACAGACTCCCATGAGAGGTGGTAGACTCTTCTTCCTTGGAGGTTTTTAAGCAGATGCTGGATGGCCACCTGTCATGGATGCTTTAGCTAAGATTCCTGCATTGCAGGGGGTTGGACTAGATGACCCTTGGATCCCTTCCAACTCTAAGATTCTATGATTCACTATTATTGTGAAAATGGAGGCTCTGCTCCAATGTTCTGTTAAAGCTACACATCTGCAAGTGAAGATCCGCACTGAGGATCAAGCTGTTTTCCAGGGAACATTATTGCTCTTTTCACCGAGGAACTCAGAAAACAGTTTGAATGCTGCTGCTCTGACGAGTAAGGCAATTTTTGTTAATGCCTCACTTGTCTTCATGGCATTATGTCCCATACTCTAAGACCCATTAATGAAGAGACTATTCCGGCAGTAACTGCTGAAATCAAAATCGCTTGCTATTCATTACCTCTGTGAATGAATTGACTGATGATACAGCGGCACTTGCTACAGGAGTTTGCTGAGCCAAGAGTTCCAGCAGCTCCACAGAAATCCCAATCTGGGCTACAGATGGCGTTTGGGGGATATTCATAGCTCCAAACGGATGATGGCTGCCTTTCCCTAAAAGAGACAACATCACAAGTGGCCTAATGCATCAGTCCTCCTGACCTCAGTAGCACAGTTCTGAAAACGGCCCAGATTTACATAAGACTTCTTAAACATAAGCAGCATCTACCTCCGTCAACAAGAAACAGAGAACACAGCCCAACAATAGAAAAGCAGTGGCATTTTAATGCTTCAAAATAATAATATCTACAGTACTGACATCAATGGCTAACAATTCATTTCAGTTGGTCTACTCAGAGCATGTTGTATCCAACTAAGACATGCTCAGAGTACAAGAAGTGAAATGAATTAAGTTAGCCACTGATGTCAACACTGTAGTTCTACTTTGAGTATCTTAGCTGCATAAAAAAATGCTTCAAGAAAGGGCCCCTCTCTGGGAACAGAGGGCACACACTACTACCCCAAAGAAGACAACTAGGAGGAAAGCTTGAAGCACAGAGGGTGATTCTGGGTTCTCTCGTCCTGCATCTTTCAGACCCAGAATACATGATTTTAGCGCCAACTCTGGCAGAGTCCCACAGAACAACTTTTGAGTAGGGCGAGGCAGCTCGGGCTAAGGAACTCCCCACCCCCTACAGGCAAACGCTTACTTAAAAACAAAAACCAGTCGTGAGCAAAGGCTGAAAGGTCAACAATACTGCCTCTACCCACTTCCAAAGAATCTGAGATACAAACAAAGGGATTTTTATATACTGTCTCTCTCTTCCCCTCTTGTCAGTTCTCCCCTTGAGGGCCTCAGCTGATGGCTCCCATGTATGAGCCAAGGCACAAACAAGAAACATAGAGCCCATTGTGCTAATCACAACAGCTGGGCAGAGAAGAATGGGGTTCAAGAGCCCTTTGCCTGTGTCTCAGAGAAAAGAGGTGGGACTAACCCCTATGCTGTGAACCACAAGGGAAAGTGAAGGTTGAAGTGTTGCTTCTGGCTACCAGTCACCTATCTCTACAGCAAACCCCTTCCCAGGCTTTAATGGTTGCGTTCAACGTTCTTACCAGATTTCAGATTGGAAATTTTGAAGATGGCACTTGGTTTTTCATTTGTGACAAAGCCCAGGAGCTGCCACACTGCCACCCCGTTCTCGTCGGGGTAGCAGAAGTAGACAGATCCACCCATTCCCTCTGGGAAGGGAACGGTCCCCAGCATGAAGACCACCACATGGTTGATGCTGTCATAGTCGGGCAAGTCAAACACAAACTTGTCTTCTGCCACCTGCTGTGCAACTGTTTGCACCTACAAAAGAAGAGCAGGGAATGAAGCATGGATTTGAGCTACCAACACACCCACTGCCAGCCTGCAGTGCAATTAAAACTCCTTCCAGGAAAAATGAAGGATGCATTGAAATGGAGACTGTGCAGAAAAAGACAAAGCAGTGTGCCAAACAACCCTTCTCCTATCTGTTCTCTGCAGGTGAGGACCTCTTGCAGATACCACCATAGCAGGAGGTCCATTCTGCACAACAAAGGAATTTCACCTTTCCGGGTATGCCACCTACCCTTTGGAATTCCCTCCCGTTAAACATTAGACAAGGCGCTGTCTCTGTTGTCTGTCTGTCACCTACTGAAGAGCTTTCTTATTCAGCAAGCTTTTAAAGCACAGATCTTTTCCAACCTGCATCTGTACTGGAATTGTTTTTAGATGTTTCAATGTTTTATTGCTTGTATTTTTGCTGCCTAGGTTCCATTGAGAGTTGCCATTGCTATTTATTTATTAAAAATACAATTTTAATGGAAAAAATATGCTGCCCGGTTAATTAGAAGCACTTTTTTCATTGACCAAAATATTTTTACTCAGTTAATGCAGTCCATTAAACACTGCAGGCCTAGTTTTGTACTACTAGTTTTAATCTGTTTTAGTCTATTGCAGTTTTAACCTGCATATTTTAAATCATGGTCTTACTTTATTTTTATTTTTAAAGTGCTTTCATTGTTTTATCTCATTTGTTGACCACTGTTGAGGTTTTCCTCCTACAATGAAGCGGTATATAGTTTATACCACTATATATACTGCTTGAATGTAGAGGGGGGAAACTCAAGAGTTATACCAACACACAAATATTCCATAAAATTTATATGTGTTGTGGGAAAGGGGATTATTGCTTTGCTCTTGTTCTTACTTTTACTATGCATTTTGTGGTTTTTATATTGTATTTTGTGTGTGTGTGTGTGTGTGTGTGTGTGAACCGCCCTAAGATCTGCGGATGAAGGGCGGTATACAAATTTAATTTTAAAAAGTAATATACAGCTTGATTGTAGCAATAATAATAATTTACTGCTTGATTGTATTTACATATCTCATAACATATATCTCACTAGTATATTAAGCCCGTAAAATTACGGGCGCTACCGGCGAGGGAGTGGCGGCTCCTGGAGCTGCCTGTCCCTGCTGCTAAAGCAGCAGGGACGGGCAGCCTAAGGAGCCGACGCTCCCTCGGCCGGTCGCTCAGTGACCGCAGGAGCAGCAGCGCCGGGCGGGATGCATCCCGCTCGGCGCTGCAGCTCCCGGCGAGGGAGTGGCGGCTCCTGGAGCCGCCACTCCCTCGCCGGTAGCGCCCGTAATTTTACGGGCTTAATATACTAAGCTAATATGCTAAAGCAGCAGGGACGGGCAGCCTAAGGAGCCGACGCTCCCTCGGAGGCCGCCTCGCCTCGGACCCCCGCCGGCTGGGCAGCGCGCAGGGAAGGGCGCGTGCCGGACGGGGGGCCTCCTTCAGGCGGCGTCGGGAGCCTCCATAGGCAGGCGGCGCCGGGCGGCGGCCTCGCCTCGGACCCCCGCCGGCTGGGCAGCGCGCAGGGAAGGGCGTGTGCCGGACGGGGGGCCTCCTTCAGGCGGCGGCGGGTGGCAGCAGCGGCGCTTCACGCCGCTTCCCCCCGGCAATGGCGGCGGCGCAGTTTCGCCCGGCCGGAAGTGTCTCTGCGTCGTCCCGCCCCCCCTCTCCGCCCCCTCCAATCCCTGCGTCCGTCTGTGCCATGCGCAGAATTTACTTCCGTGACACACAGAAAATTGCAGGTGGACGCAGGGACACTTGAAGATTATAATATAGGATAACATTTTTTAAATTTTTATTTATACTTTTCAAGTTTATACATTTCATTGATTTTACAATCATTTGACATTTCAAAAATTGACTTCCTTCCCCCTCTTTCTGCGGTTCCTTAAATTTATTTTTAATATCTTCTGCATATTCCAAATTAACTTAATTTGCTCATTTATTCATCTCCTTTAAATATATACTCTTATAAAACAGCAGGTTATTACAATAATCCTGCCAATGTTTTTATCTGTTTACAATTTATCTGTAAATATTCAATAAACACCATTTCCATTCTTTTATAAAAAAGTTTGTTATCTCGATTTCTTATTCTTCCGGTAAGTTTTGCCATTTCTGCGTATCTCATAAGCTTTTGTATCCATTCTTCCTTTGCTGGGACTTCTTCTTCTCATATATTATAACATATGTGGAAAAGAAACCTTAAAGCAGTACATATAAATACATATATCACCTCCTAGATATTTCCACACCCACTTCCATGAGAAACGCCTGGAGCATCCCCCCTGGGCCTTACGAGTTACCAAGGGAACCAGCCGCCCGCATCCCTCACCATAGAAACCCCAAGTGCCCTCCCGTTCCCATAGCAACCCCCTTTCCCCCCCTCTACCCTTCGTTTCCATAGAGACCCGGCAGCAAGGGGCCCCGCCCACTCCGCCCTGCGCTGCCGGCCGCGGGCGCCACTCACCAGCCTCCCCGCGACCAAGCAGCCAAACATGGCGGTGGCGGAGGCGGCTCCGCTCCGCAAGGCCGCTTCCTCGAAAGCCACGACCGGCCCAGGCGACCACCCCGGTGGCCCCTCCGTGCCACCGCCCGCCGAAGCTCATCCGGGGCAAACGGAAGGAAATGATTCGCATAGGAATAGGCGGGCATTCTTGCGTTTGTGTGTGGGATTTCAGGCATCCCGGTGGAGGACTACGTGTCCCAGCGCGCCGCGCGCGACGGCGCGTACGTTCGGCGAAGCGGAGGACGCTGGGAAATGTAGTCTTGCAAGGAATGAGGTGCCTGGGGCAGCGCAGGAAAAGAATGGGGCTTGGTTCTTTACAGGAACTTCCGGCCTAAAATCCCGCTCCAACAACTTCCCGGTGCCAAAACTTTTTAATAGATTTTTAATCTTTTGTTGGAAGCCGCCCAGAGTGGCTGGGGAAACCCAGCCAGATGGACGGGGTATAAATTTAAAAAATATTTATTATTATTATTATTAATTATTATTATTATTATTAAAAACATAGCTTTTCAGGACAGAGGTGCCACTGGCTAGTTTTTCCCCGTGCCTATGGAAAAGCTCCGCAACTAATTTCTGCTGCTGTATTAAGCATGTAGGTTTTTAAGGTTCAGCAGAATAATTTTTCAAGCACCAACTGCAGCTGTTTGGAGGAAGACCGAAATACAAAATTAATCCCTAAAACTTTTACAGAATTTTCCCACACTTCCTCGGCATTCAATGCTGCCACTGTGCTAGGAACAGAATGTCAATGTCCTCAGCCTTGAATGTTGCTGAAGCACCTCGCAGAGTTCTTGTGAGCCCTGCCATGCACATAAACTGAGCTTCTTGGTGGAATATAAATATAATAAATAAAATACATTTTTAAAAACCACTGAAGGCTGCATCACTACAAAATTTGGGCGGGGGAAGAGGGAGGGCTCAAGTGACGAGTATTTTTACACACGCACAAATATCCCTGCAGATAGAAAACTAGATGGCAAGGAGGAAAGGTTCTACTGGAGGAAGTGATTCAATGCTTCTCCACACAGAACATGCAGATCCTGACCTGCACCTGAGAAAAAGTAAGAGTCCAGGCAAGAATACCTCCTCAGTAAGAAATAGGCCTTTGTAAAAAAAATTCAAATAAACGTTTTGGAAGAAGTTCCAGGTATACCATTCTGTGACTGCTTATTTTTTGTTGTGAGCAAGTGATCTGAAGATGGGTTGCCGGGGGGGGGGGGGTTGAAGAGAATAAGTTAACACATATTTAGTTTTGTTTTTATTTCATTTTACGAAATTTAATACTTTTACATCTTGTCCCAACAGCTTCCATATATTACACTTATTTCACACACTTTATTCACATCTTGTTTTTATAAGATTAAACACACTTTTAAAGTCTCTGAAATTCATTTGCTTCCCATCTGTCAAAGATGAGGCAGCTGAGGAATAAAGGCCTTTTTAGTGGTAGCACCAGGGTGGTGGAGGCTCATCTTGCCTCTTCATTGCAAGTTTTCAAGCACTAAACGAAGCATTTTATTTCGGCAGGTGTTTGGGATCTACTGAACTTTGTTTTTAGTTTGTCTGCCTGTGCCTTGTGTTGCTTTTGTTAACAAGTATTAAAAACATTTATTTTCGTAAAGCCACGATGTGGAGCCAAGTGGGTTCAGAAGCAATGGAAATATCCTAAATAAGTACCAGGGTATTCTACACCAAGACAGTGGCTCCTTTTACCAACAGCAGTTAGTTAACTAAGTTCTCTTATTTCACTTACTCTGCAATTCTCATTCTAAGTACAGTATGCCCATAAAAAAAAAGAAAATGTGTTTAGGGGTACTCTTTTTCCTACTCATATTGAAATACTGCCCCTCAATGAGGCCAAACTTAGATTCACAAAATGTTTAGGGGTATACATACCCCCCGTTTCCCCCCCACCGAAAAAAAGCACTGCCCATATCATATGCAGGGGTTGCATTCCAGGCATTGCACCTAAAGCCAAAATCACATATAGTCAAAACACATTAAGTGCAACAACAGGTGGAATTTGCCAATGTATTTCCCTGCTGGATGCCCACCCCTTTTTATTTTTTGCCAAGCACTTAAAGCTGAATATGCACAAATTAAATGTTTGCAAATTGCAGGCTTACTGTAGGCAGATGGGTATGAGACAGAGAATTAATGTAAAGTAGTATAGTCTCTGGGAATCATGTGAGTAAAACTTTTGCTGGACCAAAACATTAAGGGTTGTGTATACATATTATTATTATTATTATTATTATTATTATTATTATTATTATTTTAAGTCCATACCCAGGAAATTCAAAGTCTGAGCAAGAAAGCTAAATTCCACAGCCTGTTTAATTATGCACAATTTTGTTTGATAATTTACTTGCTTTTGTTCATGAAGGAGAAGGGCAGAGAGCCATATGGATAAATGTATCTGTCCCAGACATTGAGAAATTTTATTGGTCACCCTTCTTGGCTTCTGAGAGTTCCAAGTAGGCAATGCTGCACCACTTTCATGTTTTCACGGTCATAAGGACAAAATCAAGGACAACTTTGTCAGGAAGAAGAATTCTGCACTCAATGTGCTTCTTGCATCCAGCAGAATTGTAGGGCACACTCATACAAGCTTATATAACACATGGCTTAACACAAGCAGCAAGTATATATACAGTACAAAGTAACTTTACATACTACAAACACTGAATTGAAATGGGACAATAAACCAAACGTACAAAAATATTTTTATTAAAAAGCAGCAGCTTCTGAACAAGGCAATGCTATCAAAAACCAAATGTAAACATTGCTAAGTTCAATTGATCAAGGGGGGAGGGGGAGGCTACTCTGAAAGCAGTTACAGTACTAACAAATCAGCTAATTATCCTTGAAACAAAAAGCAATACATAATTTTGTAATTCTCAAGTTGTAAGTAACTTATCGGAGCCTGTCCCAGCGCCAGATACTGGCATCATCACATACAGCTATAAGGATACTACTGTCTCTGCTAAAGCTGGTTTGTCGAATAGCAGCAGCACACTTTGGGTGAGTAAGAGTTGTACACCTATCAAAAGAGATAAAAAGCGTTATATTTCTCTTCATTCACCACCATGTGAACAACAGGATATAAGACAACAGGCACAGTTCTTAACTTCATCCCTCCTCTCTTTAAACAACATCTTGATCACGTTATCCCATTTCTCCCACCCCAAAATATACTAATTTATGGAAGCTTTCTGGGCTGTATCACTTTAGACTGAAGTTGGGAACTTATCTGATTGGATAAAAAGTTGATCCACATGGACAAGAAGCATATGAGGCTTCTCTTCAATATTCTTGTTTCCACATTCAGGAGGTGTTTTTAATGAAGGCGCATCTCATCTTGTGATGCCTCACGTGCCCTATTAAGTGGTATGACCCTGAAACAGGATTTTCTCTCCTAGACACCTATCCCAACTATAAATAAATCAAATTCTGGAAAAGCTTAATCACAGATCTATGGCAGGGGAAGTTATCATCCCCCCCCCCCCCGTCTGTCAGAAATTAGTGCATGTTCTCTTTGTTCATATGAAATCACACACAAAGTTGCTCAGGACCCCCCTCCAGCCTCTTACACTGTTACCTTCCCAGAACAAAGGCAGCAAACTGTAATCCAAACTTTGAGAAGACAAACATGCATATGGCCTGTGCTTCTTTATTACAACTTCCTAAGTTATGGTAAAGGGGTTGACTTGTCTGTTTCAGTGTTGATAAGCAAGAATTGTGGTGCAAAGCTGGGGATTCAGAAACACTCACTTGGCTTTATGGGGATCTTCTATTTCTAAGTCCCAGACATAGAGCTTGCCAACTTGATTGCCCAATGCCAACATCTAAAAAAAGAACAGAAGATTTATGTAGCCAAATGCTGTGGTGATTAGAAAATGACTGTTTCAATATTGCACTCTACATGCAAACATAATTTTCTTTTGTTTTCTCAACAGGCTGAAGAATAAAAGTTTCCCAAGACAACTCAAGGACAATGCACCATCAGTACCTTGGGGATTTCTAATCCCTTTGCCCACCTGGTGCACTCCAGCTGTGCTGGTCAAGACAGTTGGAAGCTGTTGTCCAAAACATATGGTGGGCAGTGGATTGACTAAGGGTGCCCTCAGCAACTAATTAATTCATATTATACCACATTTTGACAATTACAGAAGCCAAAGTCAAAATAGGGTATCCTTCCTTACTACACTTCTGGAGGCAATGGGCTTTGTTTCGAAAGAATGATAGACTATGGTTTAAGTGCAGCTTTCTCCAGCGTTGCATCCTCAGATGCTGTCAGACAGCATCATCCCCAATCATCGTCTATGTTGTTTGGAGATCAGCAAGGCTATAGTCCAAAGATACCTAGAGGGCTACAGTAGGGGAATGCTGGTTTAGAGTTGCATAAACAAGTCTCATGCTCATGAGCTCTCTGCTCCCCTAGGATGGCTGCAAAGAGGTCAGTAACTTTTCCTTGATCTGAACGTTACCCTCACCTCTGCTGTATTTCTATATTATGTAAGCCACCTTGTGAGGGCTTTGTCCTAAAAATATCTGAATGAATACAATATCCTCCAGGACACCTTTAATTCCCTTATTGTCCAACAAACCTAGCTGTCTAAGATAATCTGTTGTTTTTAATTATTGTTTTTAGCAATATGGTATTAATTTTTCTCCTTTTGCACCCCTTAATATCCACACTGTGCATGTGCAACATGGGCCATGCATAAAGAAGAGCAAGAGTAGCCCATCCCGTTTTGCCACCCACACTTGCTGACTCCCTGAAGCCTCGCTTACCAGGGTCACATAGCTGTGGCTTCCAGGTTATTGCAAGAGCTCTCGCGAGATCTCGCCAGAACCCAGGAAGTGCCCCTTGGTTTCCACTGCCTGAGGCGACTCTCTTAGTGTGCCTCACGGATGGACCGGCCCCATAGAAGAGTGTACTACCCATTATGGTTTACGCACAAAAGCCATATTTTATGATATATGGCATATCCACCTACATATATTACAAAATATGGGAGCCTCAAGCACACATGAGAAGCAACAGTGCCAGCTGAACTTCACCTGTGCACTGGACTAATCTTAAATATCCTTGCTTAATCTCTGCCTTGGCCCTTACCTTTTGCCAGAAATCCATTGAAAACCTCATATACCATATATCGCACTGACTGTAATCAAATCGTCCTAAAATGGTCACATTAGACTCGCTGGCCTTTATTTTATCTATGTCATCTTCCATTTTGCCTGGTTTCCAGCACACAATGGCATTTTCACACGACTGTGGACAGAAGGAAAAGAAGGCTTCAATATAACCCACAAAACATTTCCACACTCAGATCCTGCACACGAAAATGTGGAGGAGATAAGACTGCTTTAGGCCATCAACAGTATTTTTATTGTGGGGAGAGGGGGAATGCTATTGGGATTTTTAAAAAAATAGTAGGAAGATACCGTTTCAGTAAATTTTGAAATTTTCCTATTCTCATCAATTGAATAACTTTTAAATCTTCAGAAATCAAAACATAAATGTGACATTATTGAAACTGAAGACATCCTACCTTGGAAAGTATCAGATCTCCTAGCCATCGCACACAATCTACATAATTTCTATGTATATCTCTGGTGGAGAAGTCAGGAAAGTGAATTTTTTGAGAAACAAATGGCCTGCAAAGGAGAGAGTTGATGCATCTGATCAGTGCGGTTGGGCAGAGGAAAGACGCAACTGCAGGAACTTGGGATGCAATGACAATAGAGGTGGAATAATTTATATTTCTGTCCCGCCAAAAACAAAACAAAACATGGGTCACTGGCTGAATTCAAATGTATGAAGACATGTTCTTACATGTCCTCTCTTCAACTCTCACTTAACCCCCCCCCAACTTCAGCAAAGCCTATATTCATTTTTTAAATCACCATTTTCCATGCTATCAGAACTGAAAAACTATGGTTTAAGGGTTTCCACCAAATCTTTCAAGGATATTTATGCTAATATAGCTTAGTAAAGCCTTCAAACTTACAATGAATCTTAACAAATGATAAAATACATTATTTTAAACACTGCAGAGCTTGTCCTGCAAAAAAGGGGGAAAGTGGAAAACTGACATTTAAGCTGAAATCCTATATCCACTTAACTAGAAGTAAAGTCCCACGAAACACTATGGGACTTGATTCTGGATAGTCACATACAGTGGTAACTTGGTTTTCGAACTTAATCCATTCCGGGAGTCCGTTTGACTTCCGAAACCGTTCAAAAACCAAGGTGCTGCTTCCGATTGGCTGCAGGAGCTTCCTGCACTCAAGCGGAAGCCGCGGAAGACGTTCGGCTTCTGAAATACCTTCACAAACCAGAACACTTACTTCTGGGTTTGCTGCATTCGGGAGCCGATTTGTTCGACAACTAAGCCATTCGGCAACCAAGGTACCACTCTACAGGTTTGCACCAGTGGCCTAATTCGCATATCACAGTTCATATCGCATATCACATCGATCTCACCTATTTTTAAAGCCACAACCCCTGGGGCTTATCGCTATGTCCAAATCAGGAATCATGGTTTCAGTCCAACCAAACCACCATCTGTAGCCAAGGTTTGTCCTTGGCTTACTGATCACGGTTTGTTTCGAGAGAAACAAACTGTAACTCCTAGTTCAGACAAAATGCTACGCCAGAGGTCATGGCTTGCATACTGGTAGGGCAAAACTATGAAATAAATAAGCAATAAATAAAACTGGCATGTTCACGGTAAATCATTACCTATGATTTACCACTGACATGACAATTGGACCATACCTGTCATGGGAGGGGAAAAACTTCAAGCAATTTACAGCCTCATTTCAAGATCTAACCACTTGCAAGTTTCAAAAGGTGTTGATATATGATTTCAGTGATGAGCTGAAGAATATACTGGGGTGTGGAAAACATCACACTAGGATTGAGAATCCCCTTACCTGTTGGTTTTATTGGGATTGTATTCATAGGATTCTTTGATTGCATTGATCATTCTCTTTGAATTGATTCGCCAGAGTTTCAGGGAGTGATCCATGCCACAAGACATAATTTTCTCACCAAGGAGGTCATAATCCTATACACAGAATGTAGCAACTTCAATTTTGCATACAAGATTAAAATAAAATCAACAGTGAAGCCTCCAGATTATACAAATCAGGTTATTAGCTATCCTATTAAGCAAATTTCCATTTCCTGACCTATAATTAAAATGCAAACCACAATTTAAAATGTGTTTAGCAAAGAAGGGAAATAAACTTTGGAGCGGGGGTAGGACAGCACTGATGAATCTCAAACTGCTCAACAGTTTTTCACTTACTGCACTTAAAACTTCATCCCTATGCCCTTCTACTCCTCCAAATATTGCAACCAAAGTGTCTGTTTGAATGTTCCACAGTCTCAATGCATGATCTAGTAAAAAGGGGAGGGAAAACAGAAAGGTTAGATTCCATCATCTCACAATAAATGCAATGAAGTATGTTCTGATCAACTAAGTGGTTCAACCCCAAAACTGCATACAAAACTTATTAACTTGGTTCACATACATTCCCAAGGCAAACCATGGCTAAGGAGTCGTGGCCTTTCCCCCCATTCTCCATCATTTTGCTGCTGTGCAAAATTTGGCTTAATGCCATCTGAACCTAGACTCGTTGCTTTCTTCAGACAAACCATTAACTATGGTTTGGGAGAGCTAAACCATGAGCCCATATTCAGACAACATGCAAAGCCAAACCATGGCTCAGTGCAGTATACAGCAAAACAACCAAGGAGGAGCAAATCGGCGGCAACCTCCTCTCAAGGCTTGTTCCCATAATGTAGCTGAGCCATAGTTTAGTGCCATGTCCAAACAGCGGAAACCTAGGAAGGGAGTAACAGCCATTGTGCAATTCCCTCCACACAAAGGTGAATTTAGCTGAAGACATACCTCTTTACCCTGGCCTTTGACACCTGTGATACATTATTTTTTTAAGGACACACCCTATGCTCTAGACTCTTTTAACTGATTTTGATATTCTATTTTTAAACTGTTCTAACCCACCCTTGGATATAATGGATATATAATCTAAATTAATGGGGGGGGGAAATATGAAGATGCTGTTATATGTACTGAAAGCTAATTTGTAAAAATGTGTTGGGTAGTTTGCATTTCAAATTGCATTCCTCTTCCCACACCAATTTGAGGTTCCTATCTGGGATGTTGTGTGCATTTTTGGTGTCGCCCTTTCTCCCTTTTAGCTCTTACAGAACTAACCCACTACCAGATCGTTCTTAAACATTCAAAAGGAACCTACTTCCATACCTTTGCTCACAGACAAGAGAAGATTTGGATCCCTGGGATGAAATTTCAATTCGTTGATTGCGTTGCCATGGCCCACGTAATGCTACAACAGAATTTAGAGGTCAGGTCATTCCCTCCACATCTCTGTATCTTTTGCATCAAAATGTTAGAACCGCTTTTGAACATTAATATTTACATATTGGACCAACTCACCTTTATGCACTGCATTGTAATGGGATTAATTATCCTAATAATGCCCCTTGATCCAGCCACAGCCAGAAGGGGATGGCTTGTATTGCTATCATAGGTCCATGCACAAGTATAAAAGTTTTCATCTGCCTGAAGTGTGCAATTAAGGGAATTATTTAAAAAAAGAAGAAGTGTGCAATTAAGGGCAAACATGCACCTGTGGAACGTCCTATTGCCCACCAGATATTTAACCAAAAATATTTAAACATAAAGCAGTTTACAGTTCACATGCAGAAAGCCAAGTGCTGCTCCCTACTGGGCTTATGCGAAAGTGCAGAGAATGGTTTAAAGCAACCCATCAGTGGGGAAAGAAAACTGAGAAACCACTGGCCTGGAAGGGGCCATTCTGCAATGAACTCCAAAATTTGACGTGGAAGGATATCATTTACTTTCACCATATTAACTGAAGTTAGTCTTGCAAAGCGTTTCTTTAACTGTGTTCTCATTAAGCAGGGAAAGCTTTGAAACCATTCTCAAACCAGCCCTAGAAACACAGACGTAGTAAAGGATACATCGGCATCCACATAAGACTGTAGCAACCGTATTTCTCCTTGCGAATGACATTCATATAAAGTAACCTGGAGGTGGATAAAGCACAAGAAATTAGAGAGGTCCCAATTCCCACAGCTGAACAACTCCACACAGTGTATAGAATTAGTCATATAATATTCAAGTTTCCATCCACTTCTACTGAGAGCGATGGAGGCTGGTCCATTAGGGCAAATGGAGCACTGCTGCCCCACCAACCTCATTCTGCCTGCAGCCAGCCCTCACCTGCCTGCCTTTCCTCCCTACTTGCAACCAGTCAAAGGGGTGGCCCTACTTGTGAGCTTCCCCCTCCTCAGTTTCAGCATTGCCCTTGCAGAACTCAGAAGAGGCAGATGGGGACAATAGTAGAATTAGTTGGCTTGGCTTCACATTGACTGCACCTGTCACTGACTTGGGTTGTACCTACTGTTGGTCTCCCTACCTTCCACTCTACCAGTCCCAAAGGGCACTATCACTGATTGAGGGGGACATAATGACTTCATCTGTGTGCATTCCTAATATATCACCAGGTCAGCAATTTCCTTAAGTTGTCCTCAGGCCTGTTCAAACCACAAGACCTTCTCTTATGTCCACAGTGAATGGGCCTCAGGTTCCTATGCTACCTGTGATATATAAAGTCCAGTTACATCATTTTTTAAAAAAATATTTGCTGGAAGTTACTTAGCTAAAATGAGCCGTTATTACCAATCGTGAAAACAACTACCTCTGAGAGGAGTGCTTGATTATAGCAGCAACTGCAGGAAGCTAAGTGTTCCAAGGCTTATGTAGTTTTTTTCACCTACTACTTATTGACATCGCACTACTTGAGCAGATTGCAAATGTCTCTTTTGAGGTGTTTAAATATGCTGCCAGGCAGGCGGGAAGGGGGGCATTTTTAAAAGCAGGATTTTGACATTTTACTTCAGCTGCACACCCAATGGACAGACAAGTGGTTTTTCCTTT
This sequence comes from Darevskia mixta, assembly GCA_034641385.1. Classification (NCBI taxonomy): domain Eukaryota; kingdom Metazoa; phylum Chordata; class Lepidosauria; order Squamata; family Lacertidae; genus Darevskia; species Darevskia mixta. The sequence continues at coordinate 1,719,344 of JAWWNH010000137.1, read as the reverse complement.
CAAACTCAGATTTTATACTCAACTGAGTATAAGCATTCTCAACACACCTCCAACTGGAAGTGTTCCTAGCAAACCCATGTATATGCTTATCTAGGACCATGGCCCTACCTTTGCACTATACTATCGTACCACATCACAAAACTGTATAATTTGGCTCTTGGGATCAGAAATAATGCCTAGAGTTTGGGGGGAAACCCGCAATATATATTTCAACGTTATGAAAAGGAAGCAAGATCTTGGAAAGCAGTAAATAAGTGAAATGTAAAATAAGTTTCAACGTGTCACTCACTCTGTTACTGCCAACAGTAGCAAACACCAAGGGATCGCCTTCCTTGCTGTGCCAGTTAAACTGTACCCCAAACAATGGCAGACTATGGTCTTCCTGAAAACAAAAAAGGTGTAAGAAGAATTGGCTTCGAAACAAAAGTTGTGAGAGAGAAGACAAATGCATTTAATATATTTCTATTTAGGACATTTCTTTTCAGGGCAGAAGTACACATGTGCACTATGGGGATGCTGCTGAAAAAAACAGCATTCCAATGATGACCTCTCTCCCTGTCATCAGTACCATTTTGGAACACTTACCCAGGTTGCAATGTTATCACTCCCATCAGCCCCAGCCAAGGTGGCCAATAATCAGGGGTCATGGGAGATGTAGTCCAAACACATCTACATGGTCCTACATGGTCACAGGTTCCCCAACACTGATGTAGAATGAGGAAGCGGAAACATACTGCATGATATCATAGGGAAGTATTTCCAAGTGGCACAAGGAAGTTATTTTTGGTGGCAACACTATGTCACCAACACTACTATGCTAAGGTGACATGTCTGCATTAGCAGAATTTTTTTTTTTTTTGAACAAACCTTAGAGATTGAGAGGAAGGAGTGTTGCCCATGGGACAACTCTACTATTAGTAAGCCATTCATGAAAGCAATGCCTGCCAGAATCGAATTGTGTCCAGCGTACTCCAAGAAACCTAGGTGTGCTAATTTGCATATGCTAATTAACCCATTGTAGGACTTACTGGTGAAGGGTGTATAATAAATGTAACAACAAAATAAATAAATGGCACAATTTTCCTTCCGAGTTTTGAGTTTTCCAACCGAAGTTATGAGCATGGACTAGGATGGAAATGGAAAAATAGGGCTCAACAACTGGTAGGAAAAGAAACTAAACAAGAGCATTGCCTTTCCAATCTCACTAGAAGTCTTATTCCAATTTATGATTCAGAACGCTAGGAACTGGGAGCAGGCAGGAGTACAGTATTAAAGAATAGAACTATAAACACTGACATTTCAAGGATTCCAAATATCATGTCAGATTTTAAATAACTCAGTAACATACAAATTATGCAGTCTTAGTCAAAACAAGTACCCTGTTTCTCCTAAAATAAGACGTAGCCATAAAATAAGCCGCAGCAGGATTTCTACGCATTTGTGAATTATAAGCTATACCCCCAAAATAAGCCATACCCCGAAAATAAGACATAGTGACGCGGCGCCTCTCCCTTAAGACGGCCTGGATAGGCGTGGCTATGCAGCGTACTGATGCGGAGTGGTTAAAATAAGACATACCCCGAAAATAAGACATACTGTGTTTTTTTGAGGAAAAAAAAATATAAGACGGTGTCTTATTTTAGGAGAAACACGGTATGTTACCTGGGAGTTGTAGGGAACAGCTTAGTGCAACCTTCCCCAACCTGGCCGCCTCCAAATATTTGGACTACAGCTCCCATCATCCCTGATCACTGGCCATGTTGATTGGCACAGATGGGAGTTGAGAGTCAAAAACATCTGGAGGGCACCAGGTTGGGGAAGGCTGCCCTGACGGAAGAACACATCTTGCATGTGTAAAGGGCTCAAGCATAAATTTTCACACCACCAATTAAAAGGATCAGAGCAGATAGTAGGATATGCTGTAACAATCTACAAACAAGACCACAGGCTTTTGATTATCTTTTGAAAATAAAACTTTTGATAATTTTTTTCCTGCTAAATGTCTTCTCCCCAAGACAGACATGTGCTGTAACTGCTTTGGCATTATATTTTCAAAGGTCTCCAGGCCTATATTTTTAGTTCAAAAAGAAGTCGACCTTCACCTTCAGTGGCTGATCTTAGCCACCCGAAAAGAGAGACTACACCCTTCAGTTTCCTGTTAGTTGTTAAAACATATCTTGCTTTCCTGTGGTACAAACTTCAACTAAAGGAAACAAGGTGAAACATGTACAAAAGCATGCAAAGAACATTTAGAATAGGAGTTTTGGACTGATCCAAGAGAAAACACTGCTTTAAGCTTTAAAGGACTGCAATGCTGAAAAACAGCACCAACATGATAGTGATTACTATCTGCAGGATGTGTCCATGAGCTACTTTACCTGCTGCCACAGAAATATAAATTATTGTATTACAAATAATATATAGGCAACTCTCAACTTAGGTGGGGGTTAAGTTCCAGAGATAGTGCATAAAGCCAAAATCACATATAGTCAAAACACATGAGGTTCAATGGCGGGTAGGATTGCCAAAGTCTTTTCCTCCAGACACTCACCCCCTTTTTAATTTTTATAGTTTTTTTGCCAAGTTAAATGTGTGTGTGTTGCGAGTTACCCATACTTAAAATATCTATAAAGCTGCTTCTGATTTCCCATTCATAGGAGCAGGACCTGCTACCTGGTTAAGTGTGTTTAGGTGGCAGGGCCATTAGCTTACATGGAGAATGTATCTATCCACAGCTATTTGTCATGTAAAGTACAAGAAGCCTGTTCTGAGGCAGCATTCTCCTGAACACAAGATCTTCCTTGTGGACTGCCCAGAACCACCACCTAACTGCTGTTTGAAAAAGAATGCCAGTTCAAATATGCCTTATTCTGATCCAGTAAATAAGTTCTTTGGATCACTGAAGTACAGAACACTGTTATAAAGGCAGCAATCAATTTTCATTCTAACGAGATGTCTGCTGACAAAATACCTTGAGGCTGTTTACACATTTGAAGGAGTATTTGCATTTCTTTGACTTCCATTTTCCTTTCCCCCAGCTTTTTCTTCCTGGAGCATTGGGGGTGTTTGTAGGGGTGTCAGGGCGTTCAGTGTTAGTACCACTTTCTATGCTAACAGCATCATCCTGAAAGCATAAAGAAGGTTGGTTTTCAATTCAGATCAAGATCCACATTCACAGCAAACAAGCTAACTTACTAAGTGAAGGAAGATCCTCCACCTACTTCAGAACAAGGAGACAACCTTGTTCAGAAATAGAGAATACTGAGCAACTAAAAGTAGTCAATGATAATAGGTGTTGTAAGAATTTGAGGACGTTTCTGGTCTGCTGAAGGTCGGATGCCCTCCCTGCAAATTGGCTGGGAGCGCGCTGGGCTTCCTTCCCAAGCAGCCCTAAATTCCCGGTGAAACCGGAGACACCTTCATGGTTGCCAAAATTGTTGTAAGAATTTGAGGACGTTTCCAGGTAAACGGGTCCGATTCCGGGTGGAATCCCAAAATCCCAGCAGGACGTTGTTTGAAACCCCTGCTGTCGAAAAACAGAGACCGGATCAGAGTTCTAGTGAGAAGCAAAGCGGCTGTTAAGCCTGACCAGTTTATTTTAAAAAGTAGAGCAGATGGCAACAGGGTTCTTGCTCACATGACAGAGGATGGAGAAGAACTCAGAACAAAAGAGCAGGCGAACATTTATACACTTTTGACACAGTACAGAACAAAATAGCATTACGTTTTTTCCAGGTGGTCATTGCCTTTGGGAGTGTCTGTTAACCCATTAACGATGATGTCTTTTCCCAACTGTTGGGAGTCGCCTGACAAGATTTTATTTGTGTGCTCATTTGCCCTACAGCTTTATTTGCTTAACAAAGATCCCTTCTCCTGACTTGGGTGGGTTTGTGTATTCTTATGCAAAAACGTTGGAAGACCAGTGGGCAAGGATACAGAGTCACAAAAAGTTTAACACACAGTTTGAGATACAAAGGTTACAAAGGAAAAAGGGGTAGGGCTGTGGGGGTGCACAGTCCAGGAGAGTGCATTTCTTCCATTAATAAGCGCCCCCCCAACAATAGGCAAGATGATTAACACATTCAGAGAACGAGTGGGCAGAAGGTAGATCTATTTGTGATTTGCCACAGATTGTCAAGGATTTCTGTTGCCTGTTTTAAACAAAAGCAGCAACAAGACAATTATTTCCCTCAACTGCCCCTAAATTAGTCCACTGAAATAAAAAGAGTTTGCAGTAAGCAGAAATTGGTTTTTGTATTGAAGGACTGTGAGCTCCACTCAGTTCAGGGACTCAAAGTAAATGCCTGTGCTTAGACTTCTTTAAATCCAAGTGTATGATTTTTGTGCCAAGCTCTGGTTGGTGAATCCTGGGATACTAGTGAAAAACTAAGTAGATGTCAGAGAAGAGGTATTGAACCTGAGTTCTTGCCAATTTGCTGGTTTCCTACAAGCAGAGAATCATTAGCTTAACTTTCTTTCTTTTTAAAACAGAGATGACATAGGTAGAAACTTTAGATGCCATTGAAAATTATTTTGCCTACCCATCTCTTCCATTCAGAAACAAATTTCCTTCCACAGAGAAAGCTAGCAAGTCAGTGAGAAGAGTTATAGACTAGCTTTATCCCTGACATGCTAGCTTTCTATGTGCAGATAACTGGAGTGGATACAGAGAAGATGGCTAACACAGAAGCCTAAATATAATCAGGGGAAAGTATTTTAGCCTAACTCTCTCCCGAACTCATTCTAATGTTCTATTTATAAACGCAAGTGTAGCAAGATGGCAAATATAGAAGCCTAGGTTCCAGGAGGAAACTGTTCTACATTAGAATTCTTCTTGGCACCCTAGCTATCTAGATGCAAAGGGGTCCTCCTTTGATTTCTTCTCATGAACAAGCACTCCACCACCTGCAGCCTAAAAGCCTAGAGCAATAGCATCCCACACACAGGCTAACCACCTGCATATGAACATCGGTTCCGAACAGCAGCAGTGTATAATCAAGAGAATACCCGCCAGATGCTGTGGCCTCCCAAAGCCCCAATCAGCCCCAGCCAGCATGGGCTAGCGGTCAGGGATGACTGAAGCTGTACAGACATGCCACCGTTGACCTTTAAACCTGCTTTCTCCCACCTGGCTTCAGAAGCTGGTGGGCTACAGCTCCCATCCTTCCTTACCACTGGTCCCAGGGCCAGTGGGAGATCCATTTCATTTACGAATTGCTTCCCGTGAGGCACCCCAAAGAGGATTAAGGAAGAGGCTGCAAACCCACCTTCAGGGCAGCAGGTTGGAGGGGGGAGGCTGTGTTGGAATGGGGGGAATGGGACCCTCCAGGCCTTGAACCACAACTCCCAACAGCCCCAGAAACCCCCTCGGGAGATTGTGGACTCTCCATCCTTGAAGGTAAGCAGAGGCTGAGTGGCTATCTATCATGGATGCTTTAAGTTGATGACTCCTGCATTGCCGGGGGTTGGACTAGATGACCCTCGGGGTCCCTTCCACCTCTACAACTCTATGACGGGAGTTGCAGTTCAGCAATACCTGGAGGCTCCCCCCCCCACTTGCCCTAAGGAAGCCTCAGTGTGGTGAACAGTGAAGAGTGCCTGGCTAGGACCTGGGTTCAAATCCCTCCTCAGCTGGCTGGGTGAGCTTGGAGCCAGTCACCCGCTCTTAGCCTAACCTACCTTGTGAAGATAAAATGGGGAGGTGGGGAACCATGTGCACCACCCTGAGCCTGAGCTCCATGGAAGATAAAGGCGGCATATAGATAAGTAAATTAATAAAAATAATAAACAGGACAGCCATGACCTCAGGCTCCCCCTCTCAGGAGGAGGAGGGAGAAGACCACCAGCCCCCCCCCGCGTTGCTAAGAGACGCGCTAGGCCCCAAGCCTGAGAGAGGGGTGTCCTCCTATCTCAGGGCCCTCCGCTCACGTTCTCGTCGCCGGACAGGTCCCCCGGGTTGCTGTTCTCGTCGCTGCTCAGCTTCTGCTTCTTCGCCGGCATCTCCGCTCCCGCTCCCGCCGCCACCCCAGCGGACGATGATGCCGCCGCTGCAGCCGCCGACTCCGAAGCCGCGTCTCCTCTGCCTCCGCCTCCTCTCCGCCGCTCAGACATCTTCCCCGCCCCTCATCCCCGCGACCGTAAAGCGCGGCGGAGGCGGTGTCGCGAACGGCCAGGTTCCGAAAGCGTGAGGGTTGGTGAGGGCGGAGAGAGGAGACGGAGGCGCACGAGGGGAAAGGGGGCGGGGCGAGGAAGGCGCGAGAGAGCGTTCACTGGAGCTTATCCGCTCCGCCGTAAAGCGCTCCCGGCTTTTCACCCGCCCCTTGGCGTCGTAAAAAGTTTAAGAAAGCGAGAGAGAGCGCAATGCGCGCGGCAGAAAGAGAAGGGCGTGCAGTGACGTAGGGGAGGGAGAGGAGAGGGTGGCCGTTGGCCGTTAGAGGGCGCGCGTGCGCGCTTCTGGGAACTGGGTGAGATTTTGATTTACAGCACAGTATTTTATTTTTTTGCGCGTGCTTGGCGGGTCACGTCCGCACGACGTTCTTTTAAAGCGGCCTAGCACCCAGGGCCGGATTTAGGTTTGATGAGGCCCTAAGCTACTGAAGGTAACGGGGCCCTTTATATATCCAGCTGTCCTTTGTCAACAACAAATTGTCGCTGTGTTTTCTGTTGAATATATGTTCTATATGGTAATTTGTGGACCTAAAGCCATTTGCACATAACAAAATACGTATTTTATCAAAGTAATTGTTGGACTGAAATACAATTAAGAAGTAGTATATTAATAGTAAAATACAAATAAGAAGAAGTATATTAATAGTATACTAACTTAGTATACTAAAAAGTATATTAATAGACTCTTGAGAGTCCCATGGACTGCAAGAAGATCAAGCCTATCCATTCTGAAGGAAATCAGCCCTGAGTGCTCACTGGAAGGACAGACCCTGAAGCTGAGGCTCCAATACTTTGGCCACCTCATGAGAAGAGAAGACTCCCTGGAAAAGACTCTGATGTTGGGAAAGATGGAGGGCACAAGGAGAAGGGGACGACAGAGGACGAGATGGTTGGACAGTGTTCTCGAAGCTACCAACATGAGTCTGACCAAACTGCAGGAGGCAGTGGAAGACAGGAGTGCCTGGCGTGCTCTGGTCCATGGGGTCACGAAGAGTCGGACACAACTAAACAACAACAAATATTAATAGTGAAATAATTATTAAGCTCTAACTTAAAGTGATTTTTTTATTCATAACAAACTTAATAATGCAAACACATTGGCATTTGGCAATAACAAAAGTTCCTTTAGCAACACCATTTACAAAGACTCATAATTGGGGGAGGGGCAAGAGAGTGGGGCCTTAAGCTATAGCTTGTTTGTTGTTGTTTAGTCGTGTCTGATTCTTCGTGACCCCATGGACCAGAGCACGCCAGGCACAGCTGTAAAAGATACAGATCTTTCCATAATGCAAAAAGTACAATCTGTGACAAGTCAATTAAGGATGCAAGCAAGCTCTTGTCTGGGAGTAAATCCCATCGAAGTGTTTGAACACAACAGGGCTTTCTTCTGAGTAGGCATGTATAAGATTGCCCTGTTTGTGACGATTTTCACAAACAAAAAGAAAATGGTTTGCTGCCCCAGTGTGGCCCCAAAAATTGGTAGCCTATCGCTATAAGAATATGCTAAGAAACTGCTGAAGCTTTGAAACTGCTGAGAAAAGCATTTCGCTTTGCAAGTTGCCTCCCCCACAATAGCTTCGTGTAACACAATGTATTCATATGAAGACCATGCAGGCACAATGAATTAAAGCTATGTTAGCAAAAGCATGCCAAGCGCACTTCCAGTCAGCAACAGCTAGTTGCTTTCCTGAATGAGGTAATGGGGAAATGTTTCTATGCCTGTGATTGGAGGATATTGAAATACTTTGTGTAAAAAAGATATAAATAACCCCCCAGGGGGTTGGGAGGGTTGGTTCAGATTTTCGTGGATTACCTGCTGAACCGAAAGTAATAAGTGGCTGGACTTTATCTCCTCCCGGCTCCTGAGTTTTATTGGCTAGACCAGGCATAGGCAAACTCGGCCCTCCAGATGTTTTGGGACTACAATTCCCATCATCCCTGACCATTGGTCCTGTTAGCTAGGGACCATGGGAGTTGTAGTCTCAAAACATCTGGAGGGCCTAGTTTGCCTATGCCTAGGCTAGACCCAGCCTTTTTGGCTTGCATCAATCCCATAATTGATACTGTGAGCAAACAGGATGAAGGGACCATGATGCCTCCATCCAAACAGACCACTCTAACCACCAGTCCCCCCAATTCAATCAGGAATTCTGTAGACACCATTAAGAGGATGCCTGAACCTAGAACAGTTACCATTAAGAAGTCCCAAGTGGAACTCAGAATCCAGATCTGTGGTGGATGGTATTTTTTGTCTGATGTAGAAGATGACAGCTCTGCCAAAATACCTAATGGGCTGGAGCTTGGAGACATGATACTTGAGCATGGATCTGTTGACATGCGGAACAAAACAGCTGAACTGAAAGTAATAAATGGTTGGAACTTATCTCCTCCCGGCTCCTGAGTTTTATTGGCTGGACCCAGGAGTTTACATCCTTTTTGGCCCTCATCACCAGTACAGGGAGCTAATTAACTTAGCAATGCTAGAATGACAGTGTCATTGCCAGTTCCTGCTGCTGCGGTTAGTCAATTAAATTTTCACAGGTTTACATTTTTCTTTCATTGCCATGTCATGCCACAGTTAAATTTTTTCAGTCTCTTCTCCACCCATACGTATATATTACCTGTCAACTACAGCATACCCTTCAACGTTTCTCCAATGAAAATAAGGATATCCTATTCCATAATAATGATAATAATAACTATACAGTAATACCTCTGGTTACAAACCATCCTCCTTGGGAATGCTTTGGGTTACGAGCTCTGCTAACCCAGAAGTAGGTGCTCCTGGTGGCGAACTTTGCCCCGGGAGGTGAGCGGAAGTTGCGCGCCAGAAGGAGCCCCATTAGCGAAAGCGCGCCTCAGGTTAAGAATAGTTTCAGGATAAGAACGGACCTCCGGAACGAATTAAGTTCGTAACCGGAGGTACCACTGTACTCTGGGTGGCTTCCAACACATATAAAAACGTTTAAAAAACTATATAGGGCTGCCTTCAGATGTCTCCTGAAGGTTGCATAGTTATCTCCTTGGCTCTGGGGTCACAAAATGCCATACCCTCCAACATTTCTCCAATGAAAATAGGGACGTCCTAAGGAAAAGCAGAACCTTCTCGAATCAAATCAAAAACTTGGATGGCTTCTGGAAAATAGGGTCACTTGGAGGATCTGCTACGGATGATACTTCATGCACCTGATGAAGTGGACTTTATTCCATTAAAGCTTTGTGCCATAATATATATGTTAGTCCTTAAGGTATTACAAGACTCCGGTTATTTCCAGACAACCTATTTCATTCATTTTTGTTTTGGCTTCTTTACAAGGAAATTAGAGGACATCGGTTACTTATCAAACATTCATTCTGATTTGTTTGTAGGGAGATGAGCGTTTACTGTATGGAACCATATAGAATATATGGTTTGAGGGGAAACGCATCAAGTAGAAGTACCGTATTTCTCAAGAATTACAGGATATATATGAACTGTGGCTAACATCATGTACGCTCTGCTTCAAACACCAGCAGTGGTAGCACATTGGAGCTGGAGTAATGTGTACATAGCCCATGTGGCTGAGAAAAAGGCAAGTCCATTGTGTTCAGTGGAGCTTAAAGGTAAAGGTAAAAGGACCCCTGACCATTAGGTCCAGTTGTGGATGACTCTGGGGTTGCGGCGCTCATCTCGCTTTACTGGCCGAGGGAGCCGGCGTACAGCTTCCGGGTCATGTGGCCAGCATGGCTAAGCCGATTCTGGTGAACCAGAGCAGCGCACAGAAACGCCGTTTACCTTCCCGCCAAAGCGGTACCTATTTATCTACTTGCACTTTGACGTGCTTTCGAACTGCTAGGTGGGCAGGAGCTGCAACCGAACAATGGGAGCTCACCCCGTTGCAGGGATTCGAACCGCCGACCTTCTGATCGGCAAGCCCTAGGCTCAGTGATTTAACCCACAGTGCCACCCACGGCCCCTCAGTGGAGCTTACTCTCAGGTAAATGTGCATGGATCACAGACTCAATCATGATATCAATGTGGGCTCTTTGTTGACACCTACTTTTTGGAAGGCTGGAGCGTAACCCCTTCCCTTTCCCAGCCTTTTGCTTTCCAGATATTTTGGACTGTTCAGGGCTGTCTGGAGGGCACCAGTTCTAAGCCTAAAACTCTTATTTGTAATTGAGGTACAAGCGACGCTTGTATTTTTAAGGGATAGCCTAAATCTGGCAGGAAGGAAACAATTGAGCTAGACGGGAAGAACAGAAGTATATGCCTTAAATGGGAATATATCCCCTAAATAGGCACTGTGTTTTTCCCACATCTTGAATGAGTAATTTTGGAAACATCTGGAGAACCTTTCTTTTAAAAAATACCAAGTTCATACTTCATGTTTCCTCACCAACCCCCTCAAAGCACACTGCACGTCATAATGGGATATAAATGCTACTGGTAGTAGCTGGTGATTTAACCATGGAGCTTTTTATTGCTGCAAGGTTCTTGTGACAAGGAACGCAAACAGCAACAGGATGATGAAGGTTCTTAGTCTGCTTCGGGATAACAGCTTATTTGGCCTGCAGCTATCTACCTAGGCTGGCCTACTTGCTCACATTTTGGGGGATTCAGCGAGCTTTGGGAATTTCAGCAACTAGTATTCAGAGACCTCCAACAGCGTGGCTTGTAGCCTTTGACAGCCTTATCCTCCGTGAATTTGCCTAACCCCATTTTAAAGCCCTCCAAGATGGCAGCCATCACTATGACTTGTGGGAGCAAATTCCATAGTTTGACTAAAAGGTAAAGGTAAAGGGACCCCTGACCATTAGGTCCAGTCGTGTCCGACTCTGGGGTTGCGGCGCTCATCTCGCTTTATTGGCCGAGAGCCGGCGTACAGCTTCCGGGTCATTTGGCCAGCATGACTAAGCCGCTTCTGGCGAACCAGAGCAGCACACGGAAACGCCGTTTACCTTCCCGCCAGAGCGGTTCCTATTTATCTACTTGCACTTTGACATGCTTTCGAACTGCTAGGTGGGCAGGAGCTGGGACTGAGCAACGGGAGCTCACCCCGTCACAGGGATTCGAACTGCCGACCTTCTGATCAGCAAGCCCTAGGCTCTGTGGTTTAACCCACAGCACCACCTGGGTCCCTTTGACTATGCGTTGTTAATTTATTTTTTTAAAAAAGAATAGCAAAGAGCTATGAAAAAGGCAGCTGTGGTTCAATGTAAGCAAGTGTAGAGGAATGCACATTGGGACACCCCAAAAAAACAATCCCAACTTCACATATAGACTGGTGGGGTCTGAACTGACAGTGACTGACCTAGGAAGGGTTATTGGAGTCTTGATGAATAGATCGATGTTGACCCAGTGTGTAGCAGTTATGGAAAAAGGCTGAAAATAAAACTGCCAATATCATAATGCTATTATGTTTAATGCTATGGAATTCACTTGCACAATATGCAATGATACTCGTGAACTCGGACAGCTGTGCTACTTCCTTCCTTTCACCTGTGTTCTGCTTGCATATTTGTGAATCATCCACATATTGCAGAAACGCCTCAAGTCACCACCAGAGACTTGGCTCCTCCAAAAGGAAGCCAAACCCTGGTACCACTTCCTATTGAACGTCACACTGTTTGGGGAAGTAGGGTGTGTGGGCAACAACAAAAAGCAAAGAAAAAACATGGAGACACGAGTCCAGATTGCAGCTTCCCCAGCCGGCTTCATCAGCCACATCTTCAAAAGCTCTTCAGGACTTGGCAAGCCACCTGTTTGCAGGCAACCGTGTACAGATAATAAATACTAGATCTCATCCAGCGATGACAGCCTGATAATTTATGTACTGCCCTTTGACAATAGACAACAGAGCAGTTTAAATCAATCAGATTTTAGAGAACACAACAGACTGCAAATCAAATCTAATATCGGCAGGGAGAACAATTCCATAACCAACACGCAGGAAGAAAAAAAAAAGGAGCATTAAATTGTTCACCATGGTCATCAAAATTGGGCAATAAAATAATCAACTAAAAATTCTTTGCCCTGTTCCTCCTTCAAAAGCTAGTAAAAAGAGGTGCCTCTTGACCTGTTTCTGAAAAGAATATAATAAAAAGCCAGTCACATCTCAGAGGGGAATTCCATAAATATGGAGCCACCACTGAAAAGGCCCTCCCCTGCCTTTCGCGTTAAATCAGATTGACATGGGTATAGAAAATCAGTTTCATGCCTGAAGCTGACCCACCAACACCTTCTTGACCACCTTGCACCCCAAAAAGAAAATGCAGCTAGGAGAGATTCATTTCAGGGAAATTCAGCCCATTTATTTAAAAAATATTAGCTATCACTTCAGATCTGAAAAGCAATCATGTTTTCTAACCTCCTACAAGTACGGTAAGTAAATGATAACACTGACTAGACCTGATAGCAAGTAGCTTCTGATTTGGTTGATTTCATTCCTAAGAAAATTTACACATGCACACCAGAACAAAATGTATTTTGATGTGCTGGAGAAGACGCATCTGTACTGTGGACAATGTTAACTCTATCACATCTCCTCCAAGTCTTTGAAAAGTTGTATATATATATACAAATTAAGAGTATCATAGAGTGCTTCCATATGCCACTTTTGCTGTGCATTCATGATGACATGCATTCGTGATTTTATGTGGGATGCAGTCATATACAACCCTACTTTTAATGCTATTCACATCTGCAAAAGTTTTGGGGTGATCACATTGTTTCATTACCAATCAGTGCCTATCCTGTAACTTGCTGCCAAACTCCTTTTATAGCACAAATGTTCTGGGTTGTTATATTATTATTATTATTATTATTATTATTATTATTATTATTATTATTATTGAAACTTTTCATCATACAATACAATAAAAACAAATTAATGTAAATAAAAGATGACAACAAAAAGGAAAGGAAAATAGATGGATGAGGGAAAATACAATACAAAGTCCTCTCTCAAAGGTCTCACACAGAAGAGGGTGGACCCTCCCAGCTCTCACCTGGGAGCTTCCTTTTCTTCTCCCAGCCTCCCACCCTGGGAGATCTTCCCTTCTACGCCTCTCACACAGGGTCTTTCATGTTCTGGTTTATTTTTCTCCCAGTGTTGCACAACACTCCCTCTGGACAGCAATAATGTGCGGAATCCTCAAAGAACAACTGAGAAAACAGAATGAATCCACCACCAATGTTGTGTCAACAACATGTTGCAGAATACTCTGTTCTTGCGTTTACTCTCTTCTGCTCTTTTGTACTTTTTGTGGTTCTTTACTTGGGGTTAAAGGTAAAGGGACCCCTGACCATTAGGTCCAGTCGTGGACGACTCTGGGGTTGCGGCGCTCAACTCGCTTTATTGGCCGAGAGCCGGCGTACAGCTTCCAGGTCATGTGGCCAGCATGACAAAGCCAATTCTGGCGAACCAGAGCAGCACATGGAAACGCCGTTTACCTTCCCGCCGGAACGGTACCTATTTACCAGTATCTACTTGCACTTTGACATGCTTTCGAACTGCTAGGTTGGCAGGAGCTGGGACCAAGCAACAGGAGCTCACCCCGTCGCGGGGATTCGAACCGCCGACCTTCTGATCGGCAAGCCCTAGGCTCTGTGGTTTAGAGCCTAGTAGTAGCTAAACTAAACCAGGTAGTGATGCTTAGCTGTTGAAGGACCCTGTGTGAGAGGCAAGGTAGGGAATCTCTCCCAGGATGAGAAGATGGGGGAAGAAAGGGATGCCCCCAGGTGAGAGCTGGGACCTGGGAGGGTTCACCTTTCTCTGTGTGGGACAAGATTTACCTGTGAAATAGGACTTGGTAGCCTTTTTCCCCCTCCGCCCCCCTCATTCTTGTTTAGATTGTTTTTATTGTGATGTATTATGAAAAATCATAATAAAATCTTATATAAAAAAGAAAATGTCGCAGAATACACGCCTGAAAAGACAACAGCCTGAAATTGCCCATAAACGAGAAGGGGCTAGAAGATAGATTTTGAAGCAAATGGGAAAGAGGATAGTATCCTTAAACCTTTCAGAAAACAGTGCAGAGAAATCAGGAACAGAGCAGCACCCCTTGGCTTAAGACCCTATGCAGCATTTGGTCTCTGTGTACAGAAACACATAAAGTCATTGTGGGGAGGAAATCAAAAAGTAGTTTGCTGCTCTGTCAATTCCTGTGGTTCCAAAGAATTTGGGACATTTCTGTTGTTAATAATAAAGAAGTGGCACAGCAGCAACAAAGGGATCTCTCTTGGAGTGATTTCAGACAAAGGGTTTTTCCCAAGTTCTGGACAGCCTGATTCAATATGCCAAACACATGCACACCATCTGGAGGCTGTGGCAAACCCTGTCAGCTGATCATTCCTAATCCCAAAGATGAGCATCATGGGAACTGCATTGCATCAAGTGGACTGGATGGCTCTCTCTCTGGGCTTTTGCATTGGTAATTGCTAGCTTAATTACCTTAGGTGGCCAGTGGCTACTAGCTACTGCACACATCCCATTGTTTGCATGAAAGCAAAAATAAACTATTCAACAGTTTAAATGTAGGCAAGAAAGAAACAAAACTTGCTCATCCTCCCGACACCAAATGGCCCAGACACCACCAACAGAATTTGCTGCTGTAGTAGCAGGATCAGGTCAGCTTCTCTACTTGGGACATGTGTATGTGTGGTAAAGTGGGCTTGGGAAGGGATTGCAGCATTCCTCCTTTCCTCTGCCCAAACATCTGTCCTCTAGGTCAGTGTTCCCCAACCTTGGGCCTCCAGCTGTTTTCGGACTACAATTCCCATCATCCCTGACCACTGGTCTTGCTAGCAAGGGATGATGGGAGTTGTAGTCCAAAAACAGCTGGAGGCCCAAGGTTGGGGAACTGCTCTAGGTGGCAATGAACAATATTTTTCCCTTGAGTTTCTGCAGATTGCCTCTCAACATGGCATTTTTCCACTAGCACCCACACCCTGGGATAACTCAGTTGGTAGAGCATGAGACTGTTAATCTCAGGGTTGCAGGTTTGAGCCCCATGCTGGGCAAAATATTCCTGCTTTGGAGGGGGCTGGACTAGATGACCCTCGGGGTCCCTTACATTTCTATGATCTTGCATTGTTCATAGACTCTTCCAAAGCAGAAGCTATGCCTTCAGAGAGCCGTGACCTCTTGCACTTCTGTTTTTTGCAGATTAAGCACTGGGTGGAGCTCATCTGAAACAAACAGATAAAATGGAGCTCAGTTTCATTAAAGGGAAAGGGTATTGGGATTGGGGGTTGCTGCTGCATAAATCTGAAATTACCCATCAAGAAATAATTCAGTGGGGAAGGTACTACCTTAGAGAGATGCAGGAAGATGGAAGCTGTTTCCACCCTATCCTTCTAGCACCATTTGTCGCGACCCGACTAGACACTGATAGACCGGGGTCCGCCAGGGTCGCGCCATGCGGGCGCCAGGAAGGGGAACCATGCGGGCCAGAGAAGGGGGCGACTGCGGATCCAGGCGCGCAGGGGTTAAACCGAGCGCAGCAAGGCCCGACCTCGCCCAGGCATGCCCCGCGGGGTAAACAACCCCAGAATGGGCGATAACGACCGCTAACGAGCCATCAGCAGCGGGCGTGGTGGAACCGGCAGCATCGCAATAACAATGCAAAAAGCACCCATGAATGGTGCAGGTAGACCAGAGCAGTTAACTCTTTTGTCCAAGCCACCCCGGGTGGGGAAGAGGATTACCCCCGGACCTTTAGGGCAGAAGGGAGGGGGGAATTGGGAGTCACCCAGCAAGGTGTACATAAGGGGGATTCTGAGGTGGCCTCCTCAGAATCCTCACGGACTTTCCACGTTTCTCTGTGTGCTGTACAATAAACTTCAAGACAACTTCCGCTGACTTCTCGGAGTGGCGTGCGTTCTTGACAGCTAGCTACAGTCACCATTGGGGACACGACATAGTGAGGATTCTCCAAAACTTCAACGTCCGTATCGTGTTGGGATCGCTTACCGGCAGCTACCGAGATGGCGACCCCATGGCGCGGAGCGGCACGTTTTCAGACCCCCGTTACCTCGAGCACCCTACTCGAGCGGCCGGCGGATCTGTTCACCTCGAATCAACGGAGCCTTTCCTCGGCCGGACCAGACAGCGGGAGCCTGGGCGAGCTACGGCGCCTCCAGGAGCAGCTGAACCGCCTCATCTGGGAGCGGCTGCGGGTTGGCGAGGAGTCGGGCCGGTTGTTGGACCAGGCCTGTGGGGGCGCGGTGCCCCGGACAAGTCGTAGCGGCGGCGGGAGCCAAGGCCACGCGGGATCGGGGGTCTGCAGTCGGCAGACCCCAGGGGAGGGCTCAGGTCAGGAGCCCGGAGTGACTCAGCGGCTGACGTGGTTGGACGGGACGGCCCCGAGGGGGCAGGTGCTTCCCCTGCCAAGACGTCGCAGCAGCCGGCTGGAGGACGACGCAGTGGCGGGAAGTTCCACGGGTGACAGCAGCGAGGACGAGCGCGCGGCAGCGACCCCGGAGGCCCGCGGGAGGCACGTCCGCCGGAGGGCGACGGCGCGGCGCAGGCCGCCCCCGGAGCTGAGGGCCACTTACGAGGGGGACCCGGCGGAACTCTCCACCTTCATCTTCCACGCAAGGAACCACGCCAGAAGGTACGGGGGAGGCGACTGCGACCCAGAGGACTTGGTAGCGGCGGTCATCTCCTCCCTGCAGGGGAAGGCCGGCCAGTGGGCCATGCTCCTGGTCGACCGCAGGGACCCGGCTCTGGCCACCCTGGAGGACTTCTTGGCAGCCCTACGAGAGCGCTTCCAAGACCCGCAGGCGGAGGAGAAGGCGAAGCGACGGGTCCAGAAGGCCAGGCAAGGGGGTCTCCCAGTACAGGACTATGTAGACATGTTCAGGGGGGAGGCCGCCCGAATCTCCTCTTGGAACGAGGAGGTCCTCGTCCACTATTTCAAGGAGGGCCTCCATCCTGAGCTCCGCAAGTGGGCCGTAGTGAAGGGGACCCCTCGGGAGCTGTCGACGCTGGACGGCTGGTGCCGCACGGTGGCTCAGTTGGAAGCAGACCTGGGGATGCTGGAGTTAGAACCCAGGGCGGGCAAGGACCGAAGGCCCGCGGAGAACTCAGGGACCCCCCGTCCCGCCAATGGCGCGGGGGTCCCCCGGCCCAAGCGCACCCCCGACCCGGAACGGGAGAGGAGACGCCGGGAGGGACTCTGCATGAGGTGCGGAGGGGCAGGACACTATGCGGTGGCGTGCCCCAAGCGACCCCCGGGAGAGGTTCGGACCCCGGCAGGGTCCCAAGCGACGTCGGGAACCAGTAGGACACCCAAGACCGGGAGCCGGGCGGCTGTCGCGTCGGAGCCAAGGGGAAAGCGCCAGTCCGACTCCGAGGGCTCGGAGTCGGGAAACGACCTGGACCTGCAGTGAAGGACGCCCGGCTGCAGGTCCCGCCAGGGTCAACGGACCCCAAGAAACGGGCGGGAAGACCACCCAACCTGGTCCGGGTGAGGCTGGAAAACCCGGACGGCGGCAAGCAATGGACGGGCGATGCGCTGCTGGACTCGGGCTGCGACCACAGTATGCTGCACCCCGAAGTGGCCAAGGAACTGGACTTGCCCACCCAGGTTCGGAGCACCCCCTTAGTTTTCGTCCAGATTGACGGCAGTCCCATAAAGGGGGGTCCGTTTGGGGTGGAAGTGGGGCCGGTCTCCTTGTGGGTGGGGGAGCACCGGGAGTCCAGGATGCTAGTTAGGGTCCCCACGGATGGGTACCAGGTAGTGCTGGGGTTGGACTGGCTGATGGAACATAACCCCATAGTAGACTGGCGCTCAGGGCGCCTGACGTTCGACCTGGATAGGTGTGGGCAGCACAGGGTCGAATCGGATCCCCAGTGCCCCGGGAAGGGGGAGGCCAAAGGGGTCCACGGGGACGAGGGCAAGCTGGATGTGGTGGCGCCGGAGATACCCCCGGAGTACCGGGATCTGGCGGCGGTGTTCGGGGAAACCGAGGCAGACGAGCTGCCCCCCCACCGCCGCACAGATTGCGCCATCGACATCCCAGAGGATGCGGTCCTCCCCAAGGGACGCATCTACAAGATGTCCGGGGAGGAACTCCAGGACCTCAGGGAGTTCCTGGACAAGAATCTGGCCAGAGGGTTCATCCGCCCCGCCAAGAGCCCCATGGGGGCTCCGGTCATCTTCGTGGGCAAGAAGGATGGCACCCGGAGGTTGTGCCAGGACTACAGAGGGTTGAACGCCATAGCGGCAGGGAACGCGTACCCGCTTCCCCTCATCCCGGATCTGCTGGACCAGTTGGGTACCGGCACGATCTTCACGAAGCTAGACTTGAGGGAGGCATACTACCGGGTGCGGGTCCGGGAGGGGGACGAATGGAAGACGGCTTTTAACTGCCAGTTTGGACAGTTCGAGTTCCTGGTAATGCCGTTCGGTTTGAGCGGGGCCCCGGGGGTGTTCATGAGCCTCATCAACGAGGTACTCCACGACCTCCTGTACAAAGGGGTGGTGGTCTACCTGGACGATGTGCTGGTGTACAGTCAGGACCCCCAGGAACACGTCCGGTTGGTCCGGGAGGTCTTGCAGAGACTCCTGGACAACCACCTATACGTCAAGTTGCCCAAGTGTGAGTTCCACCGCCCCTCCTTAGATTACCTGGGGTATAGGATCTCGGCGGCGGGGGTGGCCATGGATCCCCAGAAGGTGGAGGCAGTCCTGGGGTGGGAGCGGCCGCGGACACGGCGCCAACTCCAGAGCTTGCTAGGGTTCGCAAATTTCTGCAGGGGCTTTTTGCCCAACTATTCGGCCTTGGTGACCCCCCTCACCGATCTCCTAGGCACCAAGGGGAAAGGAAAGGGGGCCAAGCGTCCCGGGGCGGCTCTGGATTGGGGGTCCCGGGCGGAGGAGGCTTTCCAGGGGCTCAAAGGGGCGTTCGCCGCCGAGCCTACGCTGATCCATGTGGATCCAGCCCGGCCCATGGTGGTACAGGTAGACGCTAGTGATGTGGCCATGGGAGCGGTACTCCTGCAGAGGGACGGGGAGGGCCGTCTCAGGCCCGGAGCGTACCTGTCCCGGAAGTTTGGGAAGGCGGAAAGGAATTGGTCTACCTGGGAGAAGGAGGCAGCGGCCATCCGCATGGCGCTTGAGGAGTGGAGGCACTGGCTGGAGGGGGCAAGGGAACCGTTTGAGGTCTGGACAGACCACCGCAACCTCGAGGCCCTCCGACAGCCACGGAAGCTGACTGCCAAGCACATGCGGTGGGCAGAGTTCTTCTCCCGGTACGATTTCCAGCTAAGCCACATCCCCGGGAAGGACAACTTCCTCGCGGACGCCCTGTCTCGCCTGCCCCAGTACGAGGCGGATGTCCGCACAGAGATGCGTCCACTATTTGAGGACAAACACCTAGCCCGAGCCGTCACCACCCGTAACCAGGCTAGGAGGAAAGAAGGACAGACAGGGGGTCAAGATGGGACACCCCCCCGGGAGCGCAGCCAGCCTTCTGCAGCGCTCCGCGACAGACTAGTGGCAGCGTATCCAACAGACGCGGAACTACAGAACCTGCGGGACTCCTTGACACTGGAAGGGGACATCTGGAGAAGGGGGAGCGCCGCGTACGTCCCGGAACCCCTCCGGAGGGCCGCCCTGGAGGCATGCCACGACGCCAAAGCGGCTGGGCACTTCGGCTTCGTCAAGACGTGGAAGCTGGTTCGGCGGAGCTTCTGGTGGCCCACGCTCCGCAAAGATGTCAAGGACTACGTTGCGGGCTGCCCCATCTGCCTCACCTGCAAGCCGGCAGTGGGCAAGCCGCAGGGCCTCCTACAGCCTCTGGAGGTCCCACCTCGACCTTGGTCGGTGATCTCCATGGACTTTATTACGGATCTGCCACCCAGCCGAGGCAAGACAGCAATATGGGTCGTGGTGGACCTGTTCTCCAAGCAAGCCCATTTCGTGCCCTGCGCCTCACTGCCTACCGCCACCCAGGTGGCAAAACTGTTCATGGAGCACATCTTCCGGCTCCATGGGGTTCCAGACAAGGTCATTTCCGATCGCGGCTCCCAGTTTGTGTCCCGATTTTGGAAGGCGTTCCTGGGACTGCTGGGGATCGAACAGGGACTCAGCTCGGCCTACCACCCCCAGACTGACGGACAGACGGAACGTGTCAACCAGGTGCTGGAGCAGTACCTGCGGTGTTTTGGCTGCTACCAGCAGGACGACTGGTCACAGCTGCTTCCGTTGGCGGAGTTCGCTTACAATAACTCCGTACATAGCAGCACGGAGATGTCCCCCTTCGCCGTGGTCTACGGGACCGACCTGAGGCACCTGCCGGACTTGGGGGAGCCCACCGCCCGGGAGCCGGAGGAGCTCGGAAAGTGGAGAGAGAGGACGGCCAGGTGCTGGGAGTCCCTTCGGGAACAACTGCTGGAGGTCAAGGCGGCGCAGAAGAGGACGGCGGACCAGCGAAGAAGACCGGCGGGGGACATCAAAGCGGGGTGCCGGGTCTACCTGTCCACGCGGCACTTGAAGCTGGGCCTCCCCAGCAAGAAACTCGGGCCCCGGTACTTGGGCCCGTTTAAAGTGCTAGAGGTAATCAACGGAGTATCTGCGAAGCTGGAACTCCCAAAGAACTTGCAACAGATACACCCGGTGTTCCACTTCAGCTTGCTGAAGAAGTCCCCGGAGGACGACGGTTGGCACCCCGTGGCGGCGCCACCCACCCCGTTGATCCTGGCGGGAGGGGAGCACCATGAGGTCAAGGACATTTTGGACTCCAGACTCTACAGAGGGCGTTTGCAGTACCTGGTGGAGTGGAAGGACTTTGCTATGGGGGACCGAGAATGGGTGTGGGCGTCGGACGTTTTGGCCCCACAGCTGGTCAAGAGATTCCACCAACAGTGGCCAAACCGGCCGGGGGGCCCCGGGACTCAGAACGCTCCCCAGGGGAGGGGGGAGTCAGTTTCGGGGGGGCAGGATGTCGCGACCCGACTAGACACTGATAGACCGGGGTCCGCCAGGGTCGCGCCATGCAGGCGCCAGGAAGGGGAACCATGCGGGCCAGAGAAGGGGGCGACTGCGGATCCAGGCGCGCAGGGGTTAAACCGAGCGCAGCAAGGCCCGACCTCGCCCAGGCATGCCCCGCGGGGTAAACAACCCCAGAATGGGCGATAACGACCGCTAACGAGCCATCAGCAGCGGGCGTGGTGGAACCGGCAGCATCGCAATAACAATGCAAAAAGCACCCATGAATGGTGCAGGTAGACCAGAGCAGTTAACTCTTTTGTCCAAGCCACCCCGGGTGGGGAAGAGGATTACCCCCGGACCTTTAGGGCAGAAGGGAGGGGGGAATTGGGAGTCACCCAGCAAGGTGTACATAAGGGGGATTCTGAGGTGGCCTCCTCAGAATCCTCACGGACTTTCCACGTTTCTCTGTGTGCTGTACAATAAACTTCAAGACAACTTCCGCTGACTTCTCGGAGTGGCGTGCGTTCTTGACAGCTAGCTACAGTCACCATTGGGGACACGACACCATTTTACTTTCAGTGGGGTTTCCAAGTACTGTAGGTATTGCTGTAGGAGTGAGGTGTTAAGGCTTGGACAGGAAACAGAACTGCCAACTGCCTTAAGAGCCCTAGAAAAAACCCCAAGTACCTTCCTTTGTTAGGAAGATTGGCTGATTTGCTCTCAACAACTGTCCTTCTGAATGGCTAGGAAAGACCAGCTAAGGGTGAGGTAATCTAAGGGGCCCTCCAGTGTGTTTTTGCAGGTAATAACATTGCAGGTGTTTGGTTTGGTTTCCAGATCCTTGATCCTCTTGGTCGCCCTCCTCTGCACATGTTCCAGCTTGTCAATATCCTTCTTAAATTGTGGTTCCCAAATTGGACACAGGACTCCAGGTGTGGTCTGACCAAGGCAGAATCCCTTTAAATGTTACTGCTTCTGGCAGGGGATGCCTCTTTTCTGTGACTTCTACAGGACCACCTACACTGACTGGCAGCACCTTTCCAGGGCTTCAGGCACGTAATCTCTCCGAGCCCTACCTGGAGATGCTGGGGGTTAAATTTGGGACCTTCTGCATGCAAGCTCTCCCAATGAGTTACTGCCCTCCCCTATTGTATATTGCATTTTATTTTATTTTGTGAGCCAGCCAGACTGTGGCATTTGGGCAGCCAAACAAATACAGGAGGGGATTGTTGTAGTTACAAGAGAAGCTGCACCTGTTGGATTTCTTTTCCCTTTTACCCAAGTGCCAAACATCTAGCAGTCCTCTAATGGCCTCGAGTTGGCACTTTGATGCTGCAATTGTCCTTTGCAATTCTCACTAACTAAAAACAGGAACCTGAGGTTATTAGTGTGCCTCTTTATGTCAAGAACATTTTGCCCAGTGTTGGAATGCAGCTGTTGCTGTGGAAGGAAGCACAGTAGACATTCTGTTTATGCCAGCACTATTGCACAACCGTTAGTTCAGAAGGGAAATGGAGAATATTTCATCTGTCCAAAATAAGCTGTGGAAGTATAGGCAGCCTCAACTAGCTCATGATGAATGTGGTGTATGTTACTAGTTAACAGGGAGGCTTATTTGCATGCTACATTAGAGAGAGAGATTATCTCAAGAAACGTCCATGCCATTTCCATCCTGCTGCATTTAACATCTCATTTGTAACAGTGCTTTAAAAGTAATCAAAATCTTGTTGACCTAACTAAGCTTGTCAAGTCTTAATCCACAGCTCAGGCCTATACCAACCATAAAAAGCCCTATAACTTGCCAGACTATGGGTAATGCCATATACACTTTTTAAAAAACAAACATGGTTAAGCTGGTCGTTTTTAATCTGAAGGAAAAGCAGCCATGTGGGGCCCTGATCTAGAATAGCCAGATAGTTCTAGACTGAATGGCCTGCCCAGCCATCCTGCTATTTGCCCTCCAGAGTGGAGCTAGCTCATCAGCTTATCTTCCAAGTGTGACATTATTATTTCATGGAATAATAGAGTTGGAAGGGACCCGAGGATCATTTAGTCCAACCCTTTGCAATGCAGGAATATGCAGCAGCCCCATACGGGGATTGAACCTGCAACGTTGGCGTTACCAGCACCACGCTCTAACCGAGCTTTATTGCATTCATATGCCGACTTTTCTTCAAGGAGCTCAAGGTAGCGTATGTGGTTCTCCTGCTCCTCATTTTATCCTCAGATCAAACCTGTGAGATTAAGAGTTGGTGACTGGCCCAAAGTCCCCCAGTGAGCTTCATGGCCATGTGGGGATTTGAACCCTGGTCTCCTGGTTCCTAGTCCAGCCTCTAGTCCTAGTCTCTAACCACTGCACCATGCTGTCATGCCAGGTTTATTGCCCGTTCTACTAGTTTGTTTTGCTTTTTGCTGCTCATGTCACATCCTGTTCTCACAAACTGAGCAGCATGAGCGAGCAATAAGGGCATACCCCCTCAAGTGTCCCAGATCACAGAAGCCATTTGTCTTGTTTATTGGTCCAGCAACGGCATGAAGCGATTTTTTTTGTAGGGGACCAGTTAGGCACCAGCCTGTGAGGGCAACTGGGTGGGGGGGGATGACACGTGTGTGTGAGCATGTGAGGTTTTAAGCTTTAACAAAGCTTGGTCTGTCGCCCTTCCCCACAGGGATGACATCACGTCCGGGGCTTATCTATGTTCCCGTCATGTGATGTTTGTATCAGTGTATAAATATGATGCTTGTATCGGACTACGTAGGTTGAGCGGTTCGTCCTTCAGCTGCCCAGTGGATGGGTCACATCTTTCTGGGCACGAAGCCCTTAAACCTAATAAATCTTAATAATCAGCCGGACTTTGCTGTTTGATTTATTAGCCAGGCTCATTAAACTTCTTCCGTTTGCAAAATGCTCTGCAATCCTTTGATGAAGAGGTGAAGAAAGTTTGGAAAGCAGTGTCCATCGCAGAGAAGCGTGTGGGCGAGGAACAACGCAACGAAAGATACCAGCTGTGGGTGCCGGGGGTTCGTTAACCCCACACTTCAGCCCGTTGCGTTTGATTTTGGTCGGAAAAAGACCGTTAATCAGAACAGGTTATGGCGACAGTTAATTAGTGAATTAATGAGCCCTGGAGACATTCCAAGAAGGAGTATCGGTAGTGGCTGGCAGAAGTTCAGATGTCCCTCCGGAAAGAGAAGCCTCTCTGGAATGCTGACAGAGGCTTGCAAAGTCAGTGGACTAAATGGCTTGGCTTGGCTGTTTGGGAGTTCCAAGCTGCAGCTGGGAGGCTGCAAGGAGCCCAGATTGAGGTCTTGCAAAAGCAATTGCACCTCTCTGGTGAATTCCAGGTTGGAAAGCTACACAACAGTGAGTAATCTGGACCCACAGCCCCCATCACGGGACATTGAGGGAGATGGCTATGGGAGTTTTAGTATCCCCTCACAGCCAGAAGGCTTGCAAGCACCCCAGTGCCTCCATGAAGGGTGGAATGCCACAGCTCAAGGAGAAGGGGGGTGTTGCATCAAAAGGCCTGTGCAAAAGGAGGGAGGCTTGGGAGACTGTGTAATTTCAGTACAGTTCCAAGAGGGATTAGCTCTTGCAGAGTCTGGAGAAATGCCCCCAGATCAGCTCATTTTCCTGTCAGGCCGTTTTGCTGGTGTAAAGCTACGGAGACAGAGCCTGGAGCAGGGGGGTCACGCCCAGTGTTTTGCACACAGAAGCGGAGTAGCTTCAGAGGCTTGTTTTCGTTCCTCTGACCAGCTGGTGTTGACATGGCCAGTGAAAGTGGTCAAGGCCAGTGTGCAGCTGATGACGCAGTCAGCGAAAGTCAAGGCTGAGAAAGACAACAGTTCCATTTTCCGGAAGAAAGATTGTGTCAAGGTCATTTCTCAGATGCTTGGGAACCCCACTAGCCAGCAAGAAGAAGATGACAACAACTGTGGTTTGCCAGCTGCTATGGCAACGGGGAGCGACAGAGCGACGTCACTCCACAGCGTGCCACCTGGTGGACATGTGGGGATCTGCAGGTCCATTTCCACAGAGTTGACTGTTGGAAGATGCATGAAGTCAAGGCTTGACTTTGGGACAGTTGCTAACAGCTTCTCAGAGACAGTACGGGACTCTTATGGGGTTCAAGACATGGAAATGTATTCATTGTCTGTATCAAACATTCTGTATGATGCTGTTACAGTATTTTGTTTGCATGATACCTGTTGCATTTCTAGGGGCGAAAGGCTGCAAATTCGCATGGAATGCAGTGAAGACAGGGTGTTTGCTGTTGAGACATCTCAAGCAGGTTCAGGTGAAAGTAGCACTGATGCAGTACAAGTTACTGTGCCCACACCCCAGGGGTGCGTGCTTTTGAAGCACAATAGGCTGGCATTTTGCCACTGGGCCAGTGTACTGAAGCAACCTGAGGGGTCTACAGGGTGCAGGTTTAGAGCATGTGATGAAAGTTTTGTTTGCAGGGGCTGCAACGTCAATGCTGAGACACCCAGTGATCCAAGGTTCGAAAGGGTTACCACTCGACCCTTTGCCCAGGTGCAAGTAGAGTACTCTGAGCTGAGGCCAGAGGCCAACCTGGGGGGTGCGTGTTCACACATTGGGTGGAGTCTGGTGCTCAAGGAGCACAGTGCAGCAGCTTCACTGCCTGAAGAGTGGGCGGTGGAGACGGGAGACAGGTTCTCTACCACAGTGGGCTGGTTTCAAGACACAAGTGGCAAGGAGTTCCGCATGTCCATGCTGACAGTTTTCTTCCAGGAGGGGGAAGAAGAGCACAGAGTGACTAACTCAGTTACTTCACAGGTACTCAGTCTTGGTGAAGCTACTGAGACTGTGTTCTCTGTTGCATGTATCCCCAGTCAGGTTTGTGGGGAGTCACAAAGAGCAGATGTTCTGTTGCATGACAAGGAGCCCAAGGTACAGTTCTTGTGCAGTTCTGGTTCTCAAGCGGTGGTCTGCGCACCACGCACCGAACGCAAAGAAGGTGGGTTTGAATCCAGGTTGACTGGGTTTGCCACTGCCAAGGGGGGTCAATCCCAGGTTCCAGTCAGCAGGAGTACTGAGTTCTGTGAGCAGAATGCATGGGAACGCATTCCTGGAAACACTGCTGTTCTTTCAGGTGTTCAGAGTGGCTCTAACACTGAAAGACAGGCAGGTACACCGTCTGCGGATGGTGAGGGTCCAGTTAGTGGATCAGCCCCGGGAGGGGGTATTGCTGTGGTTTTTGCACCTGCTAGTGGCACGGACAGAGTTTCCGGCCATGGTCAGGGAGCAACGCAGTTAGGGGCAACTCTGAGGAGTGCACCCAAATCTCTTATGCCAAGGGCTAAGAGGCAGGCCATGCGTGGCAACTCTTCTCTGGTAGAGCCTGTTCAAGGTCTCGATCTGGAGCAAGAGGGGGGTTCTCTAGCGATGGGGCTGGGGGAATCTCGAAGTGCGCCAACGTCATCCTTAGGTACGTTAGCTAGGGTGCAAGGGCACAGCAGGTCACTAGGTGACATGCCTGACGTCAAGGACGGGCAGGCGGGTTCCAGCAGAGCTGGAACAGCGGGGGAACAGACAGTGGGGTCAGAGCGGTTTCCGCGAGCCACTGAAGAGTTTCTGCCTGAAGGGTTCACAGTCACAAACGTGCGGGTTTGTTTGACGCAGTGTGAACCAGAGAGCCTTGTGGAGGTTCGAAGGGTACCTCAAGGAGGATCCCAGGAATGGCAGCATGCCATGGTGGAGCAGGTAAGCTCAGTAGAGCAGGTCAGCTCAGTAAGGTCTTTGGATGTGTCCACGACGCTACCAATAGGTAGCATAGCGTTAAGCAGTCGGAGGATGTACAAACCCAAGATGGCAGCAACTGATGAGTTGCGGTGCAGGGCTAGGTCAGTAGCCACAGGGTTCGCTCAGGTGAAGGTGGTCCATTGCTTTGAGGCAAAGGACGGACTCATTCTTGGATGCAGAACCACGCACATGCTGTTAGCTGTCACGGCTCGAAGGAGTTTCGAGGTGAACCACTTTGGTTTGCATAGCTGTTTGGTTTTCGACCTGGAGCAGGAGTTGTACGAGGTACCTCCGCCAGGGTTCGAGAACAACAGGCAAGGTCAAGTGAGGAAGTTGCACAAGTCAGTCTGTGATTTGAAGGAGTCAGTCGCAGATTGGACCTCATGTGTGCAGGATGCTTTAGAGCAAAATTTCAGCTGGAGGTATGCTGATAGCTGCTTGTTTCTGACAGAAATAGGTCAAGAGCAGGAGCTAGTTCTCCTTTCAGGAGAGAACCTGGCAGAGACCAGGGAACAGGAGCAACGGTTCACAGAGGAGCTTGGTCAGTGTTTGAAGCTCAGGAACGTAGGCCCTGTTGGTGTTCATCTAAAACTGCAGATAGACAGAGCTGAAGAAGACAGTAGTTTCTTGCTCAGTCAGACAGGTGAGATAGTGCAGGTGTTGAAGATGTTCAAGATGTCTGAATGTGCTAGTGACAGAACATTCAGAGAGACTGGTCTAGTTAAAGACAGTAAAACCGGAGAAAACTCTGGGTTTCAGAGCTCCGAGGTGTTTCAGTCAGGGAAGCGATTGTTTCTTTCCCAGTCGAGCAGAACTGACACAGAGGCTGCTGTGCATTTGCTCGGCAAGAAGGCTGTAGAGCCTAGTAGTGGATGTGCCGGGAATGGCATTCAGAAAGTGCAGAAGACACAGGAGTTTAGCCTGAGGTTGTCGGATGCCGGTGAGCCCCAGCTCACGTGCTGGTGCGACAACAGTTGGCCGCATGCCAAGGACAGGGAATCTGTGTCTGGAATAGTTGTGTGGATGTTTGGAGCAGCTCTGTTCAGTGGACTGGAGTCCCAGAACCAGAGCCTCATTGCTCGTTCCCCTGCAAAAGCCAGGTACATTGCGTTGTCAGGGCTTTGTAGGGAACTGGAGTGCTATAGGTGTTTGATCCAGGAGATCTGCCATAAGTGGTACCTACCCATCGCTGTTTGGGAGGACAACCAACTTTGCTTGGTGTTGGCAGAGTCTGGACAGGCCAAAGTCAGACTCAAATGCCTAGACGTTCTGTTTCAAGACGTGTGTCATGGGATTCAGGCAGGCTTGGTAAAACTGGGGTACAGTTCAAGCCAGCAGAATCTGGCAGGAAAATTCCATCAGTATGGGGAATTTTGCAGTGGTGTGTATATAACGTAAGGAGTTATTTACGTTTCCCCTGTGGTGCAGGACGAGAGGGGGTGTGAGGTTTTAAGCTTTAACAAAGCTTGGTCTGTCGCCCTTCCCCACAGGGATGACATCACGTCCGGGGCTTATCTATGTTCCCGTCATGTGATGTTTGTATCAGTGTATAAATATGATGCTTGTATCGGACTACGTAGGTTGAGCGGTTCGTCCTTCAGCTGCCCAGTGGATGGGTCACATCTTTCTGGGCACGAAGCCCTTAAACCTAATAAATCTTAATAATCAGCCGGACTTTGCTGTTTGATTTATTAGCCAGGCTCATTAAACTTCTTCCGTTTGCAAAATGCTCTGCAATCCTTTGATGAAGAGGTGAAGAAAGTTTGGAAAGCAGTGTCCATCGCAGAGAAGCGTGTGGGCGAGGAACAACGCAACGAAAGATACCAGCTGTGGGTGCCGGGGGTTCGTTAACCCCACACTTCAGCCCGTTGCGTTTGATTTTGGTCGGAAAAAGACCGTTAATCAGAACAGAGCATCATGCCTCCCTCCCTAAATTGGGCAGAAGCTCCCCGGGCTTTGGGAAGGAGGCATCAGGGGAACATTTAGGGGACTAGCCTAGTCCCCCTAGTCTACTAACTGCACAATGCTGCTTCAGTGGGTGAAAGCTCATGTGGCAATGCCCATTCCTGGGGGGGGGGGAGTCTCCCTGCACATAGAAAACTAGCAAGTCAGGGATATGAATTCTAGCTAGGGCCTGGTGAGGCTGCCACCTCAGGGAGGCAAGCTTGGGACAGCTGGGTGGGGCGGCAGATTGGTCCCACGAGGACAGCGCCACTCACTGCTTGCCACTCGCCTCCTCTGCCTGCCTCTTCCTCCTCCCTTGCCAACACTGCTGATGTCAACTCCACTGTTGCTGTCAACCCCTGCATCACCCTCCTTTTTGACCTCCTTCCTCCTCATAGCTGTCAACCCTCCCTTTTTTTACGGGAAACTCCCTTATTCCAATGCCGTTTCCTGCTGCTATCCCGGATTGTTGATATCCCTCAAAGGAAGCAGCTCCTCTCCCTCCCTGCCGGCCAGGGAAGCTCCTCAGCTGCGTTGCTCGGCTGCCAATAAGGAGTCTGAGACCGACTGGGGGCGGAGCTTGCATGCCTTTTGCATCCAGACCCTCATGCCCAACCAAACAGACAGCCTGCCTGCCGTCTGCGCGCTCGCTCTTTCGCTCACCCGTTCGCACGCAGCCTCTGGAGCGCAGGGTGGCGAGGCTACTTGGTGCCATTGCACCGCCCTCGTGGCATCCCTTATTTTCAAATCCGAAAGTTTGGAAAAAATCCCTTTTTTTCAAATCCAAAAGTTGACAGCTATGTTCCCCCTCCCCCTTTATTGGGGTGTGTGTGTGTATCACATTTTCTATTTGCAGCAAAACATCCTGGGCCAGCCCTGATTCTAGCTAAGTTGTCTCTCCATCATGCTAGTTTTCTGTGTGCAGGGAAGTCCCTCTTCCCCCACCGCGAACAAAATCTAAGCTCCCGTTCTGAAGTTCTAGGGGCCAAGAGAATATCCAGACCTTGTGAGTCGGCTGCACGTGAAGATCAATCTTACATCTGCAGACTGCAGTAAGGTGCAGCACCATTAAATCATGGACTAAATGACTATTTATAAAATACAGAAACCTGCTGTTATTTTATTTTTTTTACTCCAGGCTACCGCCGTGTGATTTTCTTGTGGTTCTGGGATTTTTCTAACAACTTAAAAATCAAAATTGGGAGGGAGACAGATGGAGCTAATGAGCCCTCCTCCCCAAATTGCCTGCTTCTAAAGTTAGGGGAAAGCTTTGCTGGGGTTTTTATCCTCCCTACAGTTATGTACATGGGATACTTTCAGGTTCTGCGGACATGATGACTAATATTAGCTTCTATTGTACATTGCCCCAGTCTCTTTTATGTCAAACTGTGAGAAAGCAGTGGCATTTTTCCCTCTCAGCAAAGGAAAAATCATGTGAACCATATTTGCTATTCCCTTCTGGGCCATTTGTCTTCCTTTTTTTTTTTTAACTCACAAAAGCTTGAGTAAAATTAGCTGGTGTTTGAATGATCTATTCAGTGCTTTTTTCCATTAAAAAAATATTTAGGGGTACTCTCATTTTCCTACTCATATTGAAATACTGCCCCTCAATGAGGCCAAACTTAGATTCACAAAATGTTTAGGGGGTATGCATACCCCTGTGTCCCTCCAGAAAAAACATCACTGGATATATTTAAAAGAGCTTCCTGCAAAACTCAGCCCCAGATTGTTTGTGGGTCAAATGGTAAAGGATGAGCACAGATTTGTGTGCAATGTACTAAGTCATGATTGCAAAAGAAAAGAAGACCACAGAAGGAGTCACCACCTAGACTTCTCTCTTTACAGCGATGTGGACAGGAGTCTGGAGTTGGGGAGTCAGGGACTGTGTCATGGACTGGCTGGAAGCAAAGGAATGATAAGAGGCACCAGCTGGGGAATCCCCAAGGGAAGTAGACTCAGAGCCAGGGAATTGGTGGTGGGATGACGACAAGTGGTCAGAGGGAGAAGAGGGAGCCTACTGCGAGGAGGAGGCATCAGAAGCTGAAGAGGCAACAGGGTTTAGTGAGCAGGGAAAGGCTGTGTCAGAGAACAGTCCAGAATCAGAGACGGAAGTGGAGGCTGGAGAGGAGAGGCATTGATTAGTCAGGCTGGTGAAGAAGCCAGGGTGCCTCCCCCTACTGCTGTGACTAACTCCTCTCCCCGCTGGTGTCCCAGAATCAGAAGGGGTATGAAGAAGGAGGAGCACAGACAGGCATGATGACAGCCTCAGATTGCTTGGGAAGGACCCAGGGGAGAATACCTAGGGAACTATGGGGAAGCAGGGACCCTCAGTCCCCACAACAAGATCTACCGGGAAGAGTTGCTGTGCTCACTAGGCCGGGCCTCCTGAGCTGTGTTGTTTCTTGAATAGAGAGTTAACTTCATTGACGCCGTGTGAGTTAATACTGACCTGCTCCTGGTACCCGCTTCTGATAGACTGGGAGTTCAGACCCAAGTACAATCAGGAATCAGAAAACAAACCACAAGTGGACAGAGAAAATGTGTTCTCTCTCTCTCATAACACTGGCTGAACATTGGAAGATTCAGGACAGATAAAAGGGATTTCCCCCTGCAACCTATGCTTGAACTATGGAGCTGGGCCCCATAGGATGGCCACCAACTTGGGTAGCTTTCAAAGAGTGGTGGACACATTCCTGCAGAACAAGGCTATCTATGGCTACCAGCCAAGATGGCTATGTTCTGCCTCCACAACCAGAGGCAGTAATGCCCCTGAATACGAGTTGCTGGAAAACATAGGAGGGGAGAGGACTGTTGAGCTTGGGTCCTGCTTGAAGGTTTCCCACAGGCATCTTGTTAGCCATTGTGGGAACAGGATGTTGAACTATACAAGCCATTGGCCTAATCCAGCAGATTCTTCTTATGCTCTTAGGAGTCAAGACCCATGAGTCAAAAATGAAAATCCAAGAGTAATCAGAAACAGAGGACATACCAGAAAGCAGAATGACCAAAGAACGAGAACCCAAGAGTAAGGCCAGTTATGTCAGAGCTCAAGTAGATCATATTGTGCAGTCAAAGGACACTTTCTGAACTGTCCTTATTTTGGGGTTGGAGTCAATCGCATACTGGCAAATTCAAGTTGGGCAATTATCATTTCAGAGCCAGTTCTGAAAAGTTGGCATTCTTAGTAGCTGGAGATTATGTTAAAAGCACAGGCCGGGGAGACAGCAATCTTCCCCACTAATATATCTCTCAAAGGACCGAGAATAAAAGCATGAGTTCACACTGGGAGACTGGCATCTAGGCTTGTCTAGGAATGGGACCCGAGACCCAAGACTAGAGCATTTTGTTCCAGCTATTTTCCCAATGTGGAGGCCACACAGAATTCCAAGCAAAAATCTTGTCAGATGTTTGGACTGACAACAAACTCTTTTAATTAAACAAGCTGCTTCTAAGTGCTTCTTCATCTTCAGTGATGACAAACCAAACCTTATTCGTTTAGTGCTGAGGGTTTCTCTCTCTCACTCTGTGTGTGTTTAAGGGAAATTTTAGGGCAATTGTCAGGGCTCAGCCAATATCAGCACAGCTCTAAGGCAGACAGCAAGTCTCCCAAATGGATGGGTTTGAATTAGATTTTATGCATTCATATTTTTACATGCACTAATTAGCAGAAAAAAGACCTGCAATGCTATCCACATTTGTCTGAGAGGAAATCACACTGAACTCATAGAGGGTAATGTGTATACAAGTATGCTGTAAGACTGCAATTCTTTCCTTTTTATCTTATATTAATTCTAGGGTTTATATTGTGTATTAATTATGTGTATGTTAAATGTTAGAAAATGTATGTATAGGATACGTAAGCAAGTTGAGTGATGTATGATAGATAGGTCGGTTATGTAGGTTATGTGTGCTAGAGAGGATGCTGGGTGGAAGTGTGTGAAATAGGATGTATGAGAGAGTGGAATGGGTTGTATGATTGGTTTTTATCTCTTATGCAATAGATGTAAGAGAAATAGGTATGAAAGTGATGTGCGAATGCTATGTTTAATTGTATAATTGTACAATATTTATGTATGCATAACAGTACAAATGTAATACAAATGTATCATTCTTCTTTTTTTTTTCTTTTCTCTTTTTTTTTCTTCTTTTTCCTCTATTGGCAAAATGTGCCAATTCTTTTTGTAAATTCTAATAAAATTAATAAAAAAATAATAATAATAATAAAAAGACTGCAATTCTGTGCATGCTTATTTAGGAGCAAATCCCATTGAACTTCATAGGGCTTTCTTCTGAGTATACATGTATATTAAGTTAAATGCCAGACATATTTTGTACATTCTGCTAGGGTTCTTGATTTCTGAAGCATATCAGTATGCTCATTCCATATCAGTATGCTCGGCTGCAGTTAGCAGGTGGTGATGTTGCTCTACGCCATTGCTTCCAGGCTGGATCACTGTAATTAAGCTGCCCACCAAAGATGATGGCACTTTTGAACCCTTAATAGGTGTAGAGAATGGGGATTATCAGCAGTTATATGTAGTTTGGGATTGCCTTGGAAGACAGTCTAGAAGCTTCAATTGGTTCCAAAGGCTGTGGCCAGATTTGTGTCTGGAGCTGGTAGGATGGACCACATAAGCCAATTTAATGGGCTTCCCATTTGTTTCCAGGTTCAGTTCAAGTTGTCAGCTTTGGCTCTTAAATCCCTAAACAGACTGGGACCAGCTGTTGGCATCTGCCTGCCTCAAGAGACAATGGAGTGTACCTCGGGGGGTGAAACCAAACCGCTCTGATGGCAACACTGAAGTGACCTCTCCACGGCACAAGCCTGGGCAGTGTGGATAATAATAATAATAATAATTTTTTATTTGTACCCCGCCCATCTGGCCGGGTCCCCCCAGCCACTCTGGGCGGCTTCCAACAAATATTAAAATACATCAAAATTCTGGGCTGCTCAGATGACAAGACTTCCCTCTCGGCCACACTGATGTGGTCCAAAGGAAAGCAGAGCAATGTGTTAGGCACCAGCTTAGCTGCAGGAGTTGTCAGAAGGAGGCGTACAAGGCACCATCCAACTGTCTTAGGTACACCACTGTGGATTTGTGTAGGGTTCATTCCGCAGCGTTTTCTTTTCCTGAAGATATCCCACAAGGCAGCAGAGTTTTCCTTCTCCTAGATGGGATACCTTCCCAGGCTGATGAGCCCCATCTGCCTCTCCCTTCCCTCTACAGCATGTGCAGAAACCGCCTTCTTGACTGTTGAACCCACTATTGGGTCTCAGCAGCAGCAGGAAGAAGCTAACAGGCAGTGCCACCCCTTGAGCTGGTTGCAAGTAGGAAGGCAGGCTGGTGGGGCCTGGTTGAGTGTGACAGTGCCCCCATTTACCCTAATGGACCCACCTTTCACTGGAGATGCCAGTGATGTAATTTAAACCGGGACTTTCTGTACACAAAACATGTGTTCTACCACATAGCTATGGGTCCTCTTGCCAACATATTTAGTCATCGGCTACAGGCTCCACCTGGCAAGCCCTTATTCCCCTGCTCCTTGCCTGCAGTCTGAACTAGTTCAACTATGGATACATCTCATTGCGTTGCTGACTTTGTGTTTTGTCACTGGCTAAGGGCCAACCCTAACAATTATATTCTGTGCAACAACTGCACAGTTGTTATTCATCTGTTGTTTTGCAGGATCCAGATGTTTTCCCTCAAGTTCGTTCCCCTGTTATGTGGAAGTTTTGTTCTCCCCAGTAGCACTCAGGTTGCAATATTTTGCTGCCTGGAAAATACAGATTTCCCTGTGCATTTATACCCATGCATCAGCATATTTCTGAATTCCAGATGCTCTGCATATGAATTTTCCAGAAGCATCTGCCTGCCAATGTGAAAAAAGAATTCAAGACTAGACTGACCTCTGGTCTGATCCAGAAGGATTATCATATAATATGTTCTTATCCTTAAAAATCCGTACAAGATTATGAAAGGAACTTAATGTCTCTTTCTCCATCTCATCTAACTTAACACTACTGTTTTGTTAGAATGCTTGGCTTAAGCTTTAATAAAGCCAACATATTTAGCTATGTGTGTTCTGCTTTTAGAAAATAGTTTTGGTTAGCATTTCTTTCATCTGCCAAGTATTACATTTCTCTCCCTTTCCCCTTTCCCATAAAATTGGGACATATTGTACGTCTGCTGTTGTCCAAGTCCTGACTATACTTTAGCTACACAGTTAGAATAAGGAAGACAGTTAACAGCTCCATTTTTTATCTGTTTAAAGTAAACCACAGATGCATGTCTATCAAAAAAATCTGCATTCTTCAACTGTCCCTTTTCACCAGGGACAGTAACAATTATATGTTTCCTACTTCTGGCAAAGTACTGTCCCTAGGCTGCTAGAGTTCCCAGCACTCTTGACAAACTAGAGTTCCCAGGATTATTTGGGGGGAGCCAATACTGTTGAAGTGGTATAAGCATGCTTTAGGTGGATTTATTCCTTTATTTTATTAAATAAAATTTATACACTTCTTGAAAAAACAAAACCACAAAGCCATTTATAAAAAGATAAAGCAATAAAATCAAGAGAAATTTACAACAATAGCTAAAAACATACAAAAGTTACAAGTACGAAAACAGGTTAAAATTCACATCAACTTTCCAGGAAAAAGGTAAAGGTAAAGGGACCCCTGACCATTAGGTCCAGTCGCGGATGACTCTGGGGTTGCGGCGCTCATCTCGCTTTATTGGCCGTGTTTTTAGCAGGGGCTAACAATAATACAGTGTAGGCACCTGCTTGATATCAATAGGCAGGGAGTTCCAAAGTGTAGGTGCTGCCACACTAAATTATTAAGTTCTTACAAATGCAGAAAAGGTATTATGTGGCAGCTGTAGTAATGCCAATTCTGCTGATAAAAGCATTTGTGCTGGTACCTGTGGGGTATGGCGATCTTATAGGTAAACTTGTTGCCCCACCCTCTTCTAGGGAGGAAAAAAACTTAAACACGTAGCAGAGTTCCCAAAATATAGACCAGAGGCAATTGTAATTCATCCAGCAGAGCTTTACCTGCTACTGAAGGCAAATGAGCATAATGGTCACAAATCTAGTACATTCAGGATTGGCACAGTCCATAAAATCCAGTTGCAGCAGACTGAACAATAAAACTTACAATGGCTTATAATAAGAGAAAACCTTAGCACTATAACTTACAGAACACCAGAACAAAGACAGAAAGAAAAAGTGAGTGAGACCCAGGCTCCTCCTGGCCTGACTATAATAGTCAGCACGACCTTGACAGAAAGGATAACAGAACCAGTTTAAAGCAGCTGTACTCAGCTTCCCAGAAGAAATAACCCTAACAAAAACCTTCTGCCTGTTTCTTTCACATAGAAAGAAAACTTTCTAGAACCCTCTTGAATTAAGTAGAATAGGAAAGATCTCTACACATCAGAGCAGTACTTTCTGCACTAAGAAATGCAAACTGACAAAACTGGCCCTAATATGTTAAGGGCTTTATGTACTAATAGTAACACTTTGAACTTGGCCCAGGAGCAAATTGACAACCAGTACAGATCTCTGAGCCCAGGTGTTGTATGCGGGCTAGGCTTCACTCCTGGTGGGTATGTCCGCATTACAGCTTACTCCGCATCCACTACACCCACTGAAGCTACATTCACACTACGTTAGCCACAGTCCATACCCATCCTGTAGTTTCTTTACAAATACTGCTGTTTGATGTGCCCCCACTCAAACCAGCTTCAATCCAATAAGAAAATTGCATGCAATATAAGTGATAATGCGAAAAATACCCTAACGGTCATCATTGTGCAGGGGGGGAAATGAACGCACAAACACAGATGACAGTTAAATGAACAGGAGTTCCAGTGCGGTTTCAGGGATGGGGAAACCAAAAAGATCATACATGATGCTGGATGAAGACATCCCACCGCCCTCTGATGTGAACAATTCTGTGCAAAATGAAGCTTGAAAGGCACCCGAGTGGATGTGACCTTTGAGACTTTGTTGGAGATCCCTGATTTCTCCTGGGCTCCTTCTCTCCTTCCTCTACTCTACTACCATTCCCATCATTCTCTAGGAAGAGAGAATGAGTTTTAAACCTGCTTAAGTCCACTGAAGATGATTGAGAAGAATGCCCAGCCTGAAAACATTAAAAATTTGTTCACCTTCCATAGGTCAATGACATGGTTAGCTATATACAATTCCAGTGCAATTTCATTTTTTCCTTTTGATCATCTCCCTTCCTAATTTATTTCATGTCATATTCTGTGAGCGTGTCTGACTTCCCGGTTAAAATTAAAAAGGGGGAAAGGGGCAAAAGACTAGCAGCAAGCCTAATTTGCCAAATAAGATTGGATCACTATGGAGGAAATAAAATACCCCTTTCCATTTCAGGCTTTATAAAGCCCATCTAATAATGGAGAATGGTTTGCTAAGATTGTGAATGGCTTTTGTGTCTTCAAAATGCAGTCATTAGTTTCTGGCCATTAGCAACTGTCAATAATACTTAGCATTTATATTATAGTCCATTCCAAGTGTCCCAAGTGCCTCTCATACATTATCTCCGTAATCCTTCAAACAGCCCAATGCCATTAACATCTTCCTCCTCATATTATGCTCCTCTCAGTGATGTAATTCAGGCTAACATTTTCTGGAAGAGGACAAACAGAGAATGTTGTCGTGACTTTCCCTACCCTCAGGTTTTATAGGTATTTCTGATAATGTGTTTCAATAGCCAGCTGTGTGTTGACGCATTATCTGGTCATTTGAATCACCCCAAGCCCAGACATGGTCAAGACAAGAAGGCTCTGGACACATTGCCGACTTAAAACACAGCTATTTGGTTCTTTTGCTCAATTTGGATTGAAGTTGTTGGTGAGAGTACATAAAAATGAAGTTTTTCCATAAGATACAACAAGCAGCTATGGATTGTGTGGCAAACATCGTGTGTACACACTACTTCCCAAACTATTGGTGGGAGTGCACTGGATGCAGTGTAAAGGCCAGGTCTCATCATAAACAAGATGAAGATGAAAAAGTCTTTTTTAATAATTCCAGTGGCACCTTAAAGATCAACTAAATATAAGCTTTCAAGGTATGAGCTTTCGTGTGTGATACACACTTCGTCAGATACTCTGAAGCAGAGGTCGCTTCAACCTTATAACTGTTGATGACTGTTATGGCAGTTGGTTCCACAGGGAAGGGCAAGGGATTTTTAAAGGGATAAAAGGTAAAGGGACCCCTGACCATTAGGTCCAGTCATGTCCGACTCTGGGGTTGCGCGCTCATCTCACATTATTGGCCAAGGGAGCCAGCGTACAGCTTCTGGGTCATGTGGCCAGCATGACAAAGCCGCTTCTGGCGAACCAGAGCAGCACACGGAAACGCCGTTTACCTTACCGCCGGAGCGGTTCCTATTTATCTACTTGCATTTTGACGTGCTTTCGAACTGCTATGTTGGGAGGAGCTGGGACCGAGCAACGGGAGCTCACCCCGTCGCAGGGATTCGAACCGCCGACCTTCTGATCAGCAAGCCCTAGGCTCTGTGGTTTAACCCACAGCGCCACCTGGGTCGCTTTTAAAGAGATAGATGACCAAAATTAGCTTTAGTTTGTATAATAGGACATGAATCCAATATCGCTATTCAGACCAGGTTTTTAGTTTGGTAAACTTAGTTTTAGTTTGGTAAACTTACAGGTAAAGGACCCCTGACAGTTAAGTCCAGTCGCGAACGACTCTGGGGTTGCAGTGCTCATCTTGCTTTACTGGCCGAGGGAGCCGAAGTTTGTCCACAGAGTTTTTCCGGGTCATATGGCCAGCATGACTAAGCCGCTTCTGGTGAAACCAGAGCAGCGCATGGAAACAACGTTTACCTTCCCGCCGGAGTGGTACCTATTTATCTACTTGCACTTTGATGTGCTTTCAAACTGCTACGTTGGCAGGAGCTGGGACCGAACAACGGGAGCTCGCCCCGTCACAGGGATTCGAACCGCCGACCTTCTGATCAGCAACCGCGTCCCGCGTCATTAGTTTGGTAATGAGTTATAATTCAGTAGCTTCTCTTTCAAGTGTATTTCTAAAATTCTTTTGCAATAAGACAGCTACTTTAAGATCTTGTATAGACTGTTCTGGGAGATTGAAGTGTTCTCCTACTGGTTTCTCTGTCTTATGATTCCTGATGTCAGATTTGTGTCCATTTATCCTTTGGCGTAGGGTTTGGCCTGTTTGTCCAATATAGAGAGCTGAAGGGCACTGTTGGCATTTGATAGCATATATAATGTTGGAAGATGAACAATTAAATAGGCCTGAGATAGTATGTTTGATGTTATTGGGGCCAATAATGATGTTGTCCGGGTGTATGTGGCAGCAAAGTTGGCATCTAGATTTATTGCAGGCTCTTGTGCCAGTGTCCATGTTAAGTCTGGTTGTTGTATTATTGTGTGTGAGGAGCTGTTTAAGATTGGGTGGCTTTCTGTAGGCAATGAAAGGTTTTCCTCCCAGAGCTTGGGAAAGAGAGCTGTCATTATCTAAGAGATGCTGCAAATCTCTGATGATGCGTTGAACTGTTCTCAGGTCTCATCAGTGCTGCACATTTTAAAATCCCAATTGGGTATATACTGGGAAAGGGTCCTCCATCTTGCCCATACTTTAGTCTCAAGCTACTCATGGACATAACTGCAAGAAGAAACCTAGTACAGAACGCATGGGGCCTGGTAGGGGAAAACAAGGAGCATAATAAGATGCAGAAGATGAGTGAGAGCCAACAAAGGCATCTGGAAATGGGCTTGGTCATGGTTAGAGTAGCAGCTGAGGATGATAGATAGCAATGACAGTTCTTTGGATTGTCTGATTGCAGACAAGTGAGTGCATGGAAGGTTCCTGAGCTTGTTACAGTAGCATATCCACATTTTCTGAGGTGTTGGCCACCTGTACGTTATAGCTAACAACTCTGCCAGGTATCCGGGGGGGGGGGGGATCTAAGTTGTTTCAGCTTTCATGCAGCTTTCTGCCTCCAGCACTGAAATTTCCTCTTTTTCAGAGCTTCAAGTTTCATAGACCTTTGCAGTTGTCCACAGAACTGTGCTGCTCAGATGCAACACACATGACCCATTAATCCCCATTAGGATGATTCATGCCCAACAAGTCTTCACTTGGATAGTTTACCACATGGATATAATCTTTTATCATGTGGTGGATGTTTGTCATATTATATGGTGATTCAGTTAGGGTTTTTGTCCTTAGGTCATGAGTTTTGCTGTGGTGTCTGCAACATGCTGGTTCAAAATTCTGGTCAAGTCCATACAGTACCTGTAATCCTAAATACAGTAAGGCATAAGTTGAACTGAAATCAATGCGGCTTACTCTCAGGTAAGCAGGGCTAAGAATGGAGCCTTAGATGGCAAAGCCAGACACAGTTCAAATTCCTGCTCAACCATGAATCTCCCTTTGAAACTATAGCTTTCCACACCTTACATTTAAAGCTCATGGCTTCTCCCAGAGAATCTTGGGAATCGTATGTCTGTGAGGAGTAAACTTCAATTCCCGGGATTCTTTGTGGGAAACCATGTACTGTAAATGCTCTCACAACAGGTTTACCACACCTATCAGCCAGTCACCCATTCCCACCACCCTTCTGAGTAATACCCCTCCCCACCCTCTCACTATACAGTCCGGTAAGGGTCTGGTGACTTCTGTTTCAGTGTATCTGAAGAAGTGTGCATGCACATGAAAGCTCATACAAATAACAAACTTAGTTGGTCTCTAAGGTGCTACTGGAATTTTTTTATTTTGTTTCGACTACGGCAGACCAACACGACTACCTACCTGTAACTGCTCTCACAATGTAGGGTTGCCATATTTTAAAGAGCAAAAAAGGACACATTTGCCGACTTTTCACTATGGACCTCTCTGATGACTCTCATTTTACATACCCATGAGAAAGAGGACGTCCTGGAAAAAGAGGACATACGGCGGCAACCCTATGACTTAATGTATGGTATGGATGTGACCATGCTTGCCTGCATGCATACATACTGGACATGCAGACACAGGGGTCCACCTCCTCAGTCGGATCTGTGATGATGGGTTGTGTTCAATGTCATGTGTGTACACCATTTCCCAAACCAGCTATCCTTATGAAGAACGGTTGATGGAGCTGGGTACGTTTAGCCCTGGAAAAGAGACTGGGAGGAGATATGTAAAGGACTGTCACATGGAAGTCGGAGGAAACTTGTTTTCTCTTTCTCAGGAGGGTAGGACCTGAACTTCCAAGATACAAGAAAGGAGATTCCGACTAAACATCAGGGCGAACTTTCTGACAGTAAGAGCCATTTTACAGTGGAAAGGAGGTTTGAAGACAATCTACTATGAGAATTGGTGTATCTTGCTGGTGAGGACAGGAGAGTTGTTATTACTACTGACTGAGGTGGCTGAGTGTGTCACACTCTTTGAGTCAAGGAGGGACCACTGTAGATTTTGGCCATCTGTCATGGATTCTCCAATTGAGATTCCTGCATTGCAGGGGATTGGACCAGATGAGCCCATGAAAAGGTACCAATATTTATGTTTTACAAAAAAAAGAAAAAAACCAGTAAATTCAACCCCGCTTCCTCATTAATCCCCCATGAGCCACGTCATCGTTTTGAATGCGGTAATTTCTGCAGGTGCTTGTGTACTTCGCCCAGAGTCCAAAGAAAAGGGCGGGTTGTCAGCAGAATAACAATATGGGAGGAAAGCCAGGCACGTATGGCGACAGGCCCATCTTTCCCCCTTTTTGGCGGGAATATACTGAGGCCGAGATTTTCCCTCAAGCCCTGCGACGGTTACGAGTTCTCCCCCACCCGTCCACTCGCTCAGACCGCTGGCGACCGTTGCCAATGAAAAAGAGAACGGGGGAGGCGGGGGAGGAAAGAGCGCGTCGCGCGGCAACTCCCGACTGATTTCGTCACCGCGTTCCTGCTTATTACGCGGAGAGGGGCGGGGGCAAGAAAGACGCATTGCCGCGGGGTGGGTGCGGGGAGGCGGCGAGAGGGAAGAGCGGCGGCGGCGATGGAATGTCACGTGGCAGGGGCGGAGGGGGTGTGGCCCTAATTTTTTTTAAAGAGCATGTCACGTGGCTAGGCGGTGCGGAGGGGGCGGGCGGGCGATAGAAGGGAGGGTGGGGAGAGAGAGAAAGAGTAAGAGTGTCACGTGATGCCGGAGGCCCGGAAAGCTCTGAGGTGGAGCTGAGCGTCTCCTCCGTCCGCCATTTTCCTGCGGCGACCAGCTGTGCATGTGTGCGTGAGGAAAGGAGAAGGGAGGCTTACGGTGGTGAGGCGGCGGCCGAGCGGCAGGCCGCGGTAGTGGTCGAGGCCGAGGAGGCGGGGAAGGAGGAGGAGGAAAGAGGAAGGAGGAGAAGCCTCTTCCCGGGTGACAGGCCCGGCCCTTCCGAAGGCGGAGCGCTGCCGGGCGTCCTAAGCGGCGGCGGCGGCGTTGTTGAGTCCAGCCGGGACCGCCCTCCTTTCCTCCCTCCCTCCCTCCTTCCTTCTCCTTCTCCTCCTCCTCCTCCTTTCCCCGTCCCTGCTTCACCAGCCTGGTTGAGGAATAGCAGCGGCAGCGGAGTGTCTCTGAATTCGGCACCGCCATGTCTGGGCAGAGCCTGACCGACCGCATCACGGCGGCGCAGCACAGCGTGACCGGCTCGGCGGTGTCCAAGACCGTCTGCAAGGCCACCACGCACGAGGTGATGGGCCCCAAGAAGAAGCACCTGGACTGTGAGTCGAGATGGACTTCTCCTCGCTCTTTCTCTCTCTCTCCATTTCTCCCTCTCTCTCCCCCCCCCCCTCTCCGACCTTCGCCATTCTCGCTGTCGCCTTCTCTGCCCTCCCCGCCAACCTCCCCAAGCAGCTCGCTGCCCGCCCAGGCCCGGTTTTATTCGCCGGCCAAACACTGTACTTGGATTGCAGTTCCTGTGCTTTGCTACAATATCTACTCCCACTTTTCCACCATCCTCTCTGAAATGAGAAATGAAGCGAGACGGCACCCTCTTGGTTTTTACTCATTTCATTTATTTAGCCTATTAGATGCTTGGTCT
The DNA here is from genome assembly GCA_034641385.1 of Darevskia mixta. NCBI lineage: Eukaryota > Metazoa > Chordata > Lepidosauria > Squamata > Lacertidae > Darevskia > Darevskia mixta. The sequence continues at coordinate 1,676,460 of JAWWNH010000137.1, read as the reverse complement.
CCAAGCGACACACACACACGCATATATATATATATATATATATGCACACACTCACACATGCATATACATATATATGTGTGTGTGTGTGTATGTATGTATGTATGTATGTATATATATAGCACACAAACACTCACTCTACCATAAGGGAATAAAAAGATCATATGGTACATTAATATATCGTGTAACATGACACTGATGAAATATGTTCAGTTCTGCACAGTATCACCTCCCCCCCCCCGTTTTAAATTTTACTTTTTTCTACAGGTATGAAGTTTTATACCCCTCTTTTCCCAGTGTTTGGCACCCTCTCATCTTAATTTAGGAACCTGTTACCTCACAGTGTGACTTGGGCCATTTAGTTTGGAATATACATGTAATTGGTTTAGACTTTAGAGGGTGGCCAGCTCCCAAGAGACTGCGATCTACTCAGAGTTAAAAACTGGCAGTGAACTACCCCCTTTTTTGGGGTTCGGGTCAAAGTTGTTGAGTTTTTTCAGGGAGGAGGTTAAATGTTGAGCTTTTTTTAGGGGAGCCACAGTTGTTCAGCTTCTTTGGGGGGAGCCAGTGGTCTACCAGTGATCTACTGCAGACGTCCAGTGATCTACCTGTTGGACATGCCTGGTTTAGACGGACAAATGGGAAAGGAAGGGTCTTTCAGTGGCTATTAGCTACTGCCGCAAGCACCAGTTGCTGGCACACAAAAGTGGGGAATGGTGATTGTCTTCATGCAGGGTTCCTGGACTAGATTGGATTTTGGTTGGACCTAGTAAGACGCATGTTGTGTTCTTCAACTTTGGTCCCCAATCTTTCAGTAGTTTTCTACTGTGTCATCTCTTAAAACGTTTCTTTGATCTGTTGGGAATCACTTCATTGTATTCTCTTGATACTCCCCCCCCCCCGCCGTAAAATCACAGTGTCTACTGTAACCATGCCAAACCATTGAATTGTTAGTTGATCTCCTCCAGATGTTTAACCAGTGAAACTTCAATATTAGTACCATTTTAGACTATTGAAAGAAGTATAAGAATTAACGATTTAATTAGCAACAGCTGCTGCTTGTTTCCTGGCTATTTTATTTTTCTTCCTATTATAATGGTTTCTCAGAAACAGTATAGCTGCTGCTGATAGTAACAATAATAACTCATTACTGAATTGGTTAACTATTAGACTAATCTACCAATCAAACCAATTAAAGTTTCAGTACAACCATTATCCTTAGGCATTTTTTTTTCAGAGTGGCACTGAGGTGTTCACCACTTCCTTTCTGAAACTTGCCTTTGTTATTTGATATGCTACATCTTTCCCCTGGCACTGTAATCATCCTCCTTACTGATAAATGAAGCACACCTCCTGATATTTGAAATGTCTCAAACCTGCCTTCATTCTCCTGACAGTCTCTGTATATGTAATTTGAGCCTGTCTCCATTACCTTGTTACTTCTTTCCATTGTACCCCTTGTCCAGTGTATAAATCAGGGATAGAGAACCTGTAGCCTTCCAGATGTTACTGGATTACACTTCCTATCATTTGTGGTCATTGGCCATGCTGACTGGGGCTGATGGGAATTGATCCAACAACTTCTGAGGAGTCATTTCTCATTCCTGCTATAGAACGTGACTTTACTACTTCTGTGGCCTAGCTGCTCATCTTCAGGAAATTGTGCTCAGAAGAGGAACTGACACCACCTACTTCTGCATTGAAGTTACATGGTATCAAGATTTTAAAAGTTGAAGTACTGTACATAAGTAGAGCAATTGTATCTTTAGCTTTGACAGCTTTCTGAGAATAAAAGTTTTCTAAGTTGCAGTTTAGAAAAATAACAGTCTTCCTGCCAGGGCTGCTTGCAGAAAATTCTCAGAATGTTTGAGTTTTGCAGACTGTATATGTCTAAGTGGACGTGTATGTCTCTGTACATATATGAGAGATATCAGCAGTAGTTGGGAGCCTCTTAAATTGATTCTTCTGTATCCCTGTTGAAGTGAGAAAGGTTTGGGGAAATGGCTACTTAGAAGCTTGGAATGATGTTTCTGCCATCTTGGCACCTTTTGTTAAAGCTTGAAAAAAGGTCATGTTAATCTATTGCGACCAAATAAACACTTAAGCACTTGAAGATCCAGCTGTGTGATCCACTGTTCATCTTCAAATATCTCCATACTCAATGAGCTTAATAAGGGACTACTACCGGTAGCTTGTGACCCTTCAGATGTTCTTGCACCTGAGCTTCCATCATCTCTGACCTTTGGTCATGCAGGCTAAAGGTAATACCTAGGAGCAGGAATTCAGTAACATCTTGAGGGTTACAGGTTAGCCACCCCTGAAAATGTGTAGCCATCCATTTTGCAGGGTGGATCTAGGCAATGGAATTTCACTTTTAGTCTGGCACCTCACCCGTTGATAATTCTGGCTGCCTCTATGAGATCACCAAGAAAAAGCTAATACGTAGTATCCCCAAAGGCATCCCTGCAAGCATCTTCTTTTATTCCTTGCCTATTGTAGTTTCATAAAGTTGTGAATGCCGCTTTAAGGTACTTGGTTCCTCTTTTGAGGGTCCTGTCATTTGTTTCATTTCCTACTTTGTAATATGATGAAGAGGTCTATGCACTCTTTAAGTTACAAGTTTGCATAGTGAAAATAAGTTTGAAGTCTTCTGCTTCTTAATGGGTATGTGGGCTCAGTATTGAAGTAAGTGGGTTGCATGTGACTGATGGGAATCTTAACATTATGAAGCTCTTAATAGTCTGATATCACCAGGCTTTGAGCAGCACCATAATGGAAGTAATTTTTAATTCTACTGTATTATCAGGACTGTTGTGTTTTGTATGTTTATGAAATTGTCCTATGGATGTAGAATCTGATAGTGGGTGCAAATCTTGGTACCCACTTTGAATTTTTTTTAAAAGGCGAGCTTTCTGTGCTCAAGTTGCAACCAACCACTTGGGAAACATACTTAATATGATGCTTTATCCTATGATGCCTATTCCCTACTTCATGCAGTCTCCATTACAGGTAATTGACCTCAAACTCCATGTTCTTTTATTCCATTTTCCTCTGATTCCTTGTTCCTTAAAAAAACCCACCCACACACACCAGATTCTTATGAAAAAGAGTGCTTATGTGAAAATATATTAGTTGCACTATTTAGTTTTTTTGGCAGTTTAAAAATATATAATACATAGTCAGAATTACCACTGACATTAAAGGCTGATGGAACAGCTTGGAGAGGTTCCATGCACGCTCTTACATTGGGCTTGAGAAGATTTTTTAATGCGCATCTGAACAGCAGGTGCATGATATGTTCTTTGAAATTTTTCTGTCGAAATCTCCTGATGGCAGATGAAAACAAACATCCTTATCTGCCTAGAAGAGTGATCTGCAGCTGTAGAGAGTTCCAGCTGGTTTCTTATCACTTGTCCTACAGATGTTTCAAAGCCTGGTCTCTGCTTTAAAGCTTTTGCACCAGGGGGGAGTTAGCTTGCTGCACCCTGCCAGTTTTAGAAGTAAGAGGACAAATTGTTGGGTTTATTATTTTGTGTTTGACAAGCAGGTAGAGTACTCAAGTTTGTGGTTCTGATTTGGAAAGATTGCACTAACACAGGCTTCCTCAAACTCAGCCCTCCAGATGTTTTGAGACTACAGTTCCCATCATCCCTGACCACTGGTCCTGCTAGCTAGGGATCATGGGAGTTGTAGGCCAAAAACATCTGGGGGGCTGAGTTTGAGGAAGCCTGCACTAACAATTGTAGGTGTTGCATGCCATAATCTCTTTGGGAAGACCTGGTGGCTTAATCTTGTTCATATGCAGTGGCGTAGTATGAGGGAGCACGGGGCGGTTGCCCTGGGCGCAATACCACTGGGTTGTAGTGGTCCCGAAAGTGTTGCATGACTGGAAAGGAGGTGGCTTCCTTTCCAGTTCCTCCACTGCTGGGATGGATCAGCAAATCAGATCCACGTCCTTCGCTTATAGGTGCTGTGCACCACACACTTCTTGCACAATTGCTGGCACTGCTGGAGCACCCAGTGGGAACAAAGAGGTGGCCACATGGGCCTTGATTGGCAGTGTGTTGGCTCCTGGGTTGGACTGGCGGAGCTTCTTGTTAGTGCACTATGGAGAGCTGAAGTTGCTGGTGCAGGGTGAGTTGTGGTGCCTGAGGGGCTCCAGTTGAGCAGTTGGAGTCTGCATCCAGCACCTCCTGGGGAAGCCTGCATCTCAGAGGTTATGCTAAAAATGGGGGAGGAAGACCCATGGCAACATGCTATCCCCCTTCCCCAATTTTGCACCTTGCTCTGGGTGCTGGCAACCCACGCTATGCCACTGTTTACTGTCTGAGCACTATATGTGTTGGAAAGAAATTTTCAGCCAAGTCACATTGTTATGAGATGGTGGGAGAATGGCTACGCTTTATCCTTAGCATGTAGTTTACTGGCTCACTGTTGATTCATGAATGTGATGATGTTGTACTCTGCTTGTGGCTATACTGTAGCTTTCATTGCTTAGAGCAGCCTTTCTCATCCTGGTGATATTGATGCTCTGGACCACAGTTATCACCTTCCTGGACCATTGGCTATACTTTCTGGAGCTGATGGGAGTTGTAATCTCAGAAATCCTGGGAGGCAACAGGTTGGGGAAGGCTGGTTTATAGTTATCTGGGAAAGCTGGCAGATGGTTCTGTCTTCCTTTACAGAGTTGGAAGTGGAGGAGGAAGATTTTATTTGTCTTTTTTTACACTAAAGTGTCTCATAGCAACTTCCAAAGGAAGTAGATTGCCTTTAGTCTCCTTTGGACTATCTTAGAAAACTTGTTTGCTAGTACCCATAAGTAGCACTAGTTGTTTCCCTTTAGGATAACTTTTAAGTATTACACAAATGAAGGCCTGGATTCTGAGTGAGGTATTCCATGCTAATTAATGAATATGTATTTTTGGTTTCTATATTTTAAAAACATCTCTAGTAGTGTAACTGTATTCATGTGATGGTTGTTGGGTCATTACAACTACAAGGGGGTGCTCAGATATTTAGCATTCAATAAAAAGCCCACATTGGTGAATTTAGTTTTGTAAGGTTCTCTTTGCAACTAAGTAAAAACTTTATGAAGGCTTGCAAAGCTGGAATCATGGAGTTCAAGGAGAAACATCTGGGCGTATGAATGCTTTGGGCTTCAAAAGCCTGATTGCACAGTGTTCTTCCTTATTTGCTTTCTGTAAGCAGCATGTGGATACTGAATGGCTAATCCCTTAACTGACAACATTCATTTGATACTAGAAGTATTCCAGCTTCCTAGTAATGCCTTTTACCATATGGTCTGCTGCCTCTGAAATCCTGGGATTGAAAAATTCTTCCATTGCAATCTTCCACTATACCAAGCACCTAATTCCCTTCCTTGCTTGCTTAAAGCATCATTAGTTAAGAAAATAAAAGTATTCTTATGTGTACATTATATGTTTAGATTTTCTTGTGTCTCAGTTGTAATTGCTTTGTGGGTTGGAGTGGAAGAGGATCTAATTCTGTAAGGGAGAAAATCTCTTGTGGAGATGGTCTGGCACATACAGTCAGCCTGGCAGTGTTGTTCTCCTTTCACAGGAATTCTTGAAAGTTGGGCCAAACCTGAATTGTGTAATTTGTACAGCTGCTCAAATTGGGATTGATTGTATAACTTCAGACCTCACAGACTTTAGTATTAAAATTACAATGTGGAATTATTCCATGAAGTTTTTGGAGAGAATTTTATTTGCTGGATTTGATGCTTGTTTCCTAGAAGGCATGTGAAAACTCCTTCAGGTATAAAATAAGACTTACTGTTTCAAATGACCAATGCAAACATTCAGGATGGAAATTGAGAAAGTTTTGTCTTACGCCAGGATTATGTATAACCAGCTCCTAACCTGCATTGCCCATCTCAATGCAAATGAACTACTGTACTGTATATTCAAACATAAAGAGTTAAAAAAAACTGTTTGAAAGTGCAATCCAAAAGTTACAGCACACACTGGAGTGCAAAGTATGAGTAGACATTGTATTCCAGCAACTGAAACTCTTCATTATTCTAGAAAAAAATATGCTGTTTCATGAAATCACAATCAAATGACATCATGTAAAACTTTTTTTGCAGACTTGGTTATTGACAAGTAAGGTAGCTTTGGCCTCAGTTCAGCTTAGTGGGGAGCATTGTTGCTGAGATGTAATTATCCTAGTTTAAAAGATTTTCTGTCTTAACAATATTGCTGTTGGAATACTGTTACACTATGCTATAGGGAAAACCTGAGAGGTTGTATTGATGAAAAGTTTTCTAATTCTTTTCAAACTTAAAACTGTGTTCCCTAATTTAATATCTCTCCCTGTATAACAATTCTAAACTGTTAATATATCTGCATGTACAATACATATAGATTTATGTTTCCTATTGAATCCTTCAATCACAGGGCTGTCATACGTAACTGCTCTAGTCTGTGTTCATCACAAAAAGGCAGATTGGTCCACAGGATCTGATTTCATATCCTGTTTGAGCTGTGGACTAATTGGCAACAGACAAATCACGATCTGTCTCAGTTTCGAATCAGAAGGAGGAATAATGGCCACCTTGTTGCTTTTTATAAAGGCATGTGCAGCATTGTAAATCAAATGTAGCAGTAGCTAATTCTAAGCTCAGGCAGCTGGTCTGTTACATCAAGAGCTTTCTGTACTACTGTATATACACCTCACCTGGCTCATGCATAATATGTAGTTAAGGCCTCAATATTTTTGTGTTTCTGGCTGTTCCTTTTAATAATCAAAGTACAATTTCACCTCACTTTAAAAAAGCTTTCTTTGAAAGCAACCCCCTCCCCAAGCTTCCAGAAAGTTCATGATCAAGCATTCATTTCCCAATACCAAAAATGTTTTGGCACGGTATTGGACGCAAGAGATACCATTTGAAATTGCGTTGTGTAGCAAGGGAGTGGACCCTTCTGCCAGAGAAAGCGAAATTAAGTTGAAGGGACTCAGCTGCTGTAAACACAGAGGAGAGGGGAGTGCATGAGTCAAGACTTGCTACAGCTCATGAAACGAAGATCAGAATTTGTGCTGGGTATCTGTTGTAATGTGGGTGTAAAATAAAGTAACAATATGTGCTTAATTATTCATGGAAAATGAGGATGGTAAAATGGACCTGCAAGATGCCTACTTCTATTGGGCATCTGCAAAAGAACTACGTTGCTTAGTATCACTGTTGACACAATTTATGTTGAGTCTCCCATATTTCAATCATTGGCAATTTTGAGGCTTTGCTGTGGTTTGCAGCACTGCTTTATTTTGCTTAAAATGTTGAAAATATTTTTTCCATAAATAAAACTACCGTAACTAAAACTTCCTCTAAAATCAGTTAAGATGACTAGACAGATTTTTTTCAACATCTCCCCCCTTCACCTTTTTGAAATGTTCAATTAATCCATATTATTTTAGTCAGGGTTGAAATCATCAGATATCATCTCAAGTACTTAATTTTGTTTGATTTTCTTATAAACTGGTTTCTGTTTTGTTTTTTTTAAAATGAAAAACAGTGTACAGTATAAGTACTTGAAATAAATTGAGAAAATTAAAAAATTAGATTAGAATATTGTCTGATGCTATGTTAATCCAGGTATAGGAGATGAACTAATTATTCAGGTAGAAAACAATCTTATTCAGCAATAGATTACTGTACTTTTGTCAGTTGCCTAGCAATAAATAAAATCTAGAATCCATCAACACTTCTTATAATGAATAAATCCCTGAGAGTTTATATTTCTTGATTAGGCGCCTGTTAATATTACTGTAATGTCTTTCATGCAACAAGGGTGTGCAGAAAAATCTGAATCCTGGATTCCTGGTTTACAGCATCTTTCAAGCCACTTCTCTACATACTTGTTTCACTTAATACTGTATAGATAACAGACTATGTAAAGTTCCTGAGTGGCGCCCTGTGACTTGGCAAAGGGCAAACCCATTTGGCTCTGTATTCTTGGTACTTTTTGGTGGTTAAATGGACAATACCTAGGGCATGAAATCAGCCCAAGGGTTTAGGTTAGGTTTTAGGCTTCAGCCTGCAGCCCATATTAGATTATTACCCCATGGTACTGTAGAACCTTACACTTCTTTCGTACAGAGGTGCTTATTTCTGTTCTTGCATAGTATGTGTGCTACAATTTTAATTTGAGATCTTTTTTTTGGCATGGCACTCAAGGGACAAGGAATACTTAAATGTTCCCAGCTTCTGAGCTACACTTTTCCATATTCAGGTCAGTGGTACCGTAGTCAAACAGGCTCATAAGTAATCTCATTCCAGTTTGATTAGATATTGATGATGAGCATAATGGATACAGTAAAACTAGCAATGAAAATATTGCATTTAAATGTCAAGTATATGCTTATTCTCTATATGAAAACTTGGGCAAAATATGTGTACTGCAGTGGCAACTACTAAAGCCAATTCTTTAAAAAAAAGGAAAAACTGGGTTAAGAAAACTAGAGGCATGTTCAGGTATTTGTCTGACCATGTGAACATTTAAAGTGTGAAAGCACATGCAAATGTCATCCCAATGTCCTTGTGTACCTCATGTTCCCTCGGACCCTGACCTTCACTGTGTTAAATGGGTCTTCTATTTGAGTTCAATTAAATGGTATTAGGCATACACCCACCCACACCATAGTAGGGGTGGAGATGAGGGTCTCCGTTAAAAACAGGGCCACTGATCATGCAAGGCATTTTACTTGAGTTCAAGTGATAGTGTATAAAGCCACCCGACAGAGTCCCTTTCTGACCATTGCTCTTTCCATGATAGTTTTGTAAAGTTATGAAACAACTTCATGCCACATCTGCTAGGATATTTTCGGCAGTGTTGGTTTTACTTATAATAGCTTTCTGCCTGCCTTGGGCCTGACTAAATACTACTTTCTTGTCCAATAGTTGTTAGCTGTACAATGAGCAGTCCTAAAGAGTTAATGTCATGGCTAATTTTTGGTTACACCTTGGTTTAAACAAGCAGTTAAGATTTGAGGGCTTCTTATTCTATGAATACTTTATATGGGTCAGTTAAGGCATTTGCTATCTTGAGTGTATGGATGCATGTTCTTTAAGACAAAAAGCCTACAGATTTTTGGCTTTGACAGGTTACTGGTGGCTTTGGGTCTTCTATAATGGTGTTCTTGTTGTGGACCTGTGACACTGTCAATAGAATTATTGAAGCCCTTAGACTCAAACAAAAAACAGGATTTTCCCTGCCTTAAAAATCAACGCATTGTATGCCAACATGTGTCAGTTTATATTCCATATGGATGGAACTACTTTCTGACTATTTACGCTTTTTCATGAAAGCAAAGCAATTTCATATTCATAATGCTCTGTCATTAATTCTTTGACTTACTGTGAAATCCTTGTTGCAGATTAGATATTTCAGACTTTGTACATTGCATGCTTGGCTAGGGCATCTGGTGGGCTAGAGGTTTCCCATTCCTGACTTGGATATATTTCAGATGCTGCTGCAAAGCAAAACAGTCTACTTTATGCTTGAAATGATGGTCTGATTTACCTACTTCTGACTTGGAGTTACCTGTTGAATACTGCTCCTGCTGGATAGTATTTTGATGTAATTCTGCAGTATGCTCAGCTAAATAAAAATTATTGGGTTCTGTTGCAAAATGATGCCAAGAAGGATGCAAGGAAGGTAACTCTGTGGGCAGAATGTGGTATCGTAACATTGGAAGCCCAAGTGATGAAAGACTTTCCAATATTCAGAGCAGAAGCAGCATACTGCTTGTAAAACGCCTTCTTAGATTACGTTTCTGTTATACTATGTTGGTTAATTGTAATTGGCTCCTTGAAATATGGCCACACCGAATGGCATTGTTCCAGAAACCCTGCTGAATCTTGGTATGCAGAGTCGATACCATCAGGGAGGTTGTACATTGTCCTTTCTCATATGCCCATTAATCTTACCATGAAAGTATCTGTCAATGATTATTTAGGATATCTTGTTTTAAAGCTGGTTGTTTAACCTGTTGCACACTTCAGTGCTGCTGTACAAAGCAATGGGTTAATAATGATCTTTAGGAAGAGCGATAAGTGATTGTATTAATATTGGCGGACTCCTGAGGCCCTGACGTTAAAGATTTGTGCAACAATACTTGATTAGCATAGGGATTTTCAAGCCCTCTTTCTTTGTCAGGCAAGCCAGAGACAGACAAAATATAGATCTTGATCTGCTGATTGACTGGTTATTTGTGGTGTATCAACAAGGATTTATGCCTCCCAGTTGTTCAACAACAGTAAAAAACAAACAAAATGACTCTTCCCTGGCCTAAATTTTATTGCTGAAATGATGGAAACTTGGGATAAGCAGGAGGTTGTTTTGTGTGGGGGGGGGGGTAATAAGTTTCATTTTAATTTTGGTGATTCAAAAACAAATTCCTGGACACAGAATTTAATTCTTTAGGTCCATTTTTGCCCCAAGCTTTGGTTGTTGGACCTCAAGGTTTTAGAACAAAACAATCCTGATCCTGCAAGCCTGAAGTCTGCCCACCTCTGAGGCAAGCCACCTCAAACTTGGGTTGGTAGCTGCCTCTGGTATGATGAGTTAATAAAAAGTGGGGGTACGAGAATGTACCTTTTAATGTTTGCCTAAAGGGCCTCTTAAATAGCAGCTTTATTCTGTTTGCCTTTCCCAGTTTTATTTATTGAGAGCCGATGCATAGTGCAGCATGTGGTAACTTTATCTCTGCAACAAGTTTTAATCATAGCATATAGTACAGCACAAAGTATTGGCTGTCTACCAGCTGATCCCATATTTAAACCCAGAAAATGATAAATCTCCCTAGCACAATTTATAGCTTGAGATAAAAAGAATACAGCAAAGAATATTGTTAAAGCCAGAAAAGATAAAAGCAGTTGGACTTTTTTTATGTTAATGTTGAAAAAGACAATAAAATGGCTCATCAATGTTAAAAAACAGAAATGTTTTTGAAAGGTAGACCAATATGTGTGATGCTTCAAAATACTGAGGGGAGACTTTGTGTTGTGACAGTGGACAGTGCAGAAGAGCCTAATAATAAATAATATTAGCTGAAAAAGGCGCATCTAGTGCAGCTTCCTCTTCCCGCAATTGCTAACTATGGGAAGTTCATAAGCAGGACCAAGAGCAACAGCACTCCCTCATTCATTTTCTGATAGTGGAGGTTATAAATACCGGTAGTCATCATAAGTAGGAAACATTGAGAACTTTTTTCTCGTTCCCTGCTTTATGTAACATGGTATCTGATAAATTGTCCAACTATGGATTTGGAGTTTACCTAACTCAAGATACTCCTTTGGCCTGCATTTGTACTCAGGCGTTTGCACAAGGGAACAAAGCTGGGTTTACTGAGGTGTGCCCCATTTTGAATAAAAGTAAGTTTTTCATTCCATTTTTTTTGCAGTCTCTTATGGAAGTCAAATCGTGTACTGGAAAAAACAGATTATGGTAACAGTATATCATACTAGCAGCAAAATTACAATAGACCACAAACACATTTTGACTAATCTTACCTTTGTCACATAAGTCAGCTTCTGTCAATAATTAAAAGCCTTTTGGGGAGATCTTTAGTATTTGGAAGACCCCTCATAACATCTGAGTAAGGGTAATCACTTGCCACCTTTCGTCTTCCTTTTCTTTGTAGCATCTATTAGCTAGCTGCAGAGTACTGCTGCTACCCATTTTACCATCTCTGAAGGGGACATTAAAAATTATGGCCAATGAGGCTCACTGTTGTCTCTAGAACTATTTTGAGTGCCTAAGACAGGATGCAGTCAAAATCTCTGCAATACATTTCCTGTATCTCTGCACCACATAATAGTTGGTTACATTTTGAATTTCAAAACATTTAGGGTGGACATAAGCTGTGCTTTTCTCAAATTTCAGAATGACACCAACAGAAAGCCTAGATAAAAATGTTTGGATTGTTCTGTCTTACGTCATCCAGTATGTCAAGTATAGTTATGTTTATGGCTAAATACAAGGTTTCCATGCCGTATGCATAAGATAGTAGTGATGTTTTCTCAGATAAGTATGAATTCTACTTCTATGTGTGATCCTAATAGATATGTTGTGCAAGCAGCAATGTGTAAGGCATGTCTCATGCAGCCTTGGTGTAATCATTGAGTTGTCTTTGAAAGCTCTGGTAATTTGATATAGTTATCCAGGGAATGCTATGCATACACTCATATCATGAAACCCAAATCCTTGTTTGTCACCCTAAAGCATTGCCCAATCTATCCATTATGCTCCACCTGTATGCTGTGCTAAATGCAACCTGTACAAACTTGTTTTTGATTAACTGTTGATGTTCACGTGCCTTGATTTTGTGTTCATAGAATAATAGAATTGTAGAGTCGGAAGGGTCTTGGAGGATCATCTAGTCCACAGTTAATCACAGTTGTGGTGGCCAAGCAGCTTTATTTGTGAAGCTGGTGGTTAGGGTCCATGCAGTTCAATCCATTTCATGTTTACTCAGAGGTACATATATTTCCAATATTCATAGTTGGTATATTTGCATAGTTGACATTAATGATGGACTTTGCTTTGATTCTCAGTGCTGCTTTCTTAGATAATTGGGTATATTTTTTACTGTTCACATACCTTCTGTATTATCATACTAAGTTGTTTCAGCAGATATGCCTGGGAATATATGTCACATTTGAACTCTGGCATGGTTTTTCATCAACAAGAGGCCATACACCCCAAACTACTTAGCTGTGTTAAGCAGTTCTTCAGTGAGAGCCTAGCTAACATGCTTTCACCATTGACCCTTGGCTCTGCAGGATATATGAAAGCTTGAATGGAATTTGTTCTCTTTAGAAAAAGGCATGAGTCTGAAGAACAGCAGTAGTTAACTTTGGATCAGTAACCTACATGGCATATTTTAAGTCTTGTCACAGTTTAACTTTCTCAGCAGCCACATCAGTTTCCTGAGGCCTTAGCAGCACTTCATCGTTTTGAAGTCTGTATTTTTTATGGTCATGTTGTTGGGAAACATTACTGTAGCCTGTACAGTGCTACAATTCAAGTGTTATTCATTCTTTTTATGAAATCAGAGGCTCTTCAAAGAAAGGAAGTGGTTCTCATGATATTTTTGGACGTCTTATGTTCAGACCTTATGGGTTTCAATAAACTTGATCAAATGCAATGATCTCATGATTAAGTGGACATTAATCCATGAGAGCTTATGACATAATACACTTGTTGGTCTTTAATGTGCCATAAGACTTCTAGTTTTAGCTACCACAGAGTTAAGATGGCTATTCCTCTGCAAAGTAATACATTGGATGTTTTAAATCTAATTAAATGGCTTACTGTTGGTGGAGTAGGGTTGAAGAGGGATTTCCTGGCCATATTGTGATACAGATTTGGAGGACAAGTAACCTATAGCATGTTGAAGCCTATATTGCTGGGAAATGCTCTTATTTGAAAACCTTATTTGAAAACCAGGAGAGCTGTTGTCCATAAGTATAGACAGTTTGAAGCTGTCTCGCCAATCATTGCAAGAACTAGAATTTATTTTTTTAAAATCCATATAAATGTAAATTGGCCCACATCTGTGTACCTCAGTTCTGCAGAGCTGAGGAATAGCCACTGAGGTGTCCTTTGTGTGATCATACTGTAGAGCAGGGGTGCCCAAACTTTTTCCAAAGAGGACCAGATTTGATGAGGTGAACATGCGTGAGGGCCGACCAAATTTGTTAACCTTTTTTTAGGATTGAAGTTGTTGAGCTTTTTTTACAATTTTACCCTGAAGTTCTTGAGCTTTTTTTTTTTTTACAGTTTTACCACAAAGTTGTTATGATTTTTACCCTGAAGTTCTTGAGCTTTTTATACAATTTTACCTCAAAGTTGAGCATTTTTTACAATTTTACCACAAAGTTGTTGAGCTTTTTGGGGCATTTTACCCCAGGAAACGAACTGCCATGGGGCCGGATTAAACCGACCAGTGGGCCAGATTAGGCCTCCGAAACAGACTTTGGACATGCCTGCTGTAGAGGCTTACAGTGGGAAGTGGGGGAAGGGGAGAATCCTCAGCAAGGCCATCTGGCTTCTTGTAATGTACCTGCAATGGCATTTAATTGAAGTCTGGAGAATTAAGTACTTAAATGAGCATCTCTCACATTACCATCCAACCTGTGTTATTGGCAGTACTCAGTTTATGGAACTCTCTCCCAAGTGACATTCATTTGGCTCACGTGGTAGGTACAGTTAAACAGACATTTTTATTTGTCCAAGCTTTTTGATCTTAATTTAAATTTGCTTTTATTGGGGTATGCTATAGTCACCCACTGTAACTGATTTGTGATTCTGTGGTTTAAACTATGGTTCTCGTTATAATGTGTCTTGTTTCCCCTAGTTGATCTTTTTTGCCAGCTCTGGATTGGAGGAAGGGTGGGATATAAAAATAAATCATAATCTTTAACCTGGTTCTCCCTATTTTATCCCTAAGTGCCCCTGTGAGAGAATTCGGGGAGAGGAAGAAACTGACTGGCCCGAGGTCACTCAGCAAATTTCATGGCTGAGTAGGAGTTTGAACCAGGGTTTCCCTGCTTCCTGTCAAACACTCTAACCATTGTGTCATGGTTTTTTCAAATTTTGTGAAAGTTATGTAACCCCCCCCCCCCAATTGTTTGCCTGCTTTGAAACAGACTTGCTGCTAAAGCTGCTTTCCCCAGCTGGTGCCCTCCAGATGTTTTGGACTTCAGCTCCCGTCAGCCAGACAGCATGTTTTAAAGAGCAGTGTGGCAAGGAGGGCAACTTTAGGCAAACCTTGAATGTTGTTATTTGTACACTGAACAATTCTAAGTGCAGCTACCTGCTAGTATGATGAAGGATGCTAGATGATGACTACCAAAAGGCTTATAATTAACACTAAGACCTACATTCCTTTTGTTTTAATAACAGGAAGAGAAGTGAACTTTGATTAGCTGCATAGTTGTCTAGAACTTCCTGGTATTTGGATTTAAGACTTTTGATGTCAAAGTCTGTCTTGCCTCTGCTTCTTTAGCCCTTAGGAATGTCTTTTGTCTTCCTCCTACAAAAGATATTTACCCAAGTGATAAGCCTCTTAGCTAATGTTGCACTCATACCCTTTCAGGATTGTCTTGTCATTAAACTGTATGGATTCCTGCATTTCCTGTAAAAGTATTTTTGGATTTGTTTGAGATACCTGCAAAGATCTGACGGGTTTTAAGATGAATAATTGTGTGTATAATTGTTTATGACTCAATATGTTAACCCGAATTGACCTTTACT
Organism: Darevskia mixta; assembly: GCA_034641385.1. Lineage (NCBI taxonomy): Eukaryota > Metazoa > Chordata > Lepidosauria > Squamata > Lacertidae > Darevskia > Darevskia mixta. The sequence goes on along the minus strand of JAWWNH010000137.1, from coordinate 1,661,182 downwards.
TTTAAACCAAAATTGAATGCAACCAAATTCTAGTGCTGCATCTCCCCCCCCCCCCGCCCTCTGTCTAGTCTAATGCCAGTCAGTTTGAGTAGTTGATTCTTGATTAGCTGCTTTTGAGCTGCAAGGTACAACCGGAAGGCACATAACATCTATTGCAGCTATTTTTTACTTTGGAATTGGCTGCTCTCCTTTGGTGAGTTGTGATAGCCCCAAGAGTAGAAATGTGCAAGTATGCCTACTGGCTCATGAAGCTCCTGGCAGCTGCCATAGTACTGTGTTATCTTTCCCCAGCTAGCAAAATATTTATGCATGTCCTGGGAGCTGCTCCCTTCCATTTTTTCTCTACCTCGAACAGTGAAAAGAAATATCCATGGAATCTAGTTCTGTACACAATTATTTTCCATATATTCAATAAACATTTTCCAATCTTCTTTAAACGTATGTTCTTCTTGTTCTCTATATATTAAGTCTGCAAGTTGTGCATATTCTGTCAACTTAAGTTGCCAATCTTCTTTGGTTGGAACCTCACTCATTTTCCATTTTTGGGCTAACAAAACACAGATGGCAGATTTCAGTCTGAATTATCCCCAACGGAAAGGACTCTGTTGTTTTTTTGGGAAGTACTTTTAAAACTTTTTTTCAATTCATTGTAAATCATTTCCCAATACTCTTTTACCCTTTTACATGTCCACCACATATGAAATAACATTCCCTCCACCGCTTTATACTTCCAGCACTTATCTGATTCTGTCTTGTAAATCTTAGCAAGCCTACTTGGAGTTAAATACCATCTGTGAATCATTTTCAGGTACCGGTAGTTCTCCTTCAAAGAATAACATGCTGTAAATTTAAAGTCGCTTTTCCAAAGTTTCTCCCAGAGGTTAAAATCTATATTGTGTCCTATATCTATCAGAACTGTGACAAATTCCTGTCCTACAAGGATACTACATTATTTAAAGAAAAACAGTCTGGTGTAGGATAATTGTATGATAATTCCTTGCCCTAGACTCTATCTTCTACCAAATAAAATTAAACACACAAGCTCTAGGCAGAGCACATCTTTTACGACAAACCAATCCGAATTCTTTGTTAGATTGGCAGTATGCACCCGCTCTTGTAAGAACAAGTTTTTGTTCCCGCTCTTGTAAGAACAAGTTTTTGTTCCAAGAAGTACATGTTATAACAACTGTCTTGTTCTAGTTAGGATCTTGGGCATTTTCATTTATTTTTAAAATGGCAGAAAAGGTTAAAGAACTATAAATAGCACCTAAATTCACCACTTTGTAGCTCTTATGGTTTCTGTAGCTGTAAGGTAGACTTGAGGGTATATCTTGTGTTCCCTGTCAAAAGGAGGTAGACAAGGTTTATTTTGATTTTAAACTAACACATGTGAAACTTGCAATGTAAGGTTCAAGCCAGCTTGATCCCACCTCATTCTTCAGGGTGTCTAGCTCATTTGCTTGAGTAAGATATAGTGAAAGCCATATCCCAGATGCACTCAGGATATAAGAAAAGCTAAAGGTATGTAGACATATTTATAATAAACTGGAAGAGAACAATATTTTTCTTTTAGTGCTTATCTGTAAGAACGTGAAGTCCTACTGCATCAAGGAAGTCCATATAGCTTGACGTTCTGCTTCCAACAGTGACTAATAGGATGCCGCCAGGAAGCTCAAGCGGGGCATGCAGTCAAAAGCTGTCCATCACTGCTGTCTCTCCTTCCTCTGAATATGGAAGGTTCCATTTAGCCATCATGGCAGTAGTGGTGGATATTTAGTATACTGTTCCATAAAGCCACCTTCAATAATGTCAGCATTATAGATAAATAATATAGATAAGTCCTAGGTTGTGTTTAGAGTGCTGTAGCTCAGCTATCCATGTGTCATTAAAGCATTAACTGCATCTGGCTCAGGGAACCAGATCTTTATCCACCCCACACACCCACGGGCCAACTTTGGCAGGTGATGAGGCCACCCACCTGTTCTATCATCTGACATCATGATAGCATCAAGTGGCTGATAGATGGGAAGTCCTACCCACTTTTCAAAGTTGATCTGCGGGGGAGTGGGGTCTGCTCCGCCAGCACATTCCCCAGGGGGAAAGCCTCATGAAGCAGTACCCATCAGGATTGAACTCTCCGCTCACTGGCAGATGAATGACTAGTTCAGACCTGCTGGCTGCAGGGATCTGCTTTGCCAGTTTCTTCCCTGCAAGGATTGAATTAGCAAAGCAGACACTAGCAAGATTGTATTTTGTTCACAAACTGGTGACAGAGGGATCAGTCCTGTTGGTTGCAGGGGTCTCTGCCACCGGTGCCTTCCCCACAAGGAATGCATTGGTGAAGCAACACCCAGCAGGATTGAATCCTGCCATCAGCTAATGTCTCCCACTGGTTGTGGTTTCGGGAAAGTGGCCTCCCACACCTACATTAAAATATTATAGCAAAATGTCAGTGGCATACGAAATAAATAAAAACATTAACAAAATTGTCCAGTAGCACCTTAGAGACCAACTAAGTTTGTTCTGGGTATAAGCTTTCGTGTGCATGTACCGTATTTTTCGCTCCATAACGCGCACCGGACCATAACACGCACCTAGTTTTTTGAGGAGGAAAGGGGGAAAGCCCCCCTTTTTGAGGATCAGTTCAAAGTTGTGCATCTTCTTTTGGAAGAAGAAAAGCCCCATTTGCAAAAGAAGCAGCTCAAAGTTGTTGTGCTGCTGCTTTTGCAAAGGAGAAAAGACCCATTTGCAAAAGGAGCAGCTCAAAGTTGTTGTGCTGCTGCTTTTGCAAAGGAGAAAAGACCCATCTGCAAAAGGAGCAGCTCAAAGTTGTGCTGCTGCTGCTTTTGCAAAGGAGAAAAGACCCATCTGCAAAAGGAGCAGCTCAAAGTTGTTGTGCTGCTGCTTTTGCAAAGGAGAAAAGACCCATCTGCAAAAGGAGCAGCTCAAAGTTGTTGTGCTGCTGCTTTTGCAAAGGAGAAAAGACCCATCTGCAAAAGGAGCAGCTCAAAGTTGTGCTGCTGCTGCTTTTGCAAAGGAGAAAAGACCCATCTGCAAAAGGAGCAGCTCAAAGTTGTGCTGCTGCTGCTGCTTTTGCAAAGGAGAAAAGACCCATCTGCAAAAGGAGCAGCTCAAAGTTGTTGTGCTGCTGCTTTTGCAAAGGAGAAAAGACCCATTTGCAAAAGAAGCAGCTCAAAGTTGTTGTGCTGCTGCTTTTGCAAAGGAGAAAAGACCCATCTGCAAAAGGAGCAGCTCAAAGTTGTGCTGCTGCTTTTGCAAAGGAGAAAAGACCCATCTGCAAAAGGAGCAGCTCAAAGTTGTTGTGCTGCTGCTTTTGCAAAGGAGAAAAGACACATTTGCAAAAGGAGCAGCTCAAAGTTGTGCTGCTGCTTTTGCAAAGAAAAGCCCCAGTTGCAAAAGGATCAGCTCAAAGCCCTTTCTACAGTTTCCAAACAGATAATCTAATCAGCCAGTCACATGTCGCTGGGGAAACCAACAGCCTCCTCTGCAGGAAGGGAGCCAGCCACCTTATCTCTCTTCCCGATCTCTTGCTGATCAGCTGTAAAGTGGCAGCCTTTCAACACCCCCTTCTCTCTTTGTCAAAGAAAAAGCTCGATCTTCTTTTGGTCCCTGGGCAATTCAGCTCCAGGGGCCATGCATTCGCTCCATAACGCGCACAGACTTTCCCCCTTCCTTTTAGAAGGAAAAAAGTGCGTGTTATGGAGCAAAAAATACGGTACACTTCTTCAGGTATCTGAAGAAGTGTGCATGCACACTAAAGCTCAAACTCAGGACAAAAGAGAGAAATGTGGTAAGAGGAAGGCACATTTGGCAAACCCTCACCATGTTCAACTGCCGCCTGGAAACCTATGTCCCCACTGTGGAAGGATGTGTGGATCCAGAATTGGCCTCCACAGTCACAGGCTCACTGTTCATGGTGATAATCTTACTCTGCTACGAGGGATCACGGAAGAAGTCCCTTAAACTGGTCCACTGTGCTTGTGTCTGCAGCTGAATACCTTTAGTGAAAGATGTTACTACCGTATTTAAAAGACTTTAGATAAGCATGGGTTTGCTTCACATGTATTTCCTGGGACTTTCCACATCTCACAGCAGAGCTAAGGGACCTACCTAACTTTCAGGGCGGTAACAGTACGGTAAATGTTTTCCCCTTCATGGGTTTGAAGCAGAATGGTATTGGGGCATGAAATAATAAAAAAGCTCCCTGGTGATACTGAAGCTTAAATTAATTGGAAGATGGAAGTGGTAATAATAATAATAATAATAATAATAATAATAATAATAATAAAAACTAATAATATTTTATTTATACCCTGCCCTTCCCAGCCAAGACCGGGCTCAGGGCGGCTAACACCAATAAAATCACAACAAAACATAAAAAAAAAATCAGTTAAAATACTATATATATATATAATACTATATATCAGGGTCTGGTGACTTCTGTTTCAGTGTATCTGAAGAAGTGTGCATGCACACGAAAGCTCATACCAAGAACAAACTTAGTTGGTCTCTAAGGTGCTACTGGAAGGAATTTTTTTTATTTTATTTAGTTAAAATACGATTTAAGTTTAAAATGCAGCCTCATTTTTAAGTAGCCCATCAATCAAACCATAATGAGTTTCTGAAGGGTCTACTTCATACAAATACTGAGACAACCTTATGGATCTTAAAATTTTGGGGGTTGTTAGGTACTTTTGCTTAGTGGAGGAGCACTTAATGAATTGGCCTTCGTAACACAGAGAGATTGGCAAGTACACTTGTTTCCTGTTCCCTCATCAGCACTCCCAGTTAGGTCCTTTGCAAAACATGCTAAGGAAACTTGGAAATAAACAGAAAGAGGGAGGGGCTTTCATCACTCCCAGGCAATTCCCTGGATGATCCTTGCTTGTCTCCTTTTAGAAAAAGTACACGGAGAAGGCAACTCCAGTCTTGCTCAAAATAGTCAAGTAAGTTTTTGTTTCACAAAATTATAGTGAAAAGGCTTTGAAAGAAGGCTGTTCTGCACTCGTCTTGTTCTACAATGTTCTACACTTTGCTTGGTGAAGAGGCAGAAACGTGTTTTTTGTTTCTACCAGTCTTGTGTAGGTGTTGCCCTTTGGACAGTTGCGTCTCTTAAATTACTTACGTGGCTAATTATCCCCCACAGAGATGAAATAATGGCCTGATAAAGATCAGGGTGAAACCAATTTGATAAGGCTATAAAGTTCAAAGGGCCACATAAAAAGGTAGACAGGTATGGACTACGTCTCACTGTTCCCCACCCTTTTTATGATATTAATGTGCTTTTACCTCACAGTATGTAAAGTTATGCATAAGGCTTATTCCCTCCTGATAATTTCAGGTCAGTTGTCAAATGAAGTAAAATGTGAAGTTAAACATCTAATTCTCTAATTCTTGTTGGGTCCCTCCCCTTAATTTGTGTGTGCTTATGTTTCTGTCTGCAGCTTTAGGGACTAGAAACATGATTTTTAATTGAAGTTGTGAGACTCTGAAGTCTGAATTCAGCAGAAAAGAGTCAGGAAGTTGGCTTTGTTAAAGGAAGGTTTGGGGATGCTTGACTAGATAGGGCTCTGGTCTGATCTAGCACAGCTCTTACTTTCTTAGAGCCCCAGAAGTGGGTTTTTTTTCTAGTGGGGAAGGTGAGTCAGTGAGTGAGGAACTTAACAAGCTGGAGGAAAGTGGAGCTCAGTTGCTGCCCTTTGGGTCAGTCCCTAGAGCTGTTGTGCAGATCTTGCCATCAGTTTTTGAGATGCACTAAATGCATGTGACATGCTGCAGTGTCTATTAAAACAGGGCATCTTGGTTTTACTTGGTTTAAGGCTGCTTGTACCACTATAACTTATCTGCAAAATATTTCAGGTCTTTGTATCACCTTAACTATAAAAATAGGATATCATTAAAATTTGAATACTTTTTGTATGTCCTGTGAAAATACCTCCAAGCAGCAAATTGTCATGGGCCATTTGTTCAAAGGGATCCAAATTTCTCGTCTTCCTTTAAGGATACTTAAATATCCTGGTCTTTTAAAAGTATTATTTTGCCAGTGCTAGCTTAAAGGGTTTGGACAGGAAATGAAGCTACTCCTTATCTTAGTGTTTTGCTCTTTGAATAGCTTATTACTTAAGCATGATACATTTTCTGTTATATGTTAAATGTGTTTGAACTGAAGCTTGAACTTCATATTATGTTTGATTCTACCTCCAAAAACTGCATCCCTGTATCAAATTTCTCCTGTGGAACATTGCATAACTTACCTGTATCAGGATATTGTGCATCTGTATCAGGATATTGTGTTGTGCATTTTCCTGCCCAGTATATCATTGGCTGAGGTAAACCTTTGAGATTTCACTTACAACACTGCTAGGTGTGCTGAATCATTACAGGGTAGAAGCGCAAAAAGAACGTCACGTGGATATGTCATTTTAGGCAGCAGCCCTGTACTGAACTTACCTTGAAAACTGCTTTTAGTCTTTATACCAGCCCTACAGCATTGTAGAGTTTCTTCATGTTCAGAAGTCACTGAATCCTTTCTGAACAGGTGTGGAAGACCAAATGCTATGTGTGCTCTTTTTAGTTAAATTTCCACAATGCCCATCAAACCTTATGAGCTCTTGACATGTCCAGATGTGGTGTGGGGAGGGGGGCTTCTTTCCCAGAGAATGGTAGATTGGAGACTTAAAAATGCTTCCAGATTATTGGATATGAATGAGAACATTGTATGAAGTGAAACTTGGAGGCGGCAATGAAAACACAGAAAATATGCAGACACTGGGCACAAAACTAATAGTTTTGGCATGTGTTTGGTCTGCAGCTTGCTTTTGTAGGTGTGAATGATGTAAGCCCCAACCAAAAGTTGAATCCAGAGAGCTTTGTGTTTCCTTTCCTATTTTACAAACCCTCGTCTTGAACCAGCACATAAGTAACACTCTCCATATGGCCAAAACTTTAAAGGTCTTTGGAAGCTAGGTGTTTATAGCCCCTTGAGTCTTGAACAAAACCTATAGAATAGTGCATCTTTATATAAAGCTGAACAGTGGTTGGATTTGTTACAAGTTACTTCAGCTGACAGCAACTGGAAGCTAACATTTTGGTCATGAAAGTTGGAGGCAGGAAACTATTTGGGCTGGTTAAGGAAACAGTGAATACTACATCAATGAGTATTCTAAAGTCTTTATTTTGAAGACTCCATTTACAGACGCTTCAGGCAAGAAGAAAACCAAGGGTTGGCTTCTGTGTTTTCCCCCCCTGTAGACTGTTTTGCTGTTTTCTGCCCTTGCCTCCTCCGTTCTCTTCTTCCTGGGCTCTCTAACATTAAAACCATTAAACTAAATCTTGGCAGCCCAGTTAGGTTAGATGGCTGTAATGCTGCTTTAACATTTTTTAATCTGCTAAATCGCTTAAGTATTTCTATGGCTGCCAAAGATAAGTCTCTAACTTTGAAGAAAGTATTGGTGTTGAGCTTTATTCTTGCTAATGGTCAAAGCTTTTAGCTGGCTTTTGTTTCCCTTGTTTCTGTTTTATTTTGAAGGGAGAAAAAGTTGGGTTCTCACATGATTCCAGCACCCATGAGTAAATTTAAGCCACTTCTCACATTAGGCATGTATTCATATTTGGAACACAGTATTGCATTCAGTGCTTACATATGGAAGAGTTTAGTTTGAAGTGGCCCTAGCGGTATACAGATAGGGTTCCAAACATGACTCATTTTATTCAGCACTTCAGTGGGGAACTAGAATTGCATTTTTTTAAAAGGAAAGTTGCTGCTTGTGGAACTGTTGGGAAAGCTACTTTGGTGCCATTCAAATGTTACTTTCCCCCCAGGATGGTACTTAGGGTGAAATTTGCAGTGGCTTTGGGTCCACAAAGAATGGTTAGTCATGCAAAATTGGATAAGGTTTTTGCCATTTTCTGTTGTGGGGAAGGAAGCATGAGCATCAAAGGCAACTTCCCAATCTTTCTGTTGGTACAATCTGTCTGAAAATAAACAAATGCTCTTGATAGACATGACCTGCTTGCTATGTCTCTAGCCTGTTGAATCTGCTTTGTCTTCTTATTTCTCCTTCAGGTTCTTTAACATGGCTAAATTCCTCTTGAGTTGCATACTTGTGGCTTGGAGCAATTGGCCTTGCTATCGCTCAGTCTCCAGAAATCAAGTCTCTGGGATGAACTGAGCATTGTGCCTCCTAAGAGGATGATTTTTATAACTCATTTGGAAAAACAACTAGTAAAGGTTTGGCAGGGCAGCTGATGCTTCTTTCAGATCTCTCTCTCTCTCTCTCTCTCTCTCTCTCTCTCTCTCTCTCTCCCTGTGTGTGTGTGTGTGTACATATGGATATAGTCAATCAGCCTACTTTGGTTGTATTAACAGAACTATTGGAGTAGCATATTGTAGAGCAGGGAGGACTAGTACAAACTGGCTTTCACAAAATAACCATTTTGATTTTCAAACTGCTATAACTTCATGCATGGAAGACAATCTTACTTGGCTACAAGTGATTGCCAAAGAAGAATGTAAAGTTCTCTATGTACAGCTGTCTTTTGGACCTGGTAGTTCAGTAACATGTGTTGACTACTACTGTGTATACTACAGGCTTTGCTCAAAATGTGTTTAGGAACTGCAGCTGGTGCCAAATGTTGCTGCCCTGTTTTATTAACATGGTCAGATTGTAAAGTTAAGTACGCTGGTTTTGGTTTAGATATCTGATTACTCTAAAGCTCTAGATGGTCTAAGTACAGTAAACTTGAGTCTTCTCTCATACGAAATCCCATGATTAAAGTCTTAAGAACCTTTATTTGGGGTTCTGTATAACCATGAAAATAGATCTGTGGGCGCATGGAACAGCCCCTCTTTATGGCATGCACTTGATGAACTTCTTCAGGCTACGTCACTTTGCAGTTAAGACATCAGTAAGAAGTTTTCTTGTTGGCTATATTGGGGGCAGGTCTGAGCGGATTCTTGTGTGAGAAGAACGAACTGCCACCTCTAGAGGTGTCAGTGTGGGTCTTCTGCATTTTATACTCTATTTTCATGAATGTCATGTTCTATTTCTGTTGGCATTAGTTTAAAAGACTGTTTCAATAGAGATGCTAATGAATTTCATATGTTAATTTTGCACTGTATGAAGAGTGATTACTTTTTGCTGTATCTACCACCCATCAGTTTCACTGAATTTTGGTGTGGTGAGGATGAATAGAAACTGTTCTGCATGCTGTTCATAAGTTTTATTTAACTTTTGTCTACACCCCCCTCTTCTTCTGAACAAAAAGCCTCCAGTGCATACATCATTCTAGTCTTAGTTACCTGCTTCATTTTCTCTCTCTCCCCTCCCCCCCATCTGTTATCCTTCAGGGAATCAGAGGAACCCTGAGCATTTGCCATGGGATCATTGCATTGTACAGAGGATACTGGGGCATATGCTTCAGAGTGTACTGTTACTCTTGGTTATCAGTCTCCCTGCATCATCTGAAGGTGCCCTGGAAATCCCACACCAAATGAGCAGCTGTGTTCACATGTCATAGAAAGCCATAAACTGTGACTTACTACGACATACCAGCTTGCTAGTGCTCACTGCTGAATCACTCCTGTTGCATTCTTCCCTTTGAGCTGGGAACAAGAAACTGCACACCCTGGTTTAGTGTGTCTATTGGAACCCAGTCCTTGTTGTCTTTCTCACCAAACAAACCACAGTGTTAAGCCAAGATTTGTTATTGACATAGCAGTTCTGGTTTGTTTGTGAGAACAAACATGGTTTGGTTGTATGCTATATTTTGTAAGTTGCTTTAAGTTTTTGTAAAAAAACTAAGTTCAATAAATAATATAATAATAATGAATGTTGGTTGACACATCACTAAGCTCATGGTTTATGGCACCCAGCTTGATGAAGGGAGTAATTCAGCAGTGTGTAGTAGTGGACCTGCTCCATAGCAAATCAGTTTATGATTTAACGTGATGTGCAAATGCAGCCAGTAGTCCATAGAATTCTCTCCTCACTCATTGAATGGAACCTGTTGCTGTTTTAAATATCAATGAGAATTTCTTTGTGTTGCAGATTTAATACAGTGCACAAATGAGATGAACGTAAATATCCCACAGTTGGCGGACAGCTTGTTCGAAAGGACAATGAACAGTAGCTGGGTGGTGGTATTCAAGTCACTCATCACAACACACCATCTAATGGTGTACGGAAATGAGGTAACTTATTACTGCAGATCACTCATACATTAGAGAATTGGCTTATTCAGTGCAACCTGGCTTTTTGCCCTGCATTGGGGATAATGAATGGTATTTAAAAGCAACCTGAGGCTTAACTAATGCATGTTCCCTGGCAAAAATTGTGAAAGCGTATTTGGATGATCTTGATCACTTACATGCCATAAATAAGTTTGTAAGTGTCTCTAAAACAGGGATTGGTAACCTGTATTCCAGAGGACTTCAGCTCACATTAACTGCATCCAGCATTGCCAGTGGTTAGGGATCTGGTTGAAAGGCATTGATGATATTGGTCAAGTTTAAACAACTTGATCTATAGTATTTGTGAAAATTGTTAGTGTTAATTTTGTCTACAACTATAGAATTGAACTACAGAAAATTCAGAAAGGGTGGGAACAAATAACAGGGGCAGTTTAGAAATCAGCTTGCAATAACGTCTGAAGAGTAATGTTACTTTTTGCATTCAACAGTCTCCCTTAGGTTCCACATCTCAAAACAAGTTTTTTGTTTTGTTAAATATATATAATCCCTTTTGTAAAACTATTTACACATTTGTTCAGTTGTGCATTTCCATAATGCATGTGGTCAGTCATTACTTGGGAGAATGCTGAGGATACTGTTTGAACATGATTGATTATTTTTTATTTTTCTGGCTACATATTGCCTGAATTAATTTATATCACAGAAACATAATCGTTCCTGTTGAAGGGGAGGGGAAAAGAAGTAGGGCATTTTGCAGAACAATGGTGCCACATCACAATGTGAAATACATTCAGGATCTCATTCTTAAAACACTTCCTTACCTCATAGTATGCTATTACAAAAGTTTTATTTATACTGCTCAGTTCATGTATTTGGCATTGATGAGGGTGTTGTCAGAGAAGGAAAAGGCACTTGTGGGCTGGCTGAGGAATGAATGGGACTAATATGAGTCATTTGAAGTCTGCATCATTTACCACATGGTTAAATTGTTTACTGGCTAAATGTCACAAATGCATGTAAGTTCATTCACTGTTCAGAGTAGCTCATAGTTATAGTAATCCAGTCTTCTTGTCCAAATGGGATTCAATGTGTGCTAGAATATATATTTATCTTAATATAGTCTTTTGCTGCTTTTTACACCAGTGCTTCCAAGAGACTTATAGGACAAAAAAAAAAAATACAAGAAGAAGAAAAATATAAAAACAGCACTAAAACAAGACCTAAAATGCTCACCCAGTATATACTGGGGGCTGTGTTCCTGCTTGCATTGCTCACCAAACTCCACATTCCCCTTTAAATCTTCCCAATCCCCAGGCTGAATGAAGGGTTGCAGCCGTGAGAAAGACGGATGATCTTCCTTTGCCAACCTTGGGTGTTTCTTCGTGTCTGTGTAGCCAGTCATTATAGGGCTCAGGCAAAGGAACAAGGGGGCAGGGATGTGTGCATTAAGGGCAGCCTTGGAACTCTGGGGACGTTGCTTTTGGCCCAGTTGCTTCTCCTGAGGGGTGCTCCTTTATCCTGCATGCTGCTGCCTTATCTGCAATGCCTGGTATGTGGTGTAGGTGATAGCAGTGGATCCACATGCTGGCTGGCTGCCACTTCTGGCCACTTTCCTCATTGCCACGGTGCTCTTCTTGCATCCTGATCAGCTGCTTGGGATGTGGAAGCAGCAGATGATCTCCAGGCTGGCTGGGGATGAAGAAGATGGCCAGTAGCCAGCCTGCCTTGGACTGTGGATCCTTTGGGTAGACACCCCAGGGCTGGCAGACAATGGAGCCAGCAGAGCAGGGTGGCTGCTGCCTCCTGTTCTGGCTGTTTGTCTGCAGCTCACCTGGGCTACCCACTCACTGCCTCTCATCACTCTATACTTCATATTGCCACTTGCTGTGGCCAAGCAAACTGCAGCATGATGACACTGTTACAAGTTAAATATAAGAAAATGAAAGAGAACACACTATGCCCACCCCAATTAAAAGAATGAGCACAAAAATATCAGAACCTGCCTTACATTTCTTGAGACTGCATGCACTGTGGTACGACTTACAAGGTGAATACCTATTTTTGACTTCTAGGATGGTATTCCTGTCTAAATAGCTCTAGCTCATGAACTCGGATAGTTCAGTTTAAAAAGCAGGCATTTGAAGTGCCTTTGGATCCGTGTGTGAGAGGCCAGCATGTGACCTGCTCTGGTTTGCTTATTTGGATTGGACAATTTGAGAAGATTTCTCTTCTGTACTCACCACATCACAGCTGAATCAATTCAGACATTACACCAAACTGTAGTTTGAGACCCAAACTGTGCTTGCTGGGCTAATGAAAACTGTAGTTCCAAAACCTGGAGGGTACCAGATTGGGGAAGCCTGGCTTATAGGCATTCTGACCTAGGTCACTCTACGTTAATGATAAGATACACACAAAGAGCTATGTACAATTCCAGTCAAATAATCCAAAGTCTCTTTATCCCTTCTAGCGTTTTATCCAGTATCTGGCTTCCAGGAACACATTGTTTAACTTGAGCAATTTCTTGGACAAAAGTGGATTGCAAGGTAAATCATTTGGTTTGTTTCAAGTGAGTCATGACATCCTTGAAGGTGTCTTTATAGAAGCACCATTGCTTCAGGACTCAGTTATCATTCTGAAAAGTGTAACCCTTCTGATGGAGACCTCTCCCAAGTGCTTAAAAGATATTTGAACTTCTCTATATTCTACAATAGTCTGCAGTTCAATAGTAAAAAGTCCACATTCCCCCCCCCCCCCGAATGGAACCATTAACATTCATAAGGAAATAACAGAGACATCATCTTTAGTATACAGCTAATGAAGCTGGCCCATAACATGATTTCTACAGTTAGAGAGTGAGATGTACAAGTTCTAATTTAGTCAAAGGAGAAATGTGGGAGAAGAGGAATCTCAGGGCATGTCTTTGTCTGAAATCACTTGTATATGGAAATCTGTGCTTTTAGTTTCTTTGATTCTCACAATAATTTAGATATATTTGTCCATAGGATCCAAATGATGATCCTTTGAATTTAAATTGTAACTTTCTTAATGTTTAGTCATAAGTGTTCATGCAAAACAGGGAGCTAATTTGTTTTGTCTTTCTCTTCTTTAGGGTATGATATGTCCACATTTATCAGAAGATATAGCAGGTATTTGAATGAAAAAGCAGTTTCCTACAGACAAGTAGCTTTTGATTTCACAAAAGTAAAAAGAGGGTAAGGATTACATTGTCTGGAATAAATTTATTTTAAGGTGTAGCTCGCTGTTTATAGCTTCTGTTCTAATTACTCATATGTTTCCTTAAATGTAAAAATGCAACTTCAAACGAATAATTGACCTCTAGAAGGTTAGGTCTTGCTACCAATGGAACCAAGATCTGTTTTTACACCACTGTGCTTTGTGTTCCAGCTAGGTAATGATTTGGTTCCCAGGTGTTTTTTATTCGTATGTTTTTTAATTATAAGGCTGTGTGCATGTGTGTGTGCTTTTTGGGAAAGGAAGAACTTTGCAGATCAGATGGTTGATGTAGTGCTGATCTAAATAGCTGCAGTGAGTTCTGCAGCTTCCACAAAACACATTTTGTCAAAACAGTCATATTAAATTTGACAATTAAAAGTGACAAGTGATGAGCAAGTTTAATTAATAATTAGTTCTGGACTTGAAGTTGGAAGCTCAGTATTATTATTATTATTATTATTATTATTATTATTATTATTATTAAAGCTGGCAGCAAGGGCTTTTAAGTTGATGAAGGCTGAGAAAGGAAAGCAGTCCTTGAAAAGAATTTTGGATATAAAATTCTTAAAACTCAAAAGTATGTACTAGAGGGCGTCAACACTATGGAGCGTATTTGAGTGAGCTTTTAAATGCTGGTGTTTTGTCAAGTAGTCTGGGAGAAGAGACATTCCAAAAGCTCTTCACCAGTAGCATTTCCATTTCCATTTCCATAGAATTCCAGCCCTTTGCTCCCATCCCTGTGACTTGTGCTATCAGGCTTTTATCCTGTCTCTGCCAGCCCTGCGTCTCTAATCACTTGGGATTGCAGTCAACTATGTGACTATTTCTACACGCCCAAGGAAGCTTTAGATTTGTGTTATTTTAACAGCGATGCTCTGTGCTGCGTGTCAAATTTCTTTTGAAACTTTGGAAAGTTTAAAAGGCAGTATGTGATATGAACGTAAGAGCCTTGCTGTGTCAGACCAGATGTCAGTCTAGTCCATCATACTGCTTTAACAGTGACTATTCATTGCTTTACAGGAAGTTCATAAGCATTATTACCTAAGGGCAGAGTAGATTTGAGGGGTTGAGGGGGCAGGAGAAGTTCCTTTGCACAAGCAGAACAACTCACACGGTGATTTCATTGGACACCAGCTGATACAACTTGTACTGAAAGTAGTTCAAAGGTCTCGTGACTTCTGTGTTCTTGAAAATTTGAAATTACTGACATTAAGAGTATAAAAAAACAGAAAGATGAGTAGAATTCTGCTTTGCCCATTTTTGTTCCTTTGATTGAGTCTAAAATGTTTAATAGTCATGACACACCTTTAAAAACTTGACTGAGACACTTAGGATCTCGGATAGCTCTTGAGTTACTCTCAACTTAGTAATGTTTCTCTTGCTGTTGATCTTCTTGCTTGCTTTCACAGCAAGTAGAATCATAAAATCATAGAGCTGGAAGGGACGCAAAGGGTCATTTTGTCCAACCCCTCCCTCCTCCCATGCAATACTTTTGAGTTTTAAGAATCTCAGCTAAAGCATCTGTGACAGATGGTCATCCAACCCCTGCTTAAAAACCTAGAGTAGGAGAGAATTAAGTAGTTTAACTCACAAATACAATCACTGTAGCATACGACTACACAATGATTTAAAATATTATAAAATGCCTTACATATCTAAACATGAAGTTACCAATATCCAATAATTTAACATCCAAATGAAACCGCAAAGCTTGCTGGTGTTAGCACTAAGCCCCTCTTCCCCCAAATCATTTACACCTAGAGTCAAAAGGCCAGAAATTCCATGGGAGTTCTCCTTGCAGGCCCACTAACCCAACTCCTGGGGCTGGAAGTTGGGGCAAGACATCCAGTTTTCCCTGTTGTATTCAGACAAATTCCATGGACTGGGCAGAGAGCGAGAGCCTATTATACTTAGCGGTCTGGCATATTGTTTTTGTGCATGCACGTGGGTTGCAGGGGCAGGGGAAAGGGGAGGGAGAAGAGTGGAACACCCTATGTCCGCCATCTCTGTGTGCATCATGCCAAATATGTTTTGCTTACTGATGTGTTTCTCACTTCCCCTTTCTCTTAGTGCTGACGGAGTCATGAGGACTATGAATACTGAGAAACTCCTAAAAACAGTACCAATAATACAAAACCAGATGGATGCACTTCTTGATTTCAATGTAAGTGTTTTAGTTACGGCATGGATAAAGGCCAGACTACCTACTCCTGGTTTCATAAAACACTACCTCTTAATGCCTTATAAATGCCCTGTTCTGCCCTTTCTGGCTAAAGGTAGTAAAAAAATGTTCAAATTTAGTCTCCTATGAGGGAGAAAATGTTTGGTTCTAATATGTGTTGGTGATGCAAGCCATAATTTTTCTGAGTTGGCAAACGCTAAATATCTTAAACTATATGTTCTCTTGGTAGCGATAGACAGCTGTTCTGATAGGAACTGAGAGCACCAACTACAGTAGCAACTTTCCCCAGCACCTGCATGGTAGTTGGAGATCACTGGCACACCCCCTTGTCACTTGGAAAGCCGCTTGCGTGTTTTTAAGACTTGTGCAACTGCTGCAGAGTTCCCAAAGCCAACAAGAGCCTTTATTTCACGAGGTTGTCATGTCACAAATTTATAGTGCACAATGTCAAAAGGCAAGACCCTGCATACTGAAGACAGGAGATAGCTGTGGATGTTTTTTCGAATTGAACTAATTTCATTCTTCTCACTGGCAGGTCAACAGCAATGAACTTACAAATGGCGTAATTAATGCTGCCTTCATGCTTCTCTTCAAAGATGCCATTAGACTCTTTGCAGCATATAATGAAGGGATTATTAACCTGTTGGGTAAATACTACTTTTTTAACATCTCTTCATTGTACTTAGTAGGCAAGACAGTGATCTTTGTTTTGACTTCCTGCAAGACAATTTTAAACTGCCTTAAAGAGCTGCTTCTCTTTACATGTAAACAGAAATATGTAGGTGCCTAAACGCAAGCAAGTCTGGAGTATTTTTGGCATGAAAAATGACTTGCTTGAACTATAATTTTCTTGTCCAGCTACCACACAACCAATCTGCAAAGCTAACAATTTTCTCTTTGGATCTTAGGGAAGGTGACAATTTTGTTAACTAATTTAGCTTTTGGCACTCTCTCTTTAGGGCGGCTTTCATAAGTGGAATTTGTGGGTTGGAATACTTTACACTTCCTCATGGAGAGCTGCCATACCTCCAGAGGAGAGTGGAGTAAGCTAGGGATTCCTTTGTGCTTCTGAATAGGGTTTGTCCCTCATACAATGTGAAGAGGAAATGCTGGAGTTGATACGGGAAAGTTAGTGTGTGGCATTCATGTATGCATTTCTACAAATAAACAATGAATCCTGTTAGGCATGGGTAGAGAACTCTCTTTGTATGCTCCTGCTTCTCTTTAATAGCATCCCATGCAGCAGAAATATAGCAGCTGAAGCACTTAATCTTTGGAGGTAAAAATGTTTCACCTGAAGTATTTCCAGCTTTCAGGCTGCAGTTGAAAGGGACTGGGGCAGTCAACAAGAGCAACAATGGGAAAGAACTATTTTCTTCATGCTATAATTTGTAGGCTTTTCAGAGACAGTTGTTTAGCTGCTGTTGGAAGTAGCTAGACTAGATGGACCTTTGATTTGATTCGGCAGGGCAGTTCTTAGATTCTTCATGCAATGTGTCTGCAACAAGATTAGTGCATGGTACAGTATGGCCCAGTTGTGCCATTATTATTATTATTATTATTTTATTATATTCACTTCGGTATACAGTATGTACCTACCTGCTAAATCTTTATGCATTGGGTTGTCCATACAGGAATGAAAGTTGAGCCAGTAAAAAAGTTGAAACTGCTTACTTACTAGCACTTGGTAGGCCACTGTGGTTCTCATGGATTATAACATGAATGGTTGCTGTAAAGTAAAATGGGGATTGTGGTGCAGCATGCAGCAAAACATGCTCATTCACAACATTAGAATAACTTTGGGATTTTGTTTTGGGTTATATTTTGTTGAGGAAAATGTTCCTAGTTTGCCTGTCCCTTCTACACCATGTTGGATATTTAATTTCTATCTGAAATCATAATCATTGTGAGGGGGTGGTTATTGTTTAGTTTTAGTTTTATGTACTCTGGGTTTTTTCCACATTTTTATGCTGTGAATCACCCTGAGATATTTGGATAAAGCTTGGCATACTACTACAGTGGTACCGCTGGTTACGTACTTAATTCGTTCTGGAGGTCCGTTCTTAACCTGAAACTGTTCTTAACCTGAAGCACCACTTTAGCTAATGGGGCCTCCCGCTGCTGCTGCGCTGCCAGAGCACAATTTCTGTTCTTATCCTGAAGCAAAGTTCTTAACCTGAAGCGTTATTTCTGGGTTAGCGGAGTATGTGACCTGAAGCGTATGTAACCTGAAGCGTATGTAACCCGAGGTACCACTGTACTATACAACAAATGCTGACAAACTCCTGCCAAATAGGTGAAAGTAAAAGTAAATAAATCCCAAGGTGTGTTTGATTGATAAATCCCAAATCAATAAACTTGATTGAGTTTAGTCTGTAAACACTGAAAATTTCATTCAGTAACTCCACGATGTTGACACTTACTAGATTTGCACAAGATTAATACCATTCCCTTCTGACTGTTGACACCCTCTATTTTGTGCATTCACTGTAAAATAGATCTCTGGGCTGAAGGAGTCACATTGCAATCACTTTTGGGTGTCTGCCTGCTCCAGGGGAAATGGTCACCCTTAACAAAATCAGGCTTGAGTAAGAGGAGTTGTTCTTTAGTTCAAATTCTTACCATGTTGCCGTTCTTCAGTAATATGTCTAGAGTGACATAAATACAGCCTTTGCAAATGCAGGGTTTTACTTTCTAACTATAACCGTAGACTTACGATTCTAATGTTTACTTCAGTCTGATAACTTGAGGCTTCCTACTACGTCTTACTTTGAAACTGCTGTTCTTGCACCTAATCTCCAGCTCTTGAGCCTAAACATAAACACATGATAGAGTGAAGAAGAGCTTGGTGAAGGGTGAAGGTCATCCATTTGCTTGGCAAACACCTCTGATCTTTGTAACTGGTTTACTCATTTGGCTGGTTTGGATAAAATGGTGAGCCATAGCTGAGGTTGGCAAAAATGAACTTAGCCCAGGCTTGCACACTCCCCCCCCCCCCCAAAAAAGCTTGGCTGCACTGAGAACTGCTAGGTTTATCGAGGGTGCAATGAGATTAAGGGCCACTATTTGAATGAAAATCATAGTCATTTGATTGCTCCTTTTATCCATTGTTTTTATTTGTATATTGTGCGTCTTTTATTGCTATGGCTGTTGGCTTTGCAAATAAAGTTTATTTATCTATCTGGATCTTTAGAAGCTTTTGCTTCAATTTCAGATTAACTGCAGTTTGTCATGCTGTCCAAGCTGGGGTTATTTCACTAACCATAGTTAAGATTAACAACAGTTGAGGGTTTTGGGTGACACACCGAACTGCAGTTAATAAAAAAATTAAGCAAGCCTCAAATCTCCTGGTGGCTGCACCAGAGAAGTGGGGTAATGTGCAAACCAAGGAGGTGGCTAGGGTAATTCTTGTAATGGTTTAGCAATTTGTTTAAATGACATCAACACTATTAAACTGTAAACAAACACATTGATGACTCTTATATTTTAAATTCTCTTACTTTGTAGAAAAATACTTTGACATGAAAAAGAATCAGTGCAAAGAAGGCCTTGACATATATAAGAAGTTTCTGACTAGAATGACAAGGATTTCTGAGTTTCTCAAAGTTGCAGAGGTAAAAAATACTGTTCCATCCACTTCTGTCCTCATTCATAATGACTAAATAAATGCATAATGAGAGTTTTATGGAGAATAAAAACCAAAATGGTGATCAGTATTTTTGAGCTAGAATGCTTAGATTAAAGTGAGCTAAAGACCCATTCACACTAAGTTAGGGTGCAGGGAGAATATTGGTTCATTCAAAGCTGCCTAGGAGATCAATCATATGACACCAAGTAATGTGTGTGAATGAATCAGCCTTGTGGTGGTGTACACCCAAGTATTTTGAACTGTTACATATTGAATGGAAAGATGGCAATCCTGCACAAATTTAATCCCTGCATGCCTTTCTTAGATAATTCCTCACATGGAAAGAAGTATACTCAATTTTTGGGGTGGAGAATTGTTGCATCTTATATTAACTAATATGTGTAATGCTATTTCTAAGCTTTAGTGACAATGAATGGGTGTTGAAGGGACACATGGGATAGTTAGGAGAGAAGAGGGTCTATATCAGGGGTTGTAAACCCATAGTCCACGTCAGGACCACAAAGCTGCTTGAAATGCTAGCCCACAGCATATTTGGTGGTAACTTTTCTCCTCCTGTGCCGCCACTGCTAGCATGTCAAAGCACTCTAGAAACATGCTTTGACCTATTAGCAATGGTGACATGCAAAAGAATGAAACTTCGGCCATTCCCACTTTTTGTTTTTGCTGTGCCCATTGCTGGCATGCAGCCCTTTGGAAGTTTGCCAACAATTAATGCTGCCCTCAGACCAAAGAAGGCTAGTCATTCCTGGACTACTGTATATCTATTATGATATCCAGCTCTCCCCATCCTCTAAAAAAACTCAAAAACATTTGCTGGCAAGGGTTGTGTATGCATCCTCACACCACCTGGGACAAGAAGTTGAGCTTGGAGCTCCCTCCCCTTCTCCGTAATAACACTGGAGATGGGGATAAAATGACCTTTCCACTTGCTTTTTCCCCGTGCCCCCTGCCACAGCTGTAGAAGAAGCCTCAGTCTATTTCTGCAACTAAGGTGCAGTGAGTGGTGAGTTGGGTCACAGAGAATGTTTGTTCTGAGCTCAGTCACACATGCACCCTCCAACACACACATTCAGCTCATCGCATTGGGGAAAGAAGGAGTGGCAAAGGTTCTCATAAGTTCTCTGCCCTGCTCCCTGTTTCCTTCTGCAGTTCTTTGTAGGTTGCTGCTTAAATGTAAAGGTGCACTTTTGATGGCAGCAGCAAAGGGGTGTGCACAAGCTTGCAATTTGGCCAGGATTGTAGTTCCAAGGATACAAACAGCCGTCAGGAGTTCAACAGGAAACCTGTTTTATTAGCATTAACTTTGCTTATTCCATTGCTGAAATAAACTATCTTGTAAACAAAAGGCCATTCCTAGTAACTGTGGTCAGGATAGATTTTGATCACTTATTCTTCAGAAAAGAGGCTCTTCATCCCCTTCTATAGCATATGACACAAAAAGTGAAGGACGGCAGAGCTGGTAAAATCTCTATGCATTAAAAATCTCTATGCATTAAAAATGACCTTGCCTGCTTTGGGCGTTATTGGTATATACCGTTGACACACTAAAGTAAGCAAGTTTATATTTTTCTTTACAGGTTGTTTTTTTCTTGAGTGATATGATCCTTCATAGTGTGTAGAACAGCCTTTTTTCCTTTCATGTTACCTTCATTGTGCTTTCTTCATCCTGTCTTTAGCCAAACATGGTTAAGGCCTATATCTTATTAAATCTATTTGTTGTTACAGCAAGTGGGGATAGACAGAGGAGACATACCAGATCTTTCTCAGGTAGATGATTTTATGCATTTGTCATGCATGTCCGTTTGGCCTTTCATAATCAGAAGACCTTGGTGTAATCACTAATGCTTTAATTGGTTGTTACCATGTTCTTAAATTGGAGGGTTTTTTAAAAAATGGGGTTTGAATCTGTTTGTTCCATCGTCAGACTTCAGAATGTTTCTCAGTTGCTTGTTTCAAAGCTAATGATCCTTGCTAAACTACTATACTTTGAAGCAGTAGGTTGCTAAATTTTAAATCAGTTTAAATTCTGTAATAGAGGTGCAGCTGTCTATATAAGCATTTGCACCCAAAATACTAATTCAGGTTGGCAAAGATTAATAGTGCATTAACATGTTTATGTGGCTTAGTAGCTGCTTTCAAGTTTTACCCTTGGAACATAGAGTGACTACTCATTCATGAATGTGCCATTTTTTCCTTGTGCCGTCCTTTTGTATTTCTCTTCAATGCATGGATGGTTTTTTTTAAAAAATGAGCAATCTAGGGCCATATGTACCATGCAGCATTTTAAATAAAATTTTGGTGATGGTGCCGTTAAGAGCTGCTGCCTGTATTTACCTGCTTATTGTTGAATTCTTTGCGACTGGAGGACCTGACATTTTTTGCCTTTAATTTCTCAAAGGCTACTGATTTTCTTTTGTAGGCACCAAGCAGCCTTCTTGATGCATTGGAACAGCACTTAGCCTCCTTAGAAGGAAAGAAAATCAAAGATTCTACTGCTGCAAGCAGGCATGTTTTAAATTCTCCTTGTAGTTGGCACCATATGTTGGGCAATGCTTGAAGATTCCTCAAATATACTTAACACATTTTGATCATAAGACAATTAGTGGAGTCTGTATATATGTCCAAAAGAATTAAGTGTTAACTATTTTTTCTAGACTGTGCCACTTTTGGGTAATTGCAAGTGGGAAAATTTCCTCCATGGTGGTTCATTTACTGCATATAAGATCACATATCAAATAGAAGGATATGCTGAGCCTTTCTGCTTTCTTGCATAAAGGTCTGTGGAAGCATTTAAACCCCAGCGCCCACACCTAAACCTAAAGTGGTACAGTCCAGAGTATTGACTATTAGCTTGACTATTTGGTTGTGCTATAAACTGATTGCAAATGCCACATGGTAGCTCCTTATAATCTTGCTGTGCAGTGGCTGCTTCCATGGTAGTGACTGATCTTCTGGGGGGAAGTGCAACTTCCCAGCCTTGTTATTTCCATGCCAAAATGTGGGGTGAAATGTGGGGGGGGGGATTATGGTGTCTGACTACTGGGCAGACCATCACTGTAGGCACCCAGCAAGGATGCAGAAGCTGATCAAGTAATAAGCACCTGATGGTACATGTTGCCTGTAACTAGGATGATTGTACAGCCTGCAAGATATTCTTTGTGTTTCACCTAGTAATTACCAGTGAAGCAAAGTATTGGCTATTTGTTTTTTAAAACCAATAATCACACAACCTTCCCCCCACCTTTAATTTTCATTCCAAAAAGAGTTTTAAGAATTACAGAGAAGATATGAGTAGATTATAATATATATATAATTTTATATAAATAATATAAAAATTCATATAAGATTATATGAGAAACAGAAACATACAGGCAAAGAAAAAACAAGAAAAGGAAAAAAAATACAACAATTCAACAGAGCCTTTCACTGCAAAGCAAAATTTTGATTAAATATGTATGGACACTTCTAATTTAAGTATTCCATGATATCTTATTCTTCTCATAGGAGCACATAATCGATCCCTGCTCCAGAAATTCCTAGCTGTTTGGCTAGAAACTTATGGTTAATTATATCCATCAGTGCTTCCTTGTATTCCTCTTGCAGTTTCATAATCCTTATTACCGGTAGTTTTATTATCTCCAGCTGTTCCCATATTTCCCTAATCAGTTCTACATTAGTTGGTATTTCTATATTCCCCAGTGTTTAGCGTACAGTGGGACCTCGACTTACGATGATAATGTGTTCCGACACAATTTTCGTAAGTCGAAAACATTCGTAAGTCGAATCCCCATAGGAATGCATTGAGCGAAAAAAATTCGTAAGTCGAAAATCCGTAAGTCGAAAAAATCCTATTAAAGCGGCCGCGACTTCCATTCGTAAGTCGAAAAATTCGGTTGCGGCGGCCATTTTGTTTTCCCCGGAAGTCATTCGTAAGTCGAAAAACACGTAAGTCGAATTGCTCGTAAGTCGAGGTCCCACTGTATAGTATCCATACTATTGTGAATATATTTGTAAAAATTGAAAGAATGTTACTTGTTCAGACGTTCTTATCTGGGTGCAGTCATGGTAACACAACATCCTCTCTTATTTCCAAATTTGAACATTTCCTACATGGCCATTTACGTTTTCCCAAACATCAAATATAAATGTAATAGGTGATATAATTAACATCAATTGATTTCAGCAAGTCTAAAGTGTAATGGTTAGAGTTTCAAGCTGGGACCTGGGAGACCAAGATTCAGCCAGGGTTCAAATCCCAGGGTGACCTTGACCAATCAGTCTTTCAGCCTAACCTGCCTCACTGGGTTGCTAGAATAAGGAGAGGGGGGGGGACCATGCATGCCACCTTGAGCAAGGCAGGATATTCTGTGTGACTTGGCTGAATGCATCCCACAACTGCTAGAAGAACTCAACCTGCTTATCTCTGCAAACCAACCACAACAGCAGTGCAGAAGGTTATGGCAGCAGCTTTCTCTTGCCTTTGTCACCAATATAGCATTGGTCACACACTTTGAAATGAACTGATATAGCTTCTAGACTTCAGGACCTATGAAGGCAAACTAAAACAAGATGAAATAAGAACAGTAAGGAAAATGCATGTGATCTAGGCTAGACTGAAGTGGTGTCTAACACGCGCTATGTCATTTTATCTCTCGGATGTCCTAGAGATTGTGTGCTGCTTTGACTTTGTTTGTAAAATCAGGCCAAGTGGGGCACATTCCATTGTGAATAAACTGAATCCTGAAATAGATGGAGCGTGGCTGACTTCAAGTGTTTCCATCAAATTGCCCTTCCATCAAATATGTACAATCTGTACAGAAACATAGGCAAAATCTGCTTCCCAGGTTAAGTCTACAAAAGAAAAAGAAAAAAGGGTCTTGTATGTTTATAGGTTGGAATAAAACAAAGCGGAGCTCTGTTGAGCATCTTTCTCTGTTGTGTCGTCTGTATAACTGCCAGGTTTCCTTCTGTCAACTTTTCCTAGGGCTACCACTCTTTCCAATGCAGTCTCCTCCCTCGCAAGCACCGGCCTGTCGCTCACCAAAGTAGATGAAAGGGAAAAACAAGCCGCACTAGAAGAAGAGCAGGCACGTTTAAAAGCTTTAAAGGTGGGCATGATTTTTCCTTTGTACTGAGTGTGGTATACAGTGGTACCTCTGGTTACGTACTTAATTCGTTCCGGAGGTCCGTTCTTAACCTGAAAACGTTCTTAACCTGAAGCACCACTTTAGCTAATGCCCCCCCCCCCCGCTGCTATGCCGCCGCTGCCCAATTTCTGTTCTCATCCTGAAGCAAAGTTCTTAACCCGAGGTAATATTTCTGGGTTAGCAGAGTCTGTAACCTGAAGCATATGTAACCCAAGGTACCACTGTATAGGCTGCCTAATGGTTGCACAGCAAGCATCAGGGACCTCAAAGCTCTGAACTCTGCCATCTCCTCCAGGACACACCCTTTGCTTGCCCTGCTCTGCATCCTCCCCTATTGCTTGTGCTTTTGAACTATGATAATACCTCTTGCTTGCCTGGATAGAGGGAGGTGTATGTCTGACCACACTCACCATTGGATGGAAAATGATTTCCCACCCCTAGTATATACAGTGTTGAAAGATCAAAAAGCAGGCTGTGTATATAAGACAGTGGATCACAGTTGACAAGGATGGCTTGTTTACATTCATTTAAAAGCTGCCTATGAATACTTGGGTGGTTGGAACAAGCTTTCTGTCTCCCAAAAGTTGGGGGGATATATATATGAAATTAGGAGTAGAATATAGGATTTTTATTTTCAAATCCTTTAGCCTGAATTTTTTGTGGTACTGAACTACTGGGTCACACAGAGAACCATTTGTAAGAAAATGTAAAACCACAACAGTGTACACTGTTGCTCATTTGTAGTTTGCCTGCCCCCTTTTAGAGGTCTTAATAGAGCCATTTGAGGGCTTTGTTCTGCTTAACCTTATCAACTGCCTAAGCAAAAAAAAGTTTGTTTTTAAAAATTGTCTTTATTTCCCATCAGGAACAACGTCTAAAAGAACTTGCAAAGAAACCTCATAACTCCTTAACAACAGCCTCCTCTCCTGTGTCTAATGCAGCAGGAAGCATAATGACTACATCAGGCATTGACATTTTTTCCACACCTAGTTCTTCAAACAGGTATGCCCTTGATGTATGTCGGAACTGCTCATAATTGGGCGAAAATGCTTCTAGCCAGAGTACATCCTTAAAATGAGACTGTTTTGTAGATTTTAGTTATTGTGTAGCTCTTTGGCTTTGACATAAGCTAACCGTAAGGTTAGTTTTCTCTAGTGCCAAGGGAGAATAAACCAAACATCCTGGTTAAATGTGTAAGAAAGGCAGTGATGCTTGAATGCTTAAGTGTGCAACTGCTCAGGACACCCTTGCCTTATCAGGAAAGAGTAGAACTATGCTCTAATTTGTAGGGTTTTTTTCAGTGGACCAGAGCTACATCTTTTTAACTATGTCACAACCTGCATGCAACACCTGGGCCTGTCAGTATAAACTGTCCTATGCAGTTAAAGATGCTTAGGGTTTGGGATTTTTTTGTTTATGGGCAGGGGTTAACAATAT
Source organism: Darevskia mixta (assembly GCA_034641385.1). Lineage (NCBI taxonomy): Eukaryota > Metazoa > Chordata > Lepidosauria > Squamata > Lacertidae > Darevskia > Darevskia mixta. The sequence continues at coordinate 1,635,317 of JAWWNH010000137.1, read as the reverse complement.
TCAGTGCACACTGCTGATCCAGCGTTGATGATCTACAAAAGTATGAGACGCTCCATTGTGCAAACACACATGTATTCTCTAGATCAGTGCTTCTCAAGCTATCTGATGTGGTGGACCACCTCCAATTTGCCAGGGACTGGTACCATATTTGGTCCCTTAAGCTTCCCATCTAACCTGGGCTGTGGTGGTCACTGGGGATTGGCAGCTGATGGGTCATGGACTGGCACTAGTCCGTGGACCACCACTTTGAGTAGCACTACTCTAAACTCTATAAAGCCTCTCAAAAAGATGTAAAACTGGAGTTTTAATATGAAATTGATTGCAGTGAAAAGCACTGTGTGTTCTGGTGCCACATGGATACCATCACCAGCAATTGTGGACTTGACCTATGAGCACTACTTTGTTATAGAAGTGCTGGAGAAGAACAGTACAACAGTCAGTGTACTGTTGATGCAGTCTGATACCCAGAACGGTTTGCGTGGTGGGACCTCACAATATGACTGTGTGCACTGTTGCTTTTGACTGTAAGCAGCAAAAATAAACATGAGTTTAGCTCAACCAAATGAATGCTTCATTACATCTGCATTTCTGCAAACTGCAAAACTTGCAGCATAGCCTTTAAAAACAGAAGAATTATTGGCAAATGAAACCACCTAAGTATCTGTGTGAATCTCCCACTTGTGCTATATATTTGATGCAACTAGTAGGAGCAATAAACCTGTGCTAGCATGTGAAGAACCACACAGCTAATTTGATGAGCCCAGGGAGTCATTTTGCTTTTGTCACCTCAATGGTATGCCTCCCTCCCTCCAAATAATACCTTACAGCAAGCTGCCTTTGATACTAGAAGGAGGTGGGGGTGGCTGCGGTTCCAAAAGGAAAAAGTCAATCCCTCCGGGCATGTTGAAGCCTCCTTTTGATCCTGGCCTTGGATATCCAGTGAGCCAAATTCTGCCACATTTCATGCATGCACACACATTCCATTTAGGAAAACACTATGATAGTTTGAATAGCTTTGCTAAGTTTTATGAAAGAAAGGCAATGTTGCTCAAGTCTTTGATAGTTGCCCTCATCTGTTTCCATAGTACATCAAAGCTGCCAAATGACCTCCTTGATTTGCAGCCAACCTTTCATCCGTCTGTGCATCCTATATCCTCTGCGCCACAAGTAGGAGGGACCTGGGGAGGTAAGAAACTCACAGTTAAATCCCAGTTTTGGTTACTTCATAGTCACTCATAACCATTAGTAATATTTCATAGACTCTTAAGCTTTCCTGCCTTGTTAAATTAGGTAAAAAGGTTTTTTTTTAAATGCCTGGGACAGATAATTCTCCACACTGTATTTTGAAGGATTGAAACAAATCATGGTGCACATAGCTTAACTTCGTTTCTTGTTTAGTTGTATCATAGTTGTATCTTTGTAGTCATTGCGAGTTATTGTGAGCCTTGATTTCAGGTAAGTGGACTATGGAGCAAATTCCAGAGTATCAGAATGATTCGCCTTTGCCCTGCAAACACTAATTTGAAATGCTTGCAGGGCCATCTGATTTCCTGTAAAATTCTACGTGAACATCCCAGAGCTGGTGCATTGCACAGGCCTTGCCTCCAAGGGTAGACAGCTTAGAAGCTTCTTACATGCTGGGCAACCCCTGACACAAAAGAGCTCTCCACCTTGGATTTACCTTGCACAGTTTCAACAAGCCTGCCTTCATGTGTGTATGGCTAAAATCACACAAGTCAAACGTGCAAAAGATGTGACCTACTGTGTTGCACTTTTCAGTTGCCTGAGCCATTCAGATGTATTTCATATGTTGGGTAATACCTCAACACCTCCCCCCGCAGTGTAATACCAATCAATCATTTTATTTGTATGCTGCCTTTCCAAAGTTAAAACCATCGTCAAGACATCTGTGTACTAAGTTGCTCATGCTGGGGCTTCATTCCCTCAACTGAGCATTCTTGTAGCAATGCACCTCCTATCATGTCCTCTGCCCCCCCGAAGTATATGCAGTAATTTGGCCAATTTGCCTTTAATACTTGTCCTTTCTTGTTCATAGCTTTGACAGCTTTGCACTCTCTTTCTCTGGCCGCAAAATATTTTGTGGGATAGTGGAGGGCCAGGCAAGATGGTAGACAAGTTTTTCTGGTAGCTTCGTTCATGTTTGTGGTTGCTGAAGTAGAATAAGCATATTCTGTTTTTGTGGACAAATCCTTGCTGAAGATGTAAACTAGAATTATTTAGAAATAGGTAGAATTTTCTGTATGAAGAATGTAAGACTGCTTTTCAGGGTTTTTCTTTCAGAAGATGGTAGACTATGTTCAGGCCTCTCCCCCCCCCCCCTGTTTTTTTGATCACTTGATAAATAAGTTCTACTTAAATGTAATCCGTACAGCAGGAGTGGGAAATCTTTTGAGTCCAAGGGCCATATTCCATCATGGTCAACCTTCGAGGGGCCAGAAGCAGCAGTAGGTGGGCCGACAAATGTGGCTCTTGCCTTTGTGCAGTCAGCTGCAATAGCCACAAAAAGGTTTCTTCGTGTATGCACACATCTCTTCATCTCAGCAAACATTGTCACAGTTCATGGCCACTTTCCAGCCAGGCAAAAGTATTTGAGGAGGGTGCAGCAGAGGTGTGGTGGGATGGCACAGCATGGATAGAGAGGAGAGAGGCCCAGAGCGCTACATTTGTCCTCCAGGCCTGAGGTTTTGCACCCCTGTCGTATAGCTGTGATTGGCAATTTGTTTTTCATTACCATTGTGCAGGAAGTAAACTTCTCAGCTGTTTTACGTCTTGTTTGTGGGGGGGGGGGGGTATCATAAAATGGTTTTGAGAGGTGGTTCTGACCTGGAAGTTAAAGTGCAGCCCAGGAAACAGAAATGTGAGGGAGGAAAGAAACTTAACAAATTATGGGAAGCAGAAATTTAAACAAAACTCTACTGCCCTTATGACTGGCCAAGAGTTTGAAGGAGAGTGGAAGCAAGTTTGAGTGGGTTGGTTGGTTAGAGTTGGAGCACGCTTGGCAAATTTAAAGTTTAAGACAGAAATAAGACAAATTGGAGAGGGCTGCAGTAGACTCCAGAAACTGAACAGAGCAGGCTGGAAACAGCTTTACTGCTACACACTGAACAGGGAAATAAGGTTTAGCTGGATGCATTTGCTTATATGTTTATTTGGTCTTCTGGTTGACTGATTACAAAAAAAAAAAACACTCTGTAAATTACTGCCTTACAGAAAACCTTTAGTACAAACTGCATTTGTTTTGGTATGATGTCTTGTTTTGTCTGCAGTCTTGTTCATCCCACCATCCTCACCATCTTATCTGGTAAAGAGAGCTGGTTGGGTCACTAAATACTGTTCCAGAGGTTAAAGAGGCAATCAGGGATTTAAAAAAACCCCATCTGCTTAGTAATAGCAGGGAAGACCAAAGGAGAGTTTGGGTTAGCCGAGTTACTCTCCTCCTTCCCATAGTGTAGGCTGCAGCCTGTGCCATCACGTGTGCCAATGCATGCAGGAGCAGCAAGCCATGACCCCTTAGTGTTGCTTCCATACCAGAGATGGTGACTTGCTTTGCTACAAACCGCAATGCTAAATCAAAGTTTGTTCTTGACTTACCAGTTATGTTTTGTTTAAGTGAAACAAGCCACAATCCCCAGTTGGTTGAGCCATGGTTGAGATCATGGTTTGTTGCTTCTGCAGGGGAGGGGGGTGAAGTCAGAGTGATCTGTGCGTAACTGTTAGCTATGGTTTACCATGGTGTGTGAACTGAGCCCAGAAGTCAAAACTTAACAGCAAGGGTTTTTTTAGAACTTGAGAGATAAAAAGACATTTAAGAAAGGAAATTGTTTGGGCATAGTGAGGACTCATGGCAAGTCTTGGGAAAAGCCCAGGGGTTGGGGGTGGATTGTCCAAGTTAGAGGTGCTTCACTGAAGGGATTCTTCTAGATCAAAGGTGTTGTGCAGTATGTTGTAAGTGGATTCTGACTTCCAGAGACCAGAGTATTAAGACATTGCCCTTTTTAGGAAATAGCTGAATCAAGATAACTTAGAGAATGCCTGTTACCTCTTGCCAATAAGCCATTTATGTAGGTGTTGGGGGGGGGAATGCAAACTGATACTCTTAAAGCAAAACTGACTTACAGAACTGCTTATGCCGTTACTTGATTACTAATGCACAGCTAACCGGGGCCCCCCCTTCCTCTTCTTCTCCTTCTTGCTCTGCTTGGACTGCACAGATCCTTTCACTTCTACTGCTGACGCTGTTGATGATGCCGTTCCAAGCCTAAACCCTTTCCTCACAAAATCTAGCGATCACCTCTCTGTCTCTTCTGACGTACTGCCCACTTTCACTTCTAGGACACCAACTCATGAGATGTTCGTTGGTAATGTACCATCTGACTGGCTTTTCCCTTTTAACTATCAGACTATTCTGGACAAATTTAGGATTTTCAAAAGAGAGAAGAGAAAGATAAAACGAATGAGCTATTACCTAATGACAGTTTGAGTTCCCTTCCAAGTTGTAAATACATGACCTACAGAATGTAGTGCAGTGGTAGCAGTGTAAATTCAGGTGGGCAACTACTTAGGGATTGAGGGCGGAGAGAGGATACTTTATATTCCTTCCCAGCCTTATTGTTTTATCTAATATTTGTAAAAAACAACAACACCCAGAGGTTACTGAATTGGGTACAGTTCCCCCCTAAAAGCAGGCAAGGCTACAGGCATATTAGCTATAGTGTTGCTCATCTAAATGAGCCACATATAGAGTTACACTACCTACCGTGTGCAGTTTGCAGTCCATGAGGTAATCTCTATGTCCAGCTATGTGCCCTTGGCCACATGGAGTTTCCATTCCAAGCTAGATGTAGCACAATTTGACATCCAGAAGCGTAAAATTCCAAGATTACTATGTCATCTTATGACTTTCGATTTAACTCTTTCTGGTTCTCTAGATCGCTTCAATCCATTTACTGAATCAAACCCCTTTGTGGAAACCAAATATGCATCCACTTTTCAGCTCTGTCACTTTACTTCAGGTATAATATAAATGCCTTAAGGGTTTTACACTTGCTTGTTTTCAGAGGTGTAAAACATGGCATTTGATTATGTTTCCCCCCCTGTCTTTAGATAGTGTAAAATCTTCCCCCTTTTTTAGAAGTTGTTACCGTACTAGTTTGCTTGTGTGTGTGTTATAGGTCACGTAGTTGTTGTCTTAACTTAGTGTCCAAATAATTGGTTAAGCAGATAAGAGTGTCCTGTTCCTTACTTTCTGTAACTGTTCCTTCTTTGCTCTTCTGCTTCATATGCCTTTATCAGATTCTTTTTGTGGTCCTCAAGCTTATCCTCCTAACGCTTCCCATTTCCGCAGTGAGCCCTCAACTGTAGCTGGCCTATTTGGAGGTAGGTAAAAGGCTTGTGAAGCCCAGGAACTTGGTTTAATTATGTAAACTTGGGTAAAATTATGCAGACATTCCCATTTCAGTTTGTAAGCAAGCTGGAGAGTTGTATGCATTTCATCAATTGATCAACACTTAAAAATAATTCCAAAACTGAAGCATCAAAGTCCAGCTTGTTTTTTAAAAAAGCTTAGCCTGTCCTTGCTGAAAAGGTTGCAAATCTAAAGACTGCTTTAATCAGTTTTTCCACGGTATCACTTTTTGGTCATGGAAAAACACAGTGGCAATTGACAGCGATTTGGCGGGTGCTCTTCTAAAGCACCCAGCATGACATTATTACCTTACTCAAGTAACTTAAAGCCACTGTCTTTATTTTCTTTTATCCTGGAAATGTTTTAGATTTAATTATAAGAACTTTGTAAACATTGATCCCATAAAACAGGCATATTGCATAAAACAAGCATATTGGTCTTCTCATTAAGTGTGTGTGTGTGTGCGTGTGTGTGTGCGCGCGCCCTTGCAAGCATGCACTGTTCTCTCTGAAATGGGCCAACTGTACTTAGTGCAACAACTTCCCTTGTGGACCAGTGCCCAGTGCCATTTTTTATTTAGCCATCACAGTGCTAGCGTAATACATGTGCCAGTCTTGAGAACTTAAGGACCATTTTGATCAGATCAAAGGGCCAGCTAGTCCATCTTGGGATGCTCACAAGCAAGAGCGTGGTAGTGATGACCACCCCTTGTTCCTCATTGAAGTTTGATCCATTTCTGTCTTGATTATCAGTAGCCAGTAATGAGAACTGAAGCATCTTGTTATAACAAATTCTGTAGCGTCTTGCCTTTTATCCTGAATCTGCTGAAATTTCACTGGCTGCCTCTCATGCTGTAGTCAGTGCCTAACTTCCAGTGTTCTGTAGGTCAATACTGTTCATCACTATTAAATTCTATTGTGCCGTTGTTGTTTCTTCTAAACTGTCTTCAGTTTTCCTTTGTAGGGAAAATGCTGCATCCTGTAATGACTTTAGTGCCTTTCTTCTATGCTATCTGCAACTTTATAAGCTAGGCTGGGGGAGCAACCAGAGTTGCTCACAGTATACAAGATGTTGAAAGGACCATATGTTTATATAATAAATGTGTATTTCAATCCCTTGCCACCTTAGTCCACCTTCATGTTTCCCATTTCTTCTATTGCATGGTACTGATCTGATTAGGGGAGCCTTCTGGAGCAGGCAGACTGTATAGGATTTTAGCAGTATAGTGTCTCGTAATAAAATGAGGAAGCCTGGCGCTATATGCAGCTTTAGCATTCTGCCTAAAGAAACTGGTAGCTGCTACATGTCAAACTACTGTGTTGCTTTCAGTGCTGAAGTAGCCATAAGCATTCATGTAATACTGCAACTACATGATTTTTTTTTTAAAAAAAAAATCTATCCATTTTAGCAAGAACTTCTCAAGTCTTTAAAAAGCAAAATAACTGTTCCAGAGCCCCGTTCGCATCATGAGCAGCGCGTATCCTGAAGCGCCGCATCTGCGCATGTGCACGACGCGATTCTGCGCATGCGCAATGACGTCATTTCACGCGTCTGCGCATGTGCGAACCGCCAAACTCTGAAGTAACCCGTTCCGGTACTTCTGGGTTCGGCACATTCGTAACCCGCGCCTAACGTAACCTGCAGCGGCCATAACACAAGGTATGACTGTAGGTCATATTGGTGCCAGGTGGAAATGAATTTTAAAACACGTGCCTGATCGTGCTTATGGGCATTTTATTCAGAATCCTCAGGATTAAAATAGGTGATGTGTAGGTCCTAAGTCCCATTGATTTCTTTGGGATGTAGCAATTTATGTGCCTGGGAAACTGTCTGAAAATGAGGAGGGGGGGTAGGGGGGGTAAAGTTGGGAGCACCAGTGAGTGATTTTGAATACAACTCAATCCCAGAGGTGACAATTTTGCAAGTAGTGAACTGAAATAGGAAACTAGGAGTCTATTATTGCTTCAAAATAAATCTGCTCTCAGATAGTATAGCAGTGACAAAATTGAATACACTGCACCAGGCCATCTGGTTTTGAAAAATTCTGCCTTATCTGCCTTAAAGGACTGAAACTGTAAAGGCTTACTAGTACTGCAGAACTCTCGCTGTGAAGCCTACTCCAGTGTCTTTTTTTGGGGGGGGGGTTGTTGCTCCTTGCCTATATGCAACATGCAAACTTCACTCCATCAGTTCTCGACTCATAGGTTTTTCCTCTCAAGTTGCAGTTAACATGCAGTTCTGCAAGGAAAGCATTCTTTGCAGACTCCTTTTCAATGTCTGAATGCCAATAATCCTTTTATGGCTATAGAACTGCTAGTTACATGCAAGTTGATAGTTCACATACTGCATATAAATAAGCTCTTTTTAAATGTCTTGTTTGTAGGGTTCACCCAGTCTCCTGTTGCTCCGTCGCAGCCCTCAGCAGGCCTTAATGTTGACTTTGAGTCTGTGTTTGGCAACAAAACTTCAAATGTACCTGTGGATTCTGGTGGTAGGTCTTCCTTTTTTTTTTTTTAAAGTACCCATGCTGCTCAAAGATGTGCAAAAATCGCACTGGGTTATAGAACATTCGGTGCTGGTCTTGAAAAAGCTGTTTGGATATTTTGGCTTGTTAAAAAGGGTTAACACATTTGTTTTGGATTAAGCTTTCATGGACAACTTCCTAAGATGTCCCAACCTTTTCAGAAATCTGATAAAGTAGTTTCTCATCCACAAAAGTTTACGCTACAATAAATCTGTATTATTGCTTGAGACATTTTACTGAAACAGCAAGGAAGACCAGGCCAGGGCCCTGAAAGGGCCACCAACTTTGCCTTGGCTTCTTTAGCAGAAAGACAGCATATAAATGCAATCAATCAATGTTTTCCTGCTGCTGCCAGTGCTCTTACAATTTCTGTTTGGATCTTGGGTGCTGAATATATGGATTTTCCATTTCTTCACTTCAAAATAACAGTAACAACAATAATTGCAGCTTTATACCATTTTGACTTTAGAAATACTGATTTTAAGATGTCTCATGCTACATTGACATGGATTCCATTGCCTTTAATACTACTTGGCTTTTCTTAAAGGATTTGATGAATTAGGTGGACTCCTAAAACCAACAGTGGCCTCTCAAAACCAGAGTCTTCCAACTTCAAAAGGTCCACCTAACAAGTTAGTGTTGGACGATCTGGATTCATCTTTAGCCAATCTTGTGGGCAGTAAGTATAGTTTATGTAAAGTTTACCAGTACCAACTCTTTGGATAATTGAAATAAATGAATGGACATCTTCCAATTGTTTATTTCTTGTTTTGTAACAGATCTGGGCATTGGAAATGGAACAACTAAAAAGTGAGTATTTCTCATTGCAGCAATATGCAGGTGTTTTAATCCATTAAGCACATCTTTGCAGCAATTTTGTACAGCAAATGCAGACTAAGGTTCTTGAGATGAACCTGGCAGGGAGGGTGTAACGCTGCTCCTTTCCCCTCCTAGGTTTTCCATTTCTGAGTAGGATAGTGAATGTCTTTGAGGGGGTGGGAGGAGGAGAACTCTGAATGAGGGAAACTGTATATGAGCAATTAATCTTATACCTTTTTTAATCCATATCTTGCAATAAATCAGTTCACCTCAAGATTACAGACTTCTAGGTACCCAGGTCCAGTTATCCAGGGATTGTACACTCTCTTTGCCTGCTCTCTTGCTTCTGCAGTGTGGTGTAGTGGTTAAGAGCAGTAGACTCATAATCTGGTGAACCTGGTTCGCGTCTCCGCTCCTCCACATGCAGCTGCTGGGTGACCTTGGGCTAGTCACACTTCTTTGAAGTCTTTCAGCCTCACTCACCTCACAGAGTGTTTGTTGTGGGGGAGGAAGGGAAAGGAGAATGTTAGCCGCTTTGAGACTCCTTCGGGTAGTGATAAAGTGGGATATCAAATCCAAACTCTTCTTCTCTTCTTCTTCTTTCTGCATGTTTGCCTTGGCCCCTTTGGCCTATTTATGTGAGGCTTGAGCCAATTGTGTGCTGGTGTCTCTAGAGTGGTATGCATTAATGGATAGTATTTGCCTTCATTTTTATCTATTTTTGGAGGCTTGAACAGGGAGATGTTGAGGTACATAGTTTCAGGATGAGAAATATTGCTCTAACCTTGTTTAAACTTCATTTATTTTTAAACGTGTCCGCAAGAAAGGCAGCTAGATTCCCCTCCATCCCCTGGATTTAAAATCTTCCCCCCCCTTTTCTTTTTTAAGTGATGTGAACTGGACACAGCCAGGAGAAAAGAAACTAACTGGAGGCACCAACTGGCAACCCAAAGTTGCACCAACAACAGCATGGAACACTCCAACAATGGTAAGCAGTTGCTGTAGGCATATTGAAAGAATTCCAGCAGCTCAAAATATACTGTGAAAGTGTAGGAGGACTATAGGAATTTTGTCAGGAGAGGCAGAGAATCTTAGAACTTATTGTGGGAGCCTAAGACAACCTGGCATGTTTCATTTAGGTGATATTTAATTGGATATTTATTGGCTAGAGCCATCCCAGTGGTGTCGGGTTTGTGTTTTAAGGTTAGCAACCTGGAGACTCAAACATACTGTGCTGATATAGTATCCTTGAGTGATGTAGAGGTTTCATGGCATCGGCAGCCTCATGACAATACAGAAAAATGTGTATCTAACCTGGACTGCCATACTCAAAACAGGTTGAAGTTTTGATCCATTTATCTCACAATTCCACTATGATACTTCAATATAAGCATACACAGAAGGGGTTGAGATGAATTTTAAGCATTGATTATATCAGGGATGGGACGGAGGCAACATCCCCCGGTGGGCAACTTTCAAGGGCCTGCATGTCAGTGGTAGGTGGAGCCAGAGGCAAAAGTAGGCGGAGCAACATATATGTCTATTCCATTAGTACCATAACTGGAATCTAGCCTGTGTAGACGCCAGAGGTTTCTACACATGCACACCTCTCTGTCCGTCCAGGCAGGCAAGAATCATTATCATAGTTGAAGGATACATTGCAGCCATGTGGAATCACCTGAAAAAGGTGCAGAGCAGGGCCACATTTGAGGGACATGGCCACATTTGGCCTCTGGGCCTGAGGTTCCCCACCCCTGGTTCATATGAAGCCAAAAAATAACTCAGGTGAAAAGGGGAAGTCTGGCTTAGTGCAAGCAAGGAATGAAGCACTGGAGCCATCACAAGGGGATGAGTGAAGAAGGAATGCTCAACCCCAGCACTTGTTCACAGCTTTATGAAACATGTATTAGGAACCCAGGAAAGATGATTTAAATCAAGCCATAGCCTTATACCATTTTATTCACAAAGTTTGTGAGAGAGGTTGCACTGAGAGAGAGAGACTGGTTTTGTGCGAAGTCAGCCAGTGATTTTGGTTGATACTGGATTTGAACCCAGGTCTCCTTGTGCCAAGTCAATGCCCAATCCACTGCACCATGCTGACTTTTAATAAAGGTATATTCTAATGAGGGAAGCATCATATTTTAAAGTTTTATTTAATCATAAGCCCTGTGAAAGGAGACCTGTGTTGGACATTAAACCTTCACCAGAAGCTGTGTATTTTGAGGTGCATTGTTCATTGAAGCCTGAGCAATCTCTTAAAAGAGAAACAATTGTAGTCTCAGTAGTTCATAAAGGACTTGCAGGGGCAGGAGCCCTCCGCATCCCAACAGTGCTCTAAAAGGTTCCAAGCCGTGACTTCTGCAGATCCATGTGATGGCACAATAGCCACAAAGGAGGATTTGAATTGCACTAATAAGATATGGTGTGACTGAAAGCAAGGCAGGGAGCAAAAACTTCATGTCTGATGCTGCCTGTATGGTCATAAAAATTGTTAAGAGAAATTGGAAAGAGATGCCTTGTGTGTTCGATCAGTTGCCTTCTTGCTGTGGACTTGCCTGCAGGAAAAAAATAATAGGTGACGGTTGCTAGCCTGGTGTATTTTTTTAACATGCTTGGAAGTGGTGGCTCATAATCATTTACCAGTAGATATATGTGGCTTTTCATGTAATAAATACTACAACTCTGGGCAGACATGTGTGACAGGAGAGGATAACTGTGGAAGGAGGGCTAGTGATAAAAGCTACAGAGAACAGTTTTTTGCCTCTAATACAATCAGGATCAAATGCTTAAGGCCATCTACATTGTTATGAATTAAGCATGTGCTAACTGCTAGACATTCTGGCCTTGCCTGTGCCACTATTTCTGTGCTTTAAAATGGGAACTTAGTGACTGAACTGGGCACCATTCCAGCCATGTGTATTTTGAGATTATGGTCATTTGACAATGACCTTCAAATGCCACTATCCCACCCAAAGTTAGCTGTAACCTTTATAAACTACCTGGGAGAAAGACACTTGTAAAAGGAGGGGTGGCTTGAGTACCCTGTCCTTCCCCCCAGACCTCTCCAGCAAATGTTCCAGCCCATGCACTAGCCTTGTAAGGGAAATTTGATTCAGAGACCCACATAGCATCTCGTTCTGCCCTAACTTCATTCCTGGAGATGGTTGCTTCTAAATGTTTAATAATTTCCTTTTAGGAGCTGTGCTGAACTGCCCTGTGACACAGCTCCTGTCTGATGTCTCACCTGAAGCGATGAGATTCCTAAATGGTTTTCATGAGCTGTTAGAATAGGAAGGACTAACTCACTTCCATTCATCCTCTGCCTTAACTCTTGTTTGTCCTGTTCTGGTTCCCTTGTTCAGTGCGTTGCCTTTAATTGGTACCGGTAAATTCCAGTATTTATGGAAAACCTGCCAACACAAAGCATGTTGAAAACATGTACAAATGCAGAGGTTGTGTTGTGGGTTCATCAACCTTGTCGGTGTCCTTTTTACCAGATGCTTAAGTGGCTTTGGATTACAAAAATTATATTTCGGGGAGGGGTTTAAACTCATTTTTGACTAAAATGCACTGTGTGTATATTCTGTTGTGTAAGTACTCGTTTCTAATCCAGTGTTATTGCATTATGTAATTGTTCTTCCGGGGAAAAACAGAATGGCATGCATTTTCCACAATACGTAAGTGAACAAAACCTGCAGCCTTTTTTTTTTTTTTTTTGCAATCAAAACTGGCATGCTGATATTAACCACTACAGCAGAATCTCATAATCCTGCTATTCCACACTTTTTTTCTCTTGAGTTAAGATCTTTGGGCATGACGACAACCTTGAGCAGCTTCTATCTAGCTTATCCAGATCTCAAAGTGTTCTGTGGGCCTCTTTCCTCCAATGATGGCATGGAAAAATACTATGATGATTTTTCTTGCTTTAAACTCTGCCATTTGCTGCGAGATAGCTGGTGCGTGTGTCTGTATTGCCTTTTTTAAAAATGCATTTGGTGGATAAATCAAACAAAAAAAGGCATTTGTGCGTGTGAAATAACTGCATGAAATTTCACAGGCTTCTGTTCGACTTCACAATTCACTATCTGTAGACTTGATTTCAAATAGGGAGAGACCAATACGTCCCCAAATACTAAACCAAGTGAAAATCCTCACCCATTTGGTTGTGTATCTGAAAGACTTACAACCTTTGAATTATCCTTCAAAGATGGGTGGCATCTCCCTTCAGCACTAAAAGGACAAGTAACAGTGGTTAAAATGACAAATCAACCTAATTTCTCTTGTGTCAATAAGAGCTAAAGAATGAAGTAACTAATGGGTTTGTTTTCCAAATGTTTAAAGGTAAGTTTATTGATTGACTGTGGGGTGTTCCCTCACTCCCGCTTTTCTGCAGCTACCGTGTGTGTGGTTCACCCCATCTGCTTTACACGTGGATATTGCAACTGTATTGTTTTACATCAAAAATCTTAAGCGACTAATTCTTTAGCTCTTAACTATAGTGATCCCAGTTTAGCCCAATTGGTTTCTCCTTCCATGTTACTGTTGGTCTTTCCCTGTATTCTTTTCATCATGGGGGAAATCCTAAGCCAGCCTTCAGCTCCTAAAAGCCTAGCAAATGTATGGCCATATGTATGCATTTGCATAATATTTTGCTTAATGGCTGTATGAATATTAATCATGGTCATTTCATTAACCATGTTAGCCAATAGCAAGTTGGATTCCATTGTCCAGTGGCTATTACAGTTCAAAGGAGTAAACATTTTTGAAACACTGTATGGTTCTTTTCTTCCCATCCCTACCCCAGAGAGTAGGGATATTGTTTCTGGAGAGTTAAATCTCCTACAGAAACAGTTCTTACAGATTAAGGGCATGATACAAAACAATACTTTTCTATATGTCCCTAAGCTCAGAGGGTCAGAAAAGTTCCAGGATTGCTTGTGCGCGTCTATATTTTTCTGCTTTGCCATATTTTTTTGAGATTCCTCCACTTTCTAGGACTTCTGCTGTATGATGCAAGAGTGTCAAAGCCAGAGGGCTTGAGCAGAGTTTCAAATTAGTTACTTCAAGCAAGAAGCCCAGTTCCTGTAATAGTTGTATTGCATATGGAACTGCAGATTTTTTGAAAAAAGTATCAGTGGTTTGGAGGAGGTGGTAAGCTTCATAAGTTACCCTCCTGCTGTCAAGCATCACAATACCTGGCAAAGAGAGAACACCCCGTCTGTCCCCTTCAGGTGCTGGGAGGTCTTTTTGGCTGTGATATCTTTGTTAAAATGGGATTTCAACTTGTGAATTAATGTAAAATATCTTCTTGAACTATTTATACTTCCATATAAGTCTCCGGGGCAGCTGACAAGATATGCCAAAACAAACATCGAGTCCTACACCATATAGAAACATGCCAAATTTAAAAACTCCCTATAAATGCTGTAAGCAGAAACAAATTTTTTACCCTGCCCTTTTTAGAAAACTCAGAACAGCTCCTGTTCAGGCAGGCAGCTGTTTGCTTTATGCTATAGCCTGGGGTGTTCCTTGACTATTCAGCTACTGGTTGCATGAAGCTCATCAAGTGAGGCTTTGTTTGACAGCACTTGACTTGTTGTTTTGGGGAAGCATCTAATTATTATTATTATTATTACTATTATTATTATTATTATTATTATCCAGGATGCTAGGTTCACATTGTCTGTTAAGCAATCCTGGGCCTGAAGTGATGCCCTTCCAACTTATTGGGCACCAGCTATATAGTGTGTTACCTTGTATGTTTGCAACCATGTTCAGCTAAAGAAACCTGCAAGGATGTTACCATGATGCTCAGTGGCCAGTTTTTGGCTCTATCAGATATCAATTGATCAGCTGTCAGAGATGCTCATATGTATAGTCAAAAGCATTTCATTGCTGTTTGTGAAGCCTTTTCCATTTGCATGCAGCTTAAGGTTGTCTCTTTCTCATTAGGCACCACCTGTCATGGCCTATCCTGCTACAACGCCAACAGGAATGATGGGGTATGGAATGGTCAGTAAATGTTTATATTCATTTGAAGTCATTTTTAGGAGTGCTTTTATCGTAGCTTGTAGTATAACTGCTCTTTCCATTTCCTTTGGGTTTCTGTGTGTGCAACACATATGTTGAACAAGATGCCACACACCTGGCAGATTAATTTTAGCCCAACTTGTTTGTTTGTTTTTTGACCTTTTTCATTTCACCAGACAAAAAGACCTAATACTTAACGTTCTTTACTTCTGCCTGTCTTCTGTTACAGTGACTACTTTAAAAATAAGTTCCAGGAAGCCTTAGCATTCCTCAATGAGACTATAAGGGCAAAATGAGCTTCCTTGAAAAACAGCTCCCCCCCCCCCCCGCCCCACAAATGTGCAGCCATATACAGTAGTGTGTGTTCTAAGGGCACTCTGTTCATACAGAGCAATGGTGAAGCCTAGCAGGCTAACACTACATGGGAACAGTATCCATCCTAGAACATATCTAGAATCCTCTGGCAGACATAAAGAGGCTCCTACCAAGCAAGATAAGGAGTTTATTTGAAACTTGGGAAGTTTGAAAGAACTCCTTTTTATGGTTACAGGTAGGTAGCCGTGTTGGTCTGTCATAGTCAAAACAAAATAAAAAATAAAACAATTCCTTCCAGTAGCACCTTAGAGACCAACTAAGTTTGTTCTTGGTCTGAGCTGTCGTGTGCATGAAGAAGTGTGCATGGACACGAAAGCTCATACCAAGAACAAACTTAGTTGGTCTCTAAGGTGCTACTGGAAGGAATTTTTTTATTTTTTATTTCCTTTTTATGGTGACACCCTTGTGGATTAGCCTTAAATGTTGGGCGTGCCTTGTCCTGACTGCAACAGGAAGCTAAATTGCAGATTAGTTCTAAAGTGTTCAGGGCTAAGTGGAAAATCAATGCCTCCTTAACAACCCAGCATTTGAAATCTAAATGAATTTCTATTTGGCTCCCTCTGCCAGTCTTCTGATCCTTGGTTAAGACACTTTATCTGAGCAAACTTTAAATTTGCCTGTTGGTGTTTTAATGGCTGGTCTTAAGATATTGGTTGGTTTTAATAGCTGCTGCCTTACTTCCTCTTTAGCTTTTTAAAAAATGTGTTGTTGTTTTTAAATGATGCAAGCCGCCTCACGTGCTGGCTTATTTAAATGCAAAATCATAATTTTAATTCTAACTCTCAAGCTGACAGCACACTGACATTTGAAATATATTCCTATATGAAAACATCTTAGCCTGGTACAGGAATGAATAAAGTGAAAGAGCTTGGTATATCACACCAGACGTTGTTCAAAGTTTTCAGCTCAATGTAGAAACGTGAAGCAGTGGCCTATCTAAAAGGGTGGAAAGGTACATAAGAACCCAGACCAAAGGTTTCCAATGTTTGGTTTCTGGAAGCTTTTTTAAATGTTCCATTAATTATTTCATTTACAGTACCACTAACTAAACTATACAGTTGGAGGCAATTTCTGGTAGTGGTCTCTTTTAAAGAGCTGTGCATGAAATTAATTCTTTGCTGTTCTGGATTTTTAGCCATCCCAAATGGGAGGAGTACCAGTAATGACGCAACCAACCTTAATATACAGCCAACCTGTCATGAGACCTCCAAATCCTTTTGGTCCTGTATCGGGAGCCCAGGTGGGTGTGGAACTGGCCTACAAAGCCATATGCTTCTGGCAGCTCACAAGCTAGTCAACAAGAACATTGTGTGTATATTTGGTCATGTTGTCAGGTGGTGCATTACTTTTGCTTCAACCGTTAAGCCTGCTCAGCCCGGGAAACGTGCAGCCACAAGGAAGGATACATAAAGGAGAGGACAAAATAGGAATGGTGAAGGTAGGATGGAGGAAAGCTAACAGTGCCAAAAGGCCCTTAGCAAGCAAGGTGAGGATAGTCCAGGAAGAGATGGTGCTGAAGGGAAGTTTGAGAAGGCATCTTGTCATTAAAAGAGAGTTCTTTCAGGTATTAAGAGACAGAGGATGGTAAGGAAGAGCGAGCAGCAGTTCTTCATAGTTAGCAGCGACAAACATTGTGGTTTTCCCCTCCCCATGTTTCTGGACTACAACTCCCATGGTTCCTAACACTGGCCATGTTCACCGGGACTGAGGGGAGCCAGAGTTCAGCATCAGAAGAGTAGGCAGCAAATAGTACTGTTCAGTTTTCTGTTGAAAAGCTAAGCTAAGATGTCAGAGTGGCACTGTTTTTAGCAGGGGTGTTCTAGATCTTTATTAAAGAGAGAAGAGGTGATAGGGAGAAAGTATGGTTAAGGCTGCAGATAAAACTTAGCTTTTCTAGGTGCCGCTTCAGGAGTGGCAAATTTCCACCATTAATGGTACTACTTCGTACAAAACCACAGGCTGGCCAAGTGTAGCAGGCACTGATCGGTGGCATGCATGCGGTTGTTTATCTGCTTGTACACATTCTGGGAAGGAGTGGCCAGTTGTGGGTTCACATTGCGTTTGTACACGGCAGAAGAGATGTGTGTGCAATTGTCATGTTTGTTCATTTGTTGCAGGGAACTTTTCGCCTTTGACATCAACCCTAAATTTGCCCTCAAAAGGACCCAAGCTTGTTCCAGTAGGGTGTTGCTTGGTGGCACATACAGTTCTCCTTTTTCTATTCTAGTATGGAAATCAAGAGGTTTAATCATAGTCTTCCCTGCTGTAACTTTTAAACTACTTCTTGGCTTTTTTCTGTCACACACACCATTTTCATCACTTATATTTTGCACTGTACTCTGTGGCTCCTCTTTTACTGCTTATGTAACATATCCAGAATTCAAGACAATCTAGAGTGGTGGGTACAAGCTCTTCTTTAGCTGTGCGTACTTGGGAGTTGAGCTTACGGCATTAATGTAGGTCTTTCAAATCTGCCAGCCATTGGACTGACAAATATTTCACACAACTCACCCTCCCTAGCAGGTGCACTTCAAGTGAAGGCGCCTGCTGGCCACTGCCACTAAACTTTGCTTCATTGATGTTTGTCCATGGAACATTCCCTGATGTAACCCTGCATAAAATGAATCAAGGCTGTTTGGTGGATTGCACCCATTGGTGATTTATTGATGAGCTTATTGGTTCAGTAAAAATGAACAAAGATTGTGTGTTACTAAAGGGGTGTGCTTGGCTGAGTAGTGGCACATATATTGAGATGGAAGAAAGGGAGTTTGATATCCTGAGGCCCAAATTGTTCCCTGATTTGGATGTTTATAGTAGTTTTCCCTTTTGAAAGAAGCAGGTATACTTGTTCATGTTGACCTAGGTATTACGTGAATGCATCCAGTTCTTAGTAAATATTAGGTTATAGGGCATGGTTTCTGTACTTCCCTGGTGAGAAAATGTGAGGTTTGACTCTTGGGAGTTATTCCTGAGTTTGAGATGGGATGTCACAAGCTGAATCCTACAGTGTCCTTGAGTCTGTTGAATAGTTTCCTAAAGCAATGGAAGGCACAGTGGCTTTCACTTGTAGGTCTAAAATAGCTTTAGAGAAGAAGCTCTATGTTCCTTAGTAAGCAGGGAATGATAATTTGGCTGTTCAGTTGGATGCGTAAATTAGAAAGCCTTCCTGAACTTGGGACTTACCCACTTCAGAATGCAAGTAGGTACTAGCATTGTTGGGGAACATTTGATATGTAAAGGACCCACACATAAAAATCCTAGTACATCCGGGAGAAGACCTGGGTCAAATCCTGCTTGGTAGTTTCGTTCCAGACAGTGGAAGCATTATGTCGTCTGCTGTTCTTCCCCCGCACATATTCAGAAGTGATGACATGTCTTAGAGCAGTTTCCACCATGCATCCCTTGTGAACATCTAGATTTATCTTAACTGTGTACATAATGGGTGAGGAAATAGGTTTCCTCTGGAAACCCCAGATGTTGGGAAATGTACCCTTTAATTGAGGCACTTGCTGAGTTTGCTGCTGGATGGAGCTGTTTGTCATTCCTCCTTACACTCTGCTTTACTGTGCTGATGTCAGATTTATTAGCGTTTCTTGGGAAAGGGAACAAAGGCCCGTTGTGGGAGCCTGTTTGCTGCTCTGAACCCTGGCAGTGTTTGGCTTCTTGCTCTGCCCGCTGTTCCTCCACACTAGACGCATTGTGTACCCAGCGCCTGCTTCAGGGTTCTGAAAGAGCGTCTCCCCTTTGGTCACCTGTTGGTCTTGGCAGCTCTTTTGTTAGCGAAACTGCACGAGTGGGAGTGCTTTCCACATAACGCGAACTGAGCATGTTGCAAAACTAACTTGAGTGGATGAGTCTTGACTTCCATCAGTGCCATGAAGCTGAAAGAGGCCATTCATGGAACATCCCTCCTCTTCATTCATCTACATAATTTTTGCTGTCCTCTTCCATATCCACTTAATCATCTCCAGACACCGCCTACTAGGAAAAAAACAACATTTAGTTTCTGCCTCGTCTAGCCAATGGTCCCTTAAACTCAAAAACGGCAAGCCCTAGTTCATGTAGGTGTCTATTGATTTGGCTTCCATGTGGTAGGAGGCTTATAGCAGCCAGCAGAGATGGGGAGCGTGTGGCTCTCCAGGTGTTGGACTCCAGGGATTATGGGAGCTGTAGTCCACCAACATCTGGAGCGCCAAGAAGGCTAGGAGATGTGTTTGATTAATTGATTTTATATATAAAAAACGCAAATCAATCGTGAGGGTGTGTGTGTTTCTATTTGAAATAATCAAATTGAATTGCCATCACCAAGGACTGAAAATGCACTGGAAAATCTTCTCCACAGCTCTGAAGTTGCCTCTTCTGTCATTAAGACCTTTCCAATGTGCCATCTTTGGTCACAGCTGGGAGACCAGCCATAAACATTTAGGAAGGGGCTAGTTGGATGGTGACGGCTTGGTAATAGGTCTGAGCAGTGGCCATATCTTAAAATAACTGTATGTGACAAATAGACTACATCTTGCACAAAACAAGTATGCTGCCAATGAATGGTTATGGGATGTATAGGTCAAGCAAATGCACACATTTATGCTGTGCAGATCATTTGGGCGATAAATGTGACTGGGGGGGGGGGAGGCAGCCACTTGCACTTTGTGCAGGGGTGTGCACTAACAAAACAGAAAGAACTTACCCATCTGTCAGCTGCATTTGACTCTCCCTCTGGTGGATGTTTGCCGTTCTGTGTTGATCCAAGCAAATTGAGGAAACTGAATTATTTGGGCGTGGGGGGAGAACATTCCGGAAGAACAAAACAAAAACAAAAAAATACACAGAGCATAGTAAAGCTATGGAATTTGCTCCCACAGGAAGTAGAGACGGCCACCAACTCTGGATGGCTTCAGATGGGGATTAGGCAAATTATGCAGGATCAAGTTGTCAGTGGCTACTAGCCATGATGACTGTGTTCTGCCTCCACTGTTGGAGCGTCTCTGAGAACCTGTCGCTAGGAATTGCCAGTTGGAGTGCTCTTGTACTCGGGTCCTATATGTGGGCTTCCCATGGGCATTGGTTGGCAACTGTGAGACCAGGATACTGGACTAGATGGGTCTTTGGCCTGCTCCAGCAGTCTCTTCTTATGATCTAATGTTATGCTCTTAATAAAGAGAGTCCTGGGTTTGGATACAAAGGGCTGCTTCATGCCTGCTTCAGGCTGCCCAGTGGCTTTTCACTTTCTAACAGTTGGCTTCTCCTCCCCGCTCAGTTACACCATGTAACTATTACTGGAAATCAGGTTTTCTTTTCGTAAAAAGTGTGCCCATGCAGAATGCGTTGCTGCTGTTCAAGGAACAGAGTACTTGGCTGTGAAAGTCTAGTTTGGCCCATGTTTGTCAACCTCATCCATTGTAAGCCACTTCTGTCCTTCAAGCCCTACTTTCCCCCTGTACCAGAGAAAGTGTAAGACCACAGCAGTTAACAGTGAACAAGTGTTTTTAATGGTATTTTTCATGGTTAATGTTAATACAGATACGTATATGTCTCAAGAGAATATAAGGATATATAGCCAGACTCATGTGGCCCTCTTTCTGCTGCTTATGCAGCTTTTGGCACCTAATGCTGCACGTTGGCCATCCATGGAATGTAAATAAGTGTTAAGTGAGGCCTGGTTGTCATAGGTTGCTTTGAAAGCTAACTTCAGGTCTAGCTTCTGCTGTTTGCAGAAACACTCTGTTGTGCCGAATTGGGCCTGGTAACTATTGGAGACCATTGCCCATACCCCTGGATAAAGCGCTGGTGATTTCTGCCAGTCACATCCCAGAAATTCACCTTTGCCTGTAGGTAACCTTCTAATGTCTACATCTGTCATACCATTGGGGCAGATTTCAACTTAGCATGCAATCAGACCTTTTCTTTTTAACCAGCCCACTTCAGTCCTAACTACCTTTCTTAAAGCCTTCCTCTCCATCACTACATTTTCTGCCTTCATATTTCTGTCATTGAGGCCTTCTTTTTCTCTTTCCTTCTCTGACATCTTCTTTCCCAGCTGTCTGCAGCATCCAGCCCATCCACTCAGAGTCCACACAGAGCTTCAGGGAAGGATCCTTTTGCAGAGCTCTCCCTCCAGGATTTCTTATAGGACAATTTAGGTATTGCATGTTAACTCTGGGGGCACTGCAAGCTCGGATAATGCCTCGTTTGCTAACGTCCCTAGTAATATTCATCCTCACATTAAAATGACACAGTCTGGGGCTTTGTAAATTTGCATGTTGTTATTCTGTGACCTGCTATAAACCACGGCTGCTAATGTGGAATGCAAGAGAAGAAAATTATTATTATTATTATTATTATTATTATTATTATTATTAAATTTGTATACCACCCTTCATCCAAAGATCCCAGGGCGGTTCACAACAGAGAAATACAAAATGAGAATACATAATAAAAACAAAAACTCATAGCCCCCCCTCCCACAAACACCTTTAAAAAGGCCAGGTTGACAAGAAACATTTTCACCTGGTGCTTAAAGATACATAATGAAGATGTCAGGCGAGCCTCCCTGGGGAGAGCATTCCACAAACAGGGAGCCACTGCAGAAAAGGCCCGTTCTCATGTTGCCACCCTCCAGACCTCTCGTGGATAAGGCACATGAAGAAGGGCTTCAGATGATGGTTGCAGGGTCCAGGTTGGTTCATATGGGGAGAGGCAGTCCTTGAAGTATTGTGGTCCTGAGCTGTTTAGGGCTTTATACGTCAAAACCAGCACTTTGAATTGGAAACTCATTGGCAGCCAGTGCAGTTGGACCAGGATTGGTGTAATAATGCTCAAACCGCCTTGCCTGGTGAGCAACCTGGCCACCAGATTGTGCACCAGCTGAAGGTTCCAAACCGTCTTCAGAGGCAGCCCTACATATAATGTGTTGCAGTAATCCAACCTAGAGGTTGTCCAGCAACATCTGGAGGGGATACAGGTTCTCTGCCCTTAACTCTAGATTTCTCATGCACCCCAACCCTCTTTCCCCATGTGAAATAACTGAACCTCACATTCTCCAGAACAGAATCTTCACTAGCCCTACAACTGAGCACATTGTGGGAAGAAGGCAAGTGGATTGACAGGCTGTCATTGCATAATTCGTTCCCATTTATTGGAATGTTCATGCTCCAGAAAATGTACATTCCCTTCTTTTTTTCCCTCTTGTCAACACCTTTGTTTTGTTTTGTTTTTTGCATAGCCTCCTGAGTCTAAAGCCCTAGTCTCTTTCAAGAGACATGTGCTTTGACTTAACTATATAGAAATCCATAATCCCTTCTGCAACTGCCATAATGCTGTTTTCTGTTCATTTTATTGTCACCTGAAGAAATGACCTGAGATTCCTTCGCCAATTTTATGACCGCAGTTTCCCATCCTCTCGTCTGCAGCTCAAGGGTTGCAGCCTGCAGTTTATTTGCTTATCGCCCCAGAGGGCGATACAGATGCAGTCGTTGCCAATGTGCCCTCTGACTCTCTGGAAATGGGAATAGACCTGCACATTCTACATGCAATAGGGAAGTGCTTCCAAACGGTCTGATCTCTGTTATACTGAAGCGCTATATATCTCTGTATTCCTGGTCTGCCACCTTGGAACCTACTTAGCCTATGGCCAGTGAAAGGACGTTTGGAGGGGGAGGGCAGGTTAGTTGTGCAAACGTGTAAAATGGATGCCTTTCTTGTCTCCCCAGATACAATTCATGTAACCGCACCAGAAGGGGTGGGACAGGAACAGTTCCAGAAAGACACGTGCTCGACAACAGACCCTTCTTTCCAGCCAAATCAGAACTGATGCCTCAGCTCCCCTCTTCACTAGAACGGCCTGGTAAAACCACACAAGGCCCCACGACAGCAGTAGGAGCACCAACATAGGGAAGCCTTGAAACCCCGCAGCACTCTCGGTATAAAACCAAGAATTGCCACAATTTTGGTGTGGGATCTGTTTTTCTTTTTCTTTCTCCCCATTCCTGGTGACTTCTAATCATGTCAGTAACTCGCCACCTGTTTTAACACTCTCCGTCAATAACACACAAACACACACAAAAAGAAGCCTCTTATTTTGCCACGAAGGTTACAACAAGCACCTGGAACTGCTGCTTGGAACGAAGAGCTGGGCATCCTCCTACCGTTAACTCCCAATGACTTTCTCTAGGGGATCAAATCCGAAAACACTCTTTTAATTCTGCCATTTCCTCTCTGCAGTCATCGCAAATGTTAGACTCAATAATGGAAAGTTTTAACTTTTTAAAAAAAGAATTATATATTCCGTTTGCATAGACATTCCTTTATGTATTATTGTTTGTATTTATTTATGATTATCAGTTTAAGTAACAATGTATCACAAAGCCTCCTTTGCGGGGAAATGAGTGTGGATGTATACAGTATGTCTCCCTTTTGGAGTTTCTTTTTCCCCCCCTTCCTCCCTCCCTCTCTTCCCATTTTTATTCACGAGAACTATTCTGATTCAGAGTGCATCTTCACTCCAATAACGCACCCAAACTACACAGAGCACTGAGTACGTTCAATGGTCTGAAAACACCAATTGTCCAATCTCCATGGGAATTAGTTCTGTTAAGGATTTTGGCAAGGGGTGGGGGGGGAAAAAACAGCTGACTGGTTGGGAGGAGCACAGAATTTCTCGACCAGATGTTGGTGCTTCTGGGATGAACTTTTTTCCTTGCTTTGTGCTTGGCATGTCATTTATCTTACACTTGACGTACGGCCTTTCCAAAATGAATGTGAGGAATTGCTTTCATTTTTAAAGACTTTCCTTCTTCTCTGTACAAAAACCAAGCAAACCCCGATAAAACTTCTGAGGTATTACGTGAAAAAAGCCTTCAATCTTTTCTTCTTCTTCTTCATTATTTGCTAGTGCCAGCTCCATGATCATGTATCGTGAAATAGAATAAAAACTCAGAAGTTGTGTCTTTACTAAAGGGCACAACCCCAACCACCAAGTTCCCCAGCAGAAGCTCCATTCAGTCCGGTCTGGTGGGGGGCTTGTGCAGGAGAACTTCCTGGCAGGGTTGGCCTTTCAATGTTGTAGGAACCCTTTTAGTTTTTCTGCAGAATTTGAAGCAGCACTGTTGATCGGTGCTTTGTGTAAATACAATCATACCAGTTTGGGTGGCATCTGGGGCCTTAAGAAGGATAGTCAAAAGGCATGAAAGCAATTCTGTACATGAATTAAGCATACTTGCTGCATTGTCTTCGCAGATTCTATTTTTGTTTAAAATGTTTAAAAGTACGTTAGCAAAAAAAAAAAAAAAGGTGGATTTTCAAATAAAATGCAGCTTCCACAGAACTTCTGTTTATAGTATGAAGGTCTACAATGGTGGGTTGGGATTGGGGGGGGGTCGGTTTGGTTTTTTTTGTTGCCATTTTGCAAGGTAAAATGTGCTTTGAAACACTCGGAGTGGAGATTGACATTTTGGCTGCTTTTGCAACTTGGTCCATTGCATTAGTGGTGATGTATGTGGACAACTTTTAAACACAGCTGAAAATGGTTTGCTTTTAGGGCTCAGCTAGCCTTCTAAATCCAATTTCATCAAGTCCTGTGCTCAGATTAAACCCTATGGGGGGTGGGTGAATTTGCCATTAAAGGGGGAATGCCTGAATTGTGCCAACTTCACACTTGTGCCATTTTTTTTTTTTTTTTTTGGTTCAGCTATGCCCAATGACCTGTCGAGATTGAGGTAATAAAATTTGACTGGGCGGTACTGTTGAGGCTGTGTATTAGGGAGAAGACCAGACTGGATTTCTCCAAACGGTGCTTTTCTATGTTAGAGGGAGCATTCCTCCCTCCAATTCTATAGGGATGCCTGAACTATTGAAAATAGGTTGTGTGTCCAAGCCTTAATGGTAACTTCCACAAAAGAAGCAGTATTTGTGCTTAAGACTGTGCTTACAAGTTTGGGACCTCCCGTATTTTTCGCTCCATAAGACACACTTTTTTCCTCCTAAAAAGTAAGGGGAAATGTCTGTGCGTCTTATGGAGCGAATGTGTGGTCCCTGGCGCTGAATTGCCCAGGGGCAAAAGCAGATCGTGCTTTTTTTTTTTTTTTTACAAAGAGAGAAGGTGTTGAAAGGAAGCCTGCTGAGCAGCTGCTCAGCAAATGATCGGGAGAAAGATAAGGGAGAGAGATTCAGCCTCGCTCTGCCCCTGCAGAGGGAGGCTGTTTCCCCAGCGACATGTGACTGGCTGATTAGATTATCTGTCTGGAAACTAGAAATGGCTCCCTTTCCTGAAGCTGCAGAAATGTGAGTTAAACCCAATAAAACAGGATTTTTTTCCTTTTGCAAAAGAAGCTGCACAAATTTGAGCTGATCCTCAAAAAGTGGGGCTTTTCTCCATTGCAAAAGAAGCTGCACAAATTTGAGCTGATCCTCAAAAAATTGGGGCTTTCCCCCTCTAAAAACTACATGCGTCTTATGGTCAGATGTGCCTTATAGAGCAAAAAATACTGTAAGCCCTGCCAGCTCAAAAAATCAGGTGGTTGGCCCTACACTGTTTCTCTACACACTCGACCATGCCCAAAGTTGTTTGTGGATGTTGAGAGGTCCTCTCTCTTCCCTTGTATTCATATGGAACAGGTCCTACCTCTCATGAGGTACCTAACTACAGCAAAGAGCAGCCAAGCTTAGCCGAGCAGTGCTTTGTAGAAGGAGCTTTGTTTAAGCCACATACCTCATTGTCCAGCAGAAAGGAAAAGCCAGCTCAGATGTTGTGTGCTAGCTAGCAGTTTTTCTTTTAACCAGAATGGTGGAAGCTAGGCAACTTAGAAGCCCAGATGATCAGAAACCAATCTGAAGCTGGCTACTAATGGAGTCAGGGCCAACAAAAGGAACATTTTCACACAGCACATACCGGTAGTTAGACTGTGAAATTAACTCCCACAAGAGGTAGTGAGAGTCACAAACATGGATGTCTTTAAAAGAAGATTGAGCAAACGGAGGGATAAGGCTGTGTTCTCCCTCCACTCTTGGAGGCATTGTTTCATTTAATCTTAACACCCCAAGGTGATGTACAAAATGCTGAAGATGTTGCAAAGCAACGTAAAGAACTTGAGTTTTAAAATACAGCAATGCAAATTGGGTACATATGACAGAGACGCACGCATACAGCTAGGAAAACTTGTCAGAACAAAAAAATACAGATGTACATTTGATGTGATCTCGCCCTTTTCTACAAACTCCCAAGGTGGTTTTAAACAAGCCACTATCCTGCAGGTTGGTTGTAAGAAGAACTGATAACATGTGTGAAGGTCTTTGACGGCCCTGAAAACACTGGTAAATGTAAGTTGGCACCATATCTTGTGAGACTCGTGGGTCCAGGAGCACTGAGGATTTTTCTCCAATCGAACGGTATAAAGATTTCATGAAATGACAACATAAACCTTAACGGAGGGCAAAAATCAAACCAGAGCCACTTGCAATAGTAATTCAGATTCTGTATTTGGTGCATAAGAGGAATGGGAATACAATATACCGCAATCTACATACCCTTGTAAATGTACCCAATATTAACATCTTTGCTATGCAAGTCAACAGTTAAGTGTCATACAAAGGGTGGGGGAGTTCCAACAACCGGAAGCCTATTTTTGAAAAGAAAAGCAGAAGCCCTCTACCTTCCTCGCTCTCAATGAAACATGGATTTGATCATCTGGTAGGTGATGCGATGCTGAGACCGGCTGGTGTCATATCTATCTTCAAGCTTTGTTATGCTTGGCATTTCCCTGGCATCCTCGTGAACTGGCATAGTCTGGCCCACCGTAGTCATCAATTTCACTGCCAGGGGCCCCAGATCCGTGTACTCCTGGAGTTCAGATGGACACAGATTAGCATGTTACCCAGTAGAAAACATTCCGCCCTCTCCTGCGTCTTAAAATGACCGCGGCATAACCGAATAAGCAAATCTCTGATAGAAATAACAATCCACAATCGCCACGCTGGTAGTGGCTGCTGCTGGAGGAGTACTAAACAGCTCCTGTTCAAATCCTGGCTCACTGGGTAAGCTTGGGCCACTTGATCCAACCCCTCAGGGTGGCTTGTGAATAAAAGGATGGGGAGAACTATATATGCTGTCTTGGGCTCCTTGGAGGCAAGGCAAAGTTATAGATATGATAATTAAACACTGGGAAATCTAGGTAGTTGCTGCATCAGCTAACAAGCACAAAGGGCCATCTAGCCAATTTCCTGGGGTGCCAAAATTTCAAGAGTGGCTGCCTCAACCCTGCAAAATGTCTTAAGTGAGAGTGCAGGGTGAGATCTCTGCGTTCTGGGTGGACTTCGTTGATCATGCACAAGGGGAGGAAACTATCCTGGTCAACTGACGGTTTTTAGGAGCTATGTTGCTGAGGACATGATCAGGCTCAAACGGACAGAGAGTGTGTGTGTGTGTGTAAAAAACAAAAACAAAACGGTTTTAATTGCCCAGGTCAGCACAAACCTTTGGGGCACATTATTACCTCACCCTTTCTACCTAAAATCCCAACGCAGAAAAGAGGAGAGTAGATACTTGCCTTGAAATCATTTGAGTCTTCGTACAGGATAGGGGGGAGAATTTGACCAACAGAATCTGTTTGCAGTTGAATCACTTCAAAACTGTCACCTAGCAGATTTTCTTTATGATCCACATTGATAACGATTTCCGATACTACTGATGCACTTTCAGCATCCAACTCTGCAGAGGCGAGGGGAGGGAAAACACTTTCTGTAATACTCCTGTTAATAAAACTTTGCTGCAACAATGGTGGAGGGGGGTGGGGTGGGAGTTCTGTCTATTGCTGCGCTTTGAAATTTCTTCTGCTATGCAATGGTGGGTGGGGAAGCTCTTTCAGTCCAAGGGCCACATTGCTTCCTGGGGAAACTTCTGAGGGCCATATGCCAGGGCTGGCAGGGCCGGATACAAAGCTGGACACCTTTGTACAGTAGGCTAATTTCTCCCCCTCTCTGTCCTCCATCCAGACCAACAAGAGGCATTTTTTTTAAAAAAAAACCCAGTTATTGCCAATCCACAACTAGCAACACCGTTCATGGCCTGGTATTCATTAGGATGGAATAATAGGACTGTCGTGTTGGAAGGAATCCCGAGGAACATCTAGGTAATCCAACCCCCCTGTAGTGTAGGATCTGTCCCACACAGGGATTGAACCTTGGCATTATCAGCAACATGCTCTAACCAACTGAGCTGATGTATTTACCTGTGTTCCTTCTGACAGCCAAATGAGAATAGTACAGCCTGCCTGGCCCAGTCTAGTGCACTTGGCCTAACCATGCAGCGATCAGCTGTTTTATCAGGGACGGGGGTGAAAACTGAACATAAAACCCATTTCACTCCCACCCGTGAGAAGCTTACTGGCAAGATTATTGCATTTTTAGGACAGCTTCAGTCCTACACCAATGAAGAAAGGCAATACACAACACAGAGATATTTTGTCAAAACAAAATAAAAAAATAAAAAAATCCTTCCAGTAGCACCTTAGAGACCAACTAAGTTTGTTCTTGGTATGAGCTTTTGTTTGCATGCACACTTCTTCAGATACACTGAAACAGAAGTCACCAGACCCTTACCGGACTGTATAGTGAGAGGGTGGGGAGGGGTATTACTCAGAAGGGTGGTGGGAATGGGTGATAGGCTGATAGCTGTGGTAAACCTGTTGACGACTGTTAACGACTGCAATTAGTCTTACAGGGAAAAACAATTTCTGAAATTCCTTTGCAATTTCTGAAATTCCTTTGCAATAAGACAGCTACTTTGAGATCTTGTATAGAGTGTCCTGGGAGACTGAAGTGTTCTCCTACTGGTTTCTCTGTCTTGTGATTCCTGATGTCAGATTTATGTCCATTTATCCTTTGGCGTAGGGTTTGGCCTGTTTGTCCAATATAGAGAGCTGAAGGGCACTGTTGGCATTTGATGACTTAGTTGGTCTCTAAGGTGCTACTGGAAGGATTTTATTATTATTATTTTGTTTTGACTATGACAGACCAACACGGCTACCTACCTGTAACTGGAGATACTTTGTGTTTGTGTGTTTGTTTTCCTCATCCAGGTAGGGATTTGCACACTATTAAGTTTTCTTCCACGCTTGTTTGACCCTTGCTTGGGGCCAAAGCACTTAACCATACAGTAATAGACTGAGTTCACCTTCACAAGTGAGGCAGAACATAGCAGAGTTGGTTCTTAAGTCCCAACTTCCTAGCTTTCCAGTTACACCAGCTTCCAGGATGTCTACAGTGGGATATTTCTCACCGAAAAAGGCCAGGCCACATTTCTTAGGGAGGCAACGCTGTAATGTCTGTGTCACTATTACAATTAACTCAGTAGAAAGGGGATTACCAGGAAGCCTGGGAAGTTCCTGGTCTTCAAGCATCTGCAGGCCAGCTCCCTGGGTAAGAAATAACTTTCTGGAAAATTAAAAGGAGAAGAAGCAACATCAAAAGGCTTGAAATTCTGTCTTCCCTTGTAACATAAAATGGTGACACATCATAAAAAGTGCATACGTTGTTGCCACTGGAATTATTCCCGTGCATGCCCTGAGCTCTTGTTAACGTTCATATTTTTCTTTAAATACTTACAAACCGCGCTTTCATAGAAATACACGAAGGCAGTGTACAAAACTACAATAAGGCCATCCCCGGGGTTGAACATGGGACCTTTTGCATGAAAGCATATGCTCTGCTACTGAACAACAGCCTTTCACCTTCTAAGGCAAGGATCGGGTACCTTTCTGGCTCCCCGGCTCAGATCTTCATAAGGATTGGCCTTGTGGGCCAAATTTGGCAGGTGGGTGGAGTCACCCACCTGATGCCACGACGGCACCACACAATTTGGGCACTTTGAAGTCCCCAAGTTGGGACTTCAAAGCACCTTGCTGAAGCAGAGGGAGAAAAAAACCCCTGAGTTTTAGCAGCGAGGTTCAGTGCAAAACCCTTTGCAATTGTTAAGGGGCTTGCACAAATGAAGTGTTTTCTCCTGCGTTTTAGTAGGAGCTTCACTACAAAACTCTTCCTGATTCATCAGCTGATGAGTGGGAAGGTTATAAGGCCTGCTCAGTGTGGCCCATGCGCCTGTTAAATCATGTCGCGTTGGCTGAGCATGCCAGTTCCCCATAAGGAAGTGACTTGCATTGCCAAACTGAGCAGGATTGGGTGGGTGGGTGGGAATCCTGCCCCCTTGCCTTCATTGATTTACCATTTTAAATGCCTTTTGTTTCACAATTGGGATGGCTAGCCAGCAATGAAAGCGGGCGGGACTTTTATTTCCTTGCCAAGAGCAATTTGCAGCTACTTCAGTCAGCGTGGCAATGATAGCTACTCGTCCAAATTACTGATTAGGGGAGTTGACTCGTTTGTTCAAAATTAATGCGAAAGAGAAGAGCTGCATCTTGTTAATTCTGTCCTCTCCATGCCAATGCTGCTCCTCTGAAGGTTATTTTTCTTCGTAATTATCAAGTGGCTTATAGCTTTATAGCTAGCTGTTCGCTTGCACATTTGTTTATTTATGCAATTTGCCAATCGCTTCCCATTAAATGTCTCGATGCGATTTCGCAGCAAAAGAGCAACAATAACAATTAAAAAACAATTTCAAATCCAGTACAGGTATGTATAGACTAGGAAATCGGCTTGAATGTCTCCAACAGATGCCGAAAAGACAATAGAGATGGTACCTGTCAGATAAGCAATGGGAGCTTACATATATGGTGGTACCTTGGTACTCAAACGCCTTAGTTCTCAAACACTGAAAACTTGGAACTAAGTGTTCCGGGTTTCGAATGTTTTTCGGAAGCCGAACATCCGATGCAGCTGTCAGCTATTGTTACCGGGGCACCTGCACCAATCAGAAGCTGCGCCTTGGTTTTCGAACATTTCAGAAGCTAAACATATTTGTTTTTGCTATTTATTTTGCATATTTTGTTTTTGAGGCTTTTCTGGTTAATTTGTTTTTGTGACTGTGTTCAGCTACTGATTGATTGATTGTGTGGCTGCGGAAATGGATAAAAGCCCCCCATCCAAACAATGACTATCATCCGTGCAGGTAAGAAAAAAATTTTTTTTTAATTTTTCTCATCTATAATACTGTCTTGTTTATTTTACAGTACAGTACATTGTTTATTGCTTTCATTTTATGGATCAATGGTCTAGTTAGATAGTAAAATTCATGTTAAATTCATGTTAAATTGCTGTTTTAGGGGTTGTTTTTAAAAGCCTGGAACGGATTAATCCACTTTCTATGGGAAAGTGCGTCTTGGTTTTGGAACGCTTTGGTTTTGGAACAGACTTCCGGAATGGATTAAGTTTGAGAACCAAGGTACCACTGTATGTGTTTTAGTAAATAATAAAACATCAGGATTTGTTTTTTGTTTTTTTACTGTTTGGCATACTGTCGTTTGCTCAAGGGCCCGAAGAAGAAGAAGAAGAAGAGTTTGGATTTGATATCCGGCTTTATCACTACCCGAAGGAGTCTCAAAGCGGCTAACATTCTCCTTTCCCTTCCTCCCCCACAACAAACACTCTGTGAGGTGAGTGGGGCTGAGAGACTTCAGAGAAGTGTGACCAGCCCAAGGTCACCCAGCAGCTGCATGTGGAGGAGTGGAGACGCGAACCCGCTTCACCAGATTACGAGTCTACCGCTCTTAACCACTACACCACACTAACTCCAAAGAGTTAAGTCAACTCTTCAGCTCCTATGCTTCATCAGCGTTTGTGAAATGCTAGGAGAACAGCTTTACCTGGGTACTGTAAGGAAGTGCAGCCTGCGCTCAAAGAGTTTGTTGATGAGGTAGATGTTCTCCTTCTCCAGTTCATGGACCGAGGTTTCCAAATCGCTCACTTCCTTTTTGTACCCTGCCACCTGCCACGAGATATGAAACCCGGCGCTGAAGTCCTTTGCAGCTGCCTTCTGCCAAACCAGATCGTTGGCCCACCGAGACAGCCCTATGCTAGGCATTCAGACTGGAAGCAGCTCACTTCTGCAGGTGGCCCAGCTGTGTCCCTACCTGGACAGGGACAGCCTAACGTCTGTCGTCTACGCTCTGGTAACCTCTAGGTTGGATTACTGCAATGCGTTATATGTGGGGCTGCCTCTGAAGACGGTTTGGAAGCTTCAGCTGGTGCAGAATTTGGTGGTCAGGTTGCTCACCGGGGCAAGACGGTTTGAACATATTACACCAATCCTGGCCCGACTGCATTGGCTGTCAATGAGTTTCCGGGCCCAATTCAAAGTGCCGGCTTTGACCTATAAAGCCTTAACCAGCTCAGGACCACAGTTCCTCAAGGACTGCCTCTCCCCATATAAACTGTCCCAGACTCTGCATTCATCATCTGAGGCCCTTCTTTGTGTGCCTCCTTCACGTGAGGTCCGGAGGGTGGCAACATAAGAACAGGGCCTTTTCTGCAGTGGCTCCCCGTTTGTGGAATTCTCTTCCCAGGGAAGTTTGGTTGTCGCCTTCATTGTAGACCTTTGGGTGCTAGGCAAAACCGTTCCTCTTCAACGCGGCCTTTGGTTGATTGACATCCAATGCCCTTTTAAATGTGACATGTGGGCATTATGGGTTTTTTTGTTACTCTTTTTTCTTTTTTACTGTGTATTTTGTGGGTTTTATATTGTAATTCTATGCTTTGAACTGCCCTGAGCTCCATGGATGAATGTCGGTATACAAATTTAATTTATTGTTATATTATTGTTATATTATTATTATTATTTCCACCCAATATCCTTTGAACTGTGGATGTCGTGGAGTCAAACTGTATGTTCCACCTCTGACCACCCACCATCCTTCCCTTGCTAGAAAGCTGCTTGAAGCAGTGGGAGACAATCGGTCCATCTAGTTCAATACTGTCCACACTGATTGGCAGTGCCTCTCCTTGGAAATCCAGATTACCCTTCCAGATAGGCTTACCTCCTCCTTTAGCCACTCATATTCTTTAATCTCCCGGCAGCTGGTCTTGTCGATATGCTTAACAGCATTCTGAGGAAAGAAAGCGTGAAATCGCAGCTGGAGCTGGAGCCTTTGCACTGAAGGAAGTGATAGTCTAGACAGGATACCCACAGAGGAACATCCAAAACTTTGAACAATAAAAACACAAAACTTCCCTCTATATATCCATTTTTACATTTCTTTTTCGCCTTCCCGTTTTCCAAAAGAGCTTCGCAGCTGCCGATTGAAGTGACACGCCACATAAAACATTAATATTAATAAATCATAAAGACACACGCATCCCAGAATAAAATATGGATGCAATCGGCGCTATGCTGAACACCAGGCTAATGAAAACAATTTTACGCTGCCTGTGGAACACCAAACAAATGAGCTAACTCTCAGTTTGGTAACAGGTTCTCGTAACGTTGAGGAAAGAGACAGCCACAAGACACAACTAGCCTTTATTTCACAGGAAGGTTTAAGGGGGATCTTGGTGGTTGATAGATTCCAGAAGGGGGAAGCCACCACAAAGGAGGCCCTGCCCCAATGGCCAACCAATCACATCTTAACAAGAGGCTGAGAAAGGCCTCAAGAGAGCATGCAGACTAATCTGAGGAGAAGACAAGAATGTGAAGGCCTCTATTTACCTTCAGAAAGCAGGAAAAAGCTTTTATTTTGCCAAGTACAGTACAGGTTTGGGAGGCATGGTACACATTTTCCACTTTCCTCACTCCCAATCTAACCTGGGTTACCTGTAGTTACAGGTAGTTACTTTAGTTACTTTCTTGCTCATATTTTAACTCTTATTTCAGTTGCTGCTGTTCTAATGTGTGTGTTTTTAATAAGTTGTGGAGCAGCGGGAAGGCAGGATACAGAAGCAAGTTCATTTAAAAGGAATAAATGAGAGAGGCATTTCTGTTTTACTTTCTAAGGAATGTCACAAATAAGCTTATGAGGTTGCCATGTGTCCTCTTTTTCCAGGACACGTCCTCTTTCTCAGGGGTAAAATATCTGTCCAGATGGATTTTTTAAATTTGCCAAAATGTCTCTGGCTTCTTCTCTTCTCCTGCCTCTCTCACCAATAAATCACAGCTTCTATAGGCTACATACACTGGCGTCGCAGGGCGGGGCGGGGGGCGGGGCAGTATGCCCCGGGTTCCACGGGAGGAGGGGGTGACACTTGGGCTGGGCCCGCCCTGCGCGGGGCCCGCCCGCCGGCGCAGGCGCTGCTTCCGCGCCACCCTTGCGAGGCGCCACGCCAAAAGCAGCAGCGGCGGGGCACCCCCACGAGCCGCCATTTCGCGCATGCGCACTCCGTTGTGACGTTGCGTCGTGACATCACGACACAATGTCACGACGCCCCGCCCCCAGGGGCAAGCCTCCATTCGCCGCCCCGGGTAGCGAGGAGGCTTCCTCCGCCCCTGGCTACATATAGTAAGGGTATTTAAAACGAGAGCCGTCGTAGCACCCTCACTTCTGCTCTTCAAAATATGGCAGCCCTACTTTATGAGTATAAAACCCAGCCAGAACTAACCACTCTTGGACCTCCTTGACATAAATTGGAAGTTAAGTATGTGCTTAGTGCTGCAGTCCTGTTCCCCATTACCTGGGAATAAGCCCCACAGCATACAGCGAGACTCAATGGGCGGGGTATAAATAATAAAATTATTATTATTATTATTATTATTATTATTATTATTATTATTATTATAATCAAGAACAGGATTCCGCTCTAAATCTCTCCCGCAGAAGTCAAGTGAACTTGAAAGTGATCATGCCCATAATGATTAAAAGACTAAAATTTGCAAAGCCATATCAGTACCTCAAGGGCCCATTCTTTCTTCAGCTCCATTTGCTTCAGCATGTATCTGTCGATTTTTTCCTTCGTCTCTTCCAGGGAAATCCTAAAAAATTCTTTAGGGGTGAAAAAGCAAGAACACAACCCCGGCCATCAGAAAAGAAGAAGAGTTTGGATTTGATATCCCGCTTTATCACTACCCAAAGGAGTCTCAAAGCGGCTAACATTCTCCTTTCCCTTCCTCCCCCACAACAAACACTCTGTGAGGTGAGTGGGGCTGAGAGACTTCAGAGAAGTGTGACTAGCCCAAGGTCACCCAGCAGCTGCATGTGGAGGAGCGGAGACGCGAAGCCGGTTCACCAGATTACAAGTCAACTGCTCTTAACCACTACACCACGCTGGTAGAGGTGGCAGAAAATGGGGGAATAGAAGAGAGTGAAATATGTGTTCCTTTACGCACACACGGGAAACGGTAATTATTTCTAGTTCTTGATGTCTGGGCCGACATCTCTTGTCTAGGTCTCTGGTTTAAGTACAAGCCGGGAACAACTCACCTGTCATTTCCTCAAGCTCTACCTTCAGTTTCTTGATGTCCTCTAGCAGGCAATCGATCTGCTTGGCGTGCTCACTGCTCCCGAAGTTTTTGTACGCCAGCCAGTAATCCACTTCGGCTTGCTTTTGCAAAAGTTTCTGTTCGAGGTAATGTATCTGGCAGCGCATGTCTGGTTGGAAGAAAAAAGGCCGTGTTAGGAGTGAAGAAGAAGAAGAAGAGGTGTTTGGATTTGATATCCCGCTTTATCACTACCCGAAGGAGACTCAAAGCGGCTAACATTCTCCTTTCCCTCCCTCCCCCACAACAAAGAGCAGGGCTGAGAGACTTCAGAGAAGTGGGACTAGCCCAAGGTCACCCAGCAGCTGCATGTGGAGGAGCGGAGACGCGAACCCGGTTCACCAGATTATGAGTCTACAGCTTTTAACCACTACACCAAACTGGCTCACTGATGGCCTTTGCTTACCCAAATTGCTAATGAGAAATGATCATCTCCACCTGGGATTTGAGCTAGCAACTGAGGAATTTCAGCACGAGCTCACCTTTAATAAGTTTTTCCTGATCCTTCACATACTGCCACTTCTCCTTCATCGCTATTTCTACATCATCTCTAGTAACAACTTCAACTTTTGCCAACGCCTCTTCCTGCTCCTTCAGGGCAGCTAGGAGTGCTCGGATATGCGAAGTCTGTTCATTCTTTAGTTGCTGATTCTGGGGGGCGGGGGGGGGGGAGTTTTTTGAAAAAAAAAAAATTGTCTTACTTTAATCCTGCCTTTTCTTTGAGGTGGTCAAGTTGGCAAGCAAAGCAACATATATCTGAATACGTTATGGGAAGGTGGGATATAAATTGTGAATGGAAGCAAGAAATTGCAGAATCGAATATCCAAAAAGCAATACACAATAAACCAACATAACCCCCACCCCGTGCCCCTTGCAATGGTGACAATTGTCAGAATAATCCAATGGAAATAAATCGATGGATCTCTATCATTCTATTGCAAGTGACAGATCTACTTATATGTCCATCGCCTGTCTAACGTGATTACCAAATAAATTAGAAATTAGGAATTTTTATCCCGTTTTGGTTCACAAGAAGCTTCCAAACTTGCTAGTAACTACACCAGGCATAGGGAACCTATTTCTCTCCATATGTTGCTGAACTGCGTCTCCCATCAGCCCCAGCAAGCATGGGTAATGGCCAGCGATGATGGGAGTTGTAGTTCTGCAACATCAGGGGGACCAAAGTTCCCCCACACCTGAGCTACATAATAATAATATACAGCACCCACTTAGACCTCTCCAGCCCCCTTCCCTTTAGACCAGCCTTTCTCAACCTTGGGTCCCCAGATGTTTTTGACCTACAACTCCCATCATCCCTAGGTAGCAGGACCAGTGGTGAGGGATGATGGGAGTTGTAGGCCAAAAACATCTGAGGACCCAAGGTTCAGAAAGGCTGCTTTAGACAGTATTGAGCTAGATCAGGCATCCCCAAACTTGGCCCTCCAGTTGTTTTGGGACTACAACTCCCATCATTCCTAGCTAACAGGACCAGTGGTCAGGGATGATGGGAATTGTAGTCCCAAAACATCTGGAGGGCGGGGTTTGGGGACGCCTGAGCTAGATGGACCAATGATGTGATTTGGTATAAGGCAGCTTCTTATCTTCCAAAGAGAGAGGGCAAGTGGACAGGCAACAGCGAGGAGAATGAGCCCCCCCACTCTGTATGGGCAGAGCCCCTCTTCCTCCTAATCCTGGAACTAGCACTGTTTCCCATCTCCTGATCTACCTGATCCTTTGAACTGCAGATGCTGCCTTGGCTATGATTTCTGGAAGACCAGCTCCCTGCCTTGCAGGCCTTTTTCCAACTGGCCTGGACTGACTCCAGCTACAAATGCGGAAGCTGCTGAGCAGACTCTCTGGCGGGGGTGTTTTTTGGGGTGGGTGTTGTTGGGGGGAGCTGCTGATGTTGGTTTTTTGAATCTTTATTTTAGACCTTGTTGTATGCGGAAGTTGTTCAGTTCAGTTGTGCATTTTTAAAATCTTTTGAAATTTTATTACGACTTTTGTTGCAGTTGTGTATTCTTTTCATGTTGTAAGCTGTCTTGGGCATGGTTTGAATTGTGGAGAGGCAGCATACAAATTAAATACCTATGCATGTAAATAAAGCAACTGGGGTTGAACCTAGAATCCACTTGCTTGCAAAGCTGAGCCGTGATCCCTCCCCCAAATCAAAATAGAAGCATATGCTTACATACCCTTTCTTTGTTTCGGTCATTCAGCGCTTCCAAGTTTTTTATTTCAGAGAGAAGCTCATCGATGATCTCTTCCTTTATCTGAATTCTGAAGATAATTAAAATGCAGAGGATAAGTGACGGTGCTATCAAGAAAATACGCTACCTGAGCCTCTTTGAGGAAAAGCAGGATACAAATAAATTAAACATTCAAATATTTGTGCATTATATTTTCTTTTCTTTTTAAATACCCCTCAGTTTAAAAGAAGTGTTAAGACACAAATTCATGTATCCAAAAGCATGGAATTATGTAAGTTTCTAGACACCGCAGGAAGCCAGACTGCTCTTGCACTTACATTCATCAAAGGTTTTTGTTCCTGAAGTGGGATGACATTATACCTTTCACACTGAGGTCCAGCTCCGAGGGCCTTCTGGCGGTTCCCTCCTTGCGAGAAGTAAGGTTACAGGGAACCAGGCAGAGGGCCTTCTCGGTGGTGGCACCCGCCTTGTGGAACTCCCTCCCACCAGATGTCAAGGAAATAAACCAGAGCAATCGCGGCCTTGAATGGGAAGCCTGGACTTTGAAGTCATCTAATCTTACGGTACCTGTTATGTTTTATCATTGTATGGTTTTAATCAGTGTGTATGGTTTTAATCAGTGTTTTTGTAGTTGTTTTGTCTTTGCGTGGAGTGCCCTATCTGGGTGGATGGAGCAGCCAAGTAATTTTGTTGTCCCCAAAGGGGACAATGACAATAAAATATATTCTATTCTATTCTATTCTAAACAACGATTTGACTTAGAAGACATCTGAATGCAGCCCTGTTTAGGGACGTTTTTAATGTTTGATGTTTTATCGTGTTTTTAATATTCTGTTGGGAGCCACCCAGAGTGGCTGGGGAAAACCCAGCCAGATTAGGTAGGCTATAAATAATAAATTGTTGTTATTACTAAATGCCTTACAAATCGATAGGCCGATTTCTATCCTTCCAACTATTCAAAGCCTGCTTTTGGACAGTAATGATCAAATCACTTTAATAGTAGCCAAATTTTTGAGCGCTGTCTATACAGAAAGACTTGTCATTACAAAGAGGACTAGCGGTTCTTAATTAAATAGTAATACAGTATTATTATATTGTTACTGGTATGTTATTTACACCAATTGATTTTTAAACAAAGGATCATTATGAGCAGTTTTAAGTTATTTTTATGGATTAGTATTGAATTTTAGAGTATAAATTTGCGGGGTATAAATTTATTATTATTATTATTATTTATTTCAGATTCCCCATGCCAAATTTACTGTGGCGGCTGTGTTCTACTTCCGGTGTCAGAGGCAGATTAAGGGCAGTGCGGCGGCAGGTTCCACCGCACCAGGTGCCAAGCCTAGGGTGTCACAACTACGACATAGCAAATTGAGCAGAATGGAAGGCAAGAGGCGGGTTGGGGGGACGGGACACAGAATTCTGGCCTCGCACAGGGCACCGCTAAAATGTGAAAGACCAAAGTCCGCCCCTGAGCATTCCTCTGACTATCCGTTGCTGAGAATCGCAGGGGAAAGAACCTCTGTGTTGCAATCTTCAAACAGAAACCAAAAACGAGCAACCCGACGGCCAATGAAAGTAGTGTATATATTTTTCTTGTATAATAACAGAAAGACAACGGACACTGTTTCGTGTACGTCTTCTTCAGCATATAACTCAACATACAATGGAAGTTTTCAAGGAGCAGTGGTCATATGAATATTCATATGACCACTGCTCCTTGAAAACTTCCATTGTATGTTGAGTTATATACAAGAAAAAAATATACACTACTTTCGTTGGTCGTCGTGTTGCTCGTTTTTGGTTTCTGTTTGAGAATCACAGGGGGGCAGACATCTGGTTGGCCCCAGGGAGAAAAGGATGTTGGACTAGACAGGCCAATGACTGATCCAGCAGACTCTTCTTATGATGGGGGGAGGGAAAGTCCTACTACCCACAAATGTACAATAAGGCAGAAGAGCCAGTAGCCCCCCCAGATGTTCCTAAAGTGAGGTTCTTAATCTAAATCACAGAGCCTAGGGCTTGCCGATCAGAAGGTGGGTGGTTCGAATCCCCGCGACGGGGCTGGTCCACTGTCCCTCAGACCTTGTGGGGGGCCGGACTATATTTTTTTGGGGGGGGGGGATGAACAAATTCCTATGCCCCACAAATAACCCAGAGATGCATTTTAAATAAAAGGACACATTCTACTCATGTAAAAAACACACTGATTCCCGGACTGTCCTTGGGCTGGATTGAGAAGGCGATTGGGCCGGATCCAGCCCCCGGGCCTTAGTTTGCCTACCCATGCTGTAGAGGGAAGTGAGGAGAAGGTGGGAAGATAGCCCATCCAAGAGAAGGAAAACTCTGGTCCTAAACCTCTCCTGTCTTGTGGGATATCTTCAGGAGGATACATATGCTATAATGTTATTGTTTTCGTTAAATAAATTGTTTAAGTTGTTCTTAATGGTTGTTTTTCTCCTTCCAATAAAGTAGAGCAGAAAGGTTGTCCAAATATAAAGAGCTAACTTATTAAACCTCATCATAATTTCATATTTACCTGTCTATGTATTTCTAATAGTATAACCAAATCAGCAATTTTCTATATAACTGTAAAAACTACTCTGAAAGTTTATTATTCCAGAAATGAAACCTTCATCTGGCTGTAAATATTAAGATTATACCAGCAAGAATGAGTCTTTCTGTAAAAAAAAATAATTATTTAAATCAAGTCTTACCGACTAGTGATTTAAATCGTGATTTAAATCAATTTTATTTAAATCAAATCCACCCTGAGGAAATCCTACACAAATCCACAGTGGAGTCCCTAAGACAGTTGGATGGCACCTTGCATGCCTCCTTCCAGCAACTCCTGCAGCGTGGCTGGTGCCAAACGCCTTGCTCTGCTTTCCTTTGGGTCGCATCAAGAGGGGTCCTGTCATCTGGCCAGCTCACGATCTCCACACACACTGCCCAGGCTTGCGCCCAGGGCCGGATTTAGGTTTGATGAGGCCCTAAGCTACTGAAGGTAATGGGGCCCTTTATAATTGCCACTATTTTTTGTGTTGAATATATGCTATATGGTAATTTATGGACCTAATAGGTATCTCAAGCCATTTGCACATGCAGAATGTAAAGGTAAAGGTAAAGAGACCCATTAGGTCCAGTCGTGTCCGACTCTGGGGTTGCGGCGCTCATCTAGCTTTATTGGCAGAGAGCCGGCGTACAGCTTCCAGGTCATGTGGCCAGCATGACTAAGCCGCTTCCCGCCAGAGCGGTTCCTATTTATCTACTTGCACTTTGACGTGCTTTCGAACTGCTAGGTTGGCAGGAACTGGGACCGAGCAACGGGAGCTCACCCCGTCGCAGGGATTCGAACTGCCGACCTTCTGATCAGCAAGCCCTAGGCTCTTGTGGTTTAACCCACAGTGCCAGCAAACCAGTGATATTTTAGGGAGCAGGCTAGCAGGCAGGGCCCATGACTTACATCATAGGAGCCTACACAAAACAAAACACTGTTGTTGTATGTAGATTTTATTTTATTTGTTTCTTATTTTATATTTTGGAAATGTACGTCCAGTTTTTCCCCCCCTTTAACATTTTTTGGGGCCCCCAAGAGAGTGGGGCCCTAAGCTACAGCTTGTTTAGCTTATATGTAAATCGGGCACTGCTTGCGCCCCAGGAGACATACTCCTTTGTTTCTCAAGACAGTTGGATGCCAACGAGCAGCAACAATACGTACTGATACGCTAGCAGAGCTTCTGGAAAATAAACTCGAGGCTCTTTGGACATGTGTCCTACGGGCTGTTTCCTCTTCCCCTTCTTCTCCTTCTTGTCCTTCTTTTTCTTGTCTTTCGCCATGGTTTAAGTCTTCAGAGACTGAACGAGACCTTGGGGAAGCAAAGAAAACAGATAATAATAATAATAATAATAATAATAATAATAATAATAATAATAATAATTTTTTATTTATACCCCGCCCTTCCCGATTTAAAAACCGGGCTCAGGACGGCTAACAACAAATATAAAACATTGATTAAAAATGACTTAAAAAAAGAAAAAGAAAAAGTTAAAAACAGCATCAAATACAACATAAATGTAACATCACCAGGGCTAACTGGCCAAGTTATTCCTGCTAGGGCCAGTAAGGAGACCAGGGAAGGGTTTAAATGTAGGGTCTCAGAAAAGGTTTCTTCAAAGAAAAAGGGAAGGGAAAAAGGGAATGATGAATCAGGCTTTGAAGGCCAGGTGGAATAGCTCTGTCTTACAGGCCTTGTGGAAGGAGATCACGTCCTACAGGGCCCTAGTTTCGTGGGACAGAGCATTCCACCAGGTCGGAGCCATCACTGAAAAGGCCCTGGCCCTGGTGGAGGATAATCTAATCTGGCTTCTTTAGGGCCCAGGACCCTTAAGCTATTATTATTAATGGACCTTAGGGTCCTCTGCGGGACATACCAGGAGAGGCGGTCCCGTAAGTACGAGGGTCCTAAGCCGCATAGGGCTTTAAAGGTCAAAACCAGCACCTTGAACCTGACCCGGTACTCCACCGGGAGCCAGTGCAGTTGGTAAAGCACTGGGTAAATATGCTCCCATGGCAAAGACCCCGTGAGGAGCCTGGCCGCGGCATTCTGCACCCGCTGGAGTTTCTGGGGCAGTATCAAGGGCATATAATAATAATAGAGCGAGTTACAGTAGTCAAGCCTGGAGGTGACCATCGCATGTGGCCAGGTCGGGGTGGGAAAGGTAAGGGACCAACTGCTTGATGGTCAGGGCAGCATAGAAAGGCTTTCCCTTGTTTTCCCTGTTGTTACTTTGTTCCGAAGCCATTGCATTCTGCAGTCATGGCACCAGGGGGGATAGGGATACAGGGGTACACATATCCCTAAACATTTTGTGAATCTAAGTTTGGCCTCATTGAGGGGCAGTATTTCAATATGAGTAGGAAAATGAGAGTACAGTGGCACCTTGGTTCTCAAACATAATCCGTTCCGGAAGCTTGTTCCAAAACCAAAGCGTTCCTAAACCAAGGCGCGCTTTCCCATACAAAGTAATGCAAAACAGATTAATCCGTTCCAGACTTTTAAAAACAACCCCTGAAACAGCAATTTAATATGAATTTTACTATCTAACGAGACAATTGATCCATAAAATGAAAGCAATAAACAATGTACTGCAGTTACGCAATCAATCAATCAGTAGCTGAACTGGGTACCCCACAGTCACAAAAAAGAAAGAAAGAAAAAGAGCCACAAAAACGCAAAATAAATAGCAAAAACAGACAGGCCTCAGTGTAACACTCAAAACGGAAGTGTGGCACTCAAATCAGAAGCGTAACACTCAAAACGGAGCACGTTCGGCTTCTGAAAAAAGTTCGCAAACCGGAACACTTCCGGGTTTGCAGTGTTTGGGTTCCAAGTTGTTTGAGTACCAAGGTGTTTGAGAACCAAGGTACCCCTGTACCCCTAAACATTTTTTTTAGAAAACATTTTTTAAAAAACCATTGTAAACAGTTAAAATTGTTAGTAGGATTGGAATAACACTTGCAGTTTAATGGTGATTTTTGGATATAATGGAGATGTAAAAGATTTGGATTATTATAAAAGATGCCAGAGGAAATGATTAACTGTAGGACCCACAAAGGGGAGGAGAGAAGTCCAGGAGATTCTTTATGTTGTATGTTGGATATGCGATTGTAAAACTGCAATTTGAAAAACCAAATAAATATTAGGCCTATTATTATTATTTTAAAAAAGATATTTATTACATTTATTCGCTGCTTTCCACAAAACAAAAAAGAAGTCTTACAAATATGGAAAACACAAAACGGCTTGTCAGTAATTTAAAACGATGGCTATTATCTATTGCTATTGTTATATTTATTCACTGCTTTCCCAAAGCAAGCCCAGAAGCAAATGTCATAGAATGCTCTGGACCCTCCAATCTCTCACCTGTGAGACGCTGACACAAAAAACCTGCACCAACAATATGCAATAGAATGAAAAGACTATTATTCTCCCCCAACCCTCTCCCTCCCTCTCCCCCCCCAATGTCTATGGCAACAGTCTCACACCGAATGTAAACTGTAAAAAAGACTATCTGAATTGGATTTGTTGACTCTATATGTCCTTTTCCTTCCTTGTTTTGTTTGTTTTAGATCACAAAAAACCCTAATATATATATATATAGGACACTGCCGCTCCTCCAATACATTTTTTAAAAAAGTTTTTAATTGAAGATTTTCTTGTCTTACAAAATAAACAGACCAGGGAAAGTACATAGAGTCTCCACTTTCGATTCTGCGAGTCTTTTTCGCAGTTCCTTAATGTCCTCCAAGACATCTGAGTTCAAAGGCTTGACTAAAAGCGAAGTAAAGTGTTGAAGTTTTAAACCCATGAATCCAGGGGTTTAAAAGCAACCCAAAGGGCTCCTTGATAAGGTGCGTAAGACAGCCGATCCCAACTCAGCCTAGGATTTGAAACCAGATGCGCAATAGAACAAAAACTTTGCACAGGTGAGGGCAAGGCTATAGATTGGTACCTATAGCTCAGTTGCACGGGACGCCCCAATGCACAGGCGCCTCAGCATCAGGCTTGCGTCATTCCCTTCAGGGGTGTCCCTAGGGGAGCTTCCCACCCCCACCCGCACCCCCACCCGCACCCCGCCCAAGGCAGATTCCTTACCCTATTTTTCTCCTTGGGGCTGGTAGGCAGAGTCTATTACCGGCTGCTGCCTCCTGGTTGGTTCCAGACATAAACTCTCCCGGTCACCATGGTAACCGCATCAGTATGGCCGCCCGCAGACCTCCCCATTGATTAATTGTTTCCTTTTGTTTTTTTTTCATTCAGAGAAAAGTCCTTGGCAGTTTTTCTTTTTTGTAAAAAAATAAATGGGGAAACATCTCCCTCTTGTGCTTCATTGAGGAACCTCCACGTGGAAAAGGCACGTGGCAGTGCAAGGCA
Source organism: Darevskia mixta (assembly GCA_034641385.1). NCBI lineage: Eukaryota > Metazoa > Chordata > Lepidosauria > Squamata > Lacertidae > Darevskia > Darevskia mixta. The sequence continues at coordinate 1,590,646 of JAWWNH010000137.1, read as the reverse complement.
GTGCAAAGGACAGGGGGAAAGCCTTAGAAATCAGCGTTGTGATAAAGATTTTAAAGATTTTAAGAAATAATAAACAGCATTTTGTAGGGCTGTGTTTGCCTGTTACAGAACGCCAGCCTCTTAGTCACCTGCCTGTTATTCATGGCCTTATTCTGACTTGTTCTGCTGTGAAACACTTAACGAAATGACTGGCGGGGATTAAAAGACCTAAGAACGGAACTGGTTTAAATGGGATGATTTTTTATCTGTTTATCATTTGTTTGTTTGTTTAATGCAGGGGTCAGCAACCTTTTTCAGCCGTGGGCCGCTCCACCATCCCTCAGACCATGTGGTGGGCCGGACTAAATTTTTTTTTTTGGGGGGGGGGGAATGAACGAATTCCTATGCCCCACAAATAACCCAGAGATGCATTTTAAATGAAAGGACACTTCTACTCATGTAAAAACACCAGGCAGGCCCCACAAATAACCCAGAGATGCATTTTAAATAAAAGGACACATTCTACTCATGTAAAAACTCGCTGATTCCCAGACCGTCCGCGGGCCGGATTGAGAAGGCAATTGGGCCTCATCCGGCCCATGGGCCTTAGGTTGCCTACCCCTGGTTTAATGTGCATGCCACCCTTCGTCTGTAGACCTCAGGGCTGTGCACAACATAAAAATTCACATAAATGCATATTACTTGCTGTGTTTATATCATACCCTTTCTCCAGGATCTCCCCCCCACCCTCCATTTTATCAACACAACAAACCGGCAAGGTGGGTGGTGTTGGGAGATGGTAGCTGCTCCAAGTAACCCTCCAGGTTCATAGCTGTGGGAGGGTTTGAACCCAGGTCTCTCTGGTCATGGTTCAACACTAAAAACCGTAACAGAGGCTTGTTACCACTTTTTCTTCGTCTTACTGAATAGCCTGACCCTCAGACTTGTAGCAAACCCTCATGCTTGCCTTCATAAATTTAATTTTTAATTTTTGTGTCTCACCGCCTCAAATCCACAAGCATTACGAATGTGAAATGAAACAATCACCAATTTTGTTTGTTTGTTTAGTCGTTTAGTCGTGTCCAACTCTTCGTGACCCCATGCCTCCCACAGTTTGGTCAGACTCATGTTGGTAGCTTCGAGAACACTGTCCGACCATCTCGTCCTCTGTCGTCCCCTTCTCTTTGTGCCCTCCATCTTTTCCAACATCAGGGTCTTTTCCAGGGAGTCTTCTCTTCTCATGAGGTGGCCAAAGTATTGGAGCCTCAGCTTCAGGATCTGTCCTTCCAGTGAGCGCTCAGGGCTGATTTCCTTCAGAATGGATACCATGTCATAGAGCAGCACTCCCAAGGACCACACAGTGGCAGACCCGCCATGGTACCGGTGGTATTTTATCCACCCAGGAGGGCTGTATACCCGGGTGCCATCAAAATCTGTATAGGGAGCATCCCGAAGCAACGCCCCTGAGCCAAAGTCTATGAGCTTTAGGCCTCCCTGCAGGAGGTCGACCAGAATGTTTTCGTCCTTGATGTCTCGGTGCAAAACACTGTATGGGCCTATGGCTGTAAATAAACATCTATCTATCATCTATCTATCTATCTATCTATCTATCTATCTATCTATCTATCTATCATCTATCTATCTATCTATCTATCTATCATCTATCTATCTATCTATCTATCTATCTATCATCTATCTCTATCTATCTATCTATCTATCTATCTATCTATCTATCTATCTATCTATCTATCTATCTATCATCTATCTATATCTATCTATCTTCAGAATGGATAGGTTTGATCTTCTTGCAGTCCATGGGACTCTTGAGTCTCCTCCAGCACCATAATTCAATTAAAGCCATCAAAATAAAAGCTTGTGAAATATGGTCTGTTTCGTTATTTTTGTCCTTATCTCATTGCTTTAGAATAGTGGTGGCAGAGTCTACATCCTGTTCTTTTCCAGTCAAGTCATTTATTATTTTTAATTTTTTGTAAGCTGCTACTGTGCAGCCAGAACTTCTCCCAGTGTTTCATTAAAGGTTTTGATAGTTTCTGGTTTGTGGGTGGTGAAGTGACGGGTAGCGAGTTCGAACTTCCTTTCTGCAGGAGTTGGGTGCACAGTTGAGTTCTCCGTAGGGAACTTGGTCACTCGGTGGATCCGGTGGGCTTGAACTCGCTACCCATCGGCTTCTGGGTGGTGAGTTCACACCTGTCTCCTGCAGGGATCAGTAGCGCAAAGTGGTTTGCATCAACGCTTCAGCTAGCCTGCCACATTTTCCTTCTATTGTAGCAGCAGTTTCAATGCAAACATCTTTGTGCTGTTGGAGGACAAGTCTGATGTCCCCATTCATCAGCTGATGGGGTCACCATTAACAACAACAACAACTTATTACAACAACAACAAAACCTTTATTAGGCATAGCAGACCAAACATTCTTGAACAGACACCATATAAAAATTGTATAGAATATGAGCTCAGCAAAACAAGGCTTATATTAATCAAATCTTTAACTCTAAAATTCAATACTAATCCATAAAAATAACTTAAAACTGCTCATAATGATCCTTTGTTAAAAAATAAATTGGTATAAATAACATAACAATATAATAATACTGTATTACTATTTAATTAAAAACCACTAGTCCTCTTTGTAATGACTTAAGTCTTTCTGTATGGACTGCGCTCAAAAATTTGGCTACTATTAAAGTGATTTGATCATTACTGTCCCAAAGCAGGTTTTGAATAGTTGGAAGGATGGAAATCGGCCTATCGATTTGTAAGGCATCTAGTAATAACAACAATTTATTATTTATAGCCTACCTAATCTGGCTGGGTTTTCCCAACCACTCTGTCAGCTCCCAGAAGAATATTAAAAACAGAATAAAACATCAAACATTAAAAACTTCCCTCAACAGGGCTGCCTTCAGATGTCTTCTAAAAGTCAGATAGTTGTTTATTTCCTTGACATCTGAAGGGAGGGCATTCCACAGGACAGGTGCCGCTACGGAGAAGACCCTCTGCCTGGTTCCCTGTAACCTCATTTCTCGCAGTGAGGGGACCGCCAGAAGGCCCTCGGAGCTGGACCTCAGTGTCCGGGCTGAATGATTGGGGTGGAGATGCTCCTTCAGGTATACTGGGCTGAGGCCGTTTAGGGCTTTAAAGATCAGCACCAACACTTTGAATTGTGCTCGGAAACGTACTGGGAGCCAATGTAGGTCTTTCAGGACCAGTGTTATATGGCCTTGGTGGCCGCTCCCAGTCACCAGGAGTGTGCTTTGCTCCAGCAAAGGAATAATCGGGAGCTCACTTTAAACTCCTGGTTGTTCTTTTCTAGCCATACACTGGTACCTGCTCCACACCCGATGATGTCATGTATAATGTCACATGTCGGAGTGGATGAGCGTGGTTTGGGGAAAACAACCTCACGGGCCAAATTGGGACCCCTCTGGGCCAGAAGTTCCCCACACCTGCTTTATATCTTCAACACACACACACACACACACACACACACACACACACACACACCAGGCAATGGTGAAGGCACACCCAAATATCATATGGACGACAATAGGAGCAGTGGAAAGGCACCCAGATCAATGGAATGAGCATAAGACTGAACTGGAGGATATGCCTGTGTGCCCCAAAGTGGTCAGGAAATATTTCAAATAGTACATGCAGACATGCTCTTCCGCTTGGTTAAAAAGCACCAGTGCATCTAGGTGGCGCTGCCTGAGTCATTTATTAAACCGTCTGCTTTCTCACTCTCCAAGATCTGTTTTGCAGGTTGACCGGTGCTACCACATTCTCTGTCGAAAGATCCACTCCTACAACATCAATATTTGCCAAAGGTGACTTTTCCCTTAGCTGGAGAAGGAGGGCTTTTGTTTACACTGCCTTCCTGTCTATTGAGAACCGTTCGCTTTCAAACAGCTGCTGGATTCTGTGAAGGTGGCAAGACCTTTAAATCAGTCTTATTTAATTATTGTCATTTGTTATGAGACAGGGCAGCCGGCAGCCCTGAGGCTCGCTCCGGCCCCTATGAGCTTTCTGCCTGGCCTCCAGCATTAGTCCTCAGCCCCAGAAAACCAATACCTTATTCCCTGTAGCAACTTTCTCCCAATGAGTCAGGGGCTGCCAACCATTTTAGTCACGCTGGCACTAGTGATGGAAAGATATGTCAGTTTTGATTCTCTCCATTGCTCATTTATCCAATCTTAAATCCAGCTACCAACATTCCTGAGGCAGTTTGTGAATTTTACTCATCCAGTGCGAATCTATCCTAATAAGCATGTTTGTATGTAGTTTGGACTACACAGATTTGCAAGCAATTTCCTCTGATATAATGCATTTTGTATGCTATTTTCATGAATATATTAATTTTATGCACATTCCCCCTAATAGTTTTATTATGTAATTAAATTTAAATACAACAAATAATAAGTGGTTTAAAAAAGTAAAGAAAGAAAAAAAGAATATAGATAGCATTTTTTTTGCAAACACCATTGCATCAGAAAACTGCATTGCAAAATTCAGTTGTGACTTTTGAAGGATTGCTATGTTTTGGTTATTGCTTTGGAAAGTGTGAATTAGGTAGGTTTACCCAAAAAGGGTCAAATTTCTTTCCAATTTGTGGGCACATTTGGATATGTGAGTGAATGCCATGAGTGTCACCCTCTTTTCACTTCTTTGGTTCTCCCCAAATCAGTCCCTGCCTCCCAACACAGAGAGAGTAAGTGTGTCTGCACACACACTTCACCTGGACAAAAGTCGGATCCAATTACAGAGTACAATTACTCTGAATCTTGAAAAGAGGAAGTGGGAGAAAGGAATTCCCCCAACTTCCTCCCTTCAGCTCTGTGTCCTTTTAAGAAGGTAACCACTCTCACCCCCTCATGATCAAGCAGATAGTGAACAAGGGGATCCCAAGGTCTTGTGGGCACCAGGGGAAGACCTCAAGAGCATCACTGCACCCAAGGGTGCCACCTTGGCAACAGGGGCGGAAGAAGGGGGTGCAGTGGGGGTGGGAGAGACGCGGTGGCTTGGGTGCACGCAGGCTCCACGCTGCCCAAACGGTCTGCCCGCTGCCTCCCCCCCCCCAGTTGTAGGGCGGCTGAGTGGGAGGAGGCAGGCAGACTCCGGTGGCCCCGTGGCATCCCCTGCCCCTATGGGCGGCTCTCCCCGCCCCTGGGTGCGCCGCCCCAGGCGCCCAAGCAGCTTCCTCCGCCGCTCCTCCACATGCAGCTGCTGGGTGACCTTGGGCTAGTCACACTTCTCTGAAGTCTCTCAGCCCCACTCACCTCACAGAGTGTTTGTTGTGGGGGAGGAAGGGAAGGAGAATGTGAGCCGCTTTGAGACTCCTTCAGGTAGTGATAAAGCCGGATATCAAATCCAAACTCTTTTTCTTCTTCTGCTGCTGCTTGGCAACCCTGGCTAGATGTAGTCATGGAGGACTCGGTCAAAAAAACCTCTGTCCCTGTTCACACTGGAGCCAGTGAGTGGGTGCGGAGAGTCGCATTTGAAAATATTGGGTTTCAAGAGGTTCTGTGGCTGCAGTTCAGCTATCAGCCACCATTTTGTTTGCCCGCCATTGCATTGGCCCAACACAATGCCCAGTGCATTGTAGGAAAAACAAAATGGCAGCCATCAGGAGGCTGCCTCTGAAGTGATTTGTGGGTCCTTCTAATTAGAAAAGAATATAGTCCACAGCTCTGCCCTGAGTCAGAGCCCTCCACAAACCTTAAGGGAGGAGGTGCCCATCCATGTAGGAGGTGCTCAGCAGACAAGACCAATGTGGGAAAAGATTTATTGTCACATCTCAAATGAGAGTCTTGGGGCGGGGTGAAAGTCAATGGCCAGAGTGTCACCCGTTAACCAAATGACATATGCTGGGCTAGGCCTGCAAACAGATGACTCAAGCTGACTCAAGACGCTTGATTAAAGCATTTATTGACTAAAGGATGATAAATCAAACATGACAGGCATGCCATTAAGAATCATGAGAACTAGAAAAAAAAATCAAAAATTTTATTGGTTTTTACAATTTTTTAAGCACAAAACATAACGGTTAAATTTTCCACACTTCCCCCCTCTCACTGTGGGAAGCAACATTCATCCCCCTCTCTCATAGGGGTGGGCATAATCATTGTACATTTAACGTTAATAACAATTATCTAAAATCATTGCTTGGGCCTGGCCCAATTCTGTGGGTCAGGCATTCCTTCATCCTCAATTTCATGAGAACTAGAAGCAGAGGAGAGGCAGGCTTTAGGACAGGCCTAGGCAAACTCTGGCCCTCCAGATGTTTGGGACTACAATTCCCATCATCCCTGACCACTGGTCCTGTTAGCTAGGGGTGATGGGAATTGTAGTCCCAAACATCTGGAGGGCCGGAGTTTGCCTATGCCTGCTTTAGGACTTGTAGCATTCGTATTGGGAGCTTTGCCTGTTCCAGGCCTCAGAAGCAGACCCATTTTAACTAAATGGAGAAACATTATTTCAGGCCTGATTTCTTTCTTTCCCACTGTGAATGCGAGTACCTCAACTTCACTTCCTCCATAACAACCCCCATCCAGCTCACATCATTAAGATGCCCCGAACATTATGACTGACCATTAAGGCCAGCCACCCAACAGCACTGTTATCAAAGCAAACCATTTGCGAGGCACTTGCGTCTTGCAGAAACCCTGAAAGTTAAATTGGAGTTCCTTCAAATGCCCCAGTTTCCTTGAAAACTGAATTTTACTAAATCTGAACTGCTAGGAGACTTCGGTCTTACAGGACCTTAGTTGCAGTAGAAAGTCATTTGTGTAACACCGGCAAAACCTGAGTTGCTAAACAGCTCAGAGAAAAACTTTAACCCTCCCCGAGTTGGGCCCAACTCGCTGCAAATCCCCCCTCCCCATACTACCTATGTCAACCTCTGGATTTAGAAAAGCATTTATATGCCGCTTAAAATATAAAATATCTCTAAGCACTGTACAGCAAATTAAAAAACACAAATATTATAAAGAACTCAACTCAACTCATTTTATTTCGGCTTTAAGCCCATAGACATAACAACCAAAAACAGAAACAGCACAGTCTGGTTTACAATTGCTAACAGTAAAATAGATTAAAAGGGATAGTCAATTGAATAAAATATGATAAAAATTAAATTAAAATTTCAAGATATAATATTATAAAGATATACAGGCACCCCCCCACACACTTATGCAGGGGTTACATTCTGGGCTCCTCCATGCATAAGATAAAATCTCGTAAGTGGGGAGCACCCTCTAAACGCCCATTTTTGCTGTTCTCCAGCTCTCTTTCCAATCTAGACAAAAATATCTAGAGTTGGATCTCTGGAGCCGGCTGGAGGCTGCAGGATGTGCAGGAAAGCAGCTGCTTCTCCTGCGCTGCCCCAAGTGTCAGCCGTCAGGCAGGGAGGCCGAGCAGCATAAACAAAGCCCCTCTGCATCTATGGCCTCTTCGGGGCTTTCTCTGCCCTTACTGATGGGCTCCGGGGTCTCCTCACAAGCCACAAGGACTCTTTAGCTGTTTCCCACCATTTTCTGGTATAATTCAATTAATTTGTTTCCCAGCACCACGCGTATATGCGGTTGTGCGTGAGTCGATCGCACATAAGTGTGTGGGGGTATGCCTGTACAGTTGTACCTTGGTTGTCAAACTTAATCTGTTCCGGGAGTCCATTCGACTCCTGAAATGGTTCGAAAACCAAGGTGCGGCTTCCGATTGGCTGCAGGAGCTTCCTGCACTCAATTGGAAGCCGCGTCAGTCACGTCAAACATTCAGCTTCCCAAAAAACGTTTGCAAACCGGAACACTCACTTCCGGGGTTGTGGCGTTTGGGAGCCAAAACGTCCGAGTACCAAGGCGTTTGACAACCAAGGTAAAAGGTAAAGGGACCCCTGACCATTAGGTCCAGTCGTGTCTGACTCTGGGGTTGCAGCGCTCATCTCACTTTATTGGCTGAGAGCCGGCGTACAGCTTCCGGGTCATGTGGCCAGCATGACTAAGCCACTTCTGGCGAACCAGAGCAGTGCACGGAAACGCCGTTTACCTTCCTGCCAGAGTGGTTCCTATTTATCTACTTGCACTTTGACGTGCTTTCGAACTGCTAGGTGGGCAGGAGCTGGGACCGAGCAACGGGAGCTCACCCCGTCTCCGGGATTTGAACCGCCGACCTTCTGATCAGCAAGCCCTAGGCTCTGTGGTTTAACCCACAGCGCCACCTGGGTCCCTGACAACCAAGGTACGACTGAACAATAAAAGCATCACTGCAGACTACTAAAAATAGCAATCAGAAGTGCAATAAAGCATTCTAACATAGAAAAGGTATGTCCCAACTGCAATAATCAGGGAAAGCCTTGGGCTGGAAAGGTGTGTCTTCAAAAGTCGACCAAAGCAGCTAAACCAATGGTAATAACAGAGGCTGCATCATACTATGCGGTGTTTTTGCAAATTTGCCCACTCCTTACTTTGCTTTTGGGGAACTGTCCCTAAATAAATGACAGCTAAAAGTTAATGGCTCTGACATGAGGGGATATAGCAGGAGATGCTTATCCTGTTTCAGAGATAAGAAGTGGGGAAACGGTTTTGCTTATCTCTGCTGCTAAAGCCAGGGGTGGGTTGGGAGATGGCAGCCCTAGCTTCATGCAGACTTCCATGGAGTGTTACAAGTTTTATTACTGCAGCCTTCCAACGGTGTGCAGCCTTCCAGAATGACCATCTTAAATTGTGTGAGCAAACTTTTAAAAAGCCAGTTTCGGTCTCATTCAAATGCTCTGGGGCAGGAGAGGTAGGGGAGGGCGTTGCAAGTTTTGTTGCAGCTCATCGAGCAATCGTGCATGCTTTTCACACTCATGGAGCAATCGTGCATGCTTTTCACACTCATGGAGCAATCGTGCATGCTTTTCACATTGAACACAAACATTGTAGGAATACCTTTGCTTATATATTCTTACAATTTGCCTTCCACTGATAAACCCAGTTTGAGACTCATATCCACTGATGGTGTTTCGATGCGTTGTAAAGCAGCTTCGTTCCACCGCCGTGCCTTTGCCCTAGGGATTGAGGTCCAACATCGCTCCTAGGAGCCAAGGAACATATCATGTCACACCACTGGTCCATCCAGCACAACATTGTCTACTGTGGTTGGCAGGAACTGCCCAGGGTTTTAGGAAGGCGTCTCTCCCAGTTGTACCAGGAAATGCCAGAGACAGATCCTCCAATTGTCCATATTTTCCAGGGACAGTCCTGGATTTACTGAAGCTGACCTGGTTTCTCATTTGATTCCAGGATGTCCCGCTTTTCCTTAAAGGTAAAGGGACCCATGACTGTTAGGTCCAGCCGTGGATGACTCTGGGGTTGCAGCGCTCATCTCGCTTTACTGGCCGAGGGAGCTGGCGTACAGCTTCCGGGTCATGTGGCCAGCATGACTAAGCTGCTTCTGGCGAACCAGAGCAGCGCACGGAAACGCCATTTACCTTCCTGCCGGAACGGTACCTATGTATCTACTTGCACTTTGATGTGCTTTTGAACTGCTAGGTGGGCAGGAGCTGGGACCGAGCAACGGGAGCTCACCCCGTCGCGGGGATTTGAACCACCAAACTTCTGATTGACAAGTTGGAGAAATGTTGGAGGGTATGGAGTTATGCAACCCCTAGGTTTTTAAGCAGAGGTAGGATGGTCATCAGTCTTGCATACTTTGAGATTTCTGCAATTGCAGGGGATTGGACTTGATGACCCTTGGGTCCCTTCCAACTCTACAATTCTATGATTCTATGAAAAGAATGGGGGTGAATAAATGAAATTAACAGGAAGATATATAAACACCCTGCAAGCAAATGAGGATGAATGTAGGACAGGGTGGATTTGATTTAAATCACTAGTCAGTAAGACTTGATTTAAATCTTTTTTTTTTTTTTTACAGAAAGACTCATTCTTGCTGGTATAATCTTAATATTTACAACCAGATAAAGGTTTCATTTTTGGAATAATAAATTTTCAGAGTAGTTTTTACAGTTATATCAAAAATTACTGATTTGGTTATACTATTAGAAATACATAGACAGATAATTATGAAATTATGGTGAGGTTTAATAAGTTAACTGTTTATATTTGGACAACTTTTATGCTGTACTTTATTGGAAGGAGAAAAACAATCATTTCCTTAATAACAATTTAAACAATTTATTTAACTAAAGCAACAACATTATAGCATATGTATCCATGTTTGTTAACTGATGTGGTTAAACTTAAAAAACAAAACAAAAAACCTTAGTCTGAGTTTTAGCACACATGAAAAATTAAAACAAATCCTTCCTTCCTGATGAATAGCCTTTGGACTATAATGTAACCTAAATAGAAAACTATCTTTAGAAAGATTTTTCCTTTTATTTTAAAAATCCGATTTAAATAAATAAAAAATCTGATTTAAATAAATTTTTTTTTGATTTAAATAAAAAAAAAAATCCGATTTTTAATTATTATTTTTTTAAATAATTGATTTTTATCCACCCTGGTGTAGGATGAATGCTGAGTGTCATATAACTACCTCTTTTAAAAATCAGGGGGGGGGGGGAGCTCAATGAACAGGTTGTCTGGAGGGGCCCACAGCCCACATTCCCTGCTGTGCTTGCTTTCTGAATGCAAGGTTGTTGTTTTTTTAATGTAGGGGAGAGCTGAAAAATTCCACCCCCATCTGCAGCCTGAAAACATAACAGCTGATTGTACCGTGTTGTTGTTTTTTAAGACTAGCACCTCAGCACCACAATCCTTTTACACACAAACAACAGGTCTCCATCTGCTGAGGGAAGCATCTGAAACATTTCCTAACAATGCTGGGACAGGAGAAAGCTTCTTCCTGCTGCTGCCCAACCAGCGTTTATCTCCTAGCTGAAAATATTCCCGCTTGGTCAAAAACAACCACATATTCTTCCTATCTGCTGCATGCTGCCCTTTTTGCTCAGAATACTGACATGACCACATTCCATCGTCCCAAGTCAGGCCGGAGAAAGAACTGCAATTAGCCTCTTCTAAAACAAACAGAAATCAGCTGAACTTCCTTGTTCCAGTTTATGCAAACCCTCAAATATATCAACACCCTGGTTTCCACTTTAGCACAATAATTATGCATCTTCACTGTGATGGACACCCCCAGATTTGGAGCTGATATTGATTCAGCTGCTCCGAGGACCCTAATTCCCAACGCCTAGTTCTGTAAAAAAATTTGAAGTGTGATTAGGATGCCCTGGTGTGATTAGGGTTGCAACCAGTGTTATTTTTCTAGAAAAAGAGGCGCTGGAACTCACCATGAACACCTCCCTTGTTCTCTTATAATGGCAATGGCACCCATCTGAGAGGTGCCAGAACTGAGTTCTGACAAGTTCTGCCTGAAAAATAAAACCCTGGTTGCATCTTTTTATTTTATTTTAAAGGACGCCTGTATTTTTTTACATGGTAGAAAGCTGAATTTTGGTTATTGGTACGCATGTAATCCCAGACTTCAGCACTTCAGCACAGAGGAAGCCAAATCACACATGAGATTGAAGGTTGAACTGAGAGAGCTTACGTTCCCCCTTGGCACACTTGAATAACTGAACTAATAAGAGGGGAGGTCCTCTTGTGGAGCAGGAATTGGTTAAGTAGCAGCAAACAGAGAGCAGGGATAAATGGGCAGTTCTACAAAGACATGTTGGACATGCAGAAAAGTGAAATAATTTTGGGAAATGATTTATAATGAGCTGAAAAAAATGTTTACATTTACCTTCCCCAAAAAACCAGAATCCTTTTTGTTGGGAATAACCCAGACAGAAATTCCCAGGTGCCAGAAAAGTTTTTTTTATGTGTGCAACAGCAGCCGCCGCCGAGTGTTTTGTTGCCCCCCCCCCCAAGGAAAGTGAGTGAGGTCCCTTGTAAAAGAGGATGGGCAACTTAAGATGTTAGAATATGCAGGTTCAATTTACAGCATAAGAAAGAAGAACATATATTTAAAGAAGAGTGGAAAATGTTTATTGAATGTATGGAAAATACCGTATTTTTCCGTATACAGTGGTACCTCGGGTTAAGTACTTAATTTGTGTATTAGACTAGGTTTTTCCCCTAAAAAATGTCAAAAATTAGGAGGCGTCTTATACATGGGGCCATCTCCATTTTCTTAAACATGAGTCCCCCCAAATAGGGGGCATCTTATACATGGGGGGGTCTTATAGACGGAAATATACAGTAATTGTGCACAGCTGAAAATGCTGGCAGCGTTAAAATAAATTCAAGAGAGGGAAAATAATATTTGATCAATGTAAAAGTGGAAAATTGATTTGAATGGCTATAGTAAAATACTGGTTGTTGGGAAGTCATTGGATGTTTAATTTGATATGTAGAAAAATGAAAACTCAATAAAAATTATACATATATATTTGTGTGTGTGTGTGTATCTGAAGTATCTCTCTCTCTCTCTCTCTCTCTCTCTCTCTCTCTGTGTGTGTGTGTGTGTGTGTGTGTGTGTGTGTGTGTGTGTATCTGAAGAAGTGTGCATGCACACGAAAGCTCATACCAAGAATAAACTTAGTTGGTCTCTAAGGTGCTACTGGAAGGAATTATTTTATTTTTTATTTTGTTTTGACACACATACATATATAAAATAAAAAATTAAAAAGCACAAATGGAGAGCTATGGAAAGTGAAGTCTCCCAAGGATCAGCAGGGAGACCTGCGCTTTTTAACCTGTTCATCAATGCTGGAGAGTTAAGAGGAAACAGTGAGGTGGGGGCAAGCTTGCTTGAGGGAGTTCCCGCTCTGCCTCCCAGGGCCCTCCCAGTCCTCGCAGGCCTCTCATTGGTCCAGAGGGCCCAGAAGGGCGTGGGGCGTTGCGCCTGCCGCGCAGGCAAGGGCGGGCGGCGCACCTTTCGCCTTCTTTCCCCGCGAGGCGCCCGGCTGCCCTTGGAGCGTCGCGTGCGCCCCGCGCGGCTGAAGCGTCGGAGGGCGGCTGCAGTTCGGGGCACATAAACAGAGGAAGGAAAGAGGAGGTAACGCTTTTTTTTTTTTTACCCTGCTCCTCCTCGGAAGTTTCTGCCGCTTCTCGCTTTCTTTCGGGAGTCGCTGGCCGCCTCGGAACCGGGAAGGGAAAGCGCTCGCGAGCGCCCGGGAGGCTCGTGAGGTGGAGACGGTGCAAGTGCGCTTCGCAGGGGGGCGTTGCTGAGGTAACGAGGAGGGGAGGGGGCTGGACCAGCCGGGCGGAGAGATAAGACCGGGGGCCGGGGGCCGGGAAGCCCCCTCCCCAGGTGGAGGGGCGGGTAAGTAAGTTCCCGAATCCCGAGCCTTCTTTCCCCGTCCATTCGGGAGAGGGATGCGCGCGCGCGCAATAGAAGTTGGAAGATAAAAGTTCTGGATTGCCCCGTTGGAATAATAACGCCGAGTTTCTCTCTAACTCGCTCTAGGATTCTGTCCATCTTTTTTTAAAAATTGTGCTCCCCCCCCCATAGGATCCAACTCCCCACAATAAAATATTTGAGCCCACCACCCCAAGTTAATAGGCATTGCTATTCAAATGACGTGCATGTGCCGCATCTTGTGATCCATCATGTGGACCGGACCCCAATATTTTATTTCAGTTGGCACCCCTCCCCCCCAATGTTTTTAGCTGTATATCTGTAAGCCACCTTGAGTCCCTGTCATAGCGAAAAGGAGGGTGTGTCAATAAATATATAAGAATAACCATAGGATGATTTACTCTGCCCTTAAGGCATTGCTGCCAAATAGATGGGAATGCTGTTTCTCTCTCTCCTGTAGGAATTGCATTTGGAATGCACTGGGCTTTTGGAACGACTGTTGATACGTGCTAAGGTGGATTGGAGTGCCGATTAACATTATTTTTATTTATTAAAATCTATGGTATATCCCTCCCTTCCTTCCAAAGGAGCCCAGCTGGGACAGCAATAATCTATCTATCTATCTGTCTGTCTATCTATCTGTCACCAGACTACGGGTGATAGTCAGTGCTAGCCTTACTCAGAGAAAGCCCATTTAAGTAAATGGATGTCTAACTTAGGTTCATTAATGCCAGCGGGTCTACGCTCTTAGTTGAATGCACAGCTCTCTATTTTTTTCTTACTACAGGTAGGTAGCTGTGTTGGTCTGCTGTAGTCGAAACAAAATAAGAAATAAAAAAATTCCTTCCAGTAGCACCTTAGAGACCAACTAAGTTTGTTATTGGTGTGAGCTTTCGTGTGCATGCACACTTGGTATCTGAAGAAGTGTGCATGCACACGAAAGCTCATACCAATAACAAACTTAGTTGGTCTCTAAGGTGCTACTGGAAGGAATTTTTTTATTTCTTATTTTTTTCTTGTGGCACTTTTGTTCAAGTAACTCACAGAGTTAAGAACAATAGTAGCCCAGTAAGGTAGAACATGAAACTCTGAATCTCAGGCTTGTGGGTTCAAGCCCCACATTGGGCAAAATATTCCCGCATTGCAGGGGGGTTGGACTAGATGACTCTTGGGCCCCTTCCAAGATTCTATGATTCTGTGGAAAGCTTCCAGCCAAGAGTGCTTAGGACTGTAGCAAGTTCTCCAGCAAAGGGACAGAGAGAAGAGGGCACTGATGTTCGCAGTGGATCAATATCTTGCATCTAAACCTCCAAGCTGGGTTTGTCAAAGTTTCCGCCTGAGGGAGTAAGGAAACAGGAAAGCAGTTATAAACATTTTAAGCTAAGCTAGTGACTCTGGAATACATGCCAGCTCTTGGTTTACTTCCCGCAAAACGAGTGTCGGGTGTATTAAAGCAAACTTTTCAAAGCCTCAAAGCAAAATCATGCCAATTGCTTTTTCTTGGGGCTGATCCAGATGTTTTTATCACATGAAATTCATTGTTGTTTCCAACCTGCTGTGGAGCGACTAGACATATTTAGCCTAAGGTAGCATTTCTGCTGGTGGATCTCAGAATTTTCATGGCACTTGTAAAACAGGAATATTTTGTCCTGCTGGCGCATGAGATCTCTCACGCAGCTCTCTTAAAATGAGAAGGGCAATGTGTACAACCAGGTGAGCACAAGCCCATCTCCTCCCTCCGCAGGAATGTCCTGACATACAGTGAATCTTAAAAATCGACTTAATTCAGATCTCTGGAGCGTGTGCACTCCTGTTCGCCGATGCTGAGAGTAGGAAACATAGGAAGCTGCGCGACTGAATCAGACCATTCTTCCATCTAGCTTTGTTTTGTTGCTACTCTGGTTCTGGTTGGACTGTGGCCAGTCGAAAGGATTTTGCTGCCTGAGGCAAAGGACAGTTCCGCATGCTGAAATCAATTGGACTGGGCACGTTAACCTTACCTTAACGCTGGCATTGGGATAGCATCATCCACTGCATCTAAGCGAATTCTAGGCGAGTACAGGACAGATTGTGTGGCATACTCTGTACACCCAGGCAGCTGTCTCATTCTACCAAACGATAGGGCCGGCCTTGTCTTCAGGGTTTCAAACCAAAGTTTCCCCCAGATCTTCCAGTAGAAGCTGGAGATTGAACCCTGGGACTTTCTGCCTGCAAAGCTTTCCGTTTCTTTTTCTTGTGAGAATGCGGGGGGGGGGGGGGACGGGGACGGGGACGGACTTGGAGGAGAAAACACAGGTGAGCAGATGATCTTTTCTACAGCAACTAGTAGTATTTATTTTTCTAGCAGTCTTTCTCAAACTTTATTCTCCAGCTGTTGTTAAACTATTACTCCCATTGCTGGTCCTGCTAGCTAGGGATGATGGGACTTGTAATCCAATAACAGCTGAGGACCCAAGTATGAGAAACACTGCTAGGGTAGGGGTGTGGAACATTTGTGTCTCCAGGTGCTATGCAGTGTTAGAAACTCACATATATATAATCTAATCGCCAAATGGCACCTTAAACCTGGGTTACGGTGGCCACAATGGAATGTCTAGGCACATTTGTTTTTGTTTTTTGCAATGCACTTTATTATTATTATTATTCACTTAATTTCTACACCGCTTTATATTTTAAAGATCAAATCTCTACACCGCTTTATATTTTAAAGATCAAATCTCTTATAACACATAAAAACATAAAAATGGAACGACCCAGAATATTCAAACTTCAATGACAAGTTTTGAAATCCTTCTTTAAGTGACATTTTGCTTTCCCCAGTTGCCATCCAGGCATCCTGAGATGTCCACATGGTTGCAAACTGGACCTGGGCCAGTCGCAAAATGCGCCTGACACCTGGCCAATTTTGAACAGTACACCTGCCATTTGCCCGGGCTGTGTGGTTGGAGTTGATGGGAGTTGTAGTTCTGCAGGATATGGAGGGCCACAGGTTTCCCACCCTTTGCCAAGTTTATATTGCTGATTAATACAGAAAGGGATGCTGGTGGCGCTGTGGGTTAAACCACAGAGCCTAGGGCTTGCCGATCAAAAGGTTGGCGGTTCGAATCCCTGCGACGGGGTGAGCTCCCGTTGCTCGGTCCCAGCTCTTGCCCACCTAGCAGTTCGAAAGCATGTCAAAGTGCAAGTAGGTAAATAGGTATCGCTCCGGCGGGAAGGTAAACTGCGTTTCCGTGCGCTGCCCTGGTTCGCCAGAAGCGGCTTAGTCATGCTGGGCACATGACCTGGAAGCTGTACGCCGGCTCCCTCGGCCAATAAAGCGAGATGAGCGCCGCAACCCCAGAGTCGTCCACGACTGGACCTAATGGTCAGGGGTCTTTACCTAATACAGAATAGTTGGAACCTTTGAGTTCTGTCTTCTTAGTTCCTAACATAAATTTTGATTTTTTTTTTACTTTAAAAAAAAGTGGGTTGGCAGTTGTCTTTCTCTCCCTCCACCCCCACACCCACCCCTGGAATAAACATGAATGTGGCAGTTCTGAGTTACTGTCCTGCTAGAGTGTCCAGCTTAATTTGCAGATCAAAAGTAAATTTAGGAACAGAGAAAGACGCCCTATACTGAGTCTGACCATTGGTCCATCTGTCTACACCAGTGGTGGCTAACCTTGACACTTCAGATGTTTTGGAACTACAACTCCCATCATCCCTGACCGCTGGTCCTGTTAGCTAGGGATGATGGGAGTTGTAGTTTCAAAACATCTGGAGTGTCAAGGTTAGCCACCACTGGTCTACACTGACTGTCAGCATTTCTTCAGCGTTTGTCTTTCCCAGCCTGCTCTGTGTCTTTAGTTCATGCTTTTGTGTGGAAGCATCTGTGGAAAACTTGGGCTGCTGTGTGAAGCAAGGATGGGGAAGCTGCCTCCCCCCCCCAACAGCTTCCATCACCCAGCAACAGCTTCCATCATCCTTGACCTATGGCTGCGCTAGTTGGGGGCTAATGGGTTCTAAAGTAAGGTTACCAGACGTCCCTGTTTCCCGGGGACAGTCCCTGGATTTACAGATCAGTCCCCATACAAAATCCATTGAAGTTGAAAAGTGTCCCCGGACTCATTGAAAAAAACACATGGTAACCTTATTCTAAAGCAGTGGTGGCTAACCTTGACACTCCAGATGTTTTGGAACTACAATTCCCATCATCCCTACCTAACAGGACCAGTGGTCAGGGATGATGGGAGTTGTAGTCCCAAAACATCTGGAGTGCCAAGGTTAGCCATCACTGTGATCTAAAGGCAAGTCTTCAGGTGCTTATCTAAGAGACCGAAAGCATTAATGGCCTTGCATTCTGTCCTTGCAGTCTGCATGCACTTGAGGCTTCAGCTTGCATTGGTTTCCCCATTGTCGCACGGCTTACGGCGATGCTGGCAGCACTGGTCACGCCTGTGTATTCTGCACACCAGCTTCCTTGTGCTTGTAAGGGTGTATCCTTGGACAAAGATACCTGCCCTTTCCAGGGAAATATTTGCACACCTGACCTAACTTGGGAGGGTACTGGCTGCTTTCGTGTATGTGTGTCATGAGTTTGCACGTTCTGAGCACTGCACCCCGTTTTTGAGATTTTGTTTTTGTTTTTCTTACCTTCTTGAGAGTCTCTGTAAAATTCGAATTGCACAACTTGCTCTGTTCTCATGCCCCAGTTAAAGGAAAAATACAAATGTTAAAAACAACCTTATGAAGAATTCTTCTGAGTTCATAACCTACTTGCAGCATCAGGAATTATTTTAGCCCTCCGGCAAGGAGATGAATGATGGATCTGAATGCTGCTCTGCTTGTGACAGCCTTATCTTTCTCTTTTCTCCCTACCCAACTTGTATACGTACAGTTCCAGGTTAGTACTTAAAGAAGAGGGGGAAAAAAGAGGGCAGGGCAAGAGACTTTATGACTTCTGCCTTCGATGGAAGCACATTTATAGAATGTAGTGGAGATTAACCAAGAACCCGAACGGAGAGATGGAAGTCAAGGGAACCTGCTGTGCTCCACTCTCCTCGGAAGTCCCGGGAGCACATGACAAAAATGTGTCCGACTTTCCTCTTGGCTGAACTGCCATGTCTGAAGTTATTTCTGTTGTGCAATATCAGCTATGGAACTGAAGTTCTCTGTTGTGCGCCCGGAGGTGAAATGATGTACGCTGCTTTGTTTTATGTGTGTGGCTCAGGGTTAGCATGCATCTGTGGAGGTGACATTAGATGCCCCGTCCAGTGTTATATCCTGCTGAAGGTGACATACCGGTAAATGCAGGGCCGGATCATTAGAGGCAGATGGCACCAGTTACTTTTCCTCAGCTTGGTGGACGGAGCCACCTCTCTTGTCGTCAGCGCTGCCAGAGAGATCCTTGCGTTTCAGATTGCACCTCGGAGGGGGGGTTCCCTGGTGCATATTAATGTGGTGCAAAACCGTGAGCTTTTACTGCCCGTCTCTGTGCCCCCCCCCCCCCGTGCTGCATAAGTCTAGTGAATTAGAGCTGATTAAAGAAGGGACCCAGGTGGCACTGTGGGTTAAACCACAGAGCCTAGGGCTTGCTGATCAGAAGGTCGGCGGTTCGAATCCCTGCTACGGGGTGAGCTCCCGTTGCTCGGTCCCAGCTCCTGCCCACCTAGCAGTTCGAAAGCACATCAAAGTGCAAGTAGATAAATAGGAACCACTCTGGCGGGAAGGTAAACGGCGTTTCCGTGCGCTGCTCTGGTTCGCCAGAAGCGGCTTTGTCATGCTGGCCACATGACCTGGAAGCTGTATGCCGGCTCTCGGCCAATAAAGCGAGATGAGCGCCACAACCCCAGAGTCGCTCACGACTGGACCTAATGGTCAGGGGTCCCTTTACCTTTAAAGAAGTGCAGCCTTCTTGGTCATCTGTTGGCCACACACACAAAACAAACAAACAAAAACAAGCAAACAAACACAAACACCCAAAACAAAATCAGTGATAAAAATACAATTAAAAATGTGACTACTTAATGAAATGGATGTGCCGGCTCCTGTCTTCAACTGCAAATCCACAGCCACACCTGGATGAAGCCCGTGGCCCACGGATCACAATTTTGGAACTGCTTCTCTAGCCTGATGAAGCATTTTGCAGACCCTGAAATTATTGCACACGTTTTGGTTGGCCTAATAAAGGTGTCGCTCTGATACGGAGTTTGGATTCCCACCCCCAATATATGCTGTTTGCATGATTCCCTGCCCTGCCCTTCATCCCAGTGAACTGGCTGTTTCCAGTTCGCTTGTTTTTGAGAGTGTCTCGTGGAATTGGCTGTTGCTGCAGTTTGTAGTGGCTAATTCAGTCCGTTCTTCATTCCTGTAGCAGGGAGTCACCCACCTTCGCCCAGGCATGGTAACTTGCTATGCGGGATTCTGGTCTCTCTTAAAAGCATGCCGTGTCCCTTTTCTCAGGTGTGTTATTTTTTTTTAAAAAAATTCATTCTAAGCTGTAACTTGATCTGAACTGAGGGTGGTAAGAGGAAGAAGTAAGCTGAGAGAACAAGAACGCGACCGCTTTTGTTGTTCTGCTTTCACAGTCTTAATGCAGAACTCGGCAATGAAGCTCATTATGTTATCCTCCGGTGACCTAAATGGTGGAAACACATGGTTTTTGTCAGTGTTGCCACAGTAAGCTTTGCTATTGATGGTATCACTCCATTCTACTTTGTTCAGACCACCCCTGGAATACTGTTTCCAATTCTGGGCACCACAATTTAAGAAGGATGTTGATCAAGCTGGAATGACCAAGAGGATCAAGGGTCTGGAAACCAAACCTTGTGAGGAATGGTTGAAGGAGCTTCATTCCTCATCTTCTTTCTCCAAACCCTGGGAAATCTTCCTCTGGAGAGTCATGGTTGTTGTTGTTCAGTCGTTCAGTCGTGCCCGACTCTTCGTGACCCCATGGACCAGAGCACGCCAGGCACGCCTATCCTTCACTGCCTCTCGCAGTTTGGCCAAACTCATGTTAGTAGCTTCGAGAACACTGTCCAACCATCTCATCCTCTGTCGTCCCCTTCTCCTTGTGCCCTCAATCTTTCCCAACATCAAGGTCTTTTCTAGGGAATCTTCTCTTCTCATGAGGTGGCCAAAGTATTGGAGCCTCAGCTTCAGGATCTGTCCTTCTAGTGAGCACGCAGGGCTGATTTCTTTAAGAATGGATAGGTTTGATCTTCTTGCAGTCCATGGGACTCTCCAGCACCATAATTCAAAAGCATCAATTCTTCGGCGATCAGCCTTCTTGATGGTCCAGCTCTCTGGAGAGTCATGGAGCCCCTCCTAAATTGTGGGGGGCAGCTGGCTGCATCATGCAAGGCTGTAGGAGGAGGAGTTGTGGATAGACGTGCTGTATTATTACACACACACATTTTACCTCTCAGCAGCGAAGGTGCATTATGGGGTGCATTTGAGCAATCTGTTAAAGGTGGAACTTTGGTCATGTTAACAGAGGCATGGGCCATAATTATAGGCTGATGGAGGAAAGCAAGAATTGACTGACAACTGCTTTTGGTTTCCTTTAGCCTTTTTTTAACAAGTGTCAGCATGTATGAGGACAGATTGGTCTATAATATAGTTATGTCCTCAGCTGGTATGCAGAGACTGCAGGTTGTCGCAAGACTGCAGGTTGTCGCAAGCGAAAGAATGCTCCCAGGTGGAATTATTGAGTGCTTGAATGTTAACTGATTCCTGCTTAGCACCTTCAGCTAAGGTGGATTATTTCCATTTGTATACCTGCCAGGAAGTCACTTATTAGTACATGCAAAAGGCAAGACTTAGGGCTTATGCACACTTACCTTTCCCCAGCTCTTTCCAGGCACAGGTCCACACTTTAAACCTCCATTTCTAAGCATGGTTTTCCCCCAATTTGGATTGAAAATTTGGATTAGATTTTCTGTGGATTGATGTTTGCTCCGATTGAGCACTAAAGAGCGGGTTTTCGTGCTGAAAGCTCTGGGGCAAACCATCCCCCCAACAACAACCCACACTCAGACACGGAGCTTTAAAGTGCAGACCTCATCATAGAGTTGGCGGGGACCTTGAGGATCATCTAGTCCAACCCCCTGCAGTGCAGGAATATGCAGCTCCAAAATACTGGGAATCAAACGTGCAACCTTGGGGTTATCAGCACCATGCTCTATCTAAGTGAACCTAGAAAGAGCAGAGGAAAGGCAAGTGTGGATAAGCCCTTAGTTCTGTCCCTTTCACAGCTGGCACAGTCCTGAAATATTTAAAGCTTTTGCGTCCCTTAAATGTTTTGCTGTTGGCTGTTTCTAATGGCTTTTGTAGTAAATCATAATTATAAATAGCTGTTTCCTTGACCTCGAGTCTGAGGGTGAGAATAAGCGTTTTAGAGAGCCTTCCATTCACAAATCTGGATCCTTCAAGGCAGATGGGATCACCCCCCTGTCACAATGAGAACGTATAAAGGGAAGTCATACCCACCAGCTCTTGGGAATAAAATGGGCTGGTAATTTGTTCCAGGCCTAAAACTTGGCCATCACTGTTGGACCATGGCAAACAATGCTTCTGTTTTAAAAGCATGAGAAATACACGGTCAGTTGGCTTTAGATAAGTCTGGAAGAGGTTGGCCTGGGGTGCACGGTTGAAATTTCTGCAAAAGGGGAAGCAGTCGCCTGCTTGTTTTAGACTCATCTTTGTCCTGGGGAGAAAACGCAATGTGAGAAAATGAAATCGATAAAAGGAGCCAGGCAGGAAGGGGCGAGGAGAGGAAGAGAGAGTTCTTGTTTGGAATTCCGCACGTCGTAACAGGGATGTTTAGGGAGGCTTTTAATGTTTAATAGATTATTGTATTTTAATGTTCTGTTGGAAGCCGCCCAGAGTGGCTGGGGAAACCCAGCCAGATGGGCGGGGTATAAATAATAAATTATTATTATGATGTAAGTGGACAGTTTAGCCAAGTGCTATCCTGAGGTTAGTCTTAGAATCACATCTTGTAGAGTTGGAAAGGACCACAAGGGTCATCTTGTCCAACCCCCTGCAAACCAAGAATATTTTGCCCACTGTGGGGCTCGGACCCATGCCCCTGAGGTTAAGAGTCTCATGCTCTACCAACTGAGCTCTCCCAGCTGTCGTAGTCCCATCTGTAACTCTTCACTGAAAATTCAGAAGTGGAAGATAAGAACGTGAGAAGAGCCTGCTAGGATCTGATCACAACAGCTCTCTCCCGCTCCTGCAGTTTACAGCAACTGAGATTTAACAGCACAAGCCTATATACATATGCACATGGAAGAAAGTGCCATTGAGCTTACTCCCGGGTAAGTGGGTATAGGATTGCAACCTGGGCAAATGTGTGTGCTGTTGCGTGCAATGTAGCTTCAGTAAATTTTGCTAAGAGCTTGTTTGGTGAGTAATCTCCCTTAAAAATCTGATCAAGGTGCAGAAAATAAAGAGGAGACTGCTGAAATTGTAAGAATAATTGCTGGACAGTCAGACACACTGGCAGGAATGAGCCGTAAGAACTGTAGACTTTGGCAGAAGATCATATCATTTAATCTGTTCCTACTAGTATATTTTCTTTGAATGATAAATGCATGGAGGCTGGAATCCGGAAAGGTAAACAAAGGCAATTCTTCCAAAGGAGATGCCAGCCATCATCCTTGTTGCTGGGCTCAGGTCTTGCAACACATCCCTTGCCAAAGGCTCAAGGAAGGCAAAGTTGTGCCATGGCATTAAAAAACAACAACCCATATCTTTGAAGTTGACAGCCAGTTCCGGCTCATGTGCAAAACAGAGCTTCTGAGTTACGCTGATAAAGAAGCAGGAAATTTAGAGTCGTGATGATAGGTCTTTCACTTTCTGGAAGATAAGTATCACGATCGACGAATCTATAAAGGTACACTGGCATTTTGTAATTCCCACACTGTGTTTCTCACATGACAACGTCAACCAAATTTCAGATAAGCGCAAGCTACTTGCTTGCTCCCTAGAGTCTTACAACCAACAATATAGACTGTCTCACCCTTTACATATCTAATAGATCACTTAGCTCTGCAGGAGAGGGTGCCTGGCAGATACCATCTTCTCAGGAAGTATGTTTTGTTTTGTTCTGTTGGATGTTTTGTGTGGGGGCATAAGCCCTTTGGAACGACCTCCCAGACTCTTACAGCTCAATCCTGCCAGTGGGTCTTGCTGTCTAGTAATTGTTCTTACAATTTCAATAGTATTCTCTTTATTTCCTATTATTATTTACTAAGAATAATAAAAATGCTTGCATCATCTCTGCCAAAGCCTCTAGACCACTTAAAGGTAAAGGTAAAGGGACCCCTGACCATTAGGTCCAGTCGCGGACGACTCTGGAGTTGTGGTGCTCATCTTGCTTTATTGGCCGAGGGAGCCGGTGTACAGCTTCCGGGTCATGTGGCCAGCATGACTAAGCTGCTTCTGGCGAACCAGAGCAGTGCACGGAAACACCGTTTACCTTCCTGCCGGAGCGTTACCTATTTATCTACTTGCACTTTGTGCTTTCGAACTGCTAGGTTGGCAGGAGCTGGGACCGAGCGACAGGAGCTCACCCTGTCGCAGGGATTCGAACCGCTGACCTTCCGATCGGCAAGCCCTAGGCTCAGTGGTTTTAGACCACAGCACCACCCGCGTCCCCTAGACCACTTAACCATGCACAAAATAGGAAAAATAGTTTTTTACAAAAACACAGGAGGATACTGCTGGTCCATGTTGCCCTATCATTCTACAAATGCTAGAAATGTATTATTATTATTATTATTATTATTATTTTAAATGAAAGCTGGGAATCTGTCAAATTGAGGAGAACAATGTCTTGGAGAAAAGGTGGGATATAGCTGTAGTAGTAATAATAGTGATTAGCAATTGTGTTTCATGGGTCATCTGAATAATGCTAGTAAATAATAACAGGCGCCAACAGTTGCATCTGCCTAGTGTTGAGGACTTGGGAAGAAGTTTCGGATCATGCCTTTATTATTAGTTGTTGTTTAATTGCATTTAACAGCAGCCTCTGTCTTTGCAGGAGGTTGCAAGGAATCGGATTACATGATCTTATGTCTAGATGCTTAGTTAGCCTGCACATTTATTATAATGCTCAAAGGGTGGGGTGATATTCAGTCTTGTTAACACAGTAGTCCCCAAAGTGTATTAGTGCAGACTGACTGCTGCACATATTGGCTTTCATTTAAAATAAAAGCATTCTGGGCTTCATGAATGTCTGTGCTCATGTGTGTGTGTGTGTAATTTTGAATAATGTAATGTCAACATGGTAAAAGTTGGAAACGTATGTGTGTTAAGACTGAATTATTATTATTTTCCAACTCCATAATTTTAAAGGCTGTTTTTCAAGGTCTGATGCAGTTCTTAATGCCAAACAATTTCTGAGGAAAAAATACTGCAGAGCAAGCTGAACACGCTCGCCAGCTATAATTTGACATCCTCTGTGTTCATGAAACTTGCATTTAAGGCCTTAATTATGTGCAGCTAAATGATGCAGATTAGTTGGTTCCAGCCCGCAATTGTGTGTTCTGGCTTGGCCCATAAGAGGCTGAAAAAGATGCCCGCCCTGGCTTAGTTAAGCCAACAGTCTAGCTTTCAAAAAAGACTTCAAAATCCAATTTTAGTCAAGGTGTGGTAAAAGGTTTGCAAACTTTTAGTTGTAAGGAAAAGAAAAAAATGTGTTCCATTTGGAAGGAGCAGAGCTTTAATGTGCATAGTAATGTTACATCTCACTCTTGGGTTTTGCATATTAAATCTTGGTTCTGCATAAACCAGGTTTCTTCCCTGTGTATATAGTTAGTTCCCAGGTCAAAAGGAAGTACTTGAGGACGTAACTTCCTGTAGAGGTGAGAGGAAGGAGGAAGCGAATGTGGGCCTGGAGGCCCACATTGGTGACATTTCAGTCCACTGTCTTGATTCAAAATGGTGGCTAGCATCCGAAGTCTGCCACCCCCATGTCAGAAACATGCATGTCAAGAGGCAACCAAACCTATGCCCCCCCCAAAAAACAGGTAAAGTCACGCCGAAATGTTATTTCGAACTGCCATCTTAAATCATAATGGTGTTCAGCATCCGAACGTTGACAGAGATCGCTGCCCCCACCTCAGGAACCCTTGTGCTAAGTTTGGCAATGATCTATTGAGAGACGGACGAACCTAGAGAACAAACAGACAAACCATTTCCCACAATATGAAGGTGGTGACCTGGTATGAAGGGAGGATAAGAAATACAATTAACAAGGATAGATTAATAATGTGCTACATTGATTCTCTATTTCACCTGTAAAGATTGCAAAGTGGTTTACGTCTAGATTTTGAATGGCTAGTTGAAAAGTAGCTTATTGTGGTTACAAGGAATGCTTCATAAATAGTCAGGTTGGAAGGCCAGGGCTTTCCCCTCAAAAGCGTGAAGATGTCTCTGCGTTCCTCAGGTTTCATCTGTATAGTTTCCTTGTCTCCCTGAGATCCTGTTAACTGAAGATGCCAAAGAGTGAACATGGAACCTTTTGAGTGCAACAAAACATGTGCTCTGTCACTCTGTGATCCTTTCTAGAGTAATGTTTAGGCTTACCCAGACATCTTCAGGAAAAGAAGAGGCTAAAGACTAAACCCTACACAAATCCAGAGTGGAGTCCCTAAGGTGGTTGGATGGCATCTTGTACGCCTCCTTCCAGCAACTCCTGTAGCCAAGCTGGTGCCAAATGTATTGCTCTGCTTTCCTTTGGACAACATCAGTGAGGGTCTTGCTGTCTGGGCAGCCCGGAACCTCCATACACACTGCCCAGGCTTGTGCCCCAGAGAGGTCCCTTCGGTGCTGCTAACACAGCAAGAACACCTCAGGAGGCAGCAGTTATGAGTTACCGGTCTTTGCAGCCACAGCAGGCGCTGTGATTCTCCAGTAGTTTGAGTTCACCCACAGAGGCACACTCCATTATCTTTTGAGATAGCTGGATGCCAACAAGTGGTATTTCAACGTCCCAGTTTGGCAGCCACTTGCTTGCTCTAAGCGAGGCCCTTCAGTCGCTTAGGCTGCCCAACATTTTGTAGCAGAGGAGAGCACGCAAAGAACTTTCCTTGCAGTGAGAAATTCTTAAGAAGATTAGGCCTAAGTCCTTTAATGTGAGGTGCAGCTGAAAGCCAGGAATGAACTGCTGCTCTGCTTTTGCGTAAAAGTTAAAACGGTAATTACTGGAATGACTTCTGTTTAGCACCTTGCATGTGATAGAACGTTACCTACTCAGAAGGCTTAAGTAGAAAATCTGGCAGGTAAAAACAACAGTGGGAGTTCTGATAGCGAAAGATCAGTGATGGGTTTTAATGGAGATAAGAGAACGAGGCAAGAGGGAGGGTTGATCGGTAGTCTTTATAACCTTTCTAGAAAAGTATGAGAGATTCAATATAAAGAAATATTATATGTACCAGTATATTCTGGAGAAAATGCAGAGGGAGAGAGGTTGTGGCCACAGGGGCAAAATCCCTATAATAGTTTGTGGGAAAGCTGTTTTTGGCACTCCCCTTGTCTTTTGCTTTCCATCATTCCTTCTTGCTAGCTCACACATAATTGCACAAACCCAGACGTCTGATTAAACCCCTTGCAACGTGGATTTCAAAATGTGGTTTCTAGCGTGGATTACTTGTGCTCTAGGACACCCGTGGAATGCTAATGTCAAGTTTCGTTACCAACGCTGGAAGTTAAATGTGAAATGCTTATGAATGCCTCTGGACCCAGGACTGGCCTTCTGACTTACTCACAAGTTATAGTCATAATCCCTTGGAGTTATCTGAGGTTGCTGCTGTATTTGGTTCAAAGTTTTAACCCAATGCTGTGCGATAGCATTTCCAGGAGAGCAGAAAATGCTAATAGGACTGTAACAAAAAGTGCCTTTTTGATCCAGAAGTCTTCAATCAATGATTTAAGGCTTAGGATTCCCCTGCCCTCTTTTTAACTGAGTATCTGTTAAGGATGGAAAAAGCCATGTTGCTAGTTGTTGCTTGTGACTCCCTTGTCTGGTCTCAGTCTCCCTTCCAGTCTGGCTGCCCCAGATGCAAACTCAGCAGGAAAAGTTGAGCCAGGCTAATGGTGGTGGTGAGATTCTGTACTTGTTGCTTTTGGAGCCTTTCCAGCTCGTATCAACAATCGGTGAGGGAGAAAAGAAGCAATCTGGCTACTGGCTACCTGCTTCTACTTGCTGCAGTATTAGCTTGAACTCAAGCCAGAAGAGTGGAAATGTGATAAATTGGTTCATTCTTAAGTGGGAAAAATGAGGTCCATGATAAGTTTTTTTGCCAGCGGAAGTGGACTTGATTATGCTCGTGCTACTGCTCTGCGGATAGAAGCGGATTTGATTGCAGGCACGAGCCAGGGACATCTACCCAAATTGATGGGTGCTGGCTGTTCATCTTGTGTCAGCGAAATGAATGTCTTGGTCATAACACTAGCATTTGGAGTAGCCAAATGGAACTGAATAGCAATAGGTTCACAACAGACAAAACACACAGAACTTCTTAAAAACGTAATAATAGCCTGCTAGAACGGGCCAGTGGGCCATCTAGTCCAACATCCTGCTCTCACAGTGGCCAATCAGTTGCCTTTGGGAAACTCACAAGCAGGGCTTGAGCACCAACCGGTATTCAGATCATATTTGGAACCCTTTTGTGCCTGGGTTGAAAACAAAAAGCAAATAGATATTATGTCTCCAGATCACCTTGTATAGTTTGGTCCTGATTCAGTGTTGGTGTCATTTCTTGTGACATTGAAGCCCCTTTGACATCTGCTGACCAGCTTTTTAGAAGAGGTTCAGAAAAATTGCAGAAGCACCATATGGTTTTCCTTTCATTCACTGTCCTGCTCCCTGTCCTCCTTTAATACAACAGCTTTGTCCTTTCCCTACCTCAGTTGGATTGTGAATGGTGCCTTCTGTAGCCCAGAGCTAAGGAACCTATGGCCCTCCATCACCCCTGACCTTTGGCCATACTGGTTGAAGCTGATGGGAGCAACACCTGGAGAGCCACAGGTTTCATATAGCCATAGAATCGTAGAGTTGGAAGGGTCATGTAGCTCAGCCCCTTGCAATGCAGGAATCTTAGCTAAAGCCTCCATGACAGATGGCCATCCAAACTCTGCTTAAAAATCGCCAACAAAGGAGAGCCCACAACCTCCCGAGGGAGACCGTTCCACTGTCCAACAGCTCTTAACTGTCAGAAAGTCATCCCCCCCATATGTTTAGTCAGAATCTCCATTCTTGTAACTTGAAGCCATTGGTTTGAGTCCTATTCTCCAGAGTAGGAGAAAGCAAACTTCTTCCCTCTTCCATGTGACAGCCCTTGAGATAATTGAAGATGGCTATCATATCTCCTCTCAGTCTCCTATTTTCCAGGCTGAACATACCCAGCTCCTTCAAGCGCTCCTCCTAAAGCTTGGTTTCCAGACCCTTGATCATCTTTGGTCGCCCTCCTCGGCACACGTTCCAGCTTGTCGACATCCTTCTTAAATTGCTTTGCCCAGTATTCCAGGTTTGGTTTGACCAAGGCAGAATACAGTGGTACTATGACTTCCCTTGATTTGGACACTAGACTTCTGTTGATGAAGCCTAGAATAGCCTTAGCTTTCCATCTCTGATCCAGCCTTTTCAGTATCACCTTCCTGTTGTTGTTTAATAAGCAAATCTGTTTAAAAAGCCTTTAGTGCCATTTGCACCTTTCCCAGAGGAAACCCCCATAGAAAAACAACGAAGCAGAAGTACTACCTTATTAACTCTTACTTGGCATGCTTTCCATGGTGTGCATTTGGCTATTTCTAGTGTGGTGCCCTTGTTGAGAGTGTGAGCTGGCAAGCCCCTGGCAAAAATCTCAGGCTTTCCATGAACTTGATGGTTGAACCTTGGCAAGCCATTGTCTCTCTCAGCAGTAGTGACCACACAAACATCTGTGAAATGGGCGTAATAGCCATGGTCTACCTTTTCAGGGTTGTTGTGAGGAGTGCTAAAATAGCGTACAGCGCTTTTTCGGTGTTCAGACCCCTTTGTGTTAAAATAATTATTACATGGGAGGCAGTTCTGTGTTGAAATGAGCATGTTCAACATGCGTCTGCATTAGATGTAGATGAGCATCTACATTAGAGATGGAGAACCCATGGTCCGCAGATGTTGAACTCCTATCTTCACCAGCCAGCAAAAACCAATGGTCAGGGATGATGGGAGACATAGCCCAGTAATATCTGGAAACATATTTATACAATTTAAACTTACTTAATGGTGCTTTGTTTTTATGTATCTTGTACACTAACTTGGCATTCCTTTGCAACGAAAGGTGGTCTGAAAGAACAGTGAATCATTTAAATGGTGATCTCTATATTGGCAAACTCCATTTATTTCAAAGCACCCCTAAGCTACTTAATAGTTAAAAATATCTCTATGCATTATGCAAAAATGCAGCATAAAAACATTAACACGGTGTTATAAAACAGGTACCATCAGAGAAACAAAAATGGGCGGCGGCGGGGGGGGGGAATTCCAGAGTTTTAAGAAGTAAAACAAAACAAAAATTGGGGAAGGGAAAAAAACATCAGGCCCAAACAGCCCCATGACAACTGAGAAGGCTGACTTGGGATGGGTTGGAATATCTGGAACCCTGGACAGAAGCACTTCCACACTGCAACATTTTGTTACAGCCCCCACTTGTGCATGTATAGTAACTGCTATTCAGGAATTGGTACCCTTTGTGAAATTTCATCAAGTGAAGTTTTTTAAAAGCAGCTTATCAGTCTAGCCTGCAGGATGGTGTGTTAATATTCTTGTTTTTCTCTTAGCTAGAGTTGGTTGTCTTGTTACAGTTGTGTCTTGGGCAGCCTGGAAGGACAGGGTTGGCTTCCAGCCTGTTTATGTTGCTTCAGAGTCAGTCATTAGCTGCTGGAATTTCCCCCCTTGAGGGTGTTGGCTGTAGCAGCTTCTTAGAAGCATTTTTTATGGAGGCTGCATCAGTCTGTACTGTAGTGCTTACCCTGTACTGTTTTTTTCTTGGAAACAACTGATTGGCTGGAGGATAACGTTCGTATTCATTTATGGTTAGTTGCCGTTTTTCATGCATTGTATAGTATCTAAAGATCTCCTCACTCCCCAAGAAGGTCAAATTAATCAGTTTGCAAATCGGCTTTGGTATCATAAAACTGCAAATTATTATTGGCATGCTATAGACACTTGTGGCTAAGTGCTAAGGGCTTATCTATACTTACCTTTTGTCCTGCTCTTTTGTCCCTGCTCTGTTTCTGAGTGTTGTTGTTGGGTTGTGGGGGTTTTTTTTGCCCTGAGCTTTCCTCTCTAAAACCTGCTCTTTAAAGCTGAATTGGAGCAAACGTCACTAGGTTTTCCATGAATTGACATTTGTTCCAATTGAGCTTTAAAGAGTGGGTTTTTGAGGGGAAAGCTCTGGAACAACAACAAAAAAAGGTTGGTGGGTGGGTGCTTGTACACCTACCTTTAAATCACAGACTATGTCTCGAAAGAGTGCAGGAAAAGTACAGTAAGTGTGGATAAGACCTTAGTTAATTAATAAATCTCTATTCCTGCTGCCCCAAAGCTTTGCTCCCTTGGCCAAGAGGACTAGAACTTAATACTTCCCTCTTGCTTCTTCTCCGTAGGTGATGCTCACATTGGACTCCGGAGCATGCAGTTAATCCCATGAGCTGCTGAAGCATGAAGCAAGGCTCCCCTGTAACGTACATGTGATGTGAGCAATCCAGGAATGCAGCGCCTTATCCACAGAGTCTCGGCGGGAGAAGCGCATCTCCTTGTTCTAACAAGAAAACGGAATCTGGGAACTTTTTAAAAACTGCTGCTCGCTTTGGTGCACGACCGCACACGCTCTTGGTGAAGGCTGCTGGGTTTCTTCTCTCTGTGTTGTTCCTTTTTTAAAAACAACAACAACAAAACGATTTCAACACAAAAATAGCAAGATGATCGACTTGAGCTTCCTTACGGATGAAGAGCAGGAGGCGATCCTCAAGGTGCTTCAGCGGGATTCAGACCTGAAGAGAGCTGAAGAGGAGAGGGTCAGGTAAGAGCCAGGAATTCCTTCATTCTCGGACAAGTAGTTCAGTGAGAGTGAATGAGTGTGTAAGAGAGCAACCTGCTAAGTCTTCACCCCCTTCTGGATTTGCTCTGGCTTATTGCCACTAGCAAAGAGTTTTTCTTTCTTTCCTTTTTGAAATAATTTCTATTTGGTTTTACAAGTATAAAATTATAACAATGCAAAATACATAGCCATATTTGGAGATTCCTCCGAATCTCTGGACTTCCCACCTTCCCCTCCATGGGTCCTATTGTCAACCTTTTCAACTGCATATTATTCAGTAATCCATATTTTATGTCACTCCATTTTATCCATAATATTTGCTGCGTTGCAAGTGTTATTGCAATCCTGCTAATGTTTTCATGTGCTTACATTGGTCTCCCAGGTAAGTTAAACATTCCCCCCATTTTTATTAAAGTTTTGGTCTTCTTGGTTCCTGAGCTTTCCGGTAAGTTTTGCCGTTTCGTCAAAAGTCCAGCAACTTAGTTTGCCATTCTTCTCTGCTAGGGACTCTGTCCTCTTTCCATCTCTGGGCTAGTTACATCCATGCGGCTGTCGTCACATACATAAAATGCTTTCTCTGCTCCTTTGGAATATCAGTACCTACAATTCCTAATAGAAAAGCTTCTGGTTTTTTTTAAAAAAGAAAAGTTATTTTGAACATTTTTTTTCAATTCATTATGTATCATTTCCCAGAATGCTTTTAATACCTTTCATGTCCACCACATATGATAAAAGGTGCCTTCTTTTTCTTTACATTTCCAACAGGTATTTGTACTTGTCTCATACATTTTTGCTAACTTACTAGGAGTCAAATACCACCGATACATCATTCTCATATAATTTTCTTTTGGTGTACAACATGCCGAGAATTTCAAATCAGTTTTCCATAACCTTTCCCAATCTGAGAGTTGGATAAAGGTAAAGGGACCCCTGACCGTTAGGTCCAGTCGCGGAAGACTCTGGGGTTGCACGCTCACCACGCTTTATAGGCCGAGGGAGCTGGCGTTTGTCCGCAGACAGCTTCCTGCTCATGTGGCCAGCATGACTAAGCCCCTTCTGGCGAACCAGAGCAGCGCACAGAAACACCGTTTACGTTCCCACTGGAGCGGTACCTATTGATCTACTTGCACTTGACGTGCTTTCAAATTGCTAGGTGAGCAGGAGCTGGGACCGAACAACGGGAGCTCACCCCGTCGTGGGGATTCGAACCGCTGACCTTCTGATCAGCAAGCCCTAGGCTCTGTGGTTTATTATGCCCCAAATCCCTCACCCAGTGTATCATTACAGATTTAACCTAGTGAAGAGTTTTTCTAATGACGGGGTGCTTCAAGGTGTTTTGGAGTACAACATCCATCAACCCCAGCCTGGGGAGCTACTAGGCATGGTGGCTATGTTCTACCTCCACTGTTGGAGGCTGTGTGCCTCTAAACACCAGTTTTTGGGAATCACAAGCAGTGTGAGTGCTGTTGTGCTCCTGTTCTGCTTACAGGCTTCCATAGGTGAGGACAGAGTGCTGGGCTAGATGAGCCAGGCACATTTTGCACCTGGCTTTTGACCACTTGTGACAAAGTGAAGATGCCTGGGCGACAAGATGGTGCCTTGACATTTCCACCATCTGGGAATTATTGGATCTGGACTGTTTTCTCACCCCATCCTGTAGAATTCTATCAGTTATATTTTATCTGCACAATCGGAATAAATTTATGGGACCAAATTGCTTTTTCTGTGAAGCCTGAGCAGGAGCAGTCAGCATTCAGAAAAAGAGGTCGGAATGGGCCAGGCTATATGTGGACTGTCGCTGGATCAAGTGACTTTTCTTCTTTTAAGTTAATAATAATAATAATAATAATTCTTTTATTTGTACCCCGCCCATCTGGCCGGGTCTCCCCAGCCACTCTCTCAAAGTTCTTAACCCAGCTCAAGGTTGTCGTCTGAACTGGCCAGATGTTTAACTGAGAATCAATCACTGTCAGTCCATCATTTGAAAAATAAGACTTTAGAGCTGTCTTGCCCCCAAAAATGGCAACTAGGCATTCCGTTTTGGCGACTGCAACCTTGGTTTAAGGAGCTATTTGGTGCCTAGCTTATATATCTGAGTTTCTAACACTGCTTATGGCCAACGTTAAGGGATGGTGGGAATTGTACTCCAGAACATCATGGAGAACAACCGTGTTTGCCACCCTGCCCAACAGTTACCACGTGGGGCCAATGCTAGCATATTCATCACAAGAGCGTGCCGGCAATCGTAGCCTTGCATTCTGCAGCGTCAGAATCGCCCTACATAGAGCAAGCATCTCTGGAGACAATGTCATTTCTCCTGGTTCCATAATGCCTTTAGCTCTGTTGGAAGACTACTGTCTGTCTCCCACCATAAGCAATATGCTCTCCCAACAGCTTGCATACAGCAGATGCCAGTATTTCAGTTTAGGGGGTGGGTGTCCTTTCTGTGTTATCACTCACAGCATCACGCATCTAACAGCACTTTAGCTTCTGCAAAATATTATCGTAAGCCTTTCTCTGCTAAGTTAGAGGAAGGTTCCTGCTGTGCATCAGTCAGGGTTTTTTTTTTGGATGATAAAACATGGAAAGATGTGTGGATCCTGCTTCCAGGCCTTGGAACCCTCACCGTTCTTGTGGTTGTCAGACAAGTAATTGCAGAGTAGTAACCCTTAACACAGAGAAGCAAACGATAAAAATAATCTGGCGCCTTGCTACTTTGACCACCGTGGCCGCTGGCACCATGTAGTCTACAAGGAAGAAATGTTGTGGTTGCATTCTGGTCTTCCAGCTTTCCTCTCTGACATATAAGCCCTTGGAAACAGATAGTCCTGCTTTTCACTTTGTTTGTTTGATCCTGGAAGGAGAATTCCGAGGTGGCTGGTGCTTCACCTCCAAATGCCAAATGTGTCCCCGCATTGTGGTACAGGCCTCCTCCCGTGTCCACCAACAAGCGCTCGCTTCCATGCAGTTGCGTCTAGGGCAGGAACAGGCAGGAATAAGCACCAGCCCTGCTGCAAAACACAAAGTGAAGCAACACACGCTCTCTATGGAAGGACAGGATGTCTCTTACCCCTGTTTCGTTCTCCCATCCTCTGACTCATGCTGTCTCTGGAGCTCAAATTAAAGCTATAATCAGTGGGGAAAGAAAGGAATGGGAAACGTATTGGGCCTCAGTTCTGCTTTGCAAAAATTCAGAAGATCCTCTGCATTGCAAACTGAAAGCCCTTTTGTGTTTGGTTTTATGGTGTGTTTGTAAATTGCCTCGTGACTCCTGTGAAAGGTGATTCATAAATTATACTTATAATCTAGGTTTAGCAAGACTTCTTGAAATTTTGCAAGACTGCTTAAGACTGGATTTTTTTCCGAAATCTGGCACTCGCCCTCTTTCCTCTTCCCTCTGAAAAACAAAACGAAACCTTAATGTCAATATATTCCTTCCACAAGAGCATCTTTCCGCTCCCGTGGTTCCCAGCAGCTGGTATTCAGAAGCATTGCTGCCTCCAACATAGCCATTGTGGGTAGTAGCTGTGAATAGCTGTATCCACCATGAATTTGCCCAGTCCTCTTTCAAAGTCAGTGCCACCTCCTGCAGAAGTGAGTTCCATACGTCCAACTTGGTGGCCACCACTGCCTTCTGTGGGAGTGAGTTCCATGGTTTAACTATGCACAAAGAAGCAGCAGGCCAGCAAGCCAGCAAGTTCTCCTGAATTCACGGAGAGCAAGGCTATGTTCCGAACCACTGCTATTGGAACTGGTGCGCCTCTGAGTCCCAATTGCTGGGAATCGCAAATGGGGAGAGTGCTGTTGCACTCAGGTCCTGCTTGTGAGCGTCCCATAAAAGGCACCTGGTTCCTCACTGGGATGCTGGACTAGTTGAGCCCTCGACCTGAATCCAGCAGGGCTCTCCAGGTGGAGGTCTGCCGAGATAGCAGAACCTCCATGCCCAGGGGATCAGCCTGCCTCTGAATACCAGTTGATAGGGAATAACAGTTGGAGAGTTGCTATTGCCTGTGGGCTTCCCATAATGGGCATCTGGTTGTCCACTGTGAGAACAGGGCGCTGGACTCGAGGGGCCTTTGGACTGACCCAGCAGGCCTGTTGGGCTCTTAAAACAGATTTTGATTTTTAAAACATCACCGCAACTTTATCCTTCATGGTTCCTCTGGCATTTTGGGGTTGTGTCCTGAAAACGCAACGTGCAATTAAATCACCTCTCTCGCTAAGGCAGCCTAGCCACTGTCGGGTCCATCACCCTGGGAGAAGTGTGCTATATCCTTAGTACTTTTGCAAAGCTAAGCAGCATCTGCTGTGGTTTCAAACTGGATTCCTGGAGTGTTGAGATTCCTGCATTGCAGCGGGGTAGATGGGCTGGTCCCTTCCAACTCTGCGATTCTGTTCTATTTATTTCTTGTGTTACTTAGCCAGAGTAGTCTTCCCATTATATATTGGAAGGCAGAACTACAAGTAAGCTCTGTGTTATGAGACGTGAGGAACTGAGGGGCTGTGTCAGGTGGTTTGCAGATAAGAGCTGCCAGATTGAAAGCTTGTTTTCCTAGGCACAATAATTAGCGATGGAGAATTCCTGTGGTCTAGCGGTGATGCAGCATGCGAGTCAGGAGATCTCAGTTCTGTTGCGCATTGGATCTGCCTCTGACACGCACCAGGGCTTTGAATCCCTTGCTAACTCCCACCCATTCTGCCCTTGTGATGGGCACTGAATTGCAAACCAATGTGGAGTCGTAAGAGCATGCTTACTTTGATTTCATGTATTTATTTGGAGCTTTCGTACTCTGCGCTTTAGCCAGAAAGGTTCCCAGGGTAGCTTTCATACAATAAGTTGAAACATGATAGTCCCTGCCATTAGGGATACTATCTTTAAAAAAAGACACCACGACACACAAGGAAAAAGGGATGGGGAGGGAAGAGGAAAGAATCAAACCCAAGCACCAGTTCTTAAACAGTCTTTAACAATTGTGCATGTTTAGAACACTTCTATTGCTCCAAATAGTCTAGGGAGAGATAGCTGAGTTAGTACAGCATGAGACTAAACTAAACTCACACTAAACTCTTAATATCAATTGGAAAGTATGTATTTTGTATTAAATTTCTAAACTTTTGAAACTTAGTTTTTTATTAAAAAAGCAAACTGTTAATTGAGTCGTGGGTTTGAGTTCGAGCCATGCGTTCGAGCACCACATTGGCCAAAAATATTCCTGCATTGCAGGGGATTGGACTAAATGACCCTTGCGGTTTCTTCCAGCTCTACTTGGTTTTATTGACATCAGATGGTGGAGCAGCCATCATAGATCAAATAAAGCAGGAAGAGAACTGTTCTGCAGCGTCTTCCATAATCATCATCAGAGAATTTCCCACTGAAGGCAAGCTGAGACCTACTTCAGTTGAGTGCTGAAATGTGATGTATAGTAGGAAGCTGTGTTTATACTGAGCCCAGACCATTAATCCAGCTAGCTTTGTATTGTCTATGCCGGTGTTTCTCAGACCGTGGGCTGGACCCAGCAGTGGGCTTTGGACCAGCTTCAGGTGCTGCAGGCTGCCCGGTCCCTCCTTGCTTATCTGCTGCAGCCCTTAGAGATGTGACGAAAGCCTTTTGGCTGGACCAATTCCAACACCACCAGCAACACATTGTATGCTGAGTGAAGGTGGCAGGGAGGCTGGGAAGTTCTGGAATAAGGGAATGGAAGTTTCCCTTTTCTGAGGGGTGATGGCTGTGCCGTCAAATAGTCAGGTGAAAGGTTGATAATAAGAAAGCAAGAAGAGCCTGCTGGATCAGGCCAATGGTCCATCTAGTCCCGCATCCTGTTCTTAACAGTGGCCAACCAGATGTCTCTGGGAAACCAGCAAGCAGGACCTGAGCACAACAGCGCTCTCCCACTCCTGTGTTTTCTAGAAACTGGTATTCAAAAGCATTGCTGCTTCCAGTTGTAGAGGCAGAGCCTAGCCATGCTGACTAGTAGCCATTGATATCCATGGATTTGACTTATCCTCTTTTAAAGCCATCTGAGTTGGTGGCCATGGCCATTTCCTGGGGAGCGAGTCCCATAGTTTAACTACTACATGCTGTGTGAAGTACTTTATCTTTCCTGAGCCTTCCAGCAGTCAACATCACTTTATGTCCTTGAGTTAATAAGAGAGGGAGTAAAACGTTTCTCTGTCCAATTCCTCCATGCTGTGCATTCTTTTATAAACGTCTATCATGTTGCCTCTTACTCTCCTTTTTCTCTAAACCGAAAGTCCCCCAGCTGAGAATAGAAAGGAAGGAGATAAGAGAAGAATGTGGCTAAAGGAGGAAGAAGTGAGTGTCAAAAGGATCAGGGAGGACGGATGGAGGAAGCTGGCAGTTTGGGCGGGGAGGAGATAAAAAGTACACGTTGAGTGTGAAAGGAGAAGAAATCACTGGAGATTTATAAAAACGCTTTGAGAGGCACATGAGTGCGGAAAGGGGCGGATACAAAAGAAAAAGTCTTCTCTGCTTGGAGCCTCTGGATCAGGAAATCCTGCCTAATCAATTCTCCTGAGTCACAATATCTCAAAAGCAGGTGTCTGTACTTAGCTTGTAGAAAACTAAGGACCAGCAGTGATCTGCTTAGGGCAGCCTTTCTCGATCTTGAGGTGTTGTTGGACTACAACTCCCATCATCCCTAGTTAGCAGGACCAGTTGTCAGGGGTGGTGGGATTTGTAGTCCAACTACATCTGGGGACCCAACGCTGAAAAAGGCTGGCCTTAGGGCACACTGACCCGCAACCACCGGAAGCTAGGCATATTGTTCTCAGCTGCCTTGAGTACAACATTATGAAGGAGAATGTGTAACTATCCCTTCATTTGATCTACAGGGGGTTGAAAAACACAGGGCTTTATGTTTCTTTAGTTGCATCCTTGCTGGTGGGGAGGTACTTGTAAAATTATGTCAGTGGCTTTTGTGCTGATAAGGCAGGGTGTGGTGTGCATTTAGAATCAAATATTTACTTTTAGATTGTTACTTCGGCAATGGGTTTGTTTAAAGGGCTGCTATCGCTGGCATAAATGGTTGTGTCAACAAGTCCTGATAATTCACAGAATCCGCACCTCCCAAGTATAAGGCCTCTCAGAGTTTAGTCTCTACACAAATACCGGTAGCAAATGAGCTGGTGAAACTTTTCCTGGGTTTGACAGTTTCAGTTCTTGCAGGAGGGGTGTGTGTCAGATGTTTGAATAGTACTTTCCCCTAGTCCTTTAGGTAGCATCCCAGACATTTAAGGATCTCAGAGGGTCAACCCCTGTTAGCCAGGGATGATGGGAGTTGTAGTCCCAAAACATCTGGAGGGCCGAGTTTGCCTATGCCTGCTGTAGCCTGTTTCTTTGATAAACGGGGTTAACACAGGAAGAGTAGCCTAATGGCTACTTCTTGTGTTTCCAATTAAGCTGTCTAAAATGAGATTTAAACCCTGCGCTTTTAAACACAAGCAGTAAGCTGATTCTTCAGTCCGTTAACCCACATATGTGGGTCTGTAGGAAGATAAAATATAGTTCATTATATTCCCTCACCTACCTAATAAAGCCCATCAAGCACTAACCTCAGTGCTTTTACACAGGATTAAAATCACTCTTCACTATTGCACTGATCCCATTATTAATCAGCCCTTCCTCAATGATGCTATTTGCATTTTTTTAAATAAAAAAAACCCAGCCCCTCCCCTTTGGTACTTAACGCCACAAGCAGTTTGGCTCTAAGTGACTCATCCTTGAGCTGACTACCTGCACTGCACCCTCTTGTCAGTCAGCAAGAGAACCTGGATCCAAAGGAAGTGAATCAGGCATTTTCAGATTCATTATTACCCAAATCAGTGCCTTTCTATTGAAAGCAATTCAGACTGTCCTAGTGGCATTCTCAAACCAAGAAAACACCATATTTTTCCGTGTATAAGACGCCCCCATGTATAAGACGCCCCCTATTTTTGGGGACACAGATTTAAGAAAATTGGGGGGGGGGAATGTATCCGTGTATAAGACGCCCCTTAATTTTTGACATTATTTTTCAGGGGGAAAATCTAGTCTTATACACGGAAAAATACAGTAATCCGCTTGGATAGCTCAGTTGGTTAGAGCCTGGTGCTGATAATGCCAGGGTTGCAGGTTCGATCCCCAGCTGCATATTCCTGCATTGCAGAGGGGTTGAGTTATATGATCCTCAGCGTCCCTTCCAACTCTGCAGTTCTATGACTATGAAAAATCAGGATTTTGAACTTCTTCTGTTCCCCATCCCCCCTCACCACACACACATTGGCCCCCAGTTCATAACCCTTACGGGGGGGGGGGAAGGTTGCAATTGCAGGAATAGGGTGGGCCCTGAATACAATGCATGTCAGGTGTCAAAGGCCAGGGTAAAGAGGTTTTATATGCTCTGTGCCGTTGTGAAAAAGAATATAGATCTACTGGTGTTTTTATGATGTGGTGTCCTCGCGCCCCATAATAGCAACCATTGATAAAAAAAACCAGTGACGCAGGAGACAGAGCTAAACGGTTAGGAATCCCTTTCTGCGTTGGATACTTAAAGCCCCTGAACTAGAATAACAAAGGAAGACAAGTCATGTGTTACAAAAGCTGGAATTCTAACTCCCTTATGACCAGTCACATTGAGTCAAAGTGGTGCTTCATAACCGCAAGTGAAGAGGGCTGGGGTGGCTTGAGAGAGTACATACTTTTGAAAGTTCACTCCCTCAATTCCTGGGTTCCAGATCCTTCCCTAAATTCCTGGAAGTATTGGGTCCATAGCTGTCAACTTTCGGATTTGAAAATAAGGGATGCCGCGAGGGTGGTGCAATGGCACCAAGTAGCCTCGCCACCCTGCGCTCCAGTGGCTGCATGCGAACGGGTGAGCGAAAGAGCTAGCGCATAGACGCTAGGCAGGCTGTCTGTCTGGTTGGGCGTGAGGGTCTGGCTGCACAAGGCATGCAAGCTCCGCCCCCAGTCGGTCTCAGACTCCTTATTGGCAGCTGAGCAACGCAGCTGAGGAGCCTCCCTGGCTGGCAGGGAGGGAGAGGAGCTGCTTCCTTTGAAATCGGGGAAATTTAAGGGATATCAGCAATCCGGGATAGCAGTGGGAAACGGCATTGGAATAAGGGAGTTTCCCGCAAAAAAAAGGGAGGGTTGACAGCTATGATTGGGTCTCGGAGTTTAATCAATGCTTGGAGCATTGAGATGGGTTACCATATGCTGAATTTAGCAGTGTCGAAACACAGGCCAAACCCGTTTTTTCCATGCTCATGAAATTTCCTGGGAGAAGAGCCATTATGGAGAACGAAAGGGAGGTAATACTAGGCGATTAACAAAGCAGATGCTCTGTGCCGGGTGGCAGATGGGTGTCAGCCCCTTCTTCCACTGAGAGACAGCAGAGAAACAGTGTTAAACACAGCAAGCTGAGCCTCTGGACAAAGAGCTATGCTCCATTTCTTTTTGGATCCAAGGCGGCAGCAGTAGGAGGAGCAGGACTCTCTTGGGGTGCAATGCTTTGAGCAGAGAGCCTCAGGTTGTATACATGTGTAAATAAATCGTATGGCATAAAGACACCACACAGGAATGTGTACCAAAAATGCATATATTGCGGCACAGTGTGCATAACAATGCATGTATTCGTGGAAAGAAAATACAAAGATGCGTCATACTATTGCTTTGCAAAAAAAAAAGTGTTGTGTTAAGCAAAATTGCCTCTTGAGATCCTTTAATGGGGAACATCTGTTAGTTCCATACATCCCTGAATTTTACTTGGGCTCCTCTGGGGACTAACCAATAGTGATGACCTGGTTAGTGGGGTAGAAGTGGCAGGATCATTAGGTGGGAGTGATCATGCTCTTCTGGAGTTTATTATACATCAGAAAGGAGCAACCAAGCATACTAAGACTCAAATTCTAGACTTTAAGAAAGCCGACTTCAGAAAACTTAGGGAAATGCTGGGTGTGATCCCATGGTCAGTAATACTAAAAGGGAAGGGAGTTCATGATGGATGGGAGTTTGTTAAAAGGGAGATATTAAAAGCACAACTTCAAGCAGTACCAATGAGATGAAAACATGGAAGGTGCCTAAAGAAGCCAGGGTGGCTATCTAAAGAACTTTTAACTGAGTTAAGATTTAAAAGGGATATGTACAAGAAATGGAAAAAGGGGGAAACCACCAGAGAGGAATTCAAACAAATAGCCAGCACATGTAGAGACAAAGTCAGAAAAGCTAAAGCACAGAATGAACTCAGGCTTGCTAGAGAGGTTAAAAGCAATAAAAAGAGTTTTTATGGGTATGTCCGTAGCAAAAGGAAGAACAAGGAAACAGTGGGGTCACTTAGAGGAGAAGAAGGTGAAATGCGAACAGGGGACGCAGAAAGGGCAGAACTCCTCAATACCTTCTTTGCCTCAGTCTTCTCCAAAAAAGAAAACAATGCCCGACCTGAAGAATATGGAGCAGATGATTCAGCAGGGGAAACACAGCCCAGAATAAGTAAGGAGGTAGTACAAGAACACTTGGCTAGTTTAGATGTATTCAAGTCTCCAGGGCCAGATGAACTACATCCCAGAGTATTAAAAGAACTGGCAGAGGTGATTTCAGAACCACTGGCAGTAATCTTTGAGAATTCCTGGAAAACAGGTGAAGTCCCAGCAGACTGGAGGAGGGCAAATGTTGTCCCTATTTTCAAAAAGGGGAAAAGAGAGGACCCAAACAATTACCACCCAGTCAGCCTGACATCAATACCAGGAAAGATTCTAGAGCAGATCATTAAGCAAACGGTCTGTGAGCACCTAGAAAGGAACGCTGTGATCACTAAAAGTCAGCATGGGTTTCTGAAAAATAAGTCATGTCAGACTAATCTGATCTCATTTTTTGACAGAATTACAAGCCTGGTAGACGAAGGGAACACTGTGGATGTAGCCTATCTTGATTTCAGCAAGGCCTTTGACAAGGTGCCCCATGATATTCTTGTAAAGAAGCTGGTAAAATGCGGGCTAGACAATGCTACCATTCAGTGGATTTGTAACTGGCTGACAGACCGAACCCAAAGGGTGCTCATCAATAGCTCCTCTTCATCCTGGAGAGAAGTGACTAGTGGGGTGCCACAGGGTTCTGTCTTGGGCCCAGTCTTATTCAACATCTTTATCAATGACTTGGATGATGGGCTTGAGGGCATCCTGATCAAGTTTGCAGATGACACCAAATTGGGAGGGGTGGCTAATACCCCAGAGGACAGGATCACACTTCAAAATGACCTTAACAGATTAGAGAACTGGGCCAAGGCAAACAGGATGAATTTTAACAGGGAGAAATGTAAAGTACTACACTTGGGCAAAAAAAATGAAAGGCACAAATACAGGATGGGTGATACCTGGCTTGAGAGCAGAAAAGGATCTAGGAGTCTTGGTAGACCACAAACTTGACATGAGTCAACAGTGTGATGCAGCAGCTATAAAAGCCAATGCAATTCTGGGCTGCATCAATAGGAGTATAGCATCTAGATCAAGGGAAGTAATAGTACCACTGTATTCCGCTCTGGTCAGACCTCACCTGGAATACTGTGTCCAGTTCTGGGCACCACAGTTCAAGAAGGATATTGACAAGCTGGAACGTGTCCAGAGGAGGGCAACCAAAATGCTCAAAGGCCTGGAAATGATGCCTTATGAGGAACGGCTTAGGGAGCTGGGTATGTTTAGCCTGGAGAAGAGAAGGTTAAGGGGTGATATGATAGCCATGTTCAAATATATAAAAGGATGTCATATAGAGGAGGGAGAAAGGTTGTTTTCTGCTGCTCCAGAGAAGCGGACACGGAGCAATGGATTCAAACTACAAGAAAGAAGATTCCACCTAAACATTAGGAAGAATTTCTTGACAGTGAGAGCTGTTCGACAGTGGAATTTGCTGCCAAGGAGTGTGGTGGAGTCTCCTTCTTTGGAGGTCTTTAAGCAGAGGCTTGACAGCCACCTGTCAGGAATGCTTTGATGGTGTTTCCTGCTTGGCAGGGGGTTGGAGGCTTTTAATGTTTAATAGATTACTGTATTTTAATGTTCTTTTGGAAGCCGCCCAGAGTGGCTGGGGAGACCCAGCCAGATGGGCGGGGTATAAATAATAAATTATTATTATTATTATATTGGACTGGATGGCCCTTGTGGTCTCTTCCAATTCTATGATTCTATGATTCTATGACTTTTCCCCCTGCCCTGTGGAGATCCCTGCCAGTAGAGGTTCGGCAATAACTATCCCTCCCTTCTTCTAGATGTCTTTTGAAAACCATATTGTCTA
Organism: Darevskia mixta; assembly: GCA_034641385.1. Lineage (NCBI taxonomy): Eukaryota > Metazoa > Chordata > Lepidosauria > Squamata > Lacertidae > Darevskia > Darevskia mixta. The sequence continues at coordinate 1,546,990 of JAWWNH010000137.1, read as the reverse complement.
TGCAGGCCTTCACAATGTAAGTTTTCTCTTTTTACGCAATCAGTATGTATTTAGTTTTATTAAATAAAAAAATTCCTTCCAGTAGCACCTTAGAGACCAACTAAGTTTTTTCTTGCTCTCTAAGGTGCTACTGGAAGGATTTTTTTTATTTTGTTTCGACTACGGCAGACCAACACGGCTACCTACCTGTAACTACTGGTAGTTTTATTGATGTTTACATGGATGCTTTCTGCTGATTTTATTCTGGTTATGTTGTATGCTGCCTACGTACATTGGTGTTTGTTTGTTTTTTAAAATGAAAGTGTATATTATAAATACATAAATATATAAAACATGTATATTGGTACTAAAATGTTGATGAATTTTCATATGGGCTTTAAAAACCACCACCACAATCTGATGAGAATAAGATTACCTAAAATAAAGAATTGTGTGTGTTCCTTGTCTGGTCAGATAGCTTCCAAGACAGTACGGTCAAGCTTCCTTTGCTGCAAGACATGCGTAATAATCTTTCCAACTCCCTTCCACCCACCCCAGGCATTTAAATGAAAAAGTTAAAGATGAGATCCAGGTTAAGAACATGAGCGGGCAGTGGTTTTATGAAGCCAAGTCCAAGAGGCATAGAGAGAAAATTCACGGAGCAGACATCATCCGGGCATCCATGAGGAGGAAGCCGTTTCCAACAGGTATGCAGTGTTGACTTAAAAAATAATAAAAATAGTAGAGCTGTTACGAAGTGAAGAAAGGTGCTTGGGTCTCTGTGTAGAGCTTCAGTCAAGAACAAAACTATAGAATCCCAGAATTGCACAGGATGTTGGAGGCCATCTTGTCTAACCATCTTAACTGCCTGTTATGATTTCTTTAAAATGTGATGCTTAGATTAGGGTGTTTTGTTTTGTTTTAATCTAATTAATACATAGTTGACCGAGATCCAAACTGAGAGTTGCTTTCCAGTTGGAAAGAAGCAGAAGTCCCAGCAAAGGAGGAATGGATACAAAAACTTATGGAATATGCAGAAATGGCGAAACTTACCAGAAGAGTAAGAAATCAAGATAACGAACTATTTATAAAAGAATGGAAATGGTTAATTGAATATTTAGAGATAAATTGCAAACAGATAAAAACATTGGCAGGATTATTGTAATAACCTGCTGTTTCATAAGAATATATATTTAAAGTAGATAATTAAATGAGCAAATTAAATGAATTTGGATATGCAGAAGATATTAAAAAATAAATAAGGAACCGCACAAAGAGGGGGAAGGAAGTCAAATGTTGAAATTGTTAAAATGATTGTAAAATTAATGAAATGTATACATTTGAAAAGTATAAATAAAAACTTTTTTTTTTTAAAAGAGAGAGTTTCTTCCCAGAATTGCCAACATGGTATGGCGCCTGTGGGGCACAACTGCAGAGGTCTTCTCTGATGGCCACAGCCTTCAAGCCTCCCTGCTGTAATTAGGCTTGAAGGAAACATTATCTAATATCCAGTAAAATAGGTTGCTGAATGTGTCTGGTGACAGGCTGTATTTGTGGGCACAAAATTGTTGTTTATCCTCTATTGAATCTGTACCCCACCCTTCCTCCCAAAGGAAACCAGGGAGGCAAACATCAAAATGTCAAAATGCCACAATTTAAAATAAAAAAAATATTTAAAATTTTGAAAAACGATTTGAAGTGGTCTAAACCACTGAGCCTCTTGGGCTTGCCGATCAGAAGGTCGGATGTTCGAATCCCCGCAACGGGGTGAGCTCCTGTTGCTCGGTCCCTGTTCCTGCCAACCTAGCAGTTTGAAAGCACGCCAGTGGAAGTAGATAAATAGGTACTGCTCTGGCGGGAAGGTAAACAGCATTTCTGTGCACTGCTCTGGTTTCGCCAAAAGCGGCTTAGTCATGCTGGCCACATGACCCGGAAAAACTGTCTGTGGACAAACATCGGCTCCCTCGGCCAGTAAAGTGAGATGAGTGCCGCAACCCCAGAGTCGTCCGCGACTGGACTTAACTGTCAGGGGTCCCTTTACCTTTATCTTTAAAAATAAAATTAAAAAATCATATACCTGCACAGTTATTGGCAACCTTTGTTTTACTTGAAATTCTAGGATATTTTAATTTTATTTAGAAGATTTATAGCCCCTCGCCTTTCATTATTACTTTTGATCAAATGACCATCAAGGTAGCTTATGGTAGACAACAAGAGTACATAGATTTTTTAAGGACCCACCCTGTTTCTGTGGTCGTTGGTTGTTCTAAACTTTTTAAATTGTTGTGGGCCGCCCTGGAACCTTCAGATGAAGGGAAGTCAACTGAGCACCATGCAAAATTCACACACACACACACACACACACACACACACACACACACACACTCCAAGCCCACACAAACCAAGAATAACAATTTTATTATATATACCCTGCCCATCTGGCTGGGTTTCCCCAGCCACTCTGGGCGGCTTAGCATACCTAAAAACATAATAAAAACATCAAGCATTAAAAGCCTCCCGATACAGGGCTGCCTTCAGATGTCTTCTAAAAGTTATGGAATCCTTTATCTCCTTGACATCTGAAGGGAGGGCGTTCCACAGGGAGGGTGCCACTACCGAGAAGGCCCTCTGCGGACTGTAGCCCCTTGGCTGATGGGTCAATTCAAGGGATGCTTCCCTGCAGCTTGACAAACCCGGTGCAAAATGGCAGTTGGGGTCCAGTGTTCTTTCTGGAAGGGAGGGAGGAAGGAAGCACCTTGTAGCTCCTCCTTTGTCTGGCCGACGGATGGATGGAGCCCGGATTATCTCCCCACCCGCCTTGCTGCAATGTTCTTCCTGAGAGGCCAGGGGAGCAGCCGCTCTGCGTCTCTTGATCCCCCGGCCGACAGCAGAGGTTCCAAGTATCTCAAAATGCTTGTTCGCAGTATCACGTAGACTTGTTTAGGGAAGTCATTGCCTCAGGCGGTGATGGCAGCCATTTTTAAAAAATACACTAGGCCATTTCATGGAGACGAGCCCTTGCGAGAGACATGTTTAGCCGTGGCTCCCCTCGCCCCAGTGCTCCAGTGCAGTACGGCGTTTTGATGGGCTGCTGTAGAAAGTGGAATTTGATTGTCCTTTGACTTGGCCCAGCAAAGCTCTTCTTGTTTTTAGATGTCTTCTTGACGCCTGGGAATTCAAAGGTGCTGTTGTACTGGTAGGAATGACTTGCGTTGAGGGTCTAAGGCAGTGGTGGCTAACTTTGGCACTCCAAATGTTTTGGAACTACAACTCCCATCATCCCTAGCTAACAGGGCCAGTGGTCAGGGATGATGGGAGTTGTAGTCCCAAAACATCTGGAGTGCCAAGGTTAGCCACCACTGGTCTAAGGTCTACTTAACGTGGATTTCTATGACACTTGTAACTCTTCCATGAATCCCATTTATCATAACAGGGTTTGTTCCAATGGCTTGTGCTCATACAGCATATTTCGCATGTTAAAAAAATAGACCAGTTGTTTAAAAACCCCAGGAGTAACAAAACTATGGAAATGCCTTTTAAGACTTAGAATCTTAAATAGGCTGGTAATTGGACTGGAAGGTGGGTACCTAATTGCGTGCCAATGTAATAGCTCCTTTGTATCCATAGTTTTGAGCATTTACAGAGAAAATGCAAGATAACCTTTCTCCCTTTTTGTTCTAGCAGAACTGAGTCGAAGTAAGTCAGACAAGACAAAGAGCAGCTGGGTGAACAATGTCAATAAAGAAGTTTTCACGCCTCCAGAATTGCTGGGTGCCATCAAAGAGGCACAGGTGGAATCGAAATCTGATGAAAGGTTAGACACTCAGAGAAACGTGTTGATAACTTTGTTGTTATTGTTGTTGGATAAACCAGTTGGTTGGTTGAACTGATTCAGAAAATGCAGCCTTCAGCATTGTGACTTACCGTAATTAACTGTATATTTTAACTTTACCTACAGAATAATTTTCAGTGTGTCCCAGGGAACCTAGTGGGTGACATAAATACTTGTGACCTGATATATCAGTATTGTTCAGCGAATAGAATTGTGTTGTGGGAACTATTGTAGTTGCCTCTGATGGCTAGCTTCCAAAAGACAGAATCTATTTGGGAGAATATCAGAAAGCAAAATACTGTAGTCAGAAACCGTGTTGTCTCGATGCTAATGGCGAATACCAGCATCATTTGGTAAACCTACAAAGGCTCCTTTATTTTCCTCTTGTAGATATTAATTTTTTAGTGGCTTGTTAGAGTTATTTGTTATATATGGCATGATGGGTAATGCCTCGTCGGTTCACACACTGAACAGTTCCCCCCTCCCCTTTTTATTAGAGCAAATGTTAGCCCCGTCCACACCTATAGACATTCTGGGTTAGAAATGAATGTGCCTTAGATGTGAAAATCGCCCTTGTTTAAAGTGAGGGAAGGGCTGTCAATTTAATGAACTGTTCCTTTTCTCCAGAGTAGTATTTACCTACCTTTTTGTGGGTGGGAAGAGAGAAGTGTACTTTAAGTGAGAAGTCCTTTAGGTGTGTCGCACAAAGCTGACGATGGAAATTCATGTTGCTGAAAGTGTTGTTGTTATTATTTTGAAGGGTGTGAGTGACCTGAGGCACCCTTCTCTTCCAGACTTTCATAGTACATAGCAACCCAAGCTGGTCAGGTGGAAGCAATCAGAGCAGTTGTTTTTTTGTATGATTTTCCTCCTGGTTCCATATCTGCGACCAGGCCTGCTTCCCAACTCCTACATTAGGGGTCACCAAGGTTTACCTCGCCTGGGCTGGTTCACTACAGTGGACATCCCTCCGTGGGCTGGATTGTGTGCGCGTGCGCGTGAGCGCACACACCTGAGATTTCCAGCGTCTGCGCAGACATGATTTCCAGCGCCGCAGAAGCGAGTCCCCGCGCCGCACTGTGCCAGTTTAGCGCAGTGCGCGGGGACTTGCCAAGCGGGCAGCTCGGTTCGGGGGCGGCTCATGGCTGGTTAAATGACCCCCGTGGGCCACTTGTGGCTCATAGGCCTTAGGTTGCAAACCCCTGTCCTACATCATCCTAAATGAAACTTCAAGGACTGTCCTCTTATGGTAGTCAAGCTTTGAGATGGCACAGGTGTGGGACAAAGGTGTTTGGCTCCATCTGTCAACTGTTTCGGTGTTTTCCTGAGTGCAGCTGTCAAATTGTACTATGAGCCACAGTAAATACCACTTGCCAGGATAAATGTAGGAAAAGATCAGAAGTGTTTGGGTGAAGGTTAATTAAAGTAACTATAATAGATATTTGTGAAAAAGAGTTGTCTGCTCATAGACTCAGAGTTGGAAAGGACCCCTAGGTTCCAACCCCCTGCAATGCGGTAATCTCAACATGCGGTTCGCCATCCAATTTGCAACCATACCAGACCCTGCTTAGCTTTGCAAATGTGTTAGCAGTTTTATCGCTGCACCACTAGGACAGCCCAAAACAAGTTGAAACAACTGGTTTCCATAAATTTGACTTCTGCAGCTTTTGGATTTACTTTGCTTCCCGTTTTGTGGTGCTTCCTTTTTGTGGGTGTTTGTGCTAAGATGATTCAGAAACCACACCTGGACTGCAGGCATGTTCCCTCCTTTGCAAACACAGTCAATTCTCAAGTGGCTACTTATATCTGGTTAGGAGGGTTTGACAGCCGTCATTGGCTTTAGGAACACAGGGTGGGGGGGCTGCCTTACACGTAGCCATGACTCCCATCTAGCTCAGTATTATCAACGAAGAAGTGGAACTGCTCTCCAGGGTTTTGGATGGTCCCTGGGCCTTCTGTGTATAAAGTATGTGATCTATCACTGAGCCAAGGCCCTGTGTATTGTTCTGCAACCTTGCTCTGTTCACCGAATCATAGAATTGTAGAGTTGGAAGGGACTGCAAAAGTCGTCTATTCCACCCTCCTAAAGGTAAAGGTAAAGGGTCCCCTGACCATTAGGTCCAGTCATGTCCGACTCTGGGGTTGCGGCGCTCATCTCGCTCTAGAGGCCGAGAGCCGGCGTACAGCTTCCAGGTCATGTGGCCAGCATGACAAAGCCGGTTCTGGCGAACCAGAGCAGCGCACGGAAACGCCGTTTACCTTCCCGCCAGAGCGGTTCGTATTTATCTACTTGCACTTTGATGTGCTTTCGAACTACTAGGTGGGCAGGAGCTGGGACCGAGCAATGGGAGCTCACCCCGTCGCAGGGATTCGAACCGCCGACCTTCTGATCAGCAAGCCCTAGGCTCTGTGGTTTAACCCACAGCGCCACCTGGGTCCACCCTCCTACAATGCAGGAATTACAGCTAAAGAATCCCTGACAGTTGGCTACCCAACCGTTGCTTAAAAACCTCCAAGGAAGGAGAGTCCACATGACCTTCCATTCCACTGTCGAACTGCTCTTACCATCAGAAAGTTCTTCCCAATGTTTAGCCGGAATCTCCTTCCTTGCATTTGAATCAACTGGTTCGGGTCCTGCCCCATGTAACAGCCCCTTCATACATCGTGTTTCTGTCTCTTTGTTTAGAGCTCTGGGTACTTGCATAGAAAATGGGGGCAGGAGGCAGTGCTTTCTGAAGACCTCTTTGTCTTGCAGAGTTTTCTGTGTGCATGTGTGAATGTTCAGGATCGCTGCTTCATGTAGACATAACACAACCCTGCGCTGCCTCAGCACAGGAACTCTGCCTTGCTCAGTTACAGGCAGGTAGCCATGTTGGTCTGCCATAGTCAAAACAAAATAAAAAATAAAAAAATTCCTTCCAGTAGCACCTTAGAGACCAACTAAGTTTGTTCTTGGTATGAGCTTTCATGTGCATGCACACTTCTTCAGAAAGCTCATACGAAAGCTCATACCAAGAACAAACTTAGTTGGTCTCTAAGGTGCTACTGGAAGGAATTTATTTATTTTTTATTTTGTTTTGACTATGGCAGACCAACACGGCTACCTGCCTGTAACTAGAACTATGGAAGCACCACATTGAGCTGCATGAAATGGAAGCCCATCAACCTCACCAAGAAACTTGCACAGGTACAGACCGACATCTTCTTTCTGACTAAATGCAAGAACCTGGACATTATACCTAAGGGTCTTAGAATTAAGAACCCTCTACAATCCACTTATCCCACTGAATATGCAAGGAAAATGTATCTACTGGAAGGAATTTTTTATTTTTTATTTTGTTCTGCCTTGCTCAGTAATGTGTAGAAAAAGTGAGATATTTTAAATATAGAGCTTAGTAGACTTTCATATGGAGGTGGTTGGAATTTCTCTGCAATTCTTGACTCGCAACCTCGCAAACACTTCTTGCAAATGGCGAATCAGATTGTCTTCACTTAAAGCCTTTCTGATTCCTCATTTATGCATGAAGAGGTATCCTGTGACATTGTGTGGGAGAGGGAGGAGAATCGATTAAATACATTGTGGGTGGGGGATAACTTGAGTGTCTGTGCACCCAGCTCCAAGGTCACAATGGCTGAAACTAAAATAGCTTCAGATGCCTAGAGTTCCTTGCATGGGAGCCTTGATATTTAAGCTAGTTTCAGTGTGTGGCATAGCAGCCTCCAAGTAATGGGCTGGTTCTTTTTCTTCACAGCCCCAAAGTGTTCAGTGCAGCCTCTGACGCATTAGAGACGCCTCAAGAAAAAACAAGGAAGTTAGCTGCCTCACCGTCTAAGGTGAGTTCATTGTCAGTGTCCTGGATGGAAGACAACGAGGAAATAATACGAGCGCCATGATCTCTGTGTTATTGCCGAAGGAATTAACTACATCAGGGGCAGGGAACCTCCCCTCACACCGCCCAGTGAGCCGCCAGGTCTTAAATTGCCAGGCCAAATTTGACAGGTGGGTGGGCTGCCAGCTGACACCACAGTGGCGTCAGGTGATGAGCCTCTTTTGAAAGCGTGGCTTGCTCCAGGATTATGAAGGGGTTCTCCATGAAACCCTTGCCAAAGCACGTTTCCCACCCAATTCTAACAGGGGTTTCAATGCAACCCTCTTCCTGATCCTGGAGCAATGCATGAACCCAGCGCTCATCAGCTGATGGGATCAGGCGGGGAGTGTACCTTTCTCCAACAAATGAGCAATTGGGAGTTCATTTTAAGATTCCTTTGAAGCTATATCGGTATTCCCCCCCCTAAATGGACCTAGGACCCTCGTACCTACGGGACCGCCTCTCCTGGTATGCCCCATGGAGGACCTTAAGGTCCATAAATAGCAACACTCTGGAGGTCCCGGGCCCTAAGGAAGTTAGATTAGCCTCAACCAGAGCCAGGGCCTTCTCAACACTGGCTCCAACCTGGTGGAATGCCCTGTCTCATGAGACCAGGGCCCTGCAGGATCTGATCTCTTTCCGCAGGGCCTGTAAGACAGAGCTGTTCCACTTGGCCTTTGGCTTGGAATCAACTTGATCCCCTCCCCCCTCTTTCCTTTTTTCCTCCTGAGATGGAACTCCTATTTGGGGACTTCCCTGGCATTTTTCTGGCCCATGTAGGACCAGTCTGGATAGTCAGCCTTGGTGAAGAGTTGACGGTTTCTTCCCCAAATAGTTTTGATTTGAGTTCTACTGAAATGAGGCTGCACTTTAATGTTGTTTTTAATCTTGTTTTTAAGTTGTATTTTAATCAATTGTTTTTATACTTGTTGGTAGGCGCCCTGAGCCCGGTCTTGGCTGGGGAGGGCGGGGTATAAATAAAATTTATTATTATTATTATTATTATTATTATTATTATTATTAAAATTACTTTGACATGAATTGCATAGAGAGTAGTGGAGCAACGGACCTTTTGAGCTGAAATGTGGACTGCAGCTTTGGTCAAACCTGAGCAACAGTCACAGGCTGTAGCCTGGAAGTTCTGGTTAGACTGGAGATATTGGATATGTTCCCACACACTTTGGTATTTATTGAAGTGGGAGGGCCTCACTAGCATGCAAGCAATGCAAGTGATCTGTAAATGGTCAAATATATCTCACTATAAAGGGCCCATATTTGTGTGTTCAGTATTTGCTGTGCTTTATTTTTTAGCTGCCCGTTTGCAAATTATGGATCTGGTCCCATCGCTTGGTAGTGTGTGCGTGTTTAGGGATTCCCTCGTCTTTTAAAAAGCAGCAAGCTTTTGTTGTTTTCATTTTGGAACTCGGGTTGTACTTCTGGAACCCTTGGATGATAACCATTTCCTCCCCTCCTTTAAAATAAAAAATTAAATGGGTTTCCATGGTTTCCACTTACAGGAAAAATGCTCCCCTCAAGCCCCCTTTTTATATATGCAAGTTTAGATTTTTGTGCTGCTTTGGATTTTTCATATCCCAGGGTCCATGGAACTCCCAGTCACAGTAACTCAAGGTTCTTCGACATGACCGTTTCCTGCTGCCACCCATTTTCTTAGCATGCTTTTAAAACCATAGGACGAAAAAGACAGGTTTATTCTTGGCTAAATGGTAAGCAGGGAGAGAGCTAAACCTCATGTCTGGTTTCGGCCAATGTGTGAAGCCAAAACTTGGGTTAACTCAGCACAGCATTGGACTCTGGAAGCCTGCACATTTGCGTGGTCCTGGTAAGCCATAGTTTGTCTTACTGTGACCTGAAAAACATGCTGTTATGTTTTCCATTTTCCTCCCTTCCTTCCCATGCTCTCTCTCTCCCCCCACCCCCAGTAATACTGAAGTGTTAAGCGAAACATTCTTATTTTGTTCTAGCAAAGGAAAAACCCATTTAATGAATCAACTCTACTAGAAGATAATGCAAAAAATGAGCAGCCTGAGCGTGGAATGGCAATGGAGAAAGGTGAAGATTTCTAAATACATAATCTGTGATGTTTCTGTGGAGACACTGAAAATTTGACCAAGTGTGACAAAATATGTTTACATTTTTGGTGTCATGTTAATGACTCTATGTTCCCAAGGAATTGTTAGGTTTCCCTTTTTTGCAGTATGCGGGTGGGGTTTATGGCATGGTGCAACTCTAAAAATAATTAGGTGCAGCTCTAAAAAAATAAATAAAAATCGCACAGAAACCTGCAGCATGAAGTGGAACGGTTCTCAGTCTGCTACATCCGTAGATCAGTCCCAAGTTAAAGCTTAAACTGGTCTTGCCGTGTTGCATTGCATTCTTTTTACTTTAACAAGCACGTTGATGCAATTCCCTCCCCAAGACACGCAATAATGCTTTTACTTAGTTGCATGTCCTCCCCCCCTTGTTTTGCAACTAACGTGTGTCCCTGACATGTAGCGTGTTTTACCCTTTGCTTTGTGTGCGCTTTGCATCTTGTTTTGCAGACCCGCGTTCGGTAGAAAACCAGCCCAAGGTAGACGTAACAAACCACAGCAGGGTAGAGGAGCCGCGTCAGGCTCCTGCAGAACCGAACGACTTGCAGAGGCAGGCAGGGAAGCCACCTGTACCCAGAGCCAGGAGAAACATCCACAAGACATCGGATGTCGGCTTGAAGAGCGAAGAGCCCTTTCCCCAGGCTCCGAAGAGGATCAAGCAGGTTAACGGCCAGGGGTCTCTGCCCAGGGGCATCCTGAAGCGCAGCTCCAGCTCCAGCTCCAACGATTCCGAAGTGCTCCGCTGGAACCAAACCTTGGAGCCCTCCGGTAAAAGCGGACTGCCAGCCCTGATCGTCCTTGAACGCGTTGCGGAGAAGAGCCCGCCTCCTCCAGGCGAATCCGAAGGGTTCTCCGAAAACTCGTTGGAGAGGCTGAAGCAGGTCCGGTTCTCGTCCAGTGTCAGTAGGAAAGAGCGCCCGCAGAGCCTTGAGTCGCACGAGGGCAAGGAGTCCGGGGAGTTTGGTTTGTTGGACTCCAATGATGCCAATGGGAACGGAGCGGGTGACCCAGGTGCGCTTCAGAGCCGGCAGGCTCTGCCGTCTAAGCCTCCTCGGGCCCATTCTCCAGCCTTAAATGGTAATGCTGAGAGCCAAGGAGAGGGAACGGCTCCAGGTTCTCCCGGTGCCAAGAGCTCGGGTCTGCCATCCAGCACGTTGCAGCCTGAGAAACATCCTGTTTCGGGACCTACAATTCCAAGCGAATCTCCTAGCAAGACCTTCCCCGCAGTGAGGGGAGAACAAACCAGTGCCACAAAGCCTCAGATCAAAGCTAAGCCGCCGAGCCTTGAACAGGACACCTCGAAAAGCACAGCTGGTAAGAAATATAGCATATCCTAGCGCGTTAACAGTCGAGTGAGATTTTCAGACCCCTGTCTAGCCCTGTCTGCCGTTTGGAGGGATCGCTAATGCTTTTGCTATCTTAACCTTGGTCAGTTCGAGTCCTAACCATTTGCTTGTCTTCTCGCTTCCCGTCACCACATCCCGACACACTCGCTGATCGCTTTTCTTCAAGACGCACTCCTTTGGCTGCTGCGCTGCCACTGATCTGAAATCATATCAGAATTGGGGTGTGCAGGTTTTTAGGTCTTGACAGGGGCAAAGCTTGCATTTTGTGTAATTGGTAAGTAACTCTGTTTAAGGAAGGGGCCGAGGTCTCGCCCAGCTGTATGGTTGTGGTTCAGAAAGTACTTGCCAGGGCCAGGCTGCATAGATGTAACAGCCAGAGTCTGCACTACAGTCCCCTCCCCTCCACTTCCTGGTTAAGAACACAAGAGACCTGCTGGATCAGGCCAAAGGCCTTTCCAGTTCAGCCTTTCCCAGTGACCAACGAGATCCCTGCGGAAAACCCTCGAGCAGAACATGAATAGAATCATAGAATTGTAGAGTTGGAAGGGACCCCGAGGGTCATCTAGTCCATCCCCCTGCAATGCAGGAATCGCGACTAAAAAGAGGGAGCTTTCCCTTGCTTGCATAGTTTGCAGTTGAGGCATCAGGTTAAAGCTTATACATTGCATCTTATTCTCAGTAATTACTAGTTCACATTTTTAAAAGCATGTTACCATCGTTGCTAACGTTTTAAAGAAATCGGTTGCTTTTTTGTGTGAAAAGCTTGTATTTCAGCTGGAACGGCAACCTTGAATTGATTAACTGATTGGCTGAAAATCTTTTCAATCAGGCAATAGAATCCTTTTTTAACAAATGCCTTTTTAAATTATAAATACATCGCATGCCAGGCAACACCTTAGAAGAGGCATTTTATCCCCACTCTCATCCAGAAGAAAATGCCTCTGTGAAACTTGCTGCTGTGTCGCAAATGCACCATCTCCAGCTTAGTTGTATGCTGGTTTTAGGCAGATCTGGCCCATTCGTTACAATCAATTTTATTGACTGAGGCTTCTTTAATTAGGCTGTTTCGCAACAACAACAAAAATTGGTTGTCTCTTGCAGACCAGCAGCTGCCTAAAACAGAAGACCCTCAGGTGCCAAAAGTTGGCTCTGCAGACCTTGAACAAGGTAAGCAAGCTCGGGTTGAGGCTCCGAATGCTAAAACTGTTTCCAAATCTGACAAATACACTGCTGAGCTCTTGAAGGCATCCGATGAGTCCATATCTAAGGTGCTCGACTGGTTTAAAAGAAGTTCCAGTGATGATGAAAAAGAGATGCTTCCGCAAATCCCCCAAGACGCGAGACTTGCAGAGGAAATGGATATACCCAAGGCAAGAGAATCTGCTGCAATGGCAAAAGATAAAGACTGCAGTTCAGATATGTTAAATCTGCATTCTTCTGTACGTGAAAGAGAAGAGCCGACCAGCAAGGACTATCGATTCCACGAAATGGTAAACGGTGGAAGTCCAGGCAGCCTGTTACTAGGAGATCAAAGCGAAACAGGAGAGGTTGCTTCCTCTAGCTCCCAAGGGCAGGACATTCATTTAAATGAGAGAACACGTTTTCAGACCATTGGCCAGCCTGCAAACAAGAGAGATGGAAGGGCTGTGGAAGGCAAGGTTGAAACGGAGGACGAAAGTGCCTTGCGCAAAGAACCGAAGATCTTGGAAGATGCAAAGGGGAAACTGGGTTTGAAAAGTGTTGGCTCTTCTTTTGGAAAAGTAACAGAAAGGGGAGATGTTACGTCCGAAGGGGAGAGAGGTGTTAAAGCTTTTTTGGAAGGAGCAAACTCTGAGCATCGATCTGGAGAGCTGTTTAAAGGGAAAGAATCTGGGCATCTGGATGAGAAAAACTTGCAGCACCCCAGTAGAGGGAATCTCCTTACCTCACCTCAAGATGAATCCAAAGAATCATCTCTGATAGAGGTCCCAAGAAAAGTCAAGAATATCAGGGCTTTCTGGGAAAGAGAGGCGATGAACCCAAAGCTTGCAAACAAGGAAGGCCTATTAAGTGAAAGCACTCCTGGGAGTAACCAGATACCAATCTATAAAGAGGAATGCAGCAGAATAAAACCAGTGGGTGGATCCTCAGGATATGTTACTGGAGAATCTGATAACGAACAAGGCAAGTATAATTTAGTAACCTTCAGAAAAGTTGAAATTGGTGCGGATGACTCGGGACCTGATGATAATGGCATTAAGTTGCCTTCAGGAACAGTTCGACCAAATGTAATGGATAAATCCAAAGGGAGCCCTATTGTTGATGGATCTGGCAAAATACCCCTAAGTGACCAGAGGAATAATGCATTTACAGAGTTGCTGGATGCAAATAATTCGTGCCCAAGACCCAACATGGTTCTCTCTAAAGAGGATGGAGATGTACAAGCGGGCGGGTTGGAAACAGAGGGAGCTTCGTCTGCTCTGCAGCGGAAGCCACACTTTAAGATTCACGCTTTAAAGGAAAAAGCAGACGAAGAGTCAAAGGCTCAGATGCTCAATCCTTCTCAGTTCAAAAGCCTGAGAAACTTCTGGGATGTGGGGACTAAGCCACAGAGCGGGGTGGATGAAACCAAGGCGAAGGTGACTCTCCCAAGGGGCAGGCAAAGTAGCACAGGAAGGTATCTGAAAGAGTTGGAAGAAGTCAGGGAAGGAACTAGCCAGGCGGTGTTGGAAGGTGAACAGCAAAAACCGATCCTCCAAGAACTTGATGCGAAGGAACAAAATGCAAAGGTTTCCCCTCAAAATGTATTGGAAGCAAACCGCGTCGCTCTGAAACAAGCAGGATGGACAGCTCTCTCCCCATCAGTGAATACTGTGCCATTAGGAAGTGTAGAATTTACCCCTGCAGAGGGAAAGACTGTGCGTCCGGTGGAAGAGTATATAGAAAAAACAAATGCTCCATCCAAAGCACAGCACAGCCTGTTTAACAGTGGCGTGCAGAGACTGTTGAAAGAAGCATGTCGGGAGTCCTTGCTGGCTTATCCTCTGGCTGACAAGAAGGGGGCTCCACGGGTGGAGTTAGCAACAGAGGTGCAAGTGTCTTACAGTGACCAGAATCAACAGCAGGTTTTTGCAGGTGCAGATGGAAAAGCTGAACCTGCTGCAAGTGAGGTTGCAGAGACTGTAAGCAGAACTTTGATGCCACCAAAAGCTGACACCACTGCTTTTGTCACTAACTTAGAGAGGCTGCTAAAGGACAGCTCAGATGAGAGTTCCTCACCCAATCGTCATGTAGTGGCAGATGTTTCTGAACAAGCACGTTCTCCATCGGAAAAGAGGCGTTTTTTTGATAAGGTGATGGAGCGCAGTCGTGACACTGATGAAAAAAATAGCAGTGTGGAGTCCTGGGAAACAGATGGAACAGTGCAAAAAAATGTCCCACCCAAGGGTAGACCTGTTGCATTTAAAACGCACTTGGGGGATTCATACGGATTAACAGAAGATTCAGATTTGGTGTCCGGGAAATCTCCCAACAGGGAAGGAGGCCAAAGGGATCTAAATGCTACTTCTCAGGAAGAATTATTCCAGATTCCTTCGCCAAAACTGATACTGCCTGGCGCTCGTCTTGCAAGTAAGTCATTTTCAAACCAGGAAAATGGGAATGTCGGTGAGCAACCTACGGAAGTGGCAGAGATGGTCGTGATATCTGTTAAACCAAATTTGGCTGAGCATGTGGCATTTAGAGACAGTTTCAGCCAACTACTTAAGGAGAACTCTGACATTTTGCTCAAAGACGTTGCAGTTCCCAAGCCAGCCCATGGTTCGTTACAGCCCCATCAGAACACAAGTTCAATTTATGACGAAGAGATAAATGAAATGATAGAAAAAGCTGCTGCTCCCTCCAATTCCAGGCAAGCTGAACTCAGAGCCATCTTCCAAAATCTGCTCAAGGAAGATGCTGAAGTTCTTCCAAAAAGCCAGAAAGACTCAAGCAATGGTCATGGGGCACAAACAGAGAGTGAGTCTAATCGGACTGTAGATTTAGTTTGCCCGGAGGGAATTGGCTGTGGCCAAGAGATGAATGAAACTGTAAACAAGGCAGTTGCCCCATCCAAGTCGAAGCAAAGAGAATTTAATTCAGGCTTCCGGAAACTCCTTGAAGAAACTCCCCAGATGCAACCTTCTGAAATGGGATGGTTGGATATCAGAATGAAGGAGAACCTCCATGGTGCCCATGGCTCAGATAGCACGATGGGCCTTCTTCCCCAAGAAGCAAATGAAACTGTAACAAAATCTGTTGCCCTAGAAAAAGACGGTTCTGTATTCAAATCCAGCTTAGAAAAGCTTTTTGGAGAAATCTCTGGTGCTGCTTTGCACCTGTCCAATGAAGAAGAGAAGAAAGTGATTGGTGACTCAGGACTTCAGGTAGCAAAGGGAAGTTTAGCCGTAACAACGCAAACGTCTGTTGAGAGCGTGCCAAGCGACTTTCGAACCGAGGTTAAAATACCGCTCAAGGGCAAGACTTTCAAGCAAGATGACCAAACTGTAGACCGAGAAAAGTTTTCTGGCACCCCTGAAAGGAAGGCGGTTTTCCAAAAAACTGTTCAGCTTAACCTAGCATCACCTGAAGCCCCGCTCCTGGGAAGAAGGGAAGATTCTTTCACTCTTGCCAGGGCAGGTAAGAGGGAGGATGAATATGAAATAGGGAGAGAAACGGAAGATTCTGCTACTGCCAGTGCCTATCTCGATGGTGGAAGTGAAAAAGAGGGTGCAGAAGAGGGGAACCCCCCTAAAACAAGACAGGTCGAGCTGCTGCTTGCCACCCGTCACGCTTATGGCAATGAAGAGGATGAAGATGCCAGGAGCGTTGAACCCAACCTTTCAGATGAAAGCCGCAATTCTTTTGTGGGTTTCCAAAGAAGTTCAACTCGTGAGCAGTTTTTGAATTATTTGATCTTATCTCTGGGTGGTGTGTATGCTTTATGAAGATTAACCTAAGGGGGAAATATTTTTAGTACATTAATAGATCAATAGTAGATGATCAGAATGGTAAAAAGTAGGCCCCCAATGTCAAATATTGGGTACCTTGTTCAATCAGGGGTATTGCTAGGTACCTAGAAGATGCAGAGGCACATGACACAAATATGCCCCTGGGCAAATTGAGGTGGCAGGTGCCTGGTATCCTGCTGGCACAGTGCTTTTCTCAGTAAACAGAGTCCTATGGTTTTAAAAGTGTGTTTTGGGCACCAGGTCCCTTTGCAGGTCTGGAGAACCTTTGACCTTCCAGATGTTGCTGAGCTACAACTCTCATCAGCTCCACCTCCAGAAATTGTGACCAATGGCCAGGGATGATGAGAGCTGCAGTTAAGTCACACCTAGAGAGGTCCCTGCTCCTGCCAACCTAGCAGTTCGAAAGCACGTCAAAGTGCAAGTAGATAAATAGGAACCGCTCTGGTGGGAAGGTAAACGGCGTTTCCGTGCGCTGCTCTGGTTCGCCAGAAGCGGCTTTGTCATGCTGGCCACATGACCCAGAAGCTGTACGCCGGCTCCCTCGGCCAATAAAGCGAGATGAGCGCCGCAACCCCAGAGTCGGACACGACTGGACCTAATGGTCAGGGGTCCCTTTACCTTTACCTTTAGAGAGCCAAAGGTTCCTCCACACCTGGTCTAGTGC
This sequence comes from Darevskia mixta, assembly GCA_034641385.1. NCBI lineage: Eukaryota > Metazoa > Chordata > Lepidosauria > Squamata > Lacertidae > Darevskia > Darevskia mixta. The sequence goes on along the minus strand of JAWWNH010000137.1, from coordinate 1,530,201 downwards.
AATAAACCCAAGGGCACATCGTAACAATTTGCCTTTGCATTGTTTCTCTAAGGTAGTTATTCCCACCTTCTTGGGACTCAAGAGTCTTTTCCAACCCTTCACCTTGGATTAAAAGCAGGACATACACACTGCTTTGCACATATGTGTATTTTCCCATAATCTCCCAGAACAATGGATAGACGCCCTCCTTGCAGCTGCACAATAAGCTTGCTAACATTTGCATCTTAGAATCCTGCCCTCCCCTTTGTCAGTCAGTTAGGGCTCAGGAAGGGGGCCGTGCTCTCTAGGCAATAGCAAACATGGTACCCTCTAGATCAGCGTTTCCCAAACTTGGGTCTCCAGCTGTTTTTGGACTACAACTTCCATCATCTCTAGCTAGCAAGGCCAGTGGTTGGGGATGATGTAATTGCAGTCCAAAAGCAGCTGGGGACCCAAGTTTGGGAAACACTGCTCTAGATGTTGGACTCCAGCTTCCAGCAGCCCCAGTCAGCATGGCCCAGGGGTCAGGGGCCATGGGAGTTGTATTCCAGCAACATCTGTCGGGCAGCATGAGGGCTGCTTTTATTTATTCGACTTATTCGTTGCTTCACAGAGAAGCAACTTTAAAAAAAATAAAATGATGTGTGCTACATAACGGCGTAATCTTTCCAGTTCACACTTTAGCTCAGCCTTCTTGGTTCCCTGGATGTTGTTGGACTATAACCTCCATCATTGCCTTCCATCATGGCCGTTTATCGGGAATTATAGGTGTTGTAGTCCCCCTGTATCTGAGGACCCACGGTTGCCTTAGCCTCTTAACTGAAACACCTGTGTGTTCCCCCCACCAAAGCTTCTGTTTTTTAAAAAGGGCTATGCTTGTTTACCCAGGTGGCGCTGTGGGTTAAACCACAGAGCCTAGGGCTTGCTGATCAGAAGGTCAGCGGTTCGAATCCCTGCGACGGGGTGAGCTCCCGTTGCTCGGTCCCAGCTCCTGCCCACCTAGCAGTTCAAAAGCACGTCAAAGTGCAAGTAGATAAATAGGAACCGCTCCGGCGGGAAGGTAAACGGGTGTTTCCATGCGCTGCTCTGGCTTCGCCAGAAGCGGCTTAGTCATGCTGGCCACATGACCCAGAAGCTGTACACCGGCTCCCTCGGCCAATAATGTGAGATGAGCGCGCAACCCCAGAGTCGGACACGACTGGACCTAATGGTCACAGGGTCCCTTTACCTTTACCTTTTATGCTTGTTTAAGGTACATGCCTGTGCGTTGTGCAGTGTTCATGTGTTTTTGTCTTGAAACAGGTTCGGAAGAAGAACTAAACCCTGTAACGGAGGCTCTGAAAAGGAGTTCAAATAGGCAGATCCCTTCCAAAAGTCTAGAGGACATACCATCAGCCACATCAAGTGAGCAAAAAAACCACTTGTCTGACATCTTCTATACTCCCTGAAGGTTTCCTTAGAATTCTTTTTCCCACCTGCCTTGTCATTGTTAAGAATTGCCTTTGGAAGGTCTGTGCATCCCAAGCTACTTTTTTTTTTTTTAAGGGTTGTATCCAATGGAGCACCAAGTTAAAGTCACTTAGTGGTATTCCTCTGGGGAAATGCGCTGCACCAGGTTAACGTGGATTGTGCAAGCACTGGCAGCAGCTATAGGGGGGCCTTGGGTGCTTGGCACCTGCACCGCAGAGCCTCTGACATGACTTCCGGTGCTTCGCGAGGCCCCGGAAGTCATGTTGAAGGCCTTGTGGGGTCTCAGAAGTGGCATCCGAAGCCTTGTGGGGCCTCCGACACAACCTCCGACACAACTTCCGGGAGAAACCCTGCAAGGCCTGAGACGCAACTTCTGGGGCTCCTAGTTGTCCGCAACATAACTGCCATGTAGTCTGTGCTAGTAAGGATGGCATGACTGCCTCATTTTTAAAGGTGCATTTCTTTACCCTGTAATATTTCGTTAAAAAAAAAAAAAAAGTTTCTTCTGTGCGTTTGCCTGTGGCTTTAAGCTCCCGAGTTAGCATCTTTCTCTTCCACCTCTAGAGGCCTATGTTGAGAGCCCACAGCGACCTCCCTAAACAGCAGGAATGTCTAACTATGTCGACGTTTCCCCCCCTCTTGTACAGATAAAGGAAAAGTAAACCTCCCAAAGGAAGATTTAATGCTTAGTGCGGAAGATGGTAACTATTTTATTTGTGCCTGCATGAATGTAACCTGCTTCAGTAGTGTTTCTTCGTTCTTAGCAGCAAAAGACTTTTCTGCCTGCCAGGTTTTTAGATAAGAGTATTGCATGATTTAGACTCCTGGGTAATGTTCACCTGTGTGTCTGTAGTGCTGTTGGGGTGTATGGGAGGAGTTGTGGCTCTGTTGGGGGACATGCTGTTCTCCTTCTGGGGTAGTTTGTCCACCTTTGGTCCCTACCCTGCACTCAGCTCTCACCTGTGGCTCCTAGAAGCTGTCAGCATGCAACAGCGGCCACAATCCCAGGAAATGGCTTTGACTGGCTAGCTGAAACAGGTGAGGGCAGCCAATGGGTCTCAAACCCATGGTGAGTTAGGGACTTCCCCTGCATGCGAAGACAGGCTCTGGCGGATTGAGTGGCCAAGACCAATCGTGGGTCCAACAGTCAAGAAGGCGGTTTCTGCATTCTGCAATGCAGTAGGCAAAGAATTTTGAAGCGAAGCTCGGGGGGAAATAGCTGGGGTGTCGCATGCAAAGCGTCCGGTTCACCTGTGATTATAGCACAGCCAATAGCAGCATCGGAGTGTGACAATATTTAATGTTGCAATTTTGACCAGATCAAAAAGCAGATCAGCCTGATGAGAACGCTCCAGGAAGTGAGTAATAATGTCCCTTCCTGCACACAGTGGCGGAAACCTTTTGTGGCTTCACACTCTTTTGTTGCTGCTAATATTGGCTGACTAATAATACATTTGGAGTTTGTTCTTCTTGTTGTTGTTTTACTAATGGCTTGTATCTTGTAAAGCTACTTCTGCAGCATATTTAGTTTTGGGTGGGTGGCTGGGTGGCTGGGTGGGACCCAGGTGGCGCTGTGGGTTAAACCACAGAGCCTAGGGCTTGCTGATCAGAAGGTCGGCGGTTCGAATCCCTGCGACGGGGTGAGCTCCCGTTGCTCGGTCCCAGCTCCTGCCCACCTAGCAGTTCGAAAGCACATCAAAGTGCAAGTAGATAAATAGGAACCGCTCTGGCGGGAAGGTAAAGGGCGTTTCCATGTGCTGCTCTGGTTTGCCAGAAGCGGCTTTGTCATGCTAGCCACATGACCCGGAAGCTGTACGCCGGCTCTCGGCCAATAAAGCAAGATGAGCGCCGCAACCCTAGAGTCGGACACGACTGGACCTAATGGTCAGGGGTCCCTTTACCTTTGGGTGGGTGGGGGTGTTCCATTTGCTGTTTGTAACCAAGTTGTAATTCACGGACTTGCTGTGGAATGGGAAGATCCCTGAGCCTTTTAGAACCACCTCCTGGGATTCTTGCAGCATCAAACCTTGATAGTGATACTGGATGGGAAAGGGAAGACCCAGTAAAGAAGAACTGGCAGCATCATGAAAAAGGCTCTTTATATACCTGAATAGCACAATGCTCCATCATAGCTATAGGACCGGGGGCCAGAAGGACAGTCCCATACATTTTCCAAGGTGCAGGCAAAATTTGTGCATTTAATTCAGCCCTCTATCAAGAATGGTTGGATGGCGCCTTGTATGCCTCGTTCTGGCAACTCCTGCAGCCAAGCTGGTGCCATACATTTTGCTTTCCTTTCCTTTGGACCACATCAGTGAGGGTCTTGTCGTCTGGGCAGTCCAGGGCCTCCATACACACTGTCCAGGATTGCGCCCAAGGGAGGTAACTTGGGTGCTGCTAACACAGCAGTTTAACTTCACCCCCGGAGGTGCATTCCATTTCCTCTTGAGACAGACAGATGCCAGCAACGATACTGAGAACCCACAACTGTAGATTTCCAAGTACTGACATTTGAAACACTACCTGAAGTCAAGTATCTGGGGAGCCAGTACCACGTAGTGGATGACGTGCTGAAGCTGGGCAAGAGGAATCTTGGGTTCAAATCAATAATTAGGTGGTGGTGGTGGTGGTGGTGGTGGTGGGGAGTTAATATGTTAAGCAGGGGAAACCCTGCTCTTCCGTAGACTCATATCAGTTCCTGGCTAGAGAAAGAGTCACTTCAGACATCATGAAATACCAGGAGATACTTGCACCTTCTTTTAGTGTCTTGGGGTATCATGTGTGGGAGGCTTTTTAAAATATACCCACACCAGGAAAAACAATGTGCAAAACCCAACATGGCGCCCTGCAGATGTTGCAGACTACATGCACCATTCAATCCCAGCCAGCATGGCCAATGGGAGTTGTAGTCAATCAACATCTGGAGGCCATTGTGCCCTGTATAGGATGACTGGAAAGGGCATGCACAGCTTGCACCCATGTCCTTCGTTGCAGCTTCCTTGTGATATGTGTTGCAGCTCCTAGTAAGTGCATCCTGCATGTTGAAGTTTCTCATGCATGTCTTTTTCGTTTCCCCTCCTCCAAAAGCAATCAATGACTTCTCTCCCCACCCCGGTACTAGACTCTAATTAGCTCTCTAAACAAGAACTGCTGCTTTTTTTCAGTTTCCACAGCACCTTCTTTCCCTGATAGCCAGTTCTCACATCCGGAAAAAATCAAAAGGATGAGCAAATCAGTCCCAACATTTACGCAGGAGGAGGTAAGGGCTTTTGTTTGCTTGCTTGTTGTTTGAGAAATGCAGAATCTTGACTGCCTACTTTCATGGAGTGCTGACTGGTTTTGGAGAAACACTGCAGAGACTTGAGTCTTCTGACCCTGTTACTTAACTTGTTTCTGCGAGGTCAGGGTGGAGGAGCGAGTCTTGGGGATTTCTGGCAGTGTATCAAGCAATGTCCTGAATCAAGCAATGCAGCAACCCTCCAGATGTTGTCATCTGGAACTCCCATCATGCCTGACAAATTGTCGCAATGGCTGGGAAACTAGGAAAGTGCCTTATACTGAATCAGTCTGTTGATCCATCTAGCTCAGGAATAGCCAATGCGTCACCTTCCAGATCTTCTTGGACTACAGTTCCCATCAGCCCCAGTCAACATGGCCAATGGCCAGGGATGATGGGAGTTGTAGTCCAGCAAATATCTGGAGGACACCACATTGGCTACCCCTGACCTACACTGGCTGGCAGTGGCTCTCCAGGGTTTCAGGTGAATCTTTTCCAGCCTCACCTGGATTGAACCCAGGGACCTTCAGCAATCAAAGCAGAGACTACGGCTCTTTCTGCTGATGGGAAATGGAGTCCAAGAATGGCACTTATGCTTGCCCTGGTCTGAATCATAAAGGCTAAACTGTAAAGCTAAGCAGGGCATCCACACTGAGTAGTGTATTGTCTTTGAGGTAGGAGTTTGGACTTTGTGTCTTATTGGTCCAGGGACAGTGATAGCAGCCTATATACCGAACACACATTTGTCTTAATTTCTTTGTGATTTATATTTTTAAGACGGCCAAGTTCATGCATGCCTATTCATTAATGGTTGCCCCCTACAGTTTTGCATCGCAGAATGGCAAACCTACTTTGGCAGAACTACTTTGTTAAAATTGTGTGCCGCATGGCAATATATTTCACCACTTTTTGAACGCCTGCCTTCTTTTTTTCTCTTTGTGTAATATCTTGTAGAGCGATGACAGAGAAACAGATACAGCTTCAGACAGCAGTTACCCACTTGGCAGAATCAAGAAGAGCCCCAGTTCGCTAACCAATCTTAGTGGCTCTTCTGGCTTGGCGTCCTTGTCTTCTGTATGTAGACGAAAGCTTTAGTTAATAACACTGCTTTTGCTAATACTTTGTTTTCTTTAACTCTGCAGTAGCAGCAGAGCCTCTGTTTAATATTGTGATGTGTGATGCTTGATGCTATTGCAGTTGACTGTTAACTAGTAACACTCAGATTATTTTTGCTATCTGAATTAACTCCTCATTTCCCATTTTCTGTTCAGCCTAACCTTTTGGGGCCCTTCAGAGCATTTGTAATTACTGCTCCTAAGCATTTATTTCAGTGGAATGATAAGCCTGAGTTTGCCATTGAAGATATTCTTGGCAGGGAGCTGTAGCCAACCCTGGTGCCTTAATAATTTACGCAGCCAAACCATTGGCTAAGGAATCCATGGTTTGGTTTTAGGTTGGAACTGGGAGATCATGGTTTGTGATTAACCACCAAACCAGAATTGGAAATGATGGTTTTTGGCTGGCAGGATGTCTGAATAGACAAGCCATAGGAAGGCACATTCCTATTGTTCCTGGAGAAAACAGGAGTCATTATATGAACCTTGGGAAATTCTATATGCTGAAACAGAATTCTGATCCTGTTCTGGATGAGAGTTCAAAGTAGACCAAAGTCCTATCTCAGCCCTGAATTTGCAGACTCAAGTGAGCTCCTCTTGCGAATCTTAGTTTTTTAATAAATAAATCTGTAAAATGGGAATAACAGTGACCTCTAGCATAACATCATTTGAGAATAAGCAAGATGAGGGTTGTAAAGCAATTGTTACGCTGAAAGTGCTATAACATAATGGTGGACAACCAAGCTGCCAATCCCTTCATAATTTATCAGGTCTGAGCACAAATTTCTAAGTGGCTTGTGAGTACAGGCAGGAAGGCAGATGGAGGAAAACTGCTAGCATATCTGAGAGCAGAGGGCAATATATATATTTTTTCTGGGTTCCATCCAACAGAATCACTCTTTGCATGTGTAGTGTTTGATGATTTCCCATCTGGTTTGAAAATGAGCATGCATTATTTGAATATAAACTGTTCTCTCTCCCTGCGATGACGTCTGCAGAGGGACTCTGACTTGTTCTTTGCGGCCTTCAGCTATGCGTAGAAGAAGTTCGGCCATGAACTTAGATTTATTTCCCACCTTAAAAGAGTCTGCAGGAAGCGATAAGGGATTTTTTTTTTAATGGCTTGTTCTCTGCTCGTTGACTTCTACAGGTCAGCACCAGTGTGATGAGCATCTACAGCGGAGACTTTGGGAACGTGGATGTGAAAGGAAACCTCCAGTTTGCCATTGATTATGTGGAGCAGCTGAAGGAACTTCATATTTTCGTCGCCCAGGGCAAGGACTTGGCAATTGCAGATGTTAAGAGGCAGCGTTCAGATCCGTAAGTGTAGGTGGAGGATGCCTCTCTCTCTCTGTGTGTGTGTGTGTATTCAATTACATATCTATAAAGGCAAAGGTAAAGGGACCCCTGACCATTAGGTCCAGTCGTGTCTGACTCTGGGGTTGCGGCGCTCATCTCGCTCTATAGGCCGAGGAGCCGGCGTTTGTCCGCAGACAGATTTCGGGTCATGTGGCCAGCATGACAAAGCCGCTTCTGGCGAACCAGAGCAGCACACGGAAATGCCGTTTACCTTCCCGCCGGAGTGGTACCTATTTATCTACTTGCACTTTGACATGCTTTCGAACTGCTAGGTTGGCAGGAGCTGGGACCGAGCAATGGGAGCTCACCCCGTCGCAGGGATTCAAACCGCCGACCTTCTGATCAGCAAGCCCTAGGCTCTGTGGTTTAACCCACAGCGCCACCTGGGGCCCACTACATATCTATATCAAAGCACAATTGTGCAAAACTAACATATATAATACAAAATTGCCAGGATGCATCTTTGAAACAGATTACTTTAAACTAGCAAAAGTTACAAATGTGGTCAGATATGTCTGATTCTTTCCAAAGGGCAGTAGAAATGGCCCATTTTGCAAGTAAAGTTATTTTCAGATCTTTAGCTTCCTCTTACTTGATTGTAGCATTCATTAGCGTATTTACAGGGTATTGTACTCTACAAAACCAATCAGACAGGGGTGGGGGAGAGTCCCCCTCTCAGCATTTGAAAACTGACAAATTTAGTGGAAGCCAGCAGTGTTGAAATCATTTGACCATCTTCTTCCTGAGGAGAAGTGTGTTTGCCACCTTGAGCTACTTGAAGGTAAGGCATGATATAAATAAATAGGTGGAACCAAGCAAGACTGAAATGATCTTGCACAGAAAAGTTTTTAATAATAATTTAAAAATTCTTTCCTGCCCAAGCGGGTGTCCTGTTTCTGGCATTTCAGGCCTGGGAACAAACATCACTTGAGTGCTTCGTGATTATAGATTCCCTTTTGAAATGCCCAGTGTAGGATTGGCCTGTTCAGTTTTAAGACTTTCAGGGCTACAGACAAAAGATAAGCGTCTTGCTCTTGGGTTTCCCTGAAAACCTGCTTCCAGATTCGAATGTTATGTTAACCAGACTGGTGGTTAAATCTCCTTAGGTATGTGAAGAGTTACTTGCTACCAGAGAAGTACAAACTGGGCAAAAGAAAAACGTCGGTGAAGAAGAAGACGTTGAACCCTGTCTTCAATGAGATATTAAGGGTAACTTGTATAATTTATAGTACAGTGGTACCTCAAGTTACAAACGCCTCGGGTTACAAACGCTTCAGGTTACAAACTCCGCTATCCTGGAAGAGTTACCTCGAGTTGAGAACTTTGCCCCAGGATGAGAACGGAAATCGTGTGCCGGCGGTGCAGCGGCAGCAAGAGGCCCCCTTAGCGGAAGCACGCCTCTAGTTAAGAACAGTTTCAGGTTAAGAACGGACCTCTGGAATGAATTAAGTTCGTAACTAGAGGTACCACTGTACCAGAATGAATGCAGCACATAGTCATGGTTCGTTTAGCCTAAGCATGGTTTGTTTGAATGCGCGAGCCCAGCTCAGTAAACTTAATTCATTTTCTGAATGATAGCTTGCTTTATTGAGTAGAGGACAGCAGAGTGGGGTGCTTATCTGACCTCCTTACAGCTGAGTCACTGAGGATAATGGGGAGGTGGGCATGGTGCAAACACACTGGCAGGAGGGAGTCCCAGGTTGGCTCTGCTGGTGCTCCATTGTTCCAGTGAGGTAGATGCTGGCAAAGTAAATCCAATCTACCGCCACCTCTCCGTTGGAATAGCATGCTTCATCTGCAGCTCACGATTCTAACGCAGGTTTTATGTTTGTTCTGTAGATAAATGCATACTTAAAGCATCTGTTTTGTCTCCTTTGCAGTATAAAGTTGACAGGGCTCTCTTGGCATCCCAGAGGTTGAACGTCTCCGTGTGGCACAATGACACGTTTGGACGTAACAGTTTCCTGGGCGAAGTGGAGCTGGACTTGGGAGAATGGGACTGGGATGACAGGCAGAACAAGCAGATGATTTGGTACCCGCTTAAGCCAAGAGTGAGTTAATGGCTTTTGGTCCATAATGAGCGTCGTTGGGCCAAACTCTCTTCTCCCCCTCAGTGATTTTATAAATGAGTAAATGCAACAGCCAAAATTCTGAATCATAAGGCTACCAGTTTATAATTCCTGTACTATCATTTGCATTCATAGGAAATATTGTTTTCATACCAACAGTTATCACTGAAATTAATAACTTTGCCCAGTGTGATGAATTTCTACTTTGGCTTTTGTATAATTTGCACCAGTGCTGCAACATTGTAGTCCAGAGGTAGGCAACGTGGTGCCCTTCAGATGCAGTTGGACTCTGGCTCCCATCAGCCCCAACCAAACCAACATGGCCAGCAATAAGGGATGATGGGGTTTGTAGTCCAACAACATCTGCAGGGCACAACGTTGGCTACCCCCGGTGTAGCTGATTAAAAATATTTCGATTAAAAAGATGTCTGAGATTTAACCTGGAAGCCATTCCTTTAAATGGGGGCATTCCCTACTCCACTCCCACCGCAGTATTTCCATATAAAATCCTTGCAGCTAAATCATGACATAATAATATATTTCTGTCTTCTGGAACTGTGTCTTTGAGATACGTTAGTAAATCTGCTGTATTTTGGGGTCTAATTGGACCACATATTTCAAGATGTTGCTTGTATTACATAGTCATTGGTTTTTTTGTTTTTGTTTGGTCAGACTCCGCTAGCTGGTCTTGATCTGGAGAACAGAGGGGACATGAAAATAGCTCTCCAATATGTTCCACAGCCTGTTGGGGGTAAGTGTCTTTCTGTTACCCGCTTTCCAAGTTTGCTTCATGGGGTGTTTTGCCTCCCTAATTTAATGGCATGTCATTGAAACCTGGCAAACTATGGTTCGCTCAAACTATGCCTTGGTTGCAAAGCAACCAGGATGAAACCATGGCTTCTGGTTGTGTTTTGCATGCAAACGGTTGTTTGGGCAAACCATTGGTTTCCATATTCAAATGAAATCGCATAAACCACGGCTTGTTGCAAACCAGGGATGTAGGCCTCACTCCCATGAGGGAAGTGTTTGAGTCAGCCTGAGGCCCCTCACTCTTGTAACATTAAACTAAGATTGTATTTTGACCTTCTTCTAAGTTTACTTGGCTATGAAGTAGTATGGAGAGACTCCTAGGTGTTGCTGGAATTCTGTGTTGTTTGCTAAGAAGTTCTCCCTCTGTGTGGCTGGTGCAGTAACCTTATGTTCGGTGACTGAACAGTTAGCTTACAACGGGTCAACCTCAGGCTGGAGGCAGCTAATCCTGCACACCATCATCTGAAGCTTTACTGTATCACCTTTGAAGATGGCACCCAAGGCCCTACACATAGAAGGTGCATAGAATCATCATTTGCCTGTGATTAGTGGAGCACTCATATGCATGAAGATGTGCCATTGTTCCTGTCAGTCAGACAGATTGTACATAGTCAGTGGCCATTGCAAAATGAATCACAGAGATGAATCACAAGGTGAGGGTGACCTTGGGAAGAGGTTTGGTCTGGAGCGGGGGGTTGTCTTGTAGGCCAGACAGAGAGGCCTGAGATACCTGACCCCTGCTGCATTCAGTGTCTTCCTAAGACTTTAAAGTTTCGCTGTGTATCTTACTTGTTGTTAACAAGAGGAAACACAGAGAGGGATGCTTTGAACAGATCAACCAACCATGTTGTGCTCTGTTTTCTTTCTCGTTTTTTTGTCTATTTCAAAGGTAAAAAAACTCCAGTCACTGGAGAAGTCCACATTTGGGTGAAGGAATGCAGTGACCTCCCAGTCCTCAGGGGCAATAGACTCAACTCTTTTGTTAAGTGGTAAGAACAGGGATTCAACCAAATGAAGGTGTAATCTGGCAAGGTTGGGTGTCTGACTCTTGGAGCAGGTCCTGGGCACTACCAGAATGCCAGGAGTGAAACAGCAGTGAATCACACCATGCAAGTTGGAGTTAACTCTTTATTAGCAAAACCAAAATTGACACAGGAGTGTCAGGCCTAATGAGCCCAGCAACTCATCTCCAGTAGGTCTTGCCCCCATGAAACAGTTGCTGAGGGCCTACGGCCCTTCCTCTCCAGAGTTTCCCCCAAGCAATCTGAGTGTGCCTGCATGAAGTGAACTTTAACTTTTCACAGTCAGAATTTGGGGGGAAATTGTGGCTTATATTCGGGCCAATCACCTCTATCAGTGTTCCCTCTCTGTTTTATCGAATCCCTTCTTTCTTGGTTGCAGAACTAGTCTCTCTCTTTACTTCCACCAAAAGTCACCCGCCCACCCCAGATTACTGGGACAACAGCAGTTTCTTTTGTGGTACAAACCAAGTCTCAAGCGTCTAAGGTTATTCTCATGGTCAGTTTTTCTCCCTCTTCCCATTTTTATCTGAAGTACGATCCTTCCAGACACAAGCAGGAAAAGCCGTCAGAAAACAAGAGCTGTAGCGAAGACAACAAATCCGGTGTTCAATCATACAATGGTCTACGATGGCTTCAGACCTCAGGATTTGAAAGAAGCCTGCGTGGAGCTCACTGTCTGGGATCACAACAAACTAGCCAATCACTTCCTTGGAGGCCTCAGGATAGGACTTGGAACAGGTAATTTCAGATATGTGGACGTTCTCATCACCACCCTAGTGCTAGTAAGTGGGTGAAATTTAAAAAAAAAAAAAAATTGGGGGGGGGGACGGACTACAGAGCTAGAATAGCCATCTTCATATATTTCAAGGGGTGTTACATGGGAGAGGGAACAAGCTTGTTTTCTCCTGCTCTGGAGGGTAGGACTCTAACCAGTGGCTTTAAGTTACAAGAAAGGAGATTCCGGCTAAACACCAGGAACAACTCTGATAGTAAGAGCTCTTTGACAGTAGAACGGTCTCACTTGGGAGGTTGTGGACTCTCCTTCCTTGGAGGTTTTTAAGCAGAGGTTGGATGGCTATCTGCCATAGATGCTTTAGCAGAGAAGAAGAAGAAGAGGAGTTTGGATTTGACATCCCGCTTTATCACTACCCGAAGGAGTCTCAAAGCGGCTAACCTTCTCCTTTCCCTTCCTCCCCCACAACAAACACTCTGTGAGGTGAGTGGGGCTGAGAGACTTCAAAGAAGTGTGACTAGCCCAAGGTCACCCAGCAGCTGCATGTGGAGGAGCGGAGACGCGAACCCGGTTCACAAGATTACGAGTCTACTGCTCTTAACCACTACACCACACTGGCTCTCCAGAGACTCCTGCATTGCAGGGGATTGGACTAGATGACCCTTGGGGTGTCTTCCAACTCTACATTTCTATGATTCTATGACCCAATGGCTTTGAAACAAAGTGCTCTTGAAATATTGGGCAGGATTCACTTCACAAGCCCCATGTAAGGATTTCTGCTTGTGCAACAAGAGCTGGATCTGCACTGATTATAAAAAAAACACACTAAGAAAAAAACGTTATGTAGATCTCAATGCAATTTTCCACTGACCTCTGTATATCCCCCCCCCTCCCGTTGTCACATTTTGTAACACATTTATAACGTTATAACTCACCAGTATAGATTAGTCCAAGGTTTCTCCTGGTTGTAACCCAGAGAGTACTGCTTAAGAGAGATAGCTTATAGCACTTTGTAGTTACTGTTGTGTAAATGACAGATAAAAGGCAATACTAATTCAATATGTGTTTTTTTAAAAACCCACTTCTTTAGGTAAAAGCTATGGTACTCCAGTAGACTGGATGGACTCTACAACAGATGAAAGCAACTTATGGGAACGAATGATTGATTCTCCAAACACCTGGGTTGAAGATACGCTGCCACTCAGGATGCTGATGATGGCAAAACCAGCGAAATAGGATGATGCTCCTTTTGGACACTTCCTGTTTGTATGGCTTGCTGGCGTTTGGGTGGAAAGAAGAGCCAGGCAAAAATACGAGAGGAACCTGGGATGGGGTGGGAGGGTGCACAGTGGCTGATATATTCATTTGTAATTTCATCAAATGGCATATGTGTCTGCAATACAATTTTAAACAATTTTACTAAATGCTACTTTGATAATGCATGTCAACTCCTTCCTGCCCTCAGGTACTGTTATTAAAAATTAAACTTTATTAAAGATGAATTAAAACTGTAAAATATATATATTTAAAATATTGTGTACAGTTGCCTTCTGTGGCCGCCTTGAATGGGGGGAGGGGGGAAGTTGGTGATTTCACTAAATGAGCTAAATTTCAGCATGCGTTTACTGTCTTCCACTGGCCCACAGTCCCCAAAGTGAACATGTGAATGCACCTGCAAACCTATTTTGTAGCTGTGGTTGTGCGTAATGCACAAATCAAATTGTTGCATGTATCCCATCTTCCTTTTAAAAACGGCCTTTTATTGTTTGAATTGGGAAAATCTGTAATTTGCGGTTGCAAACGTGGATGTTAATGGTAAGCATTGGTGTGGGATTCAATCTCTTGTGTATTCGGCTGGAACTAGACATTGGATCTGTGTTTCACTGAATAACAGCCACCCCTGTGTCTTGCTTCCCTCCCTCCTCTAAGGCCTAATGATTACTCAGTGTGTGACATGACAACATCCTGCAGAAAGAAGCATCTACACTATTGGCCTCTGCTGGTGAGGGTTGGGGCAACTTCACAGCTGAATGTCAAGTATTGAGCATTCCTAAACATGACAGGGAAAGGCAGCTTGGGGCTGAGAGGTGAGGTGGGGTGGGGCAGCCCTACCTCTGCTATAAAAGTGTAGTTCCAGCTTCTGTTATTTCCATGTTGCACAAGTCATTAGAACTGGAGAGCTCTAAATACAGTACCTGCAAAGATGGAAGACTTTTACAGATTGTTCAATTTACTAACGACCTTGAAATTGCAGATTCTCTTCTTCCCCCTCGCCTTTTTCTGGTAAGCAAGACCCTGTTCATTTTGTTCAAACACGGCTCATCATCACTCTTATCTTTTTACTAGCTTTTACTGATCGGAAGGTCGGCGGTTCGAATCCCTGGAATGGGGTGAGCTCCTGTTGTTCAGTCCCAGCTCCTGCCCACCTAGCAGTTTGAAAGCACGTCAAAGTGCAAGTAGATAAATAGGTGCTGCAGGAAGGTAAATGGTGTTTCCGTGTGCTGCTCTGGTTTGCCAGAAGCGACTTAGTCATGCTGGCCACATGACCCGGAAACTGTCTGTGGACAAACGCCAGCTCCCTCGGCCAGTAAAGCGAGATGAGTGCGCAACCCCAGAGTCATCCAGACCTAACGGTCAGGGGTACCTTTACTGTTAAAGTGAGACAACAAACAAACGAACAAATACTTCAATTGCAAAATGTGCTGCTGGCTTTTTCAGTGCGTCAGGGCTTTTAGAAAGTTCTCTAGTGCCACCATTTGGGCAAAACAGGAAGCAATACCTAAAACACGAGCAAACACTTTTATGCATTGTAATTGAATGCTGCAAGATTTGGAACTTTATTTGCTCATGGTTTCTAAACTCAAAAAGGTCTATTAGAAACCATGTATATGCTCAGATGAGCAAGTGTTGAAATTGCAAGAGAGACAAAGCAGCATTCTGCATTCGCTCTTTGTGCTTTTTTTTGGTGGTGCATTTGCTTTCCAGTTGCGTTCTGTTCTGAAAAGGAAGTCAAATACAACCCCCCCTTGCACTTTCAGTTATGCTTGGATATATCTGGTTCAGCCTGATAGAGGTTCACTAAACACCTGAGCGTACCTGAACTTATTTTCTGGTTCACCACAGAACATCTAAGCATCAGTTTGTACTACCTTTCCATGGATACTGGTCTGTTGTGCAGCTGCTGGTGGGAAGAGTTATCTGGCCTAATGATGTGGAACGGAAGAGAAAGCCAAATAACTTGATGTCAGAAACTGCAAGAGAACTTTGAGTAAACATATCTAGGAAAGTACTGATAGCCCCATTATGCAAGCTCGTCTTGCCCATGTTCTGATTCTTTTCCTCATTGGCAAGTTACTGCTTTTTTTTTTAACAGCCTGGTTTTTAAGAACATAGGTACCTTTTATTTCTTCCTCATTTGATTCTCAGGGACACGATATTATTTCAGAGTTGGCAGTAATAGTGGTGAGCTGCTAGTCTTTTTCAGGCTTCCTTTGGGAGGGAAAGGAAGGAGACATCTATCGCAGAGGGTCACAGCCAAGGAACGTGCTTTCCAGAGCTTGTTAAGCTTCCAGGATGCATTGTTTCTTGTTTGGCCTCGCTCTACACTTGGCAAGGAGTCTGCTTCAATCCTATTGCCATGGAGATGCAAACTCAACAAGGCTGTCAGACCAAGATAGTAAAAGAATAAAGGCCTGGTAAGGAAACATTTTATGGCTCTTTGATTAACTCTTTTAAAATAATAATAATTATAAATGCTATTTTAAAATGGCAAAACCAGACAGTTATGTATGAGTATAAAAGAAACATGATGACGCCAATATCTGTTGAAATGAAATTGGACGCCTTTTTCTGAATGTTGTAACAACAACGAAGTATTCTGATGTACAAATTTGTTTTTATTATAAGAGCACTGAACTTATTGCAACTTATTTTATAGGTTGTAATCTTGTGCACTCTTATTTACCTAGGAGTAAGCTCCACTGAACTCAATGGGGCTTACTTCTGAGTAGATATGTACAGAATTGTGCAGTTAAGAGAGTAAGAAAACCTTCATAGTCAAATATTTATTTGTGGGAGAACTCCACTTTCAACATCCCTCCCATTGGGGGGAACTGTCCATTTATTCCCACTCTCTGCTTTTTGTTTTTTTTAAACTTTCTGCCTCACATCAAAATTATTTTGTTATGGCCCCCACACCTCTCTCTCACAGGCACCTCTCCAAATTCTGGGTGGTGGTTATTTTTTCTTTCCAAACACATTCAAAAGAGATCTGCATCAACAAACCCATCTTTTAACAATGAACTCCTGTAAAAAGACATCCAATGGAAATCAGGCTTTGCTTTTAAAGGAACCGCCTACACAGTAATAATAATAATAATAATAATAATAATAATAATAATAATAATAATAATAATAATAATAATAATTTATTATTTATACCCCGCCCATCTGGCTGGGTTTCCCCAGCCACTCTGGTCAGCTTCCAACAGAAATCAGGTGGCAGTCTAGCAACAATATTGTTGGGGACTGCTGAACTAGGCTTTCCCCCCTTTTGTTTGATAGATGGCTGTTCATTATCCTTAAATAAAATATTCAGCTGCAAATAGTGTAGCTGGGGCTCTTGAGTGAATCACTAGGCTGCTGCTGAAATACTTCTATAGTAACTTTAGTACAGGGTTATATGGAACAATGTATAGAACTATAGTATAGTTTTATCAGTGTATATGGCAAAGTATCAGTATGCAGTGGACGCTTGGGTTGCGAACGCGATCCGTGCGGTAGGCACGTTCGCAACCTGCGCCGCTGTGTCTGCACACGCGTGTGACGCAATTCGGTGCTTCTGCGCATATGCGAGCGCCGAACCCAGAAGTAACCCGTTCCGTTACTTCCGGGTTCGGCGCAGTGTGCAACCCGAAATCGCGCAACCTGAAGCGGCCGTAACCCGAGGTATGACTGTAATGCATTTATAGCCCAATCATATGGACATTAAAAACAAACAAACAATTCTATCTCATCTTTCAACAGCAGGGGTTTAAGGCATCTTACAATTCTAAAATACATTTTCCAATAAAATCAGCAACAACACACGTAACAGAGAGCCGAAAGAAACAGGTGCATCAGCACCAGAAACTGCTAGGGTAGAAGAATAATTAAGGCAGTGTACACACACCATACATGGCTCCCCCCAAAGAATCTGGGGAATTTTTGTTTACTTTTCACAGGGTTGCAATTCCCAGCACCATTTAAAAAAACTACAGTTCCCAACATTATTTGGAGTAAACCACATTCCTTAAATATATGGTGTGCCAGTGATGAGCACTGAATGGTGAAACAGGAATGCCTTCACTGCTCATCTTAACGCCCAGACATAAGGATCCAGTTGGGCTTCCCAAGGGAAGGAGAATTCCATAGCTGTGTTGCTGCTACCAGGAAGACCATTGACTTCAATGGCCCTATCTATGCCTAGCTCAGGAAAAGGGGAGAATGAAGCTAAGAGTCACTTTGGATTTAACAGGAAATACATCTTTTTTTTGGCGGGGCAGGGGGAATTAAATAAGAGGTGAAGCTCTCATACTGTTTATCTTCGATTAGGAGACTAAGCACTAATTTAGTGTGGTGGCTTTCGTTCCTGGCCAGGCTGGTGTGTTGCATCGATTCCCTGCCTCCTTGCAGATCTGCGTTTCCCACCTGCAGTGCAGAAGGAATGCAACAAGGTCAGGAGACCCCTGCAAAGCGCGCTGGTTCTAGAAAGCCCAGCAGTTCTTGGCTTATGACATCGCGGGATTCTTGGAACGTTTGCACCAACTGCCTTTTGGGCCAGCAGCAGCAGTTTTGAATGCTACTTGAGGGGGGAAGCGCTGGACAACTCTTCAGCATTGAGAAGAGGCAGCAGTTCCTCAACATGCCTCAGGATGGGAAGAGTCCGGGAATGGCCTTTCCCAAGGAGGTGGAAGAAGAAGAAGATTCAGACTGGAGCATGGGCGACGCCTTGGAGAAACTCCAAGGTCTCTCCGACGGGGAGAAGGGGGAGAAGGCCATGCTGCGCTCACGGCTCCATGAGCAGTCCCAGCTGATCTGCATCCTCAAGAAGCGAGCGGACGAGCAGCTCTTGCGCTGCAAGGCCCTGGAGGAGATCAACATGGACCTGGAGGAACAGAGGATGGCGGATGCTCAGCAGCTGGAGAACCAGGCGCGGCGCGTGCAGCAGCTAGAACAGCGCTTCATGGATCTGGCTGCCAACCACGAGGATATGATCCACTTCAAGGACGAGCACAAGAGGCAGAACCTGCAGCTGAGGGAAGAGAACCACCGCTTGCGCGTGGAGAACCAGAACCTCTTCTGCCTGGCTTTGGAAGAGAAAGAGGCCGAGGTGGGCGAGCTCACTTCTGAGCTTAAGAAACTCTGCGATGAAATGGACTCCTTAAAGGAACGTTACGAACAGGACAGCCGCCGCGCCCAAGAGCGAGAGAAGGAACTTTTGGAAGCCCACCAGCAGGAAGCCAAATCTAAGGCCGAGGAAATCAAGTCGCTGAGAAGCCGGCTGGGTATCCTGGAGAAGAAACACAGTCACGTCACGGAGGAACTGCAGCAAGCGGAAAAGAAGCTAAGAGAGGTGGACTGCACCTTGCAAGCCAAGCTGGAGAAGCTGACCAAGGAGAAGGAGGAGCTTCTAAGCCTGGCGATGGACAGAGGCAAGGTGCTGCAGGACAAGCAAAGGGAGATTGCTGAGCTGGAGAAGAAGGCGGAAGAGATGGAGAAAGCCAAGCAGGCGGCGGAGCTGCGCTTTGAGGCAGAGGCTGTAGCAGTGGACTGCAACCTCCGGGTGCGAGACCTGCGGAGGCGGCTGGAGGGCACCCAGCAAGCCTACACTGAGCTCCGGATGCATTTTGATGCGTACAAGAAGCACAGCACAGAGTTGCTTACGAAAGAGAAAGAATTAAATACCAAACTCCGACATTTCATAGCGTAAGCCTTTGCTGTCAGCTTTGCTCCTAACAGACCTACAGCCTTTGAGAAAATAAAGTAATCTTTTACCAGATCATTTCCCCCCCTATTTTAGATACCAGTTTTAAGATAATTTTGTTTAGAGTAGGAAGGTGATCATTCTTAACGTTGCTGAGATTGAGATATGTATTTTTTGGATGTATTTTTTTCCAGTTGCCATGGCAAAAAGAAGCGACTAATAAATATAATAATGAATAAAAAAAATAATTGCAGTGGCATCAATTGGGCTTAATACTGGATGGAACTGGTAAGGACCAAGAAGCAAATGATTACAAGCAACAGATTGTATAATTGGTAATTGAGTTTTTGGGGTTTTTTTGTGTTTTTTTTGTTGAGTTGGTTTTTTGGCCAAAGTTGTAGTTGAGGTTTCTTTTCTTTTTGCAAAATCTAAAAAAAGAAAATGAAGTCTTTCAGCTATTTTTAAGGAAATTCGCCAAAATCTAGACTTCTGACATGGGTTGCCATACATCTGGATTGTACCTGACATTCAGCTATTACCCCCCCCCCCCAATCTGGAGACTGTTTTCCAGCAATGTCTGGAAAATTCTGGACGTTTGGCAGCCCTATAAATAGTAGTAGTAGTAATAATAATAGTAATACTAGAAGAATAGGACGTCTCTTTTTTCATGGGAAAATGTGAAAGGAAATGAAACAACTGAGTCCCGCCAGGGGGGGAAAGGAGGGGTACAAAATACTGTAAAAATAAATTAATTATTATTATTATTATTATTATTATTATTATTATTATTCTTTATATACCGCCCTATACTGCGAGGTAGGGACGCGGGTGGCACTGTGGGTTAAACCACAGAGCCTAGGGCTTGCCGATCAGAAGGTCGGCAGTTCGAAACCCTGTGACGGGGTGAGCTCCCGTTACTCGGTCCCTGCTCCTGCCAACCTAGAAGTTTGAAAGCACATCAAGTTCAAGTAGATAAATAGGAACCACTCCGGCGGGAAGGTAAACTGCATTTCCGTGCGCTGCTCTGATTTGCCAGAAGCGGCATAGTCATGCTGGCCACATGACCCGGAAGCTGTATGCCGTCTCCCTTGGCCAATAAAGCGAGATGAGCACCGCAACCTCAGAGTCAGTCACGACTGGACCTAATGGTCAGGGGTCCTTTTACCTTTATACCGCAAGGCAAATAATAATAATAATAATAATAATAATAATAATAATAATAATAATAATAATGGCTAAATACAAGCGAGCATAAACAAGGCCCGTCATTTACAAGACCCAGCCCTGTGCAGAATCCCCTCGCCTTTAAAGCTCCCACTCTGAGGTAAACGGGAAGGCGAGGGGGACGGTCCCGCCTCCGCCATTTTCTGCCCCTCGAGGGAGCGCCTTCGAGCCAGTGCGCAGGCGCCAACCGCCCGGGCCCGCCTTCTCCGCCATTAACGGCCCGGCGGAGGCGCGAGGTGGGCTCGCTTCCTCCTCTTCCCTCAGAGGCGCGGAAGGCGAGCGGGGGAAGAAGCAGCCGAGCTTTCCCGCTGAGGCGGAGACGCAGCAGCAGCAGCCCAGGTTGGGCCTAGCCGAAGCTGATTGAGGCGGCGGGGGCGGTTGCGGCGGTAGCTCGGGCCTGCCCGCCCGTCCGCCGCCGCCGCCATTATGCGCCACAGCCTGGCCCAGCTGCTGGCCAGTTCGTCGGCCTGCCCATCCCCGAGCAAAGCGCCTCGGGCCGACGAAGCCGCGCCGCCGCGCCGCGAGGACAGCGACGATTCTTCTTCCCTCGAGGAGGCGGGTGGCGGCGAGCTGCTCTTCCCGGCGGGGCTGGAGTTGGAGCTGGACGACTGGCTGGAGGCGGCGGTGGTGGCGACCGAGAACCGGCCGGGCTGGTTGGCGAGCCCGGAGCGGGCCTGCGCGGAGACTGAGGAAGAGGAGGAGCAGCCGAAGCAGCAGAGGCCGCCGCAGCAGCAGCACCAACAGGGCCGTCGCCCTGCGCGGCCACCGGGGAGCAACCGCCTGAAGGCCGCGGCCGCGGCTCGCCTGAACCGTCAGCGGAAGAAGCAGTACGTGATGGGCCTGGAGAGCCGCCTGCAAGGCCTGGCGGCCGAGAACCGCGGCCTGCGCGACCGCAACCGCGGCCTGTGCCGCCGCCTGCGCGACCTGGAGAGGGAGACCAGCTACCTGCGCGCCGTGCTGGCCAACCAGAGCGCCCTGGGGAGGCTCCTCAGCCGCTTGGCCGGCGACGGCAGAGTGGGGCTCCGCATCAGCAGCAGCGGCCTGTTGGAGGACGGGGCGGCGGCCGTGCTGGAGGCGAGGCCGGCCTACGAGGCCAGCGGCGACCACGACTACGCCCTGCCGGTGGTGCCCGAGGGAGGCGAGCGCAAGAGGGCGGCTTCCCCCAGCGCCGGCGGCATCTGCCTGCACGTGGACCGCGACCAGGTTTCGGTGGAGTTCTGCTCGGCTTGCGCCCGGCGGGCGGCTGTGGGCTCTGCTTTGGCGGCGGCCGCCTCGCCTCCCTCCACCGCCGACTCCTACTCCTACTCCTCTACCCTCGCCTCCAAAATGTAGGGTCAAGTATTCCGCTTCTTCTTCGCTCCTAACTACGCAGAACATAACGTTTTTTTTGTCTCGGGGTGCCTGCCCGCGATCGCCCAGGGGGTGTGTGCTTTATAGTGGAGGCAGTCAGAGGACAGAGCGGAAGAGAGAGGGAGGAAAGCACAGCAAGGAGACATAAACGCGCAGCGCACAAACGGGGGGTATAGTCAGGAAAAAAACCTGGCATGTTCCTTCCTTCCCTTCCGTAGCAGAGTTAAAAAACAAACAAACGCAGACCTTCGCGTGCGTGTGAACAGGACGGATCGATGCCGGGGGTGCCAGTTTGGCCGTGTTGTAAACAGAAGACCCGTTTTTAAGGCACACAGTGGTCAGGACATCTCTCACACTGGCACGCAGATGGCACAGTTCAAGACTGCCAGGCGGTTTTGTTTAATAATAATAAAAAAGACAAAAATGATTGCCTGAAATGGCGGCACCTGGTGTTGGTTGCCAGTAAAAATAATGCTCTGTCTGGCAGATAAAAATCTAAAATCTATCCTGCATTTCTGGGAAGCGTAAACGTTGACATCGTCACTGGACAGACTTAAGAGCAGAATAGTAATACCATGCAGCAGGTAGTTTAAAACATGCATGTGAAATTATATCGCATCTGTTATACATTACTATTAAACTTCTCTGACAGTTTCTCTTTTAGGTGGTTGCCCTGCCAGGCTCCGTTGTGTAGGGGTTAAAAGAACAGTCGTTTTCCACCTCGCAACCTGGTAAGGATCCATATATTCCCATAATGTGGTATCAGACAACTGTGCATTGATTTGGGGTTTCTTATTACTTGGTCTGGACCAGTCTTTAGAAGAGTTCAGAAGCCCTGGAGACATTTTGTAGAATCAGTTGATCCTGATTGAGCAACTTGCAATTTAATGGGTTTGTCAAGCTGCATAGCCTTTTCCAGTCATTCATTATTTTTGGAAAGGCTTTATCAGGACAGATGTGGATGTTATTTTATGCAGTTTTTACAGAGTAGGTGAAGTTTTCAAAAAAAACGTGCTGCTTAAATGTATGTTTGGCCATACATTTGAATGTGGAGAAAGGGGGATAAAAATCAGTCTACTAATTAAGATGGTGAGGATGAACTTTTTAAGGCACAAATAAGCCCCATACATTCGTCTTTGATGTTGGATTTCACCAGTGAAATAAGGCTCTAACTCAGCCTTTCCCAACCTTGGGTCCCCATATGTTGTTGGACTGCAACTCCCATCATCCATAGCCAGCAGGGGCAGCAGGCAGGGATGATGGGAGTGGTAGTCCAACATCTGGGAAGTCAAGGTTGAGAAAGGCTGCTTCTTACTATTGCATTTATGTTTAAACTCCCAAACTCCTCACTATTATCTTCCCATGTTGACTAGGGTAGGACATGTCCAAATAAAAGTACCAAGATCCTGACATAGTTGGCTACTTTCTATCTTACTAATCTAAGAATGTAAATGAGAACAGTAATTTTGCAAGCAGGAGTGCTCAACCATACTGACCCTTTGCACGGTTACGTACAGTTTGAAGACTGCACTGCATGGATATTAATAAACATTTATTCCAAAAAATTAAGTCTTCTATCACAGCCCAGTGGAATTAGCTTTCATGATTAAGGCACATACAGGTCTCTTAAACTGTTGTAGTAAAATGAAATTGGCATATCAATCTGATGTGTTCCCAATGAGAAAAAAAATAGGTGAACAAATGTTCATCTTCATAGTGTTCCTGCAACTGTCCATGTCTAGGGTTGAGGAAAAGTTTCTGTTGTCAAACACTTCCAACTTTTTCTGTTGTATTAAAATGGTTAATACTTTAATTTCTGTAAATTGGGGAAATAAGGGGTGTGAAAATGTAAAGTGGGGTTCCACAAAGAATGTTAAATCTGGAAAAAGTATGCCTCCTAAAGGAGGCTTCTCCATATTATTTTTGTTCTCTTGGTATTTGTGTGGAATACTTCCTGTTAAACACATAATCAGTTATCAGAATCGGGAGTTAATTTGAGTACAAGGAGATACGATTCTTTGTGAAACCTCACTGTTTAATAAAGTATATGTGTATTTAGCATCCTTGTTTTTCTTTATGCTGAAGTGGATACAGCTGTCATGGGGCAGAAGAGACGGGACCAGCTGCTGGCACACTTCCTGCTTTATTTTAAAAGGTAGTATGATTAAAAAGGGGGAAAGGTAACAGGGCTTTTGCAGCATTTTACTTTAAAACAACACTGCAAAATTATGTGAATGTGTTGAATAATACAGCCTATCAAGAAAATGAGTATAATACTAATGTGAAAAGTAACAATGTGAAAAAGCACTTGTTCTCCTACATCAATTTCCTCATTCTTAGTTGATTGTCTAAATTATTTGAAGTACGTCCTTTCGGCATAGCAGAGACCATGAGCCTCGCCTGAACTATAAATTCATTTATATGGCTGTTCATGTTTTGGGTTATATCTGTAGTGCAGGTGTATTTCTTATCTGCCTATCTCTGAACTATCATATGTATAAGTTCAAATAACTTATACAGAGTGGCTGGCATCCCTTTTCTGGGGGAAATTGCAGCCCAACACAGGACAAATCTTGGGATAGTCCCCATACACCAGTTGCTGTAAATGAGTGCAATCTTGGAAAGTCCTCTAGCTATTCATAACCCATGCTTGATGGCATGAAATTGTATACTAATGAATTTTAAATTATACTCTTATTCAGCATTCTGTGTTTATAATGGGAGCAGCACATTATATACAGTCCCATCAATGCTCCTTATGACCTAGTGCTGTTATTTTTCAATAGCTAGGGTCAACATCCCTTCCTTTTTGTTGCTAGAACCTTTTCAGTTGACAGGCCACAATTTGCTGTCACAGTGCTGCATAGTTTCTGAAGTTGATGCATTTTTACAATTGCTTTTCACAATAGACATTTTTGTTAATGTGGCATTTATGTGAAAGCAGACAATCTCTTTTAATTTTGTATTATTGAAATACTTTGTTAGATAAAAAACATTCTGGGTAGTTGATCCACCTTGCGTGTCATTGCCCATTGAAGAATAAGCTGTTGCATCTGTATACAAAGGGAGCGGCTGCTATTTTTCAACAAGGCAAATGACACACCTGCTTAGCAAAAATCTCAAAAATATGACTGCAGGGATTTTAGTGCCTATTGAAGCATGTTGAAGCCAAATAAAATTGCAAACCTTTTTTTCCTTGCTAATCAGTTGGTTGAGTATTGTTGAATATTTTCTTGAAATTGAAGCCTTGAATAATAGTACTTGAAATATGTGTGAATGTTTCTGTGTAACTAGTTTCTGTGTAACTGTGTCATACTTATGAGAACACAGTGTCCTAATAAAAAAAATGTGTTGATCTTCTAGTTACAGGCTCAAATAATTTTTTTAAATCTTGTTATAAAATTTTAATTTCATTGAATGGCTTTTAAAATGTTGACTGGTGTGACATAGTTGGAAAATAGTTGGTGTGATATCAAAGCAGCACTGTGGTTTATGCAGCTCATTTCTTGCTGTAGTTGGGGTTGGATTAATGCTGCTGTTCAGAGCATTTTCTATATAGGATCAGTGATCCACTGGCTATGTTAAGAGTTGCTGATTTAGGGTTATTAACCAGAGTTTGCAGTAATGTAGAAAATTACTAACCATGTGGAGACCCAGCCAGATGGGCGGGGTACAAATAATAAATTATTATTATTATTATTATTATTATTATTATTATTATTATTTATTATTATTTTATTCACATCCTCTTGCTCAGGTCATTAAGAGGTCACATTACATTTAGCTCTGCACATATAAGATAATTGTGTCCAAAAAGCATCCTCGCTTTGTGCTTTCCAAGAGTCTTTTAAATACTTATGTCAGCAAACCTACGCAGTTTTTTAAAATATCCCTTGAGTAGCCGGACACTTAAATGATTGCTTTAAAATATTTTAATGTTGTGACGACCCTGATGTTTTGCAATAGGATGTTACATACTTTTATAAACAAGTAAGTATAATAATATATAGTAAAATACAATCAAAACCACCTGTTTTACTGGTATGTGTGTGTGCAAACAATAATAGATTAGGAAAGCATTAATAACATTTGAACAGCAGGAAAAAGCAAGCTGCTGTAGATTGCTTACTGTCTGCTATTCAGCACTCAGTGCTATTTTTACGTTAATGTTGGCTGTTAAAAAATTATGCATTGCTGTGCTGGGAACATGTTACGATTGCACTGGGAGCTGGCTAACCAGCTTTTGCTGGCTGTCCTCATTTTCTAAGAATAAATTATTGAGAGCAAGTCGGTGATAAAATCTGTTTGCAACAAGACTAGTGTATGGCCCGATTGGTGCTCTGCCATAAAGTTCAATAGGCTCATCTACTCATCCACCTTTTCTTCAAGGAGCTATTGGTGGCATAAGCAAAATGTCCTCAGGTTTTCTGTTTAGAGTATGTTCTTTAGAGCTCAGAAAATCCAACCCCACCCTACTCTACAGTAGAGCAATTTCTTGGGATGTTAATGCAGACTGGTGAGGGCCTGAACAGACTTTGCTCCAGCCATCTCCCTCTTAGATGTCAA
This sequence comes from Darevskia mixta, assembly GCA_034641385.1. Lineage (NCBI taxonomy): Eukaryota > Metazoa > Chordata > Lepidosauria > Squamata > Lacertidae > Darevskia > Darevskia mixta. The sequence goes on along the minus strand of JAWWNH010000137.1, from coordinate 1,504,263 downwards.
TGGCTCCTATCTAAGAATTAACTTTCCAGAGAGCAATGGAGCATCCCCCTATTCATTACCATTATATAATGTATCTATATCATATATATATATATATATATATATATATATATATATATATATATATATATATATATATATGGTCTGTAAACACCTTTGAGTATAAGACTGTTTTAAATATGTTCTTGGATACTGTATAACTAAATTTTTAAGACGCTGCTGAAGGAAAGTATTGAAATCTTTATAATTCCTCTTGTCATGAGGGGAAGTATTAAAATGATTATCTGACACAACCTTTGCTATAAAAAGTAATAATTGCACCACTAGTGGTGCCTTCAGTTAGAGCCATCTGGCCAGATAGTTGTGACCTAGTGAGTTGCATAGATGTTACATGCACCTGAGGCATTCAGTCAGAAAATGTCGTCACCTTGTTTGGAATGTTGAATGAATAAAGCACTTAAACAACTACCGGTAGGTATTGCTTAAATGATAAATTACAATTCAGACTATAATCAGAAGCATGCAGTCTCTTCAAGAGGCAAACCCAGCAAAATACTATGCCAAGCATGATTAAATTTTTTTTGCCTATAACTTGAATAATGTTGTGCTGAATCAGTTTATGAGACACAGGAAAGTGACTTACACTGATTGAGGCCTTTGGTCCATCTAGCTCAGTATTGTCAACATTGTCAGACAGGGTTTCAGACCTGGATTGTTCACATCCCTTCATTGAGATACTGAAAAGTGAAGCTAGGAATTTCTGCATGCAAAGCAGATTTCCCAAGAAGGAAATACAGTGGACCCTCGGGTTATGTTACCTTTGGGTAACGTAAACTTCGGGTTGCAAACCTGGAAGTAGATTTGCTGCTCGTGCGTGCACAGAAGCATTCTGCGGCACCGTGTGCAGAAGCGGTCCTCGGTTATGATTTTTTTGGGATACAGCCAGGCCTCTGGAACGGATCCCGTTCCTAACTGGAGGTACCTCTGGATGTGCACACGTTTGGTTGTATATCGTTCGGCAAACCCGTAAGTTTTTTTCCGGGTTTCACGTGCAACCAGAGGTACCACTGTAGCTCAAATTTTATCTAGTACAGTGGTACCTCTGGTTATGAGCTCCGCTAACCCGGAAGTAGCTGCTCCTGGTTGTGAACTTTGCCCCAGGATGCGAACGGAGCGGGAGGCCCCATTAGCGAATGCGCGCCTCAGGATAAGAATGGTTTCAGCTTAAGAAAGGACCTCCGGAACGAATTAAGTTCGTAGCCAAAGGTACCACTGTATTACCAGTGGTTGACTTGTCTTCGTATCAGGTAGAAGCTGATAGGAAATAAGACTTCAAATAAACCAGCTTTTGAACATTGTCATCCTTTTTTGGCCTGCACTATACCACCGTTGGAAAAATAAGGCTTTTTTAGTATCTCACAGAAAATGTGATGTAAATGTGTGTGCATCTTAATACCGCAAATTAACCTCTTGTTTATTTTTTCTTTTAAACAGCTTAGTAGTATCGTGGGGGGAATCATTCTGCACCCTATAAACTTCCTGGACAGATGGCATCAAAGTAATTGTGGAGAGCCATGTCTCACATTGGCATCCAACAAAATTAATACTGTTTCCATCTGCTACCATTTAACCAAAAATAGAAATCTTTTGTTTGACATTTTTGGACTGCAGCAAAACATTTACTTGCAAAATGTTAGGCAAGGTTCATCTGGTTTTTAGCATCAAATTTGAAAAACAGTAGATAGGATGTATCTGTCTTGTTCCCAAAAGTTGCTAAAAGGTTTGTTGGGGACATACTCCATGTCAGTTAAAAAACAAAAGCAAACACCTTTACACTACTGAACATTTGTCCATTTAGACATAAATTATGAGAAGGAATGTTCAGGTTTGCTTCTTCAATCTAAGGTGGTTTACGCAAGGGTGTAAAGTTCAAATTATTATATCTGATGATGCCAACTTGAATGCTCACTTCTTTGGGGGCTGGGTTCTTGGATTACCGGTACTTGAGCAGGGAAAAATCCCTGCCAAGCCAGTTACTAGCATATTAAGACCAGTTTGCAACTCATATGAAACCAGGGTGACAGAGTCATTTTATAGCTTAGATTCTACTGCCATACACATACACATTCTCTGTCTCTGTGGAGCACATTCTCAAAGTTGATTATAAACCATTTGAATATATAGCGATTTTGTAGTAGCATATGCATTTGTTTAAACAGAGGGGTGGTCCTTCTGCCTTGAGTAATGTGTTCCAATTGGTGCGTTCTGTGTTCTAGAAAATGATATTTAATTCACATAACCTATGCTGTGATGAGAATTGAGAATAATGTAGAAATAGAAATGCTTACTGGTACCTTACGCATTTTATTATGTTGAGAACTGTCTTGAATAAAAAATATTTTAGCAACATAGATTAAAACATTAACTGTCAGCAAGAACAAACATGGGCCACTGCAAGTAGGGGGTTATAAATACCACTTGCCATAAGCTAAGCAGTTTTTCTTTTATTCTGGTGGCATCCATCATGGGAATTGTCCAGATCTGCTAATCCTCAAGACTGTGCAACAGGGCGGTTAGCAGCAGCTTGTTGTACACTGGGTGTTAAATGATGCACAATCAAGACCTCTTCCTTCCCTTCTAGAGGAATATTGTCAGGTAAGCAACCTGCAGGGCATTGAAGAGCTCTATGAAATTTTGTTGTTCTGTATTTACTTACGTCCTGCCCAAGCGGGTTACAACAATAAAACACAATAGAGTGTTTAAAACAACTTACAATCTCAAAAATAAAACCCCAGAGCTTTTCAGTGCTCTGCAGGCTGCTGCTTTGTCAGCCACTCCTTAGAAAATCTTCCTGGAAGGTAGCCTTGATGCAATGTTCTCCCACCTGTTAATGGAAGTTACTCTTTAAAAAAAGGGGGGGGGGTAAAGCAAGACACCAGCTGGTCACATGGACTAGATGATCCTCATGGTCCCTTCCAACTCTACAATTCTGTGATACCTGTGATACCTGGCTTGAGAGCAGTACAAGTGAAAAGGATCTAGGAGTCTTGGTAGACCACAAACTTGACATGAGTCAACAGTGTGATGCAGCAGCTAAAAAAGCCAATGCAATTCTGGGCTGCATCAATAGGAGTATAGCATCTAGATCAAGGGAAGTAATAGTACCACTGTATTCCGCTCTGGTCAGACCCCACCTGGAATACTGTGTCCAGTTCTGGGCACCACAGTTCAAGAAGGATATTGACAAGCTGGAACGTGTCCAGAGGAGGGCAACCAAAATGGTCAAAGGCCTGGAAACGATGCCTTATGAGGAACGGCTTAGGGAGCTGGGTATGTTTAGCCTGGAGAAGAGACGGTTAAGGGGTGATATGATAGCCATGTTCAAATATATAAAAGGATGTCATATAGAGGAGGGAGAAAGGTTGTTTTCTGCTGCTCCAGAGAAGCGGACACGGAGCAATGGATTCAAACTACAAGAAAGAAGATTCCACCTAAACATTAGGAAGAATTTCTTGACAGTAAGAGCTGTTCGACAATGGAATTTGCTGCCAAGGAGTGTGGTGGAGTCTCCTTCTTTGGAGGTCTTTAAGCAGAGGCTTGACAGCCACCTGTCAGGAATGCTTTGATGGTGTTTCCTGCTTGGCAGGGGGTTGGACTGGATGGCCCTTGTGGTCTCTTCCAACTCTATGATTCTGTGATTCTGTGATTCTGTGATCAAGAGGGAACCTCTGTCCACCATCACCACAAAGTATACTGGTCTCCTTTATCACAGGGTATTACTTTCCACCTATCCCCCATACCAAAAAGAAAGAAAAAAAGCACAGGCAAAAGTACTGACCCTTTACCATTAGGTCCCAAGGCTTGCTCAATACACTAAGAGCTACTTTAAAAAACAAAAACACTAGTTTGTGTGTGGAGTGCGTAGGTGAACACAGATGCCATTACTCAGTCCAGCACGCTTCTGTGCCTCTGCGTCTCCTGCTTTCTTACCTCCGTCTGCAGAGAAAACACAGCGGTGCAGCCTTGTGTCTGCATGGAAGGATCTGTATCAATAAATCTCTCAAGAGTCGGCTTCTCTCAAATCTAGAAGCGGTTTATTTACAGCAAAGAAAAACAGTGTCCCGAAGAAGGACTCAAGACTTCTCCCTCGTAAATCAGAAAAGCGAAAGTAACTCTACAATTATAAGAATAACAGAATAAGTAGGGATAAGTACAGAATAAGTACAGAATAAGTAAGGAGGTAGTACAAGCACACTTGGCTAGTTTAGATGTATTCAAGTCTCCAGGGCCAGATGAACTACATCCCAGAGTATTAAAAGAACTGGCAGAGGTGATTTCAGAACCACTGGCAGTAATCTTTGAGAATTCTTGGAAAACAGGTGAAGTCCCAGCAGACTGGAGGAGGGCAAATGTTGTCCCTATTTTCAAAAAGGGGAAAACAGAGGACCCAAACAATTACCGCCCAGTCAGCCTGACATCAATACCAGGAAAGATTCTAGAGCAGATCATTAAGCAAACGGTCTGTGAGCACCTAGAAAGGAACGCTGTGATCACTAAAAGTCAGCATGGGTTTCTGAAAAATAAGTCATGTCAGACTAATCTGATCTCATTTTTTGACAGAATTACAAGCCTGGTAGACGAAGGGAACACTGTGGATGTAGCCTATCTTGATTTCAGCAAGGCCTTTGACAAGGTGCCCCATGATATTCTTGTAAAGAAGCTGGTAAAATGCGGGCTAGACAATGCTACCATTCATTGGATTTGTAACTGGCTGACTGACCGAACCCAAAGGGTGCTCATCAATGGCTCCTCTTCATCCTGGAGAGAAGTGACTAGTGGGGTGCCACAGGGTTCTGTCTTGGGCCCAGTCTTATTCAACATCTTTATCAATGACTTGGATGATGGGCTTGAGGGCATCCTGATCAAGTTTGCAGATGACACCAAATTGGGAGGGGTGGCTAATACCCCAGAGGACAGGAACACACTTCAAAATGACCTTAACAGATTAGAGAACTGGGCCAAGGCAAACAGGATGAATTTTAACAGGGAGAAATGTAAAGTACTACACTTGGGCAAAAAAAATGAAAGGCACAAATACAGGATGGGTGATACCTGGCTTGAGAGCAGTACAAGTGAAAAGGATCTAGGAGTCTTGGTAGACCACAAACTTGACATGAGTCAACAGTGTGATGCAGCAGCTAAAAAAGCCAATGCAATTCTGGGCTGCATCAATAGGAGTATAGCATCTAGATCAAGGGAAGTAATAGTACCACTGTATTCCGCTCTGGTCAGACCTCACCTGGAATACTGTGTCCAGTTCTGGGCACCACAGTTCAAGAAGGATATTGACAAGCTGGAACGTGTCCAGAGGAGGGCAACCAAAATGGTCAAAGGCCTGGAAACGATGCCTTATGAGGAACGGCTTAGGGAGCTGGGTATGTTTAGCCTGGAGAAGAGAAGGTTAAGGGGTGATATGATAGCCATGTTCAAATATATAAAAGGATGTCATATAGAGGAGGGAGAAAGGTTGTTTTCTGCTGCTCCAGAGAAGCGGACACGGAGCAATGGATTCAAACTACAAGAAAGAAGATTCCACCTAAACATTAGGAAGAATTTCTTGACAGTAAGAGCTGTTCGACAGTGGAATTTGCTGCCAAGGAGTGTGGTGGAGTCTCCTTCTTTGGATGTCTTTAAGCAGAGGCTTGACAGCCACCTGTCAGGAATGCTTTGATGGTGTTTCCTGCTTGGCAGGGGGTTGGACTGGATGGCCCTTGTGGTCTCTTCCAACTCTATGATTCTATGATTCTATGATTCTAACTGAACAGAACAAAGAACAGATGCTCATATGTTGGGCTATTGCTCCCCACCTGTCAGGTGGTTTGCCCTTTGTGGTGCATTTGGAAAGCTGCAAACCCACCTCAGACTCGCTCTCTGATCCAGACGTACTAGTACTGGGGTGAAAGTCCCTGGTACCTGGGGATCCCCCGCGCGACCTACTGCGCTTGCTTGGTCCCCCTGGGCCAACTTCTGGAGATGACCTACTGTGCTTGAACTGTCTTCCAGTTCTAGCCACTGGGGATGTGGGTGTACTCCTGGTCTCTTGCTTGACCTCCCCCCTGGGAGTTGCCCCCTCCTACACTGCACCCTGGTCGGGGTCGGGACCCTGGTCTGGACCACTGCCATCAGCCAGTGCAACTTGCTGTTCCTCAACAGCAATTTCATTTAGGCTTTCTTGAAGCACGTCAGGGTTCCCGTGGATCCGCCTCCACCCACTTTGCTCACAGAATGCAGGACTCCTTCTGGGTAAGCAAACCTCCAACCTTTCGTGTGGGGTTCGTACCCACAGAAAATCATCTTTCTGGACCTTGGTCCACCTTTCCTGCGTTTAGATTTGGGAATGAAGACCCAAGCTTTACAACCGAAGACTAAAGAAATGCACCTTGGGCTTCTTACCATACAGCAGGAAATAGAGCGTCACCCATCACAGTATTTAAAGTCCAAAATGCTGTGGCAAGCCTGAATAAAAAAGCATCACTTCCTCAAATTCTGACAGTGTGCAGTTTTTGCGTTCCGCAACCCCTCCTTCCTGTGGGAAGTAATGATTAGTCAGGCGGTGCTTAATATCCTTGGAACAAAAGAAGTTCTGCAAAACAGAGCAGGTAAATTCTGTCCCTCGATCTGTCTGAAAAGCTCGGACCCTAGTGGAAAATTCCAGCTCCACCGCTAAAACCCATTCCTTAATCACATTAGCCCCCGCCCCCTTATCTTTAAGCGGAAAAGCCCAGGTTATCCTACTCATGTCATCTGTGAGACAAAGAGCCACCTGCTGGCTGTTGGCATCGGACCACTGAGATCCGCATGCACCAGTTCAAATGGGCGCTGGGTCACCCTTTCGGACCTGGGGTAACAACACGTGTGGACTTTAGCTTTTTTACAAGCCCTGCAGTAAAGGAACTTGGAACACGCCTTAAATTTGCAACCCTTGGCACACTCCGGTAGCTTAACGTAGCCCCACCCTATGTGAGACAGTCTTCTGTGCCACAGATGCGCACATGAATCATGCGTGGGAACGTTAACACACGGCCTGTGCCCGCTCAGGGGTGTCATTACCTGATTCCAGAATATACAACCCATCCTGGCTTTGAACCCGGGCCAGTGGCTTCCCACCCTTTGATATGGTGCATATCTGGTTTCCAAAGCAAACCTTAAAACCATCCCTGTCCAGAGCTGAAACAGAAAGCAAACATGATTTCATCCCTGACAACACATAAACATCAATGTCAGCATTTAAACAGGGCATAAAAACAGTTCCAGCAGTTGTAAGAGCTCTTTTGGATGCGTCAGCCAAAGTGACTGATTTTCCTTCTTCAATGTCCTTGCAGTTCTGCAACTGGACTGTAGAGGGCGCCACCAGGTGGTGAGAAGCTCCACTGTCAATAATCCAACATTGTTTACTCTCACTATGGCCTTTGTCCACAAAGGCCAACGCAGCTGGCAAATAATAAAAACCTCCTCCTCGAGGCTGGCCTCTCTTCCCACGGTGTCCTCTGGCTCCCCTGGCTCCTCTCCCATTGCCATGGGAGATTTCCTTCGAGATTTCCTGTGGACAGTCCCGGCGCAGGTGTTCAGCTGAATTGCAACGAAAACACCGTCTTGATGCAAAAGCACTCACAGAATCTTCAGAGTTGCCTCCCCTCCCACTCTTGGGAGCAGCAGCACAACCCCCTCTGGCTGCGTGCCCTTTCTCTCTCTGCCTCCGATCCTGCTCATCACACAAGCGGACCGATACAAAATCAAGAGTCAGTTTATCAGCAGGCATCGCTTCCAGGGACAAAGACAGGGTTTCATAGCTTTCGTCGAGCGAAGAAAGCAATATGTGTACTTTCTGCTCCTCAGAATAAGGCACTTGCAACTGTCTCAACCTATTAAAAATCGATATCATCTTGGTCACATGCTCTCTCATGTCTCCTCCGGGCTGTAGCCTGAGATCAAAGAGACTCCGAGTAATACGGATTTTGGCTCCAGCAGTAGCTCTGGCATTAACCCGTTCCAGGGCCTCCCAGATATCGTGGGAATTGGTAAGCCCATTGATGTGGGGCATCTGGTCCTCCCCTGTAGCTAGCACTAGCAGTGCAACAGCCTTTTTATCCCGTCTCAGGGCAGCTTCTGCTGCAGCAATAGCAGCTGCATTCGCACCAGCAGCTGCAGGCTGAGGGGGGGCAGCTAAACAGCTCCAAAGGTCTTTAGCCTCCAGCCAAACCTTCACCCTCTTCGACCAAGCCCCCCAATTTCTTGCATTCAGGCGTGGGAAATATACCACATAGCGTTCCTGGGGTTCAGCAGCAGCCATCTCCCTTGGGATTTGTGGGGCTTAAAGGGACGTCTGTGTTACTCACACGTCTGTCGAAGGCTCCCGGCTTCCAGCTCCCAGAAACGGTCTTTCACCAGCGGGGTACAACTGCCTCTGTGCCTTAAAAGACGTTAGCACAATGCAGGACCCACACACTGGACTTTTCTAGCTGCCGATTGCAGCTGGCACACAGACACTCCTGTCCTGGCAATCACCCAGGGCACTCAGCTGCTTTGCGTAGCTATCGTCCATAACCTCTTGAGTGCGGAGGTGAAAACAGACGCCATTACTCAGTCCAGCACGCTTCTGTGCGTCTGTGTCTCCTGCTTTCTTACCTCCGTCTGCAGAGAAAACACAGCGGTGCAGCCTTGTGTCTGCGTGGAAGGATCTGTATCAATAAATCTCTCAAGAGTCGGCTTCTCTCAAATCTAGAAGCGGTTTATTTACAGCAAAGAAAAACAGTGTCCCGGAGAAGGACCCATGACTTCTCCCTCGTAAATCAGAAAAGTAACTGAACAGAACAAAGAACAGATGCCCATATGTTAGGCTATTGCTCCCCCCTAGTGTCAGTACGCAATATCCTGTGAGCTGTTAACACTGTTAGCTCAACTCCTCACATAAATTTAAATTTTATCTTTTATTTCTTCGGTGTCTTCTCCAGGCTGGGGCAACTGCAGCATTTTAATGTATATTTCATGACTTTTTGAGGTCAGGTATGCTCCAAATGCAATTTGAAGGATTGCAGCAAACCTCATCTTTTTGTAAACGGGTTTGCAAACCATCATCCAGTAGCGCAGCATGTTTTCTTTGCCTGGCATGGGAGTTGTTAAATACCTGGGGTGGGGGGGAAATAAGAATTAGCTTGACAACTGCAAACACTAGGCTACTGTTAAATTCAGCATTTACAGTGGGACCTCGACTTACGAGTGACCCGACTTACGTGTTTTTCGACTTCTGAATGACTTCTGGAAGAAAAAAAATGGCCGCCGCAACCGAATTTTTTGACTTCCAAAAGGAAGTCGCGGCCGCTTTGAATAGGATTTTTTCGACGTACGAATTTTTGAATAGGATTTTTTCGACTTACGAATTTTTTTCGCTCAATGCATTCCTATGGGGATTCGACTTACGAGTGTTTTCGACTACCGAAGATCGCGTCGAAACGCATTATCTTCGTAAGTCGAGGTCCCACTGTATTAATAAAGTTATCTCTGATGGAGCAGCAGTTTACAAGCTCTCTTTAGTTAAAGAAAGTAAATCAAGTCTCTTTGTCAGTTGTCTTAAGATTAGGCTTTCAAAATAGGTGCTAACCCAAATCTTACCAAATTGTATACTAGATACTGCATCTCTTTCTGTGTACTACCTCATAATTACACTAAAAGTGAAGCGAAAACTGAGCAAATTCTATATATGGACAAAAGATGTGTTAATTAAATGCAGCCACAATATGTGAAAGGGGACCGATTTACATGATGCCAGAAAAGGTGCAGAAAGGTGTTCTACAGACTAGTGGCTCCATATTGTTGCCAGAAAACACTGCATTAGGCACAAGCTAATGATGCAGACTTTGTTACACCTATTTATTTTACAACCAGTTTGTTAGTCCATTATTCAAATTTCCCTTTCGGGTGGTGTTCAGGAATGAAAGAGCAATAGCAAGTGCTTGTGATTCAAGCAGATTAACCTAGACCAGTGATGGCTAACCTTGACACTCCAGATGTTTTGGGACTACAACTCCCATCATCCCTGACCACTGATCCTGTTAGCTAGGGATGATGGGAGTTGTAGTTCCAAAACATCTGGGGTGTCAAGGTTAGCCATCACTGACCTAGACAATGGATGTCTGAACAGGGTGGTAGAGGGGAAGCTATACTGTACTTGGAAATCAGTTTAGGTAATTCTAGAAAACTGAAGTTTGGTGTGGAAAAACAATGTGTGCATTTTAAACTGAAATTCCATTTTAGGGATTTCCTATATAAGGGTGAACAGCTCATGGTCCCAACACTGGTAGCACCCCCTTCCATCCCCTGCCAGCAGTGCAATGGATTTTCCAAAACTGCACAAGTAAGAGCTGAGTTTACATAGAGGATTAAAATCATACCTTGTTGCAAGAGCTGCATTCAAAGGTAGAGCTAGGAAAACAGGGTAGACACAACCTATTACTCCTCCAATTAAACCACCTCTGATCCAGGCACAAGTTGCACAATTTAGATCACCTGGAGAATGAAATAGACAGATAAGCTGGAAAACTCTTCTAAGTCTGACTTAAATTTGCAGACAAATAGCATTATGAGAATTAACTGATGTATTGACAGCATCCCTATTGCAGGCTTGCATCACAGCATCTTAAAATCTGCTTTCCTAATTTTGATTAGACTTTGTTAGGCTGATAAGCTGCTCAGATTTCAATAGCACCTGTCAAAACTATTGCTGCAAAATATTCCTGGGATTCCCTAAATATATGCCACAAGAGGGGCAGAAAAGAGAAGCCAATGCATTGGACGCTCTAGCACTATAGACTACTCTCCACCAAAATATGGACAGTGACATGATCCAGAATCATCACCGTTGCTAACTGGGCAAGATGGAAGGTTGAGTATTTTGAAGTAATTTTAACAGCATTATCCTGCAGTTTACACTTTTTGAATGCAAGAAGGCTCTCCATGTTGGATTCCAAAAACAATTACATACATCTATATAGTGAGTTTCTTTTGGGATGCTTTGGAAAAGTATAGAAACAACAGTAACACCAACTTACAGATAAGGCGCTGAAACACCACACTGAATTATTACTGTTTTAAAGAACTGGTAAAGTTAAAGGTACCCCTGACCATTAGGTCCAGTCGTGACCGACTCTAGGGTTGCACACTCATCTCGCATTATTGGCCGAGGGAGCCGGCGTACAGCTTCCAGGTCATGTGGCCAGCATGATAAACCCGCTTCTGGCAAACCAGAGCAGCACACGGAAACGCTGTTTACCTTCCCGCTGTAGCAGTACCTATTTATCTACTTGCAATTTGTCGTGCTTTCGAACTGCTAGGTTGGCATGAGCAGGGACCAAGCAACGGGAGCTCACCCCGTCACGGGTATTCGAACCGCCGACCTTCTGATCGGCAAGCCCTAGGCTCTGTGGTTTAACCCACAGCGCCACCTGCGTCCCTAAAGAACTGGTACTCTTCCATTATTTTATAACCAGGGTGGGTAACCTTTTTGCATTGGGAGGGCACATTCCTTCAGGGGAAACTGTGAGGTCTTGCATACCATCAGTGGATGGGGTCAAAGTCAAAAGTGGGTGGAGCACCCCCCACCTCACCTGCACCTTAAGCTCATTTTATTTTCTCAAGAAGGGAGAGCAATACAAAGAGCTAAAGGAACAAGTTTCTATAGCCCTATATATCTTGGGAGTAATGCAAATAGCCTCTTGTCTTGTGAGTAGGTAACCTGGTGCCAGTGTGGCTAATACATCCTTTCCAGCACAGACATTTCAAAGATTACAGTTCGTTTTGAATGAAGATAACGTACCTTCCATTAAAGGCTGATTAATGAAACACTCATAAGCGACTGCAGTTGAAATGAACGGTAAAACGGCCATGGGCAGAGCAGATGCGATACGAGCCTGGGTTACATTCAGAGCACGCCTAAACAAGCTATTTGATACTAAGCCGCACAGACTTCCATTTAAAGCAAGGAACATAGATCCACTTTGAAAAAAACTCCTGTGGAAGAAAAGGAAAAAACATTTCAACTATTGCTAATAGCTGTGCATCTACAAACATGGTGTATTAGGAGAGTTGTATCCTCCTTGTGTGCTGTGCAAAGAAGCACATTTCTGAAACGAGACAAATACTGTATTCTTGGGGTATATTTCTGAGTGCTACCGGTATGTTGCTGTGTCCTGTTAGAGCTGACAGATACACCCACTTGCAGTATTAAAACGGGACAATGATTTTCACAGCTGCAACAAAATACTTAGGACTCCAATCCTACCTATTGAGCTATAACCCCTCTTGTTAATTGGAGAACTATATCAAGTGTCCATAGGATTGCCAGGTCTATGCTGAGAGTGAACAGTTGTCCTTTTATCTGAGGCTCCGATAGAGGATGCAAGCATTATGTGAGCAGCTATAGAAGGAGCAGCAGGAGGGACCATAGTAAATACATCACTTCAGCTTCTAAGGACAACCATAGTCACTGGCCAGAAACCTAGCAGATCTTTAAAACTGGTTTGAAGATTTTGCTGTTGGAGAAATGTTTTACAAACATTTTTACATTTCTACATAGCAGAGGGTTGTATGTATTATACATGACAGGGTCAAATATAAAAAGCAATGTGTGGTCTTCAGTTATTTGCACTGACAATACTAAATACATTTTCTGAAGTCCTGGGACCTGTCTTTTAAGATAAAGGATGCAATTAAACGTCAAACTAAATAAAACACTAAAAGTGTCATTTCAAGTCACATTGGTTTCAACATCCAACATTGTCCTTAATGTTTATCTTGCTAATACTGCTAGTCAGGTAAAACAGCATTCCCTATTTCTGTGAATGGAGGAAACCAGAGACTTGGCATAGGCTTACATGCGGTATTTTGCACATGGGCTCCATTCTTCACAAACTACTTGCACCATGTACAACAAGGCAAATTCTTCAATGCTTTGAAAATGGGAACAGGAAAAAAAAACCCCACTTTAAAATATTTTTAAAATTTGTGAAGGCCACTCACTGATCTGCTGCTGAAAGCCGCTCAAACCTTTCTTTCAGGATTTCAGATATGTCTCTACTTGCAATATGAACTTTTTTTTCTGAAGTAGGTTCGATAAACTCTCCTGCCATCTTAGTCCCTTGAGCACTGGGAAAGAAAACGAAATGGTGCCGATTACAAAAATGCGTACAGTGGTACCTCGGGTTACAGACACTTCAGGTTACAGACTCCGCTAACCCAGAAATAGTACCTCGGGTTAAGAACTTTGCTTCAGGATAAGAACAGAAATTGTGCGGCAGCAGCCGGAGGCCCCATTAGCTAAAGTGGTACCTCAGGTTAAGAACAGTTTCAGGTTAAGAATGGACTTCCAGAACGAATTAAGTTCTTAACCCGAGGTACCACTGTATGTATGTTACAGGTAGGTAGCCGTGTGGGTCTGTCATAGTCAAAACAAAATAAAAAAATTCCTTCCAGTAGCACCTTAGACACCAACTAAGTTTGTTCTTGGTATGAGCTTTCGTGTGCATGCACACTTCTTCAGTATGTATGTATGTATGTATGTACGTACAGTATTGTACATCAGATACACCAGCAATATGATTGAAAGAAGAACATATTTAATGACCCAGGCATAATGGTTTGTGAAACTTGCAGTTAAGAGAAGCCAGCAGATGCCCACATTATGTCAGCTCTTGGATTCTGCTGCACGCAGTATAGTCCAAGAAACAGAATACCGTATTTTTCTGTGTATAAGATGAGGTTTCCCTCAAAAATTTTAAGTGTAAAACCATGTGTCGTCTTATACATGGAATGTAGCAATTAAATATAGGAAAAAATACCGCAACCATAGGGGCTGGGTGCACCGCGGGGCCTCTGTAGCCTGTCTGCCTCCTCCCACTCAGCCCGCCTTACAGCTGGTGGGGAGGCAGCGGGTGGTCCATTTATTGTGCGCTGAGCAGGCCGCTGCTGCTTGCGTGGAGTAGGCCACCGCCGCCGCTTAACACACACAAAAAAAACCCAAAGACACCAAGCATAAATTCCCTTAGTCCTAATTTGTGTATGCATGCATGCCCCCACTCCTTATATCAGATTAAAAATGGGAGAAGTCCATTGATCTAACAAATACAGTGGTACCTCTGGTTACGTACTTAATTCGTTCCGGAGGTCCGTTCTTAACCTGAAAACGTTCTTAACCTGAAGCACCACTTTAGCTAATGGGGCCTCCCCCTGCTGCTGCGCCGCCGCTGCCCGATTTCTGTTCTCATCCTGAAGCAAAGTTCTTAACCCGAGGTAATATTTCTGGGTTAGCAGAAGAAGAGTTTGGATTTGATATCCCGCTTTATCACTACCCAAAGGAGTCTCAAAGCGGCTAACATTCTCCTTTCCCTTCCTCCCCCACAACAAACACTCTGTGAGGTGAGTGGGGCTGAGAGACTTCAAAGAAGTGTGACTAGCCTAGCCCAAGGTCACCCAGCAGCTGCATGTGGAGGAGCGGAGACGTGAACCCGGTTCCCCAGATTACGAGTCTACCACTCTTAACCACTACACCACACTGACTCTCGCAGAGTCTGTAACCTGAAGCATATGTAACCCGAGGTACCACTGTATTTGACACTGGCTTGGTTAGTAAGGTGGTTCCAGTTTAGTTTGATGGGATACAGTAAGTAATCTGGTACACAGTTCAGGGTTAAATCTGACCCACACAATGGAGTTGCTAGAGGGCAGGTATGAAGTCCTCAATTGTATCCTGTTGCTTTCAGCTATACAGGCAATCCCCGATTTGCACTGGGGTTATGTTCCAAGTCACTGAGCATGATAGTGTAGTGTGCATAACCCCACTACGCCTTCCGCCTCCTTCCGGGTCACTGCAATCTGCGCATGCATGGTCGCATATCAACTGCATGCACATAAATATGTTGTTGCCTGTACAAGCAAATAACTCCAAAATTTTCCATCCCAGTTTCTAATACTATTTACACCCTGAACCACATTTTCCAGGCGATGGGAACAGTAAAGAATTGAGTCGGTCCTCATACTTCTTTAGTCCTTCCTTTTACAAGCTCATGCATTGTGACATTGTACTGCCAAGAAAAATTCCTAAATTCACATTTCTTCTAAAGAAACGTAATCAACCCTCCTGCTCTCAATTACATTCGGATATTTTCTTTGTATTTCATTAACAGTCACTGCTGTTAACTACTATACATATTTGTTGCTGTCATCCATCTGTCTCGGGGATGAGCCTTTGGGGGGGGGGGTAGTCAAGCTGTTGGAAGGTTGCAGCACCTGCTGTGGCTGTAGAGACCGATATGGGAGAGACATGTTTTGTTGCTGCTGGGGCAGATAAAGGTGTCCAGTTGTGCTGCTGCAGTAATGCATCATGTTTCCCCCTTATCAATCTCTTCAGCCACAACAGGCGCTGTAACTCTCCAACCTTTTGACTTCACCCCTGAAGGCGCACTCCTCCATTGTCTTCCAAGCCTGACATAGGCCAACAACAGTACTTTAAAAATAAAAAAGAGCATACTGTGTACTATGTACTAATTTTCACTTACCACAAAGCAGGGGGAAAGCCACACCCATAAATGACTGCAATTCTATACACGCCTGCACGGACATAAGCCCCACGGGAATAAGGCTCTAATTTTACATAAAGGGAAACAGTCTCATCAGGGAGGCCTCACCCAGAGCCGTAGCTACCGTGGGCGGGTGAAGTTGCCCCGGGGAAAGCCTCCAGAGGGGCGCCACTGAGGCTCCCAGCCTGTGCATGTGTGTACGCAAATGCATGGGGTGCGTGTGCCAAGCTGGGTTATTGACCCGGGTGAAATACTGTAGAGCCTAGTTTCGCCCCTGCCCCCCACCCCGTAACCTCAAACCCACCATACTCTCCCCACATTTGACGTCCAGCGTGACCTTGAGCGCCGCTTCCTCCATGCATAAAACATACCCGCCGGGAAAAACTCACCTCGAGCCCTAGAGCTCTGCAAGCCGTTAAAAAATTTATCTCGCTGGCGCGACGTCCGCCTCTGGTTTAAAAAAAAAAGGCGACTCTCGCCTACCGCACTGGCCAGGCGCACGCCCTTCCCGCAGGGGCCGCCATCTTGGGAGATCACGTGACCTCCCCCCAACGTCCCTCGGCTGGGCTCCGATTGGCCCCTCGCCTGCTCGCGAGCCCGGGGGAGGGGCCTGCCTCCGGATTTGCCGAGCGGCCCGTCGTTCCGCACGCTGGGCAGGGAGGGGCCTCCCGCCCGCGTTGCTAAGGGACGGAGGGAGGGAGGGCGGGAGATGGAGGAGGAGCGGCGGCGGGCGCGGTAACGGTCGCTCCATGGAAACGCGGCTGAGGCGGCGGTCGCGGCGGAAGAGGAGCAGCAGTAGCGGCGAGCAGGCCGCCTCCCTCACAGAGGAGCCCTCGATGGGGGCGCAGCAGCCCGCGCGGCCATAAGGCGACCCAGGCGAAGGCGGCGGCGAGGAGGGGCAGCAGGTGGGGCGAAGGCGGCGGCGGCGGGGTCCGGGTGGGAACCTGTGGCCGCCCGGCCAGGTAACTCGCGCCAGTTACCTGAGGGGGTTGGCCGCCCGCCGCGCGGGCTGATGGGAGACGGGAGCCACAACGACGACGGGGGTGGGTTTTCTTGGGGGTTTTCTTGGGCACACAGGTTCCTCACTGGCTCTTATGAGGGGTGGGGGGGATGGTGGTGGGGGGTCACAGACAGGGGTGTATGTGTGCATGCATGTGTTGACCCCCCCCCAAATCATCACAAGCCACCCCACGAGTCCCTGGAGTCCAGCAACATGTAGGGGGGTTACTCAGGATCCCATTTGTGGCTCTTATGGGGTCACTCAGGGCACCCCATGCCAGACAGGAGTGTATGTGCGTGTGAATATGTATATGAGGATTTACTCCCATCACAACCCTTCATATGAGTCTGGAGTCTGAATATATATATACTGGGGAAGCTGAGTGTCGTCGTCCCCCATACATATTGGGGGGACTGGACGACGACACTCAGGTTGCTCAGTATGGCTCTCATTTCCAAAGCTAAGCAGGGCCTGGGATGGTTGGGTGGAGGACGGTGTGTTGAGATTCCTGCGTGGCATGGGGTTGGACTGGATGACCCTTGGGATCCCTTTCCAACTTGGTCACACAGGGCAGCCATTGCAGGACAGACATATGTGTGAATTGGGGTGTGTGTGGAGGAGGTGGGTCCTGTATACCTGAAGGAGCGTCTCCACCCCCACCGTTCAGCCCGGACACTGAGATCCAGCACCGAGGGCCTTCTGGCGGTTCCCTCACTGCGAGAAGCAAAGCTACAGGGAACCAGGCAGAGGACCTTCTCGGTAGTGGCGCCCGCCCTGTGGAACGCCCTCCCAGCAGAGGTTAAAGTGATAAGCAACTATCCTACATTCAGAAAATACCTGAAGGCAGCCCTGTTTAGGGAAGTTTTAAACTTGTGATTTTGATGTATTTTAATATTTGTTGGAAGCCGCCCAGAGTGGCAGGGGAGACCCGGCCAGATGGGTGGGGTTCAAATAAAAAATTATTATATTATTCCCACATTCCAGCAGCCCCATGCATGCTCCTGTCAGGCAAGGGGGTGCTTCTTGCTTGTGGGACTACCCGAGCTCCCCCCCCAAAAATCACAAGCCTCCCTCCCTCCCTCGCCCTATCCCAAGCACCCACGCTAAAAAATCAACCCAATACTTCCCACCATCATGTAACATCCCATGTTTGCCCCCACCCCATTAGCCCACCTTACAACAAAATTATTCATTTAACTCCTAGCACCACCCTATGCACGGTGAATCTTGGCTGGCCACTGGTCCAGTGTTAGAAACAGATATGAAAGCTAAGTGACACCTTAAACCCAGGTTATGGGTGCCGCAACAGAGTGTGTAGGCACACTTTTTATATAAAAATACAAAGCTGAACTGCAGCTAAAATCTTATACTGTATTCATTTTTCACATGGTCTAGTCTGCAAAAGACTGCAAAAAACAAAAACAAAGCCATACTCTCCCTGCCCGGCCCTCTAATATTCTTATGTGAGTCCCTTCTCCAGTCTGCAGAGTGGCTGGAAGTTGGGAGGCAGAAAAGGGTCCTCCTATTCTTCCAGCAGTGGCAGTTTTAATCTGAAATCTTAGGCACAGTACTGCGCCCAGAGTTCAGAAACTGCTCGCATTAATGAAATTCCCTGTTGCAAAACTCGCCTATAACAGTGGGAGTTCTTATGGGTTTTCTGCCCTGTCACTAGTTCTTTTTGCAGTCCACCTTGCTGGCTCATACCTTGCTGCTAACAGTAACCACTCCCTCCACACTCTGCTTTTGCAGAGGCAGATGGCAACATTAAGGGTCTGGCATCTGCAGACCTTTATACTGTATCAATTTAAATTCCCTTTGTATGCATGCAGTTAACTATCACTTCATGCAACACCTACTTCTGTCCCTCACGTGCGTTTCTGACGCTGTTTTTTTTTAAATATTTCCCTGAAACCCACTTTGGCCAGTTGTGTACATTTGATACTGTTTCATGTTGTCCTTCACAACCACTCAGCTTCTTCCCACAACCCTTGTAGTTATCTTGACACAGCTGCTATGTTTCCTACATAACTTTTTTTTTTTTGCAACCTCACACCATTAGGCACATCTTGCCTTTATACTCTGTTTATCCAATATCCCTTCAGATCCTTGTACATGACCCACTTATCTAATCCTTTCATGTCCCTTCGCTCTGTGGAAACACAGAGTACTGCTTCATGTAGCCCTCTGCTCCTGCATTCAGTCTCCTTGGCCACTGATCCCCTTTCCCACATTCTCAAACCTTCCATGTTTCTACACCGGTGACAGTCCCCTTCAAGCTTGCATATCTGATGATTCTACTCATCACTCAAAGACCCAGGTCTCCATGTAGTCATCGAATCCAGCATCGCCCTCTCTGCCTGAATGCAGTGTGCCCTTCTAATCCTATCTTTGTATTCCTTCTCTACACAGTTATTCCACATCAAATACATAATGCATCTTTACTACACCCTTGTGCTTTTTCACACAATTATCCAACTACTTTCTTAATGCTGGTCCAGTTCCTCAACCCTGCTCCTATGCTGAAAACCCCATTGTTTAATATCTGCCTAGGTGTTCTCATAGATACACACTGACCCACTTGCATGCACATCTGCTGCTATTTTACAGCCACAGCTGCAACCCAACTTCATTGTGTGACTGTTCTGTTGCTACAGTCAACTTCCTATACTCCATTGTTTCACAAGTAGCACTCTGTTTAGCTTGCTTCCTGATCTTTGGTCCTTCACTGACTCAGCTCCTTGCACACTCTACTTCACATGCATCTCTACCCTATTCTCCACAACTCTGAATCCTAATTTTCTGAATGCCATCAACTAGTAACTTGTCCCAGTCACACTCATTCACCCTCTTCTGCTAGCTCTGATTCTACTTTCTGCTACCTTTATATATTCCCCTCTTAACATTTTCTGCTTCCTAAACCCTGATTACTTCCCTGCTGTTTTAATGGACAGTGTTCTCAATTCCTATCTTCTTTATGTTTTCCTTTTCAAGTTCAGCTTGAGACGTTGACTCTACTCTTGCCACACCCCATCAGTCACCTCTTCCCAGCTTGCACAGAATTTCACTTGAAACCAAGCTGTCCACTTCTTCTAAACAGCCTTCCTCAAACCTTAATTTATTTTACTTGGCTTCCTAAAGTCAGCCTTGTAAACAAGCCCCCCAAATGTTACTGGCCTGAAAAAAGTTTTACTAGCTTGTAGTACTGCCTATGCCTCCTCCTTCACAGCTATCATGGAAATAGGTTATGTGCTGTTAAGTCTCTTAGGCGGGGTGGTTGGGGTGGAAATGGGCTGGTGGTGGAGGGATGAAGCAGCCAGTCCCTCTTCCAGCAGCCAGCTAACTCACCTGCATGAAATTCCTGGTCACCTACCAGGCAAGTGCTACTTTAGATGTCTGCACTTAGTTTATTACTCTAATCCTTCCATTGCTGCACTGTACACTAGGATTTGCCCATCTCTCCCACTAACTTTAAAGATCTTTCTTGAGCACTATTCCCTCAGAATCCATATTTGATGGATGCTCTTTACCACTACCCCACTTAGCAGATGCCTCTAAAACTTCAATCTAAATTCACACTTTTCTCCTCCTTTGTTCCTCTTAATGTCCACCCCAATGTTCTTCCCACAAACATTTTTTGTGCAGTTTGAAGTTCTCTTCCTCTTAAGCCAACCTTTCATTTCAATTATAAAGAGCCAAACTATCAGAATATGAGAATAGGTCTTATTGGGAAACAAATATCTGTTAAGTGATAGGAGAATGATAGGAAGATGTGAGTCTGCTTGAAAGCAATTCAGAAGCAGTGGAAAATAACCCCATTGCACCATTTTCACCCTTTGAAGATGCAGTGCAGGGTTACGTGTAAGATGTACCATTGTGCTTCACATGTGTAAAGTGTAATATTTGGAGACTAATTCCCCCCTTAATCCTTTATTTTCAATGTTTTGGAAGGGAAAAACTGTCATTGCATTTTTTCCCCCTTTGCAGGGAAAAAAAGAAGGAAAATAGGAGGTTATGGTGAGTCCAGCCAGCTGCACCAGCAAACGGGAGAACTTCCGACTGACTTCATGGCCTGCTCTGTTAATATTCCAACGTCTCTGCATAACATTTAGAGAAGCTCTGCTACAACTTTGCTCCTCTCTCATTAGGCAGCTGCTGCTGAGCAAAGAGTGAAATGGCAAGCAGTCAATGACTCCTGTGCACAACAGTCTGCTCCACCAGCCTGCCCTGTGAATAGCACTGTCACTTTAATAATTCCATGCTGAGGGATTGCTTTCAATCCTCTTGGGCTTAATACAAGCAAAGATCAGAGGGACATTAAAGGCCAGAAGGCTGGGTGGAGAAAATAAAAATGAAAGTGACTGCTGTTTGGTAACCGAATGAAACCTGGGAGGTTTTTTCCTCTCCTAATACGCAGAAGACCATTGTGTGCATCCAGTGCTGTAGCTAACTGGCAAAAGTCACCTGTGATTGCAGCAAAAAAGGTCCCTTTCAAGCTCTTCTGTCTTCCTCGGACATTTATTTGGATTATTTGAGTACTGGTTTTAAACTTGGGTGATGCTGGAATGTGTTGAAGTGGATCATTTGGACTGCCAAGACTTGGACTGTGCCTTAATTGTATTTCCTACATTCACTTAACTTCTTTTAAAAAAAAAAGCCCCAATGCTGTCATAAGAGAGAATCTTATACAATTTTGTAGGCTGACGAGTGTTTTCTCTTGTATATTTTTATAGATTGGGAAATATTTTACAGATTTTGACAAGTGCTCTGGCAAAAATTCTCTTAAACTTTTTTCTTCCTTGCTGTTTCCATGGGTTGTGTTGGAAGTTTTTAACTGGACAAAAACTGTGAGTGCCATTCTGAGAGACGAAGATGTAGAGCTCTGTTCCAAAGCTGAACTGTGTGTTTTGAATTGGATGGCAGACTTCTGACCTTACAAGTCAATCCCAGCGGGACTCTGTTCATACCGGTAAATAAGTGTTTGCGTCCAGTGCCAGAAATAACAGCGAGAATGCCGGTCAAGAAGAAAGGTGGGCTATGAAGCTTCCTATCTCATTTTTGTCTTATCTTTTTAACAAACTGGATTTCTCATACATGCAGTTTTACATTAAAAGCATTTGAATGGGAGAATGAAATTGTTGTTTGTTTGTTTTTCTGTGGAGAGGTGAAAGAGAAGCATTTCATGCATTTTGTTTTTCATGCAAAATGATTCTTTACTTCAACTGGAATGTTTTAAAATCTGCTAGGACACATTTTGATCTCAAATGCTGGTTTCTCACAAACCTTTGTAGTTTATGTTGTACCAGGGTGGCTGTGGGTGGGGTATAGGAATGAGAAACCCTGTAATCTTGTACATAAATAATTCCAACAGTAAACATTTTTTTTTATAAAAATAAATAGAATTTCTCTGAAGTAAATTTGTGGGCTTAGGGTTTATGGAATAGCTTCTAAGTAAGACTTGATTTTAAATAATAATAATAATAATTCAAATCAGTATTTAATGGTACACTAAAATGATAAAATCTTTCTGATTTGTCATTTTTCATTACTTTAGATATATTTCTAAAAAGTGCAACAGTATACCTGTCATAGCTGTTATTTAGCCAAAATAATACATGGAATATGTTTCAAGATTTCCTACTACAAGGTTTATACGTAAAATAAAACTGCTCATGAAAACAATATGATTTGAATAATCTTTTTTTTAAAAAAAGTTCTCTAATAATGAAGTAGTGTTGGGAGTTGTGTAGCTGTAGTTAAGCAGGTTTTTTTAAAAGTAGCCCTACATTTCCCAACTACATTTTGCAAAAATGTGTATATGATATATAACAACAGTGCTCATCATATAGATGAGGGGGTCTTATGAAGGGAGCGCTTGGCTGTTGTTGGGGGTGGAGTTCTTATAATGCATCTTTGTTCTTCTGCACATAGAGACAATTCTCCTCCCCTGCTTACTAGCATCCCCAAAGCTTTTCCTTTTCCTTGTAGGAATGGCAACCATTCACTTCTTTGGGAGATAGGAAGGCGGTGCCTGCAGCCCTAGGGGCACAATTGGCTTGCTCCCTGCATCTTAACCCATTGGGAATCCTATTTGCATAGCTCTGGGTTGTGTTTTTGGGTTACGCTACAGTGTGACATAACCTCGGCAACCTGCTTTTCGGTTAGGGTTGAAACCTTTCCTGAGACCCTGGAGAATACCACCAGTCAAAACAGATAGCACTGAACTACATGCATCAGTGGTCTGACTTTGAACACGTTACAGCTTCGCATGTCCAATGTTGCCATCAGTCCCTGCCCTGTGAAAAGCATGGATATTTCCCTTTAATAGCAGCCATGATCAAAGGAGGCGCAACACATTTTTAGAAAATGGTGTGGTTTCTCTTCCTGGTGGTGGTGTTGCTATTGCTCGTTTGCCACAATAATTAGAACTCTTGATGATTACTATGGTGCCTGTTCTGAGAAACGTGCCTTGGAAAGCCTGGAGCTGTGCTGACATATCTCCTGTCAAGCGGTTGTTTACTTAGAATAAAAGCCCAGGATAAGCATTCTTAGGACAAGGCTAACATTTCTGGTGCCTGTGCCAGAAACAGTGATTATGTTGAGAGTTCAACCACTTTTTGTAATCTACGAGATCTCCCATCACACGCATGCAAGAACTTACTCATTCACGCCGAACCAAAGGAAGGCTCGGCACATACAGACACAGGGAACACTAGGCTGAGCTGCCTCCTGTACTGAAATTGATGCTTGGGCAAAAACTCAGCATGCAGTTTCAGAGTACAGATGGAGCCCTGGACTGAGGCAATCACATGCACTCTCTTTTTGCATCCATAAGCACCTTAAAAACCTTGTGATGTTAACCCACTCCTTGATTTTGGGAACATTTCTTCAGAGTTTTCTCACACAGAATAACTTCCCTGCTCCCCGCTGAAGTTATCTGCACATATACCCAGAAAAACTGGTTGCCCTCTCACATGAGGGCTTTGCTCTCTTGTTGCATTAGTTCCAACATAGCAGTTTTTTAAACATGTAGATGGCAATTGTCTTTTCTATTTTAGTTCAAGCATAACCTAATCTGGCCAAGAAAGCCAAGTGATTTGCAATATTAAAGAACAGCCTTTCTACATTAAACAAACATATCTCCCAGTAATGTATTATTTCATGTTGCAGAAATATAGCTGAGATGTCTGAAGTCATAAGGACCCTAAACTTGTTTCAGAATAATTTAAAATTGTCTTAAATATACAACTTGCAGAATAGCATAGCAATCCTGTTTATAATGAATAATATTCATCCTTATCAGCTGAGGAAAGCCAAGAAGCATAAACAGAAGCCCCCAACCGAGACAGTGCCTGAGCAGAAAATCTAAATGGTGATACAATTAAAGTATTGGATCCTTCCTCCGACCAAGGAAGGTTTCTTCTCTCAGAGGAAGGGAGCTTGGATCCAATCCATAGAAAGCTAAATAACTGAATTGCTGCCCTTTAATTTTGACTCAAAGTTTATCTCTGCTTGCCTAATGCTAGCTCATAGCATCCAGAGAAGACTTTTCACAAAAGTTGTTACCAGGAATGTCCAGAATCATCCTTCCTCACGGTGTATCTGAATTAGGCAAGCAGCTGTAAAGGTAATACCTGTATTTTGCATGGACATTAAGATGACCAGACAGTGTCTGAAACATTCAGGAGCTGACTGCTCTGTTAACAGAACATGGCTTAGAAGTGGTGTATAAACTGGTAGCATTCACTGCGAGTCCTGTAACTCATATATTAACTTAGTAGTGAGGTTATGTACATTTACAATAGTAAAACATGACCCCTGACCATTAGGTCCAGTCGCGGATGACTCTGGGGTTGCGGCGCTCATCTCGCTTTACTGGCGTACAGCTTCTGGGTCATGTGGCCAGCATGACTAAGCTGCTTTTGACAAACCAGAGCAGCACACAGAAACACCGTTTACCTTCCCTCCGGAGCGGTACCTATTTATTTACTTGCACTTTGATGTGCTTTCAAACTGCTAGGTTGGCAGGAGCAGGGACAGAGAAACGGGAGCTCACCCCGTCGCGGGGATTCGAACCGCCAACCTTCTGATCGGCAAGCCCTGGGCTCTGTGGTTTAACCCACAGCGGCACCCCCGTCCCTCACAAGACTATGCATAGTGCAGAGCAAATAGATTGAAGCTTCTCTCACTCACTTATAATGTTAAAATTAGGGGTCATCCAATGAAGCTGGGTGAAGATTCAGGACGGACAAAAGAAATTACTTCTTCATACAGTGCAAAGCAAGGAATTAATTCCCACAAGATCTACTGATGGCCACCAACTTGGATGGCTTTAAAAGTAGTACAGTGGTACCTCGACTAACAACGATAATGCGTTCCGACGCGATTTCCGTTAGTCGAAAAAATTCGTTTGGCGAATCCCCATAGGAACGCATTGGGGAAAAATTCGTAAGTCGAAAAAATCCTATTAAAAGCAGCTGCGACGTCTTTTCTTAAGTCGAAGAAATTCGTATGCGGCGGCCATTTTGTTTTACCGGAAGTCATTCGTTGGCGAAAAATACATTAGGTGAGTTATTCGTTAGGCGAGGTACCACTGTAGAAAAAAATTCATAAGGCTTAAGTTTTTCGCTCCCTGGTTGGAGGCAGTATGTCTCTGAATGGCAATCTACAAGTTGTTGGGAGATCACTATGGCATGCAGGTTCTCCTTGTGGGCTTAGTAAAGTACATCTAGTTAGCTGCTATGAAAACAAGACACTGGATTTGATGGGCTTTTGGGGCTGATCCAGGAGGACTCTTCTTTTGGAAATGTGTGATGGAGAGAATGTGTTTGCTTAATACTGCAATGCTCAAGAAAATTATTGTTTTAATGCCGGTAGAGGAGTAAAGTTTATGTCTTACATTCATGGGGGGAATATTATTTAACATATATAGATTGGTGCTTGTTGATAACTTTGCTTTATGGGTATACAAATGTTGCCCATACTTTTCAGTCCCCCATTCCCACTTAGCTTTTATGACGCAGATATTTACAAGGCTGCCAGATGGGAAACATCAGGTGGTCTAAAACTGTATTGAAAGACAATGCATTTTGGCTTCCTAATATGTTATTTCTCCCTTCTAATATACCCCCCCAAATAATAATCCCTTCCCTGCTAATGGCTTTTAGGTGGTTCTTTGCAGTCTTAACAAGGCGGTGGGGTCTGTGCCAGAAGTCCCATGTTATTGACAAGGCTTTAATTTTCTGCTGCATCACGTGGCAGTCTTAGCCTGTGGCATACCGTTGCCTTGCATACTGTTGACATATAGCTCACTTTCGGATCATGGTTGTAAACAATAGCCCCAAAATCTAGGGCTTACTCTGTTTGTTCTGCGGGATAATCGGATGACTGAAAAACACTTAACTACAGGGATGCTCTTTGTGATTGTGCCGACAAAGAGTGATCTCACTTAGACATGGTGAGCTAGTTCGAATACGAAGCAGCACAGCTCATCTTGCTAGGAATTTGCAAAGCAGATGCAGTGGAAGAAATAAGCCATTGGGGAAGGCTGTGCCACACATTTACAGCTCCATCTATTGCAGGCATCTACTTCAGTGGGACTTATTCCCAGATCTGCGTGAATAACACAGGAGCTTCAGAATTGGTTTAATATAGTCTTTCAATCACCACTGAGAACTATATAGTTCTGTGGGTGGGGCTGGGAAAATCAAACGGAGAAACTGCAATAAAATGTTGCAGTGTGCCATGTTCCTATTCAGGCTTCTAGCTAGCCAATTCCTCTTCCAGAATACCCCATTCCACCTCACCTCTTTCAATTCCTTTTCTTCCAATCACCAACATTTCACGGCCACTGAGCACGCTCAGTCCTCATTTGAATGTTTTTGAGTTCCTCTTGTAGGGTTTTTGTAAATATTTTTAGCAAATCTTCGGGTTTCCTTTTGGGCTACATGAGGACCATAACTCGGAGAATGAGTTTACAATTAGTATATCAGATTCTAAGGACGCCCCCCCCCAACTGCAGCTCCCCGATTCATTGACGGAACATCTCTAGCATTTCAACTCCCAGCTTAGAGAGAAGAGCTATCTTCTAGAGACCCAGGGTAGGAGCCATCTAGAATGGCAAATCTAGCAACTCTAGGGTTGCCATATTTTGAAGAGCAAAACAGGACACTATGATAATTCTCATTTTAAATACCCTTACTATATGTAGGCTATAGAAGCTGTGATATATGGCTGCGGGGGGGGGGGGGAGGAGAAGAGAAGAGGAAAGCAAGTCTTCAACCACCAGTTATGTTTATGTCTCACCCAGAAAATATAGCCAGACACATTTTGGCAAATTTAAAATATGCTAGTACAAAGTTGGTGTCAGTTTGCAATAGTTAGTTATGCTCTTCAGGAGCTCACAAGTAGGGATGGATTAATTTGTATACAGTCAAACCTTGGCTCCTAAACGCCTCCGTTTTGGAACGTTTCGGCTTCTAAACGCCGATAACCTGGAAGTAAATGCTCCGGTTTTCAAATGTTTTTCGGAAGCTGAATGTCCAACACGGCTTCCGTTTGAGTACAGGAAGCTCCTGCAACCAGTTGGAAGCCACACCTCAGTTGTCGAACATTTCGGAAGCCAAGCAGACTTCCGGAACGGATTATTTTCGACAACCGAGGTTTGACTGTATTTTGGATTGTCTCAGTTTCTTATTTTCCCAGTCTTAAGTACAGTTCTCCTTACACATATTTCTGCATGCCTTTTTGCCTAGCGTATGCTAGCTTTGTAAAGCAATTCCCAGCAATAAAATAACACACTTTGCATGTTATTTTCAGTAGCGTGTGC
Organism: Darevskia mixta; assembly: GCA_034641385.1. Lineage (NCBI taxonomy): Eukaryota > Metazoa > Chordata > Lepidosauria > Squamata > Lacertidae > Darevskia > Darevskia mixta. The sequence goes on along the minus strand of JAWWNH010000137.1, from coordinate 1,476,812 downwards.
ATTTCAATACACATTTTACCCTTGTAAACACATTTTTGAACCCCTTAAATGGCTGGAGAACTTGAATCGCATTGCAAATTTTGAAGGATGACTTTTTCTAATTTGCATATTGTTTTGGAAACTTCAAATTAGGTACGATCCCTTGAATGCCTACCCATGAGGGTGCTGAATGTTGGTGTCGCACAGACCCCAAGGTCCACCCCTGACAGGAGTACATTGCTTGGGGAAAAGCCGCAAAGAGGCTGGTCTGGTTCATAGCTAACTCTCTGCAATTTGCTTAGGGGAAGTATATCCTGTCATGCAAGGTCTGTGGCTCAGTCACTGAACTTTGATTGCAAAATTCCCCAGGTTCAATCCCCAGCATCTCCAGGCAGGACTGGGAGAAACCAGTGATCTGACTCTTACTACAATGCAACTCCCAATAGGTACTGGACAGGGGTCAAAAACCAGACTGTAGAGCGCCATAATAACCAACTACAGTATTCTACCGATTTACAAGTTATGCACAATGGTGGACTTTGGGCTCTCAACTTCCAGTGAGTAATTCTACAGAATTATCACACTACCCTAAGGCCACCCGAGCAATTGCATATTCATGTCATGGAACTGCAGAGGGAAAACCTGAAATTACGTAAACCTCGACACAATAATAAACTCATATTTATAATGCATTTGCACACCCCCCCCCCCGCCGCTTAAGCTGGATTGCTGCAGCTTAGCCACTCCAAAGCTAGACAGCATTTCTACCTTGTTAGCTAGAACTTAAAATAATCTGACTAAAACGATCCAATTGCTGGTGTGTGTTCTAGGGCTACAGTTTGTGCCACTTGAGCTGGTTAGTGTTTTGGCTCCCATGTTGGCATAGGCTCGCCACCTTTCAGCACCCGCTCCTCTTGTGCCTTTTTACAGCACCCGAGTCGCAGAAATGTAGTAGATGAACAACTTTCCTACCAAGGAGAACAAGAGGAAGGCAAAGTTTTGCCTGTTTCAACACCTTCTTGCTATACTGTTATTGAAAGGCATAGGAGCTGGGCAAGTTTAAAAAGGAAAGTTGGCAACCCAAATTTTACTCCATGAAGTATGTGGGATGCGGACCCTCTTTCCAGGGGTGGAGGAAGGGGGGTGGGGTGGGTGCGGGCCACCCTGGGTGTCACCTCCGAGGGGGGTGACTAGGGCAGGATTTAGGTTTGATGAGGCCCTAAGCTACACTGAAGGCAATGGGGCCCTTTGTATGTCCAGCTGTCCTTTGTCAACAACAAATTGTCGCTGTTTTTTGTGTTGAATATATGCTATATGGTAATTTATGGACCTAATAGGTATCTAAAGCCATTTGCACATAACAAAATATGTATTTTATCATTATTATTGTTTTCATTTTATGGATCGATGGTCTCGTTAGATAGTAAAATTCATGTTAAATTGCTGTTTTAGGGGTTGTTTTTAAAAGTCTGGAATTGATTTATCCATTTTGCATTACTTTCTATGGGAAAGTACGCCTTGGTTTTGGAACACTTTGGTTTTGGAACAGACTTCCGGAGCCTACACAACACAAAACACTGTTGCTGTATGTAGGTTTTATTTTATTTGTTTTTTATCTTATATATTGAAAATGTACATCCAGTTTTTTTCCCCTTTAAATTTTTTTGGGGCCCCCAAGAGAGTGGGGCCCTATGCTATAGTTTGCTTAGCTTATACGTAAATCCGGCACTGGGGGTGACAAAATGCCAGGCGGCACTCACCGTGGGTCCTGCAGCTCGCCTGACCCACACGTCTCTCCTGGGAGAGACGTGGTGGCTTGGGTGCACGCAGGCTCCGTGCTGCCCAAACGCTCCGCCCGCTGCCTCCCCCCCAGCTGTAGGACGGCTGAGTGGGAGGAGGCAGGCAGACTCCGGAGTCCCCGCGGCGCGCCCCACCTCTATGGGCGACTCACCCCGTCCCTGGGCGCGCTGCCCCAGGCGCCCGAGAGACTTCCTCCGCCGTTGCCTCTTTCCCACCCCTCAAGCTGCTATTAGCCCCATGGTGTGGGTGTCCCCCTCACCCACGCCAGGACTAATAAGATGTAGGGAAGAAAAATAGTTATACCATATTGACCCATTCCCCCACACCCACAAACTGGCTTGAATGCAACCTGAGTGGAGCCTATATTTGGGCGCAGTTTATACTTGGTTGAATACAGTACGTCTTATATGGAGTCAGGCCGTTTGTCCATTTTAGCTCAGTATTATCTAGGCTGACAGGGAGTGGCTCTCGAAGGTGTCCAGCATAATCTGTTGCTGGCTATTAACTGGAGATGGCCGGGATTGAACCTGGGATCTTGTCCGTGCAGAACGTGTGTTGTATCACTGATCCATAGCTAGGGCTGAGAGAATATGCCTATTTCAGTTTCTCCCGGTTTCTCCTTTTTCCAATCTTAAGTTCAGTTCCCCACATTTTCATATCAATATGCCATTATTATTATTATTATTATTAGTCCTCATGAAAACTCATCAGCATTTTAGTGCAACTTCCTCCTAATACACACATATCTCCACGCATTTTTTCCTAATATACAGTTTTCAAAAGCAGTTTCATTTCCGCATGTCTCCCCACACACCCTGCCAATGTATACATTCCATGCTCACTGTACCCCATTCTATATTCATTTTTTGTGTTTTTGTGGTTATGGCTTTTTAGAATTGTTCGTTGCTTGGTAGCCAAAGGTCTCCAACTGACAAATAACACTCTTAAAAAGACAAAAACAAAACAAACATAACAACAACAACAATAACAACAACAACAAATCTATTATTTCTTCCTTGTCCATCTGGCTGGGTTTCCCCAGATTAAAACAGAATAAAAACAGCCCCCCCAGCAGCCACAGGAAGCTTGGGCAGTAGCAAACTCTGGCAGCTACGTACAAATTACTTGGTTGGAGAACGGCATTGCGAAATTTGGAGAATAATAATAATATAATAATTTATTATTTGTACCCCGCCCATCTGGCCGGGTCCCCCCAGCCACTCTGGGGGTGTGTGTGTGTGTGCAAATGGCAAAGGATGACTGTGTTTTGGTTTGCATATTGTATTAGACAGTGAGAATTAGGCAGGTTTGCCTTTAAATGCGAACCGAATGGAATTCCCCCACCCCCACTAGTAGTGGCACTTCTTCAGAATAAAACACCCCCCCCCCTAAATATCTCCATGGTCCCCAAACACCATTCATCTGATTGAATTCAAAGCTCTCACTCCCACCACTGAAAGTAAAAATCATCAGGTTTTCTCACAGATGTCTTGTAGTTTGGCCCTGAGACACTGAAAACAATTGTGTCTTTCAAGGCTGGGGAGTTGTTTGCTTCGATTGCTTTAAAAATAAATAAAAATAAAACAATTATCAGTGGGTATATCTTGGGAACAAGTAGATGCTTTGTAGGGGGAACTGTGGGAGTAATTTACCATGAGAGATGTGGTGGGTTTTAGCACTTGAGAAATGTAGATTTGCAGTAATTTCTAAACTGTGGGCTGGGACACCCTAGACTGCAAGTGTGCTGTGGGGCCCACAAACAAACCAGAACTTTAGGTTTGCACATTTAAACTGGATCAACACCCTTTGTCCTGGAGCAATGAATCCACTTAAAAAAACAGCCGTGGACTTCTTTGTCCCTTTGGAAAGGGACGGGGGAAATACATGAAAAGTGGGATTGCTAACAGAAAGACATGTAGAGAACCCTGGTAAGCAAAGTGGGGTGAATGCAGGGCCGGATTTAGGTTTGATGAGGCCCTAAGCTACTGACGGTAATGGGGCCCTTTGTATGTCCAGCTGTCCTTTGCCAACAACAAATTGTGGCTGGTTTTTTGTGTTGAATATATGCTATATGATATGGTCATTTATGGACCTAATAGGTATCTGAAGCCATTTGCACATGCAGAATGGAGGCACCCTATATATAGAAATGAGCAAACCAGTGATATTTTAGGGAGCAGGCGAGCAGGCGGGGCCCATTACTTACATCATAGGAGCCTACAAAACACAAAACACTGTTGCTGGATGTAGGTTTTATTTTATTTGTTTTTTATCTTATATTTTGGAAATGTACACCCAGTTTATTTTTCCTTTAATTTTTTTGAGGCCCCCCAAGAGAGTGGGGCCCTAAGCTATAGCTTGTTTATCTTATACATAAATCCGGCACTGAGGATGACAACTGTCTTGCAAACAAACCAGGATGTTTGCTCAGTGAAGATTGGTGGTACCGGGTAATCCAACCTCTAAGATTTGTGCCAGCTAATCAGGATGAATGCTCAATCCATAAATCGTCTGGAGGGACCCAATGGAGCACAGATTTCTGCATGCACAATGAAAATTTCCCACCTCTCCTCCACTGGTGCACCCCCTGAATCTGTTCTGGGGGTTCCTATAACAGATTTGGGGGGGCATGGGGTGTGCAGAACAAGGAGAGGGGAAATTCCATTGTGCAAGTGGAAATCCTTGCATTCTTGGAACTTGTTAGTAGAATACTGCCCTTCACTCTGCGGCCCTCAGCACCTGGTGCCTGAGGCAGCTGATTCTCTCTGTCTAATGATAGAGCCGACCCTGGTTGCAATTGGACTCTGGTTACAAGGGAAGCATCTCTTGGGCATCTTTAGGCTGTTTCCCTCCTGTTAGTCCAGGGAGTTTCTGGTTTACACATGAAATGATTGTGTGGTTTTCGAGGCTTGCAGCCAACTGATTGAGTTGCAGAGAACTTTTAAGCAGGCAGAATGGGAACGATGCTCATTTGAACCAAGAGAAAGAGTGCAAAATTAATTACAAATGCAAATATGTTTGAGTCCTAAGAATAGCTGCATTTGTAGCTAGCTGTGCACTATAAATATCCAAGGTAGAGCTAATCATCTATTCTCACCCAGTGAAGGGAAAGAATCCTCAAAAGCTCCTACAATCAGATGTGGGTCTTACATTAGCAGGGTTGCCAACTGACCAGAAAAAAAGCAGCTCTGCCTGCTCCTGTGTTTATTACAGAAGCTTCATCGGCAGAACCCAGCTGATGGATCTTTTCATGGCATGTGCCCAAATATAAGGGATATTCAGAGGAGTGTGTTGGAATCATTTGAAAACCCAACAGTTACCTGTTAATTGCTGCTGATTAAACTACTATCAACTGGACTCAAAAATTAGCAACCCTATACACAAATACGACATAGGAGCCTTTAATTGGTAGCTTCTTTAATCCTACGGCATTTAGTCAACAAATTAACCTTGGTTATGCATTGCAGACATAGTTTTGTGATATTTATTTGTGTGCGTTGTTCTTATCATTTGACAATATTTAATTTGTAAGTATTTGTGGGAAAGGAGCTACATTTTTGTTTTGTTTTGTTTTCCATTTTACATCAATAGTCAAGATTTTGTGGAGTGACAACAGAGTTGCAAGAGCTTAGTCAACAAGCTGAAAGAGGAAATGAGGCCTTCAGTTCAAATATAAAAGCTAAATTGTTTGTCGGGAGCCGAATAGTGAATAAGATCATGGGTTTGGATTCTGGGTCCAATTTCAAGCGTCACCTCCAGATGGCAAAAAACAAAACAAAACACCCCAACCCACAACATTCCAAGGATGCAGAAGTAGGATGGATTGAGAACAGAAGAATATAGTCTTCCATTGTTTACAGAAGAAAACTGTTACTGAAATACGTGATGCTATTGTGTTTTGGGGGTTGAGGTATTATGGTGTTGGCCTGGAGTTCCCAAGCAGTGTTGATTATAACACAACATTTTAGGACTGGTGACCTAAAGGACACCTACTGTATAGTGGGGCAAAAAGCCATTATCTTGATTCAGACCACAGATGATAGAATTGAACTGCTTCCGATTGCGTGGAGCCTGGACAGCCCTGTGGTTTTCCCCGGAGCTGAGGGCGATGAAACAGTCGCTGAGACGGCTAGAGCGCCGGTGGTGGAAAACTCATTCTGAATCAGACCGGACACGGGCTAGAGCTCAACTTCGAGCCTACCAAGTGGTAATGGCGACGGTGAAGAAGACCTTCTTCACCGTTTCTATTGCATCTGCAGAAAACAGCAGCAGGAGACTCTTCCAGGTGGTTCGCAATTTATCACAACCACCTTCATCACCGGGGCCTGGTAGGGACCCCAAGATCTCCTGCAATGCTTTTGCAAAGTTTTTTGCAGATAAAGTCGCTCAGATTCAGAAGGAGGTAGATTCCACCGTGGGAGCAGGGCCGGGGCGGGAGAGTGCTACAGCCCTGTCTAGTCATGTTTCATGGGATCAATTCCAATCTGTTACCTCCGAGGATGTGGACAGGCTGCTTGGACGAGTGAAACCGACCACCTGTCTTCTTGATCCTTGCCCATCCTGGCTAATAAAAGCGAGCCGGGAACGGCTGGGCGATGGGCTCTGCGGGGTGGTGAATGCTTCCCTCTGTGAGGGAGTCTTCCCAGACCCGCTGAAAGAGGCGGTCATTAAACCGCTTCTTAAAAAAACATCTTTAGACCCGGCCAATATGGCCAACTATCGCCCAGTCTCAAATCTACCATTCCTAGGCATGGTGATTGAGCGGGAGGTTAAAGAGATAAACAACTATCTGACATTCAGAAAATGCCTGAAGGCAGCCCTGTTTAGGGAAGTTCTGTGATATTTTAATGTATTTTGATATTTGTTGGAAGCCGCCCAGAGTGGCTGGGGAGACCCAGCCAGACGGGCGGGATACAAATAATAATAATAAATAATAATAATAATAATTATTATTATTATTATTATTATTATTATTATTATTATCATGAATTGTGAGCCATCCTTTTCACAGTAGAGTCTCCTTTGAAGGGTTATCAAGCAGCCAACACTGATCAGTAAAGTTACGTATCAGGTAACCAGGATTGTTTGTTACCTGTCCTTGATAAATCTCCATTTTGCATCTGTTTTTGCCCCTTTGGGGATGCTTTGTTAAAATGTTCTTGGTGTGAGTTGCTAGAGCTGCCATCCTCCAGGGTTCAGCATTCACCCCCCGCATGTTTAGAATGGCAGAATCATAGAATTGTAGAGTTGGAAGCGACAACAAAGGCCACCCAGTTCAACCCCCTGCAATTAAGAAATCCTTCGCCCAACATGGGGCTCGAACCCACGGCCCTGAGATTAAGAGTCTCATAGTCTCTGTGCGCTGCTCTGGTTCACCAGAAGCGGCTTAGTCATGCTGGCCACATGACCCGGAAGCTGTACGCCAGCTCCCTCGGCCAATAAAGCAAGATGAGCACCGCAACCCAAGAGTCGGACACGACTGGACCTGATGGTCAGGGGTCCCTTTACCTTTTACCGACTGAGCTATCCACATGCAGAGCCCAATATAAACCACCATATTGGAATTTGCAAATATAAATGTATAGGGAGAACTGCCCTTAGCTATACATTACAGGAGATGCACAATTGCCACTGGCCCACATCTTTCCCACACGGTCCCCCTGGTAATGTCTTGTAAAAGTGACATGTCATGTGATGTCATCATGGTCAGCATCCCTTCCTCTCCAGTTCATTGATCACTGCATGTAGGAGGTGGAGGAAAAATAACTTCTTTTTACCAGGGACGGGAGCCATGCATCCCCTTTAATAAATATCTAGGTAGGCCCTTAGATGGTTTGCAAGCCAAAGAATTCTCCAAAGCATAGCTAATGCAAGTCATGCTTCTTAGCTGTGCCTTGCAATCTCCCAACACCACTTCCTTTCCTATTTATCCAAGGCCCGGGCTCTTAAAATAATCATATATTCATGGCAGGCTTTGGAGCACTGCTTCATTTTTGAAGTGGTTTTTGGCGCTGAACCAGTTGCTCGCCTCTCTAGTGTGTTATTTTGCGCTGAAATCCCAGCATAGAGAAGTCAATGGGAAATTCTGAGAACCAGCTGACACCAAATCACTAGGAAGAAACCTGAAAACGAGACCTAAGGCGTTTTACACAGCGGATTTTTGTTCTCGCTGCATTTCAAGTCAAATTTGCCCATTACTGTACACATACCCAAGGGGTGATGTGTGTTGAAGCCCCCCGCCATATGTCCGCACCAGTGGGTGGAGTCTGGGGGGGGTGAAGTCCTCACCTGATGGAATTGCCCGGTTGGTTTCCCACCCCTACCTCCGCCTTTGGAAATGGTGATGGAAAGGAAGGCTTCACATACCTGGGATTCAGCGTGCTTCAAGTAAGAAAACTGTGCTCAAGATGGCTTGGAGGTTGGCTGGAGAGAAGCCACGCCAAAATGCAGTAGTTTACCAGAAATTGCAGGATAGGTCTGGATTCTGTGTAATCGCATGTGTACATGGATGCCCTACTTAGGGCAAGATCTTCAGAAGCCGCTGCAGGGAAGAGATGAGGTATGACCACTTTTGGGACTGGGAGGGCGATGATTTCCAAAGCTGTCGCAGCAAACTTCATTGTGCTGTACAGTGGGACCTCGACTTACGAGCGATTCGACTTACATGTTTTTCGACTTACGAATGACTTCCGGGAGAAACAAAATGGCCGCCGCAACAGAATTTTTCGACTTACGAATGGAAGTCGTGGCCGCTTTAATAGGATTTTTTCGACTTACGGATTTTCGACTTACGAATTTCCGACTTACGAATTTTTTTCGCTCAATGCATTCCTATGGGGATTCGACTTACGAATGTTTTCGACTTACGAAAATTGCGTCGGAACGCATTATCGTCGTAAGTCGAGGTCCCACTGTACTTTGATTCTGATGATTCTGATGGTGGTTTTATTGTACAATTGCTTCATTTAATGTGTGGTGCTACTATTCCCTCTCATCGACCAATCAATAATCTGTTCCTCCTCTTCCTCCTCCTCCTCCTCCTCCTCCTCTTCTGTTTTGTTACTCTCAGCGTTTTCAACTTTTAACTACATTTATAACCTTGGGTGTTTTTTATTTATTGTAGACACAGATCGAGCGTTAGCACTTCTGGAAGATTATTGCAAGAAGCTGAAAAAGCCAGAAGAGCAGCCACTGAAAAGGGCCATTAAAAAGGTGATGGGCATCTTTAAAAGCAGCTTATTCCAGGCATTGCTAGGTACGTAAATCCGGCTAATGCTTATTTTTCTTCATGGTTGTTATGATTCATGCAGTTGGGTGCTGAAGATGTATGGCTCTTAGATGGTTCTCATAGATTGGCTTTGTTAATGAGGTCGTGTGAACAACTAGCCTGATATGGGGATGTTCCATGCGCAGCCCGGTTTATTAACTATGGTTGCTCTAGGTGGTAATCACTATAAAGCAAAGAATTTGAAAGGCTAGCTTCTCCCCTGTAGATCAGTTCAGGACTTAAGATAACAGAGGTGGCACTTCTGGTGGTTTCACTACTCTCAGAGGTTTGGAGTGGGCAATGGCAGCTTGTGAGAGAGCCTTCTCAGTGATGGTTCCAAAAATGTGGAGCATCCTGTTTATATAGGAGGGGGTACCATAACTTTCCAGCTTCTGTTGTTTGCTGAAGATACACTTGCCCTCCTTACCTTGCCCTCCTGAAAATTGATTTTTTTTTTTAATTCTAGTGTTACAGGTGTTTGCTTGTTTGTTTAACTGCCCTATCTGTTTTTATATGCTGTAATTTGCTTCTCATGCAGGGCGGGTTAGAACTACATCATTTTCCTGATGTAAATGACCCTGCCACCCCGCCAAGCTGCTGTCTGCTCTATCCTGGGTACCTATAAGCTTCCCTGATGGGGCAAATAGAAACTTTGGGGAAATGCTTTACGTTGGGAAAATGATTCAGTTTTGGCGTTGGGGGCACAGTTGCCGCTTGTCAAAATTTAGAGGTGGAGGATTCGATAATGGATCTCCAATGTTGCCTTGTTATGTCTGGCCAAAACAGGAGGTTGAAGATATGCTTTGCTGTGACTCTGGGAGGCAGAGAGGTTGTTCTGTCGAATATGCCCCCCCTTGGAGATGTTAAGTGTCCGGTGGTTTTGATAGGGACAGGCAATCGCCTTCCTCTTTGCTCTGAAAGTGTTCAGAGAGTTGAGCGCTGTGATTTAAGAAAAAAAAGCAGAAGAAATTGTAGCGACCACCATCACCTCCTCCTCCTCTCCTTCCATAAGACCAAATAGCTGACCATGGGAAATGTGGAGATGGAAGTTGAGATCTTCTGGAGTGTCTGTTCCAACCAAAATCCCTGGTGGGAATCCGATGCTCTGGAGCTTTCACTTTGAAAGAAATGAGAGGTGGAGTGTTTTTGTCATTCTGGGTCTGTTCCCGGTCACCGATCGGTGCTTCCATAGACTTGGCAGAGTGCCTTTTCCTATCACCCTCTCCACTTCCCCCTTCCTCACGACATGTCTGTTGGCATCAGGGAAGGAGAATGGGTAGGAAGTGGTGAAAGGCCCTTGGATTGGGTCTGACAGAAGCAAGGTGGACATAGTCTTTTCTGATCCCCCTTGGAAGAATTCAAGCAGGTATCACCTTGTGGTTGAAATTCAGCTCTAGTCTTGGAGACAGAAGGTGACAGCCATCTCTCTTGTTTGTCTGTATGTGCAGGGCATAAATCTCCATGTCAATCAGTGCATGTTTTGTCCTTGAGGGAATGCTGCTAATATACTTCCCCCCAAAATGCTTGCTTTCAAAACTGCTACAATAGTGTTGTTGTTTCCTGTGATTTCGGGTTTTGCTTGGTGTGGCTAAGATGTTTTGTAAGTGAGAAAAAGGAGAACTGCTTGAACCAAAGCATTCCTTCCATTGTGTTGTTCATCACTCGTTGCGATAAACATGAAAGAATTTTCCCAGCCTGTTGATTTAATATGTTTTTTATATCTATAAAAAATCACAAATGCATTTATTCTCTCCACCCACTTGAGATGACCTTTCTTCACTCCCGTGGTGCTTTTAAAATTTTATTACGGAGATTTTATAATGGTGAAACATGCATAATCTCTCATTACAAAATGGTTTTGCTCTTTGAATGCCTTGGATTGGCTGATACTCAATAAGTGACTGTCCAACCGTATTCCAAGGTTGTAAGAGGATGCCGTTACATAATAAAACCTGATTATTATATAATCGTTACATATAATAATCACACTTCTGACATCTGTTTGGGACCACTTTTGATAGGCTGCCTCATAATGTGTTTCTACATTAAAATTCACACTAATGTCACATGGTCCCTGTGCTTTGGTTTTCAGTCTTATTCCTTCTTTTTTAATCTGTTGTGCGTTTGTCGATTTTTGTCCTTGTTCTGAAAAGTTGCTTATAACTCTGAATATTCACAGTGCTTGTGGCCGGTTGGAAATGTTAAAATCTAACAAAACAGAACCAAAGGAGAAGCCAAAACCCCACCAGTAAAACACACACCACAGCAGCAACAGCAGCAAACAAGATAACTCAAAATTTAAACTCTCTACTCTCCAAAAGCTAATATTTTTAAAGGCAAGCGTTTCACTTAAGCAAAACCAAAGCAAACGTTAAGAGAGTTGGGAATGAGCAAGATGCAGAACTGCCTTGAGGCGGCGGTTTGGAAGGTGATTAGTAAATCTAAGTTAATAATAATGAATAATGCACCAACTAGGCCTGAAGGTTTTAACTGGGATGGCTGTGACCAGTGTGCCTGCTTCCAAGGTCCTTCCTGCTTTCTCTTCTTGGGCTCTTTATCTTTAAATCAGACTCCGAAGAGCAGAAAGCCATTCAAATGAAGGAGCCTTCAAAGAGAGGGCTGAGGACAAATGGTCCCTTAATTCCTCTCCCATTGTGGCTTCCCAACAATTGATACAGAGAGGCATGCTGCCTCTGAACATATAAGAAGAGCACTGCTGGGTGAGGCCTGTTGATACTTTCACCCCTCCCATTGTGAGAATCTCTTGATGTGATGTTATGAGAAGGAGGGGGCGGGAACTGCTGTAACTGCTTTAAATGCTCTTCCCTCCAGCCTGACTCGGCTTGTGGGCGTGTCTGAGAGTGTTTGTAGTAGAGTTAAGATGGTGGAGTGAGAAGCTGTTATATGCAAGCCTGTAGTTTATTTAGTTTGTTGTAGCTATCAGAAATAAAAGAAGATATGCTTCAACTAACACCGCTTGCTTCCGCGTGTTTATGCGCTATGCTGCTAGAGTCTGGTGCTCACAATAAGCCATTGTGAGTCCAGTGCACCCAGGACCTGCTTTCAGGATTGGAAGGTCTCAGAAGGTGCTGCAGTTGCCCAAGCCCAGTCGGGGCAGAACCAGATGACACATATCGGTCCAAGGGCGTACTGACAAGGCCAATGACCCACGCAGTCCAGAATTCTGTCATCTTAGTGTCCGACCAGATGTCTATGGGAAGCTCATAAGCAGGACTTGAGCGCAACAGTGCTCTCCTCACTTGCAATTCTCAAATATTGTTACAACAGCAGCAGCAACAACAACAACAATCCCCCACTCATCTGACTGAGTTTCCCCACTGGGCATACCACTTCTACTACGGTGGAGGTAGAACATAGCCATCGTGGTTAGTAGTGACTTTAGTAGTGACTGGTAGCCTTATTCTCTCAATTTCTCATTTTACCCATCTTAAATTCATTTCTCCACATTTCTGCAGTGATTTGCAATTTCTTAAAAAATCCTCATGAAAATTTGCCATAACTTTAGTGCAATTTCATGCAAACAATGTTCCTCGAGATATTTTTTCGTATGTTATTTACACTAATGCGGTCATTTCTAATGCACCCTTTCCCACCCATGCATGCATGCACGTCTGTGCGCATGGATGGAGATCTGCATCACAAAAAAATTGAGAAGTGCGAATTTTGTAGGGTGATTGGGTTTCAGTTCGCTTATTGGTTTGAGAAGTGCGAATTAAGGAGTTTCTCATTAAAATGCAAATGAAATTGAATTTGTCTCCCATGCCTAATGGTGGGGCTGGCTGCAGTTCCAGAAAATGTGAGGGCGCGCTGTGTGGTGACCCCAGAACTGCGACTAGGATTTTTGGAGGTGCAGCTTTTAATTAAGGGGAGGGGAAACCCCACAAATACTGGGGCCTGGATTTCCTTTCCCTTTGCGTTCAGCCCCTGAACCTTAGTAGAGATGCTTCTAAGCAGCATAATCTTTTAAGACGTATCATGTTTCCCTAGCAGAGGAATCAGGGCTCATTACTAGGTTGCTGTAAGAGTAATAAATATGAATGAGGCCTTGATTATAGAAACAGATGAATAATTGAAATGGAGAACTGAGAGGCTGGCAGTGCCGTGGCTAGAGGGTAGTTTATCAGAGGATGCTCTATTATATATAATAAGTGCCATCTTGGCAATCTCAATCCACTCAGCCATGCTGCACCAAAGCAGGCATCCTACACTGGCTGGCTGTGGTCTTCACACCCATCGAAGAAATGAGGCATATATTCTAGTTTTTTAAAAAAATAATACCCCTCCCATCTGGCTGGGTTTCCGCAGCCACTCTGGGCGGCTCCCAACAGAATATTAAAAACACGATAAAATATCAAACATTGAAAACTTCCCTAAACAGGGTTGCCTTCAGATGTCTTCTAAAAGTCAGATAATTGTTGACATCTGATGGGAGGGCGTTCCACAGGGAGTACCGAGAAGGCCCTCTGCCTGGTTCCCTGTAACCTCGCTTCTCACAGTGAGGGAACTGCCAGAAGGCCCTCGGAGCTGGACCTCAGTGTCCGGGCTGAATGGTGGGGGTGGAGACGCTCCTTCAGGTATACTGGGCTGAGGCTGTTTAGGGCTTTAAAGGTCAGCACCAACATTTATTGTGCTTGGAAACGTACTGGGAGCCAATGTAGGTCTTTCAGGATCGGTGTTATGTGGTCTCGGTACCGAAGACCCATGCAAAAGTCACAGGTATCTGACAACAGTGTGCATTTCTTCACCCGGCTGGGCAAGTTGCATTGTCATAGTTCAAGGACGCATTCCAGTCAGGCGAAAAGGCACGGCCAATGGGGCAAGGGCACTTCCCAGCCAGAGAAATGCACACGGTAGAAAGCAACCTTTTCATTGTCAAAGATAACATCTACAGTCGCTTCTGTAGAGCTCTGGATACCTTCGCACACCAATCTAGTGTCTAGACAGTGTCAGGGACTGGCTGGATGGCCAAGTGTGGTGGAAGACGCCAGCCCAAGATCCTCCCCCCAGGGAGGACACAGAGGAGGAAGTGGGAGGTTTGAGTGAACACTGGGGCTCAGAATAAGAAAGCTGTTCAAGGGACAGGGCTGGGTGCCGAGGGACTCAATATGAGCGCAGACTCTGACAGAGAGGAGCCAGATGCTGCTTCGATTTTCAATTTTATACATTTCAATAATTTTACAATCATCTTAACATTTCAAAACTTGACTTCCCCCTCTTTCTGCAGTTCCTTGAATTTATTTTTAATATTTTCTGCATATCCAAATTATCTTAATTTGCTCATTTATTCATCTAATTCAGGGGTCTGCAACCTTTAAGACAAAAAGAGCCACTTGGACCCGTTTCCGAAGAAAGAAAAAAAACTGGGAGCCGCAAAACCATTGCGACATTTAAAACAAATATAACACTGCAATCACCAGTTTGTTGTTCTTTAAATAAATTAATAAAGACACAGACAATGAAGTTCCCGGCCAATTTGTGTTTAAGTACAAAGCTGACGTTTTCAAACATTGTGGGGGGTGGGGTGGGTGTAAAATATTTTTTTCTGGTTTTCCTCCTCTAAAAGGCTGGGAAGGGAGGGGAGAGAGAGAAGGAAGGAAAGGAAAGAAAGAAAGAAAGAAGGAAAGAAAGAAAGAAAGAAAGAAAGAAAGAAAGAAAGAAAGAAGGAAAGAAAGAAAGAAGGAAGGAAGGAAGGAAGGAAGGAAGGAAGGAAAAAAAGGGTGAGAGAAGGAAGCAAGCAAGCAAGCAAGCAAAGGGTGAGAGAGAAGGAAGGAAGGAAGGAAGGAAGGAAGGAAAAAAAGGGTGAGAGAAGGAAGGAAGCAAGCAAGCAAGCAAAGGGTGAGAGAGAAGGAAGGAAGGGAGGAAGGAAGGAAGGAAGGAAGGAAGAAAAGGAAAGGAAAGGAAAGGAAAGGAAAGGAAAGGAAAGGAAAGGAAAGGAAGAAAGACCGGCAGCCAGCCACCCTCCCTCTCCCACCCGATTCAGCAAGCGATGGCACGCAACAAACCTCTTCCCACCTCCTCCGTTGACACGGGAACCACCGC
Organism: Darevskia mixta; assembly: GCA_034641385.1. Taxonomy (NCBI): domain Eukaryota; kingdom Metazoa; phylum Chordata; class Lepidosauria; order Squamata; family Lacertidae; genus Darevskia; species Darevskia mixta. The sequence goes on along the minus strand of JAWWNH010000137.1, from coordinate 1,461,706 downwards.
TCCGCACCGGGCCATTGATCCGCCCACGTGCGCAAGCGGCGCTCCCTGGGACAAGCAGGGGAGAGCGGCCCTGGCGCCGCGATGCTTCCTCCAGGCGGGGGCGGGAGCTTCCCCGCAGAGGCTCGGCCCCTTTTCTGGGCTGGCCTGGCCTGGGCAGCTCTGTTTCCCCGCTTCTGAGCTTCTGGGCCAGCAGCCGGCAGCGCCAGAGCCAATTTGCCCTCCCTCTCGGCGACATGGCGGACACCCCTCCTTCCCGCACACGTGTCCCTCTGTGGGGCAAGGGCAGCCTCGACACCTGAGCGCTTCGGGAGTCTCTCCCCAGAACCCCGCGAAACAGAAAAGTGTGTGTGCAACGCCAGCGTCCCGGTTAGGTGCTCCATTTTGGCGCAAACCCAGATGTAATCAATAAAGTGAGTTGGCAGCAAGAGAGGCAAGTCAGCGCCGGGGTACTTAGAGCCATAGCGCGGGCGCTGCAAGGCTGGCGAAGAGGGCTCCCGCTCTTTCATCGTCCGGCAGCCACCACCGCGTCCGGCAGCCGCACAATGCGCCTCCTCCCCTCGCTAGTATCCGCCCCGGAGCCGCAGCAAAGGTGTCAAGGAGCCACATGCGGCTCCGGAGCCGCGGGTTGCCGACCCCTGATCTAGTTTAAATATATACTATTATAAAACTGCAGGTTATTATAATAATCCTGCCAATGTTCTTGTCTGTTTGCAGTTTATTTGTAAATATTCAATAAACCATTTCCATTCTTTTATGAAAAGTTTGCTATCTTGATTTCCTATTTTTCTGGTAAGTTTTGACATTTCTGCATATTCCATAAGTTTTTGTATCCATTCTTCCTTTGCTAGGACTTCTTCTTTCCATTTTGGGCAGGTAACACACTTGCTGCTGTAATTACGTACATGAATAGGTTTCTATACAGGTACAGGTAGGTAGCTGTGTTGGTCCGCCATAGTCAAAACAAAATAAAAAATAAAAAAATTCCTTCCAGTAGCACCTTAGAGACCAACTAAGTTTGTTCTTGATATGAGCTTTCGTGTGCATGCACACTTCTTCAGATACTTCAGGTTTCTCTACAATTTAGGTAGTTCTGTCCCTATAACTCCCCAAAGAAAAGCTTCTGGTTTTGTTTTGTTTTTTAAACAAAAGTTACTTTAAACATCTTTTTCAATTCATTATATATCATTTCCCAGTAAGCTTTAACCTTACTACAAGACCACTACATATGATAAAAGAACCTTCTTTCTCTTTACATTTCCAACACTGATTTGATTTGGATTTAGACATTTATACATTTTTGCCAATACCCTCCCTTGCCTCTCTTACCAAGTGCATCCCTCTCGGTCGCAACAAGCACACACCAAGCGTACTTGAGCAACTGCCTCCGCCACACACATTCAGAAAACCCCCTCCATAGGCAAAGGAAGTGAACGAATGGGGTGATTTCTGACACCCTTTCCTCCCTGCACCCAGACATTGCAAAAAAGAGCCCCATCAAGGGTTAGTGAAGACAATACTGAGCAAGATGGACCAATGGTCTGAGTGGGTGTAAGGCAACTTCCTGTGCTCCTATTATTACCCCCCCTATATTGCAGGTGGGGTGGGGGAACCTGAGGCTGAGACAGTGACTTCCCAAGTGAGTTTCTGGCTGAGCTTAGATTCAGACGGGGGACTTCCTGATTCGCAGCTCAGCCCCTACTAAGCCAATATGCAACACCAGCTAACTAGATGAATAAGCAGGCACAATATTTATAGATTCTCCTCCTCCCAGTGGCGTAGGAAGGGAGGGACGGGGGGAGCGGAGCGCCCCGGGTTCCATTTCTGAAGGGGTGACAAGAGGGCACCCCACTGGGGTGCCCTCGCGCCCCTGCCCGCAGCCACGGGCGAAGGATCCTACGTGCGGCAGTGCCTCTTGGTTTCTCTCTCTTGCGCGCTACAAGCCTAGGTCACATTTCTCTCCCCTCCCACGTATCGGGCTTTTCCTTCTTGCGCAAGCGCAAGGGATGGGGAGGAGGTGGGGGCGTCGTCGTTGCCGGCTCCCTCTTAAAGGCGCAGTGCCAATTCTTTCACTTGGCTTGAGTGCGGTCCTGCTGTCAGGGCAGAAGCGACGAGCAGAGCACCTTGCCTCCCTCACGGCTGCACCTCCGCTGTCGGTGAGCAGCTCGTCCTCTCCCCCGGCTCTGGATACTTGGGAGTCGCGTGGGGAGGGGTCATCATGCCGTTACCGAATCCTGGCTGGAGCCTGGAGGATGAGGCAGGAGGCGGGGAGAGGACGAGCTGCTCGGCTTTGCCAGCAAAGCCGTGCAGCTCCCTCTCCTCTCTTTCTTTTTGCTCGGCAAAACTTTGGAGTTCTCATTTTTCTTTCATTTTCTTTTTTGCAAAAGCATGTGGGGTGTCTGAAGACTGGAAGCACTTGTAAGAGGGTTGGGGGGTCAGAGGCGAAGGAAGGGGGGCTGACATTCGGTGCCTGCCCGCGACTCCCAAGCCTACCCCGAGCTGTCAATGTGGGGGGGGGTGACAATTTTTTTTTCCGCACCGGGTACCACCTGGCCTTAATACGCCTCTACCACCTCCTCCTCCTCCTCCTCCTCCTCCTCCTCCTCTCGGCCACCTTTTTTTTTTGCTGTGTACATTTATCATTAAGAAAAGTGCATGGTTTTCCAGCTTAGGGAGCTCTGCTGGGGAACAAGGAGATTTATATGTGGATATGTGTGTGAGCGCACAGAGTGCATTTGTGTGGAATCATTTCTATAAAACATCGTTTTGTTTTGAGCGGGAATTAATGCTCTGCAAATAGCTGTAATCATCTTACGTAGCATTAGGTAAAATCTAATCTCTATAGGTTTTTTTTCTAAAACGCAGATAAACCCTGCCTCTAAAGGACGACGTATTTCCCAGATCCTTTCAAAACACACACGCCAGCTTCATTCTCGAGCTTGTGTAACCTCCCTCTGCGTTTTTCGAAACTGGGGCATTTGCAGCGTTACCGTGAACTGAAAATTTACACTTTCAGCTTTTCTTGGTACATGATCTTCCCAGCAGCGGCAAGAACAAGAGAAAAGCCACCGTATCGGGTTTGCGTACGTGCTTTTGGAACAGAAGACTGACGTAAAGAGGCACTGGGGCACTTTTTGTGGCTGGCAATGTAGCTTACGTACATCAAGTTCATTTTATTCATTTGAAGGGTGCCGGGGGCACTACACTCCAGTTCCCATAAACTCCAGCCAGCATGGTCAGTGACCAGGGATGATGGGAGTTCTGGCGCCTTGTACACCTCCTTCCAGCAATTCCTGCAGGCAAGCTGATGCCAAACTGCTTTCCTTTGGACCACATCAGCAAGGCCGAGAGGGGGGCCTTGTTGTCTGGGCAGCCCAGGACCTCCATACACACTACCTAGGCTTGCGCCCCGAGGAGGTCACTTCGGTGCTGCTATTGCAGTGGTTTGACTTCACCCCCGGAGGTGCACTCCATTGCCTCTCGAGACAGATGGATGCCAACAACATCAACAACAACCACCACCCCTCCAGTTGTGTGTCTGGTTTTCAAGGACTCTTTGTTTATTGGCCCTGGCTATCACCACGGAAACTGATCGAAGACCTTTTTAAAGGCAGTTTTCTTTAAAAAATAAAAAAGGACACCTCAGGATTGCATGGCTATCCTACAAGGGCTAAAATGGGATAGGTGCACCCTTTGAACTGATGATCTGGATAAGCCTTTATAATATCAAAGGAGCATTATTTTTATTTTCCAACTTGAGCAGTCATTTAATAGCAGAACCTAACTTTCAAGGGCGGCTTTTATCTTGTGTGAAAAGTCCCAACCGCCATCTTCATTTCATAAGGAAAACTGTCCTAAAAAACTTAAGCTTGAATTTTTGCATAGCCCCCTCCCCTGAAGGCTCCTCTCTGGAGTAGAAAAGCGACACTCCTGCAAATGATCTCAGGCAGTCAGATCTCCCCCCCCCCTTTCTTTCTGTCAGGTATGCAGCCAAATTATAGCTTACTGAAATCTGTGTTCTTCTTGCTGGTTCCTGAATAGCACCTGAAAAAATGTCAAGGAAGATGTTGTAAAACACCCACTTGAATGTTCTTTGAGATTTTGCCAAAGGCTAGATTGTGATAGAGACAACTTGCAGTTTGCTTGAAAAAGTATTTGGAAGGAACAGAGAATTCATCATTTTTCAAAGCATGCCCAGGCTGAATTCCCATATACCTTAATACTCAAAGACCCCAAAGAATCATAGAATTGTAGAGTTGGAAGGGACCCCAAGGGACATCTAGTCCAACCCCCTGCAATGCTGGAATCTCAGCTGGATCATATGTTACAGATGACCATCCAACCTCTGAATGAGAGTCCACCACATCTCATGGGAGCCTGTTCCACTGCATGACAATAGTATCACTACCTTGGCACAATGGTCTCGACACACCTCACCTCAGCACATCTCTGCCGCTGGACCAGCCTGACTTAATTCCCATTGGCTAAATTCATACATAATGCTCAGTCATAGGTTGTTTAATGAACCACAAGTTGTCCCCCAGACGATCAAACAAACCCTGAATTGTTTCTCCAAAGTGAGGTTTGTTTCCTAGGAGCTCTTGCCTTATGCCTTTGGTGACTGTCTTGTCCTGGAGGCATCAAACCATGAGTTAAGGAAAGCGCTGGGTTCACATGTAATGCCAGACGGTAGTTAAGGCAAAGCATGATTTGTACGCCAGCAACAAACCATGGCTTCAGATTGTGGTTTGTTGGCAGTAAACAAATCACAGTTAAATTGCTGGGCAGGATTCATTTGTAATGCTAAGCCATGGTTTAGGAGACTGAAGTCAGGTGATTGATGGGGGGGGGGTGAGTGGGTCCTGCTCACCTGTCAAATTTGCTTGTAGGGTGAGGGGACCAAAAAGGTTTATCCACCCTTGACTTATTATTTCAGCTTCAGTCTATCTACACACCACAACCCAACATTACAGGGTTGTTGTAAAATTAGAGACGATGGATGTGAACTATTCTGAATGCTCGAAAAAGCTCCTGTACAAAAGTTAAATATTTAATGTTAGTGTCATTATTTGGTTAGTTGTGTTTGTAGCCCAACTTGATTGTAGGCTCAAGAGAAGTTTTGTAGAGGTCTATGCGTTCACATGGTTTAGGAAAGGGAAAGGGGCATGTTAACTGTGCAATCCCATTTGTGTCTACTCAGAAGTAAGCCCCACTGAGTTCAACAGGATAAGTGTGTATAGGATTGCAGCCCAAAGCACCATAGATTTCAGCTCACTGAAATCAATTGGTGTGCCTATAAAAAATTCTCAATAGGGAATGACGTCTCTAATTAATCTCATGTGATAGTGGAAAGTGTGGATTTATGGCCTTGATCACAGCACAAAACTCAGATCAGCCTCTATTTGCTGCTTTTAGCCAAATATAGCCCTTTCTGGCTAGTCATGTGAGAGCGGAAAAGAGAAATCATCAAGTAATATTTTTAGATAATCCTGCCTTAACTTGAAATGTTGCTGATAGCACAATTCAAACCAAGATAATAAAGAAAACCAGAAGGAACGAGGAGGCAGATAATATGTAAGCCTTGGGACACAAGGCTGCTGAGCTATTTATTAGTGTGTGCCGGGGGCACACACACACACACACACACACACACACACACACACACAGAGAGAGAGAGAGAGAGAGAGAGAGAGAGAGAGAGAGAGAGAGAGCGCTACACAAGTTCTGTTAAGGAGTCTTGGTACCCAGCTTCAAAGTGGCAGTGTCTGGATTCCAAAGGAGACCCAGCCATGCTTTACACTTAATACAATTTTTTATCTGGATGTTATGGCTTTAGTGCAGGGGTTGTCAACCTTTTGGAGCCAGTGGGCATATCTTGACATTTTGAGCAAGTGTCGTTGTGGGCCCCAGTCACAAAATGGCTGCCATGGGGTGTGTGTGTGGTATGTGGCGTAAAACAAAATGGCAGATTTGAGGGGAGGGATGCCATGACACAAAATGGTTGAAACAAAATAAAAAAATTCCTTCCAGTAGCACCTTAGAGACCAACTAAGTTTGTTCTTGGTATGAGCTTTCGTGTGCATGCACACTTCATCAACATAGAACTAGGATATTCCACATAGCTAAGCTATTCTAAGAAACTCAAACACTCATCATTCTAATAAAGCTTTATTTAGAAGTCCTCCACGGAGTGTCCTGCGCAGTTCGCGCATGCGCAGAAGTGCAAAAAAAGCAAACTTCCGGGTTTTTTCTTTTTCTTTTGGTGCGTTCGTGATACGCACGCCCGTGTTACGCACCGCGACCCGGAACAGATCGTGTGCGTAACCCGGGGTACCACTGTAGTTGCCTTTGACTGGACTTAACCATCCAGGGGTCCTTTACCTTTTATCTTACTTGCATTTAGTAAACAAATCTAGAAACTCTGAAACTGCCAAGCTCGCCTAATATCTTGATGGCCGTTGGCAACTATTCATTGCTACTAATGAACTTACGAAATGGGAAATTCCCTGTGTAAAATAAAGCGTTGGGGGTGGGGGAGAGAAATATATTCCCATTCAGTGCTAGATATTCAGCCAGCCATCAATGCACTATGTGTATATAGCAGACAGAAAAGGCCCTGGCAAATTCATGGAAGATAAGTCTATTAATTAGTTATTAGCCTTGATAATTAAGTGTTCAAGGGAGCAGAGGCTGAAAGATAGTTGTTCGCTAAAGCCCCCAGTGAGTTCACTGCTGAGATTTGAAGCACTACGCTGCGCCAGTGGAGTCCGAATGAACTCCCTATAGGGGTGTGGTTGAGATAGGGATAATTTTATCAGCACTGCCGATGCATTTTCTCAACACAGTGGCTGATTGCTGAATGATGCCCTTGCAGCCACATATTTGATCTGAACGATTCCTTAGCGGATATTGATGGTTTACAGTGACATCTTGTGGCAAAATTGACTGGGAAATATTATTGAGTATATGCATTGTTTCGTGGTTGTCTGAGGTTTGCAAGGCATGGTCCAGGCACTTGTGGCAAGCATTGCAGATTGGAAGAGATCGCTGGTACGTTGCTACATTTGGAAGCTTACCCTGCATCCCATCAGCCCATCTGCCTCAGGATTCTCCATACTGCGTGGCAGTGGTTCTCCAGCATTGAACATGAGACCTTCCACAGCCCTTTCATAGGCACATGCGAATGTGTGTGCACACATGTATGTTAGATTAGTAAAGAACCCAATCTTTTAAAGAAGATCAGTTTTATACCTGATGAAATGGTTATGGTTTTACAGTTCATTGAACTGATTTTATTTTTTTATAGAGTTGGTGTTTGCATATTTCATTCTGTTTTTTATTGTGTACACAATTTAAGAAGGATATCAACAAGCTGGAAGGTGTGCAGAGGAGGGTGCAGAGGAAGTGGCCATCTCTAGTTGTTGTCCGACTCTTCGTGACTCCATGGACCAGAGTACGCCAGGCACTCCTGTCTTCCACTGCCTCCTGCAGTTTGGTCAAACTCATGATAGTAGCTTCGAGAACACTGTCCAACCATCTCGTCCTCTGTCGTCCCCTTCTCCTTGTGCCCTCCATCTTTCCCAACATCAGGGTCTTTTCCAGGGAGTCTTCTCTTCTCAAGAGGTGGCCAAGGTATTGCAGCCTCAGCTTCAGGATCTGTCCTTTCAGTGAGCACTCGGGGCTGATTTCCTTCAGAATGGATAGGTTTGATCTTCTTGAAGTCCATGGGACTCTCAAGAGTCTCCTCCAGCACTATAATTCGCCCAGAGTGGCTGGGGATTCCCCAGAGTGGCTGGGGAGACCCAGCCAGATGGGCGGGGTATAAATAATAAATTATTATTATTATTATTATTATTATTATTATTATTATTATTATTATTATTATTATTCAAAAGCATCAATCCATCTCTCGTAACTCTAGTCCACCCCCCTGCAATTCAATAACACATGGGGAATAAGATGAGAGAAAAGACAGATGGAGAGAAATTAAAATTAAACACACACACACACACACACACACACACAGTTATTAATGCACTGGTAACCTCAGGACTTGATTATTGCAATGCACACACTGAACCTGGTCCAGAAGCCCCAGCTGATGCAAAATGCTGCGGCTAGACTGGGGACAGGCTGCAGCAACTGTGAGCAATCTTTGGCCCTCTGGATATTGCTGAACTACAACTCCCATCAGCCCTCCCCTTTGCTTGTGCTTACTGATGGGAGCTGTCCTTCAGCACCAACCCTGGACTGCAGCCTTCCAGTGCTAGTGCTTCTAAGCTTGCACTTAGCTGTCCATAGGTTTAGGGTTCTTGTATTCATTTAGAAGGCCCTTAAGAGTCAGGGAGATCTAGGTGCTGCCTGATTTATTATCTCTCTCCCCGTTCACTAAGATTTTTTGGAAGGCGTCTCTGTTAAGGGGTTCTCCCCTGGCTCAGATACATGGCTCATACCCAGTAAGGGGAAATGCAGTATTGTGGGCCTGATTCTGTGGGAATTCCTTCAGTGAAGATCAGGCAGAATCCCTCCTTGTTGAATTTCCGGGGATTGATGAAGACAGCTCTATTTCGGTAGGCATTTTAAGCAAGTTTCCCACCTCCAACCCCGATCTTTAATTAATTGTAATTGATTTTATCTATTGCTGTTTGCAGTCTTATTGTACAGTGCTTAGAAATCACAGCAGTTAGGTTGGTATGTAAGTAACGGCTGTAAATTATATATATTAAACATTACCCTTCCTCTAAGGAGCTCATGGTGACATACATGGTCTCTCCCTGTCCTCTGCATTTTATCCTCATAGCAACCCTGTCAGGTAGACCAGGCTGAGACAGACAGGCCCAAGGTCACCACTTAGAGAACTGCTTGACTCTGAGTGGGAATTCGAATCCAGGTCTTCCTGTCTGAGTTAGGCTGGCTGGGGCAGAACCCTCCAATTTGATCCAGCAGAACAGTTTTTGTATCCTTTTATATCCTTTCAGTCAGCGTGTAAAAAAAATAAAATCATAACAAATAAACAAATAAATCCTGTGTTGTGGGGAGGGGGTTGGACTAGATGATCCTCAGGGTGCCTTCCAACTCTACAATTCTATAATTCTGTAATTCTGTGAAATAATAAACAAACAAATAAGAGGCTGGTGGCCTTTTACAATTTTGCAATGGCTTTTTTTTGGGGGGGAGGTGTTTTGCGAATGCTTTTACATCCTTGAGATGCCACATTCATGTGTTTATTGAGATGTTTTCAACACACTGATTGAAATACAGAAAATGCCATACCATTGCGGGGAGAGCAGAGTCAAGGAAGTCTCGAGCAGCTACCGTTAATAGTTTAATATCCCTTATGGCTAGTAGAGATAATCCAAAGGGATGCGTCACTGCAGAAATGTAGGTGCCCTACTTAACATGAAAAAGCTTTTCTCATAATGAGCTGCATGCCTTTTAGTTTCCGTGAGATACTAGCAACGAGCACAGTCCCATTAGCGCATCGCAAAACTGATCGAACTCATTCTTTCTAGGCCTGGCACAGGTGGGATTGTGGGCGAGCCCCCTATCTAGAGATGCTGTTAGCTTTGTACACACACATGTATTTCAGATGCATGCTCTTTTGTTCATTCTCGGCAATTACAAGCAATATTTTGCTAATTGGAGCCCCTTTCATATTTTTAGCATAAATTCTCACCAGCTTTGTAACTGGAAGCTGGCCTCAACATTCGGTCATTACCTCCTAGCTTCCCAGAGTGAAATCTAAGTTCAAAGATCTGGTTCAAAGTCTTTTTAATTTTTTAAAGAAGCAGGTAGCCTTTGGAATAAGCGTCGCCAGCTGACCAGGAAACCCTGCCTGGCCTGCTGCTGTGCTTTTAATAGGAGCCTGGTCTACAAAAATAAGCTAGACACTTTCTGTGGAAGTGCTTCTTTCCGCACCTACTGCTCTTGTTTGCAGATCACACTGCTGTTATAAAGGACCAGTGAAGAAAAAACGGTGAATCTTGCTTGGAGTGTTTGCTAAGTCCTGTAGCTGCAGAACTTGGCTTCATTGCTCTTCTGTTTGTGGTGCTGTATAAAGGCTGAATTCCCCTCCCTTTTGACTTTTAAAGCAATCTTCATGGAAGCTCACCAGCATCTTAGTGCAAATTTCTTGTAATATGAATTTATTTCAGGGGTCGGCAAACTACGGCCTGGGGGCTGGATGTTTAGGGAAGTTTTTAATGTGTGATATTTTAATATATTTTAAATATTTGTTGGAAGCTGCCCAGAGTGGCTGGGGAAACCCAGATGGGTGGGGTACAAATAATAAATTATTCTTCTTATTATAGTAAATACGACCTGCAGACCCTGCCACCCGCTCAGTCAGTCCCCGCGCGCTGCTGATGCCTTGCCGCAGGTGCGGTTTCGGATTGAATAGAATAGAATATATTTTATTGTCATTGTCCCCTTCGGGGACAATGAAATTACTTGGCTGCTCCATCCACCCAGATAGGGCACTCCACGCAAAGACAAAACAACTACAAAAACACTGATTAAAACCATACACACTGATTAAAACCATACAATGATAAAACATAACAGGTAAGATTAGATGACTTCAAAGTCCAGGCTTCCCATTCAAGGAAACCCATTCAAGGAAACCATGCAGGTAAACCCGGTGCAGCGATGGACGGATAGGCCGGCGGGCGGGCATTGTGACGGGTGCGTCGTGGGGCTTCAGCCGGAGCTTGGCACGCCTGCTGGCTCCGCTCCTGGTGCCCGGCTCGGCGCTGCTGCTGGTGGCTCGCTCGGTGGCCGCGCTGGAGCAGCTGGAGGGCGAGCTGTGCGCTGCCTGCCTGGTGCTCTGCGTGCGCGGCCTGCCCGCCAATCTGGCCTTGGACAACGGGCTGCAGCGCATGGTGCACGTCACCCGGGAGCTCTGCGGAGATGGGCTGATGGAGCGGCTGCTGCTCGTCAACAATGCCAGTGAGTGGGTGGTGCCGAGACGCACTCCTGAGCGCGTGCAGAGTACGTTCCTTCTCCAGGTCCAGAGGCAACTGCGGGTTTGGCTTTCAGGGTATTTATATTTTTCAAAATAATAGTCCAGAGAGCCAGTGTGGTGTAGTGGTTAAGAGCGGTAGACTCATAATCTGGTGAACCGGGTTCGCTTCTCCGCTCCTCCACATGCAGCTGCTGGGTGACCTAGGGCTAGTCACACTTCTCTGAAGTCTCTCAGCCCCACTCACCTCACAGAGTGTTTGTTGTGGGGGAGGAAGGGAAAGGAGAATGTTAGCCGCTTTGAGACTCCTTCGGGTAGTGATAAAGCGGGATATCAAATCCAAACTCCTCCTCCTCCTCCTCCTCCTCCTCCTCCTCCTCCTCCTCCTCCTCCTCCTCTTCCTCTTCTTCTTCTTCCAGCCCCCCCCAGGGTCTGAGGGACAGTGGACCGGCCCCCTGATGAAAAAGTTTGCTGACCCCTGATTTATTTGGATGCATTTTTGCCTGGCTAGTAGCCATTGATAGCCCTCCCTTCAACAAATTTCTCTACTTCTCTTTTAAAGCTACCCAATTTGGCCACCGCCACCACATCTTGTGGCAGTGAGTTCCATAGTGCACTGTGTGAAGGAAGTGCTTTCTTTTATCTACCTCGAACCTGCTGTGTTCGTTCTTTGTGTTAGCAGTTCGCTAGAAAGTGTGACGTGTTGCTGCTCGTGTGTGCAGCCAACTGCTCAAAAGTCAAAGGAAAAGCAACTCAGCCCTACCCATTTCAGAAACGACACTCAAGTTAAATTTCTCCTGTCCTCTGAAATGCCTTTATTCTGTGTTAGCAACCAAACTGCTCTGCTGATTGTATTATATCCAGCCCAATGATCCAGCAAGCATCCGTCGCTTTAGTTAAGAGACAGACACTTTAGGGTCTCGAAAGGCGAGCGTTTCCTACCTGTCAAATGGAATCCCATCAGAAAAGATGTACTTTTGGAAGAAGAAGAATTGCGGGGGGGGGGGGGACTGCCACAAGATCGAATCTGTTTTCTGCCAATTCACATTAGCTTGAAGCGCTTACAGGATTATTGACTCACTTTGCGGGTGTCGGGAAAATGCTCTGGAAGAATAAAGATGCACACCCTCCAACACTTATCCAATGAAAATAGATGATGATGATGATGATGATGATAATAATAATAATAATAATAATAATAATAATAATAATATCTTGCCCATCTGACCGGCTTGCCCCAGCCACTCTGGGCAACTTCCAACATAGATAAAAAACATAATTAAACATTAAACATTTTTTTAAAAAACCTTCCCTATGCAGGGCTGCCTTCAGAGGTCTTCTAAAGGTTATATAGTTACTCATCTCCTTGGTTTAGGGGTCACATAACTTAATACCCGCCAACATTCCTCTGATGGAAAATAGGGACGTCCTAAGGAAAAGTGGGACATTCTGGGATCAAATCAGAAAACGGGGTGGCTTCTGTAAATCCAGGACTGTCCCTGGAAAATAGGGACACTTGGAGGGTCTGACCATTCAGCAAGGGGTCACTTACCGTGGTGGAAGACCTGAGCCAAGTCAAGTTTGGACCAGGGGTCAAGTTTGGACCAGGATTGGCCCAAGAAATTTAGCAGGTTGAGAAGGACAGGTGCCACCCTCTCTCAGTTTCCTTAACAGAAGCTTACCAGACTGGCTGTTGAAATTTAGGGTGTCTCCAAACTGTTGGGTTTTTTGGTGGATGTATTCTGCAACATGCCATTGACTCAATAATAGTGCATTAGTAGTGAATTTACACCAGGCCAGCCAGACATAGGCCACATTCACACCACACATTTAAAGTGCTACAACACCTCCTTAAACAGCCGTGGCTTCCCCCAAAGAATTCTGGGAGCTGTAGTTTGTGCCAAGTGTCATTAGGAGACACCTATTCCACTCAGGGAGCCACAACTCCCAGAGTTCCCTGGGAAGAGGGATTGATTGTTAAACCACTCCTGTCCGTGAAAAATCTGAAAAGAGTGGTGGCTTTTGCGATCGGATGGAGCTGAAAGTGGGAGACTTTTCTGAGCTGGAGGGTCACCGTCCTTGATGGCTAACTTTCCAAGGGATTCATGCCAACGGTGAGCATGGCCAAAACAGAAGATGGGGTGGAAGAAGGAACACGTCGTCAGAGCTGGCAAGGTCATAACACACTCACTCCCATGCACCACACACAGATATGTAGGGATATATATTTAACATACATCCACACCATGCAAAGTCCTGCGGTAGCTCGGTTGGTAGCGCATGAGACTCTTAATCTCATGGTTGTGGGTTTGAGCCCCACATGGGGCAAAAGATTCCGGCATTGCAGGGGGTTGGACTAGATGACCCTTGGGGGTCCCCTCTGACTCTACAATTCTATGAGATAGGTCTGCAAATGCTGAGGTCCTACAGTTTTGGTCCCCGATCTACTGCTTCTCTGGAGAATGGCTCCGCCAGGCCCCAAGCAGCTGCCTCAATCCTTCTGTAGGGTTGCCATATTTCAAACGGTGAAAATCCGGAGAGAAATGTTGGTGGTTTTTTTTAGTTATGGCCAAAGTTGTTGAACGTTTTGGGCAAAACTGCAAAATAAATGACGAAAGCTGCCTGGTGTCTGGATTTTCCTGGACATTGAACCAATTTCCGCCCAGTATTCCGTATATGTCCGGGACTTATGGCAACCTTATCCTGCTGCCTTTTCTGTTCTGTGATTAACTGCAGCTCTTCCTTGCTCCTAAATCAATTTCCTCTTCCTACCAGCATATGTTGTCTAAAGAAAGGTTCAAGATCTCCTCTCGCCCCTGTGTTTCTCCTGTTTCCCTGCTTCCAGGTCCCTCTGGTTCCAGCTTTGTCATCCTTTCTAGCTTGCTCTAACAGCATAGCTGGCTTTAAAAGAGCAACTCTCTTCACTTATCTGTCGTAATTATATAAACGTTACCAGGCACTGGGGAGGGGAGGGGAAGGGAAAGAGGAATTCTATTCAAGCTTGCATTTAAAGGCGAACCAGTCTAATTTGTAATTTCCGAAGTGATACGTGAGCTGAAGCACAGCCAGCTTTAGCGATTTGCACTCCTCCAAGTTTTCCCAATGCAGTTCTCAAGCCAAACAGCATGTGAAAAAAAGGCATAAAGTGTCCATAAAAATGCACAGAGTAGTGAAAATACAGTGGAACATTGGTTTTTGAACATATTCCGTTCTGGAAGTCCGTTCGACTTCCGAAACGTTTGAAAACCGAGAATCAAAGGGCTGCCAGCAAGTTCAATGGGGAAAACTGAGAAACGCACCTCAGAAGCCGGAATTGACAGATTTCTCCATCTCTACCAGGCTCACAAAATTGTGGACACGACCCTGTGGAGCCCTGGTCTGAAAGTGATCTGTTTCCTCTTCCTCTTTTATAGTATTCAGACTTTAATAAATCCTCACTTGAAAACATTCTGATACCTAGTGGCCTGTTGTTCTGCAAACAGCTTTAAACATGGGCTCTGAAACCATTATCACATTATCACAGCTTCCCAGGAAAAACAATTATTAATGTTTATAAAGATGTGAACAGTACGACTCTCACTTCATTTTCACCTCATTTTCAGGTGAGTTTTTTTTTTTTTTTTTAGGTTGGCAATAAATTAGTTAAATAACAGTGTGCCCAATTTATGTCACCAGGTGGCACCATTTAACAGGAGTTCACATTTCTGTTTGGTACGGGAGAGTAAGTCCTTTCCCTTTGTCATCCATATGAATGAGTTAGGAAATAATTCTCCTTTTGCTTTACTCCTCATTTACATTTAAAGAGTTTTAACCAAATGCCTCATTATTTCCCAGCTCTTTTTGCGCGGAGAGTACTAGAAGTATCACAGAGCTGTAATGTTATTTCACGGGGAGAATTTCCCCTTCTGCATTTCCAGCTACGTCCCTCATTTGTCTTGAGGTAAATGCAAAGACTTTACGGTTATGTCTATGTAGGCACGCTATATAATAAGCCTTTATTGCGCTTAGAAAGCTTCTGTGGATGCGCATTACGCGCTTTCTCTGCTAGCCAGGCACAGTGAAGCAACTTTGGCTCAAAAAACCTTAAAGGTAAAGGTAAAGGGACCCCTGACCATTAGATCCAGTCGTGACCGACTCTGGGGTTGCGGAGCTCATCTTGCTTTATTGGCCGAGAGCTTCCGGGTCATGTGGTCAGCATGACAAAGCCGCTTCTGGCGAACCAGAGCAGCGCACGGAAATGCCGTTTACCTTCCCGCCAGAGCGGTACCTGTTTATCTACTTGCACTTCGTGCTTTTGAACCGCTAGGTTGGCAGGAGCTGGGACAGAGCAATGGGAGCTCACCCTGTTGCGGGGATTCGAACTGCTGACCTTCTGATCAGCAAGCCCTAGGCTCTGTGGTTTAACCCACAGTGCCACCTGGGTCCCTTAAAAAACCTTAAGGGTCATCTAATCTCTCTCTCTCTCTCTCTTTATTGAAGATTTTATTAGACAAACAGATTCTTAAAATACATGCAATAACAACAAAATAACATTCACTATGTTATAAAGATTATAGAGAATATACATATAAAAAGAAAAGAAAGGAAAAGAACAGAAGAAAGAAAAAACAAAGAGAAAGAAGAAGAATGAAAGTGTGAATAAAGGCAAAGACATAATGATATCCACTGTTTGAATCAGCAAAGAAAAGAAACTTCTGACTATACCCATTGTACTAATTTACAATAAAACTACTATTTACACAGTTGCGTGAAGTTGTTTTTCGTTAACTTAATTTAACTTTATCTAACAAATACTTTATATTGCATGGCTCGTCTAATCTCTTATACTCCGCTTTGGTAATTGAGATCCTCTGATGGACCACTTCTGGTGGTTCCCAGCACACCTGAGGTTCGGTTGGCCTTTTCTAGGGAGCAAGCCTTTAGTATGGAAAGCCTTGCCCAGTGGAACATCCTGCCACTGGAAGTTCACCAGGAATCGTCCCTCCCTTCTTTTAAACATCTTCTGAAAACTGTATTGGTTAGACCGGCCTTTGCATTCCACCCCCTTTTAAACAATTGCTACATGCCAATGTTTTAGTGATGCTTTTACCGATTGGCGGACAGGTGAGAGCAGGCAGGTGAGGTTGGTGGGAAAGTACTCCATTTGCCTGAATGGCCCAGGCTCCAGTGTTCTGGTTGTGTGGACCATATTATAATTATTCCCTTCCTCCCTCTACCCATATACAGACCCTCAGAGTGTCCCTATTTTCCAGGGACGGTCTCGGATTTACAGAAGCCATCCCGGTTTCTGATTTGATCCTGGAATGTCCCTCTTTTCCTTTGTTGTTGTTGTTGTTTAGTTGTTTAGTCGTGTCCGACTCCTCGTGACCCCATGGACCAGAGCACGCCAGGCACTCCTGTCTTCCACTGCCACCCGCAGTTTGGTCAAACTCATGTTAGTAGCTTCGAACACTGTCCAACCATCTCGTCCTCTGTTGTCCCCTTCTCCTTGTGCCCTCCATCTTTCCCAACATCAGGGTCTTTTCCAGGGAGTCTTCTCTTCTCATGAGGTGGCCAAAGTATTGGAGCCTCAGCTTCAGGATCTGTCCTTCCAGTGAGCACTCAGGGCTGATTTCCTTAAGAATTGATAGGTTTGATCTTCTTGCAGTCCATGGGACTCTCAAGAGTCTCCTCCAGCACCATAATTCAAAAGCATCAATTCTTTGGCGATCAGCCTTCTTTATGGTCCAGCTCTCACTTCCGTACATTACTACTGGGACAACCATAGCTTTAAATATACGGACCTTTGTTGGCAAGGTGATGTCTGTGCTTTTTAAGATGCTGTCTAGGTTTGTCATCGCTTTTCTCCCAAGAAGCAGGCGTCTTTTAATTTTGTGACTGCTGTCACCATCTGCAGTGATCATGGAGCCCAAGAAAGTAAAATCTCTCACTGCCTCCATTTCTTCCCCTTCTATTTGCCAGGAGGTGATGGGACCAGTGGCCATGATCTTATTTTTTTATGTTGAGCTTCAGACCATATTTTGCGCTCTCCTCCTTCACCCTCCTTAGGACGTTCCTATTTCCATCAGAAAAACGTTGGAGGGTATGGAATAAGATGCCCCTGTTTTCATCGGAGAAATGTGGGAGGGTATGCCATCACACACTACAAGCTGTCCAGGGTTGCCATATTTCAATGGGGGGGGGCAAAGTTGTTGAGCTTTCTTTATAAAATCTCCAGAAAAAAATTAAATTGCCAAAGAATTAACACTGCCATACGCAGCCCGTACCCCATTTTCAAAGGATGAACCCTGGCTATGGCAGCCCTAAAGCTGTCCCTACACACATACAAGTGTTTATAGGCTTGTTCACACATTACACTGAATACAGACACAACTTTCCCTAGCTTTGTGTGTTTATGTGAAAGTGCACACCTCTTGATTTGTATAGCTCAACTATTGAGGACACAGGTACACAAGCTGAACATGAGCTTGAATCCTCCTTGTGGGTAACTGTGTACAGCTCAGCTGTCTTTGTAAGGAGGTACAGACATTGTGTTTCGTTGAAAAAAGTACGTGAAAACCTGCGAAAGTGTGTGCATGTGTTGGTTTGACCGGCTGAACTGTTTTCGTTCGCAGGTCCAGAGACTGCACACTCCATGAAATACTGAATGAGTGTACTGCCCTGTGGCTTGTGTACATAGGCTGCGCACTTGTTGAACATAGTGTGTGGACACCCTTGTCCTTTGAGCACCTTAGCAGATGAACTTGTGAATAATTCCAAGAGGTGCATTGCTTACAGCTCATTAGCCTGTGCGCCGGAGAGAGTTTTGAGGCAAGCTCAGCGAAACAGCTCTGATTATTTACAGACATGGATGTGCCAAGTGGAAATGGCTGGATTGTAAAACAGGCTGCTGGCCTGACATCTTCGTCTCATCAGCGCTTGCCATTCAGGAAAAAAAAAACACCACCAGCTGCTTCTAACCTTGTTGTTGAGGCTGCTGTGGGAATAAATGATCGATTGTCTGCTTCCCTTCTTAGAATTGCCACGCAGCTGTTATCAGGCTGCAGAAGTAAATACCAAGACTCGGAAGAACAGATGCTTTAATTTTACTTAGGAAACCCCATGCTCCAAAATCATTTCTATTGCCAAAATCATGTCTCGGGGCAGAACTGTGCATTATAAACAGGTCCTGGATTATAGGTAAAGGTAAAGGGACCCCTGACCATTAGGTCCAGTCGTGACCGACTCTGGGGTTGCAGCGCTCATCTCGCATTATTGGCCGAGGGAGCCGGCGTACAGCTTCCAGGTCATGTAGCCAGCATGACTAAGCTGCTTCTGGCGAACCAGAGCAGCGCACGGAAACGCCGTTTACCTTCCCTCTGGAGCTTTACCTGTTTATCTACCTGCACTTTTTTGGCGTGCTTTCGAACTGCTAGGTTGGCAGGAGCTGGGACCGAGAAACAGGAGCTCACCCCGTCGCGGGGATTCGAACCGCCGACCTTCTGATCGGCAAACCCTAGGCTCTGTGGTTTAACCCACAGTGCCACCCGCGTCCCTTCTGGATTATAGAGGGGACATGTAAATCTCATTTTTTGGGGGGTGGGATCCCACAGCTACTGTATTTTACAGGGGGAGACATTGTTGGGTTGAAATTGGAGGGAGCCTCTTGGTGGGGCTTGTAGATTTTACTCACGCAGCCCCACACCTCTTGCCTCATAATCTGAGTACTGTTTAGTCTTCTGCCGTCAAAAATAATAGAATCATAGAACCAGGAGGGGGACAAAAGTTATCTATTCCAACCTGCTGTTGATGGATAGCAGTACTGTGTCTGGGGGACATGGGCAGTGCCGGATTTACGTATAAGCTAAACAAGCTATAGCTTAGGGCCCCACTCTCTTGGGGGCCTCCAAAAAATGTAAAGAAAAAACAACCCTGGATGTATATTTCCAAAATATAAGATAAAAAACAAATAAAATAAAACCTACATACAGCAACAGTGTTTTGTGTTGTGTAGGCTTCTATGATATAAATAATGGGCCCTGCCTGCTAGATCACGAGTCTTTGTAAATTGTGTTTCTAAAGGAACTTTTGTTATTGCCAAATGCCATTATTAAGTTTGTTATGAATAAAAAAATCATTTTAAGTTAGAGCTTAATAATTATTTCACTATTAATAAACTTCTTCTTAATTGTATTTCACTATTAATATACTTCTTAATTGTATTTCAGTTCAACAATTACTTTGATAAAATAAATATTTTGTTATGTGCAAATGGCTTTAGATACCTATTAGGTCAGAGAGGAAATTAAAAGAGCAGACCAGAAACTATTCATGTATGCGTCCACTGCAGCCAGACTGTTGATTGCCCAAAAGTGGAAAGTACAAGAGGTACCGACAGTAGAGGATTGGCAGCAAAAAATGATGGAGTATGCCGAGTTGGCAAAGATGACGGGTAAGGTTAGAAACCAGGACGACCAGAAGTTCGTAAAAGAATGCAGTAAATTTATAGAATATTTAAAAGAAAACCGTACAAGTTTAAAAACACTGACAGGACTTTTGTAATACCTACGTTGTGTGTAACAAACAACACCTGATCTAAATGTGGGAAAGAAAAACTAAGAAAAGATCAGGGGTTGAGTAAGAATAAAAACGCCGAAATAAACATTGATATGAAAACCGCTGAAGGGAGGGAGGGAGGTCAGATCTTGGCGGAGAGGAAATGATGTAAATATGTATGTAATATAATATGAAGTAACAAATGCAACAAGAAAATCAATAAAAAGCATTTTAAAAAAATAGATACCTATTAGGTCCATAAATTACCATATAGAAGAAGAAGAAGAGTTTGGATTTGATATCCTGCTTTACCACTACATGAAGGAGTCTCAAAGCGGCTCACATTCTCCTTTCCCTTCCTCCCCCACAACAAACACTCTGTGAGGTGAGTGGGGCTGAGAGACTTCAGAGAAGTGTGACTAGCCCAAGGTCACCCAGCAGCTGCATGTGGAGGAGCGTATATTCAACACAAAAAAACAGTGACAATTTGTTGTTGACAAAGGACAGCTGGACAT
The DNA here is from genome assembly GCA_034641385.1 of Darevskia mixta. Lineage (NCBI taxonomy): Eukaryota > Metazoa > Chordata > Lepidosauria > Squamata > Lacertidae > Darevskia > Darevskia mixta. Next base: position 1,441,699 of record JAWWNH010000137.1, on the reverse strand, counting down.
ATAAAGGGCCCCATTACCTTCAGTAGCTCAGGGCCTCATCAAACCTAAAACCGGCACTGGACAGGGGTAGGCAGGTGTGGGGGACTCCCTGGTCCTGAATGGGGCAACTGTGCTGCTAAAGGACCAGGTGGTGGCCACAGATGGAAGGGTGCTCCAAGTGTCTCTCTTGACCAGGAGAAGTCTCTTCCGTTCAGAAGCCTCTTCAATCTCTTGGAGCGTGTGGGCACATTTGCAAACAGGACACATTGTCATGGGCACTGTACATGTGCTGCAACTGCACACAGTGTGTTAACCATTTTTGGTGAATCCCTGCTTTCTGCCCTTTGGGAAAGCCTTGTCAAAATGTCCCTCCCCAGACTTGTCATTTTTCAGGGTTTGGCAAGCTCTGCCAAGACCACCTTCCTAAGCAGCCAGTGGATTCATCTTATCTCTCATGCGCAGACATTTGCAGGCATTAAAGCGCTATGTCGCGGCGCACAGCTGTCATTTCGCACATTGCAATGCTGAAGTTTATGTATGTAGCATATTGCCAGAGAATTATGTCCCCCCCAATATATCTTTCACCCAAAGAACAAACAGCATCTACACCAGTGATGGCTAACCTTGACACTCCAGATGTTTTGGGACTACAACTCCCATCATCCCTGACCACTCATCCTGTTAGCTAGGGATGATGGGAGTTGTAGTTCCAAAACATCTGGGGTGTCAAGGTTAGCCACCACTGATCTAGACTTTTAAACTGGAGGAGGAAATGCTGTTGTAGAGAAGAAGAAGAAGAAGAAGAAGAAGAAGAAGAAGAAGAGTTTGGATTTGATATCCCGCTTTATCACTATCCGAAGGAGTCTCAAAGCGGCTCACATTGTCCTTTCCCTTCCTCTCCCACAACAGACACCCTGTGAGGTGAGTGGGGCTGAGAGACTTCAGAGAAGTGTGACTAGCCCAAGGTCACCCAGCAGCTGCATGTGGAGGAGCGGAGACGCGAACCCGGTTCCCCAGATTACGAGTCTACCACTCTTAACCACTACACCACACTGGCTCCCGAAGCAAATGATGGTCACATATGAGCTTTTAGCAATGTTCAATAAGACGGGCGGCCCATGATCTTTCGTGTGGGAGCAGGGGTGTGTGAGTCATCACAATCACACCTCTCAATGTTATCCTCTTATTTCCATCCAATAGACAGTACGATCATGTCTCATGCAACCAACAGCACAGCTGTGGGTGACAGTGGTAACTACAGTACTTAACTCACAAAATTCTGCAACATGGAAAGACTCGGGGAAAAGATATTTAAAGTGAGCAGGTTCTTGCCTTTCAAAGGAACATCTTCAAAGAGCGCATTGGGAAGAATGAGGGGATATTACTCATGCAACCTCCCGAACAGGCTGCCTGAATAGGCAGGGGTAGTTATGCTCACACGCGGTCTCCAATTTCACTGTAATTGTTGTGTTATAAAGTCAGAGTGGCTTTACTCTAAATTGCCAGCCATTTCCATAATGTAAGACTTGTCGTTTTTACATATGTATTTTTTCTGCTCTTCCTGGCTTTCACAGCTTAAATTGGGAGGAAATATTATCCAAAGACGATTTCAGAATTATTAACCAAGGTTTATATATATATATATATATATAGGGAGGGGGGACCTCATCCAAATGGGAGACATAACTCGCAGTCAATAATCTTATTTAGCTGCTAATATAAGAAGATGTTGCATTTTCATAAGCTATTCCTTCTCATTCGGCAGTGCTCCTTGGTCCATCTGCAAGGTGCAAGTGCCTCTCTGGCGTGTTTGAGTTGCTTCCCCTGCCTTCCTTTATTGACTTTCGCCCATTACAAAGACAAGAGCATGCATAATATAATGACCAATTCGTCTCTGCCCTCTAATGAAGCTTAAAGCACAACTGGTTAAATAAAAGGAAGGGCAGAGTAAAGCCTAGACTCACAGTATCTTATTTGGGAAGAGTAATGGAAGGTCTTATTAAAGAAAGGAAACGTTCCAAAAGTAGCTGCCCAAGATTTGCGCGGTGGGCAGTTGAGCCAACTTAATGGTTTTCAATAGGGCTGCAACATTTAAGGTATTAATTAGTTAATCTGTTATGGGTTAATCTATGAATCAAATTAATTAATCAGTTCTCTAATTAAGATAAGAGAAAATGCATAGTTTTTTTAATAAAAAAAAATCCATGGGTTGGATTCAAAGTTAACCCTACCCTCAGAGTAGACCCATTAAAATAATTAACTTGACTAACATAGATTCATTAATTTCATTGGGTATCCTCTAACTATAACTTAGTTGGTTACAACCCTATTAACAACCCAGGGGGAGCACGTTGTATTTTAATCAATTGTTTTTATACATGTTGTTAGCCGCCCTGAGCCCGGTCTTGGCTGGGGAGGGCGGGGTATAAATACAATTTATTATTATTATTATTATTAAGCTATGACCTTTTATTCGGGGAGGAGTATTGTTTTTGCTTGTTACTACGGTATGTATTTTTGTGTTTTTATATTGTAAACCGCCCTGCAATCCTTGGAGGAAGGGTGGTATAGAAAATTTATTATTATTATTATTATTATTATTATTATTATTATTATTACAAGTACTTATAAAGAGCCATTCTCTCTTTTCCTATGATGAATTTTTGCTGGTTGACACATCGTTCCATCACCTTTAAACCAAAATACATCATTATTATTTGGCTTCAGAACTGGTGTTCTAGTCATATGCACATTTAATTGATTCACTGAGCAATTCTAACTGTTCACCAACTCACTCGGACAGAAATGTGCTGCCACTATGCCAATGGAATGGCTGCTGTATCAACAGCTGCTCAATCTGGTGAAGGCCACCAATCGGAAACTGCGCTGGAGACAGTGCCCACATGCTTGGGTTAAAGCCGTGGCACAGGGTGGCAGAGTGCTGTGATTTGACCGGGAAAGTTGCCAGGCTCAATTCCCAACATCTCCAGAGATGCCCATCATTGGCTACTGGCCCATCCCTTTGCCTGGAGATGCCAGGGATTGAATCTGGGACCTTCTGCCTGCTGTGCCACTGAACAACGCCCCTTGGGAATCTAAGGATGGGATCCCCAAGAGCCAAAATCCCATTGTTGGACCTGCTCTGAAATTCCCCGGCTTTCCCGATCCTCACAGTGGCTGTTAGGTACATGTACGGTACATACCAGAAACGGGTACACAGAGCAGAACGTAAGATACTTTCCTGTCTAGCTGCAAATGGACCCAGGCTCCATTAGCGACATCATGGACGTTAATACAAGTTCCACGATTCCTGCAGAGAGAGACAGAGAGAGAAAAGCAGCAACTATTGACATTCTTCCAGCAACATTCACTGCATATAGCCAACCTCTAGAGGCATGGAGACGTGGTACCTTCTGGTCTTTTTCGCCTAATGAGCAGTAGTTATCCTGGACATCCTTCCATCTATTTAACCAGTTGCCTGGTAAGTGTCTTCTCTTTCTCGCCCTCTGCTTTACCATTAAAACCTACAACGCAAGACATTCTCATTTTTTCTTGTTAAGCATGTAATTAGAGAAACGTGCACCTTAATTTGGGAGTGGGGTTGTGGCACAATTATTCGACTGCATACAGTAACATTACAAAGGAACATACAACAAGTGGACTGCAATATTGGGCAATTCTGCTGCACATCTCTCGTAGTGTGGTGTGTGCCTGTCTTGGGGCAGTTGTAAGATTACGCAGCAAGGTGGGTTTTTTAAAAAATTGGGACACAAGAAAGCACGCTGTATGAGTGATGATTGAAAAATCCAGGGTTTTGTGTAGCTAACCTGGAGCCCTGCAGAAGTCTTGGACAACAGTTCCCAGCAGCACTGACCATTGACGGTGCTTGCTGGGGTTGATGGGAGTTGTATTCCAAAACATCTGGAGGGCACAAGGTTGGTATAAGGTAAGGGGATTTTGCAATCCTTGAAGTGTAAGGGGTGAGTATCAATGCTGATCTCTTTCCCCCCTCTGCCATAGAAGAAGAGTTTGGATTTGTTATCCCGCTTTATCACTACCCGAAGGAGTCTCAAAGCGGGTAACATTCTCCTTTCCCTTCCTCCCCCTCAACAAACACTCTGTGAGGTGAGTGGGGCTGAGAAGTGTGACTAGCCCAAGGTCACCCAGCAGCTGCATGTGGAGGAGCGGAGATGCGCTGCTTTGGTTCGCCAGAAGCGGCTTAGTCATGCTGGCCACATGACCCGGAAGCTGTACGCCGGCTCCCTCGGCCAATAAAGCGAGATGAGCACCACAACCCCAGAGTCGTCCGCGACTGGACCTAATGGTAAGGGGTCCCTTTACCTTTACCAACAACTGAATTATAACTCCACGGTCTCCAAGCCTCACCCCCTTTGCAGGCGTGCAAGGTTGAAAGGTGGCTCCGAAGTCCTTGAAGGAAAGATGGGATATAAACACAACTAAACAAATAGCAAACATGCCACTCTTTGTGCAGTCAGTGCTAACTGAATTGAAGGCGGTGGTGGAAGGCCCCCCCCCCAGGAAATGTGCATTCAAGCTTTGCTTAAAAATAAACAGCGAACAAAAAACACACGAACTTTAGACCATTGTTTTGTGCAACCTTATTCACTTTTACAGGCAAAGCGGCATGTTTTCAACCGACCCTCCCCTCTTTGTTGCCTAACACCTGATAGACGCAATTGCTCGTTTATTCCGATGACTCAAGTTTATATATTGATGTGGGGCATTACAAGCTCTATCGGTTGTGAGCGATGGAAGCACAGTTCCAGGGTCAATATTGGAACAGATTTAAAGGCGGCTAGGCAAACAGTCATCTTCCATCCTTGCACAGAAGAATCACTCCCGGTATCAGTCAATAGCACAAAAAACATTTGCTGATGCAGAGGAAAATCTCCTCCCCACAAATAAGAGGCTGCAAAGCTATGTGGGAGTGCAGCTTGCATCATTTGTCACAAACACTTGCTCGGCTACTGTAGCCTATGGCCAGACAGAGTCCAAATAGCAATTCAGGCAGGCACACCTGGCGCATGTTTAAATACAATTAAATTAAAATTATGACATCAAAACAATCTAAAATATAAACAATCAATGTCCCCCCCCTCAGCGGGCCGCGGTAAAATTATCAAACGTTGACTGGTCCGCGACAATAAAAAGGTTGGGGAGCACTGAACTATATAACCTTCAGAAGACATCTGAAGGCAGCCAGGTATAGGGAAGTTTTTAAAAATGTTTTATTATGTTTTTATATATGTTGGAAGCGTGGCTGGGGCAATTATTATTATTATTATTATTATTATTATTGTTGTTGTTGTTGTTGTTGTTGTTGTTGTTGTTGTTGTTGTTGAAATAGGACATCCCTATTTTCATCAGAGAAGTGTTGGAGGGTATACCAGGGTTGCCAACTTGAATAACTTGAATAAAATATGGGGGGGGGGGAGGTAATCCCTACGGCACATAATTGATCACAAGATGTGGTGCATGTACAGCATTTGAATGGCCATGCCCATCAGGTAGGGGATGGTGGCCCCCTCAAATATTTTATTGGGGGGCAAAGAGACCTCGGTCCCTAAGAGTTTGCTCCTATGAGCACGACTCATGTCAGCAAGGAGTCCAGCTCTGTGGAACTCCCTCCCACTGGAAACTGGGCAGGCGCCGTCCCTGCAAAACATCAGATGTCAGAGCAAACTGATTTTGTTTCAGCAGGCCTTTAGACCATGAATGCTGTTCCAGTGTCCTTATTCTCTGATATTTCAATCTACGTTTTAGATTTTGTACATTGTGTGCTTTGTTTTTTGCCTTGTAAGCTGCTTTGATGCACATGCGACAAAGCGGGGTAAAATAAATAAATGTGTCAAAGCACCAGGCCTCTCAGTTTCAAGAGCAGTCTGCAATGTGGTGGGGGTTTTGTAGGGAGGGGAGGGGGGCTATTCCAGAATCACAAGCCTGAAGCCCCCTTGAGCAGGTGGAAGTAGTTATACAGTTCTCTGGATCCAGTGAAGGGAACGATTTAGGTGTGATTCATTCATCTCTTGGATCATCTGTTTGGTGGCGTTTGAATTTGTTAAAACATTAAAAATCTGGCTTTCTCAAAAGAGCCAAGGTAGTTAGGGGCAGAGTGCCATTGCTGGTGGGCTTCTCATAGGCATTTGGTTGGCCACTAGGAGAGTTGGGCTAGTGGGGCCTTAGGCCTGATCTAGTAGGTCTCTTCTTATGTTCTTAGTTAAAAAGAAAGAGAGGCATCTGGCTGGCCACTGTGAAAACAGGATACTGGACTAGATGAGCCTCTGGCACAAGCACACTCGCCTTTCCCGCAGTTTTCACCAACCAGTATTCAGAAGTATTCAGTATTTCTGCAGTTTTCAGCAACCAGTATTCAGAAGCAGGGACGCGGGTGGCACTGTGGTCTAAGCCACTGAGCCTCTTGGGCTTGCTGATCAGAAGGTCAGCAGTTTAAATCCCCGCGACGGGGTGAGCTCCCGTTGCTCTGTCCCAGCTCCTGCCAACCTAGCAGTTCGAAAGCACGCCAGTGCAAGTAGATAAATAGGTACCACTGCAGTGGGAAGGTAAATGGCATTTCCATTGCGCCAGAAGTGGTTTAAGTCCTGCTGGCCACATGACCCTGAAAGCTGTCTGTGGACAAACGCTGGCTCCTTCAGCCTGAAAAGCGAAATGAGCGAGAGCCAGTGTGGTGTAGTGGTTAAGAGCGGTAGACTCATAATCTGGGGAACCGGGTTCGCGTCTCCTCTCCTCCGCATGCAGCTGCTGGGTGACCTTGGGCTAGTCACACTTCTCTGAAGTCTCTCAGCCCCACTCACCTCACAGAGTGTTAGTTGTGGGGGAGGAAGGGAAAGGAGATTGTGAGCCGCTTTGAGACTCCTTAGGGTAGTGATAAAGCGGGATATCAAATCCAAACTCTTCTTCTTCTTCTTCTTCTTCTTCTTCTTCTTCTACAACCCCATAGTCACCTTTGACTGGACTTAACCGTCCAGGGGTCCTTTACCTTTATTATTATTATTATTCAGAAGCACTACAGCCTCTGATAGTGGAGGCAGAACATAGCCTCATTTTCTGGTTACTGGCGACACACACATTTTGATTGAAAGCTAGCAGAACCTGGGCCCTTTCAGTCATAGCTTTGATGTTTTGGGTACTGCCCTATTTCTTCTGCCCTCGCTTTTGTGTCTTCCTCCCACCTGCAAGCAAGCTCATTTAAGTCTCCCGTGCTCCAAACCCCACCTGAGATGAGCATTAGTCTGGAATTGAGGTGGCTGTCTTCCCACTTTCTTCCAGGAGAACAATTGAAACTAAGCGTTTTCCGCTACGATCCCACAGGGCTGGTATGCAGATCTCTGCAGGCCGGCACCGCAATCCCATCTGCCTTCGCCGCATGGCAGACATTATTAATATTTATCGTTCGTACAGTACTTGGACAAAAGAGCTTTTTACAGGGCTTGCATCACTCATTTCTCTGCCACAGCGAGGAGGCAAACAATGGTCGCTGCCCTTTGGCGGGGAGCTCCTGCAGAGTTGAAAGCTGCATGTGTCTAGAAACATTTTGAGGTGCCACCCAGAGGTCTGGGAGCCACATGTTGGTGATGGGAGGACCCTGAAGCAAAAACAGGTTGAACAACGAATGTCAATTTTACTTTCGTTTCCACACATGCTCAGATACCCTTGTCTTCCATCCTGGCAAGTGAGAACCGTTATCAGAGTGCTAGCCAGGCAAAATTACTCAAGGAAATGTGCAGAGCAGTGCTAGTGAGAGGTGTGACCTACGGAGAAGGGGTGTGGCTTGGGGAGAGTCCTGAGGGCCAAGCAGAGAAGTCTGGAGGGCCACATTCAGACCTGAGGTTTCCCATCCCTCGTATAGACCTTCTGGGACTCTACCATATCACAATGTGTGTGTGTGTGTGTGTGTGTGTGTGTGTGTTGTGTCAGTAAAAGACCCCCCCCCTGTTGAAAGTTAGAAAATCATAGAATTGTAGAGTTGGAAGGGACCCTGAGGGTCATCTGGTCCAACCCCCTGCCATGCAGGAATCTCAACTAAAGCATTCCAGCATTCTTTTCTTCTGTTTTTCCCTCTAAACATGCACTACAGTGGTAATAATAATAATAATAATAATAATAATAATAATAATAATAATTTATTATTTATACCCCGCCCATCTGGCTGGGTCTCCCCAGCCACTCGGGTACCTCGGGTTAAGTACTTAATTCATTCTGGAGGTCCGTTCTTAACCTGAAGCGTACTTAACCTGAAGCACCACTTTAGCTAATGGGACCTCCTGCTGCCGCTGCGCCGCCAGAGCACGATTTCTGTTCTTAGCGGAGTTCTTAACCTGAAGCGTACTTAACCTGAAGTGTACTTAACTTGAGGTACCACTGTAGTTATAAAGGGACCCTTCTCCTGCAGCCTGCCTTTTAGGTCCATGGTTTTCACTTTGGGCAATGACGAAGAACATTTTTATTTTACTTTTTCCTCTGTCGCATTGGAAAGACAAAGGACATGGCTCTTAAAATGCGGCTTCTGTGCTTTGGCTTATAGGGCCGGAAAAAAAGAATGCTATTAAGTGGTCCTCGGCAGTCACATATCTGCAATCAGAGTCATCTGAAGGGAAGATACGTTTTGAGAACCGCTGCCTTAGGCCTGCCATGTGACCCCCCCCCCATTCTCAGAAAAATGATTTGTTTCAGGGCCACCTTACTTCTCTTTTAACTGCCACACAAATGTGTTGGTTGGGGTCCCAGTGCTGAGCACCAGCTGAGGGCCAATTTCATGACGTTTTGTTCTCTTCTGGTTAAGAACCATGGATTATTTTCTCCTTTTTGACAGGCTGGTCCTCCGAGCTCCATCTTCCATCACCTCCTTGAGGTGTGTGGCTGCTCTGCATGCAATGTTCCTTTGTTGACTGCATGAAGGAGCAGAAGTGAGTCCAGAAGAGTCATTGAAAGTGCCATTTTTCCAGGGCATTTCCGCTTTCAACAAGCCTTTAAGAGGAGATCATTATCCCAGCCTATGTCTGTATTGAATTTGCAACTGTTTCTACATATACAAGAGTTTGTAATTGTTCACACACACACACACACACACACACACACACACACATTTAATTTTGAAAAAAATATTCACAATTGTTATATATTAAATGGTGTCATTGCTTTTATTGCTTCTTTTTATTGTAAAATCGCTTCGATATATTTTATGGAATGTGATTCATAAATGGAAATAAAGCAATAAATAGCCTATTGATGATATGGTCTCTTCTGATACTGCAGCATTCCAGGTTAATAAATTATGAACCAGCTCATAAGGATGGGCAAATCTATCAATTTCAGGGTCTTTCACTTTCTAATTTTTTTCCAGTGTTCAGTTCTCCCTATTACCACACCAGTCTTCCTGAATATTCACCAGCATTTCAGTATAAATTCCCCCTACTACAGGTGATACTCAAAAAATTAGAATATCGTGGAAAAGTTCATTTATTTCAGGAATTCAATTTAAAAGGTGAAACTAACATATGAGATAGACTCATGACATGCAAAGCGAGAGATGTCAAGCCTTTATTTGTCATAATTGTGATGACTGTGACGTGCAGTCAATTTTTTGAGTATCACCTGTATATACACATTTTTGTATGCAGTTTCCTAATCTATAATACAATGCATTTGTGCATGTTATTTTCGCTGGTATATGCATGTTCTGGCACACTTTACCCTAGCATATATGCATTTTTGTACATGGCTGGAAAACTGCATTGCGAAATCCACAGCAGTGGAAATTTGGAAAGATGGATGTCAGTCAGTTGCTTTCTTTTCTGTTGAAGGGCAGTTTCTGTTCCTTCACTGGGTTTCAAAGCAGTTGTGGTGGAGGGGTGTACTCAGTGCTCCCCCCCCCGGAGATACTCGAGGGTACGCAGTATTGGCACCCTTTTTTCTAGAAGAAAAGTGCTGGTTAAAAATGTGGCATTCAGGGCAGCTTTGTGACCTTCGCCTTCGCCGTTCTCCTTTGAGATGTTTAAGAGTGCTTTGACAAGATGGTGGGACTTGCAAAAGATTTACCACACTCAAGTTTACCAAGAACTATGGGTTGGCATCATCTTAACCGGCATCGTCTATTACAAAATCTCCTATGGAGGTAAAAAAAAAAGTCACTGGAAGACAGTAAGAAACCCTCTTCTGGTCACCAATAAATGTTCTTCAGTATGAATTTGAACCGCCATCCTGACTGTAGATGAAGCAAGCTGCCATCATGGAAAATTAATGGTGTACAGCGTTAGCACGGTGGTAATCTGCCACGGACTGAATAAATGTGTTGCTCAAAATAAATAAAATAAAATAAAATAAAATAAAATAAAATAAAATAAAATAAAATAAAATAAAATAAAATAAAATAAAATAAAATAAGTCATTCACTGTAACAGCACTGGGTGTAGTAATGTTTGGCCCATACCATTGCCAGAAGCTACATTGCTTATCAGCCTACCCCCGAAGTTGGTGCCCTCCAGCTCTTTTTGGACTGTAACTTGGGGGTGATGGGAGTTGTAGTCCAAAACAGCTGGAAGGCACCAGGTTGGAGAATATGGCTATACATGCACTTAAGAGCTGTCCTGGGGGTGTGTGTACTGTTCTGTTGTGAGTGCTGACACCTAGTGGCCAGCCATTGTTTAGCCCGGTTAGCTTGCGCATGTGCTATAGAGCGCACACATCTATTCCGCCCCCCACCCCACGTGATGGATGCCAGCCAGGTTGAAACTTTAGTAAACCTGGAGTGTAAATCCATTTGGTAGGCTTGTATTTCTTTACAAGTAAGATTTTAATGATGTCACAATGCAATATATATTCCTCTGAAATCTCCCAAATAAAAAAGACCCCACAGACATTAAGGGCTTGAAACCAGATCGCTTTGCAGTGATGTAATAGACTGTCCTGGCAAAGCACTTATTTCGCAATCTCTGTGCCACTATTTCATAAGCATTATTATTAATCTCTTGATGCAGATAGGCAAATGCATGTTTCATCCCAAGATATAAACCAGCAGCACATCTTGGAACTGGACTATATTTTTGGCTGGGAACGTTCGCTTCTTTAGCACAGCAAAAGATGAAAAACAAGGTGATGATGTGTATGATAGCATCATCTCTACTGTAATGCACAAGGGGATCTGACAGTGATTGGTTGAGCTGCCCTGATGTCACAGTGCAGCAGAGCAGCCACAGGGTGTCCTGCTACAGTACCGTTTCCTATCTAACCTGATCAGATTTTACAGAGAAGAAGCCCATGGCCTTAGAAGAAAGACGGCCCAGGGAAGCGGGTGGCGTATTTAGGAATGGAGAGCAGACAAATGGCATGAGGGCAGGAAGAGGAGGCTGGCCGTTTTGCATCGCCCCAGAAGCGGAAACTCACCACCAAAAGAGAGGGGGAAAAGGACACAGACTGGCACAGAATTTGCAAATGCCAACTTACGTGCATAGATGCACATTCAGAAACGATTGCTGCAGTTTGAACAGCAATGCAATGCATCTCACACTAGTAAAGGAAGGCAGCGGCCAGGGTGCCTCCTCAGTCTGTGGCCCAGGTCCTAACAGTTGGTAGGCAGCTTCAAGCCCCACTCCTTGCTCCCAGGCAGACCTTCAAATAGAGGACTGTCTTCAGTAAAACAGGACACATGGCCACTGTGCAAGGTCAGGAGGTACAGATTGGAAGGCTGCAATTCACTTGTTTGATTGCCCTCGCCTAAGCCTAGGTTGGGACGCGGGTGGCGCTGTGGGTTAAACCACAGAGCCTAGGGCTTGCTGATCAGAAGGTTGGCGGTTCGAATCCCTGCGACGGGGTGAGCTCCCGTTGCTCGGTCCCTGCTCCTGCCCACCTAGCAGTTCGAAAGCACATCAAAGTGCAAGTAGATAAATACGTACCGCTGCAGCGGGAAGGTAAACGGCCTTTCCGTGCGCTGCTCTGGTTCACCAGAAGTGGCTTAGTCATGCTGGCCACATGACCTGGAAGCTGTACGCCGGCTCCCTCGGCCAATAAAGCGAGATGAGCACCGCAACCCCAGAGTCGTCTGCGACTGGACCTAATGGTCCAGTACCTTTACCTTTAAGGCTAGATCTACACACAGAAAAAAATGAAAGAAAATTCTTGGAAGAGGCAGTTGCCAGCATGCAGCAGTTGGCTCAACTCGCACCCGATGTGGGAACTTGTTAACTACACAGGCTGAAGAAGGAGTTTCTCTTTGAAACTGGGATCACTGGGCTCCAGTCCTGTTTGCTACAGCTGCTCCGCTGCGTCCAAGAATTTTCTCGCGTCAGAGATATTGAAAATATATCGTTAATTGTAATATTGTACCTATTTTGGTGATTCTGGAGCACCGCGTGTATGCACTGTATGTCTTGTAATAGCGGGTACATTGTGACAAATACATTCGTTGTACTGTGCTTGCCTACATATTCTGTCTTTGTATGCTGGCCTGAACCCCTGTTTTTTTCTATTTGTGTATGTTTTTGTACAGCGGGTTTCTTACAGTCCCCCCCTTTTTTCAGGCACGGTGCCCAAAACCACACATTTCGGGGCTCTGTGCAAGATTGTGGCCCTGAAAAAAGTGGGGGTTAATTGCACCGCTAGACCGTGAAAGATCATGAAACCCAAATGCTCGCTGTTCTCTTGCGATAAAAAAGGGATGTCCCATTTTTTTCCAGGATACTTGCGGGGTATGAGATCTGTAGCTGAGCCCTAATGAAAACAATATGGACATTTAAAAACAATGCCGTTTCTCTCTCTCTCTCTCTCTCTCTCTCTCTCTCTCTCTCTCTCTCTCTCTCTCTCTCAATTCAAAACAGTTCTAATATTTGCATTCTTTGGGTGTTAATGGCATGTTCTGATTCCATGGCTCAACCCATCCTTGGAGTGAACAAGCTATCATGAGTGTTTACACTGTCACCTGCTTTCAGTATTTTAATTTAAAGCTTTTGCAGAGCTCCTGTGAGAATCGGTTATGCTATTGAATCTAACCAGGGAGCAACCCGGGTTTCTGAGCGGATCGATATTACAGTACATGCCTTTATTACCGTGTGCGTCTCTCCTTCCACCTGGAGCCTCATTAAAATCTGTGTAACCTTATGTGGCATTGAGTGTGTGCATGGGCACAAGAGTGTTTTTCTTGCTGTAGCAATTTGGAACCAGCCCAACCTCCCGGGACGCAGCTTTTAGCCTCTTCTGTTGCTTTCCCTCAATATCAAGTGTGAAAATGTTTTCCAGACATTAGCAGGAAAGCTGGGGGATTGCTTAGAAAGAAGCAGCTGAAGTTTTTGAAAATATAATTCCCGAAGATGGAAAATATAGTGATTAACCTCTTGCCACAAGGAACATATGGGGGAAGGGGGGGGTGAGAGAGAAGTTGTGAGATAAAATAATGAAGCAAATACTTATAAACATATGCTCTGAAAACGTGCAAGTTTATTATTATTATTTTTAGAGCGGAGGAGAAACGGCATAAAAATTAGGCCTAATCAAAAGGATCCTTTTCATTTTTCAGGCTTTGAAAATAAAGAATGACAGGCAGCTGCCATCCTGTTGGCCAAGAGGTTGCAGCTGCATTTGCAACAGCACACAAATGATCAAACACGGATGAGCATCTTTTTTTTAAAAAAAAAGATGGGCTTGTTTACAAACTGGCATGTGTAAGCAGCAGATGAACAACTTTATTAATAAGTTCGAGCTAATCTGAAACTTCAGTGTTTTCTCTTCCGCCCCCCCCCCCCCCCGGCCTCCTTTGTGGTAAACATTTTCCAGCTGCTCCAGCAAACAATTTCTCTTGGGGTCGATTTTATAGTACTCTGTGTGATATTGGCTTCTGAGTGGCACTAGCAGATTCTATCATCTACAGCAGGGGGCGCCAATGCCAGCAGCTTCCCCTGGTATCTGTGAAGCCTGTGAGCCTCCCTTCCATCACCTCCCCTTCGCTTGTCTTTGTTGTTGTTGTTTAGTCGTTTACTCGTGTCCGACTCTTCGTGACCCCATGGACCAGAGCACGCCAGGCACTCCTGTCTTCCACTGCCTCCCGCAGTTTGGTCAGACTCATGTTGGTAGCTTCGAGAACACTGTCCAACCATCTCGTCCTCTGTCGTCCCCTTCTCCTTGTGCCCTCCATCTTTCCCAACATCAGGGTCTTTTCCAGGGAGTCTTCTCTTCTCATGAGCTGGCCAAAGTATTGGAGCCTCAGCTTCAGGATCTGCCCTTCCAGTGAGCACTCAGGGCTGATTTCCTTCAGAATGGATAGGTTTGATCTTCTTGCAGCCCATGGGACTCTCAAGAGTCTCCTCCAGCACCATAATTCAAAAGCATCAATTCTTCAGCGACCAGCCTTCTTTATGGTACGCTTGTCTTTAAGATGGTACAATTTTTTGCCTCGCTCAGGGTGCCATTCTACTACCGTAAAGATAATAAACATTAAAACACTTCCCTTAGATGTCTTCTAAAGGTTGTATAGTTACTTATCTCCTTGGCTCTGGGGGTCAATTAACTCCATACCCCTCCAACATTTCTCCGATGAAAATAGAGACATCCTAAGCCTAGTGTATAAAATCCCTCTTTGCCGTTTTAAGGATCTGGCCATTTTGACCTTATAATAAGGACAAACGGCTATCGGAAAATGGGCTCCTTTGGAGGTAAATTCAAGTATTGGAGAAAGCGACAGAGCAGATTCCGACAGAGGAAAATGGCCTTTGTGTTTGCTTATGCTCAAAGAGGCTGTGGGTGGCACAGCAAAAGGGTCCCAAGGGGAAGGATTCTGTCCGTATACCCAGGTGGGGGCTAATGGGCCACAGAACTCCCCAGTTGGCACCTTGGAGGAGTCACCCGTATTTGATGGGCGTCAAATGGGGATCCTTAACCCAAGACTGACCCTGATGGAGAGCCAGTGTGGTGTAGTGGTTAAGAGCGGTAGATTCGTAATCTGGTGAACCGGGTTCGCGTCTCCGCTCCTCCACATGCAGCTGCTGGGTGACCTTGGGCTAGTCACACTTCTTTGAAGTCTCTCAGCCCCGCTCACCTCACAGAGAGTTTGTTGTGGGGGAGGAAGGGAAAGGAGAATGTGAGCCGCTTTGAGACTCCTTTGGGTAGTGATAAAGCGGGATATCAAATCCAAACTCTTCTTCTTCTTCACCCATATTTGATGGGCGTCAAATGGGGATCCTTAACCCAAGACTGACCCTGATGGAGTTATCAGCCAGCAACCAGGTTGGCTGATCCAGGACACAAACCCAACGCCTAAGCTGAAACCACCTTACGTATCCATAAAGTTGTGGCCATTTCCATCCCAGAAGGTTGTTATGTCATTCATTGCTTTCCGTGCCTCTATTCTCAACCCCAGGCTTACTGCAACTGGGCTCTCAAATGATTTGTGCATTGAGCTCCTCTTCTATCTCCCACCAAAAGAGACAGGAATCTGCCATTGGTCCAGCTGTCAGTGCTGTCTCCTTTGACTGGCAGTGGCTCTCCAGACAGGAGTCTCTCCCAGTCCTACTAGGAGATGCTGGGAATTGAGCTTGGGACCTTCAGCATGCAAAGCAGATGCTCTACCACTGAGCTATGCCACTTCCCCTAAAGTATAACGTTTCCTGCTATAGAAAAGAAACACCAAACTTCTCGGCCTCCTTCCAACTCTTGCCCCATTCCTCACTTTCCAGATAGACTTCCGCCACGACTCCTCTGGGCTTGTTCCTCCCACAGATTCAATACAAATCGCATAACTTTACCAAGCGCATCATCTGCTGGGATCTCTTTCCTTCCTGCCGCCCTTCAACATTTTCTATTTTGACATGTTATTTCCTTGCATCACAGATGTTTCTTCTGGTAGTCTGCGGGGAAGGAGGGGGAAGAAGGATGATGGGGATGGCAGATAATACAGAGAATATTCAAGACAGTGTTATTTTATGAAAAGCGTAGTTCAGTTGTGGCCGGCGTATTCCCAGATGACGGGTGTTTTTGAGAAATCTTTCCATGCCACGAAGGAATTGCTTGGCTCCACTGGCATCAGATATAGCTGGGACTGGCGACTGGCGGCCCTAAGGTCAGACTCTGCCCTCAGACAGGAGC
Source organism: Darevskia mixta (assembly GCA_034641385.1). Lineage (NCBI taxonomy): Eukaryota > Metazoa > Chordata > Lepidosauria > Squamata > Lacertidae > Darevskia > Darevskia mixta. The sequence continues at coordinate 1,425,613 of JAWWNH010000137.1, read as the reverse complement.
GAGCCAGCAGTAAATCACACTGTGCAAGTTGGTGTTAACTCTTTATTAGCAAGAACACTATCTGCACAGACTTGGCTGAATATCAGGCCTGATGAGCACAGCAGCTCATCCTCCGTAGGTCTTGCCCCAAGAATCAGTTTCCAAGATTGAAAGTTCCTGTCTTCCCACAGTTGTCTAAGTTCCCATCTCTCCAGGGCTTTTCCCAAGCAATCGGAGACTGCGCCTGCATGAAGCCAACCTCTCCTCCTCCCTCTTCATGCCTTTTCTGGTACTAGGAGACAAGGGAGGGGGGTAGCTTGTTGCAGCAGGAGGGTAAGACACCAGTGACTCTGCCTGACTCAGCTCTGCCTCTTGGCCTCCCTCATTCCACTCTCCTGTTTCTGCTTCTGAACGTTTCTCTGCCACAGACTCTCCCTTCTCAGCAAGCACCTCTTCCCCTTCCCTCTTCTCCCTCTTACCACTCATCGTGTCTCACCACCAGTCCTGCAGCTCTGAGCCTTCTTCCCTTGGGAGTTCCCTAGCTGTTGCCTCCCACCCTTCCTCTGCACCCAACCAGTCCATGACACCCTCTGGGAGATACTGTAGATGTTGAGCATGCCAACAATAGATCCCCCTGTTCAAGTCTTGTGGCACCTTAAATTTACGATGGCGTAAGCGTTCATGAACTTGAGCCCAGTTCATAAAATGTATGCAGTCGATGGGCAACTTTCATCTGGCTGTGCTTTTCGCTTGCTGCTTAGTAAATTACTCCCTGTTCTATTCCATAGGACGTGTCTTTGTCCTATGGAATAGAACAGGGAGTAATTTACTAAGCAGCAAGCAAAAAGCACAGCCAGACGAAGCTGTTTTCAAGGTATTTAGTGTGACAGACCTGCGTTCAAAGCGGCAAGTGTAAGAATTATAGTCAGCACAACAATTTCTATTGTTTGGGGTTTTTTTTAGTGACCTAGTTAACTGCCCTGTTCCATGCATCTTCATTTCCTAGGTACTCTTTGTGCTTTTTCATTTAGAACTTTTCTCTCCAGATTTTCTGCTATTGTTAGCAGAGGGATCTCGTAAGACACTCCCTTGTCACCCCCACCTTTTCTTTCCATTCTCTCAAAAAACCCATCTCCTCCTCTTCTGGGAAGGAAATTCAGGAAGCCAGAGAAGATTGTTGAGTGAACTATATATACCACTAACAGACAGATGATATCGAATAACTGCCTTCATCTGAATCAGCCTACTGGTTCAGCTTGTATTAACTCTCCTTCCTCAGACCTTACAGAGTAGGCATGGGAGATTGGTGGCCCACTAGCTGTCATTGGGTTGATGGAGTCTTCAGTCTGTTGTTGAATTCTCAATTAACATCCAGCAACATCTGGAGGGCTGCAGGTTCCCAATCCCTGTTATAAAGTGTAGATCCAGGGTATGCTTTGAAGGCATATGATGTTACGTCTTTGCTAAAGTTGTCCTTATTCAGATGGGAAGCCACCTGGAAACCATGATGGAAGATGGTATATATAAATGCAAGCAAGTAAATAATGTACACACATATTTCTGTTATATCATTGTCATCTCCAGTGAAGAATGTAAACAGAGCCTCTGCTTATTCAGATGAATGGCAGATTTAGTCCAGCATCCCATTTTTTACTGTCGCCAATCAAATGCCTCCAGGAAGCCCCAATGCAGGGTGTGGAAGCAATAACTTTATTGTCAAATATAACACTTACAGTTGCTTCTACAGTTCTGGAGACCTAAGCACACCAATCTTGTTTCTAGGCAGCTATTCCCAGGTCCATGTTCTATGGAGCAGATGCAGAAACTGGGGACCACTCCCCCTTTACCACTTTATGTACCTTCCCCTGACATGCTGCCTGCCTGCAGCCAGAGACTACGCCTGCTTGGAAACTTCCTCTGCTCATCCCTTTTCCATCCCCTCCTGGTTCTGGGAGACTGTGGTGCAGGAGAGGATGGGGAAGCATCCAGCCTTCTTCACTTGCCTGACCTGTTAGTATTTCACGCCTCTGATGCTGCAGATGAGATTGGTGTAAATCACATGCCTGCCTGGGAAGAGTGTGGGAACAGAAGACAGTCTTATCTCTTCCGCTGTATGTACTATTGTACTGTACTTTTGCTTTTACTTGTTCCTGTTTCTTCTCTCGGAGCTGCAGAGAGAGGGCACCATGATTCCTTTGTCTGCACATAGTATGTAAATAAATACGTAGATTAGCTCTACGATGTTTCACGCTTCTTGCTGTGTTATGCTAGAAGATTAAAGGCAAAGGTAAAGGGACCCCTGACCGTTAGGTCCAGTCGCGGACGACTCTGGGGTTGCGGCGCTCAAGCCGGCATACAGCTTCCGGGTCATGTGGCCAGCATGACTAAGCCGCTTCTGGTGAACCAGAGCAGTGCACGGAAACGCCGTTTACCTTCCCGTCGGAGTGGTACCTAGTTATCTACTTGCACTTCGTGCTTTCGAACTCCTAGGTTGGCAGGAGCTGGGACTGAGCAACGGGAGCTCACCCCGTTGCGGGGATTCGAACCGCCGACCTTCTGGGTTTTTTTTTAATAATCTATTTATTGAATTTTCCAATACAAATCATAGCAAATCACATTGAAATTATTCCCAATTACATTTCAAATTACAATCCAAATTAATTATACAATTCGAACTGCCGACCTTCTGATCGGCAAGCCCTAGGCTCTGTGGTTTAACCCACAGCGCCACCCGCGTCCCTGATGCTAGAAGATTAGTGTGCATATATTATTTGATATATGTCACTGAAGCGCACTGGAGAAGAAGGGAAATGCCTTTTCCAGAGCTGCGCATACCAGAGGACGCTCGGAGTTCAGGGGTTGCAGAAGGGGCACCCCAGGGCGTTTTCCAACATGTCCTGCCTCTTCTTCCTCTTCCCCCAGCTCTGAAGCATCCCCTGCCCTCTGACTCTTGCCTCCCTGCTGGTATAGGTCCCCACAGACCACTGCCCCCCTCTTCCGAGTCAGACTCCAGCCCCCCCTTCCCTCTGGGGCACACTTGTCAGTCTCTGACAAGTTGCAAACCTAGCAGTTAACAATTCTCAAACAAGGAAGAGCCTTGCTGGATCCAAATACTGGCCCATCTAGTCCCCCGTTCTGGTTCTCAACCTTGTTCGAATACTGGACCAAATTGATTTTTCATCTGATCAAGCAGCACTTCTCTCACGGCGCTCTCCTTCTGAATTATTTGAGCAGCGTGTAATTGGAGACTGGCTTCCATGCCGCTTCGCTCATCTGCTAAAATGACACTTACATTCCAGGGTGACGTCAAAAGGGATCTTGGGACACACCTCTCAGGTTATGGGCTGCTGGCTCCCGGAGGTGTTCTGTACCTTGCCTTCCAGCATTGAATTGGCACTCCTGGCTGTTCTGCTCATTTCCCTTCGTCTCTAGCTGCTAACAATTCAGTCTCATCTCCAGCTCTTGCATAAATGAAAGATTAATCAAGCTTGTGCAAATTAAATCATGATTAATCCAAGCAAGTGCTATGTAGCTCTTGTGCTTTGACTCATGACCTAGGTTCGCGGAAACTGCCAGTTCAGTTTCCAGACGGCTTGCTTTAATTTTCCTCCTCTGCGAGGTGATGATTGTGTCAAGTATGCTGCATTGCCAAACATTCCCTATATATCTACTCCCCTCATGCAACAAAAGCACTTTTTGTGTGTGTGTCTTTGAATCAAATAGCTCTCTGCTTCTGGGGTGGGGATGTGTGCCAAAACTAGCTATTACGCTGAGTGGAAATGTCTCCCGAAAAATGCTTAGCTTGTGCAAATTCTCACCTATTTCCCCTGACCCCGTTCAGTTCCATTTCACCCTTGGCTGCTGCGTCCTCTTCTTTTCCTTATTAATCACATATGTGATCTCAACCAGTCAGGGATCTCACAATGAATGGGGTGCAGTCATCACATTACATAGCCAATCAGGCAGTTTGCATGATGGTGGAACCCAGGCCAAGCGAAGTTAGAATCATAGAATCATAGAATCATAGAATCATAGAGTTGGAAGAGACCACAAGGGCCATCCAGTCCAACCCCCTGCCAAGCAGGAAACACCATCAAAGCATTAATTGAGAGAATCCCCTGACTGAGAGAGAGGTCAAGTGAGAGCAGTTTAAATGTAATTGTGTGGGTTCCCCCCCCCCAGGACTGCATTGATAATCTCTCATAAATGCATTGCAGGGGGCTGGACTAGATTGCAGGGGGCTGGACTAGTAGAGTCCCTTCCAACTCTACAATTCTGTGGTTCTATGGCTCAATGGGTAGCTGTGTTTCAGCTAGCATATTGTTTGGGGAAGCGCAAATTAGATAGGTTCGCATTAAAAAGCAAGCTGAACCAACAGCTGTTCATGCCAAGTACAGGCAGCAGTTGGGAAAAGCTTGAGAGCAAGGTAGGGCACTGGGCAGAAATTTCAGTGGCTGCGGTTGTTGCCAGCCAGCCCTGCATAGATCTTTGCTCCTTTCCTCCATGGCAAGTAGGGGCACAGTCGGTGATGGAAAATGAGCAGACCTAGGCGATTTTCTTCTTCTAAAGTTGCATGCATGTATTGCCTTGTGCATCATTTGCAGACTCTTCAGAGCGTGGGCCCTCCCTCTGAGAGCAAGCACAGCCTGGCCTTGTAACAGGAGCACGCCATGCGGAACACCCCCAGGAGTCATGTAAAAGGGATCTGGCCCCCAGCCTGCAGTCGCCAGCTGTCTGCCTGCCTTGCAATGCGGGATAAACTGGAATGAAAAATAATATTTGTAAATCCACATTGGTAAACGGCTGACCTGGCAGCTGCAAAGGCATTTGACGTTTCCCTTTAGCAATATCAAAATACCTTCAGTAGCCTTCCCGCCCCCCACTCTCTCCTTTCTTCTTCTTCTGCCCTAAAGCAGAACCAGACCAGAATCATATAAGCTTGGCTTCTCCTGCTCCAGAAGGTAGGACCAATGGATTCACATTCCAAAAGAGGAGATTACGACTCAACAAGAACTTTCTGAAGCTGTTTGACAGTGGGAAATAGTCTCCCTCGGGAAGTGGTGGACTCTCCTTTCTTGGAGGTTTCTAAGCAGTGGTTGGAGGAGACTCTTGAGAGTCCCATGGACTGCAAGAAGATCAAACCTATCCATTCTGAAAGAAATCAGCCCTGAGTGCTTACTGGAAGGACAGATCCTGAAGTTGAGGCTCCAGTACTTTGGCCACCTCATGAGAAGAGAAGACTCCCTAGAAAAGACCCTGATGTTGGGAAAGATGGAGGGCACAAGGAGAAGGGGACGACAGAGGATGAGATGGTTGGACAGTGTTCTCGAAGCTACTAACATGAGTTTGGCCAAACTGCGAGAGGCAGTGAAGGATAGGCGTGCCTGGCGTGCTCTGGTCCATGGGATCACGAAGAGTCGGACACGACTGAACGACTAAACAACAACAACAAGAAGTGGTTGGATTGGCCACGTGTCATGGATGCTTTAGCTGAGATTCCTGCATTGCAGGGGGTTGGACTAGATGACTCTTGGGGTCCCTTCCGATTCTATGACTCCATAAGTTGGCTCTGCCTGCCATTGGCTCTGGCTCCACCTACTGTTGGGCTTCCTCCCTTCCACCCAATCTGACAGGCCTCATCTGGGAGGTAGAGTCAATGTCTACTTCCTCTTGCCAATGCACAATAAGGCTCCTGTTGGGGAAGCCCCTGCCAAGCCACGTTTGCCCTGCAGGATGGAGGCTCCCCACCCCTGGTATAAATAAACCTTATAGAAGAGAAATGCCGGTGGAAGCTGCCATATACTGAGCCAGACCATTGGTCCATGCAGCTCAGGGTTGTCTACACCAGGCATCCCCAAACTGCGGCCCTCCAGATGTTTTGGCCTACAACTCCCATGATCCCTAGCTAACAGGACCAGTGGTCAGGGATGATGGGAATTGTAGTCCAAAACATCTGGAGGGCCGAAGTTTGGGGATGCCTGGTCTACACTGACTGGCAACAGCTCAGTGATGCTGGGTATTGAACCTGGGACCTTCTGCATGCAAAGCAGATCCTCTACCACTGTGCTACAGGTCCTTCTGCTGCCAGAAGATCCCAGTGAGTTGTGACCTTCATTCCAAGGAAGCCCAACCCAAGATACCTGCTAGGGCCCCTGAAACCTCTCACCACTCAGACACTGGGTCTGTGCATAACACCAGGTGCTTCTAGGGTGCAGCTTTGTTTGGGTGGGATTCCATCACATTACCTGGCAACTTCAGGCTGCCCAATTAAAGCTGATCTGGTGCTCTTGCATAACAAGCCCATTACCTCCCTCCATTGCGTATTGCGTTAAGGAAACTGAAGGGGGAAATGCATTAGAGAGTGTGGGATAACAGCGGCTTGACGCAATGCACCTCCCTGCAAACAGATCGGAATGGATGCTCAATAAAAAAAAGCTGACCTAGTCCAAACACCCTGTAAACTTTGAGCAAGCAAATACGCAGGGTCATCTGGCAGTAAGGATGAAGGGATCTGTCCATTTCTCTTCACTCTGTGTGGTGTAGTGGTTAAGAGCGGTAGACTCGTAATCTGGTGAACCGGGTTCGATTCCCCACTCCTCCACATGCAGCTGCTGGGTGACCTTGGGCTAGTCGCACTTCTTTGAAGTCTCTCAGCCCCACTCACCTCACAGAGTGTTTGTTGCGGGGGAGGAAGGGAAAGGAGAATGTTAGCCTCTTTGAGACTCCTTCAGGTAGTGATAAAGCGGGATATCAAATCCAAATTCTTCTTCTGTTTCAATAAAGAATCATGCAGCAACCTAGCACAGCACGTTACAATTTCTGCAACAGGTAGGGGGGAAACCACCAGCAATTTTCAAGTGCTCTGTAGGGAAGAATAAGTTTGCGAACCAAAGTTCTGCTATATAATTTTCTTGAATCTATGTATCTATCTATCTATCTATCTATCTATCTATCTATCTATCTATCATCTGTCTCTATCTATCTATATCTATCTATCTATCTATCATCTATCTATCATCTATCTCTATCTATCTATCTATCTATCTATCTATCTATCTATCTATCTATCTATCTATCTATCTATCTATCATCTCTATCTATCTACCGTATCTATCATCTCCATGCTGGTCCAAGGGAAGAGAGTATGTACAAATACAGAAATAAACCTGAACATGCACGGTTGCTTTCTGTTCAAGATTGCTACTAAAGATCTGAGCGAGCCTGCAAAGTGGAACTGGACATCAGCTGTCATGAAGGCACATTCTGCAGGGTGGAAGGTTACTGAGCATGTTGGTGCAAACACACGAGGCAGCCCCTGGGGGAGTGGGGGCTGCACTGGGAAAGGACTCGCTGGTAACAAAGGGATTTGTATTTAGCAGCCCGGTTAACTTGGAGCTGAGCCTTAGGAACATTTCCATGGAAACGCGGGAAGTTTTGGTTCACTGTAAGTGCCTTAATTTACTTTCTGATTGCGTCTGGTATGGGGAAGAGAACCATGAAGCCAAGCAGTGCTAACTCATGGGGAACAAGGATATTATTAATCTGATTTGAATCCGCTGTGGCATTCAGAGAGCCAGGTGCTGTTCGATTTGCTCAGACAGCTTGCCTCTTCTGTGGCGGCTAAGGGAACTTTGCTAACAGGATCCTTCTTCCAAGAGCACCATTATGGAAGCTGAATGTCTTAAACTAAATCCTTAATTAGAAAAGGTTACGAGTGGAAGTGGCTCCGTTGTTTTTAATGCACGTCTTGTCTGTGTCACGTTGCATGGAATGTGATTAGCAAATGCACCATTTGTTGTTCTTTTGTACTAGAACAAAACATCGCATGTCTTCTTTTGGATTAAGAAAAAAAGTTGTCTCAAAGGTAAACTGGGCATGACATTAAATCAGGGATTTGAGGGCCGCATTCACTTCTGAGGAACCTTATGGGGGCCACATGCTAGTGCTGGGCAGGGCCTGAAGCAACTGTGGGTGGAGCAATGGGTATAAATTTTATTTTGGCACACAGCGGTTTCCCTAGGTTCCATCCAGGTAAGCAAGAAATGTCATCAGAATTCTAGGAAACTTTACTGCCGGGCAAAAATACTCAAGGACAGTGCGACTGAGGAGGGTGTGTGTCCTGGGGGTGGGGGAAGCAGGATCAGGGCTGCAGTGTGTGGCAAAGGAAGCAAACAAGATGAATTTTAACAGGGAGAAATGTAAAGTACTACACTTGGGCAAAAAAAAATGAAAGGCACAAATACAGGATGGGTGACACCTGGCTTGAGAGCAGTACAAGTGAAAATGATCTAGGAGTCTTGGTAGACCACAAACTTGACATGAGTCAACAGTGTGATGCAGCAGCTAAAAAAGCCAATGCAATTCTGGGCTGCATCAATAGGAGTATAGCATCTAGATCAAGGGAAGTAATAGTACCACTGTATTCCGCTCTGGTCAGACCTCACCTGGAATACTGTGTCCAGTTCTGGGCACCACAGTTCAAGAAGGATACTGACAAGCTGGAACGTGTCCAGAAGAGGGCACCCAAAATGGTCAAAGGCCTGGAAACGATGCCTTATGAGGAACGGCTTAGGGAGCTGGGTATGTTTAGCCTGGAGAAGAGAAGGTTAAGGGGTGATATGATAGCCATGCTCAAATATATAAAAGGATGTCATATAGAGGAGGGAGAAAAGTTGTTTTCTGCTGCTCCAGAGAAGAGGACACGGAGCAATGGATTCAAACTACAAGAAAGAAGATTCCACCTCAACATTAGGAAGAACTTCCTGACAGTAAGAGCTGTTTGACAGTGGAATTTGCTGCCAAGGAGTGTGGTGGAGTCTCCTTCTTTGGAGGTCTTTAAGCAGAGGCTTGACAGCCACCTGTCAGGAATGCTTTGATGGTGTTTCCTGCTTGGCAGGGGGTTGGACTGGATGGCCCTTGTGGTCTCTTCCAACTCTATGATTCTATGAAGTGTATATCTTCCTCCAACCGCGAGCCCAGTGAAATTTTCACCCTTCTGTGTTGGGAGGAAAGCCACAAAGCTTACTGGGTGATTTAGGCCAACTGGTTGCTATCTCTCAGCCTAACTTACAAGCAAGGGTGATGTGGGGATAAAACACACCCTTCACCATGAATGTTTCATGATTCCGTTTTAAAACCATTGGAGCCAATGACGACCTCTACATCTTGTGGCAGGGAGTTCCATAGGATGGAAACAAATATGTGAACGGTGTTCCAGCTCTCCAGATGAGAACCAATCTTGGGGAGTATGGCAGGTGTGCAAATGACCTCTCGCTTGGGCAAAAAGTATCGGCTCCACTGAACTGTAGTTTGTTAAGGGTGCTGGGGATTGCAACTCTATCCTCCGGTAACTTCTAAGTTAGATTACTGCAATGCATTATATGTGGGGTTGCCTCTGGAGATGGTACGGAAACTTCAGCTGGTGCAGAATTCAATGGCCAGGTTCCATGCCAGAGCAAGACGGTTTGACCATAAAACACCAATCCTGGTCCAACTGTAATGACTGCCAATTAGTTTCTGGACCCAATTCAAAGTGTTGGTTTTGATCTATAAAGCTTTAAACGGCTTGGGACCGCAATACCTCAAGGATCACCTCTCCCCATATGAACAGACCCACACCCTGAAATCATCATCTGAGTGATGATGTTCTTTGTGTGCCTCCTCCACAAGAGGTCTGAGGGCCGCAACACGAAGACAGGCCTTTTTTGTGGTGGCTCCTCGTTTGTGGAATGCTCTCCCCAGGGATGCTTACCTCGTGCCTTCACTACATATCTTTAGGCGCCAGGCAAAAAACAACCCTCGGACTCAGATATACAGCTGCAAATAAAACGTTTCAAGTGTGTTTTAAGTGCAATATACAACGTGACACTAGATGGCGATGATGAGCCTTATGGAAAATTCAATGTATTTTTTAAAAACGCTTTAAAAAAATGGTTTTCAGAATGGTTTTTATATGTGTGTAGATTCCACCCTCGTCTCCCAGGCCTTCGGCTAATTAAACTATCTATGGCCTTTTAAACTGTGTGTGTGCGTACCGAGGGGTATTGTTTTTGTTTGTTACTATGTCATGTGGGACGCGGGTGGCGCTGTGGTCTAAACCACTGAGCCTCTTGGGCTTGCCAATCTGAAGGTTGGCAGTTCGAATCCTCGTGACGGAGTGAGTTCCCATTGCTCTGTCCCAGCTCCTGCCAACCTAGCAGTTCGAAAGCACGCCTATGCAAGTGGAATTTACCTTCCACTGCGGCGGGAAGGTAAATGACGTTTCCATGTGCTCTGGTTTCCGTCACAGTGTCCTGTTGCACCAGAAGCGGTATAGTCATGCTGGCCACATGATCCGGAAAGCTGTCTGTGGACAAACACCGGCTCCTTCGGCCTGAAAGCGAGATGAGCGCCGCAACCCCATAGTCGCCTTTGACTGGAATTAACCTTCCAAGGGTCCTTTACCTTTACCAGGGGGGAGGAAGGGGACGGTGGGGGTGGACTGCCCCGGGTATCATCACTGGGGGGGGGGTGACATTCGGCGCACCACCCGCCCGCGACTCCCAAGCCTACCTTGAGCCATCGGGGGAAGGGGTGGAGTTGTGCCACTTTGCTGGCGGCCTTCCCCCCTTGGGAGTCACAGGCGGGTGGCGCGCAGTTGCTCCCCGCTCCCGGGCTGCTTCCTTGGGGGGGGGGGAAGAAAGCCTCCCCCGAGCTGTCAAAAGGAAGAAGGAAGGGAGGAAGGCTGCTGGCAAAGTGGCACGACTCCTCTACTCCACCCAGGAAGCCGCCCGCCATGGGCGGCTCGCTCCACCCCCCCATGGGCGGCTTGCTCCGCCCCATAGGCATCTCGCCCCCTGGGATGATTGCCCCACCCTCCTGGGACACTCGCCCCGCCCCTTTGGCCCCACCCCCTGCTGCATAGAATGTGCCGGGTGCCGGAGCAGCTAGCTCTGCCTCTGACCTTTACTATGTCATATATTTTAGTGTTTTTATATACCAGATGAAGGGCAGTATAGAAATTTAATACATAATAATACTAACAACAATTTGAGGGCCAAGCTACAGTTCCTAATAGTCATGTGCTTTAAATGAATGGTTTTGCATGCAGCCTCGTAGAAGAGGAAATCATTAACATTTGGAAGCTCCCCAGCGTAACGCCACACGCGTTCTTAGAATGTGGCTAACAGAAGGTGCTTTATACATGCAGCTTAAATCTGCCTCTCCCTTGAGGAGGATGGCAACTGCTGTTTTACTGGCAGCAGCTGGACACATTTGTTCACAATGTCATCACCAGGCAGGACCTGCAGCTGTGGGGAGGACCAAATCCAGTGTCGCTTCAAACCAACAGGCCTAAATATTCTCCTGAGCAGCAGCAGCAGAGCAGCAGCAGCCCAGTTTTGAAGTTAGCCTTGGCTCAACATTTTGCCACAACCACCAAATGCAAGCCATTTTCGACACCTCTGTAATAAGCCTATAATCTCGCCCATTAAAGACTGCTAACTATTTTCTGGCTGCTGTGCATTGCAGGCATTGAGCTGAGGGAGCTTTTTCCCGTTCTGCAAGGGTGCGAAAAACTTAAACTTGTTTGGTTCCAGCTTGGCGCACAGCTCCTAAGGCAGCCATGGATTTTTTTTAAAAAAGCAAAGTCACTTAAACAATGCAGACAGAGCCCAGAGAGAAAGGTGCTGGTTGCAATTTACTTAGCAAAACTGCACAAAGTCAGTGTGCGATCTTGAGGAGACGGGAACAGAGAGCCTGTCAGGCCTTGTACACAGTGGTGAGACAGTCAATTAAACATACAGAGGAACACTCCCTCAGAACCACACAGCCAACCAGAGCACTGTGCTGCCCAGCTACTGGCCCTCGGAAGGTTGCCCAAGAAAGATTGTGGGCCCAGGGCTGAAAATAGTTCTCTACCCTGCTCTTATTCATCCCTCATCCTCACCCACTAGGCTGCCTCTTGGGTAGGGATGTGGGAGAAATTCGGTTCAATTCACATTGGGAGACCTACCAACTTTGCAGTTTCCATAACAAGGCGTGCACCAAAACTCGGCAATCCTTCAAAATTTGCACATTTCCCAAATTTCGAGATGCAGTTCTTCAGCCAAGAAATGTGCATATACTAGAGTGGGCAAAAAAATGCACCTTTTATTGAAATCAGCATGCAAGAATGCAAAGCTGCCCACAAAAAAAGTGTGAAAAATTTGCAATACGCTGACAAATTTCTTTAAGGACTTTTTAAAATTCACAAACGGCTGCGGCAAACTGAAATGAAAACTGGGGAAATGATAAAATCAAAACGGGCAAGATCCGTACTCTTGCGCTACCAGAACACCCTCTGGCTCCAACTTTGGCAGTGCCAAACAACGGTTGGGGTTTTTTTTAAAGCGTAAGTTTGCAACTACCGTATTTTTCGCTCCATAAGATGCACCTGAACATAAGACGCACCTAGTTTTTAGAGGAGGAAAGGGGGAAAGCCCTGTTTTTTTGAGGATCAGCTCAAAGTGGTGCAGCTTCTTTTTCAAAGAGGAAAAGCCCCGTTTTTATGTGGTTCAACTCACAGTTCTGCAGCTTCTAGTCCTACAGCTTTAGGAAAGGGAGACATTTCTACAGCTTCCAGACAGATAATCTAATCAGCCAGTCACATGTCGCTGGGGAAACAAACAGCCTCCCTCTGCATTCAGCAATGGAGGCCTGGGCAAGGGGGCGGGGCTGGAAAGAGAGCCTTATCTCTCTCCCCGATTGTTTGCTGAACAGCTGTTCAGCAGCTTCCTTTCAACACTCTCTTCTCTCTTTGTTAAAAAAAGAGCACAATCTGCTTTTGGCCCCTAGGCAATTCAGCTCAAGGGACCACGCATTCGCTCCATAAGACGCACAGACATTTCCCCTTACTTTTCAGGAGGAAAAAATTGTGTCTTATGGAGCAAAAAATACGGTATATGCGCAGGGGCCCCAGGTTGCATTCTGGCAACCCTGTGAAAATCCTTATGATGGATTGCGAAGAAGGCAATTATTTTAAGGGCTATTATAGTTCTGCAGCTGGTCCCGCGGAGCTCTGCGGCTCGATGCAGCGTATTGGAAGCCAGCCCTTGCGCCGACTGCCAGCGGAAGCGGAGGTTTACTAGCAACTATAATGAATCCGCTGCTTAATTGATAAGCCTTTATTGGTGCTTTTACCTGGCTTAATTGAGACGATTACTCCTTCTGCCTCCTCTCCTAACCCCTCCCTTCCTAAAAGGCTCCCACTGGGATGGTGCAGTTAATAAGGAGAGAAGAAAGAGATTGGGGATGCGATTTTGGCTTCTTAGGACAAAGGAGTTGATCCCCCCCCCCCAATGTGCTGCCAATGTACCAGTGGCGTTTCAACCACGGTGGGCGATAACTAACACATGCTCATTAAATTGACATTTAACCTGCTGCCCCCGATGGGCAAAGTTCACATTAGCCATCATTTAAATAAATAGAACCGCAAGTTTCGGGCCGAGCTAATGATGGATTAATTAGCAGCTGTTGGAATGGAATGAGCCATCTTAGCTCAGCAGAGGGATCTCAGCAAAAGCCTCCTACCTATAATGAGCTTAATTTAAAATGCTGCCGTTGAGCAAGTGATTAGCAAAATCAAACCAGAACTTGAAGGGAAGAACTATCATTCTTCCGGTAATTGCAAAAAAAAAAAAAAAAAAAAGGAATTCCGGCTGGGTTTTTTCCGCACACACTTAACCCTGTAATTGTGTGGGACCAGCCTCGGTTGCGTTAAAAGCAAATAAATAAGTAAAGATGTAATGATGTAATGATCTGTGCCAGCCACACAGTTTTCTGGGTCTTAAACACTTAAACAAAAAAAGAGGAAAGCCGATACAAAAGACTTACGGTGTGCAAATGAGAGAAAAATCCAGCAACACGCCAAAACAATCAGAGTCCTAGATTATGAAAAATGTTATCTTTTGCAAATTATGCAAAATGCAACGATGTCTCCACGAAATACCAGAACATTAGAATCACAGGAAGGTAGATGGACCACTGGTCCACCTAGCTCCGTATTCCAGGGTTTCCCAAACTTGGGTCTCCAGTTGTTTTTGGACCACAATTCCCATCATCCTTGACCGCTGGTCCTGCTAGCTAGGGATGATGGGAGTTGTAGTCCAAAAACAGCTGGAGACCCACGTTTGGGAAACCCTGGTCTAAACCACAGAGCCTAGAGCTTGCCGATCAGAAGGTCGGCGGTTCGAATCCCCGCGATGGGGTGAGCTTCTGTTGCTTGGTCCCTGCTCCTGCCAACCTAGCAGTTCGAAAACATACCAGTGCAAGTAGATAAATAGGTACCCCTCCGGTGGGAAGGTAAACGGCGTTTCCGTGTGCTGCTCTGGTTTAGTCATGCGGCTTAGTCATGCTGGCCACATGACCCAGAAACTGTCTGCGGACAAATGCCGGCTCCCTCGTCCAGTAAAGCGAGATGAGCGCCGCAACCCCAGAGTCGTCCGCGACTGGACCTAATGGTCAGGGGTCCCTTTACCTTTACTTTTAAGCAGAACAAAGGAAAAGGAGTCTTCTTACCAGTTAGAAACTTTTAATGACCACAGCGAGAGAACAAATAATCCATTCCTCAGAATGGAGGTGCTCCCAATTAAGGGTTCCACCTGAAGGAGCGTCTCCACCCCCATCGTTCAGCCCGGACACTGAGGTCCAGTGCCGAGGGCCTTCTGGCGGTTCCCTCACTACGAGAAGCCAAGTTACAGGGAACCAGGCAGAGGGCCTTTTTGGTAGTGGCGCCCGCCCTGTGGAACGCCCTCCCTTCAGATGTCAAAGAGAACAACAACTACCAGACTTTTAGAAGACATCTGAAGGCAGCCCTGTTTAGGGAGGCTTTTAATGTTTAATAGATTGTTGTATTTTAATTTTCTGTTGAAAGCCGCCCAGAGTGGCTGGGGAAACCCAGCCAGATGGGCGGGGTATAAATAATAAATTATTATTATTATTATTACTTCCTTCCTAGTCACCCAAGTCACTACTGCGTCTTGCAACCTGAGCTTGTGACCACTGTGCTTTCTGCACTGCCACCTTACCTGCTCTTCTTGACCTTGGGCTGAGCAGATGAATGCTTTCCAGAGTCAGTGAATCTGTTAACACTCTCTCTCCCCCATTGCTTCTTCTCCACCCAGTATTTCCCAGCTTCTGCCTATGTCCCTCTGCAAACCACAGTTCCAAATCTATACAGTGGAACCTCTACCTCTGACCATAATCCGTTCTGGAGGTCCGTCGGGAGGTCGAAACGGGTCGCTGGGAGAGGTGCTGTTGTGCGCAGGCGCGGGAGGCGTTTGCCCGCTTCTGTGCATGTATGAACAACGATCGCCGCTTCGGCGCATGCGTGAACAGCGATTGTCGCTCCTGCGCATGTGCGAACGACAATCGTCGCTCCCGTGCATGCTCAAAGGGCAGCAAACCTGCTGGTTACTTCCGGGTTTGCCATGGACATTGGGCGAAATGGACGCAAGCGGAGGCGGACGTAAGAAGAGGTTTGATTGTACTGTCCTCCTGCTCCTGGGAAGATTCAGGATCCTGATCAGGAGTAGGGGGAGGGGGAGTCTCCCACCATTCCTCTTCGGTGCAGCCCTCCTCAGCACAGTCCCTGACAGTGCCGTAGCTTCTTCTTAAATTCTCATATTTGTATATTCCTAAATTTTGAACATTTAGTTCACAGAGCAGTTCAGATGAGTAAGATTTATTTATTAGCTGATTAATGGGAGTGGTGGAATAAATCAGGTGCAGGCCCTAATTTATTTATTTTTAATTGATTGTGTCTTAATGAAATGGATGGGCCAACCTGAACTTATGATGGATCGGTGTTGCTCTTTGCCGATGAAGGATGATGAGAGCATCTGCTGTAGTGTTCCTCTCGCCCACGAGTGATCTGTTTTCTCCCTCCTCTCCTGGAGTGCAACCTTCCCTGATGAATGTACCGCATAGCAGAAGGATCACGGGCTCTAAGTAATATATTGCAGACAAAACATTGATATTGTTCAACTGGGCAGAACTGAAACGCTGTCAGAATATATTTAATGGAGAGTTTTGATAGCTTGTAGCTCGTGTGGCATTTATTATGTGGGGGGGGGGGAGGCGCATGATTTATAAGCAATCTTGTGCTGAAGTTTTAAAGGCTTATTTGAGCGACAAGAGCTGACAAAATTATGAAGTATCTGCTGCTGCCATGTTTCAGAATAACGAGCGAATTTGGAACTTTAGCCTTAGCAGCATGTTCTCTTGTTTCTGTCACCTAACATCCCGCCCCCTGAGGCAGCAGCATCGAGCAGGGTGGAATCCTTTGCTTACTAGCTGTTAAGTGCAGGAATTGATCCTGTCAGAGGCAGTAAGCCTGTGAACACCAGCTGCTTAGAATCAAATGGGGAGAATGCTATGAGGAGACCCCCTGTTCCCTTCTCAGAGCTACAGACCTCACAGTGGTTTGACAATCAACGGCTCAGGACCGCGCTACCTCAAGGACTGCCTCTCTCCATATAAACCAACCCAGACCCTGCCATCTTCCTCTGAGACCCATCTTCGTGTGCCTCCTCCATGAGAGGTCTGGAGGGTGGCAACACGAGAACGGGGCCTTTTCTGCGGTGGCTCCCTGTCTGTGGAATGCTCTCCCCAGGGAAGTTTGCCTGGCACCTTCATTATATATCTTTAGGCACCAGGTGAAAACATTCCTCTTCAACCAGGTCTTGTGCTGATTAATATTCTACAGCCTTTAAAAAAATATTTCTCTCTCTCTCTCTGTGTGTGGGGGGTGTTATTATAATAATAATAATATAATAATAATTTATTATTTATACCCCGCCCATCTGGCTGGGCTTCCCCAATATTGTTTTATTGTTTTTGTTTTAACTATTTATTTGTGCCTTTACCTTGCATTTTTATCTTGTGAACTGCCCTGAAATCTTTCCTTTCATAACCTCATGTTGCACATACTTAATTTTTTTTTCTGTGTGATCTCTGCACATATAGAGAACTATGCAGAGTTGTATGTGCATACAGTCTTGCTGATAGGAGTCACACATTCGGGCTGTAGCTCACTAGAAGGTAAAAAGGTAAGGTAAAGGACCCCTGGACAGTTAAGTCCAGTCAAAGGCGACAATGGGGTTGTGGCACTCATCTCGCTTTCAGGCCGAGGGAGCCGGCGTTTGTCCACAGACAGCTTTCCGGGTCATGTGGCCAGCATGACTAAACCGCTTCTGGCGCAATGGAACACTGTGACAGAAACCAGAGCGCATGGAAACATCGTTTACCTTCCCGCTGCAGCGGTACCTATTTATCTACTTGCGCTGGCGTGCTTTGGAACTGCTAGGTTGGCAGGAGCTGGGACAGAGCAATGGGAGCTCACCCCGTCGCGTGGATTCAAACCGCCGACCTTCAGATTGGCAAGCCCAAGAGGCTCAGTGGTTTAGACCACAGCGCCACCCATGTCCCTGTGGCACTTTAGGTATAGTTCATTAATTTAGCCAGGTAATTTGCTTCTTTGGGAGTTTGCAAAATATGAATACAGACTTTTGAAAACCTTTATACAGACTTTTGAAAACCACTAGAATCAAGGGTCAACAAGTCATCCAATCCCAAGGGAAGAGTCTTCGCATATTCACTCACACCTTATATATTTCTAGGCCGGCAAACACCCCGAGCCTCATTAACAATTCCACAACTTCATTACATGTGAGTGGAAAGCTCCGTTCTATCAATTTTTTATACGTTTCCCATCAATTTCTCTGGATTCCTCACCCCTGGTTCTAACTCGGCAAGGCCGGCAGAAAACCACCAGTCACTCAGAATCTTAAATTGACAGCTGGAGTCTTGCCGATGGGGAAAAACACACAACAGCCTTCACTGAGGGCTGCTATCTGCCTTGTGGACGTTGTGCTAAAAATACATTGTTCACGGGTAAGGTGTGTGAAAGTCTCAGAGGCTTTTTCTTCTCTCCCCACAACCACTAGACTGACAAGGCAAGATGTCTATAGAGGAGGATTTCTCACTCGTCATTTAGTGTAATGTTGTGCTCTTACATTTGGGGAAGGAAGTTGAAAAGAATGGTGCTTTTCACTTTAAAAAAAAAGCTAAAACAAACCTCCCTCCTCAAAATGTTGCAAAGTGTCCACTCAGATGATAGACACCCCATTAATAGACATATATTTGCCCTGTCAGTCAAGTTGATGTGTGAACCAATCAAAACATCCTCAGGGGTTCAGAAAAGGAGAACTGGCTTCATTAAAAAAAATTAACTGTTGGCAAAACATTGGTAAGTTGCCTGGCATGCCGATGGGTCATCAGGTCCGGATGTAGACTGACTGGTACCTCATGGAAGCAGAGTGTTTGGTGCCCTCTCCATTGGTTCAGTTTTTCAATACTATCTTTTTGCACTTCAAATGTGATGATGATGATGATGATGATGATGATGATGATAATAATAATAATAATAATAATAATAATAATAATAATAATTTATTATGTATACCCCGCCCATCTGGCTGGGCTTCCCCAGCCACTCTGGGCGGCTTCCAACAGAACATTAAAAAATACAATAATGTATTAAACATTAAAAGCTTCCCTAAACAGGGCTGCCTTCAGATGTCTTCTAAAAGTCTGGTAGTTGCAATTAGTCTTACAGGAAAAAGCAAGACTAATTGCAGTTGTTAACAGTCGTCAACAGGTTTACCACAGCTATCAGCCTATCACCCATTCCCACCACGCTTCTGAGTAATACCCCTCCCACCCTCTCACTATATATAAGGGTCTGGTGACTTCTGTTTCAGTGTATCTGAAGAAGTGTGCATGCACACGAAAGCTCATACCAAGAACAAACTTAGTTGGTCTCTAAGGTGCTACTGGAAGGATTTTTTTATTTTTTATTTTGTTTTGACTATGACAGACCAACACGGCTACCTACCTGTAACTGGAGCAATGTAGGAGAGGCTGAGCCAGTGCAAACAGGAACTGAGCAGGAAGCACACTTACATGTGCGTGTAGATTTCTGAGAGGATATTTCCTGAGACCTTCTGTGCCAGTGCCCCCCTGCCTTAAACCAACGATTGCTATCTTTACAGAGCTGGCGATTTTGCACTTCTGACCATTTTGACTGCAACCCCTGCAGTTGTGTTTTGCGTCTGATTGTTTCCCGTTAATCAGAGGAGTATTTTTATAGCTACTGTTAGGCAGAGCAAACAGACCCTAGTTTAGGAGGTGTCAGAGATGCAGGTACGTTAGCACGTCTTCATTATGAAAGCAGTTAATTAGTAGGAAATTGAGTTTTCAGGATGCTCTTCCTCATCCCTATTCCGGTGACTTCGAGCCATCAAACAGCATCTCAATAATTTATTAGGCATGATGAATGCACAGTAATTTTCCTTGTGCATCCAAGGTTGCATTTCAAATCTTTCCTTTTAATTTTAAGTAATGAAATGGTTTTAAATTTCTTGACGTGATTTATCTTCATCTCTGGCTGCTGACAGGCCGGCAAACTCATATTAATCTTAGGGCTGGCTTTTTAACCAGGGAAAGGGCAGATTTTATTATTCAAAATTATATTAAACCTATATTTCTGTCAGAATGTGGAGCTGTGGCAGGGATCCAATTGGGGTCCCTGTGTGTCTCATGACAGTGAAATTTCTGGGTTTAATTTTTTATTAAATGAGTTGGCAGACATTTTTGGTCAGCATCTATTACCACTAACACTTGTTGACGTTCTATTTCTGGAAGCAACCTTGTGTGTATGATGTTGTTGTTAGTAAAAATATTTCTTATTTGAAATTTAGTGCTTATCAGCCAGGAATTCAACAGATTCAGCTCCCCCTTATTGTCCATATTGGGAAAGCCTTCACCTGTGAAGTTTCTGCCTGCTTGTTATTATTTCACCTAGTTTTAGCTATAAGAACTGAATGGAGGAAACCCCAATTCCCTTCTTTACATCCATTGAGTTGGGAGTGTGGTGACTGTAGTACAGTCGTACCTTGGATCCCGAACACCTTGCGAGTCGAACGTTTTGGCTCCCGAACGCCGCAAACCCGGAAGTGAGTGTTCCAGTCTGCGAGCGTTCTTTGGAACCCAAATGTTCATTTCGGCTTCCACGGCTTCCGATTGGTTGCAGGAGCTTCCTACAGCCAATCGGAAGCCGCGCCTTGGTTTCCAAACATTTTGGAAGTTGAACGGACTTCCGGAGCAGATTCCGTTCGACTTCTGAGGTTCCACTGTAATTAGGAGACATTTCCTCGCAAGAGACATTGGGTTGAGAGTTTGAAGATGAT
Source organism: Darevskia mixta (assembly GCA_034641385.1). Taxonomy (NCBI): domain Eukaryota; kingdom Metazoa; phylum Chordata; class Lepidosauria; order Squamata; family Lacertidae; genus Darevskia; species Darevskia mixta. Next base: position 1,405,367 of record JAWWNH010000137.1, on the reverse strand, counting down.
CCTTGGAGAAAGGCATGAGGGGGTGGAGCCTGGCTGGCCGAGAAGGCGGCCAGCATAAAACGAGAGTTTGTTGTAACTGCTGCTTAATCAAACCTCAGTGTTAACTATTGGCTTTGTACAGTGGTACCTCTGGTTGTGAACGGGATCCGTTCCGGAGCCCTGTTCGCAACATGAGCAACATGAAGTTTTCGTGGATTCCTCCACGGCGTTGTAGCAGAGCTGTGCAAAAGCCACAGGTTCTTTAGTGCAGTATTCTTTTATTGTGAGCTATATACATACAGACAGTTCATGCAACAGAACACCTGGCTGCACCAAAAGGCAAGACAAGTAGGACAACTTCACTCTCTCTTTCTCTGATTACACTCTACACCCACACACCCTGCTTAACAGGTTTCCCTTTAATACAAAACAACAGCCAATCATCTGTCAGCACACTCCTGCTGAGTCATTGCAGGCCTGTTGCATCAGCCTCTTGCATCAGCTTCTTTTACTTTACAAGCAAGCTCAAACCTGCAGACTTACTGTGTTACACAGCATTCTGTGTATCCCAACAGAAGTGCCGCGTATGCGCATGTGCGCAGTGCGATTTGGCGCTTCTGCGCATGGTCGTGACGCAATTTTGCGTGTCTGCGCATGCGCGAATCGCCGAACCCGGAAGTAACCCGTTTCGATACATCTGGGTTCGGCGCGTTCGTAACCCGTGATGAACGCAACATGAAGCAAATGTACCCAGAGGTACGACTGTATATTGAACCCATTACACCTATTACAGGGTGTCAGAAGTGGAGGCTACAAAGCTTCCAAATATGTTTAGGTTTCCCTCCTGTCTATTATGGGGACTACAGTGGAGGGACTTGGTTTCAAACCTTCGCTCATCCTCAAAACTGATTGGGTAACTTTCAGCCAAACACTATCCTTCAGCCTAACCTACATCACGGGGAAGTTATGTACTGCCGTGAGTTCTTTGGAGAAAGAACACAAGGACAGACTGCTGGATCAGGCCAGTGGCCCCCTCTTGTCCAGCATCCTGTTCTCACAGTGGCCAACCAGATGCAAATGGGAAGTTCTTTAGGTTGAACTTAGACACATTTTTTTCCGTGAAGAAAGGATAAGAAAGTAGATGTATGTGTGCTATAGACACACACACATAATGCACCGTTCTGTGTGCAACACTAGTAACAGTGGCTGGAGCTTTGCAGCTGTTTACTCATGATTTAGGAGTGATGCAACTTCCATTTCATGCTCTATTGCTTCTATTCTTCGATGTGTTATGGAAAATTGAGTTTATGGTTGATTAAGCTTCTGGAATAATAGCAATAAAAACGGTAAATACAAAGATCAGATTTTGTTCTGAATAACCCCCCCCCCATTTCGTTGTCCCCGAAGGGGACAATGACAATAAAATATATTCTATTCTATTCTATTCATTTCGAGTGCAGCCTGGGATTTTGTTACCAGTGTTGCTACCACTTCTTTAACCACAAGGTTATGAACTTGTTGAATCACAAGAGTTGAAGAAGAGTCCACAACCTGTTCTGGGAGACCGTTCTGGGAGACCGTGGCTTTTTTTGGTGTGTGTGTGTGTTTTGTGCTGTTTTTTATCTCTTTCTGTTTTTTTAACGGGATGGCATGCAATTTCGTTGCACTTGTATAGCATTGTGCTTGTACTTGTGCAATGACAATAAATTATCTTATCTTATCTTATCAATGTCAAGCAGCTTTTACTGCCAGAAAGTTCTTCCTGATGTTTAGTTGGAATCTCCTTTCTTGTAACTTGAATCCATTGGTTTGGGTCCTACCCTCCAGAGCAGGAGAAAACGAGCTTGCTATATCTTCCATGTGACAGCCCTTCAAATATTTGAAGATGGCTGTCATCATCCCTCCTCTCAGTCTCCTCTTTGCGTGTCGACGTCCCCAGACCACCCCTCAAATGATACACATCTCACACAAGAATTTTTGTTTAATGTTTTTGGCATGATTTTGGCCACAACTTTATTAAAATACAAAATATGTGAGTGGTTGCTTAGGCATTGGTTAAGACTACCGGTATCTGTCCCGCTGGGGACAGAACTGACATCCATCCGCCTATGGAGTCAGTAAAGGGGAAAACACTTTGGGGAGAGAATGTGCGCCCTTCTCCCCTAATGCTCCCAGGGGCTCTTGCGTGGGCCCTGGCCCCCTGCCGGGGGATACGGACAAGCATGGCGAGCCCCTGGATTCCTTTAACGAAATTCCCCGCGCAGCAGCAGCATAGAAGAGGCAGCCACAGCCAACTCCGCCCCTTCTAGCCTTGGAGGGGCAACCACAGCCAACACTGCCCCTCCAACAACCAATTTAAAACCAATGCCTAACCGCCAACCTTACAAGTTGTGACTAATTGCTACACAGTAGGCGAAAACCAGATGGCACCAGCCAATCAGCCAAATGGAAAAAATTCCTACCAGGCCCCTGCTCCAAAAGCAGACGACCCCATGACAGGCATAGCAAGGTCAACGCAGAGGCCTAAAAACAGGGAGGGAGGGAGATCCGATGCACACAGCCAAGAGGGCTCCTAAACCACGTGCTTTACAATATATAGGCTCTGGGCTGTCCATCACAAATTGCAACATGTAAATCTCCCCAACGACACCCAGAGCCCAATCACCACAGTGGCCATCCATACGATCCCGCCCAGCAACAGAGGGGTGACTTGCTGGCCCCCACTGCAACACGTGCTCTCCATAAAGGGAGAACACGCTTTGCCAGGCTAAACATACCCAGCTCTTTCAACTGTTCCCCATAAGGCTTGGTTTCCAGACCCTTGATCATCTTGTTTGCCCTTCTCTGCACACCTTGTCAATATCCTTCTTAAATTGTGGTGCCCAGAACTGGACCTTTAAGTTTATCAGCAAGACTAACTTAGGTTCATGAATTTCAGTGGATCAACTCTGAGGATAACTTAGCTGGATAACTTGTTTCGATTAGTCCCTGCTCCTTTTATTTACTAATTTTGGTGTTATGTACTGAGCTGAATAGGATCCAGAATGCAGCAGTCTGATTGGTCCGCAGGAGCCACCCAATCCAACTCCAGGTGGAAGTGAATCCACAACCTGATTGGCCTACAGGAGTAGCCCGGAATTAGCCAATCACGTGGGGCCCATTGTGTAAATAATGTATTTATAGCAGACGTTTTGGGAAAACATCCATTCCTTGCTACTAGGAGCTGAATAAAGAGTATGAAATTCACACTTGACTGAGTATATTTCAATTTTGCACCCAAAAAATCTTTCTGATCCTCTGTTTGGAGACACAACAGTCTGATGAAACAGCAAAACACCTGTCCTATAAGTTATGGCCTGTAAGCGGGGGGAGTAGAGAATGGAATTTCTCCAAGCATGGTCCTCAGAAAGGATCAGTCTCCACCTTTTGTCATGTGGGGACAAGAGGCAATTTCTTCTGCTGCATCCAGGCATGCTGTGAGCATTCATTAATCTATTAGCATTCTCAATGGCGCACACAAGTCTTAGCATCAGAGGCCCATGCTTCTGCAATAGAGGCCCTTCACAGTGTCAGGAATCTCATCACCACCCAGATCTAATCTGAAAATGCACACCCTGCATTTTCCTTTTGGCTGTTTCAAGTTGTAAACTTGTTGATTTCAGGCTCCCACTCCTGTAAGCAAGGGATCGAGAACCTGGCTGAGTACACGTCGTACACGAAACACGCATTTAAAGCATGTGACTTCCCCAAAAGAATCTAGGAACTGTAGTTTGTTTTGGGTGCTGGGAGTTGTAGTTCTGTGAGGGGTAAACTACAATTCTTTGCGGGGAAGCCATGTGCTCTAAATGTGATCTATCTATTTATCTGGGGTGTATTTAGGCCCTGTAGCCCACGCTAGATCCCATCAACCTCATTCAGCATGTCCAGTGGTCATGGATGATGGGAGTTGTAGTTCAGTAGTACAAAATAGTATCTGGCTCACATAGCAAACTTATCCCAATGGCATTCCACCAATGGCGTTCAAGAGAATATGTAAGCCCAGCTCTTTCCCCACATCACACATAGTTTTATAAACCTAAAAGTTCTTTAAAAACCAGACAATTGCATCCTGGGACTAACTGAAACTTATGAACACTGTTGTGTGCCCAGCGTAGAAGATAAAAAGCATGGCCTTTGCTATTGTTCTTGAACCTGGTTTGATCGCCTGGCGGTCCCTGCTTGTAAAGCTGATAATAATGGGACAGGATCCGACTTTCCCCTTAATATTGTGTGCACTGAGATTGTGGAATGAGAGGCAGTGCGGAAGGGCAAAGCTTTATTATTCTGTGCTTTTCATCTTTCCTCCAAAGTTGGTTTCCCCATCCCTTTAATCAGCAGTGCTCTCCTCGTCTGACTACCTCCCACTTATCTCTTCTTTGCTGCTACAAAGGTATTAACAATCTCTTTATCTTTCCCGTCTCTCATTAGAATGTTTGTGCAATCTCGCGTGGACTGTAGGAAATTGTTTGGTGGCGGGTTTTTTTATTTCATTTTTCAAGATAAAAATAATAATCAGCTACACATTCTGCTTCGGTGCCGAAATTGTTTTCCTAGTTTGTAGAATCTAATACTTTTGTTTCTGCAGGCTGTTGTGATTCCATTCACTAACTAGAATGATGAGATTTCTACAGAGATCTAAATAAATAAGGCAATCCTACAGACAAAGGGAGATGGGACCATTGTTGTTGTTGTTGTTTTAACCCCCTCAATGGATTCTCCATTTTCTTTAGGTGCCTTTGATTCACACAATGTGGTTTTTAATGTGCACCCCAATCAATGAGAGACCCCAGGGGCGCCAGCACATAATTTGGGTTTGGAAAGGAGGTCACTGGAGATTGTGGTGTCTTTGTGATTTATGGTTATATATACACAGGATGGGGACGCGGGTGGCGCTGTGGTCTAAACCACAGAGCCTAGGGCTTGCTGATCAGAAGGTCGGCGGTTCGAATCCCCGTGACGGGGTGAGCTCCTGTTGTTCGGTCCCAGCTCCTGCCCACCTAGCAGTTCGAAAGCACGTCAAAGTGCAAGTAGATAAATAGGTACCGCTCCGACGGGAAGGTAAGCGGCATTTCCGTGTGCTGCTCTGGTTCGCCAGAAGCGGCTTTGTCATGCTGACCACATGACCTGGAAGCTGTACGCCAGCTCCCTCGGCCAATAATGCAAGATGAGTCGACCCCAGAGTCGGTCACGACTGGACCTAATAGTCAGAGGTCCCTTTACCTATACACAGGATGAACATAAGATGGACGCATGAACACTGCAACAGATCTTGCTTCCCAATTAGGTTTCTAAGGGGCCAATCCTATGACTGGGATGAGCTGCTTAAGATGCAGTGGATCTTTGGCTCAGCCAGGCTCAGCTGATGTTAACTCCCAAGTCCTACCAGTGTAACTAGCTCATCCCATCTCAGCTGGGGCTCAGCCAGATGAGCAGCAGCTCACCCTGCAGAGGAATTCCTGGGCTAGTCTATGCAAAAGAACCTGGCCAAGCTAGGGCCATGAAGGATCAATACATGAAGGGGGCCATTGGCATTGCGAGAGAACTGCCCTCTCCCCTTGCCCCTGAGGTGTGAACAGAGAGTGGGGGGTTTGGAAGTTTGCCAGGGGAACTAACTGGGTGTGAGGTGACAGGAAGGGAGAGTGTTGAGCCAAGGTTTGCTGGGAAGAAGAAGGAAGAAGAGAGACTTGGGCCGGCTGCCTGGGAGAAATGCCCTGCTGTGGGGTCCTAGCCCCTCTTGAAATGACCATGCTGTACGATCTGGGCTCCCTCCATGCAGACTTGAAGGTGTAAATAGGGGGATGGACCATGTTTCTTAAAGCCACGAAAGCCTCTGCCGTGTCTCGATTCTCCAAAGGACCACAGACCCTGGGTGAGTGCCTGGAACCCCTTGGAATCTTGCTGCAGCTCGGCAGAGGGTGGGGGGTGGCACCCTAATTTTGTAACACTTATGTTCTAACTCCATTTTTGGGAGGCAGTAGACGCGGGTGGCGCTGTGGGTTAAACCACAGAGCCTAGAGCTTGCCGATCAGAAAGTCAGTGGTTTGAATCCCTGCATTCCGTTGCTCGGTCCTTGCTCCTGCCAACCTAGCAGTTCAAAAGGACAATGTGCAAGTAGATAAATAGGTACCGCTCCAGTGGGAAGGTAAACGGCGTTCCTGTGCACTGCTCTGGTTCGCCAGAAGTGGCTTAGTCATGCTGGCCACATGACCTGGAAGCTGTACACCGGCTCCCTCGGCCAATAAAGCGAGATGAGCACTGCAACCCCAGAGTTGGACACGACTGGACCTAATGGTCAGGGGTCCCTTTACCTTTACCTTAGACCTCTGAATACCATTGCAAGAGGGAAGAGCGCTGTTGCGCTGAGGTTCTGCTTGTGGGCTTCCTATGGGCATCTGGTTGACCACAGTTAAAACAGAGTTCTGGGCTAGATGGGCCTTTGGTCTGATCCAGGAGGTCTCTTGCGTTCATGAGCGCTATGTACGGCAACCTCCATATGCTGTATGCCTCTGAATACCAGTTGCTGGAGAGCAGAAGTGGAAACGGTGTTATTGCGCTCAGGTCAGGCATATGGTTGGGCCACTGGGTGAGATCCAGCAAGGTTGTTCTTAAGTCCCTGGCAAATAGGGACAGTTGCCGTGTATGGTGCGCGTTTCATTTCATTTCATTTCGCTTTTAATTTGTGTACCGCCTTTCTATATTACTATACATAAGACAGTTAATAAGCTGAAGAAACAACAAGACAGGCAGCAAAGATCAAAGAACAATCCAACAAGAAAGTCATAATATAAGCATAATATTAAAATAAACAACTTATATCAAATAAAGCAATATTCAACAATCCATTAGAATATAATAGTAATCAATAGAATCAAATATCAGCAAATAACAATTAAACAGTTTACACTTTACAATTCCAATAAAGAATAACTAAACTATAATCAATAAAAATAACGGCAAGTCACAATGCATAAAATACCACAAAGCATACAAAACCATGTAAAAGGATCAAATGGAGAAACAAGGACACACAAATTATAAAATTATTTTTTAAAAAAATAAATAAATAAATCCCTGAACTCCTTTTTTCTCTTCCCAGCTGCTTCTGCTGTTCTCAAAGGCATGATCTGGGAAAGGAGGTCGGGTCAAGGCAGGTGGAAAAAGGCATTGCCTGATGGCCAGCACAAAGTCTCTATCTCCTCACCATGTCCTATATGATTGCAGAAAATGGGATAAAGTTGAAAAACTGAGCTCAGTTTATTTTAGGAGGATGAGGAGGGGGAAGTGCTGGGGAGAGAGTAGCCTATATATAATGAGAACTATGCTTGAGAACACCTGCTGTTCATAGCCTAGATGAGGCCGTTGCTAGTGGCCTCAGCCTGGGATCCTTCAGCAGGAAATCACGCCAAAGAAAACCTCCTTTCTTTGACAAGCTTTCGTGGATCCGGGAGGGGAAGCGATTGACACGATGCATCTCGGCTTCGGCAATGCTCTTGACAGCTCCAGATGATGTTCTTCTAACTAAGCCAGAGCAATGTGGGCTGGAAGGGACAATGGTAAGATACGTCTGTGCTTGGAAATCTTCACGTGTGGAGCAATTACTGATGGCTTGCTGTCAAACGGGGGCCCATTTTTTTCTCGGTGGAATGTTTGCAGCCATGATTTTTAGCACAGCCATATTTCAGCAGGAACTCACTGACAGCGGCATTGCATGTGCAAACAGCGTCCAGGGGGGTGCACGCGCACTGGGGAGCTGGCTGCAGCACCACAGCCCTCGCCGCCAACCTCACTGGAGCAACCTCATGTTGGATCCAAGAAGGGGCATGCTGTGCCGCCTGCCCACCCATGTGTTGACATCCAGGGGAGTCGGGAGGGCAGCTGGCTAGCCCCCAGCTGTATCAGGCCCTCCCTGACCAAACTGCCGGGCGAACTCCGATGTCTCGTGCAACGAAAATCATAGAATCATAGAGTTGGAAGAGACCACAAGGGCCATCCAGTCCAACCCCCTGCCAAGCAGGAAACACCATCAAAGCATTCCTGACAGGTGGCTGTCAAGCCTCTGCTTAAAGACCTCCAAAGAAGGAGACTCCACCACACTCCTTGGCAGCAAATTCCACTGTCGAACAGCTCTTACTGTCAGGAAGTTCTTCCTAATGTTTAGGTGGAATCTTCTTTCTTGTAGTTTGAATCCATTGCTCCGTGTCCTCTTCTCTGGAGCAGCAGAAAACAACCTTTCTCCCTCCTCTATATGACATCCTTTTATATATTTGAACATGGCTATCAAATCACCCCTTAACCTTCTCTTCTCCAGGCTAAACATACCCAGCTCATAGAATCATAGAATCATAGAATCATAGAATCATAGAATCATAGAGTTGGAAGAGACCACAAGGGCCATCCACTCCAACTCCCTGCCAAGCAGGAAACACCATCAAAGCATTCCTGACAGGTGGCTGTCAAGCCTCTGCTTAAAGACATCCAAAGAAGGAGACTCCACCACACTCCTTGGCAGCAAATTCCACTGTCGAACAGCTCTTACTGTCAAGAAATTCTTCCTAATGTTTAGGTGGAATCTTCTTTCTTGTAGTTTGAATCCATTGCTCCGTGTCCGCTTCTCTGGAGCAGCAGAAAACAACCTTTCTCCCTCCTCTATATGACATCCTTTTATATATTTGAACATGGCTATCATATCACCCCTTAACCTTCTCTTCTCCAGGCTAAACATACCCAGCTCCCTAAGCCGTTCCTCATAAGGCATCGTTTCCAGGCCTTTGACCATTTTGGTTGCCCTCCTCTGGACACGTTCCAGCTTGTCAATATCCTTCTTGAACTGTGGTGCCCAGAACTGGACACAGTATTCCAGGTGAGGTCTGACCAGAGCGGAATACAATGGTACTATTACTTCCCTTGATCTAGATGCTATACTCCTATTGATGCAGCCCAGAATTGCATTGGCTTTTTTAGCTGCTGCATCACACTGTTGACTCATGTCAAGTTTGTGGTCTACCAAGACTCCTAGATCCTTTTCACTTGTACTGCTCTCAAGCCAGGTATCACCCATCCTGTATTTGTGCCTTTCATTTTTTTTGCCCAAGTGTAGTACTTTACATTTCTCCCTGTTAAAATTCATCCTGTTTGCCTTGGCCCAGTTCTCTAATCTGTTAAGGTCATTTTGAAGTGTGTTCCTGTCCTCTGGGGTATTAGCCACCCCTCCCAATTTGGTGTCATCTGCAAACTTGATCAGGATGCCCTCAAGCCCATCATCCAAGTCATTGATAAAGATGTTGAATAAGACTGGGCCCAAGACAGAACCCTGTGGCACCCCACTAGTCACTTCTCTCCAGGATGAAGAGGAGCCATTGATGAGCACCCTTTGGGTTCGGTCAGTCAGCCAGTTACAAATCCAATGAATGGTAGCATTGTCTAGCCCGCATTTTACCAGCTTCTTTACAAGAATATCATGGGGCACCTTGTCAAAGGCCTTGCTGAAATCAAGATAGGCTACATCCACAGTGTTCCCTTCGTCTACCAGGCTTGTAATTCTGTCAAAAAATGAGATCAGATTAGTCTGACATGACTTATTTTTCAGAAACCCATGCTGACTTTTAGTGATCACAGCGTTCCTTTCTAGGTGCTCACAGACCGTTTGCTTAATGATCTGCTCTAGAATCTTTCCTGGTATTGATGTCAGGCTGACTGGGCGGTAATTGTTTGGGTCCTCTCTTTTCCCCTTTTTGAAAATAGGGACAACATTTGCCCTCCTCCAGTCTGCTGGGACTTCACCTGTTTTCCAAGAATTCTCAAAGATTACTGCCAGTGGTTCTGAAATCACCTCTGCCAGTTCTTTTAATACTCTGGGATGTAGTTCATCTGGCCCTGGAGACTTGAATACATCTAAACTAGCCAAGTGTGCTTGTACTACCTCCTTACTTATTCTGGGCTGTGTTTCCCCTGCTGAATCATCTGCTACATATTCTTCAGGTCGGGCATTGTTTTCTTTTTTGGAGAAGACTGAGGCAAAGAAGGTATTGAGGAGTTCTGCCCTTTCTGCGTCCCCTGTTCGCATTTCACCTTCTTCTCCTCTAAGTGACCCCACTGTTTCCTTGTTCTTCCTTTTGCTACGGACATACCCATAAAAACTCTTTTTATTGCTTTTAACCTCTCTAGCAAGCCTGAGTTCATTCTGTGCTTTAGCTTTTCTGACTTTGTCTCTACATGTGCTGGCTATTTGTTTGAATTCCTCTCTGGTGGTTTCCCCCTTTTTCCATTTCTTGTACATATCCCTTTTAAATCTTAACTCAGTTAAAAGTTCATTAGATAGCCACCCTGGCTTCTTTAGGCACCTTCCATGTTTTCGGCTCATTGGTACTGCTTGAAGTTGTGCTTTTAATATCTCCCTTTTAACAAACTCCCATCCATCATGAACTCCCTTCCCTTTTAGTATTACTGACCATGGGATCACACCCAGCATTTCCCTAAGTTTTCTGAAGTCGGCTTTCTTAAAGTCTAGAATTTGAGTCTTAGTATGCTTGGTTGCTCCTTTCTGATGTATAATAAACTCCAGAAGAGCATGATCACTCCCACCTAATGATCCTACCACTTCTACCCCACTAACCAGGTCATCACTATTGGTTAGGACCAGATCTAAAATGGCTGATCCTCTTGTTGCTTCTCCCACTTTCTGGACAATGAAATTGTCTGCAAGGCCCGTGAGGAATCTGTTCGACCTTATGCTCTTGGCTGAGTTTGACATCCAACAAATATCAGGATAGTTGAAATCCCCCATTACTACTATCTCATTTCCTTTTGAATGCTTGGTCATCTGTTCCAGGAAGGCATCATCTATGTCCTCAGTTTGGCTTGGGGATCTATAGTAAACTCCCACCATGAGATCACTGTTATTTTTCTCTCCCTTAATTTTGACCCAGATACTCTCAATTTGGCTTTGAAGTTTTAAATCATGGATCTCTTCACAGGTATACACATCCCTGACATATAACGCCACTCCTCCTCCTTTCCTGTTTGGTCTATTCCTCTTAAATAGATTGTATCCCTCTATTACTACATTCCAATCATGAGATTCATCCCACCAGGTTTCAGTGATGCCTATTATGTCGTATTTAGTTTGCTGTACCAAGAGCTCAAGTTCATCTTGTTTATTTCCCATGCTCTGTGCATTTGTATACAGACATTGAAAACCATTGATCATTCCCCCTAGTCTCCTACTTAAGGATTTTTTCCTCCCACCACTAGGTCTGTGCGCTGTTTGCTCCATTTGGTCCTTGACTTTTGGATGATCATCTTCAGCCTTTGATAGACTCCTACCTTCAGGACCACTGTCTCCCTCCCCCACATAAGTCAGTTTAAAGCCCTCCTGATGAGGTTTTTGAGATTGTTGGCAAAAAACATTCCTCCCAACCCTTGTGAGGTGCAGCCCATCACTTGCCAGAAGTCCATCTTCAAGAAACTGCAGACCGTGATCTAAGAAACCAAACCGTTCCTGCCGGCACCATTTGCGAAGCCAGTTGTTCACTTCTCCTATTTTCCCCTCTCTTCCTGGGCCACGGCGTTCAACTGGGAGGACAGATGAGATGACAATTTGTGCATTTAATTGCTTCAGCTCCCTAAGCCGTTCCTCATAAGGCATCGTTTCCAGGCCTTTGACCATTTTGGTTGCTCTCCTCTGGACACGTTCCAGCTTGTCAGTATCCTCCTTGAACTGTGGTGCCCAGAACTGGACACAGTATTCCAGGTGAGCTCTGACCAGAGCGGAATACAGTGGTACTATTACATGTTTCTCTGAATCCTCTGAGAGCTGAGTACACTCTATCAGCAGATCGCACCGCTCACACAGAAGTGACATTGAGAGGCTTGTAGGAGCATATTTACAAGCAAGATTTATTAAGCATAAACCAGGACAGATAAAGACATGGCGTCTCTCCTTCGTCTTCACAGAGAGACTCTCAAAAACAGAAGCTATACACAAACGGAAATTCCCAGCAATCTGTGCTGGCGTGTAAACAGACATGTGACACATGTAAAAGCCCCATGTCTGCAGCTTAAGGTGGAATGGAATCTCAACACCACGCGGGGGGGGAGGGGCTGGCCAGCCAACATGGCACTTGGCAGGTGCAAGGCAGATGCCCCAATGCTGGCGCCCCCAGCCTGGCCCATCCAGGTGCCCCTCGTGGTGAGCGTTGGTGCCTCTGATGCCAGGAAAGTAGTGTGAGGCTTTGCCAGGCTGGGGGCGCCTGCGTAGGGGTGGCTGCTTCACACCCCCTCAAAAAACTGTCCCCGGGGCCACAGCCCCTTTGGCACTAGAACTCAGTTCCGGCACCTCTCAGGTGGGTGCCATTGCCATTATAAGAGAACAAGGGAGGCATTCACAGAGAGTTCGAGCACCTCTTTTTCTAGAAAAACAGCACTGGCTATATATATTAAAACCAAACTCCTATCCCAGTTTACAGGGTTGTTGTGGTGAACTTTGTATGCTGAGGTTTTTTTGAAGAAAAAGCAGGCTATAGAGTTTTGTTTTTGTTTTTGAAAAATCAAATATGTTGGATGTGGGAGTGATCAGGCACAGGGCTGGATATATTAACCTTCCTCCTAAAATGGTGAAATCAAGCCAGTAAAAAGCAATATAATCATCATCATCATTATCATCATCATCATCATCATAATCTGGGCGGCTTCCAACAAAGATGAAAAGTACATTAAAGCATCAGTCATTAAAAACTTCCCTAAACAGGGAAGCAATAGAGTTCAATCCCTTTCCCCACTTTACATGTAGTCCAGATGTTTCGGATTACATCGCCGATCAGCACCAGCCATCGCTTGCTTGCCTTATCCGATATTTCACAACCAAATTCTTGATAAGACTCAGCACACCAGACCAGGTTTTGTCGCAGCAGGCAGAAGTCTGTTGACTGATTAATTCTCCAATTCAAAGCAAATTAATTACCTAAGCGCATTAATCAGTGCTCCTGCTCTAACACTAGTGAAGCTAAACCTTCTATAAAAGTAGCAGAACTGCAGGATATAGAGGGTTTTTTTGGTGGTAGGGATGGGGAAGGATAGCTTTGATTGCTCCTCTGTCTTTAGCGTATCAAGGTTTGTTTTCTTAAGATCCTCTAATTAAGTCTATTTTGGATACTATCCTGAAGACAAAGCTAATATGCAAAGCTAATTAACCTTGGCTGCCATCCAGGATTATTAATAATCCACTTGTATGTAGGGTCCTGAGCCTGTTCTACACAGCAGATAATTTCTTGATGCCCATCTGGCCAGAGAGCTGGGTTGTTGTTGTTTTTTATCCTGGCACAAATTCCCATCCCAGGCTGTTCCAAATGCTTGGGCAGGTGAAGGTATAAGTGTCTATCTTGCATCTGAGAGAAATAAAATGGATCCCAGTTGCACTCAGCGGGAAACAATACTGTGCCATTGGTTCACCTGATACACTTCATTTGTTCCCCCTGTTTGCTTGAGGGCATTCAGATATGTAGGAAATCTAGGCATCATTTAAAGGCCACATTCACACCATACATTTCAAACACTATGATACCACACTAGCTGACCCGGCCACGCCTTGCTGTGGCTGATTTGGTGAAATGCAAAAGTAAGATACAGTATGAAAGAGAAAGCGTATGTTTACTTACACCTTATCTCGTTGAAGTTCAGTCTATGTGTTCTCCGTTTGCCCCTCCCATTTTTGTCTTTGTTTCTACAACTGTTTATTACTACTATTTTAGTCTATGAGGTTCTTTGTCCTGATTTTGTCAATGGCAAACCGCGAAAATGGCGATTCCTCCCGGCGTGGCTCTATACCCGCCGGCTGAGCCAGCAGTAGTGTTTGTGGGTGGTCTGTCTGTCGATTGGATGGTGGTAGTGATGTTGGGAAAGGAGGAGGAGGGGTCAGAAACAGGTGTGTTGTGCTGTGCTGTTTAATGTCCACTGGAGGGCGCTTTTTTTGCACAAAATCACATTACCTGGGAAAGGTGTGGTATTTGTGCAATGTAAGTACATATGATCACTCCCATATGGGCATGGAACGTTGTGTCCAAATTTGAACGGAATTGATCAAGGGGTTACAGAGAAAGGCGATTGTTAACAAACATCCAACTTGAACAATTTTATATATATAGATTAAACAGTCATGGCTTCCCTCCTTAAATATTCTGGGAGTTGTAGTTACTAGGTGACCAGGGTTTCAACATGGGAACTTCTGCATGCCAAGCAGATGCTCTACCTCTGAGCTACAGCCTTCCGCATAAATCAGAGGTTTTCAACCTTTTTGAGTCCACAGCTCCCTTGACCAACTACATTCTTTCTGTGTCACCCCTGTGGGGCTCAGGAGCCCCATTAGGTCACCCTTTGCCTGCAGAGCCAGCAGCCTCTCACCCTTTCCCGAACACCGTCCCTTGTGGAGTGTTCGCTCGGCCTTCTCTCTTCTCCCCTCTCCTTGGGAGTCCTCTGGGCAGCCACTGCTGCTGCCCCTGGTCTCTGGGCCACACACCTCCTGTCCCAAAGAGAGGTGCCTTCTCACACTGCCCCATAGGGGCCTGGGAAGAGGATGCCCCCAGCCTTAATGGCCTGACGGAAACTTGCCAAAGCTGAATGTGAGGCCAGCACCTTACCTTGGGAGGCAGCAGGGGCAGCAGCGGGTACTACCAGGCCTGCATGGCGGAAAGGCTCTCCTTCAGCACCGGGCACTCAACTCCCAGGCCAGCCTTGCACACATCCAGCACAAGAAAGGCCAGTGCAGAACCTGCCTGCCTGCCTGCCTGCCTTCCCACTATCCATTCCCAACAGAAAGGGCTGGCGGATTTGCTGGCTGGGATCCTTCGACCGCTTGCTTGCTTGCTTGCTTACTCCAAGGCCATCTCAGCACCCCCTGGCCAGCCCCAGGGGTACCATTCATGGGGCTTGAAGCCAGGGCTGCTACAACAAACAGCTGCACAAACCTTCGGGAGGCAGAGACGCAAGAGGCCATCAGAGGAGGGAGGGAAGGAAAGAGAGACAGAGGCCAGTGTTGCCCGCGGCACCCCTGACCCTCACTCAAGGCACCCCAGGGTGCCACTGGTTGAAAACCACTGCCATAAACAAAAGTATAGGAGCATTGGAAGCTGAATCGGACCATTGGTCCATCTAGCTCCATATTGTCTACACTGACTGGCAGTGGCTTTCCCTGTTTGGAGGCAGTAGTCTCTCCCAGCCCTACCTGGAGATGCTGGGGACTTCATCGGAGACCTTCTTCATGCAAAGCAAGTGCTCTTCCGCTAAGCTATGGCCTTATCTGCTGTGCCCAGGTATGCACTTTGCTCAGGGAGCCCTCAAATCTCCAGCTATCTCCTTGGATGCTAACCTTATTTCCCCTGGCCACTGCTTAACAGTCACAACCGAGTCTTACTCTCCACTCCATCGCCTGCAGTGGCACCAACCAATTTCAGGGCAAAATGGTTCCTTGGGATGCTCCTCCGACAAGTCCAAACGTTGATGTGTCTGACTTGGTACATTTCACCTTGCTGTTCCTTTTCTGATGGACATTAACATTCTGCAGCTGCAGCGCCTGTAGTCAATAGTCACGGGGCCCGTTCTTTCCTTTCCTTGCTTCTGCAGGGCATCCTTACCTTGACCTCGCTACATTCCAGTTCAGTTTGTGTTTCACGTAACCGGCTCCAAAATAAACAAGCCTCCTGCAAAACTGTACAGCCTATGCTGCATATAGCAGAAGTAGGAAAAGTGACAAAGTCCTTTGGAATCTTTGTTTTTCAATTACGTTTTCAACATTTTTCAACGTTTTTATCAAATACAGTCAAAACAAAATTTTGTCCTTTCTATTATTTTTGCCGACTTCCCACCCCTTCCCCCAGGGAGTTGTTTATCCCCTTCTGTTGCACCCTCCTTCTATCTATCAAATCATAATCACAAAGCGTGTTCTCCCTTTATGGAGAGCACGTGTTGCGGTGGGGGCCAGCAGGTCACCCCTCTGTTGCTGGGCGGGATCGTATGGATGGCCACTGTGGTGATTGGGCTCTGGGTGTCGTTGGGGAGATTTTCATGTTGCAATTTGTTGATGGGCAGCCCAGAGCCTATATATTGCAAAGCACGTGGTTTAGGAGCCCTCTTGGCTGCGTGCATCGGATCTCCCTCCCTCCCTCCCTGTTTTTAGGCCTCTGCGTTGACCTTGCTATGCCTGTCATGGGGTTGTCTGCTTTTGGAGCAGGGGCCTGGTAGGAATTTTTTCCATTTGACTGATTGGCTGGTGCCATCTGGTTTTCGCCTACTGTGTAGCAATTAGTCACAACTTGTAAGGTTGGCGGTTAGGCATTGGTTTTAAATTGGTTGTTGGAGGGGCAGTGTTGGCTGTGGTTGCCCCTCCAAGGCTAGAAGGGGCGGAGTTGGCTGTGGCTGCCTCTTCTATGCTGCTGCTGCGCGGGGAATTCCGTTAAAGGAATCCAGGGGCTCGCCATGCTTGTCCGTATCCCCCGGCAGGGGGCCAGGGCCCACGCAAGAGCCCCTGGGGGCATTAGGGGAGAACGGGCGCACATTCTCTCCCCAAAGTGTTTTCCCCTTTACTGACTCCATAGGCGGATGGATGTCAGTTCTGTCCCCAGCGGGACAGATAGTCTTAACCAGTGCCTAAGCAACCACTCACATATTTTGTATTTTAATAAAGTTGTGGCCAAAATCATGCCAAAAACCTTAAACAAAAATTCTTGTGTGAAGTGTGTATCATTTGAGGGGTGGTCTGGGGACCTCGACACGCAATACTATAATCCAATGACTTCTGTTGCTCAAATCAAACTGCATTTCTTTAAATACTCCCCCCAAAAGGTATCCATTCTTTCTTAAAGCACTCATCATTAGATTCTCTTACTTTTGCCCGTTCTGCATGGTCCATTTCTTACTGACCCATTCTTCTTTTGTTGGAAAAAGTCCACTGGAATCTATTGTGATGTAGTATTTAAACAATGGGTGGGGAACCTCCATTCTCTCGGCATTTGTCCTCCTGGAATGAGGTTCCTCAGGGATGAGGAACCTTTGCCCCTCCAGATGAGGCTGGATTCCCAACTCCTATCAGTCCCAGCCAGCGTGGCTATTGGACAAGGATGGTGGGAGTTGTACAGCAATACAGGTTGCGACAGCAAACACCTGAGATGGTCTGCTTTAACCTACCACTGCTTGGTGATGAAATTTCACGAAATTTTGCCCCAATATCTATATACATATTACAGTCAGACAATAAAGGGGTATTGCATGTGTCACGTTTAAAGAAAGACATCTTACAAATCAGTTCAAATGAGTTAGACTGATGTTTGCCAATCGCCTGTGCAAATATTTGACACCCTTAATATTTGAAGTCATTCCTTTTTTATGCAAAGGATCTAATGAAAGGTTTATTAGATTAGAAAAGTGTAAGCTCTGTGATTCCCTCTTTTTCTACCTTAATTATGTTTTATTTTTTTTTGCTATTCTACCATCTGATTGGGGGACCCAGGTGGCGCTGTGGGTTAAACCACAGAGCCTAGGGCTTGCTGATCAGAAGGTCGGTGGTTCGAATCCCTGTGACGGGGTGAGCTCCCGTTGCTCGGTCCCAGCTCCTGCCCACCTAGCAGTTCGAAAGCACGTCAAAGTGCAAGTAGATAAATAGGAACCGCTCCGACGGGAAGGTAAATGGTGTTTCCGTGCGCTGCTCTGGTTCACCAGAAGCAGCTTTGTCATGCTGGCCACATGACCTGGAAGCTGCACGCCGGCTCTCGGCCAATAAAGCGAGATGAGCGCCGCAACCCCAGAGTCGGACACAACTGGACCTAATGGTCAGGGGTCCCTTTACCTTTACCTTTACCATCTGATTGGGAATGGTTATTAACAGATAAACTAACCGTACTCACACACAAAGGAGAGAAGGTAGATTGCTTTGTTGAGAGATTGACTTGGTTTGTTGATTATTGGAATGAACGATATGGAAATGCAAGGCTTGATTGGCAGGGTGGAAGGCAGGAAAGCCATCAGTAGGTGGACGAAGAGCCGCTAACTCTAGTTTTGACTTGATCCTTCTACGAGGGCAACACTGAGATTAAGGAGGGGGCTGAGGGCTGAGAGCCAGGGCTACCCCCTAGACTGGCTGTGGGTAAGAAGGCAGACTGAGGTCAGTAGGGCGGTGCCTCGTTTGCCCTAGCTGAGCAACCACCAAGGCTGATTATGTAAAAAAATACAACTTCTAATTCCCTTAGGACTACATGCATCCAAAATTGGCAGTGGTTAGGAAAACTGGGGTGGGGGAGGCAGAAGGAAATACTGTCTTGTTTTGTAATATACTTGCAAGGAGTCTCTTCCAGCAAAAATGTTTACTCTTAGTATCATTCAGTAGTGATTAGCTTTGCATTATTCATATATTCATGTAATATTCATGATTAATACAATATTTTAAAAGGGAAATGGTTCTTTAAAAAGTCTCAACATCCTAGAACAGTAAATTATGTGTCAGCACCTCTCTGCTGAAAAGGAGCCAGAAATGAATTCCCAAATACAACAGGTGCAGATTTGTTTGTGGGTTTTCGGTAAACAATCCATAGCCTCTCTATCTGGCATATCAAATGCCGCCAGGTATTTTAATAAAAAGATTATGTTATTTCTCGTTCACCAACAGACATTCAGGAGTTTTACGAAGTGACGCTGCTAAACTCCCAGAAAAGTTGCCAGGAGAAAATAGAAGAAGCAAACCAAGTTGCTGAGAAATGGGAGAAGAAGACACAGTCTCTGGCAACAGACGACCAAAGTCAGCCCCAAACCCGAGAGGTACAGTGCTTTAATTAATGGCTCAATCACACACAACATCAATAAACAGAAAAGAATTGTGGTCCAGGACTTGGAAACATGTGTCACACTGAGCAGTGATACAGTCGTGGGCAGCAGTAAGGTTTGGACCTCATGTCATGGCTGGACACAGAGGAATGGTGGGAGGCACCAGGTGGGGAACCCCCAAGGGAAGAAGGCTCAGAGCCCAGGGAGTGGTGGTGGGACAACGATGAGTGGTCAGAGGAGGAAGACTGGGAGGAGGAGGTGGCAGAAGCTGAAGAGGTAACAGGTCTTAGTGAGCAGGGAGAGTCTGTGGCAGAAAGAAGTCCGGAATCAGTAGTGGAAGCAGGCCAAGAGGCAGAGAAGAGTCATGGGTGTCTCCCGCTCTTGCTGCGACAAGCTCTGCTCCTTCCTGGTCTCCCAGGATCAGAAGAGGTATGAAGAGGGAGGAGCACAGACAGCTAGTCTCAGATTGCTTGGGAGGGACACAGGGAGGAAGAGATTTAGGCAGCTGTGGGAAGACCTTCAGCCTCTACAGCTGTTTCATAGGGGCAAGACCTACCAAGAGGAGCTGCTGTGCTGAGCTAACCTGGTTCCTTCTCAGACAGAGTTCACTAACTCCATGTGATTTATTATTGACACCCGCTCCTTATACCATCTTCTTTGGCGATTGATTGTCTTCCATAAACACGGTTTTAACAATGAGTCCTTAAGTGACTCTGGAGGCCAATTCTGGATCCACACGTCCTTCCACAGTGGGGACATTGGTGTCTGGGCGGGAGTTGATCAAGGTGTGGATTTGCCAAGCCGACCTTCCTCTTAGCACGTTTCCCCCTTACGTCCTGAGTTCAAGTGTCTTCAAAGCCCATGACACCTTTGGTAAAGGCTGTTCTCCAATTGGAGCAATCGCAAGCGTTTCCCAATTGTTGATGTTTATGCTACATTTTTTAAGATTTGCCTTGAGAGAGTCTGTAAACCTCTTTTGTTGACCACCAGCATTACGCTTTCCATTTTTAAGTTCAGGGTAGAGTAGTTGCTTTGGAAGACGATAATCAGGCATCCGTACAACATGACCAGTCCAACAAAGTTGATGTTGAAGAATCATTGCTCCTTACACCTTACCACCTCCCTGCCCAACTCCAGCCCTGCACTAGTAAGCTGCAGTGATGCTGCTGCCCTGAGGGTAGCTTTGCCCTGCACTAGTAAGCTGCTATTGCCAGGGAGAAGAGCAGGGGCGTAGCCAGGATCAAAACTAGGGGGGGGGGGGCAAGCCATGGTCGTTCAGGTTGTGACATTTCAGCATGGAAAAGGCGAATGAAACCAAAATTTTAAGAACATTATATATAATTATAGCAGTGCTTTATTATGGTAGTTATTACAATTATTTGCTTGAATTTTTTTTTAATTTTTAATTTTAATTTTTATTCTAGTTACATGTCTTATGCTAATATCATTTTTATTGGGTTTGAAGAAAACTTGTTCAAAACTTTCGTTTCAATCCCCGAGGAGTCGGTGCAGGTGTTTCCAAAGGCGAAGGAAACAGACCCCCTAAAAAAAGGGGGGCGCAGCCTCACCCCCCAAAATAGGGGCGCATCTCTCCTGATCCCTGGGAAGCCTTTTCCCCGGGCAAGCCTGGGCGGGTGCAAGGGCAACTTTAGGCGCGGCGGCGCCTTTCACTCCAAGCGGTGCGCAAAGCTCCCCCGGGCGCTGCGCTCCGCTCGGCACAGAGGCGTAGGAAGGTCAGGTGGTACCCGGTGCGGAAATTTCTTGTCATCCCCCCCCCCAACATTGTGTGTTGTTGTTTTTTGCCTGCAAAAAAGGTTTTACATTATTTCATATTTTCTTACAAACGAATGTGGATTCTGGGACTCTGATAACAAGTAGGTGACTATGGACAGATACTTAAATCTACAGGATGGACTGTTTTGGCTTGTGTTATTTTATTTATATTTACAGTGGTACCTCGGGTTACATACGCATCAGGTTACATACTCCGCTAACCCAGAAATAACGCTTCAGGTTAAGAACTTTGCTTCAGGATAAGAACAGAAATTCTGCTCTGGCGGCACAACGGCAGGGGGAGGCCTCATTAGCTAAAGTGGTACCTCAGGTTAAGAACGGACCTCCGGAACAGATTAAGTACGTAACCAGAGGTACCACTGTATTGTTTATTTATTTAATAAAATTATTTTTAAAAACCTGCAAAGTGGTTTACCAAAATAAAAAACAAAACAAAAAAAAACACCACAGTAGCTATTTATTTATTCAGCTCCATTGAATTGATATTTCAGCCAGGCATGTCCAAAATCCATTTCGGGGGCCTAATTCGGCCCACCAGTTGGTTTAATCCAGCCCCTGTGGCAGTTATTTCCTGGGGTAAAATCCTTAAAAAAAACCTCAACAACTTCAACCCTAAAAAAAAAGGTTAACTTTGGTCAGCCCTCACGGCCCTTCGCTTCATCAAATCTGGCCCTCTTTGAAAAGTTTGGACACCACTGGCTTACACCATACTAAATTTGTTAGCCTTTTAAGGTAACTCTTATTTAAAGCAGGCCCCCACCCACCCCAAAAAAATATTTTTGGTCTCACAAGCAGCAGCACATTCCACCTCAAAACAAAATATCAAACAGTAAAAAAATTATAACTCCTGCATATCAGAACACTAACACTTTATGGCTAAATAGCTTATAATTTACTTTAATTACTTGCAAGCAAGTTACAGGTAGATAGCCGTGTTGGTCTGCCATAGTCAAAACAAAATAAATAAATAAATAAAATAAAAATCCTTCCAGTAGCACCCTAGAGACCAATAAGTTTGTTCTTGGTATGAGCTTTCATGTGCATGCACACTTCTTCAGCACACGAAATATTTGAAAAATCACCCAAGCAAACACATTTTTTAGGGGTTAAAAAAAAGGCGGGGGGGGGGGGTTAAAGGCAAAGGACAAAGGGGTAAAGTCACTCACAAAAAGATCGCTGTGGATCAAAACAGCAGCAGAGAAAGCTCGTTCTTTTCTTCCAGCGATCATACAACAATTAAAGGTGGGACGAGGGGGAGGGGCAGGAGGCAGTTTTAGCGACCAAAACCTCAACTGGGATTAGGCGTTAATAGTTCACAGAGTAGCCTGCTTCTTATCAAGGACTGATAAGGAAACTTGGGGGGGGGGGGTAAATCAAGGAGATCTCAATGTCTCTTCTCCAGGCGTTTTTACCCAGCAAACTCCCTCTTCGCTCAGTCTTAGCAACGGTAGCAGCGCTGCTTTTGCAGCCAGACCCAGGAGAGGGGCAAGGTGTGCGGGAGGGGACGCTTTTCCCCGTCAGCCTCCAGCCTCACGGTAAAAAGCTTCACCTCCTCGCTTGCTCGCTCGGCCGCCGCGTGCACTCCCCCTTCTTTCTTCCGGCTGCTGGGCGGAGCTCCGCCCAGAAGGAAGGAATAGGCTTTTGGGAACAGCGCACGGGGTGGTGGGGGCAGCTAGGGGTGGGGGCAGCTGCCTTCTAGGGGGGGGCAATTGCCCCCCTCTGCCCCCCCTGGCTACGCCCATGGAGAAGAGTGCTGCACACCCAAAGCAGCTCGCTGGCTGGGTGGGTGGGTCAGATCTGCTTTGTTAGCATCCCAGCAGGCGGGTTGCTGTTGCTTCCTGGGAGAGAGGCGGGGAGGGTTGGGTTGGCAGGGACGTAGATACGCTGACAGGAGTGCTGCTGAGGAGGCTCACCTGGCCAGTAAGGACAGTTAAATATTAAGCATTTATATGGGCTTCTCTGGTGTCCTCAAAGCACTTCACATGAGCCATAATCCTTCCAATGAACGCCTAGGAAGCCACTGCAGATCTGCAGCTAGGGGTCATGTATTCCTGGCAGCCTCCTGTGTGCAAGAGCTGGGTTGTTGCATTCTGCACCGTCTGCACCACCAAGCAAACAACGAAGTCAGTCACATGGGAGTTGCTTTAGCACCGAGGCTGCAAAGGCATGAATGATATGGTTGCTCCCTCGGTGTGCACACTTCGACAATAGCCGCCCCAGCTGCTCCAGTGTGCATCATTTGAGGAGAGCCCTCCTAGATACCAGAGGTTTAGGAACAGCCTGCACCTGACAGTGACACCTCTTTTTATTATTTATTTTTGCTATTTCATAAAATGTATACAGTGCGCCGCTTGGCTGTAAAAACAAATAAACCCCTCAGACCCATTTACAAAGCAATAACATCAGGAAAAATGCACAACCGTACTTTGAAACATACAAAAGTCAAAATACTAAAACAGATGAAAGATGAAAGATGTGTGGTGTGGATCTGCCCCGTGTACTTTTTGTATATATTCGTGCAGCCTGCCCTTGAGCTCTTCCTTTGTGGGTGCCTTCTGGAACCTTCTAGAGCTGAGTGGAATGGCCCATTAGGGCAAATGGAGCACTGCCTCGCCAACCTCAGTGTGTCCTCTGCCTGTGGCAGCTTTTGCTTCCATTAGTCCCAGTGTTGCCCTTGTTAAACTGAGGAGGAAGATAAAACTAGAATTAGTTGGCTGCCATTGGCTCTGGCTCCGACTACTTTTGGGGCTCACTGTCTTCTACCAATGGGCACCAACCGCCATTGCTAGAGCCCCAGTCCTTTCCTGGTATGCTTTGACTCTTTGTCATGCAGGCACCTTCACATTCAGTTCTCCTCAGGCCGTCGAAAAAGCAGCAGCTTCTAGAACCTTCTCTGAGGTAATTGCGTCAGCAAGCTTTATTATTTATTTATTTATTATTAATTCTCAAACCTTAGGCAAGGGATGTGTTTGTTTTACTTCTTTTCTATTTGTTCCCTCTTTCATGAGGGTTTATTTATATATATTTCATTCGCTCTCCCCTTCCACACATTCCCCTTCCTAGCCCC
The DNA here is from genome assembly GCA_034641385.1 of Darevskia mixta. Lineage (NCBI taxonomy): Eukaryota > Metazoa > Chordata > Lepidosauria > Squamata > Lacertidae > Darevskia > Darevskia mixta. Next base: position 1,381,687 of record JAWWNH010000137.1, on the reverse strand, counting down.
CAGTTACTCTGTGGTGGAAATATTCTTACAGTTTTCAGTCTAATTTCCATTCTATTCCTCTCACAGAGCTACAATTTCCAGCGTGGTTTTAACAATTAACCCCTCTTCCCAGGGAACTCTGGGAACTGTAGTTCTGCATGGGAAATAGGGGGCCATCTAACAACACACAACACCCTTGACGAACTACAGTTCCCAGCATTCTTTGGGGGAAGCCATGGTATAAACTGGTATGATACTGCCTTGGACTGGGCAGCTCTTCAAATAGAGGGGGGTCCTCTGTAAAGTGTGATACCCAGCCACCCTATTCCCCTCAGAGATTTTTAAATATTTCTGTCTGACACACAGTTCTACAGTAATGGTTTTGTAATGTAAGGCAACCACATTCGTAATTTTCTTTCTTTGGTACCAATAAAAAAAATCCAGAGGTTGTTGGATGTTGTTCTATCAGAAATTGTAATTCCTCAGAAAACCAAACTTCCCTCAGTCAGAGTGAGAGAGGGCACAGCTTTCCTTACAAATTAATGTTTTACCTTTTTGGAAACAAAGCTTCTCATCTTTTCTGGTTAGAAAGTAAGAAAAATAGAAAACAATCTTGTTTGGCACTAGAAGCAATAACTTTTTCCTCAGCGTAACTGGGCTCCTATTCAGGTGTGCACACTTTTAATAAAAGGCTCCACTTGCTTCCACTTTTAACCTCTACTTTCATTAGCCCAGGCTCTGAAGCTCCGCATTTTCAGTCAGTAATGTTCTCGCCCTTTTATTCAGGGAGAAAATTGAGGTGAAAGAAAGGAACTCACTGCCTGTCAGTCTTCAGTATGAGGCTGCAAACTGCAGGCCTGACTGGTGCTTGTATCACAACACGAATAGACTATTAATTCTCTAGCAGGGCTTGTTTGCAGGAGTTGCTTATGGAACTGTTTTTTTGGTACCCTGTTGAAGGAGAATTTGTGGCGGGGATTGTTAACCATTTTGCTTGGCTAAGGGCATATTACCTACGCCGGTGAGCTAAACTGGCTTAGCAGTGATCCCTGCGCTGCTGAGAAATGTTTGAACGATCATTCAAGGAAAGATTACAACATCTGGGGCTTTTTAGTTTAGCAAAAATGTAAGTGGAGGGGCATGATAGAGCTATATAAAATTATGCATGGTGTGGGAAAAGTAGATAGGGTTATTTCTTTCTCTCATAATACTAGGGTCATCCAATGAAGCTGAATCTTGGAAGATTCAAGATAGATAAAACCATAGAATCATGGAATCGTAGAGTTGGAAGGGACCCCAAGGCATAGCTGTCAACCCTCCCTTTTTTTTGGCAGGAAACTCCCTTATTCCAATGCCGTTTCCCGCTGCTATCCCGGATTGTTGATATCCCTTAAATTTCCCGGATTTCAAAGGAAGCAGCTCCTCTCCCTCCCTGCCGGCCAGGCAGGCTCCTCAGCTGTGTTGCTCGGCTGCCAATAAGGAGTCTTGAGACTGACTGGGGGCGGAGCTTGCATGCCTTGTGCATCCAGACCCTCATGCCCACCAGACAGACATCCTGCCTGCCGTCTACGTGCTCGCTCTTTCGCTTACCTGTTCGCGCGCAGCCTCTGGAGCGCAGGGTGGCGAGGCTACTTGGTGCCATTGCACCGCCCTCGCAGCATCCCTTATTTTCAAATCCGAAAGTTGACAGCTATGCCCCAAGGGTCATCTAGCCTAGGGTTGTGCAAAGTTGTTGAGCTTTTATTTTTTGGGTGGGGTTTTTTTTAAATTTTTAAATTTTTGACCAAAGTTGTTGAGCTCTTTTTCTATACTTCTGATATGGGTTGCCAGACATTTCAGCGATTTTCGCCCAGGTGCTGCTTCCGAGGGCCGACTCCAAGCTATGTCCAGGAAATTTTGGACGTATGGCAGCCCTAATCCTACTACAATCCCCTGCAGTGCAGGAATCTCAGCTAAAACATTCATGGCAAATGCCCATGCAAACTCTGCTGAAAAGCCTCCAAGGAAGGAGAGTCCACAACCTCTTGAGGGAGACCGTTCCACAGGCAAACAGCTCTTACCGTCAAAAAGCTTTTCCTGATGTTTAGTTGGAATCTCCTTTCTTGTAACTTGAAGCCATTGGTTTGAGTTCTATCCTCCAGTTCAGGAGAAAACAAACTTGCTCCATCTTACATGTGACAGCCCTTGAGATATTTGAAGATGGTAGGTAGGTAGATTTATTGCAGCCATTGGCCCATAAAACATAACAAAAACAAAGTCATCATAATACACGCAGTACACAATTTTGACAATTTTTGACAAAATGATGCAAAATCAATTTTAAAATAACCCATTTACACCTTTCCGTCTGGGTCAAACCGAGATCTAAGTAGTCCAAATTCACTTTAAAGATTAAAAATTATTTTATCACCTATTTGGTCGCCCCTTTATAGATTGAAGATGGCTATCATAGCTTAGTCTCCTCTTTTCCAGGCTAAACATACTTAGCTCCTTCAACCACTCATCATAAGGCTTGGTTTCAATACCTTTAATCATCTTGGTTGCCCTCCTCTGCACACATTCTAGCGTGTCAACATCCTTCTTAAATTGTGGCCCCCAGAATTGGTAACAGTATTCCAGGTGTGTTCTGACCAAGGCAGAATAGAGTGGTACTATGACTTCCCTTGATTTGGACACTAGACTTTGGTTGGTGAAGAAGTATAAATAAAGTATTTCTTCACACAGCTCATAGTTAAACCAGTGGCAGACTTACGGTCTGTGAGGGCATGTAAGCAGCCCTTTGGGGACCCCCTATTTGTTGACATAAATAAATGTGACCGTGTCAAAATTAGGGGTGTATGAGAAGATGATAACAATAGTGTTTCTGCCTTTGCACTGTTCTCTCCCCGCTTCCCCAGACAACTTGGAAATAATCCCTGCCAGGCAGGAGGAAAAGGTCATGATAATAACATTTTATCTGAAATGCACCCCCCCTCTAAAAATAAAATAAAAAATCCCATTGGGAACTATCAGGAAAAAACACCGTGATGATAATAATGATGATGATAATGACTTTGCAATGCTCTGCCCCCCAACCACTTGGGAACAATCCAGGAAAAGGGTATTACAATGGTGATGCCTCTGCGCTGGGCTCCCTCCCCCTCATCCCCTCCCCCAAATAACCCAGCAACTTGGGAACAATCTGGAAAAAATGTGATGATAATGATCATGATACAACAACTTGGGGGGAAGGGAAAAATGAGGTGATATGATGCCTCTGCACTGGGCTGCCTCCCCCCACAACACCTCTGGAACAATCCCTGCTGTATGGCATGCAGCAGATACAAGAGAGGGTTACCATAGCCTCCTCTCATCATTATATTCAACTGAGCCCTCTCTCAAGTAGCTGCCTGCTGCACATTCCGGCAGGCAGCAAAACAAATGCAGCAGCAAAGAGAAAATTCCCACTTTTCTTCCTCCCCTCTCCTGCATATTCAAAAAGTCCCTCTGGCAGCTGCCTGCTACATAGCTGGCAGGCAGAAAAACACATGAAGGGTGATTTCAATCTCTACACACATTTTTTAAAAGCCTATCAACTGCTGGTGAGTGGCCTTTCTGAACCCCTTGGGTCCTCGCCCAGTTTCTGACCTGCCCAACAACTGGTCCGATATCTGCTTTCAAACCTAAAGGTTCCATATAGCCACTGTGGCTAAAAGTCACAGATAGCAGGTCCATCACCCAGTGCTTTGCCCAATTTCTGTGGTTGTCTGCTGTTTAGGACAGCGCCCAGGAAAAGCAGACGCATTGCAGCACATTAAATGCACCCTTCTCTCGCCTCTTGACTTGGGATTGCCTACCCATCCTCCATACCCAGTTATTACAAACATTGTAATTACTTCTTTGTCCTCAGCTCAACTGCCTGCTTGTTAAAAGGTTGCAGTAATAAAAACCCTCATTTAAGAATTCTTCCTCCTTGAGTAGTAATCAAACCTCTCATCTATTTCGCATCAGCAGCTTGCCTTGAGAACCTGAAGCTATTTAAGACCCGTCTATGTAGATTTAGAGGAGTCCAATCAATCCTGCCATTGCAGAGCCGGTGAAAAAAATAGCCATGCCAAGCCGAGCAAAAAAGGTGGTTGGTCTGAGTGGTTATTCCTCTCTCAGCGGAAACACAGTCAGGTCTCATCCACAGTTCATTTGGGACCACAAGTTCCAGGCAAAGGTCTGGGATTTCTAGGTCCAAGTGGTTTTGCTTTTCCCTGGGAAAAATTGCCATTTACTGCTGAATCAGATGGCAATCAGGTTTACCAAGGTTTGCTGATTGTTCTGATTCAATGATAAATAGTGGGTTTCCCCGGGGACGAGCCCTTATTCATAGTGTTACTGTTACTTATCTGTTAGCATCACTTATTTCAGGTGTGGGGGACTCCCTGGTCCTGAATGGGGTAACTGTGCCCCTGAAGGACCAGGTGCGCAGCCTGGGAGTCATTTTGGACTCACAGCTGTCCATGGAGGTGCAGGTTAATTCTGTGTCCAGGGTGGCTGTCTACCAGCTCCATCTGGTACGCAGGCTGAGACCCTACCTGCCCGCGGACTGTCTCGCCAGAGTGGTGCATGCTCTGGTTATCTCCCGCTTAGACTACTGCAATGCGCTCTACGTGGGGCTACCTTTGAAGGTGACCCGGAAACTGCAATTAATCCAGAATGCGGCAGCTAGACTGGTGACTGGGAGTGGCCGCTGGGACCACATAACACCGGTCCTGAGAGATCTACATTGGCTCCCAGTACGTTTCCGAGCACAATTCAAAGTGTTGGTGCTGACCTTTAAAGCCCTAAATGGCCTCGGTCCTGTATACCTGAAGGAGCGTTTCCACCCCCATCGTTCAGCCCGGACACTGAGATCCAGTGCCGAGGGCCTTCTGCCGGTTCCCTCATTGCAAGAAGCGAGGTTACAGGGAACCAGGCAGAGGGCCTTCTCGGTAGTGGCGCCCGCCCTGTGGAACGCCCTTCCAGCAGATGTCAAGGAAATAAGCAGCTATCCTATTTTTAAAAGACATCTGAAGGCAGCCCTGTTTAGGGAAGTTTTTAACATTTAATGCTGTATTGTTTTAATATTTGATTGGAAGCCGCCCAGAGTGGCTGGGGAAACTCGGTCAGATGGGCGGGGTACAAATAAATTATTATTATTATTATTATTATTATTATTATTATTATTATTATTATCATAACAATGCCGAGCATTTGTATTTATAGCTATCCAATGCATTGTGTGCATTATCTTGCCACCCCTTCAGCAACCTTACAAGGCGAGTCAGTTTGTATTGCCGAGTGGGAACTGTATAATAATAACAGCTTGCCTAAGACCAGCAAGGGAGTTCATGACTCAGGCGACATTTGAGCCAGGAGTTTCCTGAGTCACAGCTCAGCCCTTTAGGCTGCAAGCCCACAGCACATGGGCTTTCTGAGGTTTCCTCCCTCCATTATGTTGCGTTTTGAGCTTACTGCACAAAATATTGCTCTGCCCACTTTTGCCTCTTGCCCTGCCTATCATTTGCAAGTGGCCCCTAGAAAGTTATCCAGAATGGAATGTGGCCCTCGGGTCTTTGCTTTGTGAGATGGCCAGTTCTGGCTGTGGGAAGATCCAGCAGGACTCTTCTTCTCTTCTGCAGTTGTTGCAGTATTCCCCTCCGCCCTTCTGAGTGTTAAGATCCATAAAGCACTGGATAAAATAATAAGAATTCGTGTTCTGCAAATGTGTGTCCCAGCAGGTTCCTGACAGGAAGACAGTGTGCTACCAGGGGGTAGGAGGAGAGATATCTGCGGTTTGTTCACTGCTACTAATAAAATCCATACTTTAAACAGCTTGCAAAAACAAACATATGCTTAAGCTGGCTTTCTCATTAAAAACGACTTCTTTTGGAGCTATTGTTTAAAATGTATTTGTAAGCTCAATAGGACTTGGCATCTCACTCGCACAAGTTCCCCCCCCTTTAAAAAAGCCTCAGAGTCATTTGTCTCACTTATACATCTTTCACCTCTTATTATTTACCAAATCTATGCTGCTACGCATGAGAATTTGCTGCCCTCCGAGTCTCAAGGACGGAGTTTTCTAGCGAGTTTTTGGTGGATAAAGAGTGCGTTTCGTTAGTTAGCGCCAGCCTGTCATGATTTCATTTGCTAAAAATGCCTTGAAACGAGTTTATTCCACTTGTTTGTTTGTTTTAATACACAACCACCTATCAACCCCAGAGGGGGGATCAGGGTGGTTCACAGCAGGAAGGGGAAGAATCAGGCTCCCACCCAGCCAATCAGAGAGATTTGGTTCGTCTGAAATGGCTGAGGGTCTGCCCACAAAGGTTCAAAGAAGGGGCAGTGAACCCATCTCAGCCCAAGGGCCACATACTCCTTCTGGGGGGTGACATGCGAGTCATGGGTGGGCCCAGTGGCAAAAGTGGAGCGAGCCACAAATGCAGATGTTACCTTTGTACATTACTTTAGTTTCTGCACATATTCACATGCACTCTCCATCCAGATAAGCAAGAGGCATTATCAGAGTTCAAGGGTACATTCCAGCCAGGCAAAAACACGCAAGGAGGGTGAAAGGAAGGTCTGGTGAGGGGTGTGGCTCAGGAGGGTATGTGGCAGAGTCCCCAGGGCCAGATAGGAAGCCCTCGAGGGCCACATCTGCCCCACCTCCAGACCTGAGGCCCTGCCATGTCCGATTTAAAGGAACGGAAACCTAGCAGGCTAGCAGAAACCTAGATATATATTAGGGAAATGATTAGAGATTTGAGGAATGAAAAATAGATTTTAATTTGATTTGGTATTAAGAAGAAAAAATTGAAACATGATGAGAAATTAGTTATAGAAAAAGATAGTATAAGGAAGTGTTTAAGACTGAATGAAATTATGAATAAATTTAAAAATAGGTTGGATAAGTAGATTGTATAGGAGATTAAGTTGCAATAAAGATGATAGAGGGTAAATAAAGTTGAGAAACTGTCAAGGAAGATTGATAATGAAATCCAGAAGTAAGAGATTGGGGGAAGCCACCCTTTAAAATGTTAATTGTATAAGAAATTTTTGTGTGGTTTGTTTTTATGTTTGTTTTCTTTTGTTTGTGTGTGTGTATTTTTCTTATAAAATGAATAAATATTTAAGATAAAAAAGAGGAAACCTAGCAGGCATAAGAAGCAGATGCTGCTATTGTATTACTGCTATCATTCGTATTATCGGCTAAGCACTGCAAGACTTTGGTTTAACTTGCTCGTTTCACATTCTATTTGCTTATTTGCTTTATTGCTCCCTATCTTCAAGAGGTTCCGGAGGCAGCTTACAAAAGAGTTAAAACTGCAATAAAGCAAATGCAGATAGAAACACCAAAACACACTATAAAATCAATACGAGGTAATGCAATAATTCCATCTGATGCTGAGATAGGATAATGAAATCTGATTGCACTTATTAAGGGTGCAATTCTCCAATTTCAGGTTCGAATGCCAGTTGTTCTTGCCTTGGTGACAGAATATTTTGATGAAATATTGCATGTACTTGCAGCATATGATTCTGCATTTCAAGAGTGAACCCTAGCTTCACCACCCCTCACCTGTATACAAGCAGTCAAGGAAATACGCCATATCTCCCTTGAAGGGTGATAGATACATCAGAACATAAAAATTAGTGTGTGTGCGCAGTATGGTGGTCTCTCCTGCCTTTTTTAATTTTTAAAAATATAATACTTTAACTGAAAAAAACTAAAATACAATACAATACATTACATACATTACATATAATACATACCTTACATACCTACTTAACCCACCTATACGGCACATATATTTGACTTCCAACTCTTCTTTTTGTGCTTTGTTTTCAAACTTAATTCTGTACACATTTCACGATTGTATTACTGTCTTTTATTTTTATCTAACCAGATTATACCACATCTTTCCTCTGTTTCCAAGATTTTCACTATTTCTGCCAGGAGATTTGCGTTATCCATATAGTTTTTGAGATATTCTTTAAAGATTGACCATGCATTTTTAACTTTTTGAACCGAATTTCCTCTTATTCTCCCAGTAAGTTCTGTGAGATGTTGACATTTGATCATTTTGGCTAACCAGTCAGATTTAGTGAGGATCTTATTGCTTTCCCAACTTTTGGCTATCAAAATTCTTGCCGCTGTGGTTGCATACATAAGTAAGTGTCTGTATATTTTCTTAATTTCTGTAGACATGATACCGAGCAGGAAAAGTTCCGGACTTTTTTTTTATGAATGAGAGTTTAAACGCCCCCCCCCCCCAGTTCGTTATAGGTGGTGTCCCAAAAGTCTTTTAACATCGTGCACTCCCACCACATATGTGTACAGTATGGAGGTCTTGCCTTGATTCCATACCTGTTTTCAGGCGGTTTAGGAAAAATGTAAAACCACAGTGCAACATTTATTACATTTATCTACCTTTCTTGCAAGAAGTTCAGGAAGGCTTACTGTACATAGTTCTCCCACTCCTTTTTTTTTTAATCTTCACAACAACCTTCTGAGGCTGAGAGAAGGTGACTGGTCCACTTAGCTGAGTAAAAATTTGAATCTGGGTCTCAGTTTGACACCACACCACACTGCATCCTGAGAAATCACAGTCAAATTGTGTGTGTGCGTGTGATACACACACTTGCAGGATCCTCCAATGACCACACCTGAGGTCAGAAGAAGAAGAAGAAGAGTTTGGATTTGATATCCCGCTTTATCATTACCCGAAGGAGTCTCAAAGTGGCTCACATTCTCCTTTCCCTTTCTCCCCCACAACAAACACTCTGTGAGGTGTGTGGGGCAGAGAGACTTCAAAGAAGTGTGACAAGCTCAAGGTCACCCAGCAGCTGCATGTGGAGGAGCGGAGACGCGAACCCGGTTCCCCAGATTACGAGTCTACCGCTCTTAACCACTACACCACACTGGCTCTCCTAGCTTGTGTGTGTGTGGGGTGTGTGTGTGTGTGTGTTGCAGGAAAGGCCGTGTGGCACTCCTAGCACCTCCCAGCTTCTTGCTCACTATTCCATTGATGCTTTCTCTCTACCTGCTCAAAGAGATGCTGCAGTGCAGCAGTAGCGATGGCAGTATGAATCATGTGCACAGAGCAATGCATGCCTTAGTGCGTGGCCTGGCTTGCCTACGTTACTTCGTGCTCACTCCGTCAGGGGTCTTTCCCAACTTGGGATGGCTGAATCTGTCTTTCGGTTTCTCATTTTGCTTTCTTACAATTTTAAGTTCGGTTTGCCACATTTCTGCATTATTGTGCAGAACTTTTTCAAAGTCCTCCCAAAAGTCCATTTCAGTGCATGCACATTTTTTTGTCTGCAATTTTTTTTCTAATACACATTTTTGGTTTGCAAGCACTTTCCCCTAACATAATGGTTTTTGGATGTTATTTTCATTTTTTGTGCCTGCACCCATAATATAATGCATTTTTGGCGCATAGTGGTTTTTTTTTTAGTTGGAGTATGGCGTTGCTGTATTTGAAAGGATAGTTGCATTTTGATCTCAGGAAATGGCACATTGTTTCAGGAAGTGGAAATTTGATAGGTTTGGAACTGAATTCCCCCTTGCATTTTATAATAATAATAATAATAATAATAATAATAATAATAATAATAATAATTTATTTGTACCCCGCCCATCTGGCTGGGTCCCCCCAGCCACTCTGGGCCGCCTCCAACAAACATTAAAATACATTAAAATATCACAGGTTAAAAACTTCCCTAAACAGGGCTGCCTTCAGGTATTTTCTGAATGTCAGATAGTTGTTTATCTCTTTAACCTCTGCTGGGAGGGCGTTCCACAGGACGGGCGCCACTACCAAGAAGGCCCTCTGCCTGGTTCCCTGTAGCTTTGCTTCTCGCAGTGAGGGAACCGCCAGAAGGCCCTCGGTGCTGGACCTCAGTGTCTGGGCTGAACGATGGGGGTGGAGACGCTCCTTCAGGTATACAGGACCGAGGCCGTTTAGGGCTTTCAAGGTCAGCACCAACACTTTGAATTGTGCTCGGAAACGTACTTGTTATACCTCCCCCATGGGGCCAGCTGGTGAAGGGCAGGCAATAAATTTTATAATCATATCATACAGGCAAGTCACATCATGTGCAGGTGTTCGGTTCCTAGGATCATGCCTAAAGATCACATTGAGCCAAGATTATCCTTTATTGGCTGGCAAGGGCACGGGGGAAGGCCCCCCTCATGTCTCTGTTGCCTCCCCTCACTCCTCCACATGTGAGCAACCGGTGGAAGGGAGAAGGAGAGAGGTGGACCCAGAGAGAGACAGGCAGAAAAAAAAGGCTGGGATGGATCTCGAATACAGCTGCGGCCAAGCATGTGAAAACGCATTTGCATAAGTAAAATACACATGTAATTATAATGATAATCTTTATTGCCAACTACACTGTCGAGAAGTCGAGAAGACAAGCATGAGACAACCTATCAACTCAGGCCACCAACAAGCAAACATTGTCACTTCCCTCAGGAGACTGGGAATGGCGACGGTGGCAGGGCTGCTGAGGAGGAAAAACTGGGTAGCTGGTTGCCACTGCCCCCACTCACCAGGCAGGAAATGCCTATCTCAAATCTGCTTAGTGATACGATTGGCCTTGCTTGGAATTATTTTTAAAGTTTTTGGCATTATTTTGCTATTGAACTAAGGAGTTTGTTACTGGTAATGGCCACCGACTGGGGGCGGCTTTAGCAGAAGCTTAGGCAAATTCATAATGCTATCCATAATGGCTGTACAGTAGACGCTCGGGTTGCGAACGTGATCTGTGCGGGAGGCACATTCACAACCCACAGCGTTCGCAACCCATTCCGGTACTTCCGGGTTCGGCATGGTGCGCAACCCGAAAACGCGCAACCTGAAGCATCTGTAACCCGAGGTATGATTGTATTCTGCTTCCAGTAACAGAGGTGGTGTGCCTCTGAATACCATTGGGGATAGTAATGAAGAATGAGAGTGCATAATAAAGTTATAAAGCAGAATACACAATGATGCATATAATTTGTTACGACCTCAAAGAAATGCCCTAAACAAACCTGATCAGACTTGACATATTTTTTTTTTAGACCTTGTAGATATTTTGTTAACGGTCATGTAAAGTACACTATGAAATCGCAAGACTGCAATTTTTATGGCATTAATATAAGCCCATATTAAAAACTGTAATGATCACCGCCTAATTAAATCCACACCTCTTGCAAACTTTATCTTTTCTAATATCTCTAAATTACCTGCTCCATTTTGCTGATATCCGCAGTTCTTACAGATAATGAAATATTTAATTTGAGAGTAAACAATCTGAAAAGGCTATTTCTCTAAACAAGAATCTAAACAAGGTCTTTTTTTTAATGGCTGCTGTAACTGATTTAAATAGTTCATTACAGGAGAGTATATTTGCTAATTGGTATATGAGGTTCTTTAATTATTTAAACAATTTTATAATTTTTAATTGGCTGTAAACATTCCAGGGTGGGTTTTTTAAAACAAATAAACCAACCAACAAACACACACAGGGGTTGGGGGGAAGGGCACGGTATGCATTTTCTCAATGAATGTACATTAATTTTGGAATCAACCAAACCTGGAGCAGGAAGCTGTCTCATGCTTATTTAAAACCAACTCCTCATCATGTCAATCACAGGATAGTGGGGAGGTAGAACAGAATTTCAATTGAAGCTGCAAATTCCATTGAAAAGCAAAAAGAGAAGACAAAATTCCATCAGATTCAGTGTTATCTACACCAGGCTACACCTGGTGCCTCCTAGATGTTTTTGGCTACATCTTCCATCAGCCCAGCCCCAGATCTGCATTGGCTCTTCAGCATTTCGTAGCTGGACATGCTTGGAATTAAAACTGGAACCTTTTGCATGCAAAGTACAGCCTCCCCTCAATAGGCAATTTCACCAAGGAGACAACTTCAATACGGCATCGTCCGTGCGCCGCTATGTGTTCTGCTTTATCTCGGCTCCCATAATCGCTGGATCTAATCTAATCCCTGCAGCTATAGCTTCCATTTCTCAAATAAATGGCAATAGAGAGAAAGAACAGCCCTGCAGAGTACCACAGTAAAGGTGATAATATTTAGAAGATGTCCCATTCACTGCCACATTAGATGTATCAGATTTTAATGCGACCATAGAAGTATTTCAAAGGAAGCACTTGGGAATCCGACTGCAGGTTATGTTTATGAGCAGTGAAACAACTACAGTGAGCTGTTTCTGCGATATGTTTGGTGATATGCATCTGTCTGTCTCGAGAAACAATGGAGGAATGTGCCTTGGGGGTGGGGTCAAGCTGCTGGAAGGATATAGCGCCAGCTGTGACTGAAGAAGAAGAAGAAGAAGAAGAGCTTGGATTTGATGTCCCGCTTTATCACTACCCTAAGGAGTCTTAAAGCGGCTAACAATCTCCTTTTCCCTTCCTCCCCCACAACAAACACTCTGTGAGGTGAGTGGGGCTGAGAGACTTCAGAGAAGTGTGAGTAGCCCAAGGTCACCCAGCAGCTGCATGTGGAGGAGTGGGGAAGCGAACCCGGTTCACCAGATTACAAATCCACCACTCTTAACCACTACACCACACTGGCTCTCTGTAGAGACTGATATGTGAGAGACATGTTTTGTTGCTCCTGGGGCAGATGAATTTCACAGGATCTGAGCTATAACTATCCGGACCTTAATGACTGGAATTGGCAAAAATATCAGTCTAATGGCCAATACCTTAGTAATTTGGTACCCACGCTTATAGGATAAAACTGGAGCCAAATTAGTCAGGTTCCAGATTCCCTTGCTCACTAGCATTAGCATGAGTACTAGGACCAAAATTCTACAGTTTATCTGAGCTGTAAATGCTCAAGGATGCTCAATTCGGAATACAGTGCGCATTATGAGTTGGAAAAAATTAAACTATATTCCTAACCAAGCAATTGCACCCATCACTGGTGTTGAGGTGGATGCTATTGTTCATCACACACTCTCCTTTCACCCCCAAGGACCCAATGTTTCATTACAATAGCTAAGCCTATGGTGCCACATGGGTATACAGTACCCACGGACGCCATGTGCTGCCCTCCATTGCAGACTAAAACCTGCATAAGCCACAGCCAGTATGGTCAATGATCGTGGACGTTGTCCAAACCATCTAGAATGCACCAAATGGACCACCCCTGATCTACTATGAAGCTAGCAAATACAAGGAAAGTTATGAAATGCCCTATCATAGCAACAAGATTGCTGGCTACACAGGAGGATGGAGGTGGAAGCAGGGAGGGAAATGATGTGATGAAAAATGACAAGAGGAAAAGGGTTATCAAGTTGTTATGGCAATTGGCATACATAGGCCTTGATTTATGTACCCAGGCTCAAAAAGCATGATCTAACCAAGAAACACAAACATTGTCTTTGCTAATTACAGTATTGCCCCAATAGCATCCAGTCTAAAATCATTAGTCATACTCACTATTTCTAATTACTTCCCTCCCTCCATTATTTTCTTTCCAGTTACTTAGGCTTGGCTAAGGGCTTTGCTTTCTTACATTTGTACTGATTACCTTCTTGCAAATCTGGACTAACCCCCAGTGGCATAGGAAGCCGCTCGGGCACCCGGAGCGGCAAACATGACGTGCACTCGGGGGCAGTGCGTCGCTACGTAGCGCATGCGCAGCGTAGCGATGCCGCACATGCACGCTACATACCGGGGTGCCGGTGGCGCTGCTCCAGCACCATGCAGACGGTGCCGGGATCCTCTGCTAGCGGCTGCAGCCGCGAACGGAGGATCTTCTACATGCGGCTGCAGCTGGGAACAGAGGATCCCGACACCGTGCGGCACTGCCGGCAAACCTCATGTCTTGTCACCCCTGGAGACGTGGCACCGGGAGCCCACCGCCCCCTCGCCCCCCCGTTGCTACGCCACTGCTAACCCCTACGGGGGCAGCCTATAATTGCAGGACAATGTTTCAGGCTATGATCCTTTACACTTGATTTGCCCTCTTGTCTTAAATGCAATTTACCGTATTTTCCGGCATATAAGACGACTGGGCGTATAAGACGACCCCCAACTTTTCCAGTTAAAATATAGAGTTTGGGATATACTCGCCGTATAAGAAATACGACCCGGCGTATAAGACGACCCCCGACTTTTGAGAAGATTTTCCTGGGTTAAAAAGTAGTCTTATACGCAGGAAAATACTGTAGTTTCTGCAGGATGCTGTTGCCAAAGAACACCTATTAAGCCATAGCTGAGCCGAGCCTTTGTTTTAACTCCAGACTTCAAGGGGTTTGTTTAGTAATACCTGTTTTGCTTAGGAGGAACAGATCTTAAGATGTACTTTCTTGGATGCCATTCTTTTTTTTTTTTTACCCTGATACACCCGCATCCATTATCTTCATTTCTGTAAACCCACCACCCTTTGCCTGATGTGCTGAAAGGCCTTTTGGGTTGGTGGAATCAAAACTTTTCACAGCATAACTTGGGAGTTATGGCAAGAACGGTGATGGCCATCAAGGTGCAGTTTCTGTAATTGAAAGGTTATCGCATATGTGAGATGAAGTCTCTGGGCTGAAACTAGACAGAGACATCATCATCATAATCATCATTATCATTTTATTACTTATATCCTTCCCATCTGACTGGGTTTCCCCAGCCACTCTGGGCGGCTCCCAACAGAGGACTAAAAACAGAATAAAACTTCAAACATTACAAACTTCCCAAAACAGGGCTGCCTTCAGATGTCTTCTAAAAGTCAGATAGTTGTTTATTTCCTTGACATCTGATGGGAGGGCATTCCACAGGGCGGGTGCCACTACCGAGAAGGCCCTCTGCCTGGTTCCCTGTAACCTCCCTTCCTGCATTGTATTTCATCTGGAGAAGGGACACACTGTAGCTTAGCGGTAAGGCACATGTTTGGCAATCTGAATGTTGCAGGTTTCTCCTCCAGCATCTTATTTAAAAGGAGGCAGAGACTTGTGTTCTGCTGCCCCAGAGGGCAGGACTTGATTTAATGGGCTAATAATAATAATAATAATAATAATAATTAATAATAATTTTATTATTTATACCCAGCCCACTTGACTGGGTTGCCCCAGCCACTCTGGGCGGCTTCCAACATACTGTATTTTTCTGTGTATAAGACTATATTTCCCCCCCAATTTTTTAAAGTTTGAAATTAGGGGGGTCATCTTATACACGGAATGTTGAAATTAATTATTTCTTAATTTTGGGCTCAAAAAAGTAGGGGTTGTCTTATACATGGGGGCGCCTTACAGTCTTTCCCTCTTTTTAAGACACCGTCTTATAATTTTTTTCCTCAAAAAAACACAGGGTGGCTTATTTTCAGGGGGGTGTCTTATTTTTATTACGTCAGTATGGTACGGTACAGCCTCCCCCTGCGCGCTGAGCAGGCGGGGCAGAACTCTGCAAGAGGCGCGCCCCCCCCGCGCCTCTCGCTGGTTCACTGGCTCCCTGCGCACGGGGAACAAGCGGTGCAGGAAGAGGCGTCTCTCCCCTCCCCCCGCGCCTCTCCCTGTGCGCTAAGCAGGCAGGGCAGAACTCTGCAAGAGGCGCGTTTCCCCCCGTGCCTCTCACTGGTTCGCTGGCTCCCTGCGCACACAGGAGGGGCTGAGGAGGCGACGGGAACAATGGCGGCACCATGGCTTACTTTTGGGGTATGTCTTACTTCTCACAAAGGTAAAAAAACCCTGCCATGGCTTACTTTATGACTACGTATTAAAAAAGGGGAAACAGGGTATACATGGAAAAATACGGTATATAAAAGCATAATAAAACATTAAAAAAACCTTCCGTATACAGGGCTGCCTTCAGGTGTCTTCTAAAGGTTGTATAGTTACTTGTCTCCTTGGCTCGGTGGGGAGCATAACTCCATACCCTCCAACATTTCTCAGATGAGAATAGGGATGAAAAGCGGGACATTCCGGGATCAAATCAGAAACTGGGACAGCTTCTTTAAATCCGGGACTGTGCCTGGAAAATAGGGACACTTGGAGGGTCTGGACGAAAAGAAACACCCACCTACCTTGTAAATATATTTAATTGTAAACTGCAGGCACACTAAGTAAAAGTTATATGTTCTCTAAACTTTAAATGAAGAGTGTTTTGCCTAGTTTTCTAGGAAGGAAGAGAGAACTAAAAGGTCAAAAGACCTAGGGCAGTCTTCCACATACTCTGCAAATGGGAACTGCAGTCTAATTCCCACAGAAAAGAGTGTGGCAGAGGGAGGCAAAAGAGAGAGATTAATGTTTCTGAATATTTTTTCCCCTCTGGAACCCGCACACTCACCTCTGTCCACACCAAGCCAGAATTTGTCACTTACAGAAAGTGACTTATGCTTAAACCAAGCATATTTTTCTTCCCATTGATCATTTCCAGCCTGTAACCTTATACACAGGCGAGTGACACACTATTTTTCTTGCATTCACATCTTCCCCAGTGTTCTGTGTTCATCCCAGGAGGCCATGTGGCCACTGTACATCTGCTTAATTAATTAATTTACATTAATATTCTGTGAAATTAGCGACTTGGGCGCATGTGGTTATGTATTTTGCACTTTCCCCTGTAGCTCTTTAAATGCTTTAATGATTGGAGCAGCATTTATTTTCCAAGCAGTTAATTTAATAAAAGTCAATATCTCCCAGCATTGTGTGCTCCTAGGAGCCTTTGATTATCAGTATGATAGATTAATTGACAGATTCCTGTTGTCACCAGGATGTGCCAGTATACCAAAGAAACCTATTTTATAGACTGCTGAAAGGATCAAAATGTTTCATAGAAGTCGGTAAAAACCATGCTGCTCCAATAAATATATGCACATTTTAAATTGATGCCTGCCACTGTGATTGGGACGTGGGTGGCGCTGTGGGTTAAACCACAGAGCCTAGGACTTGCCAATCAGAAGGTCGGTGGTTTGAATCCCCGCGACGGGGTGAGCTCCCAGTTTTGACATTTGGGTGAGTTGGCCAGTGTGAGAACAGGAAGCTGGACTAGATGGTTCACTGGCCTGATCCAACAGGCTCTTCTTTATGTAGTGGTCCATCTAGCTCAGTATTGTCTATACCAGACTTCCTTAACCTAAGGTTACCAGACGTCTCCGTTATCCGTCCCCCATACAACAATCTTTATTACAGTCCAGAGACCCATCAAAATGATACAAAGCATTACCCAATTTGGACAGCCTGCCTTCAGGTTACACAAGCATTTTGTTCAGACTTAGAAATAGGGATCATTGGTTCTTGCAACCACTGATAGAAACTTCACCACTGCATTTGTCCGGTCTTCCAATAGGAACCTGACATAGTAAGCTTCTGATTTTCCCAGGAACGGAATAAGCAAGGGTAGAATCAGTTCAGCCCTGACTTGCTCGAATTTCACACAGTGAACATACAGTCCCCATACAAAATCCATTGAAGTTGAAAAGTGTCCCTGGATTCATTGAAAAAAATCTGGCAACCTTACCTTAACCTGGTGTTAAGGAACCTGGTGGCCATTGGCTAGGATGGCTGGAGTTGATCTGCAGTGACCTATAAGGGTGTTCAAAGCTTTGAAACAAAACTCTTTCCCACCCTTACCTGGCAATGCTGGGAATTGAACTTGGTACCATTTGCATGCATGGCATCTCCTCTACCACTCAGCTACAGTGTGGTGTAGTGGTTAAGAGCGGTAGACTCATAATCTGGGGAACCGGGTTCGTGTCTCCGCTCCTCCACATACAGCTTCTGGGTGACCTTGGGCCAGTCACACTTCTCTGAAGTCTCTCAGCCCCACTCACCTCACAGCATGCTTTAACATGCTCCGTCTCTCTTGGTGCCATTGGCTGATTTGCTGTGATGTCACAGCAGACGTGGGCAGGGGCTCCGAGGCTACAGAAGGGCGACTCAGCTTTGGAGTGTGCGCTGGGTGATACTGGGGACTCTGAAGACTTGGGCCAGCCCAAGACATTTTAGCAATGGAGGTGAGCCACAAAATAGTGGCACCCCCACCAGGAAAGAAGCGGGGATCTACACCCAGGAATAAGGTGTGTGTGGGGAGGGGAGGGGAACAAAGTTTGGCATTGGGATCTGCTGTCCCTGTGGATCCTGCTGCAGGAAGCAGTTGCCTCACTTTGCCTCATGGGTAGGCCGGCCCTACTGAAGACGTTAAGATCCTTTTATGGTCTGCAAACAATTTTTAATTTAGACCATATGTTTTTAACAGATGGCTCACAGGCGTCCAAATAGCAGCTTGGTGCTAACCCTCTAGGGAGGCCTTGCAAAATATACTAGAATTCAGGGGTGGCCAACTTCCAAGAGGCCAAGATCTACTCACAGAGTTAAAAACTGGCAGTTAAAAACTAAAAATCTACCCCCTTTTCGGGGGTTCAGGTCAAAGTTGTTGGGCTTTTTTTTAGGAAGGAAAGCCTTGTTTTGGGGCGTTCACATAAATGTTGTTGAGCTTCTTTAGGGAAAAGTAAAGCGACATTGAGCTTTTTTTTAGGAAGGAAAGCCCTATTTTTGGTGGTTCAGGTCATTTTAGGGGTGCAGGGCAAAGATGTTGACCTTTTTTTAGGGGAGCCAAAGTTTTTTAGCTTCTTTGGGGGGAGCCATTGATCTACTGGTGATCTACCACAGATGTCCAGTGATCTACCGGTAGATCACGATCTACCTGTTGGACGTGCCTGCACTAGATCATCCCTGGACAACTAGTGATGCACCAAGCCAAAGAAAACCAAACCCACCGCTGAGATACACAAGTGTCGGGTAGGGGTTTCCCCCCCAGACAAAACGCTTCCTTAAATGTCAGTGGCTCCCTTAGGTAAAAAATAAAATAAAATAAAGCCCTGACAGGAATCCTGGACACAGTGTGGGAATATCTGCCCCTTATCCCAGGCAGTGGGGTCACCCAGGCAGGTTTAGTCCTAGTCCTAAAATTTCTATACCACTCGATTGTAAAAACAAACAAACAAACAAACAAACAAACAAACAAACAAACATCAAAGCGGTTCACAAATGCATTGTTCATAAATGCACATCTTTATTTCCTGTTCTATAAATGAAGGATGGTTTCAGAACCTATGCTGGTGTGATTTGTGATTAAGCTCTTCCTCAATCATATATATGGGGTTAAGAAGCACTTTCCTGAGCCCATCTGAATATATTGCTGCAGTTTTATGGGCTATTTAATGCATGAAGCTGTTACTGTTGTCAGAATGTGCCATTTTCAATGTCAGATTGTGCTGTTTTTTCATTATGGCCGGGAACAAGGGGGAAGCCAACTGAAATGCATCCAGCGCTTGGTTCTATAGTGTTGATTGAATGTAGGAAAATTGCAATTATTTAGTCAACCACTGCCATTTAAACTGTTGGTGGATCACACATATTGGAGGTTTTCACAGGCTGAATGCTTTACAACGGGTGGAAGAAAGCGAGAGATGGCAGGAGAAGGTAGAGATAGATATATGACTAGGTAAACATTGCCAATCTTTCAAATACCTTGCCAGTGTTTAAAGATCTACACTGGCTCCAAGTTTGCTCCCAAAGTGCTGGTTTAATAACGAAAGAAATAAAAGAACACCAGAGAGAATGGATGAAAACCCCCATCAGCTCACACCAAGAATACAGTAACCATCAACACACCCATCTTAATTTAAACACATACGTTGATATAAGCCATGCAAATGTCCAGATAGGTATTCACCCAAAATGGTTTTTTTAAATGAAAAATGTATCCAAACACAGTGGTACATCGGTTTAAGAACAGTCCTGTTTACGAACGATTCGGTTTATGAACTCCGCAAAACCGGAAGTAGTGTCCCGGTTTGAGAACTTTACCTCGGTCTAAGAAAGGAATCCGAACGGTGGAAGGGCACCGGCGGTGGGAGGCCTCATTAGGGGAAGCGCGCCTCAGTTCAAGAGCGGTTTCGGTTTAAGAACGGACTTCCGGAACAGATTAAGTTCATAATCCGAGGTACCACTGTATAGCAAGGGCAGTGAGGTCCTCAGACCAATGCATAATAGTGTGTGTGTTATCCTTCCAGGCTCAAAGCATAAGTCTCTCAGCAGTTTTCACTTTTAATAGTGCAATCCCATGCATGACTACTCAGAAGTAAGCCCCGCTGAATTCAACAGAACTTACTTGCAGGCAAGGGAG
This sequence comes from Darevskia mixta, assembly GCA_034641385.1. Classification (NCBI taxonomy): domain Eukaryota; kingdom Metazoa; phylum Chordata; class Lepidosauria; order Squamata; family Lacertidae; genus Darevskia; species Darevskia mixta. Next base: position 1,361,564 of record JAWWNH010000137.1, on the reverse strand, counting down.
TACAGGGCATGAATGCGTAATAATAAGGACACCTGGAAGCGTCGTCAGAAATATATTCTATATTTGTGCTACTACTTTCTTGGTGAACGTTTTATTGAAATGTCTCCCCTCTTCCCTGTTTCTAGACAGCAGCTTCAAATGGGCCAGACCAACGGGCAGCAGGCGAAAACCAGGATAAAGGGAACCAATCTTCTGATAATCATTCCATAGATAAAACTGCAAAGGTAGGAATGATTGCAATATTCTTGGTCTCTCAATGGTTGTGGTGGAAAAGGAGCCAGACCAGAGTTTTCTGTATCTACGCCATCTCTTTCTCAGCATTTGTCCGCACAAAGAAACAGGGACGGACACATGAAGACACCTGGCAGAAAAAATATATAACTAAGGGGAGATATGGTACAGGAGTATGAAATAATGCACGGTGTGAATTTTGTTATTGTTGGCATCCGCCTGCCCCGAGAGACAATGGAGTGTGCCTCCCGGGTTGAACCCAAACCACTGTGTGAGCAGCACTGAAGTAACCTCCCCTCCCCTCCCTAGTGCGCAAACCTGGGCAGTGTGTCTGGAGGTCCTGGGCTGCCCTGATGCCAACCCCCCCCCATAGGCTTGCTGATGTGGTCCAAAGGAAAGCAGACCAATATGGGAGCCATTTCTGTGGCTGCTCCCATATTCCTTAATTCCTTCCCAAGAGAGGTAAGACTGGCTCCCCCTTTGCTATCCTTCCACTGGCAGGCTAAGGCGGGCCTTTGAAAACCAAGGTGCAGACAATGCTGGCCATTGGGCTGCTTCCAGGGCAAACTGTATTTTAATTGCTGCTTCTAGATGTGTTTTGATTATCAGTTTTAGCTAGTTTGGTTTAATTACTCTGTATCACATAACCAATGTATTTACATGCAAGTGTCGGCATCCAGAGGGAGTCGGGAGGCCAGCTGGCTAGCCCCCAGCTGGATCGCGCCCTTCCAGCCGACCTGCTGGATGATCCCCGATCGCTGGTGCGACATTTAATCAGTGACCCAGACTTCAAAAGCCTGAGCACACTATGTCAGCAGAACGCACTGCGCAACAGAAGTGGCGAGAGAGGCTTGCATATTTACAAGCGGATTTATTGAGCATAAATCAGGACAAAGAAAAACATGCCGTCCCTCCTTCGTCTCCTCAGAGAGAGTGACAAAAGCAAAAGCAAAAGCTATACACAACGGAAGTTCCCAGCAATCTGTGCTGGTGTGTGACACGCAACAGTTCCATGTCTGCAACTTAAGGTGGAATGGAATTTCCCAACAGTAAGCTGCCTTGACCCCCAAGCTGGGAGAAAGGAGATAAATTTATCATCATCATCATCATCATCATCATCATTAACTACCACCACCACCTCTGACCATTGGCTATGTGGTGGTATTTGGGGTCCAGCTCTCCTGCAACACCTTAAAAGACACAGGGATCATTGACAGATGTAGTATGTATGACCTGCCTCTCTGTGTAGCAGACAGAGTACTGGCATCGCTGGGGAAAGATTAATTGATGGGGCAGTATCATTTTGCAGCTGCCTCTTTGGTTTTAAGGCTCTGTTTGCTCCCCATAGCAAATTATGGCTCAGTTTCTAGGTAACTGGAGGAGAAGGCTGAAAGCTCTGGGAGGCGAGATTAGTTTTGTATTGACAAAGTAATGATAGTTACAGCTGTTCGCGGCTCAGCAGTGAAGTTGAATGGAGAAATGGGTTAACATCGTTAATTTTCTTCATTACCGTTCTACTTTGTAATAAATAATAGGCTTCCAGCCTGCCAGGACAAAGTTAAAGAGTGTCAAGCTTTCTGTTATTATAATTCATGCAATATTTTCACAGGTTTACAGCTTGGCTGTGACAATTCTCTCAGGCTTCTCTCTCTCCCCACCTTTTTATACGACCATAGAAAGTTTTCAGCTCCCTAGTTCCTTTCTCCTTGGCTTCTCTCAAAATAACATTTTAAAAAATGATGTGGGCTTTCCCTCTTAATATCCTCAAGTTGGAAATAAAAGGAAAAGAAAATAGAAGCTGATGGACTTGGAATGCTTATTCGGTTCCCCAAATGTCATGAAATGCCTTTTCTAAAAAGTAAGGGGAGGTGAAAAAACATGGAAAATGCAAATAGAGGGACAATTGGACTGCTGCATAAAGGTAAAGGGACCCCTGACCATTAGGTCCAGTCGTGACCGACTCTGGGGTTGCAGCACTCATCTCGCTTTATTGGCCGAGAGCCGGCGTACAGCTTCCGGGTCATGTGGCCAGCATGACTAAGCCGCTTCTGGCGAACCAGAGCAGCGCACGGAAACGCCGTTTACCTTCCCACTGGAGCGGTACCTATTTATCTACTTGCACTTTGACGTGCTTTCAAACTGCTAGGTTGGCAGGAGCAGGGACCGAGCAATGGGAGCTCACCCCATCAGGGGGATTCGAACCGCCGACCTTCTGATCGGCAATCCCTAGGCTCTGTGGTTTAACCCACAGCGCCACCTGCTGCATAAAACACGCTACCAGCCTGTAGAAAGCTAGCATATGAAGAAGAAAGGTTGTAGTAACCTAAGCTATTCCCTGAGATGCTAGTTGGAAGTGCATAATCATAGAACTGTAGAGTTGGAAGGGGCCCAAAGGGTCATCTACTCCAACCCCTAGCAGTGAAGAGCAAAGTTATTTGCAAAGATGAATGATTACTCAGATATACTACCTTGCTGTCAAAGCGGTACAGTCCTAGGAGTATTTTAGCACATCCTTCTTCTCAGGCCACACCTTACATTTAAAGCACTACAATACCATTTTAAATACCGGTAGTCAAATAATTTATGGCAGCTGAGAGTTGTTGGGGGAGCTATATTCCTGTCCCAGAGCTGCAATTCCTAGAGTGGTTTAACAGTCAATCACTCTTCCCACTCTGAGACCTATAGCTCTGTGAGGGTAAGAGGGGCCTCCTAACAACTCTGAGAACTGTAGTTTACCCCTCACAGAGGTACAGTTCCCAACACCATTAGCAAACTACAGTTCCCAGGATTCTTTGGGTGGGGAAGGAAATGTGTTTTTAATTTATGGTGTGTGTGTGTTCGCGCGTGCAGCCATTGATTCATTCATGTACACACACAAACATTTATATGACACTTTATAAGACACTTATTTATTTATTTATTTATTTATTTATAAGACACTTTATAAGACACATAATGGGTTTATGCCCCAAAGATGCATTTTGTAATGAGCTTCGCCAAAAAAATAAATAAACACAAAACTGTTTTTGCATTGCGATGAAAACAGTTTTCTAAACTGCTAAAATGAATTCACATGAATTGAAGCAAGGAGCAGGGTAAAATAAATTCATAATTTGGAAACAAGTGAAAAAACGTAACCCTAGGTGGGCCCTATGCAGCCATCTACCTCTAGTTTAACTACGGCTGCAGAGACAGATGGAAAGATGCAACTTTTCAGTTGGTCTTTTCGAAGAAGGCCAGGAAACCAGTGGTATTTCCCGAGCCTCCTCCTTTGTCTCACTTATGGAGAGAGCTATTTGTCAGGATATATCTGCAAGTGAAGTTGCTCGCATGTTAACGATGTGCTATTAGAAAAACAGCCCGTCGTTTTACGGGGTTGGTTAGCTATTTAAAACGAGCACGTGGCACTTTTTTTTTTGAAAAATGCTGTCAGCTTCCTTCTGCCAGGAAGAGTGGATGGAAATTAAAGTGCAGATCTGGAGAGCATATTGCTGCTTTAGAGCTGAGAGCCTCTTTGGAAAGACACAGTGCCTTATAAGTACAGCGTGCTTCTTAGGTCTTTGCCACTGCATACATAATTCAGTTACCTGTAGTTTCCTTCGTCCTAAGAGGGCACAGAGGTAGTGGAAGCAAAACAGCTGTCTCATTATGGGTGATATACAGTGGTCCCTCGACTTACGAATTTAATCCGTTCCGAATGGACATTTGTAGGTCGAAAAGTTCGTAAGTCGAAAAAGCGATTTCCCATAGGAATGCATTGGGAGAAAAAATATTCGGAAAAATTCGTAAGTCGAAAAAACCGCATCTAAAATTCGTAAGTCGAGGAAACCGCATCTACTACTACTACTACTTTCCTTTATTCGACCGATAGTCAGAAAACATTTCTCAATAAAAACATCAAAAAGATACACAAGTAAAAACAACACAAAAGACAGCAGCATTATTAACATTATACAGGAAACCGCATCTAAAACCGGCAACAATTTCCATTCGGATGTCGAAAAATTCATAGTCGTGCGGCCACTTTTTTCGTTTGTAAGTCGAAAAATTCGGATTTCAAGTATTTCGTAAGTCGAGGGACCACTGTAATAGTGAGATAAGGAAGGTGCTGTAATGGATAACCAGGGTTTTATAAAAGAAGCACCCAAAGAAACTGGGTGATGTATTCAAAATCTTCGCAAACTTTCATTTTGTTTGGAATATACAGAAATAAGGCAGTGTGGAGCATGCATGCATTTTGCATAATTTTAATTGAGGATTACTGCCATTAGTAGGAAATCTGTATCCAGAAAATGTTAGGCATTAGTGAATGGCATGGTATGTTTGTGTGTGGCACTCACCTGCCGTTCTGAGTGGTGTTGGTTACTGAGAAGGAGAAGGGGTGGGGAGGTTGGTGCAGAAAAAAATACATTGGCAGAAGTGGGCCAAATCCTTATCTCCCCACCCCTAGAGGGCCAAATTTAATGGGTGGGTGGGGCCAGTCTTTGAACCTCCAGTATTTAAGACTTCAAAGCACAGCGTGGAGCTGTGCGGAGATGGCGAAACAATGAGACTCGGAGGCAGGATGAGTGTGCGGGAAGGCGACCTCAACTCTTGCGTGCGCCCCCCTTTTATTAGGTTTTGACAACATGTTAATCAGTAACTTAGCATAGGTACAACCCAGGTCCAAACAAGGAAAACTTTGAAAACTTTCCACCCCATGTAAGGTAAAGGGTGACACCCCCAAGCCTCACCCAGGACCCTGCCATTGTGTACGTGACTGTTCCTCATGCTCCCCCCATGCACCCTCCTCGTGCTCATCTCGTGCTTCCCAGTACTTTTCCATGCGTCCGCCATTATCCATTGTTGTCCCCGACACGTGTCCTGCCATTCCGACGTTCAGAGCGCCGTGGTTTGCCAGCACGTCGCTCCCGGCCGGCACAGAGACACTCCGTGTGGTGTACAGTGTGTGCGGTGTGCATGTGGGCTCATAGAATCGTCCCAACAGGGCTGTTTGAAGCGCTTTCGCAAAGAGCCCCACACTGCTCTGTGAACCTCTGATTTTCATAGTTTTAAAGATTAATGCAGGTTCTAAGCAAAAGGGCTTTCAAGTAGCCCAACGCTAGACTTTGAACCTCTTAAAACCAGAGGGGGACAGCAGGAGAACAGGTGTGTACAGCCAAACTGAACAGAATTGAACCTTCACAATCCTTCTGAGGTCTTCTTTGCCCGCGTGTTCCCTGTGGGGAACGTGCTGGCGAAGCGGACCCCTCCACCCAGCAGGATAGAACCCTTCATTGGAGAACTGGTGAGCAGAGGGTTCAATCCTGCTCAGTTTGGCTGTGCTTGGCTGCTGAGAAAAGGTCCATGCAGCCAAAGCACTGTTTGAAAGGCCTTTTTGCAAACAATTACGTCCTGCTCTTTGAACACAATTAGTTGACTAGGAATGCTTTAATCAGCTGATAGCTCTAATTATTTATTCTGGTTATTCTTCACTATTGCTTGTGTTTCAGTTCAAGGATAAATATGATTTCTTTCCTATTGCCCTTTAATAAATGCACTTAATTGAAGATGTCCCAATGAGATGGGAGGTTTAGCATGTTAATGGCTTATTTACATTGCTGTGACCATATTTTGGTCTCTACTGATAAGCAGTAAATTATTCTCAGTGACTGGATGCAGTTGTAGCAGCAAAGACAGCAACCTCTGTTTTTCTACACTTTTGTGATTCCTGAATTTCAAATGCTGAATTTAAATACTAAATTTAAATATGTTTGGGCTCTTTTTGTTAAAGGTTAAATCCAGTGTTTCCTTATTACTGCTTTCTTAATAGAATTGGCACACAGCTCAAAAACATGCACACACCATGAAACATTCTGAATAAAACTCATTCTAGTCTGAATGCTAAGGACCCTCCACCACAAAATAACATAAGAAATAAAGAAGAAGCAGACCTTTATAGCAGTAGAAGCGCCATCTAAGGAAACCTTTACACTGTTTCCAAAACACTGGGAAAGGTGGGTTATGAGAGCTAACCCCACTGGTTCGAGGCCAGGAAGTCTGTTATGAATGTTCTGTTTTTGACCAACTGGGGAATGTTAAAAGGTAAAGGTAAAGAGACCCCTGACCATCAGGTCCAGTCGTGTCCGACTCTGGGGTTGCGCGTTCATCTCGCTCTATAGGCCGAGGGAGCCGGGGTTTGTCCGCAGACACCTTCCGGGTCATGTGGCTAGCATGACAAAGCTGCTTCTGGCAAACCAGAGCAGCGCACGGAAACGCCGTTTACCTTCCCGCCGTTTACCTATTGATCTACTTGCAGTTTGACGTGCTTTCGAACTGCTAGGTGGGCAGGAGCTGGGACCGAGCAACGGGAGTTCACCCCGTCGCAGGGATTCGAACCGCCAACCTTCTGATCAGCAACCTTCTGATCAGTTACTAAATCAAAATAGCGTCTTTTCTATGCATTTAAAAAGAAGAAGTAAAATCCTGTTTTATGCCCCAAAGATGCATTTTGTGATTGCACAGTGGAACCCACCAAAAATATATTGTTGTAACCACTAGAACGTTTCTGGAGAGAATTATTAAGAATTGTTGCTTAATACCAATTTCCCAGCTGCCCTTTTCCACTTTAAATATGATTCATTTATAATTGCTCATAATTCCACTGGGAACAATTCAAACTGGTGCTGCACCTGTTTTTGCACTAGTTTGCTACTGATCACAGCCCAAACTAGCTGTCTCTTTGGCACATTTTTTTTTTAATTACCCTCATCACTCCTAGAAACAGTGAGGTCCTCATGTGGGCCAGTTAGATATGGCTACTTTAGAAAGTTGATGAGGGCAAATGAAGAACAAAGTTAGTTTATAAGCAATCAGATTGACTGTTTCTAGGAAGAAGTGGGCTGTTGTTGTTTTTCTATTGGAATGGAAGCAGCTGGTGAAGAGGGCAGGAAGTGCATTAAAAATTATACCAGACAGTGGAGTAGTGAAAGGTGCACGTGTACCTCTGTACACTGGGGATGGACAGACCTGGCAGCTGGGCTCTTTCAGTTGTAACCTTAAATTCAGTTCTCCATGTTTATACAGCAATTTGTGATTTTTTAAAAACAGTCCCAATGAAAATCCATCTGCTTTTCAGTGAAAATTTATCTTAATAAACACATTGTTGCGTGCAGCCAGTGTGGTGTAGTGGTTAAGAGCGGTGGACTTGTAATCTGGTGAACCGGGTTCGATTCCCCGCTCCTCCACATGCAGCTGCTGGGTGACCTTGGGCTAGTCACACTTCTCTGAAGTCTCTCAGCCTCACTCACCTCACAGAGCATTTGTTGTGGGGGAGGAAGGGAAAGGAGAATGTTAGCTGCTTTGAGACTCCTTCGGGTAGTGATAAAGCGGGATATCAAATCCAAACTCCTCTTCTTCTTCTTCTTCTTCTTCTTCTTCTTCTTCTACTGGCAACACAACATCAAACCTTTAGCTACGTACAAGATGCTACGCAAACACAATAAACGTAACCAGCTGCGTTATAACACAAATAAAGTCTGTTATTTACTGTATCATATTAACATATCAACAAAGATGAGACATAAAGTTCAACTGAAGGACCAGAAGATCCAATGGATCAGTTGTCTCTCCAACCAGCTCTTGAAGGAAATTCAAACATATACAAAAGACAAGGATTTCTGGAATATTTTATCCTTGTTTCGCCTAATACGGCATAATTTTTCCAAAGCCTGTTCCCTTAATCCAGGCATCCCCAAACATAACCCTCCAGATGTTTTGGGACTACAACTCCCATCATCCCTAGCTAACAGGACCAGCGGTCAGGGATGGTGGGAATTGTAGTCCCAAAACATCTGGAGTGCCAAGTTTGGGGATGCCTGCCTTAATCTAATGCATTTTCCTGTGCTATTCTAACTAACATATGTATTCTCTGCATTGCAAAGTTGAGAGGCAGGCAGCTTGCTAAGGATGGCTGTGTTTCGGGTTGCATATCATTTTGGAAAGTCTGAATTTGACAGGTTTGTCTTTAAACAATGGATTTCTCTCCATCCCTAATGTGGACATGGAGGGGAATGTTGACATTTAGTAGTGTTGATGGCGGCATCTAGCTATAGGGCTACAAACACTTTTGCCCCTTTTTGTGCAAATCCTCCCCTAAATTGGGAGACCCAGGAAGCACTTTGCGGGGAGCTAAATGTTTATGAAATGTACCCCATTCTTTTTTTGGGGGGGTCTTAGTTCTAATTTGAGCAATGGAACTATTATGATAATTTTTGTTTATGGAAGAGTAGAGAATACAATTTACAGTACAGTAGTACCTTGGGTTACGAACAATCCTGCTTACGAACAATTCGAGTTACGAACTCCACAAACCCGGAAGTAGGTGTCAAGGGTTGCGAACTTTGCCCCGGGATATGAACGCAATCCGCTTCTGGGGCGGCGGGAGGCCTATGTAGGGAATGCACGCCTCGGGTTAAGAACACTTCGGGTTAAGAATGGATTTCCAGAACAAATTACATCCGTAACCCGAGGTACCACTGTATATTGAAAAACTGGCTGAGCTTTCAAGTGTGATCTGTTTCTCCCCCACTCCCCACCCCTTGGCTAAAATTTTCAAGGACTTTTCTGATTGGTGGTGTTCCATTCTGCGGTGATACTTAATCACCCTAATGATATGTAATTTCTGTCTGTGTCGTAGAACAGAAATTACAAGTGTGTATATAAAAGGGGGAAGAGATTTGACCCAGCTAAAGAGAGCGAGATCAGCTTAATAAGTAGCCTTTCAAAAAATGTGCAGACAATGGGCATGTTTCACCAGTGTAAAAGTCCCACGGATTTCATTGGGAAAGATTTTGTGCACAAGTTTATCTTACTCCTTGAAATAACACCCCAGTGTTTGTTGGTGCAATGTTGTTTAATGAACTTGGCATCGTATGGGCATGATCCACCACAACATTTCAGACACAAGCCTCTTTGAAATAAATAGAGTTCACTGTTACATTGGTCTTACAACACAACCTACATTCATTTCAAAGTAGTTTCTGCTTGCAAAAAGCAGGATCTGGAGGTCAACCCTTCAACAGTTCTACCTCTCTGTCCTCTTACACTTCCTCCCCCTCCTGTCCAATTTTATACCTTCAAGTGATGGTCTTTCACAGAGCATTTCTGATTTATTTGTTTAATATATAGAGAGAGACTGTAGTGTTCAGAAGAATTCAGCAAGGTGGTACACACCATACAAAATTACAGCAAGGATCAATAAAACTTCAATACCGGTAAAAGCCTCAGGGGGAAAAACAGTTGGGAAAAAGAAATGCACTTGCAAAGGACTCTCAGAATAACATAGTTTTCAGTAGATGTCTAAAATTTGTAAGCAGGAAGAACAGAAGACCTACCATGTATCATTCCAAAATGTGAAAGTGCCTTTTGATATGAATGGGTATAAAGTTTATATTGAATGACATAAAGTTTGTAAGATACGACTGCGGCACTGTTAGTGGGTGATTCCCTAGACTGGAAGGATGGGAGATTGACATACCCCTCCCACCCTCTCACTACATATAAGGGTCTGGTGGCTTCTGTTTCAGTGTATCTGAAGAAGTGTGCATGCACACGAAAGCTCATACCAAGAACAAACTTAGTTGGTCTCTAAGGTGCTACTGGAAGGAATGTTTTTATTTTTTATTTTGTTTTGACTATGGCAGACCAACAAAAGGGACCCAGGTGGCATTGTGGGTTAAACCACAGAGCCTAGGGTTTGCTGATCAGAAGGTTGGCGGTTCGAATCCCTGCGACGGGGCGAGCTCCCGTTGCTCGGTCCCAGCTCCTGCCCACCTAGCAGTTCGAAAGCACGTCAAAGTGCAAGTAGATAAATAGGAACAGCTCTGGCGGGAAGGTAAATGGCGTTTCCGTGCGCTGCTCTGGTTCGCCAGAAGCGGCTTTGTCATGTTGGCCACATGACCCGGAAGCTGCACGCCGGCTCTCGGCCCATAAAGCAAGATGAGCGCCGCAACCCCAGAGTCGGACACGGCTGGACCTAATGGTCAGGGGTCCCTTTACCTTTATGGCAGACCAACACGGCTACCTACCTGTTACACTTCCTCTGAAGGAGCAGGTATGTAGCGTGGGGGTCCGTCTGGATCCTTTGCTGTCTCTTGAGGCTCAGGTGGCCTCAGTCATATGGAGTGCCTTCCATTAGCTTTGGCTGGTGGCCCAGCTGCACCCCAGTCTGGACAGGGATAGCTTAACTTCTGTTGTCTATGCTCTGATAACCTCTAGGTGAGATTGCTGCAATGCATTCATTACATTTGGGGCTGCCTCTGAAGGCAGATCAGAAACTTCAGCGGGTGCAGAATTCAGCAGCCAGGTTGCTCACTGGGGCAAGATGGTTTGAGCATATAACACCAATCCTGGCCTGACTGCACTGGCTGCCAATCAAAGTGCTGGTTTTGAGCTATAAAGCCTTACATGGCTCCGTGATACCTCAAGGACTGCCTCTCCCCATATGAACTGGCCCAGACTTTGCAACCATCTGAGGCCCTGCTTTGTGTGCCCCCTCAAAGAGAGGTCCAGAGGGTGACAATACGAGAATGGGCCTTCTTTGTGGCGGCTCCCCGTTTGTGGAATGCTCCCCCCAGGGAGGCTCACCTGGCACCTTCATTACAGAGTGCGAACAAGACTGAGTGTATGTGTGTGGAGGGGAAAGGGGGCTCGTTTAATTTCACTGCACACAGGTGGTGTTGTGACAATAAAGGTTTATTATTCTTATATCTTTAGGCACCAGGCAAAAACGTTTCTCTGATTAAACAGTCTATGGCCTTTTACATATGTTCAGGGTGTGTGTGTGTGTGTGTGTGTGTGTGTGGGGCTTGTTTTTGTTTTATTATGCAGTTTTGTGCCTCATTTTGAACTTTTCTGTTGTAAACCCGCCCTGTGATCTCTGAATGAAGGGCGGAATACAAATTTAATAATTAATATCAATTGTATGTTGCTTTTAGAATAATAGGATCGCGGAATTGTAGAGTTGGAAGGTACACCAAGTGTCATCCAGTCCAACCCCCTGCAATGTTTAGTTTAGGGTATTGCGTAGCCAATGTCCATTTCCCCCGTTCTGAAGGAAAAGGCTTTCAGTCCCTCCAACCTCCGTTGTGGCTCCAAGAGGTCGCTGTTAATGGAAATGTTTGTTTTGGAGCAGAAGTCTGCCCCTTCAGCTCTGGTCCCTCTGAGGCCACGGCAGAAGCTGAAGATATAGAATCCATGAGCTCCTCTTTTAAATTCCCTAGTATGTTTACTTTGCTTCCCACTACCCAATCAAAAGGAATAAGGGATGTGAGTGGCCCACCATCCTTTAGGAGCAGGCCCAGTGCCGGATTTATGTATAAGCTAAACAAGCTATACCTTAGTGCCCCACTATTTTGGGTGACCCAAAACCTTTTAAAAAACAAAACAAACTGGATGTACATTTCCAAAATATGATAAAACAAATAAAATAAAACCTACATACAACAACAGTGTTTTGTGTTGTGTAGGCTCCTATGATGTAAGTAATGGGCCTAGCCTGCTCCCTAAAATATCACTGGTTTGCTCATTTCTATATATAGGGTGCCTACATTCTGCATGCGCAAATGGCTTTAGATACCTATTAGGTCCATAAATTACAATATAGCATATATTCAACACAAAAAAGCGACAATTTGTTGTTGACAAAGGACAGCTGGGCATATAAAGGGCCCCATTACCTTCATTAGCTTAGGGCCTCATCAAACTTAAATCCGGCCCTGAGCGGGCCTCCTCCCAATTCTCCCTGATCCTGGTTGGGGTCCTCCTCTACTGGGGAGGTCTCATTTGATTCTAGCTCTGGGAACAAACAATGAGGTCTGGTTTATTCCAGTGGCATTGGACCTTTCCAAAATAGTTGGATCATCACAGGTTGAGCTCACATGGCATTATAGTGACATGCAACCAGGTGAGTCTACTGTGTGTAGGCTTGCCGCCTCCCAACCCCAAACACTGGACACATCTCTTGCTTAGCATGGGACATGGCAGCTACAGCCCAACCCCTTTGTAGTCCTGTCACCTGCTCCCTCCTCTCCACTGCTGGCACTAGTAGACTGGTGACTGGGAGTGGCCACCGGGACAACATAACACTGGTCCTGAAAGACCTACATTGGCTCCCAGTACATTTCTGAGCACAATTCAAAGTGTTGGTGCCGACCTTGAAAGCCCTAAACGGCCTCGGTCCAGTATACCTGAAGGAGCGTCTCCAGCCCCATCGCCCAGCCCGGACACTGAGATCCAGCGCCGAGGGCCTTCTGGCGGTTCCCTCACTGTGAGAAGCAAAGCTACAGGGAACCAGGCAGAGGGCCTTTTCGGTAGTGGCGCCCGCCCTGTGGAACGCCCTCCCAGCAGAGGTCAAAGAGATAAACAACTATCTGACATTCAGAAAATACCTGAAGGCAGCCCTGTTTAGGGAAGTTTTTAACCCGTGATATTTTAATGTATTTTAATATCTGTTGGAGGCCGCCCAGAGTGGCTGGGGGGACCCAGCCAGATGGGCGGGGTACAAATAATAAATTATATTATTATTATTATTAGGCCTCCAGCTGTGCTGCACTGCAGGTGAGAGCTAAGGGTGAACAAGAAGTCTGCAGAGGGAATGGGCAGGAACAGTTATGCGGCTGCCTTCTTTCCTGTTTTAGTGAGAGACTTAATGGGCTTTGTCCAGTGTCCAGGCTGCGAGGTGCCTACGTGGAAACCCCAACTGTGTGTTCATATATAGCTTCCAGTTGTGAGCGTTTCTACTGTACAACCCCATGCAAAGTTTCTGAAATCTACTAGAAATCCTGAAACAGCAACACTTCTTTCTTCAGAAGTTATGGAGAGTTTTGCAAAGTCTTCCTTTTCATTTTCTTTTACAACCGCCTTTTGCATAAGCTTTTGATAGTCTGCGGGTAGGTCTCTATGCACCCCCGTTTTTTATTGCCGTCTGGGAACATCTGAGATGCTATGGATTTTTTATTTTTTTTTATTTTTTGCAAAATTGCTTTAGATCTTTAGTAGCCAGGATTGACTCTTAGCAAAGTAATGGTATGTGGTTGGCTGTATCGCTTGCCTCTTGAGAGACCACAGTAACATTGGGGTTATAACCTGAATAATTTACAGAAAGTAGATGGCTCTTAAAACATCCCCTTCTTCCTTAGAACGGTTTATTGGAAACATACTTCAGCTGGAATGAGAAGAAGAGATTCCCAGGAAAAGGATCTATAGGGGTTGGGTTCTTCATTATGCCGAAAGCCTGGACTGCATCGTATGGATGTCTAGACGGTTCCACTTGAAGAGGGCATTGATTTTCCTCACTTTTCGGGCAGGGCTTTCGTTTTATCTATATCCTGACCCCTTCTGCCTCTCCCTTCGTGAGAGCGGAAAGGCTTAACGAATTGAGCAGAGGGCTTCTCTTCTGAGCATGAATCATGTGCGACTCCTCAAAGGCAAACTCTGCAACAGTGTGGCTGCAACAAAGGTGTGTCTATGGGTTGTTGTCGGGGAGGCAAAAGCTGGGAAATGGGGTGTGTGTGTGGAGTACTTTAGTACAGCATAGCAATATTTGTTGCAAAACTGTGACATAACTCCAGATTGAAGTGGTTATGTTTGCAGCCCCATGTGCATGTTGTTACTTGGGAGTAAGCCCTCTTGACTTCGGCAGGATTTGCTTTCCAAGTAGACATGGATGGGATCAGGCAGTAAGGGATTTGAAAAGTTACGTGCCGTTTGTCTGGGAAAGAGATGAAATATTTCTTTGCACGCGGAGTTGTTAGCTGAGTTTGTATCAGGGGAAAAGATGAATGCGAGTATAAAATCACACTTTCTTTGGTTTTTATTTTTTGTTATTAGGTGAATGGGGGAACCCAAAGAATAAGAGATGCACAAGGGTTAGAAATTCTCTGTTTTTAAATCAGTGCTACCTCTTTTTTTTTGTATAGAATAATATGCCAGTTACACACAACTCAGGTAGAAAGAGAAATTACTCGGAGCTACGCTGACCAGGTTTCATATAGCTATTCTTCTGTAACAGTGGGCAAATTTTGGACTAGTGGGCAGATTTCGAGAGTCCTGGGGGTGCCAGTCACAAAATGGCTGCCACGAAGGGGGCATAGCATAATACAAAATTAGAGTGGCAACCACCCCCCAACAATCTTATGCTTACCTTAGGAAATCCTGATTGTGGAGATCACATAATACTGATCACACACACACACACACACTGTTGTTGTCTCATAACAACATGGAGCACAGTCACTCCACTCTCATTACTTAGAAAGTACCATAACGTTTTGCCCCATAACTTTTTTTATAGGAGGGCTGGTTACTTACTTTTGTTAAAAAAACTGAAAGGATAAATTCTGGAACTCCCGCTCAGCGGCACCCCTGGAAGCCGCCATGGGTTCCATGGTGCCCCTGGGTGCTGTGTTGGTGACCCCTGTTCTATAAGTGTGACTCATAGAAGGACTGGGTTCACAGGTAACAAAGCGTAAAGCCGGCCATACTATTTTAGCAGTGCTACCCTATACATGTCTGCTCAGAAGTAATGGGGCTCAATTGCGAACCCATTCAGGCTTACTTATGTCAAGACATGTATAGAATTTCACTGCAAGTGCAGTAGCAGTGATTTGAGCATATTCTGGGTTACTTTTTCAGCTTCAGGAATGTTTTTATAAGGAAGTGAATGAACGTATGTTCAAATCACTTAGGTTGTTATATCTGCCTTAACTTGTAATGCCCAAATGTGGGGGAAAAAACCTATCTATGATCCATTTATCTATGTCTCATTCATTGATCCACACACACACACACACCCTAAAAAACTTTGCAATTAATTTTCTTATATCTGCCAAGAAGATACCAAGCTCTTTATTTTATTTTTATTTCATTTCCAACCCACCTCTCTCCAGTGAGAACTCATGGCAAGCAACAAATCCCATAAAAAACAGTTTAAATAATCAAAACCAGCACTCCCCCCCTTTATTTGAGATACTTTACAACTTGGTGCAAAATGTCTCTTCCACATTCAGAGATGCACTAGTCAATAAAAGCATTCTGCATTCTGCACACATGGGGATGTCTCTGGCTCTCACAGGAAAGTCCCTCACCTTCAACCTGAAAAATCACTGCAATGTACAAAGGAGGCCCTCTCACACCTTCACATTTGCTGCATGTGTGGCATGTTCTTGCCTGCCACTGCAAATTTCCACTCCTACCCACACAGTTGTTCCACGCATGCTATGTTCTTGCCTGCCACCACATATATCCACTCCCCTTAATCACAGACTACTAAAACAGCTGTACAATTTTATTTTATTTTTAAAAAAAACAATACTGCACATTAGGTATTTCTAACTTCATATTTTATAATGGAAAAAAGTAACTAGATGCCTATGTTTATACAATAGTGGCAACAGCCACCATTCATTTTGCCTACTGAAATGATGACTGGCTAGACCGTCAATACTTTGCCATGTTAAAAAGTGGCAGCCCTCTCTCCAGTCCAAGATACCTAAATATGTGAACAGAAAATTTGCACACCCTTACATTGTATTAGATATGTTGTTCAGAGTACTGGCTGCTGTCATGGGGTAGCTATCATGCCACATGTTTCATGAGAGAGAGAGAGAGAGAGAGAGAGAGAGAGAGAGAGAGAGAGAGAGAGAGAGTGAGTTGTGGAAAGCTGTGATTTCCCATATTCCGTTCCTTTACTGAGCCACGCCTTTGCTCTGCCCTGTGTTCCAGTTCTGCCACAACTAGCCAGATTTCTATAAATGAATTCTGGAACTGGAGTCTGTGTGGTTTGCTTCACGTTTCAGTTCACTCGGACTTACTCATTTGCTGTCTATTGTTCCCAGAGGGCAGGCCTACAGTATAACCAGTAGGAGGAATCTGCAGGGAAGTAGATTTTAACTAAACATTAGGAAAAGCTTCCTAATGGAAAGAGGAATCTGATTGCCTGGGGAGGTGTCAGGACTCTCATTTGCTGGAGGTATTTAAGCAGAGGCTGGATGGCTATCTTTCATCCATCCAAGGGGAAGGGCTGTAGCTCACGGCTAGAGCATCTGGTTTGCATGCAGAAGGCCCCAGGTTCAGTCCCCAGCACCTTGACGTAGGGCCAGGAGAGACTTCTGCCTGGTGACCCACTGTCCTCCTTTCATAGTGAGCTAGATAAACCCATGGTCTGATTCAGCTTCCTATATCTCTAGGCCTGCTGCAGTTCAGGGGTGGCTTACCCCACAGCCTGTCAAATAAAATGTTGTTGGACTCCAGCTCCCATCAGCCCCAGCCAGCATGGCCGATGGTCAGTGATTATGGGAGTTGGAGTCCTACAGTGTTTGGAAAGCACAGATTAAACATCACTGCTGTAGTTGCATCCTGCATTGCAGATCCCCAATTGAGCTGGTGTGTGTATGTGTTGGACTACAGAGCCTTGAAGGTCTTTTCCAATGCTGTAATTCTTTGATTTGAATTTCTCCCCGTCTCTAAATCACATCAGTATGTTTGTGCACATTAATAATAAACACTGGGAGAAAGCAATATCAGTGTGGTTGTGTGTGATTCCTTTTGTGTAGTGTCTTAACTGATGCACACATAGACTTCTGTGCATTGGAAAAGAACCTTGATATATGACCATACTATGATCACATCCAGATCGCTTGTTCTGTGGTGGTGTTTCAGTGAGTACAAGCACTTTAGTAATTTGTGTGTGGGAAGAATATATGAATGAACTGAAAGCTGCTGCAATGCTATGTGTGATCTGCATAACATTCAGAAATACTCCCTCCCTGAAAAAAAACGGAGAATTCCTGATACTTCCCCTTTGGAAACAACAACAATAAGAAGTAATTCAGAATTGATTGGAAGACTTTTGGAAGCATCCTTAATTAAAACGCCCGTTTTCCAGACTTTTCTAATTACAGTGTTTTGATTTGGAAACAGATGACAGCTTTCCCTACCTCCCCCAAGAACTGAGAACAATTTGAAAGAGGGGTTGATGTTTCATCAGATGTACAAGCTCACCCTGCTTGCATCTATGGTAAATGGGCTTTGTAGGGTTTGCAAACCATACCTGCCCGCAGACTGTCTCATCAGAGTGGTGCATGCTCTAGTTATCTCCCGTTTGGATTACTGCAATGCGCTCTACGTGGGGCTACCTTTGAAGGTGACCCGGAAACTGCAATTAATCCAGAATGCGGCAGCTAGACTGGTGACTGGGAGTGGCCGCCGGGACCACATAACACCGGTCCTGAGAGATCTACATTGGCTCCCAGTACGTTTCCGAGCACAATTCAAAGTGTTGGTGCTGACCTTTAAAGTCCTAAACGGCCTCGGTCCTGTATACCTGAAGGAGCGTCTCCACCCCCATCGTTCAGCCCGGACACTGAGATCCAGCGCCAAGGGCCTTCTGGCGGTTCCCTCACTGCGAGAAGCGAAGCTACAGGGAACCAGGCAGAGGGCCTTCTCGGTGGTGGCACCCGCCCTGTGGAACGCCCTCCCAGCAGAGGTTAAAGCAATAAACAACCACATGACCTTTAGAAAACACCTGAAGGCAGCCCTGTTCAGGGAGGTTTTTAATCTGTGATATTTTAATGTATCTTTATATTTGTTGGAAGCCGCCCAGAGTGGCTGGGGAGACCCGGCCAGATGGGCGGGGTACAAATAATAAATTATTATATTATTATTATCATTTGTTTCTGTTGTTGGTTTTTTAAAACCATTTCTAAAACCTGCAATACCTCTTTGATCAGGACTAGCAATGGGACAAAACAGATGAAATATATGAGCACAGAATGGGAAGCAATGCCTCCTTCGAAGAACTTCCAAGCCTCTTACAGACTAAGTGTCTCCAACTGTCTGTACATACCAAAATTACAGCACTCTTGCAGTGGAGATCCTGCTGTAAAAGAGGCGCATTATAAAAGCACTGTCTTCAGCCAATGGCCTCTAGGACTTAGAATTCTTAGGTGTTCTCCTGCATTAAGCAGCCACCAGCAGCGGACCACATAAGGGACGCTACATATTTGCTTTCTCCTTAACTCTCTCTGTTTCTGCCAGGTCCATCTCCTAGCTGTGAATCTGCTTTGAGAAACTATGAGTGATTTAGGCGAGGTGAGAAAAAACCCTGCATTGCACACCGCAGCACTCTAGCAAAATGTGTGCTTGGGAAGCATGCTTCTAATAATGAGCTTTACAACCCGAAAGCTATTGTTTTGGCAGCGCACTGATAGTCCTTTGATGGATGGGCCCCAATAGTTGTGTGCATTGTGCTTACTCAGAATTTGCAAACACAAACTGAGTATTATTTTTTTTAAAGCAGAGATAACACAGAGGGAGAGGGAGAGAGAGAGAGAGCGCGTGAAAGAGAGAGACACTTGGCAGAGAAAGCCTTTTTGGGTTATACTGAAAGAGCCGATCAGAATTGTAGAAACAAGAGATGATATGCAATGCTTTCTGGTCCCTCGTACGTGTTTGTGGCTCTCCTCTCCACCGTTTAGAACAGACTGCTTAGAGGGTATTTCCGCTTGCAAGCTGGACAATGCAGCAATCAAGCTGGAGAAGCCACCTGGAAGTTTTGCTTGAGATGCTTTCTAACGGGGTTTCAGATCCCTGGGAGAATCATGCCTGCCTTTAAGCGATGTGGAGGAGGACTCGAGTTTCTTATGCGGGCCCTGTCAGGAAGGGAGGGGGGGGGGCAAAAAACGGCAGCCAGCTCTGTAGATTCAAGCCTGTGCACGCTCCTCTTCTATTTCTTGTAAAAGCCTTGCTGATTTGCTTGAGGATTTCCACGTACTCCTGGAGAGCTTATCGGAATGGATTGTCTGTGCATTGTCACTACTAAGGTAGGAACTGGAAAATGTTGCCGTTTGCTTGTCTTTCATTCCCCGCCTGTGATTAAACAGACGGAAGATGTTCTCAGGCTCAGGTTGCGAGATGAAGTGATAACTAAGCCTGGCTTCAGCCGGTATTCAATTCCCCTGACATGACTGTTAAGCTCTATCTATGTTCTGATATACCTCCTTTCTAAACAATGTATTAATTGCCTTTAACCAGAAAGAGGCCTGCATAGTGTGTGTGTGTGTGTGTGTCTTTGTGTGTTTTAATCTTAGATTTTGCTTGCATCTATTAATAACTCAGGTACTAGAGGACATGCAGAAAAAATAGCCTCTATGCACACATCACAGCAGATTTTAATGGAAATGAGTTAGCTGCGGTTCACCAGTTGTTGCTTTTTGAAACTCTGAGCATCTCATACACTTTTGCTTCTTTTGCCTTAAAAGCCAATCATGTGAAGTTTTGATAAGGACAGGGTTTCTGATTGGAGAATCCAAGTTTTCATTAGGCTAGTCATGATGGCACAGTGGATCCTCCATATTTAGAGGCAGTATACCTCTGGGGCACAAAGCAGCACACAATTTGCAAGCATCCTGGAGGCATTGGGCTGGCTGTTCTTGGCAGCAGAATGTTAGTCTAAAGATGGACATTTGGGCTAACCTGGGCTCTTCTTGATCTCTCTAATATGTTGTAAACCACTCTGGGATGAAGGGTGGAATATAAATTTAATTATTATTATTAATAATAATAATATATGCATGTTAAATAGGACATTAACCTCTCTGTGTGTGCAAAAATATTTCATATGGCTCATTGCAATCATGCTTATGTCAGACCCAGCTCCTTTTTAAGTTGGAGGTGAAGCAAGGCAAGGCAAATCAGAAGGAGAAGCAAGCTGAAGGAGAAGTGGGTCTGCAGCCATGCTAATGAATAGAATTGTAGAACTGTAGAGTTGGAAGGGACCCTGAGGGTCATCTAGTCCAACCCCCTGCAATGGAGGACTCTCAGTGAGCAGAGTCCCGCAAATGGTTCAGAAGAGTGATGCGACCTGACCTGGAACATTTTGCAAGGGGCCATGAGTAGCATCTCATCCTTTCTGCTGTTGTTTTCCCTGTGTTAAATGGTAGATTGTAAACTCAAGGGACGCGGGTGGTGCTGTGGGTTAAACCACAGAGCCTAGGGCTTGCCGATCAGAAGGTTGGCGGTTCGAATCGCTGCAATGGGGTGAGCTCCCGTTGCTCGGTCTCTGCTCCTGCCAACCTAGCAGTTCAAAACCATGTCAAAGTGCAAGTAGATAAATAGGTACCGCTCCGGCGGCAAGATAAACAGCATTTCCGTGCGCTGCTCTGGTTTGCCAGAAGCGGCTAAGTCATGCTGGCCACATGACCTGGAAGCTGTACGCCGGCTCCCTCGGCCAATAAAGCGAGATGAGCGCCGCAACCCCAGAGTCATCCGCGACTGGACCTAATGGTCAGGGGTCCCTTTACCTTTACCTTAAACTCCTTGGGGCAGGAGCCTGTCCCTTTGTACTCTAGAGCAGTGTTTCTCAACCAGTGTGCCTCCAGATGTTTGGGGACTACAACTCCCATCATCCCTTGCTAGCAATACCAGTGGTCAGGGATGATGGGAATTGTAGTCCCAAAACATCTGGAGGCACACTGGTTGAGAAACACTGCTCTAGAGCACTGTGCACACTGATTACATAATACGAACATAGAAAGCTGCCTTAAACTGGATCAAACTACTGGTCCATCTAGCTCAATGCTGTCTGCACTGGGCGATTAGCGGCTCTTCAGGGTTTTCCCACAGGAGACATTCCCAGGAGCCCTACCTCTGGAGATGCCAGGAACTGATCCTGGCACCTTCTACACAGATGATGGACCATTGAGCTACAGCTCTTCCCCAGTCATCATCGTTTAATCTGTCCTGACCTTTCGTTGGCCGCCAGTGGCTGATGGTGCACAAGCCGCATCCTTGCTGGACACCCCATGTTCAGAACACACAACAGCCCCAAATCCCACCAACCTGCAAGTCGTTTCCTTCGTTCCAGCCCCTATAGCCAGGATACTAAGATGGGGGCATGCGTGGGGAGTTGGAGTAGCTTGTGCAGCCAGAGTTCCGTTTGCTGTTCTATCCCTAGCACCACACAGCGTCAAAGAGGCAAGTCTTCTTCAAAGCTGAATAGTGGCTAATCTCTTTTGCAGTGGGAACTGCTGCAGAGAAGAAGGAAGAACACACACACACACACACACCCAAACTCAGCAAGCAAAGCTCTGTCTGGGTGTGCTGCTTTAGTTATCAGATTATATAATGTACCTTTTTGCACTTGGCAATTTCAGAAATGGAAGGAGTGCAGTGACATTGGTCTCTAAATAGTAGGATGGTGCAATTGCTGCTGCCTTTAAATGACAGATGTAAAGCGGGGAAAGCAAGAGGCCAAGAAAGGGACGGTGACATGATAATAATTGAAAAGTTGGCCCCATGTTGCAGGTTGGAGTCTCCAGTATTGGAAAGGCAGAAGACTGTTTTACTTGGTCACTCGCTGAGGGATGCACAGACCCACAAAATCTTTCTTACATTTGCCACTTTGTTGCCGCAGAAGAGGTCAATAAACTCTTGTGGGAGGTAAATTATGGAGAGTTAGCATCCTCTACCGTTTGTGTACTTTGTTGATTGTGTCTCATTTGTGTGTGGGTTGGCCATTCCCTTCCCTTCCATCTGCAGTCCTGCATCTTTATTGATTCAGAGAGAGGTGGTGTAGCACAGTGGCTAAGAGACTGGGCTCCAGATCAGGAAGTCTATGGTTTGAATATCACCTCTGCCATAAACTCACTATTTATTTATTTATGATATTCATACACCACCTCTGAGTGCAAAAAAGCTCCCTCTCAAGGCGACACCCGTAAAGCACTAATACAGAATACAATAATATTGCAAATAAAGAAAGAATTAATAAGCCAGAACACAATATAGTGGTACCTCTGGTTAAGAACTTAATTAATTCTGGAGGTCCGTTCTTAGCCTGAAACTGTTCTTAACTTGAGGTACCACTTTAGCTAATGGGGTCTCCCGCTGCCGCAGGGGATTTAAAGGGGGATTTAACTCTTAGCTCCCCCTGCAATCCAAATGCAAATTGGGGGGGACGCACTGGACCTGTTACCTGCAATGGGGGGAAAGCTCACATTGGAGCCGATGAGCGCTCCCCACCCTGAATAGTGCATTTAGTAGGCCCAGGGGACCTGATCAGGCCTAAATGATGAAGGACCATGCCTCACCCTAGGGTCTGGGTCAGGTCTCCTGTGCCTGCAATTTACTTTGAAAAATATATTCACAAGGCTGTTAATTGCATGAATGGCATCTTGTCTAGCTTGGCCGAAACTGGTGGCGGTGAATTTCCCATGTCAGTTATGCAATTAGAAATCTATGCCCTGAACTTGCTGCCAAAGAGTCAGAAGGATGAAGATTCAGAACTAGCAACTGTTAAGGCACTTAGGGAGCAATCCCATAGCAAGCTCTGCTGGGATGAGTGGGTTAGGATCCAGCAGCTCTCCAGCTGAGCCGAGAGTTTCTCAGCGCAGATGGGCTATGCTGGCTTGCCTTTGGATGACCCAACTGGATGTGCCAAGACTGCTGCATCTTAAGCCTGCATAAGCCCCGAAAAGGGTGTGTTCTTGGGGGCAGGACCAGAGAAGGGAACCTTAGGCTGGATCATATGCCCATTCAGTTTGGTCATGTGACCTGGCAAGCTAGTGTAAGTTAAGCTGCCCCAAAGGGTGGTGTAACTCAAACACTATTCGTTCGCCAGGCTTAGCCTGGCTCAGCCAGCAGTAGCACCGCTGCTGAACCAAATTTGGATCTGGTGTAACTTTATATCAGTTGAGCTTAGGCTGGCTGGCTGGCTTTATCCCAATTTCTTGTGTATAGAATTGCTTCCCAAGTTCTAAAAATCTTGTTGGCACCTGTCTGTTGGAAGAGTGCACCTTTTGGGGTGAAGTCAAACCGCTGGACAGTTACAACACCTGCAGTGGAGAGACATGTTTATTGCAGGTGAGGCAGATGAAGGTGTCTTGCTGCTACAGTTACCAAAGAGGTCACTGGGACAGCTCCATTGTGGAGGTAGTATGCCTCTGAATACCCATCACTGAGGCTCACAAGTGGGGGGGGGGGCTATTGTGCTCATGTCCTGCTTGTGGGATCCAATTGCTTGCTGTGAGAACTGAGGACTGGACTAGACGGCCCATGGGATGGGTGACCAATTTGATCCAGTTTGCACATAAAGACAAGCCAAAACCCAGTCATCTTTTGAAGTTCAGCCTTCTCTGAATTTTGCAATGCAGTTCTCCACCCAAGTAATGTGTGCAAGAATGCATTTACTGAGGTAAAGTATCCATAGAATTGCTGAAATTAGTGACTATAACATTAAAAAAATGCATTACTTTAGGGGAAGCTGGTTTGCAAAAATGTGCGTATTAGGCTGTAAATATGTGTATATTAGGAGAAATTCGCATTAAATGCCGGTGAATTTTCGCAAGGACTTCTTCATTTAATCGTAAACTGAGGTGGAAATGTGTGGAACTGAACGCAAGATTGGAAAAATGAGAAAAGGAGAGAAATCTAAGCTGACAGATGGACCTTAAGCCTCATCTGACAGGGCTCTTCTCCTATTCTTATGGCACTTGGGAGAATTGAGTTCAGCGTTAGAATATACAATGCAGAGATTACACAGCTGTATATGGCTGTACCTAGCATATGTTGGGGAGAATGTGGCAGTTCCCGTGTCACTGGAGCAACCCACCGGAGCAGTCTTAACATGAGTATGGGATGTCAGTTCTTGTACCCATTAATTATGCATAGAGCTCAGAGGTCAATCAGTAAACAACTGCTATGGGCATGTGAGAGTAAATCCAGATTCCTCTGAAGATGATGATGGTGGCGACGGCGGCAAAATGTTCAGGTTCAAGTCATTCTGTGCAGTGGAATTCATCTTTGCAATATAAATGAAGTAAGTGCCAGGGACAGCTCCACTTTTGCATTGATGTACTTTCTAGAACCTTAAAATTCATGCTCAGGAGCCGCAGATGCTCTGTGCCTGGAGCATCTGAGATTGAGATCAACGTCCTTGGCGTCAGAGAAGTAAGCAACATCTGTTATATTTGCAAATGTTAGATGTATGTGTACTAGGCTGGGCCTGAATTCTATAAAGCTCTGAAGTAAGTGATGTGCACTGCTCACTCTCATCCTTCCCTGAACTTTGTACAAATAAATTAGTGTTGGGTATTGCAGCTAGGATTTAGCTTGTTTCCAGTTGTATTTAAAGTGTGCATGTGTGTGGTTAGTTTTGCTTAGTTTATTAACTGCATTTATTGCTACAGTTTAGACTTTAGGGGAAGAGTATTAAGAGAAAAAGGATTCCTTGGGTTGAGTTCTATCCGTGCAAGTAAATTATTGATTATTGCATCTTCATTATTTATATAGCACAGAAAATGTTGATACTAAGCTCTGCATGCAAAACTGAAACAACCGGCCATGCTGGAAAACTCACAATCTACTTGATGTGAGCCAAGAAGCAAAAGAAATGGTGGAACAATCGTGTGACAAAGAAAGTTAAAATATTTAGCATTCATATAGAACAGGGATCATGACGTAGTGCCCTTTAGCCATCACGGCAAATGGTCAGAGATGATGGGAGTGGCAGTCCAGCATTTGGAGGCCACCACATTGGCTACCCTGATATAGAACTTCCTAATGTTGAAAGCATCACATGCATAATCTATCTTTATATATTGCCGTCAGTGTACATGGCATTCTACAAAGTATGACAGGTCCCTGTTCCAAGGGCCTTAAAGTCTAAAATAGACACAGGGAAACAACACAGGAAGGGAAGGGGGTGGGGGCATGGGCAGGCAGTAGAGGAATGTGTTGGTGTCGTTTTAATTCCACCTACTTTGCTAAGTTGTGTACAATGGTCCCTCGACTTACGAATTTAATCCGTTCCGAATGGACATTTGTAGGTCGAAAAAAATCGTAAGTCGATTTCCCATAGGAATGCATTGGGAGAAAAATATTCGGAAAAATTCGCAAATCGAAAAAACCCGCATCTAAAATTCGTGAGTCGAGGAAACCGCATCTAAACCGGCAACAATTTCCATTCAGATGTCGAAAAATTCGTAGGCATGCAGCCACTTTTTTTCATTTTCATTCGAAAAATACGGATGTCGAGTACTTCGTAAGTCGAGGGACCACTGTATTTATTACCTGCCCTTCACCCAAAGGTCTCAGGGTGAGTTAAAGCATTAAAGGTAAAGGGTAAAGGGACCCCTGACCATTAGGTCCAGTCGCAGATGACTCTGGGGTTGCGGCGCTCATCTCGCTTTATTGGCCGAGGGAGGGGGGGGTGTACAGATTCCAGGTCATGTGGCCAGCATGACTAAGCCGCTTCTGGCGAACCAGAGCAGCGCACGGAAACACCGTTTACCTTCCCGCCGGAGTGGTACCTATTTATCTACTTGTGCTTTGACATGCTTTCGAACTGCTAGGTTGGCAGGAGCAGGGACCGAGTAACGGGAGCTCACCCTGTCACGGGGATTCGAACCACCGACCTTCTGATCAGCAAGCCCTAGGCTCTGTGGTTTAACCCACACCGCCACCCGCGTCCCATAGAAAGCATTAAAACATGGTGTTAAAAACAATTTAAAAGAACTGTCAACCACAGAAATAAAGTGAATCCTAAAAACATAGAGTGTCAAGATCCAGGGTAAAAAAGTGCATCTTCAGCATTCTCCATCTAACACACACACACACACACACACACACACACACACACACACACACACACTGTATAATAAAATCCCACCAAACAGCATAGAATTTTACAGGCTCCTCTGAGCCTTTGGCAACATGTTATTTATAAGTTATTTTTTCAGCTAGTGCTAAATGCTACATATTTTTATACCAAAGCAAGAGCTGCAAGTCCCGTAATGTTTCCATTTTGGGGAAGTTCTAGAACATCCACATCAAGAATTCCTGAGAGTTGAACCCTTTCAGTTTATTATCCCAGTTCACAAATTCAAGGATATACTTGGGTCTTAGCCTTAAGTGCAGTCGCTGCCGACATGCTATCTGCCCTTTTCCAAATGATTTCGCCGGCTTCCAATTTGATCCCTGAACCCAGCATGTTTTGGCACGTTAACCCCACAGTCCCCAAACAAGCCTACATGCAATATCTGCAGATAAATTAAAAGGAGTCTGTTTGCTTCAAAGAGTTTTTCGATTTTTAAAGAGTTGTCCTCATCAAATGATGGAGATGAGAGTGAGAATTTCAAAATTCAATTATAAAAAGGACCGCTGCGATAAGAGAGTTAAATCAGGCAGAAGGTTCGCAATTACATGTGAGCAATCCCATTAGGGTTCAGAGTACACATGCAAGGCCAGTGCCTCAGCTGCTATATGTTGGCATAGCTCTATGAAGCTGTGGGAGCTTTGCTGATTTCCACAGTGGTATAGATAATATTGCACTGAGAACATAAACAGTATTTAGTATCGTATATCATCTCCATTCCTTAGCAGCAGAAGATGTTCAAGAGTCGGTGCGGTCAAAATACAGCTTCTGACTTCCTCTACTCTGAAACAGCAAATAATTGTGTGTTTTTTTCATGGTAGAAATGTACATGCAACCTGTGTTGTTGAATTGTTCAAAAAACAGCCAGTCATGACATGATATCATGCAGGCACCTGGAATAACCCTAGTATCTGAGCATAACATAAACCACAATCATATTCATGCTTCTTTGGGAGTAATTGAGCTCAGTGGGGCATACTTCTAAGAAAGAATGTACAAGAGAGCGTTTTTGGGGGGTGTGTGTGTGTAAAATTGAATGTAATCTGCACAGTTATTGCTTAAAGCATACTGCATGATGGTTCAATCCACTGGGGAAATCAATTATCTGTAGCCTCTGAGCACTTCAGGACATGACTCTCACCAAATCTCCCTTTCTCTCAATTTTCATGCCATGGTACTTGGACTGCTGTTCAGAACATGTTCTTAGACCACCACTTTCTTTCATGGTTCTTGCTCAACTGGTGTTAATGGCCATATTCAATAAATATTGCATGTATTGGTATGTTCTTACACTGTACTGGATAGAGGTTCCCAATTAGCTAAGTACTGCAACCCTTCCTGTTTTTCAAGTCAAGTCACGGACCCCCTACTTTTGAAAATTTTGATATCTCTATGGTAGTTTTTGCTATGTGAATGGTGCCACAGACCACCAACTGGGAACTACTCAGGTAGAATATTTCATTCTGGGTCCCATAGCTACCCCATATCTATCCCCCTTCAATCGTGTACGCATTGAACATACCATTTTGGCTTCCTTGATTTGCCCCACTTCTAGCAACTTCAACATCTGATATGAAGTGGACCCCCTGCAACCACAGTCACTGAGACAACCACTGTTTGTCTGCCATTGTCACCACGTTCAGGACCATGGACAGCTCTCGTTGCTGTTCCTCATGTTGCCACCAAGTCTTAGGGTGTAACCACACAACAGATTCCAACCCATCCCCAGCTAATTCTGGAGCTTGAAGTAGAAGGTTTTCCTGTTGTGGCATCCAGAATGTGCAACTAAATGCCCCAACAAATTCGGTTGTCCGCATTCACTTTACATCCAGGCCATTGCTGTCTTAAGATGCTTCTTTTATTACCTGCTTTTAATTTATCTGCTGTGGAGGATTTTCCTTGTTTTAGCCTTGACTTTGTTCAGCATTCATTTTAATGTTTTAACTGCTGTTTTTGTGTGAGGTATGGGTTTGCTTTGTATTCCTTAATTAAAACTATTGTTTTAATGCCCCACCCCGCAAAGAAACTTCATTAGGTAATACTCTTTGGAGTATTCCTGATAGAATATAAGTACAGGAATGAATGGCTAAGTCTGGCATTTTCTGTTAAAAGTCATTCCGCCAAAGGAGCTTCCCCCTTAACCATCTAGCAGAAAAGATACCGTATTTTTCCGTGAATACGATGCCCCCATTTATAAGACGGCCCCTATTTTTGTGTGCCCTAAAGTAAGAAATCAATATTTTAAATACCCGAGATTGCTAAAATTGTTGAGCTTTCTTGGGGAATTCGCCCAAATTCGCCACCGCTGAAGGAGGCAGGCAGGCAGGCAGGCAGGCAGGCAGGCAAGGCAAGGCAGGGCAGGGCAGGTAGGCAAGTGAGTGACTGACAGTTAGCAACAGGGAGTGGGATGAACAGCTAAAGCGCTGGACCGTATTTTTACGTGTATAAGACAACCCCCATGTATAAGATAAGCCCCTATTTTGGACTAAAAAACTAAGCAAAAAACATTGTCTTGTACATGAAAAAATACGGTACATGTACACATATTTTTTCCCTAGTGCTGTCAAAGCAGCTGGGGGTTGGTTGGGGGAATGGTATGAAATGAAAAGCTTAAGGAATTCCTCTCACTCAGGTACCAGTCTTTCAGATTACAGCCTCAGCAGCTGCACACACACGCACACACACACACACACACACACACACACACACACACACACCCCAGAAGAACCATGGCCCTAGGTACTTCAGTCTCACACTTTTGCACCTGAGCCTGAGCCATAAATTGTGGCACACTGTCAAAAACCAGAGCTATGTCTCCGACTCTCCTTTCTCCCTTTGTTTAATAAAACTGCCATGTGTCCCAATGATAGTCTTCAGTTTTCCAGCCCAGTCATTGGGGACGTCTCCTGTCACTATCTAGTTCTGCTCCTAGAACTGTTAAGAGTTCACACCTATCTACTCAAAATTCACAGTGAAATTGTTCTAAGGCAGTGGGGAGTGGGTTATCAAGTGCCCCGTGAAGCGTTTACACACAAATTGGATATCAGGAGAGAGGGAGGGAGGGATAGTAGAAGATAAATTAAGTCAGTCCTCCAAGGCCAAAATGGTGGTTAAAATCTAGATAGTTAAACCCTATGACTAATTCCTTCTTGAAGAAACTGTAGCATGTAAACAGCATAGAAATTAAGAAATCAGTGTGGAAGTAAGTGTGAGACTAAACTCAGCATTTGTTATGTAAAAGTACACCCAGAAGAAAATCTAGAGAATCTAGTCTGCTGTTTTAATACTTAACATCAATTTTTCTGTTTACACCAGAGATGGCAAGTGTGATATATTACAAACAAGGCAGCACTGAATCTTCTCCAGTTTAAATGTTCACATGAAGCTAGCATATTTGATGCAGCCAAATTACTTAAGGTAAAAGTACTCAATTGGTCAACTGCCTGCATTGTTTAAAGGTCATTGAGTCATTTTTCTCCATCTCTCGCTGCTTCATCTGTTCTGTGCCATTTTCTTCCTTCTTTGCTCTCATTGTATTCAGCTTCGTTTGCCCACACTTCTGTTAAATCCCATTGGCTGTGGTGACTCACATGACACCATCACATACTTTAGAGATGCAGTTGACGGAATCAACTAGGTTAAGAGGCAGTGAGGGCAAATGAGGCCATCAGCAGAGAGAGTAAAATGAAGGAAAACGGCACCAAGAAGAAGAGTATCAAACAATACAAATTTGTTCAAAAGTATCAAACAATACATACTCGTTTTGTACTGTGGATCAGTGAAGCTGGGAGGTTTTTTTTTGTTTTTTTTGCAAATCAGTGACACTGCTTTGAGATGAAACCAAAAAAAGGAAGTTTGGCTTAACTCCAATTTCACACCTTTCCTTACCAATCTTTACATTTCGGTACAATTGTAACAGTTAGGTTTATGGAACTTATGGCTCAACTCTTACAACTCTTGATTTACAACAAGATTTTTTTAAACACAACAACAACAAACAAACAAACGCAGAAATAAAACTACATAAGCATATTAAAAACTTAGTCAAAGTAAGCCATTTGGTGCTGCCCAAATGGCCACTAAATAAATGTAAAGGTTTGCCTAGTGCTGAAACAATGACAAAGTAGGTCCCTGGCAGGCCTCTTTGGGGAGAGCATTCTGTGGATGGGGAACTACTACAGAAAAGGCCCTTTCTCTCATTGCCTCCCTCCACATCTCCGCTGGAAGTGGCAGTCAGAGAGAGGCCTCCTCAGATTATGATCTCTGCATCTGGGCAGTGGCACTTTAAAGGTAAAGGTACCCCTGACGATTAGGTCCAGTCGCGGACGACTCTGGGGTTGGGCGCTCATCTCGCTTTACTGGCCGAGGGAGCCGGTGTTTGTCCGCTGACAGCTTCCGGGTCATGTGGCCAGCATGACTACGCCACTTCTGGCGAACCAGAGCAGCGCACGGAAACGCCGTTTACCTTCCCGCCGGAGTGGTACCTATTTATCTACTTGCACTTGACTTGCTTTTGAACTGCTAGGTGAGCAGGAACTGGGACCGAGCAACGGGAGCTCACCCCGTTGTGGGGATTTGAACCACCGACCTTCTGATCGGCAAGCCCTAGGCTCAGTGGTTTAGACCACAGCGCCACCCGTGTCCCTGTGGCACTTTAGGTATAGTTCATTAATTTAGCCAGGTAATTTGCTACTTTGGGAGTTTGCAAAATATGAATACAGACTTTTGAAAACCTTTATGTGTTTTCCAGGGATATTTATTTTGTCGAGAAACCTCATGAAAATCATTGCAAGTGGAACAGGTTGTAATTATATCTTGTCAAATGCCCCCTTTTCCCGCTCTTCTTTATTCCTTTAAAAATATGGTAATTGCCCCTTTCCCCCTTGTAGTTAATTTTAAATTTTTGGAAGAATTAAGCCTGTTAAATCTCTTCATTCTCTCCCCCCCCACCCCCTGTTGGTCTCTATGGTAGCAGCAAGAATAGAATTACTTTGATCTCCATTTCTAAGTGGCATCTCGTTTCTTCCAAGCATTGACCTTGTTTAGTGCGAATGAAATTTCCGATAAAACTCCATTAACTTATCATTCGTTGATCTCAGAGAAACGTCTTTAGGGGAGCAGCTTTAGCTCTGAAAGACAAAAGGTGATTTGTTTTAGAAAATCAATGAAAAGCGCCATAAACTAAGGGAGAAAATATGCAATTAACTGCTTGGTCAGACCCCATTAGGGCTTTAATACTGCTTAGCGCTGGAGTGCTGCATCTTACAATGAGAAGGCAGCACATGAAAACTCAGACGTCTGCTCCTGCATTTAAAAGGATCCAGCTGCCATCATTGGTGTGCAGAGCGAAGGGTATTTGTGTGTCCAGTTTCACATAACATAGTGTGGCAGGATGCAGCCAGGGCTTTCTAGCGCATGATGATGTGGTCCTTTAAACTTCATGCAACTCCAGATTAGGGTGGCCAGATTGTAAAATGGGTTGCATTGCAAGCTTATCCACTGTACACTGCTTTGATTTTAAATTCATTCATACATACATACATACATACATACAAGTGAAACTCGAAAAATTAGAATATCGTGGAAAAGTCCATTTATGTAAGCAACTGTTTTCATTAGCTACTGGAGTTTAATATATGAAATAGACTCATGACATGCAAAGCAAG
Source organism: Darevskia mixta (assembly GCA_034641385.1). Classification (NCBI taxonomy): domain Eukaryota; kingdom Metazoa; phylum Chordata; class Lepidosauria; order Squamata; family Lacertidae; genus Darevskia; species Darevskia mixta. The sequence continues at coordinate 1,329,977 of JAWWNH010000137.1, read as the reverse complement.
ATATGTCAAGCCTTTGTTTGTTATAATTGTGATGATTATGGCGTACAGCTGATGAAAACCCCAAAGTTGAAATTGTTAAGTTGGGGTTCTCATCAGCTGTACGCCATAATCATCACAATTATAACAAATAAACACTTGACATATCTCGCTTGGCATGTCATGAGTCTATCTCATATATTAGTTTCACCTTTTAAGTTGAATTACTGAAAGAAATGACCCTTTCCACGATATTCTAATTTTTCGAGTTTCACCTGTACATACATACATACATACATACATACAAGCTCTTATCGCATTAAATCTGTCACTGAATTGACAGAATTACCCAATGCACACTTTCAAACACAATATGCAAACTGAAGCAAAGCCATTCTTCAAAATCCACCTTTCCTATAAATTTTCAGTGCAGTTCTCCTGCCAAGTAATGTGTTCAGAAATGCATATTTTAGGGTAATGTGTGCATTTAAAAACATTATAAATGTGTATATTGGGCAAAATTGCATAAAACGGGTATATTATGAGAAAGTCTCATTAAAATGCTCATGAGTTTTCATGGCTTCTTTTTTTTAATGCAAAATAATGTGGAAACGCAGAGAAATTTTCAGGTTCCTTTGTCTATCCTCTCCCCTGCCTGTTTTGGGTACACATCTGGGGCCTTGCTGTCTTTAGCAAACACAGGGAGAAGTGAACCCAAAGACTAGGAGGAGGTGGGAAGCAGAATGGACTCCCAATTCAGCGATGAATTCAAAGGTACATGGGAATCTCCAAGTTTCAACCTGACGAACCTAGTGGCCACCTTTAAATCCAGCAAATTATGGAGCATCCATTCAAAATGCAGTGATGAATTTAATGCAATATAGTACACTCTAAAGCTCTGCATAGATTTCTGGAGTGAATCAAACACTGAACTCAGAGGGGACCAAATGGATATGGATGGGAATAAGGAAATAAGAATAGCCTGCTTGGCCAGACCAATGCTCCCTCTGGTCCAGCATCCTGTTCTCACAGTGGCTAACCAGATACCTCTGGGAAACCCGCAAGCAGTGGCGTAGCAAGGGTGGAGTGTTGGGGGCGGGGCGCCCCGGGTTCCACCCTGGAGGGGGGTGACACTTGGTGGCCCCCTGGTGAGCTCCGGGCCCCCCTCCACCCGGTAAAGGAGGCTTACGCGGCGGCTCGTAAGGTCGCCGCGGGAGCAGCAGCACAGATGGACTGCGCATGTGCGGGATTCCACACATGTGCAGTCCGTCTGTGCTGCTGTCATGCCCGGCGACCTTACGAGCCACCGAGTGAGGCTGCCACGCACGGACAGCAGCACGGACGTGCGTGGCAGCCTCACTCGGCAGCTCATAAGGTCACCGCGGGAGCAGCAGCACGGACTGTGCATGTGCAGCATTCTGCACATGCACAGTCCGTCTGTGCATCGTGATGCACGGGTCATGATGTCACGATGCATGGACGGAGCGATGCCTCGCCCCCGGTGGGTGCCCCCGTGGGTGCCTCTCCCAGCGGCCAAGGGGCTCCGTTCACCACTGCCCGCAAGCAGATCCCAAGCACAAGAGCACTCTCCCCTCCTGTGATTTCCAGAAACTGGTATTCAGAAGCAGACTTCCTCTGACTATTGAGGCAGAGTATAGTCATTGCGGCTAGGAGCCCTCTCCTCCATGAATTTGTCTAATCCTCTCTAAAGTCCATCCAACTTGGTGGCTATAACTACCTCCTGGGAGAGCAAGTTCCATATTTCTACTATGTGCTGTGTGAAGAAGTGTTTTCTTTTATCTGACTTAAATCACCCTGCATTCAACTTTATTGGATGTTGATGAGTTCTAGCATTAGGAGAGGCAGATAAGAACTTTTCTCTAGCCACTTTCTCCAGGGCATGAATAATTTTACGAACTTCGATCATGTTGCCTCTTACTCACCTTTTCTCTGAGTGAAAAATTTTTGGGACGGTCATTCTTAGAGTTTAAGAATGGGGAGGCAGACTTCTGATGGTAGTGGCAGCAGTAGTAAGTTGGGCAGCCAGTCCTCTCCAGGCAGCCACCATTGTTTTGCTGAATGCTCTGGAACTTGTTTCATTCTGCAGCTTTTTTATGTGTGGGCGGGTGGGGGAAAGGGGAATAGTAGCTGCTGGGGGGGGGGAGACAGCCTCCAATAGCGGCCACCATTTTGGGTTGTTGTTAGATTACCCTGGAAATGCCAGGAAGAAATTGGCACATATATGCATATGTGGTGGCAGTGTAAGATGATAAAACCGTTCTGGGAGATAATCTACAAGGAGATGAAAAGGTTATTAAAATACTCGTTTAAAAAAGCACCGGAGTTGTTTCTATTAGGAATGATAGAAAACGATATTAAACCAAAGGACAGGATTATCATAATGTACTCAATGACAGCGGCCAGGCTTCTTATAGCAGCACATTGGAAATCACAATATGTACCTAACAAAGAAGATTGGCAAATAAAGATGATTAATTATTATAATCTGGCTACAAAGCATGGGGAAATTAGGGGAATGGAACAAGAAAAGAGAAACAAAGACTGGGAATTATTCAGGGAATATAGTAAACAACAAACAGGAAATGCCAATCTTCTAGTAGCAATGTAAAGGCTCAAGCAAAGTTAAGTAGGAAGAGAAGAGTTTAAAAATCAGGTATGCATAATTCTAGAAAAGTAGGAAATTGTAATTTAGACAAGGCTGTGAAGCATTAGGGGGGAAGGGAGGGAATGGGAGGGGAGGGAGGGGAGGAAGAAGGGCAATAAGGATGTATGTAAAGCTTTTATACTTTTGTTGTATTTTAATTTTGTAATTGTGTAAAATTGAAATAAAGATTTAATTAAAAAAAAAAAAAAGATTACCCTGGAAAAGGATGGCACCCAGGGAATTCTGGGGGTGGGGGGAAATGGTGACCACAAGGTCTGGTGGCAGTAGTAGGAAGGAAGGAAGGAAGGAAGGCAGGAAGGAAGGCAGGAAGGAAGGCAGGAAGGAAGGCAATTTTAATGTATGAATAGCCAAACAGATGTGCTTTTTAATAAATCAACAGTGAAATTATTGAGGGGTTTTTTTTAAAGCGGAAAATGAATAGAGTTGTTAAGTGAAAAAAAAATGCTTGCAAATTTTTGCTATAATCCTGAGTAAGTAATAACATCAATTTATTTTAGTAATTAGATGTGGACTCAAATACAAGAGAGCATGAGCAAAACAGCTAGGCCTGCAAAGGTTGCATCCTCTAAAAAGCAGCAGCTGCTAAAACCCCACTAAGTGGCTGTTCTCAGGCGTAGGGATAAATACAATAAGAATTGTATTTAGCCCTCCGCTATCCTTTCTGAGTAGCTGATTAGAGGGAATTTATCTTTGCCTGAAAATAAAAAAAGGACTTGATACTCAGTGCCAGCTTTTGGACTGAGCAGAAGAACTGCAAGCATGGAACCAGTTTTACATGTTGGTTTCCCATTCAGCTGGGGAAGCAAATGTGGAGGCTTTAATTTGGCAGGTGTAGCCCCCACCTGCTGGATTAGCTGCAGTCAGTTTATTTGTACAATCTATACAATGCATTTACCACAAATACACTGTGCTCCAAGTGCCTCGCAGAAAACAAGCAATCAAAAATTATAACACCAGTGTGGTAAACTGGTGATAGTTCAACAGTTAACATTTAAAGCATATCAAAAGTTTGCAATACAGTCGTACCTCGTGTTGCGTTCGCTGCAGGTTACGTTCGGCGCGGGTTACCAACGTGCCGAACCCGAAAGTACTGAAACGGGTTACTTCCGGGTTCGGTGGTTCGTGCATGAGCAGACATGTCAAATGACGTCACACGCATGCGCAGAAGCGCCGAATCGTGTCGCGCACATCCGCAGACACAGCGCTTCAAGTTACGTGTTGCTCATGTTGCGAACGGGGCTCCGGAACGGATCCCGTTCGCAACCAGAGGTACCACTGTAGTTAAAGCATCCCAAGAGGTCTATTAACAACATCTAGTACCAACAGCAGCATCAACATTATATCTGCAGGAACGGAGGAAGCTGCCATATACAGTGCCTACATTGACTGGCATTGACTCTACAGGGTTTCAGACAGGGGACAATCCCCGCCCTAACTGGGGATACTGGGCCGGAGCCTGGGACCCTCTGCATGCAAAGTAGATGCTCTGCCACTGAACTATGGCTTTTGCAGCCCCATTAAGTAATTCACACCCAGCTGTTCACATTAAGAGGCCTAACGTTAAGATACCTTGTTTGGTTGTAAGTAAGAAGGCAGGCAGGCAGAGTGGCGGTGGTTGAGATCAGACTAAGCCTGCTGGGGCAGTGCCAACATTTGCCCTAATGGACCAGCCTTCAATGCCTGTCCTGTCCTTGTTTTTTTTGTTTTGCACCTGAGCAACTTGCTACCTCTTCCTGTCTCATCCTGCTTACTCAGAGTCCCCAATTCAGCCTTCACCCACCTGGCACCCTCCAGATGTCTTCCACCACAACCTCTACCAGCCCCGGCCAGCACAGCTAGTCCTAACTAAAACTGAGTTTTGCTTGGATTCCTAACAGTATTTCTCTTTGCTAGATGCCTTAATCTCACTCTCTTGCTTGGAGTTCTGAGTGCCATGAAGCTTGACCCCTCCAGAGTCCCTGATCCTGCAAGAAAGTGCTCTGGCCTTTCAAGGCATGACAAAAATAAAATAAAAAAATGCCATTATATGTTGCTTGCAAACCCTGCTCTTAAAATAAAAATCGCTATCTAGGATAATAAATGGCCATTATCGCCACTCATTATCCTACCCAGCAATTTCAATTTTTAAGAAAAGGAATTGTAAATAAAAATAGCAGCGCTTCTTATTCCTGCAGGACAACTTGCCCTGCTAGTTCTTCCCCCTTCAAAAAGAAAAAGAAAAAAGTACACTTAATGCTGCTATTGTCTGCCTACAGGAACCTTTCTTTCCTCTCTTATTTTTGAAATGGAAAGCAGCATCAATCAGAGTTTTCTTTGGGGGTGCAATGCAGCCTCCACGGAAAATAAGTATTAAATTTTTAAATACATAAAAATAATACATTTTTAGCTGATTATGGGGCAGGCTCCTCAAAGACAACTATCCGAAATAAATATGAAAGGGTGGCACCTACATCCCATATTACACATTATGGTATCGGCTGGCTGTGAAGGAAGAAAAGCTTTAGCCATTTTGTGCTTGGCTGCTTTATGCTTTGAAGGCTCGCATGCACAGGAGGGTCAAAAGTTTAAGGGGAGTTTTTGCTCAGGATCTTCTGCAAAGGACGGTCAAAGGTTCAGCCTGGGAACCAGGCAATTAAGAAGAAATAGAAACTTTACCAGGAGTCTGCTGTCCTTCTGATGGGCTGAAAGGTTGGGAAGGGGAGTGAAAATACTGTATAGAAGTCAAGTTGGAAAGAGAACTCTTTTAGAGGGAACTGCAGCAGAAAGGAGCTAGGAGAAAACTCCAAAGGTACCCAGAAGCTAAATTGAGTGATGTGAATTGATATGTATTGCCTTGAGTAGGGAAACAGCCTAGAACAGCTATAGCTGGGTGTCTTCTTCTTCTTCTTCTAGTGGTTAAGAGCGGTAGACTCGTAATCTGGGGAACCGGGTTCGCTTCCCCTCTCCTCCACATGCAGCTGCTGGGTGACCTTAGGCTAGTCACACTTCTTTGAAGTCTCTCAGCCCCACTCACCTCACAGAGTGTTTGTTGTGGGGGAGGAGGAGAAAGGAGAATGTTAGCCGCTTTGAGACTCCTTTGGGTAGTGATAAAGCGGGATATCAAATCCAAACTCCTCCTCCTCCTCCTCCTCTTCTTCTTCTGTTGTTGCTCTTGAGGACAATTATGCAAACTGTAAAGTTAAATGTTTTTTATAAAACAGTTTCCTCAAAAACTGATGCCTCACTACACTCCTAAGTAGGTACATTTGGGGCCAACTGCGCAAACACTTTCCAGTGGCCTGCAGAGTCCATGATGGTCGTTTGCTTTGGAAGCTACAAAGACACAAAGGAATCTGTCCAGGCTTGTTCTGTCTGGAAAGATTTGTTGTCCCCGCCTCTTTTGAGATCCATTGTGTTGCTAAGGCGTGAATTACTGCTCAGGACCATTCTATCCAGGTGACAAATTGTCACATTTGCTGAGGAGACCCAGGTTTAAGTGGCTATGAAGGTCACTGGGCGATTTTGGTCCTGTCACTCTTTCAGCCTAATCAGAGCTGAAAGATAAAATGTAAGGATAAAATGAGGGTGGAGAACAACCACAAAAGCATGACCTGGAGCTCATTGAAAGAAGGATAGGGTAAAACAAATAGAACTCTCTCTCTTTCTCTGTATATATATAGGGTCATTCCACACATTATATTTCTAGGTGCAGGCTGCCTTAAATGTGTACTTAAAAATGTGAACTACAAATGTAAGAACAAAATAAAAAAATAAAAAAATTCCTTCCAGTGACACCTTAGAGACCAACTAAATTTGTTCTTGGTATGAGCTTTTGTGTGCATGCACACTTCTTCACTGAAGAAGGTGCTACTGGAAGGAATTTTTTATTTTGTTTTCACTATGGCAGACCAACACGGCTACCTACCTGTATACAGATGTAAGAAACATGGCTTGCAGATATGTCCATCATGTATGGAACTCGGCAGGGTGCACTCAGCAGGGAACAGTCACTGCCTGGAATACCCTCTCGATGTGAACTTAGTGCCAGATCCGAGTTTGCCTCTGAGTAAGACATGGGACGCAGGTGGCGCTGTGGGTTAAACCACAGAGCCTAGGGCTTGCCGATCGGAAGGTCGGCGGTTCGAATCCCTGCGACTGGGTGAGCTCCCGTTGCTCGGTCCCTGCTCCTGCCCACCTAGCAGTTCGAAAGCACGTCAAAGTGCAAGTAGATAAATAGGTACCGCTGCAGCGGGAAGGTAAACGGCATTTCCGTGCGCTGCTCTGGTTCTCCAGAAACGGCTTAGTCATGCTACCCACATGACCTGGAAGCTGTACGCCGGCTCCCTTGGCCAACAATGCGAGATGAGCACCACAACCCCAGAGTTGGTCATGACTGGACCTAATGGTCAGGGGTCCCTTTACCTTTACCTTAAGACATGTTGAACCTTGAGTACTGATTCAGGCTCCACACAGATATTGGTACTTTTATTGTAGTACGTTTATTAAACAGGTTTCTATGCAGCTCCCTAGCAGAGCTCTAAATGCAACAAGCACACTTAACCCACCATGTTTGAATAGAACAGGTGTATCAAGAGAGGTTGCACAAACTGCCACGGAACACACCTGACCCTGCAGCATGGTGCTAAAGGCATGCATCAATTATTCAAGGATGTAGCACTGATACAAAACTAGAGCAGAGATTTATGCTGGGTGCACACCTGGCCCAAGTTATATAATGGCAAAAAGGTTCCAATTATTGAGACGTAAGTGCTCGAGGACAAAGGCCTGCATTTGTTAAGATCTGCCTGACAATGCTTCTTTCTTAATCTACATGGTTTCTGCTATGCTGGGGCTCGGCTACATAATCCACTAGCTGTGATCACCCCTGCCCTTTCAGAAATTGACAACTCCTCCACATAATGCCCTGAATGACTTCTCCAGCTTTTTCTAGAACCACACGTTCAGCACACTTGTTTAATAGCACAACGATCCTTTCCCTGGTCCTCCTTTTTAAGCAGCTTTAGAGGGTTAGATATGAAATGCAGAAACCGACACTCAGCAATACTGAATCATTCATGGAATACATGCAAATTTTGGATCCCAGTGAATTGATCAGTACTGTTAGTTTTCATAAGAAAAGGAGCGAGATCCTTTATCTGCTGGGCCGCAAGTTTAGCGTACTTGCATCGGGCCTGGTGTTGCATATGTTGTGAAAGTGAAATCACTGGCACTGCAGAGAGATGGTACACTCTTCTTTCTGATATGAAGAAGACATGTACTGTATGTGACTACTAGTGTCATGGCTCCAGTACAGTGGTACCTTGGTTGTTGAACTTAATCCATTCCGGGAGTCCATTTGACTCCCAGAACCATTTGAAAACCAAGGTACGGCTTCCGATTGGCTGCAGGAGCTTCCTGCATTCGATCGGAAGCCGTGGAAGCTGCGTCGGATGTTCGGCTTCCAGAAAACGTTCGCAAACTGGAACACTCATGTCAGGGAGCTCCCTTCCCCTTCCAGCCCAGCGCTGAGTGTTTACAGAGAACAGCTGCCGATTTTAACAACAGACTCCTCCTCTGCTTCTGGGAGCAGCAGTGGGCCAGAAGGGGAGGTGTTGCCAGGGCTTGAGTTAAGTAGAGAGAGACCTGGGAGCTTTCAGAGAGGAGGTTTGGGGGAGGGACGCAGGAAAAGGAAAAGACGTTTTCGCTTTCCCTGGTGGGTCTGTTGGCGGGAAAATCGCAGCTCCGCACTTCCGGATTCTGCTAGTGATTGATTAGACATGTTTATGACTTGCTCTGCATTGTAAAGTAATTAGCCTAGATAAAAGCTTCAAAGCTAGATGTCTCGGACTCTTTATTGAACGACCGGCGAAAGGGGGGGCAGCCCTGACAACTCACTTCTGGGTTTGTGGCGTTCCGGGGACACGATTTGTTCGGGAGCCAAGCCGTTCGACAACCAAGATACCACTGTGTTTATGCCAGTTGCTGGGAATCCAAAGAGGAGAGACTTGCTGGCGTACCCAGGTCCTGCCTGCAGACTTTCCATAGCCATAGGTCTTTGGCCTGATCTGGCAGGACTGTGCATTTGTTCCTATAAAATCTGAACGATCAAAGGGGCTGGAATAGCCCTGAAGATGGACAGCCACCCCCCCTCCCCGCGCTCAGTTTCCTCAGCATACAATGTGCGCTACTTTCAGCTTCTTGGAGGAAAGGCAGGCTAGAAATGCATTAAATAATAAATAAATATGTAACAGCTTGCCTCTCTTTGGAAACAATCTTTTAAGAATCCCTGAAGCCTGCTTCTCAGCTAGGCTTGGCCAAACGTCCACAACATCCATAATAAAAAAAAAGCAGCATTACTTGTTGGTATTTAGAGCATGCTGTGAAGCCAGAAATCAAGAATTAGCCTTGCTGTGCCCCTAAAATCTGCCAAGTTCCTTCTTAAGATGTGCACTTATGTACCATGCAAACAGCCTGAAATGACCAAACACATGTGCAGTTGTTCAAGTGCAGTTGTTTTATTGACTAGATGCATGTTGATAAAGAATGATTGGGTGGTGAGTTTGCAGAGACATTTTGTTCAGCAAAAATTAAAATGATTTTAACATTTATTTGCTATGTGTTTGGACAGAAAAAAAGTTAACCTTCTCGTTTGTTCTTGAGATACTCCAGATGAGGAAAGGGATTTTTTTTAAAAACAAAAACAAGTGTGTGATTTAAAAATTGTAACACAAACAAATGAGCCTAGTAATGAGACAGGCTAGATAAGGAATTAAAAAGATGGTTCCTACCGTGAAAAATAGTCATACAGGAGCATGATGCAAGGATGGACTATTGCTCAGTGGCAGATCCCATGATAAGCACTGCTAAGTAACTGTCCCATCAGCAAGATTTACACTTGCACAATGGGATGTTCCTGCTCTCCTCTGCCCATGCACCCTTTTTATTTTATTCTATTCTATTCTATTCTATTCTATTCTATTCTATTCTATTCTATTCTATTCTATTCTATTCTATTCATACCCCACCCATCTGGCTAGGTTTCCCCAGCCATTCTAAATCTGGTGCAATAAAGACGGACAACTTGATATACTTTTACTGATGCTGTTAGTCAACAGGGTGAGAGGAGGAACCCATCAAAGACTGATGGAAAACTGCAGAAAGGTATATTTGATTAATAGGAATCTAATAATACTCAGTAATATGAATGAGTATTAAGCTTTTTATTAATGTGTTTTGGTGATAGATTTTAATGTTGCTTGTGGTGCCCTCTGATGTGTGTGTGTGTGTGTGTGTGTGTGTGTGTGTGTGTGTGTATATATATATATATATATATATATATATATATATATATGAGAGAAAGATTGAATTTGGAGTCATTGTCATGCAAGGTATTTGTTCTACCATTGAACTACAGCCGCTTCTTTAAGGTGGCGCCTTCAAACCAACACTTTCCCTCCAATGTTTGGTAGTTCATGTTTGGTAGTTCATGCATATCTAACACACCACCCTCTTGTTTCCTTCATTGCAGCAGAGCCACACCAGATGCCCAGCGCACAAGTGTCCCGTTGAATCACCTGGATGGATACCTATTCAGCACTCTGTGGTAAGTCGGAGCCTTTTCCTCCCTCCGTTGCAAAGATTAAAGAGAATAAAGGAGATGTCTGTGTCCTAGAGACAGCCTTAGGGCTGTATACCAGAATGTTTGATAAAGTTATCAGAGAAAGGCCAAATTAAGGGTACTTTCTGGTCTGTGTGAGTGGGTTTTTCCCCAAAGCAATTCACAGTTTTGCTGGAGTTGTACTGAGGGATTGAAAATAATCTCAAAAAAATTCTAGAAAAAGATCTGTTGGTGATCGGTGAAGGCGAGGAGAGGACAAAGACCCTTTTTCCTGATTTCATGGTTCTCCTTGCTTTCAGTCATCTGAATTAGATACATTTTCAGCTGCTGGGTTCTAATCCAGACTTTCTAAAGCTGCAACCCTCCCTACATTTACCTTTACCTTACTGTGCATAGGATCAGGCTGCAGAAGTCCTAAAATTAATGTTGCAGTATTCATGTTGTGCAGGCCAACTTACAAATGCGGTCAGGAAAACTGACATTTTGAGTTTTGCCTGTTCCAATTGAGTGTTAAATGTTTAGTCTTGATCATCAAACCAAGATGTTATAAATTTCAAATCAGAGGTGTGCAAGCTTGGATTTTAAACCATCCGATTTGTTCCCACAATTGGTGCGTTAGTTTTTTTGAGATCAATGGAAACAAGTTTTTTTGAGATCAATGGAAACAGCTTTAGAACCAACTCTTTCCCATCTTATGGCAAACATATACAGTAATACCTCCGCTAACGTCCGCCCCGTCAACCGTCCATTTCGGCGAAAGTCCGTGGGAAACCCGGAAGTACCGGAACAGGTTACTTCTGGGTTTGCCGCTTGCACATGCGCAGAAGCGCAAACCACTCCGTGTGCGCAGAGTGGCGCTTTGTTGAGCATCTCTTTCATGGAGCGTCCGGGGCTCTGGAATGGATCCTGGACTCAAAACAAGGTACCACTGTAATTTAAGCATGCGAACAGCCCTCTGAAAACTGCCAAACAGTGCCTACTTCTTTAGCATTTTGTATGCTTGATGTTTAAATATGCAAGGTGCTTGCTGTCAGGTGGGTAGAATCTCCACTCCAATGATGTGTGTTCCATGTGGTGGTTTTGCTGGAGTGCTGATGCTCACTGCACATACACAGAGACTAAGAACCTTTGAAGGATTTGTGCTGGCCGCTGGAGCTGCTTCCATTGCATAGTACTTGTTGGGCTCCCTACAAGATGCTGAGGTTAACAAGCTGTGACACTGCCATCTAATTTAAATTGGGCCTCTGTTGTGCAGAATATTCAATGTGTAGTGTAAGTACACACTGACCAGAGAATTATACTACAGGAGAGAGTCCAAAACTGCAATCTTATACGCAGTTACTTGAAAGTAAGCATCACTGAACACAGCGAGACTTACGTCTCTGTGTAACCATGCATAGAATTCCACTGTTGGACAACAATTCTATGCATGCTTATTTGGGAGTTAGGTCGCAATACTAACCCCACTTACCTATGAGTAAAGGTAAAAGGTAAATGACCCCTGGTCGTTTAAGTCCAGTCAAAGGCGAATATGGGGTGCTGCGCTCATCTCGCTTCAGGCCAAGGGAACCGGCATTTGTCCACAGACAGCTTTCTGGGTCATGTGGCCAGCATGACTAAACTGCTACTGGTGGACGGAGGACCGTGACAAGTGCCAGAACACATGGAAACACCATTTACCTTCCCGCCGCAGTGGTACCTATTTATCTACTTACACTGGTATGTTTTCAAACTGCTAGGTTGGCAGGAGCTGGGACGGAGCAATGGGATCTCACCCCATTGCGGGGATTTGAACCATTGACCTTCCAATCAGCAAGCACAAAAGGCTAAGTTTAGACCACAGCGCCACCTGCGTCCCTTTACCTATGAGTATCCAGTCATCTCCCTCTGCTTGGTTAAGTTACACTGGAATGCTCTGATGTTTTGGTACATATGAGTGCACTGTTTCCACATCTTCCAGCTTCCCTTTGAAATGGGTGCTGGGGTTGGATGCTGGAACTCCAAATAGGGGAATCATTTTGTTCAATTATATACCAACCAGCCGTCATTGTGATCGCTCACTGCTCAAGGGTGATGTTGTACTATGGTGTGTCTTTTCGTTGTAATTGCTATTAAAAATTAATATCCCACTTTTCAGTTCAAAAATAGGCCTCTTTAAAGTGCCTTACAAGGAAACACAGTCAAGCATCATAAAAGAGAAACAACATCACATCCTATATACTTGAAAAAAATCACAGTAGGCATTTGCAGCCTTTATCCTGCCCTCCCTGCTCCTGTGCGGTCTGGGTTGTGCCTGAAACGTACAACTGTGTACCAAATATATATACCAGATTTCATTCAAACGTCTCAATGTTCCAGCGGATTGTCATGTTGCAAACAGAGAAAGCTAAATAGGCCAGTTAACTCAACGGCATCACTTGAATCAGTCTATACTTGTTTAGATGCCTGTCTTTCTGATCTCACTTCTTCTAAACTAAGGAAAGCCTTTTTAGTGCTAGTCTTTCAAATGATTCCTGCTTTTGCCCTTGAAGTTGGTTATCCTCCAGCTCCTTTAGGAATCCCAAGTTGTGCATGCACGGAATTTGCTGAGCAAGAGTGTCCGCCTTGCTACCTGTTTTAGTCTCTTATTATATATGCCATTTAATCAATTTATAGACTGATGCATATCAGGAAGTATGCAAAGTAAAAGGCATACGACTGCAAAACTAAGATACAGATAAAACAAAAATATCTAGTGTCAACAAAACCCCCGAGTCAAAATATTGAGCAGTGCAACCCCAAAATTGCCCTCCAGAGGAGGGCAACCAAAGTGATCAAAGGCCTGGAAACGATGCCTTATGAGGAACGGCTTAGGGAGCTGGGTATGTTTAGCCTGGAGAAGAGAAGGATATGATAGCCATGTTCAAATATATAAAAGGATGTCATATAGAGGAGGGAGAAAGGTTGTTTTCTGCTGCTCCAGAGAAGCGGACACGGAGCAATGGGTTCAAACTACAAGAAAGAAGATTCCACCTAAACATTAGGAAGAACTTCCTGACAGTAAGAGCTGTTCGACAGTGGAATTTGCTGCCAAGAGTGTGGTGGAGTCTCCTTCTTTGGAGGTCTTTAAGCAGAGGCTTGACAGCCACCTGTCAGGAATGCTTTGATGGTGTTTCCTGCTTGGCAGGGGGTTGGACTGGATGGCCCTTGTGGTCTCTTCCAACTCTACGATTCTATGATTCTATGAAAATTAATAACAATAATTTTAATAATTTTATTATTTAAACCCCACCCATCTGGCTGGGTTTCCCCAGCCACTCTGGGAGTCTTATAGAAGTGGCACTGCAGGGATTCAGAGGGGTGTCTCCCAGGCCTACCAGGTGATGCTTGGGAACTGAACTCCAAACCTTCTCATGCAAAACAAATTATCTAGCATCAGTGGCATCAGTGGGATCAGTTGTTTCAGGGATTCCCCACTCCATCCCAAGTATCCTCCTTTCTCTCTTACCTGTCCCCCCCCCCCCCGCACCTCTCTATGCCTTCTGGTGCACTTTGAAGCACTGCTATTACATAAACGCCAGCCTCCTTTGACGGTTATAGTTTCATATCCGGTTTTCTCTGATCTGCTCATTGTTCCTTCCTTTAAGACCTTTGATTCTGTTTAGTTGTTTGCCGTCTGCGGGAGAGGTCAATGCAGGATTGGCTTTCCTTATTTAAATGTCCTTATTTAAACTCATTTGGCAATAGAGAACAGCCTAATTCAAATTAATTGCCGAAGGAGGGAGCTGTGTCTGCAGACTTTTCTTTCCTGGTAATGTTTTTGTAGCGCTTGGGTTATAAAATATTCCTGAAGGAGCTCTCTGCACAGGGAATGTGTTAATCGTGAAACCTTAGACTAGTTTCTGGGTAGACTTTATTACATAATAACTGGGATAATTTCCTCTGTAATGTGCTGCCCGTAAGGAAATAGAAGATGCATTGAATATGGATCTAACACAGAAATTACTAACAACCTCCGTAGCCAGAGTGGTGTTTGGGGATGGAGGAATCTATCAAATTAAATTTTGTTGTTTCTCCTTTTCTCCATTTCCCCATCAGTCTGCGATATTTTTAAAGAAAAAATGTTCATGAAGAACAGCAATTTAGTGTGGTTTCCTTCCTCATATGTTTGTAAAGGGTTTTGTCAAATATACACATTAGGGAATGTACTCATTCTGACACTTCATTGCCATGGCAAAAATGTAACTCAAATTGTAGTGCGGTTGCTACCGAGAAATGTTCATTGCAGTGGTGGAAATTCGTGAAAAGGAATACAGGATTATCCTTGTCCCCCAGAGAATTACTCATCCAGAGCGAATCCACCAAAAAAGCAAGGAATGTGAGCGAAAGCCAAGGAATATTACTTGCACGATGGTCATCATGAATTACAGACATCACTGTGGTTTATGCCTGGCGCGGCTGGTTGGCGAACTCACAGCACAGGCGTTAATGCGAGGCTGAATTGCAAGCTTGCAGGTTTCAAGCTTCCTGGCAAGCGGCTCCACATTTTTGTAAGTCACCGTGATTTAACGATTTAATGAAACAGCAGCCCGTTACATAGCTTTGGAGGTACTGCACTTTTACAGACACGACCTCTGCCACTCCCCTGGGGATGCACAAGACAGCAACCCTCAGAAAGACATAAAGCAAATAAATAGTTTAATTGCAGGGGCCTGTTAGGGCCAGTGGGGAGGCCAACCGTAGGTGGAGACCGAGGCAATGAAAGGCAGAGCCAACTCATTCTAGTTTTGTCCCCATCTTCCTCCCTGCTGAGTTCTGCAAAGGCAGCATTGAGACTAAGGAGGGTCACCGTCTGGGTTGGTTGTGTATCTGCTCAGTGTGCTGTCTGGGTGCTATCTATTGGTGGGCAATGTTCAGATCCCTCTGCTCTCATGTGGTGTAGTGTGCCAGTGTGGTGTAGTGGATAGGAGCAGTGGACTCATAATCTGGTGAACCGGGTTCGCGTCCCCGCTCCTCCAGATGCAGCTGCTGGGTGACCTTGGGCTAGTCACACTTCTCTGAAGTCTCTCAGCCCCACTCACCTCACAGAGTGTTTGTTGTGGGGGAGGAAGGGAAAGGAGAATGTTGGCTGTTTTGAGGCTCCTTAGAGTAGTGATAAAGTGGGATATTAAATCCAAACTCCTCCTCCTCCTCCTCCTCCTCCTCCTCCTCCTCCTCCTCCTCCTGGTTCTTTATCTTCAAACCATAAAGGTAAAGGAACCCCTGACCATTAGGTCCAGTCGTGTCCGACTGGGCTTGCAGCGCTCATCTCGCTTTATTGGCCGAGAGCCGGCGTACAGCTTCCAGGTCATGTGGCCAGCATGACTAAGCCACTTCTGGCGAACCAGAGCAGCACACGGAAACACCGTTTACCTTCCCGCCAGAGCGGTTCCTATTTATCTACTTGCACTTTGACATGCTTTCAAACTGCTAGGTGGGCAGGAGCAGGGACTGAGCAACGGGAGCTCACCCCGTCACGGGGATTCGAACCGCCGACCTTCTGATCAGCAAGCCCTAGGCTCTGTGGTTTAACCCACAGCGCCACCTGGGTCCCTTTCTTCAAACCATACCAGACATTTAAAGCACATTTAAAGCCTGCCCAGCCACCCCACAAATTCTGGGAACTGTATGTAGGTCTGTATGTAAGGGGTAAGCTATAGTTACCAGGATTCCTGGGTGGGTGGGGTGCATGGAATGTGCTGTAAAGGTCTGGTTTGCATGCCACCTTGGCCGAGCAGCCTTTCAAATGGGGGCTCCTACAGATACAAGACGATCCCCTGCAAAGCAGGGCACCCGGCAACTCTACTATAAAATAAGGTAGGTCTATCTAGCCAAAGTTGTTGACGGAGAAGCTCTCTGCTTCTCTTCCAAACTCTGCTAGCTCATAAATTCCACATTCGAGGTGGGTGGTGAGGAATGTGTTTTTGTGGTTTATGTGCTTTGAACATTGGAGTATCCAACTCCCTTCAGCCTGCAATTCTAGTCACACTTACAAAGCCTCATTGGAGCCAGTAGGCCTTACTCCTTGAGTAACAACTGCTCAGGGGGAGTCAATGTTAACGAGGATATATCTATGCTTTGTTTTGCAGAGGTGATCTTTAATTTTAATGCTCCCCCCCATGTTGCTCTGTTCATGTACTCCTGCAGCTTTTCGTTACAACTGAGACACCTACGTTTATGGCTCAAGGCACCTCACCATCTGCCTCTTTTATCTTAGCCTCTATGGAAACAGCTCTTCCTATTGTGATGCTGTTGGTGCTGAGTCCCACCGAGCTGCTTTGGATATGATTTATTCGGAGCAGTGGGTTGTTGTTTTTTCCAGGGCCAAAATTGATTGACATTTAAATGCCCCTTTTATGAGGGTGGAAACCATGCTGGGTAAATGCTTGCATGCTTGAATTATGAGAAAGGACCTAGAGGACACATTAGGGAGAACCTGTTGAATATATGAGCTGTTTCACAGTGGAACAAGCTGCTTTGGAAGGTAGTGGATTCTTCTTCGTTCCATCCAGCCTTTGTTTATTAGGGGTGCATATTTATATTTTTTGCATTATTGTGGGGTTGGACTAGATGTCCTTTGAGATCTCTTCCAGCTCTTGGGTCTGAAGATTGGGGGGGGGGATATTGCTTAACAGAAAGTAGAATATTTGGATGTCATCCTAGACGTTCAATGTACCTGACAGTAGGAAAATTGGAAGTCATTTTTCTTTTTATTTTCTTCTTTTCATTCCTTTTTTCCCTTTCCTCTCTTCTCTTTCTTTTTTTTTCTTTGGTGTCCTTTGCTCTGGACCATTACTAGGGTCCAAATATTACACACACATGAAGGTGGATGGTTGGTGGAAGGACCCTGAGTGAGAAGCAGGGAAGGAAAAGGCTCCCAGGTGAGAGAGCTGGGAGGGTCCACCCCTTTTGTGGGTGCCTAGGTTTAAAAGCTACCTTTTAGAGAGGACTCTGTGTTTTCTGTTCTCTTTCTCCTTCTCCCTCTGTTTTTGTTTTTATTTAGATTTGTTTCTTTCATCTTATTGTGTTATGAAAAAGCTTTGATAAATTCCTGTGGGAAAAATGAGGTCCCTCTCAGTTCCATGACAGTTCCATATGGTTTGTTTAGTACTTGTTGCAGACTTGTTGAACTAGGAACCCCCTGCCCAGGGTGAAAATTACGGTAGCCTAGTGAGTTATTGTGGCCTTGTATACTTAGGCCTCAAGCTGAAGCTGAGGCTCCAATACTTTGGCCACCTCTTGAGAAGAGAAGACTCCCTGGGAAAGACCCTGATGTTGGGAAAGATGGAGGGTACAAGGAGAAGGGGACGACAGAGGACAAGATGGTTGGACAGTGTTCTCAAAGCTACCAACATGAGTCTGACCAAACTGCGAGAGGCAGTGGAAGACAGGAATCATAGAATCATAGAGTTGGAAGAGACCACAAGGGCCATCCAGTCCAACCCCCTGCCAAGCAGGAACACCATCAAAGCATTCCTGACAGGTGGCTGTCAAGCCTCTGCTTAAAGACCTCCAAAGAAGGAGACTCCACCACACTCCTTGGCAGCAAATTCCACTGTCGAACAGCTCTTACTGTCAGGAAGTTCTTCCTAATGTTTAGGTGGAATCTTCTTTCTTGTAGTTTGAATCCATTGCTCCGTGTCCGCTTCTCTGGAGCAGCAGAAAACAACCTTTCTCCCTCCTCTATATGACATCCTTTTATATATTTGAACATGGCTATCATATCACCCCTTAACCTTCTCTTCTCCAGCTAAACATACCCAGCTCCCTAAGCCGTTCCTCATAAGGCATCGTTTCCAAGCCTTTGACCATTTTGGTTGCCCTCTTCTGGACACGTTCCAGCTTGTCAGTATCCTTCTTGAACTGTGGTGCATGCTCTGGTCCATGGGGTCACGAAGAGTAGGACATGACTAAACGACTAAACAACAACATACTTAGGCCTCAGAGCCTAAGACATGGATGTGGCCCTCCAGATGTGGTTGGACTGCTATTCCTATCATCCCTGTCAATTGGCCATGCTAGTTGGGGATGATGGGAAGTGGAGTCCAACAACATCTGGAAGTTTTGCCATTTCAGGCCTAACAAAACAGGCATTGCAACATCATCTTGCTTGCAGGCAGTATGAAACCTCTGCATTGGCCAGACCTGAGACCCAGGCTTTCTGTAGTTAGGCTCAGTTTTGCCTGGGGGAGAGACCAAAGAGATTAAGCGAAAGGCTCTGCAGAATTGGTGGGGTTTGAGCTTTGTTTTGAAAGGCTGCAGACACACCATACATTATTTTAAAGCACATGGCTTCCCCCAATGAATCCTGGGAATTTTAGTTTACCCCTCAATCCCCAGCACCTTCAACAAACTACAGTTTCCAGGATTCCTTGGGGGAAGTCATGATCTTTAAATGTGTGGTTAGCCCACAGATGAGGGTATGTTCTGTATGTTCTGGCAGGCATTTCGATACATAATGGAAAATAGAGCTTTTCACAGACCAGTTATTAAAATAAATCTTGCATTTCATTTATAAGATAATTGAAGTGCCAAGGTTTTAAAATAGCGCAGTATAAAAATCACGAGAACTTCATATTCTCTTTTCACTTTCTTGGACAATGTAACTTTTTTTGGGGGGGCGCACATTTGTTCTGAAACCTTGGGGTTTTTTTTATTACTTGTTTTGAATCTTCCACCAGAAATGGAAGACGGGGAAATCTGCGGGAGCCTGAAATACATCTCCTCATTTCACGAGCTGGGCTAAAGCCTCACAGCTGTCTCAACATTTCAGAAAGCCAGCTAGACTAGCACCTACTAGTCCTTGCAGTGGCTCTCCTGCTTGCTGAAACAACCACAAAACATTAACTCTTGATCGCCGAAGCTCAGAATTCATTTGAGTTCGGAAAGGGCAAACTAAACTAATGACAATGTTGTAGATACCTCATGGAGGCATAGAGATATCAGTGTTGGGGGCTTGTAATGTTCTCACCACAAACACAAGTTGAGCATTGGAGACTCCAAAGTCTTCGCCTGCATCCCTTTCATTCTCTGCTCTCACCACAACAGCTCCCTAGACACTGTCTCAGATCCAGCGGCCTTTAGGGAAAATTACATCCCTCAGGTCTATTCTCCCCTGGCTCTGGTACCTGCACAGCACAGTGCCAGGTACCAGAATGGGGAGAATGGAAGAACCTCCCTCCTTCCATATGTTCAGCCCAGCTGTCCACTCTACTAGGACAGGAGTGGCAGCAGGAGAGTATGATGGAAGGGGAGAAGGCGGTTGGAAGACTGCGGATGTGTTGCGGTTATTAATATTGTGCATTTGGAAGCAATGTTGAAATAAAAACTGCCCAGTCCAAAAATATGGTTCAAAAGCTTGCGATTTTTTTATTTTAAAAAATGTGCTTATGAAAATATGTTCTCAGCATTTTTCTGCACATTTCCCTATCATCCATTTTAATGCAATGTTGATTAATGTTGTGCATTTGTGCATTTATTTTCACTAATATGCGTATTTCTTTCTTTTTTTTTGCACCCTTTTCCACCAGACACATTTTTGTGCATGTTTTTGGGTTGGAAAACTGCATTAGGAGAAGTGCAAATTTCAAAAGACAGCTGTGTTTCTGTCTGCATATTGCATCAGGAAGTATGAATTAGGGAGGGTCGCAGTAAAATGCAAACTGAACCTAATTTCTCCTCCTTCCCCAGTGCAGTGCAAACCAGGCTGTTGATAGAGAAGACAGATAACCTGGACCAGACTCCCATATTTTTAGAGAATGGTGTTTTAATATGAAATTTCTCTCACAGGAATGATGTTTCTATCCAAAGTCTTCCGCTGGAACTGTAATCACAAGTCACCGCTTCCTGCCTCAACTTGCTAAGCTTTCCAGGAGTCCTTAAACTAGATCTGGATGTGTTTGAGCATCCACAAAAGTCATTATCAGCCTCCTTGTTAAAAATCAGCTTTGTGGAGGCTTTGATGATGCAGTGTGATTACGAGGATGAAAAGGTGAATAACCCTTTGAGAAGTGCAGACTCATATCGGTTCAGAAAAAACCCCCCCACTAGTTATTAATGAAATATGTTGCTAAAGTTAATTTATCACTAATATTTTTTCCAGCTCTGTAAATGATTTCTTTCCATATAAAGCAAAGACACCCAAAGCCTGTATACGAGCACTGACTCATAAAAGTAAACTAATTGAAGTTTCCTGGACTTGAGATTAGCTGCCTAATGTGCCATGACTCCTCAAAAGCAATCCTGTAAACGCTTCATCTCAGTGTTCCCTACTGCATTAGGGAAGCTTTCCTGAGTTTTTAACAAAGCTCTGTAGGGATTGGAGAGCACAAACATCTGCCAGAAATGAATAAACAAACACGGGAAGACTCAAAAGCCAACGTGGGTAATTCTTACTGCTTCACACTGTACAGTAAAAGTAAACCTTTTCAGAATGAGGAGTACCTCCGGTTTTAATTAAAAATCAGAGTGACTTGGGGAGTAATCCTACAGCAATAGGATAAGCAAGTTCAGATCCAGCAGATCTCTGGCTGAACCTGGAACAGCTGGGTTATGATGGGTTAACACTGTCATCCTTGGCTCAGCTAAAGATACACCTGCATAGTGTCCCCATGTTGGGTAAGCCAGGATGCAGCTGGCTGGGCCTAGGGGCATGGCCAGAGAAGAGAGACTTAGGCTGGATCCTAGACCTGCTCAGCTCAGTCATGTGACCTGGAGTAAGGTAAGCCAGCAAATATGAAGAATATGTAACTCAAGCACTAAAGGCTTATTCTCCCTCAGCCAGGCTTAGCCCTGATGCTGAGTGGAGTTGGGGGATGGATCTACACACAGGAAAAAACACGCTACAAATAAGTGATAACGTTTTAACAAAAGAAAAAAACTGTATGTAAAATCGCATAGAAAACTTTGCGCTCTACAGCGCCATCTGGTGTTGCATGTTTATAACACATTTGAAACTCTGTTTTTTTGGCTAATGTAGCTGAGTCCTGGATGTGGCATAACTTTACGACAGTTTAGCTTTTGCTGAGTTGCTTTTTCAGCTCCTTGTGGATAGGATTGCTCCCTTGGTGGCTGTGCCTCAAGAAGCTTGTGGAATGCAGCAGGTATCCATTCCTCAAGATTACAAATGAATGAATTAACGTTGACAAGACACATGCCAAGGAAAAGATAAGGCAAAATTTTAGATGTTCCAGGAAAATGCATTCATTCATTTATTTATTCAGATTTGTCACCTGACTGACCTTCTGAAGGTTCGTCAAGGGCAATAAATAACGTGTAAAACTAGCCTGCTAAAATGCAGTAACAAAGATGCAACAAAAATATTTTAAAACTCCACCATCTGTATCAGCTTTGCCCCATTTTCCACACAAGCCAATGCCAGTAGAAAAGGTCTTGCAGAGAAAAGATATTCAGGCTTTAAAATGCTTTGACAAGCCTTCAAAGATCCTTTTTCCAAACAGGAAAGACCTACTTTCAGTTACAGATTTGTTGGCTGCCAAAATATATTTTGATACGGGCACTTACTCAAAGTTAAGCTCTTTGATTAAGCCTCGTTGATCTCAGCGGGGAAGGGAAGCAGGTGCTTAAATTTGGCCCATTAAAACCAAAGGGACTTAACATTAGCCCCGTCTTCACATTTCCATCTCCCCCCACCATGGTCCTGATCCCCCATAGTTGCTATTTGCAACAGGAGGAAAGCTCCCATTGCAGTCAATGGGAGCTTTCCTACCACTGCAAATAGATGTGCGTGGCAATTTTGAATGGGATGGAGACAGGAGGAAAGGGGGAAAACCTTCTCTACAAACTGTGGTCCTGGTTCAGCTCTCCCCTTCCCATTGTACTTTTTTAAAAAGCACGGCAGATGTTTATGTCACCTTCCATGTGTACACAATTGAGGCAAGAAGCCCAAGAAGCTACCAGATATATTGCATGTGTGTGTGTGTGTGTGTGTGTGCGCGTGGCCATATATTTGAGTTTCTAGAATCTACAGCTTTTACATTTGGTTTCTCTCCTACCCACAGTCCAGAAGGTCTAAAATGTCAGTGTTTGACAGCCATGATCTTTACCTTTCTTGCAAAAAGTAATCCAGATCAGCAGTTAATGGAAGATTAGGCTGTGGTCCAGAAGGAAGGCTTTTATTTATAAGACTTCAGATCTTGTCATACTGTGATGTGATTTAATGAGACATGATGTGGCGAGGCTGTAGCGTTAAAAAGTATTGAGCCATGTGTTTAGTTTTCTCCTCTTGCAAAATGGATTGTAACCAGAGCTACTACATTTAATTTAAATTTTTTTGAAAAACCCTCCAAAATTCACACTTGGGCAATAGTTTTTTTGGGGAAGCCAATCAAAATCAGGAGGCTTCTGGGTTCTGCAGTGGGGCCCTGGGAGCAGTTTGAGGGTGTTGTGTGCTGACTCTAGGTCTGAAATGACAGGGCCGGACCTTCCATGAGATAGAGTTAGGCAGCTGCCTCAGGCAGAAAATGGCTAGAAATGTGTGCCATGTGGTCTACCCTGAAGACCCTAGCTAGCTTGCTGCCCTGGGCTGTAGTGAAGGACCGGTGCCAAAGTAAGATTCAACTACCAATCTTTGTGCACAGAATGGAGACTGCACCATCTTGTCCTTTGCCTTAGGTAGCAAAGTAGCTTGACTGACTCCTGAATGGACCGCATTGGTACTCACTGTGTCCAAGCCAAGATGCTGAAGAGAAGAGGAGCCTTTATATTCCAGCCATGCAAATGTCGAGAGCCAGTGTAGTGTAGTGGTTAAGAGTGGTAGACTCGTAATCTGGTGAACCAGGTTCGAGTCTCCGCTCCTCCACATGCAGCTGCTGGGTGACCTTGGGCTAGTCACACTTCTTTGAAGTCTCTCAGCCCCACTCACCTCACAGGGTGTTTGTTGTGGGGGAGGAAGGGAAAAGGAGAATGTGAGCCGTTTTGAGACTCCTTCGGGTAGTGATAAAGCGGGATATCAAATCCAAACTCCTCCTCCTCCTCCTCCTCCTCCTCCTCCTCCTCTTCTTCACACACACACACACACACACACACACACACACATGATGATGATGATGACAAAAGAACTCAAGGCGGGTGTGGAAGTGGATGTGGCCTAGGCAGAGTCCGAAGAGCCATGGAGGGATGCAAAGGTAAAAAAAAGTAAAGGTAGAGGACCCCTGGATGGTTAAGTCCAGTCAAAGGTGACTATGAGGTGAGGTGCTCATCTCGCTTTTCAGGCCGTGGGAGCCAGTGTTTCTCCACAGACAGCTTTCTGGGTCATGTGGCCAGCATGACTAAACCGCTACTGGTGCGCAGATGACTGTGATGAGTGCCAGAGCACATGGAAACACCTTTTACCTTCCTGCCGCTGTGGTACCTATTTATTTACTCGCACTGGCATGCATTTGAACTGCTAGGTTCTCAGAAGCTGGGACAGAGAAATGGGAGCTCACCCCATCAAGCGGAATCAAACTGCCGACTTTCTGATTGGCAAGCCCAAGAGGCTCAGTGGTTTAGACCACAGCACCACCCACTCACTTCATGGAGGGCTGCATTTGGCTCCTGGTTCCTAACCTCCTTGTCTTTGATATGGCATTGTCAAGATCAAAGGGCTCTGAATGACGCTTCCCCTCCCCCCCGCTTTTGAGCTTTTTCCCTCTAAAGCAGAAAAAAGCCCTGGCTAAGTTCAATTATAACCTCACTTCACACTTGAGAGGTTTTTTTATACACCTGTCAGTGTGGAAGTGTACTAAACTGCTCGGCTGGTTTGTTTGTTTTTTAATATATAATTTCTGGACGTGTACTCAGGGTGTTGAAGAATGCTGATAAATGCAACAATGAGCTAAGGTTGCTATTTGAGATGTCAGAAAGCAATTTTCTGGAATGAGAGATTGTAAGAGGCCGGGCTTACCTGTCTATAAGGGAAGGGAAAACCAGTGCAGGGATTTAGGAGGCGTGAAGCAGAGCACAAAACACGGGGGGAAACTAAGTTTGTTACATGGCCATTCTGCCTCCTGTTGCTCTGAGCGCAAATGGGGAGGGTTGATTACAGTCTCTCCACTGAATGCTAGATTAAGGACCTTCAAGTAGATGGCAAACCTAATATTGCAATTTTAATTTGCACTGCGGCGAAGCTGTGGCTGGGTGTGGGTGGGTGTTGTTGAGATCTAGTAGCAATTCACTTGGCACTCGACGGCATGAATTTCAAGCGTGGCGACTTGTCTTGTTTCTTGCAGGGTTTAAATATTCAGAGACAGTATCGGCAGTGAAGATCAAATAAACATGCGGTTCAAAATTAAGTGGTTTGTCTGTAGGAAGTCTGCTTCCTTCAGATCTGCAAACATTTTCTTTTTAAAGGGAGCCTCCTACTCTCTTTGCATCCACTTGCAGATAAACTTTTGAGAGCATTGCCTGGGTGGATATATCGATGGCTGCAAAATCCAGAACTTCAGTGCCAGAAGTATATATCCATATCTAATTAAAGAACAACAAATATATATTATTTGCTGTTCAGTTTGATACAGTGCCATCCATGTATATGATACTTTATAAAGTGACATATTAAATATTCTTTCCTGACCATCTGCTGTATTCCTCCTGATAGCACAACTCATTAAGGTTTGTGAAGAAAATGGGTGTGACTGAAAAGGAGGGCAAGGTCTGCCGTAGCATTAGAGTGGCACTGATAATGCCAAGGTTGCAGGTTCGATCCCTGTATGGGACAGCTGCATATTCCAGCATTGCAGGGGGTTGGGCTGGATGATTCTTAGGGTCCCTTCCAGCTCTAAAATTCTATGATTCTATGATTATTCTGCAGGATGCAGTTGTGTGAGCGTGTGACCCAGACCATGGGTTCATCTAACTGAGTGCTGTCTCGTCTGACCAGCAGTGGCTCTCGAGAACATTAGACAGAGGTCCTGCCCACACCATCCATCTAAATCATATCGCTTCCCCCAAGGAATCCTGGGAATTGTCATTTGTGAAAGGTAGTGGGAACTGTAGCTGTGAGCGATGAATTGCAGTTTCTGCTATTCTTTGGGGGAAACCATTTATGTTATGGATGCAACGGGTGTCTTTTCTGTCACCAGTGAGCCAGTGTGGTGTAGTGGTTAAGAGCGGTAGACTCGTAATCTGGGGAACCGGGTTCGCTTCCCCGCTCCTCCACATGCAGCTGCTGGGTGACCTTGGGCTAGTCACACTTCTTTGAAGTCTCTCAGCCCCACTCACCTCACAGAGTGTTTGTTGTGGGGGAGGAAGGGAAAGGAGAATGTGAGCCGCTTTGAGACTCCTTCGGGTAGTGATAAAGCGGGATATCAAATCCAAACTCTTCTTCTTCTTCACCTGCTCTCTTACAGTATCCTTTTAGTTGAAGGGTAAAACAAAAAGCAAAAACCCACCATTTTTATTTTATGTATTCATTATTGCATCTATATCCTACCTTCCCTTCAAGGAGTTCACACTTCTTCCCCTCTCCATTTTATTCTCACAACCACCCTGTGAGGTTGTTAAGCTGAGAGAGAGTGACCTGACTATGGGCAGACGCTCTGGGGAGACGGCGACCCCCAGGACCTCCGAGTGTCTCCCTGTAGGCACGTCTCTGGAATGGCATGTGCCTTCACTCCAGAGTGCCTTTCTGCGACACTTCTCATATGAAAAGTGCACACAAGTCTTCTGGCATCTCTCAGCAAGAAGAGAGACACACCCGTAGATCTAAACTACATTTTATTTACATTCTATGCAAAGAATCCATAATCACGTCCGTGTTCTCCAAGCTCTGGCAGAACAGCAATATTGCATACTGCAAAAGTGAAAGTACAGTACAATAACGTGCTCGGACGGAAGAGATAAGACAGTCTTCCTTTCTCACACTCTTCTCAGACATCTCATGTGATTTATACTAATCACACTAGCCAAGCCTAACCAGCATCGGCTACATAAAATCTCAACACTGACCCCATCCTCCTGGAATGTACATCAAATAGCCCTACCCATTAAGGTGACTACAACAAGCATCTGATGAAAGTGCAAGATTTTGACAAGTACATTTAAGTCTTTTTTTTTAATGTGCTGGGAGACTGTTTGTTGCAGCTGCTGTGATGATCATCTGGATGATGATGATGATGATGACGATGTAAGAGTACCTGCATTTCTGATCAACTCACTGTTTCTACACACTAAGTGGTTGCCATCACAAACAACTAAATGGAACTATGTTACAGTTTTGCCTGGAAATGGGAACAGATCTCTTTGCCTATTAAAAAGGTTAGGTGGACATCTCTCCTTGTGTCAAAAAGATTTTAATGCTTGCATTGAGGACCCTGGGTGAATGCTTTTCAATGTGCTGCCTTGCATCTTAAGATACATGAACAAACCCACACTTTTCCACCAGCTGCCTACACCAAGACCCTGACTCTCCTGAGAAGTTTCATTGGTGGTGGTGGGAGACATAGGCAGCTACGGAACAGAACTGGAAACTGGAGAGTTCCCTTCCCTTCCCTTGGAATTCAAGTCACACCTGCTCCCCACTTTAACCTTTCCCAAATGTAACCCTTCAGATTGTTCACCGACCCCGCCAAATATAATCACTGGTTGCAATCTGTTTTATGGAACACTTCTCCTTTATCAGTTTGTGAAGAAGAAGAAGAAGAAGAAGAAGAAGAAGAAGAAGAAGAGGAGGAGTTTGGACTTGATATCCCGCCTTTCACTCCCCTTAAGGAGTCTCAAAGTGGCTACCAATCTCCTTTCCCTTCCTCCCCCACAACAAACACTCTGTGAGGTGAGTGGGCTGAGAGACTTCAGAGAAGTGTGACTAGCCCAAGGTCACCCAGCAGCTGCATGTGGAGGAGAGGAGACGCGAACCCAGTTCACCAGATTACAAGTCCACCATTCTTAACCACTACACCACGCTGGCTCTAACCACTACACCACGCTGGCTCCACCCTCTGGAGCCGTCCAAGCCATTTTGCCACCCGGAGCAAAGGGCAAGAGGGTGTGTTGCCCATTCTGTGCACAAAAACTGATTAGAATAGTAGTTGAATCTTATGTCAGCACTGGTGATGGAATACAGTTCTCCACCACACCCTAGGGCAGCAAGCTAGCTTAGGGGTTGCAGGGCAGACCACACGGCACACATTTCTAGCCACTTTCTGCCCCTCAGAATTTGCCCCTGAGGCAACTGCCTTATTGTGTCTCATGGAAGGGCTGGATCTGCCCACCCTTCAGAGGTTATTGAACTCCAACTCCCATCAGCCCCCAGCCTGCATGACCAGTGGCCAGCGGTGGTGGGATTTGTAGTCTAGCAACTTCCAGAGACCCAGAAGTTCTCCATCGCTGCTGTAAAACATTTCAGAATGCTGCCTCTTAGTACTGAAGATGCCCAATTGTTGTCTTAAACAAGTTATGCAGCTCTGGCCTTTATCTTGGTCTTTTCCAAACCCAGAACCTTTTTATCATCTTGCAGGAATATTGATCTTCAGTCGTGCAGTAAACATGCCCAATTTGTTCTTCCTGAACTAACACAACAGTGACAGTGCATGCCGGCCCATCTCCTACGTTTGTTATCTGTTGTTCAGTGTCGTCTTGCTGCTGATTCTCAAGAGCCCCCTATGGGGAAGAGTGAAGCCAAGCACTCTCCTTTAAACCTGTTTGGATTTTAAGTACTGACGGAACAGACTGTGATATTTTAAAGAACGGGTCTGAAGACATGGCTCTGATGAATGAGTTGCTTAACTGAAAGATCCCACGGGGCAAGCAAGGTATTGCTTGCAAATGCACGCAATGAAACTCTGTGCATTAAAAAGAAAGAAAGAAAGAAAGAAAGAAAGAAAGAAAGAAAGAAAGCAACAAAGGAATAATAATATATTTATTAGTTGCTTTTTGCACTGAAGTGTCTTAAAGCAACTTGCATAGTAAAAATATAAATAACAAAACACATGCACATTAGAACCTGACATGAAAACTGTAATGGTACCAGAGCTAAAGTGCTTGTCTCATGTGTGTCTCTCTGTGTGTGAGTGTGTGCATGTGCATAACAAATCCTACACACCCTACTTAAAAGAGCACAAAAAGGGCCACAGACACAACTGGTTCTTTCCCAAGTAAGAACCAAATGCTTTTGCCTACAGCCCCAAAAACCGACAGCAATGGCACCAGGCATGCTTCCCCAGGGAGAACATTTCAGAAGCAGGGAGCCACCATTGAAAAGGCCCCTTCTGATCTCATCACTGTCCAAACAACCCTCTGATAGGGCGCATGGAGAAGGGCCTCCGATGATGAATGTCTGGGATGGCTCATGCGGGAAGAGGCAGCTGTTAAGGTATCTCATTAAGCTGAGTTCTTTGAAAGTGCCAACAAAAATATAGATAAAGGCGATCCAGTGTACTTGGAATTTATGTGCAGTTTCCATTATCTGGCACTACAAACATAAGTGCAGGTTGCTGAAGTGACAAGGTATTCTGTTGCTCACTTGCAAATCTACCAGCTTGTGGTTTATTGCAGACTTTTTGTTTTTTTATAGCTGTGACATTCCTTTTTTCTGAATAACCTCTAATTGCACACTTTTTACGAGATATTTTCATTGCTCAGAGGAGTCACTCGGTGTGAATCAGTGTTTGTAGCATCTGAAAGGAGGCCAGCCTAGAGCAGTGACTCAGTCCCATAAGACAATGGAACACCACCACTGCCATGATGGCTGTGCAATACTTAGATCCATGTAATTCAGCTCCCTGTTCTCACAGTTGCCAGGTGGATGCCAACGAGAAGGCCGAGTGCAGGTCCTGAGCACTGCAGTGCTCTCCTCACTTGTGATTCCCAGCCACTGATATAGAAAGGGATACTGCCTCTGACAGAGTAGAACATATCCATTGTGACTAGTGACCAGTGATAACCTTACCCTCCATTATTTGTCCGATCCTCTTCTAAAGCCATCCAAGTTGGAGGCCATCACTACATCTTCTGACAGCCAATTCCACGGTTTAACAAGTCATAAGTGTGGCGGTTACCTCAACCTATGCAGACCCCCCAGACGTTTCACGGTCCGTTGGCACCTGCATTAACCACGGTGTTTTACTCGCTGCCACCAACCAGTATGTCTGGTAATGATTCACTTCACTTCACGAGGAGAACGTTAGAACCAAACGATGTTTATTAAAGTACAACTCTTAAGCATGTGGTTTCACAATAAATGGTTTTTCCTTAGCTTGCTATCTTGTATCTTAACAGTTCCTAACAGTTCCTATCCTCTTCCTAATTCTCCCTTATCTCTCCACAGCCCCCTCTATCTCTAACTGCCACTTAACCTTGGACTTAACCTAACTCTGCACTTAACAGCCAACCCTAACCCAACTGCCACTTAACTCTCCCTTAACTGCCCTTAACACTCCCTGGGGTGGGTTTATATAATCCTCTTAACCCCGCCCCCTTAAGGTTCTAACTGCCTAAACCCTTTAACTCTTTACATGCTGTCCCGCATTTTGGGCTGAACGCCACAATAGGTACTTTTGTCTGTCCTGAATCTTCCATTGGATGCCCCTGGGATCTGGTATTATGAGAGAAACAGCTTTTCTTTATCTGCAGCGTGTGTAATCCTATCTCATCATCATTCCTTTTCTCGGGAAGTCCTGTCCCAGGGATGGGATACCAGTCAAATATCATGGTTGACAAGGGAGACTCCATTCTGGGCTGGGAGAAAATGAGAACATTAACTGAGCTTGTTTTGTGAGGATAATGGGACTTCCAGGCTGGATGACATTGGAAACTCCGGTTGTCCTTCCAGGTACATTGGTGCCTGCCTGTTTCACTTCATCATTCTAGCATTAATGGGCCCACTGCGCTGGAGGACTTTCATTTAGTCTTTTTGGCTGCTCCATGCACACAGAAAATCTAATTCACCACCACTATCAATACATAAAAATATTTTAGGATCCCACAGAGATATATACTAAGTGCATAAACCAATCATCCTGTTGTTGCATTCAGAGTTTTAACAAAATGTAATGAACTGTTTAGGGAAAGGCCGATGACTATGGAAGAGTTACTGGGGTTGTAACGTGCTGGCTGGTACAAATATATCTATCTAGGCTCAAAGCAGCTTCCAGAGTAAAATAATAGTAAATTTGAAGTCTTGTACAACAAATGGAATTCCTGATCTGGACTTTCTGCAGAGTAGAAATGAATGCTCTCCACCACAAAAGAGAACTTCATAACTTTATTGGAAACAGTATTAAAATAGTTACGATTAAACATTGCAAAATACAAAATAACACATTGCTGGTTTTTTTTTTTTTAAGCATGGGTGGAGGGTAGTCAAGTTTTTGTGTACTTTTTCATTTTTTTCATTTTCTTTTTCTTTTCTTTTATTCTTTATTATTACCTTTTTTCTTTGTATTTTCTGATGTTGTTTACTCTGTTTACTCTGTTTGTCTGACATTATTGTAATTAGCAAAAATAAATAAATTTTAAAAAACCATTCCATTTTATGCATATCAAACTTATATCTTTAACATGTCAGACATGATCCTAGTCATAGTCTTACTGCCTATGCCTTTCTCCATCTAGGTCAGGGGTCGGCAAACTTACCGTGCCTCGGGCCGGTGTCTCTAGTGCCAATCGCGCGGTGGGCCGGGGAGCACCGCCCATACGTGTGCACACACACTATTTCTGGTGCACTTCCGGGTTGAAGGAGCACCGGAAATAGCTTGTGTGCATGTGCACAGGCCTCCTTCAACCGGATGTGCACAGGAAATAACGCATGCGCACAAGCTATTTCCGGTGCTCCTCCGACCCAGAAGTGGGCAGCCGTGCTGCGTCGTGCCGGTAAGAGCGGGCGGCGGCAGCGGGCAGCGGGGGTTGCTGTGGGCTGGATAAATAAGTCCCTCGGGCCGTATCCGGCCTGCAGACTGTAGTTTGGAGACCTCTGATCTAGGTGCATATGTCATCTGAAGTGAAATGTATGTGAACTAGAGAGAGGGCTTAATAGGGCTTAGTGCCCCAATGGTGGGATGCCCTTCGCAAGGAGCCTTATCTAGCATTAACTATTAATTGTTTTGCCCCATTTAGATCTGCTGCTCATCAATTTATGTTTTGTATGTTGCATTTTAGCTTTGTATATCTTTTTTTTACAATTGCTATAAAGAATACATAAAGTGAAAACATTGTAATATAAAGCAGTACAAAGTACAAAAAAACTATCAAAGAGTACGAAAGATTATAAAAGTGTATCAAATATGAGATAAAGAACAAAACACAAAGAAGGGGATGTTAAAAGTATTACCGTTCAGAAAAGTTAATGCATTTCATAATCAGTCAGGTGCTTTGTAGATACATTTTTATGAAAAGAAACTTTATTAAGTTTATTAAGTTTATTATTATGAAAAGAAACTTTATTAAGTTCCATATTGTACAGCTCGTGCATTGCTTAGAACTGAAGTACGGTAGGTGCCTCTTCTCTAAAAGCACACATTCATATGATACTGTACTGGGGGGGGGGACATTGCTAATGCCAAACCAACATTTAGCAAAACAATTTTTAAGACCTGTAGAACAGAGCACAATGCTGCAACATTTTTATGTTGCTATATTCAATTTCCCCTCTAATGGCATCTCAGGGTATTTCTGACTGATGAGATCCTCGATGCAGCTTTTGCTGAAGATGCTAAAGCAAACTTTGAAAATATGAAAAAATCCAAGTACTTGGTCTGGTATCTTCAAATTAAATCTGATCCTAAAAGAACTTTTTATCTGCAGGACTTAACTCTCTTCCCCCGCTCTGTTAGACATGCATTTACTCAGTTCAGATTTCAAGCTATGTCCATGGAATATCTGACCAGCAAATTATTTAAATTACTGTCTGTGTATGGAGATCAAACCAGATCTAACACGCGTACACTATATGCTCTATTGATATAATTCACCTAGGGATAAAATCTCAATTCATTCCACAACGTGGGCCACATAATAGGCTAACCTGCAAATATAGAAGTACAATCCAGCATCTCATTGCATATTAAAGCCCTGCTGGATCAGCCAAAAGACTGTCCAGCATCCAGTTGTTACAATGGTGAACTAGATCTTAGAATCATAGAATCGTAAAGTTGGAAGGGACCCACGGGTCATCTAGTCCAACCTCCTCCAATGCATAGCTTTAACCTCCATGAATTTGCCTAATCCTATTTCAAAGCCATCCAAGATGGCGGTCATCACTGTGTCCTGTGGGAGCAAAACTCATAGTTTAACTATTTACTATATGAATAAGTACTTTCTTTTGTCAAAGGTAACATTAACCACCATGAATTTGTCTAACTTCCTATTAAGATAAGAATTGGCCTTTACAGCCACTGGCGTCGCAAGGGGGGCAGGGGGGGCGGTACACCCCAGGTTCCACAGGAGGAGGGAGTGACACTTGGGCTGGCCCCGCCCTGCGCTGGGCCTGCCCGCCGGCACCGCTCCTGCGGCACCCTTGCGAGCCGCCGCGCCAAAAGCAGCAGCAGTGGGGCACCCACACGAGCCGCCGCACCCTTTGGGGTGCCCCTCCACTGCTGCGTCGCGGGGCGTCGCGGGAGCAGCGGTGGCCCGGCGACGGAGTGCACATGCGTGGCATTTCGCACATGCGCACTCCGTCGTGACGTTGTGTCGTGACGTCATGACGCAACATCACGACGCCCCGCCCCCAGGGGGAAGCCTCCGTTCGCCACCCCAGGTGGCAAGGAGGCTTCCTCCACCCCTGTTTACAGCTGTACAAAGACCTGGTCAAAGGCAACCCATTCATACTCCTATGCTAAGTCTATTCTAGTATGAACTTGCTTTGGGAAATAGTGATAGCTGAATATATGATCTTGTGGAGTACCTGATCAATTGGCGAAGTGAAATCACTCCTCATTATCTGACATACACCGTTTATTTATATCAATAAGTTGTTCAATGTTTGTCCTTTTTGCTTCTCTTGTCTCCCTGTTTCTCTCTCAGAAAGATGCTTTTCCGTCAGGAGATGTTAGGTGAGATTCCACATGTTTGTCTTTTATTCCAGCATCAAATTTATTCCCTTGACATGATTGTTACAACAGCAATTTGCAAACATCCACAAGTGATTTTTTTTTAAAAAAGAAACAAATAGAAGCCTTGTAAATCTTTCTTTAAATAAACCTCCTTCCACCTTTCCTTGTGGCAACTGAGAATACCAACGAGCAGCAGAGGAGTGTTGTTAGGTTTTTTTTGGTGCTAAGCCTTTTCATTTTAAACATTACATAATAAAAGACACCTAGTACCTATATAGTAGGGACCAGGTGGCGCTGTGGGTTAAACCACAGGCTTGCTGATCAGAAGGTCAGTGGTTCGAATCCCTGACACGGGGTGAGCTCCCGTTGCTCGGTCCCAGCTCCTGCCCACCTAGCAGTTCGAAAGCACATTAAAGTGCAAGTAGATAAATAGGGACCGCTCCAGCGGGATGGTAAACAGCGTTTCCGTGCGCTGCTCTGGTTCGCCAGAAGCAGCTTTGTCATGCTGGCCATGGCTGTCTTCGGACAAACGCCGGGTACCTCGGCCTATAGAGCGAGATGAGCACCGCAACCCCAGAGTCATCCGCGACTGGACCTAACGGTCAGGGGTCCCTTTACCTTTTTTACCTATATAGTTCTATAGTAGCGTTGCCAGTTACACATTGCCAGAAAAGAGGCAATGAACCTCTCACCCAAAAGATGGAAGAGGGCGTGGATTTGCATAAAACTTGCATACATTGATGTATATAAAAAGGAACAAATCTAGCAGTAACTACTATGATTTCAACAGAGATACAGCATATCTGTATGCCTTCTGCATCCAGAGCAGATGCTCTATTAGTGGCCTCCTGGCTCCCAAGCCCTGCTTGGCTTTTTAAAAATATATATATATATTTATTCATTTTATAAGAAAAAACAAACAAACAAGTAAAACACAAACATTTGTTATACAATTCCATCATTTTTTACATCTTAGGGTGACTTTCCCCGGTCCCTCCTTCTGGGCTCCAATATCAATCCTCTACAGCAATTTCATAAAATTTAACAATTACAAAATTTATTAATTCATAAATCTATCAACTAACAAAATTCTTACTCTATAACATTATAGAAATGATTAAGCCTAAATCCTACCTTATTACCGAAAGCCTATAATACCTTCCCTAGGGAATCTAAATATTAAATATTACAATATTTTTTCAAATAAGAATTAATTTTTTTCCAATCTTCCTCTACCGTCTCCTCATTCTGGTCGCGGAGTCTCGCAGTCAGCTCAGCAAGTTCCATAAAGTCCATCATCTTCATTTGCCATTCTTCCACCATAGGTATCTCTTGGTTTTTCCAGTTCTTGGCAATTAATATTCTTGCCGCTGTTGTGGCATACAGAAAGAAAGTAATTTCCTTCTTGGGGATTTCTCCCCCTACTATACCAAGTAAAAAGGCTTCTGGTTTTTTTTAACAAAAGTGTCTTTCAACACTTTTTTCATCTCATTGTACCAAGCCCTGCTTGTCAGTCACTTCAGACTGCTGCCCATGGCCCAACCCTGACGCCTATTCGGAAAATGGGCCTTCTCGGTAGTGGCACCTGCCCTGTGGAACGCCCTCCCACCAGATGTCAAAGAAAAAAACAACTACCAGACTTTTAGAAGACATCTAAATCAGCATAGCTGTCAACTTTCGGATTTGAAAATAAGGGATGCCGCGAGGGTGGTGCAATGGCACCAACTAGCCTCACCACCCTGCGCTCCAGAGGCTGCGTGCGGGGAACAGGTGAGCGAAAGAGTGAGCGCATAGACGGCAGGCAGGCTGTCTGTCTGGTTGGGCATGAGGGTCTGGATGCACAAGGCATGCAAGCTCCGCCCCCAGTCGGTCTCAGACTCCTTATTGGCAGCCAAGCAACGCAGCTGAGGAGCCTCCCTGGCCGGCAGGGAGGGAGAGGAGCTGCTTCCTTTGAAATCCGGGAAATTTAAGGGATATCAACAATCCGGGATAGCAGCAGGAAACGACATTGGAATAAGGGAGTTTCCCGCAATAAAAGGGAGGGTTCACAGCTATGCATCTGAAGGCAGCCCTGTTTAGGGAGGCTTTTAATGTTTAATAGATTACTGCATTTTAATGTTCTGTTGGAAGCTGCCCAGAGTGGCTGGGGAAACCCAGCCAGATGGGTGGGGTATAAACAATAAATTATTATTATTATTATTATTACACCTGGGACTACACCACTTTGACAATGAAGGGGGATTGCGTCTCCCAACAGAGTCTTGTATCTGTCTTTGGACACAGGCTTCTTTCCTGTTAAGAACAACTTCTTTAGGTTGCTCCACCAAAAAAATTACTGCGTTGCAGGGGATTGGACCAGATGACTCTCGTGATGCCTTCCAACTCCACGATTCTATGATTCTGTTATTCTTAATCCTTCTGAAAAGTGGGACTTGAGGCCAAACTTCTAAGCTATTCTGGAGATACCTACAAAAGATGCCTGTTTGGCACGAATGCCAGTGTGTGCCTAATTCTCAATGCTCAATTCTCAAAACTAGCCCAGAGCAATTTTAGTTACTACTGCTCGTTTCTCAAAGGCTGCCCATATTGATTAGTTTCCATGTTAGCATCTTCTTAGAAGGCTGAGCCATCAGGTCACTGTTGCTGAACAAATTAGAGAACCCGCAACAGCTGGGGTGGCCATTAAAAGGGAATTCGACAGCAATCCTCTTGAATCCGAGATGGGTACAGTCCCCTTGGGACTTAGTTAAGTTTCTTCTTTCTGATAGAAGAGAGAAGCCAAAATCCCTACAGGGCAATTTGCACAAAGAGCTGTAAGAAAACAGGAGTGGGGGGCAGCCGTGATGCAAAGTTGGGATGCAACAGCAGAAGGTCAGAATCGAGGCCAGGTTTACACAGTGTAAAATTACAAAACATTAATGTTTCTCAAAGGAAAATGTTCCTTAAGAACAAACATCAGTTTAGAAGAAACATTTGACAATGCAAAATAAGGTTCGCTAATTCATTGGACGTGCAGATGCAACACACACACAGAGAACCATTAAAAGTGTTGTACTACTAAAGTAGCAGTGGACAGCCAGAGACCCAAGGGATGCATGTGGCCCTCAGCTTAATTTCATGTGGCCCTCAGCCTAATTTCCTGTGGCAGAAAGAGAGGGAGGGAGGAAGAAAAGCGGGCGGCCCTGTTCATTGGTGCCCTGGCCCCATTCACCACCTGCTTGGGTCCTGCTCCCACCAGCGTGAAGTCCCTGACAGTTTCAACAGAAAATAGTTCCCCCACCCCTGAAGAAAAGTATAAGTCTTTAAACAAGGTTAAAATAGCCTGGAATAATCCAAAACAACAACAACAACAACAACCCACCAATATTTCAAAATGCACATGTTTTGCTATGGCAAGTGTCCAAAAGATAATTGCATATTATACTCCTCCTCACATCCTCCTCTACTTTAGGTCAGGGCGGTCTGTTCAACCGTTTCTGAATTTCACCTTAATTGTGCGTCATAGGTGTGTGAAGTCTCCTAGAGATGATTCATGGGTTCATACAGAAAATAAGACATTGTAGTTTCCAGTCAGTAGCCAATCAATTACTTCATCTGGTGACTATTGCCTCCAACTGTGCAAAGGACATCTTGCCCAGCACTGCTAGGTGTTTTCCCCCTCCTCTCTCCCAGGGCCGTTCTGCAGCATGTTATTGACATAATGATATTGCATTAGTGGTGGATTTATATTGGAACATCCACACATCATTCTGATTATCCAATGTTACTGCATTAGTGTTGTCTGGAGGATCTTTCTTGGGCTATAGCGGAACAAAAGTGGGTCAGCCCACAGCTTCCCCCCCCCACCCCCGGGGAGCATTTGTGATCTTAAAAAACTATTGGATTTCAGCAGGAAGTTACCAGGCAGAAACTGATTAGAAGCGAGACAGCAGGGCGACCCCAAAACCTTTGCAGGTACAAACAGTATTGAAAGCTGAATTGTTTAACCACTCCAATACCATCCTGAACACAAGTCATCATGAATGCACAATAAAAAGGAGGAGCCCACAGAACATGTTCATAGTGAAAGACGTATGCCCTGTTTCTAGTTGACATGGTTGCTTTTGAAAGAAATGGCTGGATCCTTCCACTAACAAATATTAGCTGTATGCACTCTTTGCAGCCCTGCAAAAGTTTTGAAGGGGGGGGGGAATCACTGTCAAATAAAGTAGGGTTGCCATACATCCTGAATTTCCCGGACACATACGGGAGATTTTTTTATTTTATTTTTAAAGATTTTGCACAAAAAAACAAACAACTTTTGTGTCTGGATTTTCAGTTTTTGAAATATGGCAACCCTAATAAGGTGTTGGTAGGATTTTGTATCTCAAACAATGGAGAGCGACTACCTGTTGGTGTTGACAATACTGAGCTAGATGAAGTGACTTGGAATAAGGCAGCTTCTCATGTTACAATGGATGAAGGGAAGATCGAATTCCCACCCCTATATAAAAGATATTGATAAAAAATCCTGCAAGCATTTACTTTGTTGTTCAGTCGTTCAGTCGTGTCCGACTCTTCATGACCCCATGGACCAGAGCACGCCAGGCACGCCTATCCTTCACTGCCTCTCGCAGTTTGGCCAAACTCATGTTGGTCGCTTCAAGAACACTGTCCAACCATCTCATCCTCTGTCGTCCCCTTCTCCTTGTGCCCTCAATCTTTCCCAACATCAGGGTCTTTTCTAGGGAGTCTTCTCTTCTCATGAGGTGGCCAAAGTACTGGAGCCTCAACTTCAGGATCTGTCCTTCTAATGAGCACTCAGGGCTGATTTCTTTAATAATGGATAGGTTTGATCTTCTTGCAGTCCATTTACTACGAAATCCAATTATTGCCTTGTTTTCAGTTGCCTATAACTAAACAAGCGTGCCCCTTAATTCTCAGCCCTGCCAATTAAATTTGGCTCTTACTATTTAACTGACAGAAGCTTTAAGTTGATTCATTTACTAATCTAAACAACCGAAAGCTGCAGTTCTAATTTAAATCCCTCCCCTCCACTCAAAAGTATGTCCCTTTTCTATGTGTTACTTAAATATCCTCAGGATCTCTCCTGAATCTCAAGGCTGTGAGGCTTATTTCAAACAGTTAAATGATCAGTTAAAATCAGGAAAGTTAGTTACCGTATATTCCGGCGTATAAGACGACTGGGCGTATAAGACGACCCCCAACGTTTCCAGTTAAAATATAGAGTTTGGGATATACTCGCCGTATAAGAAATACGACCCGGCGTATAAGACGACCCCCGACTTTTGAGAAGATTTTCCTGGGTTAAAAAGTAGTCTTATACGCAGGAAAATACTGTAAATGATCAGTTGAAATCAGGAAAGTTACCGCGAACAACAAAACCCACTCATTTGTCAACGACTCTGCGTGACTTGACTCAGAAGCAAAACAGCTTGGCATTTGATGACCCTCTCCCCCAACACACAAAGTTCAAAAGCAGCTGATGGGGTGGGGTGGAGAGCCTTTGTTTAAAATCATTTTTGTCACCATAACAACTAAGAGAGCAATAAATCAATATCATAAGACTGCACTGCATGACATTATTCAATTTCCCTACAAAGCGGGAGAAAACGATCAGGGTCCGTTTGGAAGAAGTATAATGGCGAAATGGAATCCTGTGCAAAGAAATCCTGGAGAAACTCTTCATTATCTGTCTTGGATACTTTCCATCTCATTCTTCCCTGTTCTGGTTCAGCTGCTCCCAAGGTCTGCTTCATCTCAACCGGTGATCACATCACTATGTGTTATAGCATTCCAACAAGTAATTTTCTTTTATAAAAAATAGAGAGATAATGAGGTCATACATTTTCAGCTATAAAAGAACTGGCTGATTTTCATTCTTCTTCTGGAAAAGCTTGATAAAATGATTTTAAAGAGCTTCTTCTGTCTAACACCTCTTTTGATCAGTCCTATGTATGCTGTATGGAAGTGAGAGCTGGACCATAAAGAAGGCTGATCGCCGAAGAATTGATGCTTTTGAATTATGGTGCTGGAGGAGACTCTTGAGAGTCCCATGGACTGCAAGAAGATCAAACCTATCCATTCTGAAGGAAATCAGCCCTGAGTGCTCACTGGAAGGACAGATCCTGAAGCTGAGGCTCCAATACTTTGGCCACCTCATGAGAAGAGAAGACTCCCTGGAAAAGACCCTGATGTTGGGAAAGATGGAGGGCACAAGGAGAAGGGGACGACAGAGGACGAGATGGTTGGACAGTGTTCTCGAAGCTACCAACTTGAGTTTGACCAAACTGCGGGAGGCAGTGGAAGACAGGAGTGCCTGGCGTGCTCTGGTCCATGGGGTCATGAAGAGTCGGACACGACTAAATGACTAAACAACAACAATATGTATGCTTTTGTTCCCCACAAGCCTGCATAGGAGTGCTGTCCATTAAACATTGCAGTTGACAGAGTAACAGAGCGAACAGACCAAGGAGAGTTTGGCTGTCCAGATGTTGCTTGACTCCAACTCTCAACAGCTCCAGTGAACATGGCCAGTGACCAAGGATTATGGGATTTGTAGTCCAACACCTACTGGAGGGTCAAAAGAGGACACTAATTTGCACATGCTAAACCATATGTGTAATTGCAAACACAGAAATGACTTCCGTAATTTAAAAAGAAAGTCATAGTGGGACCTTAGTGCCTTTTTTAAGTGAAGATTTTCATCCCATCTGGATAGGTTGTGAAATTATTTTTTATTTGTTTTTATTGTTGATATTTTTTCTTCTTCAGTCACCCATAGGAAATGATTCATAAATGGAATGGAGTGAGTCAGTAATAAACTTCCAGCCCACTCTCCTCTCTTCTTCTTGTTATTTATCTTCAAAATGGACTCGAACAGGACAACTCTCCCAACGGAGAATAACTTCCAATAAAGGCCTGTCCCCTGCCAAGCCTCTCAAGTACATGGCTGTCCCATATAAAGTTGGGCACATGGACACCCGAAATGCAATGCCAAGTATGTAGTTCAAGACCTCACCTCACAACATAGTTCTCAATGTCCTTGAAGCAAGCCAGAAATTGGCAGGCATTAATGCTGTTACCGCTCTCAAAGACAATGTGGTCTGTACCCAGAAGACACATTAGAATTTTGTTTGTGCTTTGGTCACCATATGCTGCATGCTTAAATCTTTGGAAAATTTCCAGCAGGGGCCAACATGCACCTGCCAGAGAAGGCTTATTGCCTGCCTCCCTGCTTTGCAAAGAATGAATAAGGAGCACAATGTGATTCTCAGACACCTGCTTTAGAGCTCAATGAAGCCACTCTGTAGACCTCCAGACAGATGCATGCGGCCTCTGATTCTGGATGTAATACACAGCCATCATTCCTGTAGTCACTGATAATTTTTCTAGCCCCCTTAGAGCTCACAGGTCCTTATAATATCAGTGGAAACAGTTGGTCCTGGTGAGTATTTCAGTTTTAACCTGAGGATTGTCATTTGTCCAGTTTTAATTTTAATTTATTTGAATTAATTTTGGGATGCATTTTAATTGATTTATTGTTTTTATGCATATTGTATTATTTATATGATGTTAGCTGCTCTGAGCCTGGCTCTGGCTGGGGAGGGCAAGGTACAAACAAACAAACAAACAATCATCATCATCATCATCATCATCATCATCATCATCTTAGAATCAGAATCATAGAATTGTATTTGGAAGGGACCACAAGAGTCATCTACTCTTTTGCTCAAAGTGGAGCAGGACCCACTTATGTGGCCATCATTATCTTTTTATGGGGGGAAATTCCATAGCTCAACTGTGCACTATTCAAATAAATACTTTCTTTGTCACACTTGTATGTTGCCAACACGTGCATCTTGTTCTTACCTGCATATGCTGATGCAGAAACAATTCTAGCTTGTATAAAAATATAACATCAAATCTGTCCTAAGTCTATTATTTAACCTGGTCCGTACTGGTCTTGAAAAGATTCAGATAATGTCCTGCCTGATGCAGATATATAAGCACCCTGCCTAACTACCACATATCTCCCCTGAAATGTCTGTTTCTTAGATGCAGCTGTGTATGATTGCCAGCTAATAGAATTTTCAGCAAGAAGCAATTTTAGATGAGAAATCTAAATTGAGCAAATGAGAGAAGCTCCCTAAATCAATAATAATAATAAAATTGCTCTGGTGATATTTTCCTCATAAAGTTAGCATTTAGAGGAAAAGCTCCTTGGATGGGCAATATGGGAAATAATCCTCTCTTCTCAAGTTGAAGGAAGAATCATGGCTTACTGAAAGTGTACATGCTTTGGATGTAAAAGGTCCAGGGTGCAAATTCTGACATATCAGGTAGGGCTGTGAGACTCTTGCCCATTGTGAACAGTTTCTGCAAATAAATTGGAAATTATTCTAAAAGGAATCAATGCGTGTTTGTGTGTGGGAACATTCTATTTCCCCTCAGTTTCTACCCTCCTGAAGGTGTTTTGCACCAATCTGGCTGGGGAAAGGACTATAGTTCTACACCAGAGCTCATGCGTTTCACAAACAAGGTCCTGGGTTCAGTCCCTGGCATCTCCCACTAAAACACCCTTCACTAAACTGGTCCTCTCCACTTGTTTGGACTACAGCCAAGGTGGCTGGAGCTGATGGGAGTTGTAGTTCAAAGCATCAAGAGTGCACCAGGTTGGCAAATGCTATGGTGAAGGATACTATGGCTGGGAAATAAGTCTACTGGAGAGTAGAGCGTTTGGTGGTATTCAATGAAGGTTTACTCAGAGCAGACCTATTGAAATTAATGGACCTCACACAGATCAAATTCAGTTGGTCTACTCTGAGTAAAACCTAGTTGAAAACCACCCTATCCAGCCTTTCCCAAACTTGGATCCCCAGATGTTCTTGAACTACAACTCCCAGCATCCCTGACCACTGGCCATGCTGGCTAGAAATGATGGGAGTTGTAGTCCAACAACATCTAGGGAGCCAAGGTTGAGAAAGGCTGGGTTAGACATGCTAATGATTTAACTTAATATATGGTTGCTTTAACAAAGGGGATGTGATGGCCTGGGATTCAGACTCAGATGCTGAACCTGAGGGATCCCAGCCTGCATAGGATTCCCCACCTCCAAAACCAGCAGAGCTGGGGCTAGGGCCTGAGTCTGAAGGGTCCTCACCTGTGCTGGATCCTCAGGTGCAGGCATCTGCTGAGTCTGCTCTGGCTCCTGTTGGGATGGAGGACCCATTGCCTGCAGGTGCTCCACTCCCAGCCCTGTCAGGGGAAGCTGAGGTTGCCTCTGGGTCCGGTAACCCCCCAGTCTCTCCTGAGCTGCAGAGGCTCAGGGCAGAGAGGCAAAGGGAACCGAGTTCCCTCAGGAGGAGTGCTCGCCTCCAAGCCAGGAGAGGCGAGTCACCTCAGGATCGGGGCCGCCCTATGCCTCGGGGCAGAAAAAAGCCATCTAGCCCCAGCCCCAAGTTGCAGGAGCAACATTGTTGGATACCAGTTCCTGCTTGAAACCTGTCCTGTTTTCCTGCCTGAGCTCCTGACCCGCCCTGGTTCCCTGCTTGCCTACCTGTTCCTGACTTCGCCTGACTCCCTGCCCTGCACCCAGCTTCAGTTATTACGGACTGCCTTTACGTTGCACCTCTGACCACGGACTGGACTTGGACCTCGCCTTTCAGATACCCCACGGGATCAGCACAGGGGACTCTTAACATTTTGCTAGGCATAGCTGTTTGGAGAATTGGTGCGTATAGGAGGATGCCTGCATTTGGCATTTCCTTCACCCAGTGATGTTTTCTGACTCGCATAATGATGACAAGATGGAGGACTTTGGATGATGCTTGAAGATAATGAAGCTATAATGGTTGTCAAGAGTATGAAAAGCGGGAGGGTATGACTTGCGTTTTACAGGCGCCATACACGGCAAATTAAAGTCAATAAGTTTCCAGACAATGGCAGCATCGAGGTTGACTTTTATTTATTTAGATAGTGCATTTAAGTCCTCCCTCTCTCCAGCCTTCTTATTTGTCTACTTAGTGGCACGTCGGTTTTTGTTTAGCTTTTCACTTGTGAGCTTTCGGGAACAGTGACAGCTTCTTTAGTCCTTTGGAACCTTTGGCTGCCAACTGCATAATTTTGCTCATTGAATTTTTTTTTTGCATTGTAAGGAATGTCGTGACGGACTGAACAATGGAAAAGAACATGGAACGCCGGTGATTTTTGTATAGATGGAGATGAGTAGGTGGCATAGAGTTCAGGAAGACCTGTATTTCATCTCTTGTACACTGCTTCAGTGGCTTAAGGCTGTGAAGCAGTTTATAAATCTGTAGGACCCAGGTGGCGCTGTGGGTTAAACCACATGGGCTTGCTGATCAGAAGGTCGGCGGTTCGAATCCCTGAGACGGGGTGAGCTCCCGTTGCTCGGTCCCAGCTCCTGCCCACCTAGCAGTTCGAAAGCACATCAAAGTGCAAGGAGATAAATAGGTACTGCTCTGGCGGGAAGGTAGTGGTGTTTCCGTGTGCTGCTCTGGTTCGCCAGAAGCGGCTTTGTCATGCTGGCCACATGACCTGGAAGCTGTACGCCGGCTCTCGGCCAATAAAGCGAGATGAGCGCCGCAACCCCAGAGTCGGATACGACTGGACCTAATGGTCAGGGGTCCCTTTACCTTTACCTAGAAATAAAATAAATATTACTCAGCTGGGTAACCGGAAGAGGCTTTCAGCATAAGATGAGGTCCCACTAGAAGTTCATATCAATGAACCTGCACACATAGGAGCCACAGGTGGAATGACTAAGGAAACTGGGTAGGAGTAAATCAAGTGGAGTAAACTTGATTACAGCAAGGGTAGCCAATGTAGTCTTCTCCAGATACTCCTATCATCCCTAAGCATTGGCCATGCAGGCTGGGACTGATAGGAGTTGGAGACCAACACCAACCAGAGGGCACCCTGTTGGCTACCACTGGATTGTAGGATAGACATGACAGGAAGAAACACAGTGGATGCAGATTGCACCTGCTCTCCTCTCCTCCATCTACATGTCACGAGGCAAAGGTTCTTGAGAGCAGAAGAAGTAAGGCAAGGCCTACAAGGGCTACACAATCATTCAACCCTAAGCCTGTTAACAGCAAACTGCTAAGTCGCTGTGACTCATGACTCATCTTGAGTGATGACTCATTCCCCCCTATAAAAGTAGCCAGCCTCTCTATGGGTCTCAGTGTGTGTCAGTGTGTGCCTGTGTGTTGTTGTTGCAGACAGAGTGGCTCCAGGACTCCAGTGAATCAGTAACTAAGACTATGCCTCTGTGAAGCGTTAGATAGCTGCTATGAGCACTCTTTGTATGTTCTTTAACTATGCTGTTTCTGAACAAGTTAATTTTCTTCAGTAAAGTTTTATTCTG
The DNA here is from genome assembly GCA_034641385.1 of Darevskia mixta. Lineage (NCBI taxonomy): Eukaryota > Metazoa > Chordata > Lepidosauria > Squamata > Lacertidae > Darevskia > Darevskia mixta. Next base: position 1,285,326 of record JAWWNH010000137.1, on the reverse strand, counting down.
TTTATAAAGACGACTCTGCCTTGATTAATTTACCGTTGCACGACACTACATGTGTTCATCTGAAGGGTGGGTTAGAGCCTTTTTCAGGTTTTATGATTGTGCAGAGAGTGCCTGTGCACTATTTGTCCATGTGTAGGCTTTATTCAGAGCTTCTGATAGACACTTTGGGCATGAGAACAATGGGTGTGTTCTCAATCTTCCTTCTGGGACGCTGTCTCTGAAATTGTGAAAGGGGCTGCTGGATGTTTTATTTATTATTAAACTTCTATCCCACCCTTCCTCCCAAAGGAGTACTGGGCAGCAATGACTACAAGAAAGAAGATTCCACCTAAACATTAGAAAGAACTTCCTTACAGTAAGAGCTGTTCGACAGTGGAATTTGCTGCCAAGGAGTGTGGTGGAGTCTCCTTCTTTGGAGGTCTTTAAGCAGAGGCTTGACAGCCACCTGTCAGGAATGCTTTGGTGGTGTTTCCTGCTTGGCAGGGGGTTGGACTGGATGGCCCTTGTGGTCTCTTCCAACTCTATAATTCTATGATTCTATGACTAATGCTTCAATGTTAGAGCTGTATCATCATCATCATCATCATCATCATTAAACAACTTACCTCCTGCTTATATGCAAAAGTGGCTTCTAAGCGGTTTATAAAATCCATCCATAATTAAAATACACAATAATATTAAAATATTCTTAATTAAAATGCACAATTAAACAAACAATTAAACAGCACAAAAATTCAAACAGGGGAAAGAAACCCAATTAAACAATAAAATCACAAGTTCAGGAGAATGCTTGCCTAAACAGGTGTGTCTTGAGGAGCTGGTGGAATGCCAGTACTGATGCCAACATTTCAGTTTTACTTGAATTGGGTTACACTGAACTGAGTTTTAAATCAGCATGTAGAAAATACTGTATGAGTGATGAGGGAGGTAGTTGTTGTTGTTTAGTCATTTAGTCGTGTCCGACTCTTCATGAGGCAGGAAGTACCTTTATTAAATCTCACCTCATCTATGAGCTGATTGGATGGTCTGGCGATAATCTTTCCCCCCATGTTTGCATCCTTCCTTGCACTTCCTCTAAAGCAGGGATGTCCAGCGTGGCACCCTTCAGATGCTGTTGGACCCCAACTTCCATCAGTCCCAGCCAGCATTTTGAATAGTCAAGGGAGTTGTAATTCAGCAGCATCTGGAAGACTTTGCATTGGGCCCCTCTACCCTTAAGGAATTTTCAGTGTACATCGTATCAGTCACATTTTCAGTACATTTTTTTATCCTAGTAGCTCTAGGTGGCATATACTGCTGTCCTCCTGCCCTTTTTATCCTGATAACCACCTTTTGAGGTAGATTAGGTGGAGAGAGAGTTGATCCAAGCTCACCAAGCAAGCTTCATGTCTGAGTGGGGGATTTGAACCAGGGTTTTCCTCTGTCCTAGCCTGAGAGAATCACATGCGTTTTCCCACTATGGTATTCAGAGCTAAAACTAGGCAGCATACACACCGAACAATAAAGCTAAACAGCCAGAATGAGATTATTTATTTTAAATCAATGAAGCACAGCAGCAAACCGTCTGAAAATTACAAAACCTAGTGTGTTCTCAAGGCACCGTAGGAAGTTATATTTACTAAATTTCTAGCCTTACAATGGTCCCCAAAGTAACTGGCATAATAAAGACACAATATGCAGTACTAAAGAAACAAGGGGTAAAGAAAAAAAAACATATTAGAAAAACAGAGAAACATCATAACAAACTAATAGGTAACTAGAGACTACAACATTTTATAAAAACACTGCAATTCTGTTTAAGACAGCTTTTTAAAAATCTAGGCTGCCTGACAGAAATGAATTGTTTATGCCAGCCTTCTGAATGGACTAGACATGGCAGAGTTCTTTTCGGGACGGACATCCCAAAATCTGGAGACCATCAACACCAAATTCTTGTTTCTAGTGCCACCAAACCTTGCTTCAGAAGATCAACCAAACCTCCAACCACTGGAGGTTAGGAATAGGGATGTGTAAGGAGCAGTTGTGTAGCATCAAATTCTGAAGTGCAGGGTCCCTTCATGATAGTCACAATTGCACCCCCTGACAGCCACACTCTCTTGTAGCTGCATTCGCTTCTAAGATTATACAACCTTCTAAGATTATACAATAAAAATGAACTTTCATTCTCTTGCTTTGGAGTTCTCTTGAGCAATGAATGCAGGCGGAGGGTATGTATTTTTGAGGTTCAGCAAGAAGAAGATCAAAAGGTGGCTTGCTGTATTTTGCAGAGTAAATTACAGCTCACAGAGAGCACATCACACACTTGGAGCAATTTTTTTTTTTAGAGCAAGCTAAAGCAGCTAATAAAAAAGGTTTTGGTAATGCAGCCCACAAGTGAAATAAAAAAAAAAGTTACAAGGTAGAGACATAAGCATGCAGAAATTAAATGCTCGCCCTTCAAAATTCCAGGGTCCTTACCAAAGTTACAGGAATTTGCCTACAAATGAAGCCTGTTTCAAGCACTTCTCTGGAGATTGGAGTGGGAAAGGAAGGAGGGAGCACAATCTTAAGATAGCCCAGGGCACCCTTAGCAATGGATGTTCTAGCATGAAATTGCTAAACTGCCTGAGGGAAACTCCTTTGGTACTGCAGATATTGATCTATTATTAGGCTCATTCATTAGCTACTTAGAGGGCAATAAATGCCACAGCTTTGCAGCGACAAGGCATAAGTAAATTCTAATCATCACTTTTTAGGAGCAGAGTTCTCAGGATGCTTGCACTGGGACTCTGCTTGCCTGAAAGTAATGGACCTACAATATCCCTGTGATCCCAGATGACTACACCCCTGATATGGAGGCACCATTTTTGTCCTGTCCTGTGTTGGTTGCAATCAGCAGCAGTGTTTCTGTTCAGCTACAGTTCAGCTTCTATTAAAAGAAGAAGAAGAAGAGGAGGAGGAGGAGTTTGGATTTGATATCCCACTTTATCACTACCTGAAGGAGTCTCAAAGCGGCTCACATTCTCCTTTCCCTTCCTCCCCCACAACAAACACTCTGTGAGGTGAGTGGGGCTGAGAGACTTCAGAGAAGTGTGACTAGCCCAAGGTCACCCAGCAGCTGCATATGGAGGAGCAGAGACACGAACCCGGTTCACCAAATTACGAGTCCCCCGCTTTTAACCACTATACCATGCTAAAACCCTCTGTTATTTGTCTTAATATCCACTGTGGCCGCAGCTAATTATGTCATTAACTTCAGTGCATTTCAGTGGAAGAGAAACATCAAAAACAATGCAGAAAATACTGTAATTTTTCATGTAATATTCACGGACTAAACCCCTACCCCCAGCAATAGTGAATACCACTCGCATTCCTTCTTTGTGATTTCCATTCCTGGCCTTGGGCGAACATGCAGTTTGTGGCAATATCCACTCCCATTTCTGTGTCTCATCCAGTTTTCCTACAGTAAAGAGAACTTCACACAGAACAACTTTGAAAGAACATATATATATCTTTAAACAGATAAATTTCAGATCTTTATTCAGATAAAATTCTGAGCCAGAGAAGAAGGTGTGTGGTGGTCTCTATGCTGTAGTCGAGGCATTATGTGCTGCTAAGGTCATTAGAATCATTACAGTGCTTGGTGACAATTCTATAACAAGCAGGAATAACTGAGCAGTAAGTTTGCTGCACTAAGTCCATGCAATCTGAATCACTTTCACAGGGCTTAACACGGTTTCCTATGTACCTAGGTAGGTAAGCTTTGTCTCCCCAACGTTAGATAAGCACTGGCCTAGCTCGGAATCTCTTAAAGGCAAATGGCTGGGGTCGGGTGGGGTGGAGTCATAGTAGGAGTTGGTAAAGGCATTACACTAACTGTACCAGGGTGTTAGCTGTGTCAGGTAGCAGGTCCCATGTGACAGCGCCTCTTCCACACTCACTGCTAAGGAGTCAGCTGGCTGTTGTTTGTAATGCATAATTCAAAAGCTTGTTTCAGACAAATTCATTTCAGCATGAAATGTGCAGAGACACCTGTATGCAGGGTGAGGCTGATCACAGTTGATTCCAATCCTTCCTCAAAGCATCATAAAGACCTCATAACAACCCTGTGAGGTAGGGAGAGAGAGGGGGGGAAGGGAGGTGTCAGCCGAAGGTCATTCAGTGAACTTCATTATGACAATTATTAATAATCATAGTTACAGGTAGGTAGCCGTGTTGGTCTGCCGTAGTCGAAACAAAATAAAAAAATTCATTCCAGTAGCACCTTAGAGACCAACTAAGTTTGTTCTTGGTATAAGCTTTCGTGTGCATGCACACTTCTTCAGATACACACTGTGTATCTGAAGAAGTGTGCATACACACGAAAGCTCATACCAATAACAAACTTAGTTGGTCTCTAAGGTGCTACTGGAATGAATTTTTTAAATTAATAATCATAGTTGTCTTTCACCCTTCATCCAAGGGCTTGAGTGTCACTCTAGTGACCTCTCTCTTAGGCCTTCTCTATAACCCTATTTGATCCCCTCCTCTATTTTATTCTCTTACTTTCTCTCTCCTTTTCTTCTCCCATCTTCTTTCACAGTTCTTCTCTTCCCTTCTCTGTGGTATTTCATGAGAACACAGGTCTGGTTTAATCATTAAAAAGGACCCACAGTATTTAGTTTGGCTGGAATATCCAAATAATCGTAGGCATGATCAAATCAAAACAGTCATACAAATCGTTTCACATATTACTGTACTGTTAGTAAAGTCCCAGAGGGAGAAGGATACAGCTGGCTGATTTTGAGTTCAGTTGAATTACTGAACTACTATTTAATTTGGACGTCCCAGGCAACACTTTTTATTATTATTAAGAGTGAACTTGCAGGGATTGATGAATGCTCCTCTGTTTGGATCTCAAGAAGCATCTGGGTTTTGTGAGCATCATCGCAAGTCCTTGAGAAATTTCGAGGTGTTCCTCCCCCCCCCGAACTAATAAAGAATGCTTGTAAAACCCAGGTGGTACACCTCCCACCTCTGTTTCTCCCTCTCCTCCTCAAGCAGAAAAAAAAGCTTTACCCTGCAGCTGAGAGGGTCTGAAGATGTGTGGAACTATCATTAGCAGCTGAGGATTGTGGGACTCTAAAGCCCCATGATCTCCAGCTGCAATTGGTGGAGACAGGGTTAGATCAGAGAGGCCTAGGAGAAACTCACGTCTGAAACGAAAGAAAGCCACTGTGGCAGCTAGACAGGTGACTGGCAGTGGCCGCTGAGACCACATAATACCAGTTCTGAAATACCTACATTGGCCCACAGTATGTTTCCGAGCACAATTCAAAGTGTGGGTGCTGACCTTTAAAGCCAACATGAGAATATATTTAAAGTCAACATGAGAATTCGCCAGCATTTTAGTGCTAACTTCTAATACACATTTCTGCATGCAATCTTGCCTGATAAACACATTTTTACAAAACAATTTCCCCCAGCACAATGCATATTCGTATGTTATTTTCACTAATACGTGCCTTTTTATATGCACACTTAGTTTGTTGGACTAAGACCTGGGGGAGCAAGGGTTCGAATCCCCGCTCAGCCGTGAAGCTCACTGGGTGACCTTGGGCCAGTCCCTATCTCTTAGCCTAACCTACCTCACAGGGTTGTTGTGAGGATGAAATGGGAAAGAGGAAAACCATGTACACCACCTTGAGCTCCTTGGAAGATAAAGGTGGTATATAAATGTAAATAATAATAAGAAGGAGTAAAATGTCCAGATGTAGAACTTCAATACAAAATTCAGAGAAGCAAGGATTTTGAAGGATATCTGTGTTTCGGCTCCTGTATTGTTTTGGAACGATGAAATAAGTTCACCTTTATATGCGAACCAAGTTAAATTTCACCACTATTTCTTCTGGTAGCCTAATACCATCTGCCATGACGCCCGGTGTTCAATTCCATAAGAAAACAAAGCTGGGTTTTGAGCTCCGCTATATCCTACGAACAAGGCAGAAATAATGTCAATATGGCTTGAATATTATTATTTTGCTACTTTCTCCCCATTCTTCGGTCACTTGCATAACTAAAACTCCCTACATGCACCCTTATTATTATATTTAATTTCATTTGTATCGATTTATTTGTTATTCGTGTTGTTAGATTTTATATAAGAAAACCCACAGGGGGGGGGAACACTGAAAAAATAGCAAAGGAACCATGATTATGGGCTGGAAGACATTTGAAGTGATCGAGAAAAGGGCAAATGTGAGAGAAGGTGAAAGAACAGCAGCCCAGAGGTTGAAGAAAGTAGTTGGCATATTATATCTGGAAGGCAGAGATGGGTGTTTGTAGCTCCACAGAAAAAAGAGTGACTCTTAAATGACCCAACGCTGCAGATGTAAGTGACTGTAAAAATCTGAAATTCTTTCCCCTGATGCCCAAAGAGCTTTTTCCCAGAAATGCAAGAGCCTCCAACTCTTTACCATGCAAATCAATACCAAAGCAAGGCATGGTCTAGTTCTTGCCTTTCAGGAAGTAATGGCAGAAGGATAGACAAGCTAGAGACTTATAACCAGTTGCCAGGATGTTTCTTGGCCACATAACACCGGTCTTGAAAAACCTACATTGGCGCCCAGTACGTTTCCGAGCACAATTCAAAGTGTTGGTGCTGACCTTTAAAGCCCTAAACGGTCCAGTAGACTTGAAAGAGTGTCTCCACCCCCATTGTTCTGCCCGGACACTGAGGTCCAGCGCCGAGGGCCTTCTGGCGGTTCCCTCACTGCGAGAAGCCAAGTTACAGGGAACCAGGCAGAGGGCCTTCTCGGTGGTGGCGCCCGCCCTGTGGAACGCCCTCCCACCAGATGTCAAAGAGAAAAACAACTACCAGACTTTTAGAAGACATCTGAAGGCAGCCCAGTTTAGGGAAGCTTTTAATGTTTAATAGATTATTGTACAGGTATTTTAATATTCTGTTGGAAGCCTCCCAGAGTGGCAGGGGAAGCCCAGCCAGATGGGCGGGGTAGAAATAATAAATTATTATTATATTATTCTTACCACTTTAAATTGCACCTCAACTGTGAACTCGTTGGTCAGCTAGGGATGGGGGAGAATTTGCTGTATAATTTTGGGTCTCATCTGAAGACAAATCTCGCAAAGCGTAGTTAGCGGTTAGAGAAATTGACTGGAGAGAACGCGGTTCAAATCCCAGCATGGCTGTGATGCTTCCCTGGCTGGCCTTGGGCTGGACACAACCTTCTCAGCTTAACCTACCTCGCAGGAATGTTGGGAGGATAAAAAGCAGAGGAGGAAGCCTCTTGCATTGTACCTTGAGCTTCCTGGCAGAGAGGATGGAAATCAAATGCATGTAGCAGATAACGGTAATGCTCATTATTATTACTCCATGAGATGGCAATGCAGCACAAGTCAACAGCTACTACCAGGGCGAAAAACATACCAGCTTTTGTCTTAGCTTTGCTGATCAAACCCTTTTGAGTATGGATTAGCTGCAGGGCTGCCTCATGCCAGACATTAGGTGGGGGACTGAATATTTGAATCTTACCCCGGTCTCTGTTTATATAATCCCTGCTTATATAAAACTCTCATGCCAGGGGAAAAAAATGTTCTAGGCTAGCCTTCCGTGGTGACATACTAATTTTTGATTCACACCACATGCTTTTTTTGTGGACGGAGAATTCAGACCGGCAATCACCACCACCTGTGGCCCAAAGCGGTACAGTTCAGCGACGGGTATGTCATGTGAGTTTGCTGGTCATATCGCTCAGCTTCCAGTCTTGGCAAGGTAAGGGTGTTTACAGCTGTAAAAAAAAAAGAAAGACAAAATAATATTCAGAGCTTGCAGAGTCCCGTGCACAGTGCTTTGCAAAACCCTGGCAATCAGCTGATCGCTGACACTTGCAGAGTCAAATGCGCTGCTCTTTGCAAGCACTGACAATCAGCTGATCATCCAAGCTTGCAAGGGCAGGTGTGCAGTGTTTTGCATAGGGCTTTGCAAGTGCCCAGTTGTGTCTGTACAAATAGGTGCCCCACATCTAGCAACATATCTGACATCAAGTGTAGGGCAGGAGGCTGTGGCTGAGCTGAGCTGAGCTGAAATGGCCTCACAGGCCTTATTCTTTACCACCCTCTGCTACCTTTAACCAAAGACTAGGGATTGTCAGGGATCAGAGATTCCCAAACTCATTCTCTGCTGCTGAGCTGCAGCCCTTCCTAGTGTTTTCTGTACCGTAGCAGCACCTTGTCTATTTTTATCAAAGTAAAGTTCAAGGGATTTTGATATAATTCCAACAGGGGAGGTTAACTGCTCAATAGAGACAGGAATTGCATTTGGCTGTCTGTTTCAAAGAGCAGACTTCCTCCTTTTACTCCGTTGAGCAAGTAACAAGGCAAACATTGGGGAGCTGGCGGTGTGATGGTTAGAGTGTCAGACCAGGACATCCTGGGGGACAAGAGTTCGAATCCCCACTTGGCCATGAAGCTCTCAGCCTGACCTACCTCACATGGTAGTTGTGAGGATAGAATTGCGTGCAGCCACTCAAGCTCATTGAAAGAAAAGTGGGATATAAATGGGGGGGGATAACTATAAAATGAAACTATTTGCTCTGTATTTGCACCTTTATCTTGCATTTCTGCACCCCAGATGATTTTGTGATGTGATACGTTACTGTATCACTCGAGAGATTGTGGACTCTCCTTCCTTGAAGGTTTTTAAGCAGAGGTTGGATGGCCATCTGTCATGGATGCTTCACTTGAGATTTCTGCATTGCAGGGGGTTGGACTAGATGACCCTCAAGGTCCCTTCCAACTCTACAATTCTATGATTACCATACAGTCACCCCTAGCAAGACAGTCACCCCTAGCATTGCAAAATGAGCCCTTAGCTTTTTCTCTCCCTGCAATCCCCTCTAAAGGCAGCTACCTCTTGTTTGAGTTGAGTGAAAGTAATTAATGCAGTGGACTATGAAAAGCTGGGAGCTTATTTAAAATTAATTCTATCAAAATAGCATCTTACAGCACCAAGGAGCCCTATTTATTTATTTCGTGAGAATGCAGGGTAGGAGACTGACGGAAATAAAATGAACTTTTATTAAATGTGTTATTCTAGGACAGGAGACTGGATTTGTTCTTCATGTGGGTGATTGCTCCGGAACAGTCTGCTTTTATCATAAAAGATTCCTGCATTGCAGGGGGTTGGACTAGATGACCCTTAGTGTCCCTTCCAAGTCTACAGTTCTATGATGATTCTGTGATTCTATGGAATACACATTGGCCTTTGCATTTATTACCCAATGTAAGGTGAAAGTTAACGGGCTGATTTTGGGCCCTGCTGTCTGTCTGTTCATCTATCTGTTCACCCACCTTATATATTTATAGCAAATTCATTCTCCTTACATAGCCAAACCAGCCTCATCTGCTCACAAGAGAGATATAGCAGCAAGGATGGAGGAACTCTGAGGTTTCAAAACCCTAAGGGTAAAGCCAAAGCAACCAATTGAGAGGTGAGCATGCTCAGTGGCCATGGTATACTGATTTGACTTTCGAGAGGCCCCCAGCTTCAAAACTGTAATGAGGGGAGTTTAGAAATATTGCTTACATTCACACTGACTGTAGTTCTTCTACCCCTCACTGATCTACAGTGCCCAGCTCCTTTAAGAAACAAAGGGAACAGCTAGCAGAGCCCTGAATGTGAATGCTAAACACTGCAACATTTTGCTGCAGATCCCAATTGTATGTGTAAATTCATGCAAATTGCTTCCTTCTCCAAAAGCTGTTTATATACTGTATTTTTCGCTCTATAAGGTGCACCTGACCATAAGTCGCACCTAGTTTTTAGAGGGCAAAAGCCCCATTTTTTTTGAGGATCAGCTCAAATTTGTGCAGCTTCTTTTGCAAAGGAGAAAAGCCCCATTTTTTGAGGATCAGCTCAAATTTGTGCAGCTTCTTTTGCAAAGGGGAAAAAACCCCTGTTTTATGGGGTTTAACTCACATTTCTGCAGCTTCAGGAAAGGGAGCCATTTCTAGTTTCCAGACAGATAATCTAATCAGCCAGTCACATGTCGCTGGGGAAACAGCCTCCCTCTGCAGGGGAAGGGTGGGGCTGAATCTCTCCTTATGGGAGCCTTATCTTTCTCCTGATCATTTGCTGAGCAGCTGCTCAGCAGGCTTCCTTTCAACACCCCCTTCTCTCTTTGTAAGAAAAAAAAAAGCACAATCTGCTTTTGCCCCTGGGCAGTTCAGCTCCAGGGACCACACATTCGCTCCATAAGACGCACAGACATTCCCCCTTACTTTTTAGGAGGAAAAAAGTGCATCTTATGGAGCGAAAAATACGGTAAGTGAATTCACTTATTGGGCTGTGAGCTGCACAGTGTCCTTTGCTTCCGACAGAAGGAAGGTTAGGTAGGTGGGTAGGATTATCTGTTGTTGGTTTAATGTTATAGCCACAGCCCCACAGGGCCTCTGTACATGACATTCTGGTGGAATTCTTCTTCTTCTTTGGTGATCACTCATAACCGAGTAAGATTGTCTTCCATGAACATGGTTTTAACACTGAGTCCGTAAGTGACTGTGGAGGCCAATTCTGGATCCACACGTCCTTCCACAGTGGGGACATTGGTTTCTGGGCAGGAGTTGATCACAATGAGGGTTAGCCAAGCGTGCCTTCCTCTTAGCACGTTGCTCCCTTGTGTCCTGAGTTCAAGCGTCTTTGAAGTCCATGGCACCTTTGGTATAGGCTGTTCTCCAATTGGAGCGCTCACAGGCCAGTGTTTCCCAGTTGTCAGTATTTATACTACATTTTTTAAGATTTGCCTTGAGAGAGTCTTTAAACCTCTTTTGTTGACCACCAGCATTACGCTTACCATTTTTAAGTTCGGAATAGAGTAGTTGCTTTGGAAGGCGATCATCAGGCAGCCGCACAACATGACCAGTCCAACAAAGTTGATGTTGAAGAATCCTTGCTTCGACACTGGTGATCTTCGCTTCTTCCAGTACACTGACATTAGTTCGCCTGTCTTCCCAAGTGATGTGTAAAAAATTGTGGAGACACGATTGATGAAATCTTTCAAGGAGTTGGAGATGGCGTTTATAAGTGGTCCACGTTTCACAAGCATACAGTAACGTTGGTAGTACAATAGCTTTGTAAACAAGCATTTTTGTTTCCCTGCGAATGTCCCGGTCCTCAAACACTCTGCACTTCAAGCGGGAGAAAGCTGCACTTGCAAAGCTCAGGCAATGCTGGATTTCGGCATCAATGTTGGCCCTTGTGGAAAGCCCAGGTAGGAGAAGTGATCAACACTTCCCAATGTTACACCATTGAGTTGAATTTGTGGCACTGCAGAGGGGTTATTTTGTGCTTGTTGGTGCAGCACTTTGGTTTTTTGGATGTTAAGCGATAGGCCAAGCTTTTCGTAAGCGACTTCGAAGATATTTAGGCTAGTTCATTTTCTGAGTGTGGTGGAATGACAGTTCTTATGATGCCTAAAGAATGCACAGTGGATTCTGGACTTAGAGCAGGGAGATGTGGGTTCAGTCCCTTCTCACTTAGAGAGCTTGCTGAATTTCAATTCTCCATCTCCATCGCCCCACTGCCCTGCTGCCTCTCTGTCTAATCTCTTTTACACCCATTCTCCAACATCTCACAGATGAAAACAGTTATAGCCTTATAACACCACTATCCGCATAGCAGAGATCTCTGCATGAGACTCTTTCATGCTCCTTAAGGCTTTGTGCTGCCAGCTGTATACTGCTTTCATGTACTCTGCAATAACCTATTCCCCCATCAGAAAGGATGTGTTTGTTCTTTTGGTTAAAGATATATTGGGGTTGGGGAGAGAGAAATGTAATCGCCTGACAATATGTCAGTTCAAAACAGACCTGATGCTTTAGTCTTCACGCACGTGCATTTATAGACATGTGCATTAGAGGCAAGATACCTCTACTCTCCCACCAGACATGTAGCTTCCAACAACCCTGGGGAGGGCACTGAGCCACCAGTAATGCCAACTCTAGTAATTAATGGTAATGGTTTTCGAACGGGTGTAGCATGGTGTGTGTGTCCCTGGGGGCTGTGACTCCAGGCACACAATTTTTGAAGGGGTGCGAACCAGGAGGCCCAATGCTGGTGACCCCAGCATGACCTGGCATGATGCTCATTGCGCATGTGTGTTGTCATGCTTGCGATGCGTGTGTGTGACATCATGCTTGCAACGTGTGCCACACGTGATATCGGGAGGAGGCTGAATGTGGAGCCGAGCACTGTGTGACTTCAGTGGTCAGCAGTTCCTCCTCTTTCACGTTCAGGAGGAGCTGGTCCCTGAAGCTGTGCCACACTTGGCTCTGCGCTCAGCCTACTAAGTCCTCTCAACATTTAGGGGACCTGGCCCCTCCCAATGGATATTGGGAGGGTGAAGACACCTTGGTCCCATAGAGTTGGCACCCCTTGCCTAAAGGAAGCCCACAAGCAGGACATGAGTGCAACAGCTTTCACCCAGTTTTGGTCCCCAGCAACTGGTAGTCAAAGGCATAAAAACTCCAACAGTGGAAGTAGAACAGGGAGGTAAAAAGGCATTTGGAAGAAGATTGGCTCCTGTCAGCCACCCACGTCATCCTGTTTTCAACGCTAAGCAGTTGCAGATATGTATGAGTGCGTTAAGATGCCAGGTGGAGACGAGGAGGGAGGAACGGGAGAATTTGGAACAAGCCCACGAGAAGAGAAATTTGACTTGCCGCGTCTAGCTTTCATCTGCCGAACTGGGAAACAACGTTCCCAGATCACTGCAAGATGCCACAAGGCAGAGATGCACCTGACAGTTCTTCAGAAACACATGTGAAGACAGGGGAGACAATAAAAAGCAGAAGCAAATGCAAGAGGAAAGCCTGAAGCTCCCCCATCTCCTGCTCTCAATAATACATAAAGGAAGGGGCAGCTCAGAGACGATTCAGCTCCTTCTCAACATGCTGAGCATTCAGTGTCACTGCTGAAGTTTTTGCACGGCTGCAGCTGGCGGTCCGTATAGTAAAAGCTCACTTCCAACTCTACAATTCCACGATGCTAAGCTTGAACCATTGACAAAAGGTAATGAAGAGATAGAAGGGAAGGGGAGCTGAGAAATTAAGCACAGAGAGGAAGTATGGCTTGTAGAAACACTAAGCCAAAATAAATGGGCCTTTGCAAACTTGTTAACCACATTAGGCACTGTCAGGGACTGGCTGGACGACGAGTAGTAGTGGGAGGCGCCAGCCGGGGAACCCCCAAGGGAAATCCCAGAGGAGGAAGGCTCAGAGCCCAGGGATCAGTGTTTGGACACTGAGGAGAGGTCAGAGGGGGAAGATTGGAAGGAGGTGATGGATACTGAAGAGGCAACAGAGTTTAGTGAACAGGAGGAACCTGTGGGTGGCAATGAGACAATGGATATTCTCTGTGGTAGCTCCCCATCTATGGGATGCACAAATTTAAGAAACCTAACCTCACCTCCTAGGGCAGGGGTAGGCAACCTAAGGCCCGTGGGCTGGATGGGGCCCAATCGCCTTCTCAATCCGGCCCCCGGACGGTCCGGGAATCAGTGTGTTTTTACATGAGTAGAATGTGTCCTTTTATTTAAAATGCATCTCTGGGTTATTTGTGGGGCATAGGAATTCATTCATATATATATTTCAAATAGGGTTAGGGTTAGGGTTAGGGTTAGGGTTAGCTGAAAAAGGTTGCTGAGCCCTGTCCTTGGGTCTGCATTATTCTCCTGAGTTGCCTATATTGAGACTGCAAAAGTCAGACACCCCCTACGTTGTCTCTTAAAGGAGCTAACCGAATATCTGTACATGTGTAAAGAAGAAATAATGAATCTAAATTTAAGAAAGAAAACAACAACAAAGCAACCTTGAAACGGAATAAGTAAGGCACAGTGCACCAACAAATGCAAATTGTTTTCATGGGCATAATTCATTCATCTCCTGGAATCTGGCTTTTCTCAGTGGAAATCCTGGATGAGCTTCGGAGAATGAACAATTGTTTATTGGTGCTGCAATTAATAGTTCTTTCTTACCCCACAAGGGATCCGACGGAATAAATGTGTTAGAGAAAGTGAAACACTTAGGAACTGTAGCTGCAGCGGCCCTGAAATACTCATGAGAATGGAGGATTCTTCAACAATCAGTGGAGGCTATTAATCACTGAGCTTCTATTTGCTCTCTCCCCCTTTAATTCCAGTCCACATTTAACCCACCTCCAGTGTGACAAAAGAGAAAGGAGGCATTCTGAGCCATCCCACGGACAAGAAGAATTCCAGTAATGAATAACAGAACCTCTCTGCTAAAACTGTTTCACTTAGTGCACAATAAAGCGGATTAAGTGTGCAATTGTTGTCAAGGCAGTTAACAGAAGGAGGAAGGAAAAGCACAAAGGAAGAAAAACATTATGGATCCTTGACATATTTTATTGTTTGCGTAGTTATCACTACTCCACTCTTCTGCCCCAAAATGGTGCTCTCAAGACAGTTCACCATCATGACGTATGAAACAGTTAACAATGAAACCATCCAAAACTCATTCAACTGTAGAACAACAGAAGGGTTTAATGATCTATAAATAACACCTGGAGGAGAACTGCTCAGGCGGTGCTCTAAGCCACTGCATGCCACCTTGAGCTGCTTGGAAAAAAGTGGGGTATAAATGTAATTAACAAACAAACAGTCAGGGGCCAAAGGCTCAAAATAAGAAGTGGGCAGGTGGAGCAATGTGATAGATGGGAACCCTAGCTGAAACGAGCAGCAAAAACTTTCAAGAACCAGCTATCTGAGTATGTTTAATTTTGCATTTAATGTTCTGGTATTTATGTGCATGCATGATTAATTATGAACATGAACCCAGAGGCATTTGAATATCTAGAGCATTTTCTTGAGATCTAATCCATATTATCAATTGTAACATGATAGCCCTAGGGTCCGTTCTGTAGTCTTAGAGTGTCTTCCTCTGCTGTACAATGGCATGGTTCTTTTGTGTTTATATATATATATATATATATATATATATATATATATATATATATATATATACGGTGTGTGTGTGTGTGTGTATATAAATATATAAATAAACAGAAATCTGCTCTTATTACCTTATGGGGTACACAAGAGCCTTTTGAGGTCCTCCATCGGAAGGAATAAATTACAGAGGCCAACCAAAGAAAAATTGAGAAGCAAAGAATTTATTTGTTGCAACATGGTGTTTTTGCCCCACACCAAGCGAGTAGGGGAAAAAGGACCTCGAACAAAAGGAGCACATGCTCTTATAAAGACATTTCAAAAATTCCTCCTCAGAGTCCAGCCCCACTCCCAGATACCTCCCACATACATCACAGAAGGGGTGTAACCCCAGACCACTCCCCAGATACATCACAGCTGCATCACAGATTGGGAGGGTCAGAGGAGGTAACCTTAGAATTTTCACACCTGTGCCATCTCTCCCTGACCCCTCCCAGACACACATTTCAGCAAAACAAAAGGTTTCTTGTTTCCTGCCCTGGTCTGGCAGGGCTAATGTAGGGCTAAGGATCCAAATCCATTTTAGGTGGTGGGATCTTTGTGAGGGAAATGGCCCATGTCTGGCACATCAGGATGCCAGAATTATCACTTTATTTTCCTGAGACAATCCCCCCTCCTTCCTTGCAGAGAAACAGTTTATCAGTTTGGGAGTAAAAATGGAGACAGGCCTGTCCTCCTGCGCTGCTGGAGACATGTGGCCTCGTTTTGCTTGGCACACTTATGATATTCTTACAACAATACACACACACACACACACACACACACACAGAGATATTCCTAGAGTTGGAAGGGACCACAAAGGTCCTGTAGCCCAACCCCCTGCAATGCAGGAATCTTTTGTCCAACGTGGGACTCGAACCCACAGCCCTGAGATATTAAGAATCTCACACTCTACTGACTGAGCTATTCTATAGGAAGCCTGAAAGCAGGACCTGAGCTTCAACAACAGTGCTCTCCCCCACCTGCGATTCCCAGTGACTGGTGTTCAGAGACATAATGCCTCTGAAAGTCGATGTTTCAATTTTGTTTTAATGGGATTGTCTTACTGTGTATTTTAATTATGGATGTGTATATGTCGATGCATGCGTAATTGATTGTTATGCCGGTAAACCACTTAGAAGCCTGCTTGGGCACTAAGCAGTATTATGAATTGACAATAGCGATTAAGGAGAGCTAAAGCAATGTGCAGTGGAAAAGGAAAGATCTAAGCTGGGGGTTTTGGTTCACCTTTCAGCACCTCATCCCTAAACATTTTGAACGGGAACTTCTCTAGAGTAGTTTCTGGGCTGAGACTTCTCTCCTCAGTTGGTTAGAGTATGGTGCTAATAAAGCCAAGGTTGCAGATTTGATCCCCGTATGGGACAGCTGCATATTCCTGCACTGCAGGGGGTTGGACTAGATGATCCTCAGGGTCCCTTCAAACAGAGGCGTAGGAAGGTCAGGCGGTACCTGGTGCGGAAAATTTCTTGTCACCCCCCCCATTGGTTTTTGGTTTGTTTGTTTTTTGCCTGCAAAAATGGTTTTACGTTATTTCATATTTTCTTACAAAGGAATAATAATAAGTAAAAATAAACTTTTATTTATATCCCGCCCTCCCCGGCCAAAGTTGGGCTCAGGGTGGCTAACATCAGATACATGACATTGATATAAAATCAAACAATAATTAAATTACCTCCTAAAAACATGTCAAAATCAAATTAAAGTCTAATTAGATGGCTTTCCGCAGGGTTAGGGTTGGGAACAGTAAGTGCTCCACTGAATTGAAATTTCAGCCTTCGCGACATAGGAAAACAGCCTAGTAAACAGCTATTTTCGTGGAGGAGAGTCAAGATATTAACTGATATGCATGAAATTTCATATATAGCTATATAATCCCTAGTGTAGTAAGATAAGACCTTTGGAGCAGGCATTTTCAAAAAGAAAAAAAAGTTTTTTATGAACCACCCTAGTAGGGCAATAATTGTTCCTTGATAATTTCTCACCCCCTCCATGATGGAACCTGGGGTGGACTGCCCCCCCGCCCCCCACTTCCTACGCCCCTGCCTTCAAATGCTACGATTCTGTGATTCCTGCACAGCATTTTGTAACCCTCACCCACCCACCCGCGGGGAGCAAAGCCAAAACTGCAGCATCTCTTGTTGCTGTTGTTCCTGGTGCCGGTTTCAGTCTCTCTTGGAATGAGTTTATTTGTTTTGGATAAAAGCCACGGCAAACACAGAAATCTCATCTTGTTTCATTACAGCCTTAAAACCACTTGAGTAAAACAAGAACAATGTCACATTTATACAATTTATCATGTCAAGCTTATACGGCAAACGTGAACCGATAATGCACCTGTGAAATCTACCGTATTAGCTAAAAGTAACAAAACCAAATTGGCGTGGCATATCCATAAATCTCTCTATGGATCAAACTACATGTTACACTAATCACACTTTTGTTGTTGTTGTTGTCTAAATTATGATTAATGATGCCAATTGTTTCATTTGTTCAGAAATGTGTATCCTGACTTGCAGGGTGGAGCAACTTGCCTGGTGGGACTTCCCAGTAGAGGCATTGCCGCAGTATCCCCAAGTTTGTATACACATCTTTGCAGGCAAGATTGCCTAGTATACACATTTTTGCTAAGCTTTCCCAAGTCTAATGAGTTTTTATCTATTATTTCATTGAATATATGCATTTATGTGCAAGTGGAAATCTGAAGAAAGTTGTTGAACTTTTTTAGTTGTTCAGACTTTTTTAAGGGAAATTGCCAAAAATGACACGGCCGACACGGGTTGCCATACATGCTGATGTTTCAGCGATTTCAGCCCAGACACTGTTTCCAACAGCCGATTGCCAGCTATGCCCCTACATTAACCTACTACATGCCTCTTTGTATACATTATTTGCCTGGAATTACAGTGGAACCTCGGTTTTCGAGCATCTCAGAAGCCAAACAATTTGGAACCCGAACGCCGAAAACCCAGAAGTGAATGCTTCCGTTTTTGAATGTGCACCGGAAGTCGAACGGCTTCTGAGGCACGTTTCTCCATTTTCTCAATGGAATTTGCCGACCACCCATTGCGCCTCAGTTGCTGAACGTTTTGGAAGTTGAACGGTTTTCTGGAACGGATTACGTTCAACAACCGAGGTTCCACTGCACATTACTTGCCACTCTCGCCCATCGAAACAACTTCTGAGGGCCACAACTGATGGTGAGAGATCTGCCAACCACTGGCACTGCTCTAATAATAATAATAATAATAATAATAATAATAATAATAATAATTTATTATTTGTAGCCCGCCCATCTGGCCGGGTCTCCCCAGCCACTCTGGGCGGCTTCCAACAAATATCAAAATACATTAAACATGGGACCAGCAGCTGGTTCTTCCCTCCTCCTCCTCCTCCTCCTCCAGCCCCCAGCTTAGGTCTTCTTTTGTTGCCTTGGGGCCTCTGGGCTACCCTATCTTCAACCCTGTTGGGGGGGTCTACTCCCCCAGTGTGTTGCTTGCAGGTAATGTGCTGGCAAAGCAGATCCCTGCAGCCAGCTGGATTGCACCCTCCTTTCCCTCCTATTGAGTGGAGGGTTCAATCCTGATCAGTTTGTACATGTGTGTGTCCCCCTCCTGGGAAGAGGCACACACAGCACAGAAGTTTGAAAGCCCTATTTCAAATCAGCCCTATGCTGCCCTTTGCACTCTGCCATCTCTCCTTCATTCCACCCAATGTCTCACTCCCCAGAAAATCCTGGATTGCTCGGGGTGGGGTGGGGGGACAATCACAGCCCTACCTCAAGATGCTGGGGAATGAACCCAATGCAAATTATGTTCCTCTAGGTAAAGGTAAAGGGACCCCTGACCATTAGGTCCAGTCGCGGATGACTCTGGGGTTGCGGCGCTCATCTCGTTCTATAGGCCAAGGGAGCCGGCGTACAGCTTCCGGGTCATGTGGCCAGCATGACTAAGCCGCTTCTGGCGAACCACAGCAGCACACGGAAATGCCGTTTACCTTTCTGCCGGAGCGGTACCTATTTATCTACTTGCACTTTGACATGCTTTTGAACTGCTAGGTTGACAGGAGCAGGGACTGAGCAATGGGAGCTCACCCCATCACGGGGATTCGAACCGCCGACCTGATCGGCAAGCCCTAGGCTCCACAGCGCCACCCGCGTCCCTCTACCACCACTTTAAAGCCCAGCCCAGATGTTACCTCCCAGAATAGAAAGCAGCTGGCTAATAGAAGTTTCCTTTTGTCCAGTGATTGCAAAAAATGTGCCATCCAACAAGCAGTCGGTCCAGACCTGAAGGAAGTGGTGAAATAGATGAATCCTGTAGGAAGAAATCGGGAATTGTTTGAATCCCCCTCCGCCCCCACTTTTGTTTGCCAATTGTTGGCGTCTGCTCCTGAACACATGCAGAATGAATAAGGGCTATTTATGTTTTCTCAAAAGAGCAATCAAAACTCTATTATTAGAACAAAACCACAGTAGTTATGCTGCTAATGTGCCAAAGCACTTCTTCCGTATGAGCCTTCAAAGCCCATTACTTCATGCTCAGCTCTGCAAGACGAACGGAGGAGAATGACAAAGGACTTTCGCACATTGATTCATTTGTCTAAGATATTGTTATGTGCATCTCAGTCTCCCGGAGGTGTACCTAGGGTTTGGCAAAACCTGCCCCTGCTGGAGGCGCAGACCCAGGAGGCAGCGCAAAATTCACCTATCAGAGTGTGGAGTGTATGATGTTAATAATAATAATAATAATAATAATAATAATAATAATAATAATAATAAATAATTATTATTATTATGATTTATTATTTGTACCCCGCCCATCCGGCTGGGTTTCCCCAGCCACTCTGGGTGTCTTCCAACAAAGATTAAAATACATTAAAATGTCACACATTATAAAACTTCCCTAAACAGGGCTGCCTTCAGATGTTTTCTAAATGTCAGGTACTTGTTTATCTCTTTGACATCTGATGGGAGGGTATTCCACAGGGCAGGCGCCACTACCGAGAAGGCCCTCTGCCTGATTCCCTGTAGCTTTGCTTCTCGCAGTGAGGGAACCGCCAGAAGGCCCTCGGCACTGGACCTCAGTGTCCGGGCTGAACGATGGGGGTGGAGACGGTCTTTCAGGTATACTGGGCCAAGGCCGTTTAGGGCTTTAAAGGTCAGCACCAACACTTTGAATTGTGCTCGGAAACGTACTGGGAGCCAATGTAGGTCTTTCAAGACCAGTGTTATGTGGTCTTGGCAGCCACTCCCAGTCACCAGTCTAGCTGCCGCATTCTGAATTAGTTGCAGTTTCTGGGTCACCTTCAAAGGTAGCCCCACGTAGAGCGCATTGCAGTAGTCCAAGCAGGAGACAACTAGAGTATGTACCACTCTGGCGAGACAGTCTGCGGACAGGTAGGGTCTCAGCCTGTGTACCAGATTCGTATAGCTCTATTTTTACCAGAAGGTAGAATGAGAAACTTATCCAGGGATGTGTTATTTCTTGAGATATTATGATTTAACTAGATTCCACTTTAGCTGGTTCCAGTGTTCTGATGTCCTGGACAACAAGGGGAGAAATCATTGTCAGAGCATTGTCTAAGGTGCAACTCTGAATAGGAACTAGGCCTCATTGAGGTGCAACTGAGGAAACATGCATAGGATTGCACCGATCATCTGACACTAAGAGTAGCCTCAGCACCCCATTCATGCCTTTTCATGTAGAGGCAGCTCTGTTACACTCCTCCATGCCCACTTTTCAATTCATTAGAGAATTCTGTTAGAAGTGCTTTCACTTTGGCTTGGAAAGATAAAAGGATCGTGCCTGAATGTCTGTACTCCTTCCAAGCCTCACAGTAAATCTGAATACCTCCCTCCCCTCTGCATGCTCCTTCAGTCAATATGATTTATTTATTTGGAAAGTGCAGACTTGCAGCTTTTCAAAACAGTCCCATTTTGTTGGCTGCCCATAAATTGAGCCCCGTTCTTTCTAGTCCACTTCATAATACTGCTTAAGCATTTGTAAGAGTTTCAGTACTTCAGGTATATAATTTCATTAAGCCTTCCAGCAACCATATGAGGGTAAGTATACCAGTGCTCACCTTGGCCATGCAGAGTGGGACTGCTAGGAGTTGGAGCATAGCAACAACTGCATGCATGTTTATCATTTAAGTTTTAAAATCTGTTTTGTTCGCCACAATTGATTTGAAATTATTAATTTATTTCATAAAATTTATACACCACCTGAATGTAAAACACACACACACACACACACACACACACACACACACACACACCCCACACCCTCAAATCGATTTACAAAAAGGTGAAACAATAAAATCCAGAAAACAATGACAACCCTACTGAAAAACGTTAAGATACTAAAGCTCGACTGTCTAAGCATCTGGTTAAAGGTAAAGGACCCCTGACCATTAGATCCAGTCGCGGACGACTCTGGGGTTGCTGCGCTCATCTCGCTTTACTGGCCGAGGGAGCCGGCGTTTGTCTGCAGACAGTTTTTCCGGGTCATGTGGCCAGCATGACTAAGCCGCTTCTGGTGAACCAGAGCAGCGCATGGAAACACCATTTACCTTCCCGCCAGAGCGGTACCTATTTATCTACTTGCGCTTTGTGCTTTCGAACTGCTAGGTTGGCAGGAGCAGGGACCAAGCAACCAAGCTCACCCCATCGCAGGGATTCGAACCACCGACCTTCTGATCGGCAAGCCCTAGGCTCTGTGGTTTAACCCACAGTGCCACCCGCGTCCCTAAGCATCTGGTTAGGCTTGTCTAAAGAGTACAGAGCACTGAAAAGAATATCAATACTTGGTATCAATAGTCTGGGAGTTCCGAAGTTCTTACAAATGTTAACAGGTAGTAGTGCCAATTATGCCAGTCAAAGCAGTGGAGTGGGCAAATGTGGGGGTAATTCATGATTTCATTTCCATTTCCCATTTATTTCAGTGGAAGACTCAGCTGGTCTTCTGCTGCTTATAACTTCAGTGCTTTCCATCCAAACGGCATGCAAATGGCAGGGATTCCACTTCTTAAAGACTTCACATTTCAGAGCAGAAAAACAACCTAAAATGGCACACCTACTGAAAACTTCCTATGGCTTTCAGATGTTCCTTCTCCTTTAACAGATGTCTTTTACATCCTATTAGCATCTATTTCCCAGGCGTTCTAGCACCCAACCAAAAGACCAGATCTGCCAGATTTCAGATAGATAGGATAAAGGGAGTTGTATTCAATGCTAGTACTTCATATACCATATTGGCCCAAATATAAGCCGCGCCCAAATATAAGCCGCACCTTTAAAATTCAAGGGGGGGGGGAGGCAATACCCAAATATAAGCAGCTCCCTTAAAATTCGGCAGGCACCTGTTCCGTTTTACTGTATGTCTGTTTCAGCAGCGATATCGTAAAAGCCAGTTTTTGCAAGGTTGTGAATTTAAGCCGCACTTTTCACGGTCAGAATTTGGGGGCGGGGGGAATTGATGCTTATATTCAGGGCAATACGGTAGTAGACCTATTGAAGTTAATATACATCAGGCATAGGCAAACTCCGGCCCTCCAGATGTTTGGGACTACGATTCCCATCATCCCTAGCTAACAGGACCAGTGGTCAGGAATGATGGGAATTGTAGTCCCAAACATCTGGAGGGCCGGAGTTTGCCTATGCCTGATATACATGGTAAACTTAGGTTCATTCATTTCAGTGGATCTACTCTCTGAGTAGGACACAGTCCAATTCAACCCAGGGTCTACATTTTATATCTAAACTCTACCACTGTAATTTGTTTTAAACTGTTTTTAATGCTGCATTTTACATTGCCGTGACCCCCCTTGGGAGCTTCTGGTGCATCTGCTAATAATAATTCATATAATACTCTCCTTTTCTTCACTGTAACTTTAACAGTCACCTGTATAGGCTGTTCCAGAGTGTTTAAACATTTCAACTCAACAAAGACAAACGAGGACCGAATCAAACAAATGAAATATATGAGAAATGAATGGATTTCCCCACCCCACCCCCATTCATAACTTGTTCAACTGAATGAATTCCCATTTGCTTTTATAGCTACAGGAAACAAAACGAATGGGGCTTATCTCGATAACATTTCATTCATTTAAAAAATAAATGTGCAGCCCTCCCCACTAGGTGGCGTCTCTAAGCCCCATGCCTGTAATATGTAGATAATTAGTTTTTTTTTTAAAAAAAGAAACCCTCGCGGGATCAGGCACAAACATAACGTATTTGAAGCACTTTGAACACTATCATTATCTCCATTATTATCCATAATAACTGATCTACTTAATAGGGGAGGCAGGGCAGACACGGAATAAAACAATGGCACGGTTGTGAGTACAGCACCTTTCCTTGCATTGTCTAGATTAGGGGTCCGCTTATTGAATTGGCACTATTGTTACATCACTGGCGGATGTGACAAGTTCAATTGAATATTTACAAAAATCAAATTTAAGTTATGCCGGAGGGTTACAAAAAGAAGAAGAAGCCTATCCTATTCTCTCAAACTTTGGATCACTATAAGTATACGGTAGAGAAATAGGCGTAGGAAGGGTGTGTGTGGTGGGTGCAGTCCGCCCCGGGTGTCATGACTGAGAGGGGGGTGACAAAATGGCAGGCGAGTGGGTAGCACACCTTGCTCCTGGCGGCAGCAGCTCTTCTAACCCGATGGCAGAGAGCAGCTCTCCTCAGTTGTGGTGAGGCGCAACCGGCTGCAGCAGCTCCGTTGGCTCCCAGTACGTTTCCGAGCACAATTCAAAGTGCTGGTGCTGACCTTTAAAGCCCTAAGCGGCCTCGGTCCTGTATACCTGAAGGAGCATCTCCACCCCCATCATTCAGCCCGGACACTGAGGTCCAGCACCGAGGGCCTTCTGGCGGTTCCCTCATTGTGAGAAGTGAGGTTACAGGGAACCAGGCAGAGGGCCTTCTCGGTAGTGGCACCCGCTCTGTGGAACGCCCTCCCATCAGATGTCAAGGAAATAAGCAGCTATCCTATTTTTAAAAGACATCTGAAGGCAGCCCTGTTTAGGGAAGTTTTAAATATTTAATGCTGTATTGTTTATAACACTCGATTGGGAGCCGCCCAGAGTGACTGGGGAAACTCAGCCAGATGGACTGGGTACAAATAAATTATCATCATCATCATCATTATTATGTCTGACCCAGCTGCAGAGAGCAGGAGGAGAGTGAGTAGCAGCTTTCCCACCCCTCTCCTACCCCGAACTGTGGTGCGTGGGAGGGCACCCTCCGCGCCCCGCCCCCCTCGGGAGCGCACCCGCACTGGGCAGCGCAGGCATATGCTCCGCCGCTGGATAGAGAGAAAAGGGAATATGATTCAGACTTGGAACTCTTTCCCTCCTCTCCGTAACCTTTTGTTGACACGTACAGGCCGTTCCGTGGCATTTCAGTTCCTCATCTCGGTAGAGAACGGGATCGAACCAGCCTAGATGGATTTTCTCAGCGCCACGTCTGCAATATGCAGATAATTAGCTACAACAAACCTTACAGGATTACACAAAAAGATAATGTTTGTGAAGCACTTTGAACACCAGATTCTGAGCATTATCATTATCCCCATTATCCCAAATTCTTCCTAATAACTGGATCTGCTTAATTGGGGAGGCAAGGCACAAATGTATGACACACACACACACACACACACACACAAACACACAATGGGTTGGTTTCAGGTATCACAATCCACTGTCACTTCTCGTTTAGGCGAAGGGGCATGTTGGTTGAATTCGCATCTCTGCTTCATTGTTGCTGACTGTGACACTTCCAATCTTTCTTGATTCTCTTGAGTATTTACAAAAATCAAATGTTTAAGTTATGCAGGAGCGTTAAACAAAACCATCATCACTTAAGATTCGGCTCCCAGCACCATAAAATTGTTGAGTCAATGTTAAAAAGAAAATGAAATATGAATCAGGCTTAGAACTTAATCTCTTTACAGATGAATAAATCTTTTTAATGTGCCTATTAGAAATTTGATTTCCCTTTAATGATTTTTTATTTATTTAAAAAAATGGATTATTGTGGTTTTCCCTTGCAGAAGGAAAATTAAAATGCTTAAAATAACGCTTGAGTTTGGTGCACACAGATTTTTCAGGACACTGACTTGATGAAAACAAAGTTTTTTAAAAAAATGAATTTTAAATAGAGTTGGTGATTTGGGGGAGGGGCTCCATTCAAAGAGGCCAAAACTGTTTGCCATGCAGAGTGAAAGAAATGGATGATCTGATCAGTTGCAACATTTTGGCAGAGCTTTGCCTTCACTCTCAACTGGCTTTTTGAGAGAGGGTATTTATTTGCATGGATTATCATTATTCAGAAACGAGTTGAAGTCTGAACTGATATAGACCAGGCCTAAGGTTTCCTCTTCATTGAGAGCTCACCTAGGTGATTATACATCACCCCATCTGCAAATGTTTCAGAGCAGACCTGCTGCTTTGCTTCCAATCGGTGCCGAAATCCTGTAATGGTCTGTGGTTTTGGTCCCACTTCTGTTGTGCTATAGCAGGGGTGGCCAACTCTCAAGAGAATGCGATCTACTTTCAGAATTAAAAACTGGCAGTGATCTACCCCTGTTTTTGGGGGGTTCAGCTCAAAGTTGTTGTGTTTTTTTGGGTTCAGCTCAAAGTTGTTGAGCTTTTTTTGGGGTGGCTTCCATTTTGGGGGGGGGTTAAAGGCAATTGACACAGGGGTGAAGTCACTAACAAAAAGACACAGCACAGAGAAAGCTTCGTCTTCCCTTCCAGAGATCAAACAGCAATAGAGGGTGGGGCAAGGGGCAGGGCAGGGGTCCATAGCTGTCAACTTTTGGATTTGAAAATAAGGGATTTTTTCGAACTTTCGGATTTGAAAATAAGGGATGCCGCGAGGGCGGTGCAATGGCACCAAGTAGCCTTGCCGCCCTGCGCTCTAGAGGCTGCGCACGAACGGATGAGCGAAAGAGCGAGCGCGTAGACAGCAGGCAGGCTGGCTGGCTGGTTGGGCGTGAGGGTCTGGCTGCACAAGGCATGCAAGCTCCGCCCCCAGTCGGTCTCAGACTCCTTATTGGCAGCCGAGCAATGCAGCTGAGGAGCCTCCCTGGCCGGCAGGGAGGGAGAGGAGCTGCTTCCTTTGAAATCCGGGATATTTAAGGGATATCAACAATCCGGGATAGCAGCGGGAAACGGCATTGGAATAAGGGAGTTTCCCGCCCAAAAAAGGGAGGGTTGACAGCTATGCAGGGGTCAGTTTTAGCGATGCTAAGGAAAGGGAGCCAGAGATCGACCGCGATCTACCAAAACCTCATGGGGATCTACCAGTAGACTGCGATAGACCTGTTGGAAATCCCTGTGCTATAGCATGTAAGTGCAATAATGCTGTAACCCTGGGAAAGTATCTCAGAACAACTAATGGATGGCCTATTAGGAAATCAATTGCTAATGCAATGCTGCAGAATGCAACAGAGAAACCAAAACCGTAGCACCTGTCTCAAGGGATCTTTAGTTTATTGCCACCTCCCCCAACCCGGTACCCTCCAGATGTTTGGGACTGCAATCCACATCAGTCTGTGGGGTCTGATTTGAAGACGTGATGAAAGGGACAGGCGGGTCTTGGAAAGGATGAGACGTGTTTGGCCATATTTAAACATGTGATGTTTCCACCCGTTCAAGTAGCAGATCCAGAGAGGTTCCCCTTGTAAGTGACCTGAAATGAACATCTGCAATTAATAGTGAGAAAAGATGAAGGTGTGAGGAGGAATTCCTCAGCAGTAGCATCACGGAGGATATTATACATGCTATTGCAGGCAACGACTTACAGAGAGAGGATGGGTAGCTTTGAGACAAAACCGACATCAGAATCAAGGTGTTGAGTGGGAGATCTCAATGAGTGTTTCCATGGTGATGTTGAGGAGGGATGCTGTGGAGTCACCTTGCCTCCAAAAGGAATATCACTTCCTGTAAAATCCTAAGAAGCCCAGCAAAAATCACTGGTATCATCCTTTTCCTGATAGAAAACCAGCTAATATTAAGAGAAAACAGATATTGCTTCCCCCCCCCCCCCCGGCTTGGCTAGGCTACTTCAGATCCCTCTAACCTCCTGGGTTGGTGGCTACTAAAATCAGGGCCTTCTCAGTGGTGGCACCTCACTCACTCATGAACACCCTCCTTAAATGGATGTGCCTGGAAGCTACATTGGAGGTCTTTTAGAAACCAGGTGAAGCCCTTCTTGTTTTCCTTGGCCTTTTTATCACAACCTATCCAGTGCCTCAGTTTTTTTGCTCCAAGTTATTCTTTGCTGCCTTTTGTGCTAGCTCAGTCGATAGTGCATGAGCCTCTTAATCTCAGGGTTGTGGGTTTGAGCTCCACATTGGGCAGAAGATTCCTGCATTGCAGGGGGCTGGACTAAATGACCCTCACGGTCCCTTCCAACTCTATGATTCTACAGGCCAATCCTAACCATGCCTCCTGAGAAGTCCTATTGAATCAAATGAGGCTTACTCCCAGGAAAGTGGTATGAAGGAAGGGCGAATTATGCATAAAGCTTGGGGAGGAAAGCTTATGAGCAGGGCTGGTCCAAGACATTTTGCCACCTGAGGCCAAACAGGAAATGGCATCCTCCTCCTGCTCCTGAGGTGCAAGCAGGTGGCCCGGGGAAGCCCCAGCATGCTGAGGGTGGCAAGGGAGAAAAAAAAGAGGCCAGAGAGGAGCAGGTAGCAGAAATGATGGAGGGACCATCCTCTTCAAGCGGTGACTGGGATGGTGGCAGCAGCAGCAGCAACAACAACAACAATAATTATTATTTATTTATACCCCGCCCATCTGGCCGGGTTTCCCCAGCCACACTGGGCGGGTTCCAACAGAATATTAAAATGCATTAAAAGCTTCCCTAAACAGGGCTCCCTTCAGATGTCTTCTAAAAGTCTGGTAGTTGTTTTTCTCTTTGACATCTGGTGGATGTCAAACATTAGGAAGAACTTCCTGACAGTAAGAGCTGTTTGACAGTGGAATTTGCTGCCAAGGAGTGTGGTGGAGTCTCCTTCTTTGGAGGTCTTTAAGCAGAGGCTTGACAGCCATCTGTCAGGAATGCTTTGATGGTGTTCCTGCTTGGCAGGGGGTTGGACTGGATGGCCCTTGTGGTCTCTTCCAACTCTATGATTCTATGATTCTAAGAGCGTTCCACAGGGCGGGTGCCACTACCGAGAAGGCCCTCTGCCTGGTTCCCTGTAACTTGGCTTCTCGTAGTGAGGGAACCACCAGAAGGCCCTCGGCACTGGACCTCAGTGTCCGGGCAGAATGATGGGGGTGGAGACGCTCCTTCAGGTATACTGGACCAAGGCCGTTTAGGCTTTAAAGGTCAGCACCAACACTTTGAATTGTGCTCGGAAACATACTGGGAGCCAATGTAGGAGCAGTGGCTCCTATCAGCAGCCGAAGCTGCAGCAGCAAAGGTGCTAAAGGTGCAAGGGTGCCCCCTCTCTTTTGATCTGCTGCCTCTCCCAGCTGCCCTCAGCCTGCTGCCTGAGGCAGAACAGAGGCCAAAGGTGGGCGGCTGCTTGGGAAACATCTGGGAGAGGAGGAGCCTTAGAAGGGGTGGAAGATAGGGGCCTTAAAGTCCTAGCAACTGCTCCATAGGGGCAAGACCTGCTGGGAAGTGTTGCTGAGTAGTATGTTGTTTCCTTGAATCTTGCCCTGAAAAGCTTTTCTCGGGGCTGCAATCTCACGTGGCACCTCAAAAAGCTCGCTTTGGGTGTGTGAGAGAACATGGCCCCATAGAAAGCACATCTTTGGGGCCCTGTGATCTTGCGTGGGCCACGTGATTTGCTCAGGAGCACAAAACGGGAAGACGTGCGTCCCCATTTTGGGACTCAACTTGTTGGAAGGTATGCGCTGCTCCCTTAGAACACCATTTTTTCAGGGCTTACACTGGTGTAAGTTACATTGGGCTTAGCCCTAGCTTAGCTGGGATGGGGGGCCAGTGTATCTCTGGGGTTCAGGTTAGCCACAACTTAGTTTAAGCCCGAATGATTTCAGTGGCAACAAGTTCAACTAGCTAACAGCGCAGTCGTAACCATGCTTACTCGGAACCAAGCCCTATTGAATTCATTGGAGCTTGCTCCTAGGCAAGTGCGGTTAGGATTGCTGCCTTTGCTGAATCCAACCTTAAACAAATTGCTAAATATTGTTTTTAATATTAGGTACCTTTCGCCATGATGTTTTAATATTTTATTGGGGAGATCCCGCTGGGACTAGCTTCTGTTGTGCCAAGAGTTCTGAACTAAGACGCAGACACTTTTATTTAATAAAAGCTTTCATTCGTTTAAAGCCTGCTGAGATACTACTGACACATTGTTCCTGCGAATTTACTGTCAGCAACTGACAAAAAGATGTCCTGCAAGGTCAAAAATGTGTAGGGGAAAATGGGTCAAGAGCTATAATATAGCTGGCTTCTCCTGGGACTCATTTGAAAAATGGTTCAGGGGTGGGGGTGTGGACCTATGGGTCATAAAAGGCCATGTAGAGAGGATGCCCAAATTCCCCAGGTGGTTCCCCCCATTTTTTTGGTAGCAAATTTTGACTCTTGTTCACACATCTAAAAGAAAATAAAGAGAGCAAATGCTAGAGAGGCAACGAGAGTGCGCCATGAAATATTTTCCAACACTGAACAACGGAGTGTTAATTTATTATCACTGTGGGCAACAGGGCTTGATGGTGAGAGGCACACACAGCCAGACATTGGCCATTGAAGGAGGAGCGAGGGAAAAAAGCAGGGAGGGAGCAATTAAAGGAAGCATTCAAGACATAATAATAATAATAATAATAATAATAATAATAATAATAATAATAATAATAATAATTTATTATTTATACCCCGCCCATCTGGCTGGGTTTCCCCAGCCACTCTGGGCGGCTTCCAACAGAACATAAAAATGCAGTAATCTATTAAACATTAAAAGCCTCCCTAAACAGGGCTGCCTTCAGATGTCTTCTAAAGGTCTGGTAGTTGTTGTTCTCTTTGACATCTGAAGGGAGGGCGTTCCACAGGGCGGGTGCCACTACCGAGAAGGCCCTCTGCCTGGTTCCCTGTAACTTGGCTTCTCGTAGTGAGGGAACCGCCAGAAGGCCCTCGGTGCTGGATCTCAGTGTCCGGGCAGAACGATGGGGGTGGAGACGCTCCTTCAGGTCATTCCCACAGTTTAATGTCTTAGGAAGGAGGCATGAGGTTGCACTGAGGACAAATGCTGCTATGCCAGGCAACCTGGGGCTGAAGGCGACATGGTCTTCTTGACAAAGGACAGTCTTCTTTGTCAGATGACAGTCCTCAATTTAAAGTCATCCTCTGTTTCAGGGGTTGGGAACCTCTGGACTGTGGGCCAATCTTGGCCTGCTGGATAGTTGAATTTGGCCTTGAATTTGGAGAGCCAGTGTGGTGTAGTGGGTAAGAGCGGTAGACTTGTAATCTGGTGAACCGGGTTCGCGTCTCCGCTCCTCCACATGCAGCTGCTGGGTGACCTTGGGCTAGTCACACTTCTTTGAAGTCTCTCAGCCCCACTCACCTCACAGACTGTTTGTTGTGGGGCAGGAAGGGAAAGGAGAATGTTAGCCGCTTTGAGACTCATTCGGGTAGTGATAAAGCGGGATATCAAATCCAAACTCTTCTTCTTCTTCTTTGAGGCCTTTCCCTCCAAAACCGCAGTCACCTGCATACCATCCAACATTTCTCTGATGAAAATAGGGACACCTGCCACTCTG
Source organism: Darevskia mixta (assembly GCA_034641385.1). Taxonomy (NCBI): domain Eukaryota; kingdom Metazoa; phylum Chordata; class Lepidosauria; order Squamata; family Lacertidae; genus Darevskia; species Darevskia mixta. The sequence continues at coordinate 1,254,574 of JAWWNH010000137.1, read as the reverse complement.
GGTGGCTTCCAACATATATAAAAACTTAATAAAACATTAAACATTTTAAAAAACTTCCCTATACAGGGCTGCCTTCAGATGTCTTCTAAAGATTGTATAGTTACTTATCTCCTTGGCTTGGTGGGGGGGGGAGGGTTTCACATAACTCCCTACCCTCCAACATTTCTCCAATGAAAATAGGGACGTCCTAAGGCAAAGACCTAGAGGGACGCGAGTGGCGCTGTGGGTTAAACCACAGAGCCTAGGGCTTGCCGATCAGAAGGTTGGCATTTCAAATCCCTGCAACGGGGTGAGCTCCCGTTGCCTGGTCCCTGCTCCTGCCAACCTAGCAGTTTGAAAGCACGTCAAAGTGCAAGTAGATAAATAGGTACCGTTGCAGCGGGAAGGTAAACGGCGTTTCCGTGCGCTGCTCTGGTTCGCCAGAAGCGGTTTAGTAATGCTGGCCACATGACCTGGAAGCTGTATGCCGGCTCCCTCGGCCAATAATGCGAGATGAGCGCGCAACCCCAGAGTCGGTCACAACTGGACCTAATGGTCAGGGGTCCCTTTACCTTTAAGGAAAAGCAGGACATTTGAGGATCAAATCAGAAACTGGCTCCTGTAAATCCAGGACTGTCCCTGGAAAATAGGGACACTTGGAGGGTCTGCTGCCTGTCAATCAGATGATATCACCCTGATGGACAGGTGACATCATCTGATGGAGGAGTGTGTGTTCAGTTCCATGTCGGCTGTGCCTGATATGCCTCTCAAGAACAAGGACCATGGGAAGTGACTTCCTGGTGAGTCATGCTGTCTTGACTGGAGATGCTATTGTTCTATCTTGTGGGCACCTGCATTTCTGTAGAGTTTCTGGTTGACAAAGGAATCTTGTCTCTGGAGCGCAAGGACTTTTAGAAGTAAAAAACCTGCACCTGCTGACGTTTCGTTTAGCAATCATTTTACCTTATTACCATCACTGCAACCTAGCTGGTGAGTCACTCGGCGAACTTCCCAGGTCATCATGACCTCTCTGGCCAATCAGCTTCAGGACTGCATATAAGGTCAAGGCAGGAGAGTCATATACCACGATCCTTCGCTTCAGCCAAACCCATCTTTGGTCCCTTCCTGAAGACACAAAATGGGGGCTTGAGGTGAGAGCCTTGTAGCACTAGCTTCCTAGCTGGTGTGCCGTTGCCACTCATTGGGAGGGAGAGGGGAAAGGGTGAGATGGTGGGCAGGTTGGTGTGGTGCAGTCCAGTGCTCCCACTGGGGCACCTGCGCCATGCCAGTGCCTCCACTGCCTCCCACTCCTGGGAAGCAGCAGCAACACACCTGCTGGGATGTTAGTGTTGCACAGCATAGTCTGCGGCAAAAGTGCGCCCAGAGCTGCCGAGGCAGAAGCTTTCGAGAGAAGGTTGCGCTAGCCACTGGCCCTGCAATTTGATTCATTTCCCATTCTGCTTCTTCCCTCGGCTCACTTCAGATAAGACCTTTGCTTCTTTCCTTTGTCGCCTCTCTGCAGCTTCCTCGCCTGCCTGTTCTTTAGCGCCTCTCACCTGCCATCCTTCTCCAAGATAAAAAGGGTTTTGGGATTACGTAACAATGCAAAACAAACAAACAAAAAACAAAAAACCTTCTGATGTTTGGAGCTCTGAGTCTATATTTAATCACAAGTTTATTCCGCTTGTTTAATGGAGGGTTGTGTGTGTGTGTGTAACGATTCAAGCATCTTTTTCAAAAAGGCCACCTTCCAGCACAGAATTAGGACTGCTTCAGCCCATTGATTTAAGTGTGCCTAACTCTTGTGCTAGATGATGGCACTGACTGCTAATTGGGAGTCATGCCCAACTGCAGTCCTGCTACACATGTTTACTGAGAAGCATTGCAGCAAAGTCACTTGTGGTTTTCACACATGGGGGAGGTATGCCCCCCTATCCACCCCTCCCATGGAAATTATTTCAGGGCTGGTTTGCATGATTGATGAATGACCACAGCACCACCCCCATCTTCTGTATGTGGACAGTTATACTTCATACAGGTGCCATGCATGCACAGGCGCGAAATGAAATGGGGACGACTAAATGGCCAGTACTCCAGATAATAGGACTTGATTCAGACTGGGGCTGGGTCGAAGAAGCGTTTCAGTTCAACGCGTTGCAAACTTTGTATGAGAAATCAGGTTAGCAAAAACGGAACTCCACATCGCCATCTGGTGTCACAGTGTTAGAATGCACAAACAACGCATATACAGTGGGTTTTTTCTTTGCCAATGTAGCTGAGACCTGGGTTAACTCAGTGGCAGCGACACACCAACTAGGAAGCTAGCCCAAATTTTGCCAACCTGGTACCCTCCGGAAATTCTCGACTACAGAGCCCATCAGCTCTAGGCAGCCAGTTGTAGTCCAAAACATCTGGAGGTCACCAGCTTGGCAAAACTGGTACTAAACTGTCTCAAAAATTTCAGTGGGATAGGTCAACTCGAGTTCTTGCTGGTCTTCACAGTCATTTTTCTCCTGTTGCCTTTTTAAGGAAGAGAGATAAGCAACAATAATAAAAATCACATTTTCACATTGTCAAGTTTTGTTGGTGGAAATAACTTCACCTTTCTGATTGTTGTAGAAGTGCCTTGCTAATTCTTATGCCTCCATCTTCAGTTTGAGTGAATCAGTGAGACCGGCCTGTGCTGAGAGAGAGAGAGAGAGAGAGAGAGAGAGAGAGAGAGAGAGAGATTCTTTTTGGAACATAAAAAAGGTTGAACACAGAAAGCTGCCTTGTACTGATGATCACTGGGCCACGTGGCTCAACATTGTCTACTCTGCCTTTCCTAGCCGTACATGGAGATGTCAGGGACTGAACCTGGGACCCCTTGGCTGCAAAACGTTGCTCTGCCAACTGTGGATGTCCTTCTAGATTCTTGTCTCTGCATTCTATGGGCCAGTTCACACAACATGGGTCCTTTCAACTGGTGTGCTGATCGTGGCCAATGAAAGTGCTAGTTTCATGGCCTGTGGCCTCCATGTGGGAATGGTTTATCCAGCTGCTGTGGCTTGAAGTATCATGGAGGCTCAGCAAGGCACCAGGGAGATCACACTAGCTATGGTAGCCATGTAGACACAGCACACACATCTCCACATTGAGAGCCAGCGTGGTGTAGTGGTTAAGAGCGGGGGACTTGTAATCTGGTGAACTGGGTTCGCTTCCCCGCTCCTCCACATGCAGCTGCTGGGTGACCTTGGACTAGTCACACTTCTCTGAAGTCTCTCAGCCTCACTCAGCTCACAGAGTGTTTGTTGTAGGGGAGGAAGGGAAAGGAGATTGTTAGCCGCTTTGAGACTCCTTAAGGGGAGTGAAAGGCGGGATATCAAGTCCAAACTCCTCCTCCTCCTCCTCCTCCTCCCCCCCTCTTCTTCTTCTTCTTCTTCTTCTTCTTCTTCTTCTTCTTCTTCTTCTTCCTCCTCCTCTCTCACAGTGCTGTTCATCCATGAAGCCCAAGGTGTCTGTGTAAGGCAGGACTCACTAATCTTTTTTGGCCCATGACCAAAGGGTTTATGAGTATGGAAGTGGGGCTCAGAATCCTCCTGGTGTAAGGAGGACCAGTTCACATAGCAACTAGTCTTGAGGGGCAACCTCTAGGCTTCAGAAGCAATAGGTCTCTGGAAGGAAAAGCAAGAGGGAGTTATTGCCCTCCCTGAGGGCTTCCTGGAGGCAGCTGGTTGACTGTTGTGGGTTATTAGCATACTGGACTAGAAAGGTCATAGGTCCAGCGAGGGTCTTCTTGTTCAAGAAGTGCCAGTGTTTGTCTGAGTATCAGCATCTTCAGAGGGGGCAAACATTTGACCTTCCCCTTATGCCGGTGCAGGCCGGTTCATGCTGCACTTGAAATCGTATTGCAGTGAATTAGGAATCCACTTTAGGCTAACCAGAAATAAAGTAGAATAAAGCCAGAGTCAGCTCAGCCTTAGGAACAGGACTGAATCTTTCATTTATATCTTGCACAATGGTTATGAATATTTGATGGTGCGTCTAAGTTTGGAGGCTTCATTTATTTGTATATTTTTAGCTGCACTCATTCATGTAACACCTACTGCAGTTGTAGCAAAGTGCTTTGCTCTCCCTGGACTTATTCCTAGAATTATTGTGTATATTAGGTCTCTGTTGCATTAAAACAAACAAAACCAAACCCATATATTTTTTTCTCTCTTGGACAACCCAGGGACAGCTTTCTTGCCACAAAAGTTCATCTCACTCCAAAGAGTACCTTTTTGCAATAGATACACACAACTGGTGATCAGAGGATCAGGATGTCAGAAACTGCCCATCGAAAACCCCAGTGTAGTTTCCTTCTTTGGGAAGGGGCGTCTGTCTCTGGACTCTCATATTTACTCAGGACTCAAATCACAGTATTTTGCTTTCCTTCCTGTTCACCCTAGACCCCCAATAGCACGCCAGTTATACTTTCAAACATTGTGTGAATGTGGTGTATTTATTATTCAGTGCCAGTGTGGGAAATTTAAAATTCAAGACTGGCCACAACTGCTGCAAGATAAACCTATGGCCAGAGGGGTTCACTGACATGGGTAATTGTGAAGGGCACTTTGTTGAGAGCCTCCTCAGAACTGGAACAATCCTGGCATTCTTCTGTGAATGGCAACAGTGGTCTTCAACAACCCTCCCCCTTGTTTAAGGATTTCTTTTTTACTCTCCTCTTAAGCTGAAAAGGCTCACAGAATAGTTTTTACACAAGGTATACAACAAACAAGAAGGTTTCTGGCTGCAGGCTTGCAATAAAAAAGGCATGGCATGAAAGGAAATTGGGAAGCGGAAGGAAGAGGAAAACAAGCAAACTCAGGTACCAGTTCTTAGACATGACAAAGTTGTTACAATGAGAAACTTGAATGGAGAGGATGAGCTTGATGGAGATGGTGTCTCAGCAAAGTGTCCTGCTTCCCATCTCTTTTTGCTGCAGCCTGGTGGAATGGCAGCACCTCAGTCAAGTGTTTTGAGTCTCAGGTGAACGGATCCTTAATCACTTTCCCAGCAGAAGTGCCTCCACGGTTTCTGTTATGAACTTCAGTTGCTTGGTCCTCCTTGGTGAAATGGTTAATCAGTGGAGGGATCTGTTGTTCTGTAGGCAGGAAGGAACTGAAAGAGCCTTGCAACCTTGGCGTATATGAGGGTGCATCAGCAGCTGGAGCCAATGCATTTTGCTTTTTGTTTAACGAAGCTCCTTGTGAATCAGGGTCCTCTTTTCTCTCCGTCTTGAGATTGCAATGTCTGAGCATGAAGCGCTTGGCTTGGCAGCTGTAAAGCTGGCTCCTTCCCTCCCTTGCAGTGTTGCGCTGCAGGTGAAATTTGACAATAGCCTCTGGTTTAGTTGCTTGCTGTACATGCTTCCTAGCTGCAAGGGATGCAAGGGAGGCTTCATCAGTCTCCAGGCAAATTCAGTTGCTCTTAAAAAGAAAGAAGCCTGTGTCCAAAGGCGGATGTGAGATGCTGCAAAAGGAAAGGAAAGGAAAGGAAAGTCTAATGATCAAGCAATTTCAGACTCACAACACTCTGCCAGCTTTCTAAGGTTTCAAAACAGCAGTGCACCAGAAGAGATGTGTTTGGCTGGCTCCTCTTTCCCACCCCCATCTCCCGTAACATTCAGCCACACTTTGTTTCATTGGTTTCCCCCAAAGCACCGCTGAAATCTAGTGCTGTGGTTTTCAAATTGTGTTCCAGGGAACTCTCTCTCTCTCTCACTTGCACCAACTGGTAAGGTGAAAGCGGATGCCTGTCCAAACCAAGCATTTCTTTGCTGCATTCATTTGCCCTGGAATAATCTGTTCCACGCAGGCACTTGAAGTTGGTGTGCTTATAAAAGTAAGCGGAACAGTTTGTTTTCCCCTTTTCTTTTTATACAGGGGGAGTTTAATATAGCAGTTAATCTCACAATTGATCTGGCTGTTTTGCAGAATATTTGCAGCTCAGTGCTCCTTCAGCGACATGTGTAGCTCAGGGCCATAGCTCACTGGTCAGCAAGGGATGTAGCTCAGTGGCAGAGCATCCGCCCTGCGTCCGGAAGGTCCCTGGTTCAATCTTCAGCATCTCCAGGTAGCGTTGGGAATGTCTGCAGTCCAGAACCCTGGAGGGCCTATACCAGGCAGTGTAGACAATACTGAACTAGATGTGCCAGTGGTCTCACTCGTTCTGTGTCAGCTTCCTGTGTTGTCATTTGCTTAGGGCTTTGCTTTGGAAGGGAAGGTAAAGGTACCCCTGACGGTTAGGTCCAGTCACGGATGACTCTGGGGTTGTGTGCTCATCTCGCAATGTGGCCATGACTAAGCCGCTTCTGGCGAGCCAGAGCAGCACATGGAAACGCCGTTTACCTTCCCACCAGAGTGGTACCTATTTATCTACTTGCACTTGACGTGCTTTCGAACTGCTAGGTTGGCAGGAGCTGGGACCGAACAATGGGAGCTCACCCCGTCGCAGGGATTTGAACCGCCGACCTTCTGATCAACAAGCCCTAGGCTCTGTGGACTGTAGACCACAGCGCCACCCATGTCCCTTGGAAGGGAAAGCGGGGTTCAAATAAACACTGATATGAAAGGAAACATTTACTATCTAGATGAGTAGCCATGAGAAGATTCGAGGGAAGCTGCGAGGTGCTGTTTTGCGCTGATTCACAGGGATTTACTGACACATTAGCCAGAGTCAACATATGCATTTCACAAACATAATACATTTTAAAGCACATTTTACCCAAGTACATGCATTTCTGTACACATTATTTGAATGGGGAACAGCATTTCAAAATTCGGAGAAGTGCACGTTTCAAAGGATGACTGTATTTTGGTCCGTGCTTTGTTTCAGAAAACATGAATTGGGGAAGTTCGTCTTTAAATGTGAACTGGATCAATCTTCTCCTTCATCTCTAGCATCCACTAACTTAACTCACAAATGCACTACTACTCTAGACACAAAGGTAACTTTAAGACATCTCCACCTGACAGGGTTTTTTCTTTCTTTCAGCTTTCATTGTATCATTGTAGCACTGCGGTCTCACTTGTCACGGAACAAAATTGTTGTGATTGTTTAACTTATTATTTGTTACGTATTTTGGAAAATTAATAAAAGCATTTTTTTTAAAAAAAAGCACACATACCTGATAGTTTCCAAAATGCAAAACAGGAACAATAAACAAATTATTGATCAGGGACAGGCACCCAAAGAGTTACTGGTAAATCAGGGAAGGCAGACCATGGATTAGACATGAACTAGAGGAAACACTCTGTCTCTGCATACTCCCTGGGGCCTTGTTTTGCTATGATTGCTCGCTTGGATTACTGCAATGCGCTCTACGTGGGGCTACCTTTGAAGGTGACCCGGAAACTACAACTAATCCAGAATGCGGCAGCTAGACTGGTGACTGGGAGCGGCTGCCGAGACCACATAACACCGGTCTTGAAAGACCTACATTGGCTCCCAGTACGTTTCCGAGCACAATTCAAAGTGTTGGTGCTGACCTTTAAAGCCCTAAATGGCTTCGGTCCAGTATACCTAAAGGAGCGTCTCCACCCCCATCGGTCAGCCCGGACATTGAGGTCCAGCGCCGAGGGCCTTCTGGCGGTTCCCTCGCTGCGTGAAGCCAAGTTACAGGGAACCAGGCAGAGGGCCTTCTCGGTAGTGGCGCCCGCCCTGTGGAACGCCCTCCCTTCAGATGTCAAAGAGAACAACAACTACCAGACCTTTAGAAGACATCTGAAGGCAGCCCTGTTTAGGGAGGCTTTTAATGTTTAATAGATTACTGTATTTTAATGTTCTTTTGGAAGCCGCCCAGAGTGGCTGGGGAGACCCAGCCAGATGGGCGGGGTATAAATAATAAATTATTATTATTATTATTATTATTATTATTATTATTATTATTATTATGACAGGCGTATTGTTTCTGGTGGAGGAGGGAGGGAAGGGAGAGCAAAGTAGGTTTTTTAAAAATATATATGTCATGTTCATTAGCTGTCATTAATGTCAATCACAGCTGTGACAGGCATTCTTGTGTTCTAATTCCATTGCCTTAACTTACGTTGAGATGGTGTTTGGTATTCATTACCTCAGGTTAATGATGGAGCCAGTGAAAAGTTTTGATTTGACTGACTTCCTCAAGGCTATCCCCTTTTTTATTGTTATTTGCTTCTTCCCTGCTTTTTGTATACATGCTTATCCAGCTGACCACAAGTTTTTCCGCAACTTCAAACTTACCTGCATACAGATTTCTTTCCCTCCCAGTCTTTCCCCTTCTTCCTCCCCTATCTCGCCATCTGTTTAGTAGCTTCCTCTCAAGGTTAATCTATTTCATGTTACAGACTGAATACCAAGAAGTTACTCAGCAGATGCATTGTCTGAAGAAAGAATTTGCCATCCTTTTGCTAGCCTCTGGAGCTAGACTGAAGAGTAGAATAACAGAATGGGAAGGTACCCCAGGGGTAACCCAACCCAACGCTCTGCAAGGCAGGAATCACAGCTCACAAATAACATTATCGCCCTGTGCCAATGCAAATGTAAAAGAGTGTATTCACCCATCTCGTTGACCGGAGGAAATGGTTCAAAGGTGACCTTTGCTTATTTACAAAGGTCCCTTAACATGCACCACAGTATCAAAGGACCATCTTATAACCTTCCGATGATGCATTATGGCTTCACGCTGAATGAGAGAGGCATCAAATAACCCCCAAAGTTGGTCCATTGAAATTCAATAAGCCACTGTGATGGTTGTTTCTGTTAGTATTTCATGCATCCGATGCTACAGATGTGATTGGTGTAATTCACATGCCTGTGTGGTGTAGTGCTTAAGAGTGGTAGACTCGTAATCTGGTGAACTGGGTTCACGTCTCCGCTCCTCCACATGCAGCTGCTGGGTGACCTTGGGCTAGTCACACTTCTTTGAAGTCTCTCAGTCCCACTCACCTCACAGAGTGTTTGTTGTGGGGGAGGAAGGGAAGGGAGAATGTTAGCCGCTTTGAGACTCCCTAGGGTAGTGATAAAGCGGGATATCAAATCCAAACTCTTCTTCTTCTTCTGTCTGGGAGGACTATGGGAATGGAGGACAGTCTTATCTCTCTTCCATTGTCTGTACTGTTGGACTGTACTTTTGCTTTTACTTTGTTCTGTTTTCTCTCGGAGCTGATGAGAGAGGATGCCGTGATGCTTTGTCTGTACATAGTGTGTAAATAAATACGTAGATTAGCTTTACGATGTCTCACGCTTCTTGCTGTGTAATGCTAGAAGTTTAGTGTGCATATATCATTTGATATATGTCGCTGAGCGCATTGGAGAAGAAGGGAAATGCCTTTTCCAGAGCTGCGCATACCGGAGGACGCTCGGAGTTCGGGGGCTGCAGGGACACCCCAGGGCATTTTCCAGCAGTTTCACCCTCTGTTTCAAAGGGTGCATTTGCACATATCACTAAGCTGAATCATGACTTCACACAAACATATGAGTGTTTCAGCTCTTGGGGGGGAAGATTGCAGCTACTTGGCTCCTCACCTCGTCCTTTTAGCTCACCGCCATGGCAGCTAAGCCAAGATTTGGCTTGATGTGCCATGCAAACATAGACTCCTAGTTAAGGTCTCTCCTCCTTAGCCACAAGCTGTAGTCCTAGTTTGTTTTTGTCTGTAATTTGTGTTTAAGGAGGAGAGAGCTTAACCACGATCTCGGGTTTGGATGATGCATTAAGCCAAACTTTGCTTTAGCTGCTGCACTAGGCTAAAAGGACTCAGGATCAGCAACACAGTCATGAGCTCCTCTGGAAGTCACCACATTTGCACGGTCCTGATAAGCCATAGTTTGACTTACAGGTCAGGCCAGACTTTCTTCGTTCACTGAATGCAAGTTAGGACCTTGGCTTCTTTGGACATGAAAAATGATAGGATTGATTCTTAGGAACATTTTGCAGGCTTGCCCAAGACACACTGTGGATACCAGAATGCGCAAAGCACACCAGATGTTCCCTTATGCTGCTGCTTTATGAAATGCTGATGGGGCCTCATGAATTTTCAGTCACGGCTCTTTTTGAATGGTGGCAATTACCTTTCAACAGATTGATTTTTCGTTGTGTTGCTGCAAAACTATGCTGAATTTCCTTCGTTTTTATTTTTTTAGTTCTGGCTTTTTAGACGGGGTTTGTCAATTGCGGTAATAGAATGAGGAAGTAAGAATGAAAGGGGATAATTCAATTTATTTGATCAATTAATTTTTTAAAGAAATTCAAACACATATAGAATATCAGGTGATGTTTCCTGAAAAGCACTGCAGAAAGGATTATGGCAGTATGAAATCTGAGAATAACTTTTAGTCTGCCAGGAATGAGGGTTATCTGTAATTTTAACATCTCTGTGCCTCATGTACATCGTGTGTGTGTGTGTGCGCGCGCATGCGCGTGTGTGTGCTATTTTCCTAGAAAAAGAGGTGCCAGAACTCACCATGGTTCTCTTACAATGGCAATGGCGCTCACCTGAGAGGTTCCAAAACTGAGTTCCGGTGAGTTCCGGCTGAAAAAAAAGCCCTGGTGTGTGCCATTTATTATTCTTTATGACTTCCTCCCAAAGGAGCCTGTTGTTGTTGCAGCTGCTGTTGCTGTTCCCTAAGGCAGTGTTCCCCAACCTTGGGCCTCCAGATGTTTTTGGACTACAACTCCCATCATCCCTTGCTAGCAAGACCAGTGGTCAGGGATGATGGGAATTGTAGTCCGAAAACAGCTGGAGGACCAAGGTTGGGGAACACTGCCCTAAGAGACTCCCTTTTGTTCTTCACTAGCAAGGAACACAATGTATGGAACTTGCACCAATAATTTATGGAATTCACAAGATTCGGTGATGGTCACTGCCTTAGATGACTTTAAAAAAAGTATCATCCTGGTCCTCCTATGACAATGATCTGAAATATCTTTGTCAAAGTAATCAAAGCTAGCACAAGATATCTTCTGTGACAGCCTTCTTCTTTACAACCATTTAATGGTTCTCATAATATGGGATAAATTGGGCTGCCCAAATTGCAAGCCAAGTTGTGTGAGTGCTTCTTCTTCCACTTGTACAATTGAGCCAGTGACATTTCTCCTCTATTTTAAGTGTTCAGCAGTGGTTGGGGGTGTTTAAGGCTTCCTGTAGTAGGAACATGTTGCCATAGACACATTTTTTCCTAAGCATTTAAGCAACACTTTATTGAGTAATATCCAAGTAAAAAATTGAATGGGTATTTCACAGCAACTTAAAATCATTACATGGTAATAAGGTAATTATAGGGAATCAAAATTTTTGACTTCCAGGGAAGAATTGGTTGTGATTTTGAAATATTTGCCCCATTATGGGTGCAGATGAGGCACAATAGCTATGATTTCTTATTTTCATGCAAAGTGTACCTGATTAGCAAGAAACTATTCAACATTACTCCTAAACTTGGTCTGTACAGTTAGTCACAATGATAGAATTTCTGGTTGATGGCTGCAGTGCCATATACATTTATCTGAGGAGGAGGAGAACAAAGAACTTTGTGTCAGTATCATGCAAGGGGGAAAAAACCACACACAAATTGAATATTAAGTTAAATCATTGCTGCCACAAGATACAGTGAGGGCCACCAATTTAGACGGCTTTAAAAGAGAATCAGAAAAATTCATGGACGGTAGTAATGTCAATGGCTATTAGTTATGGTGGCTACTGCTTCCAGCAACAGATGTTCTCGAATACAGTCTACTGTGGAAGTCGAACGGAATCCATTCCGGAAGTCCGTTCAACTTCTAAAACGTTCGAAAACCAAAGGGCGGCTTATGATTGGCTGCAGGACACCCCTGCAGCCAATCTGAAGCCGTGGAAGGCCTGTTGGACGTTCGGCTTCCAAAAATAGTTTGCAAACCGGAACAGTCACTTCTGGGTTTGCGACGTTTGGGAGCCAAAATGTTCGACTCACAAGGCGTTCGAAAACCAAGGTACGACTGTACCAGTTTCTGTAAATCCTAGGTGGCGAAAGTGCTGTTGTATTCAGGTCCTGCTTGAGAGTTTTGCAGTTTAAGAAGAGGGTGCTGGATGAGATGGGGCCTGTGATCTGATCCTGCTGTAAGCCCCTTCTTATGTTCTTAAGACTTATAGAAGGCAAACTCCATATCAAGGGTAGGCAACCTAAGGCCCATTGGCTGGATACGGCCCAATTGCCTACTCAATCCGGTCTGCAGACGGTCCAGGAATCAGCGTGTTTTTACATGAGTAGAATGTGTGCTTTTATTTAAAATGCATCTCTGGGTTATTTGTGGGGCATAGGAATTTGTTCATTCCCCCCCAAATTTAGTCCGGCCCACCACATGGTCTGAGGGACGGTGGACCGGCCCACGGCTGAAAGAGGTTGCTGACCCCTGCTCTATACATTCATTTCCCCTTCCTTTGAGACAAATTCCCAGGAAAGCATACACCAGACAGATCAAAATACCCTAAAAAAACACACCCTAAAAAACCAAAAGAAAACCTCCCACAAATTTTTACTTCCTACATTCCCTCCAAGGAATTCAAGGCAACCCCTCAATTGCATTTTCCCCTCACAACAACCCTTTGAAGTAGGTTAGTTTGAGAGGCAACAACTGACCGAAAGTGTGAGCGTCATGGGTTTTTGTTTTTTAAAGAACTGAAAATCACCCCCTGCAAGCAGAAAGTTAGCCTATTGAGTTTGTCCTGCTTTTCAGTCCAGAGGGAGGTTCTTTTTTAAATGCAATAGAATGTTAGAGATGGCATTTCCCACCTGCTGTCTGAAGAGGTGCAATCAATTCAACCACCTCGTTTTACTACAGGCCTTGATCTGCTGATGAGGCTCCAACGATGAAGCCACACAGATTATCCTGTCCCTTTCCTTATTTTTGTAAGAATCATCCCAGCAGGGCGGAAAGACTGACTCCGGGGCAGCATATCATCAAATCTTGTGCCTCCTGATCAGGTCAGGTAAAAAGCAACAACAGTTCTTGCCAGAAATGCTTATTTTTGTTGTTGCTTATTTTGGTCTCTTGTGACGCAGGGCCCTGGAGAAAAAAATAAAGGGCTGACATTGCTGCCTGCAATCTCCCATTCTTCTCTGTGCATGGAGCAAACATCTTGATAGTTTCTCCCCTTCCTTCCTTCCCTCCTTCCCTCCTTTTTTTCTTTTTAAAGGAGTGAATCATTGCGGCGGATCCTCCCCTCTCCTACACTGCAAAGGGAATGCTAACTTTTTTTAATACTCCAGCCAGCTTCGAGCAGATGTTAGTGGATGTCTGTGGCCTTTCACAGATTTCGAGCGACAGCAAAACATTGTGGGCAAGCAGCCTTTTGAAATTCTCCACCCTATTTGTGGGTGGGGAAATTCTACCAAGTTTTTCCATGGGGAGGAGAAATGCAACAATTCATTTCCCTTACTCCAAGGCTTATATTGCATTTGGCTGTTGTTCATAGCTGTCAACTTTCGGATTTGAAAATAAGGGATGCCGCGAGGGCGGTGCAATGGCACCAAGTAGCCTCGCCACCCTGCGCTCCAGAGGCTGCGCGCAAACGGGTGAGCGAAAGAGCGAGCGCGTAGACGGCAGGTAGGCAGGCTGTCTGGTTGGGTGTGAGGGTCTGGCTGCACAAGGCATGCAAGCTCCGCCCCCAGTCGGTCTCAGACTCCTTATTGGCAGCCGAGCAACGCAGCTGAGGAGCCTCCCTGGCCGGCAGGGAGGGAGAGGAGCTGCTTCCTTTGAAATCCAGGAAATTTAAGGGATATCAACAATCCGGGATAGCAGCGGGAAACGGCATTGGAATAAGGGAGTTTCCCGCAAAAAAGGGAGGGTTGACAGCTATGCTGTTGTTGCAAGTGCAGCAGCAGTAGGAACTGCGCTGAAAGCCTGGCAGCCACAACACTGTTCTATAGCATTGAGTGGAGGCTCAATGGAGGACATAGAATAGTATAAGTGTAGAATGGGAAGGACCCCAAAGGATCACCTAGTCCAGCCCATACATTATATCTAGTCCAATGCTATATGTATTGAACTACTATACCTAGTCCCACTATTGTGTATTGAAATTTGCATTTCTCTCCATTTTTGCAGTGCAGTTTCCTAGCCAGGTAACCTGCACAAAAATGCACATGAGAAGGAAAAACACACATAAAATGCAAACATTGGTGAAAGTAGCATATAAAAATGCATTCTTTTAGGGGAAGTTGCTTGCAAAAAAAGGGAAAGGTGTACAGTGGTACCTCAAGTTACATACGCTTCAGGTTACATATGCTTCAGGTTAAGAACTCCGCTAACCCAGAAATAATGCTTCAGGTTAAGAAATTTGCTTCAGGATAAGAACAGAAATTGTGCTCTGGCAGCGCAGCGGCAGCGGGAGGCCCCATTAGCTCAAGTGGTGCTTCAGGTTAAGGACAGTTTCAGGTTAAGAACGGACCTCTGGAACGAATTAAGTACTTAACCAGAGGTACCACTGTATATGAAATCAGGCCACTGGTTCATCTAGCTCAGTACTGTTTGCTTTGAGTGGCAGCTGCTCTCCATGGTTTCAGGCAGAGGTCCCTCCTAGCCCAACCAGGGAATGCTGGGATCGAACCGATGATCTTCTGCACACAGAGGGGTTGCTCTGTCACTGAACTACGGCCCTTCTCCATGGAGAGGAGTGAGCTGTGAATTCCTAGGTTCAAGTCTCACCTCACTTACGGAACTTTTCGGTAGCAGATGAGCCATTATCCCCCAGGCTTCCATCTGCAAAATGGGAACAATAACAGGGTTGTGGTACGGATTACTGAGATAATGCCTATGAATCACTTGGAACACTCAAAAGTGTCATATAAATGTTTCTCCCTCCGCCTGTTATTGCACTGCAGCAGTGTGGGTGCCTTTTCACATGGCAAACCTAATTTCTGTGGAACAATTTTCCATCTGGTTCCACTGTTTTCACCCACAACGTTATAAACTTCTTACACACCCACACACAACACGCACTCCCATTTTAAAACACACCATGCGCTGAGCATCCATCCTGATATAGGCATGCTAGCGAGGCCTGGATTCATTTTATTATAGTGTTGATTTTCTATTTTCTATTTAAGAGCCCATGTCCCAGCCTCATGTTTTGACTGTTACGAGAAGTGGACATGCTATCATTTCACTGGTTCATGGCGTGAAAACATAACCCTACTACATAGCACCGAAGCATCTCCATTAGTTACCATGGAGACACAATTTCACTAAGAGGAATTACATAAATTAACAACAGCTTTTATCTCAGTGGCCGAAGAATCAGAGATCCTAAGTGTGTCTATTCAGAGGTAAAGCCTATTGAATAGAGTGGGACCTTTTGCCAGGCAAGTGTACTTGGATAGCCAATAGCCAGATGTTCATTTATATAGTAAATTTATGTATGAAATTTGTATCCAACCCTTCCTCGCAAAGGAGCCCAGGGCGACAAACTTCAAAAAGTTAAAACAAAGAAACATATTTAAAACAATTTAGAAGCCAACTAAAAACATCCCAAAGCAATTTTTTTTAAACTATCTAAAAAGATCTGAAACACCTAAAAGCATTAAAAAAGCAATCACACCGTTGCCAATCTGAAGGTTGCCATGGCCAGTCTCCTTCAAGAAGAAGAAGAAGAGTTTGGATTTGATATCCGGCTTTATCACTACCCGAAGGAGTCTCAAAGTGGCTCACATTCTCCTTTCCCTTCCTCCCCCACAACAAACACTCTGTGAGGTGAGTGGGGCTGAGAGACTTCAAAGAAGTGTGACTAGCCCAAGGTCACCCAGCAGCTGCATGTGGAGGAGTGGGGAATCGAACCCGGTTCACCAGATTACGAGTCTACCGCTCTTAACCACTACGCCACACTGGCTCTTCAAACCATCAAATGCTTGGGTGAACAGGGATGTTTTTACTGAAATGTCTCCTGAAAGTCAATAATGATAGGGAGAGCCTCATCAAGGAAGGCTTTCCACCAACAGTGAACCAAGAAGGCCCTGTCATGGGTCAATGGCAATTGGGCAGCAGCCGGAGGCAGCACTTTTCTGGTTGCCTTACATCTGCCACAGTCAGGGATGATGAAAGTAGGCATTCCCAAGATATGGAGGTTCAGAACCATGCTGGCTACCGGGGGAAAGCATCTGTTCCTCCAGTGCAGCCACTTCCCCCCGCTAGTGCAATTGCAGTATAGCAAGGATGTCCAACAGGTCGATCGTGATCTACTGGTAGATTCCCACGATGTTTTGGTAGATCGTGGTCGATCTCTGGCTCCCTTTCCTCTGCGTCGGTAAATCTGACTCCCTCCATTGTTGTTTGAACTGAGGAAGGGAAGACGGAGCTCCCTCTGTGTGGCTGTTTCCATCCATAGCGATGTTTTTGTGAGTGACTTAACCCCAACTTCCCTTTCCTTCCTCCCCCAAAAAACCTGCACCTTAACCCCCCCCCCCATGGGGCTTTCCTCCTCCCAAAAAAGCTCAACAACTTTAAGCTGAGCCCTTTAAAAAACGGGGGTAGATCACTGCCAGATTTTAATTCTGAAAGTAGATCACAGTCTCTTGGGAGTTGGCCACCCCTGCAGTAAAGGATTGCTCTGTTAAGCACCTGCTTTATCTCTGCCATTGAAATCAAGGCAACTGTAAAGCACTTAATTTAGCGGAGATCACACCCAGCATGTACTAGAATCATAGAATCATAGAGTTGGAAGAGACCACAAGGGCCATCCAGTCCAACCCCCTGCCAAGCAGGAAACACCATCAAAGCATTCCTGACAGGTGGCTGTCAAGCCTCTGCTTAAAGACCTCCAAAGAAGGAGACTTCACCATACTCCTTGGCAGCAAATTCCACTGCCTAACAGCTCTTACTGTCAGGAAGTTCTTTCTAATGTTTAGGTGGAATCTTCTTTCTTGTAGTTTGAATCCATTGCTCCGTGTCCTCTTCTCAGGAGCAGCAGAAAACAACCTTTCTCCCTCCTCTATATGATATCCTTTTATATATTTGAACATGGCTATCATATCACCCCTTAACCTTCTCTTCTCCAGGCTAAACATACCCAGCTCCCTAAGCCGTTCCTCATAAGGCATCGTTTTCAGGCCTTTGACCATTTTGGTTGCCCTCCTCTGGACACGTTCCAGCTTGTCAGTATCCTTCTTGAACTGTGGTGCCCAGAACTGGACACAGTATTCCAGGTGAGGTCTGACCAGAGCGGAATACAGTGGTACTATTACTTCCCTTGATCTAGATGCTATACTCCTATTGAGTATACTGCCCTGCATTGAATTGAAGAGCCAGAGTGGGGAGTGGGGGGTGGGGGGTGAGGGGGGGAGCGATCACTAATGAAAGAATACATAGGGGACTAAAATCTCCTGGTTTTATTCTACGAACATAAAACACTACAGATTTATCCTGCCCATCCGCAGCTCCTCTGGAAATTGGCAAAAAAAATAAACGACCGACGTCAAGACTTTATGTGGCTTAATAAAATGATTGTGAATTAACAAGTCGTTCCCTCTCTTTATGGACTGTAGATCTGAGGCAGACCCCTTAAGAAGTAGAAGATCCATATTTCCATAGTAACAAAAGCAACAGCCTGATCACATTCTTATGCACCAGTACTTAAAATTACATAACAAGATCTCTTGCATTCTTTCTGAAAGATTAATTAGTGTGTTGGTTCTTGTCGTCGTCCCTCACCCCACCCGCATCCCCTTGCAATGGGGATTTATTTTATCAAGGGAAGGGGAGAATCAAGTTTTCTGAAAGCTTGTCAGCAAATTGACTCCCCCTCCGCTTTTGGTAAAGAGTGGCTGGGAGAAAGCTTTTACACTCAACAGACTGAATATTTTAGTCTTTCTGAAATTGCTTGGGGAACCTGGACAGTTCCCCCCCCCTCCACTTCTCTATAACAACAGAAAAGACACTAATAATCAGTTTTAATATATCGATGTAAGTGCCCAGGTCCAGAAAGGGCTTATGGTTCTAGGCATCCCCTGAGCTCTTCCAGAGTTCATCTCCACACATGCTTCTACATGCTTTATGTGTCGGCACATTCTTTGAACTCCTGAGAACTTCTTGGTGGGAAGGAACTGTGAAGGGGAGGGTGGCGGGAGATTATTACTTTCATGACCTGATTGTCTCGGCTTCCTAGGGGCATCTACTTTCCTACTCTGTGAAAGAGGATGGGAATTTTGCTCTGATCTAGAAGGGATCAAAGTTAAACCTTAGTCGTAGAATCATAGACCCACAGAGTTGGAAGGGACCATGAGGGTCATCTAGGCCAGGGGTCAGCAACCTTTTTCAGTCGTGGGCCTGTCCACCGTCCCTCAAACCTTGTGGTGGGCTGGACTATATTTTGAAAAAATAAATGAACGAATTTCTATGCCCCACAAATAACCCAGAGATGCATTTTAAATAAAAGCACACATTCTACCTGTGTGAAAACACCAGGCAGGCCCCACAAATAACCCAGAGATGCATTTTAAATAAAAACACACATTCTGCTCATGTAAAAACACCAGGCAGGCCCCACAAATAACCCAGAGATGCATTTTAAATAAAAGGACACATTCTACTCATGTAAAAACACCAGGCAGGCCCCACAAATAACCCAGAGATGCATTTTAAATAAAAACACACATTCTACTCATGTAAAAACATGCTGATTCCTGGACCATCCACGGGCCGGATTGAGAAGGCGATTGGGCCGTATCTGGCCCATGGGCCTTAGGTTGCCTACCCCTGATCTAGGCCAACTCCCTGCAATGCAGGACTATTTTTGCCCAACATGGGGCTCAAACCCACAATCCCAAGATTAAGAGTCTCATGCTCTACCAACTGAGCTACACCACCACCCCAAGACTGGTCCAGTGAGCTAATTTGCTAGAGAGGAAGCATACAGAACCAGTGATGTGCTGGAAAGCATGTCAGACTAGGACCTGAGAGACCAGAGTTCTAATCCCTATTGCACCATGAAGATCACACATCTTGGGCTGTCTCTCAGCCCGACCTACCTCTCAGGGTGGTTGTGAGGATAAAATGGGGAGGAGAAGGAGAATCTTGTATGCCACTTTGAGGTCCTTGGAGGAAAGTTGGGATATAAATAGAATAAATTAGTAAGTACATAAGCAAGCAGGTAAGTCCGATTAACTTCTGCATGAAAAAGAGTTTCATGAATCAAAGCTAATGGTAAAGGGACCCCTGACCGTTAGGTCCAGTCACGGACGACTTTGGGGTTGTGGCGCTCATCTCGCATTATTGGCCAAGGGAGCCGGCCTACAGCTTCCAGGTCATGTGGCCAGTATGACTAAGCCGCTTCTGGCGAACCAGAGCAGCGCACGGAAACACTGTTTACCTTCCCTCCGGAGCAGCGCACCAGAGCAGCGCATGGAAACACTGTTTACCTTCCCTCCGGAGCGGTACTTATTTATCTACTTGCACTTTGACGTGCTTTCGAACTGCTAGGTTGGCAGGATGAATCAAACCAAGTTGCAAATCTGGGCTTTTAAGAGATGGAAACAATTTAGTGAATCTCTCCCCCCCCCTTCTTTCTCTCCTGCCTTATTTAGTTGTGGATCTTGCGCCTGAGTGGTCTTATCACATTGTAGTTCTGAAATGCTGCCCACAAAGACTCAATTCATAAAGAATACATACATTTTAAATTGAGAAGAAATTGCTTCTAAGGAAATTGCATGCCTTTTACTCCAAATATCCCATCAAACGCTTTCCCCCTTCCCACATCACAAAGAATACAAACCATTTAAAGAGCAACATGATCCAGAAATGGGTGTTAAGTGCTTGACAGAGGAATGCAGTATTTACAGTATTCAGAAAGGGGTGAGAGTTGAAGGAAAGAAAACATAAAGAAGACAAGCTGTTTCTTCACTTAGATCTGCAAAAAGGATGGCATTCATTATTTGCTGGTCTTCTGAAATGCAACAGCGGGTGGGGGGATGGATTTGCCATAGCAACCTTTGCATTATAATGCTAGCATGTCAGTGATGCCTCTGTATATCACAACAGATAGAAGATGTGTAAATAATTTATCCTCTGTTAAAATTCAAGATCAACTAAGTTCACAACATGTTCCAAGTACTTTGGCCATTGTGGTTTCCATTGCTTCCTTCACATTTTGCAGGGGTGGGAAGTCCTCTCAGTCTAATCCACCTCTAGGTTAAGATTGCCAAATTATATACAAGATCTCAAAGTAGCTGTCTTATTGCAAAGGAATTTCAGAAATAGACTGGAAAGAGAAGTTGCTGAATTGCAACTCATTACCAAGCTTAAAACCATGGAGAGACCTGGTCTGAACAAAGACATTGGATTCTTATCTCATTATACATGACAAAGCTTTTTTAACCTTCTCACCCCTTGCTTTTTCCTGTAAGACTAATTGCAGCCGTTAACAGTCGTCAACAGGTTTACCACAGCTATCAACCTTTCACCCATTCCCACCACCCCTCTGAGTAATACCCCTCCCCACCCTCTCACTATATATAAGGGTCTGGTGACTTCTGTTTCAGTGTATCTGAAGAAGTGTGCATGCACACGAAATCTCATACCAAGAACAAACTTAGTTGGTCTCTAAGGTGCTACTGGAAGGAATTTTTTAATTTTATTTTGTTTTAAATTATATACAGTTACTCAGTTAATTTCATGGAACTCTGAGTAGAGATGTATAGTGTTTTGCTGCAAATTGAAGTATATGGATTGAAGCCCTTTTTTGCTCTAGAAACTAGTAGGGATGGGGAGAGAAATTAAGTTTGGTTTTCATTTTAATATGAACTTGCCCAATATGCACTTCTGGAAACAGTATGCAACTTGGAACACTGTGATCTTTAAAAATTCGCACTTCTTTGAATGTTGCAACTTTTCTCCAACCCAGAAATACGTACAATAATGCGCATCCTGGAGAAAAGTGTGCATAAAAATAGATGCATTAGTGAAAATAACATACAAATGTGCGCTTTCATAGGGAAAATGCATGAAAAAATGTGTATATTACAGAAAGTTGCATACAAAAATGTGTATATTGGGAGAAATTTGCATTAACTTGCTAATGAATTTTCATGAGGGTCCCCCCCCCACTTGCAAGCTAATGCAGAAATATGGAGAACTGAACTGAAAAGACTGGATAAACCAGAAACAGAGACAAACTGAAACTGATCAGTTCATTCATCTCTAGTGACCAGTAAAGTAGGAGACATGAATCTATGTCCAGAGCAGCCAGGTTAGTTTCCTTTATATGTTGTGTCCAATTCTCAGTTGCTACCCGATATGCATAGAGCTCCCATCCTGAACATATGTGTGGTCCCATTTCCCTTCTTTCAAATTCCTCCTCAAAACGTATCTTTTGTTTGATGTGTTCTACGCGCTATGGCTTTGGTCCTCATTCCCAACTATAGCAAAGCTCTAAATACATGGAGTTGCATTTCTTTCTTTCTTTCTTTCTTTCTTTCTTTCTTTCTTTCTTTCTTTCTTTCTTTCTTTACCCTTCCTTCCTTCCTTCCTTCCTTCCTTCCTTCCTTCCTTCCTTCCTTCCTTCCTTCCTTTCTTCCTCTGTCTTAGATTATCTAGTTAGGGTTCGGGGACCTATTTTACCAGTGTAACTCTGTACTCGTGTGTAGAAGAAGAGAAAGACTAGCACCATACAACATACAACAATTTCTCAGCAGAGCCACCTCAAAACCCCATCATCCCTGGCCATTGGTTATGCTGACTGATGCGCTTGGGATGATGACATGCTCTGAAATGGGTAAAACACCCATGTATTGAGCCTGTCACTTGTGATGAACTACCTATTCAGGCAACAGCGTGCATGGAGAGTTGTCCCCAAATGAGCCTAGATGTTATTCAAGAAGCATTAAAAATATTACAGAAGGCAGCAATAGAATCTGAAAACATGTTGCGGTTGTTCATTATGATCTGGTCCCATGCATAAACCTGTCCTGCAAATGCAGGCCGAAGAACATTGTTTCCATTTGGACCATTTCTTTTTCAAGTGGGATATTTTGGTTCGCGAACATCCTGCTGCTCCCCCTGAAAGGAGCAGAGTGCCAGTGTTCACAGAGAACACTTTGAGGTTTTTTTTAAAGTGTTTAGCAGAAGCAGTCAGGGGTCTGCCGCGGCTGCTGCTGCTGCTACTGCTACTGCTGCTGCCCGCCAGCATCTGTTGCCTAAGGCAGTTGCCTCACTCTGCCGAATGGTAGCTCCGGCCTTGCATACTCCTCTGGAAATGTTAGAAGTGCAACGAATTATTGCTGTATTTTCTGCTTCCATGGAAGCTGTAATCTTCCACCACAATTTGGAAATTTTGTAGGTGTTGCCTTGAGTAGAGTATGTTTCTTTTTTGAAGTTATATTTTGGTAACAAATCAGTAGTGTAGTCCCTATCTCCATCCTCTCACAACGAGGTACATCAGGCTGAGATTAAGTGATGGGCCAAGCTCACCCAGTGAGCAAGGATTTGTGGATCTCTCTGGTGAAAGTCCAATACTTCTAGACATGGCTTTGCCTTAGCTCTGACTATGCTCAGTGTTCCTATGACATAGAACACTCCATTGCATTTTTGCTGCTATTCTGTTTGTGGCCATCACTCTGGAGTGTACTTCATAGCAGGACTAGAATGGCGAAGACCAAATGACAATGACGTTAACATTGCATTGTTTAAAATCTGTTTCAGTGAGATTCTTGGGGCATGAGAAGCACCTGGCCCTATCATGCGGCCACCAAATCTCATTTGCATGGCTTGATGCTATCCAGTTTGCTAAAGTCAGAAAAACAGTTGGTGCAGCAAAGAGTGTAGTATAGTGGTTAATGGGTCAGAACAGGACCAGAGATATCTAGTTCAAATCCCCATGCAACTCCAACAAGAACTCCCTCTCATTGTGAGGATAAAAGAGAGGAAATGTATATGTTATATATTTATTGCATTTTCATGGGGTGGAATCCAACATCACACTCTTCCAATTGTTCTGTCTGCACCAGCATTTCAGCTTAACAGATGGACCGACACCCCCATGTGCTGTTGGGGGGGGCTCTCCCAATCCCCCAGGACAATTTTGGGGGGCACAGAGGGAGACGGGGGGAAAGCCTAATTGTGCAAGTGGGAGTCCTTGCATAGGGTATCTGCCGATGGAGTTGGTTAAGTGAATCCCACCCATCCTGTATACCAGCAAGGCCTGCTATGAGAGGAAGGATGGCATACAAATGAAATAATAAAAGGGGGGGATGTTTTCTTAAACCATTTTAGACGAAGGCAGAAGAAAAATGCAATCCATCACTAAAATGTGGTCTCCATTTCCTGCTTTCCACTTGTTCCTTGGATGTGATTATACATCTGCTGTCATCAGAAACGGGAAGGTTAAACCTTACGCGACAATGTTGAACTCTTTGATTGTTGTCTGAGCCTGGAGACACCAACACTTATGTACAACAAAAACATCTGTTATTGGAGTATTCATCTGGGTATTGGAGAGTGCAAGGTGAATGAAGAGAGTTTTCTGGTGCTTAGCAAAATGTTTGTACTGCAAGACCAAGAGAAATCTGAAAAAGACATCTTCAGGACCCATCAGTCTTCCTCCTTTTGAGAGAGCGCTGGAGAAGCACTTAGGAGGAATCAACATTACAGTGAAGTGTAAACATGCACAAAAGAGTCAACAGGGAGATATTTTCAATTTGTCATTCAGGATTCTTGACTGTTTGATCTCTGTGCATTCCATGTTGAATTGATCAGACCTGCACCTCTGGGACTAATGAGTGGAATGAAACTCAGCTATCTGACAACTTTCACACATCCCAGTTGTTCTAGCGCAGTTCTCGGCTTAATAAATAAATATCAAAACATGCATTTAAAATGCTCATGTTGAGAGACGGCGTGTTTTGGAAACCTGATGTGGAAATGGGATGCGATAGACTTACGGACAAACATACGTGTAATAGACTAATTCATTCATTCCTACTTGCCAGCATGGCTGGAAGGCAGAGAAGGGCCATAGCTCAGTGGTAGAGCATCTGCCTCACATGCAGAATGTCCCAGGTTCAATCCCTGGGTAGGCTGGGAAACCCTGGCCTCAAATCCTGGAGAGCCGGTCCTATTCAGTCTGTACAATACTGAGCTAGGTGCAGGGACAGATTTAGGGCAATGCAAGCAGTGTGGTCACACTGGGTGTGCAACCAAGAAGGGCACCTGGTCAAAGCCAGGTGAGCGCTTGCCTGGCTTTGGAAAGGAGGCATGAGGGCTCTGGTAGGGTCCGAGAGTCCTCTTGACTCCTTCCCAGTCAAGCACTTACCAGACTTTGGGTAGGAGGGCTCTAGGACCCTGCCAGAGCTGCACATAAGAGGCCTTGCACATAACAGCATATTAGCAAGGTAATATGCTTGGTAAATAAGTGGTATGACAGGCAGCTTCCTATGTTCCTATGGCACAGAGTGATAATCAGCTGGTAGTCAACTGACTTGGGGAAGAGCAGTATCCAGATGGGACACATATGATCATCTTAGCAGCTGAACAGATGAAGAGAACAATGAAGAAATTATGTCTGTGTCACCAGATAAGAGTCACGACAACTGACAAATATTGCCATTGAGAATCATAACACACTATCACAGTTATTATTATTATTATTCCAAGAGGGGGGAAAAAGTTCTGCAGAACCAGCATGATACAGCCAAAGTTACAGCATCTTTTAAGTCAATATTGGCTTCAATGGGAAAATTAAGGAAGTGCTCGACTTGGAGTGGTTCACATCGAATCAGCATCCTTAACAAGGCCAGATATTTTGCACTGCAACATCTGCCCTGACTGGGGTAGAAGTGAGTTGCGGTTCGAAACATCTGGAGTGTGCCAGGTTGGTGAAAGCTGCTTTTCAAGTATCCAGACATGACATCTACCATGCAGTTAATAAGATTATAAAATTAAAAATACGTATAGGTACTGTGAAATCAGCCCTGAGTGCTCACTGGAAGGACAGATCCTGAAGCTGAGGCTCCAATACTTTGGCCACCTCATGAGAAGAGAAGCCGCTGATGTTGGGAAAGATGGAGGGCACAAGACGAAGGGGACGACAGAGGACGAGATGGTTGGACAGTGTTCTCGAAGCTACCAACATGTGTGGAAGACAGGAGTGCCTGGCGTGCTCTGGTCCATGGGGTCACGAAGAGTCGGACACGACTAAACAACTAAACAACAACAACAAATAGGTAGTGTGAAGCTGCCTTATAGCCAGTTTTTTTTTTCTTAAAAAAGTTTAGGGGTACTCTCATTCCGTCTGAGACTCAGGAAACACCATGACAGGAAATGAGGCTGCCATCGGTAGCAATGGAACTGATGATTCACCATGCTAGAGAAGAAACTATTTTTTTAAAAATTGTTTAGTTTCTTCTTCTATTAGATTCACAAAATGTTTAGGGGTATGCATACCCCTGTGTCCCCCTGCTTATAGCAAATCAGGAAATCGGTTTTTATAGTAGCCCAGTGTTTCCCAAACTTGGGTCTCTGGCTGTTTTTGGACTGCAATTCCCATCAGCCCTGACCGCTGGTCTTGCTAGCTAGGGACAATGGGAGTTGTAGTCCAAAAACAGCTGGAGACCCAAGTTAGGGAAACACTGATCTAGCCCAATACAGTTATGGCTATTCCTAGAAAGAAGTCAGTTGCAGGGAGCTGGTGTTTGTAGAACCTTTTCTCCTCCAAGCCACCTTCTTCCCTCCCCCCACATTTCACATTTCCATCTGTGCAAGTGACCATTTGCTTCAGACCTGATGTTTATTTCTAATCTTCATACTGCAGTCTTCTGCAGTCCCATGTTAACCTGCAGATGTATTTCTGCAAGGGGTGTGCGTGTTTAAAGGTTTTTTAAATTTCCTCTTCTCCCTCCACTTTGGTTTATACCTAACCTAGGTTGTTGTTGTTGTTGTTGTTTTATTGTTTAGTAGTGACATGTTCTCTACAGAGAAGCTCCGTCCTTCTCTTAGGTCCAGAAAAGGAATAAGCCCTGAGGGCTTTCTGTTGCTTTGCTATTTCCAGCAAGCGTAGCAGATCCGGTCCCTGCGGTGGACTCTAATCTGCCGGAGGCAGTCAAAATAATGAACCACGTGTGATCGACCCTTCAGGGTGACTCTCGTTCTTTTGAAAGTATGGCTCTTCTTTGGGGCAGGAACAGGAAGACAGTGATGCCTTAAAAATAAAACTGGTTTCTGAATAGTCTGCCTTAACATTTGGGTTTGAGGAACTCGCGTTGCCCTGTAGGGAATTCAGATATATTCTTGATTTCTGTGCATATCCTGAGAGATCCAGCCATAGTCTAGAACACGGGTCAGCAAACCTTTTCAGCAGGGGGACTGGTCCACTGTCCCTCAGACCTTGTGGGGGGCCGGAATATATTTTGGAAAAATAGAATCATAGAATCATAGAGTTGGAAGAGACCACAAGGGCCATCCAGTCCAACCCCCTGCCAAGCAGGAAACACCATCAAAGCATTCCTGACAGGTGGCTGTCAAGCCTCTGCTTAAAGACCTCCAAAGAAGGAGACTCCACCACACTCCTTGGCAGCAAATTCCACTGTCGAACAGCTCTTACTGTCAGGAAGTTCTTCCTAATGTTTAGGTGGAATCTTCTTTCTTGTAGTTTGAATCCATTGCTCCGTGTCCGCTTCTCTGGAGCAGCAGAAAACAACCTTTCTCCCTCCTCTATTCATTATTATAAATAATAATGAATGAATTCGTATGCCCCACAAATAACCCAGAGATGCATTTTAAATAAAAGGACACATTCTACTCATGTAAAAACATGCTGATTCCCGGACCGGCCATGGGCTGGATTGAGAAGGCGATTGGGCCGGATCTGGCCCCTGGCCTTTAGGTTGCCTACCCATGGTCTAGAATCCCTGGAAAATACTAAATGTGGCTTCTGGTTGGATTTCCATAGATGTTGGGGGAAAATATGGATAACAAAACTGTTTATATTCTACCTGGGACAGGCCTGTGTAACTTATCATTCCCTCAAGCCTAATGCAGCTCACTAGTTTTGTCTTGTGTGACTGGAATCATAGGGTTGTAGAATTGGAAGGAATCACAGAAATCATCTAGCCCAAACCCCTGCAATACAGGAATCTTTTGCCCAATTTAGGGCTCAAACCCACGACCTTGAGATTAAGAGTCTTATATCACTCTTATATAACATCATTCCTAGCCTGACTGCACTGACTGCCAATTAGTTTCAGGGGTCAATTCAAAGTGCTTGTTTCGACCAGTTCAGGCTTAAGTGGCTCAGGACTGAAATACCCCAAGGGCCACGTCTCCCCATATGAACCAACTCACCCTGCGATCATCGCCCGAGCCCCTTCTTCGTGTGCCCCCTCCGCAGGAGGTCCAGAGGGTGGCAGCAGAAGAACAGGCCTTTTCTGTGGTGGCCCCTCACTTGTGGAATGCTCTGCCAGGGAGGCTCACCTGGCGCTTTTGTTACATAAATTTAGGCACCAGGCAAAAACATTCCTCTTCTCCTAAGCCTTTGACTAATTAAACAATATATGGCCTTTTAAACTATGGAGGGGCTATTGTTCTGTTTGTTATTATGCGTCCTCATTTTGTATTTTGCGTTCTCATTTTGTGCTGTAAACCACCCTGTGATCTTCACATGAAGGGTGCTATACAAATTCTAACAAATTCTAACAAATTCTACCTGGCCCTTGGTACTCTCCCTAGGGCCCACCCCATATGCACCCTTCTCAGTTGTTTTTGTCTGGTTGGAATGTGTTCTTGAACTGTGACAATGCCTTTGGCTTGCCTGGATGAGGGGTGTGTGTGTGTGTGTGTGTGTGTGTGTGTGTGTGTGTCTGGAAACAGCTGACTATTTCACTGCTTGAATGGGATCTATTGCACAAAGGTGAGAGTAACATAGTTGTTCCATCCAAACTTCAAAGGAGAACGAATGCAGTTTGAGTTTTGACTTGCAAAAGCAGTAATTCCCCCCCCCCCATAAAACAGCAGCATAGAAGTATACGGCACCATGCATGCCTCAATCATATCTCTGAGATTTCTTGACTAAGAATTTTCTAGGACATGATCTGTTTTTTTTTCTTAATGGAACAGTTGGCAGCATCAGCTAGAACAACTGTTTTCTCGAAGCCGCTGCTCTGTTTAAGAGTCATACTGAAGTAATTTCCTAGAGAACCCCTTCTCTCTTTGTGTGACACTTTCCTTCTTTAGACCTGAGATATATTAGGGCTCTCTGTTATTTTCTCTCATCTTTACTGCACCAGACTTGTATTTTTCAGACAACTAGCTAGAAGCGATGTTGAAAAGGTCTAAAAAACCAACAACCCACTCAAAAACTTTCTGCCCAAACATCACATTTGGTGTAATTTAGGCCTGCCCAAAATATTTACCTTTCTCTCTCTTTTTGCAATTGGGAGTATCATTTTGATAGGGATAAATTGTTCATGATTGTGTGAGTGTTAACTTTTTTCTTTGAACTTCTTTGTGTCTCCCAGCAAAGACAGCTAGGCTGCTATTTCCTAAGTGCTTCTCCAACCTCTGCGGCAGCCCCTGCTTCTTCCTATTACAGACTTCCCCAATTGGCTGCTTTCTGGGTACTTTGGTCTACAGTTGCCACCAGCCCCAGGCATCATAATAATAATAATAATAATAATAATAATAATAATAATAATAATAATAATAATTTTTTATTTGTACCCCGCCCATCTGGCCGGGTCTCCCCAGCCACTCTGGGCGGCTTCCAACAAATATCAAAATACATCAAATACAGGCAGCATAAATTGGTGTGGCTATATTTGTTGTTTGTAATGCTTAATGAAAATATTTAAGCAAACGAAAAAACACAGTACTCCTTTGAAATTTGCACTTGTTAGAATTTTGCCGTGCAGTTATCCCACCAAGTAATATGTATGCTATGGTGAAACGTTCATACACATTTGTGTATTAGTGAAGATAACATACAAAAATGCATTGTGTTAGGAAACGATGAAACAGCAAAAGGAGAAATGTGCACTAAAATGCTGATTAATTTTAATAGGGACGTTCTTTAGAATTGCAAACTGATGTGGGGATGTGGAGAACTTGACTTAAGGGTTGAAGAAAATGAGAAACGGAAATTGACAGATTCATCTACCTCCAGTGGCGGAGTTTGGTCTCTCAAATTTCAGTGATGCTAAAATTTGGCGCCCCCTGTGTCTTGCACTCTGTTCTACAGCATTGTTGTGGTGCCCCCTGCAGTGCAATGCCCAGTGTAGCCAAACCAGTCGCGCTACCCTAAAACCACCTCTGCCACCCCTAATCAGGATGCACATAGACTTCCCCCCATGCTGTCTGAATGCATGAACATGGGGTTTGGGTGACTAGGGGTGGCCCACTCCGTTTCTCGTGCCACCCCTCACGAAAGCCTTGCTTAGCAGGGTCATATGGCTGATGTGGCTTGCGGCAAGCAAGCAGTCTGCCTCACAGGTGGGCCAGCCCTGCGTGTGACCATGATTTGTTTGCCCTCATTCAATCTAAAATTGCCTTCAGACATCATCTCGGGATTTCCAGAGCCTCCCCAGGATTAGAAGATGGAAAGGAGAGGTGTGGATGCCTGCCATCTACATATTAATGGGCTGAAGTGTCAGAGGGCTACTGCCAGTGGTTTCATGTGGATATTAAACGGTAACAATAGCAGAGATTGAGAGCAAGTGAGGACAGTTTTACAAAGGGTCCACCATCCTGCTTCCTGCAGTTGGCAACCACTAGCAACATTAAAAGCCCAGGAATTTACTTACTAAAAGTTGTAAGAAGAAGAAGAAGTGAGAATTCAGGCTCTCCATTCAAGCTGTAAGAGCTTTTGATTAGCACCCACCTGGATTTTTTCCCAATGAAAGACAGCAGTACATATTAAGTAGTTGCTATAAGGTACAATAGGGATGCG
Organism: Darevskia mixta; assembly: GCA_034641385.1. Classification (NCBI taxonomy): domain Eukaryota; kingdom Metazoa; phylum Chordata; class Lepidosauria; order Squamata; family Lacertidae; genus Darevskia; species Darevskia mixta. Next base: position 1,224,701 of record JAWWNH010000137.1, on the reverse strand, counting down.
GGTGGCGCTGTGGGTTAAACCACAGAGCCTAGGGCTTGCCGATCAGAAGGTCGGCGGTTTGAATCCCCGCGACGGGGTGAGCTCCCGTTGCTCGGTCCCTGCTCCTGCCAACCTAGCAGTTCGAAAGCACGTCAAAGTGCAAGTAGATAAATAGGTACCGCTCCGGCGGGAAGGTAAACGGCGTTTCCATGCGCTGCTCTGGTTTGCCAGAAGTGGCTTTGTCATGCTGGCCACATGACCTGGAAGCTGTACGCCGGCTCCCTCGGCCAATAAAGCGAGATGAGCGCCGCAACCCCAGAGTCGGACACGACTGGACCTAATGGTCAGGGGTCCCTTTACCTTTATAAGGTACAGTATAGGCAACTAGCTAGGTTTAAACATGATTTGTTTACCCATCCCTGTTAAAAATGCACGACCAATGCTGGGCTAAGAATAGTTCCTCCTTTGGGACTGACATTTTCTTAGTGGAAAAACCATCATGGGGGGGGGGAGGTGGCTGTTCCTATTTCTCCTCCTTCCTCCTTTTGCCTTTCCCTTGCTGGTTACTTTTCCATTCCTTTACATACAGACTTTCCCTTCCTCAGCCTTCTCGCCTCTTCTTATGAATTTGCAGAGGTTGATGCAAAAGCTCCTCATTTTAAAGAAATCCTAAAAGCCACTGGCAGATATTATGCTTATCCTACACAATTTGCTGGGTGCTGATAGGAAAGGCTGGAGCCAAACATTACCACTTTAATTTTCTTGAAATAACTGCTGCAGTGGGTTGGTAAGGAATCATTCCCCAACCCTCAACCCCAGCTTCATTTCTGAAGACAGCTGCAAAATCCACTGTGCATATTAGTAGTTTCTGACTATCTGAAAGGAGTTGTTCTACCTTCTGCAGTGGGTATATTGCACTGGAGTTTGGATGAATTCTTTTTCCCTGTCCAAGAAACTAGAGGCTGACATGAGAGTGACAGCAGCGGGGTCCATGGGAGTTTTCTGTTTCATAGAATCATAGCATTGTAGAGCTAGAAGGAACCACAAGGGTCATCTATAATAATAATAATAAATAATAAATTTTATTTATACCCCACCCTTCCCAGCTGAAACCGGGCTCAGGGCAGCTAACACCAATAAAAATTACAATAAAATATAAAAGAAAGAAAAACCGTTAATTAAAATACAGGTTAAAATACAATTTAAAATTTAAAATTTAAATGTAGCTTCATTTATCGCCCAAAATCAAAACCATAAGGGGAGGAAAAAACATCAGACTGAGTCCAACCCAAAGGTCAGGCGGAACAGCTCTGTCTTGCAGGCCCTGCGGAAAGATGTCAAATCCCGCAGGGCCCAGGTCTCTTGTGACAGAGTGTTCCACCAAGTTGGGGCCAGTACTGAAAAGGCCCTGGTCCTAGTTGAGACCAGTCTAACAACCTTGTGGCTCGGGATCTCCAAAATGTTGTTATTTGTGGACCTTAAGGTCCTCTAGTCCAATCCCCTGCAATACATGAATTTTTTGCCCAACATGGGGCTCAAACCCACGACCCCGAGATTAAGAGTCTCATGCTTTACCAACTGAGCTATCCTGGTCTACTTCTCACTGAGTTGTTAAGCCTGTGTCTGGGCTTGGGATGGGGGAGAAATTCAAATCAGTTCGCATTCAAAGGTGACCCTGTCCAACATTCGCTTTCCAAAACACCAAAAAGCACCAAAACGCAGCAGTCCTTTGTAATGCACACTCCTTCAAATTTCTCCAACCGGATAAAGTGGACATAAAAATGCATATACCCATGAAAATAGTTTTCAAAATGTATTATATGAGGGAATTTGCTTTGCAAAAATGTGTGCGTGGCACGAAATTGCATGCAAACGTGTATATTAGGAGAAATTTGCAATGCAATGCTGATAAATTTCCATGAGGACTATTTTATTGTGATTATTCTTCAATCACAATCTGACGCAGAAATTTAACAGTGGAAAAATGAGAAACTGAGAGAAACTCAAATTGATTGATTCACCTATTCCTAAAGGTAAAGGGACCCCTGACCATTAGGTCCAGTCGTGTCTGACTCTGGGGTTGCGGCGCTCATCTCGCTTTATTGGCTGAGAGCCGGCGTACAGCTTCTGGGTCATGTGGCCAGCATGACTAAGCCGCTTCTGGCGAACCAGAGCAGCGCACGGAAACGCCGTTTACCTTCCCGCCAGAGCGGTTCCTATTTATCTACTTGCACTTTGACGTGCTTTCGAACTGCTAGGTGGGCAGGAGCTGGGACCGAGCAATGGGAGCTCACCCCGTCGCGGGGATTCGAACCGCCGACCTTCTGATCAGCAAGCCCTAGGCTCTGTGGTTTAACCCACAGCGCCACCTGGGTCCCTCACCTATCCCTAGTATGGGATGTACCATTTGTTTCTAGCTGGGTGCTCGTGTGACTGAATGCTCCTTATTTCCAAAATGATTTCCTGCACATTGACACCCCATATCAGGAAATCTGACACCCTAATTGTCAATATGCAGAGGGGTTGTAGTTTTTTTTGAATGTAAGGCTGAACACTAAATCATGAGCCCCCACTGATGGTCAGAAGTGGTAGAGCCCCCTCACAGATTTACCAACTCAATGAGAACTAGGCTGCTGCGCATACTTGTGAATGGAGGGTTTTGCCTCTTGGGTTGGGCTGTGGCATTAATTTCCTGGCATATATTTGGACGTGACCCATTCAGAATTGTGGGTGCCAGAATGTGAGAGTATAACCCAGCCCTGAATTCGGCATGCTCACAGCTTCCCCCATCATTTCTTGAGGCGTATAAAATGCCTCCACCGTTTAAAAGCCATCAGTGTCAGTGAGCTATCTTGGAATCGCTTCCTCCACTACAACCCCCAACAGTATTTCATAACCAGCCTTTCTGCTCATCTTGCTGGAGGAGAGTGAGCAAATAGGTTGGGACCTACTCTTCCTTCCCTGTTTTCAAAACAGATTAGCACCGGGGTGGGAGGTGGGGAGGGAGTGAACTTGTGTGTCCGGAGAAGCATTCTTAAGTCAGCCCCTGCGCTGTCCCTAATCAGACGCTGTATTTGTAAGTAGAACATGTTGAATCTGTCATGGGTGATGATGACGTTGCCGCTGTTAAAAGAGACGCTGCATCTTGAGCAAGGCGAGACGGAAACATTGCAGACTGCAATCTCAGAATAGATAGGAGGTCCCTATTGTCTCTCCCCCCCCCCAACATCTAACACTGATTGCATTTGTGAAACATTTTAAAACAAACAAAACCTCAAAGATGTTTGGAAGTATAAGCGACTCAGCTGGTTACATTTTTAAATCCTCACCTTTCCTCCCCCCCCCTCCCTGGGCAAGCTTCTTCTTTTTCTTCCTCCTCCTCCTCCTCTTCCAACCTCACCCCCCCCCCCCGGCATCGCTTCACTCCTGGTTTCTTTTTCACCGGTTTTTAAAATGCCGGGATGCAAAGCAACTGAGGTCTCCCAAGTTGCAGCTGCCGAAATCTCTCCTAATTGCCTTTGCTGGGCATGATGCTCTGTATAGGCTGGGAAGAGGAGACGCGTAGCTTTCATTCAGTGCCTTCAAGACATGTCTTTCCTGTAGTCAGCGGGGAGCAAAAAAAAAAAGGGAAAAAAGCCCAGAGATCAATGCATTTGAAACTGACAGAGAGAACGAATGCTTCTTAGTAGCACATGCTGAGGATTGCGTGTGTGTGTGTGTTAGTGTGCGTGTGTGTGGTTTGTGCAGAGCAGAGGAGCTGCATCCTGATCCATATGCTCCTTGTTTACTGCAATGTTTTTTGCATGTTACTGTGCACTCCGGACTAACGTGAAGGTAAGAGGAGACGAGACGGCAATCCTGGAAAGGACTGTGCATCTTTCTTTCTTTCCTTCTTTCCTTCCTTCCTTCCTTCCTTCCTTCTTTTTTTGCTCTTTGACAAACCAAACCAGCTGCAGAAAAATGTCTACCTTTTGCGTTGCTTGGTACTTTAGAAATTGCTGCTCGAACAGGCATATCATTACAGGTGGTTGTGCCGGATTTATTTTTTATTGTGTCTGCGCGGCTTAATTGCAGAAGCATGCCTTTAATGTTTTCATAGCGTAGTGACCTTCGCCGTGTGACGGTTTGTAGTTCGGGTTTGACTCTTGCACCGGCAGAATAATAGGCTAGCTTGTGTGTGTGTGTGTGGCTTTTTTCTGTTTTAAGGGGGGCTGTTCTCTTTCGTAAAGGTCCCGGTAGGCCACGGATGAGACTCTGGAGGCTCCTGTTTTATGCTAGTTTGCTGCTTTGGGTTTAAGGCGAAGAAATCAGAATTCATTCAGCCTTGCTTCCTTCGTGCCTCCGGTGCTATGAGCTTGCTTGTTTTCTTGCTGATGATCTGTCTGGAAAAACCAGAGATCTGTCTGCTGTAGCTAGACTCTTGTGCCAGTCTGTTTCTAGCTTGTCACGAAATGCATACGAGGCAAATGATGAACGGTGTCCGGCAACATGAGCAATATGTTGAGGTGGTGGTGGTAGTGGGGACTGCCTGTGCCCCCTCCCAATGTTTAAGAAAGAAATCATTTTTGCTTCTTCGGTCACTTTTATCAGGCTTTTGACATCCACGTTCTGTTGGCTTTTCTTCATTAACCTTCCCCCCCTCCCTCCCCAACAACTTCCAACACAAAAGTTGCTGAATATTTTTCCTTGTCCCCAACCGAGGGCAAGCCAAGCTGATAGGATGGGTAACACCGCACTCTGCCGTAAGCCGAGCAAGTTGGCCAGCCAGCAATTGGGAACAGAATTGCATAATTTAAACGAATTACTGTCTTCTGTCAACCTATTGGGGAAGTATTGCTGCTGTTGGCTGAGAAATGTGTCTGGGAAAGTGTGGTGTGGGGCTCACATTAAAGAAAGGTAGAAACTCAATGGGGGAGGGGAGAGATGGTTAAAGCTTGGCAAACAAGCTTTTTATTCCAGGCTGTTTATTCCATTGTTTAAGAGAAAGTTTTGTTTTCTGCAAAGCTACTATCGCTGGGTTAGTGAGGCTAATGTAGTCACAATATAGCTTTTGTCAATGGACATTTTAGATATGAAAATGCAGCCTTCAAGAAAACAGTACGGTTTGAAGTTCAGGATAACACACTCTTCATTCCAGCCACCCCACTTTTCTGGTTTTCATCCCTGCCCCCCACCCACAACAATCGATAGCATTCTGTGGCTAATGAGCAGGCTCGGTTCTCATTGGGTTGTTGTTGTTGTTGGGTAGGTGTTGGGTTTTTTTTTTTTAGTTGTCTTGTGGATTGTTTTTCCCTGCTTATTCCCCCCTCTTGCGTGTGGGTGGTACCATTTTGGCTACATGAGCGCCGGCACTCACAGCCTGGACATCAGAAACAGAGGGAATGAAATGTTACATTGAGTGTCTGGAATGTGGTGAATGCTGTCAATCTCAGGCAAGTTCCATGAATGTTTAAAAACTCAAGAGACAGACCTCTGAAGTTTAACTGTCTCCTGAATGCGGCTGACAGCATTCACTGGCATATGTCCAAGAAGTTGGGGGAACGTCTCTTTATTTCGAGACGTCCATGAAACGCAGCAGTTTTGGGCATTCACTGAAATGAATACTGTTAATGAAATGAATGAAATGAAATGAATACTGTTAATGAAATGGCTGTTAATGCGAGTTGGCAGGTTTGGGGGTTGCATGCAATCCCGTAAAGAGCAGGTAATGTGTATGAATTAATGGCACCAACAGGGGATTTTGCAGTTTACCCGGGCAATATGCGTAATTTCCAAGCGATGCCAGAAAATGTGAATTGGTTACAGATGCTTACGTTGATTGATTACATTGACAGGGTAATATGCATTGCCTCTCCAGGAATTCTGTACAGAAGAAGACTGTGTGCATTGACTGACCATTGATTGCCCTTGGTCCACTCTACCAGTAATATTAATACACCATGTAAATTAATATTAATGTGTTCATAACTCCCTTGTTCAAGTATATTAATATTAATGTGTGTTTAAATCTCTTGCTATTTCCCCTTGGCTTTATCTGAACATATGCAATTGCCATTATTTTTATGGACATTCCACATTCACTTTACTTTGAGTATACATACATATATATATGGCTTCTGTAAGTTTTTTAATACTTTTAGTGAAAATAAAGGGCACATTCACTCAAGTCTGATAAGGACAATGCCTTGTATGTTACTGCAAATGCCAGAAAGTTGTTGAATGTTGACATTGGTTGGTGAGAGCATACAATTCCCAGCAGGAAATTACAGAGTTGAATTTTTCAACAAAACTTATTTCTGAAGTTTTATACCTATGGTATTGTACATGAGTTGCAATTTATTGGTAAAAGTTCAGATATTTTCTTTGACATTTCTGTACTCCTTCTTCAAATCGCTGGTAAGTGCCAACTTTCACCAAATTTCTGACGTTTACTGCAGCATACAAATATTAAAAACCAGAGAGGTATATATGTCATAGATATCTCTAAATTAGGGGGAGGAGTGGGAGTGATTAATGCACAGAACTGATTATTAATGCATGGAATTCTAAATTTAAAAATGAACTGTCCTTTTATAAATACAGCCAGGACTGCTGCAGGTTTACCTTACAATTCCGCAGCTTAACATTTTGCCACTTTATAGTTAAATTTTATTAATCCCTTTTATAATTTCAATCAGTTTCCAGAACTTGCAGCTGTGGGTAAACCAGTTACCCTATATACTCAAGTATAAGCCTATTTTTTCAGCACATTTGTTGTGCTGAAAAAGCCGCCCTCGGCTTATACTCGAGTGAGGCAGGCAGTGGCTCCTATGAAGCTTTCCCAGGTTTTTTGTGGTAAAATTGGGTGCCTCGGCTTATATTCGGGACTCACCCCTGGTTTCTCATCCCCCTCTTTCCTAGTCAGCCATGCTCGGGGTGGAGATGGGGAACCTGCGGCCCTCCAGATGTTGTTGGACTTCAATTCCTATCAGCCTGGGCCAGCACGGCCAGGGCTGAAGGATGAAGGGAGGTGTAGTACAGCAACATCTGGAGGGCCACAGGTTCCCCCATCTCCGGCTTAGGGGATGCAACTCTACTTTCTGGGATTCCTTGATGCTTGTCAGATTCAACACATCCTGCATTAGGGAATCCTGGTGCACTCTTGCTCCCTCCCATGGAATGATGCAATTGCTATTATAGTGGCGGAAAGGAGGAGAATTAATGCGACTCAGGGATTCCCTGCTCTAAAGGATGAAGAGTTATGGATGTAGCCAATGGGGTGGTTTAAACTATGATTGCAAAATCCAGCGTAGCTTGCTTCACATGCCTTGGCACGTGGTTTGTGGAAACCCTGGCTTAAAGAGTGAGCTCAGATGTATATAATTTTCTTTTAGATGGCCTGATCACTTTTTCTTCTTAAATAAATTTATCTTACGGTATTTCATTAACACCAATCCCTCCAGTTTCATCTCCCAATAGGAATAAAAGGGATAATTCATGCTTTGCATATATAGCATATTGGTAATCCATTTGAGGGAGGAAGAAACTGTTCTGGGACCTGATGTACTTAGGTCAAAACCATGCTGTACATTTACAAAGATCTTGTTGCTTGTTTATTGTTTATGTGTGGGTATGCTTCTCCCCCCTTTCGTATAGTGTTGAAACGCCTTTGGCTGGAATGTTAACGAAACAAAATGGTATGGGAAAAGTCCCGTAGAGATCAGTGGGTCACAAACCATCTTTCTTTTCATGTGCCTAGGATGATGTGATGAGAGCCTCTTTCACAAGACGGTTATTACTAAGTTGAAGTCAACGTTAGCTGATTTGAGGCAGAGGTAGTTGGATGTTCACATGTTAAATGAGTCTTGTTGTGAATGTTTTGGCATGCCTGCATCAGCTTCCCCCAACCCAGTGCCTTCCAGATGTTTTAGACCATAACTTCCATTGGCCCTGATGACTGACCTTGCAAGCTGGGGCTGATGGGTGCTGGCGTCAAACCAACAGCAACCGAGGTTGGGGACATCTAGACCATGACATTACATGCCATGGAAAATCTTTGTGGACTTCACCAGGACATTCTGTGCTGGATTTGGGACTCGCTGAACCATTAGCGGGACCGAGTACACATGTGCAGATCAATAAATTACAATTCAGGTCACCTTTGAGGGAGGAAAATAAAAGGCAATGAGATCTCGACCAGAAGTAGGGAGTTTATGTGAGTGTAACCCTGATTGTATCAGGGTTCAATTTCTGTGTGTGTGTTGTTGTTTTTTGCACAAAACCACATGGATGTAGCAGTCAAAGGGAATTATAGACTGATCCTTAATGTAGCTTCCCATCTCCTGTCATCCCCCCCTTTCTCAGGAAGTGATATTTCATTCAGTAGAGAACTGCCAAATTTGCCTTGAAATACATGTCTTTTCTGGCAAAAATGGGTGGCAGCTCTGCTTTTCATTTAAATAAAACTGATCAGCCACTTTTCCATCCCTGAAAAGAGAAGAATAGCCTTTGGGTTATCCTTGGGGTGGCTGACTGCGGTGGCAGTGATTGCTGCTTACACATACAATAATTCCTGTTTTATTCTCCTGCCACAGAAAATTGCTTATTTAAACAGAGTTTGGTAAAAGGTGCCCCCTGCTTTCACTCCTCCTAAGACATACTATACTAAGCTTATGTTGAAGGCTGGCATTGTTGTTAATTAGATTGGCACAGAGTGATCCTGGCTACCTGTTGCCTGTCTTTCCCCCCTTTTTCATTCTCTCATTCAGTGTTTGGGATAACTGTTAATAGCTATGAATAAACAATAGGAAACTATATTGCAAGTGAAAGCCTTCAAAGGCCAGCACGTGGTTCTGAGCACAGGTAACAAAGCAAAAGTTAGACCCTTCAGCAGCTCTTAGTCACTTAGCTTTGCCTGCTAGCGGCATATGTGTGTGAGGGGGAAAATACATTCCTGTATTTGTGATTGTGTTTTGCCTTCTGCATTCCTTTTGTATTGCAAGACATCGGTTTTGGAGTCCTTGAGGACCATTAGCATGTACAAACTTCCTGCTTGCATTTGCTTCTCTTTCTAATTTGCTCATGAGTAAGACCTGCAGTTTTGTATGTCACCACTCAGTCCATATTGAGCAGGTCCACATTTGAGTGCAAAATTGTGCTCCATTTGTAATGAATGGAGGGCCATCAAAGGCAAAAGGAAAGCTTCCTTGAGCTGAATGGTCATGCGTTTTAGACCTTCCTTCTTCCAGAAGCCTCTTCTTTGGCGATCCCTCGTAGCCGAGTAAGATTGTCTTCCATGAACACAGTTTTAGCAGTGACTGTGGAGGCCAGTTCTGGATCCACACACCCTTTCACAGTGGGGACATAGGATTCCAGGTGGGAGTTGATCATGGTGAGGGTTTGCCAAGCGTGCCTTCCTCTTAGCATGTTTCTTCCTTTCGTCCTGAGTTTGAGCGTCTTCAAAACCCATGACACCTTTGGTAAAGGCTGTTCTCCAATTGGAGCACTCGCAGGCCAGTGTTTCCCAGTTGTCAGTGTTTATACTACATTTTTTTTAGATTTGCCTTGAGAGAGTCTTTGAACCTCTTTTGTTGACCACAGCATTACGCTTTTCATTTTTAAGTTCGGAGTAGAGTAGTTTGCTTTGGAAGACGATAATCAGGCATCCACATAACATGACCAGTCCAACGAAGATGATTTTGAAGAATCATTGCTTCGATATTGGTGATCTTTGCTTCTTCCAGTACACTGGCATTAGTTCGCCTGTCTCCCCAAGTGAGCCTACTCTTGAGCTGTCTATGGTGCTGAAACAAATCTCAGGGCCCATTTTCTCAATGGAGCTGCCTGGCTACTGCCTGCTGGTTTCCTTATTCCAGTAAGAGACTGTGTACTGGTAGTTCAGAGGTTATTGGCTGCTGCTGCAGAAGCTTTGGACCAAAGGCTCAAAGCTCATGGTGTGGGCTAGTGATGAAGTATTAAAGCAACCCACTTGTCAGGACTTTTGCCAGACTGAGCATGCAGAAAGTGACTCACGTGCAGGGCAAAGTACACACCATACAGTCTTGACAGAGAAAAAGAGGGTGGCCACATACAGGGTGGTTGTCTGCATCTGTGTTCTAGCAATATGCATGCTGCCTTGCGCTCACATTGTATTTTGGCCACTAATTGTGAGTTTCTTCCATGAAGGATTGGGGGAAAAAAATCCCCCTGCCTGGGTTCAAAATTGGTTCATAATGTTTCCCATATTTTCAGCATTCACTTAGGAACTGCAAAGTGGAGGCAGAATAGTGCAGTTCCTAAACAACTGCAAGTGGTAAATGTGTTTTGGTAAACAAACAAACAAACAAACAAACAAGTGCTCCTCACCATGAAACTGTGGCTCCTGGTTGGGTGCTGGAACATGGAAGTGGCACCATCAGGTCTGGCAGAATTGGTGGCAGTCTTACCTATCACTTCATGGATGTCTGTCATGCTTGCAGAGGTGCTTGCTCCCCTGCTGGACACTCCATAGCAGGCATAGGCAAACTTGGCCCTCCAGATGTTTTGGGACTACAACTCCCATCATCCCTTGCCAACAGTACCAGTGGTCAGGTGAAATATACTCAGAGTCGAGTAGTAATTTCATGCTCTTTATTTCAGCTCATAGGAACAGTGATTGAATTCCCCCCCCCCCCAAAAAAAAACCTCAGGCTTTATATACATTATTTACACAATGAGTACCGTCTGATTGGTTGATTATGTTTCCCTCCTGGAGCCTGATTGGGCTGCTGCTGCAGGCCAATCAGTTGTTGCATCCTAGTATCCTACCAGCCTAATAAGCTGATTAACTTCCTCCTGGGGTCTGATTGGGCTGCTCCTGCAGGCCAATCAGGTTGTTGCATTCTACGATCCTACCTGCCTATTGTTCTAGGATCCAAGCTTAGTACATAACATTAGGGATGATGGGAATTGTAGTCTCAAAACATCTGGAGGGCCGAGTTTGCCTATGCCTGCTCTATAGACTCCCTCCTATGTAGAACTAGAGCCCAATGCCAGTAATGGACAGTGTGGAGTCTCCCAGCAGAAGTGGGAATTTTGGAGGTAGGCAGAAAGACTTGATGGTTTGAAGCTTGGTATCAAGTACCCCCTCTCATCCTGGGCCATGAGATATACTGAGATTGATTGAAAAGCCATCCATCAGGGAGGAAGGACACTTTCCTCTCATGACAACATAGCAGGGTTAAAATAAGCAAGTGCTGAATATGTGCTAACAGCCTCACCAGCCTTGTCTGAAGAATGCTGCCCATGCAGGCATAAAAGTGGGGCATCAGTTCCAAGTATTTCTCATTATTGATTATGGACAAATCTCAAAATAAGGATTTCTCATTATTGATTATGGACAAATCTCTTTGCAAACATTGGTCATTATCACTCGTTAATTTACAATGTATGTATCTGGTCCTTGTTTCCTCTTTCAATCCCCATATTTTCTCTTTTGTTTTGCCTCTAGTAGGCTCTCCTCCTGCTCCTCCTCCTCCTCCTCCTCCAAGGCCTCCGTATTAACCTTAAAACCAGTAAAAGTACTGTGTGCACCAAGGGGGCAGTGAAAAAATAACACATAATAGCGGTGATACTAGAACACTAGAATTGTTTCAAATGGAATCCATGGGATGGAATTGTTTTTTTCTCTTATTCAGACAGGGGCACATAGTTCCTGAGTACAAGCAAGAAAATGATAGCCTACATGAGCATATCCGATTGGAAGCAAGTTGGTAAAACATAGTGCAGACTGTGCTCTGTTCTTTCAAACAACACATTATGGGGATGGCTAAACAGCACTGCTAGCTATGAAAATCCTGGCTGTATTTTGATACCTACCGGTACCTGTTTCTCTTTGATTTTTTTCAACTAAAAATACATGTAAAAACTGACATCCGTGAATATTCCGTGGTAGGAAATGCTGGTTATTTTATTTTATTTATTAAATTTCTATACCACCCTTCATCTGAGGATCACAGGGCAGTTTACAATATAAAGCCCCCCAAATGCATACATTAGTAACGAGCAAAAGCAATACCCTGCCACAGTTTTCTAAGGTTTCCTCTATCAGCAAAGCTCCTTCCACACACCAAGCATTCAAATGATTTCATTGTTATTACCAGTGAAATTACAGGTGCCCCTGCAGAGTTCTGTCGTCTCCACTGCCAAGTCTCTGAAGTTTGGAGCATAACATAAAATAGGAACACAAGAGTAGCCTCCTGGATCAGTCCAAAGGCCCATCTTACCCAACACTCTCTTCCCACAGTGCCCAAACAGATGCCCATGGGAAGCCTGAAAAAAAGGACATTAACTCAACAGCCCTTTGTGATTCCCAGCCATTGGTATTCACAAGCATGCAACTATGGGAGCAAATTCCATAGTTTTAAAAGTGTCAATGAGTAATGAAACTTGGGTGATGTAGTGCTACCTTGCTCTCTCTGTATTTATTTAGAAACGGGGGCAATAGAATTTCAGTAGAAATGAATAAGTGGGTTTATTCAGTGTTTCAAACCACGACAGCTGGAGTCCTAGAGGGAAGATTCTCTTGTTCAAGCCCTGAACTACACTTGTTTGTTTATTTAAAGCATCTTTTATCCCACTCTTCAGCCAGAAAAAGCTTCCAGGGTGACTCACAAATGTCAGCGGCAATGCACGGTTTACGTACATGATGTGTAGGGGAGGCAAAAAGGTTCCCCTTATTCTTGTTGATCTGCGTATGAGAAATGCCCATCTTCTTTCTCTCAAAAGATCACTTGCATGCTAGATGGCATCCTGGGGGGGGGGGACTTGCATTGATGGTAGCTTTGTTTGTGGTTGTAGCACCATAAATCAGAGCAATGTCACTGAATGCAGCTGATAGTGATATACTGCAGTGGATGATAGGTCTCTTGTTTAGTCTTCCTTTTTTTGGTATAACTATACAGAAACTGCCCCAAAAAGGTATTGCATTCTCTTTGGAGTGTTTTAATCGTAAGTGGATTGACCAATGTGCAAAGTGTGTATGTATATAGCTGTATAGTGGATATGGACAAAACAAAATAAAAAATAAAAAAATTCCTTCCAGTAGCACCTTAGAGACCAACTAAGTTTGTTCTTGGTATGAGCTTTCGTGTGCATGCACACTTCTTCAGATACGAAAGCTCATACCAAGAACAAACTTAGTGGGTCTCTAAGGTGCTAATGGAAGGGATTTTTTAATTTTGTTTTGACTATGACAAACCAACACGGCTACCTACCTGTAGTGGATATGGAGTTCTGTTCTTCTTGCTTACTCATATTGTAACACTCTGTTTTGTATACTTGCTTCCATAGCCCCTGGCTTCCACAACTCAATAAATCTAGACTCAGCATGGAATGCAAGCGAAGTTAACATTCAAAGTTGTAAACGGATCTTCTTACCGTTTACACTGCAGTATCTTACTCGTTGTGTAAGCAAAGGTATATAAAGCATAAGGTCATGAAAAGGCTTGTAACTTTTTATCATTCAAACTTACCCTGCAATTCTTTGGCCGTCTTTTCCTGTTGGGTACGGAGTACGGGAGCATGGGAACATGCTGCTCTCGCCATGGGTTTGCTGCTGGACGTGCTGTTCCTGTGGCATGCTCTCTCCATCCCTGTTGGAGTATCACAGAGTACTTACTGCAATAAACGTAACTTGTGTCAAGGATAGACATTGTGGGGCAACTGCCCAAGGCCCACATCCCTGCAGGAGTGCTCTGAATATTGTTAAGCGGGCTGAGAGGTGTTGTGTTTAGTCGTTTAGTCGTGTCCGACTCTTCGTGACCCCATGGACCAGAGCACGCCAGGCATTCCTGCCTCCCGCTGCCTCCCGCAGTTTGGTCAGACTCATGTTGGTAGCTTCGAAAACACTGTCCAACCATCTCGTCCTCTGTCATCCCCTTCTCCTTGTGCCCTCCATCTTTCCCAACATTAGGGTCTTTTCCAGGGAGTCTTCTCTTCTATGTGGTGGCCAAAGTATTGGTGTTAGGAGACCCCTATGTCCCTATTACTCCCCCAACAGGTTTCTTGAGAAGGAGGGGTTGAGACTCTGTGAAGGGAATAGGGGTCTCCTAATGACTCTTAGCACCCTTAACAAACTAGACTTCCCAGGATTCTTTGAGGGAACTGTTTAAAGTGGTATGGTACTGCTTTCACTGTATAGTGCAGATGGGGCCTGAGATGAGCCTAGAGTGTAGGATTAGCCTCCCCCTTTCTTACATGCTTTCGGTGCACTCAGGTGGCAACGATATAAAAATACAAGATTAAAATCAGTTAAAACAATTTATCCTCAGAAGAATATGGCGGGTCATAAAAAGAATGGGCGATAACCAGCCGATTTGCTAGTGCAAGGACTTCTGGCTTCACAGTGGAACCTTCTGCCTTCCTCTTCTCCCCATGCACACTATTACCTCCCTAAATCTGTTCTGGGGGTTCCCTCAGCCCCCCAGTAATGATTCAGGGAGGACAGAGGGGCACATGGGAATAGGAGGGGGAGGGGGATTTCATTGCAGGAGCAGAATTCCTTGCACCAATGGATCTACTTCAGGCATAGGCAAACTCAGCCCTCCAGATGTTTTGGGACTACAACTCCCATCATCCCTAGCTAACAGGAACAGTGGTCAGGGATGATGGGAGTTGTAGTCCCCAAACATTTGGAGGGCCGAGTTTGCCTATGCCTGATCTGCCTTCATTGGGTGCTGTCCAATAATTCAGTTGTCAAAGGCAAGAGTAAAGAGGTTCATCTTCATAATATGAGAAATGTGATGCAGTGAAGGTGCCAAATACACCTCTGTGGGGAGAGAAATCCACAATTTTGGGGCTGCCACCCTGCAAAAGTCTGAGGATGCTGGAAGTATTGAGAGGGCTCCCACTGCTGATTGTAACATATCCACAAAAGTCCATGGAGAAAGAGGCGATTTGCAGATACTAGGGGACAAAGTCATTTGAAACATACTGCTTCAACCCTAATGTTTGAGTTTTTTGCTGTCGCAGAGACCTCCTTGCGGTAACTACCCCATCATTCAAACCTATAACGATATAAAAACCAGAGCCGAGTAACATTACATCAAAATTACATTACTTTGGAGAGGTAATGTGGGCTATAGCAGGACGGGATGCAAATAAACAAGGTATGCAGAGTTAGCCCAATGCTTCTATGTCCTGACCTTTCAGGGGAATGTAGCATTATTATAATATCTATCAACAGTGAATGCTTTACTTGATCACATTGTGGTTGAAAATGGCACACTTGTTGCTCCCCCAAATATTTATTGCATAAGGTATCTTTAGCATGTTGCCCTTGAATCAATAAACTGATTGCACAATATCCAAGGCTGGCATTTAGGGAGAGGCAGAGAGACAATCGACTCCCAACCCTAATGTTTCAGCCCAAATGCAATTATTCCTCATGAGCACTATTATTATTTGTTGGTAGTTGATATGCTAAAACTCTTTCCCTGTAGCTTTAGCCGACCACTTTAGCCTCTCAAAACTTGGGTACTGGTGAAAAACCGTCATGCAAATCAGACACAATTCTTCAACTTGCATTTTGGGAACTCTGTCTCGAACTTTTGCAATCATAGACATGGGGAGAATAAACTTTTTTGTTTTGCTGCTTTTTCAGTCTGGTTCTTGAGTTGAAGGTGTTTTGTTTTGTTTTGTTTTTTGTTTAAATAAGAACTTTCAAGCTTCTGAAGGAGTGTTTTACTCTGAGGTAAAAACAAAACAAAACACCCTCTGGATTTTAAAAATTATTATTACAGCCAGCTGCAGATGATGGGAGTTGTAGTCCAACACATCTGGAGGGCACCAGCTTGAAGAAGGCTGCTCTAGGGACACCAGGCTGCATTTTTACCATTACATTTTCCGTAATTTTATGTACACTGCTTAGCTTTGTTAAATGCCTTAAATAAAAATGAACGACAAAAATAAAATGTGTTTAATTTCTGGCTCTTGCCGCAAAAGGTTTGGCTAGGGGCCTGCTCATTGTGTCTATGTGAAATGAGTGCTCACTCTAAAGGAGGGGTTGGCAAGGTTTACCTCGCCTGGGCTGGTTCACTCCAGCGGAGATCCCTCCGTGGGCAGATCGCGCATGCGCGTGAGCTCGCATGCCCGCGATTTCCTGCGACTGCGTTTCCGGCGTCTGTGCATGTGCAGACATGATTTCTGGCACCACAGAAGCGAGTCCCCATGCCTTGCTGCGCCGGTTTAGCGCAGCGCGTGGGGACTTGTCAAGCGGGCAGCTCGGTTCGGAGACGGCTCGTGGGCTGGTTAAACGACCCCCATGGGCAGCTTGTGGCCCATGGGCCTTAGGGTGCCTACCCCTGCTCTAAAGTGCCCCCTGAAACATCCACCCTGTCTAGGGGTTCTGTGAGAGATGTACTGGAGTACATCTGTGGAAGGCATTCCCTGTAGGTAGAAAGTTTAAGAAAAAAACACCACCTGGTTAAAGCCTGGGCAGCAACAATGAAGTCAGTAGTGGTTTGTGACTGCTAGGGTGGAAGGCAGGAAGGCCAAGCAATAGGTGGAGCCACAGCCAATGACTGACAGGGCCAACTCATTCCAGTTTTGTCCCCATCCTCTTCCTTGCTGAGTTCCACAACAGTAACACTGGGGAGGAGGAAATCGACAGCCAGGGCTTATAAATCAGGCAGGTGGGGGCTGACTAAGGAAAGGCTGAGGCTAGTGGGGCAGTGCCCCATTTGCCCTAATGGACTAGCTTCCACTGAATGAAGTTTAGAGTGTAGCAGGGTTTAGAGAGAGCCAGTGTGGTGTAGTGGTTAAGAGCAGTAGACTCGTAATCTGGGGAACCGGGTTCGCGTCTCCGCTCCTCCACATGCAGCTGCTGGGTGACCTTGGGCTAGTCACACTTCTTTGAAGTCTCTCAGCCCCACTCACCTCACAGAGTGTTTGTTGTGGGAGAGGAAGGGAAAGGAGAATGTTAGCCGCTTTGAGACTCCTCTGGGTAGTGATAAAGCGGGATATCAAATCCAAACTCTTCTTCTAGCAGAAGGTTCTAATCCTATAATAAATTGGGTGGAAGAGGGAATTTGGGCCAAGTGAATAAGAAACTTCCAAACTTCTGAGTACCGATGTGGTACCTGCAGCAGCAGCAGCAGCCGTGTCTGTTCTACCTATAACATCCAACATGGTTATTGGGGGTGTTTGCATTTTGAGCTGCCCACTCTGAGTCCTTGCTTGACGGACAATGCCTTCCTCCAGCCACATGTCCTTTCAACACTAGTCAATTTTGTGTAGTGGTTTGAGTGCTCAACAGACCTGGGAGATCCGAGTTCAAATCCCTGACCATCACCAGAGCTTACAACGACAGCCACAAAGTCACCCGATATCTTACAGTACATCCTACACAAAAGAGTTGTTGTAATAATAGAGTGGGGAGATGAGTGTTTTTTCGAGCTTGGGAGAAATGGGCAGCAGAAACAGGCAAGGAATAAATTATATAAAAAGCCCTCTCTTCCTACACAAGCTGTCCTTCCTAATTATGGACATTTTTCTATTAGCTAATAAAGTGAATCAGAATCTTCTATTAAACTGACATAACAGGGGGGAAGTGCTGCAAATATAAAAGAGATAAAATGAGGCAGCCCCCGCCCTCTGCCGCCCAAGTATGGAGTTCATCAATGGGAAGATCGCTGGAGGATGCTATTGAGTCTCTCTTTTGATAGAGCTGAGAGTGGGGAAGGCTTGAAAATAAGCCGGGAGTATGATTGGTCATGCTTTGCTTTTCAGTCAATAGGCACCATGAGAAAGGAAGAAATTTCCCTTAAGAACGTGGTTCCATAATTTTATCCCCCCCCCCCCCACTGCACAGCATTAGAAGCACCTGCTATCCATTGACAAGACAGGGGAATAGTTGGTCTGCTGTTTCAGTTTGATGCCTGCTGTTTTCTGGGTTGTTTTTTTTTTAAGAGACGCTATTGATCCTTCAAGAGGTGCAGAAGCATATATCGAAGGTACTGCTGCAAGCAATAAAACTTTATATATTATGAAATGGAAACTTAATAAAATATTATAAAACTTTGTCATGTTACCACTCTGGGGAGGCTCTAAGTCAGGGATGTGTAGAAAACAGCCTCTTCTGCAGAGATAAAAGTGGCATTCATTGTGCCCACCCACTTTTGCCTCTGGCCCCTCCTACCACTCAAATGTGGCCCTCAGAAAGCTGCCCAGAAGGGAATGCAGCCCTTGGATTTTTGTTTTTTAAAGTTCTCAGAATTAGGCATCTTCCTGTGTTCCAGTGCAGGCATAGGCAACCTTGGCCCTCCAGATGTTTTGGGACTACAACTCCCATCATCCCCGGCTAACAGGACCAGTGGTCAGGGCTGATGGGAGTTGTAGTCCCAAAACATCTGGAGGGCCAAGGTTGCATATGCCTGTTCCAGTGTTTTCACTTTCCTAAGCACCATCATCTAATGTTTATTTTTTGGGGAGGAGCTCAGGGAATGCCTGGGTGTTGAAATCCATCTCCTTTTTTTACTCCAGGACTTTCTGCTGCCCTCATTTCAAGCAGAGAGGAATGTTCCTGTGGAGTCAAGTTAACTGAGGGGGAAGGAAGTTGAGTGACCACCTGTCTCCTTGCTTTCCTCTAAGGCACTTAAGAGTGGATAGCTTTTCCTCCCTCCCTGTCCTGAGGTCCCATTTGGACTAGAACTGACAGAGCTCAGTATAAGAACCTGTGAACCAAGTACTTCTCTAAACACAGCTGTCAGTTTTCCTCTGTTAAGCAGGCTTCCTCAGCCAGTTGTAAGGAAAGGAAAGGCAGACCCTTGATAATTTTGGTTGTCTCTCCTTTGTCAGTTGTTTTCTTTCCTCTGCTGGTTGTTAAATTATTTCATTGCTCTGCATTACTAATTGATTTTTTTTTTTAATGCATCAGCTCAGGAAGTGAAAATACAAGATTTGCCTTGAGAGAGTCTTTAAACCTCTTTTGTTGACCACCAGCATTACGCTTTCCATTTTGAAGTTTGGAATAGAGTACAGTTCAGAGTACACCATTCAGCCCGGACACTGAGATCCAGCGCCGAGGGCCTTCTGGCGGTTCCCTCACTGCGAGAAGCAAAGCTACAGGGAACCAGGCAGAGGGCCTTCTCGGTAGTGGCGCCCGCCCTGTGGAACGCCCTCCCATCAGATGTTAAGGAAATAAACAACTATATGACTTTTAGAAAGTACCTGAAGGCTGCCCTGTTTAGGGAAGTTTTTAATCTGTGATATTTTAATGTATTTTGATATTTGTTGGAAGCCGCCCAGAGTGGCTGGGGAGACCCGGCCAGATGGGCGGGGTACAAATAATAAATTATTACTATTATTATTACAGTAGTTGCTTTGGAAGACGATCATCAGGCATCCGCACAACATGACCAGTCCAACGAAGTTGATGTTGAAGAATCATTGCTTCAACACTGGTGATCTTTGCTTCTTCCAGTACACTGGCATTAGTTCGCCTGTCTTCCCAAGTGATGTGTAAAAATTTTCAGAGACACCGTTGATGGAATCTTTTGAGGATTCCATACTACCAACCTTACTGTATGCTTGTGAAACATGGAGCACTTATAAACGCCATCTCCAACTCCTCGAAAAACTCAGAGGTAAGGCCCACTATGCTCCATAGGGATGGCTCCCACACAGGACTGGAAGCTGGACTGATTAGTCTTAAAGCTGCCACACATAACTGTTAACAATGTGCTCCCTAAACTTCCAGCTGTATTGTAACATATTAGAATCCCAGAATTGTGGGAGGGCTACACCCCAGTTTGATCAACAGAGGAGGCTCCAGTGTTCTAGGAAGACATGGTTAGGATTTCTACTGCTAGAATAAGTAGAATGGGGGATTACTGGGGGTGATAGTGTGTGTGTGGCTCAGCTCCCCCCCCCCAAATAATGGTTTTTCTTTTGCCCTCTTTCACTAGTGACCCCCTATTGATTTGGCTGAAAATTCTCCTTTGAGAAATCTCAGCATGAGGGGCAGGGCGGAATCCAAAATCCCCCAACCCACATTTTCATAATGCCCTTAGATCACACCTATCCATTCTTAAAGAAATCAGCCCTGCATGCTCACTAGAAGGACAGATCCTGAAGTTGAGGCTCCAGTACTTTGGCCACCTCATGAGAAGAGAAGACTCCCTAGAAAAGACCCTGATGTTGGGAAAGGTTGAAGGCACCAGGAGAAGGGGACGGCAGAGGATGAGATGGTTGGACAGTGTTCTCGAAGCTACTAACATGAGTTTGGCCAAACTGCGAGAGGCAGTGAAGGATAGGCGTGCCTGGCATGCTCTGGTCCATGGGGTCACAAAGAGTCGGACATGACTGAACGACTGAACAACAACAACCTGGTTCAGTATCCAGACCCACTGCGTGAAGTAGCTGCCACATCATTTTTCAAGCAGCCATGGTGCAAAAATGGGCTGTGACAAATGCTATTGGAAGGAGCCCAAAAGATAAACACTGAATTAAAGTTAAAAACAGCAGCAACACACCGTACAAACCAAAGTGAAAGGAGGTGGGCTTTGTTTCCCAAAGAAGGGACCCCCAAAGATGAGAAACAGTCCCTGGGAGCTCTGAGAAGCTCTTCAGAAGTGTGTGTGTGTGGTTGGTTTTTTTTACATCCTGCGGCAAATGTATCCCGAAGGATGAGTTTAATCGCCCTTTGAATTGTGGTTTGCCAGAAAGGAATACACTGTCTTTTCAGAAGTGAGGGAGGAAGTGGCGTTAATACAGATAGCAGATGCGAGGCTTTTCATTTGGGGAGTTTATTTGGAGAGAAAGTCTATCCCAGCAGATGGTGGAGGCAAGGGCCAAGGAAAGCAGGAAGCTATCCCATGTAAAGCCGTGGCAGGGTTGGTGGGGAAATGTTTGCAGTTCCTTAGCAAAAAAGAAGCTGACTCATTCTGTGGAATTTGACCTAGTCTTGAAAATGTGGGGATGCGCTCCTAATTATTATTTATATCCGCTACGTTGCACTGCCAAAGTGTGCCAAGTGCATCACAGTAGTCTTTTCGTTCATCTGTTCAAACAACCCTTAGCGTACGTCTCTGCTGTCGCCATACTGCAGATGGGGAACCGAGGCTGATAAGTAGCCACAGCCTCACAGGAACCTGACCCCAATCCCACACCCAGTGGCCGATGAGACACACTGCATTGGCTTCCCAGTCTATGAAGTAATGAGAATAGCTTGAAACCGATTTGTTAACAATACGTATTAGCTGGACTAGGTGACCCAGACAACAGAATGAGCAGAGGTGGAAAGAGTTCTTCCTGTCTCTTCATGTGTCCATAATTCTTAAGGCCTCCATTTTATTTTCAATTCGTTTTCATCCCGCTTTTATACACAAAGTGCTGGGGAAAGGTACTGAAATAAGCACAGAGGGTGGTATCCAACTAACTTATTCCATTGGCGCAAGGATTTCTGTTTTATTTATGGCTCTCACTGCTGCTAGCCATGATGGCTATACAGTGGGACCTCGACTTACGACGATAATGTGTTCCGACGCAATTTTCATAAGTCGAAAACATTTGTAAGTCGAATCCCCATAGGAATGCATTGAGCGAAAAAAACTCGTAAGTCAAAAATTCGTAAGTCGAAATTTGTAAGTCGAAAAAATCCTATTAAAAGCGGCCGCGACTTCCATTCGTAAGTCGAAAAATTCGGTTGCGGCGGCCATTTTGTTTCTCCCGGAAGTCATTCGTAAGTCGAAAAACACGTAAGTCGAATCGCTCGTAAGTCGAGGTACCACTGTAGTCTACCTCCATTGTTGAGGGCAGTATGCCTCAAAATATCATCTGCTGGGTATTGCAGGTAGGCAGGGTGCTGTTGTGCTCAGGTCTTGCTTGCAGGCTTCCCATAGATTACACTGGCCTTTGGCCTGATCCAGCAGACTCTTCTTCTGTTCTTATCAACGATGAAACACATGTGCTGCAAGCAGAAGGTCAGATGTTCAAACCTTGACATTTTAGCAAAGTGAGCAGAGCATTCCACCCAAGGCCTCGGGATCTGTTGCCCATGAGAGCGGAAAATATTGGACTGGATGGTATATCTCAATACACAGGACATCTTCCTTGGATTGCCAAACAAAAATTCCAAGGAATGTCTAGGGAGGTCAAACTAGTTTTGATAAGAAGGCAAAATTTCACAAGGGGGCATATCAGACACATATCCTAACATGAAACCTTCAGAACACATAGGCCTAGAATCCACAAGTCCTCAAGCTGCCTATAGCTCAGTTCAAACATTACGTTGAACTCAGTTCGGCAACTTTCCCCACTCCTAAAACACATTTGTTTTAATTTTATTGTGTTTTTAGTATCCTGTTAGAAGCCACCCAGAGTGGCTGGGGAGGCCCAGCCAGATGGGCAGGGTATAAGTAATAAATTTATTATTATTATTATTATTATTATTATTATTATTATTATTGATGGAATGCAATTTTTGAATGATGATTATTATTTATTGAATTTATATACTGCCCTATACCTGGAGGTCTCAGGGCTGTTCACAGGACAAAATCAAAATATAAAACAACAAAATATATTATCAAAATAAAAACAACCCAATAACCCCCCACCCCAACACCATATTTTAAAAGGGCATAGGATGTCAGTCAAATTGACCAAAGGCCTGTTTAAAAAGGAACCTGGCGCCTAAAGGTGCATAATGAAGGCGCCAGGCAAACTTCCCTGAGGAGAGCATTCCACAGATGGGGAGCCACTGCAGAGAAGGCCCTGTTCTTGTGCTGCCACCCTCCAGACCCCTCGGGGAGGAGGCACTCAAAGAAGGGCCTCAAAAGATGATCTCAGGATCTGGGTAGGTTCATATGGAAAGAGGCAGTCCTTGAGGTATTGTGGTCCTGAGCCGTTTAAGTCTTTATAGATCAAAACCAGCACCTTGAATTGGGCCCGGAAACTAATTGGTAGCCAGTGCTACCAATGATGACATTTACTGCAATTAATTTCCTAATTAGCTGGCTGTCAGTAACATCTTGGGTTGCTTACTGGAATTGGCATATGCCTGTTGCATGCAAATTGTGTCTAAATTATGTCTCCCTTCCCCCCTTCATTTCCCTGTGCTGCATAACCTCAGTTTCACTTCAGAAACAGGATGATGTCATGAGTGTTGTGTTAACCCACAGAGCTGGAAAGGGATGATAACAGTACAGGAGCAGTAGTCACAAACAACTAGTTAACGTGGGCATAGCTAAAGAAGCCTATGCTTAATGCAGATTAACTTTTCAATTGTGCTATGGGCAGGGTGCGGGAGACAGATACGGTTCTTTTAAAAAGGAAACCCCACATGATTAATCTGTTTTAGCTTGGGCTAGGGGGGAGATAAACGCCTTTCATTTTGTTCTTAAAATGTGCCTGGCTGAGAAGTTACTGCTGGTTGAGGGTTGCAGGGCTGATAAGAAATGAAGGGCCATTCATCTTGAGTGTATGCATAAGGAAAGAGATGTAGAGAGAGCACAATGGTGCAGGGAGAATGCTATTTGAAGAAAACATGAACACTGGTAGTGGCTTCCTGTCGTAAAGTCCAACACTCATAGCTGCCTCCCACGTTACATTTCCTTGCTTCTACTCTTATAAAGGGACGCGGGTGGCGTTGTGGGTTAAACCACAGAGCCTAGGGCTTGCCGATCAGAAGGTCGGCGGTTCGAATCCCCGTGACGGGGTGAGGTCCCGTTGCTCGGTCCCAGCTCCTGCCCACCTAGCAGTTCGAAAGCACGTCAAAGTGCAAGTAGATAAATAGGTACCGCTCTGGTGGGAAGGTAAATAGCGTTTCCGTGTGCTGCTCTGGTTCATCAGAAGTGGCTTAGTCATGCTGGCCACATGACCCGGAAGCCGGCTCCCTCGGCCAGTAAAGCGAGATGAGCGCCGCAACCCCAGAGTCGTCCGCGACTGGACCTAACGGTCAGGGGTCCCTTTACCTTTACTCTTATAAAATGAATTGTTGTTTTTGTTTAGTCGTTTAGTCGTGTCCGAATCTTCGTGACCCCATGGACCAGAGCATGCCAGGCACTGGCGGAGGAAGAGGGGGGTGGGGGGAGCTCACCGCCCCTGGCAGCGTGATCCTGGTGGGGTGCCATTGTGCCCCCCCCCCGCGCTGGTTGCCATGCCCCTGGGACACGCAGGAGCCCCGCCCCCGCCTGCTCTCCACCCCCCGGTGCCAGAGCATGAAGCTAACCCACTGATGCCAGGCACTCCTGTCTTCCACTGCCTCCCACAATTTGGTCAAACTCCTGTTGGTAGCTTTGAGAACACTGTCCAACCATCTCATCCTCTGTCGTCCCCTTCTCCTTGTGCCCTCCATCTTTCCCAACATCAGGGTCTTTTCCAGGGAGTCTTCTCTTCTCATGAGGTGGCCAAAGTATTGGAGCTTCAGCTTCAGGATCTGTCCTTCCAGTGAGCACTCAGGGCTGATTTCCTTCAGAATGGAATAAAATGAATTTCAAACCAGCAAATGACCACAGGCATGTCCTGTTTTGATAAGCAAATGTTGCAGTCACAAGTCTGAAGGTATTGTGCTCTGAAGCCTCCCACTGACTGTAGCAGCCATCAATTCCCAAAGCAACTACAGGCAGTTGTGTCTTTTCCTTACCCCACTCTTGTTCAAAGGGGGAGCAACTGTTCCTTAACCACTCACAGAGCAGTGAAACATCTCACTCTTTTCTCTTGCTTTTGCTCGAGGATCATCTCACGTCTAAGATAGTAATGCCTATTATTATTGCCCAAGCAAAATCCCATGCCAAACAGGAAGTCCTTGCTGTGGAGACAAGCCACTGACCAGCCTGGGTGGGTGGGTGTCTTCACTTCAGCTTTTTACACCTAGGCCTGGTCTTTCATCGCATGGGACAATTGTTCATCGGACTGTGGACTCTTGGTTCTTGCCTTGACAGCTCATGGAATTTGTTGCCAAGGCAGTGGAATTTGCTGCCAAGGAGTGTGGTGGAGTCTCCTTCTTTGGAGGTCTTTAAGCAGAGGCTTGACAGCCACCTGTCAGGAATGCTTTGATGGTGTTCCTGCTTGGCAGGGGGTTGGACTGGATGGCCCTTGTGGTCTCTTCCAACTCTATGATTCTATGATTCTATGGCAGCTTTAGCAAAAAATAAAAATTTAAAAAAATCACCAAAGCCCTGCATTGCTGTGAAGGCGGATGAGCAGCAACAATTGCTATTTTATAATTGCCTAAGGTATAGGATGTAATTTTAGTATGTGGTTATTGAACATGGAAATCTAATAATAGCCACATTTTTCGTTGTTTGTGGTATCTCACATATATTATCAAAGCAATCATTGTGGAAACCTGTAGTTCATGGCTGATGCAACATGCAAACTGGGGACAGCTGCAAAGTCTTCTTCGCCAGGATAGCTTGACCACACTAGTTCAGGCACTAGTCACTTCAAGGGTGGATTTGTGCAATGCTCTCTATGTGAGGCTTACCTTGTGGTTGTTCCCAAAACTGCAGTTAGTGCAGAATGCTGCTGCAAGACTGCAGACAGGAGGGAGAGCCTGATCCTATATTGCACCTATGCTCAAATATCAGCATTGGATGTCAATTGGTTACTCAGTCAGTTCAAGGTCTTACTATAGGTGTAAAAAGGTAAAGGTAAAGGGACCCCTGACAGTTAAGTCCAGTCACAGACGACTCTGGGGTTGCGGCGCTCATCTCGCTTTACAGGCCAAGGGAGCCAGCATTTGTCCGCAGTTTTCTGGGTCATGTGGCCAGCATGACTAAGCCGCTTCTGGCACAATGGAACACCGAAACCAGAGCAGCGCACGGAAACACTGTTTGCCTTCCCACTGGAGCGATACCTATTTATCTATTTGCACTTTTTGGGGTGCTTTCGAACTGCTAGGTTGGCAGGAGCTGGGACCGAGCAATGGGAGCTCACCCCATCGCGGGGATTTGAACCGCCAACCTTTTGATCGGCAAGCCCTAGGCTCCGTGGTTTAGACCACAGCGCCACCCGCATCCCCTACTATAGGTGCACAAAGCCCTTAATGGGACCAATTCATTTAAGGAACTGACTTACCCCATATGTGCCTGCTGAATCACTTTAATCTGTGGAACTTTCACTTTAACAACTGCCACAAAGTGTTAAGAACACAATTAGTGCCTGCTGGATCAGCACCCTCTTCTTACAGTGACCAACCAAGGTGTGTACATGGTTCTCCTCCACTTCATATTGCCTTCACAACAACCCTGGGAGGTAGGTTAGGCTGAGATACATCAACTGGCCCAATGTAACCCATTGAGCTTTGTGGCCGAGTGGGGATTTGAACCCTGGTCTCCCAGGTCCTCTGCACCCAATTGTCTCTTTGAGTGAAAGAATTTTTAGGATCTTAGCATGCGGATAAATACTTGGAAGCCAAATGGACATTCATATCACCAAGGCTGGTGGTCCTGATGCGTCCATGCTAGTGTCTCTGGTTTGAGACCTCTTGTGCCCTATATACTAGCATACTGGTTTTTGAAAACAGCTGCTTTGTTACATTATGGCAGTGTGTGTGTGTGTGTGTGTGTGTGTGTGTGTGTGTGTGTGTGTGTAGGTAACAGTTTACAGTTTCAAAACCAATAAATATGGAAGATCTTGATTATTCTGTTCTGAATTGCCCACTAGATAATATTGTTGACATGGATACGGTATTTAAAAAGCGAGGCATAAATTTATCTCATCACTTGCTTCAGTGCAAAGCGACTTTGCCTTTCTGGAGCTTGATTTGTGTACATAAATTTGCATCCTAGATCTCACTCTGCTGTTGCCTTGATCATTCTCATTAAAACAAAACAAAACACCCCTCTTTTAATGCCTCTGTTTGCTGAATTTTCAATGAGCAAACATTCTTTCATTAGTTATTTTCCTAAAGAAAATCCTGAAAGTCTTTCAACAACAGTTCGTGGAAATGCTGCTGTTTAATAGCAAAGGTGCCCACCTTAATTGTGCATTTATACATTGAAGTTCCTCCTTTCTTTTAAAACAAGAGTCTTTTGTAGGGCTGCAAGAACGACTTTGTGAGTGCCGAAAAGTGAGGTTTTTTTATTTTCAGTAATTCTTAGCACTTGTTGCAAACAGCCACATTATTTCCATGCCATTCTTTTTAGCTTCCTTTTCTTTCTTCTTACTTGCCATCGCTATCCTTCACTGTCATTTGCCCACGCTTGCCATTTAATCCTATTAGTTGGTGTGACTTAAGTGATTTCTTTTCAGTGATGTCACAGTGCTATGTCTCAGGTGTGATGATGTCACAGACAACCACAGAGAAAATCACGTGGTTTGGCACAACCCATAGAATTACAAGGCAGTGAGGGCAAATGAAGTCCTGGACAGTAAGGGCAAAGGAAGAAAACAATGCTGAGATATATCTGGCAAGGCGAGCCTTATTATTGCTTCACTAATTTATTAAGCTCCGTCAAATGTGCTCAAAGTGAATATCAAGATTAGATAATAGGTTGGTGCAGCTTTAACTTTAATCAGTGTAATTGCCAGATTAATCAACTAAAGCATAGTGAGGGCCAATTGTAATAGATTGGGTAACATTTCAGTCAGTGGGCAAATAGACACTTAAGCTGATAGCTTCGCTTGTTTGAAAAATCTTCCTTTTCCTCATGATTTTCTGTTTTTGAGAGAATAAGAGGTCTGGTCTTTTGGCATTAAAGAGGAAGGGAACAGAAATATTGCAGAGCAGGCTAAAGTGAGTCAAACTGCTTCAACACAGAATGACTTTCCAAAGACAGCAATGAAGAATTGGCCATTGTTTCATACCCACAGAGGACCCCCGCTGGAAAGGTCAACTCTTTCTAAAATGTCGCAGGACTTACATTCTGAATAAACAGAGCCAGATAAATGGCTTCAGGCTTGTTTCGATGTCCTGAACCTGCATTTGTCTTTTTATATTACCTGATGATTGTAACTCCCCGCACAAGGTGTTACTTGTTCCACAGTCTTCGCCAACTTTGTCCCTATCTCAGGTGCTTTGCAATACAACTCACCTCAGCCCCAGCTAGTAAAGAGCAGAAAAAAGAAACTAGAACGCAAAATGGCGTGGGCACATTCCTCCCACCATCAATGGGGAAAGGGCACTTGCTATCAAAATATAAATAATATAATTTATTACGGTCAAAGACCAGCTTGCATAACACAATAGTGACAGCATTCATAAAGATAAAATATACAATTAGAAGAGGTAAAGGGTAAAGGGACCCCTGAGCATTAGGTCCAATCGCAGACGACTCTGGGGTTGCGGCACTCATCTTGCTTTATTGGCCGAGGGAGCCGGCGTTCGTCTGCAGAAAGTTTTTCCAGGTCATGTGGCCAGCATGACTAAGCCGCTTCTGGCGAACCAGAGCAGTGCACGGAAACGCCGTTTACCTTCCCGCCGGAGCAGTACCTATTTATCTACTTGCACTTTGACGTGCTTTCGAACTACTAGGTGGGCAGGAGCAGGGACCGAGCAACGGGAGCTCACCCCGTCGCGGGCATTTGAACTGCTGACCTTCTGATCGGCAAACTCTAGGCTCTGTGGTTTAACCCACAGCGCCACCCGCGTCCCTACACAATTAGAATAGATTGCAACAATAGCTCATGCGTTAAAATTGAAATATATACGTACACTTGCTATCAAAATATACAAAACTCACAGATCTGATTAGGCAGTCATGGGTTTCAGAATGCAAGGTTGCAAAGGGAAAATGCTCTATTTTCTAGCTCGTATCCCCTATTAGCCGCTATTCCATCAAGCTGTGAGACTAGCTTCAGAAGACCCCTCACTCAGCTCTCTTCTATCTATCTGGCTATAGCGGAGAGAGAGAGAAAGGTGGCATTGCAGGGCCTTTTCATCACCACTGCTGAAGCACCAGCAACTTTTGGCCCCCTTGCGCTCTTTCCATTCCAGTTAGTTATAAAACATATAATTCATTGTTGGACGCAAAGGTCATCAAAACATATTTAATTTCCCATTGCTTCCCGAAGTAACATGAGCAAACTCAACATTTTGAGAAGTGTGCTCCACCATTAATTCCACCAATTAATCAACTTAAGCTTTAGTTGATTAATCTACCACTAAAACCAACTAAAGCTGACAACCTAGTTTTATTTTTATTTTTAAATTTCCTCACAGTTCCCCAACTGCCATTTGTCATACTGGGAGGGGTGTGTTTGTTTGTGTGTGTGTATTGATATTTTTAGCCGCTGCCCTGGACTAACGGGCCACAATGTCATCTTCATTCCTGTTCAACCTGCCATCCTAAGGATAATGAGTTTAGTGGTTTCACCGTAGCCTCAAGTGAAGAGGAGACTGCTGAATAAACCAGCACACATAATTCTGCTAAATTTGGACTGTAAGGGGGCCCCAGCTCTGTGTTACCATGGAAACAGGAGCCTTCTTTTCTTTAGAAATATTCCCTCTAGGTCTGTAGAGTTAAGGGGAGGGGAAATTCCCCATTCTTAGAGCTTATGTAGTGCTACCTCCTTATTCCTTCCTCCAGGCTTCTGCCAGCAGATACAGGAGCAAAGGCAAAAAACCCCTCCGTTCCTCTACACAGTTGTTCAATTTTGTCACTAACATTTCCATTGAGCAGCAGAGCAGTGGACCGATTCTGTTTTGTGTGCCATCATCCACAGAGAACAACTGTTTTAATCATTAGCTGATGCCCCTCCATTAGAAGGAGGGGGGACTCTCCCAGGCATCGTGCAAGAGTATGAGCATCTCTGATCCACTCGACCAGTCAAGTTCATCACCAGCACTCTAACGTTGGCGTTGAGATGTATTGGTACAGTACAGGTGTAACCAGTAGTGGATGTTGGTGTGGTGCGGTGATGTTCACCTGACCTCTGGTTAGTCACTGCTGCTTTCTGGGAAGTGGAGGGTGGGAGCACTGGATTGGCTCTACCACACTGACCTCACCACTTGCTCACTCCTCACGCTCTACCTTCCAGTAAACAGCAGCGATGCAACTTATGGAGGTCAATAGAGCACTGTCTCCAGGCCATGCAATCCACTGCCAGGTGTAACATGTTGGTTGACCACCTGGCTCCAACAAATAACCAGGCAGCCACATACTGTGCTAGTTGAAGTTTTGGATAGGAGCGTTAATTTGAATAATAACATTTTGTTCAGAAATCTAACATGTGAAGCAAAGCTCACCCACACCACCAAGAAATGATTCTGAAGGAGCGTCTCCAACCCCATCGTTCAGCCCGGACACTGAGGTCCAGTGCCGAGGGCCTTCTGGCGGTTCCCTCACTACGAGAAGCCAAGTTACAGGGAACCAGGCAGAGGGCCTTCTCGGTAGTGGCACCCGCCCTGTGGAACGCCCTCCCTTCAGATGTCAAAGAGAAAAACAACTACCAGACCTTTAGAAGACATCTGAAGGCAGCCCTGTTTAGGGAGGCTTTTAATGTTTAATAGATTATTGTATTTTAATGTTCTGTTGAAAGCTGCCCAGAGTGGCTGGGGAAACCCAGCCAGATGGGCGGGGTATAAATAATAAATTATTATTATTATTATTATTATTATTATTATTATTATTATTATTATTATAAATGCCCTCTGCTCCTTCTCTTTCTCCAGCCACTATTCCACACCAGCCCCCCCCCCCATGCTGCCATTGGCCTTAGCAGAAAGACAGCTTGGAACAGTTACTTCAGTCCACAAAGTTCACAGTGGATGCCATTTTTACAAAATTGCCAGGAGAGAAACGTCACTTTGACTTTTCATCCCAGGCAGGTGTGTAGACGTTGCATGCCAACCCTAGCAGCTATGGACCCTAACACCAAATAAGGCATCACAATAGCAGATTCTAGCCCCTCCCCTAGTATCAACCTTAAACATTGCTGTAGTTGTTTAACAGCCTCGTGTATATCAAATTGCCTTCCGAAATTAATTTCAGGGACATTAACTTCCACTAAGCACGTAATTTAATTTTTGATTCAAGGGACGTTCGTGTCACCATTAATTACCTGACTAGAGAAGGCTGTATTGGGATTTCATCAAACTGAAGGAAATACATCAAAGCTTTCTAGAATTCAAGAGGCACGAAATATTCGGTATGCAATCTCCGAGATTTTGAATATTGCCATTCAGTTAGGGTAATCATTATTATTTCAATGGAAGTGATGTGTATGTTCCATCTGTCTTTATTCAGCAGGGACACACTTAACATTTCCTAGTACCTGTCCCCAATAAATCACTGTCCTCGTCTAATCCTCCACCCACCACTTATTTATTTTTTGCTTTTGGAAATGCCTATTTTTTTATTTTTTTTTAAATTGTGACCTAAATCTCAGAACATGCCGTTGAAACAACTATGTTCCCCTTCTCCATTTACTCTGCTTCCCTCTCCATCATCTGCTGATTCCATTAGAACCTGCCTTACATTAGTCCATATAGCTCAGCATTGTCGACACTGACCAGCAGCAGCTCTCCGGGGTTCCAGACAGGATGTCTTCCCCAGCTCTACCTCCAGTAAAAACTCCACCTGGCAATAGAATAAAAAAATACAAAATACAGTAAAACGAAACAAAGCAGCTTTTAAAAAGTGAAGTACCGGCATAGAAAATAAAATAGAACCCAGATCATAAACCAGTATTAAAACATAAAAGCTTACCTGCATATAAAAACTCCAGAAATAAAATAGACTAATTTGAGAAGGCTTGAGGGAAGGTAAATCTCCGAGAAAGAAGAAGAAGAAGAGTTTGGATTTGATATCCTGCTTTATCACTACCCGAAGGAGTCTCAAAGCGACTAACATTCTCCTTTCCCTTCCTCCCCCACAACAAACACTCTGTGAGGTGAGTGAGGCTGAGAGACTTCAGAGAAGTGTGACTAGCCCAAGGTCACCCAGCAGCTGCATATGGAGGAGCGGAGATGCGAACCCGGTTCACCAGATTACGAGTCTACCGCTCTTAACCACTACACTACACTGGTTGAAAACATAATAATGTTGGAGCTTCTCTTCTGTGAGAAAAGAATTGCATGCCCAGGTGTCATAAGCCCGCCGCCCTGCAAGGTACCATTGACTGGAAGACCACTCATGACAACATTGTATGGTTCATATTAGGCCACGACTTTATTGATTACAGCTGTAAAGGGTTTGGCATAGGCATTGGGTCATCTGCTGGATGATCAGCCAAGGAGTTGAACCAGCACCGATGGCATGGGCTGGCTGGGCACAGAGGAATAGTGGGAGACACCAGCTGGAGAACCCTCCAAGGGAAGAAGGCTCAGAGCTTGGAGACTGGTGGTGTGACGATGATGAGTCATCAGAGGGAGAAAACTGGGAGAATGAGATGTCAGAAGCTGAAGGGTTTAGTGAGGAGGGAGAGTCTGTGGCAGAGAGAGTTCCAAAATCAGAATTGGAATCTGAAGGAAGAGAGGAGTGGGGCCAAGAGGCAGAGATGAGTCTAGCTGGTGAAGAGTGATGGGTGTCTCTCCCTCCTCCTGCGACAAGCTCCCCTCCCCGCTGGTCTCCCAGAACCAGGACGGCATGAAGCGGGAGGAGCAGAGGCAGGCGCATTGGCAGAGTCTCAGATTGATTGGGAAGGACCCAGGGGAAGAGGAGACTCAGCTGTGGGGAGGCGGGGATCTTCAGCCTCTGCAACTGCCTCGTGGGGGCAAGACCTACCGAGAAGAGTTGCTGTGCTCATTCGGCCTGGCTCCCCTGAACTGGCCTGGTTTCTGCTAACAAAGAACTAACTTCATGTATTCCATGTGAAGAGGGCAGCAGCAGAGAATGCTCTGGGCGACCAGAAGACAAATGGGGTGGGTTTTGATTCAGCGAGAGCACACAGAAAAGGAGGGCACAGATTAACGGACTTGCTTGGGAGTGGGGTGTTTCACACACCCCCAGCCTTGAGATCCCTGGGTGCCCCAAGGGTTACGAGGAATCATAACTCTTGCTTGATGTTTCTCCTTCATGGAGAGTGTGAACTCCTACGCTGGAAGCAAGGGTAATGGGCCACCTGTTCCCGCTGAGTTTCCACGCAACCCCTTCCCCCAATCTGTCTCTTTAAAATCATCAGTAAATAGCAGGGGCACTTCATGTGCCTTCGAGTCTGCTTTCTGGGGGCCTTTGAGACACCCACATGCAAAGGGTTGGCTCCCACCCTCTTTTGTTTCTGTGTTTTTTGTTTTAGAAAGAAAAATATCCAGGAACATCTGGCCCTTTTGTCTCTGATCTTCCATGGAAAGAAAATATTTTGATTTGTTGTTTGCAAAGATGTACAGCAGTTTGTCCTTCTGCGGATCAGCCTGTTCGCTCTGTAACCGTTGCCAGAGACTGTTCCTCGCACACTCTCTGAGCAACTCTTCTTGGTTCTCGGTTCGAACAGTACCAGACTGCTAGCCTGTCACAGCCTTTTGGATTGTTTTTAGAACTGTCTGCCTGCTGCTTGGGTTGCCAGAATAGTAAGCAAGCGGTGCTCTATATTTAGATTAATCAACTAAAACTCTTTTTTTTAGTTGATTAACTGACTGGGAGTCAATTTGAAACAAGATGTCAGAGTGTTTGGTGGGGATATTTGCTTATCTTGCAGAGGCAATATTTGGCTCTGGTGTGCTTCTGTAAGAGAGAGAGAAAGGAAAAAGAGCTGTGTGGTGTAGTGGTTAGCGTGTCAGACTAGAACCCCAGGTAAGCTGTGAAACTCACCGTGTGACCTTAAGGCTGAAGGAACCCTTTCTTAGCCTGGTTTACTGTGATATGTTTTTTGTGGTTAGGCTGATACCCAGTGAGCTTCTTGTTTGATCAGAGACTTGAGCCTATTTGCTTGGCACATCCAAAGCTAACACTATCAGTAGATGAGCGACAGAGAAGCGCTGTCTCTCTAATTTACAAAAGAACGTGCATTGTCTCTTTTTTTCAGGTTGTCTTTTTTACATTTGATGTCACCCCAGAATGGCCCCCCTTTATCACATATACAGTGTAGACAGCTCAATGGAAAAGTGGGCTGACTCATGATAAGGCAGCTTCCTATGTTCCTGTAACTCAGTGCTGGAGCATCTGCCTTGCATACAGAAACTCCCAGTCTTCAATCTCTTGCATCTCCCCTTAGAGGTGTGCATGTCCCCTGCCTGAAATCCTGGAGAGTGGCTGCCAGTCTGTGCAGACAGTACTGAGCTAGATGGACCAATGGCTCTGACTCATTGCAAGGCAACTGCCTATGCGCACCACATTGCCTTTCAATATGCAAGGCTTATTCAAGCAGAGACACGTCTCTCACAGTCGGAAAGCACGCTGCTTGTCTTACAGAGTGTAATATTAACATTTGATGATTTGCAGTATCATAACAAAAAGAAAATCAGTGTTATTGCACTGATGCTCTTTGCTACAAAATTCTTCTTCAGGGTACTGTTTTTGAGCAGCCTTTTGAGCAGAATTTGGTTACAGAGCTGTTGATTGATGGGACCATGCCTTTTCCCTTGGGAAGCTTAGTGATGAGCCTGTGTAACGGAAGTCTGTTTGGAAAGGACCTTCCAAATGTGGTCTGAGTCCATACACCCAGGCTGGCTATTGACTCCTCCTGGGCAGAAAGGAGCATATAAGGACTTGCTTTTCCAGTTAAGACTTTCTTGAGCAACAAAACCTACCTGAGCTCTCATGTATCCTGCATTTCTACTCCTGCTCCATAGTCCTCCGGTCCTACTATGTGATTTGCCCACTGAGCCAGTGTGGTCTAGTGTCAACTGTGTTTGACTAGGGCCTGGGAGACAAGCGTTCAGACCTCGGGCCACTCACTGCCTCTTAGACTAACCTAACTCACAGGGTTGTTGTGAGGACAGAATGGAAAGGGGGGGGGAAACCATGTACAACATATTGAGCTCATTGGAGGAAAGGTGGGGTATAAACATAATAAATAAATGAAAATACATTCCCGGTTTGTTTTCTGATTGTGCACCTTGGTTGCCAGTGCGCCCTTAGAGTAACTGGCAGTTGAGTAAAAAATAAAATAAAAATGAGTCCATTCCCATGAAAACTATGGTTTGCCACTCAATAATGGTTTGGCACAGGTAGAATGAGAATTGATTCACTTATGCATGATTCATCACTTGTAAGCATCAAATGATGGTGTACACCCATGAATGAGCTGTCACAGACCAAACACCATGGACAAAAACTGTACATATTAATAGACTCGGAATGTGTTGAGAGACACGGCGATCATTAATTCTAACTGCATGTCCCTGGCTTTTGTCCTTGGTATATCCCAGGCCTCCAGTAAAGAGCAGATCAGAGCTGCAAAGCTTGAAATTTTCCACACCTTTTAATAGGCAGTTCGGGTGAGGGAGTTGGGCATCTGCCTGCTTTGAGCTCAGAATTGGGGAAAGGGATTGCAGCAGCTTCAACCACCTTGTAGAATACAGTGGTACGAACTTAATTCGTTCTGGAAGTCCGTTCTTAACCTGAAACTGTTCTTAACTAGAGGCGTGCTTTTGCTAATGGGGCTTCTTGCTGTCGCTGTGCCATCGGCACATGATTTCCATTCTCATCCTGGGGCAAAGTTCTCAACTCAAAGTAACTCTTCCAGGTTAGCGGAGTTTGTAACCTGAAGTGTTTGTAACCTGAGGCGTTTGTAACTCAAGGTACCACTGTACAGTCATACCTCAGATTGCGAACGCTTTGTGTTGAGTACGTTTAGGTTGTGTACTCCGCAAACCCGAAAGTGCAACACGGAGCGCAGATGCTTCTGCACATGTCCGCGTGGTCCACGCATGCGCAGAAGCGTTCTGCGCAGTTCACGCATGCACAGAAGTACGATATCGCGCTTTCCCGCATGCCCGGGTTGCACACTCTTCGGGGTACGAACGGCACCCCGGAACGAATTGAGTGTGCAACCCGGGGTACCACTGTAATAAAATTGTAGAGTTGGAAGGCACCCTGAAGGTCTTCTCGTCCAACCCCCTGCAATGCAGGAATCTCAGTGAAAGCATCCATGACAGATGGCCATCCAACCTCTGCTTAAAAACCTCCAAGGCCCACCATCTATTGTGAGAGTTTGTTTCACTGCCAAACAGAGCCCGCTGTCAGAAAGTTCTTCTTGATGTCAAATCAGAATCTTCTTTCTTGTAACTTGAATCTGTTGGTTCAGGTCCTGCTCTCTGGAGCTGGAAAAAGCAAGCTTGGCCCATCCTCCATGTGACAGCCCTTTAGATATTTGAAGATGGTTATCATATCTCCAATATTTTGGACTGCAACTCCCATCATTCCAAGGCCTGTGCTGCCTGCGTGTGATTGGGTTTGTAGTTTAAAACCTCTGGAGGGGTTGGCAAATGCTGGATTACAGCATCACCCAGATCTGTTTCCTCCCACTGTGGACCTGCCACATGTCATTAGGCTCGCTTGGTCTCCTGCAGCCATGGTTGCTTTCAAGTAACGTCAATTAGTTTTGCCATGGTGCGACAGACACCTGGTGTCCATTGCTATTGGCCTGTGGATTTTCTCAGTGATAGTCTGGCCAGTCAAAATATTAAAAACGTCTATGTGAGGAATTCATAATTTGGAACAAAGGATTAAGTTGGTAAAGTATATGATCTTCTCTGTTCAAAACGTTTGCCTTCTCCCCAATCCTTCCATTAGGCAGTGTGAGTTCTCGTTACGTTATTAAATTTGGCCATGTACATCCTCATTAATTACATTGAACTAGCACTCATTTGAAAGGAAATCACACCACACTTTTGAAGATAATACCGATAAAACAGTGGGATGTTAATTTGATAAGAGCCCGTTGAGAAGCTTTTAGTTAATTCCTGGTGTAATTCTTAATTATTTGCAAGGATTTCTTAACCTTATGTGCGAAATAGCTCCATCGACCTTGCAAAAAAACCAAAAATAAAACACTCAAACCAACAGTTCTTGTACAAATCCTATGCAGGCTAACTCAGAAGTAGGTCCCACCGTAATCATTGGAGTTTACATCCAGGTGCAGGATTGTAGCGTTTAGAAGAATATAGACAGTGGTTCTCAAAGGGAGTGGCAGAAGTCCCACTTCCGTCTTCAGCCAGGAGGTGGCATTGCAGGCGTCACGACCGACCCTGCTTATTGGGCTGGGAATCAGCCCGGTACATGTGGGAGTTTTCCCGCCCGCATCACCTTCAGGCCGACCAATCAGGTCGACCTGGGGGCGTGTCTTGCTGCCCTTTAAGCAAGAAGCGGGCGGGAAAGCCTCCTTTTCCACCCCACTCCCCAGCTGTTTAGGTTGACCCACCATCCTGCCCTTACACTTAGCCCTTGACCTTGCTATGGACTTCAGTTGGTTGCCTTGGTTGGCCAAGGGGCCTGGTAGTTTTTTCCCCCGATTGGACTAGCCATTCGGGTTTTTTCACCTACCTCATAGCAATCTGTCACAACTTTGGTTTGGCGGTTAGGCATTGGAAGAATTCGTCATAGAGCTGAGGAGGGGAGGTAGCGCCATCACCTGCCCCTATCTTGAAGGGTATTCCGGTAAATGGATTCCGGGGGCGTGGCCATGTCCGAAGCCTAGGGAGGTTAGGGCCCAAGGCACGCCCCAACAGTGATCACAGGGGGAGTTCCATTCGATGTACATCAATGGGGCTCCTTACTGGGGATTAACCCTTCCCAGACTTCCAACACACGGGTTGGGGTCGGATATAGCCTGTTAGGGTCCAATGCCTATGCCAATACCGCTCTACTTCTGTAACCAATAAAGTTGTGGCCTTCACGCCCATTAAAATTCATATAACGTGTCTGTGTATTTACTTCAAGGGGAGGGGAGGGACATAGCCATGCAACAGGATGACAAGTGTGGTGGAAAGATTCAAGGACAATCCAAGGAACATGTTAACATTTCTGTGTAGTATGGATATACAACCAGAAACAGTGGCCTTTCCTCTCTTCGAGAGAATTGGCTATTCTTCTATAGTTCTCCATGACATGTTGTTGTGAAATGGGATTTTCAGCTCCGACAAATATGGAAGATCAGAAAAGAGAAAGGCTTTGTTGTGTTGATGAGGAGATGAGAGTTTGTTCATCTCAGTTTAAACCTAATATAAATGAGATAACCCAGCAAAAGCGAGCTCATGCTTCTCATCTAGTTTGTACACGTACTTAAGGTACGTAAAAACAACATGGCTCAGTTGGTTCGAGCATGGTGCTGATAATGCCAAGGTTGCTGGTTCGATCCCCGCATGGGACAGCCTGCATATTCCTGCATTGCTGGGGGCTGGACTAGATGATCCTCAGAGTCCCTTCCAACCCTAGAATTCCATGATTCTATGCAAGAGGCTCATTTATAATTATATTTTGGGACTGATTGATGTTCTCATGTAGCTTCATTGTTTTATACTTTCTGGATGTCCCATGATAACCTTATATCGTAGTTGTATTCTGTGTTGAAGCACTACTTGGAGTTGTTACTTTTTGTTTTTCAATGTATTTCTTATCAATAAAAAAAATTGGTGTGGTGCAAGCAGATTTTTATTCTGAAAGAGAAGAAAGTTTGAGAATCTATGCTCTATGATGCTTTTGCTAAATGCAGTGGCTTTCATTCTGTTTGGAGTTCTTCCATGAACCATCATTTTGTAACTAAACAAAAACAAAAAATCCGCCTTTTATTCGGCTAAATTTGTTATGCATGTGGATGTTATATTGTATTTCGTATTAATAGTTTTATTCATGTTCATTGAACCATACCCTGGATGCTGATTGGATGAGGGGCTGCATAGAAATACTTTAAATACAGAAATAGACATTGAAGAGTGTCTCTCATTAATGCCCCAAAGAGGAAACAATCAGGGCTCTTTTTTTTTTTTTTAGCCGGAACTCACTAGAATTCAGTTCTGGAGCCTCTCAGGTGAGTGCCATTGCCATTATAAGAGAACAAAGGAGGTGTTCATGGTGAGTTCCGGCACCTCTTTTTCTAGAAAAAAAGCACTGGAAACAATACAATTAAGAATTGGTCCAGGAGTGTATATTACTTTAAAAAAGAAAAGAAAAGAGAGAGGAATAGAAAATTAAATAAGCGAGCCCCCTCCATTTTACTCGTTTATTGGTGAATTAATGGAAATTAAAATTAATGAAAATTAAATGAAGATTTGCTTTTATTTCTTTTTTCTTTTTTTGTTATTTATAAATTTATTTATTTGGTTTTTTAACTTAAAGTTTTACAGAGATATATCAAACATAAATCATAAACACAAGATTCGAAGGAATCTCCTGGACTTTCATCCTCCCCTTTGTGGGTTCTATTATTAATCATTTCCTCCCGAATCTTTTATGATAGTCCAAATCCTTTACCTCTTCCATTATATCCAGAATTCACCACAGGCGATATTCCAATCCTACTAATGATTTTAACTGTTTACAATGGTCTTTACATAGTCCATTAACTTCATCTGCCATTCTTCTCTGGTAGGAACTTTATCTTCTTTCCATCTCTGGGCCAGTAACATCTGTACAGCCGTGGTCGCATAGATTTACTTTTATTCCATTCACTTCTGAGAATATAAGAAGACCCTAAAGGATCAGGTCGCTAGTTCAGCATCCTGTTCTGACAGTGGCCAACCAGATGCCTATGGGAAGCCCGAAAGCAGAACCTGAATACAATATTGCTGTCACCACGTGTGATTCCCAGCAACTGACATTCAGAGGCATGCTGTCTTTGGCAGTGGAGGTAGAACATAGCCATTGTGACTATCAATAGCCTTATCTAAGCCTGTTTTAAAGCCATCCTGCTGGTGGCCATTGCTGCTTCTTGAAGGGAGCAAATTCCATAGTTTTAACTACGTGCTATCAGTGATGGCTAACCTTGACACTCCAGATGTTTTGGAACTACAACTCCCATCATCCCTAGCTAACAGGATCAGTGGTCAGGGGTGATGGGAGTTGTAGTCCCAAAACATCTGGAGTGTCAAGGTTAGCCATCACTGTGTGAAAAAGTACTTATATTTGCCTGAGTCTTCCAATGTTCAGCTCTATTCCATGTCCCCAAGTTCAACACTGTCTGTTTGCATTGCCCTGGAGACAATGTTTTGTATAGGCTGGAAAGGTCACAGGGAGGGGGAAAGAGAAAACCAGAGCAGTGGAATTGACAGATATAATTGGGATCTATAAAATAAGGAACCTTGTCGAATCTGTCTCAAATTTGGCAGGTCACACCTTCAGAGATATTTGCAATGCCAGCAGGTTTCATGCCAAGAAAACCACCAGATTTACAGGCAGCGGGAGATTGGTTCAGTCTTCCATTAAGATCAACGGACAAATGGAACCAAATTAATAACATGAGAAATTGGAAGGAATGCAATCGATATGAATGGGAGCAAATATTTTATAGAGAAAATGAGTGGGGAAGTGAAACATCTTCTTTCTCTTGCAAGCCCCATCCAAAGGTTACTCTCAAGTAATAATAATAATAATAATAATAATAATAATAATAATAATAATAATAATAATTTATTATTTATACCCCGCCCATCTGGCTGGGTTTCCCCAGCCACTCTGGGTGGCTTCCAACAGAATGCTAAAATACAATAATCTATAAAAGCCTCCCTAAACAGGGCTGCCTTCAGATGTCTTCTAAAGGTCTGCTCTGTAGATTGCAAGGCTGAGACAGCTGATCTACTGAAACATCATATGATGCCTCTAAAATATACCACATGCTTCTTTAGATCAGCTGCTTCAATGTCTACATTAAACCTCAAGCCTCAAGTTGCTAGGATAAAGCACCACCTGAGTAGGGACATTTTATTCTGGGACAGGGAAAGATGAAATGCTTAATCCTTCTTGTCCTGCCTATTATTTGTACATTGTTGTCATGTCTTGATTTCTCTCTCTGTCTGTCTCTCTCTGTCTGTGTCTCTGTCTCTCTTCCCCGACCCCCAGGCAGAGAGAGGACAAAGCTACAGCAAGGGAAATTGATTTGAATCAGCAAGGGGAGAAAATTCCCTGTGACCAACGCACCTGCTATGGTTACTTTGCATCGTGGTGGAAGGATGCAATGACTGCCTTGTGAAATCCTTAGCTCTAATTCTCAGCTAACTTTTTAAAAGTGTGTTTTACATCCCTGTAATCAGCGTGAAAGCATACAGGGACTTAGTCTCTGTAGGCAATGGGCTGGTGGGGAGAGAATTGCACCTTGAATGCTTCAGAGGACGTACTGTGTGGGCGTGTGGAGAACCATTTAGGCTAATTCTGCCACTGGGGGTCAAAAATTGGCCTTGAGGTGGGACTTCTTGCCCAGAACTCAACATGCTGAGTGTCACTATGAGAACAGAGTGCTGGAATAGATAGGGCTTTGGCTTGATCCAGAAGGACCTTCTTAACATCCTGAACTGAATGGAATGCTTTTTCTTCCTGATCAGCCTCTCTTCAGTTGCCTCCCATCTCTCTGCTGTCTGTGTTAATTTCAGATAGATCCTCTCCTAGAAATTAACTTTGTGAAGTGGAATGTGCTTGGATGGTGTAACAAGAAGAGCAACTACTTCCCCCACTATTAATATTGTCCATATAGCCCAGTGCTGTGTTTACTTGGGCCAAAGATCCTACATTTCATTTATTTACTTCATAACATGTATACATCTGTAAGGTATGTGAAATATACTCGGAGTCAAGTGTGAATTTCATGCTCTTTATTCACCTCATAGTAGCAAGGAATGAATCTTTCCCCAAAACGTCTGCTATATATCCATTATTTACACAGTGGGCCCCACATGATTGGCTAATTCCGGGCTACTCCAGTAGGCCAATCAGGTTGCGGATTCACTTCATCCAGGAGCCTGATTGGCTGCTCTTGCATGCCAATCAGGTCACTGATTCACTTCCACTTGGAGCTGGATTGGGTGGCTCCTGCGGACCAATCAGACTGCTGCATTCTGGATCCTATTGTTCTAGGACCAATCAGACTGCTGCATTTTGGATCCTATTGTTCTAGGATTCAGCTCAGTACATAACAGTATGCATCTGTATGGACCTGCTCAACAAGTGAATGGCCTTTCCCACAGAAGAGAGGTGTACAGCTTTATAAGTAAGGATTAACCAGGGCCATGTAAAAAATATGGTGTGATGTTAAGCCGCCTCTTCTCTTAATAGTAAACAAGAAAATTCTCTTGCTGCTCAGGCCTAACAGAACTGTGTATCAGGTCAAACTTCTGGGTGAGAAACATCTCCTGCAGATAGCTCATGCTTTCCAACGCACATGCTGTCTTTGCATTCAGAAATTCATCACAGTTCCCAGGAAGACTTATTGTAAGTCTTCTTCTTGCAGATGTTCTTGAAAAGATTAGGAGCCGCGT
Source organism: Darevskia mixta (assembly GCA_034641385.1). Lineage (NCBI taxonomy): Eukaryota > Metazoa > Chordata > Lepidosauria > Squamata > Lacertidae > Darevskia > Darevskia mixta. Next base: position 1,182,478 of record JAWWNH010000137.1, on the reverse strand, counting down.
GGAGGACTCTTGAAAAGCGTTTTGTTGGGCTTTTCTATTGAATTAGCACTTTGGCGATATAATATATTTCATACCGTGTCTGAATAGCAGGAAGACACAGTGTTCACGGCTGAAGTGGAAACGGCAGATTCTACCATAAGCTCTGCTTCAGGTCACTCATTAGCAAAGGAGTCATCTGAAAAGCATAGACAAAACCCTGGAGTTCAGTTTCCATACCTGCTCATTAGTGCTCTCTTAGAGTGTACTTTGAGTCAGTGCTGGCTCCAGGCTTTCACAGTCATGATATCCTGACTGTGGCTCTTAGTCACGATATCCTCAGTCCCATTATCAGTGCTTCCCATTCACTGACTGCACCGCAGCTCACATGAAGCAACTGCATGCACAGGTGAAAGGTCCATTCATATGGTGGGTTAGGAACATAGGAAGTTGCCCCATACAGAGCCAGGCCATTGACCCATCTAGCTTAGTACTGTCTACTCTAACTGGCAGCATAGGGAGTCTTTCCCAGCCCTACCTGCAGATGGCTGGGATTGAACCTGTGACCTTCTGTATGCAAAGCAGGTGCTCTACCACTAAGCTACAACTCTTCCCCTCGATATTTTCATAGAAACATCAAATCATAGAATTGGTGTAGAGTTGCAAGGGAAGTCATCTTGTCAAACCCACAACCCTGAGATTAAGAGTCTCTTTTTGTTTTGTTTTTAAGTTGAGCTATAACCACCTGAATACAAGTAATGATTCCTGTCTCTCTGCAGGACTTGCAAGGAAGTGAATAGAAACATAGGAATAAAATAATTCAATAATCCCCAAAAGGGAAATGGGTATCTTGCATAAAGACATTTCTCTGGAGAAAAAATGGATATTCTTGAGCTGTATGCTTTGAGATTAGTGTGATAACCACAAAAAACTGTTCAAAGTATGACCAAGTCTTACTTCCTGATGCTTGCAGGTTTTAAACTTGTTTAGATGGAAAATTACTTTTTTGCGTGTTTTTAAAAATTATTATTCCTGATAGCTATTTCTGGGTGTGGATGGAAGGATCTGTCAATTTTGGTTCTTTCCATTCCTAGTTTTTCCAAAATTCCAAAATAATAACTTTTTTCCTAAATTCAATTCCTCACACATCCATCTGCAGTAATTTGTGATTCTTTTGTTTTTTAAAAAATTGTGAAAATTCATCAGCGTTTCAGTGTGAATTTCTCCTAATATACACATTTTTGCATGCAGTTTTGACTAATGTACACATCTTTTGCAAGCAGGTTCCCCTAATGTAGTGCATATTTTATGTTATTTTCACTTATGTGTTCATTTTTTTATGCACGCTTTTACTTAGTAAATTGATTTTTGTTGGCAGGATTTGAAATATAAGCAGTGGATTACTGAAAGAACTAATGACAGGGAAGTTTAGATAATGACAACATATGTATTGTAAAACAGCTAATAAAAAGAAGTAAAAAACAAACATCAGGAAAGGAGGGCTGGGAAGTCAAGAAGAAAGTTATCTGGAATATTTTTGGAGATTTAATAAAAATGACAAAATATTTTTGGTTAACGTTGGTTGGAGAACAGCATCACAAAAATGGGATAAGTGAATTTCAAAGGATGGCTGTGTTTCGGTTCTCCTGTTGTTTCAGAAGAGGCAGATTTGATAGATTCATCTTGAAATGTGAACTGAGTTTAATTTCCCCCACCCCTACTTCTGAGTTCCAGAATCCTTAGCCCTTTCTGTCACATACCTGACCCCCCCCCCCAAAAGCTAGTCACAAACACTACACAGTGGGTTTCTTTGTTTTCACTTTGGTTTGAGATCCACTTTAGTGTCAGCTCAAAGGAGAAGCTGACAAGCTGGAACATGATAGCCATGTTAAAATATATAAAAGGATGTCATATAGAGGAGGGAGAAAGGTTGTTTTCTGCTGCTCCTGAGAAGCGGACACGGAGCAATGGATTCAAGCTACAAGAAAGAAGATTCCACCTAAACATTAGGAAGAACTTCCTGACAGTAAGAGCTGTTCGACAGTGGAATTTGCTGCCAAGGAGTGTGGTGGAGTCTCCTTCTTTGGAGGTCTTTAAGCAGAGGCTTGACAGCCACCTGTCAAGAATGCTTTGATGGTGTTCCTTCTTGGCAGGGGGTTGGACTGGATGGCCCTTGTGGTCTCTTCCAGCTCTATGATTCTATGAGAACAACCAGTTCCAAATCTTTTTCCAGCCACATCCTCCTTCAGAGGGTGCACTAAAGATAAAATGAAATATGTCAAAACACGACTTTTATCCAGCATACATTCAGAGGGGATGCAAATACCTATTCTCAAATTGATTGCACAGGAGTGTAGCTAGGCTTTCCCCAGTTCCCATTAAGGGGATGGGTAAGCAACCATTTTTATGCGCTCAGCATCACTCACAGTCAAGCATCTTTAAGCAGCTGTGCCCTTGGTTAAAAGGGATGTGGCCCACTAGTTCAATTCTAAGCTCAATTAACTTCCAAAAATAATAAAAAAAATAAACCGCAGGATAACTTCCATGGCTGCCTGGGGTGATGTGTTTGGCAGAGGCAGAATACTGAAGAAGAACACAGAGAGAGTAAATTTCATCCTCGGCTGATTCCCATGGTGTGTATTGCTATAGGGCAGCAGAGCATGGCAAGAGGCTGTGTACAGTGTTCTGTGGGGAATTGCTGAAGCAGGAGGCTGACCCAGCCAGCAATTGTTTCCGCTTCCTGCAAGGGCTTCCTGTTCATTTCAGTGGAGGGACCAAATGCAAACCGATGAATATACAGTCACATTGGGTGCCTCCATTGCTAACTGAACCCTCCATCGAAACAAATAAAAAAATTCCTTCCAGTCGCCCCTTAGAGACCAACTAAGTTTGTTCTCGGTATGAGCTTTCGCGTGCATAATAATCTCCATTAAAGGTAAAGGGTAAAGGGACCCCTGACCATTAGGTCCAGTCGCGGACGACTCTGGGGTGGCGGACAGCTTCTGAGTCATGTGGCCAGCATGACTAAGCCGCTCTGGCGAACCAGAGCAGCGCACGGAAATGCCATTTACCTTCCCGCCGGACTGGTACCTATTTATCTACTTGTACTTTGACGCGCTTTCGAACTGCTAGGTTGGCAGGAGCAGGGACCGAGCAACGGGAGCTCACCCCGTCGCGGGGATTTGAACCGCCAACCTTCTGGTCAGCAAGCCCTAGGCTCTGTGGTTTAACCCACAGCGCCACCTGCGTCGCATAATCTCCATTAGAGGTGGGGAAATGGCAGCTAGACATATTGTTGTGGCCACTGTAAACAAGGTTTAAGGTGCCATTTGGTGATTAGCTTATATATCTGAGAATCTAACACTGAGAAGGCAGTTTCCTGTGTTCAGTTCGATGACTGATAAACACTTAAAAAAATCTCTCTGGCCTTTTAACATCTTTTAATATCTTAACATCTTTTAAACACCATTGATATTCTGTGGTTTAATAGCATTGATTTTAGACCCTTAGATGGATAGCAGATTGTTGATTTTTAGCTGCCGGAGGGCTCCTCTGCCCACACCGAATTGGATGTTTCACTGTGTGGATTTATTATTGAGTTGCTGTTGGGTGTGCTTAATAGGTTTTGTTGGTTGTTATATTAATTTTGTGCTTAGGTTTGCACGTCACCTCGAGGAATATTTTTATTAGACGGCTGATGAATGAATCCATCAATAAACAGATAAAATGGAGGGCAGTAGATTTAGGATGGGCAGAAGAAGGTATTTCTTCACACCAGGCATAACTCACTTATGGAGCTCAGTAGCACATGATGTGACGATGGTCACCAGGCTTAAGGTGGCTTTAAAATACTGTATAACTCAGTTGGCTAGAGCATGGTGCTGATAGCGCCAAGGCTGCAGGTTCGATCCCCATATACGACAGCTGCATATTCCTGCATTGCAGGGGGTTGGACTTGATGATCCTCAGGGCCCCTTCCAACTCTTATGCTTCTATGGAAAGTTCATTGGAGACAATTCTGTCAATGACCATGAGCCACAGGGGCTAGAAGGAACTTCTATGATATGCTGTAGATGGGTGAATCTGTCAGTTTGAGTTTCTCTCAGTCTCTCATTTTTCCTTTAGTCGCTAAATAACAGTTGCTGCAGAAGAACAGTGGGAGTGGTCTATTGTTTTCATACCTTGCTAGTAGGTGTCCAAAAAGTCATTGTGGGAAAGAAGGATTCTGGAATTAAAGGACAACAACAACAACAACAACAACAACAACAACAACAACAACAACAACCTATTATTTGTACCCCGCCCATCTGGCTGGGCCTCCCCAGCCACTCTGGGCGGCTTCCAACAAAGATTAAAAATACATTAAAATGTCACACATTAAAAACTTCCCTAAACAGGGCTGCCTTCAGATGTCTTCTAAATGTCAGGTAGTTGTTTATCTCTTTGACATCTGATGGGAGAGCGTTCCACAGGGCGGGTGCCACTACTGAGAAGTCCCTCTGCCTGGTTTCCTGCAGCTTTGCTTCTCGCAGTGAGGGAACCACTAGAAGGCCCTCGATGCTGGACCTCAGTGTCCAGGTCAATCCAGGTCAATCAGACAGGTTCTTCTTTATATAATCATTTAGATGCACATTCTGATGCAGTTTCATAAGTTTTGTAACTCTGATTACTCCAGAAAATGGGATGGAACGAATTTATGAATGAACACACATGGTAAATTGACATCGACCAGAGATGGAAATGATTCAGCCATCCCCAGCTTATAGCTCAGTCTCTCCACTGCTATGCTTCTCTCTCTCTCTCTCTCTCTCTCTCTCTCTCTCTCTCTCTCTCACTTTCTTTTTTAAATTTTCTACAGCCCTAGTATATGCATATTTAAAGAGATTTCATTGTGTCTCTCTCAGGTGGCTGCAGCAATGTTCTGAAGCATATGGTTGCCATGGTTAATGGTTAATGCACTCTTTTAGGGAATGCTATGGTAACTAGCCACATATGGTAGCGTGTCAATATGTTGCACCAGAGTTGAATGCCTAATCACAGGCCCATGCAAAGCATCCGCTTTCTCCATAATTGCTCCACCGTTGGCTGAGCACACATGAGGAAGAATTGTAATGAGCTTCTCGCACTGTACATTTCCCTATGACTTTGCTGCCTTGCGCTTGCGATGGGCAAATCTCTGAATCGCTGTTAGGAATACTAAATATATATATAGATAGATCACTCAGAGAGAAACAGGTGCCTCTCTATGAATTCATTGGCTTCCAAGGAGAAAGAGTCATCTATTTCTTGATGGGCAGAGGAAATGCCTGTCTCCCGCACACTTTCTGCAGCATTTTCATTAATGAGGCTTGTTTCTGGGCAGTTTACAATACTGTATGTCTTTCTGCACAACCAGATTAACAGAACCAATGTTGGGTTGAATCCACACTCAGTTATGCTTAGATTGACCACTTTGATTAGCGGAAGTGGCACTACTACTACAGGTGCCACGTGACGACCCTTCCACGTAGATGGATAGCTCAGTTGGTTAGAGCATGGTGCTGATAATGCCAAGGTTGCAGGTTTGATCCCCGTATGAGGCAGCTGCATATTCCTGCATTGCAGGGGCTTGGATTAGAACAGGGGTCGGCAAGGTTTATCTTGCCTGGGCTGGATCGGTCCTGTGAAGATCCCTCCGTGGGCCGGATTGCGTGCGCGCCCGTGATTTTCGGCAATTTTCGGCGCCGCGGAAGCAACTCGGTTCGGGGGCGGCTCAGGGGACGGTCAAACGACCTCCACGGGCCACTTCCGGCCCATGGGCCTTAGGTTGGTGACCCCTGGACTAGATGATCCTCAGGGTCCCTTCCAACTCTACGATTCTATGATTCTATGATTTCTAATAGCGCAATCATTTAGTGTGTCAGTGCCTCCACTTTGGAACTCCCTGCTGATTGAGATCAAGCAGGCGCCTTCACTGTATACAGTTTGGCACCTGCTAAAAACTTTCCTTTTTAGACAAGCCTACCCAGATGCTTAGAAAGGTTGGGGTACTTTTAATCTATTTTAGTATTTACCTTTTGTATGTTTTAAAGTACAGTTGTAAATTATTATCAATTTTACTGCTACTTCTTTTGTAAACTGCTTTGAGGGTGTTTTATATTTTTTGTTTTTACAATCAAGCAGTGTATAAATTTTATGAAATAAATAAAATAGGGTAGATGCATGACATCAACAATAGGGACGCGGGTGGCACTGTGGTGTAAACCACTGAGCCTTGGGCTTGCTGATCAGAAGGTCGGCGGTTCAAATCCCCACGACGGGGTGAGCTCCCATTCTTTGGTCACAGCTTCTGCTAACCTAGCAGTTTGAAAGCACGTCAAAGTGCAAGTAGATAAATAGGCACCGCTCTGGCGGGAAGGTAAATGGTGTTTCCGTGCGCTGCTCTGGTTTCGCCAGAAGCGGCTTAGTCATGCTGGCCACATGACCCGGAAAACCTGTCTGCGGACAAACGTTGGCTCCCTTGGCCAGTAAAGCGAGATGAGCGCCACAACCCCAGAGTCGTTCGTGACTGGACTTAACTGTCAGGGGTCCCTTTACCTTTATGACATCAACAAGACTTCACATTGATTCCAATGGCTCTGTTCTAAGGATGACTAAGTCTGGATTTGCCCTGGAACAAGCATTTAAAAATTAAAGCACAGAGCACACAACATTAGAAAAACAACAACCCATATCTTCCTCCTTGTCTTCTACAGTATTGTGGTGGATATGTTACTTTGATGCTCAAGTTGTTGAATGCCATGGAAAGATAAATAACTTTGATCTCTTTAAAAAAGTGATATGAGGCTCATGCCCATGATTATTAAAAACATTTCATGGATTAAAAATGGCTGCAAATTTGATTTCATTCTACAGAGTGACCATCATAATAATATTGCTTCTCCAGAGTAGGAAGGGTGTGTTGTAATTTACATTGGCACCTGTTGTTTTCCTTTTGAATTGGGAATCGTAAGTCATACCACCATCAATTATCTCACAGTAGTGCCATCTCCAAAACAGACTGTGCCTTAAAGAGATCTCTGTAGCGCCTGACTGTGTGGAATTAATTTATTTCATTCTGGCTGTGTTCACATGAGCCAATTAAGACAGGAGGAGGTAAAAGCAGGAGCTACCTCCTTTGCTCCCCCCCCCCAACAGTGCTTTAGTTACCTTGATGCAAAAGAATGCAGGGCTCCCCATGCTTCGTTCTTCTCCTCCACATCTGGTAGCAAGGTGTCTGCCTTCATCATGCTGTGCGTTTCCACCTCTCCTCTGCATCGCTGATTGCTACTGACATTGACAGAGAACTGCAGTGTAATGATGTCATGATATGGGACAAGCTTATTTGAACGGGAGCTCTTCATCTCCCAAACATGGCAGCCATCCACCATCAAATCCCCCAATGTGCTATGCCTGCGTAGAGCATTGCATGCTGAGTAGTTTGATAGCAAGTACAAACAGCCCCAGTGCATGGGAGCTGAGCTTGCCTCCTGCTTTCCTTTAAAACTGCACTCACTGCTCTTCCTTCTTGGGCAGCGCTTGCCCTTAGGAGTGACAGCAGGAAGCGGTGGATGGATCTTTCCTTCCCTCCAGCAGGGCAAGAGGAAGAAACGCCTGTAGGAGGAAGATGCCAGCAGCCTGGTTGCAAATCTGTCATTGCATCCCTAACGCAGGCAGAAGTGGGCTTATATTTCTCAAAACCTAATCATTTACCGTGTGGTGGTGGAGAGAAATCTGAGAGAAAGGGTTTATCAAGTGCTCTCTACCTACAGAGATTCAGTACTTCTTGGTGTTTTCTCTTCCCTCTGAAAAAAGCCTGCTTGTTTTGCCCCTAGGCAAAACAAAAATCCTTGCAATTGACCACCTGCCTGTCCCATGATAGTAGGGGCAGTAGGGGTACCTGCTGTATGAGAGAGACATAGAGAGAGCGGGCGGGGAGGGGGATCGATGAACTCCCCATGCCTTTCTCTTCATCCTTCTTTCCTGCCATCTTTTCAGTCATCCTCTAGCTGTTTCTGGACTACAACTCCCTAAACGGCCTCGGTCCTGTATACCTGAAGGAGCGTCTCCACCCCCACCGCTCAGCCCGGACACTGAGATCCAGCGCTGAGGGCCTTCTGGCGGTTCCCTCACTGCGAGAAGCAAAGCTACAGGGAACCAGGCAGAGGGCCTTCTCGGTAGTGGCGCCCACCCTGTGGAACGCCCTCCCAGCAGAGGTTAAGGAGATGAACAACTATCTGACATTCAGAAGATACCTCAAGGCAGCCCTATTTAGGGAAGCTTTTAACCTGTGATTTTAATGTATTTTGTGTCTGTTGGAAGCCGCCCAGAGTGGCTGGGGAGACCCAGCCAGATGGGCGGGATACAAATAAAAAATTATTATTATTATTATCATCCCTAGCTAGCAGGACCATTGGTCAGGGATGATGGGAATTGTAGTCCAAAAACAGCTGGAGACCCAAGTTTGGGAAACCCAGATCTAGACCAACAAGTAGCAAGGAGTGGAAACCAAAAAGGGCCCATTGGTACATGGTTGCCCCAGGGTCCACAAAAACCTAGAGCTGCCCCTGTTCAATGGCTACAAGCAATGGCGGCTGTGCTCTGCTTCCATGGCTTCTGAATACTAGTTGCTGGAAACCACAGGAAGGGAGAGTGCTCTTGTGTTCAAATCCCGCTTGCAGGTTTCCTATGGGCATCTGGTTGGCCACTATGATTACTGGGTGCTGGACTAGATGAAACATTGGCCTGATCCAGCAGGCTCTTCTAACGTTCTGATTTTCAGTCAGGACTTTTTTTTTCCAGCCGGAACTCACTGGAACTCAGTTTAGGCACCTTTCAGGTGGGCGCCATTGCCATTATAAGAGAACAAGGGTGAGTTCCGGCACCTGTTTTTCTAGAAAAATAGCAGTGTTTTCAGTATTTATCATAATGTCTAATTGTGCCCTCAAAAGAGCCCTGCTTTGCTTACCGGTAATTCCATGATAAAGGCAGATGGACATTATTTAGCCAGTGGCTACATTCAGGCAGCTCTCCCAAATGTGCAGGCGTGAATTTGATGATCATTGGTCTGTTCCTTAAACGATTCTGATGGAAGTAAAAACCAATGAAACATGAACTAACAAAAGGAAGGGATGAGTGAGGCAAGCAATGAAGCTGTGGCTTGAATGCTGACTAATTAGCAAATACGATAAGGGAAAATTACGATGCCTTTTTCTTTCTGTCTGGTTTCAACATGGCAAATTCCTTTCTGTATCAAAGCCGCTGTTAAGAACTCCGCTTCCAATTCATTGAAAGGATCCGTGGTTTGCCCTTTAGCTCTGCTGATAGTTACAGCATCTGAAATAACCTCAATTAATTGGATTGAACTGTCAGTGTTGTGCATGGAATAATCATCTGATTTGGCACACTTCATTACCATAGATGGATACATACGTAACCTTTTCTCAAAGTCCAAGATGGATTATGCAGACCGCCACTGTTTTGAAAAGCGGGAATTTATAATTCGATTAATATTCTTTATAGGGTTGCAACCATGTTGATTTCACTAGAAAATGAACCTAGGGGTGCTGCTAGACTCCGGCTCCCTTCATCTCTAACTATTGACTACACTGGATGGGGTTGATAAGAGTCCAACAATATCTGGAGGGCCACAGATTTCACATCCTTTTAATGGCCAAAAGTCATTGGGTACCCTGGGAAACCAACAGCTCCCAGTGTCCCCAGCTATCAAAGTACCAGGATGGCAGAGTGTGAGGAAATGAGAGGCTGCCCATTCTCTGCTGCCACTGCAATAGCTGCAACAGTAGCTAAATATGTGGAAGGAGGAGAGGGAATACTTCACCTTGGATTACAGTCCAAGCTGGATAAGAATCATAGGAAGGTGGTGCAGTTTGAAATATTGCCTCATTTTAATGAAGGTGCCAATTTCATTTCAAGAGTAGGCAACTAAATTTTACTCAGAGTTGTCCCATTGAAATTAATGGCCTTGACTATGTTGACCCATTTATTTCCGTCTGCCCACTCTGAGTAAAACCCAGTTGAATAGGTAATTAAGAAGTTTGGCAATATCTCTACAGTGGGCTTTTGGGAACCAGTTAAATATTGGGTGGGTCAGTTTGTAATCTACTATACTTCCAATCTTTCCTTGTTGCTTTTATCTGGCCCACTTACCTGTTTTGTGACTCTCTCTTGTCTCATTCCTAAATTTAGATTGTACATTTGCTACACTACTTTGACAAGTTCACTGGTGCTGTTATATGAACACTGGTAGCCTTTTACCCAGTGTTGCTAAGGAATTCAGAGCCATCCCCCCCCCAAAAAACAGTGTAGTTTATCCCTCTAGAATCCATCTAGAATCAAAATAGGATCCAGTTGTAGCTGGAAACCATCTCAGAAACCGCCATTCAAGATTTGGTTCCGATAACTTAAGTGTCCAAATGCATAGCGAACAAACAGGTTTCCAAAATATATAGCAGATTATTATTAACAACATCATAAAAACATGGGTGTCTGCAGGAACTTTTATGGTGGTCTGGTGGGGCAAAGTAAAACAATGAAAGAGGAGGAGAGGCTAGTTTTTCTCACACCACACAAATGAGAAGAACAGCGCCTGCACATTTTGTCCCATATCTCCAGTTCTACAAATGCCAAAAACGTACTCTTGTTTAAAAATGAAAGCTGAGACTCAAGGGATCATGGTTCATCTGTGGGTTAGGAACTCCATGCATAAAAAGAGCTCTGCTGTACAAGCAGCAATGTACAATTGTTGGAACCAAAGTACACATCGCTTCAGACACTGTACCCAATATGTATTTTTTCTAACGGGGAACAGTAGCTTTGGAAGTGTCAGTGTTCATGGGGAAAATAGCACGTAGGGAAAGACTGTGGTCAACCATGGTTGCTTTTTGCAAAAACTTTAACATGACAGAGATGCATTCATGCACTTCCAATCATCACTTTTAGGCCCTTAATGTCAAAGTGCTAGCTAGGAACTCTGCATCCTGATGTGTTGGCATCACAAAATAAGCCAAACATCAGCTAGCTTTGGACCAGTGCAGTCAAATCCAATTAAGAGACTGTCAGTGGAGTCCGCTGTAATAATCACTGAGCTATTCTGGCATCATATTCTCTACAGGGCAGCTGCCATCTAGTGGCAGAAAATTAATCAAACTGGTGGGAGGGTGGAAATTTAAGACCAGAACCATAGAGCGTTCCTGCTTTGCAGCTTTCAGCGAAAACTCAAAAGACAAGACAATGTGATAAGTTAACATTAAAACATAACCTGCATGGGGCTGAAAGCACTTGGCTGGTGTACTTTTAAACACACAAAGTGAAAATGAATATTCACTATTAGCTAATTTGCTTTTAAGTGCCTTGGATGATGCATGTAACGGAAATGACGTTCATTGTTCAAAGCACAGCTGGTGATCTATCAAGCCATAAACAGCCAGGAGCCAAGCATACCCATCATAAGTGGATAATGCACTTTAAATATTCCATCCATGCCCAAAGTCAGCAGCGCTGCATGGGAGGACAGAAAAGTATAATTGTAGTGTCTGAAATTCAGTTCCATTGGAGAATCACCCTAACCTGGGCCTGTGCATATTCTATAACTGGTGCAATGCTTATTTTAAATTAGGCTGGCTTTTGATGACCAGATGTGGCCCAGAAGAGGGTTAGCCAATATGATGCCCTCCTCATATTAGGGACTCCAGCTTTCATCACTTAAGGTCCTCAAATAATAACATTTTGGAGGTCCCGAGCCATAAGGATGCTAGGCTGGCCGCAACTAGGGCCAGGGCCTTCTCAGTACTGGCCCCGACTTGGTGGAATGGTCTGTCACAAGAGACTAGGGCCCTGCGGGATTTGGCATCTTTCCGCAGGGCCTGCAAGACAGAGCTGTTCCGCCTGGCCTTTGGGTTGGTTTTAGCTTAACCCTGATGTTTCATTCCTTTATGGTTGGATTGGTGGGCTACTTAAAAATGAGGCTGCATTTTAAACTTTAAATCGTATTTTAACATGCATTTTAATTGTTCTGTATGTTTTGTTGTGATTTTATGAGTGTTAGCCACTCTGAGCCCGGTCTTGGCTGGGAAGGGCAGGGTATAAATAAAAATTTATTATTATTATTATTATTATTATTATTATTATTATTATTATTATCATCATCATCATCATCATCATCATCATCCCTGACCATTGCCCATGAAGGCTGGGACTGATGGGAAATATTGAACTCATCTCTCTCTCTCTCTCTCTGACACTCTTCCAAGCATACTTGCGAGATAAGCTATTGGTCCCCCCCACCCAGTCGCTTCGGTGTACTGGGGACAGTCTGTATTTTCTGCAGCCTCAGCCTTTGCAGCTGTTGAGACCCCTGAAATCCAGCAGAGCTCACTGCTGACTAAGGATGCTCAAGGAATTCAGTTTCTATGAATTCAGATGCAAATTGACCTGATTCACACCTCGCAGACAAATGTGTGGATTATAATGTAAACCCCCTTGTGATACAGCTCTCAGTGTGTGTGTGTGTGTGTGTGTGTGTGTGTGTGTGTGTGTGTGCGCCACACCAAAATGTGTTAAAAATTCAGGACAGGATTCACCTAAGGACTTCATCAGCTTGTGCAAGAGGCTTCCCTTCTCCTCCCAGGGATCAGGAGAAAACCCCAGAACTATATGTGGGGAAGCAGAGGGAGGATTGTTCCACCTGGCTAGCTGCAATGCTTGTGCAGATGGAACAACTGCAAAAGTGTGGTGTTGAATTCCACCCTCACATTTTGCAATAAATTGCCTCTAGCATATATAGATTCCAGCCACCTCCCCCACACACCTAAAAGCCAAATCTCCAAGATGCAGCAGAGGCTGGTCTGCCGTCAGCCAGCTCCTGCCTGCCTGCCTGCCTTCTAACTTATGACCAGCTGAGGGGGTGGCTCTGGCTGTCATCTTCCTCCTCCTTAGTCTCAGTGTTACCCTTGTAGAACTCAGCAGGGAGGAGGACGGGGATAAAATTAGAATGAGTTTCTTCTGCCTGCCACTGGCTCCCTGCTTTCTCCCCTACCTGTCCGAGTAGACACCAGCCGACACAGCCAAGATGGATCTTGACATTCATGCATCAACAGTACATGCATGTGCTGCTTTTCTTCTCCTCTCTTCCGCACTCCCAGTAAATGCTGCAACCAGACCCACTCTGAAATGAAACATTGGGTTGTTGTGCATTACTATTCCTGTTAGAAAAGAAAACAGTTCTGCTCAGTTTGCTAACACACGCCGTGATGGAGAGGTCAGGGCAGGACATGCTGTTGCTCAGGCAGCAATCCTCAGTGTGGAAATAGTGTGTGCCACCCATAACTACCAGAATATAAGAGTGTCCCATTTATGAAACGATCATTTGTTGTTGTCTATTATCTTTTGGTACGCTGACAGTACACTCAAGATGGCTCACTGTGTTTCTCAAACTTGGGTCCTCAGCTGTTGTTAGACTACAACAGTACCTACAGGACCGCCTCTCCCATTATGCCCCGCAAAGGACCTTAAGGTCTACTAATAATAACCTGCTGGAGATCCCAAGCCACAAGGCTGCCAGACTGGTGTCAACCAGGGCCAGGGCTTTTTCAGTTCTGGCCCCAACCTGGTGGAACACTCTGTCACAAGAGACTAGGGCCCTGCGGGATTTGATATCTTTCCGCAGGGCCTGCAAGACAGAGTTGTTCCACCTGGCCTTCGGGTCGGACACTTAAAGTCTGATGGTTTCCTCCCCTTGGTTTGGTAATGGGTGCAAAATGAATCGGCATTTTAAACTGGTTTTTAACTTGTATTTTAACTAATAGGTTTTTATTCTATTGTGATTTTTGCTGTTGTTAGCCGCCCTGAGCCCGGTTTCGGCTGGGGAGGGCGGGGTACAAATAAAAATTTATTATTATTATTATTATTATTATTATTATTATTATTATTACAACTCCCATCATCCCTATATAGCCAAAGAGACATGATACAAAAAGGGACCTAGGAAGGGGGATGCAATATTCAGACAGTTTGGTCAGTGCACGAAATAGTTCTGGAAAGGAGAGGGGAGGGAGCCAACTGGGAATTGATCCCAACTAGGGATATAAGAGGGTCGGCGGGTGGCGCTGTGGGTTAAACCACAGAGCCTAGGGCTTGCTGATCAGAAGGTCGGCGGTTCGAATCCCCACGACGGGGTGAACTCCCGTTGTTCGGTCCCAACTCCTGCCAACCTAGCAGTTCAAAAACACGTCGAAGCGCAAGTAGATAAACAGGTACTACTCTGGGGGGAAGGTAAACGGCGTTTCCGTGCGCTGCTCTGGTTCGCCAGAAGCGGCTTAGTCATGCTGGCCACATGACCTGGAAGCTGTACGCCGGCTCCCTCGGCTAGGAAAGCGAGATTAGCGCCGCAACCCCAGAGTCGGACACGACTGGACCTAATGGTCAGGGGTCCCTTTACCTTTACCTTTACCAGAATATAAGAGTGTCCCATTTATGAAACGATTGTTTGTTGTTCTCTATTATCTTTTGGTTCGCTGACAGTGAACTCAAGATGGCTCACCATGTTTCTTAAACTTGGGTCCTCAGCTGTTGTTAGACTACAACTCCCATCATCCTTTTATAGCCAAAGAGACATGCTACAAAAAAGGGACCGAGGAAGGGGGATGCAATATTCAGACAGTTTGGTCAGTGCACGAAATAGTTCTGGAAAGGAGAGGGGAGGGAGCCAACTGGGAATTGATCCCCACTAGGGACATAAGAAGGCATTGATTTCCATCCCACTCCATATTCATTGCATGCAAGTGCTGTTTCTGCTCTGCTGCAGTTTGGCTTTCAATAAAAACTACATTACTCATCTTGCTGTCTGCTGCGGTGAAATATTATGTACCGTATTTTTCTGTGTATAAGACTAGGTTTTTCCCCCTAAAAAAATAATGTCAAAAATTAGGGGGTATACACGGATACATCTCCCCCCATTTTCTTAAATCTGAGTCCCCCCCAAATAGGGGGCATCTTATACATGGGGGTGTCTTATAGACGGAAAAATATGGTGATTAATTATATTATCATTATGTTATCGCAGACCATTTATTTCAGTGCAAAGGAAACTCAATGCAAATGTGGGTGTGGGCATCAAGATTGCATTGTTACATATTGTTTGTGGATTGAAAACAAGAAAATTAAATACTGGTTGTATTTGATGGACATGGGACAAATAAGTGAACTTTGGCAGTTTCCACTCCCATTTCTGTTTTTGTCAGAATTCATGGGCATCCCTAATCCCTGGGGCTTCGCTGCTTCACATAGCATTCTGATGCGGACAGGTGGAATTGTCCCTGGCAACTTCATTTCTGGGAGCGAGAGACCCAAATGGGAATTGAAAACGATAGTTTTGGAAATGAGGAAGCCAAGTGGGAATGGACCCCATCTGAGCCGATAGATGAGGCCTTGCTGTCTCGCTTCTCCCACCGTCACAGTCAGGTAGAATGGACACCAACAGATGCAATTCCCAGACTCACTGTTTCACCTCTGCCTTGGATACAGTTTTCCAGAACTGTCAGTGACAGAGACAGTTCTGAAATGGGAAGAGCCAAGTGGCAGTTGGTCATTGGTGGGCTTACGGAGGTTACGTCCTGCTTTTCAGGTGGGAGCCCTGCTTACATAAGCCCCCACACCAGATTTCTCATTTCAGCAACCAATGCCTCTTACGCAAAAGACATTATCCAACATGATGAAGCAGCACAGACAGAAGGTATTTTGGAACACTGTAAAAATATAACCACATTTTAAGACTCTCATTACCATCAAATAGGACCAGATGGTTAGCAAATACTGAATTTGCAAAAGTTTTTTTAATTAAAAAAAAAAAAAGCCGCCACCAACTATAACTTCTGGAATAAAGTTTGTAGAATTGTCACAGGAAATACACTATATAGGTATGTTGCAGGAAGCATATCGGAGAAAAATATTGAAAGAAAGAAGGAGAGAGTTATGATCTACCAAAGGGCATGCTTTGCAAATGTCAGAGATGGGAAAATACACTTTGCCACTGATTTAATAGTGAAAGGAAACAAGAGGTTGTTTCTAGGATATGAAACAGGAGTGCTAAAGGGGTGATGTGTTCAGGGACGTATGAAGGGGACTTCTAAGACTACTTGCCAACTTGCTAGGATCAGTACTGATTAAGTGCTGATAGTTATGTCGAAAATGCCCATCTGCACTTCCAAGCCTTGCATAGGAGCTTCTAGTTTGAAATCCAGAGTTTTTATCATTTTGTGCATTTGGTATGCAGATTAAGTGCTTATAAAAAAAATGCAGTTATTAAAATGCAACCCAAAACAGCATGATTCACATATTCCTATATGATTTAAATATTTTATATAAAGTATATATATAGTCAGGTCATTAGTTCATCTAGCCCTAGACTCTTGACTTTGATCAGGGCCTGACCGTGCAAAGGGTGTGTGTGTGTGTGTGTGTGTGTGTGTGTGTGTGTGTGTAATCGAGTGGGCAGGGAAGTCTGTCTGAGGGTGTAGCCTAAGGGACACACTTTTCTTAAGGTCTAGTTTGCTTGGCCTCCTCGTGATCCAGAGGGTTGGTGGTGCAGCTGGATACTGGAGGCCCTGGTCAGAGACTCTCATTTACAGCTGGTGAGACCTGTGGCCAGTGTGGGAATTCAGATGCTGGACTAGACAGACCATTGATTCATGACATCCAGTGCCGGATTTATGTATGAGCTAAACAAGCTATAGCTTAGGGCCCTACTCACTTGGGGGCCCCCAAAAAAAATTAAAGGGAGAAAAGCTGGATGTACATTTCCAAAATATAAGATAAAAAAACAAATAAAATAAAACCTACATACAGCAACAGTGTTTTGTGTTGTGTGCATATTTTGTTATGTGCAAATGGCTTTAGATACCTATTAGGTCCATAAATTACCATATAGCATATATATTCAACACAAAAAACAGCGACAAATTGTTGTTTACAAAGGACAACTGGACATATAAAGGACCCCATTATCTTCAGTTGCTTAAAAGGTAAAGGGACCCCTGACCATTAGGTCTAGTCGCGGACGACTCTGGGGTTGCGGCGCTCATCTCACTTTATTGGCCGAGGGAGCCAGCGTACAGCTTCTGGGTCATGTGGCCAGCATGACTAAGCCGCTTCTGGCGAACCAGAGCAGCGCATGGAAACATCGTTTACCTTCCCGCTGCAGTGGTACCTATTTATCTACTTGCACTTTGACGTGCTTTCGAACTGCTAGGTTGGCAGGAGCAGGGACCAAGCAATGGGAGCTCACCCCGTCACGGGGATTCGAACCGCCGACCTTCTGATCGGCAAGCCCTAGGCTCTGTGGTTTAACCCACAGCGCCACCCGTGTCCTTCAGTTGCTTAGTGCCTCATCAAACCTAAATCTGGCCCTGATGCCATCAAATGTGTTTTTAATGTGTCACAAGCTTTTACAGTATGTAGAGAAAATACACACAGAGAGGGGAGGAAGATGTCAGGATGTAGCACAGGCATTGGACTATCAGTAACAGATTAGCTCTCGAGTGGAAGGATGTGCCCTAATTGCAACATTTCCCTCACCTGTAGCTGGGCATCTGAATGTTTCATAGAAGTGACAGGCCAATTGTATTAATTGCATGCAACTAGAATATGAAAATGAGTCACAGCAGCCCTCTGGGTTGTGATGCATCTGTAACGTGGCCCTGCGTGCTCCTGAACAAGCTTCATCCACCCTTGCTATGGCTAAAAATTAGGTGCTTGAAAGCCTCACTGTTTTCCCCATGCACATAACATATGATATGAAGTCTTGATAGCTGGCTGGCTGCTAGTTGCAAACAGTGGGGTTGCAAACAGTTCAACTAGCTGAGCAGCCACCCACCTTGGATTCTTAGCAAATGGCATTGGGGAGGAACAATGGACAGGAAGGGCTCATCCCGCTTGCCCCATGCCCAGAAAGCGTGGGTGCAAGTGGTTTTCCATTTGACTCACCGCTTACCCGAGAAAGCCCACTCTTTATCACTGAATCAGAGCAAGCATCAACCCATGGGAAACCTGACCAACGTTTGCTCAATCAGTGGGTTTTCCCCGGGGGAAAGCGGCAAGACAAGTGGCAGCGTGGACAAGCCTGGAGAGGAGGAGAATCACCAACAAAGGTGCAGAGGCTAGAAGGTGTCAGGAAACGGCCTACTCACAAGTAGGACCCTGGCAGAGACACATGCCCAACTGGCATGTTCCCTTCTTCCTGGACGATCATTCGGGAGCTTCTCAAAAGCTTCCTCAGCCCGAACATCACTGCGACTGATGTGGGAGGTCATCAGCACACTTACTGGATCCACAGAGTCTTGCGCAGTTGCGTAACAGACCACAGCAGCTCAGCATGTAGGCTAATCTACTTTATTACATATAATACACACGGAGCACTCCATCATGACTCCCTCTCTCTCTAGCATCAGACAGCAAAGAGAGAAAGAACAAAGCACAACAGTCCCACTTCAGGGACACACAGTAAGACAAACATCCTGTCTTCCGTCACATCCCATTCCTGTGGAATCGAAACACATACCCAGTCATGTCATAGACAATAAACCCATGACTGCACACGGGGAATGAATCTCCCAACAGAAGGTGCTCTTTCCGTCCAAGTCACAATAGGGTACCTAGGAAGCTACTTTATGCAGGAGTCAAACCATTGTTCCATCTAGCTCAGTACTGTCAACACTTACTGGCAGGGGCACACCAGCATCTTTACCTGCTCAACCTGGAGATGCCAGGGATTGAATGTGGGACCTTCTGCATGCACATCAAATGCTCTGAGCTATGGCGTTTCCCCTAAAGCCAATGTGGGCTAAGAACTAAAAAGCAAAGTATGTGCCAAGCAGATCTTTTTCCCAGCCACTTTGTGAGTGGGGCTTGGCTGTTGGAAGATTGAGAGCATGCAACTCAGGTAGAAGCAACTCAGGTGACTTGCTATATGTTCAGGCTCTTTGCAGGGAATCCTGAGTGGATGTAAAATGTGCTCTTCTGAATGCCTACTTGTTGTCCTCCCTTTGAAGCCACCAAAGCACTAATCGGTGTGTCCCCCAAAAATCATCTCCTGTATTTTCATCTGCCCCAACAAGAATAGCCATTTCACCATCCTTTCAACCATTGTCATCTTCGCTTTCAACACATGCCCATCTACATCTCTCGGTTAACCAGCATTGCTAGGGCCACCTTGACCCAGACTTTCATCTGTGGTCTCTTTCACTCTCCCTCCCTTGAGATGACTGATTCTTTTGTGAATGACTTTAATAGGAAAGTGATTGGTGTCAAATGTACAATTCTTTAGCTCTGCGGAGATAAAAGCTGAAAGTGGATGCGCCGCCTTCCGAGCAAAATGTCTCTCATTTATTGTAGATTTTTATTTACAACCTGCTTTTTCTTCCATTCCTACCATGTGCATATTATTTTGCTGGTACTTTCGTGAGAATTGAGCCTGTTGTGCTTTTTGTGAACAATATGGAGGCAGCAGTTCAGCCAGAACCTTTGACACTGAGGAACTGTTGCCATATTTCAATCAGCCTCTTTCACAGGAGCTTGCTGAACAGGTGTTAATGTTTTTTTCTTTGCCAGGGATTGGGAATCTGCGGCCTTCCAGATGTTGCCTGACCACAGCTCCCAGCATCCTCCATCATTTGCCATGCTAGCTGAGGCTGGTGGGAGTTGAAGAAAGCTTCCTTAGGCATTGCTTTCTGCTCAAGTTGTTTCATGTCAAATAAGGGGAATTCTGCAATAGTGATACCAAGTTTGATGAATGGGCAAACAACTCCCCGCAAACCTCCACTTTTACACAATAAACTATTTTTGTTCCTTTGAGTTAGCCACGTCCCCCCCCCCCCCCGAATGAATTGTCTTCCCCAAAGCATTATAATTGGAAGGATCATGTATTAAGAACATAAGAACACAAGAAGATCTTGCTGGATCACAGCCAATGGCTCATTCTGTCCAGCGTCTTGTTCTCACAGTGGCTAGCCAGATGCCCGTGGGAAACCCACAAGCAAGATTCCAGCACAAGAGTAATGAATGAATGAGTCAGTCAGTCAGTCAGTCAGTCAGTCAGTCAGGTAGGTTTGCAAGAAAATGTGACCCAAGTTACCTCTCTCCATCTCTACTCAGGTGAAATGTTTGGTTAATTTGGCACCAGAGATACGGAGATATTTGGCAGGCGAGAATTCTGTAAAATAAATAAATAATTTGAGGGGGAACAGTTTAATTGGACCATATTAGAATTAGGGTTTGGAGGGCTGTAGCGCAGAGTCTTGATGCAGAAGGTCCCAGGTTCAATCCTTGGTGTCTCCAGGTAGGCCAGTCTGAAACCACAGAGAACTGCTGCCGGTCAGTGTAGGGTAGCCAGTACTGAACCAGGTGAACCAGCGGATCTGACTCAGTGTAGTGCAGCCTCTTGGATTTCTATGTAATGACTTACAGCAGAATCCTAGCCTTGTCTCTCCAGAACTAAGTCTATTGGATTGGGTGGGGCTTACTCCCAGGTAAGTGGGCTTAGGGTTGCAACCTACGTGCATCTTCAGCAGCTTATTATTAAATAGAGCAAACGAACAAACAAATAAGGAATTGCCTCTTCCATGCCTCCTACTATTTCACGTAATATTCCTTAGCCCTCCTCCTAAGTCTTCTTACTCCAGCACCTTAATATGTTCAGTATCTACAACTAAGCAGCCTTCATGAGTGATGTAGAATCTGAGCGTTCTGAAGGGATCGCTACCCCCCCCCCAAGACCTAAGGGAAGAGTTTATACCGAGCTACGATCTGTAAGCAGAATGCATTTCAAAAAGAAAAATAGCAAAGACTTCGGGTGAATTATCTGCATTGAGCTCCCGTCTGCGATCATTCGTGTTCCTTTAGCTCCTTCACCTGGTGAAAAATGCAATAGTCGGAAATGGACACATTCCAGGCTCTGTGCAGACCAATATTTCTCACTATCCTTGCCGCTGCATCATAAAAGGCATTTCTTTGGGGAAATAAGATTTAATGTTTCTATTAGGCTGTCAAAGAGGAAAGAAAGAGAATTACAAATTAAACCGGGAGTTGATTTCTGTGAAGAGCTACATGTTTCACGGGCTCAGAGCTCCAAAGACAACCAAACAAATACAGCGGCTGCGGTCTTGTACCCACTTCCCTGTAACCGCCATTGAATTAATTGAGCGTTGCTGCTACTGTAAGTAAACATACATAGGAGCAAGGCTGGCTTATGATTTTTTTGTAGCTTGAGACCAAACAGAACATGCCGTCCCTCCGCTGCTGCCTCTTCTGCAGCCCCTGCCTGCTACCACCTCTTCCTCCACAGCCCACCCACCTCCTCTGCCTTCTCTGCAGCCCCCCTGCACTGAAGGGGGCAGGAGAATAAAAGGAGGCCGGGGGGGCCTCCTTCTCCCGCACTCCTTGTAAAACCCCTTAGAAGAAACTTTAATTTCATGTAAAATTATTTGCTAGGGACTGGGCTGAGGAGGAATGGTGGAGACCGTCTCCCCATCCTGACCCCTCCAGGGAGGAGGAAGAGGAAGACAGTTTAGATGTGTCCAGTTCTGGGCACCACAGTTCAAGAAGGATACTGACAAACTGGAACATGTCCAGAGGAGGGCAACCAAAATGGTCAAAGGCCTGGAAACGATGCCTTATGAGGAACGGCTTAGGGAGCTGGGTATGTTTAGCCTGGAGAAGAGAAGGTTAAGGGGTGATATGATAGCCATGTTCAAATATATAAAAGGATGTCATATAGAGGAGGGAGAAAGGTTGTTTTCTGCTGCTCCAGAGAAGCGGACACGGAGCAATGGATTCAAACTACAAGAAAGAAGATTCCACCTAAACATTAGGAAGAACTTCCTGACAGTAAGAGCTGTTCGACAGTGGAATTTGCTGCCAAGGAGTGTGGTGGAGTCTCCTTCTTTGGAGGTCTTTAAGCAGAGGCTTGACAGCCACCTGTCAGGAATGCTTGGATGGTGTTTCCTGCTTGGCAGGGGGTTGGACTGGATGGCCCTTGTGGTCTCTTCCAACTCTATGATTCTGTGATTTACAACAGTGGTTTGAGGGAGGTCACAGCTCAGACGCAGATGAGGGGGGAAAGTTAGGAAATAATGGGAGAGGAGGAGGCAGGACTAAGCAGCAGCTGGCTGACACGGTGTCTTTAGAAAGCATTCCAGACCCACCCACCCCCATCTCCCAGAGCCCAGCGAGCCTTAAAAGTAGGAGAGCAAAGAGCTCGAAGACAGAGGGTACGTAGCAGCATCCGTAGAAGTGATGAATGAGGAAGTGGGAGAGATGGGGAGATTCACTTGGGACAACGCCATTATCCAAGAGGCTGGGTTCTATAGCCACTCTCTGTAATATTGAAATAAAAAAGGATGATAAAAAACTTTCCCTTGTCCTTATACTTTCCTGGGTGACCAGCTGGGAGCTGCTGACAGCATCCTGATATTATTTTTCTGACAAAAGATGGCAGGGGTGTCTCACCTGATTAATTACGTGGGGGCATCAGTTACTGTTCATTTATGCAGGTGACGCACAATAAACATCTTGGAACCTACCTGGATTAAATGACCCTCCATACCAGACCCTCCAAGTGTCCCTATTTCCCAGGGACAGTCCCATATTTACAGAAGCCGTCCCAATTTCTGATTTGATCCTGGAATATCCTGCTTTTAGTTAGAACATCCCTATTTTCATTGGAGAAATGCTGGAGGGTATGCCATACAAGCAGTTTCTCTGGGATCCTATCAGGTTGGATTTCAAGGTGGGTGGGTGGAAGAGAGGAAATACCTCCTGGAGCCTTAAGAGTTGTGTGGATGAGTGGATTTCAGCAGGTATTATCTGCACAAGAACCTACATCAGCAGATATAGTTTGCAGAAGTCCTTTCCTCTTTGGCATCTCACCACTTGAGTGGGCTACTTTATGTTTGCATCAAGTGAGGACATGGGCTGTTGTAGGCTTAGCAAACAAACCATTGTAGACCTGGCACCACAAAGGAATTTTTCATGTACGCTGATGCCATCTCAAAAGCAGCATTTTTTCTACTGAGTCAGCTCACATCTTCGTCTGACAGTGAAATATTGTGGAGCAATCAAGGGATGGGCTGACATCTATGAATCAGCAGTCTCTCCTTACTAGAAGATGCTTTCATTATCGTGGCTTCCTACAAAGCACCATGAGAAATCTAGACTGAGGGTGATGCTGTGCCTATATTAGTCAGCTATCCAATTCTGACGTGGAAATGTCATAGGACTGCTCTTCTTTTATTTTCTCTGCCATAATTCCTGTGCCTCTCAACAGGTAAAGCCATCCCATGCTTTGTAATGCACTTTAAGAAAAGACTTTTCCCTAGTAGATGTCGCTGTGCCATGCACATGTTAAACACAGATCCCTGGAAGAAAAGGTCAACCTATGAGAGTTCAGACTTGCGCTTAGTGATTTTCCACACCTGCAGGTCTGGTTGTGCATAGCTAGCCTGGCAGGTCCATGTTTTAACTGCCCTGGGACCCCATGGTGAAGGGTAGATGATGATGATGATGATGATGATTCTATATGTAATAGCTTGGATCCTAAGATAACTTAAAGTTTATGAAAAGAAAGTTGAGTGGACCTCTGTCTGATTTTGGAAAATCCATGCCTCCCATATTGTGTTGTTTGTACCACATTTCACATTGTTCAGGAAGGCCCCCTGATGGTGAGGCTTTTTGGAGGGCTGCATGTGGCTTCAGGAGGTGTGAGGTAACAGAGTGCTTCCCTTCTGGGAACTTTCTTAAATTAACTGTCCTTGGGATCCAAACCCATGCCTTGTAAATGGGAGCATTGCCAATTGGACAAGGAAGAAAACCAGGCCTATCTCTCTCTCTCACACACACACACACACACACACACACACACACACACACATATATATATATATATAATGAGCAGACAAAGCATTACATTGCTATCTGCTAGTTGGCACACAGCCAGTTGCTGCTAAAGAGGCAGCCACGGGAGACGAGTGCAAAAGCTGGAGATGCTAGGAAAGTTGAGAACTGTGGAATGAACAAAGGAGACATTTTTGTGCTCTAGCAGGTGCCGATTTACCCTTATCTGCATGAGGACAGAGCGGAGCCATGCAATGTGGGCTGCAATGTGGGCTTCTTGGCACCACTTCAGTCTACCCACCCAGCCGCCATTTGTTTCAGTTCAGGATTAACTGGTCGCTCTCTGGGAACTGAGTGGGAATTTTGCGGAGGGAACCATAGATTGCCTGTGGTGGAAGTGGAGGGTTTCTCCTGCCTGCTCCATATTAATAAGACAGTGGGTGGTGCTAACTCAATGTGGCTGGTTGACCTTAATTCAGTCAAGCTGGTAGTGCAAGCAACATGGCAGGTTCTTAGCCACCCTCTTAAGTACCCTGAGCCACATTTGCCCAGCCTACCTATCATTGCTGGTTAGCTCAAGAAGTGGAGAAGGCACACTGCTTGCAAGAGGTTGAGGCTTGCTACCACTGAATGCTGCTCTGTATGGGTGGTGGTGAACAGGTGATGCCAGGCGTTGGTTGGCTTTTGTTGATTCAACTGCTTTGAGCCAGGGTGCCAAAACAGGAGGCAGGGAGAGTCTTCCCATTGTGCCCAAACTTGCTGGGTTTTTATCATTAAGCTGATAAACCTGGTCCTTTATACCCATTGCATTTTTGCATATCTTCATCCCAGTAGGAGAGTAGAACAGCAATTGGACAAATGTCTACATTGGGCCTGGTAGTTGCGACATATTAATTGTGAATGTTGCTGTGCGGTATCCAAATAGTCTCAGTGGCAACAAAGCTTAATGAGACAGTAATGAAGCAGCGGGCTGGGAACTCATTAGATTGCTCTTTAACCTTTGCCGCTGAGGAGACAACCTTAGAAATCAAACTAACCTCGCACTGCATGCAGATGATTGATATGAATATTACTGTATGTCTTTGTTCTCTAAGGTTGCTTTAAAACAACAACAACTTATATTTGTGAACAACTAGACAGCAAATATTATACTCCTGGTACTTTATGTAAGCTACATTGTTTTAAGGGACACTTGGACACTGCATTCCTTCAGGGCTTGCTTTAAATTCCTGATCTTTCCTCTGAAATCT
This sequence comes from Darevskia mixta, assembly GCA_034641385.1. Lineage (NCBI taxonomy): Eukaryota > Metazoa > Chordata > Lepidosauria > Squamata > Lacertidae > Darevskia > Darevskia mixta. Next base: position 1,157,333 of record JAWWNH010000137.1, on the reverse strand, counting down.
TCCTCATGGAAAGGCCATGCAGAACGTCCTAGGTTCAACCTCCAACATTTCCTCTTAATAATAATAATAATAACATTTTTTTTATTTGTACCCCGCCCACCTGGCCGGGCCTCCCCAGCCACTCTGGGCGGCCTCCAACAGATATTAAAATACATTAAAATATCACAGGTTAAAAACTTCCCTAAATAGGGCTGCCTTGAGGTATTTTCTGAATGTCAGATAGTTGTTTATCTCTTTAACCTCTGCTTGGAGGGCGTTCCACAGGGCGGGCGCCACTACCGAGAAGGCCCTCTGCCTGGTTCCCTGTAGCTTCGCTTCTCACAGTGAGGGAACCACCAGAAGGCCCTGGGCGCTGGATCAGAATGATGGGGGTGGAGACGCTCCTTCAGGTATACAGGACCGAGGCCATTTAGGGCTTTCAAGGTCAGCACCAACACTTTGAATTGTGCTCGGAAACGTACTGGGAGCCAATGTAGTTCTCTCAGGACCGGTGTTATATGGTCCCAGCGGCCACTCCCAGTCACCAGTCTAGCTGCCGCATTCTGGATCAATTGCAGTTTCCGGGTCACCTTCAAAGGTAGCCCCATGTAGAGCACATTGCAGTAGTCCAAGCGGGAGATAACCAGAGCATTAAAATTGTCTAGAATGATAGGAGGTGTAGTCCAACAACATCTGAGGATACAAGGTAGAAAAACAGTGCACCCAACGCACCCAAGAACAGCAAGCAGTCAGCTCTGTCCACTCCCTGCCTTTTATCATCTACCACCTGAGGCAGCCACCTTACTCTTCCTAATGTTAGGTCCGGCCCTATTCCTAATATCATTTTGTCTAAACTTGAGGCAAAGGAAGAAGCCACGGGAGACTGCTGAAACTAATGCAGCTTTGAGAGCACATTCCAGCCAGCAACCCTTTGATTTATGTGACAAAATATACAATGCACACTCCCAATTAGAGCCAGTTCCTTTGCCATAGGCAGCAAATATTGGGCCCTGTTATTGGGATCTTTGTTTATGTTTTCTTTCTTTATTTTTTTAGTCCCTCAGTTTGCAGAAATGCATGGGTCATCAGCAAATTCCCGAGACGCAAGAGAGAGAAAGCAATTGATCAGCTAAACCGCTCCACTTCCATTCAGTGCCACAATAGGCCATAGCTCCGAAATGAAAACCAGGGAGCTTGTTCCTTCTACATGCGTGTGCTATAGTGTAGGCAAAATCCAGTATATAAGAGACAGGAAAAAGGAATGCTTCCGTAGGAGAACAAACGGCTTGTAGAGCAGCAGTAGGTGAAATGTATTCATCAGCATTAAAATCTCAGCATTCCTCAGCATTAAAAACCAGTGAGGAGTCTATAGGGTTGCCAGATTTTTAATTCGCCCAGCTCCTGTTGCTGAAGCAGCAGCCTAATGCTCAGAAATGTAGCTGATGGAGTTTTGCCTGGCATGGCAATTTCAGGGATCAGAAAAGCTTCATCTGTTCAATTTTGGTGGCTCTGTCTGCTCTTCAAGACGCAGGAGCAGGGCTAGTAAAAAAAGAAAAGAAAAGAAAAAACTGGCAACTGTTTCTCAGAAATTAGGAGAAGGGAGAATTTCAAAAGGTAATTGTACAGTCGTACCTCGTGTTACGAATGCTTCATGTTGCGTTCGTCATGGGATACGAACGCGCCAAACCCGGAAGTACAGGAATGGGTTACTTCCGAGTTTGGGAGTTCGCGCATGCGCAGACGTGCGCAGTGACATCATGCGCATGTGCAGAAGTGCCGAATCGCATCACACACATGCGCAGACGCAGAAGCGTGGGTTGCGTACCTTTCAGGTTACGAACAGGGCTCCGGAACGGATCCCGTTTGTAACCAGAGGTACCACTGTACTGGTTCGAGAAATGTGAATTAAGTCATTTCTTATTGAACAAAATTGAGACCAATAGTGGATTCTATGATCAAGAAGGCAGTTTCTGCATGTGCTGAAGAGGGAAGTGAGAGGCAGACGGGGCTTGTTAACCTGGGAAAGAGGCCCATCTAGGAGAAGGGAAACTCTGATCCTAAACCTCTGCTGCCTTGAAAAGTCTAAGGAGTAAACCATACACAAATCTGGAGTGGAGTCCCTAAAATGATTGGACGGCGCCTTCTAAGCCTCCTTCCAGTAACTCCTGCAGCTAAGCTGGTGCCAAACATCTTACTGCTTTCCTTTGGACCACATCAGCGAGGCAGAGGGGGAGGTCTTGTCATCTGGGCAGCCCAGGACCTCCACACACACTGCCTAGGCTTGCACCCCAGGGAGGTCACTTTGGTGTTGCTATTGCTGCAGTTTGACTTCACCCCCGGAGGCGCACTCCATTGTCTCTCAAGCCAGATGGATGCCAACAGCAACATACTCAGGGTCCCTTAATGCAGGTCCCCCCAAACATAGCTGTCAACTTTTCCCCTTTTTTGGCAGGAAATTCCCTTATTCCGAATAGGATTCCTCGCAAGAAAAGAGAAAGGTTGACAGCTATGCCCCCAAACTCGGCCCGCCAGATCTTTTGGGACTACAATTCCCATCACCCCTGACCACTGGTCCTGTTAGCTAGGGATGATGGGAGTTGTAGTCCCAAAACATCTGGAGGGCCGAGTTTGGGGGTGCCTGCCTTAATGCCTGAAGCATGTTAGGTTCTCCACTGCACTCATGATCATAGTAAAGAGTTGCAAAAGCATGGAGCTTAAGAAAAAGAAAATTAAAAAGCTACCACTTTTTTTTGTAACCTCGATCCTCCTTCTATCTCAGTCTGACATACTAGAAAACATAATGCATGTTCCTCGTGTAGCGATACGATTTTGCGAAAGTGCCTCTGTTTAATTTTGCTGTAGCAACAGTGGCAATCTCTTTGCCAGTGGATATTTAGGTGGGAACCAAACCCCACTACTTCTCCCCCTACTTTGCTCTCCTGAAACTTCATAGCAAGTCTGCTTTTCAATGCATAAAGGTAAAGGTAAAGGGACCCCTGACCATTAGGTCCAGTCGCGGATGACTCTGGGGTTGCGGCGCTCATCTCGCTTTGTTGGCCGAGGGAGCCGGCGTACAGCTTCCGGGTCATGTGGCCAGCATGACTAAGCTGCTTCTGGTGAACCAGAGCAGTGCACGGAAATGCTGTTTACCTTCCCCCCGGAGCAGTACCTATTTATCTACTTGCACTTTGACATGCTTTCGAACTGCTAGGTTGGCAGGAGCAGGGACCAAGCAACGGGAGCTCACCCCGTCGCAGGGATTTCATAGAATCATAGAATCATAGAGCTGGAAGAGATCACAAGGGCCATCCAGTCCAACACCCTGCCAAGCAGGAAACACCATCAAAACATTCCTGACAGGTGGCTGTCAAGCCTCTGCTTAAAGACCTCCAAAGAAGGAGACTCCACCACACTCCTTGGCAGCAAATTCCACTGTCGAACAACTCTTACTGTCAGGAAGTTCTTTCTAATGTTTAGGTGGAATCTTCTTTCTTGTAGTTTGAATCCATTGCTCCGTGTCCGCTTCTCTGGAGCAGCAGAAAACAACCTTTCTCCCTCCTCTATATGACATCCTTTTATATATTTGAACATGGCTATCATATCACCCCTTAACCTTCTCTTCTCCAGGCTAAACATACCCAGCTCCCTAAGCCGTTCCTCATAAGGCATCGTTTCCAGGCCTTTGACCATTTTGGTTGCCCTCCTCTGGACACGTTCCAGCTTGTCAGTATCCTTCTTGAACTGTGGTGCCCAGAACTGGACACAGTATTCCAGGTGAGGTCTGACCAGAGCAGATTTGAACCGCCGACCTTCCGATCAGCAAGCCCTAGGCTCTGTGGTTTAACTCACAGCGCCACGCGCATACCAATGGACAAAGCATGATCTTTATTAGCGCTCATAAGCAGAGCGCAGCAGGACTGCTGGCTTCTGAACCAGCCTGCTGCAGCCTTTAACCCTTTAACAGCAGTTTCATCTTCCACAATTAGCTGGCGATAAGGTTTAATCTGCAAGCTACGAAAGGCATTGCCTGTTGATTGCTCTGGATCAAATCCCCATTAAAGACACAGGAGCAGGCCAAGCCTGTCCTTCCCCAAAAGTTGGCAACCTTATCAGAGAGTGTGCGTAAAAAAGGCACAGCTAAGGCAATGCAAGGGGGGGGGTCAGCATTTTGCAGTATGAACCCCCCAGATTAAACACACAGTGTGGAAGCTTTGCCTATTGACAGGAAAGGAACTCAGTTCCAAGTAATCTGCTTAGTAATGCACACGCCAGCTTAAGTGGTTTGTGTATTGCAGTCATAATGGAGGAGGTGGAGGCTTGGGGAACTGTTGGGGGGGAGCGTATAGTATTGAGAGAGCTCCTTGCTGTAGTAGTAGTATCACACACCCAGCTCCGCAGATGCTCTGTGGCTTTAAAAGTGGAGCTGGTCCCAGCGTTTCCCCCCCTGCCTTCCTCGCCTGGACCTAAGATGGATGCTTCTGCAGCAGCACAGCCCACAAGCCAGCTTTGCCCTGCCTGGCTGTTCTGCTTCTCTTGGAAACTTGCTCCAGACAAGGCGTCAGCATTGCAGGAGCTACAGAGTGGAGAGGGCAGTCCCCCCCAGGTAAGGCTCCTGCCGTGAATGCAGAGCTGCTCTTTCAAGGCACACCTGCTCAGGGGGGCCGAAAGTGCTGAGGGTGCTGCAATGCCGAATTACGGCCCCTTTTCTGCTGCGGCTTCCCCTCCCCGCACCCTGTCGTATAAGCAGAACGCAGTTCTCGGCAAGGGAGCAAAGAATCGTCTGGCTGGTGGTCGTTGAAACTTATTTCTCTGCTCAAGTTTATTGGAGGAGGGAAGTGGAGATGGAGGGGCACTGCCACCCCCGCTTTCCTGGAAGAGCTAAGTGCACATGGCTGAAATCAGTAGTTCTGCTTTCCTGTCTAGGGTTACCTTTCGGCCTGGCAAGGCTTTGTTTGACTTTTTAAAATTAGCATGATGGGGAGAGAGAGGGCTCCTCTATCTTGAAGGCAAGCATGACGGGCTGAGATTCAACAGGTGCAGCTTCTTGCCCAAGCATAATATTTGGGGAAGTGTTTCTACCATTGTTAGATATCTGTCACAAGATGCTTCTTTAACCCTTCCTTAAAGGTACTCACAGCAGCATACAGATTTAGCTTCTCTCTTGTTTTAATTTTAATAATAACCTTGTGAGGGAGGAAGCAGGGAGAGAGGCATAGTGGGGAAACTAGTCAAGGCCAAGGGGCCTTCTTGGCTGGGTGGGGATTTGAACCTGGGTCTTAAAGGCTTTAGCTCACCCCCCTCTCAACTGGTACCTTGGTTAAAGCTGCTCTGTTATGACCACATGCCATTACCCTCTAGTAGTTCTCCAAATGGCTTTTGAGGAGCTCAGTCAGAGACCAGGCTGATTGATGGATAGCTTAGTTCTCTACAAGGGGGTGGAGCCTGTAGAACAGGCTTCCTCAGCCTCAGCCCTCCAGATGTTTTTGGCCTACAACTCCCATGATCCCTAGCTAGCAGGACCAGTGGTCAGGGATGCTGGGAATTGTAGTCTCAAAACATCTGGAGGGCTGAGGTTGAGGAAGCCTGCTGTAGATGGTGGTCGAGACAGAAGCTTATAAGGCCTCTGTGTCCTCCCAACCTTTGCCAAAGCAAGTTGCTTACTTGGAGCTGTCTGTGGTCCTGCAACCTTTGGAGAGGCTTCCCTCTTTCTTTGTAGGACCCAACAATGGACCAGAACACGACACCTGTGAATGATGCCATATCATCGCATTGTGTCATGGGTCCATGGGGAGGATAGCAGCTGCCAGTGAAAGAAAGAAGGAAAGAAAGAAAGAAAGAAAAAAGAAAGAAAGAAAGAAAGAAGTTAGAGATGGCGTTTATAAGCGGTTCATGTTTCCCAAGCATACAGCAAGGTAACAACTAAAAAATATGCTAAGCATCACAATTAAAGCATAAGTTATATTATATGATTAACAAATCAATACATTTATAACCTATGAAACAATATTAACAACATTAACAAAATATCAATAATAATAGTAATAGTAGTAGTAGTAGTTGTAGTAGTAGTAGTAGTAATAATAATGATGATGATGATGATGATAATAATAATAATAATAATAATAATAATATATTTATACCCTGCCCATCTGGTTGGGTTTCCCCAGCCACTCTGGGCAGTTCCCAACAGAATATTATTATTGTTGTTATTGTTATTGTTGTTATTATTATTATTATTAATAATAATAATAATAATAAAGCAATAAAACACCAAACATTTAAATCGTCTCTAAACAGGGCTACCTTCAGATGTCTTCTAAAAGTCAGATAAACCAAGCACTGTTAAGTTCATACGCATACTCTTCACACCCACATGACTCATAATCTTTCACTCTGTTCAGCTCATTAAAATGCATACACACATGATGTCTATGGCAGCAACTCCCTTCTGAAGGTTCTTTAGGCTAGAGGTATGGCAGCATAGATGAAACCAACCACCCTCTGATGACAGACAGAGTCTCTCACCCCTCACAGATCTTCCTCTTGTCCTTGCATGGCATTTTTGGCCACCCTACCGTGTGTTGCATCCAACTACACCCTACGCAGAGTAAGAACTATTGGAATTCCATTAACTTCACTGGGTCTGCTTTGAGTAGGACTAGTACTGGCTACAACCACAAGTCTCTCTGTTTCCTCAGCTCAGTTTGTTGGCTTCACGCTTTGTGCAGAAGAGAGCACCATTATTAATGGTCTTCCGTCAATCTGATTGATGGGCTTTCTGGTTGCGATAGGTAAGAGATCTGAGAAGGTACTGCTGGAGGAGCTCATAAACCAAGACTGCCTGCTATTATTGTTTCTTAGGCATTTTTATGTGAAGTTGACAGTAGTTTTGGGTGCAAGAAAAGGGCAGACAGTTGCGTTGTTGTGGAAATCCTGACCTGCTGGTAACATGATGTTGACTTCAATGAAACCCTTGTGTCTCTTAGGTGGTAAAACCTCATGCTGTATTAGCGAGTTGAAATAAATAGCTATACCAAAAACTCTGGCCAGAAGTTTCAACAAAAGAAATAATAGCTACTCCTGAGTCAAAATCAAATAGGGTATATATTCTGTTAAGAATTACAGTCTTAAATGCAGTTGCAGGTTAAAACAAAAATTATAATTTCAAACAAAGATACAGATTCAAACTCACAATAATATGTGTAGTATGATATTATGTATAATATAAGGCACACAAAATACCAAATACATAGAATATAAATCCGTATCTAAAAGTTCAAGGAGAGCGTTTTGTATGTAAAGCCGAAATGAAGAGTCTAATAGGAGTCGAAATAAGGACTTCCGGAATGAGGACCAGATGTACGATGCAAAACTAGGGACCAGGACAGGGCCCTGTTTCGGAGCAGACGCCTTCTTCAGCTTGTTTTTTGAAAAAGTGTAAATTAATGAGGCTTATGGAGAGGTATCATATGATTTCTGTCTTTTTTGAAATCTTTTTCAAATGTAGTGTCTTGAATGGGTGGATCAATGTGTATCCAAGTTTTTCTGTGTGTTTTTTGTGCGTTTTCCACGTGTTAGCGAGTTGGCCAGCTTGTTGTTTTGAGCAGATTATGATATCTCTTTAATCAAAGTGTGGCAGAAAATCACTTTTAATACAGCCTTTGCTAAAGAGGCTATTTTTTTTTAGCTTGTGTGTAGCTCTCTAGCACGTACAGCAATAACTGTTAAATCATTGGCTGGGGCTGCAGTCTTGTACACACTTTCATAGGAGTAGACATCATTGAACTTACCTGTGAGTAGACCTGTATGGGATTGTGCTCTTTGTTTCCCCTTGCCCCTTCTCTGTCACTAAGAAAGATCAAATCCAGTTCTGCATTTATTAACTGGAATGATTGCCTTAAATTTCTGCTGTTGTTTACTTTGATTTTAGGTATATGCAGTTAGCTGGTGTTCCTATATGGAATGTGAGTTCACCCCTCCTAATAGTCTGGAGTTGGAGATTTTTGGTGGAGGAATGCTTTGTCTGTATAAATGTTGTTATCTGCTGTTAACAAGATGTTTAAAAAAATGCTTTAACTGCATGTTCCAAGCTATACAGCAAGCAAACAACTCTGGCCAGGTGTGAGACTGAGTCAGGCAAATGGTTCCTTCAACTTGATGGTCTTAAAACTTCCTGCAAGCCCTTCTGATCGGCAACCTTCTGATCGGCAAGCCCAAGAGGCAGTTTTTAAGTGGTCTGTGGGCAGTGAGGAGTTAGGAAGCCACAGTTCTAGGCAGTTGTTTTATAGCTAAATTTGTTGGCCCATCTTTAAAACAACCAGAAAACAAAACTCTTCCTTGGACAGGGGGAAACTGCCCTGTTCCTTTGTCAAAGGCGTAATACTGGGATGGCCAAAATGTTGCCCTCCATATGCATTGCAGGGGGTTGGACTGGATGATCCTTGGGAGTCCCTTCCAGCTCCACAATTCTATCCTTCTATGATTCTGTGTTGCTGGACCATAACTCCCATTATCCCTGACCATTGACCATGTGGGCAGGAGCTGATGGGAAGTGGAGCCCAATATCATATAGAAGGCAGCATGTTTTGTTGTTGTTTAGTCGTTTAGTCGTGTCCGACTCTTCGTGACCCCCTGGACCAGAGCACGCCAGGCACTCCTGTCTTCCCCTGCCTCCCGCAGTTTGGTCAGACTCATGTTGGTGGCTTCAAGAACACTGTCCAACTATCTCGTCCTCTGTCGTCCCCTTCTCCTTGTGTCCTCCATCTTTCCCAACATCAGGGTCTTTTCCAGGGAGTCTTCTCTTCTCATGAGGTGGCCAAAGTATTGGAGCCTCAGCTTCAGGATCTGTCCTTCCAGTGAGCATTCAGGGCTGATTTCCTTCAGAATGGATCGGTTTGGTCTTCTTGCAGTCCATGGGACTCTCAAGAGTCTCCTCCAGACCATAATTCAAAAGCATCCATTCTTCAGCCATCAGCCTTCTTTATGGTCCAGCTCTCACTTCTCAGCATGTTAGCAACCTTTGAAATAATACAGCTGGTACTTATTTTACTCTTATCTTCTGAAGAGACGGTTTAGGCTGGAAGGTCATGTGCATGTGTTTAAGAAAGCGTACCATTTTGAGTAGCGAGTGGAGTGTGACTGGGAAACAAATCAGCGTGTCATTTCATCTTGGAACACATCCAAGGAGATTGAGAAGACAAGAAGCAAATTAACATCTGTGCCTTCCCACCATCTTCCTACTTGGATTTAAAATGTGCAAAGGAGGGTTTTTTGCTTGTCTGTTCGTGGGTTCGCTCAAAATAGAATCTTCCAAAAGAAGCTTGTGAATGGGCTCACTGTAAAGTATACACTTCGGGGGTGGTGGGGTGGTAATAATAATGCACTTATAAAGAAGGACAAACAGCAATTTTGACTCTGGAAGTAGCATCAGATATAATGGGACACACACATCAATATGCTTCCATTTCTCTCTTTGGCATTCTAGAGGAATGCATCCTCTTAAAACATATTAAATACCACCCTCCACCCCACCCCTGCTGATCGGTGGGCCAGCAATGCTGTTCTCCTCCCACCTTTAAGGCAACAGTGTGATTCATTTTTTAATGATAGTAGCTGCCGGCTTGTAACTATGGAGTGGATTGTCATGGAAACTGCACTCCTTCATCTAAATTTACACCAGTGCTTGTTATGAGCAAGACAGTGCTGACTTGAAAGAGAACCTGTTTTAATATGTAACTTAATAAAGAGGGAATCGTAAGAGTTGGAGTCAGCGGCCTCAGGGGTCGCCCCGTACAATCTCCTGCCGTTGCAGGAAGCTCATTCCTCCAGCACCCAGGGCTGGATTTAGGTTTGATGAGGCCCTAAGCCATGGGTAGGCAACCTAAGGCCCAGGGGCTGGATGCAGCCCAATCGCCTTCTATATCCAGCCCGCGGACAGTCCGGGAATCAGCGTGTTTTTACATGAGTAGAATGTGTGCTTTTATTTAAAATGCACCTCTGGGTTATTTGTGGGGCATGGGAATTCGTTCACCCCCCCCCCCAAAAAAATAGTCCGGTCCCCCACAAGGTCTGAGGGACAACGGACTGGCTCCCTGCTGAAAAAGTTTGCTGACCCCTGTAAGCTACTGAAGGTAATGGGGCCCTTTATACGTCCAGGTGTCCTTTGTCAACAACAAATTGTCGCTGTTTTTTTTGTGTTGAATATAACAGAAAAGGGACCCAGGTGGCGCTGTGGGTTAAACTACAGAGCCTAGGGCTTGCTGATCAGAAGGTCGGCGGTTCGAATCCCCGTGATGGGGTGAGCTCCTGTTGCTTGGTCCCTGCTCCTGCCAACCTAGCAGTTTGAAAGCACATCAAAGTGCAAGTAGATCAATAGGTACCGCTGCAGCGGGAAGGTAAACGGTGTTTTCATGCACTGCTCTGGTTCGCCAGAAGCGACTTAGTCATGCTAGCCACATGACCCGGAAGCTGTACGCCGGCTCTTGGCCAATAAAGCGAGATGAGCGCCGCAACCCCAGAGTCGTCCATGACTGGACCTAATGGTCAGGGGTCCCTTTACCTATATGCTATATGGTAATTTATGGTATCTAAAGCCACTTGCACATGTTGCCATGCAACCTGTCCATGCAGAATGTAGGCACCCTATATATAGAAATGAGCAAACCAGTGATATTTTAGGGAGCAGGCTAGCAGGCGGGGCCCATTACTTACATCATAGGAGCCTACACAACCCAAAACACTGTTGCTGTATGTAGGTTTTATTTTATTTTATTTGTTATCTTATATTTTGGTAATGTACATCCAGGTTTTTTTTCCTTTACATTTTTTTGGGGCCCCCAAGAGAGTGGGGCCCTAAGCTACAGCTTTTTTAGCTTATACATAAATCCGGCACTGACAGCACCCATGATAAGTTGCCATCCTGAGAGAAGGAGAAAGTTTGCAGGATGCAGAAGTTCTACAGGTGCAGATTCCCCTACCAACTACAGATAGAGAAGGGCAGCACCTGTTGGCTGGCATCCTGTTTCACGGCTTATAAAACTGCACTTCCAAAAAAAGGAACAGACCTATTGCCTTGCAACTTGTTGTCTTAAATTGATGGTGAAACAGAGACAATAAAAGGTTCTGAGTGCCATCTGCTGGGCATATTCAGAACTGGCCGCACAAATAAGAAAGCTCCTTTTTGCTCTTTGTGACTTCTGCATCCAAAAAAACATTTAAAAGTTATATTGTAAATAGAACCAGTATTTCTGCGGAGTCTTAGTACTATTAAGCAGTATAAAAGAGTAAGTAATTGCTTTCATGAACTTGCTTCTCGAGGTGCAGTTTGCAAGAACCTCTTTTCTGTGCTGGTCCAGCCCATAGTTCAGTCCAGCATCCTGCTTCTGGCAGAGGTCAGTCAAAAGTTCAAGGTTTGGTTGCTGACTATTAGAGCCCCATAGCAATTGGGGGCCAGGAGACCTAGCTCCCCCAGTATAGACGAAGCCAGGCCATCAGATCTTCCGAGAACATGGAAGTGTGCTTGAGATCTTCTGATGACAATATGTAATGGGCTTTTTCAGCGGCGGTAAAAGGACCCCTGGATGTTTAAGTCCTGTCAATGGTGACTTTGGGGCTGCGGCTCTCATCTCTCTTTGAGGCCAAGGGAGCCGGCGTTTGTCCACAGACAGCTTTCTGGGTCATGTGGCCATAAACCGATTCTGGCGCAACGGGGTACCGTGACAGAAACCAGAGCACACGAAAACGCCGTTTACCTTCCCGCTGCAGCGGTACCTATTGATCTACTTGCACTTTGATGTGCTTTCAAACTGCTAGGTTGGCAGGAGCAGGGACAGAGCAACAGGAGCTCACGCCGTCGCGGGGATTCAAACCGCCAACCTTCTGATCGGCAAGCCCAAGAGGCTCAGTGGTTTAGACCACAGCGCCACCCGCATCTTTGCAATGCCCTATACAAAAACCTCCTGCATCAGCCAGTTGCCCATCTCAGCCAGCACCCTTTTCTCACAGGGGCCAACCAGATGCCTGTGGGAAACCCAGAAATGAGATTCAAGCTCCACCTTTGGCTTCCAGCAACTGGTATTCAGAAGCATTGCTGCATCCAACCATGGAGAGAGAGCATAGCCATTGTGGCTGGTACCACACTCTGTAGCCTCATCCTCCACGAATCTGTGCAGTCCTCTTTTAAAACCATCAAAGTTGGTGGCCATCACTGCCTCTTGTGGGAGAGAGTTCCACAGTTTAACTATGCACTGTGTGAAGAAATGCCTTCTTTTACCTGTCCTGAATCTTCCAACGTTCGGTTTCAGTGGATGCCCCTGAGTTCGAGAGACATGAGAGAGGGAGATAAACGGTTCTCTATCTCATTTCTCTATGCCGTGCATATATTTTTTACAAGTTTTCAACACCCCTTAAAGACAGAGGTCTACCCATGCTCTGGTTTAGACACAACAAGATATAGATGTTTATCCATGCTTTTTCAGCACTGGTCATTTTTATTGATTTATTTGTGTGGTTTCAATCTGTTTTTATTTAGCTCTATAAAAGCTTCTTTGGCTGTTGTTGTGGTACTTTTTGAACTCTCATTGAACCCCCCTCCCCATTATATCTTATGCAAACTGCCTTCTTTTTGTATTAAGCAGTATATACATTTTATAAATAAATCAGTCTTCTGTAGGGATATGAAAGGAACAGCCATCACCATCTCTGGTTTCTCCTGCAACCCCCTCCTCCCCCAACCAGGACCAGCTAACTCACAAGTCTTCCTTTCTTTAGAGTTGGGCAGTTTGTAGCCTGGTAGCACTTGAGGCTGAAACCTCATTTTATGTGCCCCCCAAATATTTTTGGTGTGGTTTCAGAACTATTGGAAGGGGAAATGTTTTATTTTATTTCAAAACTCCTCCTCCCCCTGGTTGTACAGAAACACATCCACATTTCCAGCTATCTGAGAGCAAACGAGCATGTAGAAATTGGTATGTTTGCATATTTTATTTTATTGGGGGGGGGCATACTAAAGTCAGAAAGGAATTGCTTTTATTATTTACTTATTATCTATTAAATTTGTATACCACTCTATGCCCGTAGATGTCAGCCTGTGCTTTGTATGCAGAAAACCCCAGTTTCAGTCCCCAGCATCTCTAGGTAGGGCTAAGAGAGACCTTTGTCTGAATCCCTGGAGAGCATTTTGCAAATCAGTGTAGACAATACTAAGACAAACCCAGTGGTAGAAGGCAACTCCTTAGGTTCCTAACCCCAGTGGGACTGACTTCTGAATAGATCAACACAGGACTGTGACTCCTAATCTGATATGAGCCAAGGTGAAAGGGCAGTTTTTATCTCTGGCTCCGCTTATCATTGGCTCTGGCTCCACCCAGTACCTTGGGAGGGGGAAAAATGTTTATCCACCCCCTACCTTAAAGGAGAACCAAAAGGCAGTTCAGAAGCAGTATACCGCTGAATACAACTCACTGAGGTTTAACAATGGGAGAGACAAGTTCCCTTTCTGTCCTCTGGGCTTCCAAGAAGCATGTTTGGGTTACTGTGGGAAACCCAGATTTGATCCACAGTGAGCTCTCAAGTTCTTACGTCAAAATTGCTTGCATCACCTGTTGTGAAAAATTGCAGAACTGTCTGAAGCACATTTACCTTAAAGTATGCCACATACTTTATGTGGGATGCGGGTGGCGCTGTGGGTTAAACCACAGAGCCTAGGGCTTGCCGAGCAGAAGGCCGGCGGTTCGAATCCCCGCGATTCTCCTGCCTACCTAGCAGTTCGAAAGCACATCAAAATGCAAGTAGATAAATAGGTACCGCTGCAGCGGGAAGGTAAACGGCGTTTCCTGTGCTGCTCTGGTTTGCCAGAAGCGGCTTAGTCATGCTGGCCACATGACCTGGAAGCTGTACGCTGGCTCCCTCGGCCAATAATGCGAGATGAGCACCGCAACCCCAGAGTCGTCTGCGATTGGACCTAATGGTCAGGGGTCTCTTTACCTTTACCTTTAAGCCACATTAGGCCTTGCTGATCAGAAGGTCGGCAGTTCGATTCCCAGCAACGGGGTGAGTTCCTGTTGCCTGGTCCCTGCTCCTGCCAACCTAGCAGTTCAAAAGCACGTCAAAGTGCAAGTAGATAAATAGGTACCGCTTCGGCTGGAAGGTAAACGGCATTTCCGTGCGATGCTCTTGTTTGCCAGAAGCGGCTTAGCCATGCTGGCCACATGACCCGGAAGCTGTACGCCGGGTCCCTCGGCCAGTAAAGCGAGATGAGCGCCGCAACCCCAGAGTCGTCCGCGACTGGACCTAATGGTCAGGGGTCCCTTTACCTTTATCTTACTCTTGGGTAACTGGGAATAGGATTGCAGACCTTACCTACTCTCTTAAACAGTGCTTTTTTTGGGGGGGCAGGGGTACTTATACCCCTAAACATTTTGTGAATCTAAGCTTGGCCTCATTGAAAGGCAGTATTTCAATATGAGTAGGAAAATGAGAGTACCCCTAAACATTTTTTTTAAGAAAAAAAAAGCACTGCTCTTAAATAAAAGAAAATAATGGCTACTGCATTTATGAAAGCCATAAGCATTGCAATGGCCCAAACAATGACATTTTAATAAATGCTGTGATGCATTTTAATAGATGCTGTAATCTTTATTTCAAGTCATTGATACTGTATGGTGTTTCCACTTAAACTCCTCTTGTTCTATAGTAAATCTCTCCTAGTTGTAATCCGCTAATAGAGGTGTAAATTACAACAAAAATTAATTTTTGCCAGAGATTTTAAAAGAATACAGATTTTAGGCATGTGGCAAAACAAAATACACCTTTAAAGAGCAAAAATAAGACAAGGGTATTGTGGTCTACCATTAGAAACATACTGCTCTTACTACAACCTGTACAACAAACTTTTAAATGGGTGACTGATTATGTGTAACAACAAGAAAATGCATAGCATTGGGTATGCTTGGCGTTTGTTTTTTGAGGCAATATAAGTGGTTTGTTTGTTTAGGGTATTTACCGTAAATAGTGCTTAATTACTTGAAATCTCTAAATGGTGTGTGTGAAAATTACAATAGCACACAATGAATAAAAACCAATTAAAGCTAATCATAAAAACAGAAAGCTTCCTTAAAATGCCTGCTGGAAAACTGCTTTTTGTTAGGTACCTGGAGTTCAACAGGGAGGTGGGCCTGTCTAATCTCTGCTGGGATGGAGTTCCACAGAATCCAGCCCACAATACTGACTGCACAACTCCTGGTGAGATTCCTGCATTGCAGGGGGTTGGACTAGATTATTCTCAGGGTCCCTTCCAACTCTATGATTTTATGGTGATATAATCTTTGCATCTGAGCCATGGGAGACCGCTAGTACAGTCTCCCCCAAACATATAAGTGATTAGGTGGGGATATTCTTGCATTGTAGGGGGTTAGACTAGATTACGCTTGCAGACCCTTCCAACTCTACCATTCTGCATGAAGCATCAGGCATCCCTTAAGCTATCCTGGATTCAAGTGTTAAGGGTCTTGTAAATTCATACCTGAATATTGATATTGGCTTGTTAACTGGGTATGTTTAGCCTGGAAAAGAGGAGAGAGGAGATATGAGAGACATCTTCAAATATCTCAAGGGCTGTCAGATGGAAGAGGGAACAAGCTTGTTTTCTCCTGCTCTGGAGGGCAGGACTCGAACCAGTGGCTTCAAGTTAGAAGAAAGGATATTCCGACTAAACTTTCTGACAGTAAGAGCTGTTTGACAGTGGAATGGTCTCCCTTGGGAGGTTGTGGGCTCTCCTTCTCTGGAGGCTTTTAAGCAGAGGTTGGATGCCTATCTCTCATAGATGCTTTAGCTGAGATTCCTGCATTGCAGGGGGTTGGACTAGATGACCCTTGGGGTACCTTCCAACTCTACATTTCTATGGACATTTGAGCAGCCTGTGCAAGCTTTTAAGCACCATTGCTAAGTGCTGGCGATCACTTGTCCCCACCAACAGTCTAGCTGAGGCATCATGATGACGAAACTACAAGTGATGTGACCTCATACATTTCTACTCAGACATAATCCCCACTGAGTTCAATGGGCCTTATTCCCAGGTAAGTGGGCTTAGAATTCTGGCCTTAATGTTCACATGGGCCTTTCCCCATATCTGTTCAAAGCCCTTCACATGATTTTAATCCAGCAGGCCTATTTCAGTCCCATATTGCAACTGGAGGACTGAGGCTGGGAGATGAATAGATTGTATACTAGGTGAGTTTGGAAGAGGTGAGTTTGTGCCACAGCTCAGTCTCAGAGTCTGCTTCTAGATGACCTGTTAATAGATCACTCATCCTGATTTATTTGCAAAAGGTTTGTGCGGAGGTTAGACAATGGCAGCTGTTTACTAAGTATCCGTTCTGATTTGTTCCCAATGCGGTTTTTTATGACATTACATCAATGAAACGAGTATCCCACGCTTCCCAGTGCATTTCCCCAGTACTTTCCTTACAGAAAAAAGTTCAGCTTTGTGAGGAAGTGGCTTTGTTTGCAAAAAGGCACTAAAATCAACCTGAATGCCAGTATTGTATCCCACCTGAAAATAACAGCTATCAGGAAACATCCTTTCCTGCTTGGCACCCTTCCTTACAAATGAACTGCACATGGTGCTAATATCAGTCTGTACCCATACAATCACCTACACCCGTGCATCCAATCAGCTAAAATGGCTCAATCACCTAAGACTGTTGGCACCCGTCTGTCTCGAGAGACAATGGAGTGCTCCTCCAGAAAGTCAAACCACTGGAGAATCACAGCGCCTGCTGTGGCTGCAGAGATCGGTCACCTAATGTACCCGAGGCATCAGTAACAGAACTGTACCAAACCTTCCAACTGATAAGCTTCCAGAATAACACGGTGTATCCTCTTGCAGCTCATTTATTGCAAACTGGTGTCTGGGGATGCCTGTTTCTCCCTTTGCCCCTCCGCGTCTGGTGAAGAAGAGCCTCTGAATTTTACTTGCAACTGTCTGGACTTTTTCGCTGTTCCCCTTGTAAATCCAGCACCGGTTTCTTTCGAGCAGAGACTCATCTTTCAGACGAAGGAGAGGCTGCTGCTGCTTCCGAGTTCCACCAGACAGATCCTTCTTCTTTTCTTCCTTCCTTCCTCTTCCTGGGAGTTTTCCCCCGGTGTTGCTGCCGGGGAGCCAGGGACACATATTTCTTCTTCTTGCCGGAACCTTTTCTCGGTAACATGCTGAAGGCTTCTGAAGCAAGGTCCCAGCTTCCCCCCTTTCCACAATGACTATGTATTGCAGCAAGCCACTGGCTTTTTACCAAATCGGGAGCTGCAGTATTTTTCTTCCGATGGCATAATTTTCAGCCCACTTGAGCTAGCATGACAATCTTATGTGATTATTACGAGTAGGCGGTAGGCATCCTTTTACATGCTAATGCGCTCACACCTGCTATTCCACCTTCATTTCCATTTTCTGTTCAGTGTAGAGGAGGGGGTGTGTGATACATTTTTTTAAAAAAATTAATCCCCCCCCACTGGAAGGGGGAAGCCCTGACACTTCATGACTGATGCTGCATCATTGATTCATCTAAGAGGAAGGGGATGGTTGAATTGGGGGCACAGGTGGCGGAGAGCCTAGGATGCTTCTTCTGACCAGCAATCGGAAGAGAGAAGCTGTTGAGCTGAATGTGTTGCTTTTTCCATGTGCGGGCTTAGCTGCTTGTTTTTGTTCCTCCGGCTGGCTGCTTCCACTGCAGCCCTCAAGGAATGTGCCGTATTGTTAACTATTCTGACAGCGTTACACCAATGATTTGCCACTGCAAAGTTGCCTGCACCAACAACACTTTGTCGTTGATGTTTGGATGCAAGGTAAGATATCCCTGATGGGCTCTGTGCAATTCCTAACCAGGCTATTTTGTGAATAGCAATTACAGACGGGGTTTTTTTGGTTGATGCCGAGAGAGTTGCTTGTATAGATGTGACTGTGTGTGTGTGAGAGAGAGGTTTATTGCTATCTGTGTAAGTACAGTGTTTTTGTTTAATAAAATAAACAAACCTGTATGCAAGGGGTGGTTGGGGGAGAGGTCCTTAGTACAGAGATCTAGGACTCTATATAGGGTGTGTATCATTTTATCTAGGATGTGGCTACATACTTGATTAAGAAACTGAAGGTTGCTTCATCAGTGCACAGCTATTTCTGTGCAATGAGTTTGACATCGGCGCTTGTGTGCCTTAAAAACCCCTGAAGTAGCAGGATTGGACCTACTTGTCTGTCCTGATTAATCGCGGTTGCTTGTAATTAGACCAGAGAAGCCACAGAGTGCAATATTGCATTTTTGGTTATATAAAAAAAAATACAATCAAATCAGTAGAATAAGTTCATACAGGATCCCTGCCCCCCCCCCAAAAAAAAGTATGCAAAAGATGGAGAGGAAATAGTATAATAGGGAATAATTTTGACAGTTTGAACTTTACATGTAGATGTTCTTTCCAGAGGTGGAATACTCTCTCCTAGATAAGGTCAGACTGAGGGTACTGGAAGCAATTCTGCCCTCCTGAGTTTTCTATAAGGGATGAGCCCATGCTGTTAACAAAAAAGAAAGGTGCGTTTTAGCATTTTAGGCAGCATTTGGACAAGGTACTAGATCTCTGCTTTTCATCTCTTAGCACTCACCTGTAACAGAACTTTCACTTATCCATCATAATGGGGAAGAACTTCTACTTTTCCATAATGGGGCAGAATCCCCTCTCTTCCCTAATTCATATAGTTGGCTGGGGAGTCATTGTTTACCTGTTCCTTTAAAAAACAAAACAAAAACCCGTCATACATTTAAAATACAACACTGATGGGGAGTGGGTTCAGCGTTGGAAAGAATTCAGAGCTGTCAATAGTAGAGTTCATTACTGCTACAAATACATTAACGAGATGGCTGAATAAAGGTGAATTTGTTCTTCACATGGGTAGGCTATGTTTTAATACTTACAAGCGGTGTAGTGACAAAATATTGTATACCAAAGCTTGAAACAGAAATAATACTAAGTGCTAATAACTGTGAATAGTGCCAGGGGGCGGAGGAGAGGAGACAATAGCCAAAGAAAACTTTTCAGGTTGAGGGAGACACTTGAGCACATATATAGAGTGACATTTTAGCACAGATAGAGCACTACCTCTGAATATTCGTAGCAATACCTCTGAAACCTTCACAACAACCCAGTAAGGTAGAGCACTCGTGTTATCCCTTGAATGTTAATAGGAGAACAGACAAGGGTTGATTAAGGCTGCTCGATGAATGTGTGGCTTGAGACTGGTTTGCAAAACTTCACCTCCTTTCCCCAACCCTTTTCAAAGAGCGGCCATGTGCAATTATATATGCAACCCAAACTTTCGTTTACTTAGATCTGCATCTTGCCTTTCCTCTAAGGAGCTCAAGCTTAGCTGATGTGATTTAAACCCCTACTCAGTTTAACTGCACACCAACACAGCACTTGTCATGTGGGTTAGGCTGAGAGATTGTGGCTGGCCCAACATCACGCAGTGAGCTGCCGTAGGGACTTGAATCCCAAACTTTCCGGCAGTGGTGCCATGAGGCCAGGACTTTGGGGAGTGCTGTGGCTGAGTGGCAGAACATCTGCTTTCCATGCAGGAGGCCCCATGTTCAATCTCTGGCATGTCTAAGTAGCGCTCGGAGGGACCCCTGAAACCCCAGAGAGCTCCTGCCAGTCAGTGTAGACAGTTCTGAACTAGGTGGGCCAATGGTCTGACTCAGTATAAAGCAGCTTCCTTTGTTTCCATACATACATTCTATACCTAGCATGCAGGATGTCCCGGGTTCATCCCCCCAGGATCCAGCGTTAGGGGGAACCCCAGTCTGAAATGCTGGAGAGCTACTGCCAGCAGTGTATGCAATATTGAGCTCAATGGGCCAATGGTCTGCTTCAATACAAGGCGTATTCCTAGATTCTTTAGTTAGGGCCCCATTCAATATGGCTTTTCATATTGTGGAGTAATGTACATTGACATCGACAGAGCTCTACCGCCTCCCCCACCAGCAACAACACCATTCAAGTCCAGAGTCTAAAATTATCTAAGCTGCCCCACTGTTTCCTAGTCCTACTCTAACACACTCTGAAGCGTGTCAACTTCTTGACATCTTATCTAAGTTTCAATAGGATTTCTGCTGTTTATTGTATTGGGACAACCATATGATCTTCCTAGAGGTTATGCTACATCATTATCCCTTGTTTTGAAAGCATTTGCTGGGTGTCATGCTTCGTAACTGATTGGAGTGGGTTTTACCGTTTGCTTCTCCCTTCCGAAAAGTAGAAAAATTGAGCCACAAAAACCTCAAGCGGCTAATTCCTCCCCTGTCAGAGTGTCTGGCTCCTGATTCCTTTCTTCCTAGATGGGCCATTCTCTCTGAAATGTCCGGAATTTGTCTTGGCTGAATCTGTTGGGAGAACCCTAAAAGTTACCTAGCTGTACCATTGCCTCTAGTACTTTGACCCACCACGAAACACTGACTCTCAAGTGGCATCTTAACATCTTACCTTACATTTGACAAAAGAGGAAAATAATATAGGAAGAGCCTGCTAGATCAGGCCAGTGGACCATCTAGTCTAGCATCCTGTTCTCATAGTGGCCACCCAGATGCCTTTGGTAGACCTTCAAGCAGGACTTGAGCTCCAGAGCAACTCTCCGCTCCAGCAGCTTCCAGGAACTGGTACTCAGAAGCATAATGCTGCCAACCACAGACAAAACATTGCCATCATGGCTAGTAGACACTGATAGCCTTGTCCTCCATGAATTTGTCCAATCCCTTTTTTAAAATTGGTGTCCAATTTAGAATTGGTGTCCAATTCTGGGCACCACAGTTCAAGAAGGATACTGACAAGCTGGAATGTGTCCAGAAGAGGGCAACCAAAATGGTCAAAGGCCTGGAAATGATGCCTTATGAGGAACGGCTTAGGGAGCTGGGTATGTTTAGCCTGGAGAAGAGAAGGTTAAGGGGTGATATGATAGCCATGGTCAAATATATAAAAGGATGTCATATAGAGGAGGGAGAAAGGTTGTTTTCTGCTGCTCCAGAGAAGCGGACACGGAGCAATGGATTCAAACTACAAGAAAGAAGATTCCACCTAAACATTAGGAAGAACTTTCCTGACAGTAAGAGCTGTTAGGCAGTGGAATTTGCTGCCAAGGAGTGTGGTGGAGTCTCCTTCTTTGGAGGTCTTTAAGCAGAGGTTTGACAGCCATCTGTCAAGAATGCTTTGATGGTGTTTCCTGCTTGGCAGGGGGTTGGACTGGATGGCCCTTGTGGTCTCTTCCAACTCTATGATTCTATGATTCTAAAAGCCATCTGAGTTGTTGGCCATCACTGCTTCTTCTCGAACAGATCCCATAGCTGTGTGTGAAGTGCTTTTTGTGTTTCCGTCCTGAATCTTCCATCATTGAGCTTCATCGGATGTCCACAATGTTATGAGAGAGTGAGGAATCACTTTTCTCTATCCACTTTCTCTACCCTATGCCTAATTTTACGAACTTCCATCAAGTCGACTCTTACCTCTAAACTAAAAAACCTCAAGTGCTGCAACCGTTCCTCATAGGGGAACCACTCCATCTCCTTGATCATTTCGGTAGCCCATTTCTGAACCCAAAGATTTCTCTTATTTAATTCTTTCCCTCTCTCCATTTATCTCCCAATGTGAAGACTTCATCACCGTTCTGAATGGCCAGAAGATGTTTTAAGTCAGGTAGAGGCAACATGGGGCCCTCCAGCTTCACTGGACTACAACTCCTAGCACCCCAGACTATTGGCTCTGCTAGCTGAGGCTAATGGGAGTTGGAGTCCAATCATAGCTTGCTGATACCACCCTTGGCTAACCCTGCTTTAAAGTAGGCCCTCTAATTTGTGTGCTGACACGGAAACATTGATCATTCTCATTTCATAAGAGCTATTAATATGTAACCTATGAAACCTACACATCTGCTGCTGAATATTAAAGGTAAACAAATGATTAGTCACTGGAAATTAAAAGCAAATCATTCTGGAAGAGATAGGCCAGTGTCTTGCGGTGCTGCTATCCAATTTGTATTCCCTGCCTGGAAGCGTGTGTCTTCTTAAAAAAAAAAAATTCTTGGATGCATCTTGCTACTCCCCTGGGTTTTCTGTTTTAATTGTGACTAAGCAAGAGATGGAAATGAATACCCTTTGAAAAGTTGTACATGCAGATTTCTAGGGATGCAGGAACTCACTGTGAAGCGTGATATGCCCGTTTTTTGGGGGGGGACCTCACCCCTTGAAGGGTGGTCCTATAGTCCATGGATAGGGAAGCTGATGGGGACTCCATGTGCTTTAGCTGAGATTCCTGCATTGCAGGGGGTTGGACTAGATGACCCTTGGGGTCCCTTCCAACTTGACAGTTCTTTGATTCTATGATGTCATTGGACTCTGACTTCCCAGCCAACATGGCCAAATGTTGAGGAAGATGGTGTTGCAATCCAACAACATCTGGAGGACCACCCATTTCCCTTCTCTGTTCCTTCACCTTCCTTAACGCTTTCTGCAGTCTCCAAAAGTCAAGCAGGAAATCCTCTCTTCCCCCTGCCTCCCTGCAGGGCAGGAATCCCATGATCTTGCAAGGCTTCCAGGCCCCGGCCATAGCTTTGCACACCAAGATAATTCATGTCAGTTACATGTCATTTCTCCTCTTGCAGAACCCAACACCAGTTTCTTGGTGATCTTGCTGCCGGCATAATGGCCTTCTCATGCACACCCCTGTGTATTTGAGAGCATTTTGCAAGAAATAAATTTTCAAGCTTGCAATTGGGTAGTAGCGTGTTTCTTAAGCTAATTTCTCCCACCCCCACATACCCTTTCTCAAAGGAGCTCATGGTGACATGGGTGATTATCTTTCCTCCTTCATTTTATCCTCACAATAAACTTGTGAGGTAAGGTTAGGATGAAACATTATGTTTGCTCGGAGGTTGCCAAGGGAGCTTCATGGCCAACTGGGGTGTCTATGATCCTAATCCAGGTGTAGGCAACCAAAGGCCTGTGGGCCGGATGCGGCCCATGGGCCTTCTAAATCCGGCCCGCGGACGGTCCAGGAATCGGCGTGTTTTTACATGAGTAGAATGTGTCCTTTTCTTTAAAATGCATCTCTGGGTTATTTGTGGGGCCTGCCTGGTGTTTTTACATGAGTAGAAGGTGTGCTTTTATTTAAAATGCATCTCTGGGTTATTTGTGGGGCATAGGAATTCGTTCATATTTTTTTCCAAAATATAGTCCGGCCCACCACATGGTCTGAGGGACGGTGGACTGGCCCATGGCTGGAAAAGGTTGCTGACCCCTTTCCTAATCAATCACTGTAACCGCTACACAGGGCTGGCCGAAGACATTTTGGTGCCTGAAGCAAACCACAAAATGCCCCTTCCCCACCAGGGAAGAAGGGGTGAGTGAAGATCCACATCGGGAACAATACTGGGGGAAGAGCACCAGCACCTCCTACTCACCAAGAGGCAGCTTCAGAGGCAGCATGTGGGGGCATTGCCAAGGAGGCAGCAGATAAAGGCCTCTAAGAAGTGTGGCACAGCTATAGCTGCCACCATGGGAGAAGCAGGGAGTGATACATTCCTTGGAAGATAGATCTGCTGCCCCGGTGGTTCCTGCTGCCCAAGGCAGTCACCTAACCTTGCCTCATGGGTGAGCTGGCCCTGCCACTATACCACACCAGCTCTTCTTTCAGCGACCTATGTGTCACTTCTAATTTGGGCTTCAGTGACATGCTTGTCTTACAAGCCCCTTGCTGCCTTGAGGTGGATCGCTTTGGCCCATGTACATGGAAGAAGAGTTTGGATTTAACATCCCGCTTTATCACTACCCGAAGGAGTCTCAAAGTGGCTAACATTCTCCTTTCCCTTCCTCCCCCATAACAAACACTCTGTGAGGTGAGTGGGGCTGAGAGACTTCAGAGAAGTGTGACTAGCCCAAGGTCACCCAGCAGCTGCATGTGGAGGAGTGGAGACGCGAACCCAGTTCACCAGATTATGAGTCCACCGCTCTTAACCACTACACCACACTGGCTGGAAGGTTGAGGCTGCTCATTGGGGCATGTTCTTATAAGAAGGGTCGCAAATACTTCAGAGCAAGAAAAGAGTTGTGAGTGTGTTTGCAAATGCAGCTGGAAACTTAGTCCAGGACTAGATCTTCCACGTAATGGAATGTTCTAGAAAACCTCCACCTGACTTCTGTCCCTTGTGGGTTGAATGGTTCTCATGTGGTTTTCATTGCACACCTGCGAATTCAGAATGCAGTGTGGCTGTGAGACTCGGGTATGAAGACATCTGCGGCTTGCATAACGTTAAGCTGGAATTTGGTGCCTGCACCCTAATGGTCATCACCCATAAGGCACCCTGGGAACTGTAGTTTCCCCATGCTTCCTTAAGAAGTGTTCAGACCTGGAGGATGGAGGGGGTCCGCGTGCAGCGCTGCATCACATCCTGATGTCCTGCACGCAATGTCGCACAATGTCCTGACGTTGCATGGGGCCCCCTCTAAATACTGAGGGGGGTTTCCCCCTTCAAAATAAAGATTGGGGGCCATGGTGCCTCAGACCCCAGGAGCCTTTGGTTCAGATAGTTAAACTTGTAGTGTTGATGTGCCCTGTTGTTATTTCTGTATATTATCAGCCTAACTTTACTCTTTTTTTAGCAATTCCTCTTCCAGGAAATAGTAATTTTAAATGTCAAGGAATTGGTTCTCTGAATCTTTCCCCGCTGTGCCATGTTGTCACTTCATGTGAGGGTGGTAGGAAGTGCATCTTTTTTCTTCTGCTCTTGTCTGATGACGCCCGGAGACTTGCTTATTTTTACACGTGAGTGGTCTCGCTTAACTCAGCCGAGGCCTCAGGGCTTGTCCCTAAAGATTTCAAGCTCCATTGATGCAAATGCCTCGTGCAGGCAACTCCTGAGGTTCCTACCCTATCTCCTGCAATGTTGTCCATCCTTAATTTCATCTGTATGCTCTGCTGATGAAGGAGAACATGATTTAGCCGGATGGTCCCGTTTATACATTTCAAAGTTCTAATTTTGGTTAAGTTCTTAAGTTCTTTTCGGTTTCTCAAAGGGTTGTGCTACATCTTGCATCTTAAGAAGAGCAACTGTTTATCTGTTTACAGTTATTATATGCTGAAGAAGACACAAACGAAACAGTGGCAATATCGGAACACTGTCCGTTGCCTTTCTGTTATTTTACAAGAAGAAAATATATATATTACTTTCAAACTTTCATTGGCCGTTGTGTTGCTTATTTTTGGGTTTCAGTTTGAAGAGTGCAACACACAGGTTTTTTTATTTTCTTCTTTATGACATATTCCAGGAACTTAAATCATATTTCAATAAAGTTGCCATCTGCTGTTGCACTACAACTCCCATCGTCGCTGACCATGCTAGCAAGCTAAGGCTGATGGGAGTTGGAGTCCAGCAACTTCTAGAGGATCACAGCTTCCTTCCCCCTTGCTATAAAGGAAGAGATGTTCTCATTGACAAATTCTTGGCTGGTTTAGGAGCTCTGGGAAGCAAAATCCCAGCCTCCTCCCCCCTTTCTAAAAGGCTGAGAGATACCCTTGGGCATTCAGCTAAATGCAGTCTAAATTAAAAGACTTGCCTTGTAAATAAAGGATAAACTGGCTCAAATAAATCTGACAGCAGTGAATGTTAGCGCAACTGAAGATCCATGTACGTAGGTGGTAAATAAGAAAATAAACTATATTAAAAAGGGAGGGAAACAGTGTGCAAACAGCTGCGGCCCAGACAGTGATAAAGGTAAGCATGCTTTGTGTCCCCCTTTCCAGCGCTGCTATTTAATGCACCAAAATATAATCTCACGTGAACATTTTGGGTAAAGCCCTGATATTTGCCACGTTTTATAGGCAACGTACGGGGTATATGAATGGTGCACGGAACCAAGGCATTCTGCTGCCTGAGGCAGATTAGCAAACAGTGGCCCTCTGCTAATCTCATGTGTCAAAAATAAGTCAATTGGCCTCAGGTACAATTTTTTAATTTAAGCTCTATAAAGGTAAAGGGACCCCTGACCATTAGGTCCAGTTGTGACTGACTCTGGGGTTGCGCGCTCATCTCGCATTATTGACCGAGGGAGCTGGCGTACAGCTTCCAGGTCATGTGGCCAGCATGACTAAGCCATTTCTGGCGAACCAGAGCAGCGCACAGAAATGCCGTTTACCTTCCCGCCGGAGCAGTACCTATTTATCTACTTGCACTTTGACGTGCTTTCGGACTGCTAGGTTGGCAGGAGCAGGGACCGAGCAACGGGAGCTCACCCCGTCGCAGGGATTCGAACCGCCGACCTTCTGATCGGCAAGCCCTAGGCTCTGTGGTTTAACCCACAGCGCCACCCGCGTCTCACTCAAGCTTTATACCACCCTTCATATGAAGATCCCCAGGAGGTTTACAGTATGAAAGCACAGAAATACACACCATAATAACAAACAGAAACAATACCCCTCCACCCCAGTTTAAAAGGACATAGATAGTTTAGTTAGCCAGACTATTGGACTAATTTTCTGATCCCACAGCCCTTTATTTACATGGATGAGCATTCAGGGGTTTGATTCCCCCCCCCACTTGAAATATGAAATGGCACAGTCCATGTTACCACCTGCTCCTGCAGCACATGTGGACCAGGCCTCCATATCAAACAGCTTTGTATGTTCATTCATATATTCATTGTTTGCTGTTGAAAGCAGTGAAGAGCCCCTCCTGGCACTCTGGCAGCTTTTGTCCTTGGCTGCTTTCAATCCTTCCTTTTCATTCTTGTTGGTGTTTTTCTTCCCCTTCAGAGCAGAGAAGGAGAGGATGGTTTTATACAGCCCAGCTCCTTGGCTCCCACTTAAAGCTCCGCTCAAGTGTTTCTTGTGACCTTTGCCATGATGGTTTGACAGCAATCTTGCACGCCCCCAGGCAGTTCTGCACAGCTGCATAGGCAGTGGCTCTATGTAAATACCCAGTCCCTCCATCGATGACCTCATTTTTGGGCACAGTAGCAATGCAAAGTGCTTAGCACAGGTTGAGGGAGGGTGTTTTATTCTAGAGTTCCATTTTGGCCATAGCTTTGGGTATGTGTTTGTGTGCCTCTTGCCCCTTACTCAGAGGCGTAGCAAGCCCAGGTGGTACCCGGGGCGGAATTTTTTTTGTCACCCCCCACCACTTTAATTTAATTTTTTTTTAAAAAAAAGTGTCACCCCCCCTCTGATGGTGCCACTTTGCAAGGTGTGGGGGTTTTGTGTGTGTGTGTGTCTATTACCTCTTTTTTTCAATAAAGTTAAAATAAAAATAAAATAATAATAATAATAATTAAAAATTTTTTTAAAAAAATTAAAAAGTGTCACCCCCCTCTGATGGTGCCACTTTGTGAGGTGTGGGGGGTTGTGTGTGTGTGTGTCTATTATCTCTTTTTTTCAATGAAGTTAAAATTAATTTTTTAAAAAATAAATAAATAAATAATTTTTTTTTAAAAAAAAGTGTCACCCCCCCTCTGGGGTGGAACCCGGGGTGGCCCACCCCCATCCCCTTGCTAGGCCCAGGCCCTTACTGCAGATGAGTGCGTCTAGATGTTTCGTTTTCTTCAATATATCGACTCTGTACCTGGCCTGGGAAGAAAACGAATGGATTCTGCCACAGAACCTAAAAAGCCAGGAAGAGAAAGTCAGGCTGCAGCTTTGAGGAGGGGGGGTCCTTAGCAAAGTGCCCTCTGGTGAGACCTCCTCCTTTGGAAGCTAAGGCAATCAATGGCTATATTCCGTCTCCACAGTGGGAGGCCTCTGAACGGCAGTTGCTGGGAACCACAAGTGGCAAGAGCGCTGCTCTCAGGTCTTGCTCTTGGGCTTCTCACAGGTATCTGGTTGACCACTGTGAGGACAGGATGCTAGACTAGATTGGCTTCGGATTCCTGCATTGCAGGGGGTTGGACTAGATGACCCTTTCAACTTCTAACTCTACAGTTCCATATGAGGTAGAACAGAGTTTGAGAAGAAGAAGAAGAAGAGGAAGAGGAAGAGGAAGAAGAGTTTGGATTTGATATCCCGCTTTATCACTACCCGAAGGAGTCTCAAAGCGGCTCACATTCTCCTTTCCCTTCCTCCCCCACAACAAACACTCTGTGAGGTGAGTGAGGCTGAGAGACTTCAAAGAAGTGTGACTAGTCCAAGGTCACCCAGCAGCTGCATGGGGAGGAGCGGGGAAGCGAACCCAGTTCACCAGATTACGAGACTACCGCTCTTGACCACTACACCACACTGGCTCTTGGAGTTACTGATTCCTGTGAAGTGCCACTGGTGCCTTCCATTTTATTTTATTTTTTTCCAAAAATTTTTTATTAACTTTTAACAATTAGAAACAAACATCAAAGTACATCAACATAGAATAACAAGGAAAGCAACAACAAGAAACATAAAAACAAACATACATCCTTTTAACCTAATCCTCCTTCCTTTTCATTGTGGATTGACTTCCTCCTGTCCTCCCTTCCTGCGTTCCATGTATATCATCTTTAGTAATTTCTTGACATCTTTAAAAAACATTTTTAATTAGTTACCTTAATATCTCTTCTTATCTAAAATCCTTATTAATTCTAACAACCCTAAACCTTACATCGATCTTCTACTTCTACAGCCTCAATTGTCTTCCAGCTTACTTCTACTCTTTAATCTTACAATACTTTTAAAAATATAATTTAAATTTCTTCCAATCTTCTTCCACCGCTTCCTCCCTCTGGTCACGAAGTTTCCCGGTCAGCTCAGCAAGTTCCATATAGTCCATCATTTTCATCTGCCATTCTTCTATCGTTGGTAAGTCCTCTGTCTTCCAGTTTTTTGCTATCAAAAGTCTGGCTGCTGTTGTGGCATACATAAAGAAAGTCCTATCACCTTTTGGGATATCCTGACTTGCAATACCAAGTAGAAGGGCTTCTGGTTTTTTATTAAATGTGCTTCTCAACACCTTTTTCAATTCATTATAAATCCTTTCCCAGAAGTCTTTCACCTTTGGGCACGTCCACCACATATGAAAAAAGTTCCTTCTACTTCCTTACATTTCCAGCATTTGTTACTCTGTGCGTGATACGTTTTTGCCAATTTAACTGGTGTTAAAGACCACCTGTACATCACCTTCATAATGTTTTCTCTCAAAATGTTACATGCTGAAAATTTTATACCTTGCCTTCCATTTCAAACTGCCTAGGTCTGGGCAGGAAAGAGATCCATGGGAAGCTGCCTTATAAAGTGGTACCTCGCTCTAAGACCAGTCCTGTTAATGAACGCTTCGGGTAACGCACTCTGCAAAACCGGAAGTAGGTGTTCCGGCTAGCGAACTTTGCCCCGGAAGACGAACGGAAGACGAATGGTGGAAGGGCAAGAATGGACTTCTGGAACAAATTAAGTTTGCAAATGGAGGTACCACTGTACTGAGTCAGAGCATTGGTCCATCCAGTCCACTGTTGTCTACCCCAGGGATAGATAACCTCAGGCAGGGCTGGCCCAGCCATTGGGTTGGGTGAGGTTACTGCCTCAGGTGACAGAAGGCCCTGTGGTGGAGAAGCCAACTCCAATTTTGGATGAGATCGTGTCCATTTCGGGGGAGATCTCATCCCAAGTTGTTGTGATCTTGCCCCAAATTGGCGCTGATGGCAGTGATGTTTCTCTGCAAGCAGCAGATGTGACTGATCGTGTGGTGTAGGGCGCGGTGGCAGTGCAGATGGTGGCAGTGGCAGGTATGGTGCTGGCAGCAGCAGACCCAACAGAAGGGCAGGGCGGCGCTTCTCTTCTTACCCCAAGCAGCAGAACGGGACGTACCACCACTGGCCTCAGGTCTGGGGGGCCAACCTCAGACTTCTTCCTGGGTCACATCCTCTCATCAGGGCACAGCCCTACCTCATACTCCCATCATGAGTAGTTTTGCCTGGCTACACTGTATCCTTGACCTCTGATAATGTAATTATCAGACCTCTGATAATGCAATTACCTGCAATTGTGTGTAGAGCCTGACCTGTTTACCTTGTGGCCTCATCCACTTCTGCTTCCAGCCTGCAGCCCGCAGCCCTCTTTCCAAGTTCATGGCATGGGAAGTTTCCGGGTGCAGATATGTTTTCTTAAAGGGCCACAGAGAGAGCGGTAACTGGATTTTTCCCTCCCTCTCTCTCCCTCTCTCTCTTTACAACTTCTAATTCTTGAGTCAGTTATAGGCCCTTGAATAAAATCTTTAGAAAGCTGTAGGCCTACTCTTGTGTTGTTTGTTAAAATTGTGTTGTTTGTTTTTTACTTGTTTTGTCTTGTTAATTATAAATGAAATAAAATTAATAAAAAAGAAAAAGAAAGCTGTACGAAACCCGGAAGAGAGATTTGGATAATCATTCGTTTTGAAGGGCAGATCCACACCATATGTTTAAAGCCCAATCGATGCACGTTTAAAGCACATGACTTCCCCCAGAGAATCCTGGGCACTGTAGTTTCCCCTCACAGAGCCACAGTTCTGAGCCCCCCTAATGAACTACAGTTCCCAGGATTCCTTTGCAGGGGGATTGAGGTGAGCTTTAAATGCATGGTGTATATCTGCTAGAAATTCAACATTTATTCTTTTCTTTTGGGGGGCGGCGGGAGGTGGAAGGGTAGCAAATGTGCCTTCATGCGCCAGATGTGCTGCTGTTCTATTTTTAGCTCCATCATAGTTTTCCTTTGTGGTTTTAAATGTTGAAGCTGATGCCTCTCCAGTTTCTCTTATTATTTAATGCTCCAATCTAGCCCTTGTATTGAGACTCATGCTTAAAATACACCAGCAATTTTTGCTTCTCCTTTTCGCATTAAGAGGTCATAAGCATCAGGCAGATCTCAAAAAGGGCAGGAAAAGTGAACCCCAGGCTTGTAGAAATATCATAGCCTTTCTCCCAGATCTTTCCCAGGGGTAGCTAATGTAGTGCCCACCAGATGTTTTGGACTACAGTTCCCATCTTCTCTTACCTTTGGCCATGTTGGCTGGGTCTGCTGGGAGTTGGAGTCCAGTAACATTGTTGTTGTTGTTGTTGTTGTTGTTGTTGTTGTTGTTGTTGTTGTTGTTGTTGTTGTTGTTGTTATGTACCACTTAATGCCAAAATTGGTTTCTAAGGAGTGTACCATTATCATCATCATCAGCATATAAATGACTGGTATATCACTTGATGCCAAAATAAGCTTCTAAGCCAGGCACCCCCAACCTGCGGCCCTCCAGATGTTTTGGCCTACAACTCCCATGATCCCTAGCTAACAGGGCCAGTGGTCAGGGATGATGGGAATTGTAGTCCAAAACATCTGGAGGGCTGAAGGTTGGGGGTGCCTGTTCTAAGCAGTTTTCAAAGTATAAAAGCCAAATATTAAAATATAAACATCCACAATTAAAATACACCAAAAATAGCACTTTAAAACAGGCCTCCTCAACCTCCGTCCTCCAGATGTTTGGAGACTACAATTCCCACCATCCCTGACCACTGGTCCTGCTAGCTAGGGATCGTGGGAGTTGTAGGCCAAAAACATCTGGAGGGCTGAGGAAGCCTGCTTTAAAACAGCCCAGGAAACTTGGGTATAGAGATGTCCAGCGTCAGGTATCCAGTGCATCGTCACATTTGTTTCTGTAAGATGAGTTGTAGTTATTGAGGCCTGAGGATGTGGACCAAGTTGCTTGTGGCTATCTGTTCCTCTCCTTCCCCTCTTGACCCTTGCCCACCCTAGCTTCTTCATCTTAAGTATGGGGCCGGGTGATTCCCATCCCTGTATGGGCAGGGTGTGGAATCAGGAGAGCAACTCAGACAGTTTTCAAAGAGGATTGGGCAAATTTATGGAGTATAAGGCTATCAATGCCTACTAATCCTAATGGTTATCTACTACCTTCAGAATCAGAGGCAACATTCCCCTAAAATGTCAATGACTAGGCAACAGCAGAGGGCTATTGGCCTTGTGTCCTGCTTCTGGACTTATTAGAGTGATCTGGTTGATCACTGTAATGTAGGAGTTGCCAGGGTGTGCAGACCCCTCCAAGTGTCCCTATGTTTCAGGGACAGTCCCAGATTTACAGAAGCCATCTTGGTTTCTGATTTGATCCTGGAATGTTCCGCTTTTCCTTAGGATGTCCCTATTTTCATTGGGGAAATGTTGGAGGGTATGGAATTATGCAACCCCCCGAGCCAAGAAGATAAGTAACTATACAACCTTTAGAAGACATCTGAAAGCAGCCCTGTATAGTGATTTTTTAAAACAAAGCAAAACAAAAGAAAACATGTTTAATATGTTTTTCAATAAGTTGAAAGCTGTCCAGAGTGGCTGGGGTAACCCAGGTAGATAAGTAGGGAATAAAAATAAAAATAAAAATAATAGAACAGGGCATCCCTGTTTCATCGGATAAATGTTGGAGGCCATGGGCCATGGCTTCCCAGGACCTCTTCTGGCACTCGTGGAAGGTCTCAGTAAATAAACCTTCAGAAATCCACACTGCCTGAGATAGTGCTTGCATTTCCTGCCCACTTCCTGTTTGCAGTGGTTTGCCCTCTCCCACATGCCATTTTGTGTGATACGACACCTTCATGGCAGCCATTTTGGAATGGAGCCCACAGCAAAATTCCAACTGTGCCCATTGGCCCGAAAAGGTCAGCAACCCATCCTTTATAGTTTTAAATAAGCCTAGACTAAAATAGACCTTTGGTCCAATCTCGAAAGACTTATATTTGTTTGTTGTCTGGACTTCAGAGTCTCCTTCCCTCTCCACACTCCCGCTGCTTTTAGTTCTTTCTTCTTCTTTTTTTAAAAAAGAAAATCGATTTTCCATTGATTTTGTTTTATTATCTTCGAGTCACTTTGCAGGTTTGGTACAGGGCCGAAAAACAGTAGATAAATATTTTATCTCAGTAAATGAGTTGTCCTTCTCACCTGAGAGGGGATGAGTCATTACCTGACCAGCTGGTTCACTGGCAGGGGCGGTGGGGCGAGAGTTCTCATCTAAAGTGAAATTTTCAAGGTGAACTTGACATTTCCAGTTTTGAACAAAATGTCGGTGAAAAATATCCATGGACCTAGTAGGGACATAGAAAGTTGCCCTCTACAGAGTCAGACCATTGGTCCATCTAGCACAGTATTGTCCACAGTGACTGGCAGCAGCTCTCCAGAGATATTCTTAGTCTTACCTGGGGATGCTGAGGATTGAACCTGGGGGATTCTGCATCCAAAGTGAATGTAGGAAACCTCTTTATAACTGAGTCAGGCTATGGGTTTATCTAACTCAATCCAGGGGTACCCAACATGGTGCCTTCCACGTGTTCCTCAACTTGTTCCACATTGTTCCAGAGTGGCCAATAGTCAGGGATGGTGACATCTGTTTCAACATCTGGTTATTGGTCTACACTAACTAGCATCATCTCTCCGGGATTTCAGGCAGGAGACATTTCTAGCCTGACCTGGAAATGCTGGGGAATGAACCTGGGACGTTTTGCTTGCAAGACAGATGCTGTACCACTACGCTACGGCCCTTCCCCAAATGTGTTTACCAACTAAAGGAGAATCTTTATGCTCCCTTAGGTACAGTTATATCATGATTGGGTTTTTACAGGGTTTTATTAATGCATATAGTTATGAATTTGGTGTGAGGTTGGGTAGGCTGTACGCCTAAGCCCCTTCTAATTTCTGGATCCAGCATGGATTCAACTCCTGGAATAGCCGGACTAGCTTCCTGCCCTAAGTAAGGGTCCTGAAGGTGACAAAGGAAGTGGCTCGGCACCCGAGGGCAAATGTGTGGGTGCCCTCTCCATCAACTCTCTGGTAGTTAGAAAGACAAAAGGGCAGTGTTGTGTGTGTGAATTAGAAGGTATAAGCAAGGCTGCAGACAAGAGCCATGCCTGATTCCTGATTGAATCCAAGGCTGGGGCTATGGGAGGAGGAAGACCCTCTTGGTGTGTTAACGCTGTGAGCCCCTCCAGGATTTTAGATTAGGATCCTCTGTAGCATAGCTGTCAACTTTCGGATTTGAAAATAAGGGATCAGCAGCCTCACCTGTCCCGGGGACAGTCTACGGTTCTCGGGGACAGTCCACGCTGCAGTAATTCCCCCAGGCTACAAATTAATTTACACCAGGATACAAGCTAAGGCTGAACAAATTTACCTGCAAGCAAGCTAAGCCTCCACGTGTTTTGCTCAGAGGGCAAGCAAGCCCCCGAGTCTGGTGGGTGTTACTCCAAAGTAAGCCTGTCCACGGTGACACGAGGAGGGGAAGCAGAGTGAGCTCGGGGCCCCTTCTCAAACAGGCAGATGGCGCTCGGGAAACAGGGGCGCCGCAGGGCATGGCAGGGTGCGGCAGCAGCCACCTGGGCTCAGGAATGCCGTGAGGGCGGTGCAATGGCACCAAGTAGCCTTGCCACCCTGAGCTCCAGGGGCTGCGCGGGAACGGGAGAGTGAAAGAGCGAGCACGTAGATGGCAGGCAGGCTGTCTGTCTGGTTGGGCGTGAGGGTCTGGCTGCACAAGGCATGCAAGCTCCGCCCCCAGTCGGTCTCAGACTCCTTATTGGCAGCCGAGCAACGCAGCTGAGGAGCCTCCCTGGCCGGCAGGAAGGGAGAGGAGCTGCTTCCTTTGAAATCTGGGAAATTTAAGGGATATCAACAATCCAGGATAGCAGCGGGAAACTGCATTGGAATAAGGGAGTTTCCCGCAAAAAAAGGGAGGGTTGACAGCTATGCTCTGTAGTGAAACTTGGAGCTTCTGCATATAAAGCAGATGATCTTCCACTGAACTATGGTCCTCCCCAATGGTGAAGGTGGCTTCTTTTTTGAAACAAAAAGCCACCATTTCAGGTGTGTGTGTCGCTTCTGTATACCCCTAAAGCTAGATTCTTCTTTGCACTTCATGACCTAGGCTGTTTGACACCAACATGCAAGAGCCCAGTGTCTTGCTTTCTCATTAACTCTGCATCTTCCCAGTGCCTCCGCCCCTGGATTGGAATTCAGAGCTGTTAAAAAAAAATACAACCCAGAAGGGTTCAGTTATCACTTCAAGGGAGATATGCTAATATCCATGATTTAATTAGTGCACCTCAGTCAAAGCTTGTACGCCTACAGCACCTTTTTACATAACCCAAACACTTGAGTCCTCATTATTCCATTATATATTTTGAACATTTCATAAATGTTCTCTCTCTGCCTAGGAGGGTCTCTTGGCTGTGTTCATTATGCCATCAGCCAAACAGAGCAATAAAGATGAAGCTCTCCCTCTTTTTCACCAGCCCCTGCAATTAGCGTAAAGTTGGATTCCTTCGCTTTCCAAGAACTGGAAACTGGAAATGGTTTCCATGGAATGATGCTCAGAGAATGGTAGAAAATTGTTAGGTCAGGAGGGGCATGTAGGGCAAGCTGCACTACCCAGGACTGCATTTCCCAAACTTTGGGGAGCGGAGCCTTGGGACGCCCCAAAAATGGTGAATTCCATGCTAGGGATCATTAGGAAAGGAATTGAAAATAGCACCGCCAATTGCATGCCATGACAACAAATCGACGGCATTTAGAATGCTGTGTGAAGTCCTGGTCTTTAAGACCTTTGCGTCTCCATCAAGGGTGCTTGTGCTCCACCCACCCCGTGGTGTGTTGATACTCTCTCCCCCTCTTTCTGCCATTGCCGTCAAAATCGGTGGGGTCAAAAAATTGCTTGGGTAGTCAGATCAGGCTCTCCAAACTGGTGGTCAGCCACCCCTGTTTTAGAGACATCCACAGAGGAGTGTCTAAGAATATTAACAGCTGGGTCTGGTTGTTCAAGCCTTCAAGGATTAAGGCCAGCACATTGAGTAATGTGACTTCATTGTTCTCGATGTAGCCTTTTGTGTCTGGGTGTTTTTATTTGTTTTGTAAGCTGCTTTGGGTAATTGTAAACAGAACAGAACAGGAGGGTGGACATAAATGATAAGATAAGATAATTTAATTTATTGTCATTGCACAAGTACAAGCACAACGCTATACAAGTGCAACGAAATTGCATGCCCCCCGTAAAAACAGAAAGAAAGAAAAAACAAAACAAAAAGCAGCACAAAACACACACACACCAAGGAAAGCCACACATACATACACATACACCCATCACAGCTCTCCAAGGTCATATTATCTGGTTACAGCGTTTAAGATGGTTATAGCTCTTGGGTAGAAACTATTCTCCAATCTATTTGTTCTTGATCTAATTGTTCTATATCTTCTACCCGAAGGCAGTGGTGCAAAGAGGCTATGTCCTGGATGAGATGGATCCTTTAAAATATTGTTAACCTTTTTAAGGCAACGGGAACTGTATAGTTCTTCCAGAGATGGGAGAGGATGACCAATAATATTTTGGGCTGTGGTTATGACTTTTTGAAGTATCTTCTTCTCCCTGGCTGTGCAGCTGGAGAACCAAACACAAATACAGTATATAAGAATGCCATCATAAATGATGATTTGCCACTTAAAAAACAACTAGGTACATTTTTTTTTACTGTATTTTCTGGCATATAAGACTACTTTTTAATCCAGGAAGATCTTCTCAAAAGTCGGGGGTCGTCTTATACGCCGGGTGTCGTCTTATAGGGCGGGTGCTGAAAAGCCGCGGGCTCGGAGGAGACACCGCCATTGTCCCCGTCCCGGCCCCGTCGCCTCCTCAGCCCCTCGCGCGCCCCCTCGCAGGGAGCCAGCGAGCGAGAGATGGGGGGGGCGCACAAACAGACGCCTCTCACCCAGTCCTGGCCCGCCTGTTCCTGGCACGCGCGCCCCGCCCCTGAGACACAGGCAGGCAGACGAGAGATGCGCTCCCCTCCCCTCACGGCCGCTCTCGCCTTCGCCACCTCAGCCACTAGACGAGACGGGCGCTCATGGTGAAAAAGGCTGCCTCCAGTGTGCATTGGGTGTGCGTTGGAAGAGGGGTAGTCTTATACAGCGAGTATATCCCAAACTCTATATTTAAACTGGAAAAGTTGGGGGTCGTCTTATACGCCCAGTCGTCTTATACGCTGGAAAATACGGTACTTGAAATTGTGGCCCTCCAGACGTTGAACTAGAACTGCCTTTGCCGCTGACGACATTTGGCAATGCCAGCTGTGGCTGATGGGAGTTGCAGTCCAGCAACATCTGGAGGGCCACCACTGAAATAAAGTACAACCTGGTCCATACCTGGAATGGTGATGGGAACCTGCAGGCACCTATTTCGCACTACAGCTCTGCTTCGTTTCTGCCTCCTTCAGCTTCCAAAAAGTGCTAATTCAAATGCCCGTTACGAGAGCCTAATGGTAGCATGCATTTTGGCTCAATTCCCTTCGTTTCTTCAGCCAGCAGATAAAACTGTATTATGGTGCCTAAATAAATGCTAACTCGATTAATTATGTGATGGAGCTAAATTACTGCAGCATTTAGGGTTGTGATATTTTTAATTATACCAAACCCATAACGTTCAGAGTTAGGGTTTCGCTGGCCGCTGCGGCTCTGCTTCTTCCTTACACTGTACCAACCCTGGTCTATGAACTGAAGAAGGATTGGATCCTGTTAGGAACACACCTGATGTAAGCCATGAAGCACAAGCAGCTGCACTGGGCACCGAGCGAGGAGGGGCACCATAATAATAACCAACAGAGGAAGGTGAGAGCCTCGGAGGTGCCAAATTTTGGCAGCCCACGGGACGCCGCTGGAATGTTAAATCTCAAAGTGCGCCACTGGTGCAGATCCACCCGGGGACTAAATGAAAACTTGATCTTGGATTTCCAGATCTCATAGCGGATGCTTGGTCCTAGTTCTCACTGGGGTGGCAAATGTGTATCGGGGTGGGCCATCTTTGGGAATGTGCTGCCCTGTGCAAGGCCATAATATGGCACCCTCATCTCTCCGGTTATACAAAATCCCTCAAATGAATTCCTATCTCTCAAACACCTTGTAGAAGACACGGACCCTGAGATTACGCTGAAAGTAGCCAAATAGTGTGCAGCAGCCATAAAGCTCAGAGAACAAGCGGTGTTACCGATATGAATAGGCTCCAAATGGCAATTTTTAGGCCATAGTTTAGTGCCACAATTTTAATTCATATATTTTAAACGTTGCTGCCTACGTATACATATGTGTACTACTGCTGTTATGTAAATTTCAATGTATTATTTTTGTATTTTGTATTATTTTGGATTTAATAAGCTGGTCTGTGACCGTAAGAATAAAATCATTCATTCATTCACCCTCAAATGGATCTTCTCAATTATGGATCTTCTCAATTTTGTTCCCCCCTGTGGCACCTTGTGTGGCAGAACTGCCCACACCACTCTAAATCCGGCACTGCGTGTGTTTGGCCATAGGAAGCTGCCTTAGAAACTGAGCCAGATCATTAGTCTATCGAGCTCAGTATTGTCTACACTGACTGGCAGCAGCTTTTCAGGGTTTCAGGTAGGAGATGGTCCCAGCCCTACCTAGAGATGTCAGGGATTGAACCTGGGACTTTCTGCATGCAAGGCAGACCCTCTACCACTTCAGACTGCATGGAGAAGGTGGTAGTGCTGTGGGTCTCTGATTTGTATGAATGAATGTACCTCTCATGCAATAAAATTCCCTCCATAGAAAACTAAGCACCAGGGAAGGAGAACCTGATGAACTAGCCCTGTCTTAGATCACTACCTACCTATTTATTTATTTATTTTTATATATTGCTTGTCACACAAACTGCAACAATAAAAAATACAACAGTACAAAACAAATGCAAAATGGCATACAATTAAAATCTGAAAGCCACCGGCTTATCACTCCAATCGCATTTACTTGCTGGATGTTTCCCATTTTTTACCCAATTTGCACTACTTGGGTCCATTTAACTTTGAGGTGATAAACTGCGTCATTTTACGGGTTTTTTTTTTGGGGGGGGATATTGAGTATTTTAGAGTGTTACCTCTGTTCTATAAAATGCATTGGTCCCTCGACTTACGAATTTAATCCGTTCTGAATGGACATTCGTAGGTCGAAAAAAATCGTAAGTTGATTTCCCATAGGAATGCATTGGGAGAAAAATATTCGGAAAATTTCGTAAGTCGAAAAAACCGCATCTAAAATTCGTAAGTCGAGGAAACCGCATCTAAACTGGCAACGATTTCCATTCGGATGTCGAAAAATTCGTAGGCGTGCGGCCACTTTTTTTCATTCGTAAGTCGAAAAATACGGATGTCGAGTACTTTGTAAGTCGAGGGACCACTGTGCATCAAAATGAGTAACCATAAGAGGGACAAAATAATAATAATAATAATAAACAAAATAAAAAACCTCTCTCTGCAGATATCATATGCCTTTAATACAATTCTGTGTGAAATATGTCTTCTGCTTTTTCCTGAAACCGACTCCCATGCAATGCTAGTTAGGATCTGGTGTTAAGAAGACAGGATTTTCTGGGCACTTGGCCACTGCAAATTATCATTGGGCTAGTTCACACATTGATGTTATCATACGATGCTCTGAGTGTCCTTATTACCCGATGTTAACCTCCAACGTATCAATTCTTAATGAAACTAAAATTGGCCAATGGTCTGGCTCTGTAGAAGGAAGCTTGATATTGTTCATTGCCAGCTCACCTTTCTTTCTTTTCCCCCTTTCTTCTTAAAAAGCGGTGCAATTTCCTCCCTGGCTTTGATCTTATGCTGCTTTTATTTCTCCCACCTCATTTACTTCCCGCTCTTTTGATTTTTCTCTCGTTCCTGTTTTTCTCGGCGCCTCCCTGCAACGCTGTGTAGGCAGGTGAATTCCAGCTTTTCGCAAATGTCACCCACACAGCTACTCCCCCCCCCCCCACATACACACTTCATGTCTCTGGAGCTGTGTGGTGCACAGTGGGTGAAGCGGGGAGTGCGAGTTCTCTTGCATCTGACACTCAGAACTGCCAGCTCTAATTGGTATAAACCTGACAATGCAAGGAGGGCTGGGTTTACATTCAAGTGGGGTACGGGTGGCTTTGCTTAGTTATGCTTCTGAGATCATTACAGCTGCTTCTGTAATGGCGTCTCCTGCACTCAGCCAAGGAACTTTAAAATCTCGCCACTTTCGTTGTAGCCTTGCACATTGGCGCTAAGAATATATCTGCTCTAAAAATGTAAATGAATGGTTGGGATCTGCAGACCAGATTCTGTCCCCAAAACCAATTTGTGCATGTACCTCCCCGCCCCCAGTGGACCTGTCAAATGTAACTGAGATATGGGGAGAGTTTTGCTTTCAATTCTTCTTGCAAGGGAAATAAGCGGCATGTATCTATCTATCTATATATATAAATGTTCCCATTGCGCGTTTGTCCGAAACACCCTTGCTGCGTAACCGCTGGACCAAATCGCATCAAATTTGGACACAGCGTTTCCATTGCCATCTCAAAGTAATCTGGCATATTAAAAATTCAGAAAAACCACACCTGTCATACCTAAAATAAAGAAAAAACGCAAAAAATGGTGCGCACATATGACATCACCAGCAAAACAGCGCCCTCTAGCGACGGCTATAATGGTACTACAGCTACAAAAGCAAGAAATTGGCGCACACATATGACATCACAGCAAAACCTCGCCCTCTAGCAACGGCAGGCTTGTCTCCATTTTCACTGACAAACTGTTTCTCTGCAAGGAAGGAGGGGGTGATTGTGTTAGTGGCTTCCTGATACCTGAGTGCCAGACAAGGATGTGATTAACTTGGCTGGGATACAGGGAAATGTAAATATCTATTTTGTCAAAGGCACGCTGGGAAATGGAGGCCGCTGCCTCTCTCAGTTAACTAGGCCGGACCAGCATGGCATGCTGGGAAATGGAGTCAAGGTGTCCTGTGAGTGAACTAAGCTCTTTCGCCCAAACCGCAAGGCATGCTGTGAAACGGTGGGCTTATTATCCCAACCAACCGTGCGCTCAAGGCACTCTGGGAAATGGAATCAAATCCTCTCTGTAGAGGGTTACTAGCACTTTTCCCCTTGAAAAGGCCACAGGCAAGGCACACCGGAAAATGGCCACCGTGATCGTCCCTCAGTGACCTCCCGATGTGTGTTTTTTATCTGTGCGTTTCCATAGTGCTTTTCCCGTCAGAGGCCTCCTTCCTCGGCTTTTTCTGCCACAGGCCGCGAGAGGGCACCTGAGCGCGT
Organism: Darevskia mixta; assembly: GCA_034641385.1. NCBI lineage: Eukaryota > Metazoa > Chordata > Lepidosauria > Squamata > Lacertidae > Darevskia > Darevskia mixta. The sequence continues at coordinate 1,116,223 of JAWWNH010000137.1, read as the reverse complement.
GCAGAGTGCACACGATGCCGGCGGGGGAGGTGGGGGTTTATTTTGGCTGCGGCTGCTGCGGATGGTAATAAGCATAAAATCAGCCACAGCAACACGTGGCCCGGGTCAGCTAGTATCCTATAATCTTTCTGTATGGTACCCTGTGACACTGATTGGTTGTGCTCAGCCTCCCTGCTCAGAGGCAGCAATGCTTCTGAAAGCCAATTTGCAGGAAGTCATGGGAGTGGAGAGGGCTTTTGTGCTTGGGTCCTGCTTGTGGGTTTCTCACAGGCTTCTGGTTGGCTACTGTGAGAACAGGGTGCTGGGCTCAACAGGCCACGCCGTCTTTCCTATTGGGCTTAGTGGCACGTTGCGCCAGGGCGCTGGCCTCTCAGGGGCGCCCCAGCGAGTGGGGGAGCTGCGTGGCTTTGCCGGCGGCCTCCCCTTTCCCTGCACGCCTGCCAGCTGCACCCCGTCAACCATATGGCTGGCGGGTATGCAGCTTCCTCCCCAAGCCTCCCAAGCCTGAACGATCAGATCCACGCCAATCCACATGGCGATTCCCGGATCAACTGTGGGCCAGATCCAGAAGCCAACTGGGCTGGATCCGGCCCCCTGGCCTTAGCTTGCCTACCCGTGTTTTAGAATTATCTTTGTGCAAAACATGCACCCTGCTTCTGAGCTCTGCATACCTTTTCCCTCACCAACCTCCCAGAAAGATGGTTAGCCTTTAACTTTGCCATGAGAATGACCCAGAGCATGAATGCACAGAAGTATCAACCAAACATGCACATTTCTCAATTTAACAGCTAGAGCAGCCCTCTGCATTTGCAGCTACTTAGTGTTGAAACAAAATGTTCTTGGAAATGGCTCCGTGTTTAACAGTAGCCGGCCCCATCTGCTCTCCTTCTGAATTGTTCCATGGATTAAGTTGTCTCTGAAAAAAAAAATGTTACATTTCTTTTTCAGCAGTTCTTGCACTGGTGCATTTCCTATTAACTGCAGGCTGTTGTGTTTGAGAGCAAATTGGCTCATCATTTCCTAAAAGATAACTGTTCCTCCTTGATCAGGGCTTAAGGATGGAATTTCCCTGCATTCCCTCTATATCCAAAACTTAGCAGTGAAACTTTAAAATCTTAGCTATTTGGAAAAGCGTGTTCTCCTTCATGGAGAGCACGTGTTGTGGTGGGGGCCAGAAAATACCCCCACTTGGTGCTGGGCGGATATGATGGGATGGCCACTGCCCTGATTGGGCCCTGGGTTGTTGTTGGGGAGAATTAAGTGTTGCAGTTTGTGATGGACAGCCCAGCGAGTTTAAAACCCTTGGCACGCCTTGTGATGTTCCTCTTTGCTGCGTGCAATGGATCTCCCCCCCTTCCCCCCTTGTTTTATTAGGCCTCTGTGCTGACCTTGCTATGCCTGTCATGGGGTCGTCTGCCTTTGGGGCAGGGGCCCGGTAGGAATTTTTCCAGTTGGCTGATTGGCTGGTGCCTTCTGGTTTTCGCCTATTGCGTAGCAAATAGTCACAACTTGTACGGTTGGCGGTTAGGCATTGGTTATTTGTGTTCGGGTCTGGAGGGGAAAAGATTGGCTGTGTCTGTCCCTCCAATGCTGCTGCTGCGCAGGGAATTCAATTAAAGGAATCCAGAGGCTCGCCATGCTTTTGTCCGTATCCCCCGGTAGGGGGCCAGGGCCAAGCAAGAGCCCCTGGGAGCATTTGGGGAGAGACGTTGGGCTCGACCCCCGGCCTCGTTTTCTCTCCCCTAAGTGCTTTCCCTTACTGATGGTCGTCAGTTCTGTCCTCAGTGGGACAGATAGTCGGAACCAATGCCTATGCAACCACTCACATATCATGTATTCAATAAAGTTGTGGCCAAAAATTATGCCAAAAACCAAAACCTAAAATAATGTCTGAAGCGTGAGTTATTTGGGGTGGATTTGGGGACCTCAACACGCAAGAGGACTAGCCTTTTCCTACCACCACCTTACTGCAGGGGTGAGGAAACCCAGGCACAGGGGCCCAAATGTGGCCCTCTATGTCCTTTACCTGGCCATTGGGACTGTCCCCAGGCCACACCTCCTCATTGGCTCTGCTTTGCATCCTCTTTAGTGCTTTTGCCTGGCTGGACTGAGTCATTGGATAATGGCTCTTGCTTGTCTAGATGGTAGATAGAGAAGAGTGTTTGGTCATGTGTACAAAAGTAACATTTGCATCTGTCATTCCACAATATCAGGTGTGGGGCAGGTTGCCATGGTTTGGGGGGAAACTGCCTTGTTGGTCAAATTGAGACCTGTGCCTTGCCTAATTAGACTCATGGGCTGGAGGTTTCTGCACAAGACTAGCAGAACCATCCTTGCTGCCCCTGTCTTTTTATTTTATTTTTATTTTTTTAAGGCCAGGCAATTCCCTTCCAGGCAACAAAAGCGCCTGGAATTCATCTCTCTCAAAGACCCTTTGCACTCGCTGGGTCGCTTTTGAAGTGTTGACTCCAATCCTTTTCATCTGTTGGCTGACAAAAGGCTGATGCCTCAATTAATCCTGCTTGTAGCAGCTGCCTTTTCTCTCCTCCCCTGCCCCAGTGCCAGTGATAGCTGCCAGCTCCTGGTGAATGGGTCACCTGGCTCGATTGCCACCAGCTGAAGCTGAATCGTTGCATGCCATTGTTCAGCCAGCACTGAGGGGAATCTGTGGGTGAATGCCAGCTTTCAGTTAATGCCCATGGAAGACAAATTGGATAAACAAGTTTGACCCGGGTGCCAGGTGGGGAAGCAGTTACTGCAAACAGGACAATGATGTGCACCAGCTGGTCGGCCACTTAGGTCAGAGAATGGCTGCTTTTAGCTCTCGGTGGCTGGAGTATTGGCAAGTAGCTGGAGCAATGAGGTGGCATGTAGGAAAGGAATTTGGAAGCACAGATGTTGGCCAGACTTGAGGCTGCAGCAGACCTTGGAGCAATGTGGCATGTAGTGACACAGCTTTGGTGTGTTTGTGTGTGCCACTAGGGAATGGAAGGATCTGTCAACTTCATTTTCCCAGCCTTAAGTTCAGTTCTCCACATTTCTGCAGTAATTCGTGATTTATTTATTTATTTATTTATTTATTTTTGAGAAATCTGTATTCTAAGCAGCCAAAGAATTCATCACATGTTGCCCTTTTCAGGGTGTGATAGGTTCGCCCACCTATAGGTTGGTTTCTTCCAAACTGAGCGTGAACTTTCAGGCCCCTGAAATATGGAAGGGACATTGGAGTAGGGTCTGTAAAGTTGTGAATGTTTTCATAGAATTGTAGAGTTGGAAGGGACCCCGAGGGCCATCTAGTCGAACCCCTTGCAATGCAGGAATCTCAGATAAAGCATCCATGACCGATGGCCACCCAGGCTCTACTCAAAACCCCCCTTTTGTTGGCTGCGAGGTGTCCATAGTGCTTTAATGCTATTTGTTTAATGCAATAGATTATGAATGCTGTAACCTAATTTGGCTTCTCTTTAAGGGCACTTAGCAGATGTAGCTCCCCATCTGCACTATACATTTAAAGCAGTATCGTTCCACTTTAATCAGTCGTGGCTTTCTGCAAAGAGTACTGGGAACTGTAGTTAGGGGTGCCGAGAGTCATTAGGAGACCCCTATGCTCCTCAGAGAGCTACAGTTTCCAAAGTGGTTTAACAACCATTCCCTCTCCTCAGTGAACTCTGGGGACCTCCAAATAGTTTTCAGCACCCTTAACAAACTACAGTTTCCCAGGATTCTTTGGAGCAGGGGTCGGCAAGGTTTACCTTGCCTGGGCTAGTTCACTCCAGCGGAGATCCCTCCGTGGTCCGGATCATGCGCCCGCACCCGTGATTTCCGGCGCCCGCGTCTGCACAGGCGCAATTTCCAGCGCTGCAAAAGCAAGTCCCCGCTCCGCACTGTGCCGGTTTAGCGCAGCGCACGGGGACTCACCAAGCGGGCGGCTCAGTTCGTGGGCGGCTCGTTGGTCGGTTAAATGACCCCCGTGGGCCACTTGTGGCCCATGGGCCTTAGGTTGCCGACCCCTGCTTTGGAGGAAGCCACGACTGCTTGAAGTGGTGTGATACTGCTTTAAATGTGTAGCACAGATGTGGTCATTGTTGTAGACACCAAGCATTTAAGGTCACATGTAACCACTTGCAGTTCTCATGTCACTATTGCAGCAGTTATACTGCAATGTGGAACACTGACATCTATCATTAATAAAAGCCTTTTGTAACCGCAGCAGAGCCACTGACAATAAATTCATTCTCATTATGCAACCATTATAACAAATAATTGGATACATCCCACCTGGTTCTTTCAAGGTGCGAATTTTGAAGGAAGCCTTGGGTTAAGCTTCACATATTGTTCGGTTTGCACTTCTTCACAAAGTGTGAATTCAACAGGTCTGCCTTTCAGTGTGAAGCGAACCAAATTTCTCCCTCAACTCTTAGTGAGAGGGTGCTTAGGTTTGCCATGGAGTCTGGCAGGTTCTCCCTTTATTTTCTTGCTTTCTGTTTAAAACATTTTTTAATGCTATTGGCTTTCCCAGTGACATTTCTCAATCTCTCTCTTTAAAAAAAAAACCCTCCTTCTTTACATCATAAAATTTGGCGCAGAGCTTCACATTTCCCTGCCCAAATGTCCCTAGAATACTGTCACTGACCTTTCTCTTGTATGCAGCACACGCCCTTACATAATTTTGGTTTATTAATTACAGACCCTCCAAGTGTCCCTATTTTCCAGGGACAGTCCCAGATTTACGGAAGCCGTACCGGTTTCTGATTTGATCCCAGAATGTCCCACTTTTCCTTAGGACTTCCCTATTTTCATTGAAGAAATGTTAGAAGGTACGGAGTTATGTGACCCCTGAGCCAGCCAAGGAGATAAGTAACTATAGAAAACATCTGAAGGTAGACCTGTATAGGGAAGTGTTTAATATTTTATTATGTTTTATTATGTTTTTATACGTATATGTTGGAAGCCACCTAGAGTGGCTGGCGCAATCCAGTCAGATGGGTGGGGTATAAATATTATTATTATTATTATTAGTAGTAGTAGTAGTAGTACCGGTGGTAGTAGTAGTAGTAGTAGTAGTAGTAGTAGTACCGGTACTACTAGTAGTAGTACTGTGGAATAGGACGTCCCCATTTTCATTGGAGAAATTTTGGAGGGTATGTAATTATATGCTGGGGTTGGTATAATTGAAAAAGAGGTGGCATAACTGAAAGTTAAGGATTGCAGCATGATGGACCGCAATACACGACCTGGCAAAAGTGATGGTTGGAGGAAAGCACTTCCAAGTATCGCTTATCACAGACTGAAAAATTTCAGTCCATGCTTTGTCACACAAATCCGCAAAAAAAAATCAGTTAAGCTTAAATTGCTTGCACAGCTCTATGTACTGTAATAGGCCTGGAACACACACACTCAAGTACTGGGAGGAGGGGCTGCTAAGCAGCCAGAGAGCGTCCTTTAGACGGATGCTTTGAGAGACAGATGCTTCTGACACGTGCTGTATAGAGCATTGGCCTTCTGCCAAGGCCTGAAGAGGGACAATTTGGAGCTGTGTGTTTACTTGCGTCTCCACTTCTTGAGAAGGCCACTAAATGTTGTTTCCCTTAGTTTCTTTTCTTGAGTGTGTCAACATTCTGGTCCTTATGAATCAGGTACCTACACATCCGGGCTTCGTGCCTTGCCTTTGAGGGGCTTGGATCAGGACCAGGGCGCCTACACACTCCCAACAATGCTGGTGTGATACAATTGGCCAGGCCAGTGCCTGCTTGCTTGCAGGTTTTCGCAAAAACCTGTGAGCCACAATAACTTGTTCGGGATGGGGCAAGCTTAATAGTTTGAGTACTTGGCATAAGTATACTGTATATTATTATAACTTTATACTGGGCATGCAGACCCTCCAAGTGTCCCTATTTTCCAGGGACAGTCCCGGATCCACAGAAGCCATCCCGGTTTCTGATTTGATCCCGGAATGTCCTGATTTCCCTTATTTCCTATTTTCATTTCATTGGAGAAATGTTGGAGGGTATGGAGTTATGTGACCCCCGGGTTAAGGAACTATGCAACCTTTGGAAGAAATTTGAAGGCAGCCCAGTAAAGGGAAGGTTGTTTTTTTTTTTATTTAAAAAAAAAGATTAATGTTTTATTATGCGTTTAAATATGTTGAAAGCTGCCCAGAGTGACTGGGGCAACCCAGTCAGATGGGCAGGGTATAAATAATAAAATTATTATAATACGGAATAGGACACCCCTATTTTCATCAGAGATTTGTAGGAGGGTATGGGCATGGGGAACTTGTGGCCCACCAGATCCTGCAGGATCAGGCCAAAGCCTACCTATAACAGCATCATGTTCACATAGTGGCCTAAAGCCTGCAAACGCTCTGCATCTTCGATCCCCAGCAACTTGTAATCAGAACCATACTGCTTCTCGCAGTGCAGGTAGAATATACCTGAGCTCTAGCTCCCATCATTCCTGCCCATTACCCTTCCTGGCTTGGGCTGATGGGAGTTGGGAGTCCAACACAATTTCTCGAGGGCCTACAATCCCTGTCCTCACTTTATATTTTCCGTTCTTGTGTACCTCTTTCTCTGCTCGTTGGATGAGACTGGTTAGAAACTGAAATATAATGGAATAGTGCCATCTTGAACCATTTTGGATGCCATCTGCCATGGTTTGAAGTGCCACCAAGGAAGCACGTTGCAGATACCTTCTGGCGCTATCAACCTGGACTGCTTTTGGTACAATTGGTGCCATCCTTCCAGATTTGTCAGCAAAGATCCAACGTTAAGAGGCAATCTGGTGCAATGTGCTGTTTTAGTACACCAAGTACCACCAAGTCTGCATGTACTGTGTGTTTGTCAGCCTCCATCCTAATATAAAAGGACCTACAAAGCCAAATCTCCCAGTCCTCCCCCATGAAACTGTCGAACACTGCAAGGTGCTGTGCTTTTGTTTCATAACAACTTAGTGTACACTGGCAGCTTTCAGGCCATTAGTGAGCCCCTGTTGCTATTCGCACAATGGCTTGACTTGCCATATGGAATCATGCAACCGGATTGCAGCGGTTTTGTTGACTCATTATTGAAAGAATCCAAGCTCACGGAAAGGACTTTTCTTATTTTCTGTAACTTCTTCTATGGGCAAGACATAGAGAGGATTGGCAATGAAATCTTCCTTCACTTCTGTTCCTAGTTAAAAGCAGGCAAGCCCGCCTTCCACACTTTCAGAATTGCAACCTTCCCAGACCCTGGTGAGCAGCCCTCCACCTCTCCGGGGAAGGGGTTTTTCCTGGGGTTCCTAACTCTGCACAATTTTGCCTTCGCATGCAGACCCCCAGAACCAAACCCTCGCATAAGTGGGGCCCCCACTGTACTCTTTCCCCTTGCCTTGTTACTAGGTGTGGTTCAACGGCCGGTAACTTCCTCTTGTCCTTATTTCTCCTTGTGTTTAATGTTTGAACGCAGACTGGGCATGTGTGGCAATATCAAGTAGTATCTGTAGTCACTCTTCTGAAGGTGGCACTGAGTTCACCTCCCGTAGCCGTTTACAAGCACGCACGGGTACCTCTCAAGCCTTTTGCAAAATGGGAATCAACAAAAGAGCTTGATCAATGGGTTGGTATTGAATTCGTTCTGCTATCAGTTGCCATTTGAGGCGCGCAGCTTGACATGCTATTGAAAGTTAGATCCTTTGATCAAGTTTCAGATAAGTGTTGTTGGATTAACAGTATCTGAAAACAGCATTGATTCTCTCTCCCCCCCTCCCCCCGAATCGGTTGCCTTCCCAAAGGAAAGGAGTTGTTATTACTAAGGTCTTTAATGTAATACATTAATGAGTTCATATTCAAATGGTTTCCCTAGTAATAAATAAAAATACCTTTGTTTGTTCTTTGAGAATTTATAAAGCCAGTATGCATAAGAGAAAATCCCAGAGGTAGGAGCACAAAGGAAGGAGTGTTCAAAGAATTATATATATATATATATATATATATATATATATATATATATATATATATATATATATATATATATATTTGCAGAACCTACTGAGTTGAACCTGATCTGATCACTTTGTTGGGCTTGTGGGTTTCAGAACGTTCATTATCACCAATGTGCTTGTATTAAAATGTCATAATGGATGTGTGCAATTCACACATGCACAGATATACAGGATTCCAGGACATTGCCACAAATTGTCACCTGTACAGCATCCTCCAATTTCAACCAGTCACCACATAACGTTTTCCTTCTGGAAACAAAGAAACAAACACTTGTGGCATAAAGTGTCTCTGAAATACATTTAATTTAATTTAACAGAGCTATGTTTACTACCGCAGCCAATGTTAGTGGTGTTATAGGAATTTCGGGGGGGGGGAGCTTCCCTTCAAAACACCCCAGTACGCTGTTTGGGACATGAGCAGAGAGGGGTGACTGGGACCCCAGTACACTATTTGAGACATGAACAGAGAGGGGAATTTTATAAGAAATCTGACAGCTGTCATTCTAAACAGAGCTGCCAGTTATTGGACATAAGAGTTGTAGGAAGACCCTGGACTGACCCCTCAGCCTCCCACCTTTTCGACCAGAGACATTTCCATAAGCCGATCTGCATAAGCCCCAGAAGATAGACAATCTACATAAGCCACAGGATGACTCCCTTGCCAGGAAGCCCTTAACTACTACAGGGTCTGCAAAACCAACAAGAATACACAACCAAATGTAAATTCAAGTGATCAAGTTTATTGACTGTCATCTGAGTGTCATCTTGAAATGATCAGGACTTCCCGTTGCACCCTTCCTGTGGAGAGAGAAGAAAAACAAAATCATCAAAATGTACTCAGACAGGACTATGCCTCACCCAAATCCCATCTCCCATGTAAATTTCTGTTTTCCCGCCTTTCCTGTCCCATTGAAATGTATTGAACTCAAAATGTATATAACTGAGAATTTCCCTTTGTTCTGGGTCTCGCTCTTCGCTTGTCAACGCGAGTGGGACCCTGCTGCAGCAGTTCTTCTCATTTTTGCGCAATAAAGGATCTATTTACCTTCCTGGACGTGGTCTCTGTCAGTTTTCCCAACCGGTGTGAACCTTCCAAACGTGTTCCTCCGGGTGTTGGGTCTCCTTATGAGACCAGCGCCGCCTTCAAGGGAAAGGGGTAAATTTCCACAACAATTGATTGACTTAGAAAATCTTTTTTTCATAGACAAATGGTCCAGGAAAAGTCAAGAGGGGTGTGTGTGTGTGTGTGTGTGTGTGTGTGTGTGATGTGTGTCAGTAGGCTGGCATAAACCATGTTTCTCTAACCAAGGACAGTTTTCTTGCAGGTTCTTAATGGGGTTAGAAAAGCACCCCACAAAGGGGTTGACATTAGTTAAATTTAATTTTCAGTTCTAATAAAAAAAAATCTAGACAGTTGTAATAAAATATTTTCTAGACAGTTGGCAATATTTTCAAAAATACTTTTTTTTTTTTTTACTGTAAATGATAGTTTTGTTGTTTGTAAATGAAAATAAAAGCCATGCTTCTTCAAGGAACAGAAATGGTTCTGTTTATTCAATGCACAGGGGCAAAGGTTTACTGCATAGAAAATTCTACCTCCTCTGAATTAGTGTTCCCTGGCTTTGTTTGTTTGCGTACCGTCAAGCACACTTCATCAAACACCACAGACACAATTTTTATCTTAGGTAAGAATTATGATCCACCATTCATTGGGAAATTCATTGCGGTAGAAAATACACCCCAAAAACAGTTGGGGTTATTTTTATTTTTCCTCCGGAGATTGCATGTGGTTTAAATATTATATCATGTAGAGGTATATGTACTTGCAAAAGTTAATATACAATTACATGTACTTTACTTGCATTGTTTAAATTTATGGAGTGTGTGTGCATGTGGGGGAAGCTACTGAAAACAGCTGATAACACTAATAAATTTTCGCAGACCAAAGAACGGGGCACGATGTGCTGATTCATGTACTCGCTAGGGATAATCACCTGAAAAACATTAATAACAACTTTGAAATTGCCAAGGTTACTTAACCATTGTTTGCTGTGAGTAAGGAATTTGTGAAATGGAAAATTTGAAGAACCTAAGACGAGTCTGCTGGGTCAGGCCAATGGTCCATCTAGTGTAGCATCCTGTTTGCATACTGGCTGAACAGATGTTCGTGGGGAGCTTGTAAGTTGGACAGGAGTGCATTAGGTCTCTGCCTACCTGTGGTTCCCAGAAGCTGGTGTTCAGAGGCACGATGCTCTGACAGTGGAAGGAGAACATAGCCATCACGGCTGGTGACCAGTGATAAGCTTTCACCTCCATGAAGTTGTCTAATCCTCTTTTGAAGCCATCCAAGTTAGTGGCCCTCACTGGTTCCTGTGGGAGGGAGTTCCGTAGTTTAACTACGAAGTGTGTGTACTCTTTTTGAAGCAGCCCTGGATCTTCCAACATCCAGCTTCATGTCCGCAAGTTCTAGTGCCATGGCAGAGGGGTGGAGAGGTTTCTCAATTAACTTTCTCCATCCAACACATTAAAAAAATAATTACACTTTTGTGGAAAAATTAAGCGCCTGGAAATTTTCCAGGAGAACTTCCATTTTGGACTTTCTCCCCTCCCCTCCCTGGCCACATATGGGTCTATTATAGGTCCCGTCTCAATCATATTATTGGTTTGTTTGGTAGTATACAGAACCTATTTTAAATGAGAAGCATTGCACACAGGTGCATGCAATCCCGTCCAAACCTCTTGAAATGAAAAATGGCCATAGGAGCCTAAAGCAGGCTTCCTCAACCTCGGCCCTCCAGATGTTTTTGGCCTACAACTCCCATGATCCCTAGCTAGCAGGACCAGTGGTCAGGGATGATGGGAATTGTAGTCTCAAAACATCTGGAGGGCCGAGGTTGAGGAAGCCTGGCCTAAAGAGAAGAGAAGATGCGGGGGGGGGGGGAGAGAGATGGTGATATCCTCTCCCCCACCCCTGAAAAGCAGAAGATGGAGCTGCCTTGTACTCCATTGCTCTGAAGGGCAGGACTACAGCTAATTTGACTGGAGATATTTAAGCAGAGCTTGGATGGACATATGCCATGGATGTTGTAGTTGTAATCTTACATCGAGTTGTATCTGATGACATTCAAATTCTCCCCCCACTCCACCTCAGCTCTATAACTGCATGAATTTGCCATTTTGAGCAGCTGATTGATAGGGCGTGTATGCTTTTCTTCACGAAATCCCCAGGTGCTTCTACAACCTCTTTGTGAGTCACCAGAAGGGCTGAATGCATGAGGTTTTGTGCACCCACCACCTCCACTCAAATCCACAGGATCGCAAGGATGTCGTTCGTTTATAAATCATATCCATGTGGAATATGTTAGCTACTGTGAACTCTGCTGTCACCTTTGTGGATTTAAAGTTTGCCCATTCAGGAGGGGAAAGGAAACACACAAACAATTTTTATTGCATAAAGGCTGTGTGTTATGTTCACCAGTGCTGGAAATTTGTGCATAATGATAAGTAGCCTGGAGCTATTTTTCATCTGTCATGGCAGGCATTGTTTAGGAAAGACTTTAAGGAAAACATCCATAGAGCTTGTTGCAAAATATTATGCTACGGAATCCTTTTCATGCCCGGCACCTTCACAGTAAATCTTTGTAGGAGTTGCAATTAATGGAAATCACTTTCATTTTAGAGTTCAGACAGGCTTTCTATTCAGCGTTTTCTTCAAATGCAGATATTCAAATAGTGCTGTGCCAAAACTTTCTCCTGCATTCGTTTGTTCAACCTTTCTCATCAATTCATGAAGAAAAGAACATGCATTCAAAAACGGATCAAAGGGGTAAAACCTCACAGATGGGGTGCAGGTTTTTGTTCTGCTTAACTCGGTTGGTTGGCATCTGTCTGTCTCAGGAGACAATGGAAAAGTACGTCTTTGGGGATGAAGTCAAATTGTTGGAGAGTTACAGCGCCTGCTGTGGCTGTGTAGACAGATACTGGAGAGACATGTTTGGTTGCAGCAGGGGCAGATGAAGTGTCAGGTTGTGATGCTGCTGGTGCCCCATGGCGTGTGGAGAAGGAACTCATCCTGAGTGGAATGTTAGAAACAGTCAGAAATTGTCAGAACCTCCTAAGCACTAACACCAAACGCAGGGGCCACCTTCAAGGCCAATGCTAGAGAGAACTGGTTAATTAAAATCTGTGCTATGAAGCAGGTGTTTGCTCCTTCAAGATAGTGAGTGCTCACATCAATTAAGCATCATGATTGGTTATATGACTGGTCAATTAAGCAACATGATTGGTGACATCAAGTCATGGGCTTGGGGCCAGCTTTTGCTTAAATCTGGTTTAGGTCACTGCATGGGGTTATAATCTTCACAATGTAGTTACTTTTGTATGTTTATGCTGCTAAACCTAACCCTCAACTTTATCTATGCTGCATAAGTGCTTGTTCAGTTGTTAAATATGATGGCTTTGTTATATTTATGCTTCCAAGTTACTTTACCTTGTGCTGTTACCAGAAACCTTTTTAAACAAAGAACAAAACACACACACCCTTTGTAACTTTCTTTTAATAAAACTTTATTATACCTCTTATTCTGAGAGCCAGCGTGGTGTAGTGGTTAAGAGTGGTAGACTCGTAATCTGGGGAACCGGGTTCGTGTCTCTGCTCCTCCACATGCAGCTGCTGGGTGACCTTGGGCTAGTCACACTTCTCTGAAGTCTCTCAGCCCCACTCACCTCACAGAGTGTTTGTTGTGGGGGAGGAAGGGAAAGGAGAATGTGAGCCGCTTTGAGACTCCTTTGGGTAGTGATAAAGCGGGATATCAAATCCAAACTCTTCTTCTTCTTCTTCTTCTTCTTCTTCTTCTTCTTCTTCTTCTTCTTCTTCAAAGAAGTTTGCAATTTGAGTTCCTTGAACTTCCCAGTTTGGTTACTTTCCAGAGACAGGTCAATCTCCACGTGGCGTTTCTCCTTTCTGCTCTCCTCCTAGCTGTCATGACTGAGGAGTGTTGGGAGTGGCAATTGGAGACTCCTTATGTGGCAAAGTGATGGATAAATTGAGATGGTAGTAATGATGATGATGTGAATGGGTTGCATCTTGACAACCTCTAGTAGGACATGGTCCCTGGTCTGAGGTTGCCCTGCCTCCTCCTGCTCCTCTGCTCTCTGCAAGTGGCCTCTCAGGGTTAAGGGCTGCACATGAAGCAAGGCAGGATAGGGCAATGAGAAGGGTTTGCTGGGGGGAGAAAGAACCACCCCACACTCTGCAGTTCCCAATCAATCAGCACTTCTCCCCCAGGGTTTGATCATTCCCAATTCCCAGGAGGGAGTGTCTTTTCCTACTGGGGATCATGGGTAGTCTTTTAGAGAGGGTGTCAATCCCATTTCAAACCAGACCCAGTTCAAAGGAGATGGACCCAACTCAGAACAAGCTGGCGTAATTCAAACAGAAGGGGTTAGGATTTTGAGCCTCTCTCCCCACCAAGTTTGAATTCTTGCGACCATCTCTGATTGGGTAAAGTGTAATGAGCCCTTCTATTTTAGGAAGCTTTCAGCTGCTGAAATGATGATGGGTATGGCCTGGAACAGGGAATAATGTTGGTGGGCGTCTGTTCAGTTGGCTTTTGCGTTTAGTGTTGTTGTTTAACGTTTTAAAGCTGTTTTATGAATATATTTTCATTCTCAGCTGTGGTGAGAGCCCCTGTGGGCTAGTCAGCAGGATCATAATTTTTTAGGGAAAAATAAATAGATGCTCTTTTAGGCTGGTCTTTGCTCATAGCGATAAAGAGAGAGGGTGAAAGAATATTTTAATATGTATGTAGGATGTTTGTTGCCCTGTTCATGCATACTTCCCTGGTGAGGCACCAACATGTCCCCCTGCACTGCCCCCGGCATTATTTAACTTGAATCTCACCTACACCTTCTAATTATTTGATGTGACGAGATTGTAATAAACAATACATTGTATTGATTATTACAATATTATTGTATTGAAAGCCAGTGTGGTGTAGTGGTTAAAAGCTGTAGACTCATAATCTGGTGAACTGGGTTCGCTAGTCACACCTCTCTGAAGTCTCTCAGCCCCACTCGCACCTCACAGAGTGTTTGTTGTGGGGGAGGAAGGGAAAGGAGAATGTTAGCCGCTTTTGAGACTCCTTCGGGTAGTGATAAAGCGGGATATCAAATCCAAACTCTTCTTCCTCTTCTTCTTCTTCTTCTTCTTCTTCTTCTTCTTCTTCTTCTTCTTCTTCTTCTTCCTCCTCATTGTATTCCTCTGCTCTTTTTCTTACTATCAAAGCAGCATGGGATAAGAGCCCATGTGTGCATGCCTTCTTATGTTACAGTGGCCACATCTGCGCCTGAATCTGTGAGGTTTCTTTAGACTCAGGACTTATCAACCAGTCAATTTCTGTTCCTCTCACTTTCCCCCATCAGTTTCTTTTCAACCAGAGACGGGAAGATGGGAGTTCAAAAAACAAACAAACAAACCCTTCCCTTCTTGCACTGAGTTGAGTGCTTATGTGATCAGAACCTCTAGCAGAGGAATCTATTAAGGCAGAGTTTAGTTTGCTTGTCCGCAGTCCTTTGGTTTAAGGGTCTTGGAACTGGCATCTCTTGGGCCCCATCTGCATGCCTGTTTAAACAGGTATGGCTCGGTTTTAAATGTACAGTCATACCTCAGGTTGCGAACGCTGCGCAGAAGTGCCGAAATGCATCACGCGCGTGCGCAGACGCAACACTGTGGGTTGCGAACATGCCTCCCGCACGGATCACGTTCTCAACCCGAGGTATGATTGTATAGTCTACGTGGGATCTTATATGACTTTGTTTGAATGGATAGGAGTTAAAGTCAAGGCCGTCTTTACCCAGGGGTGCAAGGGGTGCGGGGCACCCAGGCGCTGAATTCTGGGGGCGCCGGGTGCCCGCCGCTGAAGCCTAAGCATATCGTATTGAGCTGCTATGTGGCAGTGGGGGCAGTGACTGATCTTTGCAAAGTCTGAAGGTCCGCAGTGCAGCTGCTCTCCTAAGAACAGATCGCACCATGCTGGGAAACCCTACCTGGCGCTACAGCTGCTAATGCTGCTTCAGAGAGAAAGCTCTCTGGAAAGTCTCGCTCACCAAAGCCGGGAGGAGGGCAAGTGACAGGAAAGAGGGAGAGACAGACAGAAAGAGAATGTGCCTATCTAGCGACGGGAGCATGCACAGGCTCCAGAACCTTCCCAAGAAGAACTCGTATATGCGCGCTCGCAAGGGCCCTCCTAGCTCTTCCAGAAATAAGATTGCTCCCACAATGAGAGGCTGCCTGAGATGGCTCTCCCACGCATGCGCACAATGCCCGCCCGTCTCATCTTTCAGACACATCCCTAGGACTGTAAGCGCATGCTCCCGACTCCCAATGTGTTCTTTGTCTTCTTTAGAAAAGCTGGTTTTAAACAAAAACCACGCAGGCGTGAGCACTATTTATCAAATGATAATAGCGACATAAGCATAATAAAAGTTAATCTGGGAGCTAAACTAAATTGGGGGGGGGCGCTGGGCGGATCTTTGCACCCCGGAGGCGCATATGCTAAGGGTAAAGTTAAAGGGACCCCTGACCATTAGGTCCAGTCGTGTCCGACTCTGGGGTTGCGGCGCTCATCTCGCTTTATTGGCTGAGAGCCGGCGTACAGCTTCCAGGTCATGTGGCCAGCATGACAAAGCCGCTTCTGGCGAACCACAGCAGCGCACGGAAATGCCGTTTACCTTCCAGCTGCAGCGGTACCTATTTATCTACTTGCGCTTTGATGTGCTTTTGAACTGCTAGGTGGGCAGGAGCTGGGACCGAGCAAAGGGAGCTCACTCCGTCGCGGGGATTTGAACCGCCGACCTTCTGATCGGCAAGCCCTAGGCTCTGTGGTTTAACCCACAGCGCCACCTGGATCCCTTATATGCTAAAGACATAGAGTCAAACATCTGGAGGGCCGTAGGTTTCCCATCCCTGGCCTATTGCTTTAGCCTCTGGCTGTGTACGAAAAGCTGGGCTGCTACCAGTTACCAAGTGGGAGGAGAGGAAAGGCAAGGCAGCAGGGAGTTTGGAATGGTGCAGACTCCGCATTGGGTTGGCTCCACCTGTGCGCCTGCACCATGCCAAGCTCCCTGCTACCTTGCCCCTCTCCCTTTCAGCAGCTAGGAGCATGGCATGGGGAAGCCAGGTCAACAATGCAGACCCACCCACGATGCTGGCCAATACTGGCCGTAGCCAAATTTGTTCTATGGTTTAGCCCAGTGGTGGCTAACCTTGGCACTCCAGATGTTTTGGAACTACAACTCCCATCATCCCTAGCTAACAGAACCAGTGGTCAGGGATGATGGGAGTTGTAGTCCCAAAACATCTGGAGTGCCAAGGTTAGCCACCACTGGTTTAGCCTCACTTCATTTTCATACCCTCCCACGTTTCTCCAATGAAGAGAGGGATGTCCTAAGGCAGTGATGGCTAACCTTTGTGGGAATGTTTTGGAACGTGGATGGAGATTTATAATTTAATATATCTCATCCTAACTTGTGCTAACAAGTTCAACTAGCAGAGTAACATTCCCTTTTAAAATACACACAGCGGAAGTTGCTTTGATTCGCTAGAATCAACTTAATCTAGTTTCCTGGTTTGTCACTATATTTCCCCTTTGTCCCTCTTCAAATAAGACACAACACACGTCTTCTATAAAAAGGTATAAAATGTTTACTCACATATATCCAGCTCAAGACAAATCCCAAAGAAGGCAGGCTTATTCTTAGTAAAGATATTTACAGTTGGAATCTCCCCATGTGGGAGAGAAGTCCGCTAGGCCCCAGTTGGCTGGAAGCCAACTGAGCATCCTCCTCGCAGTTCGAGTGAGAGAGTGGAATGGAATGGCCGCTGACCTGTGAGGTTCTTTGTTCATACCTTCCCAGGTGAAGCCACTCCCACATCTAGTTGCAAGAGGAAATTGCCTCAATCCATGTGACCAGGAAGTTGTGGCTGGAGGACTGAGGCAATCTCCATTGTCTGCTCTAGCATTGTTGTACTTGACTGCTCTAGTGTTTACATCCCACAACCTTGACACTCCAGATGTTTTGGGACTACAACTCCCATCATCCCTGACCACTGGTCCTGTTAGCTAGGGATGATGGGAGTTGTAGTTCCAAAACATCTGGAGTGTCAAGGTTAGCCATCACTGTCCTAAGGAAAAGCGCTTGGGACATTTCGGGGTCAAATGAGAAACCGGGACTGTCCCTGGGAAATTGGGACACTTGGAGGGTCTGCATTTTTTTTGGGTAATCCAGTACAAATCACCAGGTTCAGCTGATATGCCGAGCCAAACCATGGCTTGACTCACTGCAGTAGAGCAGCAGTAGGATCAAAGAAGGAGCGAAGTGGCCCCAGTCTCTTCTCCGGGGGCCCCCACACACTCACACTAAGCCACAGAAAATGCACACCTTTGGCACTGGTTTAAATGTCATTTTCCTCAGACCCTGAAGTTTCTAATCCTACAAGGTGTGCTATATATTTAAAGGGCTTACTGGAGAGTCTCTGAATAGGATCTTCTTCCAGTCTTTAGCTTCTTGAGAAACCCTTTTAACCAGAGCAGAGCTGCCTCAATATTTCCCTACATAAATAAGTTCTCAGAGCCGATAGTGAATTCTCATCAAGCCTGGTCCATTGTCCTTGCCGTGCATTAAATTCCTTGTCACGGTCTGAGAACATTGCATACTCTACTGATTTTCCAAATGCTTTGTTATTGACCCCTTTTCAGAGCAATTGCGCTCAAATCCCATTTACAGATATTTAAAGGCATATGAAAGCCGAAGGCATTAAGCAGATCATACCTGGTTTCCTCTTCACAGTGATTTTCATATTGCTGCAGAAACTTAGACGCCATTGTTCCACAGGCCCCGCGGTTTTATAGAATAATTGAAGATGTGGATCCAGTCCACAGTCTGGATGCGAATCCTCATGTAAGAACAAGATCCGCACATTAAATGTGGTTTGCTTTTTTTTAATAAAAAGATCAAAAGTTACATGTCCCCTCCTTAAAATGAAGTAGAACCTTTTCTCATCTTCAGATGAAATAGTTTCCATTAAATTTCTTCTTAATAAGCTCAGACCCAACTCATGTGCAACTACTCATTCCACGTGCCTATTTTATGGTGTTGTTAATTTTTCTCTGCTCTCTATTTTTCATTTCTGTTTTATGTACGTTATAAAATGAAATAATAATAAAACACTTTACCCCTCCCAAAAAAGCTAAGCCCCAATGGGATTGGGATACAGTGCCAGATTTATGGCAGTGTGGGTGATTCCCACAAAGAGCATCAAGCCAAGGGGGCACAAAATTATACTAACCTATATTTATATGGGTTTCTACAGAGAAGGGACCCAGGTGGTGCTGTGGGTTAAACCACAGAGCCTAGGGCTTGCTGATCAGAAGGTCGGCAGTTCAAATCCCTGCAACGGGGTGAGCTCCCGTTGCTCGGTCCCAGCTCCTGCCCACCTAGCAGTTTGAAAGCATGTCAAAGTGCAAGTAGATAAATAGGAACCGCTCCGGCGGGAAGGTAAACGGCGTTTCTGTGCGCTGCTCTGGTTCGCCAGAAGCGGCTTAGTCATGCTGGCCACATGACCTGGAAGCTGTACGCTGGCTCTCGGCCAATAAAGCGAGATGAGCGCCGCAACCCCAGAGTCGGACACGACTGGACCAAATGGTCAGGGGGTCCCTTTACCTTTACAGAGAAGAGCTATTTAAAGAGCAACTGTACCAAAAAGAATTAGCTGTGTCTTTACCAGCCCCACATCTGACATCTGTATCATGATGCCAAGTATAGGGCAGGTTGGCATGGCTTGGCCAACATGGTGTTGCAGACCAAATAGAGGGAGGCCAGAGGTTCCCCACCGCTGCTTTAGATAATGGGGTGATAGATGCTAGGTGGACAAACGGTGGCTCCCTCGGTCTGAAAGTGAGATGAGCGCCACAACCCCATAGTCGCCTTTGACTGGACTGTCTAGGGGTCCTTTACCTTTTACCTAGATGCACCAAAGATCTGACTCTGTATAAGCCAGCTTCCTCTGCTTTGTTTACTGCTGCTTTATGGTGACTTTATATCTGCATTTGTAATAGAAGAAATTTGCATTGGAGGAACTTGCATCCTTAAAAGCTTGGGATATAAATAATAGTAGTAATTTGTTGTGCTTGTAAGCTGCTCTAGGTGCCAGGATTGGCCAGGATGTGGCATGAGTGATTTGTACCCATCTGGATTGTTAGAGCCAATGGGAGAGCCAGAGTTTTGTTTAGTCAGTCTATTTTGGGATGGAGATGCTATCATTATGCCAGCTCAAGAGCCATTCTGTTCCCAGGTGGCTGTTTTGTTTAGAATCCGTTTAATCTCCACTGTAGTATTTACAAGTGCTTTATTTTGGTCGTGGGTGATTTTGCTCTACTGT
Organism: Darevskia mixta; assembly: GCA_034641385.1. Classification (NCBI taxonomy): domain Eukaryota; kingdom Metazoa; phylum Chordata; class Lepidosauria; order Squamata; family Lacertidae; genus Darevskia; species Darevskia mixta. The sequence continues at coordinate 1,096,800 of JAWWNH010000137.1, read as the reverse complement.
TGGCAGCAACTGGCGTAGGACCACAGCAGCTTTTTATGGATCTTGTCACTCAACATGCACACGAGGAGCGCACGTGTGTGTTTGTGCCTTTGTGCTCCTGGTTCTCTAAAATTTGCTGAAAGGATGCCCCGTTTCACCACTTTTCACGTAGTCGTTTAGTTGTGTCCGACTCTTCGTGACCCCATGGACCAGAGCACGCCAGGCACTACTGTCTTCCACTGCCTCCCGCAGTTTGGTCAAACTCATGTTAGTGGCTTCAAGAACACTGTCCAACCATCTCGTCCTCTGTCGTCCCCTTCTCCTTGTGCCCTCCATCTTTCCCAACATCAGGGTCTTTTCCAGGGAGTCTTCTCCTCTCATGAGGTGGCCAAAGTATTGGAGCCTCAGCTTCAGGATCTGTCCTTCCAGTGAGCACTCAGGGCTGATTTCCTTCAGAATGGATAGGTTTGATCTTCTTGCAGTCCATGGGACTCTCAAGAGTCTCCTCTAGCACCATAATCCAAAAGCATCAATTCTTCGGTGATCAGCCTTCTTTATGGTCCAGCTCTCACTTCCATACATCACTACTGGGAAAACCATAGCTTTAACTATACAGACCTTTGTTGGCAAGGTGATGTCTCTGCTTTTTAAGATGCTGTCTAGGTTTGTCATTGCTTTTCTCCCAAGAAGCAGGCGTCTTTTAATTTCGTGACTGCTGTCACCATCTGCAGTGATCATGGAGTTTAGGTGGGCACATAACTTCCTGCGATAAAGCTGAGTAGTGTACTGACAGGATCACAGGAGGAACAACATAGAACAGGCATAGGCAACCTTGGCTCTCCAGATGTTTTGGAACTACAACTCCCATGATCCCTAGCTAACAGGGCCAGTGGTCAGGGATGATGGGAATTGTAGTCCCAAAACATCTGGAGAGCCAAGGTTGCCTATGCCTGACATAGAATCATCATCATTGGTTTATTATTATCTTGAGTCATCATGATCATTGGTTTATTTCTAAATTGCTTTTCGGGCAAGGCCCCCAAGGTGGTGAACAGATAAATGCAAAAGAAAATACAATAACTAGGAAAATGATAATTGGTTATAGTTTATTAAAAGTAATAGTGAAATTATGGAAATACAAGATTAAGCTATGAAGATTGGAAATCTCTAGACGTGGTTGATGGAAGTCCAAAAATATTGTATAAGATATGAATGAATGTTAAATGATGTTTGGAAAATATATGTAAAAAACTTAATAAAATATATATTAAAGAAAAGAAAATACAAGAAAACTACAGTAAACACAAATACAAAATTACAATTCAATCAATCAATAAAAATATAAAATAGTAACCCAGGCACACCATTGGGGGGGGGTGCGTTGGGTGCCAAGGGGTCTGTAGGACTGCACAATGTCCCCACTGTGGAATGACGTGTGGATCCAGAATTGGCCTCCACAGTCACTTACGGACTCACTGTTAAAACCGTGTTTATGGAAGACAATCTTACTTGGCTACGAGTGATCGCCAAAGAAGAAGAAGGACGGCACGGTGGTTTACGAAAACATAAAACAAGAAAATCAAGGAAAAATTCACAACCATCCTTCAAAACATACAAAACTCATAATGCTAAAACAGATTAAAATTACCTCAAGTGAGAGTAGATGAGCCTGGAAAAATGGTGAGTGGATTCCTGGACATTTCTGCACAATGTGACTTCAGTGGCCTTCCCTTGGTTTTTAAAATTATAACAAATGCAGAGGAGTCATTCAAAATGATGAATGTGCCACTCTTCCTAGAGTTCTGACTTCAAAAGTTTCCCTTCTAAAAGAACTCAGTGGTCATTGAATGTTTTGCTTAATTCACTGCAGAGGTGGTCTCTAGCAAGGTTCTAGTGACTCAGCATTTAGCAAGGTGTTTCAGAGGGATGGATAATGGAAATATGGAGTAAATTACTCTCCCCGCTTTCTATCCATTTTCAGGATTTTGCTGCCTCCCTTGAAATTAATTAGCAATTAATGAATCTGCTTAAATAGTCTATGTTGCTGATTCTGTTAAATAAGAGTTGGCTGAAAATACAGGCATGAAGAACACAGATCAAGAATGGATGAATCCATCAGTTTTAACTTCTCTCCATTTCTTTCTTTCTTTCTTTCTTTCTTTCTTTCTTTCTTTCTTTCTTTCTTTCTTTCTTTCTTTCTTTCTTTCAATCTTAGGTCCAGTTTGACACATTTCTACCTCAGTTTGCCACTTAGCAATGTACTGTATTTTTCCTTGTATTAGACAAGGTTTGTTGCTTACTCTTTTCAGTCAAAAATTGCAGGTTGTCAGTCAAAAATTGCAGAGGGCCTTCTCGGTAGTGGCACCCGCCCTGTGGAACGCCCTCCCTTCAGATGTCAAAGAGAACAACAATTACCAGACCTTTAGAAGACATCTGAAGGCAGCCCTGTTTAGGGAGGCTTTTAATGTTTTATAGATTATTGTATTTTAATCCTCTGTTGAAAGCCGCCCAGAGTGGCTGGGGAAACCCAGCCAGATGGACGGGGTATAAATAATAAATAATAATAATAATAATAATTATTATTATTATTATTATTATTATTATTATTATTATTATACACAGGTGGTTTAAAAAAAAGAAGAAAACCATTACTCACAAGCAGGGCATTACTCAGAAGCTCCGGGGTGACATGGGGGCAGCAGTGGTTTCCTCTTCTCAAAAAGCGCAACAATTTTCAGTGATCTACTAAAAAAAAAAAAGCTTAGCAACTTTTGGCGATCTCCCACAACAAGGTTGTTCCATTTGATGTTTAAAATATTGATTTCTTAATTTTGGGATCAAAAAAGAGGGGTCGTCTCATGCATGAGGGCATCTTGTACATGGAAAAATATGGGGTGTGTGTGTGTGTGTGTGTAAACCTTTGTGTACTAGGCACTGGGCACCTTTGATAGGTCATGTGCTGACAAAAAGCTTGGTTAGAAACCAGATACTTAAACAAAGTGTATATATATATATATATATATATATATATATATATATATATATATACAGTATATCTGGTTTCTAACCAAGCCTTTTGTCAGCACATGACCTATCAAAGGTGCCCAGTGCTCATTGGTCCAGCTCTAACGTAACTCTGCTGCTGCAGCAATGGTTCCAGATTTGTTGTGACCCCATTCTCACACAGAATGGTGAGCCCAGCCCTTCCTGAATGTGGGCTTAGAAATGGGGCTGGGTGTGGAGCACGTCTTAAAATAAAAGTTAGCACCTGGGCTTGCTAACTGAGAAGTGTAAGTGTCAAGAAGCGCACTGTGGCGTTTGCACTCCAGATTTTTTTTTCTCCTGAAGTGTGCTTGATTATGATGAATTGCCATGCCTCTAATGATCGGAGGTTAAATACAGGCAAACCACAAGTCCTCTCCTCCCTCTCCCCCTGGCCAGCATTCCTTTATTGATGCTGGAAAGGCTCGTAAGATTTCTTTGCATTATCTTTTCTCCCTAGCAAGGGTCATAACCAGTTCCATGACAGCAAAGAACATCATTAGTTTTCAGAGTGGACTGGGTATTTTGAGAGCAAGTGGTTTGCTTTTAATACCAATGTTTAGCAATAATTATACAGTCATTTTGCAGCAGTGGCTACTACACTCTTCATCTAGGATTGAAGAGATGAAGAACACTAGGGGAAGGGCTGCCGCTCAGTGGTAGAGCATCTGCTTTGCATGCTGAAGGTTATAGCTTCAGGCACCAACATCTGCAGGTAAGCCTGGGCCAAACTCCTGCCTGAACCCCTGGGAAGCCACTGCTGTTTGGTGTTGACAGTGCTGAGCTACATGCACCAATGGCACCCCCCCCAACATTTCTCCAGTGAAAATTGGGACATCCTATTCCAGTGATTCCATGATGATGATGGAATAGGACAGTGATGGCTAACCTTGACACTCCAGATGTTTTGGAACTACAACTCCCATCATTCCTAGCTAACAGGACCAGTGGTCAGGGATGATGGGAGTTGTAGTCCCAAAACATCTGGAGTGTCAAGGTTAGCCATCACTGTCCTATTCCATCACCATCATTTTATTATTTATACCCCACCCATCTAACTGGAATGGTCCCGCTTTTCCTTAGGATGTCCCTGTTTTCATCAGAAGGTATAGAGTTTTGCAACCCAAGGAGATAAGTAACTAGGCAATCTTTAGAAGACATCTGAAGGCAGCCCTATAGAGGGAATTTTTAAAAATGTTTAATTATGTTTTTATTTATGTTGGACGGGTGGCACTGTGGGTTAAACCACAGAGCCTAGGGCTTGCCGATCAGAAGGTCAGCGGTTCGAATCCCTGCGACGGAGTGAGCTCCCGTTGCTCGGTCCCTGCTCCTGCCAACCTAGCAGTTCGAAAGCACATCAAAGTGCAAGTAGATAAATAGGTACCGCTGCAGCTGGAAGGTAAACGGCATTTCTTTGTGCTGCTCTGGTTCGCCAGAAGCGGCTTTGTCATGCTGGCCACATGACCTGGAAGCTGTACGCCGGCTCCCTCGGCCAATAATGCGAGATGAGCACGCAACCCCAGAGTCGGTCACGACTGGACCTAATGGTCAGGGGTCCCTTTACCTTTATGATGTGCTCCAACACTGCTACCCTGCCCATGCAGCAGAATTCTGCTTGTGCAACGGAACTTGCTCCTCCTCTGCCCTAGTTCTCTGCCCGCCTGCCCTGTGCACACTCCAGGGGGTTGGGGGGACCCCCCAGAGAAGATTTTTGGGGTGCATGGGGAGAGGAGAGGAATGGAAAGTCCTGTTGTGTGAGTGGAATTCCATTCATTCGACTCATAGAATGGGATGGCATTTTGAGGCAGTTGTCATTAAAATATGCAGGCATGGCGAGCACAAAGTCTACAATGGAGGCATTCCTGAATTCAAGTCCTTGTTTTGCCCAAGGGCCTTTGTCGCCCAGCTGTAGCTCCTTGAGACAAAGGCACTCAGATGTAAAACACTAAAGAATATCAGCCATTTAAAATAATCACATTTACCCTCCAGTGTGAAATTTAAACACCCAGAAGTTTCCTAGTGCTCATGTCTGACCTTTTCTTATTCTTGAAGAAAACTATGAAAGCTTTTGGGCTTGCTTTATGGCTGAAATTTTAACTTTTATTATTATCACCTGCAAGGCATAAATGGGGAAAGCTAATAGACATTTCCTCCGAGAAGGCAGTAACTTTTCTTTTATTGCTTTATGGTTTGCTAATCTTGAAAAGGTAGCGACAATTAGAGGAGTGGCGTGATGCTATCAGTTACAGCGGAGATGGTGCATCGCATAAGATGGTGTGTCATGTCAAATGAAGCAATGATCATCTTCTGTTCCAACCCAGTTTCTCATTAACAAGCCATCCTGGCCATTTGATGCTTTTAGATCCAGCTGAAGATGCTGGCCCAGTTGTTTGGTTGATCAGGGCTGTAGCTCAATGGAAGAGCACCTGCTTTTTGTGCAGAAGGTCACAAGTTCAATCCCTGACCTCTCAAGTATGATGCATAGGAAGTCATAGGAAGCTGTCTTATCCTGAGTCAGACCATTGGCCCATCTAGCTCAGTATTGTCTACACTGACCTGCGGTGGCTCTCCAGGGTTTCAAGCAGGGGTCTCTCCCAGCCCTAACTGGAGATGCTGGAGGGTTGAACCTGGAACAGTCTTCATGCATATCAGATGGTCTACCACTGAGCTGAAGCCCTTCCTGCAGTTCTAAGAACACCCGGCTCACTCTTGCCCTGAGCCATCACTGTGTACCTCTCTCCAGTTGATACCAGTAGGCTTCTGGCGTCTAGTAAAAACCTTAATCCTACAAGTCTGAAATCTGGCTTCCCTCAGGCCTATAGAAGTCCTAGCTCCCTTCCCAGGCTTTGTGTCCATTTGAGGTAGGGTTGCAAAATCGTTGAGCAAAATATATTTAAAAATCTAGACTTCTGATATGGGTTGCCATACATCCGACTGCCGTATTCCAGCTATGTCTGGGAAATTCCTAGTCCTAGGAATTTGGTCCTAGGACCAAAGCAGAGTGGTTGGGTTGTATCCAGCACTAATCCTACTCATGTAAGTTAATAGACACGGGCCTGCTCACAGCAGAACTGAGATGGAGACACTTTGTTTCTTGTGTTGGGCTCTCAGAACAGGTCAGGTATATTTTTGGTGAGCCGTTCACCCCACTATCCTTCAGTCTCCTTGTCTGAACTGATAGAGCACCAGTTGGATGTGGTGCTGAGAGCCACCAGGATGATTGTTTTGGAATTTTGCAGTGCCCATCCTGAAGTTGCTCCATACAGGTTGGTTTTAGACTTCATAACCCGGTAACTTTCCAAGAACCAAACGTCCTTCTTTGCTGCCCCTCCTCAGATTTTTTGCCTGGTTGAGTAGGAAACATTCCATAATTGAAACTTAAAAATTGGGTGACGACAGCTTCATGGATCATCCTGAATTATCGTTTCCTTGTGTGTCTGCCGACAAAGAGAGATTTCATATTTTAAAGAAGTTTCAGAACACTGAATGGGAAAGGCTTTCAATACCAATTTTTCACTGTTTACTCATAATTCTTAAATAAAAAACACTGAATGGAAAGTGGGTGAAGTCATTTTGGGTTCTGTGAAACTCTTCCATATTAATTGATTTCCCTCCCCCTGCCTCCTCCTCCACCACCTTGTTGCAGCAGTATTTTAAACAAGTAGATAGCAGATATTTCAAATTTGAGTGCTGAATGCAGAAGTGGTATTTTGGGTTGATATGTTTTCATTTGCAAAATGCTTGTGATTTTGATGGATGGCAGCAGAGTGCTGGAGATCAAAAACATAGGTGTGTGTGTGTGTGTGTGTGTGTGTGTGTGTGTGAGAGAGAGAGAGAGAGAGAGAGAGAGAGAGAGAGAGAGAGAGAGCTAGCTGTAGTAATCTTGAACAATTCTGTTCCAGAGCATATACTGAAATCTCCCACCTGTCTCCTCCTCTGCTTGTTGGTCCACCTCATTGGAAAAATCAACCAACCAAAAAGGCTTACTGCTGTGAAATGAGAGCACCGTGATGCTGCATGGATAGATAAAAACTTTTCTCCCTCTCCAATAACACTAGAACTTGTGGGTGTTGAATGAAGCTGAATATTGGAAGATTCAGGACAGAGAAAAGAAAGTCCTTCACACAGTGCACAGTTAAATTATGGATTTTTTTCCCCCACGGGGCAGTGACGGGCCTCAACTTGGGTGGCTTTGAAAGAGGATTAGACAAATTTGTGGAGGAGCAGATACTGAGGATACCAGCCACAATAGCTATGATCTGCATCTGTGGTCAGTAAAGCTTCTCACTTCTGAATCCCAGTTGCTGGAAACCACAGGAGGGGAATGTGTTTTTATGTCCATTTGCAGGTTTCCCTTGGGCATCTGGATGGCCACTGTTAGAACACTAGATAGGGCATTGGCCTGATCCAGCAGGCTCTTCACATGTTCTTGTTGGTGGTAAATTTGCCCCTCCTCTGAAATTCACCCCCTGCCAGAAGCAGGTCACTGGATTGGGTGGAGCGGTTATACTGGCTTCCCTTTAGGTGGGTCATTGTTGCTTACTGGGAGGGAAGGAGGAGGGACAGGGAAGTCAGTGCAGTGCAAATGCACCATGGGAGCCAATCCAGCTCCATTGTCAGTGTGTTTGCCCTCCCAGCTGCCTCACCTATCCCCTTGTTCATCCAATAAGCAGCAGTGACTCACCTGTGGGAAAGTTAGAAGCTCCACTCCACCTGGTGAGCCACTTCTACCCCTCAAAACTGTATGAAAATGCCCCTTGCACTTTGCACATTTCACACGGACAGCCCATGAATATAACTCAGAGAATAAACCATGCTGCTTCCCTGTCCAGACCAAAAATTGCCTCTGCTCTGCTAATGTGACACAATCAGGTGGGGAGCTCACCTTCCTTAATGGCTAGAGGTCCTTGGAAGGGACTTTAAAAAATGCCCGCTGTGTCATATTCTTGCTAATTTTTAAATGTGAGTTTTAAAATTGGCTCATCTTGGGAAATCGGTGTGCACGAAAACCCAACAAATTACTTCTTGCTTATTTTATATTCGGAGCACAACACATGTTTGTAGTTGTCGTCTCATTCTATGCTTAAAAAGAAAAAGAAAAGAATTTCCTTGGCTCAGCCAAGCAGGTGAATGGAATGAAATGTTAGGAATGGGTATCCTTATCTTTTGAACCATTCCCCCCTCCTTCTAAGAGGCAGCTTTCATAATCTATGTGTAATCCTTTGGCTCCTGGTGCGCAGGTGGAATTGCGCCTCTGATTTGTGTGCAATTTATGTGACTGGCTAACTCAAGGAAGCCCTCCATTTCAATGAAATGGCGAGAGAGATGGAGAAATGCCTCTGTTTCTATTTTGAACACAATTACAGGGGAGATTGTTATCACCCATATATTCTTTTCTGTGGGGCTTTTGGAAATTTTCAAGAGGAGATCGCTCAACGTGAATTGGTTGCAACATAACCCTTCAGTTCATGGGCGTATCCAGGGGGGAAGAGGGGGCAGCTGCCCCACCCTAGAAGGCAGCTGCCCCCCCACTAGAAGCAAAAATGATCAGCTTCCGTTCAAAGCAAACCTGAACCACCATGGCTTGCCCCCCCCTAGTTTTGATCCTGGGTACGCCCCTGCTTCAGTTCACACAAGCAGGTGAGAAACGGTGCGTTCCCCCATGCACTCTGGTTTCCATCATGGTGTCCCTTTGCACCAGAAGTGGTTTAGGCATGCTGGCCACATGACCCGGAAAGCTGTTTGTGGACAAACACCGGCTCCCTTGGCCTGAAGCGAGATGAGCGCTGCAACCCCATAGTCGCTTTTGACTGGACTTAACCGTCCAGGGGTCCTTTGCCTTTTTTTACCTTAAAGGTAAAGGTACCCCTGACCGTTAGGTCCAGTCGCGGATGACTCTGGGGTTGCGGCACTCATCTCGCTTTACTGGCTGAGGGAGCCGGCGTTTGTCCGCAGACAGCTTCCAGGTCATGTGGCCAGCATGATTAAGCCGCTTCTGGCGAACCAGAGCAGCGCACGGAAACGCCGTTTACCTTCCCGCTGGAGTGGTACCTATTTATCTACTTGCACTTTGACGTGCTTTCGAACCTTATAGTTCCCCTAATTTTATCTTCCCAACAATCCTATGAAGTAAGTTGGATAGGGGGTTTGTGACTGGTCCACCAATCTCAATATTGCCGATACTAATTCGCAGTAGCTCTCGAAGTTGTCATGCAGGGATTTAGCCTGAGACCTTTTGCATGAAAAGGAAGTGCTCTACTACTGAGCCAGAGATCATCCCCGTCCCTCTTTACTCAGCTCCATGGATGGATGAAAGGAAGCATACAGATGTTATGAAATCAGTCTGTTTCTGTGCCTTGCCTCATTGTTAGTAAACTGGGGATAATCACAGCGACCCAGTGGGGTAGGTTGCTGAGGCACAGAACAATGGCGGCAAAGCACTATGGACTCACACATTCCAGGCCACAATGTATTATTAGTCGCCTTCGTAGGACATGACAACCTGTCATGCTTTCTTACTGCCGGCATTTGGTACACTTAAGCTAAACCGGCACTGTACTTCCTTTGCAGAGAGTTCATAATTACCGTTGTGCATCACATGAGAGAATTAATTGAAGGTGACTTTCAGTGAAGTCTTGCGCCCCAAATCCATTCAGTTAAGTTGATGCAGTCTGCCTCCCCAGAGGGCCAGGACAAGAGCTTCCTTTCATAATGCTAAGTTTCTTATTCAGATCGTCAACAATAATCATACTGGGTTCTGGTGTAAGCCTCAATACGTAATCTTCTGATAGCTCATTCACTCAGAGAGGCTTTGCTGGGAAGCTAAGAAATGCTTTATTCTCCTGAGGTTGCTTAAAAAATAATAATAATAAAATAGCATATCCCAGCTACTTGTTAAAGCTCCATTCTTGTCCATTTTGGTATGTTATTCTTCCAGTGCATAATAAAGAGATTGCTCTGTTGGTTTATAAATTGTAAGGCCAGCCAAAATCAGATAAAGAGGAAGTGGTGTTGCCTTTTCACTATGTATGATGTTACTGGTGAAACCTTTCCTTTCCAAGACTGCTCAAGTCTTTCAAGGAAGCCTGGGTCCTTCTCAGCAGTAGATGTGCTGAGAGTAGTTAGGAGATCCCTATTCCTCTCACAGAGCTAGTAGTAGTAGTAGTAGTAGTACAGTGGTACCTTGGATTACATACGCTTCAGGTTACAGACGCATAGCTGTCAACCCTCCCTTTTTTTGCAGGAAACTCCCTTATTCCAATGCCGTTTCCCACTGCTATCCCGGATTGTTGATATCCCTTATTTCCCGGATTTCAAAGGAAGCAGCTCCTCTCCCTCCCTGCCGGCCAGGGAGGCTCCTCAGCTGCGTTGCTCGGCTGCCAATAAGGAGTCTGAGACCGACTGGGGGTGGAGCTTGCATGCCTTGTGCAGCCAGACCCTCACGTCCAACCAGACAGACAGCCTGCCTGCCGTCTACACGCTCGCTCTTTCGCTCACCCGTTCGCGCGTAGCCTCTGGAGCGCAGGGGTGGCGAGGCTACTTGGTGCCATTGCACCGCCCTCACGGCATCCCTTATTTTCAAATCTGAAAGTTTGGGAAAAATCCCTTATTTTCAAATCTGAAAGTTGACAGCTATGCAGACGCTTCAGGTTACAGACTCTGCTAACCCAGAAATATTACCTCAGGTTAAGAACTTTGCTTCAGAATGAGAACAGAAATCGGGCAGCGGTGGCACAAGGCCCCATTAGCTAAAGTGGTGCTTCAAGTTATGAACGTTTTCAGGTTAAGAACGGACCTCCAGAACAAATTAAGTACGTAACCAGAGGTACCACTGTAGTAGTAGCAGTAGTAGCATTTCCAGCAGAGCCAGTCCAGTACATTTTGCTGCTTGAAGCAAAATAGAAAATGTTGTCCCTCCTCCTCTGCTGCTGCCTGAAGTGACCGGAGGTGGCTGGGGGAGCCATGGTAGACTCAAGTCAGTGAGGGAGAAAAAAGGAACCCAGAGATGAACAGGTGGCAATGGCTCTGTTCTTTCTAGGCAGTGGGCATTGCGCTTCTTGGAGGCCTGGATCTGCCTCCCCGCCCAGCTCTCCCTAGTCTGCTGCCCGAGGTGACTGCCTCACCGAGGCTGATGTGTGGGCCGGCCCTGATCAGTCCCTCCTCGTAGGAAACAATCGATACCTCTGCCCAGGGAACTCTGGAAATTGGAGCTGTGAGAGGAAATAGAGGCCTCCTATTGGCGCTGTGGGTTAAACCACAGAGCCTAGGGCTTGCCGATCAGAAGGTCGGCGGTTCGAATCCCCTCCTTGGGGTGAGCTCCCGTTGCTCGGTCCCAGCTCCTGCCAACCTAGCAGTTCGAAAGCACGTCAAAGTGCAAGTAGATAAATAGGTGCTGCTCCGCTGGGAAGGTAAATGGCATTTCCGTGCACTGCTCTGGTTTGCCAGAAGCGGCTTAGTCATGCTGGCCACATGACCTGGAAGCTGTACGCCAGCTCCCTTGGCCAATAAAGTGAGATGAGCGCCACAACCCCAGAGTCAGTCATGACTGAACCTAATGGTCAGGGGTCCCTTTACCTTTAACAGCTATCGATACCCCTTAACAAACTGCAGTTCCCATGATTCTTTGGGGCGAAGTTTTAAGTGTTACGAGGCTGCTTTAAATGTACAGAGCAGATGAGGCCAAAGTCGCAACCTTTGTAGCTTGCATGATCAAAACTCACTTCTGCAGGCAGGAATCGTAGCCACTGGAGCTTCGGCTATCTGAATGTTTGCTGGCGTTTAGTGCGAGAGGTCAACCACGGAACATGTAATGTGATGATGCAGTTGCAGGAATTATCCACTTTTATAAGGAGAAAGTGCTCGTCTTATTTATTTTTTATAACAATTGAGATTGGTGGGGTCAGACACGCCAAGTCAGGCACTTCAAGTCATAACCTCCAGGCTTGCATGCAACTGTTTATTCTGTTCTGAACTTGAACTGAAAGTAGACTTATAACTTGATTTCTTGGCTGCAGGCTGCAAAGTTCTTTCAGGTACTCCTGTATGTTTAATGCATTAGCTGTATGCATTAGTTGCTGTTAGAGGAAACAACAAATCACTGTGTTTTGCCACTTTGCTTTTGTGGTGGGTGATGGTGAGGGAATGGAGCTGCATTTTATATTATTTTTTTGTCATTTGTTCAATAAAATAGTGCCTGGGAAGGCCTAACGTCAAAACAGTTTTCTTAAACTGGAGTTCGTTAATGTCAATCATGTATCCTACTTTTCATTCAGAACAGCAACACCCAGCCTTACTTGGAAGTCAGCATTCATGGCTTGGCTTTGAAGAGATGATTTCTTCATCTTATACTGTATGAAAGATTTCGAGTTGTAACCAATATTCTCTGCCTGCTCATGCAAGGGGGAGTTTTAATATTTTACAGCCGAGGAATACAACACAATGGCTTTGCCAGCAGGAACTCATTTAATGACACAGGCCTCCAAGGGATCTGGGCCCCACCAATAAAATATTTGAGGGGGGCCAGGGCCAGCGGCGGAGCAAGCCGATCGGGTGCCTGGGGTGACGCGCATGCCCTGCACCCAGGGGTGGGGCCAGCCACCCGTGGGGCGAGCTGGGGCAGGACACTCCATGGGGCCTCCAAGGAGTCTACCTGCCTCCTCCCACTCAGCCACCCTACAGCTGGGGGGGGGGGCAGCGGGCAGACCGTTTGAGGCAGCTTGGAGCCTGCGGACACCCAAGCTACCGCGTCACTCCCAGGAGAGATGCGTGACTTGGGTGCGCTGTGGACCCTGCGTTGAGAGCCACTCGGCATTTTGTCACTCCCCTCGGTGTTGACACCACTGCACCCCCCCTTCCTCCGCTGCTGCCCAGGGCTCCCCGAAGTTGATGGGCACGGCTGTCTTTCTTTTCCATGTTTGGACATTGTTTCCTAACAAGCCCTGTAAAGGAACTTGTGAAAGGGTTGCTGGATGGCAAAAGATCTGGGAATGGGCAAAAACCCCTGACTTTGTTTCTTATAGCCCTTGCAGAGAAAGAGAAAGAGTGCAGACTGCTTGCTCCATGAGTCAGGTTCACAGAGTTATGCTTGGATGAGAAAGGAATGGCTCCTGGTTGCTTATCATTATATACACACACAGAGAGAGAGATACTAAAGGTAAAGTTAAAGGACCCCTGACAGTTAAGTCCAGTCACGAACAACTCTGGGGTTGCGGCACTCATCTCACTTTACTGGCCGAGGGAGCCGACGTTTGTCCACAGACAGTTTTTCCGTGTCACGTGGCCAGCATGACTAAGCCGCTTCTGGTGAAACCAGAGCAGCACACGGAAACGCCATTTACCTTCCCGCCAGAGTGGTACCTATTTATCTACTTGCACTTTGACATGCTTTCGAACTGCTTAGGTTGGCAGGAGCTGGGACCGAACAATGGGAGCTCACCCTGTTGCGGGGATTCGAACCACCGACCTTCCGATTGGCAAGCCCCAAGGCTTAGTGGTTTACACCACAGTGCCACCCGTGTCCCATATACATACTAGGAGTGCCTAATTCAGATACAACAATTATACAACAATTATACAACAATTATAAAAGCAATTTAGAACAACTTACTTTCACAGAAATAAGGCGGGTACTAAAAATATGCCCAAGCAAGCAAATGCATAATTTTGCAGCCAGCCCTTGTTGATTTTGGGTGGGAGGCGGGGAGACAAACAGATGCCTAGAAACTCTGGGTTCAAGTCCCTCTTTAGCTTTAAGAATTCAGAGTAGCCCTGGAGTGGACACTGTTTCTGAGATTGGCCAACATCACAGAGTTGTTTGTGGGATAAAAAGTGGGGTGAGGGGGTTATAAACCATTTCACCAGCACTAGCTAGCTCCGTTGCTAGGATCGGGGACAGGGATGATCTGTCCCCAATATTTTATTCAAGTTGGCATGCCTGTACCGAGTGGCGGATTCTGCAGTCTATTGTGCAGCAAAATTGCCTGCAACCTCCTCTTGTGCAATGTTGAGGAGCCCTCTCACCATTCAAATAAATGGTAAAAGGTTAAGAAATGGGTCCCCAAAAGCGTGTTTAGGTTAAATGTGGGATATGGGTCTGAAAAGGTTGAAGATACCTGACCTCCCTGGTTGGGTGGAAGCTTTGGTGTAGTGGTTAAGAGCGGTAGACTTGTAATCTGGTGAACCGGGTTCGCGTCCCCGCTCCTCCACATGCAGCTGCTGGGTGACCTTGGGCTAGTCCCACTTCTCTGAAGTCTCTCAGCCCCACTCACCTCACAGAGTGTTTGTTGTGGGGGAGGAAGGGAAAGGAGAATGTTAGCCACTTTGAGACTCCTTTGGGTAGTGATAAAGCGGGATATCAAATCCAAACTCCTCCTCCTCCTCCTCCTCCTCTTCTTCTTCTTCTTCTTCTTTGCGATGAACTCTTTTGATAGTTACAGCATAGCTGCATAGCCAATAAAGACAACAGAGTGCCAAGAGTTTTGTTTTGTTTTTATATCTTCCTAACAGGGGGTGGGTGGGTTCCTATCCGCCAAGGGTGCATGGCTGGTTTTATCGGAAACTGATGCAGCTCTAAAGATGAAGTGCTCAAATTCTATATTTGTTAACTTGATATCTGAAGAACATCATTATTAAGTCTCCAGCGCAGTCTCCTCACAACAGAACTGACCTTGCAAAGGGCTATAAAAAGCAAGCAGGAAGCAATATTAGCGATACTGATGCAACGCATACAGAAGAATGGAGAGCAAGAGGAAATATGTTTTGGAAAAAAATGGTTTGTCCACAGAACTTATACATTCAGAGATCTCTTAAGTTATCTTGACCAAATTTGGAATGGTGGTTCCTGAGGTCATGCGGAAGGCATTTATCTGTTTTCAAAACAAAATGGCAGGCTGCACCTTTAAAAAATTAGATGCCTCTTAAGATAGCATAACCAAATTTGCCGCAATGGTTCCTGAGATCAAGCAGCAGGTTTATGACCATGTTCAGATATTATTGGATGCCATTTGGAATCAAGGTGACAGACTGAACCTTTCAAAACTGTCCTGATTGAGAGTATAGGGTTGCTGCTGGTTTCTTAGCATTCATCCGCTTTATAAAATTAAATAACTCATCAATGTAGTGGACACCCTAACCATTTAGATATTGCTGCAGGGATCTCCAGCACAACCAAAAAAATGTTACGAGGAATGAGGTGGTGTTTTGCAAAGGTGGTTGGTTGAAAATAACGAGGTTTTGATTGGGGGAGCTGGACAAGTATGTAACCATTGGTAACTCATGCCCAATGTTGGGTTCTTGCACTGATAAGGAACCAGGGTTCCTTGCCTGTAGTATATATCATTTGTTTCCCTCCCCATTTCATGAGGCCTCGTTCCTCTCTTTCAGTCTGACCGCCAAAAGGCTTATGCAATGGAGTGAACGAAAACCTCTTGTTGCAGAACTGGGAAATATCATTGCTTCGTAGCACAGCTTCCAATGCGAGTCATAATTAGGTCACCCAAGAGAAACTAGCACACTGTTCCCTCTTGTCACCTTTCCTTTCTTTCTGGTCTTCCTAATTTTAGATCAAATGATCTTCACGTAATCTTGGCGCCTTCGGAATTTCATGACTGAGCGCATCGGCGGATCGGGTGTGGGAGGTTAACGGCCTTTTCTGTGCCAATGTAGGGTCCTTTATGTATTGTCGCGAGGAGGCAAGGTCACCGCCATGTTTCACAGAGCGGCTGTTTAATTGCCTGGTGCTACCACGAGGAAAGAAGTGATGTGTTCTTCCTACTCTTAATTGTCCTCCACAGCTTTTGCACTTCTTTAAATCACAAAAAAATGCATTAGGTTACAAAAAGCAATGATGTGGGTCTTGCCTCCCTGCCAGTTAACAGGGTGCCTTTGGAAGCTCACGAAGGGGAAGTGTGAAGTTTCTGCCAACTTGTGAAAATTTGGAAGCCCCTTGTATTCCTACCAGGGCTTTATGAATCCCTGGCCTACCTGACAGAAAGCCAGTATGACAAATCCAAAGTTCAAAGGTCAATTCACACAAAGTCCAAAGATCTGGAAACACAGTCTGGGGTCAGTACATGTAAGCCAAGACAGAGGTCCAGCAGTCAGGATACAGTCCAGAACCAAGCCAAAGAACAGTCCCATAGAGGTCCAGGACCATCCAAGCCGAGGTCCATCAACATGGGCAGTTGAGCAGACACAGCACCTTATCTCTGCTGTCCTTTTGTACTTTGCATGCTGATTGCAACATCTGTGCTTGATGAGGCAGGTGACCCTCACCTGTCCTGAGCCTACTCCAGCTGAGAAATCACACCCCTCCTCACAGAGCCAGCGAGCTCCACCTGGCCAGCTAGGGAGCTGGGTTGTGGGCCCTTGCCTGCCTCAGTTTCCCAGAGCACCACTCTGGCTGCTCCCTTCCCCTCAGGGCTCGCCATATTTGTGGAGACAGGGGCTGTTCTGGCTTGGGTGATGGGTTCTGCTGCTCTGATTCCTGTGCATTGACCCCCATCCCTTCGTCATCCTCCGTCAACCGGTGAGTTCTTCTTTCTTCATCCCAGTGCCTGCTACAACCCTCACCAGGATCCTCGCACTCCTCTCCTGCTCCCCGTCACCTTGCCAGTTCACAACACACGGGTGGGCAAGATAGCTACCCTAAATTTCCCAGCCCATCGGCATGTAATTTACTAGGGCAGGGGTGGCCAACTCCCAAGAGACTGCGATGTACTCACAGAGTTAAAAACTGGCACTGATCTACCCCCTTTTTGAGGGGTAGAATGTTGAGCTTTATTTAGGGGAGCCACGGTTGTTTAGCTTCTTTGGGGGGAGCCAATGATCTACCAGTGATCTACCGCAGACGTCCAGTGATCTACCGGTAGATCACGATCTACCTGTTGGACATGCCTGTACTAGGGTGTTGTTGTTTTACACTAACTGGAGGCTGCAGACCCACTGGTGGAGGAAGAGGAGTGCGGGGGGAGCACACCGCCCCTGGCACCGCAATCCCGGTGGGGTGCCATCGTGGCTGCCCCCCTGCCCGCAGGCAGCACGACATGCCCCCAGGATGCATGCCAGCCCTGCCCCCACCAGCTCCCCCCCCCCCGGTGCCGGAGCATGAAGCTCCGCCACTGTGCAGACCCTGTTCGCTCTGCTTGGCAACCCAACCTTCCCTGACAAGCCCCCTCCCTTTACACTTCACCCACCTCCTCAACCTATCCCCCATAGCTCACTCTGAGCCCCTCTCCTCACAGCTTACCCCAGGCATAGGCAACCTCGGCCCTCCAGATGTTTTGGGATTACAATTCCCATCATCCCTGACCACTGGTCCTGTTCTGCATGGCACTTGCAGAAGTGCCAGTTCTGCAGGTCAAAGTGGTCGCATCAACGTGTATCGGGTAAAGCGGATCTATACAACCATATTCTGAATCTCCCCAGCCAACCTTCCCCACCCTGCACATTAAAACCTAAAGTCAACCACATGAAAAAAAAAAACACCTCAGAAATGGTCTTGGAGTTCACCACAGGGCCTGAATCACATCTGGAGAGCAACACTGGGAGAGGTCTCTGGCCTCATGTCCTTTTTGTGGGTGTCCCAGGGAGAACTACTTTACCACCTGTAAAATAGGGTCATGGACCATTAATCTTATCCAGTAAAATTTGCTTGTCAACTTTTTCAACAAATAACACTATGGAAGAGGGAGGCCAAGAGATGAGATAGGGTTGGGCAAATTTCACAAATGGATTAGAAACACACCAATCAACGCTTTGTTGAGATTATTGATCCAGGGCAGCCTTCTCCTACAAATCGTCTGGTGACTTCTGTTTCAGTGTATCTGAAGAAGTGTGCATGCGCACGAAAGCTCATACCCAGAACAAACTTAGTTGGTCTCTAAGGTGCTACTGGACAATTTATTTAAAAGTTTTTTCCGCCTACAAATCATAGTTCTGGTGGAAAGACCAGCGAGGCGCAGCTGGCATGAGGCTGGATTTTTAAATTTTATTTTTGTGTGCATTGTCTGAAGAGGAACCTGATTTATCTCTGAGCAAAACCTTTGCGGCTCCGCTTTCCCAAGAATTCCGATGGCACATTGCTGATGGTCTTGGCATGACAGCAGCCAGCCCCATTCTAATTATCTCAGCGGCATAATGTGTGCTGATTACCTATGTGTGGCAATTATATAAAATTGTTAACGTTTCTCCATTGAGTCTCTGAATCCATGCAAAGAATTTATGCAGATTAGAGCACTCTCTGAAGTGGCAGTGGGAGCGGAAACTAGTCAGTGCCAAGGTTTTTTTAATTTTTCAAAAAAAATGTTTTAAAGAACTATGAATTCATCTCTCTGTTGTTTCACTTTAAGGCTAGAATTCATATGCAAATGTGGTCTGTTAAGCTCCTGCTTGATACCTGAATGCTTCTCCACACCTCTCTTTGCAGGATAAATGGTTCATAGTTCCTCAGAAATTTCCAGGTTGTATGCTGCTTCTCCCACCCTCTTCCCCACAAGAGCTAATAAACTAAACTAGGGGCAGGAAACCTGCAGCCATCCAGATGTGGCTAGACTCCAACTCCCATCAGCTCCAGTCATGGCTGATGACAACACTGTGGTCCAGCAAATATTGAGCGAGCTACAGGTTCCCTGCCCCTGTGCTGGGCCACTAATCCCAAACTGATCTAGAAGAGAAGAAGAAGAGTTTGGATTTGACATCAGGGGCATAGCAACGGGGGGGGGGCGGGCCGCCCCGGGTTCCACCCCAGAGGGGGGTGACACTTTAAAAAAAATTTTTTTTATTTTTTTTAAATTTTAAGTTCATTGAAAAAAAGAGATAATAGACACACACACAACCCCCCACACCTCACAAAGTGGCACCATCAGAGGGGGGGGACACTTTTTAATTTTTTTAATTTTTTTTTTAATTTTTATCATTTATTATTATTATTTTTTATTTTAACTTTATTGAAAAAAAAGAGATAATAGACACACACACACACAAAACCCACACACCTCACAAAGTGGCACCATCAGAGGGGGGTGACACTTTTTATTTTTATTTTTATTTATTTTTTTACATTATTATTATTATTATTATTATTATTTAACTTTATTGGAAAAAAAGAGATAATAGACACACACACACAAAACCCCCACACCTCGCAAAGTGGCACCATCAGAGGGGGGTGACACTTTTTAATTTTTTTAAATTTTTTTAAAATTAAAGTGGTGGGGGGGTGACAAAAAAAATTCCGCCCCGGGTACCCCCGGGCTTGCTACGCCTCTGTTTGACATCCCGCTTTATCACTACCCGAAGGAGTCTCAAAGCGGCTCACATTCTCCTTTCCCTTCTTCCCCCACAACAAACACTCTGTGAGGTGAGTGGGGCTGAGAGACTTCAGAGAAGTGTGACTAGCCCAAGGTCACCCAGCAGCTGCATGTGGAGGAGCGGAGACGCGAACCCGGTTCCCCAGATTACGAGTCTACCGCTCTTAACCACTACACCACACTGGCTCCTACCCAGGAGCTTTTCTAAAATTCTGCAAAGATACTCAGGGCTGGCTCTCCCATTGGGTGGAGCAGCACCCAGAGACTGTAGATGCTGGGGAGCCAGGTGTGAGTTAGAGGGCAGAGCTGGGTGTGCTGTGCTGCCCTCTGCACCCTAGCCTGATGCCCTCAGGTGTGGGTGATGTCCTCTTACTGATGTTGCAGTGAAAGTCTTAGAAAAAGGTGGGGAAGCACCATCTTTTCCGTCACCTTGGGTTGGAAAAAGTCCTGGGCCGAGCCTTAAAGATAAGTCTGGTTTGCTGTGTCTAGAACACACACATTCTTGGTGGGATAAAGGGCACATTTGGATTTGCTTTCTCCGGTTTAAGTGGTTATGATGTGTGGATTTGGATACGGATGTTAATGATTAAGGGTTAAAAATGATGGGTGAAATATAGCTAAAAATTCTGAGACCAGAGGGAGGTAGGGGAGTAAAAAGTAGAATTATAGGGGTTTTAAATTAGGTTGGAGTAAGGGAATTGGGGTGCTGAGGAGTGAAATAATGAGTTAGTTTAAGTAAAATGATTTGGGTATTTTTATGTTACTGTGAAGTTTATGAATTTGGAAAACTGATAAAGAGGTTAGATAATGAATTCAACAGAGGGGGACTTGAGGAAGTCAACCGAAATATGAAATTGAGGAAAGGAGGAATACCTGGCCCACGGAAATGGGCCAAGCCTAAGCAATGATATGTAAGTTGTTAGTTACTGTACGTTAAATGTACAATGTTTATGGTTACCCCGGTGAGAGAGGGGGATGAAAATTGCTTCCCTCAGTGAGAGGAGGGAAGAATGAAAAATTAAACGCTAATGTTACATGCTTAAAATTGTTAAAATCAATTTAAAAAATGGGGGGGGGGGGAAATAACACACACATTCTTTATTACGGCCCAAAGACCTACAAAAACAGTTTGGAAAGCAAAATATAGCAGGAATACAGGGAAAACATTCCAAAGCAGTCACTATGTTTTATCCAGAGCATATTGATTTCTAATTCATATTAACCCCCAAGAGAAATTTTGCCACGGCCAAGGTAATATCATAGAACAGATCTGATAAACAGCTGGTCTTCCATGCAGGAATATTGTTCCTGCTCTTACAGCAGGGGCAGGTTTGCCCTTCCTCCCTCTCCCCTCTTCTTCAAAGTTGACTCGGGAGTTTGCTCCCAAGTTTGTGATGGCCACTGTTGGAAGGGTTTGAACCTGGCTTTATAAACCTGCTGCTAGCCCAACCCCCCTGTGATGCAGTAATCTCAATGAAAATATATAATTTTGCATCAAAACCTCCAAGGAAGGAGAGTCCACCACCTTCTGAGGGAGTCCGTTTCACCGTTAAACAGCTCTTACCATCAGAAGATTCTTCAATGTTTAGGAGGAACCTCATTTCTTGTAACTTAAAGTCCAATGGTTCGAGTCCAACCCTCCACAGCAGGAGAAAACAAGCTTGTTCCATCTTCTATGTGGCAGCCCTTCAAATATTTGAAGGTGGCTATCATATTTCCTCTCAACCTCATCTTTTCCTGGCAAAACATACCCAACTCCCTCAACCCTTCCTCATAAGGCATGGCTTCCTCAGTCATCTTGGTTGCCCTCCTCTGCACACATTCCACACTGAAATCAAGATATACTATATCTACAGCATGCCCCTGATACACCAAGCTTGTAATTTCCTCCGCTGGAAATCCCATTCCCAGGGGTCTGGAGGGATGCTTCCCTACCAGCTAACATCCTCACCTGCTCAGACTTTATGAATTTGGTTAATTTGGTTTGCAGTTCCTCTAAGTTGTTATATTAAAAAATATAACTTTTATCCTAATGCTTTGTCCTCATGAATCTTCCTTTGTGGGTGTGGGGGCAAAGGGGCTTTTCATCATATCTTTATGAAATATATAATATAACTTAGCTCTTTGCTGCTAGCAGAATAACAGTAACAATAATAGCATTTTATATTTATATCTGTCCTACGCCTTTTCCTGGAGCGATTTATTATCAAGTTTCACGTTCTGCTGTTGAGAACGGCACTATTTTTGCCGAATGAAAATTGCCTCTCTGTGTGTGCCTTTATGATTTTTAGCTTTCTAAAGTTGACAGCAGCCCACCCATGTCCTCTTTGGTTTGCATGGAACCGGCACAATTATGATTGCATCTTTGCTCTTGGTAATGCAGTAGGTCTCAAGTGACTGTAGTGTTTTAAAATGGTCAGCTTCAATTTCTTCAAAGGTGACAGCCCCTTCTTCGCAACAGTCTCTATTTCTGTGGGTTAGATACCTGTACATTGCATAGATACACACAAGCCATATAGGCAGGGGTGGGGGGAACCTCTTGATGCTGTTGGACTCAGCTCCCATCAGCCCCAGAGAGCATGGCCAATGATCAGGGATGATGGCAGTTGTAGTCCAGTAACATCTGGTTGGCCAAAGGTTTTCCTGCCCCTGCTATGAAGTATAGCTTGAACACTT
Source organism: Darevskia mixta (assembly GCA_034641385.1). Classification (NCBI taxonomy): domain Eukaryota; kingdom Metazoa; phylum Chordata; class Lepidosauria; order Squamata; family Lacertidae; genus Darevskia; species Darevskia mixta. Next base: position 1,074,796 of record JAWWNH010000137.1, on the reverse strand, counting down.
TGTTCCCGAGGACACATATTTGTTGAATTCTTTGTGGCAAAGGAATGTTCCAAGCAGCCACTCATTGTTATACACCAGGATAGGGAAGGGTGAAATTAGAGATCTGCAGCAACCCCTTATTCCACTCTGTATCTGTAGCATTTTAATCTAGCGCGATCTGTTTCAAATCCATTCTGTGTTGTTTCAATTTGATTCATTATCTAGGTGCAAATGTTCAACCCAAAGCTCTTTTTCACCCCCCATTACAATTTTGTTGTTGTTCAATCGTTCAGTTGTGTCCGACTCTTCGTGACCCCATGGACCAGAGCACGCCAGGCACGCCTATCCTTCACTGCCTCTCGCAGTTTGGCCAAACTCATGTTAGTAGCTTCGAGAACACTGTCCAACCATCTCATCCTCTGCCGTCCCCTTCTCCTTGTGCCCTCAACCTTTCCCAACATCAGGGTCTTTTCTAGGGAGTCTTCTCTTCTCATGAGGTGGCCAAAGTACTGGAGCCTCAACTTCAGGATCTGTCCTTCCAGTGAGCACTCAGGGCTGATTTCTTTAAGAATGGATAGGTTTGATCTTCTTGCAGCCCATGGGACTCTCAAGAGTCTCCTCCAGCACCATAATTCAAAAGCATCAATTCTTCGGCAATCAGCCTTCTTGATGGTCCAGCTCTCACTTCCGTACATTACTACTGGGAAGACCATAGCTTTAACTATACGGACCTTTGTCGGCAAGGTGATGTCTTTGCTTTTTAAGATGCTGTCTAATTAAACATAGCTATAACTTTGCATTTTGCATGAGTGGATTAAACCTTCCACACATCATGCAAATCCTTCCAGTGTGTGTATGTATGTACAGGGAACCTTTAAAGCTCCCCCACCTTAATTGACTCCTTAATTTTCTACCAGTATTGGATGCAAATTGCAGGCATGGCCTCCCGTTATGAGGGGATGAAGTCTTAACACATTTCAGAAAGATAGACTAGTTCTCTCACCAGGGTGGAAAAACAACAACAAAACATTCCCTTGCTTATTTTTTTGTGGGCAAACAGTTTGGAAATCTGTGCGGTTTAAGGAGGTGCCCCAGACAAGAAACCTGTCACAGTTCAGACAAATAGGTCCAGAGGCTTTAATTCTGGGTGATTGTACCTTGGTTGTAAACTGGAAAAGTCACCGGTTATTCTTACTGCTATCCCGTCCCCCTGGTGAAAGGAAAAAGAGAGAGTTTATTTTTATTTGTTTGCTGGGGCGGGGCGGGGGGGGGGGAAGAGAGATTCGGAAAGAATACTGGGCAACATGCCTTGGATAATCAAAACTATTTTTTAAAAAAATGATAGCAAAGGAAAAGGCAAGTTGCAACAGTTTTTTTTCTTTGTTATGCAGAAGACACAACTTTTGCATACTGCTTACGTGATTAAAAATTGAGAAGTGATACGTTAGATATTGTGTGGATTTTGTATTAAATAAATTGCATTACACTGTTAAAAAGAAAAATTGGGCTGTGTAAAAAGGCATCTTCTACGGTTTATTGAAAAAGTTGCCAATACCTTGGTTGTTACACTATATTCTCTTGCTCTTAGAAGTATGTATCAATATTCTCCTTTTATGTACTGTCTAGCATTGAAATGGAAGATGCTATGAAAATACACCTTTCTAGTATTAAGGGTATTTAGCATTAAGACATGGGCTGGATCTAGACACGTCAAAGAAGCGATTCAGTTAAACGCGTTGTAAACCCATACAGGGAAATCTGGTAGGGAAAGACGGGACTCCACAGCGCCATCTGTTGTCACAGTGTTATATCGCATATACAACGCATATACAGTGCTTTTTCTTTACCAATCGAGCTGAGTCCCTAGAGTCGTAGAGAACATAACCTGAATTTAGTGTATCATTTAAGTCTTTAAATGAAAGTTTTATTTTAGGGGTGTGGGGAGGCATGAATTAGCAACCCGCCCCCCACCGGTGTTCATTAGCAGAAATAATCCTTATTATGGCTGTGCTAGTGTGTTACACTTCCCTCAATGGGTTCACTGCTATGATTTATATCACTGTTATTCTAAAATGGCAAACTTCTCATTTGAAAAGCAACACACAGGATCAGATTAATATTTGGGTGGGGGGAAGCTAAATGGCATGCAGAATCACTGAAATAACAGCCCTACCCCACTTTACTTTGTTCAAAGCTCTTAGCATTTTGTGTATTCAGGAAAAGTTACTATAATTGCATCCTTTTTTTCTTTTTGAAAGCCTTTGATAAATAGAGAAAAAGCACATCTCTGGAACTTGTAATAACTTTTCCAGCAGAGAAAGAGATTGGATCTGTAGTAAGCAAATTAGGTATCTTTGCAGATAATGGCCCAAATTCATCAGACCGGCAATAGATAAATTACTTTCCCCCCTAATTTATAATGCAATAATGCAAACAGAACAAGTATTTACAACTTGCCCATTTTCAATAAACATGGAAATTCAACAATTATCACAAGATAGGTAATTATATCAGGATTTTTAGCCAATGTTGAACTCTTGAAACAACTAGTATGGGGAAAATAAGTCTCTAAAATGTTCATTTTTTTTGGCTTGTGACCAAATTCTCCTAAAAGAAACATACTCCATGGCAAAGGTAGAAGGTTGTACATGGGCAGAATATCAGAGGAATATTGACCCTGTTTCGCCGTCCTGGGCTTCATCAGTTGTACAAGTTCTGGGTAATACAAATAAATACAATATCGTGCTCTCACACATTTTTACAGAAAGAATAATATAAATACCATATGGTATGTACAGTTGTTTATGGTATTATATTATTCTTTATGTAAAAATGTGTGAGATCAATATTCCGGAAATCCTTGTCTTAGACTCTGTGAAAGGATTCTGTGGAACTGTAACAGCCCTTCATATGGATTGTTTGGACTTTATGAACAGACACAGGTGGAATAGAAACTAATACATGTATGGACCTCATGAATGAACTGATTTGAGAATGAACTGATCTACTGGGTCTTCTGCTTTCTCCGTTGAACTTGGAGTTATTTCTGTTGAAATTTATAATATGATACAGTGAATAGTATACTTTATTAATGCAAGAGTACAGCCGGTTACGTCTCGTGTGTTTATTGAAATGCCCCCTAGAGCACAGGGAACTGATTGTTTCACTGTTGTTTTCTTAACCATGATAAATGGTTAATTAATACTCATGCTTTTCCTGATTGTGTCTTCTTTTGAGTACCGGTAATCCGAGAGCAACCTTGCCTGAAATGTTGGATCAATATTTGTTATGAGAATTTGATAAAATAAATGTTCATAAATGTACCAGGCAAACACATACATAAGTATATAAACCATGTGTCTGAAATAGTACAGGAGAAAAATCCTGAAGCCATTTTGACTCTCCCAAATGGATCTCAAATATTTCTGTGCAAGGAGGAACGAAATGGGAAAACCTCCCCATTGTCTCTTTGCTCACAAATCCTGTCTTATGGCCGTATCTGTGTATGAATAGGGTGAGCCTGTGACCTGGATTCAGGAAATGAGTATTTACCATCACAAAAGAATGGCCAGACTGCCCAGGTAATCCAATCAGTGACCATTATCAGGTACCCTGGCAAATCAGGTACCCTGTAGACAGCCTCCTCTGCTGTTGACCGCCTCCTTCTGTGATGTATATGATGTTTCAGGGGGGTGGTCTTGGGCTACAGGGTGGGCAATTTCAAAAGTCTATATAAGAGCTTGCACACCAATGTTCTGGGTTCCTCCTCCCTCCTGCGTGGGGGTGGGTGGGTGGGGTTGAGCACTGTTGCAACAGTTTAATAAAGATCAGGCTTACTAGCTGCTTTCCTTCTCAATATTCTCTCGTTGGCCTCTGTTATTTTGTCCTACCAATATACCAGTAGAACCTACATAAGGACTCTATACTGGCTCTTAATATGAACTGCCCTGATTTTAATGTGAACCGCCCTGAGACCTTCAGGTTTAGGGCGGTATAGAAATAAAATTAATAATAATAACAATAACAACAACAATAACAACAACAACAACAACAACAACAATAATAATACCCCATAAGGGAAAGGGAGCAGTTTTTCCCCTCATAACATTATTATTACTATTACTTTAAGTTAGATGGGACGAAAATACTTGGGACATATCCTGCTACTGTAGGGCTTTGGTAGGGGTCAAAAGTTGAGGTGCTGGTTCTGGAAGGTCCACAGAACTGATCCAAATTTGATGATGCTAACTTTCAGGGAAATCAATTAGAATCGCAGCGGTGCAATCACACTCGATGCTTCTAATGTGTTGTTGGAATTCTTTTGGCTGCCTCCGAATATGATTGACTGCTCACATAAAGTGCTTTTATTGAAGAAGCCGCAGCCTTTAAAATACAAACACCCACACCCACAAGCATATACCCATTGAGCTGGTGGAAATAATAATAAAAAGTCAACCCAAGGTTTATTGCAGGCAGGGCTTGTACTGATTCTACCTTCCTAGCTCACCAGGCTTTTATTTATAGAATCGAATCAGGCCAACCGTAGGGACCCTTCAACACGATGGTTGTTCTGCCATCTTGTGTTTCGAAGCTTCAACTGCACTGAGGTAGAGTGAAAGTGGGAAGTAGGCAGGAGGACATTGCAAATTTTGTGCAGCCTTAAAGAGACACTGGGACATTTAATAGAAGAAGAATTTTGCAGGATCAGATCAAAGGTCCATTCAGACAAGCATCTTGCTACTAATAGTTGCCAGCCACATGCCTGCAGCAAGCCCAGTGATCAGGAAAGGAAGGCAACCGCCCTCTGCCCTGATTCTGGCGTTATGCTTGTGAATAAGAAAATGCAGCTAAAAAAGCCAATGCAATTCTGGGCTGCATCAACAGGAGTATAGCATCTAGATCAAGGGAAGTAATAGTACCACTGTATTCCGCTCTGGTCAGACCCCACCTGGAATACTGTGTCCAGTTCTGGGCACCACAGTTCAAGAAGGATACTGACAAGCTGGAATGTGTCCAGAAGAGGGCAACCAAAATGGTCAAAGGCTTGGAAACGATGCCTTATGAGGAACGGCTTAGGGAGCTGGGTATGTTTAGCCTGGAGAAGAGAAGGTTAAGGGTGATATGATAGCCATGTTCAAATATATAAAAGGATGTCATATAGAGGAGGGAGAAAAGTTGTTTTCTGCTGCTCCAGAGAAGCGGACACGGAGCAATGGATTCAAACTACAAGAAAGAAGATTCCACCTAAACATTAGGAAGAACTTCCTGACACTAAGAGCTGTTTGACAGTGGAATTTGCTGCCAAGGAGTGTGGTGGAGTCTCCTTCTTTGGAGGTCTTTAAGCAGAGGCTTGACAGCCACCTGTCAGGAATGCTTTGATGGTGTTTCCTGCTTGGCAGAGAGTTGGACTGGATGGCCCTTGTGGTCTCTTCCAACTCTATGATTCTATGAATATGGCGCCCCATTGAAACTACATTCATAGCTTGGTTCTCGAACGCCTTGGTACTCATACGTTTTGGCTCCCGAACACCACAAACCCAGAAGTGAGTGTTGCGGTTTGCGAACGTTCTTTGGAACCCGAACAGCTGATGCTGCTTCCGCGGCTTCCGGATTGAGTGCAGGAAACTCCTGCAGCCAAACGGAAGCCGTGCTTTGGTTTTTGAACATTTTCAGAAGTTGGACGGACTTCTGGAATGGATTCGCCAACCAAGGTACGGCTGTAATAGTCATTTGTCATCCATCATGGGGACAGGATGAGCGACCCAGGTGGCGTCGTGGGTTAAACCACAGAGCCTAGGGCTTGCTGATCAGAAGGTCGGCGGTTTGAATCCCTGCGACGGGGTGAGCTCCTGTTGCTCGGTCCCAGCTCCTGCCCACCTAGCAGTTCGAAAGCACGTCAAAGTGCAAGTAGATAAATAGGAACCGCTGCAGCAGGAAGGTAAACGGCGTTTCCGTGCGCTGCTCTGGTTCGCCAGAAGCGGCTTAGTCATGCTGGCCACATGACCTGGAAGCTGTACGCCGGCTCTCAGCCAATAAAGCAAGATGAGCGCCGTAACCCCAGAGTCGGACACGACTGGACCTAATGGTCAGGGGTCCCTTTACCTTTACCTATGGGGACAGGAAATGTGCTCTTCTCAGAAGGGAATCCTGTGATCACTTAATCTTCAGCTCCTGGTTTTCAGTCAGCAGCTCCTAAAGCAGCCATAACATTACAAAGAAATTATGAAGCACTCGGGATCCATCCACCTCACAGGCTTTCTCTTTAACTCTCGGCTCCGTACCCCAAAAGCGTTCCTCATATGGCTCATCAAACTGCTTAAAAAACAACGACCCTGTTGAATGCAGTTTAATTAGTGCAGAAGGGTAATAGTTCAGTTCGGGACGTGGGTGGCGCTGTGGGTTAAACCACAGAGCCTAGGGCTTGCCGATTGGAAGGTCTGCGGTTCAAATCCCCGCGACGGGGTGAGCTCCCATTGCTCGGTCCCTGCTCCTTCCCACCTAGCAGTTCGAAAGCACACCAAAGTGCAAGTAGATAAATAGGTACCACTCTGGAGGGAAGGTAAACGGTGTTTCCGTGCGCTGCTCTGGTTCGCCAGAAGCAGCTTAGTCATGCTGGCCACATGACCCGGAAGCTGTGCGCCGGCTCCCTCGGCCAGTAAAGCGAGATGAGCGCCGCAACCCCAGAGTCGTCTGTGACTGGACCTAATGGTCAGGGGTCCCTTTACCTTTACCTTTAATAGTTCAGTCGCAGAGCCTCTGCCTGGCATGCAGAAAGGCCCCAGTTTCCATCCGTGGCATCTTCAGAAAGGGCTGAGAGAGAATCTCACCTGAAATCCCCAGGAGCTGCTGAGCTAGATGGACCAATGGGTCTGGTTTGGAATAAGACAGCTTCCGTATCTTCCCACTGAAAACTGATTCAAGAAATTCGTGTTAATACCTTTCGTTTAAAAAATCCTGAATTTGCTTTAACTGGGGGAACTTCCCTATCTGCCTTTCCTGCTTTGTTGACATTGTTTTAAAGAAAACACACAACAGCTCTCAGCCTGCAACTGTACTTCTGAAAGGATCTGAGACATTGCTGCACCCTGCAGCATTGATCCTTCCATTTAGCCTTCTTAAACAAACACTGAGATTTCTAGATTCAGGTAGGGAGCCATGTTGGTCTGACGCAGTCGAAATAAATCACCCAGAACAAACTTAGTTGGTCTCTAAGGTGCTACTGGACAATTTCTTGATTTTATTTATTTCGACTGAGATTTCTGTGTGTGTATTGTTGTTGTTTTAAAAAAGATGCGCACATTTTTATTTTAACAGCTCATAGTGGCACAATCCACACTCCTCCATTAGAGGTAATTGCAGGGGATTTGAAATCATCTGTTGTGGGTTGGCAACAACATACAGTGCCTTATTGGTAGTGGGCACTGATTTGCAATCCAGGTAGGTAGCTGTGTATATGTATATGTATATGTATATGTATATGTATATGTATATGTATATGTATCCAGTAGCACCTTAGAGACCAACTAAGTTTGTTCTTGGTATAAGTTTTTGTGTGCATGCACACTTCTTCAGATACCAATCGTTCATCATCCACCTGCTCTTTTGTGAAGATGTGAAGCAGTGTGTGTGTGCGTGTGCATGGAGGGAGGTCTTTTGCCCAACTGCAGTTAATTGGGGAAGAAAGGGCAGGCAGTTCCTAAGGCGGACCTTGCATCACTTGTGAATCGCCAAGCTGAACATAGCTCAGCAGCCCTGTGTCATGGCCTGCCAGGAGCTTGACGTTCTCCCTGGTTTTTCAGTCCCAAGCAGAGACACAAAGTAGAAGATGGTGGAGCCCCAAGTGGTGAGGCTGTGTTTCACATGGCAGTAGTGCAGCGATGAGAGACCTAAGTGTTGGGAGATAGGCTACTGGGGGTCTGCAAGATCAGAAAAGAACTAGGTTTGGTGGAAACCTGTATGGAAGTGTGTCCGCGCTTAGCACTTCCCAAATCCCATATCTCTCCCTTTCACTTCTTGGGAGAACCTCCCGATACACTTTATTATGCTCAGGAAATGTCCTTCATTTCTTTACATCTGATATGACTTAAGGCAGATCATATAGCGGGCCTTGTTAAGCCTTTTAAGAGCTGGTGGAACAGTATTGTACCAACATGGAGCTCAGAAGGCGTTTTTGGTCCTAACCACATTTGTCTTCTCCTTAAGAAGGTCACAATTCAGAATGTAAAATTCACAGTAGGGTTGAGGGAGAAATTCGGTTCAATTCACATTTAAAGGTGAACTTACCTAATCTGCACTTTCTGAAAATGTGTGGTCAAAAAAAGCAGCCATCCTTCAAAATCCGTACACTTCTGAATTTTGCAATACGGTTCTCCAGCTGTACAACACTACATATACTAGGGTGAGGTGTGAATTTTTTTAAAAAAAATCATACATTGGTGAAAATAACATGCAATAAATGCATTGTGTCGGGGGAAATCGCTTCGTAAAAATGTGTACTTTAGGCCCAAGTCTATGCAAAAATGTGTGTGTGAGAAATTTGTGGATTTGTTCTTTTTTTAAAAAAATAAATAGAACAAATAGCAAGCCAGTGTGGAAATGTGGAGAACAGAACTGAACTTAAGAAGGCAAAAATGAGAAACTGTCAGAAGCCAAAGCTGGCAGATTCACCCATCCCTATTTCACAGTTCCTTAATATTCTCCCTCCCCCCTTTTGCCTCCCAGAAGTATCGCTACCAAGATGAGGATGCTCCACACGACCATACTTTACCTCGCTTAACTCACGAAGTGAGAGGGCCAGAACTAGTTCACGTTTCTGAAAAGAATTTATCGCAGATAGAAAATGTCCACGGATACGTCCTGCAGTCGCACATCTCGCCTCTGAAGGTCAGTAACGCTTCTCCATGGCAACTTCTCAGCTTTCCAAACAAAAATAAACAAAATAAAAGACAGAGAGAGTGAGAAGTAACTGGATTTTTAAAAGCTGCAGGTGCCTCCTTGTCTTAAGCTGTTGCTTGATGTGCCTTTGTGCAAATCGCACCCTTTGGCAACCGTTTAATTCTCGGCACGTCCGCCGTTGTCGAAAAGGTTAGCGCTGATGTGCAACAGATCTTGGTGCAACAGGCTTGTATTGAAGCTGCGTCGGAGCTGGGAGAGTTTTGCTGAAGAAGGGAATAATTCCATGTATCAACTTTTAAAGAGTGGATAAGCATAACTGGGAGGCAATTGTTGTTTTTTTCTGTTTTCACAGTGCTGGCTCAATCCTTGTTGCAAGATAAATGAAGTATTTATATTGACAGATAATAATCGACCGAGTCCTTTGTTTGGTGGGTAGACACAGACTAGAAGTTGCACAGACTAGGTGGTAGACACAGACTAGAAGTTGCTCCTAAATTTCTAGGAATCCTGTGAAACAGAGAATTGTGTTTGCCACCATCAGGTCATTGTTTACAGAATTGGTTGCTGTTGCTGTGGATGAAACGAGGTTTGAAAAAAGAGGGATCATAGCATCACAGGATTGTAGAGTTGGAAAAGACCCCAATGGACCTCTGGTCTAACCCCTGCAATACAGGAATCTCATACTGCTTCCTACCCATGGCTATTCGCTAAAACAAAATGAAATATATTAAAATTCAAAGGCTTTCGACATGAAAAGTGTTGCAAGCTTCAGATAGTAGAGTGGCTTCTTCGGACAGCAAGAGAATTGCTTTCATTTCTATCATTAATGGTAAAAGGTAAAGGTAAAGGACCCCTGGGTGGTTAAGTGCAGTCAAAGGCGGCTATGGGGTTGTGGCGCTCATCTTGCTTTCAGGCCGTGGGTGCCAGCGTTTGTCCACAGACAGCTTTCTGGGTCATGTGGTCAGCATGACTAAACTGCTTCTGGCACAACAAAACACCATGACAGTAGCTTTTAGGTTATTTGGATAGAGTTGGCATACAAAAGGGTGCTTTCAGTGGGAGCCAGAGCAAACTACTGATGGAGACATCCCTGCCTCTTCATAAATTAGTCATTGGTATCTTCTACATGCCTAAAGCAAACCAGTTGCCTTAGCTTTACTGCCTCTGCATTGTATATATGATGCCAATTCAAATTGCAGAGATTAGGCTAATGTGTATTGACTCTGCATTCTGATGTGAAAGGAAAAGCTATTATTCCAGAAATCACCTTCTGTGTCCTTCCAATGGTTTGCCGCTAGATGGTGCAGTTAGCTGGTGATCTCTTTGGTCCAGGGATTGCGATCAGTAGGTCTTCTGTTAGCCGAAATCTGAACCCGGGAGTCTAAGGGACTTGACGGAAGGGGGGTGGGGAAAAAAATAGAGGTTCACTGGGAATTTCTTCACTGACTGCAACTCAGTGGCAATGCTTTAAGGACCACTAGACATTTTCACTTTTAAAGAAGCCGGGGATTGCATGGAACGAAGCTTCATCTGAAGCAACATGTCAGGATGACTTTTGTTTTAAGCATCTTCTACTTCAGAGAAGCTTCTGGATGATTTTGAGCGTAACAGAGACATTTGATAAGATAACCCAAACTCCCCATGTTTCTAGTTACTGTTGACTTAGAATCAACCGCATAGAATTGTAGAGTTGGAAGGGACCATATATCTAGTCCAAACCCCTGCAGTGCAGGAATCTTTTGCCCAATGTTAGGCTTGGACTTGGGATGGGAAAGCTCTGGCTTTCCAGATGTTGCTGGACTACAACTCTCGTCTTCATCCCTGACCATGTTGACTGGAGATGATGGGAATACAACAACATCTGGGGAGCTACAGATTCCCAGCACTGGGACAGGAACTAAGAGAGGGCTTTTGGGGGGGGGGTCATGAAGGTGGAAAGATAATGTTTGCTTTATTCTTTTAAAAAAAGAAAGAAAAGAAGACAATTTCCCCCCCAAGGTGTGCCTTGCAACTTCCTAGCTGCATCTGCAATTCAGATGTGCCGGTTTATTAGGCCCTCTCATCCCTCTCTGCCTCTGATTGAAGCACCGTCAGATGCAGTTCCTCCAGGGAATATAACTAATCAGCGTCTCTGAAACAAGAGCAAAATGTGCATTTGCTAAAACGAGTCTTCGGGATTTGTAATTATGCTGCTTTTTGTTTTTGTTTTGCTTCCTGCAACTGTGATAGCTTAGAACATTTTGAGAAGCTCTGTGTGCTCGGCTTCTGTGCCAGAAGGGCCAACTCCAGCTATTGTCAGGTCCCACCCACTGCTGCCTTGGCTCCACTGCTTGTCCTCTTGGATCAGGAATGGGGGGAACTCTCCAGAAAATCTCCAGGAGCTGCTGAACTGCAGCTCCCATTAGTCCCAGCCAGCAGTGCCAATGGTCAGGAATGATGGGGTTTATTTGACTCATGTTTGAATGTGGAGCTCTTCTTCTTCCCTTGATGGTGCATAAAAATGTTTGGTGTTTTATTTTTATTATTATTTACTTATCTAGATTACTTTTATTCTGGTTCATGGTCCTGAGAGTATCTCAAAGTGGTCCATAAAGATGATGATGGTAATAATAATAATAATAGTAATAATAATAATAATAATAATAATAATAATAATAATTTATTGAATTTCTATCACAGCCTTTTTTCTCCAAGAGTTTAAGGTGACATACATGATTCTCTAACAACAACAACAACAACAACAACAACAACATACCCCACTCATCTGACTGGGTTTCCCCAGCCATTCTGGGTGGCTTCCAGCATAATAAAAGCACAGCAAAACATCACACACTAAAAACTTCATGATACAGGGCTGCCTTTAGAAAGTTGAATAGTTGTTTATCTGTTTGACATCAGATGGGAGGGCGTTCCACAGGGCGGACACCACTACCAAGAAGGCCCTCTGTCCGTTTCCCTGTAGCATCATTTCTTGCATTGAAGGATCCACCAGAAGGGCCTTGGAGTTGGACCTCAGTGTCCAGGCTGAACAATGGGGGTGGAGATGTTCCTTCAGGTATACAGGACCGAGGCCATTTAGGGCTTTAAAGGTCAACACCAACACTTTGAATTGTGCTCAGAAACATACTGGGAGCCAATGTAGATCTTTCAGGACCAGTGTTCAATGGGCCCAGTGGCTGATCCCAGTCACCAGTCTAGCTGCTGCATTCTGGATTAGCTGTAGTTTCCCAGTCACCATCAAAGGTAGCCCCACGTAGAGCGCATTGCAGTTGTCCAAGCGGGAGATAACCAGAGCATGTACCACTCTGGTGAGACAGTGCACAGGCAGGTAGGATCTCAGCCTGAGTACCAAATGGAGCTGGTAGACAGCCTCCCTGGACACAGATTTAACCTGTGCCTCCATGGACAGTTGTGTCCAGGATGACCCCAAGGCTGCACACCTGGTCCTTCAGGGGCACAGTTACCCCATTCAGGACTCATTTAATCCCCACTACAGTCTTTTGAAGTAGGTTGGAACTGGCCCAAGGTCACAAAGTGAGCTTCATGGCCAAGCAGGGATTTGAACCTTGATCTCCCAGGTCCTAGTCCAACACAATAATCACTACATTGTGCTGATACCTTGGGTGACAGGATTCTTCAGGTGTCATTATCTAGCACCAGGGTAGCCAGCATGATACTCTGAAGGTGGTCTGAGACTCCCTGCTCTCATTATTTCCAACAATTTGCTATATTGGCTGGGGCTGATGGGAACTGGAATCCAACAGCATCTAGAGAGCATCATGTTGCCCATCTGTGATCTAACACCTGCTTTACATGCAGAAGGTCCAATGTTCCGTTCCCACCATCTCCAGGTAGGGTTGGCCGAGAACCTAGCTGGAAACTCTGGAGAGCTGCTGCCAGCCAGAGCAGGCAATACGGAGCTGGATAGACCAATGGTCTGCCTCAGTTATAAGGCAGCATATTAGTTTCCTAACACCTCACTTATTATTATTATTTTACTAGATAGGAACATAGGAATCTGCCTTATATTAGGTCAGACCATTGGTCCATGTAGCCTTGTCTTGTCTACACCAGGCTTCCTCAACCTCGGCCCTCCAGATGTTTTGGCCTACAACTCCCATGATCCCTAGCTAGCAGGACCAGTGGTCAGGGATGATGGGAATTGTAGTCTCAAAAGATCTGGAGGGCTGAGGTTGCGGAAGCCTGGTGTAGACAATACAAGGCTAGATGGACTGACTGGAAGTGGATCTCCAGTGCTTCAGGCAGGATGTCGTTTCCAACCCTACCGGGAGCTGCTGCAAATTGAACTTTTTGGACCTTCTACGCACAAAGGATACACTGTAGCACCGAGTCACAGCCCTGTCACAGGTACAGATGCAGGTGTGGTTGACATCACAGAGCAGGCCTTCAAGTGGGCTTTAACCTGACTGGGTTGGATGTAGTGGCAACACTCAAGCCATCACCCCTGTGGCTCTGTTGGTCTTATTTCAGAACACAGAGGATAGAACAAATTGTCCCCAAATCTCCTGGAACTGTTTGTTCTCTTCCCAGATGAAGATCTGATGAGACATGTTATTACCTGAAAGGGCCTAGCAAATGATATTCCCAGCCTGAGTATATTTCCCTTGAAGATTAAAAGGGTGGGTTGGGCAGAAAACAACAACAACCCTTTTTATTCATCTTTCCAGCAAATTTAACAACAGATGATGGGTGGGTAGCCGGCTGTCAAATGTTGCTTTGATGCTGCCCATCACAAGCAGTTGCTTATTTTTATTTTTATTTTCTGGAACAAAAGAAAGCGCATTCCTGTGGTTTGCTTTGAATTGCTGACCCCCCTCCTCACCCAATTAAATTGTCGTCTGATGAACAATTTGATTAGATCTCTTACACCTGTCAAATGCCAAAATGATGAACAAAAATGCCATGCACACATCTGCTTCAATTGGACTAATAGCCATCATCTGTGGGCTTCGAGGTAACAATCAAATGCATTAAAACTGAGTTATAGTTTGAGGTTAGTAGGACAGCTGTAATAGGAAATGGCAACAGTATGTTGACAGTCTTTGCATTTAACTAGCATGGTTCAGGTGTACAGTGTGACATGTGTTTATGGGTGTAGGGATCCAAGAGCAGAGTAGGGACAAATGTTTGGGCCCCTTTCTTGCCTAGTTTGACATTTGTTGTTCAGTCGTGTCCGACTCTTCGTGACCCCATGGACCAGAGCACGCCAGGCACGCCTATCCTTCACTGCCTCTCGCAGTTTGGCCAAACTCATGTTAGTAGCTTCGAGAAAACTGTCCAACCATCTCATCCTGTCGTCCCCTTCTCCTTATGCCCTCAATCTTTCCCAACATCAGGGTCTTTTCTAGGGAGTCTTCTCTTCTCATGAGGTGGCCAAAGTACTGGAGCCTCAACTTCAGGATCTGTCCTTCTAATGAGCACTCAGGGCTGATTTCTTTAAGAGTGGATAGGTTTGATCTTCTTGCAGTCCATGGGACTCTCAAGAGTCTCCTCCAGCACCATAATTCAAAAGCATCAATTCTTCGGCGATCAGCCTTCTTTATGGTCCAGCTCTCACTTCCGTACATTACTACTGGGAAAACCATGACATACTCTTCTACATTTGACATACTCTTCTACATTTGCAGCCACAGTTGTCTGCATGTTGACCGACTGAATTTGCAAGCTGAATTAAGAATGTGCAATGAGAGTAATTTTATGCATAAACTTTCACAAAAGCCTATTAATTGTAATTTCATATATGGGGTGTGCAGCAAAGTTGGATGAATCCTGAACTGATACAAGGTGTTTCAGACATATTTGGCTTGTCAGAGGTGAAACAGGATCTCTCTGAAGCATATCTATCTGAGGCAGGGACCTCATGAATGCTTATGGGTGCCTTGGATATTTAGACATTGAAAAAACACTGCAGACAGTGTGTCTGCCAAAACTCAAACATTTCTCCCCAAGCTTGGCATGTAATAAAAATGCCAGAGTGGGGAGACAGGGGAAGGGGGAGCGCTTTTGTGACTAACAAGCCTAGCTTCCAATCAGAGGAAATGATATTTGACAGGACTCTCCAATTACAGTGCTTTGGAGGGAAGGAGAAATATATCACCTTGTTCTTGTGTGTTCTGTTCTCTTTGCTAGTTCTGTTTGTGGTGCTTGCTTGAAAAGCACTACATGTTCAAGTCCTGCCTCTGCTAAATGTCCATACCTCAATTCCTGTCAATTCAGCTTTGCATTTAATTTCTGTGTTTTCTGCTGCTGATTGCGTAGAAAACAGGCCTGAACCTGATTTTTTTTTTTAATCATCTTTACTCCCTAGCCCCCTGCACCTATCCTTCTGAAACTTTACCATTTACTTTCCTAGGGGCACCTCTACAATGTATGCCACAGGTAGGGAAGCAAATGCCTTTTAGTGTACCACTTAAAATAAACTTTAAAGATACTGATCACAAACCCCCCTGCATCCATTCTGAGTTGGGCACATTTCTTACCTAGGGTCACCTCTCTTGTGCATGCTACTTTCATACAAACATATTTCCCACAAATCCCATCTGAAGAGGCTACTATGCCTGAAAAATTCACCCAATTCTGCAAAAAAAAATAATAATATGAAAGTTATAACCTCCTTATTTTAAGTACCCTCACCAAAAACAAAAAAAACCTAGCCTATTTGTCTGGAAGGCTTTATTCACACAGAAGGGACAGTTATGCCCACAAATTTTATCCACTTCTGTCAAAAGCAAGAGGAGGTTTAGCCATTTTTAATTTTCCTGTAATAGTGCATAGGGGAGGAACAAAGCTTTGTTTTTTGCACTTGGAATTTTGCATTTGACCCCGAATGGAACCAGGCAAACTCTGAAGCACTTGCTCTTCAACCGACTGTGCTGAGGGATTCAGCATAGCTGTCAACTTTTCCCTTTTTTTGCAGGAAATTCCCTTATTCCGAATAGGATTCCTCGCCAGAAAAGGGAAAGGTTGACAGCTATGGATTCAGGTGTAGCCGGCTTTTATGCATCACTGATGCAAGCAGCCAATCGCGATCAGTCAGCGAGGCACTGCCCAATAGGGGGCCCTCTGATTGGTTCATTTAAATGTAGATTTTTGTTGGGCAAGCCCGCCCTGTGGCTCAGCCAGCTGGGGAAATTCCCCAAACGTGTGCCATGACCAGTGTGGGTGCCAGCCAAATGCGATGGGCTGCAACCGCCACCCACTGGGGAAAGGGGTAAGCAGCCATTTTCAGAAGTGCCAAATTAGAGCCCAGATTGATTGTCGTGGTTGATGCACATCTCTCATCCATCCATCCATCCATCCATCCATCTAGAAGAATGTTTTGTTGGAGGCGGTTAAGCAAATGGTGATAAGGAAGCTAGTTTGTTTGGATAGGAACAAGTGGGAAGAGGGGAATATGTAAATGTAGGGGTACGTCTCCTTTACTATTACATTTTCTAGAGCAGGGGTAGGCAACCTTTGGCTCCCAGATGTTTTGGGACTACAACTCCCATGATCCCTAGCTAACAGGACCAGTGGTCAGGGATGATGGGAGTTGTAGTCCCAAAACATCTGGGAGCCAAAGGTTGCCTACCCCTGTTCTAGAGGAAAGGGTAGCAGAGGGCTCACAGCACAGGGGTTGAGAAGTTCCCAGGGTCAGTCTCTGTCATCTCAAGTTAAAGGATCTCTGGTTTCAGGGCCAGAGAATTTATTTCCTTAAGATATTGGAAAACCACTGCCAGCCATGATAGACTGAGGTACTCTATGTTTCTCTGTTACGTCTTTTTGCGTTTTTATATTGTAAGCTTCCCTGTGATCCTTGTATGAAGGACGGTATAGAAACAACAACAACAACAACAACAACAACAACAACACCACAGGGGGCGGTGATATTGAGGAACAGTATGACTTGCTATACAGTTTCAGATATCGGTCCTTGCTTTAAGCCCAGGTCTTCTGCAGACACTGGCAGCACACCTCCAGTTTCTTAACCATGGGCCTGTGGATTGAAAGCCAACTCTTTTAAAAGTGAAAGTGGGGGTTATTGGGCTTCTGGAAATGCTAATCACCAGGCTGGTAGGTTGCTCGAGCCCACAGTCCCTGGTGCAATGGCGGCTATGCAAATCTCTTAAATCCTCTGGTTATGAGGGATTTGGGTCTAAGGATGCTGCAGTGGCTTAGCGGAATGAAATTCCGTGTTTTGCAGAAAGCAATGATGTGCCAAGGACAGGTAGCTGTGGATGAATGGGAAAGCCTAGAATGCCGTCGCAGTCCCTAACACACCAGCGTGATGCACATCTGCTTTCAGTCTTCAGCATCTTTCAGGCACAAAAAACCCCTAAACAATTAAAAAACTTGGTAATTGACTTTGTGAAATGTTTTAGAGCTGACGATAAATCTGATGCTAGGCGAAGAAGGTGGAGAGCGGTAATGGTGTTGTCAACACGTTTCCACTTCAAAGTGGACACTTGTTTATGCTGAAAATCACGCCTTTGATCAATAGGTAATTAGATTAGGAGAAGGGAGCAAAACTGTTGAGTGATTAAGAAGCGGTGTGTGTGTGTGTGTGTGTGTGTGTGTGTGTGTGTGTGTGTACGTATGAGACTGATTGTGAGAGGGATGTGTGTCCTCCTCAAGAGCAAGCATCCGCAGACACAGTCTATTAAACTGATGGCTTTATTTACAGCATCAAGCATAACAGGTGTTACAGTTCATCATCCGACCCTTCTGTGTCAGATCCCCGAAGTACCGGTTTGCGACTCCGCCCCCAACATAAGAGCTTCGGGAAACCCAGGCGCCGCCTATCCTCCTTCCGCTTCCGCCCTCTGGACCTGAGGGGGGCGGCGCTTGCCCCTTCCCTTTCACTTTCATCCTCCATGCTGGTTGCTTCCGATGCTCTGGCAGGATCTTCGAGCCTCACCTCCTCCCCGGTCTCCATTTCCTGATCCCCGCCCATTGGCTGCACTGGCGCCCCGGTCGGAGCCTCCTCCCATTGCCTCATTACCGCTTCTGGCATTAACAGGGGCGGTACTTGTTCCTCGCCCCCACTCCTCCACACCTCCTTACCCACTTCTGGTGTCAACAGGGGTGGTGCCTGTTCATCGTCCCACCCCCTTAACACCTCCTCCGGTGTTAGATGTGCCCCGCCTTGGCCACCCGTGTCCTCAGACACTGCCTCGGCACCGGGCCAGCCCCTGACACTGATTGAGTTTTTACATGAATTGCTGGCCCAGATGATGCGAGATCTTCTGATGTGATGCTAATATTTCACTCTCCCATTGCACTTTGCTGTTCATACTTGGCTTTTGTAGTTTCATACTATGGGATTGGATATAGGTTTGTTGTGGGTCCCACTGGTGAAGCAGCAAGATCTCGCCGCCTTGTTCCCCACTTCCTTCAAGAGAACATGTCATTTGCTCATTTCCACTTTTCCCCACCCTGCTTGCCAGTGCATAGAAGTATGTCCACAGAAGTATGTCCAACAGAGCTTGCTGGGAAAGGTAATTTCTCTTAAGAAAGAGCCAGTGTGGTGTAGTGGTTAAGAGCGGTAGACTCGTAATCTGGTGAACCGGGTTCGCGTCTCCGCTCCTCCACATGTAGCTGCTGGGTGACCTTGGGCTAGTCCCACTTCTCTGAAGTCTCTCAGCCCCACTCACCTCACAGAGTGTTTGTTGTGGGGGAGGAAGGGAAAGGAGAATGTTAGCCGCTTCGAGACTCCTTCGGGTAGTGATAAAGCGGGATATCAAATCCAAACTCTTCTTCCTCTTCTTCTTAAGGACTGGGAGCAAAAGTTCCAACACAGTGGTGCTTCCCCTCATTATAACAAATAAAGCATGTAGACAATCATGTCTGTCTGCAAACAAGTAATCTGCACTCACCCCTGGTTTACCACCTAACAGTTCCTTTTCAAATAAATTCAGCCCCTAGTGTTAATTACTGCCGCTCATTACTGCCCAGAACACCTCTAAATGCAGTAATATTAAAGTAATTTATTTCCCTAAATATCCTACACAGTAACCCTGATAACCCCCCCAATAACCTTTCCCAAAATTATTTTCCCCTAATTATTTCACGCATCCTAATTGATTACTGTAAATCAATTACAGTGTTTTGAATCTATGTAGTGTTGACTCCTGTGTTAAAGTGCAGGTAGGCAATTGCAGACATGCAGCTGAGAGTTCGGGATGTTTTGGGGCTGCGACTTTCTGACCGTAAAGCAGACTTTCCTAAAATTTGGTGTTCGAACTTCACCTTTATTATGGATAAGTTTCACCTTCATAAACATTTCCTGAAACCAGGGGTAGGCAACCTAAGGCCCATGGGCCAGATGCGGCCCAATCGCCTTCTCAATCCGACCCGCGGACAGTCCGGTTATCAGCGTCTTTTTACATGAGTAGAATGTGTCCTTTTATTTAAAATGCATCTCTGGGTTATTTGTGGGGCATAGGAATTTGTTCATTTCCCCCCCCCCCCAAAAAAATATATTCCGGCCCACCAAATGGTCTGAGGGATGGTGGATCGGCCCACGGCTGGAAAAGGTTGCTGACTCCTGCCTTAAACCATCAATTTTTTGGCACAGACAAAGCCATCAAAGCAAAGTTTCCTCAATTAAAGCAAATGACTTTTGCATCCCATCCCAGGTCCTTAGCTCACCTCCAAAGAGCTTGCTGTGTCAGCTCTTGAACAAATCAGCTCTACAGAACCTCAGCTGCTGGAACAAGACAGAGCGTCTTACAAAAGGTCAGCTACTTTGCAAGGCTTTTTTTTTTTTTTTGCTGAATAGGATCTCCTATTTAGCCCAAAACAGATTTTCCAACATATGCATCAGTGAGAAATTGCCAGTTGAAGAGATTCAGCCAGTTCTGGCAAAATGTTGTTGTTAATGATCATTACATCTGTATCCCACCTTTCATGCAAAGAACTCAAGGTTCTTCCATCACCCATTTTGTCATCACAACAATCCAGTAATGTAGATCAAGCTGAGAGATGGTAACTGACCCAGGGTCACCCAGTACGTTTCATAGATGAGTGGGGGTTTGAACTCTGGTCTGCCTGCACTCTGACCACAACACCACATTGAATGGATTTCTTACAGAAACGCTTTAGTAATACAATAGGAGGGAATGTAAATTTCAAAACGCAGACCCTTTTAGTAGAGGTAAACAAACAGTATATGTGGAGGGGTGGTGGCGGCCACAAGTTCCCCACCCATGCTGTAAGCTGAAAGCCACTGGGAGGAGCAGCCAGTGGCGAACGGAGTCCCTTGGCCGCCCGCAACGGCAAACGCGGCGGCACACCCCAGGGACAGGGTGTCGCTCCGTCCGTGTGTCGTGACGTCACGGCGCATGTGTCGTGCGCCGTGATGTCACGACGCACGGACTGCGCATGTGTGGGATGCCACACATGCGCAGTCCGTGCTGCTGCTCCCGCGGCGACCTTACGAGCCGCCGAGCGAGGCTCCTTTAACAGTTGGCGGGGGGGCAGGGGCTCAGCTTGGGAGTGGGGGGGCCGCCGAGTGTCACTCGGTGGAACCCGGGGCGCACCGCCTCCAACGCCCCCACCTTGCTCCACCCCTGGAAGCAGCAGTATTATAACTGCCCTAAGAGCATAAGAGTCAGGATTCATCCAATCTAGCATCTTGTTATACAGCACTGTTTTCCTTGTGCTAGAGTTCAGGTGCCACCAAATACTACATTGTTCATCTTGCTCTCTGCTATTTTACATAACTTACGTAACTATGTGCGTAACGTACAGGAGAAGTCAAAGTAATGTAAAAATCAACAACCTTATTGTTAATTATGTTGGGATTTTTTGTTTTGTTTTAGATAAATTGATGTTAATGAGTGCAGATTGTCGTCACTTGACAGTGATCCAATTCTGACCACAAATGAAGTGCATATTGCAGCGATTTCTGCTTCTGTTTCCATTTTTGTCAGAATTCTCTTACATCTATAGTATGAATGTTGCTGGTGGTATAATAATATCAATGGTATCCCCGCCTTTCAGTAAGGTGGTGATGTTCTCATCATGGTTAATGTTTGCCAGAGCCTTCAATTCAACACTGATGTATGTATGTATGTATGTATGTATGCATCTATCTATCTATCTATCTATCTATCTATCTATCTATCTATCTATCTATGTATCTATCTATCTGATTCCCTGTGAAATATTTAGCCTCATTTCTTCACCTTCAGCATTGGATCATTATTTATACATGTCCAAATACTCTAAATTAAATATAATACAACACAAAGGTTGATACTTTCTGCTCAAGCTTTCCCCAGCGCAATTCTTCCTGAGGCGACGCAGAAAGCCCTGCTCCAAAATGGACTCGACCTCGTTCCTGAATATTAAAGAAGTTGAGTTCGGTGGAATTCAATTAGTGTTTCACCTTCCACGCAGTTCCTCCAGCAACGGGCTTCAATGCTGTGCCTGCAGTATTGAATTATGCGAGAGCTCATCTTAATTGAGCAGCTTGGGTGTCTTTTTGTTGTTGTTTTCTTTTAAGAAAGGAGGGGGAGGAAAGGAGAGGGAAATATTCCAAGTAGCCAGGGTGGAAATGCTCCCCGCAGAAATGCCCCCGCATTTAAAAGAAGAATATGCCTTGATGTTGCTGCTTGCAGGGAGACCCGGGGTGGTATCCAGCTACGTTTGACTGGAAGCAGACCCTTTGAAATTAACAAACGTGGCTAAGTTAGCCATGCCTATTGATTTCAATGGGTCTACTCTGAGTAAGACTTGGAATGAACCCCACCCCGGACTTTGCACCAATAAGCAGTGCCCATATGTGTAGGCCAACAAATTTTAATCGCAGAAAACAGGTTTTGAAACTTGTGCATTTGCCTGACACTTGGACCTGCAGGTGGAGTCAGAGGCTGCGCTTCAAGCCTGGCATTCCCAACCCTGTTTTTTGTTACTGACTGTGAATGTAGAAACATGGGAAGCTGCATCCTACTGAGAGCATTGGTCTGTCTAGCTCAGCGTTGTCTACAGTGACTGGCTGTGGCTCTCCATGGATTCAGACAGGGACTCTTTCCCTGAAGATACCAGGGACTGAAGCTGAGACCTTCTGCAAGCAAGACAGATGCTCTATCCACTGAGACCTACTCCTTCCCTTGCATGTGGAGTGAATTTTCTTAGGGGAGAAGTGACAAGGCAGGATTTGTGGTCATATTTTCCCCTTATGAGAGAGCCAGTGTGGTGTAGTGGTTAAGAGCGGTAGACTCGTAATCTCACAGAGTGTTTGTTGTGGGGGAGGAAGGGAAAGGAGAATGTGAGCCGCTTTGAGACTCCTTCGGGTAGTGATAAAGCGGGATATCAAATCCAAAATCTTCTTCTTCTTCTTAGCATGTTTGCCCCTCCCTCTTCTCTTCAATCCACTCCAACCATGCTCTGAGATCAGAAAGAGGCTTCATCTGAGGTTTGTGTTTGGGTTTCTTCTGACCTGGTTCTTTATCAATCCACAGATTTTAATGAAAATTTGTGTTTAGATATGTAAGGACATAGGAAGCTGCCTTCTACTGGGCCAGACCATTGGTTCATGTAGCTCAGGCTTCCTCAACCTCGGCCCTCCAGATGTTTTGAGACTACAATTCCCATCATCCCTGACCACTGGTCCTGCTAGCTAGGGATCATGGGAGTTGTAGTTCCAAAAGCATCTGGAGGGCCGAAGTTGAGGAAGTCTGATGTAGCTCAATACTGTCTACACTGACTGGCAGCAGCTCTTTGGGGGTTGAGTTGGGAGTCTTTCTTAGCTCTACCTGGAGATGCCAGGAATTAAACCTGGAATTTTCTTCTATCTTCCTTCATTTTTAAATTTGTGAATAAGATGAGGGGCAGAGAGGAGAAGGAAAAGAATGGAAAACATACCCCCCCAAAAAACTCCAGTTGCCTAGTACCATTGACAATATTTAATCAATCCACATTTAAATGTATGAATTATACAGAAATTATTGTACATAGACGTATTTGAGTCACAAGGGTTCAGATTCAATGTTTCCAGATTTCCTGGTGGGAACCTTCTCAGGCGAAACTGAGGAAAATACAAGGGAAAAACAAAACGAAACCCTGAAACATCATTTTGGATTCACAAAATGAAGAAGAATAAGATTTTCTCTGCCCACAGAGAATGAGCTGGTTGTGCCAAGTGTGGGTGTTCAATAGGCACGGTGTTTATCAAGGCTGGAAACTGAAGAGGTGTTGGTGAGTTAATTCACTCACACACACACATACTTTTCAAATTTGTTCCTTTAGTTGTACAATATGCAGAATATGATTCCCCGCCCCATTAGATCTTTTATCAAGCTGCTTTGGGATGTATTCATTCTGTTTGCAAAAGGTGGGGCAGACATTCCCCCACATAAGTGAGTTCTGACCCCACTCCATTTCAAAGTCTGGTCATGACCGTCTTTGCAAGATGTAGGCAATATGGCACCCTCCAAATGTTGGACAACAACTCTCGTGGCCTATGGTGGCTGGGGCTGATGGATGTGGTGGTCGAGGGGTCACCAACCTCTTTGGACCAGTGGGCGCATTTCAAAAGTGCTGGGGGCACTTGTCACAAAATAGCTGCTATTGGGGGCATGCCATAATATCAAATGCCTGCCATGGGGAGTGTGGTATTACAGAAAATGAGAGAGAAAGCCACCCTGGACAAGTTTATACTTGCAATGGCTGAATGAAGATGGCGACTGTCCGTGATTTGGCTTTTGGAATCAGAGTATCAAGGGGCAAGGCGATCGTATGGTGATGAAATATGGACTTAAATCCACACAGGGACATTGTTTGTTTTGATTTATCTTGCTTGTTGGAATACATCAGAGGCTGTGAAAATATAGGAAGGGTAAAAAGTAAGGACAAATAGTTGATTAGATAACTCCGGAGGTTTGAAGCATGGGAAACCTCAAAATAAATTTAAATAATAATTTGGCAGAATTGGAACTTTTCTTTTTTTATTATTCTTGATAATTGGATAAATAATTTGAAATGTAATTTGGAATGTTTCAATGTGATTATGTTGTATTGGAAACCTTAATAAAAATGATTTGACAAAAAAAAAAGTTTATACTTGCAATGGCAAGTAAGCTATGTCATGCTGGTTCTAATTGTGGATTTTACAAACACTCTGACTCTGGAGTTGCTGGAAATCACAAAAGGGGATTGTGGGATTCCACAGACCCTCCAAGTGTCCCTATTTTCCAGGGACAGACCTGAATTTACAGAAGCCACCCTGCTTTCTGATTTGATCCTGGAATGCCCCACTTTTCCTTAGGACATCCCTGTTTTCGTTGGAGAAATGTTGGAGGGCCATTCTGAGAACAGGATGCTGGGCTAGATGGGCCATTGATCTAATCCAGAAGACACTTCTTGTGTGCTTATGCTCTTGCTGTATATTCCTGTTTATAATTTTCAGCTGATATGCTGTCTTAGTTCCCAAGAGTTGCAATGCACAAACGTTGCCTTGCTCTTCAGTTGTATGGCACTTATGAGACCGAGGAAGGAACAACCTGACCTAGGGAACATATGATAGTTGACTGTGAACTTGGGAAATAATGGTGATGCTGAGATCTGAATAACTGCACCTTCATCCTTAACTTTCACTTTTGCCTTCCACGGTCTACCCTAGGGCAGTTGGGAAATTGCTCAGCTCCCAGCAAAAGTCTCCGAGACTTTAAGTGTTTCCTCTTAGGCAATTTTCATTTATTGTGTTTATATTTAACAAAGCTAACCCACTTGATTGCATTTCATTGTGAATCATTTAGAAACTGGGACATTGTGTGCTCCGAAGAGGCACAAAGGACAGGCTGGGTAGGTGGACATAACAGAGGCACAGTGAGTCATATTTCCTGCAGACCAGTAATTGAACGACATTGCCAAAATGTCATTTCCTTTCTAAAAATCAGTCTCAGGACCATCTCAATATACAGTGAGGGTTTTTTGGGTGGGGTGGGGTGGGGTGGGGGTGGGGCAGGGCTAGGTTGCATGCCTAAGACCCTTCTAATTCCTGGATCCGGCAAGGGTTAAAATATAATGGAGGATTTAATTGCTGGAATAGCCAGGCCAGCTTCATGGCAATGGCCCCCTAATATGGGTCACTAAGGTAACAAAGGAAGTGACTCTGTGCTAGAACACAAATGGGTCCCCCCCCCCACTCAACCGTCAGGTAGTTAGAAGGACAAAAGGCAGAGTTGAGCTAGATGTTAGAAGCAGGCTGGGCAGTGGAGAGACAGAGTCATGCCTGGAATCCAAGACTGTGGCTATGGAAGGAGCAATATCCTGTTGCGGTGTTAATGCTGTAAGCTCCTCCATCGTAGGCTCAGGTTGTATGTATGTGCAAATAAATCGTATGTGACATGCAACTGTATTTACGGTACATACGTTGTCACAAATGGGAGACCGTGCTGCCGAGATGTAGATTTTGTTGGAGACTGGGAGTGGAAGAGTTTTTGATGGATCTTATAGCAGCACATAGAAGAGACTACAGGTGTAACTGTGATTGTTAGCAGCAGATGATTAAGTCTTAAGTACATAAAGAAGAACCTTCTTGGATCAGACCCAGAGACCAATCTGGTCCCACACTTTCCAATCAGATGCCCATAGAAAACCCACAAGACCCTAAACTTTAGCTGAGGCTCTTATTCCTCATTAGCTCTTTCCAAAAACAACCTGCCTAGGGAATGCCAGGGCCCCACCCCCCGTCTTGAAGTCAGTATGTGACTTCATAATAAGAGCCTGTTGGATAAGGTCATTGACCCATCTAGTCCAGTGCACAGTTCTCACATATACCTATGGGAAGCCTGCAAGGAGGACCTGAGCACAACAGGGTGCTTGCCTCTTGCCCTTTCCAGCAACTGGCAATCGGAAGCAGATTGCCTCTGCCAGTGGAAGCTGGGACCCAGGGGCTTCAATTCCCCTTGGCTGCCATCTTTCTCTTCCCTCTTTACCTCCTGTTGAATGGATGCTCGCGGTCAGTTCCTTGCTGCCCCACAGTGAAATTAGCACACTGCTAGCATAGGTGTTTTGATTGGCTTGTGGAGAGAGCGAGAAAGGTATGCAGGGCACATCCACTTCAGTTATCTCTCAAGACATGATTTACTGCCAGCCGTTGCAGTATTGCAGTAGCGTACGCTGACTTCTTTCTCTTCTATCCGCCCCCCCCACACACCCCACCCTCGCTAACGTGATGTAATGAGAGCTGGAAATAAACATTCTCCAAGTTCTGCACAGAATACATTAAGGAGTCATTTTAATTTGGACAGCGTCTTAAATCAGAAGCAAGGGTAGTTTACTACCAGAGAGCTAGTTCGATTCCAGGCCATTTCAGTAAATGCGCATTCAGATTCTATGTTTCTTCGTGATCCTCGCAGGCAGCATCATGATGGGAACCAAAGCTTAGAAAATTGCCCCAAGCTGCGGGCGTTCTGCACCATCAGGGGTATTAAATGTTTTGATATAATTATACCTTCCTGTATACATTAAAAAAATGTAAACCTGTCATTGCGCAGCTCTCATCGGAGGATTTGTAATGCCTCATCACTATCCCACCAGATTAAATGCATGAAGGGGGGCAAAAGGGAAGCTAGGTTGCAAAAGAGACTACAGTGGTACCTCTACTTATGGATGCGATCCGTTCCGGGGTGCCATTCGCACCCCGAAAATTCCGTAAGTAGAGCACCGCTTCTGCACGTGCGCGTGACATGATAGAGCGTTCCTGCGCATGCGCGAAGCGGAGAACCCAGTAGTAAACACTTCCGAGTTTTCCGCGTTCGTAACCAGAAAAAAACGCAACGTGAAGCAAATGCAACTCGAGGTATGACTTTATGGCATAGGAGCAAGAAGGGAGGGACACTGAGAGGGGGAAGGCAGTGGTTTAAAACAGTGGAAGAAGTTTGAGTAAAGCAGGGATGGAAAAATGGCTGTTTTACACAGCACCAGAGTTTTGGGTAAAGTACCTTCATACACTGGAATAATTGAGGACTGCCCACCATTTATCTCTCCCAGACAAGGCAGCTGGAATTGGGAGGAGTTTGGGTACAGCAAGAAGGTAGCGACACTGAAGGGAAAATAGTTGTTTTAAACCATGGCAGAAGTTTGAGTAAAGTAAAGGAGCATACACACACCTCCGCTAGTTGTCTAGCAACAATAAGGTCGGTAGGCTCAACCCCATCCACCCACTGAAATGAAAAATTATGAACAGTGTCTAAAGCAACTTGTGAAGGGGGATGTTTTGATAGTGGGTGGACTTTTGAGAAATTGGTTTCAGTGCAGCACTAGTTTGAAGTGGATTCAGCAGTAAATATCCTCTCGATCTGCTTTTGTCGGTATGATGCTAGCTTCCAGCTGTGTGACTCTGCAAGAATCCCTGTTTTCTGGAACAGCAAGTTCTTTACAACATGGATGGTGATGAATCATCTAGGAGAGATTTCAACAAAACCTTCATTTCCCTCACCTCTCCCTCCACATAAACACTTCATTGCTAGTCACAGAGGGGATGGCAGGCTTTCAATAGACTTAAAAAATTATATCTGTTCATTAGATACTGTTGCAGTTTTCTCACAATTGGCATAATGCTGATTCTATCAAGACTTGACAACAAATACCCTGTTGATATTAATAGCTTAGGATGAGAAAGTGGAGCAATCTGTGGTTTTCTTTTACTCTGTACGTTTCCATCTTCCAAATACAGGGGTACCTCTGGTTACGAACTTAATTCATTCCGGAGGTCCGCTATTAACCTGAAACCATTCTTAACCTGAGGTACCACTTTAGCTAATGGGGCCTCCCGCTGCCGCCAGACCACTGGGACACAATTTCTGTTCTCATCCTGAGGTAAAGTTCTTAACCAGAGGTACTACTTCCGGGTTAGCGGAGTCTGTAACCCAAGGTGTTTGTAACCCGAGGTACCACTGTACCTTTCTGGCCAGTTGAAGAGAGCATCAAAGTAAACTCATCTTTGCATGTAACTTCATCTAAAGCATCTTGCATACGTCAACGGGGTCAGAATAGACTGTAGCCTCTTAGGAAATGTCTTGAGATCAGGATAAGAGACTGGGTGGAAAATGCAGCCTAGTGACTGTAAAAAGGGCAAGATCAGTGTTGAAGCATTGCTAGGGATTGAAATTAAAGCAGCAAGTATGGTAATTAGGCTTGCACCTCAGGCTCACTACTGTTAATTTTAAGGTACATTTTCAGGCCAACCAAAATATTGTCTTTTTTATAATAAAAAACCCCACCCCAAACTTAAACCATATAAATCATTTCTATACCTGATGTGCAGTTCTTCTGTGGCTGTTGTTGTTGTTTGCAGGGGGAGGGCAGTCATCTGTGGGGGGAATAGTCACATTTAGGAGCCCAGCCAATCACAGACCATGTGACATTATAATGCTGTGTAGTCAATCAGATGTGGCTTTATGATGTCACAAAGCCATCTGTGGGTTGCCCTCACTCTGAATGGGTAATACTTTTGCTCCCTATATATAAAACCAATCACACACTTTCTGCTTTTTGTGGCCAAGATCTGCAGAACCTCACACAAGGAGGACTTTGCTTGCGAAAAGAACTACCCGTGCTATATAACATACTGCCCATGAAACCTAAAGGTAAAGGTACCCCCGACCATTAGGTCCAGTCGCAGATGACTCTGGGGTTGCGGCGCTCATCTTGCTCTATAGGCCGAGGGAGCCGGTGTTTGTCCGCAGACAGCTTCCAGGTCATGTGGCCAGCATGACTAAGCCGCTTCTGGCGAACCAGAGCAGCACACGGAAACGCAGTTTACCTTTCCGCCAGAGCAGTACCTATTTATCTACTTGCACTTTGACGTGCTTTCGAACTGCTAGGTTAGCAGGAGCTGGGACCGAACAACGGGAGCTCACCCTGTCGCTGGGATTCGAACCGCCGAGCTTCTGATCAGCAAGCCCTAGGCTCTGTGGTTTAGACCACAGCGCCACCCATGTCCCCCTGCCCATGAAACCTATGGGACTTTAAAAAGCAGTTTGTGAGGCAGTATTTGGGGGGGGGGGTCTGATGTTGAAATAAATACTTGCTTTTCTTTCCATTGATTCATCCATCTGTCATTGGATTTCTATATCCAAATGACCATGCTGTTTGGTTACAGCTGAAATAGATCTTTGGATCTGAAACCATGTTTTATCTACCCATTTCATTTTGTGCATAGAAGGCAAAGGTGGGGGGAGAAGGTGGCTAGGAGTTTAGCCTGTTCTGCTGGAATGCCTTGTGAAATGAGCGGCGGGGAGGAAATGCTTGAAGGCTCCTTGAAGATGTATTTGATAGCATAAATACATTAACAGGTGCTTTTTAAGTATTCTCCTCAGCGGAATACATTATGGATATGACATTGCATGTAACCTATTAAGATATTCCCAAATGTTCTTCTTTTCAGCTGGATGCACAATTTGACATTGACTACAGAATGAAATTACCATTTCTCTCTCTGTGTATATATGTGTGTGGGTATATAATATTCCTGCTGGTTTCTTATCCGTGAAAGTTCTAGGCTAGCGAGTTGACAGTTTGAGTACATGTCACACAAATCTTTTACCCCACAAAAAAATCAGCCAAGGACAAGTGCTGGTGTGTCTTATCCATGCTAATTTGATTTTAAAATGCCCTGTGTATCCATCTGTACTAAAGTAGGGAGGTAGTGTATTTATATACGTTTGCGATTTGTAAAAAGTTTGTTCGGAAAAGCAACTAGGCGAGTGTCTTGCGGGAGATATTTAGGAAATATATTTGGGACTTGGAATAGCTCCTGGAAGACAGTGAGGCACAGCAGAAGATAAGACCCCAAGTGAGCAACGGTGCGCAAATAAAGGAAGGTGCGGGTGGAGAAGAAGAAGAACCAAACTTAACCAATAAATTGAATGAAGAGAGAGCGGGACTCTCATGCAAGATAAAGAGTTTATAAGCTTAGGGAAACATAATTTGTTTTTTGCCCATTTAAAGATTGAGAGATGAGGGTACGGTGTGAGAAAATAAGAAAAAGGGAGAAAAGAATAGGAGACACAAATCGAGGGATGCCTATTCTGCTGTTTCTGCCCTGCCATTTAAAATGGTCCTCTGAACTCCCATATATATTGTTGAATGCCACCCCAATCTCTGAGCAGTGTGAGAGCTCAGGGGCTCCAGGTACTTACCCTGGGTTTGGTTTCCTTGGAATGAGGGGCAGCAGAGACTGGATATATGGTTCATTTACACATATATACAACCTGAGCCTATGATGGACAGGTTAATAATAATAATAATAATAATAATAATAATAATAATAATAATAATAATTTATTATTTATACCCCAGCCACTGTGGGTGGCTCCCAAAAAAATATTAAAATACAATAGTCCATCAAACATTAAAAGTTTCCCTAAACAGGGTTGCCTTCAGATGTCTTCTAGTCACTTCTCTCCAGGATGAAGAGGAGCCATTGATGAGCACCCTGATTCATTTTGAATTTCTTTCGGGGTCTTAACATATGGACGACCACAATGAAGTTATAGAACAGCCTCACCCAACTTATTTATTAATATGTATAGACTACTTTGCCGCATAAAGCCACCAAAGTGGTGTTCACAGTGCCTTATAGGTGGTGCAGAATGCAGCTCCCATCATCCCAGACTATTGACCATGCTGGAAAGGACAAATGGGTGTCGCAGTCAGGAACATCTGGAAAAGGCACCAGGCTGAGGAAGGTTCCTTTGGACAGTAAGTCAAGAGCCATTAATTCTTTGCTGAGTTCTCTAAAATGATTTCCGGTGCCATCTGCCTGCACTGAATTAAGATAGGTATAGAAGAAGAAGCTTAGTTTATATGGTGGAAATGTGAATGGTGTGAGCTTATCAATGGAGGGAAAGAATAATCCCCCCTTACTTTTTCAGAATGCAGAGGACTAGTGAAAGGTCAGCTTATGCATCAGACATAATAGCATAGAATCTGTTCTGGATATGTGCTTTTTCAGCAGCCCAAATCAAATAGGATTTGCATAAATGCATATTTAAAAGCCAACCCCCCCCCCAAAAAAAACACCACTGATTTATGTGCTATAAGTTTCCTCAAGTGAACTTTCAGATGACCTGTGTAAGTTGTACAACATTGTGCCAGAGTTATGGTCCCCCTTGTTTGCAATAAGGATTGTTGTGAATATGATTTAATTCTTAAGTTTGCAGTTGGTTGAGGGGGGAGATCCTGTAGTGCATGATTAAAGAGACTATTGGACCACAGAAGTCTTAATTGTGAAGGTGGGACTCATTTGCTGGACAGTGCATAAATGGGATGCTGGTATAGCTGAGATGGCAAACTTAAAATATGGGCTGCCAGATGTTGCGGTACTCCAATTCCCATCAGCCTCAGCCAGCTTGGTATCCCCAAGGATGATGGGAACTGTAGCCCAGCAACATCTGGGGGACCAAAGGTTTAAGGAGGCAGGGAAATAACTAACTAATGCTCTCTTGTTTAGTCAACTGGGAAAAGATGTTTCCTTGCCACAGCAAATCAGCCTAGTAACTGATAACCGTTGTTAGTCATACTCAAGGTAGATTCATGGAAAACAATGGACTAAACTTGATGGATGTTAATGGGTCTACTTTGACTTAGTTGGATGCCGCTCAATAATTCAGAAGTCTGTGTCTATTATATGTCTGCCTCCTTTTCTTCAAGGAGCTTGTAGTATATCACATGTTGTGACCTCCCTACCTTGTCCACATTTTATCTTCACAACAACCTTGGGGGGGGGGTTAGATTGTTCTTGTCCACAACCACCCCTTAGCAAGCTTCTTGGCTGATTTGGGATTTCAATCCAAAGTCTCTACAGTTGTTTCGCAGCACTTCTGTCTGCTAATGCACACTTGCAAAGTGATGCTGAAGAAAAGGACACTGTTATGTTTTATAGTTGTGTGAAATTGTTTAAAATAAAGGATCTGCTTTTGAAGCTGTGCTGCTCCCTTCTCATTGGTTCTTTTTAAGCTGCTAAAGCTCAGTATCAAGATGGAAATTGATTAACAATTCTACAAATTTTACCCAGCAGCTATAATCATTAGTTGCCTTAGCAACCTGCTTGCTGAGATCACAGGGCACATTAGAACTTGTGTGTGTGTGTGTGTGTGTGATGAGATTTACATAGCTTCCTGCCCTGTGAGATGTCTAGTTCAAGGAAGGGCACAACCCAGCAGGGGTTTATCCTGTACAAGCCTCCTGGAAATGAGTAGTTATGTTGGTGTTCAAGAGTGATGATCACAGTGATGATCAGGCAATTGTCCATGAGAGGTTCCTCTTAAACATACTCCAAGGTGTCCCTATTTGATGAAAGCTCCTTTGGAACTTCATTGTCTCAATTTCATCCTTCCTTCTTCCGCGAAGTGAAGGAAAGGCCCTATAACTACCACCTACTGGCAGCAGAAGGGAAACGGGTGGTGCTGTGGTCTAAACCAGTGTTTCTCAACCTCCTCGGGGCAACGGCACACCTGCCCCATGGAAAAAATCTCGCGGCACACCACCACCACATGCACCCCGCCCCCCCCGCCCCAGGGGGCGGGGTGTCCGCGCGCCCTGGCGGGCGAAAACGGAGCGGGAGATCCCCCTCCCCAAATCATCCCAAACACCGCACGCCAGACACGGGGAAAGGTGTTTTTGCGGAGGGCGGCGCGCGATCCCGCTGCCCCGGATGCGCGCGCGCGCGGGGACAGATCCCCGCCTGACTAATGGGATCTCTCCCGCGAAGAAGCCCCCACCTCCCTCGCCGTTTTTATTTTGGATTTGAGGCTGGTGCTCTCTCTCTCCCCCCCTCCTTTTTCTTTTTTGGTAAAGGAGTTTCTACCCCTCCTTGAGTCAGCCTCACGTCACTTTGCCGGTGGCAGCCCCTGAGCTTTGGGGCTGGAGCGAGAGAGAGTCGCTCTTAGCAGCGGCGAGGGGAGGAGGAGGAGGGAGACGGCGGCAGCGGCGGCGCGTGTGACAGCGCCTGCGAGGGCCGGCGAGGCGAAACACACACACACACACACACTCACTCCCCGCTCCCTCCCTGTGGTGTTGGCCGACGGAAGCGGGGCAGGAGGAGGGCGGCTGACTGGCGGTGGCGGCGCAGGGCTCCTAGGTAGGGCACCTGGCTGAGGAGAAAAGCGGGCTCGGGATGCTTATTATTCTCGCCGGCAGCCCCGGCGAAGGCGACGCCAGCCCGGACCGACCCGGAAGCGGAAGCGGCCCAGGGCGGCACAGCAGCCGGTGTCTTCCCGCGGCACAGCAGCCGGTGTCTTGCGGCACACTACTGTGCCGCGGCACACCGGTTGGGAAAGGCTGGTCTAAACCACAGAGCCTAGGGCTTGCTGATCAGAAGGTCGGCAGTTCGAATCCTCGCGACGGGGTGAGCGCCCGTTGTTTGGTCCCAGCTCCTGCCCACCTAGCAGTTCAAAAGCACGTCAAGTGCAAGTAGATAAATAGGTACCGCTCTGGCGGGAAGGTAAATGGCATTTCCGTGTGCTGCTCTGGTTCGCCAGAAGCTGCTTAGCCATGCTGGCTACATGATGCGGAAGCTGTCTGCGGACAAACGCTGGCTCCCTTGGCCTATAGAGCGAGATGAGCACACAACCCCAGAGTTGTCTGTGACTGGACTTAACAGTCAGGAGTACCTTTACCTTTTACTGGCAGCAGAGCAATCACATTTCAGATGCAGCTATATCCTGCCCTCTTGCGAAACTTGTGGGATGGTGAGCAGCAACATAAAACCCTTTAAAAGCAATACAGAAAAATCATTAAAATGGCTGGCTACTCAGGAAAATTCTAAGCAGCAGCAAAGTCATACCAGCATAAAAAGGACTTCAAGAGGTGCCTGAAAGCCAAAGGTTGAGGGTGCCTGTCAAATCTCTGCAGCGATCATGCTCCACACCATGGGGCCAGCAGCTCTAAATGCCAGGCTTCCGAGTGAATCCAGCTGGGCCACTGTAACTCAGAGCTTTCCAAACTGTGTGTCGCGACACGTTAGTGTGTCGGCTGCAGTGTGTAGGTGTGTCGCTTGAAAGCTCTTACAAAGGGATGGTTTAACCGCCCGTTTGCTAGTAAAGCTGAATTACTGTGTCATGAAATGATGCATGTCTAAAAAGTGCATCACCAACATGAAAAGTTTGCAAAGCTCTGCTGTGACTCTTTAGTTCAGCATGTGTGCCATTCTAGTGTCTTTTTCTATCATTTTGTAGCATGATGTCTTCTAACAGGAATAAACTACCCTATATACTCGAGTATAAGCCTAGTTTTTCAGCACATTTTTTGTGCTGAAAAAGCCGCCCTCAGCTTATACTCAAGTGAGGCAGGCAGTGGCTCCTATGAAGCTTTCCCAGGTTTTTTGTGGTAAAATTGGGTGCCTCGGCTTATATTTGGGTCGGCTTATACTCGAGTATATAGGGTATATGTGTATGTTGGCATCCGTCTGTCTCGGGAGACAATGGAGCAGTTTGGCTTTGGGGGTAAAGTCAAACTGTTGGAAGGTTGCAGCGTCTGCTGTGGCTGTAGAGACTGATATGGGAAAGACATGTTTTGTTGCAGCTGGGGCAGATGACGGCGTCTGATTGTGCTGCTGCAGATGCACCATGGCTTTTCTTTTCTCTGCACTCCTCCCAGCAGTCATTCCTCCTCTGTTCACTGCTATGGGTGCAAAACCTGACTGTCTGTCTCCAGGCACTTCAGTTGTCTGCAAGCAATTCCCACACAGCAGGGTTGATGTTGCCAGCCTTTATGTTCCTGTGTTTGCACAGACAGTCCTAAATTCAATCCTGGCTCCTCCAGTTAAAATGACGTGCTGGTAGAGCTCCCTATGAGGAACGGCTTAGGGAGCTGGGTATGTTTAGCCTGGAGAAGAGAAGGTTAAGGGGTGATATGATAGCCATGTTCAAATATATAAAAGGATGTCATATAGAGGAGGGAGAAAGGTTGTTTTCTGCTGCTCCAGAGAAGCGGACACAGAGCAATGGATTCAAACTACAAGAAAGAAGATTCCACCTCAACATTAGGAAGAACTTCCTGACAGTAAGAGCTGTTTGACAGTGGAATTTGCTGCCAGGGAGTGTGGTGGAGTCTCCTTCTTTGGAGGTCTTTAAGCAGAGGCTTGACAGCCACCTGTCAGGAATGCTTTGATGGTGTTTCCTGCTTGGCCCTTGTGGTCTCTTCCAACTCTATGATTCTATGATTCTATGATTCTAGAGCTGCTGACAGAGTGGAAACTACTAGGCTAGATGAACA
This sequence comes from Darevskia mixta, assembly GCA_034641385.1. Lineage (NCBI taxonomy): Eukaryota > Metazoa > Chordata > Lepidosauria > Squamata > Lacertidae > Darevskia > Darevskia mixta. The sequence goes on along the minus strand of JAWWNH010000137.1, from coordinate 1,039,693 downwards.
AATAGCTTGCCTTTCTAGAAGGCCACTTTCTGTGACTTTTTGGAGCAATCAGCAGGTAATATTATTTAGCTTTGTGCCATGAAAAGCTGTTGATTTTGAATATTAAACCACTGTTACTCAGTAGTAGATCAGACTTTTATTTTTCTCTAGACTTGTTGACAATCCTAACACGCACAGTTACTAAGATGTTGCTGCTGTTCACCCCTTCCTCACAAAATGAGAATTATTCACCTTTGCCTCCGATCCCATATTCTTTAAACATAACTATTTCAGGCAGCAGATTATAACGTGGTGGTGCAATTTTTCAGGCCGCAGATGTTCCCTTCAAGGAAAACACTTCCAGTGGGACGTGCAGGGAGCAAACTCTTGCAATCAAAACAAAAGTAACTACCCCTAAATCCATGTATACAATTTTGCTGAAAGGCTTTGAATTGTCCCTCAAGTGATAACACTCTCGCTAAGCTTATAAGCTCCATAGCTCAGCTACTTCTGTGTCTGCTGACTGCACTGCACTGTTAAACATTTTTCGAAAGAAAAATATTGCTTCACCAGATATCTGTAGCATCATTTTTTTTACTTACAAGGCTGTATTTTTGTGAATGGCACAAATTTCTTTACAATAGCACAGTCATTTAATGGTATGTGCCAGACATTGGAGGTTTCTTAGTTTCTTCCTTACGGGGCTGTAACAATGAAGTGTGCACAGCAGTTTACCTGTTTAGTTAACCCAGATTCTAAAAATGTGAGATGGGTCATCTTTCTTGGCTGTCAGATTGGGAACCCCAAGAGGCAAGGGTTATTGCAGAGGTGGGGTCCTCGTTGTGTTTCCCCCTCTTTTTTTGAAGACATTGTATTACACAGTCTTATGCTGTTGTTTACTGCTCTGTTTTCCTGATGTACATTTCGTGCCCTCGATATATGCATTCCATTGTGCAAGCCACTCAGAGGATTTGGTTGGGCCATATAGTGGTGTAAATAAATATATCTTGAAAATAAGAAAAAAGAAGCCAGACTAACTATAAGCTGCTCCCTGACTTCCATCTCTGTAGTGGAGTCTTTTGGCAAAGATTAGACGGTCAACATGAGGGGATATAGCTTAGTGGTAGAGCATACCATCCTACTTTTTCGAATCCGAAACCGGAACACGTGTCTTCTAGGACACGCTCCCGGGCATGTCATGTGACCCATGTCACACTCTAGCCCAGAGGTCAGCAGGGTTTACCTCGCCTGGACCGGTTCACCCCAGTGGAGATCCCTCCATGGGCTGGAATGTGTGCACGCGTGAGCGCCCATGCCCATGGTTTCCGGTGTCTGCGTCTGCGCAGACACGATTTCTGGCATCTGCACATGCGCAGACATGATTTTCGGCGCTGCAAAATCATGTCCCTGCGCTGCGCTGTGTGTGGGGACTCGCCAAGCGGGCAGCTCAGTTCGGGGGTGGATCGTGGGCCGGTTAAACGACCCCCGTGGGCCGCTTGTGGCCCGTGGGCCTTAGGTTGCCGACCCCTGCTCTAGCCCCCCAAAACCACCTGGGGGGGGGCTAGAGAGTGGCCCTAGAGCATGTGATATTGTGGCACCCAAAATGGCCACCAAGATCTTGCATGAAAAAATGGCGTGTCCCATTTTTTCTGGGGCATTTGGCAGGTCAGATAGAGCACATCCTTTTCAGGTGGAAGGTCCCAGGTTCTACCACTGGTATCTCAAGTTTAAAAAGGAACAGGTAGCAGGTGACCTGGAAGGCCTCTGCCCCAGGCCCTAGGGCAGGGGTAGCCAATGTGTTATAGTTGGACTATAATTCCCATCAGCCCCAGCCAGTATGGCCAATGACCAGGAATAGTGATGATTGTAGTCCAGCAACATCTGGAGATGTTGCCTCCCATGTCTTAGGGAGTTGCTGTCCATCAGAGTAGGTCTTATAGGACTAGATGGACAAACTGTCTGACCTGGTATAAGGCAGTATCCAGCATTGCCATTAGTATCTCCTTCCAGTAAGAGGGAAGCGTAAAGCTATAAAGAAATTTGCTGTCATTATGGTGGGCAGAGGGTAGTGGAAGTAGGACTGGTGTGCATTGCAGGGAACATGAAACCTGCTTCAAATATTCCTCTCTGTGGGTGTTAGGCATCCAGGGCCAGGGATAATAACAGGTTTTGCCATTAACATAGCACTTACTTTCTGTTTAGGAGTTAATGGTATCCATCCATTTGTACGTGCAAAGATAAATGTTCATAAATGAGCTGGAGTTTGTGGTGAGCAGTGCAGTGGCCAAGTTTGCTGATGATGCCAAATTGGGCAGGGTGGTAAAGAACAAAAAGCGATTCATGTGCAGCTCTGAAAGGCTCTCTCCAAACTGGGCAAATGAGAATTGAAATGGAAATGTGGCTCAGTGTAAGACAGTGCATTTGGGTTTTGTGGGGCTTTTTGGCCCCAATGTGCATCACTTAATGAGTAAGCAATATTAGAATCATAGAATCATAGAGTTGGAAGAGACCACAAGGGCCATCCAGTCCAACCCCCTGCCAAGCAGGCAACACCATCAAAGCATTCCTGACAGGTGGCTGTCAAGCCTCTGCTTAAAGACCTCCAAAGAAGGAGACTCCACCACACTCCTTGGCAGCAAATTCCACTGTCGAACAGCTCTTACTGTCAAGAAATTCTTCCTAATGTTTAGGTGGAATCTTCTTTCTTGTAGTTTGAATCCATTGCTCCGTGTCCGCTTCTCTGGAGCAGCAGAAAACAACCTTTCTCCCTCCTCTATATGACATCCTTTTATATATTTGACCATGGCTATCATATCACCCCTTAACCTTCTCTTCTCCAGGCTAAACATACCCAGCTCCCTAAGCCGTTCCTCATAAGGCATTGTTTCCAGGCCTTTGACCATTTTGGTTGCCCTCCTCTGGACACGTTCCAGCTTGTCAGTATCCTTCTTGAACTGTGGTGCCCAGAACTGGACACGGTATTCCAGGTGAGGTCTGACCAGAGCGGAATACAGTGGTACTATTACTTCCCTTGATCTAGATGCTATACTCCTATTGATGCAGTCCAGAATTGCATTGGCTTTTTTAGCTGCTGCATCACACTGTTGACTCATGTCGAGTTTGTGGTCTACCAAGACTCCTAGATCCTTTTCACTTGTACTGCTCTCAAGCAAGGTGTCACCCATCCTGTATTTGTGCCTTTCATTTTTTTGCCCAAGTGTAGTACTTTACATTTCTCCCTGTTAAAACTCATCCTGTTTGCCTTGGCCCAGTTCTCTAATATGTTAAGGTCATTTTGAAGTGTGATCCTGCCCTCTGGGGTATTAGCCACCCCTCCCAATTTGGTGTCATCTGCAAACTTGATCAGGATGCCCTCAAGCCCATCATCCAAGTTATTGATAAAGATGTTGAATAAGACTGGGCCCAAGACAGAACCCTGTGGCACCCCACTAGTCACTTCTCTCCAGGATGAAGAGGAGCCATTGATGAGCACCCTTTGGGTTCGGTCAGTCAGCCAGTTACAAATCCACTGAATGGTAGCATTGTCTAGCCCGCATTTTACCAGCTTCTTTACAAGAATATCATGGGGCACCTTATCAAAGGCCTTGCTGAAATCAAGATAGGCTACATCCACAGTGTTCCCTTCGTCTACCAGGCTTGTAATTCTGTCAAAAAATGAGATCAGATTAGTCTGACATGACTTATTTTTCAGAAACCCATGCTGTTGGCATCCATCTGTCTTGAGAGACAATGGCTGAAGTCAAACCACTGCATTAGCAGCACTGAAGTGACCTCGCTGGGTGCAAGCCTGGGCAGTGTGTGTGGAGGTCCTGGGTTGCCCAGATGACAGGACTTCATATACACACTTGTGGGTCTGATCTAGGGGTGTTGGAGAATTGGTTGTGTGTGGAGGACTCCCTGGTCCTGAATGGGGTAACTGTGCCCCTGAAGAACCAGGTGTGCAGCCTGGGAGTCATTTTGGACTCGCAGCTGTCCATGGAGGGACAGGTTAATTCTGTGTCCAGGGCAGCTGTTTATCAGCTCCATTTGGTATACAGGCTGAGACCCTACCTGCCCGCAGACTGTCTCGCCAGAGTGATGTATGCTCTGGTTATCTCTCGTTTGGATTACTGCAATGCGCTCTATGTGGGGCTACCTTTGAAGGTGACCCGGAAACTACAACTAATCCAGAATGCAGCAGCTAGACTGGTGACTGAGAGTGGCCGCCGAGACCACATAACGCTGGTCCTGAAAGAACTACATTGGCTCCCAGTACGTTTCCGAGCACAATCCAAAGTGTTGGTGCTGACCTTTAAAGCCCTAAAAGGCCTTGGTCCAGTATATCTGAAGGAGCGTCTCCACCCCCATCGTTCAGCCCGGACACTGAGGTCCAGCGCTGAGGGCCTTCTGGCGGTTCCCTCTCTGCGAGAAGCCAAGTTTCAGGGAACCAGGCAGAGGGCCTTCTCGGTAGTGGCACCCACCCTGTGGAACATCCTCTCGTCAGATGTCAAAGAGAACAACAACTACCAGACTTTTAGAAGACATCTGAAGGCAGCCCTGTTTAGGGAAGCTTTTTAATGTTTGATGGATTATTGTTTTTTTAATATTTTGTTGGAAGCCGCCCAAAGTGGCTGGGGAAGCCCAGCCAGATGGGCGGGGTATAAATAATAAATTATTATTATATTATTATTACAGGCTGCATTGATGTAACAATAAGCAGAGTGAGACAACCTTCTCAAGCAGCTGACTTGGAGTGTCATGAAAGGACATGGAATTGATAGTGATTGAATTTATTGTTGTTATTGCCAAGGCAGGGGAGAGGTGCTTGTGGAATCTTCTGCCTCACAGTCTTCTCTTACATGCTAAATATTTTGGAAAGTTGCTTGTTTGCTGTGCATTTGGACATATCTTAAGATATTGTAACAAAATAATAATAATAATAATAATAATAATAATAATAATAATAATAATAATTGCACGGTGGTTCTTGGCATCAAGGAGCAGGTTTTGTCTATGTTTGTATAGAACTGGAAAGCATTTTCAATCAAGATGGTGGAATAAAACTTTCAAAACTGCCCTGATTTCCACCACTGATTTCAAAACTGCACTGACTTTCTCCTTTGGTTTCTTAAAATTCCCAACCAGCACTGAGGACGAGACTTCTCATGGTTTGGTATGTGTTATTCTTTCGTAGGTATTGTTTGCCAGTTTCCAAACAACGGCTGTATTAGACCCTAAGAATCTAAAAGGGCTAAAAGACATACAGTTCAGCAAAACAATTTCAAACTTTTCCACCCTTGTCTACTAGGTCAGGAAACCCTATGCCAAGCAGACACTTGTGTGTAGAACGAGAGAAACAGAATGAATGGGTTTTATTTCAAATGGATTTGTGTGATAAAAAATAGTTACTTCTGCAGTAATTTCTCTCCCCCCATGCCCAGGCCAAAATGAAGTACTATATTTAATTTACCTTCCTGTCAGGAACAGTGTGCTATCGTATTTGGCTTCCTCTTTAATCCCTAATTAAAGAGGCTTCTGTGATGGATCTCAGATGCTGTAGCAGGTAAGTAGCAATTAAATACATGACTGATTAGCACAGTGGAATATCTTGGGACCCTCAGTGTGAAAATGGAGCTAGGCTCAGTTGAACAGTTGAAATCAATAGGAGAACTTGCACAAGGTCTCTCCCTCTCTTTCTCTGTTAATTTGGCTCCTTTGGGATTGTGGAGGGCAATTTGGATTAATCATCCGCAAAGTCAGAGCAGGATAAAATTCTTCTTCTTTGCCCGTGTGGTGGAACCGAATGCGTCATCCTTTTAGTTGCATTGTGGTTGTGTTGTACAGTACATGCTTCACAAATGCAAGGAGAAGTAGACAGGTGATCCAAGGAAGCCAGACTAAAGCAATATAGTGCATGTTGAAATATAGGAAACAGTTCAAGCCATAGCGGGAAACCATGTGAATCAGCCAGGGTGAGATTTGAGCTTGCATGCCCTCTCCTTCATTTTTTGCTGCTGGTGTTGGGAGGAAGTGATTTGGAAAAAATCTGCCATTAGTTTCAAACAAGCCACAGTTCCCTGTTGAATCCAGACTTTGGGAACTGTGATTTGTTTAAATGCTGGTTGATAAGTGTGGGATGTAAAGGTGCAGTCAAGTGCAACATTCCAACAGAAGACTAACGGCCTCCATGTTCTAACTGGTTGCTGTGACAACCAGTTTGTCGGTTGCTGGTAGTTTTGAAAGATAACTGCTCAGTTGCAGTCACCTCAGGACCAGCTTCCCTCTGGTGTAGTTTATTTGTTTGTTATGTAACCTAAGCCTGCCTTCAGGTACAGTTCTGTAAACCTGAATGAATCTGAGAGTAAAATAGTTTTATATTAACATGAATCAGATTCGTGTGTGTATTTTTTAAGAGGGATTCAAAGGGATTTTTAACCAGGATGGCATCTTTATTAGTAGAACTCAGACGAATCAGCAACAAGGTGATCGCCGCATAAACTTATAAAGGGGATTGTTTAACTCTGCTAAAGTAAACCTTCCCACAATAAGAACATGCCAGGATCAAACTGGCTTCAGATCCAGATATGTTCTGAAACCATAATTTAATACAAGAGATGGGCGAACAAACCCCCAAATGATTGGAGACCCAGATAAACCAATTAGTTTTTGGAAACAAATCTGGAAACAAATTGTTCGTTTCCTGTGCCAATCCTGGGGTCTTAGGGATTCAAACCAAGTGGACACTGGCAATTTCCATGCCCATTTTCATCAGAATTCTCTGGCATCCCTAGACACAACCTGGCATTCCCCATTGAGATGTAGGAAAAATGTCTTGTATGATGTGGTCCTAATTTTTCAGTCCAAAGTTGATTGGTAGAAGGCGATTGTGGGAAGCGTACACGGAGTGCTAGGATTGCGAGTGCTTTGTGCTAATGAGGGATAAAGCAAATTGCTGGTTCCTGTTTGGATGCTTGAAAGGAAGACTTCTTCTTCTCTCTTGTTCCTTGTGCGTAAGTTCAGCAGATGGCTACATGCTGTGGTCAAGAGCAGGAAAGGGACAAGGAGAACGTGACTGCTTCTTGGACTTAAAGAAAAAAGAAAATCTCTTTCTGAATCGGCAGACACATCTGTTGCCTATGCCTCTAAAGAAATGGTAACTTTCTTGCAGGGAGAGGAAAGGGACTTATTTTTATTATTATTATTAATTTTCCAAAAACCAAAAAATTACAAAAAGTACAGAAGAAACAAAAAGTGACATCCAAAAACCAAAAAATTACAAAAATACAGAAGAAACAAAAAGTGACATGTGACATGTGTATGTATTTTAATGTTTGCTGGAAGCTGCCTAGAGTGGCTGGGGAGACCCGGCCAGATGGATGGGGTATAAATAATTATTATTATTATTATTATTATTATTATTATTATTATTATTATTATTAAAGTAAAAAAAGAATTAAAAATAAAAATACAGAAATATATATATATAAAAAATTCACAGATCAAACCAAACATTCTTCATTGCACTGCTTAAGTTAGTTGCACTTAGTTCCCATAGTAATCAACTGGAGGTAAATTTAGTCACGACTAGGGTGCATTCAAAGGGATGCGGGTGGCGTTGTGGGTTAAACCACTGAGCCTAGGGCTTGCTGATCAGAAGGTCGGTGGTTCGAATCCCCACAATGGGGTGAGCTCCTGTTGTTCGGTCCCAGCTCCTGCCCACCTAGCAGTTCGAAAGCACGTCAAAATGCAAGTAGATAAATAGGTACCGCTCTGGCGGGAAGGTAAACGGCATTTCCGTGTGCTGCTCTGGTTTGCCAGAAGCAGCTTAGTCATGCTAGCCACATGACCCGGAAGCTATACGCCGGCTCCCTCGGCCAATAAAGCGAGATGAACGCCACAACCCCAGAGTCATCCGCGACTGGACCTAATGGTCAGGGGTCCCTTTACCTTTACTAGGGTGCATTCAGATGTGGTTACTGTTGTGTTCGTTTTTCCTGGTGTTTCTTTCCTGTTTCCCAATGTTCCATTCACACTGCAGTATCTGTTGTGTTATGGAACTGTAGCTTTTTGACCAATATACCGGCATGCCACATTGAATTTTGTTCGCACCAGTGGGCATGGTGTGGCACAACAAATGTCATTGGACCACACTGGTAATTCTCCACCCTTTCCTCACTTCCGTGCTTCTGTTCCCCCATGATAACAGCAGACAGGGGTGCCAACTTGAATAAAATATTGGGGGACCCAGATAAGCCCCACCCTGCATAGTTAATCACATGATGCAGGGCACACATACCTTTGAATGGCAATGCCCATCAACTGTTGGGGGTCCCAGCCCCCTCAAATATTTTAGGGGCTGAAGGGACCTTGCGCCCCTAGCAGTTGGCTCCTATGTCAGCAGGAAAGAACCATATGCCAGGATACCACCCCAAATTTTGTGGCATTGCTCCTCTGATTTTACGGGTTAAGGATGCTGCAAACAGATATGTTCTGGAATCAGATAACACTGAAATGAGCACTAAACATGCATTATATTCAGCTAGTTTTTTGGAAGTGGCTTTTACATCATTTGAAAGCTCAAATACAAGCAGGAATTAACAGCTGTGTTAATGCATCCTGAATCCCATTGATTTCAATGGGAACTAACCTAGGGGTGGATCCAACCAATTGCATCTCCTGCTTCCATTCCGTGACCTAGCATGTCTCACCACCAGAGAGCCCACCATTCAGCCCCAAAGGCTCCCAGTTTGAAGCAGGGTATATCCGATGCTGTCCTATATGTTTCAAAATGTGGCATTCATTGTGGGTGCTGTAGTGTAAGGAGCACCGTTATTTATGCATCCATTATTCCGTTGCACTTAGGAAGCAGCAACTTTTCCTCATAAATCAGAAATATATTCAATAGCCTGTCTGCTTCTCCACAGTAAAGCACTGTAGTGCTCAGTGTGTGGCCTCATAAAATGTTTCTCTGCAAATATGCACCCTCCCTGGTGAGGTTTGGACCAGCTGTTTTTGGAGGCCAGATGAGCAGTTCTGCTCAGCTGCATGCTAATTAAAGCTGAGACTTTATTGAATTTTTGCATTTCAAGCCCTGGATGGATAATGCCTCTTCTCTGCACCAGCATTTGAACACTGATAAGGGGTGTGTGTATGACCTATATGGAGGCTTGGTCTTCTGTTTCCATGTGAGAAACTGGAGCAGTGCTCAAATTGTGCTCCCCGAGATGTGGCAAACTAACGCACACACGAATGAATGAACGAGTCAGTGAGAGAGAATGGGAGTTTGGAAACTTGGTCCAAGAGCATAAATGTGCTAATTCAAACTCTTCTTTGGCACTTTTTTGTCACCCTCAAAGTGTGTTGCTCTTCCTTCAAAAATCATTTTTATACAATGAAATATAGCAGGTACTGGCAACATAATCAATTCAGGATCCAACAAGGATGCATTTAGTCCAGTGATGGCTAACCTTGGCACTCCAGATGCTTTGGAACTACAACTCCCATCATCCCTGACCACTGGTCCTGTTAGCTAGGGATGATGGGAGTTGTAGTTCCAAAACATCTGGAGTGTCAAGGTTAGCCATCACTGATTTAGTCAAAGGACAAATCTGTCAGCAAATCTATTGACAAATCCTTCTAGTAATCTAGTACAGAGTTTGGGGAACTTCTGGCCCTCCAACTGGTCTCCCAACTTTGAATCCAACAACATATTGAAGGCCAGGGGTTCTCCATCTTTGTTCTCCGATGGCCAGCATCACTGTAACCTTCGGTGTCTGCTTGATCGTACATCGCATGGGACTTGTAGTTCATGCATTCCAATGTACTATGTGTGATTATTGGAGTTTAAAATTCTATCCAGCTTCTTGGTTTTTTAAATAAATGGGTCTGAGCATAGACAAAAACCACAATGTGCTATAAAACTTAAAAGGTAAAGGTAAAGGTACCCCTGACCATTAGGTCTAGCCGCGGACAACTCTGGGGTTGTGACGCTCATGTCGCTCTATAGGCCGAGGGAGCTGGCGGCAGACAGCTTCCGGGTCATGTGGCGAGCATGACTAAGCCGCTTCTGATGAACCAGAGCAGCACATGGAAACACTGTTTACCTTCCCGCCGGAGCAGTACCTATTTATCTACTTGCACTTCACATGCTTTCAAACTGCTAGGTGGGCAGGAGCTGAGACCGAACAACGGGAGCTCACCCCATCGCGGGGATTCGAACCGCTGACCTTCTGATCGGCAAGCCCTAGGCTCTGTTGTTTAGACCACAGCGCCACCCGCGTCCTGCTATAAAACTTACCATGGGACAATCCTGAAGCCCTTCATTGCAGCAAATCACATTAAAATCAATGAGATAAATTCTCCCGGTGGAGAACTGACCATTATTTTGTAAGCTGGAATGGCTTAAGATCATTAAAGTGAACTTGTGCTTGCTCCATTAACTTAACTCCAGCAAAATTAGTGCAAGAATGGCTGCACCCCATTGTATCAATCAAACCCAGTTCTTACTACAGTACTAATATAATGTACATGAAGAGCATATGGGACTATAAACAGCTTAACAGCAGCATTCGTTAGAAGGTATGTGTGGTTTTATAACCATAATTAAAACATTAGATACGTTGGACACCTGTTTAAACCAGAACGGTGTTTTCAATAACACTCTGATATTATACTTGGTTGCCTTTCCTAGCGCTGCTTAATCCACGTAAATCAAGCAGAACTTGGAAGCAGAGGAGCTAACTGTAAATCAAATGACTGCATGTCAGACTTACAAATCCACTTTAAATTTTGTCTCTTATATGGGACATGAAGTATTTGATGATCAGCCTTTATTGCAAATGGGTTGTTGTTTGAAATATAGCCTAATTCTTCAAATGGGAAGGAACTATACGTGATCGTTCAGGGATTAGCTGAGACCCATAGAATCTACAGCGGGTGGCGCTGTGAGTTAAACCACAGAGCCTAGGGCTTGTCGATCAGAAGGTCGGCGGTTCGAATCCCCGTGATGGGGTGAGCTCCCGTTGCTCGGTCCCTGCTCCTGCCAACCTAGCAGTTCGAAAGCATGTCAAAGTGCAAGTAGATAAATAGGTACCGCTCCGGCGGGAAGGTAAACGGCGTTTCCGTGTGCTGCTCTGGTTCGCCAGAAGCGGCTTAGCTGGCCACATGACCTGGAAGCTGTACACCGGCTCCCTCAGCCAATAAAGCAAGATGAGCGCCGCAACCCCAGAGTCATCCGCGACTGGACCTAATGGTCAGGGGTCCCTTTATCTTTACCTTATAGAATCTAGTACTTTAGTCTTCATGTTCTTACGGCTATTTTAAGTTTAATAAACATTTCACATATGTCATCTAAATACTTCTTGCAGTAACATGCAAAGTAGGTAAGAATTGTTGTTGTGGTGGTGGTGGTGGTTATGCCAAGCTTAATTTTGTGAGTTTCAGTGTTTATGCCATAATTTGTTCTGTTGTCAAAATTTGGTAAATGGCTTGACTTACTTTCAATCCAATTCAAATCTGACTCCCATAACCACCCTTGAGGGCAAATATATATATTTATGTACTATGTGTTGGAACTGCAACAGCAGGGATTGTTCAGCTTGTAACTTAAGGGTTAATTCTGTTCATAGTATTAGTCCAAGGGTGTGCATGTGGAGGTATTGGATATTTGGGAGGGGACTAGTTAGGGAGGCATGTGGAGGTGTTGGATATTTGGGAGGGGACAGCAGCATTTCAAAACTTGGTGTCTTCTAGATGTTGTTGGGCATCCATTTATTTCATGGAGCAGTTTCTCAGAATTCTGGCACAACGAGTGAAGATTTATTGTAGGAAGAAGCCAAATGACTTCATTTTTTCCATATGTGCATTTTGTTACAGCCTTTGGTCACAATCATCTACAAATCCTGTTGAACACACCTTGCAGGTTTTGATTTTAGGTAACCTCTTGTTTCTAGTGAAGAGTCCTGTATAAAAATAGCCTTCCTGTTGCCCATTGATGTGATTTGGCCATTGCGTACTTCAAGGTCCTTGTAGCACTGCAACTGAGCATGATCTTCATTCCTGTGTGAAATCACACATTGCATCTAAGAGTGTCACTTGTCTTCAGCTAGGACAGCTTGTAATGTTCCATGTCAAAGGCACGTTTGGTTATAGCTGTAATATTAAAAAGAAGACACAGAAAAGAAATACTAATCCCTCTTTGAAAAGATAGGAAGGAAAAGAGGGAATATATATTCTCCAGGTGCAGCACTGTTTATTTGGGAATCATAGTCAATAGAGTGATGCTTCTCCAGCAAAAAACAAACGCATGGTTTACAAAAGCAGCAACAGTGGCTAAACACATAGGGTGGCAAAATCAGAATGGAAAGTGCACACCCTACTTTAGGCACAGGGAGTTCATGGATCTGGTGAAGGCTGGCCCTACCATTGGGCAAAATGAGGCAGCTGCCTCAAAGGCAGATGCTGAGGGATGGTAGTCAGGTTTTGGAGTATGAAGCCACTTCTGGAAACCTAGTGAAATATATTGCAAGTTTAGCACTCATTTCTGTGTTATCAACAAATGGGTTTTTTTTTCTGGAATCAAGTAACAAGCAAATAAACTTGTGCTATATTTCTTTCTTTTTTAAAATAATTTTTATTAATGATTTTCTTAGTTTACAAAAGTACGCCCATTGCCACTTTTCCAGGTTGTGTTTTCTACAGATCAGTTACATTTGTTGTGAGACATTAGTGTTGCATACAGTCTAAGGTTGGGAAGAGAAGAGGGAGGTGCATGACATGTGATATATTTCTGAAGTCATGCTTTTTATGTCATGTGGAAGCTCAAACAGAATTTGCAAATCAGCAATGAAGGAAACATCAGGAAAATGGGATGAATTGCCATGTAAATACATCCTAGCTAAGTTTGTGGTTAAGGTTAGGGATTCCTCCCCAACTGCTACCCACAATTATGTGGGGTGCTTTGAATACTTTCTTCTAGCCTAGGAACATCTAGCCTGGCATGATCACATGACCATGCAATGTTGCTACCCTTAAAAAGAGCTCTGCTGGATCACACCAAAAACCCTTCTAGTCCAGCAACCTGTTGTCACAGTGATGTCCCAAGGGAAGCCCGCAAGCATTCTCCCTAACTGCGATTCCTAGCAACTTACCGGTATATTCAGAGGGTTACTGCCTCCAGAATGCATAGCCACCCCTCCATCTTTTTTGGAGTCGCACTTGCTTTGGCCCCATCTCCCATTATGAAGGTTCAGCAGAGTTCTACTTCTGCATCACTTTTCTGGCAGGGGATGAGGGCATCAAGTTGACCTCTGGAGATAAGGAGACCACTGTTTCCAAGGCTGCCACTAGGACCTGTAAGGGATGGAGCCAGGACCCCCACAGGCACCTGCTTCTGAAGAGCCAGAAGTTGCCCATTGCACATCACCAGTCCAGAATGGATGCTTCTCATCATCCATAGTGTTTGGTGGTTATTCCCTTCTTATTTTTAAGGACTGCTCTCTGAAGCTGGATAGTCTGCAAGGTGAGAAGTGAAGCTGACAAGGGAATTTGAATATTTCAGTTGGTGGGTGAGGGAGAAATTTGATTCAGTTTGCACAGCAAGGTGGACCTACCTAATTTACACCCTCCGAAAATGATGCACATACTGAAACACAGCCATCCTTCAAAATGTGCAGGTTTCTGAATTTTGCAAGGCAGTTATCCAGTAATGTGCATATACCAGGGTAAAGTTTGCGTTTTAAAAAGGCATACATTTGTGAAAATCACATTAAAAATGCATTAAATTGTGGGGAAATTGCTTGCAAAGATGAGCAAGATGGAAGAAATTCACACTAAAATGATTGTGAATTTTATATTTCACAGACTGATGTGGAGAACTGAACTTAAGATTAGGGGGTGGGGAGAAACTGTAAGAAATCAACAGATCCACCCACCCCTTATACTAGCCTGTGCTCACAATTCTCCCTTTCTTACACACTTTTAAAGAAAAAAATATCAAACTCTTGTGACCAGGCACCACCTGTTTTTTAAGGTGCAAATGAGAGGGTGCTTGGCTGGGAAATCATTCTGGAAGATGAGCGCAAAGAAAAAATTGTTGGGAGGAGCGACAAGAAGCTCTGGACCCCAATGTGTGGGCATGGGCTTATGGGGGGCGGGTGTTAATAGTTTCCCCCAGGAGAGAGCTAGAAGACTGGGAGTAAGTTGGGAGTAGCTGAATCTCCCTAGCGAGTAGGGAGGAAGGTTGGGCAGGATTGGTTTGCAGGAGTTCGGCCAAGTGACAGTGTCGTAATTACGTTTTGTGCTTTAAACAACTACTCTCCTGGGCCTTTGAGAACTGGACAAGCTATGAAAAGATTAAAAAAATAATCTTCATGTACTTCATTCTCACTGCAACATCACATATCTGGGAGGTCCCCCCCCCTCTCTTTTTGAGCTGCCGTTAGATGTAGTTCTGATTCTTAGCTGCATAACTCAGAAACAGAAGCAAGGAGTTAAATTTCAGCAGGCGAGAGAAGCAGGAGGTGAGTGCTGTGCTTCACTAGTTTACTGCGGCTCCTTTCATGCTCTCTCTCTCTCACACACATGTAGTTTGTGGTGCCACTGCTAAAGAACTGCAGACAGACACTTAGCAGTCTGGATGTGAGCTGGATGCAAAGATTCCTCACCCAAGACCTCCTGCGGGCAGTATGTAAATATACCTGCCTGCTGGTCACACACAAGAACCTTCTCCCCCTCCCTTCACTTCTTCCCTCCTCCCCCCTCCTCCCCACCACAGTCAGCTACTAGAACTGACAAAAGCGGCAGTAGCAAAACAGTGAAAAGACCTGAGCCGTTGCCACTATTGCCTCTGAGCTTCGGTGGAAGTTTATATTCGGTGTGGCTGGGGAAAATCCTCTCGCTGCCTACGATGCTGGCTTCGATCTGGTACGCGAAGAAGCTGGGACGCAGGTTTGTCCATAACGCCAGGAAAGCAAAGGCAGAGAAGGTATGTTGCTACTACCAAGGGAAGGAGCCTCTCTGCTGGTACCCGCGGGTCTCTCGGTGTCCTGTGCTGTGTCTGATTGTGCCAGTCGGAAACACGACCTGCTTAACAGTGTAATGTGATTAATTCAAGGAACGCACTGCGACTCCTGTATTTATTTATTTCTTCACCCATGTCATTCTCTTCTTCCCTGGCTTGTCTCATTTAAATCCTCAGCAGGTGATTTCTTTTGAAAGTCTTTTGTAGGACCTTTCCCCCCTTTTTTTGGACAAAATAATCTGTTGTGCATCTGGCCTTTGTGTGTGTGGACACTCAGGGGTGGTGGGGTAAACTTGTTGCGGTTCTACACTATACGGCACGAATGCATCCGGTGCTTCTTAAATAAGTGACTTTATTTTTCTTCCTTTGCATGATTTATCAGAGGATATATGCCCTTGTTTTGATGCCACATGTGCATGTGAAATAAGTGAATGGAGAGCCTTGTGCCTGACACTTGTATTTCTCGATACTTGTTGCAGTAATGTAGTGCAGTTGTGATACACCTCTTTAAAGGGCTAGTAGCTAGGATTACCAAACCAAACCAAACCCACAAGCCGCCCCTTTGACCTTACTTGCCTAATTTATCTAACATGCACTGTTGTATTATTTATACTTCACCCCTGCTGCTTGTCCAGCATCTTCCCATACCAGAATGTGTGATGGCTTTGTGTTAAATGACACATTTTTCAGCAATCAACCTTAGTGGCGGGGTTTTGTTTCAGATCTGTCCCTTAAGGACAGCACTTAGTGATTTCAAATTTATGGTCATGACAACAGGGAGAGAAAAAGAGGAATGAAGATTGTTTTCGATTTTGGAGGGGAGAGAGGAGATGGTCATGAGCTCTGCAGAGTTCCACGGTATCGGCTAAATGACATTATCCTTTTCCCCCAGAGTGGGATGGTTGATGTTCTGAAGAACTCTTAAGCATTGGGTTAAGGAGGTGGGGGAGAGAGTCAGAAGTATAAAGGTGTATTGTGATCACCTTCACTACTGAGATATGTCAACTCCCAGGGTTTCGATGGTCTTTGATGTATCAAAAGAATTTGTCTGGTTATTTCTTTGGTATTCCTTTTGTGTTGGGCAACCTGATAGCCAGACCCTGCACACAATTGCTCATTCACCTGGCCGGAATAAATTTCCATGATCCAGAGCAGCCATAGAAGGTGATTTATGAGGAATGTGAACCCAAGGTATGGAGACATCTTTGAGTTTTTGCTAGTAAAGAATTGTATAGTGTGAGAGAATTATTCTTCATTTTTTTAAAATGTTGCATGCTGATGGGTCCTCCCATCACTACCACCCTGGACAGAGCAGGATTATTTCTAAAATTCTTGTTTGCTGGTTTATAGTGTGATACCACTACCTGAACCACTACAGCAATGCACACAGGAGGGTAAGTCTTATGAAGTCAGGCCAGCAGTTCAATTGCCCCAGTGTGCTGTCTCTAAAAATGGCAAGTAGCCAGGGTGCACTTAAGCTATAAAAAGTGCCTTACTGGATCACACCCAAACGCTATCTTGCCCATTTCCAGCAGTAGCCAGCCAGATACCCCTTAAAGCCCACAGCAGGGACATGAAGGAAACAGCCCCTCCCACCACTCTGTGACCATGCCCAGCACCTGGAAGCTCCATCATGGCTGGTAGCCCCATTGATACATGCATCCCTAATAAATGAATTGAGGAAGGGCCACACAGCTCTGTGGCAGCACATCTGCTTTTCATGCAGAAGGTGCAAGGTTCAATCCCCAGCCTATCCAGGTAGGGCTATGAATGTTTAAGTCTGAAATCCTGCTGTCATTCAGCGTAGGCGATATTAATCTAGATTCAGGTAGGTAGCCGTGTTGGTCTGACACAGTCGGGGGGGGGGTTAAAAATTAAAAAATAGTCTAGTAGCACCTTAGAAACCAACTAAGTTTGTTCTAGGTATGAGCATTTGTGTGCATGCACACTTCTGCAGATACGAAGCTAGGCAGACCCAAGGTCTGATTTAAGCATCTTCCCATGTTCCTGTGAATGGCCCAATCCCCTTTTTGAAAGAAAGTATTGAATAGCAACACTTCCTCTCCTTATTCCTGGGTCTGTTGACAACTACTTTTATTGAATGACCCAGAGTTTGTGTGTGTGTGTGTGTGTGTGAAAGAGAGAGAGAGAGAGAGAGAATAATATTCTTCCTATTTATTCTTCCTATTCATTCTTCCTATTCATTCTTCCCACCCCATTCAGAATTTTATAAACGTCTTGCCCTCCCTAGAGCAGTGGGAATTGATAACATACCTTTTATGTTGTTCCCAGCTCCAGGCATTCTAAAGCAGACAGATGCCTCGAGTATAATGATGCACCTCCTTGGCAAATAGCCATGGATATTCTCTCTCCACCACCCCCACACACAAACATTGCATGAGCCACTTTCTTTGTGCCCCCTGCTTTGCAGCCCTTGTTCCATTTAACACTTCTCCTTCTCCGTTTTCTTTCCTTTCCTTTCTTTTCTTTTAAACAGCAATGCTTCTGCTTGTTTACATGACAGTGTGTGTGCACAGAAGAGAGAAGGGAATGAAAAGAGGCTAATAAGGGGGGGGGGAGAGAGAGAGAGACACATCAACAATCTCCATCACTTTTGAAAGAAAGGTCCTTTCTCCAGATATCTCCCAAATGGGAATCTATCTGAGACTGACAGCCACATTCCATGCCCTTCTGATATTAGCCATGCGAAACTGAACAAACTTGTGTTGCGTGATTTTGTTTTGTGTCTTTTTTTGCAGCAAGTTCATAGAATTCTAGTGAGCAAATCTAATAAAAAGAGACATTTCCCTTGTGGTCTAGCAACATGCGATATGAAAACGTTTTTTGAAATTGCATCCCTGTGAAATGAACGTCTTTTCTACCACCACCAACGCGTCTCTCCACTTTTTAGATGTCATTGATGCTTATATATGTATTTTTTTTCCCCTGTCCTATGAGATCTCCCAGAACAAATATTGGAGTTTGCAGCGTTCAGGATGTAGTCGGAAAGGTACAGGCAAGTAAAAGAAATGAGCAATAATATAAAGAGCCTTTCCTCCCCTGGCAATTGAGAGACTAGCAGATTTATAAAGAGGATTAGACAAATCAGTGGGGGGGATAAGACTATCAACAGCTACTCATCTGGGGTAAGAGGCATATTTCTGAATACCAGTTGCTGGAAACCACAGGAGGGGAAAGTGCTTTTGCATCCATGTCTGTGCTGGTCCCGTGGGTTACCTGAAAGGCGAGGTCCAAGTCCGGTCCGTGGTCAGAGGTGCAACGTAAAGGCAGTCTGTAGTCACTGCAGCTGGGTGCAGGGCAGGGAGTCGGGCAAAGTCGGGAACAGGTAGGCAAGCAGGGAACCAGGGCGGGGCAGGAGCTCAGGCAGGAAAGCAGGACAAGTTTCTGGCAGGAACTGGTCAGCAACAATGTTGCTCCTGCAACTTGGGCTGGGGCTGGCCGGCTCTTATCTGCCCCGAGGCAGAGGGCGGCCCCGATCCTCTGGTGACTTGCCTCTCCTGGCTTGGAGGCGAGCACTCTTCCTGCGGGAACTCAGTTCCCTTCGCCTCTCTGCCCTGAGCCTCTGCAGCTCAGGAGAGGCTGGAGGGTTACAGGACCCAGAGGCAACCTCAGCTTCCCCTGACAGGGCTGGGAGTGGAGCACCTGCAGGCAATGGGTCCTCCATCCCAGCAGGAGCCAGAGCAGACTCAGCAGATGCCTGCACCTGAGGATCCAGCACAGGTGAGGACCCTTCAGACTCAGGCCCTAGCCCCGGCTCTGCTGGTTCTGGAGGCGGGGAATCCTGTGCAGGCTGGGATCCCTCAGGTTCAGCATCTGAGTCTGAATCCCAGGCCATCACAATGTCCTACTCTGTGGGCTTCCCATAAGCATCTGATTGGCACTGTGAGAACTGCATGATGGACTATATGGGACATTGGCCTGATCCAGCAGAGCTGCTCTTACATTTGCTGGATCAGACCAAGGATCCATTCATCAGGTAGCTTCTTATGCACTTATCGTGGCATGAGCTTACGCTATACTGCAACCCGTTTGTTGGTCTCTCAACTCTTCATTCTCCTTTTTTAATAATAATAATAATAGATCATTTACTTCCTGCCCCTTTCCCAATGTGTCCTGGATTTTGAAATCCATTTTTTTTCCCTGGGAGATCTTATAGGCTGCATGGAAACCAACAATATCTAAATGTTGGAGAGGTGTATTGAGGGTGTGTGTGTGTGTGTGTGTGTGTGTGTGTGTGTGTTCAATTTCTAGAGTGACACTTTCGAGTATGGTTTAACATTTTCCTCTACCAGACTGCTAGGAAAATGTACCGGTATGTTCTTGGATGTGATCACAAGAGTTCTGTGAACTACTGCAGCTGGGAGCAGGGATCATCAGTGTGGGGCATGCATTGCAATGCAGAAGATTAAACCCCTGGCATCTTCAGTTAAGGATTAGGCAGTAGGAAAGATCTCTCTGTCTGAGACCCTGGAAAGCCACTGCTAGTCAACGTGGTGAATTAATGGTCTGATAATCCTACAGAGCAGCTCCCTATGTTCCTAAGCCATTGCATATATCATGTAACACAGTGGTGGGGAACATTTTTCACCCTGGAGGCTGCAATCCATTCTGACAGTCTTTTGAGGGCTACGTAGCCATAGTGGGCCAAGTTGGAGGGAAAAGTGAGCAGAGCGACACATGCTAATTTTTCTTTTGTAGAATAGAGTTGTTTCTACACGCACTCAACACGCCCCTCTGTCTCTTCCATTCAAACGAACGAGCAAGAGCCATCACCAGAATTCCAAGGACCACATCGCAGCTGGGCAAAAGTGCTTGAGTTGTGAAAGAGGGTCAGTGAGGAGTGTGGCCCGGAGAAAGTTTTGAGGGCCATGCAGGGAAGCCTGGAGGGCCACATTTCAACCCACCCCTGCTATGAAACATGTGCATTCAATATCTGTGGCAAATGGAGATCATGGCATGTGGCAACCAAGAGAACCAGGGAATTGGTGAGAAGCATAAGTAGTCTCAAAGAGCCATCAGCTCTCAATATGAAACCAGAGGGTGGGGGATGAAGGTCCATACAGCTGCTGCTGCTGCTGCTCATAATACATACAGATTTTTCAATTTAGGAACAAAGCTCTAAAAAAAAAAAAAAAAAAACTCTCTCTCTCTCTCTCTCTCTCTCTCTCTCTCTCACATCTATCTGTCTTAAGGCTGAGATTTGGTGGCTGCTCCAGTGAAGACCAATCAATCAATCAATCAATCAATGATGATAGATAGATAGATAGATAGATAGATAGATAGATAGATAGAGACAGACAGACAGACAGACAGACAGACAGACAGTGAACTTATTAGTCACTTGTCGCCCAAACAGTCTCCAAGCAACTTACATGGGGGGGGGGGTACATTAATATTCTATACAATTTATTGAAAACAGCAATAAAGCAGCCCCCAGCCCTCATAAAAACATTTGGCAGCATGTTCACAACAAGGAACAGAACAATACTCTCATCCATTAATCATCAGACAGAAAGAAAAAATCAACATCGGCACCCACTCCAGCCCAGAAATCATTCACATCAACCCTGTGATTATTATTTTATTAATCTTCCTTCAAAAAACCCAGAAATCCATGGTCAATGGCAGCTGCTGCATAACATTGGGGAGTGGGTCCTCTGAGGATGTGTCTAAACCACAGAGCCTAGGGCTTGCCAATCAGAAGGTCGGCGGTTCGAATCCCTGTGACGGGGTGAGCTCCTGTTGCTCAGTCCCTGCTCCTGCCAACATAGCAGTTTGAAAGCATGAAGTGCAAGTAGATAAATAGGTACCGCTCCAGCGGGAAGGTAAACGGCATTTCCGTGCACTGCTCTGGTTTGCCAGAAGCGGCTTAGTCATGCTGGCCACATGACCCGGAAGCTGTACGCCGGCTCCCTCGACCAGTAAAGCGAGATGATCGCTGCAACCCCAGAGTCGTCAGCGACTGGACCTAATGGTCAGGGGTCCCTTTACCTTTTACCTAATTTGCGCTTCTCGAAACAACCAAAGTGCAGCTAGCCTACACATTTCCGCTTCTTCGGATGTTGTAATGCAGTTCCTTAACCAACAACTGCATGTATTTGGGGAAAGTATCCATAAATACACATACATTGCATATGTTGGTGAATCATCACCTATAAAACTGCATTAAGTTTTATTAAAAAATGTATGCCAAAATGTGTCTATTAGGAGAAAGGCACACTCAAATGCTGCCAGGTTTTCATGAGGATTTTTCAAAGCAGAAATTATAAAACTGCTGCAAGAGTTTGAATCTAGAAGAAAATGAAATTGATGGATTTACCCATCCTTGGTTATCAATGGCTATTAGCCATGTTGGCTATGCTCTACAGTCACTGGTGGAGGCAGTGTGCTTCTGAATACCAGTTGCTGGAAGCCACGGGAGGGGAGAGTGCTCTTGCACTCAGGTTCAGCTTGCAGGCTTCCCAGGAACATCTGGTTGGCCACTGTGTGAACAGGATGTTAGACAACGTGGGTTACGGGCCTGGTCCTGCAGGGCTATTTTTATGTTCTTCAAAGTTCCAGGGACAAAAACTCTTTCCCTCTTCGGAAGTTATGCCACAATACATGAGGGGGCCAAGAGAAGCTATGTGACCTTGGGGGGTGAGGAGAACCATGCACAGCCGAGCATCCCCATTGTATCCATATTGCCCCTTTTGCACAAGTAGCATGTAGAGGGCTCTGATGTACTCCTACTGTAGTGGGTGCTGCAAAAGCAGGATGTGCCCGGGATGCATTAAGATAACAGATGCTCAGAATGATCTTGATGCTTAGAGGTGGGCTGATAATAAAAGAGAACTCAATGAGGACAGCATCTAACTCAGAGGAAAGAGGGACCAGGTACAATAATATACAGAGGGAAATTGGCTAATATACCATGACTAAAGAGCCTCTGATGAGTTGTAATGGATAACAAAACTGAACATGACTCAGCTGTGTGTGCTGTGACTTAAAAGGCCTAAACCTCTTCAGGATGTACTAAGAAAAGCATATTATCACAGCCCTGGGGCCTATCATTCTGTCCCCCCCCCCTTCCCCAGGCTCTCTTATTAAATTGCTGTGTCCACTTATGTGTCGGCTAGATGGATTTTGAAGAAAGATGCTGACAAAACTGAAAGGAAATGGGGGTGGACAAGAGAGATGAGGAATGATCCAGAAGACAATTCCTCCAAGGAAAGGCTTCGGGGGAAGAGTATGGATAAGAGGCGGAAACAAAGCCACAACCCTGTGCCCATTTTCTTTGGAGTAAGTGCTACTGAAAGCAATGAGACTTCTAATTCAATGCATCTAGGCTTGTGCTGTACATAGGAACAGAGGAAGCTGCCTCCCCCCCAACTGAATTAGACCATTGGTCTTTCTAGCTCAGTATTACCTACACTGACTGGCAGCTGCTCTCCGGGATTTTAGACAGGGAGCATTCTCAGCCCTACCCCGAGATGCCTGGGATTGAAGCTGGGACCTCCTGCACCCAAAACAGATGCTCTGCTACTGCAGGAGGAAATCATTTATCCTAGCAAAATCATTTATCCATTAGCAAAATGGAGCTATGCCCTGCAAATTCAGGGACAGGAAACATAAAGACCAACAGCAGCCCCATTTGTCAACTTAAGCTCTGCCTCATCCACCCATCATGTATACTTGGAAGATGTGGGGAAGCATAGCAGGATGATAGCAAACACTGGCCATCTTCAACCCAGTTTCTCACTACTATGCTTAATTGGGAAAAAGCGGGGTGGGAATCCCGATGGGTTAGTCTCTTGCAGCAAAAACAATCAGATACCTTACATATTTATTATAGCATATTATTTCATAGACACAACCCCACTTTGCCAGATGGAAGAGAATCAATCTTAGGCACTCTGCATTGTAGTTAGGCACCCAGTGTTCAAAGGCTTAGGCATTCTCATGTGCCAAATGGACGAAGCAGGTATTTCTTATAAGGGGATTAGGCAAATATATGAAGAAGATGGTACTAGTCTCACTGGCTAGGACCAGAGGTAGCACATCTCTGAATTCCATTGGGTGGCGAGCAGCAGCAGGCAAGGGCTTTTGACATCATGCCCTGCTTGTGGACTTCCTGAAGGCATCTGGTTGGCATCTATGGGGACCAGGATGCTGGGCAAGATAGACCTTTGGTGAGATCCATCAGGGTTATTCTCTGGCTCGACCAGCGTTGGTGGCACAGAATTAGAGAGATCAGGTGAAACATTATTTCTTCATGGCATCTCCCATTTGCAAGCTTTTGTCCATAGAAGTTTAGAGAATGCTTTGATGGCATGTGGTGGTTTTTACAATGGCACAGCTCAATAGCTCTCAGCCTAGGCAATGTCAGGGTAGAAAACTGGGGGGGGGGGCATTCACTCTGACCTCCTGAAGGACATGTTTTCATCTTGTCCTTCAAAGAGCTTAAAGGTAAAGGTAAAGGTACCCCTGACTGTTAGGTCCAGTCGCGGACGACTCTGGGGTTGTGGCGCTCATCTCGCTTTACTGGCCGAGGGAGCTGGCGTTTGTCCGCAGACAGCTTCCAGGTCCTGTGGCCAGCATGACTAAGCTGCTTCTGGCGAACCAGAGCAGCACACGGAAACACCGTTTACCTTCCTGCTGGAGCGGTACCTATTTATCTACTTGCACTTTGACGTGCTTTCGAACTGCTAGGTGGGCAGGAGCTGGAACCAAACAACGGGACCTCATCCTGTCATGGGGATTCGAACCGCCAACATTCTGATCGGCAAGCCCTAGGCTCAGTGGCTTAGACCACAGCACCACCCGCTGTCCCCTTCAAAGAGCTTAGGAGAGCATCATTTTATGTTGACACAACAACCTTGTGAGGTAGATTTGGCTCAGAAAGGTGATTGGTCCATAATCATCTGGTAGTCTTCAAGGCCAAGAAGATATCTCAACCCGCATTTTATGGGCATTCCAGCACTCTCTTTGTTTCACTACGCTGATTCTCCTTTACTTTCAAGTGCCTGAAATCCAGACACACTTTGACTGCCAATAAAGTACTTTAGGAAACAACCAAGGTGACTGCATCTCCATATCCAATCTAAAGCTCTGTATAAAAGTATATATAACCACAAATGGCAGTTCTGGTGGACAATGGCAGGATTTGCTATAATCAGATAACAGTGGTAGATTTAACAGTCTGCAAAGTCAGTAAAAGCACTCCTTTATTTCATGGCGCTATCAGGACATGGAATTAAATGGGATTATTTGAAGAGAATAGCAGCACAGTCTTAATCATGTCTGCTCAAATGTAAGTCATTTGGAATTCAAGGAGACTTGTGACACCTGACTGTTTCTTAAAGTATACTATGTCACCAAAACATCACATACTATCTTATGCGCTGTGTATGGAATAACCAGCAATAATAGGAACAGTAGAAATTTTACCAACATTTTCTATGTTGAAGATGCACAGAATACCTTGTCCCTTTAATATTTCTGTATAAGAAACCAATATTATGTTACTGATGGAGACTTAAGGCTGAGGGCAGGTGCTTAGCTTAAGCCCACCTTATGAGTTCATGGTAGAGAATAATAATAATAGTAGTAGTAGTAGTAGTAATAATAATAATAATAATAATAATAATTTATTTATACCCCGGCCATTTGGCTGGGTTTCTCCAGCCACTCCGGGTAGTTCCCAACATAATAATAATAATAATAATAATAATAATAATAATAATAATAAAGCGATAAAACATCAAACGTTAAAAACTTCCCTAAACAGTGCTGCCTTCAGATGTCTTCTAAAAGTCAGATAGTTGTTTATTTCCTTGTTGGACTTCCTGACTCAGCTCAGTTTCATTGCCACTGTAATGCATTTCAGTTTTGAAATTCTTTGATTCTAAAGGTCTTGCAGTCTCTGAAAAACCTTAAGTTCTGCCCAGAGGAAGCTAGTTGCAATCTACTGTACTACTACCTACCCAGTGAAATTGGCAGGATTTCAGTGTATCACCAAATGCTAAAATATCATAGGCTTGAATGATATTTGGGCTTTTAAAATTTTGATAAAAAGGCAACTGAGAGGGGACATGATAGAGGTATATAAAGATTACATATGACATGGGAAAAGTGAACATGCATTGTCTCTCTCATAATACTGGAGCCTAGGTCAGTATTTTCAACATCTATATGAAGCCACTGGGAGAGATCATCAGGGGGTTTGGGCTGGGTGTTCATCAGTATGCGGATGATACCCAGCTCTACCTCTCTTTCAAATCAGAACCAGTGAAGGCAGTGAAGGTCCTGTGTGAGTGCCTGGAGGCGGTTGGAGGATGGATGGCGGCTAACAGATTGAGGTTGAATCCTGACAAGACAGAAGTACTGTTTTTGGGGGACAGGGTGCGAGCGGGTGTGGGGGACTCCCTGGTCCTGAATAGGGTAACTGTGCCCCTGAAGGACCAGGTGCGCAGCCTGGGAGTCATTTTGGACTCACAGCTGTCCATGGAGGCGCAGGTTAATTCTGTGTCCAGGGCAGCTGTCTACCAGCTCCATCTGGTACGCAGGCTGAGACCCTACCTGCCCGCAGACTGTCTCGCCAGAGTGGTACATGCTCTAGTTATCTCCCGCTTGGACTACTGCAATGCGCTCTACGTTGGGCTACCTTTGAATGTGACCCGGAAACTACAATTAATCCAGAATGCGGCAGCTAGACTGGTGACTGGGAGTGGCCGCTGGGACCACATAACACCGGTCCTGAGAGAACTACATTGGCTCCCAGTACGTTTCCGAGCACAATTCAAAGTGTTGGTGCTGACCTTTAAAGCCCTAAACGGCCTCGGTCCTGTATACCTGAAGGAGCGTCTCCACCCCCACCGTTCAGCCCGGACACTGAGATCCAGCGCTGAGGGCCTTCTGGCGGTTCCCTCACTGCGAGAAGCAAAGCTACAGGGAACCAGGCAGAAGGCCTTCTCGGTAGTGGCGCCCACCCTGTGGAACGCCCTCCCAGCAGAGGTTAAAGGGATCAACAACTATCCTACATACAGAAAATACCTGAAGGCAGCCCTGTTTAGGGAAGTTTTTAACTTGTGATTTTGATGTATTTTAATATTTGTTGGAAGCCGCCCAGAGTGGCTGGGGAGACCCGGCCAGATGGGCGGGGTACAAATAAAAAATTATTATTATTATTATTATTATTATTATTATTATTATTATTATTGGATGAAGCTGAATCATGGAAGCTTCAGAACAGGAAAAAAACATCTTGACAATCTGTCATTGGAAGTAGCACAAGCACCCAGCCATTGATAGCCTTCACCTTCATTAATCTGTGTAATCCTTTAAAAAAAAAAAAAAAACCCTCCAAGTTGGGTGCCATCTCTACATCTTGCGAGAGCGAATTCCATAGTTTAACGATGCACTGTTTGAAGAAGTGTCTTCTTTCGTTTGTCTGGAATCTTCCCATCATTCAACTTAATTAGATGGTCCTGTGTTCTAGTGTCACTTGGTCTACCTAGGATTCCCACCACCCCAACCCCAGGAACCCCATGTTGCTGCCATGTGATGACTCACTAGCCATGTGATGAATCAGGGTAGGTGGTGATGGCTGGGGGAACTCAAGTGTGGTGAGAGAGCCAGTGTGGTGTAGTGGTTAAGAGCGGTAGACTTGTAATCTGGTGAACCGGGTTCGCGTCTCCGCTCCTCCACATGCAGCTGCTGGGTGACCTTGGGCTAGTCCCACTTCTCTGAAGTCTCTCAGCCCCACTCACCTCACAGAGTGTTTGTTGTGGGGGAGGAAGGGAAAGGAGACTGTTAGCCGCTTAGAGACTCCGTCAGGTAGTGATAAAGCGGGATATCAAATCCAAACTCTTCTTCAAGTTTCAGCAAGCCAGGTGCAACTATGGACAATGCAATGCCTCCCTTCTCTTCCAGGTAGCTCCTGTAACCTTTCCTCAGCAGTCTTCTTTTTTTTAAAGATATTGTTCACATTTTAAACAAAGTGAAGCACCAGAAAGAATGAAGCAGCATGGCATTTGGAAAACAACTTCCACACCAATGCTTCCATTAATTGCTAGTTTGGGAGCTCCTGCTGTGAACTGAATGGAGCTAGTTTGGATTTCTTGCTAATGAATAGCCTGCTTTTATTACCACTGATGGGGGAGGAGAGTTATAGAAAAGTTAAGGATCTTGGCTAGCTTTCTCTGTTTTGGATCGTATTGAAATATATATATATTTTAAAACCAAACATTAGCAGGTTCAAAACACTCAACAGTCTGCTGTGTTCCAATACCGAGATTGATTTCCTCTGCCTGCATTTAATATATCATTCTGCTACCTCTGCAACGAGGAATGCATTTAATTCAAATATTATCCAGTGCTTTATAGACCCTCTCAGCCACCCATTTTCTCTGTTTCTGCACTTCAGAAATGCATTAGGAAGTGGTGCACCTGATGAGCTAGAATAATTGCCTTTGGCATCCGTCATTCAGCTGGTGACGTTCATGCTCCATGCGTAATAAAGTGGAGCGTAATTTTTGTTTGCTTCTGAGAACCAGTGTGGTGTCATTTTTTGTTGTTGGAACATTTGGATGTGAATTTACGGATGGAGGAGAAATTAATTTGGTCCACATTTTGAAGTGAACTGATGTAATTTACTGGCCCTAGAATTACCGTATTTTCCCATGTATAAGACTAGGTGTTTTCCCTAAAAAAAGAATGTCCAGAATTTGGGGGTGTCTTATACATGGGGGCCATCTCCCCCCATTTTCTTAAATCGGAGTCCCCAAAAATAGGGGGTGTCTTATACATGGGGGTGTCTTATAGATGGGAAAATACGGTATATTTAGGTTGGAATGCAGATTTCAATCAGCTTTGTGTCCCTCCTCTGAATTTTGCAATGTAGTTTCGGTTGCAAAATGTACACAGAAATGCATATTTTGGAAGGGGAAAGGCACTGGGAAGCATATTTTAAAGGAAGAATGTGTATAAACTGTTTAGGGAAGTTTTTAATCTGTAATGTGTTAATGTATTTTAATGTTTGCTGGAAGCCGCCCAGAATGGCTGGGGAGACCCAGCCAGATGGGCGGGGTACAAATAATAAATTATTATTATTATTATTATTATTATTATTATTATTATTATTATTATTATTATAAAATTGGCATGGTTAGTACACGTTGCCCACTTGTGATTTCCAGCAACAGCTATTTGGATTCATGCTGCCTCTGACAGTGGAGATAGAACATAGCCATTGTGGCTAGTAGCCACTGACAGCCTTAGAATCATAGAATTGTAGGGTTGGAAGGGACCCCAAGGGTCATCTAGTCCAACCCCTGCAATGCAGGAGTTGTTGACATTCAGACGGACTTGGGAGGGCAGCTGGATAGCCTCCAGCTGTATCAGGCCCTCCCAGCCAGCATGCTGGCCGATTCCCCGATCTCTGATTCAACGTAGATAGCCTGAGCTCTCTGTATTTGCAGATCGCTTGCAACAGAAGTGGCGAGAGAGAGACTTGTGTGAAAGCATATTTATAGCAGATTTAATGAGCATAAATCAGAGCAGAGAAAAACATGTCTCTCTCCTTTGTCTTCTCCAAGAGAGAGTCAAAAGCAAAAGCTATACACAACGGAAGTTCCCAGCAGTCTGTGCTGGTGTGTGGCAGACATGTGACACATGTAAAAGCCCCATGCCTGCTGCTTAAGGTGGAATGGAATCTCAACAGGAATCTCAGCTAAAGCATCCATGACATATGGCCATCCAACCTCTGCTTATAACCATCCAAGGAAGCAGAGTCCACAACCTCCTGAGGAAGACTGTTCTAGAGGTGAGGAAGTCATGGAAAGCAACAAAGAAAGCTGAATGACGGGTGTGGGGGTGGAAGTGTTGTGGCTACATGGGCTGACATTGTCAGAGCTCAGCTTGTGCTGCACTCATGAGCAGAAACTTACAGAGTGAACTAGCGCCACCACCCGGCTGTAAGGATGGGTGAATCTATCCATTTCGGTTTCTCTCAGTTTCTCATCTCACCCCCCCCCCAAATCCCTTAAACTTGCACTTGGAAAAGGAAAAGAAAGCCCACCAGTATTTTGATGCAACCCCCCCCCCATATACATTTTTGCATATATTTTCCATACAATGTTGTGTGCAGTTTTGCCCAATCTTTGCAAAAGTTTTTTAATATACTGTATTTTGAATGCTTTTGAATTATGGTGCTGGAGGAGACTCTTGAGAGTCCCATGGACTGCAAGAAAATCAAACCTATCCATTCTTAAAGAAATCAGCCCAGAGTGCTCACTGGAAGGACAGATCCTGAAGTTGAGGCTCCAGTACTTTGGCCACCTCATGAGAAGAGAAGACTCCCTAGAAAAGACCCTGATGTTGGGAAAGATTGAGGGCACAAGGAGAAGGGGACGACAGAGGATGAGATGGTTGGACAGTGTTCTCGAAGCTACTAACATGAGTTTCACCAAACTGCGAGAGGCAGTGAAGGATAGGTGTGCCTGGCGTGCTCTGGTCCATGGGGTCACGAAGAGTCGGATACGACTGAATGACTGAACAACAACAACAAAATTTTGAATGCTACTTTCACTAATATATGCATTTTTCTGCACACTTTACCCAGTATATGCATATATATATGTATATGTATGCACACATAATCTTGGCTAAAGAGCTGCATTGCAAAATTTGGAGAAATGCACATTTCAAAGGAAATGGCTGCTTTGCATATGTTGCATATGTTGGTTTGCATATTGCTTATTTTATGACATGAAGGTTGGCTGATGTTTCCTTTCCCCCTT
This sequence comes from Darevskia mixta, assembly GCA_034641385.1. Classification (NCBI taxonomy): domain Eukaryota; kingdom Metazoa; phylum Chordata; class Lepidosauria; order Squamata; family Lacertidae; genus Darevskia; species Darevskia mixta. Next base: position 1,009,894 of record JAWWNH010000137.1, on the reverse strand, counting down.
AGTGATATTTTCTGCTGATATAAACTGGCCAATGTTTTAAAATGATAGTTATTTGTTAATACTGCTTCCTAGGGATTCGGGATCTGTTTTGCTTCCCCCACCCCCCCACCCCCCGAAGTGTAGTTCACCTTGAGCGGACTGTGCCCCAGAAGGCAGCTTATACATAATTTTATTCATAAATCCTGCACCTTTATATTTGCATGCCCCCACCTGTCAGAGCTGACAAAAGGGTTTGACAACTCCTCACCTGTAAATAAACAAATAAAAGTAATGAGACAGCAATATGCAGGGGTCTATGAGGGTAATTGCAAAGGGCGGTGGATGGGAAGCCACAAAGCATTTCAGAAAATGCTGTAGATAGCTGAGCATCAGTGGTATTTAGGGTCCTTCAGGCTGCTTTTACACCCCCTCAAAAATGCGTGTAGGTATGAATTTGATCAAATATATTGCTATCAATGGCCTTTAGTGTGGTATTAAAAGCTCCTGGGAAAACATTCTGCCTCCAGCTAGTCCATACATCTATTAGGTACATGGCTTGCCTTCAGGTTCTCTTAGACCAAAGCGTTTCTCCCTCCTTCTGTCAGGATAAAAAAGGGTTCAGTCTTCAGTGGGATGTAAACATTAATTTGCAGGCAGAACTGCTGGCAGTCGAGAAGCGTACTGTAAACCATGGCTGCACAAATCTGAAGGTGTCTAGATGTTTTTCATATTGTAGCGTTTGTCGGGTGAGGATAGCTGACCACGCACTTGCCCCAGTGAAAAATTTGGCCTTCCTTGGCCTCAAGTGTGACTGCACTGGGCTTCCAAAACCCATTTCATCAGGAAGATTTGAGGGACTATTAGGCAGGTAACACGGAAAAGTTAAAAACACACACAAACAACACTCTCATAACTTTTATGTAGGGCAAAAAGCAAGATACTTCTGCACTCCATACTTCTGCACTCCCTCAGTTTTTTCACTTCATTGTTATCATTGGAAAATAATAATTTTGATAGGCATTAATCAACCACAAAGAGCATAGGTTTGTGTGAGTATCCTGCATATAGACACACTATATTTTAGACCAAAGCTTAAGGAAATACCAGGCCACTGAAGAGAACATGTTTGGCTGCAGGGTTATTAAAGAGCACTCATTTCTATATATTTTAATGGACACTTTGCCTTTGCAAAGGTTATTAGAGTGCTATTTTACATATTGTGAGGGAATAATTTTTTTAGTTCTCTACCTTAACTCATTTTTTTTAAACACTGCTAAGTTAAAACTTTGAGTTTCTGTCAGGGCCTGTCAGGGCTTCAAAGAGTGTGAGGCAAAGGCAGGGGACCTGGAGAGTGACCCCCCAAAAAAGAAAATAGTGATTTATGGGGTGTGACGCCACCCGCAAGGCAGGAGTTAGGGGAGGAAGGAGAGTCAGGGCAGTCTGAGTGCTGTCTCCTAGAACCAGGAGGGGCGTGAAGTGGGAAGAGCAGCAGCGCCTTCCATGCAGGAGAAGTCTCAGGTTGCGGGAACACAACCTGTCAAGGGAAGGGTATATAAGCCAGCTGAGCGGTGGGCTTTCCCTGTTGCTGCAGCTGTGCCGTAGGACCCAGACATATGCGAGCAGGTTATAATCGTGTGCATCTGGGGCATTGTGGAAGCTGCTGCAAGTATTCCTCTTGCTAATAAAGAGTTAACTATCAGACGTGTTCTTTCCTTAACTGGTATGAGCCGTGACAGCTTCTGTGGCTTTTTTTGGGCAGACCTTCCTTTTTAATTTTAATTTTTTTGTGCACGGGCAGCTTGGGTTCAGGCATGGGTGCGGGCAGCTGGTGGTGGATAACGGTGTGTGTGTGTGTGTGTGTGTGTGTGTGTGTGTGTGTGGAGCTTAACAACTTTTTGGATGATTGCCAAAAAAAATAATCTCAACAACTTTTTGTGTCCGGAGTTTTACCTCTTGAAATATGGCAACCCTACTACTGTGTGGTTACTTTGTTGGTGGGTGGGTGGAAGCAGTCAACGGGAAAGAAGAAGAAGAAGAAGAAGAAGAAGAAGAAGAAGAAGAAGAAGAAGAAGAGTTTGGATTTGATATCCCGCTTTATCACTACCCAAAAGAGTCTCAAAGCGGCTAACATTCTCCTTTCCCTTCCTCCCCCACAACAAACACTCTGTGAGGTGAGTGGGGCTGAGAGACTTCAGAGAAGTGTGACTAGCCTAAGGTCACCCAGCAGCTGTATGTGGAGGAGTGGAGATGCGAACCCGGTTCACCAGATTACGAGTCCACTGCTCTTAATCACTACACCACACTGGCTCCCTCTGCTTGAGATGCTAAGCCTGAGCTGCTACTAGCCAGAGCAAACTTTACTGGGTTCTATGGACAAACAAAATGGCGAGGTACAACACAACTTCCTACATTCCCCTTGGACTGCCAGACCCTATGCAAACATTTTTGGCTTTTCTTGGAAAAATCCACCTGAGGAGGATCTTCAAAATGTACTTTGATTTTATCCGTTTATGCTTTAGACCAGCCTTTGAGAAGGGGGTGTCAGAAAGAATGAGAAAGTGGTGACTCAGGGAGAAGGGATGAGCCCATTCAATTTTCGCTCTGACCACACCTGCCAGTGGCTTCGACTTTATGCACATTTGACATGTGGCCCCTGACAGAACACCCCTGATGGAATCCAGACCTCAACATTAAAAAAAAATAAGGTTGCCCAACCCAGTCTTTTAATGGGACACATGGAGAAGTTAAACCAAAGCTGTAACATAGCAGTGTGTCGTGAACAGTGTCTTGGCACCATAGGGGGAAACTGGATGGATGGATGAAGAGATGGAAGCTGTTTATTACATTTCCACATGTTTTTATCATCAGCTGGCACAAAGAGATCCATAAAGCAGGGTTCTACATAGGTGGCGGCTGCTGCTGTTGCTGCTGCTGCCGCCCAGGATACAATTAAGTCTTTTGCCATTAAGGAGGAGGTTTAATTTCAACAGAGCACCTTCAGCTTTGCCACATTTAGTAATTAAATATTTAGTTGTGTATTAAATTAGGCATGCCGCGCAATCATTGGGAAAGGGCTCTTCATTTTCCGCAGCATAAATGTTTTACAAGGCGTTGTATTGCTTCTGGTAAATTAATAATGAATATTTTTTGGGGGGGAGTTTAAACTGATTATTAAAATCTGGAGGAAAATTAATTTAGGGACGCAAAGTCAACATCTAGAGTGGGCGATCTCAATTTGTTGTGGCATTGGGAAAGCGCTAGTTATCAGCTAATTGCAACGGCAGTGGAGAAATTAAAAACTGAAGCAATTTGGTGTATGGCTTAGGGCGGATTTCCATATTCATGTTCGTAAGCAGAGGTTGATCCTCCCCCTCCACGCCCACTTTTGCAGACCCAGCATAGCCCAGAATGCCTGAGTTGGGGGCTTCAGTGGGTAGGAAGAAGATACAGGTCAAGACCTTTCCAACTTTCCTGCCCCCAAAACAAGCCTTCGCACAAACCAAGTCATACATTTCCTAACTTATCTCCCTGCTTTAGAGTGCTTGCATATTGCTTCTCACTGCACCACAAAGTGCATACTCTTATATGTATGCATTTATTTATGAATTGCTTCTCTGCTTAGAAATGGCCCAAGGCAATGTCTAAGAAATAACAAACACAAGGCATTTAAACAATTAAAGATACATTATGGGGTCCCATGCTGAGTGTGGAACTCAATATTACAAGAGGCACCAGATCGACGCCCCAAAACAGTAGCCTTCTGTGGAAAAAAATTGAACCTTTATGCCATGATTAGGGTAAGGGTCTGTCTAAGGCAGACCCTTTATTAAGGCAAGGCAATTGCATTGGAGAAGACCCTCATCAGCCAGGATCACTTTGAAACTGTTCAATAGGATGTTCTGATTACATACAGGGCTAAAAGCTTCTTGGAGAGATTACAAAGTCCTATCCTCCAACATTTCTCCAGTGAAGATAGGGACATCCCATTCCACAATGATAATTTTTACTATTTATGCCCCACACATCTTACTGGGTTGCCCCAGCCACTCTGGGTGGCTTCCAACATAGATAAAAACACAATAAAACATGTAACATTATAAAAAAAAACACCTTCCCTATACAGGATTGCCTTCAGACGGCTCGGGGGTTGGATAACTCCATACCCTCCAACATTTTCCCAATGAAAACAGGGACATCCTAAGGAAAAGCGGGACATTCCAGGATCAAATCAGAAACTGGGATGGCTTCTCTCAATCAAGAACGTCCCTGGGAAATAGGGACATTTGAAGCAAAGTTGTTACAACAGGGGTAATGAGTAACCACAAGGAACTAGCTTTACTGAAAAACAGCATTACTGAAGTCAAAACTCCCAACATTCCATACTTCCTTCATCCCTTCACCTTCTCTCCCATGTTCATACTGACTTCCTTTTTACACTCTTAAGACATGGCCTTAAGATCTAAACAGGACTCGGGCCTATTACAGGCCCCAGACCCATACATTCTGCTTCCCTAGCTTCCATCGAGTTCTCCTCATCCCCTCTACAACATTTTGGCGCATAAATGGCATATAAATAAATACATATACATAATGTGCATCGTTTAATGCTACATATATTTAATTTAACAATTCATTTTTAATTTAGTGTTACATTAGTGTTTGATTTGATTTAACGATAAACAATAAATTGAATAAAGTTATTATTTGAATATGAATAATTAGTGTAATAGCAAATAAAGCAATGGCGGCAACAACATCATGTTGCTGTGTAGCACATTTTCAATTACATGTCATGCTGTTGCAGCCACACGGGGTGGAAAAACATTGTATAAGAATGACACACCATGGGTGTTAACTTTTGTTGTAGCTGCTATGGGATGGATGGATGAATCAGTCAATTTCTGGTCAGCATTATTTTGCATGTGATCTCCCCACCCCTCCAACAATACAGGTAAAAAATTATTTTTACATAAGCGTTTAAAATATTTTAAACAGAGCTGGGTTGTATCCAACTAAGTTCTTCCCAGTGAAATTAATGGACCTGTGTTAGTTATGTCGATTTAATTTCAATGGGTATATTCCAAGGGTGATGGACATTGGATACAGCTCCTCAAAACATGGCTGTATCCATGTTTTGAGGAGTTGAGAACTGTGTTGAAACATCCAGGAAGTGTGAAAACTGGTGGAAAACCAGCTCCTGATCTGCATGATAACCTGGTATTAGGCCAATTCATATCAGTAAACCACAAAGATCAAATTAACCCTATGTTATGATGAGGAGTGGGGAATTGACACTCAGCTGCCATTTTCAGTGATGACCTCATATCACATTCCACCCTAGAACCATAACAATAAATTTAAAAAAATCATAGTAATAGCAATAATATTAATAATAGGTCTCCAAGTGGCATACATATAAAATCAACTTGCATGCTCACTCCCAATTTGAAGCTGTCAATAGCAGTGCAAACTACAACTAATGTTGTTGTTGTTGTTTAGTCGTTTAGTCGTGTCCGACTCTTCGTGACCCCATGGACCAGAGCACGCCAGGCACTCCTGTCTTCCACTGCCTCCCGCAGTTTGGTCAAACTCATGTTAGTGGCTTTGAGGACACTGTCCAACCATCTCGTCCTCTGTCGTCCCCCTCTCCTTGTACCCTCCATCTTTCCCAACATCAGGGTCTTTTACAGGGAGTCTTCTCTTCTCATGAATTGGCCAAAGTTTTGGAGCCTCAGCTTCAGGATCTGTCCTTCCAGTGAGCACTCAGGGCTGATTTCCTTCAGAGTGGATAGGTTTGATCTTCTTGCAGTCCATGGGACTCTCAAGAGTCTCCTCCAGCACCATAATTCAAAAGCATCAATTCTTCGGCCATCAGCCTTATTTATGGTCCAGCTCTCACTTCCATACATCGCTACTGGGAAAACCATAGCTTTAACTATACGGACCTTTGTCGGTAAGGTGATGTCTCTGCTTTTTAAGATGCTGTCTAGGTTTGTCATTGCTTTTCTCCCAAGAAGCAGGCGTCTTTTAATTTCATGACTAGTGTCACCATCTGCAGTGATCATGGAACCCAAGAAAGTAAAATCATTGGCCTAAATCATACCACATTCCTATAGTTAAGATTTCCCTGTAACAGATGGAACATGGGAATAGTGCCATTTTCGCCAAGGTATAAAAGAACCCAGGTTATTGAGAGAGGTGTAAAGTACTTCCACTGTGCTTGGAAGCACATGTAGCTCCACGCTTGAAATTTTTTTTTTCTGGCATCGAGTCCCAGTATTATATGTAAAGTTTTCCTCCTATTTCTGTCTTTGACAAAGATTTTTCTCATTGCTAGATGTAGCACAGGTGTGTGGTGGGAGGAATCAGTGTGTGCGTTCTAAGCCTAGAGGTGCAAGGTGCTTTCACAGTCTCTGCTATTACTAATTAAAATGGGGGGGGGGATGCTGAATCCCTTATGAACACAGTGGGCCCAATTCCAAGCACTCATACCAACAATTTAAAATTTGATACATATAAATAAGAATCCTCTGCTCTCTTGAAATAGGTCATATCTGCTGCAGAGAAGGATGATTATTTTAATTGGCATAATTAACTTTTCTTGTGATTATCTTCACAGCTTTAAAATGCATGTGACTTCTCTCCCCTCCTCCGTGCACGCACACAATATAGCTGTTTCGCTCAGAGAGCCAAAAGTGTTGCGTCGGATAATGAAGATGGCTTTGGAAGGGCTTAACTGTACATTACTGCAAACTAACCTGCCATAGTCTTCTGTCTGCAGGATGGTTAGGAGAATAAGGGGTATCCATAATTGAATAGAAGGTAATGGAATTAACTTCTGTCTTCTGAACATTGTTTTCATTAAGCACAGTAATAAGCATATTTATAAAGCAGTGCCAGCTTGAGGGAAAATATCTGTTAATATGAAAAATCCTTTGTAATTAAATTTGTATATAAATTATTGAACAAGCTTAGTGAATTTCATGCAGGATCCTTGAGTGCCTTGGCAGTGTCACTACAATAAAAAGGATAGGCCCTAGTGCAGGGAGTTATAAAGAGAGAGATATTGCTCTCTCTTTTTAAGTCATTGCAAATGCTGGTACCTGCTTTCAGATCTGACAAGGTCGAAACAGGAAGCTGGGAGGGAACTGGAGAGCAGGATTGAGCTGAGCGAGACACTCCAGGGGGAAGAGGGAACAAAGCTCTAATTGTTGACCTGGATGACAAAATATGATGATGGGGGTGGCTGTGAGAATTTTTTTTAAAAAAAATGTGAAACAGCTGCCATATTGGTAGGATGACATTCAGGGTTGCTGAGGAAGTTCGGGGTTGTCAACAATTTTGAAACAAAAGGCCACTGTGCGAAGTGTCTTTGCCATGGTGAAAAGGTTTCCCTGTGGGTTTGGTAGCTGAACCTTACATATGCATTAGTGCAGATTTTGAGTATGTTTCTTGAGCCAATAAATGCATTGCAAAATTCGGAGAAGGATCGCTGCATTCTCATCCACATAGTAGTAGTAGTAGTAGTCCAGGAAGTGGAGGTTGGTTCTCTTTAAAATGATGTCAGGATAAAATCCTCAATGACCCATCCCTCCAAGAAAGAAAGAACCCTGAAAACAGGAGGAGCAAATATCCTAAAAAATCATGCCAACTTTTTTTTAAGGCTCAAGAAAAGAGGATAGATTCTGCTTTGGCTTAAAAGATAACAGGCATGCATGATTAGGCAGGGGATTCCAGGAGTTCCTTGAACTGTGGAATCAGCACCTGCCTAATGCTAGATTTCCCTGATTCTTTCTCCCAGCTGCATTCTTGCCAACACAGGCAACATTCAGAAGCACGGAAATACTAGACTTCAAACTATAGAACTACTCTTGTAAGGCTCAGAGTGCCATATCTCCTTCATCTTGGTCCCATCATCACACTGAGGAAGATTTGGTTTCCTGCCAGCCTCTTTAAGGCTCCCGATGACTTGAGACATCTTCCTATAGCTCTGCTAGCAGAGCATGTTTGGAGCTATCCGTGGTCCTGATCACTGCTCAAATGACTTGCCCTGCCCATTCTTGTCATACCTGAACTTAACTTGATGTGACCTTTTGACTGGCTGCTTCTAATCAATGAGACCTGACTTTTTGCTATCTGCATCCATCCAACTCAGCTTGCCTCTTTCACTGCAGGCCCAGAGAAAAATAGGGTAGAGCATAAAACTTTGATTTACAGCTTTGATGCAGCTCTTTTCATCCTTAAAAATTTGGCACCTCCTGCTCTTTGAATGTCTGCAGAGGAGTCTAAAGTTAGTTTTTGTTGTAACAGAGTGGCATAAGTGTAGGCGTTGCAGAAAGAAAATAAATGGAAGTGTTGGAAGAAGTCTTGATTTTTCTTGCAATCAATTTCCTCAAAAAAATATTTAATGGACTTAAAAAAATACTGCAATGGTTCTCTTGTGCAGAAATATTTTCTATATGAAGTTCCACTTTAGTTGAGTGCTTCTGCTGTTTTGTTAGTGATTGTTCTGTGATGAAAACTGTATTTGCTGATAACTTACTTAATGCTGCCTCTCTGCCACACCGTGTTATTCAAGGTCATCCGCAGGAGGATAAAATCCATCAAAAATGCAATAACTGTACAAACCCAATATCAACAAATGAAATACAGCTTCTTCTTCTTCTTTTAAAAAAGGTCTTTTTAACAAAGTCTGAGTACAATAAGCCAAATGTGGCATTGGAAGTAAAAAAAGAAACGAAAGACAATTTTGACAGTTTAGAAGGAGGAGGAACAGGGCTAGATTTTGGTCTAGACCACTTGCAAAAAGCTTGAACCCATTTAATATCCTTTAAAAAAATAAAAGTATTACCAGAAAGAGCCTTTCTGCCTAAAGCTATTAGGGCATGTGAGAGCTTAATATATGCATGAACGGATTTTAATCTCTAGAAGGTTGGACCTACACTATCTAAGGACGAATATTAATCTGTGGTGTCTAAGTAGTTTGCATACAAATACCAGCATCCAGGCTACTGTTCAGTTGGTGAAAGAACTTGGAAAATATTGATAGGTGCCAGAGTTTGAAATTATCATTCCCTCTACTCCCTAATTCAGAGGTGAGTGCCAATCTTTACATGGTTCACAGTCTTTCATACTGTTGCCAGTCAGCCAAAAGCCTCCTCTTCAACCAGGCCTTTAATAAGGTGGGTGCATCCTGCACCTTTAGATACATTTGTGAGCTGAACAGATGTAGTAGAACAATGACCTGAAGAAGCCAAGTGGGGAAATATATTCATATTTGTCATACGGAGGTAGAATTGACTGGTATTAAAATGCAGATGTTTGGGATTGTTTTGGTCCTTGGAAGCCCTGGGCTTTGGGCAGATCAGTAGAGAGGTATTGTAAGATTGTTGCTTAGGCTAGGCTGGTGGGAGGTAGAACAATTTGATTTTGACTATTTTTCTTTAAATGAATGCACATATATTAGCCATCTGTCTAAGGCAACTCTGTAAGAGTTGGCATGTTGTCTTATGCATTATTCAACAGCAGAACCCAAATAATTGCCAGAGCTGTGTACTGAACTGATCCTGTCCAGGGACAAATGATTGCTGCCGGGCCCTGTGGTTGTATTTCCCCTTGTGTAGAAAATCAGTGTTTGTGTTGGTTGATACTTGCCTATTTCTCCTGATCTGTGCCTAGCATTACTGACTATTTTTTATGTAATTATATTTTAAGTGATCCCGATACGGGGGTTATCTTGCTTTTCAGCTTCCAGGCTCCCACAAACGAAACCACAATTTCATAATAGCCCATAAAATTGCGTAGCTATACAATATGAAAAAGGAGTTGGGCAGATAGAAATTCTGGAGTTAAAACAGAATGTGTTTCTGTTTGCACAGATGCATACCCAGACTCACAGATGTACAAATGTATTTATTTATTTATTTTAAAAAAATTGTACACTGCTTGACTGTAAAAACAACAGCAACCCCAAAATAGTTTACAAAAGATAGAATAGTAAATATGATTTCACCACACCATATTTCTTGTGAACAGATCAATGTAGGGAGCTTCCTTATAAAAAGTCAGACCACATCTAGCTCCATATTGTCTACACTGAGTGGCAGCCATAGGAGTCAACTCCTAGGGGCTGAGTTCCCTTTGGCCCCCACAATAAAATATTTGAGGGGGCCGGGGGCCCTCCAAAGTTGACAGGCATTGCCCTTCAAATGGTGTGTATGCAGCACATCATGTGCTCAGTTATGCAGGGCGGGCTTTACCTGCCCTTCCCCAATGTTTTATTCAAGTTGGCACCCCTGGTGGCATAAATTTCTCCAGGGTTTCAGCTCGGATATGTCCCTCCCTTGCCGTATCTAGAGATGTCAGGGAATAAGCTTGGGACCTTCTGCATGCATAGAATCATAGAATCATAGAGTTGGAAGAGACCACAAGGGCCATCCAGTCCAACCCCCTGCCAAGCAGGAACACCATCAAAGCATTCTTGACAGATGGCTGTCAAGCCTCTGCTTAAAGACCTCCAAAGAAGGAGACTCCACCACACTCCATGGCAGCAAATTCCACTGTCGAACAGCTCTTACTGTCAGGAAGTTCTTCTTAATGTTTAGGTGGAATCTTCTTTCTTGTAGTTTGAATCCATTGCTCCGTGTCCTCTTCTCTGGAGCAGCAGAAAACAACCTTTCTCCCTCCTCTTTATGACATCCTTTTATATACTTGAACATGGCTATCATATCACCCCATGCAAAGCAGATGCTCTACCCCTGAGCTCTGGCTCGTTTCCAAAGAGGCTAAGAACCTTTCCCCTAAATTGTATGCTAAAATGTAAAGGGGAAATCAAACTACCATGGAATTCCGAGTTGTCACCTACCTTCAGAACCATTGAGTTGTTTGCCTGTTATTTACTCCCCGCACGCTTCATTTCTTTGTTGTGCATGTGTGTGCAGATTCTCTCATTCCAGCACAGACTATTTGGTTTCATCAGTCTCTCTTTTCTTTTTCTTTTAAAAAAGGTTGGTTTCATTACTTCACAAATTATAAAGCCAAACTTCAAAGAACTTTCTGAACCTTTGAATTCCTCACGCTCATCAGCATTGAGGTGCATCACTTTATCATTCAGTGACGGAAGACGAAAGCACAGCTCAAAGACTGCCAGCATCAATTCTAATTATTGCCTGAACTATGCGAACCAGAGTTAGAAATATAGACAAGATGTTAAACCTGTAGAAATGCAGTTTTCATCTTGTCTCTCCCATTGGAATTATGTGTAATCTGGAGAGCGACAGCTCTGCGCCGATAAAGTGGCATAGCAGTCAAATTCTGAAATTGCATTTGTATTCAGGAAACCCCCATTGTCAGCTCCAGATATTGTTAACTGATGGGAAATGAGCCAATAGATATACATTTTTCCCCTTAATTGGGGAAAAATAGCTGGAGCAAATATTGAGTATGGCATGTGAATTAGGGATGAGCAATGGCCTTCGTGTTCAACACGAAAAAGAGTCAAAGTTTCATTGTTTTGTTAATATTCCAAAGGACTACTAGAAAAACCTTCAAGTGTCTAAGATGTCACTTTTCATTGGCACATCAAACCCCAAAAATGTACCTTAGAAAAGGCAGAGATGGTAGAGGCAACCATCTCCCCATCAGGGGAGCCGATGAGCTCCAGAACCACCAGAGGAGAAAGACCTACGAGGAGCCCTGCTGGACTGAACCAAAGACCCATCTAGTCCCACATCCTGTTGCATGGCAAAGCCCTGAACCTTCCCCATTGGTTGGAATAAAGACACTTGACACCAGCATTTTACTTTAATGGGCTGAAAAAAGGCCACAACTTTATTGGTTACAGAATGTGAGTGATATTGGCTTAGGCATTGGAACCAACTGACTATATCTGACTGCCGCCCACCTGCAGGAAGTCTCAGAAGGGTTAACCACCAGTAGGAGGAGCCCTGTTGATTCACATCAACTTGGAGCTCCCCCAGGGTCACCAATAGAGGTTGTGCCATGGCCCTAGCCTCCACCTGGGATAATGGAATACCCTTAGAATAGGAGGGGCAGGTAATGGCCACTACCTCCCCTCACCTCCACCAGAATTTTCCAATGCCTAACCGCCACCTGAGCCAAACGGCGTGGCTTAAATCGGCCAAGCCACGCCCCCGTCAGGATTGGTTGGCCAAGAGCATGATGCAGTCAGGGACTCCCCAATGGCGTGGGGGCTAGCCACACCCCTCTCCGCACAGGGAGTTCCCATGGCAAGCCCACAACCCCGCCTCCTTTGCATGAGGAAGCAGATTTCTCACAATGGCCACCCAGATGTCTTTGAGAATCCCACAAAGAGGAAATGAACATATTAGTGTTTCTGGAGTGGCAGTTTCGGGGCCCTTTGAGGCCAGGGGCAGTAGCAGAGGTGGAGTTTTAGCAGAGTCATGGATGACACAGATTTCTAGCAGCAAGCTATGCGCAGCCCGATTCAGCTTACGGGGAATTTGCAAGCACCTCTCTTTGGATTCTTGAGGCACCTTTCTTGTATAATAAAGAGTTAATTAAATTTACTAATGGTGAATTCTGGGCAGCCTTCCAAGGGTGGGAGGAGCCCGAGGCAAACAAGGCCATTCCCTACATACCTGCACTTTTCAGACCCTCAACCATAAAGATGAAACTTTATGAAAACCATCCATGTCAAAGGCAATTTAGCAATCTAATATGATCAATAGACTACAATTCCTTTTGTTGATTTATGAATTTTGACCCAAGTCCAAGGCTCAGTAACATTACTAGTTTGTAATAAAGGGTGTCAAGGACCCAATTAATGGGATAACTGGCTTAAATTCAGGAGCTGAAATTTAGACTCTATCAAGATCCAAGATCCATCCAATATCAAAGACAAATATAATTGCATCAAATGTGGTGGATGAACACTTGGTTGTAGGACTAGGCAGTGTATTAAAATGTGCAGAAGTACTCCTCATCATATCAGGCTAAGTAGAATCACAATTGCACTCTGCTTTCTATGCATGCAGGCTAGGATAATTGAGGTCAGAATAAAATGTAAGCAGCATAGCTTAGGTTCTTTCTGAGATATGATCAAAGTGATTCATTTTCTGCCTTTCTTAGCATAGCTGCCTGAGGATATTATGGTATCTCCTTCCTTAGAGTCTTTCAAGGAAACGTTGGACAGGCATCTGTCAGGGTTGCTTTAAATATAAGATTATCCCCTGTTACTGCAGAAAATTAGACCAGATACCCCATAGGATGCCTTCAAACTCCGATTATATGAACTATGCAAACAGCTTTGTAAATGGTTGGTGATCTTCCCTCCAACTACATTTCAGAAGTATCAAAATATTTTGAGTCAGATCTGGGGAGAAGTACCACTGGGAGTAGATGCAAGAGAAGTCTAGATAGAATTGTCTATAAAAATGTAATTAGATCAGTCACCAGTGTTAAAGGACAATCTTTGGTTATTAATGTTTGCTGAAAAGGTAATTTCCAGCAGGATAGAGCTCAAATCATCATCTAAAATTCCTTTCACCATGACCCCTGATTTTTTTTAAGATTAATTTAACAACAACAACAACAATTTTATTATTTATACCCTGCCCATCTGGTTGGGTGGGTGGCTTACAACATATCTAAAAGCATAATAAAAATATCAATCCATAAAAACTTCTCTAAACAGGGCTGTCTTCAGATGTCTTCTAAAAGTCAGATAGTTTAATGTATTTTGATATTTGTTGGAAGCTGCCCAGGGGGGCTGGGGAGACCCGGCCAGATGGGCGGGGTATAAATAATAAATTATTATTGTTGTTGTTGTTGTTGTTGTTTATTTCCTTGACATCCGAAGGGAGAGCGTTCCACAGGGAGGGTGCCACTACTGAGAAGGTCTACCGAGAATTTGTCTACTTGGATTTTGAATAGGGACAGTAATAAATGCATAGTTCTCACTAAGGTGGTGTAAAGCTGTGTGTGCCAACGCAATTTGAAATCCAACCAGTCTGCAAATGAAAGTGCTTCACCTGGCGTCATGGTGACATCATGTGATAGACAGGTGGATTTTCCCGCCCACCAGGCAAAGTGACCTGAAAGGGTTGGGGGGGTGTCATGGTCAGGTCAGCCAGCCTGATCCAGTTCCCCACCTGTGAACTAGGGCCACCTGTTTGAATACTCTCATAAGCAGATTTGGGCTTTTTGGGGGGTGGGTTTCCTTCCCCCTTTGGAACTGCTATTTAGCTGAAAATCAAAGCAGAATCTCTGTGCATTTCTAAAACCATCTCATAACCTCAAAACCAACGGCATGCATGTCTGTCAGGTTTTTCTTTCTAAAAATGGATGGCTGTAAAACATGATATGAAGCTATTGGCTATGGTTTATTGTGGATTGTTCTAACTGACAAAGTGTGTGCTTCTGTCTCTGCATATTTGCCCTTGCATCAGCTCTGTCAAATGTTTCAGCTAACCTGGCAGAATTCATAGCCCCGTAGCATTTAATTATGTGGCTGGGCAAATTATATGCTTTCAATAGAACATTGCACTCCTATTGGGTGGATTGAATATATGTCAGTTGAACTTGTTTCCATTTGTTCCTCTTAATGCTGCCTGATTTTGCTGATGACAGTAGTGGCTTCTGGTAGTACCAGTGAAAAAGAACAGGCTTGTATTAGCTACTGTAGTACAGCTGCCACAAAGAGTTTTAAAAGTGAGGTCAACATTTTATGTATGGAAGTTATTAATAAGGTAACTGGATGCTTTGCAACTGCAAGTAAATGGAGAGAGAGGATATAAATATATAGCTCAGAATAATCAACAGCATTACAAAAACTAGCAGTAATATTTGAGGGGCATTTTTCTGTGTATCTTTAACTTAAGCAGCTAACCAGAGATACTCACTGAAACTCAACATAGTTCATTGGGGATGCAGTGGCCAGTTTTTCTCAATTTTTAAATTTCTTTTTTGTGCATCTGTCTTGGGAACTGAAAAGACACAATAGCTGAAGGCGAGGGAGAAGATGAACTATATAGTGGCCAGTAACTCAGCCCTGCTGAACCACAGAGGAAGTGTGCCAAGTGTAGGAGCTACTTCCCACAGCGCTTTGTGCCCGCAGCTCCAAAAAAGGTGCTCTTTGGATGGACACAGAGCCAAGATGCAAGAGGCTAGCCAGCTCAAGTGGCCAACCCTCTTGACAATGTTCAAATGGAGGCAGACTTTGGAAGAACGTCTTCTGAAGAAGCACAAGAGTAGCTTGAATTGCTTTCAGGTAATGATTGGGGGCCATTTAAGTTTTGTAGAGGCGGGTTGAAGCTGGACTCCAATTGTAGCCCAAAGTTTCATAAATGGGGTGGAGGACTATTGGATGATTGTGTGGCAAGTGGGAGAAAACAAATCTGAGAAAGATTGACCAGCGGTAGAGTAGAAAGAAATTGCTCAGACTGCATTGTGTTAGATTAGAGCTGTAACTGAAAATGGACGTAAACTGATGGGAACATGGGGTTCCTCTCAAGCAAGATATTTGAAGAGAATGTAAGGGGGTGCAAAAGGTTTCAGTGAAACTGAAAAAATTTAATTCAGAGGAGTGATAAGGTTATACATAAAGCTAGAATAATTATTGGTGTGTGTAGGTGTCTGTGTATGCCTATTCTTCATGATATGAAATTTGGTTTGTGCCATATCTAAATGCTTTGTGCCATGATTAAAAGTCTTCTGTTAGGAATTTTGTGATAGTGGCAGAATTTTCTGAGAGGTTATGTACCTTGTTCTTGTGGCATGTTTACTCAGAAGTAAATGTCACTGAGTTAAATGGCTCAGTGACAAATACCGTTATACGTTGGACTTCAACCTTCAATGCTGTAAAGTGACTTTCACAAAATCAAAAGCAACCAAGATTTTAAATACATACGTTTAAACTTTTAAATCATCGAAAGATAAATAAAAATAGATCTTTTAATTTTTTTAGATGTTTTATATTGCAGCTAAGGTCATTAATTTGATAAATGGCAAGGGAGAATTCAAAATAAGGGAAAAAAGAGGTGATAGTGGATATTGGTAACAATAACACTGAATCTCTTATTATTATTTTAAATCACATAGTTGTTTCCAACTAGGGATGGGAAAGAAGTTTGATTCGGTTTTCATTTAAATGCAGACCTGCATCTTTTGCAACTCCCAAAACAATACATGGATTGACATACAGCCCTCCATTGAAATCCACATTGCAATACAGTTTTCCAGCAAAGTAATTCATGCAAAGTTGCACATGGCAAGTTAAAGTGTACATAAAATGCATACATTAGCAAAATAACATATACAAATATGCTATATAAAGGGAAATGGTTTTGCAAAAATTGTGTATATTCAGGAAAATTGCATGCAAGTGTGCATACACTATGCAGTGGTCCATCACCACTCTGCTTTTATTGGCTCTTTTCCAATATTCTAAAGGAAGTGGGGGATTGCTCTGAGAAAACAGTGTGATGATGGGATGGGGAAGAAGCAAGTAAGAGTACGTTAATATGACAGTTTTAGTCCACTGGTGATGGACAGAAGGGAAAGAGAGGGAAGGAACTGGCTGAGAATGAAGGAGGAATGAAATGGAATATGGGAGGGAGGTGCTCCATCACAATTCTGGGTTTGCATGAAGTCAGGGTAGTGTAGGAGAGTAAAAGACAGCAGGACATGGCCTGTCAGCAAGAAGGAAGTAGCCCTGATAGGAAAAAAATGGTTTCAAACAGCAGGAGAGGTTTGAATAAAGTTGGGATGGATGAAAGTGGTGATTTAAATCAAGGAGAGAGGTCAGAAGAGGATCCCTGAGGGTTTAAAAATGATAATAACAACAACCAGAAATGGCAGAGATGGGTTTCACAGTGGTACCTCAGGTTACATACGCTTCAGGTTACATACGCTTCAGGTTAAGAACTCCGCTAACCCAGAATTAATGCTTCAGGTTAAGAACTTTGCTTCAGGATAAGAACAGAAATTGTGCTCTGGCAGCACAGCGGCAGCAGGAGGCCCCATTAGCTAAAGTGGTGCTTCAGGTTAAAAACATTTTCAGGTTAAGAACGGACCTCCAGAACAAATTAAGTACTTAACCAGAGGTACCACTGTACCGGTAACACAGCAACTAGAACCAAAAAGCTAACACAACAGAGCCCTTCCCAATTTCCTTTTCACTGTACTCAAACCTTGCTTTGAACCCCTTTCATTCCTCTCAGTGTTTGCCCCCACTTGCTGTACTCGAACCTCTGTTGTTGGCTGCTTTTTTCTCTCACTGTACCTCCATCCCTGCTTTACTCAAACCTCTGTCATTGTTGAAAACCTCCACTTTTCCCCTCTCAGCGTTTCTCCTTTGTCACTCACCTTTCTCTCTCCTCCATTCATCAGCTACCTCTTGTGAGAGATAAAGGACATATGGGAGGGTAAAGGTAGTGGCACACCTGCGCTTCTCTCCCCCCTTATTTAAAAATACTGTTAAAGCAATTGGGACCAGGCATTACTTGTGGTGACTTTCTAAAGGGATTTAAAAGAGAGAGAAAATGGCCCACTAGTTCTCTGGAAAGGACCTCTAAGAAACATTTCAGCTCCCAATGACTCCACCCCTGAAAATTCAAATTGGCCTCCTTAATTTGCCATCTGTGCATTGGAGAAGAAAATTGGGGCAGGACCTTTAAGCCAACCATGCTGGGGGTTTTTTAATGAATATTTATTGCTATTTTAAACAAAGATATTAGGAACTCTAAAGTATTTTTACTTGTTATTTTTAAATGAATATTTTATACTATTTTATGTATTTTTTATTAAGCCATATATACTTCTTGTGATATAAACTTATATATATATATTGATTTCATTGTTCAAGAGTCTGCTCTTACTGCAATTTTTTAATGAATATATTATACCATTTATATAAGCTGCATTGATTTTATTAAATTAAATGGTATAAAAATCTAGCTTAGTAAAACAAAATGCTTGAAGTCAACTCTGGTAAGAGTGCACATATGCTAAGGATGGAGGACTCAGTATATTTACAGTCTCTGTCACACTTGCATGTGCCACCCCTAACTCCATTCTGTACCTTTGAATCCCAAAGTTACTTATTTTAAAAATAGGCATGAAAATGCTCATGTAAATTTTGTTAAATGGCACAAATAAATATTGTCTTAAATCTATGCATAAAGGCTAATGACAGAAAGTTGTCCCAAATATTGGCTTGTCTTTTGTCATATATTGCAGTTTCTACCATCCTTCTATGGTTCCTTTTCGGTGTGTGTGTGTGTGTGTGTGTGTGTGTGTGTGTGTGTGTGTGTGCTTTCTGAGCTATATAGTAGCAGTTGCTTTTGTTCTAATCAAGGAGAGGATTGGCATCTTCTTTCTGAAAGAAGCCACCACCACCTAAATATCAGGCCATTGAGAAATACAGGCGATCTTTCTAACCTCACACCCCTTTGGCCTCCTTTTATCTTCCTTTCTTTGAAGTCCCGGAGAGTGGGAATGCCAAAGCAAGTCAGCTATAGATAAGAACAGACAATAGCCTCCTCCTCCAAGTTTTACAAGTTGGTCTGTGGGTTGTGTGGAGGAATTAAAGATCTGGCCAGTAGGCCGCATCGAGTTCCTGACTCCCGATATAAACTGTGGTAGATCCGTGGCTGTGGAATGAACTCCCCTCAGAAACAGTGGCCAACGGAGCCGCTTGGCCGCCAGGAGCGGCAAGAGCGAGCGGCACCCCCCGGGGGGCGGGGTTTCGTCCGTAGCGCGCATGCGTCGTGACATCACGATGCATGCGCGCTATGGGGCGCAGTCTGGCCGGGCTGCCGGGCCCGAGTGGCCCCCCGTTCGTGCAGTGCAGTGCAGCGCTGCAGCCTTACGAGTTGCCAGGTGTGAGCAGCCGCCACATGGACGGGGGGCCGCTCGTGCCCTGCCTGGCAGCCCACACGGACATGCGCAGTCCATGCAGGATGCTGCACTTGCGCAGTCCGTCCGGACTCCCAAGCCGCCGCCCGGCACCCCTTACGTGTGGTGGCTGCTCGCGCGGAAGGGGTGCCAGGCGGTGGCTTGGGAGTTGCAGGGGGTGGCGCAGAGTGTCACCCCCCTCCAGGGTGGAACCCGGGGCGCTCAGCCCCCAACGCCCCACCCTTGCTACGCCACTGCTCAGAGATGCATCATGTTTCACCGCTATTGTTCCTTCTTATTGAAATCCCCAGGAGTAGAGGGTACTGTTGCTCTCAAGTCCTACTTGGGGGCTTCCCATGAGCATCTGGTTGGCTACCATGTGAACAGGATCGTGGGCTAGATTGGCCTTTGGCTTGGTCCAGCAGGACTTTGGAAAGCGACAAGATGCACAATGAGCAGTGTGTGTCTTCTTTTGTTCTTGATGCTGTTGCATTTTAATGAGGGTAGCGTTATGAGGTATGAGGATTGTATTGTTGCTTTTTTTGTAAATTTTATACTGTTACGTTGGTTCTAACATGAATGTGCACCATGTATTGAGACATTTGGAGAAAGGGTGGGCTATAGACATGTAAAATAAATAAGCCATGGGAGGGGGGGGAGACTTTCTTATCGACAGTACTGCAGTTCTTTGCATACCATAGAAACTCTATTAATTTTGACTTGGGAAAGGGAGTTGGGGGATGGAAGGACTGGTATTTGTTGTAGAAGCAGAATCCATGCACTCTTTTCCACCGTGTGTATAAGCCAAAATAAGTGCTTTTAAGTGTTGGCCTCATCCAAGTGATAGTTCACAAATCAAAAGGGGGAAGGTGATGTGAATCAAGGTCACACCATGGGAATTGTGACTCATGCAAAGCCTTATGCACATGGACATGATTTGGTGCATGCCTCTTACCCATACCATTGGGTGCAAGCAGCTTTCTGTGGGGGGGAAGGCGGAGATACGTCAGCAGGAGGCACAGGGAGACAAGGATTTCACTGAACATTGGATTGTACCCATGGTGTGGAGCAGGAGTTGAGCTCCATTGCCAGCCTACACACATTTTGCTGCCTGGTGCAGAGGACAAGATGGCACCTGTCAATCCAATGTACAAAAGCTGACCAGATTGGCAGTATTCCTTCAGCACTGACCATGGGGCAGTGTCCTCCACTAGATCTGAGGGCAGCAGACTAGAGGGTGGGACGCAAGGCAGGCCATGTAGCTCACAGCTCTGTCTACTCCCCACCCTTCAGCACTTGCTGCCTGGGGCCACTGCCTCTGTCTCATAGTTGGGCTGGCCCTGGTTAGAATGAACATCCATGGCCAAGTGACTGTGAACCAGCATTAGGACATAGAGCTTGGAATGGCTTCATGCAATATCCAGTTTCTGGCACCCTGTCCTACTTCACCAGCATAACTATTTAAATAAAAATAAAAAGAGTGCCATTAGGAGAGGATTTTTCATTCTGTTTTCAGAATTGTTGTTTATTTATTTACTGTGTTTTGCAATGCCCCGCAGTTAAACTAGACCTCCGATATCTGCAAACACTGAAATGGCTATATCTGAACTGTAATGAATACGTTTAGATACTGCGCAATAGCCAAGCAATGCTGATATCTCAATCCAGTTCTGCAAACAATTTTGTTTGGTTCCCTGCATTTCTATTATCTCTTAGGTAACCAAGGTTTTTAAGTGTGTGCATGTGTTTAAAGAGAAAAACTGAGAGGAAGTGAAAATAGCCAAGAACATACATAATTTTGTCTCCAGCAAAAGGGAGCAATTCATCACCACATATGGCTTCAAGTCCGCTTCACACATCCAGTATGGAGTCGGGGCAGGGAGGGAGTAATTAACACATTTTCATATTTTGCAATTAATATTGTGCCATTGTGACCTCCAAACTGATTTGAGTTTTGGAATCAAAATGCCACATCAAAAATCTTATTGTTAAAAATCCTCTGTTGGTTAACTGGGTACAAAACTTACTAAACACTATTGCAGAACAGGGTGTCAGCTGCTATCAAAGGCTCACGGCTGTTGCATGGCAGCTCCCATCAACTGCTGATTGCTGCAAATAATGATACTTTCAGGCCTTGCCTTCTGCATGCCAACTACTGTATCACTGCCTGCTACTGCGATATTGTTGCACGCTAAACATAATTGTTGAGTCAGATGAGGGCTTCAAAGACTTTAAGGGCAGAGACCCATTGGTCCCTGACATTTCCCAGGGAGAATTCCGTAGAGTAGTCCTAGCAGACAGTGAGGCCCATATCACTAGGCCATAGTCTAGTGGTAGAACACCTGCTTTGGATGTAGAAGGTCTTTGGTTCAGGGTCTAAGTAGGGCCAGAGAAGAATCCTTGTCTGAATCCCTGAACTACCTGCAACCACACTCAGCTTTCCTCCTCTACCCTGTCATATATTAGAGGGTACAGGACACATGTCAAACCCACCAGAGAGCACTTCTGAATATTAGAATGTAGCTAAAGGTGGAGTTTCACCCACACCTAAACCTGCAGGAGTATATAGAAACTCCAATCAGCAATGTGGGACACGGGTGGCACTGTGGTTTAAACCACTGTGCTGCTTGGACTTGCCGATTGGAAGGTCGGCGGTTTGAATCCCCATGACGGGGTGAGCTCCAGTTGTTCGGTCCCAGCTCCTGCCCACCTAGCAGTTTGAAAGCACACAATGCAAGTAGATAAATAGGTACCGCTCCGGCGGGAAGGTAAACGGCGTTTACGTGCGCTGCTCTGGCTTCGCCAGAAGTGGCTTAGTCATGCTGGCCACATGACCCGGAAAAACTGTCTGTGGAAGCGGACAAACACCGGCTCCCTCAGCCTGTAAAGCGAGATGAGCACCGCAACCCTAGAGTCGTTCACGACTGGACTTAACTGTCAGGGGTCCCTTTACCTTTACCAGACAGCAACAGCTGAGTGCTGGAGCAACACTCCTATGTAATCCCACATTTTGCTGTATGGGGAACTCTCCATGGTCCTGAGCACCAGCTATGCTCAAAAGTTCCAGCCTGGAACAGAAAAATACTACATCACCAGCAGAATGCACGTTTTCAGCCGCCAAAGACAATTTCATCATTAAGTTAGCAGAGTGAAATATTATTTTGATTTTGAAGAAGCTGGTGGCTTAGCTGCCACAGCACCACCAAAGCCCCAATAAATCCACCTGCCAGCACATCCTGTTATAAGAAGAATCCCAAATCACCTGCTGCAATCAGATTGCAGCTCAAACAAAATCATTCAGTTGGGCTCCTTATGGCAAGCTTTCCTTTTGGCAAGGTTAGCCATAGTGGCAAATGCATCAGCCAACAGAGTGGCCAAGAATCCCTCCCTCGGCTATGTAAGTATCTTGATGAAAAAGCCGCTGCCTGCATTTCTGAATGAGGCGTGCAGAGGCAGCAAAGGAGCTCATTAGCTGGGTGACATCCCCTGCATTTCAATAGGCACCATCAAGAGCCTTCAGATCTCTCTGGGCTGTTGGGTGAATCAATGGGAAAGGAAGGAAATAAGCAATAGACTTTTAAACAGCAAGACAACCATACCCTCCTGGTCAACCCGCAACCATTTAATGTACTTTTGTTAATAATAATAATAATAATAAATTTTTATTTATACCCCGCCCTCCCCAGCCAAGACCGGGCTCAGGGCGGCTAACAACAAGTATAAAAACAGTTGATTAAAATACAGCTTAAAAACAGAATTAAAAACAACATTAAAGTGCAGCCTCATTTCAGTAGAACTCAAATCAAAACTATTAATGGCAATACTCAATTTCTAATGGTTAGGGATGTTGGCAACATTCAGAAAGGAAGCTTCCCCCAATTGCAAAATGTTTTCTTGCTTGAATGAGGAGGAACTCCAGGGAAGACAGAGTCACATTTTGGATTTTTGAGAGGTCCTGACTCAGCCGTCCCCTGCTCCACAGCCTCTGTACAATAAAACAACAGTAGACACACACATGCACATACGCACACAGTTCGGGAAGTGAGCCAGAAGGGTTATTTCACACCAGTCATTGTTATGCTGTTTGGCATATGTTTAGGGTTTGCACAAATTAATTCAACACATACAACAAAACCTTGCATCAGGCCTCCCTGTTTTGCTGTGGTAGCAAGTCCTGTACTTCCCGCTTCTGTCCAACATGGGGAGAAAGCTGAATGACTTTTATCACTAACACTACAGTGGAACCTTGGTTCTCGAACTCAATCCATTCTAGAAGTCCTTTCGACTTTCCAAAATGTTCAAAAACCAAGGCGTGGCTTCTGATTGACTGATTGGCCCCGGAAACAATGCCAACAACCAAAACAGACGTTTGGCTTCTGAAAAATGTTCGCAAACCGGAACACTTGCTTTTGGGTTTGCGGCGTTCGGGAGCCGATTTGTTCATCAACCAAGCCATTCGGGAACCAAGGTACCACTGTATATTGAAGGATGGGGGACAAATGCAGTCCTCTGGGCCTCTCTATCAGCCCCTTTAGGACTCTCCCCAGGCCATACCCCTCCCCAGTCAGATTCCTCCCAAGGACACACTCCTCATCAGCCCTGCTTTGCACCTTCCGTGGAGGTGCTTGCTTGACTGAAATAGACCCTTGGACTCTGATAATGCTTCTGGGTTGCATGAATGGAGAAAAGTGGTGTGTGTGTGTGTGTGTGTGTGTGTGTGTGTGTGTGTGTAGAAGCTAGTTTACTGTGCAATGGACACATTTATATTTGTTGCTCCATCAATTTGCCCAGTGGAGTTACATGCATGTAGCCCTGAGAATATTGCCCAAGAGGAAAAGTGTCCCTTAGGCTTGAAAAGGTTCCCCAGCCCTGCCCTATTGGACAGTTACCAAAGCAACATTAACATATATGTCCTAGTGCCTGGAGAAGATGATGGGCTGCAACTCTGTGGCTTGCTTATTTTCCTCCTCCTCTCATTTTGTAAGCAATGTGCCATCTTATGGAAATTCGAAGCACTGCATTCCACTTCCAAAGCAATCACTGGGTTACCCGTG
The DNA here is from genome assembly GCA_034641385.1 of Darevskia mixta. Lineage (NCBI taxonomy): Eukaryota > Metazoa > Chordata > Lepidosauria > Squamata > Lacertidae > Darevskia > Darevskia mixta. The sequence goes on along the minus strand of JAWWNH010000137.1, from coordinate 985,985 downwards.
CCGTTAAAAACATACATCATTCCTCATTCCTGCGAGTTGTGTGGGAGGCTTAATGAGCTGAAATAATCATCAGTTTTCCTGTGAAGTGAATTTAAACTGGAGAGAGTGGGGAGTGTGTGTGTGTTGCCAAGAAAAGGGTAGTGAAATTATATCTGAGCAGAAAATTAGGAGACATTTAAGGGATGGGGGAAAGCTAGGTACTTTGACATTTAGGACATTTACTGTGTTTCTCCTCCTACACACCCAGGCCCGGCGCGTCCATTTAGGCGAACTAGGTGGTTGCCTAGAGCACCAAAATGGAGGGGGCGCTGGCCAGCCTGCCCGCCACCCACCGCTGCTGCCCCAACCAGTGGCGGAGCGAGCAGGTTGGGGCGAAAACTGCAGCGGCGGGGGTGCCAAAATGGAGGGGGCGCTGGCCAGCCTGCCTCTCGCCCCCTGCCGCTGCCCGGTGCCACCCCAACCAGCGGCGAAAATCGCGGCGGTGCAGGGCACCCGGCGGGCAGGGGGCGGGGCACCGTACGTCATGCATAATGATGTCACGTGGCCCGCCCCCTCGCCTAGGGCACCGAAAACCCTGGCACCGGTCCTGTACACACCATGACCCATTTTGGATTAGGTACCGGTAGCAGAAGAAGGACCCATACAGGCCTCAGGCCTCACTTGCTACAACAACTTCTGGAACCTCATCTCCTCCTTCCTACCCCATACATCTCACTGGAATGGAGGACAGTGGCAGAGTTGACTCCAGATCACACAGTGGCAGAAGGAACTGGGGGTTTGGGTTCTGCTGCTTCTCGCAATGTCCAGGGATTCTGGGAGCCAAGGGAATGATGTACTATACATGGCTATGGGTGGAAATGGGCAAATATGTCCATTTCATTTATACAGGCAATTCCCAATTTGCACGTGGGAAGTTCTTGGTTTGTGTGACCACAAACCTGGAAGTGGCATGGAAAGGGGCAAAAATGACCCTAATAGAGTGCGAAAATGTCAAACATGTCATGAAAATAGCACCCAGCAATTCCACAAACCCTTAGAAGTACAATCCCAGGAGCCTTTGAGACCTGTTGAAGTTTCAACAAGGAGGTTTTGAAGGTGGAGTTTGGAGGATTTTTGGTTTTTTAAGGGTTTCTAGAGAGCTGGACCATCAAGAAGGCTGATCGCCGAAGAATTGATGCTTTTGAATTATGGTGCTGGAGGAGACTCTTGAGAGTCCCATGGACTGCAAGAAGATCAAACCTATCCATTCTTAAAGAAATCAGCCCTGAGTGCTCACTAGAAGGACAGATCCTGAAGTTGAGGCTCCAGTACTTTGGCCACCTCATGAGAAGAGAAGACTCCCTAGAAAAGACCCTGATGTTGGGAAAGATGGAGGGCACAAGGAGAAGGGGACGACAGAGGATGAGATGGTTGGACAGTGTTCTCGAAGCTAACATGAGTTTGGCCAAACTGCGAGAGGCAGTGAAGGATAGGAGTGCCTGGCGTGCTCTGGTCCATGGGGTCACGAAGAGTCAGACACAACTGAACAACAACAAAGAGGTTTATAGAGTGTTTGCAGGGGTTTTTTAGTGGTCTTCCCAATATATGCCATTTCACTTAAATGTGTAGTGCCTTGGAATGTAACACACACACACACCCCGCTTAAATGGGGAGCTATCTATACTCAGGTTCGGGTTCAATTAAGAACTGACTTATGGGACGATCCTATGGCAAAATCCTCTAGGATGAGAAACTCAGAATGCAGCAGATTTCTGACTCAGCCATTTTATTCCCAGTTCAGCGTTACGTCCCTCAACCCCAGCTCAGTTGAAGCTATGCCAGAGTGACTTGCTCATGTTACCTCAGCCAGGGCTAAAGCAGCTTAGCTGAAGCTGCCTGAGCTGAGCTAAGTCACAAAAACAGAGCCAGGACTTGGGGTGGAGGGGAGTTACTTAGGCTGGTTCCTAAGCCCTTTTGGCTCAGTCACATCACCTGGCAACCATTTTAAAGGCTTGTTTTCTCTTTGCCAGGCTTAAGTAGAGGAGCTGTAGCAGCCCTGCATCTGGACAGGGTTTGGACCTGGTGTAATTTTATGCCTGTTTAATTTACACTAGATTGCTTTACTCCAGCTTCTTGGACACAGAATCGCTCCCTTAGCCGCAAGGAATAAGGGCTCCAAGCAAGAATACATTGTGCAGGGCAAATGGGTATGATTGATTTCCAAAGTGTGAGGACTAACAGCAGGTAGTTGGCAAAATACTGAGTTTCTAGTACACAGGTGATGGGTCTCTTAATGCCTGTTATCAAAATGCAGGAATGGTGACGAATAAAGCATGAAACAACATGATATTTCTAGGCCTTGCTTATGAAATATTTATGGTCTGCAGGAAAGAAACACTCCCCCCCACTCACTGTAAAGGCATTTGCTTAAAAGAGAATGTGCTTTTCTTATGCTGCTTTCAATTGAATTGCAAAGGAGAGTTTAATGGGTGCTTTAAAAATTGTGCCAATTGTGTGTGTGATTTCTGTCAGGACTACAGTGTGGGAGGAAAGGGCTCCATCCTTTTTCCCGTGTGTCATGGCCTGAATTCTGATCGCACATGGGTCAACTATGTGTTTGGTATAATACCTAGTCTTTCTTTGAATGGGACGTGGGTGGCGCTGTGGGTTAAACCACAGAGCCTAGGGCTTGATGATCAGAAGGTCGGTGGTTTGAATCCCCACGACGGGGTGAGCTCCCGTTGCTTGGTCCCTGCTCCTGTCAACCTAGCAGTTCGAAAGCACGTCAAAGTGCAAGTAAATAAATAGGTACCGCTCCGGTGGGAAGGTAAACAGCATTTCCGTGCACTGCTCTGGTTCTCCAGAAGTGGCTTAGTCATGCTGGCCACATGACCCGGAAGCTGTACGCCGGCTCCTTCGGCCAGTAAAGCGAGATGAGCGCCACAACCCCAGAGTCATCCGCGAATGGACCTAACGGTCAGGGGTCCCTTTACCTTTACCTTTTTTTGGACATGGTTAATCTTGCATACAATGAAATGGTTAAACTCTGGCCCCTATCTTAATATAATGTAACTTACAGTCTGGCCATGAACACACCAAAACTTCACAAATGCTTGAATGTGGAGAGGGAGAGGAAAGAGAAGAATCTAAAAGTACTCTCAGAATCCAAACTAGAGAGGAACATGCACAGTCAAGAGAGAGATGCTGGAACAAAGGAAGCTGACTTATTCCGAGTCAAACGATTGGTCCACCTATCTCAGTGTTTCCTACTCTGACTGGCAGCAGCTCTCTGGGGCTTCAGGCAGACGTCTCTCTCAGCTGTATCTGGAGATGTCAGGGGTGGATCATGGAACCTTCTGCATAAAAAGCAGATGCCATAGCACTGAGTTATGGGCCTAAAAAAGGATGAGAAGCAGGAAGAAGAATCAGAGGATATATATTTTTAAAAAAATATATAGTATTAAGAACCAGAGCTGAATAGAGCTTTCATTTCTTCCACACAAATATCCTCTCTGGGTTTCCTCAAGCTTTCATAATTTCAACAGCATAAAATTTAGGGCAGAAAGGGGGAAAATCATTTTGTTACTGCTGTAGTTAAACTATTGGGCACAAGAAATCCTCATCTACTTCGTCTTCTGTAAATCGGGATCTACCTTCTGCTCACCCCTGTTCAAGACTGCTTGGGGTGGCCAAATGTCTTAGCTTGGCCCTGTTCTTAACAATTTGGCATGTTTTCCAGACACTTCTGTATTTTATATTGCACGATCAGCTCCAAATTATGGTAGGGAAGAAGCCTGTGTCTCTTGTTGGACCCCTCTCCTTCAGAATCTGTGTAATTGTATTTCTATTGAGTTGCATGGAGTACCCTTTAAGTCCTTCAGCATTACACAGAACCAAAGATGCCATTTTAAACTTCGCTTTGAATAAGTCTCTGCTCCAGGTTCAGGGCAATGTGCATGCCTTGTGGCATTCTATTTCAACATAATAGTTCTTCCTTGTACTTGTCATGTTTGGACAGCGCATCTTCTCTCACTCAGGTAATATATTTTGTGTGCTTGATCCCCTTTCATGTTTGTGTAGCTTGTCAACTTTTCCCAAGTAGGGCACAAAGAAAAGTTTTATGCAGCTGAAACTCTCCTTCCTGGGCAGATTTCTTCTTATTTATTGAGAAGAGTCTAAAGCTGGGGCTGGTGGGAGTTGTAGTCCAGCAACACCTGGAGGGTACCATGTTTGCTAAAAGGTAAAGGGACCCCCAACCATTAAGTCCAGTCGTGTCCGACTCTGGGGTTGCGGCGCTCATCTCGCATTACTGGCCAGCATGTGGCCAGCATGACAAAGCCGCTTCTGGCGAACCAGAGCAGCGCACGTAAACGCCGTTTACCTTCCCGCCAGAGCGGTACCTATTTATCTACTTGCACTTTGACGTGCTTTCGAACTGCTAGGTTGGCAGAAGCAGGGAACGAGCAACGGGAGCTCACCCTGTTGCAGGGATTCGAACCGCCAACCTTCTGATCAGCAAGCCCTAGGCTTTGTGGTTTAACCCACAGCGCCACCTGGGTCCCACCATGTTTGCTATCTGTGGTCTAAAGGTACATGGTGCACTTCTACTGAAGCAGGTCTGGCTTGGAGGATTTGTCCTGAGTTATGGTAGGAAGATTGTTGTCATGGCTGGGTTATTGCTATGTTCTATCTCCACTGTTGGAAGTAATGAAATCTACAACTCACTTCCTTGCATTGTTTTGCTTTGCTGTGTCAAAGTTGTGGTAAGGCAAAGACTATATATAAATATTTATTCAATTGCTTAAGGGACTACAAGAATAACCTGGCTGGAGAATTATTATCATGGGATGGGTAGTTGGTGACACTGAAGATCCACAGATGAGAATGAAGCCAGACTAAGCAGAAACTCACAACTGCAATAGGACATATTTATAATGGCTGGTCCGGTGCCAGCTTTGTGGTGTGTAATTGTTTCCCTGCAAATAAAAAGGGGGGAAGGAAGCTTATTTATTGGCTATTATCATAAATTGCTCCTGCCAACCTAGCAGTTCGAAAGCACACAGTGCAAGTAGTTAAATAGGTACTGCTCCGGTGGGAAGGTAAACGGTGTTTCCGTGCACTGCTCTGGTTCGCCAGAAGCGGCTTAGTCATGCTGGCCACATGACCTGGAAGCTGTACGCCGGCTCCCTCGGCCAGTAAAGCGAGATGAGCGCCGCAACCCCAGAGTCATCCGCGACTGGACAAAGTGGTCAGGGGTCCCTTTACCTTTACCTTTACCATAAATTGAGTTTTCCCAGTCTGAAGTGTGTCTTCTGCAACCACTGAACAAGCTACATTAGTCTTTCATGCTTTAGTTCATAAGAACAAAAGAACAGTCCCTCTGGATCAGGCAAAAATTCATAGAATCATAAAACTGTAGAGTTGAAAGGGACCCTGAGAGTCATATATCCAACCTGCTGCAATGCAGGGAACTCAGATAAAGCATCCATGACAGATGGCAATCCAACTTCTGCTTAAAAACCTCCAATAAAGGAGAGTCCCCCACCTTACCTCATCCAGTCCACATGGGGCACTTTGTCAAAAGCCTTACTGAAATCATGATACACGATGCCCACAACATTCCCCTGATCCACCAAGCTTGAAAGAAATGAGATTTATCTGGTATGAATTGTTTTTGAAAAACCCATGATGGGTCTTATTTTTCTAAGTTCTTACAGACCAACTGTTGTCTCCCACCACTCCTCTGCATTCAGCCAGTCCATGACAACATATAATGCTACTCTTCCTTCCTTCCTGTTTGGTCTATTTCCTTTGAACATGCTATATTCCTCAGTTCCTACATTCCAGTCACAAGCCTCATCCCACCAGGTTTCAGTAATCTCTATTAGGTCATATTTGCTATCTGTATTAAGAACTCCAATTCATCTTGCTTGTTCCCCATTCTCTGTGCATTAGTATAGAGACAACTGAAACTAGAGTCATTTCCTCCAGCTGCTGTCTTGTAGTTTCCTGTCATGGATTGGCTGGATACAGAGGAGTGCTAGTAGGCACCAGCTGGGGAATCCCCAAGGGACCCCCCCCCCAAAAAAAAAAACAATAAGGGAACCTCTGGCCTTCTGTATGCAAAACAGATACTTTACCACAAAGCAAAAAGTAACTTATGATATTGCATTGGGGAATCTGATTAAAACAATCATTATGCCATTAGGTATGGCTGAGTCATTTAACATGCTTAAAATTACCATTGGCCGTTGTATAAACCTGGGAGTAAGGTCTCTGTAACTGCTTCAGTATCTTCAATAACATATAGCCTGTTGCCTTGGGAAGGTGCAAATTGGTTCTATCAACTATGCATTATACAGCCAAGTTATAAAATCCAAATTAATGTTCACTGTCAGCTCTGCCTATTAAGAAGAAATTACACACTCCTTGGATTTTCTTTTATCTCAAACTTTATGATTGCTGGCGTCCTCATCCTGTTAATGCATTATTGGTAGAATAATTTAAACCTTTAATGAAGAAGCCTTCAGTAGCACAGGCTTTAATCACTATGCCCCCCTTTAAATAAAATTTTAACTTTCCCCAATCAAATTCCTACATGTTCAAGGTGGCCAGGGACACTTTGAATTGGAAAGAGCCAAAACCAGCAGCTTCTTTCTGGTCCTGTAATAAATGAAAAACCTTAAAAGGCACACTGCTTTGCTTGTGGAATTGATCTTTGAGTCTTTTTCAAGATCGCTTGTGCAAGTTTCATAAGTTATCTTGGGGAGAGCTCCATGTATCCTTGGCATCTACAGATTTAGGATTCTATACTATAGGTCCAGGAGAGAGCTACTGCCAGTTGCAGTAAACCATAATGGTTTTTGGAAGCCATATTGGCCTCCATGACAAGCAGGCCTTCTCAATTGCTTTTCCAGATCTTTGATTAGCCTTTCTGGATTTCCTTCACCCTCTTGGTGTGGTCGTTGTTGGGCTGCATGTCTAACACAGACATTTTACACGTGTGCTGAAGGAACTGCACTGGCTGCTGATCAGTTACTGGCCCATGTTTAAGGTCTCGTTAACAGATAAAGCACTGAACAACTCAGAACCAGGTTACACAGGAACAAGAGAAGAGCCTGCTGGATCAGGCCAGTGGCCCAGACCCACCTCATCCAGCATCCTATTCTCCCAGTGGCCAACCAGATGCCTATGGAAGCCTGTAAACAGGACCCAAGAACAATAGCACGGCTCTTCACCTCCTGTTGGCTGCCATTTTGCTTCCCCACAATCCCCTGGAGTGACACTATGTGATGACATTGCTTCATTGGGGGGGGCAGGGGAGGAGGAGGAGGTGGTAGCCAGCAAAAATAGCAAGGAGGTAGGAGTAAAGAGACAACTTTTGTCCCCACCTTTTGAAAATGTAAGTAGGGATTGTGAAATGTGAAAGGACAGTGAATCGGGTAGTCTTGAAAGGAGTATCATGAAAAGATAATTTCTGAGCACTAAATGCCTGGATGCTAATAATAATAATAATATATTTGATTTATTTATTTGATTTATTTATTTATTATTTATGGATAGTGTACTTTGAGCTGATTTTGGTCAGCAGAGAACACTAAAACAATGGCCTCTAATTTGTGTTACTCTGATGCTAAAGCTCTTAGATATCCCAAAGTAAGACTGCTGGTCAGTTGCCTATATTATTTTCTGTACAGTGCAGAAAATGTTCTCTGCTTTGAGTGAACAAAAATTATTGTTCATACAGAAATTTATTTGAACAGAATGTTGTGCATTTAAAAATATTACCATAAATGTGCATAAATCTTAAGGGGAGACGAGACCTATCCTTCTCTCAGATTTAAGCTTAGCCTTTTTTCTTCTTCAATTTTTGGCCTAAATCTAATTTTTAGTTTCTTTCTATTCATTTTCTCTTCATTTTGTTGGACTGTTTTCATGATGCAATTGAATTAAAAGCGACATGTGCTTCCTGTTGCATGCTGTTCCATCCTGTTGGAGGCAATTTGTGCATACTTCTTTTTTAAAAGGGGGCTTTTCACTGCTCCTCAATGCATTCACCAGTAAAATCTGTGTTTCATATGCATATTTTACATATGAAATGCATAATTTTGTGTGCACTTCTTGAAGACAGCAATGGATGGCAAAATCTTGAGAAATGAGCAATCCAACCAGGAGTTGTGTCTCAATCTACCAGCAAGTCTGGGGGTATCTAATTTAATTGGGTTGGTACACTGTGAAAAGAAAAACAAACAAATTCTTTCCCTATCTCTTAAGACTTAAGTGGAGGGACAACCCACATAGAGTGAGCTGGTGAACATTAGGATACCTTTGCAGAACATCATGAAATTTTACTGCCTGCCCTGCTTGATGGTACATGCTTCTCCCTCCTTGCATCCTTTTGAGAAACTTGGGAGGGGAGTGTAAATATTATTTATCCAACTGTAGTTTACTGTAAGGTGATTACGATTTCATCAGTCTCCATCTTCTTTCTGCACTTCTGGCTGGAGGGGGAAATCTGTTCCATCAGAGTCTATTCTTCCCTGGATCCTGGCTTTTCCTCTCAAAACTTGATTAGTAATTTTTATTTTCCCAGATGTGCCTTTGTTTCCCATATGCGTGTTCTGCCCAGAGCAATTCTGTCTAGATGCTTATTTTTAGTTTGCATGCTCAGTGTTTGAGATGGATGTAGCCGTGGTGATCGGCTGTGATTTTAGAGCAGTTTCAATGGATGAACGACGTTTGTGTTAGACAATGTAAAAAAAAAAAAATTAAAAAAAATTGTACCCCAAATTGGTTGACATTTTCTGTCCAATTGAAGTAGGTCAGACTTAAGCTATGAAGCATATTGTGACAGATAGAGGAAAACATAATACACAGTTGTATGTCTAGTTCAAATTAAGGGGAGGAGTTCTAATTCTATGATGATGATGATGATGATGATGATGATGATTATTATTATTATTGAATTAAAACCACAAATAGGGTTTTTCTGATGACAGTTGGTGGTTCTGGATATGCATTATGTGATTAATTTTATAGATAGATAGATGATAGATCGAAAGATCAATGTCAGAGGCCGAGGTGAAGCAATGTGCCTTCAGCAAAAAATGTAACCCATATAATGGTTACATTCTAGATGTACTTCTGTGGGGAAGGAGGTCCACAACTTAGGGGCTGCCACAGAGAATGCCCTCTTGGGGCCACCTCTACCCTAAGCTTCTGAGGGTGGCAGGACCACCCAGTGGGTCTCCTTGCTGATCTCAACACTTGAGAGGGTCTCTAGAGAAGGAGGTGGTCTTTCAGTGCATGCTAGCAGACACAGTGCTTCTGTGAGTGCCAGTGTTGGCACCTGGAGGGAGCTGGTTAGCAGAGTGTCTTTGCTTGCTTGCTTGCTTGCTTGCTTGCTTGCTTGCTTGCTTGCTGGAAATGTGGAGAACTTGGGCTGAAGACTGGCGAAATGAGAAACTGGGAGAAACAAAATGACAGATCAAAACAAAATAAAAAAATTCCTTCCAGTAGCACCTTAGAGACCAACTAAGTTTGTTCTTGGTATGAGCTTTTGTGTGCATGCACACTTCTTCAGATACACTGAAACAGAAGTCACCAGACCCTTATATATTTCCAGAAGTCACCAGACCCTTATATATTATTTCGTGCATGCACACGAAAGCTCATACCAAGAACAAACTTAGTTGGTCTAGGTTTACCACAGCTATCAGCCTATCACCCATTCCCACCACCCCGCTGAGTAATACCACTCCCCACCCTCTCACTATATATAAGGGTCTGGTGACTTCTGTTTCAGTGTATCTGAAAAAGTGTGCGTGCACACGAAAGCTCATACCAAGAACAAACTTAGTTGGTCTCTAAGGTGCTACTGGAAGGATTTTTTTAATTTTGTTTTGACTATGACAGACCAACACGGCTATCTACCTGTAAAATGACAGGTGTGCTTATTCCAATGACCACTGCTGCTCCGTTTTCTGCTCCTTCCCTTATATAATTAATATACCTTATTTTTCTGTGTATAAGACTAGCCCCCCCCAAAAATGTCAAAAATTAGGGGGTGTCTTATACACGGATACATCTCCCCCCATTTTCTTAAATCTGAGTCCCTCAAAATAGGGGGCATCTTATACATGTGGACATCTTATAGACGGAAAAATATGGTATGTCCAACTAACAATACCCGGTCAGTTGTCCTGATCTTGGAATAGCTCAGTCAGAAGAGCATGATACTCTTAATCTCTGGATTGTGGGTTCGAACCCCACATTGGGCAAAAGACTCATGCATCACAGGGGGTTGGACTAGACAAACCTTGTGGTCCTGTTCAACCCTGCAGTTCTATGATTCCACTTTACATCGTGGAATAGCCAAAAACTATTGCCAGATAATCAGTACAATGGGCAAAAAAAAAGTCTTACGCAACCCATCTTACCTACTGCTACCAATCAGGCATGCAAATGGGTTCCATGGTTTTTTGGCAAATGCTTTTGGTTACATTGCAAATAAAACACGTAGCACAAGGCACGGTGCCTGCGCCAAGGGCGGTCTGTATTGCAATAGTGGCTGGTGGCAGTAATTCATTACTGCATAATAGATGTAGTAATGCATTGTTAAAGCTATAATGAAGTGTTTCCGTTATTGCACTTGACAGTTTTTATGCTCATCATGATATTAAGCTATGTAATGAGAGCGTCTAGCAAGGTGGAAAACATGGTTTTAACTCATACGTTGGATTGTTCGTGGCGGTAGAGATTCCTCTTTCATCACAGAGACGGACTGTGTGAAATGAGAAATTAGTTCTTCAGTAGGGTTGACTTGCTGGACACAGAACGGGGAGGGGGCGGAATGTATCAGTGATGGTTGAAAAGCCTCTAGCACCATAAATAAGGTCTTTAAGCAGAAGCTTGACAGCCACCTGTCAGGAATGCTTTGATGGTGTTTCCTGCTTGGCAGGGGGTTGGACTGGATGGCCCTTGTGGTCTCTTCCAACTCTATGATTCTATGATTCTATGAAATAAGATTGACAGAATTGTAGCGTTGGAAGGGATCCTAAGGGTCATCTATGCAATGCAGGTCATAGATGGTTTGTGGTTCATGAACTAGAAGTTTCCCTAACAAAGGTGCCTTTTGAAGACCTTTTCATAGAATTTGAAGCTCCCCAGCTGTTGTCTCCTTCCTTGTTTGAAGGAATCTTTAGGCCACCAGTTAAAATTGTGACTTGCTACAAAGGACCAAGTAGCAAGCAATGTGAAAGATCCCTGGCTCGGACTGTGGAAAGCCCATGGTGGACCTACATTTCTGGGGTCCTGAAGCTTGACCAGCTACGGGGGCCGCTTTGCAACCAGCAAGGAGGTCTGGGTAACCACTGCCATCTTTTTCAATAGGGTTGTTCCACTTAAATAATAATAACAACAGCTACTACTACAGTACATCTCAGGTTTTGATTAACATTGCTATACTGGATTATTTCACATGTCAAAGTCACTGGTGTGAATAAAAAAATCCTATGCTTTATAGTTTTTGAGTTTTTTTGGGGGGGTTGAAAATTATGGGAAATGTTATATACATGCATGAAGCACTTTTTAAAGCAAAAAATTTAGGCAATGTGGACTAAAGTCACTTCTGGGGTTTCAAAGCCATGATCGATGGATCAGTTCATTATTATGTCATAGTACTGATGCATGCTATTAATGTAGAAAAGGGCAGGTTCTAAGATTCTGACACAGGAAATAACAGAGGAAGGGTTAGAGTGAAATGTCAGCAGGTGTAAACATGGGGAAATTGTGCTTTTATTTCAGCAACATATACTTAAGCTCGCAGTAAGATGTAGGAACTAAGGACTCGTGCCAAGAGTTCAGCTAGTTATCGAGGTTTAATACCTTCTGGTCCTTGACTAGGAAGAAATCTATGTTTAAATATAAGGACTGGATGGTTCTCAGATAAAGTTTTCCCTTCTCCTATGGCAGGTATGGAGAATCTGTGGCCCTCCAAATGTTGGTAGACTCCAGCTCTGCATCAACCCCAGCCAGCATGGTCAATGGTCAGGGATGATGGGAGTTGTAGTCCAGCTACACCTGCAGGGCTACGAATTCTCATACTCTGTCCTATGCTAATTGTAACTCTCTGTGGGGGTTGTTATCTACCACACATGTGAGAGCTATTAATCACTGAACCAAACAGAATTCTTCCAGAGACCATGCGGTCAAACACTTTATGCAACTGCATTAAACCCGACAATAGTGTATTACAAACAAACAGCTTTTAAATGGTTTTTAAAATAAATCTCCATTCTGGATGCGAAAATCAATTAGCTGCTGCTGAAGAATGCAAATTTTAATGGGAAGCTGAGTCATCCCCGGCTTCATCACATTATATAGTTCTACAACTCTTTTCCTAGAAATCTGCAAGTTCTCTTCTGATAGCCACTACGGCATTCCATGCTTTCTAATAAGAGACAGAGCAAAAATCAGAAAGCCCACCCAGTTTGGATCTTATCTATTCTGTGGACTCACTTGGTAGCCTTAAGCACACAATTCTTTCTCGCCTCATTCCTCACATCTGTAATATGGAGGGCAATCATACCAGTAAGACGTGGTCTATGAGGAGCTGGCTTCAGGTGCCAGGTCTGTTGGCAGACCAGCTTTGTGTTCCAAAGACATCTGCAAACGTGACATGAAGGTTGGCAACATCAACCCTGCCATGTGGGGATCCCTTGCAGACGACCGCAGTGCCTGAAAACAGGTAGTCAGGTTGTGTATCCGCAGCAGTGACCAGAGGAGGAATGGCCACTGGGAGAAGAAACGCCATGGTCCATCTGCAACAGCAAAACCAGACACCTTCATCTGCCCCACTGTGCTCACAGTGGCCAACCAATTACCTCTGGGAAGGCCACAAGCAGGGCTATCAGGAAACATTCATTTCACATTGCAGCAGGGGATGAGTTAAGACAGCTCTTATTGCTAGCTCTGCTGGAACCAGCTGCATGGACACCCATCCCACCTGGCTGCGTCAAAGGTAGCAGTGAGACAATACAGGCCTATCTTGGCTGGGAGCCTGGGACCAATTGGCATTTGGCTCCTCCTCTTCCCAAATTGCCTGCCAAAGTGATCATTCCATGTGGCTGTTACAGGGCAGTATGTAAGAGTTGAAAGCCTGGCTCTTGTTCTGCCCTCCCTTTTCTTTTGCATCGTGTTTCTTAGAAGGTTGGCCATTACGCTACACTGTAAACCAGACACGCAGTATCGGAATACAGTAAACAAAACATGACATTGCTTCCCTTCACCGCCATCACCACCTGAGCTTCTTATCTCGGAAATCCCAGAGCACACACATTCCTTTGCAGCCAAGCTCAAATCTGCTTTCTTCCGATTGTAAGGATGAGATACGTGGTTTGTGTGTGCGTGTGTGTTTCTTGGCGACCCTTCTGGTTATTACCCTCTGCTTTTCATAGGCTAGCTGTTCCGTTTCCTTGCAGAAGGGTTATTCTGATGACAACTGCATGCATATCTGCTTTAGGAAAAGAAGGAGGGAAAGCTTCTCTGCTTGGGAAAAGGAGGAGGAGAAACCGAATTGTGGAGCTCCCCTCCCCTGCTTAGGATCCTCCCATGACTTTCTTTTCATCATTCCACAAGGGAGTGGAGGGTCTTGTAGTTTAGCCTGGTAAACCCAGCTGTGTAGAGCATTGATTGCTTCTGCCTGAAGCAGGGATGCTGTCAAGTTGCTCTGCGAGTTGAGTCATCTATTGACAAAGAGCTACTAGCCAGCAGATGATGCTGTGCAGCTCTACTCTCCCGGCTCCCACGATGCTCCGCTTATAGCAGCTGTCAAAGGTACTTGGAAGGCTCTGCAGAACAGGACTTTTGCATCTGCTGAGAGAAGAAGAAGAAGAGAGAGGGAGGGTGTGTGTGTGTGTGTGTGTGTGTGTGTTGGAAAGAACTTTGACACCGGTGCAACATGAACGCCTATCTCCCCAGGCAGCACAGCTGCTGCAGGGGGTCTGAAGGGTCTGATCTTGCCAGAGGTGTGCCAACCCTGCCTAGGGATGCCCACTGCCCCTGTGGGTGGCGGCAGAACTCCCAGGGGGGCTGCTGCCGTCCGCAGGCATTGCCACTCTCAGCTTCCGGACCCCAGGGTCCAACTCTGACGCAGCCGAGGACTAAGTGTAGCACGTCGTGGGACAATGTGCAGAAAAGCCCCCCGAAAACCTTAGCTAAGGCAAAAGGGGCAGGAGGGGAATGGTGGACGGATTGCACCTGCCCCCACAGCTGGTACCACCCAGTACAGGTGAGATGCTTTTTTCCCTTAAGTCTCTGCAACTCAGGGGACTCTCGGAGTCCAGGCAGGAAAAGGAAAGGAAAAGTTACACACATTGCCTTTTGGATTATAAAGTTTTCGAGCAAAGGCTGGAGGACTGCTTAGTGATGTTGCTTTTTCAAAGAAGTGAGGTGTGCTCTTCATTTTTCACAGGCATCGTTCTAAAAGTATGGGCAGATGGGAGACCTTGCAATGTTCCTGTGTGCTTTTTCCTTCTCTTTTAATGTACTAATTTCTCTTTTTTTTGGGGGGGGGGGTAGGAAGTGTTCCCTTGTCACACTTTTGGTGGCTTTGCAGCATTTGGCATTTGCATGGAAAAAATTGAGTGTGGTGTCCTTTTAGTACAGTATACTTTTTAAATGGTGCATTTACTGAGGAATGGGGATGAACTACATTGCAAAATCTTAGATCTATGTAAAAAGATTTACAGCCTTCACCCCATTCACTTTTGTGTGTGTAATTTATAAGGGTGGTATCCAGCGATAGTCAAACTTGGAGCAGACCCTATAAAATAAGTGGACTCAAATTCATTTATTCCGATGAGTCTACTCTGAGTACAACTTACTTAGCTTTCACCCTATATATGTTTATGTCTCTAATATGTAATTTTGATGTGAAGTTTTAATTACTTTATACCCCATGCACAGTTACTTGGATTCAGTTACGCTAAAGATAAACTGAGAAATGCAGAACTAAATTCACAGTGATTCTTCCATGACTAGTAATACTGAAAAATATCTATACTTCTCTCTTTCTGCTCCACACATACACAAATGCTTGTGTGTGTCCCCTACTACACACACATACACACAATTTCTCTGTCAGTCACTGTAATCTTATTCAGAAACTTCTGCTTCAATATCCTGCCAAATCTTTTTGGTGTCTTTTTAATTACTTGAATTAATATAACGTCATGAGGAGAAGAATAAGGAACCAAAAAGGGAATAAAGTATTACGGTGGTGCACAGTGTAAGAGTCCTTCTAAGCACATAGATGTTTTCTTTGTACAATTTGTAAAATAATAATAGAAAATGAATAGAAAAGCAGTATAACACCACATCTCAGTACAGCAGTGTTGGCTTTAGACTGTGCAGTGTGATATATATATATATATATTTATTTCCACAAGGAACAAAACACACACCTTAGTTACAACATAGCACTCTCAGGGCATGGGAAAATGAAGCCTAATGTTTGAAAAATTCAGCTTGTCAGTCTCATTTTCTCTGCCTATAATTGTTACATTTTGGAAGACGGGGTTAGGTCTCAGTTTCCTGAAAGAGAAAGTGTAAAGGAAATGCAATTTGACTATAACTGAATATTGCAATGTTGTTATTGTTAGCACTGCTGCTATTATTAAATATTGATCTGAAATCGAAAACATTTTAAAAGGTGCAATGGGCTGTGCTACACATGTAAGGATGTATTCAGCACCATCAGTTTGCAGAGGGACATTTTGAAAAGAAAAGAAAAAGGGCAGGTCTCTGCCCTCAGGAAGTTTACACTCTAGAGATTGCTGGCAGGGAAGGCTGCTTTGTAAAAAAAAGAAGGACTCTGGTGGCAAAGGCCACAGCCACACCATATGCTTATGAACTCTTATACTACATTAACAGTTATTGATCCCTCCCCCAAAAAAGAATCTGGGTACTATTGATTGGTAAGTGTTCTGAGGGGTCTCTTAACAGCTCCCAGAACCCTTAACCATCTACAGTTCCCAGAATCCTTTGCTCCTCAATAGCATATTACTTGTTTTGATTAGTGTAAGAAGGTGTTAAGCTGACATGATATCTATCTTGGTATTTAAAGGTTTATAATAGTCCTGGTTCCCAACTAGCACACAGTCAAAAATGCCCACTACGGTTAGCTTTAAAATCTATCAGTTTCCCCTAATATTTGGAATTGGAAGTAGAAAAGAATGTTAGATGCCTTTATTACTTTCCCATTAAATGGAGCATCTTAGACCCCAAAGCATTTTTGTACTGAGGATAAAACTAAGCAATGCTGTTATAAAAGTCTGTAGCAATAATTAAAAAGGTGTTCTTTTAGTGCAATCTCCCTGAGTCGGGTTTTCTGAGACTGGTAATGGGTTTTTACAAGGTTCCCCCCCCCACTTTTCTTTTAAAAAAGATTATCTTAGAGTCAACACATTCACCCAAAATTACATAATCCAGATTGAAGTAATTGGATAAGAATGCAGGTCAAAAAAAGAAGATTAAATTGCTACTGTATTGGAGTGTCAGATTGTTTATATTGTAAAGCAAACTATTTAATAAAACCTATTTTTATACACCACATTCTTTAAGTGCAGCACATTCGGTTTATCTGTAATCTTCACAAGAACCTTGTGAGGTAGGCCAGTCTGGAAAAGGAGGGCCTGGGTTCAAGCTTACCTGGAAAGGTCTAATCATGCTCTTCCACTTTAGGATCCCTCGATATCTGCATGTTTGGCTGATTGGAGATGCTCAGCGGAGCTGCTTAGCTGTTGTACTCAGGACTTGCTTTTGGGCTTCTCATAGTCATCTGGTTGGCCACTGAGAGAACAGGATGCTTAATTAGGTGGGACATTAGCCAGATCCAGCAGGGTTCTCATATTCTGAGATTTGCATTACAATATCAGATCTGCCATTTAAACCAACAGATGGAAGGTTTGGTTAGTTTCTGGGCCCAATTCAAGTGTGGCTACTTTAGTGCTTAAAGCCCTAAACACCTGAGGCCCCAAATACCTGAAATATTGCTTCCCTTTCTACAGACCCTTGTAGATGTTAAGATTGGAACTATTGATGTCTCCACTGCCCTCAGAAGCTCAGGATGGTGGCAGAGGCCTAGGAGAGGGCCTTCTCTGTGGCAGCCCCTGACATCTTCATTATGTGTGTCTGACATCTTCATTATGCAGCTTTCAATGAATGCTGAAGACACACATTTGTACCCTGCCCTTTGTCACCTGGTGTGTGTGTGTGTGTGTGTGTGTGGACCCACCCTATTATTGTGACTGTAAACTGCTTTAAACTGTTCTAATGTACAGCGGTACCTTGGTTCTCAAATTTAATCCATTTTGGGAGTCTGTTCGACTCCCGAAGTGGTTCGAAAACCAAGGCACGTCTTCCGATTGGCTGCAGGAGCTTCCTGCGCTCAATTGGAAGCCGCATCGGATGTTTGGCTTCCGAAAAACATTCGCAAACCGGAACACTCACTTCCAAATTTGCGGCGTTTGGGAGCCGATTTGTTCGGGAGCCAAGCCGTTCAACTACCAAGGTACCGCTGTGTTTTAGATGGTTGTGAGCTGCACTGGAACCTTATAGTAAAGGGCAGGGAACAAATTGAGTTTATGATAAAATAGAGATGGTGTTGATACTTTTATATGGAGACTATCTCAGGAGCTACTCATGGGGTGCTGTTACTGATAGCATCCCCTACGCTACTATTTTACACCTGGCTCATAATGGTAGACCTTGAGATTCTAATAATCATCCTCAGCATCATACACTGCCTTCTTCTCCTCTCTATCATAACTTTGCTCCCAAGCTTCTCTTAGCTTCCTTCCCACCAACCTCCATCTGTTCCCATACCTCCACCATTGGAGGCAGTAAGCTGGTGAGCACAAGTTGGGCAAGCACCTGTTGCCCTCAGGTCCTCCTCCTGGGCTCTCCACAGGCACCTGGTTGGCCACTGTGAGAACAGGACGCAGGACAAGATGTTCTTGTCCTTGCGTTCCTATGAGCATGTTCTTGTTCGAGACCTTTCCAGAGATGAAAAGCAAACACAGTGTTATGTGGGCTTCTGCCTTCAGCAGCTGCTCACTCTTCTCAGTGTTGCTCTGCCTCCTCCTTTTATGTCTGTTGGGTTGGGGGAGCCACACCAGCTGCCACTTCACACCTGCACTGTCAAGTGCTTGAGCCCTTCTGCCTCTCCTGGATCAGAAGGACAATTAATGTTAGTTTGCAACCTTGCCATTGCAGTTCTTCCCACCTGAATGTCACAAAGAGGCGCCGGAAACTGCTGGACCATGTAGAAATGCGCAGAGGCTCCAGCAAAATGGATAACAGTGCCATTTCAGTTTAAATACCCTATATTTGGAATCAGCCGCAGAACCAGCTTGCAGGAAGCAGGGGGATTATATTTAGTATTATATGATACCGTATATGATCATTTCTTGATTGCTAAATGGAATAACTATTACAGTGTGTAATCATTTCAGGAGGCAAGGGTGAACATGTAAAAGTACTTTTCCTTCAAGCGACTCCAAAGGATGAGCAGATGGGGGGAATAAATGGGGAAGGGCGACAAGTTACTTGCCTTCAGGCCACTCATCTCCCTTTCCCAATTTAGCAATATAGGAAGCTGTCTTATACCAAGTCAGATGACTGACACACACACATGCACTCCACTCCATGTTGTCAATCGCTATTGGCCGCAGATTCCCAGGGTTTCAGATAGGTACATTCCCCAGCCCCACCTGGAGATGCCAGGTATTGGACAGATACTCTACCTACTGAGCTATGGCCTATCGCCCTCTTCCAGGTTCACCTATGTAGAATAGGTGCCAGGACTTTGGCGGCATATCCTCATGGGCAGGTTTCTAGGGCCCATGTTTTGGTGGTGGGCCCTAAGATTGCTCTTGCTTGCATGTTCCGAATGCAAACTCCATTTTGGTGAGATGGAGATTGGTAGAGATGGAGGAGAGATTTAGTCCATTCTCATTTTAATGCGAACCTACCAAATTTGCATCTCCCAAACTGACGCACAAATTGAAGCGTCACTCTCCTATTCTGACCAAAGAATGGATACCAACACACATACATTAGCAAAAAGGAAAAAAGGGAAGTGTGTGCATTCACGAGAACGTTAAAAACATTCAGAGAAATTATGTCCTAATATACAGGTGGCTGTCCACAGTTTCACTCGGCATATGCCTTTTTTCAGGCAATCTGAATGCCTTTTTCCATGAAGTTCTCTGAGAAATGCATATGAAAATGCATACAGATTTTCATGCAGAAAAATCACTAACCCAAGCGGAGATTGGTTGAATTGAATTTAAGGTTGGAAAAAAGAGAAATGAAAAATGACAGGTCCATCAATCTGTGCTCGTAAATTCCCTTTCACATGTGGATGGATCTTCCTAGCCCTGTCGCCAACCCCCCCCCCTCCACACACACACAAACACACCCTTGTTTTCTTAACCCTGATGCTCAGTGCAACTATCAACAAGCACCCTCTATGGCCTCCTTTGCACCCAGAGACCTTGGGCGCATCCAGTAGGATTCTTCTTAGGCTCCTGTGTTGATATTCTGTTTTGGAGTATCATGTTTCTGCTTGCTGTATACTTGGATAATAGGTAATTCAGTAAGACAGCAAGGACAGCTGAGAAATGGCCATTAGAGTCCATGAAAGCACTTAGCTGCTGGATACATCTGTCTTAGCAACCACCAGCACAAAACTCACATCATGCATTATACTACAGTCCCTGAGGACCTGGTGATTCCCCCTCCCACACCTCTTTCTCCTTAGTAATCTGCATTAATTTTGGCTGCTTTTTGCACCAGCTGCAGCTTCTAGACTAAGTCCAAGGGAAGTGCTACATAGAGCATGTTTCAATAATCTACTCTTGAGGTTACCAATGCCAGGACACCTTTGACATCTGAGTGCTGACGATGATAAATAGTAGTTCTCAACATCTACAATGACAAATAGTTCTCAACACCTACTCAGTTCTAGAGCAATTGCCTTTCCGTTCCAAACCATTTTATGGCAATTATTGGGGTGGGGTGGGGTGGTTAGCTGTGTGTTTGCTTATGCAAGTTTGTTTCGAAACCCTGACATCTCCACTAAAGCTTCATTTACGTGCGACCGTAAGGGAGAAGAGGCTGGACCCGATTTCCAGGAATTTCATAGAGGAGTTTCTGGAATTTTTGTTCAAAATGATTGTTAGAATTTAGATGGAGAACGTTTTTGGCGTAAAACAAAAGACCTTGGTGGGCCATAGTAGATGAAGATGCCTCCACCTAGAATTAAAGCCTATTATTTTAATTGCGGCTGTCCCAAAATGGCCATGGGATTTAACATTCTCTGTGTTTTAACTGTCTCCGGACATATTGGAGGCTGATTCCATTTATGCGGTCCCCTCCCTGAAAGGTCTGTCCTGGTGAAAGAAAGTAATTGCTCTATGTCTTGATAGGGGAGGACCAAATCTCAGTGGAGAGCACCTGCTTTGCATGCAGGCTCAATTTCTAAAGCAGGGGTGCCAACTTGAATGAAATATTGTGGGGGCCCTGATAAGCCCCACCCCATAGAGTTGGAAGAGACCACAAGGGCCATCCAGTCCAACCCCCTGCCAAGCAGGAAACACCATCAAAGCATTCCTGACAGGTGGCTGTCAAGCCTCTGCTTAATGACCTCCAAAGAAGGAGACTCTACCACACTCCTTAGCAGCAAATTCCACTGTTGAACAGCTCTTAGTGTCAGGAAGTTCTTCCTAATGTTTAGGTGGAATCTTCGATCCCATGATGCAGTGCACACACACCATTTTAATGGGAATGCCCAGCCCCCTCAATTATTTTATTAAGCCCCCACAGCCCCTAGGAGTTGACTTCTATGTTCTAAAGCTTATCTCCATACAGGACTTCCAAGTTGTGAGTTGCCACTTAAAAGGCCCATGAGTCGCCTCAACTACGTACATTTGAAGTTTCCAAGTGCCATCTAGTTCTTGACTGCTGATAATATCAACCAGCTGCTGTGCTATTCAGACAGAGGAGGAACTGAATCAGCTCGTTTTTCTTTCCTGTACAGATTTCTGCCTATTCAGAGTTGATTAATGCTATTGTTTTCCCTTCTCTGTATCTCTATTCATCTCTGGATAGCCATGCTACTACAGTACATCCCTTTCATGTTTAGGTATCTCCAGGGCCATTTCTACCATTAGGCAGAGTGAGGCAGCTGCCGCTAGCAACAGATTTTGGGTGTCATGAAAATACAGCAAATAGTTATTATTTCTTTTTATGACCATGATGTCAAGGGGAACGAAAGGTGTTTGTGGGATATTCTACCTCTGGTGCCCAAATAACTTGTGCTAGAGATGTGATCTGGTAAAATATATGCACCCAGTTGTTTTTTTAGAATGATTCTTTGAAGCAAGACCACAAGGATTTGAATCCTTATTGGTTGGTATAATTTTATATTTAGGAAAGTGGGGTTTAGCGTCTACACCCTTGTGCAAATTAATTAGTTATGCCACATCGATCAGTCTCTCAAACACCCACAAAAGAAGATGTTTTGGGGATGCTTCAGTTATTATTATTGTGTCGGAAGCCTGCAGCCAATAGAAGGAATGATGCGCTCACCACAATATATTGAGGTTCTACAAAAGAGAGTTATTCCAGAGTTGGGAAAGAGGTGTCCTGACGGTACTGGGATATTGCAGCAGGGCCTAGACCTCTGCCACACATTGAAAGTGGTGAAGAAATTCATGACAGAGCAGCAAATACAG
Source organism: Darevskia mixta (assembly GCA_034641385.1). Taxonomy (NCBI): domain Eukaryota; kingdom Metazoa; phylum Chordata; class Lepidosauria; order Squamata; family Lacertidae; genus Darevskia; species Darevskia mixta. The sequence continues at coordinate 964,206 of JAWWNH010000137.1, read as the reverse complement.
GTACTTGATTGGCCAGGGAATTCCCCAGATGTAAATCCCATTGAGAATTTGTGGGCTATATGCAAAAGTTGCCTCCGTGCTGTAGACTGTACAACTATGGAGAAGCTCATTCAGGTGCTGATTAAACTCACATATATGTACATTATTAACAGATATGACCTCCACTATTTTTAAGTAGCATTTGAACACAGTTTGGTATGGAGTCTACTAGTTTTTGAACAGTCACTGTTGATTTTCAGATCCCTGTACCACACTTGAATTAGCGCCTGCCTGAATGAGCTTCTCCATAGTCGTACAGTCTACAGCACGGAGGCGACTTTTGCATATACTGTCTATTAAAGAATGGCATGATAAAATATGGGATTATGCATTGATGGCAAAAATCAGTGTACATTATTAAATCTAGAGAACAAAATCAAAGCTAGGACTCTTTTTTTTTTGTCCAGATGGAGGGTTTTGTTTTGTTGTGTTTTGTTTACTAAACATTGTAGGAGATATTGATTGTTTCCCAATAAATCTCATGAGTGCACAGTGTTTTGAAAGGAGAAAGAAAAATGAGAGAGAGAAACAAGAGACAGAGAGATCTGAGTTGTGCAATTATATGCCTACAGAATGTTGATATGAATTAGCTTGCATCACTCTTCCAGCTTCCTCCTTCAGCTCTATGTACTTTTCAGCCACAATCACAGCCTCATGACCTGGGGGGGGGAGGTGGCTCAGAGGCTTCATGGTGCCAGGGGAAGACCTCAAGAGTGCCACATTGGTGACCAGTGAATCAGAGTGTGAGGGCCTTTATAAGTAACTTGGAACTGGGTCTGAAGTGGACAACCAGGTGTTCAGCAGATGGTCAGTTGCATGCCTAAACTGTTTCCCCACAGCCTGTGTGAGCACACACTGTGATGTTCTGAACTTGACTTTTTAAATTGGCTGGCATTTCCAGTTATTGCTCCACCATATGCCATCCCTGATCTGCTCCTGGCTATAGCCATGCAGGCTAAATTCTGTCAGATACTCAGTCAGCAGCTACGGAGAACAGCCTTCTTGCTAGGTGGTAGTACTGAAATAGGACAAGCATTTGTGAATCATTGCTATTTTTCTTAATCCTCCAAAATGCTTTCCACCCAACATGCTTTCCAAGGGAGGTATTCAAGCAACTCATCCCATCATCCCAAAATTTCACTTGTGCAACAAGACTTTATTCCATCTCCTCTCCCCATGCATGACCTTCACCCTCCCCAAAACTGTCCTGGAGGGTTGGGGGAACCCTTAGAAAATATTTAGGGGGAGAGAAGGGGAAGTCCCATTTCACAAGCAGAAATCCTTGTGCTCATGGGATGCTTACTTAGTGCCATATTGGATACAATTCCAAGAAAATGTCCTATATGGTAATATAAGACTGCCAATGACTACTGGTCATGATGGCTATATGCTAAGTTCAGAATAAGAGGTGGTATGTTTCTGAATGCCAGTTGCTGGGGATCGCACTCTGCCTCCAAATCCTGATATTACTGCCTCTGAGTTTTACTCCTGCAGCTGAAGCTCTTCTACCCCAAATCACCCAATGGTTTCCTTAACCATACCGTCTAATACAATCCCGTTCTGCCGCAAGGCTCTGGCAGCTTGTAGTGAGTCGTTCTGGCTGAGCTATGGAATACATTGTCACCTAGAAGAGCCGTGAACGTTGAAAGGCCCGCATGTTGTTCTGTAGTTGCATGTCCCTGCATGTCTTCGAAGCAGGAGAAGTTACAAGGTAGTCTTCCACAGGGTCTAAGGATGTTGCGAGAGCAAAGTCTGTAGGCCTGCCAATGGACTCTCCACCCACAAGGGGTGTGATCTATGAGTCCTATGATCCAAAAGCAGAGGACAAATGTTGACTTTTCATAAAGGATTTTGCAAGAACATAATATACACATTTCATCTGATGCATTAATGAAACTATTAATTGTACCTCTCAGCTCGATCAGGGCAACTATTGTTGAGAACTCAGAGAACATGGCATTTACAGTAAACCTATATGCATTCAAGGCAGAGCAGACTAAAACCTTCTCTCTCTCTCTCTCTCTCTCTCTCTCTCTCTCTTTTGCACTGACCTTCCATTGCCTTGGGATGTGAATTGTATTGTTGCTTGGGAGAAGAGAACTGCATTGTGACTGACAAAGCTGCAAGCTGCAGCATCTTAAATTGAAACTGGTGTGATACAAGCCCATGAAAAATGCATCTTTAATGGAAAAGGCAGCTGACCTTTAACTGTTGGAGAGCTTGTGGAAGTTGTTAAAGTGAAGTTGGCTTTGAAGTGGGCTGAATCTGTCATGAGGATATAAGCATTCTCCTTGGAGCATGCTCCTCTGGCTTGATAGCATGCTTTAGATTTCCAAAGAGCTGCCTAAGCATTAACACATCCAGGCAAATCCACTGTATCAAATGGAAGTAACCTAATTCTGGGGATGGGTTGAGCCCTATCCCCTGCTAAATTACACACCACCCCAATTCTTCTCTGGCTTTTGCATGCCAAGAGTCCCAGGTATAGTCCCCGGCATCTCCAGGTAGGTCTCAGCAAGAACAATTTCACTGGGACGCAAAAGTGGTCAGATGAATGGGTGAGTTTCCCAAGGGTCAGCCAGACACTGAAGCCTGGAGTTGTAGCTTGGTGGAGCCAAGCTTGGTGTACACAGTCCTGATCTAGATGGAGCAGTGGTCTGAACTGGGCTTAAATTAGCTTCTTGTGTTCCTGCCTGCTTGCAGTGTTTGCTTCTTTCCTGGCTCAGCTACCAGTTTGCTTGTACAGAGAGCCTTGAATGCCTGCATATTAGTTACAGTGAGCTCACTCTTCTGATTCCTTTAGAAGGAGCCTTGAGGATGTGGGCAAGACACTGCAAATGAAGACAGATGCAGGGAGAGCATACAGCTTCTGTAAATGAACAGGGGGTGGTGATTTTTCTTCTCTTTGTTAGTCAGGTGAAAGGTTTTTGTTTTTTTTAGGGTTTCTGTAAAATCTATCAATCTGATCCATATACCACCCTTATATTTTGTGTTCTGCCAAATATTGAACATTCCACCTTCACCCCAATTGTCATAATCTTAGGCAGGCAAAAATGAATCTAATTGAGTCCCCAGCGGGCTGTGATGCTCAGGATTTTGCAAGCTAATATTTGGGACGCAGGTGGCGCTGTGGGTTAAACCACAGACCCTAGGGCTTGCCGATCAGAAGGTCGGCGGTTCAAATCCCCGCGACGTGGTGAGCTCCCGTTGCTTGGTCCCTGCTTCTGCCAACCTAGCAGTTCGAAAGCACGTCAAAGTGCAAGTAGATAAATAGGTACCGCCCCGGCGGGAAGGTAAACGGCGTTTCCGTGCGCTGCTCTGGTTCGCCAGAAGCGGCTTTGTCATGCTGGCCACATGACCCGGAAGCTGTATGCCGGCTCTCGGACAATAATGTGAGATGAGCGCTGCAACCCCAGAGTCGGTCACGACTGGACCTAATGGTCAGGGGTCCCTTTATGCTGTGCTTAAAAAAAAAATACCATTAATACTACCCAGCTGTGCCGCACAATCTTCCTTTTAGATTTGCTGTTTTGTCTTGCACCCTTCAAAATGTACAGACATCCATGTGGATAATGATATTGTATGTCATTTAGTCACTAGGTGACGCTAGACTTAGTTGGTGGAGCTTGTGATTCACTGTTTGGGAACATGGGAAACTGCCCTTTGTCTACCTAGCTCAGTATTGTCTTCTCTGACTGACAGTGGCTTTCCAGGATTTCAGGCACTAAACTCTCCCATCCATACCTGAAGATGCTGAGGATTGAATTTGGGACCTTCTACAACCCTTCCCTTTCTATAAAGCTTCGTCCTCTGCTTCCTGACTGCTATGTCCTCCAAACCTTCCATGACAGCATCTTTGACTCATTTCAGTTATATTCCTTGGCTATCACAGCAGTTTTGCAAGGGTTTTGCAGGAACTTTTTATATACAAAAAGCTCTTTCAGTATACAAATAATACTTTCACTAATGAAACTCCTAGGACAGTTTGGAAGAATTTAATTGGTCTATATGGCCATAGCCACACCATATGGTTTCTTTAGTGATGACTTCAGGTAAAGACTATCATCCCCCCTTGTGCCTGAGGGCATAACGCAACTCCAAAGTGGGGCAAGCTGTTATTTAATTACCCACATTGGGGTTACCTTCCTCTTTCCTCTAAAGCATCTGTTACAGGCTATCGTCAGGGATCAGGACCCTGTGAATATAAATGATGAGATTATTGAGCTGTTATCCCATGCAATGAAGCACTGCAAAATTCTTTCTTTCTTGACTACCCCTTCTGCCAGGGAGCTTGAAGGGGACTTATCCAGTGTTAGAATGACAACCCCTGTAAAGTCGATCAAGCACAGAGAAAACATTGAACCAAATGTCATCCAGGGGACTTTGTGGCTGGTGGAGCTCTGGACTTCAGGTCTCCCTTGTCAAAGTCCAATGCTCTTCAAATCTAGAAGCTGAGCATAGGTGGTTTCTCTGTGGAACTACTGTGATGCAGAATGAAGTTAAAGTGTGAGCTGTTACTGCAGGGAATCGATAGCGAAGGGTAACATTATATTTCCAGGGCTGAGCAAAAATGGCATCCATGCTATTTGTGGGTATCAAAATGCAAGGAAGGGCTTTTGCTGAATATTCTTGGGTATAGCGCATAGTTAAACTATGGCATTTGCTCCATGATGACCATCAACTAGGATGGCTTTAAAAGAACATTATAGAAATTCATAGAGGAAAAGGCTATTGATTACTGCTAGCCATGGTGGCTGTGCTCTGTGTGTGCCCTCAGGTCACACTCTGTGTGCATAGGTAACATAGATCTTTGCAACTCAAAGAGTTTACAGGCTAAAGTGGACAGGAGAAACATTGGAGCAGTGATGGGGAAGCCTGTGTCCCTCCAGTTGTGTTAGACTTCAGCTCCCATCAGCCCCAGTCAACATGGCCAGTAGTCAAGGACGATGGGACTTGGAATCCAAGCCTATATGCCTGGCCATGGGTTCCCCATCCCTGCAGTAATGGAGCAGATTTTATGGCTTTTTTAACATAGTGGGTGGCATTCAACTGAGGTTTTTTTAAGAGTAGACCTATTGAAATTAATGAATCTTTGCCGTGTTAATTACTTTCAGTGGGTTTACTCCCAGCAAAACTTAGTTGAATACCACCCCTTGCATTTGAGTGCCATTGATGTTTATATTTATCTGGGATAGAAATATGGAATCTTCCTTTTTTGGAATCTTCCCTTATATCTCACTTTTGTTAGGGAGGTTCCTCTCAACGGCTGGCTTCCTGGATGGGCAGTGCCCTCTTCAGGTATTCAAAATGGACCACAGCAGTGAGCTTATTAGATCTGCCCCAATTGTTCTGGTCCACCCTCTGGATCCCTCTGGTTCCTGTACAGCTGGAGATGCCCCACATCTGATTTTCCAGGGTTCTAAAATGCACATACAGATCGAAATAATAAATAAGCACATGGAGATGCCAGGGTTTGAACTTGTGCTCTCTTGCATAAAAAGCTGGTGCTCTGTCAATGAGCTACAGCTCCCCCCCCAAAAAAAACCCCAAATGCAGAACATGAACGGATGAGGAGTAGCCAGCTTTGCTCTAGTTTCAACTCTTTCCCTGCAGAGAAAAATGCAACAAGGGTGGGTACAGTAAGATTATCCCACAGTGAAACATCTGTCTCTCTCCTCCAGCCCTCCTTATCCGTCAAAAAGAAGAGTTTCTGATTAACATTTTATTTGCGCGATAGCAATCTGATAGCACATCTAATTAGGAAATTTACATAACACATCCTGAATTCCCTTTGCCCGTGCATCTGTGGCACTACTTCATCTGAAGTACTTCTTTCGGGATGCCGAAGTCATGCGTTCCTGAGGGTCCTGGCTGTCTTTTCCTGCTGAGAACCCTCTCCTCCTCCCTTAAGAAGAATGAAACAGGAACTTGCCATCCTTCAGCACAGGTAAGGGAAGTTGGATGAATGTTGGAGTATAGTGATGATTGCCATTTAAAGGGGAGTATTTAAAAGTCAGGGGTCTCTCCCTGTCCTCGCACCTCTTTGAAATAAAAGGCTAGTTACTGTGAGGTTTATAAAATGATTATTGTCAGAATGGAAGTTTGGCCAAGAGCGGATTAATAGAGCCAGTGGATACTGCTAGTGGCTTCCTTAATAGTTCCAGCAGAATTGCCTAGAACCTTCATTTTGGTTAGGGAGATTCATCTCCGTAACTGATCTCCTGGGTGGTTGAAGTGTTCAGAATGGAACACAGGGTGAGCATGCAAGCTCTACCCCTGTTCTTGTCCCTTTGAAAATGGTGAGGTTCCTGTACATCTGGGCATGCCCCACATATATTAGAACCCTGGTTCTGTAACATGCAGGGAGCCGCTAAGAGTCAAAGTTGCTCCCCGCCTTTCAAGCTCATTCTCTGTGAGTTGGAAGATGATTGGAACATCAATTGGAGGATAAAGGGGGAAGCTGTTGTGCTCTGTGATTCCTGCATTGCAGAGGGTTGAAGTATGTGACCCTTGTGGTCCTTTCCAACTCTATGATTCTTTGAATATATCTCTGCATCCTTCCCACATGTCCTGAACACTTGAAGAGAGCTAATGAAAAACTTGAAAGGGGGATGCCCCACCTCAGCTAGCTAAAAGAGGTGTGATCTCGGTGCCTTCAAATGATGAGAAACTGCATTTTGGGGCAGACAGATATGGAAGAGAGCTGAAGGTGGGCTCCATAAGCATAATAAGGTCCTGGCAGGCTCCACAGAGATCTGGCACAGGAGCGATGGACTCTGGTGCTTAAGAATGTGACATTTATATTGGTAAATAAATGCAAGTATGCGAAATTTTCTAATAAGGATTCAATCACCTCCTTCCAAAGGAAGGTGCGACTGGATAAGCATTCCACCCCTGGAACGTCTGGCCACTTGGAAGAAGTAGAATGAGCATGACATTATAATTGGTACGGAGAAATGAATTTCTCCCCACCTCCTACGCACATGCTAGAACTCAGGGTCACTCAATGGAATTGATTATGGCAGCAGCTTCAGGAGAGATAAAAGGAAGCTCTTCTTTTGGATTTGCATATCCTTTGGGGTAGATCATGTCGAATCAATTCTGCTTTTTTAGGTGTTCCGCTTTCATGCTGTTGTGGAAATTATAAGAGAAAGTTGTTGATTATCTAAGCGGATAAAGTTGGTTATCCTTAGAAGTGGATAAGGAATGGAAAGATATGCAGAAGAGAACAGGTAGCAATGGGTCCTGCGTAAGAGCAGAAGTGCTGGAGAATTTGGATATGTCCGTATTCTGAAGCCAACTGCCTAATCCACGCTTTATGAACTAACATATGGATCAGAATGGCCCAGTGAACTGGCTCAGTATAAGCTAATATTGTCTACAGTGACTGGCAGCAACTTTCCAATGTTTTGGGGGAGGAACATACCCAACCCTATCTGAAGTTGCTGGGGATTGAACCTTAGATCTTCTATATGCAAAGCAGATCCTCTACCACTGAGCTGTGGTTCTTCCCCATTCTAGTATAAGCCCATACCTCCAAGGAGGCAGTGGTCTTGATGGAAACTGGACATAATTATTGAAGGGAGGTGAGACCTTCTTAACCCTGACTTAAGGCAATGGCACATAAGTCGGTTCTTTATGGAGTGCATTTGAGGTCACAAGTGCAACGTCCTATCAGGCTGCAGCTCACTAGTGTATTATGGGTATATCTGTCCTGCCCTCAGTTTGGGGATTAGGTGTGCTAGCTTCAGTGCTCCCAAATTCTAGTGGTCCAGAAAGTCAGCACAGTGGAGCTTTTGAGCTCAGACAAAAACCAGTCCATCCTTTATGTAGTAATTGTGTTTCCTGTGCTAAATAAAAGTGGGAACGTGGACAGGCATTCCTAGACACTTGGGGAATCAGACCAGGGAACAGTTATGGCCAGTTGGAGCTCCCTGGAAGTTTCTCCAAGCTTTTGAAAACACGCACATCCCTTCGCACTTTCTGCCTACTACAAAAAAATTCTTGTTCAAAGACCCTATTGTGATGTGCATCTTTTCAACAAATGGAGGCAGGAAAGCATAGCAGTGACCAGAGGTGGAACAATCTCTGGGAGGAGTGCAGAGAGAAGAAATGCCCTGGTGCATCTGCAGCAGCAGCAGCACAACTGGACGCCTTCACCTGCCCCAGCTGCAACAAAACAGGTCTCTCCTGCATCAGTCTCTACAGCCGCAGCAGGCATGGTAATTCCCCAGCGATTTGACTTCACCCCGAAGGTGCACTCTTTCATTATCTCCTAAGACGAACGAATGCCAACAGCACCGTCCGCCATTTGCAAATGTATAATGGTGGGTTCTTGTGAGTTTGCAAAGCTGCCTCTCTGGAATGGCTCATTGTTAATATACACCATCATCTTGGGTCCTGTATGATAGATTTTGTTTGCAAAAACTCTTACTGTATCATCCTAGAGATGTCTTCAAAGAGCCTTCTTTCAGATTTTCCCCGTGCCGCCTATGTTTTTTGTTGGGAGTTTTCCCCATCTTGTTAGTAAATATTTTATGGCGCCATCTGCTAAATAATGCATTCTAAACTCCTTGTTAAATGGGTTTTGCTCAATCTCGCTATAGTAATTCTGTTAAACTACAGAGCTCCACTTATCACTGTGCATCCAGCCACAGTTGAAATCTGCAATGTTCATACAATCGGGATCTTTCTTTAGAAATCAGAAATGGCCAGTTTGCTTCTCATTTATAATGCAGAGTCCACTCGGCATATCCAGAAGCTTCTGTTGGGAACAATGCCATTTCCCCAGCAATATTTTGTTGCTTGGGAAATGCAGATATAGTCTCTTTCCTTTCCTGGTGGTGCATCCATTGCTGTTTTGCTTGGTGCCTGGAATGTGGTTGCCCAAATGTGGTCACAAGCACACAATGATTATGGGGTGAAGGATCAGGGCGGTGGACACAAAACCCTGCTGCATTAGACCAAATGCCCATCTAGTACAGTATCCTGTTCTCATCTGCTCCCTTGGACCACAATTCCCATAGCCACTGGCTGATGGGAGGTTGATGACAGTTGTAGCCCAACAACATATGGGGAGACATAGGTTCTCCATCCCTGGCATAAGGCAAGATGTTCTTCTAACCTCACTCAGGACATTGCTTGTCTCTGGGAGTGGATGATGACACTGCAGGATGCTCAGAAGGGATTGCATCATTCAGATGAAAAAGTACCCCACCTCTGAGTTATATAGTCAGGGAGGGCAGGTGAACAGGCAGGAACAGCAAGGAAGCTCAGGAGTTACTGGGAATGGTCAGCACCAAGTCTCCTACTGAAATGTGGGTCCTGGCAAGTGCCCAAATCTGCTGATCTCTGCTGACACACTTTTGTCGTGACGAGATGCAAAAGAAGAGGCAGTTTCAACAGCGCATCAAAAGTTGAGTTTTCTGTCTTTGCTTTGAATTGACTTCCTTTCCCTAGTTATTGTACACTCGACTGTTTTTTGCCGTCCTCGAAACAGTAATTTTCATGCAGGGAGAGCATTTGTTTCTTTCAAATGCATGTTGACGGTTCTCTTGTCCCAGTTCCTCCAGCCCTTCAGTCTCCATTTAGCCGAGCTTTATTGACAGTTCTCTGGGTCTGCTGCCATTATGTAGAGAAAATTGTCAATCTTTCTGAGCCCCTTAATCAAGTTTGTTGCTCCTGCCTGCATTTTAATAGCCTACGGTGCCTTCTTTACTTAAGCAACGAGACATGACAGGGGTTTGCTTTCTGGGGATATTAATACTCTCCCCAGGTACGTTGTTAGGTTTTAATTGGCCCCAGACAGATTCTGCTGTGCTACAATGAAATTATGATCTGAGATGGCAAAAATGCACTAAAAACACACTAGAGCCAAGGTATGCTCAAGTGAGGCCTGTCTGTGTATCTTGTGTGATAAATAACAATTGGTACAGTTGAGTTCTACAATTCCCACTTCGCAATCACTGCATTTCCCACTTCACAATCACTGCATTTAACAAAAATTGCTCTGTTGAGAATATGCAGCCGGTTCCCAGTCTACATGTTCATATAATTAGCATATTGGATTTTCATTTTGCTGTATGCCTTGGTTAGAGCCTTTATTACTGCGTCACTTGTTAGTTCCAGAAAGCCATGTGATACAACAAGGCACAATTTCAGTGTTCCAAACCCAAATTAGCCTATGCAATTGCTCAGTAGATATACAGGTGAAACTCGAAAAATTAGAATATTGTGGAAAAGTCCATTTATGTAAGCAATTGTTTTCATTAGCTACTGGAGTTTAATATATGAGATAGACTCATGACATGCAAAGTGAGATATGTCAAGCCTTTGTTTGTTATAATTGTGATGATTATGGCGTACAGCTGATGAAAACCCCAAAGTTGAAATTGTTGATTTGGGGTTCTCATCAGCTGTATGCCAAAATAATGACAATTGTAACAAATAAAGGCTTGACATATCTCGCATGTCATGTCTTGAGTCTATCTCATATATTAGTTTCACCTTTTAAGTTGAATTACTGAAAGAAATGACCCTTTCAACGATATTCTAATTTTTCGAGTTTCACCTGTATAAGAATGTAAGAACAAAAGAAGTCCCCCGCTGGATCACGCCAGTAGCCCATCTGGTCCAGCAGCCTGTTCTCACTGTGGGTGGCCTGTGGGGAACCTGCAAACAGGACTTGAGTTCAAGAGCACTCTCCCCTCCTTTGGTTTCCAACAACTGGTGTTCAGACTCCAGCTATGGAGAAAGACCATGGCCACCAGGGCTTGTTGCTGGCATCTGTCTGTCTTGGCAGACAATGGAAAAGTGTGGCTTTGGGCATGAAGTCAAACTATTGTAGAATTACAGCCCCTGCTGCGGTGGTAGAGACCAATAGAGGGGATACATGCTTTATTCCAGGTGGGGCAGATGCCTGGTTTTGCTGCTACAGGTGCACCATGGCATTTCTTCTCTCTGCACTCCTCCCAGCAAGCATTCCTCCTCTAGTCACTGCTATGGATGCATGACCTGACTGTCTCCAGGCACTACGGTTGTTGGGAAGGGATTCCCACATAGTGGGGTTGATGTTGTCTTTTTTTTTCCCAAAAAATTTTATTGGTTTTTTACAATTTTTATAAGCACATAACATATCAGTTAAATGTTTCATACTTCCCACCTCTCACTGTGGGAAGCTACATATATCCCCCTCTCTCACCAGGGTAGTCATATTCATTGTACATTTAACCTTACTATCAGTGTTTAATATCATTGCTTCGGCCTGGCCTATTTCTGTGGGCCAGGCATCCCTTCTTTCTCAATTCATAGTTCGATTGACTTCCTCAGGTCCCCCTCTCTTGAATTCATTGTCGTTCCTCTTTAACAGATTTCACACTCCTAAATTTTAAAACATCCTACAATACAAAAATTATTTTACTTAAAACATTTTTTTTCAAACCACGGCATCTTGGTACTTCTGCTCTTTCCCTATACTCTTATCCAATTTCCTTACTTTAACCTATTTTTAAACTCCTAATATTATATTTTCCACACCCTTACCTCCCTTAGGTTTCGGAATTTTTAGCTAAATTTCCCCCTACTTAACTCCTAGTTTAAACATAAAATCATTAATGCCATAAACCAATCCATACATCCATGATCCTTTAAGCCGGTAAGAATTTCAAGTTCACAAGTGTCCTTTTCACCCCACCCCCTCCCTCCCATCAGTCCATGTCCAGCAGTCCACCAAAACCGTGAGGCGTTCCTTTTCCTTGCTCTGCAGTCTAATGTCCTTTTTGGCTTTGTCCTCCTGCACATCGGCTCCTGAAGTTTGTGTTTCTTTCCTTTTCTTTTGTTCTTTTCTGACCGTGGGGTTGATGTTGTCAGCCTTCATGTTGCGTTTGCAGAGATCTTTGTAGCGCAGAGTTGGTCCACCAACACCTGGTGCCTGAAACTGTAGAGCACATCCTTGGGAATCCTGCCATCTTCCATTCTGTGGACAGGACCAAACCAGCGTAGACGTCGCTGAGACAGGAGTGCAAATACGCTGGGGATGTGGGCTTGGCAGAGCACATCTTCGTTTGAGACTCTGCCCTGCCACGATGCCCAAAATGTTCCCGGAGGACCACATGTGGAACCGAAATAGTGCGGTGAGAGAGGTTGTGTCAGTGCACCCAACTTTGCCTATGTACTGAAGCAGGCATGTGATGGCTTCAAGGTATGTTTGGCTCACAACCCCATCTGAATTTACTGTGCTACCACTAGTAGTGGCCTGTGAGATGGTGTGGGTATGGCTTCTTGATACAGTGAGTCACTACCACAAACTCACACCCTTGATCAGAGTTACCAAAATGTAGCATGAAGTCACCTATGCCCGATAATCCCTGGCTAATATTTGCAGTAGGGATTGGGAACCTCAGACCTGAGGGACACACATGGCCCACCAAACCTCCAGGTCACACCCCTCACCGGTCCTGCTTTGTCCCTTTTGCCAGTATGGAATATGTCCCTGAACTCTGATAATGCTTCTAGCTTATGTACCTTAAGGTCTCTGCCTCTCTCTGTGTAAAAACAACCTGATTGTACTAAGGTAATATTTGCATGCATTGCTCCATCTCCTTTTGCCTCTGGCTCCACCCACCCCTGACAGGTGGCCCCTGGAATGTTGCCAGGAAGGACATGTGGCCCTCAGGTTCACAATTTCCGCCACCCTACAGACTACATCTTGAAGTAGATTACCTCCTCAGCTTTTAAAGCAGCTCTTCAGCTATGGATTAACCCAACCCAACACATGACAATGGGTGGGTGGGGTGTACCGTAGCTGCCCCTCAACTCTAGGTAATGCTGCTTTCGAAAGTTGAAATCTTATATCTCTGCTAAGATACTTTTTTAAAAGCACAATATGTTGTAGCGACTGCCATTAACCTTTGCGGTGGCGTTAGAAACACAAGAGTTTCAGGCCAAGAATTCTAAATGAGATTCTGAAAGCCCTCTTGTCAAGTTGCTCTCAGAGATAAACCAGTGAATTTAAAAAAATAAATAAAATTCTGAGCTGATGAATCTGTGAAGAAGTGAAGATAAGCTGCCACTTTTGATTGTATTTTTACGAGCTATTCATCTTTTCAGTTCGTCTGCGGCATGTTTTATTGCATGAGTGAACAAAGTGAAACCTTTCATAAAAAAAGAGAATTCCCTCTCTGCATAATGAGTAGTGCTCAGTCTCATTTCATTTGAAAGTGCTTTTGGTTTTTTAAATTCTTTACCCCCCCCTTTTTTTCTTTCTTTTTGGTCTTGTTAAGGATATGAAACACAATTGCCGAGCAAATGTAATGCTGAATCGGTGGCTGGCTTTTACACAATTGGCTTTGATGAATTGTGACAGGTTTCCAGTTTTAAAGACATGACAAAGTCAGGCTCGTTCATCACTTTTCATTATTTGTTTGCCATTCTCCTGCACGATGGCAGGGCCCAGTTGTTCTCTGTGGCCATCTGTTTGGGTGGGACAACCAGGGCCGTCTTAAGCTTATCTGGCGCCATGGTGCAAGGATCCCTCTGGCGCTCCCCCCCTTCATGTTTCCCTCCGGGCGGGCAGCAGCTGGAGGGTGGCTCCTCCGGCGGGACGGAGGCTCCAGGCGGAGGGCATCACTGCCAGTGGGGCTGGAGGGCGGCTCCTCTGGCAGGGAGGAAGCCCCGGGCGCGGAACGGCATGACGTAGGCGGACGAGGGCGGCGAGCTGATGCCGGGAGGCGCCGTGTCCAGCCTTCGCCTCTTCCCTGGTGCCCTTCAGAACTTGGTGCCGTGGTGCCCTGCGCCACTAGCCTCTATGGCTAAGATGCCCCTGGGGACAACATCAGTGAGAAACACAGGAAAGGCGGGTCTTCTAACACCAGGCCCCCAGTGGGTGCCATTTCAGAGGAAAGAGATGTCTATGGGACAGTGAAGGAAAAGTGAGATTCAGTATGTGTAAGACACCTGTATCCATGTGTTAGCAATTTCCAGCAATCAGGCTTCACCACAGGGAAGGGGAACCTATGACCCTCCAAATGTTGTTGAACTATAACTCCCATCATCCTTGACTGTTCCCCATGCTGACTAAGACTGATGAGAGCTGTATGTCTGGAGGGATATGTGTTCTCCATTACTGGCTCTAGTGGCATGCTGCCAGTACCCTTTTTACACAAAAGGTTTGAGGGCACCATCTACGCCAATGGTTCTCAAAGGGTGTGGCACGCCACACTGGTATGACAGGAGAGATTCAAGGACAATCCATATTACATTTTGTGAATGGTTCATGATTTTAGGTTGCTGCATTGTTTTGTGCTTCCTAGATATCCCATTATAACATTATAAAGCAGTTGTGTGTTTTATGTTATAAAGCAAGCACTGGTAGCAGTTGTTTCTTTTTGTTTCCCAATGCATTTCTTATCAAGAAGAAATATGGTGTGGCATGAGCGAACTGTTATTCCAAAAGCACACCTTGCTCTCATTCCCAAGTACCTTGGGTGGTATTCAACTGAACTTTACTCAGAGTAGATCAATTGAAATTAATGGCCCTAAATCCATTCATTTCAATATGGGTCTGCTCCATGGGAAGCTTAGACAAATGCCACCACTCCTTATTGCTTGCATGATGGCACTTCCTAAACACCTGTTCCCAATCATTCCTGATTACTGTCCTGGGCTTGCCTGGTTTGACTATACCCCTGCTTCCGTACCATCTGCTCTTGGACTGATGTTCTGGGATTCTCTGTATTGGGCCAGATAGCTGGGTCTAGCTCAATTGGACGGCCACCCAGTTCCCTCCAGGGCCCCAGAATCTGATTGCCTGGAATCTGATTTTTGCCGGAGCCTGATAGTAAGACCAAATGCCCACTTTTGGAACATGCAGCGCTATGCCAATTATACGTGTAATTATTTCTCAGGGAGTTTTATACTTTCGGCCAGTTCACTGGTTCCATATACTGACTACTGCAATATGCAGCTAGCAGGCTGGAAGTTGATTGCGTGGAGTATGTGTAGTGCTGTTTATATTCAACTAGAGTCAGAACAGATAGGCTAGAGGTGGCCAGTCCGGTCCAAGACGGCACTATCCATGCATAGGAGGAAGGTAATTGTAGGCTTCACAAAGCCCAAAGGTTTAAAAAATAATAAGGGGGTGGGGATCCAAGCCAGAAATAATCAAAAATAGCCCAATGGGGACTGAGCATTCTCAGTAGGGACAGAATGCTGACCAATCGCTGAAGTGGGAGAGGATGGAAAACTGGAAGAAAGGGAATGGAATCCAATAAAGGTATCTTGGATTCTGAATCAAGGGTAGTCTATGTGGGTCATTGCAAAGCATAGTAATACGTAACTGAAAAGCTCAGTCATGTCCATATTTTATATCAAATGCATCAAAGCAAACGTACAAAGAAAACAAAACTGAAAAGCTCAGCCACCTCCATAATTGATATCGAAGGCATCAGAGCAAACTATTTTAATTAAATGTGAAGAAACAGACAGACAATGCTTGCAAAGAGGCAGTTGCTCACCTTGCAGTCATGTGGCAAAGGCCGAAATACTTTCCCTTTGTTTAGGAAAAGGAATCAGATGAGCTCTTTCCCCAGGAATACCAAAAGACCACTTTGGCTGCATCTTTCAGAAGCAACATACTGGGAGAACAAAGCCTCTAGCTAGGTGTTTCTAAGACCTCTTCCACACTTCTGCTCGCCCCACCATTTCCCACCATTGCTCCAATTTAGTGCTAAAGAGCTGGTTTTCTGGGGGAAAGTAGTGGGGCAAAGCATGGGAGAAGCAGAAAACCACTTGGACCCATGCTTTCAAGGCACGGGAAGAGGAGAATGGTGGACAAACCATAACAGAGAATATCTAATCATTCCGAGAGAAGACTGGAAGCAGAAGTAAGGCCAAAACTGTGAAGAGCATCAAATTCTCTCATTCTGATCTCACTGCTTTCATCATTGGAAATTCCCACAACATGGAAATAAATTGAGTGTTCTAGTCATTAATCTGTGTCCCATTGCGAGGGATGATTGCTACAGAAATCTGCTGGTGTAAAAAAAAAAAAAATGTTCATTTTCCCTCTCCCCATCTCATCTTTTTTTTCTTTTCTTTTTTTGGCGGAAAGTAGCAGCGACTTAAACTAATTTGCAAAGTGTTAGCCCTTGATGACTCAAAATCAATTTGATGCTTTAATCTGGATAAACACAGTTCTTAATACATTCCACTACACAGGATGACAGCTACATTTTCCCCATTAAGGGACTCATGAGAAACTTGGCTGAAATGAGTGTAAACCAAATTCTGGATATTGTCAATATTGAACTACCTCTGATGCAGGGTCTTTCCTGCATTTGCCCCGGGGATATGAGGAGGTATAAAAGAAACCATGTAACTGCCTCATGTTCTTTTAGCATCATTGCAAGACTTTTTTAAACAAAACAAAACAAAAAGATTGAGCCAAGGCTATTGATTGATTAACATTACTGCTAAATCTTTAAACTTGTGTTAGGTTGCTTTTTTGGGATGCGGGTGGCGCTGTGGGTTAAACCACAGAGCCTAAAGCTTGCCGATTGGAAGGTTGGCAGTCCGAATCCCCGCAATGGGGTGAGCTCCCATTGCTTGGTCCCTGCTCCTGCCAACCTAGCAGTTCGAAAGCACGTCAAAGTGCAAGTAGATGAATAGATACTGCTCCAGCGGGAAGGTAAATGGTGTTTCCGTGCGCTGCTCTGGTTCACCAGAAGCAGCTTAGTCCTGCTGGCCACATGACCTGGAAGCTATCTGCAGACAAACGCCGGCTCCCTCGGCCTATAGAGCAAGATGAGTGCCGCAACCCCAGAGTCGTCCGCGACTGGACCTAATGGTCAGGGGTACCTTTACCTTTACCTAGGTTGCTTTTAATGTCTTTTGCTTATGGGTTTATGAGTGTCTCGCAGCCTAGTTCATTGGAGCTTGCCTGTTACTAATCATGAATAAATAAATTGGGGGACAGGGGATATGTGAAATAATTGAGTCCAAAACCCCAAATAGTGCTTTTGCTGAAGGTTTCATACTGGATCTTAGGATTGTATTCCAGGGATCCCCTACATTGCAGGGGGTTGGACCAGATGACCTTTTGGCTCCCTTCCAACTTTAGTTTGTGATTCTATGAATATATTATCCTTGCGTCTCTAAGCAAACCACTTTTGAAACACATGAGAATGGGGATCTCTTGTTCAGAGAGGGGAAAGTAGTGTGTGTGTGCAAATAGGATACTTGTTGCATTATGGAGAAAGCAGCTGATTCCTTCAAAGAAGGACCAAAATTACATCATACAAGAAAAGGATGGAGGAAAGGGCACAGGAGTTGATTGGAGAATGACTGGCATGTGAACTG
This sequence comes from Darevskia mixta, assembly GCA_034641385.1. Taxonomy (NCBI): domain Eukaryota; kingdom Metazoa; phylum Chordata; class Lepidosauria; order Squamata; family Lacertidae; genus Darevskia; species Darevskia mixta. The sequence continues at coordinate 946,812 of JAWWNH010000137.1, read as the reverse complement.
ATTGGGGAACGCAATGGAGAGACTAATTGATAGCTTGCAAATTCCAGCATGTGGGATCCTGCCTTCCATTGCACCAGACTGAATTTCAGGTTGAATTTCTGTCCATTAAGTCTGTAGCATCATACGTTCCAATGTTTGAATGATAGGCATTGCTATACCAATTTTCAATGTTTATTTGCAAGGCAGTTTGCAGCACAAAACGAAGCATAACTAACCCAGGTGGGACAATAATTAATATTGCCAATAGCCGGATTTTTATTGAAGGCATCAGGTGCTTCCATCCATATATTGTCACTCTCCATCTTCTCTCCTCCACCTTCACAATGGATCATGGGTTTTGCTATCTTAAAGATACATGAAGCAGAGCGAGTGTGATTTGGTAGGGAAATGGGTTCAAGTGTGGTCTGCATGGCAACACACAAGCTTTCTGTTTTAATTAGATGGCTGCATGAAAGACTATGGGGAGAATTCTGATGATGTTGAAAATGCTGAAGAAAGAACTAGCTGAAGAAATAAACTAATGGGAAGGGATTGGAGGAACAGAGGAAAGTGCATAACGAACAACTGAGACAAAATATTTTCAGTCCTTCTGTTTTTACCTTACTCGGTTTCAGAAACTATATATCCTACATGTTCTGATATATTGACTCAATGGAACTCTTAGTACCCACTTCTGTTTGCGTCCAGCTGAGCAGCCACTCTAGATTATATATCTTTTAAGATTATATATCCTCTCTAGATTATATATCCTTTTTTAAGATTGTCATTTCTCCGCTTTAGTATTGTGAAGCTTTTCCCCAGTACAATATTCTCTGAGAAAAGATAGATCTGCAAGCAAGGGAAATCTCCCAGAGAGCTCTGATTCATAGCAATGTTGACGCCTTTCAATTCATATTGCTGAAACGATCGTATCTTTTCATGTTACTCTAATCTCTTTGCTTCATAAAACCCACAGTTCTGTTTGCATCAGAGTAATAACGTTTTATGGGTTCAGATGCACTACAAATATATTGTCATTTCTGTTTATACACCAAGGACCCATAACCATGAAATTTTACCATCCTGCCTTCCAACCAATTTTTTATTTGGGGGGGGGGGTTGAGGGTGGGGGAGGGAGTAGTAGGACCAGTGATTAACTTTGGTATCTTTTTTTTTAAATACTCTTCATCAACCAACTCCTGTTTGTCTTCATCTCCATCCACCCCCTTTCAGCCATACCACCACCTGTACAACAGCCTGATACATGTCCATAGCTTCACATACAAGACTTAAACAAGATAATATAGAGCCTTATGAGGAACGGTTGAGGGAGTTGGGTTTGTTTAACCTGGATAAGAGGAGACTGAAAGGAGATACGATAGCCATCTTCAGGTATCTCAAGGGCTGTCACGTGGAAGATGGAGTGAGTTTGCTTTCTCCTGCTCTGCAGGCTGGGACCCAAACCAAGTTACAAGAAAGGAGATTCCGACTTAACATCAGTAAGAACTTTCCAATAGAGCTGTTTGACCGTGGTAAGGAAGGTCATGTGGACTCTCCTTTCTTGGAGGTCTTTAAGCAGAGGTTGGATGGCCACCTGTCGTGGATGCTTTAGCTGAGATTCCTGCATTGCAGGGGGTTGGACGAGAAGACCCTCAGGGTCCCTTCCAATTCTATTATTCTATGATTCTATAACAACCCTGTAAGATAGGCCGGTGCACTTACTCCCATGTTGCAGGTGCATGTGGGAAGGATCATGCCTATGGCATGTCCTTTGTTCCTGGGATGCTTTCCCCTTGGCCAGACGTGAAGCAACAACCACCAGTTGCTTCAGATATCTTGTAAAGACTTGTCCTTTTGCCCAGGCTTCCCCTGATCCATAAGATTAGAACATCTCTTATGTGAATTAATTCTCTGAATGTGTTCTATTTGCTTTTATATGCTCTCAGGTTTTTTTATGCTGCTTTATTGATTTTAGGATGCATTTTTGTTTTAATGGATATTGCCTTCATATTGAACCTAGTGCACATTGCTTTGAGATTTTTGAAATAGTAAGTAATTCAGAAATGCTTTTAAAGAAGAAGAAAAAAGCACACTGAGTACATGGAAGAAGTGGAATTAAGGCCAGGTATTTCCTGACGTAAATCTCAACATCTTCAGTATTTTACATCAGCTTAACATCTTGTTTTGCCCTTTGGCTTCTTACAATTTTATTCTGATTTTCCCCTGCCTTTTAGAATGGAAATCTATTAACACAGAATTTGGCTGATCTCAGGACTAGGAACCAAATGTGGCCCTCCATATTCCCCTTTCTGGCCCTCGGGACTCTCTCTAAGTCATGTCTCCTCCCCAGACCACACCCCTTCTGTCCAGACCAATCCCACACTGGCTCTGCTCCAGTGTTTCGTGACCCAGCTAATCAGTACCATATCACTTTAAAACAGTCATGGCTTCCTAACCACTCCCAAAGAATCCTGGGAACTTTATTCTGTTTAGGGTGTTGGGTGTTGCTGAGATACCCCTATGCTGTACTCATTTCAGCACCTGCTTAGAACAGTTGTTGTTGTTGTTGTTGTTTAGACAAGCCTACCCAGACCTGTAGAATGTGAGTGCATGTTTTAAACCATTTTAGTTTATTATCTGAATGATTTACAGAGTTGTTTTGTGTGTGGGGGGGGGTTATTGATAATGTTATTGCTTTATTTTCTTTATAAACCGCTTTGAGGGTTGTTGTTGTTGTTTTATTAAAAAAAAACACAATCAAGTGGTGTATAATTTTTATGAAATAATAAATAAATAAATAATCCCCACACACAAAGCTGTGATTCCCAGAGTTCCCAGGGAAGAGGGATTGACTGTTAAACAGCTCTGGGAATTGCAGCTCTCTGAGGGGGATAAGGGTCCCCTAACGACTCTCAGCACCCTTAACAAACTACATTTCCCAGCATGGGGGGGGGGGGGAGCCATGACTGTTTAAAGTGGTATGACACCGCTCTAATTGTTTAGTGCAGAGGAGGGCTGGAATGTTTTCCTGGAAGTGTAATAGTGACTCAAGCATGCCTAGATCGAGAAAGGTGCATGTGGAAACCTCTGACTTTTTCATGGCTAGCCTCCTGGGCAAAGGTTAAAGAGATATCTCTTGACCAACCCACCACTAACCTGCAGCCCCAGATAGTTGCCCGTAAGGGGACACAGCCTTTGGTTCCGCAACCCTGTATTAATGTTTCGAATTTCTTTGCTTCAGCCTAACAAAAGAAAAAACCCCAGCACAGATGTATGGGGATAATATTATTTGCAAGGCCTCTATTCTCTCTTCGAACACGAGGAAGGGAATGTAAGAAACCTTCCTCCTCCTCCTCCTCCTCCCACCATCTCCCTTCATTCAGATGTCTCCTGAAAAGAGGCTCTGTGTCTTTTAGCCCACGTGGAGTTCACACAGAATATCTTACGGATAGGTGTGAAGTTGTGGATATGTCAAAACTGAACATGAGTAATTGATGCCCTGCTGTAGGGCTGGGGCTAATTACTGGCTTCCTTGCAGGATTAGCTTCTGGGGGGGGCAGCTGATCTGGATCAGGCCTTGTGGGGGCAGGGGAGTAGGAAGAGTTTAACCCTTTGCTGCAACTGTGCAACCCTTCGCAACCCTTTGCATTTGTAATTTGCGTGGGGTGGGTGGGTGCCGCGTTGGAGTGAAAGGGAGTGTTCCTCCCCCCCCCAAAAAAAACACCATAGTGTCACCCCCCCCGAGGGTGGAATCCGGGGCGGCCTGCCCCCAACGCCCCACCCTTGCTCCACCCCTGGTGTCAGGCAAGCCCTACCTCAAGATGTTGGGGATTGAACCAAGAACCTTCTTCATGGGAGGTGGATGATCTACCATGGAGCTACAGCTATTTTGCCTCAAGGGAGAAGGAATTGAGGTGAAAGGTTTGCCTTCTCTCCCAGAGACTTTGTTTTGGTGAACTTTTGTGTGTGATGACAGGACTGCTTCCTTTTTCTGCCTGCCTCTGTAGAGGCACTCTGAAGACCAGAAAAATGTCTTCACTACTAGAGATGAGGGGGAGAAATTCTGTTTTCTTTGCATTTTAATGCAAACCCACCTAATTCACATTTCTTGAAACAATACACAATGCAAAACACAGCAATCCATCAAAATAATAATAATAATAATAATAATAATAATAATAATAATTTATTATTTGTACCCCGCCCATCTGGCTGGGTCTCCCCAGTCACTCTGGGTGGCTTCCAGTAACATTAAAATACATTAACACATCACAGATTAAAAACTTCCCTAAACAGGGCTGCCTTGAGGTATTTTCTGAATGTCAGATAGTTGTTTATCTCTTTGACCTCTGCTGGGAGGGCATTCCACAGGGCGGGCGCCACTACTGAGAAGGCCCTCTGCCTGCTTCCCTGTAGCTTTGCTTCTCGCATTGAGGGAACCGCCAGAAGGCCCTCGGCGCTGGATCTCAGTGTCAGCTTTCCAAAATTTGAGATTTGGTTGTCTGTCCGAACAATGTGCATTATGCTAGAGTTTGCATTAAAATGCGTATATTCGTGAAAACTGCATTGTGCTGGGGAAATTGGTTGCAAGAATGTTTGCATCAGGAAACATTGTGACTATTAGGAGAAATTTACACTACAATGCAGAGGCACGTTCGTGAAGATTTGTTTTTTTGAAAATTGCCATTTGCTGCAGAAATGTGGAGTAAAGAATGAGAAACTGAAACTGACAGTTAAAGGTAGATAGCCGTGTTGGTCTGTCATAGTCAAAACAAAATAAAAAAATAAAAAATAAAAAAATTCCTTCCAGTAGCACCTTAGAGACCAACTAAGTTTGTTCTTGGTATGAGCTTTCGTGTGCATGCACTGAAGAAGTGTGCATGCACACGAAAGCTCATACCAAGAACAAACTTAGTTGGTCTCTAAGGTGCTACTGAAACTGACAGGTTTTGGACTGACAGGTAGGGCCTCAGAGTTCTGTGCTGCAAATAAAATGACCCAGTTTGTCTTTCACCCAGTGCAAATCCCTGGTGTGCACCCCATAACCACATCCCCATATGACCAGATCAGGACTTGTCATGGAATGGAGGTGGTGAAACTGGTCACTGGTACAGAGATCTCCTGCTGCTCACTCCGTGCCATGAGCTTTCTGCATAGGAGGGATGGTGTGTGCCAAAATATTTTTTCTTTGCTTCTAATCAGGAATGTCACAATGTTTATAACCATTTTCAAACACTTGGCTTTAAAATGTTGAGAAGTAAATTGCTGCGATTCCTCGGTGGCATTGGCTGTTGTTAGGAAATGCTCAGAGCATGTTAGGGATTGATGCTTTAACGTGATTTAAGGATTCCTCCATTGCTGTGCATTCATCAGCTCGATTGTTCTAAATAACGCATCATTTTATTGCCATAACAAATCATGAAAGGTCCGAAGAGTAAAACAAAATGTTGAACAGAGTGCAAGAACATTATGAATTGATCACTTCAATAATGGATTTATGTCAGAAGCGATAACGTTCCTGATAATTTTAGACAACTGGGCTGAAATATTTGCTACATCAGACTGAACATCTTTTTTTAAAAAGCACTTGCAAGCAAATGAAAAATCAATTTTTAATTATTTGGGTTGGAAGCAATTATTTCCTGAATACTGGAATTCTTTGTGTACACATTAACCCATTTGTAGCACACACAAAAGTGTAGTTTTCCTCACTGTGGAATGGTCTGTGCTCATCCTCAATAGGTTCCTTTCAATCTAGATTGATTCTAGATCATGCTGTCCGCAAGGGGCGATGTGGTGACTTGATATGCATTGGAAACCCCTCTGCTTGATTAGATTATCAGTGCCTCCCCCCCCCCCCCAGGGAGAGTGCTCTTGGCATACACCCACAATGTCATTGGGCAGGTGTGAATTGCCTCAACTGCTTGCGCCTGCTTTCAAATGGACACATTGTGGGACAATGTAGGATCAACCTCCAATGAGCTTTCATTTTGGGAATGAAGCCAATTTCTCAAGAAGCACATTTTAGGGTCAAAAATCTGCAGTAGATCTAGATTGTGTGTAGACTTCTTGGGGGGGGGGCAAGTACTTGTTTGCATGACCAGGTGGCAACAGCCCCAGCCCCCAGGGATCATAAGGAAGGAATAAAGACTCTGAGAACGTTATATGGAATTAAAATTAGGCCACAACTTTATTAAAATTCTGAATCTAGGAAGACCTTAGCTTAGGCCTTGGGCGTGTATCCCTCCCAGCCCCCCAGCTGGGGGGAACTGGGGCTAATCAGGGTAAATGGGATATGGGGGTGCTCTGTGAGATGTAAGTGTAGCAGGCAGCCCAGCCCATATCCCCGCACGCAGGGTAGTTCACTGACGACCTTTCAGTGTATGGCCAGTGTCACCCATATATATAACCCCTTTAAGAGGGGGACCCTGGAATCGCCGCCGCAGGGGGGTGAGTCACCACTTCACGCCCCCCCCCCCATATAGGGAAGAAAAGACTAGAGGATTCCACCCAAGGCCATAACCGCCAAAGTTGTGACGAATTGCTATGGGGAAGACAAAACCTGCCAATGCAGGGAAATTTCTTCCTGGTCCTTCAACAGCAACTAGTCAAAGACCGTAGCAGCGCTAACTAAACAGGAAGAAAAAGTTAACCTGCAAACAAGAAACATTAAACAAAGGGGGGGTTGAGGGGTGAATCTTCCAGAGCCAGCTGGCTCCCATCATCCCTGACCAATGACTCTGCTGGCTGCGACTGAGTTCAACAACAGCTGAAGGGACATAGGTGCCCCACCTCTCACAGACAGTATTCTAAATATGAGCATGTTACACAAGCCATTATTATACTCGCTGATTTAATGTTAATTTCTTTTCTCCTAATATCTCAGCTATATTGCATGTTGGCTCAGATTCTGTACAGACTCACTTAATGCAAAGTGTCTCCATCCAGCAGGGATGAGCACTAAAAACTCAATAAAATAGATTATGTTTTGCAAATTGAAATTCTAGGTACATGACACATTTGTTCACAATCTGCAGTGGCTCTTGTTTGACATTTATGCCGTCCTTTGGTGGATCAGATTCATGCTTGCTTCTCTATCATGTATATGAATCACTGCTAATTTCAAGCTGCCACCAAGAAATGTCAGGAAAGGGACAAATCTGCTTGATAATTACAGTCTTTTTGTGTGTGTGGAACTGTTCCCTCATTCCATTATTGCTGGGTAATATGCAATTCATTGATTTGTTCTTTAAAAATGCAAGGAGGCAGAGATAATGTAAACATGCAGAATGAAAATTAAAAAGCAGGGAAGCCACAAGTTGCCTATTCCAAAGGGACTGAAACAAAAATATTACCCTTGAAGGCTTTGCCTGGGCTACGGTGTGATAATATTTGATTCAAACAGAGTTTGTGACATTCTTTCAGTAATTGGGCTTAGCTGCTGTAAGTTAGTGCCAAATTAGATATAATGGGGAAAGTTAGAGGTAGGTAGCCGTGTTGGTCTGCCTTAGTCAAAATAAAATAAAAAATTTAAAAAAAATCCTTCCAGTAGCACCTTAGAGACCAACTAAGTTTGTTCTTGGTATGAGCTTTTGTGGGCATGCACACTTCTTCAGATACACTGAAACTCATTACCAAACTTAAAATCATGGAGAGACCTGGTCTGAATAGAGACATTGGATTCTTATCTCATTATACATGGCAAAGCTATTTTTAACCTTCTCACCCCTTGCTTTTTCCTGTAGGACTAATTGCAGTCGTTAACAGTTGTCAACAGGTTTACCACAGCTATTAGCCTATCACCCATTCCCACCACCCTTCTGAGTAATACCCCTCCCACCCTCTCACTATATATAAGGGTCTGGTGACTTCTGTTTCAGTGTATCTGAAGAAGTGTGCATGCACACGAAAGCTCATACCACCGGCCTGGTCCAGCAAGCTCCTCTCATGTTCTTACAATCCTGGGCTAGATGGAGAAGCAGACTGATTCCGGCATAAGGCAACCTCTGTGTTGTCCCTAAATGCAACAACCTTACCGGCATTTTGAACTGTTATTCATGGTGGCCAAAGGGGACTATCTGCTTCTCGACGCCACCACTCTGGTATATTAACAAAAAGAACATATGCATGCTCTTTGTTTTTATGTCATCTATGATGGGTCCAGAACTACCTGCCTGTGGTCATTCATGCCTCTATTGTAGAAGCTGATATATCTGATGCTTGTCCAGAGCGAACGGGCATAGGGAACGGGCATCAGAGGACAAAACATCCGTACTTTGCACCTATTATGAATGGTACATTGCATGCAGCTCTAAATCAGTTTTTTTTTTTTAGAATGCTTGTGAGAAGGGTTCATTCCCCTCCCCCAGTTATTGTACAGACCTTTTTAAAAAAATGAAATGAAATGAAAAGTCACTGTTTATATTTGCATCTGCCATTCAGAGCAGACATGGATGAATAGCGGTGGTCAGGTTGTTTGCTTGCATTTGCAATATTCTCTATAGTTTTTATCCCCCACCCCCACCAGTCCTCCCTCCCTTTCCCAGAAAGCAAGCCAAAAGCTATTTGTCTCCCACTTTTTAGAAGTCTGCCTGCACTAGTTTTGTCCCAGCGGTAGGGCTCCCATCTATCTTATCAGGATTCCAATCTGTCACCGCAACTGTCAGCTGTCCTATCTGCAGGGTAGTAAAACATCCCAGCTGGAAGCATTTGCTTCGTATTAAATCGGAGAGAGGGAAAAGATCTGCCTGGAGGAAAGGGGGGTCTGTCTTTAGTCAGGTTATGGGGGGTGGTGTGCAAGATGCTGGGTTAAAATAAAATAAAAACAAATGCTTATAGCACGGATGAGGACCAGGGGCAGAAGAAAATGAGAGCGAAAAGGAGGGCAGCAGAGCGGAAGATGTAAATAAATAGAACGAGTAAATAAATAGAGCATTGGAAACTGGACCTAGCAGATTCTCTAAGGTTGATCTAAATGAGACAGCATGCAATTTGGGTGATGTGTAGCTTCATTGTGTGGCATCCTACTAATGCATTCTGTCAGCACAAGGATTTCTGTTTGTGCAATTGAACTCCCCCCTTTCTTCTCATGTGTATCCTGTACCCCCCAAATCTGCTCTACAGTTTTGAGGAAAACCCAGAACAGATCTCAGGGTTGGGCCAAGGGAAGAGGGAGAGGGAAAGTTACTGCATTTTTCGCTCTATAAGGCGCACCTGACCATAGGATGCACCTAGTTTTTAGAGGGGGAAAGCCCCATTTTTTGAGGATCAGCTCAAAGTTGTTGAGCTTACTTTGCAAAGGGAAAAAACCCTGTTTTATGGGGTTTAACTCACAGTTCTGCAGCTTCAGGAAAGTGAGCCATTTCTACAGTTTCCAGACAGATAATCTAATCAGCCAGTCACATGTCACTGGGGAAACAGCCTCCCTCTGCAAGGGGGCGGGGCTGGAATCTCTCTCCCTTATCTCTCTCCCCGATCGTTTGCTGAGCAGCTGTTCAGCGGGCTTCCTTTCAACACCCCCTTCTCTCTCTCTCTCTCTCTCTTTTTTTAAAAAGCACGATCTGCTTTTGCCCCTGGGCAGTTCAGCTCCAGGGAGCACACATTTGCTCCATAAGACGCACAGACATTTCCCCTTACTTTTTAGGAGGAAAAAAGTGTGTCTTATGGAGCGAAAAATACGGTACGTTGCGCAAGTGGAAGTCCTTGCGCTGATGGAGCACATTACTTGGTGCCACATTGGACATTATCATCATCACCACCATCCAACTTACTGATTGCTTTTTGTTACAGCAATAACCCAAAGTGATTTACAGTGGTAAATAGCGCATATGTTAAAAGCAGCATAAAAACAAAACAGTGAAAACTTTTGCCTGTTGTTTAATTATATTTCAGGAACTAAAATGTCGGGGCGTTTTGAACTCTGTGCATGTATGAAATGAAAAAGTTATTGATTTGTTATGCCTTGCTTTCCTTCCCCCCCCCCCCCCCGCTGACTGTGATCCAGGCCACATTTTAAACCCTTTTGAAACACGTTTTGCCTTGAATTATCAAGTATAATAAATTTAATTTCTTCTCCTTCTCCTTCTCCTCACACAGGCCAGCCCTGCCCCTATCATCGTCAACACAGATACTTTAGACACTATTCCCTACGTAAGTTGAAAAGATTTAATTGCATTTTCTCATTTCATTGATATTATTATTATTATTAATGTTTTGTACAACAGGAAAATAGAAAAGGTAAAGGCATTGGGGGTGAGTGGGAAATGTATATACCTGTACAGTATGTAGGAGTGTATGGTGAATTGTATTGTATTTTGAATTGACATTGTTTTGCAATTTCCCCCCCAAAAGACCATATATAATTATGTTATGTTATCAAGTAAATTCAATAAAAAATAAAAGCAAAAAAGTACTATTATTATTATTATTATTATTATTATTATTACAAGGATGAGATTCTCTAAATTTGTTAAGTTGCATGGCTACTTTGGCTCTTACTAGCTAATTTGTTTTGTTCTCTATGAAATAAAGACGAAGACCCTTTATTTTTTAAAAATAACAGTTCTAAGAGAAATGTTTTATGTTCAAATTGTTTCCCTTCTGCAAATATAAAAGTCTGTTACTAATTGGAGTGGGGGACAGAGTTGCTTAATTTGGTTTGCAATTTTGGAATGCAGACTGGCTTGCTGTTTCTTACCCAGTGTGCTGGGGTATGTTCTGGGGCTCCCTTATTCTACCATCTTCAACAGTCATGAAGAATCCTGGGAACTGTAGCTCTGCAAGGTCAGCACGCATTTAGAAATAAACCCTGCAATCCGAAGGATTCTCCACGACTGTTGAAATGGTATGATACTGCTTTAAATGTATTGTGCAGGTGTGAACTTAGTTCACAACACAAAGTGCTGATGGGTTTGCTGTTGTGTAAATGGCAGGGGAAGAGGATGCCGTAATACAAAGGTGGGCAGACTTCAGGCTTGCAGGTTTCTTTTAACAGAATCCAGAGATCCTCCAGTCACAGCTAGTTATGGAATAGTGGCCCTGAGATCCACCAATTACAGTCTATGGTCGGAGGGGAGCATTCTCTCTGCTCAGTTTGCTTTCAGGAATGCTTTGATGGTGTTTCCTGCTTGGCAGGGGGTTGGACTGGATGGCCCTTGTGGTCTCTTCCAACTCTATGATTCTATGATTCTATGAAACCTGTTTTAAAGGGATACCCTGGGCTGCCTTGTTGCTGCCATAGGGTAAACACAAGCATTTACACAACCGCCCCTTGGTTTCCCATCTCCCAGAAGTTTTCACACTCCGTGTGGAAGGGGGAGGGGAGCAGGAAGCAAAAAAAAAAATATGGTAGTGAGATTAGGTCTCAGCACAGCCCTATTCTACACACGACAAGGCCAATATAAATAAATTGCAAGAAAGCAGAGAAATTCAAGGCCTTGGAGGGCATGGATGCAAGAAGGGAAATTAACTACAGCACATCTCTTGAAAAAATGGCACGTATCAATCACTGCCCTGTGATGGATAAAAATGAGATGTCTGCTTTGACTAGTGCATTAGCTGCAAATGCCTTAAGGAGAAAGAGATGAAATGTTGGTCACAAACAAGCGGTGCACTCAGATCCGCTTGAGCTCTGAGCTGAAGCCAAGGAGGGCTCAGAGAAAAGCTCACTAGCTGATAAAAGCCCAGCAGTGAAAGCTTTCTCCTGCTATGTTGAGTGGATACTAAATCAGGTTTGTAAACATCTTGATAAATTATCACTGGTAAATTTGAAAGGACTGCTGCCATTGAGTATATATTTGGCTGGAGAAAAGGGGATTAGAGTGGCTTATTCTGACAGTTAAAAATAGGAGGAAAAGAGGAGACTATTGTTCTCCTGCCCACTGGGACTGGATTCAAACAGAGGGAGCAGAGGTGAGTGAAGCCCTGTAGGAACTCTTCATGCTGAAGCCTTTTGAGGCCAGCCTAGAAGGAAGTCAGTCCGGCCTTAGGGTTTCAGCTTGGTCTGGGATGGGCAAATCGGTCAGTTTTGGCTTCCTTCACCTACACATTTTTCAAATTTTAAGCTCAGTTCATCACATTTCCAGATCATAGAAACATAGAGTTGCAAGGGACCACAAATATCATCTAGTCAAGCTCCTTCTATGCAGGATTTTCCCCCACCCCAATGTGGGCCTTGAACCCATGACTGTTGAGATGCTTGGTTTACTTTTTATTTTATTTTTTAAGTCTCTTCAGAATGTGCATTTCTCTTAACATACACATTTTTGCATGCAAATTGCCCCAAATACACATTTCCCCCCCCCCAAACAATTTATTCCAATATAATGCCTTTTGGGTGTTATTTTCACCAATGTATGGTATGTACAGTCATGCAGATTTTACCCATTATATTGTATATAATTTGTATGCTGCTTCATATACAGAACCCATGAGTATTTTACATGAAAATATTTTTAAATATATACGGAAATATAAAATACAAAAACATATCAATTACATATCAGTACAAGGGATGTTAATCAAACTTGCAGATGGCAGAAAGTTGGAAGGGACAGTAACATGGAAGACAGAATCAAGATTCAAACACACATGTATGTAAACACAGAGAGTTTTCATTTCATTAGGCTTTTAAAAACAAAATTCACAAACTAGTGAGGAGAACTGAACTTGAAAGTGGAAAAATATGAAATGGAGAGGGACTGAAATTGACAGATTCACCAATCCTTAAAGGTAAAGGTAAAGGGACCCCTGACCATTAGGTCCAGTCACCGATGACTCTGGGGTTGCGGCGCTCATCTCGCTCTATAGGCCGAGGGAGCCGGCATTTGTCCGCAGACAGCTTCCGGGTCATGTGGCCAGCAGGACTAAACCGCTTCTGGCGAACCAGAGCAGCGCACGGAAACGCCGTTTACCTTTCCGGCAGAGCGGTACCTATTAATCTACTTGCATTTTGACATGCTTTCGAACTGCTAGGTGGGCAGGAGCAGGGACCGAGCAAGGGGAACTCACTCCATTGCGGGGATTTGAACCACCAACCTTCTGATCGACAAGAGGGAAACCAAAATGGTCAAAGGCTTGGAAACGATGCCTTATGAGGAACGGCTTAGGGAGCTGGGTATGTTTAGCCTGGAGAAGAGAAGGTTAAGGGGTGATATGATAGCCATGTTCAACTATATAAAAGGATGTCATATAGAGGAGGGAAAAAGGTTGTTTTCTGCTGCTCCAGAGAAGCAGACACGGAGCAATGGATTCAAACTACAAGAAAGAAGATTCCACCTAAACATTAGAAAGAACTTTCTGACAGCAAGAGCTGTTCGACAGTGGAATTTGCTGCCAAGGAGTGTGGTGGAGTCTCCTTCTTTGGAGGTCTTTAAGCAGAGGCTTGGCAGCCACCTGTCAGGAATGCTTTGATGGTGTTTCCTGCTTGGCAGGGGGTTGGACTGGATGGCCCTTGTGGTCTCTTCCAACTCTATGATTCTATGATTCTAAGTCCTAGGCTTTGTGGTTTAACCCACAGCACCACCCACGTCCCTACCTATTACCTAAAATGTACTTTCTCCCTACTAACCTATCAATTTATGGCAGTAAGCAAAGGGCCCATATTGTTTGGGGAGCTGCTTTCATAGCATATTTAGCTTACTGGCTAATCCATCCCAACAGCTCTGCTATTCATGATGTGTGGGGAGATAAGAAAGTTTTGCCTCAGGCACATTTTTAAGAAACGTTCAGATCCATCCCTCATTATTCAGTTGCATTATTCATATGAATAAATGATCATTTCAATTAAGATGCAATGTTTGATAAAATTCTTTTAATGCCTTCTTGTGATGAAAGCTCCCAGTTTATGCTTAGATGAAATTCTCTTTTTGTTCCTGCATTGGCATGGTGTTTATACCTGCCTCAAGCATCTGTAATTATGGATGCTAAAAACACACACACGAAACTTCCTGTCAAAATTTAGCTTCTTAATTAAGATTATAGGGGAAAGTGCCATCCTTGATATTCTGCAAGGAGCCAATCTCTGGTAAAATGGCAAAATTGGGGGTTATGTGTGGGAAGGAGGTACCTTGAAGTCCTGTCATATATTCTGTTGAGGAAGGGTAATGTTGCCACCTTCATGCTGCTTTCCAGCTTGTGGGGAGATGTTGAGAATTCTTACACTGGCTACCATAAAGCAGATTTCTGAACATTTGGGATTTAAGTGAGTCTCAAACACTTGCATGCAGGACCAGATCGGTCGGATCCAGCAGGGCTCGTCCTATGTTCTTAGATGGCTGGACCACAAGACTCTGGCCGTGCCCAAGCGCTGGGCTTCTCTTTCCAGGAGTGGAGGAGCTGGGCTTATCTTTTCCAAGGTGGTAGTTTCCCAACCTTGGATGCAAGAGAACTATGCCAGCCGCCTTCAACTTGGTGACTTCCAGATATTGTTGGACTGCAGTTCCCATCAACCCCAGCCATGAGGGGAGCTGTAGTCTAACAATATATGGATGGCACAACATTGAGGGAAGGCTGCCCTAAGCCACCTTGAAAGCAACAGCCCATGTGATTGTGTCTGGAAATGGGGGTGTTGGGGGATCAGGGAGGGCTTGAACTAGAACCCCCAGCATTGGGCTCCTGTATCAGCAATGCTCTGATGTAGTGTAGTGATTAAGAGCGGTGGACTCGAAATCTGGTGAACCGGGTTCGCTTTCCCGCTCCTCCACATGCAGCTGCTGGGTGACCTTGGGCTAGTCACACTTCTCTGAAGTCTCTCAACCCCACTCACCTCACAGAGTGTTTGTTGTGGGGGAGGAAGGGAAAGGAGATTGGAAGAAGAAGAGGAGGAGGAGGAGGAGTTTGGATTTGATATCCCGCTTTATCACTACCCGAAGGAGTCTCAAAGCGGCTAACAATCTCCTTTCCCCTCCTCCCCCACAGCAAACGCTCTGTGAGGTGAGTGGGGCTGAGAGACTTCAGAGAAGTGTGACTAGCCCAAGGTCACCCAGCAGCTGCATGTGGTGGAGCGGAGACGCGAACCCGGTTCCCCATATTACGAGTCCACCGCTCTTAACCACTACACCACACTGGCTTTGAGACTCCTTAGGGTAGTGATAAATTCTTCTTATGCAGGAAGTCTCGTAGGCAGTGTTTTGAACCTCATGGATGCCATGGGGCTGCAATACAACCTTACATTCTGTCATCTGACTCCAAGGACCAATCTTAACCCACCACACCTTATACAGCCTTAACTTGCTACTCAGAATACCAGAGATCCGAGTTTCTGTCCCCATTGGACTTTGCCTGATTTGGGCAATGCATTTGCCTCTAGCTCCTCTGATCCTTCTGGGCAGCAATTTAACTTTGATCCTCCACAGCCTAGAACCTTGCTGCACGGAGCTTGGCTCTTTCTGAGTCTGACAGGAGCCGTTGTAGCAGTGGCAACCTACTAAATGACAAGGGACAGGGGGTTGGCTTGGCCTACTGTCACACTTATAACAGCCAGTTGATCTGCAGAAACCAAGATCTATTTGTGGCATAGTAATGAGCATTATGGGATGCAGGTGGCACTGTGGTCTAAACCACAGAGCCTAGGGCTTGCCAATCAGAAGGTCGGCGGTTCGAATCCCTGCGACGGGGTGAGCTCCTGTTGTTCGGTCCCAGCTCCTGCCCACCTAGCAGTTCAAAAGCACGTCAAAGTGCAAGTAGATAAATAGGTACCGCTCCGGCGGGAAGGTAAACGGCGTTTCCGTGTGCTGCTCTGGTTCGCCAGAAGCGGCTTAGTCATGCTGGCCACATGACCCGGAAGTCTGCAGACAAACGCCGGCTCCCTCGGCCTATAGAGCGAGATGAGCGCCGCAACCCCAGAGTTGACCACGACTGGACCTAATGGTTAGGGGTCCCTTTACTTTTACCTTTAATGAGCATTATGCCTGTACATCCAGTTGCTGATAAAGGCAAAGGAATAGAGGATAGTAAAGGTACTGGCAAGGCCACTAATAATCACATGAGTCGGGAGGGAGTGAAAAAATGGCGTCAGGAATCTGGAAGCATTTTACTCTCTCAACCAGAGCAGCTCTTTTAACTCCTTTTTAGAGAACATGAACCACAAGAAAATGAAAATGCAAGTTTCAGAAAATGTTGGTCAGGGATTCCTTATGCTTGTGGCAGAGGTCTTGATCTAATAGAGGCCTTCACTAACAGAAAAGGGGGGCATGTTTTCATCAGTTCTCACTATTACCCCTCCCCACAAAGGTCACCCCCACAACAGAGTGGAGCAGGTTCCCTTGTGCTCCAGGGGGAACAGATGAAAAAATGCCTTCTCTCCTCTTCCACTGGATCAGAAGGCCCATTTGTGAATTAAAGGGCATAGCTGGATTTAGGTCCAAATATTTTATGTGCTTTAAATTTGTTATATTAAAAAGAAGAAGCCATTGCCATAAAACTTTATAAAATAAAAAATGGCAACAGGAAAGGGTGATTTGACGCCTGCCCTGCAGTGTTGCTACTCCAAACCATCCCCTTACCACTGCTTTTAATTGTCTGTACGCCCTTTTCTCTCCCTGCTCAAAATCTCAGCTTCTCTAAGAACCTTTTCAAAACCTTAACAAAAAGAAACCTTAACAAAAAACACAACCACCTGATGGGCCAACGGTGCATATGTTGGTATGTAAGTTGATTGTCTCTTCCTCCTTTTAAGCACTGTTTCGAGTCTTTGCTATCCTGCAAAACTTCTTAGCTTTGCATCTTCTCTGAATCTTGGACATTTCAGAATAAGATGTGAGTGCAATGGTTTGAAGCCCTCAGTTTTAAAACGTGGCCACTGTTTGACATTGAGTAGTGTCTGCAAACCTTTTTCAATATTGCACCGTCTGGCCGATTGTGAATTCGTCCTTTCATTTGAAATGGTGAAAGGACAGGGCCCCTTTCATATGATCGGCAGTTCTTTATAGCGGAGGGTTGCTGCAAATCATAAAAGGGCTAGTTAATTAGCCTCGTTTCTGGGTTCACTGACTTGAGAGGAGCTTTAGCACGCTGAGAGTAAATTGTGGGAATACATCTGATGGGCAGCTTGAATGGCAGAAAATGAATTATCCTCTAGCAGTTAGTTCATAGTCAAAGGCTGCAATAGCCTGCATCATCTTCATGTTGCTGTTGCTCGTATGAGTACTGGAATTTATTTTGCACAGGATTCCATCATCTGCCAAAGCTAAATGTATCCTCCCTGCCTCCTATATTGTATTTTGCTAAGGAAACACAGGAGTTTCTTCCCAGTGTCTCAGCCCAGCTAGCAGAAGACCATGTGGTGTGCTTATACCCAGTGCTATTTTTCTAGGAAAAAGAGGTGCTGGAGCTCACGATGAATGCCTCCCTCGTTCTCTTAGAATGGCAATGGCACCTACCTAAGAGGTGCTAGTTCCGGCTGAAAAAAAAGCCATTGTTACACCATTTGCTTGACTTGCCTCTGGTTAAGTGATGCAGATACCAGATTGGCCAGAGAACAGAAAATTGACCAATTGTAAATCCACATGTGTAGGGACAGGAAATAACGTGGCTTTGAGATTAGGGGCATATTATTTTAAAAAAATGCTTGACATTTCTCTTTCGGAGGGCTATGGCCTGGTGAAAGAGCCCCCATTGGACTGATCCATTCACCCCCAATTAAAAAATGCATACATCAGATGCCTTATGTAGATTTTTGCCGTCTGCATTGGCCAAACCTGGATTGCAGTTTAGATTCTCCTCTCTCTCTGGCCGTATTTTGCATTATAGAGGGATTCATTGACCATAGTGCATCGAGCTAATGAAAAACACCTGGCATCCGGTTCGAATTGTAATCTGCACTCCATCAAACAAGGCACGTCTGTCGTCTCACAACCAGCTAGGAGAAACGAATCTCTCTGTGGGTAGTGCAAATTAACTTTGTCTCATGAATACTTGATCCGATAATTTTCTACAGAAGATTGACTTGATTGGAAGGTAAACGTGATCCCAGACAGCTTCCGTAAGGTAGTTTTTATGCTTTGTGGAGACAGCGGAGAATGTTAAACCCGGAGTGAAATGTAACTGTTTGTTTTCACCCTACTTTAATATACTCCACCTGATAATGAAGGATTAATGGCTAGAAATCTGTATGTGGCCTCACGGCAAAGCCTTGAGCTCTGCAGTTTTCTGCCAGCAACAGTCATCAACATGTTCTTGAGCTGATGGCGGTGGAGGTGAATGGGGCGCTGCCCCCACCAACTTGAGTCCAGGATGTGGGAACTGGCTGTCAGCTGCCACCTTCTTAGCTTTGCTGTTGCCATTCTGGACCACTGCAGGGAAGAGGATGGAGGCCAAACTAGAATTAGGTTTAGCTCCACCTACAGTCAGCCTTCCTGCCTGCCACTCTGCCAGTCCCAATAGCCACCAGCCATCACTAGTTGCGGGACCCAGGTGGCACTGTGGGTTAAACCACAGAGCCTAGGGCTTGCTGATCAGAAGGTCGGCGGTTCGAATCCCTGCGATGGGGTGAGCTCCCGTTGCTTGGTCCCTGCTCCTGCCAACCTAGCAGTTCGAAAACACTTCAAAGTGCAAGTAGATAAATAGGTACCGCTGCAGTGGGAAGGTAAACGGCGTTTCCGTGCGCTGCTCTGGTTCGCCAGAAGCGGCTTTGTCATGACCCGGAAGCTGTATGCCGGCTCTCAGCCAATATAGCGAGATGAGCGCCGCAACCCCAGAGTCGGACACGACTGGACCTAATGGTCAGGGGTCCCTTTACCTTTATCACTAGTTGCTGTCACTCTTTCACTTCCTTGCACAGAAAAAGTATATTTTCATACCACTGTTCATAGAGCCTTTCATGAAGGTATGCAAGGTGGTTGCTTTTTTTTTTTTTAATTATCTTGCAATAAACTGTGCAAATGAAAAACAGCACCAGTACTTTAAAACCAGCAGACATGATAATGCATCAGAAGCCCAGTTTTATTTCAGTAATGTACATCTCTCAGTCATAATGGCAGCAGCTGAAAAGCAACGAAAACTTAAAGTTGCCTAGGTGCATTTAAAAAATACACATCTTTGCCAGGCACTGAGAATACCAAAAGTGGAAGCACCGGGTCAGCCCCACCGGAGAAAAGCATCACACAAGTGGGGTGCCACCACCAAGAAGGCCATCTCTCTGGGCACAAGTCATTCTCTAAAGTAATGGTGGACCAAAATCCCCTCTTCATGTTTTTGGGACCATTTGACTCCCACTTTTTGCTGCCTGGCAAAAATAAAACAAAATGTGTTTTTGATTGCTTTTGTGGGACAGGTGGGAAGACAGGAGAAATTTCCCTGAAATATCTGGGTTCACCATTTGATTGCATTTAACCTTGCTTAGGGACGCGGGTGGCGCTGTGGGTTAAACCACAGAGCCTAGGGCTTGCCGATCAGAAGGTCAGTGGTTCGAATCCCCGCGATGGGGTGAGCTCCCGTTGCCTGGTCCCTGCTCCTGCCAACCTAGCAGTTTGAAAGCACGTCAAAGTGCAAGTAGATAAACAGGTACCGCTGCAGCGGGAAGGTAAACGGCGTTTCCATGCTGTGCTCTGGTTTGCCAGAAGTGGCTTAGTCATGACCCAGAAGCTGTATGCCGGCTCCCTCGGTCAATAATGCGAGATGAGCGCCGCAACCCCAGAATTGATCACGACTGGACCTAATGGTCAGGGGTCCCTTTACCCTTTTAACCTTGCTTAACATGCTGGCCCAGAGTTCTCTACTTCCTTCTTCAACTTTTTAAAAATCTCTTTAATTCTCACCAGCAGCACAAGGTGAGACTACATTCCTTGGGGGTGCTGGGTTAGAATAAGAACATAAGAAGAGTGCTGGATTAGGCCAATGGCCCATCTTTTTCTCACTGTACCCACCCAGGGCACTCTCCTCCCCTGCAGCTTCTATAAACTGGTATTCAGAAGCATTGTTACCCCTGACTGTGGAGACAGAACACAGCCATTGTAGTTAGTAGCTATTGATAATCTTCTCCACCATGAATTTGCCCCATCCTGTTTTAAAGTAGGAAGAAGGCTATGTGATGAGAGAAACTCCCAGGGCATTCTTCAAGCGACGTTACCAGGTTTTGTATGGATTTCCTCCCCATAGCCCCATGTTTATTCTTCCCCCATCTCCAAGGTCAGGGCCATCCCAGGATATTTTGCTGCTTGGGATGAATGATGAGATGTCTGCATCCTACATTAAAAAGCCAGCCAGGTTGGCTGTTGAATCTTTCTTCAACACGGATGGCAGGAGAGTGTCCTCCGCTGTTTTCTGAGCTTTTAGCTTCAGGCAGAGATGCAACTCAGTTTTCTAGCCCCTCACCGCAACTCCCTGCCTCCCCAGCTTCCTCTTCCTGTGGCAAGTGCCTCGCTCAGCCTCATGGTAGAGCTGGCCCCATGAAAAGCACCACCTTGAAAGATGAATAGTTGCTAATTACCAAATAAATAGCTGGCAATGCATGTCACAGCCTTATTATGATGATCACGGCCATTCTGGCTGAGGTGGTTGTAAAGATGTGTATGTGTGATAACTGAAGTTTTATCTACATAGAGAAAATAATGTTAAACACAATTATGGCTATGAAAATTGCGGTAATTCGATTGCATTCATGCTCAGGACAGGCCCACTTAAATCAACAGGACTTAAAATGACTGTGTTAATTCCCAGTGTTTCAATGTATCTACCCTAAGCAGGGCCGTCTTTACCCGGGGGTGCAAGGCACCCGGGTGCTGAATTCTGGGGGGCACCAGGCGCCCACCGCTGAAGCCTCCTAAGCTTGTCATTCATCCCCCCCCCCAAATCACCCTCCTCCCCACCCGCCCCCCAGTGTCCACACTCCTCCCACCCCTCTTTTTCCTTTTTGGCTGGACTCTGCACGAGCTGGAGGCAAACAAACTGAAACCATGAAGCAGGAGCTGCCGGCTTCAGAGATACCCACTGGCAACTCGCCGCCGGGGGACCGCTGGGGAACCTGGGTTCTCCGGGATTGCCCCCTCTCCACCCACCCCCCGCCCTGCCGCTCTCGGCGGACTTGCTCCCAACTTGCCACCTTGCCTCCCGCCGAGCTGCTCGCTGGCTGGCACACCAAGGGGGAACCCCCGTGCTCTCAAACATAGTGCCCCTCCTGGCACCTGGACGCCCCCTTGAGCTCTGCACACCCCTCTCTGGTGCCCGCCGGCTCAGATTGCCGCGCCACTGCACCGGATCTGCCTGGAGCTCAGCATGGATGGGGCGGCTTGGAGGGGGGCCCTGGCTGCACGGCTGCTGCTACTCCTGCTGGCTGGTGCTGGGCGCCGGAGTCTCCCCAAACCCTCCTGGAGCCGCCCCACAGCAGTACACTTTTGTTTCTTCTTCCTCCCTTCTTTCGTAAACAAGAGATAAGGCGTAAGCGTGGTGTATGGCATAAGCATAATAAAGTTAATTTGGGGGCTAAACTAAATTGGGGGGGGCGCTGGGCAGATCGTTGCACCTCGGGGGCACATATGCTAAAGACAGCCCTGACCCTAAGTAGGTCTGAGTCTGGATGCAGCCCACTGTGATTTGAGTTAAGAGTGATAACTGTGAGTGTGGCAGCTGGGAATTTTTGAATGCTGAAGGCCACAAAAGGTGTGGTGTAGTGGTTAAGAGCGGTAGACTCGTAATCTGGTGAACCGGGTTCGCGTCTCCACTCCTCCACATGCAGCTGCTGGGTGACCTTGGGCTAGTCACACTTCTTTGAAGTCTCTCAGCCCCACTCACCTCGCAGAGTGTTTGTTGGGGGGGGGAGGAAGGGAAAGGAAAATGTTAGCCATTTTGAGACTTCTTCGGGTAGTGATAAAGCGGGATATCAAATCCAAACTCTTCTACTCTTCTTCTTCTTGATCTCTGGCCTCTCCAGGTAGGGCAGGAATGGTCCCCTGCCTGAAACCCAACACAGCCTTTGCCAATTGGTGTAGACAATACTGAGCTTAGATCGAACATCGGTCTGGCTCAGTATAATGCAGCTTCTAACGTTCCATCAGCTGGAACCTTCTATCCTCCCCTGCAGGGCTGCTGTTGTTGTTGTTATGATTATGATTATGATTATGATTTAAAATACTGCCTCTAGCTCTGTCCACAGCAAAGAGATGTCCTGGAACTCCCATTGGCCTTAGCTCCCAGGGGGCTCTAATGTGGTTATTTCTAAATCTCAGCCCACACCTATGGTTAGATCTCATGTTAATTTGAAGACTAGTTTGGATAATCAACATACACACCTTCCCCCCCACCCCCACCCCAGATGGTTTCCTAAAAGAAATTCCTTCTGTTACGCTTTCCTCGCTCGTTTTTGCTGCATTAATAATAACGCAAAGGAAACCTGACTCTACGCAGCGAAGCAAAGAAAAGCCTTACGGAGCGGCGTTTGTTAGCTAGAGATCTAGGTTGGACTTCCCACCTGCCACAATGATCTAAAATAAACACAGTGGTCCTGGAGCAGGCAGAAAGGTTGTCTTAGGCTGGGAAAGACAGTAAAATGTAGATTACCATAAGACAAGAAAGCAAGGTAACCTCAGAATAATTGCGTACTGCTTAATATTCATGCTTTAAGAGTTTACAAAACCAGAAGGTTGTTGTACGAATGTTTTAACTATTTTAAAAAAAAGTTGTAACAATTTGTACTGTGCTTTCAAATCAAGGCAGGTGAAAAGAGCAAATATTAGGCATCTCAGTAGGAGGAAATGAGGACAGCATGTTGCTGAATACATTTGTGCACCTTTCCTTTCCTCGCTATGATTTATTTGTTTTTCTTGGTCGTTTAGATGGAAGCTGCAATTCTTAATGGAGGCTTTTGGATCTTTTTTTTCTTTTCTTTAGAAAAAGAGAGATTGATTCATCCCTGTTGGATAAAAATCTAAGTGGTTGGCTTAGATCCAAAGGACTCCATGGTGTGATTTGTGCACAAATGAGGTTTGTAAGCTGGGGCCCTTCTGAAAGGACCCCCCTCCCCAACGCATTCAAGACCCTGCAAATGTGTGGGAGACTTCAAGAGATGAACTGTGGCTTGTCCTTGAGAGGCAAATTACCTGTGGCAGAGACATATCCATATGCCAATTCAATTCTGGTCTGAATTCAAGCTTTTACAAATTGCACAGAAATCCCTGAATGACCTAGGATCTAAATACAGTCGTACCTCGGAAGTCGAACGGAATTCGTTCCGGAAGTCCGTTCGACTTCCGAAACATTCGGAAACCAAAGTGCTGCTTCTGATTGGCTGCAGGAAGCTCCTGCAGCCAATCGGAAGCCACGGAAGCCCTGTTGGACGTTCAACTTCCAAAAGAATGTTCGAAAACTGGAACACTTACTTCTGGTTTTCGATTGTTCGGGAGCCAGAACGTTCAACTCCCAAGGTGCTCGGGAGCTGAGGTATGACTGTACTTGGGGAGGAGCTCTCTCCTTGTATGTGGCTGTCTATGAATTGAGGACCTTTAGAGAGGCCCTCCTTGATATTCCTCTGCTAGGAACTACATGGTTGGCCGCGACACACAAGCAGGCCTTTTCTGTGGTGGCACCCTAACTCTGGAATTCTGTTCCCTTTGAAATCCTATTGGCTCCAGCACTGCTGGCCTTTAGACACCAGATGAAAACCTGTTTGTTCAGGCTGTTGGGCAATAATGCTGCTGTTCTGATACTTCTGTTGTGTGCTTTGGCTGGATTGCTGCATCGCATGGTTTTAAATTGAGTGATGCTCTTTCACAAACTTCATTGCAAATAACTTCAGAGGTTGTGGGATGTAAAGCAGTATATAAATAGACTAAGGAAGGAAGGAATAAATGTGTGGGAACTCAGACACTGCTGAATTCCTAAATCAGGTGGCAGGAAACTTTTTTTTAACCCCAAAAATCACATCCCTGGGGCTGGCACACCAGTGGTTAGCAGGGCCAGAGGGGGGAAGTGGATGGAGCACCAGGAGTAACTCTTGCCTTTGCACAGTAAGACTGCCAGGCTTTCCATACCCCCCCACCTACTTATCTCTGTATCCTCAATCTAGGCAACCAAGAAGGTTACATTCCAGCCAGGAAAAAGCACTTGAGGAGGGGCAGTACAGAGCTGGCAAGGGGTGTGGCAGGGGCAGGAGCGATGACTTAAGGAAACTCCTGGGGGCCAGATACAGAAGGCGGCAGGGGGCAGTGGTGAACAGAGCTGCTTGGCTGCCTGGGGTGGCAAACGCGGAGGCACCCCCTGGGGGCGGGACATCGCTCCGCAGCACGCATGCGTCCTGATGCATGCATCGTGATGGCATAGTGCACGGCGCCATGATGTTACGACGCACGCTTCAGGACGAACGGCGCATGTGCGGGATGGCCACACCACACACGTGCAGTCCGTCCGTGCTGGTGCTGCTGCCCCCGCAGCAACCTTACGAGCCACCGAGTGAGCGGCAACTCGTAAGGCTGCTGCACACAAACAGCGCACAAAAGGCTGCCCCGTCCGTGCTGCTTTTCATGCACGACAGCCTTATGAGTTGCCGCGCGAGCAGCCACTGCACGGGCAGGGTGCTGGGCGGCGGGGCTTGGCTTGGGCGTCGCGGGGGGGGGCGCCCAGAGTGTCACCCCCTCCAGGGTGGAACCCAGGGCGGATTGCCCCCAACACCCCTCCCTTGCTCCGCCCCTGGCGGGGGCAGTGCAATTGGCCTCTAGGTTCCCTGTACTTGTCCTATAGAGTAAAGAGTGGGAAAATCCTAAATGGCAGGGAGGTGTATTTAATGGTGGGCATCTAAAGCTACAACTAACTTCCACCAAGATTTTTTTAAAAAAACAAAAAACTGGAAATAAGCAGAAGCGGGGAAGATCTCAATAACAGGTGCCTTTCTTGGAAGCTCCCTATAGCTTCTCAGAGTAGACTCATTGAAATTAATGAACCTAAGTTAGCCATATCTATTAACTTCAGTGTGTCCACTCCAAGTAGGACTGACACTGAATACCACCTGTAGGGTGGGCTCCATTGCAGTGCTGACTTAAAGTGACTTAGCATTATATACTTGTTTTGCTGGTGAAATGTTTTGCGTGAGTGGGATGCTGTTGCACCAAAGAATGCATAATAAGCAGGTTGCTAGTAACTGTGTTGCACAGTAGACTGTGCAATCTATAGCTCAAGAGCCCTTGCACTAAGCAGACAGAGAATGTTGGATACAGCCCATAGTTATTTTCAGATAAAGTTGGCAAGATGATAAGAGTCACACCGTGCTATGCAAATTATGAGTTAGCAAAGGGTACCTCACTTTGGGGAAGGGTCCCATATTGTAATCTCCTCTATGCAGAAGAAGAGATGCGAGAGCTCTAAGGGCAACCAGCTAAGCTTGTGCCATTCCCATGTGTCATTAGTTTTAATGCTTCACTGCTGTGCCAAAGTGAGTGTTTCCCCACATATCTACTCAGTGTGGGCCACCATCCTTAAGCTGCTTATCTCAAAGTAGTTCTTCCCAACTTGTGTTGGGCTGTGATAGTATGGTTTGGCAGCTGATGACTATAGCCTTTTGCAAATGTTAGGAAAAGGAGTATAGGCATGTTTCATTTACTTAGCCCTGTGAAAGGACGGGGAGCTACTTGCAGGGAGCTGAGGTTGGTTTTGGTTGCCGTGGAAGTAAGAATGAAGCTAACTGGCTTGAGATATCTTTGGAAAGGTTGGAAATGATTTCATGACATAGTAAAAGATGCTTTGAGAAAAGGGGGCATGCGTTTCTTTCTTTTAAAATGAGAACCAGTCTGTGTGGTGTTTATGTGTAGCATGCTAATGGTAATGGGTTGTTTCTAAGTACCACTCAGAGCAAATCCATTGAAATGAATGGCTCTCACTTGGTCATGCTGACTGGTTTCAGTGGGTCTCTTACTCTTTGCAGAACTTAGTTGGATACAATGATGTATATCAGGCATCCCCAAACTGCGGCCCTCCAGATGTTTTGGCCTACAACTCCCATGATCCCTAGCTAACAGGATCAGTGGTCAGGGAAGATGGGAATTGTAGTCCAAAACATCTGGAGGGCCGAAGTTTGGGGATGCCTGATGTAAATGGTGCGGTTTTTTTCAAAGCGGTTGGTTGGGGGGGGATAAATGAAAGAGGATCTAAATTAAAATGAAGCTCAAAATATTTCCTTGATAACAATGTTCAAAAGAATTTGGTAACATTTCTCTTCCCACCACATGGGCGGTGGGATATCTTCTTATAGGACCTGGCAATGACTGCACAACCCATTCCCTGAATTATTGTATGGCTCTGGAGAGCCCTACAAAACTCTTCTTTTCCTATGTGTCAGAGCGACAGAATATTGCAAGTCTTTGCCAGTCAGCTCTTAAATGGAGCACTTTTTTCCCTTGGCATACCACTATTCAGTTCTCCCATGCATGGCATTCCTCATTTATTCCAGTTGAAGAAGTATTACCGACTTTTTCATTTGGAAACACTGTGTTTCATCACAGCTGAAAGAGCACTTGTCCTTGTATAAAAGCAGGGATTTCCTTCCTTATCTCCCACAGGTACTAATAGATTTCTCTGTTATATCATCATTGTTTTCTAGGTCAATGGAACAGAGATTGAATATGAATTTGAAGAAATTACATTGGAAAGGGTAAGTGAATTGTTCTTCGTACTTCAGAGGCCAGATGACTTCGTTAGCAACACAAATAAAGCAATTAATTGTGACATAATCCTTCATTTTCAATTTAAGTATTTGGAGTGGAATTCCCTTTACATATTTATATGAAAATCCCATTGATCATGACTGCTGATGGAGCTTAAGTCCTGGAAATCTTGCCAATGTATTGCTAGGCTGTTAGAACTTCTATTTTGTTACAGATTTTTGCAGAATTCTTTTAGAAGTATAAAAGAACAAAACTTGACAACTCATATTCTACTTAGTCTTAAGTATTATGAGATGTTTCTACACATAGTTTCTGCTTTAGATTTTATTCCCATATGTTTATTTATAAAACTTGAATATGCTCCATTGTTATTATCCTAGTTTGGGGCAAATACTATCTCCCAAAGCTTCTCACATCAGTCAATATAGTGCTGGTGGCAGAAGCTGCACACCAGCCTTCCCCAACATGGTTTCTTCCAGTTATCAATGGACTCCAACTCCCACCATCCCTGACCACTGACCATGCTGGCTAGGGCTGATGGGATATGTAGTCCAACAACAACTGAAGAACACCAGGTTGGGGCATGCTGCAGTACATAAACACTCTGGCTTACAAATTGAAAAGACAGAAGGCGTGCAAAGGGGAGTGGTGGGGAAAGGGAGAGAGGGAGATCAGATTGATGCTAAGAGAATGAAGTGATGAATTGTATACAAGTATGACTGCCTGAGGACCCAGGTGGCGCTGTGGGTTAAACCACAGAGCCTAGGGCTTGCTGATCAGAAGGTCGGCGGTTCGAATCCCTGCGACGGGGTGAGCTCCCGTTGCTCAGGCCCAGCTCCTGCCAGCCTAGCAGTTTAAAAGCATGTCAAAGTGCAAGTAGATAAATAGGTACCGCTCCAGCGGGAAGGTAAACGGCGCTGCTCTGGTTCGCCAGAAGCGGCTTAGTCATGCTGGCCACATGACCCGGAAGCTGTACACCAGCTCCCTCGGCCAGTAACACCAGATGAGCGCCGCAACCCCAGAGTCGGAGACGACTGGACCTAATGGTCAGGGGTCCCTTTACCTTTATGGCTGCCTGATTGGGACAAGGCTGATCTTCCCTTCCATGTGTCCTTTCTTGGGTACAGTGGATGCAAGGAGCTGGTGACATTTAAGCCCTATTCATGCATTACTCTTGTTTAGAAAATATCTGTGATGGCAATGGAGCTGGGCCATGCCTTAGGTACCACTCCTGCTTTTGGGTCATTTACCGGCAATAACCACATGATGCGCACAATTGTCTGTAGACATTTGAATGTGTGGCAGGCTCTGTGCATTCAGGAGTCCCGACACTTGAGAGTCTTTTTCAGTGGCAATAGTGCAGTATCCTGTCTGTGCTGTTTTCCACCTTCTAGATGTTCTTCTGTTTTATAGGCAAATTAATGGAGGAGAAAGCTATGAATGACTGCCACCTGCAGTGTTGCACCTGAATACCAGTTTCTGGGGAACAAATGGGGAGAATGCTGTTGCACTCAACTCCTGCTTTTTGGCTTCCCATGGTTGACCACTGTGAGAGGATGCTGGACTAGATGGTCCTTGGGTCTGATCCAGCAGGGCTTAGGTTTGGGGAAACAGTGCATGGTGTAATGAAGTAGGGGAAAGTCTAGATTGAGGCAAGGCAAGTATTTAAAGATTAAGTAAGGTAGTACCAGGGACCCAGGTGGCGCTGTGGGTTAAACCACAGAGCCTAGGGCTTGCTGATCAGAAGGTCGGCAGTTCGAATCCCTGCGACGGGGTGAGCTCCCGTTGCTCAGTCCCAGCTCCTGCCCACCTAGCAGTTCGAAAGCATGTCAAAGTGCAAGTAGATAAATAGGAACCGCTCCAGCGGGAAGGTAAACGGCGTTTCCATGCGCTGCTCTGGTTTGCCAGAAGCGGCTTTGTCATGCTTGCCACATGACCTGGAAGCTGTACGCCGGCTCTCGGCCAATAAAGCAAGATGAGCACCGCAACCCCCAGAGTCGGACACGACTGGACCAAATGGTCAGGGGTCCCTTTACCTTTTGAAGGTAGTACCTTGGACAGCTCAGCCTGGAGACTTAGTAAGAGCAGAACTTGAATGTTGTTTCAGCAACCACCAACTTCTCCATCTCCACAGCCAGCTCCGCCTTCCATTAGAGGGGCCTCTTTAAACCAAGGGACCCGGTCTGCTTTACACCCATCAGTTCCAACAGTGTGAAGGAGGCTTTGATTGAACTTTGGGTTTTGATCTCAAGCCCACAGAGGCAGAGAAGGGAAGCAGAAGAGCCCCCTTTGGGCTAAACATAATGGTCTCCTCTTACACTAGTTCTTCTGAACTAGTAGAGACACCTGTGGCTGATCCCGAAGGCAATTCCCTCTCCTACTTTATATCTCCAGCTTCATCTCCAGAAGATGGAAAGTCTGACCCAGGATAATGATAATATTTTTCCAAGAATATACAAGCTCTTTAAATGACACACAGGCTCCACATACTTATGGAAGTTTTTCATGAGGCCAATGCACCTTTTTCTTAAATACTAGCAATGGTGTCATCACAAAGGATAATGTGCAGTGGTCATAGGCATTTCTGGCTATGAATTATTTGGGCATTTCTAGTTGTTCTTCGTTAATTGGAGCATTAAAAAGTCACTGAGCAGCACACATGCCTCCCAGGGAAATATTTTTGAATGCCACATTATTTTTAATAGATGTGTAAAGTTATCAATTTACATAGTAAGAAGGCCAACATGATTTGTGTCAACAGTTGCAGCTTGACCTACCATAGATAATTGATTATGCAGGTTATAATCCCCGCCATTAAATTTTGCATGATGCTTGATAAGCATTTGCTCACACCCTTCTATTACTTAGCTGAACAGCACAGTGGTTAGAAGCAAGGGCGAGAATATCACTTGCACAATTCTGGGGTCTGGAGAGAGGCATTGCTGTGAATAGCTGTCAGTAGAAGCTCAACTATATCTCATAGTGAACGAAGGATCACAAAAGATCCTTCTGCACTGAGGAGGAAAGTCTTCCCCAATCACAGGTATATTGTGGTCAAATGACCGAAGAACCATCCCATACGGAGCTGGACTATATTTAAAGCTTATATTTCTGACATCTCCAGATTTCTGGTCCAAATGCAAGCATCAATTGCTCTGTGCCTTATGTGGGAAGCTTTTTCACCCTTAGGGCATTTGAGCCTCATGCCTGAGGTTCCCCATACTTGCTTTATGCTGTCATCTTCAGAAATGTCAAGGTTGGTTGAGCAACCACAAAGTCCCAATTCAGAAATTTGAGGCAGCTGGACCTCAGTTTGCACAGCGGAGGAGATGTGTGGATTTATTCCCACACCATGCAGATAACATATTTGGTGAATCAGATGCTTCATGTGAATGTCCAATCAAAGAGAAATCGGATTTGCATGATTCTTTGCACTAATTTCTTCTTCTTCTTCTTTTTATTAATAGTTTTATTCATTTTATCATATAAAACAAAACAAGCACATAAACTACAAAGGAAAAACATAACATAAACATATAAACACAACAATAAAATATATCATTTTCCACCTATTTTCCTTAACATCTTGTTGGGACTTCCCCCTATCCTCCCTTCCTGGTTTCACATCTAACTCTTATTTTCAGCCAAGTTCATCTTCAAATTTAACCTTTTATCTAACCTTCTATTATCCATTTATTCATTTAATCATTATATTACCCTTTTTTTAACCTCGAAGATATTTTTCAGTCCCAATTTTGATCCGGTAAACTCTAGCTTATACCCTAGTTTTTCAAATACTTTCCATATTACAATATTTTTTTAAATACATTTTAAATTTCTTCCAATCTTCTTGCACCACATCCTCCCTCTGTTCACGCAGTCTTGCTGTCAGTTCGGCGAGTTCCATAAAGTCAATCATCTTCATTTGCCAATCTTCCACTGTTGGTATTTCTTGTGTCTTCCAGTTCTTTGCAATCAGTAGTCTCGCTGCTGGCGTTGCATACAAAAAGAAAGTCCTGTCTTTTGGGGGGATTTCCTCCCCTATAATTCCCAAAAGAAAGGCTTCGGGTTTCTTATGAAAGGTGTCCTTCAACACCTTTGTTTTTTGTTTTTTTGTTTTCTTCTAACGGGGTCGGGGGTCGGGTGTTAATATGAACTGCACCTCCATGCCTGAGTTCGATCTGCAGTGCTTTGGGGAAATGTGGAAGAGACTCACCCACCAAACACTAGAGAAACCTCTGGGCTGGCTGCTTGCACCCTTCACTTTTCTCTCCTAGGACATGACTAACGTTATACAGTGGTACCTCGGGTTACAGACACTTCAGGTTACAGACTCCGCTAACCCAGAAATAGTACCTCGGGTTAAGAACTTTGCTTCAGGATGAGAACAGAAATCGCACGGCGGCAGTGGGAGGCCCCATTAGCTAAAGTGGTACCTCAGGTTAAGAACAGTTTCAGGTTAAGAACAGACCTCCAGAACGAATTAAGTTCTTAACCCGAGGTACCACTGTAGTCAACTTTCTTCAAGGACCTAGTATGGTTTCAAAGGTAGAGCTGCTTCAGAAGTACGTATTTCAGGATTGTGGGATTCAAGAAGCATTTCAGCTGTCTCACATGTTATTCTTCATGCTGACAAATAGGTTTTCCACTCATTCAGAGGAGCTAAAATGTACAATTCATTCCATTCCTCTTTAAAACCTCTGTATTCTACCTTTCTGCCTTTTAAAAAAAGGCAGCCACAGTGGCCATAAAATCTTTAGAATACAAAACCGTAATTGGGTTAATCCAACATAAAACCAGAACAGAACAATAAACCACAGCACTATTTTAAAAAAAAAAACATTCACACGCTCCTTGATAGTTTTTGGGAAGAGGAATGCTTTGACCTCTTTCCTTAAGGAAATGATGGCAAATGCCAGATGGAACTCTCTGACAGGGTTCCATAATCTAAGGGACATCACTAAAAAGGCCCTATCTCTGTTGTTTACCAATGTAGCCACAGAAGAAGATGGAGCGTGAAGTAGGTCCCTCAGCTGATGACTTAATCCAGCCTTGCCCAATCTGGTGTCATTCAGATGTTTCTGACTACAAGTATTATCACCCACAGCCTACCACTGTCACACAGGTGGAAGTTGTAGTCCAAAACATCTGAAGAGCACTCAGTTGGGGAAGGCTGACCTGAACAATTAAATGGGGTTCATAATGAGTGTGGATTTATTCTGCTTGTTTCTGTAAATTAGTTAGCCCTGAGAGCTCTCTCTCTCACTTTCCTTCTCTCTCTCTCTCTCTCTCTCTCTCTCTCTCTCTCTCCTCGGACTTTATGCACCAGCAATGAATGAAATCAGTGTTATACATCTATACTAACATTATTGACTTTTGCCCAAGTATCTAATAATCTTTCTGTTCCATTGAAGATTTCTGGTAAATGTTACAGAGATAAATAAACACATGATGACATTGCCCAATCTTGCATTGCCTGGATTGTTCATCCCCTCTGAGCCCTGTGAAGTATTCCAGATTAGCAAAGAAATATGCATAATTTCTGCTCCTGGGTAGCTGTAAATGTTATCACTTTGATGTAATTGATTATCAGTTGCTTTATTCCTTCTGGGGTTTTTTCTTCCTTTATTACACAAACCCCCCCCCTCTTTTTCTGGGTTAGTTAACAAGCTGTATCCTGTCTTAGTTGTATAAGAGCAAAGCTACACACACGAAAGATGTATTTTCCCACACCAGGAAACCAGAAGCAGCTCTCATAATTAGATTTTTTGTGTGCTCCACCCTTGTCTTGGGCCAAAATATAGTTATGGCTCGGTACCTTTCAAAGGATAAGACGATAACCACTCCCACTCTCAACATGAGATCATGATCAAGTGGGCAGTAAGTCTGGGGGGAGGGTGCTCAGGGGTGTAAGGGGGAAACCTCAAGGGTGTCATTGTTGAGGACACCAAGAGCAGATCTTACTCAATTAAGTGGACCAGTGATCAGTTTCCATACATATGTTTTCATGTGACACATGCAGGATCCTAGGAGTAGGACATGGGAGTTTTCCGGGAAAATGGCGCTAGTGAAAACTCCCTCTCTCCTTCGTCTCCGTGAGTAAGATCGCTTATAAAACAAAATTTAGGCTAATTAGGCTGATAAGGTGCCTGAGAAGTGTCTCAGTCTGGAACTAACAAACTACAAACTTACAGCCTTATCAATAAAGGTCCTAGGGGGAGTAGAAGGACGCTCTTGCCAGATTTTAAATCCTCCCCTCCACGGCAACCTTCCAGACCATCCGCTAGATTGTTAAAGTTAAAGCTGTTTTAAACCCTCCAAGCTTCAAAAATCAGCAATGGTCTTGACAAGGAAATGTTATAAAGATCTGGGCATTTTACCTATAAGTGACAAGGGCAGTCCTACTGATAAAAGGCAAACCAAGATCCCTTCCTTCTTCAAAGAAAGGGAAAAAGACCTTGGTAACCAAGAAAAATCCCTCCCCACTTGCCTGCTTCCACTCGAATGGTCGGTAGAACGCCTCTGGGATAGGAAAGAGGATATAACAGATGATAGAGGAACTGTAATAGACCTGGCAACTGAGCTGCAGCAAGCGACGTTGGCAAATGAGGATAACGAGGACTATGAGGGTCAAGCTGCGCTGGTAATGGGGGGGCCCGCGGACCAAGACACTGGTTTAGAACAAGCGCGGACCCAAGAGCAAGAACTGCTAACCGCTAGCTCTGCAAATGGTTCAAACATAGCCTCCCCCCACACCCCTCCTGGCAAGGACCCAAGAGACTCTCATTGTTACCTTCCGAAAGCATGGCAAGATAACACGTGGCCACAACATATGGAAAACCTATGTTACATCCTAGCCGGGATGTT
The DNA here is from genome assembly GCA_034641385.1 of Darevskia mixta. Classification (NCBI taxonomy): domain Eukaryota; kingdom Metazoa; phylum Chordata; class Lepidosauria; order Squamata; family Lacertidae; genus Darevskia; species Darevskia mixta. Next base: position 913,384 of record JAWWNH010000137.1, on the reverse strand, counting down.
CAAAGACTTGTTTAGTAACCTCTCTTCACGGCTTGACAAAGACCTTGAGTCAGTCAAAAACTTTCTATCAGAGAGTCTGGCGCTGCTCTCCACTCTAATTGACCTAATCAAGAAACAAGAATTGTTTATATCGCACAGGGAGCCTAACAACCTTGCCAACAGTGATAAGCCCCAGCTAAACGAGAAGATTCATAACAAGACACAAAAGAGAAATTGTCAAACACACATAAAGCGAAAAGAAAAGATTAAAAACATCAAAAAGACTAAAAACATTAAAACGGGTCGTCGCCCAGGCAATCTGTACTCTCAGTACAGGAAAATGAACTTTTTAAAACTTTTTAATCTACTGGAAACCTTCATGCAAAAAAACTCCCATACATCACAGAAAGGAAATACTCAAAGACCAAAGACTCCAACAAAACAACCTGCGGTCACGCCCCAAAATACAGCTGAGCTGGCATTACTTCCAAATGAAGATACAGGAAAGCAAGTAACCACCTTGACACCCTCAAACATAGCAATCTCCATGACGACACCAAAAAAAGCCTCAAATAAAGCTCCAAACAAGCCCAAAGATCTCCTATTAACTAAGCAGACTACTCTACATAAGTGGGCCAGCGGAGGAAGCGAACATCTTACCCAAGCAGGAGCTATGCCCTCCAGAACACAACGGAAAGGCTGGAACCTTACTCTAAACAAACACAATCTGATCTTTACAACCCTCTCCAATTACAGATTTCCTCCAAGACAAGAACAAAGGAAAGGTAACATTCGGAGTAAGATCATCCATGCCATTAGCGAAATCATGTGTTCAGAAAATATCAGTAACATATCATTCCTCCCATATGATAGCACGCAAAACAGGGTGCTGGTGACCTTCAAGGACTGGACGGCAGTAAAGCTAGTACTGATAAACAAAGACAAGCTATGGAAAATGGGGCTACGTACATTTCGCCTGTTTGAAAACACCGGACCCCCTCCCCCTCTACTAGAGAAATGCAAGCTGACCAGCGATAAACCTGGCCTCGCTAAGCCCAGCGTGGCAGAAATTGCCAAGCGAACTCAGCCGAATATTGCTAAAGCTAACATCCAGGGAGCCCAACATCTGGAAACTCAAGCCCCAGTAAAAAAGACAGAGAGTGCCAACACAGATAAAAATGAACAGCGCCTCTTGTCTAATCTTGAGCAAATTCTGAAATCGCAAGATACACTAATTGATAAACTTTCTGCTATAAGAAGATGCATACCTCTCGCAGCCCCGCCCTCTCCTCTGGTTTTTAATTATGCCAACGGCAACTCAAAGCCTCTAACAAAAGAGGAATGGCTTGCATCCCTATATCTGTCACCGGAAGAAATGGGCTCCCCAGTGCCTCTGCCAACACCTAAACAGATAACACATAAGGCTGAAATAGCGCTGCCAAGATATAGAAATGGAGCAATTCTAGTAGACCATGCCGGTTTGACAGACACCATCCAAGAGGACGACTGACAGATGACCAGACCGGGCAGAGGCTTGGATGATCAAAACATATACCCCAACCCAGCCCCTCCATTAAGGACTACTTTCCCTCCTTATCATCCCTCACCAACAGCCGTTGAACACAATAAAATGGAGAAGCTCACCTTTGTAACCTGGAATATTGCAGGATGGCTCAAAAAGGCGTCTGACCCCTCTTTCGTAAAATTCATTCAAGATTACGATATTGTTTTCCTACAGGAAACCTGGAGCATCAGTGAAATAGCGGTAAACGGCTTCTCCTCTTTCTCTATCCCAGGAACTCCAAGTAGTAGAGGCGGGAGAACTAAAGGTGGGCTCGGCATCCTGATCTCGACCAGACTAAGGGCTACGATAACAAAGCTAGAGCCATTAAACCATCAGGCGCAGGCCCTGCTGTTGAGCTGCAGAGCCTCAAATCTATTACTGATAAACATATATCTTCCACCTCAAAAAGGGAAACAGCAGAATAAAAATACGTGGCTAAGTCTTGAACAATATATTGACAAACTGACGACCTACTTTCCAATGGCCTCGGTAATAATGGCTGGTGACCTAAATGCCAGGATCGGCAACTCGGATGAGGCCTTATATGCCCACTTCCATGAAATACCACCTACCCCAGACGAAGCCCACCCCATTCCTCCCAGATACTCAAAGGATAAAGGCTGTAACTTCCCCGGGCTATGCCTGATGCATCTTTCAAACAAGTTGGATTTGATCATAGTAAATGGCCGTGCAAAAGGAGAGATAAGGGGGGAACTTACGTTTATATCAAGTGTCGGAGCCTCCACAATCGACTACATCCTGATATCATACAATTTAATGAATAGAGTTATCAATTGTAAGGTAGAGGAGCGCATGGACAGCGACCATCTACCGCTCTGCCTTTGTCTGGATGTGAGGGAAGCTCCATTACACCTAGATAAACTCAAACCTACCAGGCTTACGGAAGTAGAACTAAGATTCTCCTGAATAAGATGGACAGCTAATCGGGACAAGGAAATCACTGACAGACTGTGCTCAGACTCATTCCTAAATATGAGAGCCAATCTTTTAAACTCCGCATGCCCTAATACAAAAATATACCTATTCCAGGAACTGATTCTACGCTTACAACCTATTCTGACCCCTCAAAAAGAAAAGCACCGATCATGGCACCCAAGCAAATCAAAGACCTGGTTTGATCAGGATTGTCTGGCCATGAAGCGCCTTCTGCTTGCGAAATACAGGGATTACAAAATGGCCAACCTACCCTTACCCCCACCAGATTGGTTCGAAGCTAAAAAAAGTTACAAAGCTCTGATAAAGAAAAAGAAACTTCAGGCTCAGAGAGCTGAGTGGCAACAACTAATTGAAGCCTCTCGCAAGAGTGACTCAGCCACCTTCTGGAAAATAGTGGCAAAAGGTTGGAAGGACTCTCCCCTCGAAGTAGATTATAACATTTCTGCTGGGGTTTGGGAGACACATTTCCAATCTTTATATCAGCTCAACCAACAGCATCAGGCACTGCCAGCTCAAATGAATGACGCTGGAGCTGAATGGGCGCCCGTGTCCTCCGAAGAAGTAAGTAGGCTTATTAAATCCCTCAAATCCAGTAAAGCACCCGGAGCAGATAATATCACTCCTGAGCTACTCAAATCCAACGTGGAATGGTGGTCTCCTGTCCTTGCAGCTTTGTTTACCAGCATAAACAATACGACCATCATCCCCGCGGACTGGGGATTGGCCATTATTATCCCAGTATATAAGAAGGGAAGCAGGTCTGATCCTACAAACTACAGACCAATTAGCCTCCTGAGTATCATCAGCAAACTATATGCCACCCACTTAGGGAAAAAACTTGAGCACTGGATAGAAGACAAACAAATTCTCTCGGAAGCGCAAGCAGGCTTTAGATCAAAACGGTCAACTCTAGATCACTGCCTGGTGCTTCAGCATCTTGTTGAAAAATATACGACAAGAAGAGGAGGAGCCCTTTACGCAGCGTTCATAGATTTCAAACAAGCATTTGACCTAATACCACGTGCCAGACTCTGGGAAAAACTTGGTGCCTCAAATATGGACAGACGCCTATTGTGCCTCATTCGCAAATTGTATGAAAACACCCGCATCCGAGTAAAGTGTGACCGGCAGGGCCACCTCTCTAAAGAAATCCAAACCCATCATGGCGTCAAACAAGGATGTGTTCTGGCTCCGATTTTATTCAATCTTTATATCAATTCTCTTATAGATAATATGGAAAAAGTAAATGCCCACCCACCAAAGTTGGTGGATACACCTCTCCCAGCCCTTTTATATGCAGACGATGCCGTCTTACTCTCCTTCTCGGAAGTTGGCTTAAGAAAACTCTTAAGATCTCTTACCGATTTCTGTAAAACTGAACAACTAACAATAAACTACAGTAAATCAAAAGTTATGGTGTTTTCTAAGAAAAGAAGGAGACACAGATGGAGAATTGGAAATCGCCAGATCGAACAAGTAACAACTTTCAAATACCTAGGAATAACCTTCCAGGATAAGGGCTTATGGTCCCACCATCTTAAAAACACCATCATAAATGCCCATAGATCTACCAAAGCCATCATGAGATTCTTCTATGGGAGCGGAGGCCAATACATACCAGCAGCCCTGCAAGTATTCGCTGCAAAAATACTAACACAAATAACATTTGGCTCACAGATCTACAGCCCACTAAATTATGATTCCCTAGAATCACTCCAAACCAAATTCTATCGTGGCCTGCTGGGCATCCCCACGTGCGTGCCCAACACAGTGATCCGTCTGGAGGTTGGGCAAATCCCTGTCAGCGCCAGGATATGGATATTGAAAATCCACTACTGGTTAAAACTTATCTTCTTTCCCATCGGGCTGGCACCCCAAACTCTTATCGACTCTTACCATTCCAAATGGAAAGCCTCATTATATGAGAAGCTAAGAGAGTTGGGCTTTTCGCCTCAATCTCTGTTAATGACAGGCTACGAGAGAGCAAGAGAAAGCATTCGCCAACGAATTTGGGATGTCGAATTCCAACGTCATACGAGTGATGCAAACAAATATCCAATTATAAAGGACAACGGAAGAGGTTTCTCCCCAGCTAAATATTTGGCAAAACTACAAATACCCAAATACAGACGGGCATTCACCCTTGCCAGACTCAACGTATTACCGTCCGCCCTTTTACAGGGAAGATTTGCAGGCAGACCGTATATTGAACGAACTTGCCCTTGTGGCTTACCTGAGGTGGAATCTATTGCCCATGTTTTACTAAGCTGCCGCTTTTATAATGATATACGGCGAGTTTTTATTTCCCCCCTTATACAAAATGTCCCAAATGAATCTCTGCGCCTTAAATGTCTTGTTGAAGACACAAATCCCGAGATCACAATGAAAGTGGCCAAATATTGCGCAGCAGCTATAAAATTTAGGGAACAAGCGCTGTCACTGACACGATCGAGACAAAATGGCGGCCTCTAACCATAACCACAAGCCCGATTCCCAATATATGCGTGGCAAACGCTGCAGCACACCTAAACTCATATGTTTTACTTTGATCGGTAATTTTTAATGTGTTCTGTGTAACTTTTTATCTATTGGTCTATGACCGTTAAATAAAGAATGAATGAAATAGTTATGGCTCCCGTCAGAACTAAAGTTTTCCCATTATGGAAGGTAGTTCCCCCCCCCCCGTGCTGTTGGCTTGGGGCTGTCGCTCTCAACCAGGAACACAAGAAGTGTTTTGGGGAAAGGAAGGTGCCATTATCCACGTGATGATCTCAGTGGTGAGTTCAAGAAACAAGCTATGCCCATATTCCATTCTAATTTCCATCAGCCCCAGGAACTGAGATAAGCAGAAGCACCCCGTGATTTGGACTGAGTTTATTAGAAACAATGAAAAGTGTGCCTGACCTCTGAAGGCTCAGATGGATGGGCTAGAGTTTGCCCCGGTGCCAGATTCCATAATCATAGAATCGTGGAAATTTAGAGTTGGAAGACACCCAAAGGGTCATCTAGTCCAACCCTCTGCAATGCAGGAATCACAGCTAAGGAAACAGCATAGAACATTTACCCAGCTGATGTTAAGTGGTAGTCTAATGCCTCTATGAATTCAGAAATAGTCAACATGGTGCCCTCGGAGGAGCCTTGTTACAGTCACTGTGCTTGAATGCCATCCTCTGAGGTCCTGGGCTAGACAGTTGAGCATGCTCCCTCAAAGATCATTCGTAGCATCCATATCCACTACAGCTCCATAATTTCAAACATTCACCAAATGCCCATGAGATGGTCAATGTTCTATTGTGATTTCTCTCTCTCTCTCTTAGGCATCCCTTGTAATAATAATAATAATAATAATAATAATAATAATAATAATAATAATAATAATAATAATAATTTATACGCTGCCCATCTGGCCAGGTTTCCCCAGCCACTCTGGGCGGCTTCCAACAGAACATTAAAACACAATAATCTATTAAACATTAAAAGCTTCCCTAATACATGCCACCTCTCCTGTTCTCTTCCGCAGAATTTTGACTTTCTTCCACCACCACCCAAGAGGCCTTGACGTTTTATCTGATAATGTGCAGAAATAAAGCAGGAGATCTTGGCAGAGTGCTTGGCAGGTGGTAATAAACTGCAGTGCCCCCAAGCACTCTTAACTGGTATTCTGTAAAGTAAGCCATAACTCTGATCCAGCCCCAGTAATAAAGGTGCTCTAAAAAAGAATTGCAGTATGGAATGACTTACATTATATATTTACACTGCAATGACTTACCCTTTCTATTACCACTGGACAGAATCCATTGTGAGGGACAATCATAATCATTTATTTGTATGCCTCCTTTCCATAGTCAAACCAAGGAAAAAAGTATTGTGGTGGCATAAAGATACTATAGTCAGGAATTGTGCTAAGGAACAATTCCATCGTCCAAGGAAGAGAATTGACACTGAAGAACCAGATCATGCCCAGTTAGGATGTCTTCCACTCAACAACCATCCATTCATTCATAATTGTATTTTTCTTTCACCCTTCCTCAGAGGAGCTCAGGGTGGCACACCTGGTTTCCCCTCTACATTTTAGCCTCAAAAAAACTCTGCGAGTTAGGTTAGGCTGAGATGGGTGACTGGCACAAGGCCACATTAAGAATTTCATGGACTGAGCAGGGATTTGAGTCCCCCCAGTCTATGAATTTCAGTACCAAACATGCACATGTTGTCTTAGTATTAAAAATATCACCTTCAGCATCTTCATGAACTACTCCTGTAGCTACTGACAATAAGCATCCAATCAGTATGTTCATCTTTCTTCCCATTCATATAGCTTGAAATATTGACAGAGTTCAAATGAGAAGGAGACGTCGGAGGTCAGCATTCTGTTGCTTTGATTTTCTATTCCAAAGCCGCAATTGGTTGAGATTTAACTGCAAAAATAGTTGGGTGCTAGAGGTCCACATATCTTTTGGAAACACACAAGCCAAAAGCAGCCAAAAAACACAAGGTGTATTTAAACAAACAAACAAAAACTGTCAGGGATCGCATGTGATCCAGCCTGTAGAATCCTGTTCTTAGCTTAGTGTATTAAATGCTTTTAGGGGAATTTTATTTCGCATCATGGACTTTACACACACACTCTCTCAAAGGTAGGCACTTCATACAACCTGGACAATAGCAGCAACAAAACTCCTTAGGTATAGTGTTGCTTTCCTTAATTGTTCTCTTTGAAGAAGCTTTCTTGGCTTCAGCAAACAGAACCAAAATAATGTGGTTACGTGATGGCCAATCCTGTATTATTGTAAGAAAACCATCCATTTTTGTTCTGAACTGAGTGTCCAGAGTCTTCTGGGGTCAAAGTTTTTAAAACTGTGCATTTCTCCTTTATTTTATTGATTACACTTATGTTTTAAATCACCACTTACAATGAAGAAAAGGGAATATGTGGTGCGGTTGTGTCCAGAAACTTGGGTTGGTTCTCCAGAACCAGCAATGGCGTCCAGCATGTTTCCAGCTGTGCCACGTTCTCCTCCCAGTTTCTGGGCTTTTAGCAGAGCAATTTCAGAGTCACTCATGCAGCGGAAGATGGTCTGTGTGTAAGGGAGTTGCAGTAATAAATCTCACTGGAGCCGGCTTCTTTCTTTCTTATCTAGAAGCATTTATTTATCTACAGCAGAACGACCCGGGAGAACGCCAAGGCATGGTGGACTCCCGGCAATGCAGAACAGAAAGTGAAAGTGCCTACACACAGAGAGCAAAAACCCGTATGTAGACCCACCCAGTGTACAGCACGTCACATAGCAGAGCTGCTTAACCCCGTCAGCTCTGATATAGCTCACAGGTTGCTCTGCAGTATGTTGCCATGAAAGGGAAGTGGCAACGGTGAGTTGAGGTGCCTGGCTTAGAGCACTGCTGCTGATACACTGTTGCCACCACTGAACAGGCAGATTGCTTGCTTCTCTATCATGGGAATGTGATGGAAGCCAAGCAGTAGCATAGAATCATAAATTGTAGGTGTGGAAGGACCCCAAGGGTCATCTAGTCAAACCCCCAGCAATGCAGGAATCTCAACAAGATCTTACATGACAGATGGTCATCCAATCTCTACTTAAAAACCTCCAAGGAAGGAGAGTCCACCACTTCCTAAGGGAGTCCACTGTCAAACAGCTGTCAGAAAGTTCTTCCTGATGTTTAATCAGACTCTCCTTTCTTGTAACTTGAATCCATTGGTTTGGGTACTAGCCTCCGGAGTAGGAGAAAACAAGCTTGCTCCATCCTCCAGGTGGCAGCCCTTTAGATATTTCTAGATGGCTATCCTATCTCCTCTCAGTCTCCTCTTTTCCAGGCTATATATACCCAACTCCCTCAACCATTCCTCATGAAGCTTGGTTTCCAGACCCTTGATCACCTGGGTTGCCCTACTCTGCACATTTCAGCTTGTCAATATCCTTGTTAAATTGTGTTGCTCAGAACTGGACACAGTACTCCAGGTATGGTCTGACCAAGGAAGAATAGAGTGGGACTATTACTTCCATTGATTGGGACACTATACTTCGTTTGACGCAGCCAAGAATAGCATTAGCCTTTTTTGCTGCTGCATCATACTGTTGACTTACATTAAGCTTGTGGTCTACTAAGACCCCTAGATCATTTTCACATGTACTACTGGCAGGCTAGGTTTCCCTAACTTTATATTTGTGCAGAACCTTATCTTTGTCCCTATTTTGTTGGTTTGGGTCAAGTTCTCCAATCTGTTCAGGTCATCTTGAATCCTGTTTCTGTCTTCAGCAGTATTAGCTACCCCTTCAAGTTTGGTGTCATCTGCAAATGAGCAGGGCTTCACACTCCACACTGGAACTCACTGGCACCCTAATTATGCCATGCCTGTCCCCAATCTTCATATTTTGTATACTGCTTCGAAAGCTTTTGATGACGTATTTTGAAATTGAAAAATACAGGTAAGAATGTGGGGTTGGCTGGTTTGGGCATGTGTCCCAGATCTTTACTCAGCACTTTTTCTATATTTGTCCACTACCTACAAACAAGTATTCCAATTACTTGCAGTAAGGGGGAGCAATAACTATCAACAGAGCACAGAAAGCAACTTGATCAGGGCCCTCCAAAACTCAGACCCAATAAATAGTACAATCCAAGGCTGTGTTCTGATGTGAGCACTGGCCTCAGCTGAGATTAAAGTACCCTGGACAGCTCCATGGAGGACTCACACTGAGGATTGCATGAGAGCTGAGCTCAGATGCTGCTTCAGAAGTAGCTGTTGGGCTCAGATTAAGACTTTGAGTGGACCTATAGCTCTGTTCTGTAGGTAACTCCACTATTATGGAATTGTAAAGTTGGAAGGGATCCCAAGGATCATCTAGTCCAACGCCCTGCAATGCAGCAATAGTCCCAACTCTCCCTGGGGATTGAACCTGAGACCTTCTGCATGCAAGGCAGGTGTTCTACCACTGAGCTATTGTCTCTTGATTTAAAGGGATCAGACTTTTTCCTGTAGACTGTGCATCAATGGAGCTGGGGAGACTCTGGTTGAACTGGGACTTGTAAGATAGAGTCCTCAGAGTCAGAGGAGGGTAACAAGACTACTGGACTCTTGCAAAAGTACTTAAAATGCTTCTGGGGCAGTCCCCGCCCCTGTGAATCCCTAGCCTCATCCCCTGAAGAAGAGGAATCTGTCCCCCAAGGTCATAGCAGGTAGGTGTGCTAGTTCCCAGGTGACAGACTGAAGGAAAGGAGCTGGAGCTTAGTCTGGCAGGGGTCCTTTCACAACAAAGCAAGCTGCAGTGACTGGATACTGCTCCAGTTAGGTCTGTGGGTTAAACCACAGAGCCTAGGGCTTGCCGATCAGAAGGTCGGCGGTTCGAATCCCCGTGACAGGGTGAGCTCCCATTGCTTGGTCCCTGCTCCTGCCAACCTAGCAGTTTGAAAGCACGTCAAAGTTCAAGTAGATAAATAGGTACCACTGCAGCGGGAAGGTAAACGGCGTTTCCGTGCGCTGCTCTGGTTCACCAGAAGCAGCTTTGTCATGCTGGCCACATGACCCACAAGCTGTATGCTGGCTCCCTCGGCCAATAAAGCGAGATGAGCACCGCAACCCCAGAGTCGGTCACGACTGGACCTAATGGTCAGGGGTCCCTTTACCTTTACCTAGGCCTGGTGGAATTGGATCGGTTCTCATGGTCAGCTAGCTAAGTTCAAAGTTCAGGTAGTCAGACCTAGATGGCAGCACTGAAAAAAATTCAGTTCAGCACTCAAAGCACAAAAATGCTCCTGCCATCAGCAAGGCACCAGACCTGCTTAGAGTCCCAGTTTGAGACCCACCCTGCATTTGAGATCTGAAGTTGCTCCTAACCCTTCCCATTAGGCTCGATATCTTGCCTTATCAGCATAACCCTCCCTTAAATATTATCATCTAGTATCTGAAAACTTACCCCTTTTTTTTTCTTTTGCTGCATGGATTTGCTAAGCACCAGCTGGGGTGGATCTTGACAGAACTTTTGACAGATGGCTTTTGGAACTGCCGTTTACTTTTGGCATTTCAGACCGGGACACATCTGTGGGAGCCGTGGCTGATTCAGTCACTTTCAGAGTTTTAAAGCTCTTTTCTTCCCTTTCCCCCTCCTCCCCCAGAAGTCCCACATTAGTTGCAATTATCAAAAGTAGCTGGTAACGCAGATGCTAATTGGCGTAAGCGGCTCTGTCCTTTTTCCTTGAAGCTTTTGGGGCTTTTCTGAGAACGCTCTGCAAAGAGCCTGGGAGATTTAAAGGTTACAATTAAAGATGCTGCGGTAATTTTCCAGGTTACGATTACCGAAGCAGATATTGTTGGTTCTGCTGCTGCGCGCAATTATCCCGAAATTTCTTTTATATCTAATTTTCTCCCATTTGCTTTTTGCCAGGGTGGGGACTTGGCAGCTGAATACACAAGTTCTTTCTCAAGGGCATGGGGAGGGGGGGTGAAACTTCACACTCTGAGCAGGAAGGGAGGATGGGGGGGGGAACAGCTAACCCAGTCACTCTTTTTCCTTTGGCCTTTACCATTGGAACCAAGTATATATCAAAAAGTATTGCAAGATTAGTAGTTAGATAATCCTGAAGAGAGATAGCAATTTACAGTATGTAAATAAGTTTTAATTTAGGAAATACATGATAAGATTAAGATAAGTTAAGATAGTATGATAAGTTAAGAAATTAGCAAATGACATAAATAAGATAGTGAGATTTAAGTAAAATAATATATGATGATGAGAAGAAATTGCTAAATATGTTATAATGATGAAACGCGATAGGAGAGACGGGGGAAGTCCAACGAACAAGATAAGGAAATAAGAAAGGGGGAAAAAGAGTTTGTATTGTTTTGTGTTTTGTTGTGTTTTACTGACTAAGTTCATGTTGATGAATTGTATATTATATATATGTTTGGAAACCCAATAAAAATTATTTATAAAAAAAACCCAAAACCATTGGAACCAAGTGGATAACAACAATAATAAAAAATAATAATACTTTATTACTTATACCCCGCCCATCTGGCCGGGCCTCCCCAGCCACTCTGGGCAGCTTCCAACAGGATATTAAAAACGCAATAAAAGATCAAACATTAAAAACTTCCCTAAACAGGGCTGCCTTCAGATGTCTTCTAAAAGTCATATAGTTGTTTATTTCCTTGACCTCTGATGGGAGGGTGTTCCACAGGGTGGGCGCCACTACCGAGAAGGCCCTCTGCCTGGTTCCCTGTAACCTTACTTCTCGCAGTGAGGGAACCACCAGAAGGCCCTCAGCGCTGGACCTCAGTGTCTGGACTGAACGATGGAGGTGGAGACACTCCTTCAGGTATACTGGGCTAGGGCCATTTAGGGCTTTCAAGGTCAGCACCAGCACTTTGAATTGTTCTCTGAAACGTACTGGGAGCCAATGTCGGTCTTTCAGGACCGGAGTTATATGGTCCCAGCAGCCGCTCCCAGTCACCAGTCTAGCTGCCGCATTCTGGATTAATTGTAGTTTCCAGGTCACCTTCAAAGGTAGCCCCACATAGAGCGCATTGTAGTGGTAGGATTTTTTTATTCCCTTGCTGCCTCCACTAAGCAACCATATAATGGTGCTTTACTAGATGGGGTGTTGATTTGCTGCAGTAGGGCTCCCCTTACATGCTTACTCAATGGGTCAGGAAGTTCTCTGTTCTGTGCAGATTGGGAAGTGTAAGAATTAAGTGTGGCGTCAATAACAGACTAAAACAGAGTAGATTTTTACCAAATATTTTTGTAAGCCAGCAATGTGAATGGTTTTGTGAAGATGTTTTTATACCTATATAACATTCTGGGCAACGTGTGCAGAGGAAACGTGTGCAGAGGAGGGCAACTAAGATGATCAAGGGTCTGGAAAACAAGACTTCCGAGGAACAGTTGAAGGAGCCGGGTATGTTTAGCCTGGAAAAGAGGAGACTAAGAGGAGATGTGATAGCCGGCTTCCAATATCTTAAGGGCTGTCACATGAAAGACAGAACAAGCTTGTTTTCTCCTGCTTTGAGAGCCAGTGTGGTGTAGTGGTTAAAAGCGGTAGACTCGTAATCTGGTGAACCGGGTTCGCGTCTCTGCTCCTCCACATGCAGCTGCTGGGTGACCTTGGGCTAGTCACACTTCTTTGAAGTCTCTCAGCCCCACTCACCTCACAGAGTGTTTGTTGTGGGGGAGGAAGGGAAAGGAGAATGTGAGCCACTTTGGGACTCCTTCGGGTAGTGATAAAGCGGGATATCAAATCCAAACTAGTACTACTACTTCTTCGGTGGGTGGGGCTTGATCCAAATGCTTCAAATTGCAAGAAATGAGATTCTGACTAAACATCAGGAATAACTTTCTGACAGTAAGAGCTGTTTGAGACAGGAACAGTCACCCTCGGGAGGTTGTGGTCTCTCCTTCCTTGGAGGTTTTTAAGCAGAGGTTGGATGGCCATCTGTCATGGAGGCTTTAGCTGAGATTCCTGCATTGCATTGGAGTAGATCACCCTTAGGATCCTTTCCAACTCTACAATTCTATGATTCTATATATATTCTTCATTGAAAGATAAAAAGTACACAATTACGAATGCAGAAAGTAAGATAAGATGCAAAAAAGAAGAAATAGCACCCATGTAGAAAACAGTGTTTTTGTGGGAGTGGGGAGAAACTATTTTTAAACAGTTTTAACAGATAGCCAGTGGTACAAATGAAAATGACCTCGTAAAATGCACTCACCTATCTTGACTGTCCTCCTGCTATACTTAGCAGTGCATCAGTTTCCATCTTCCACAGTTCTGCTCCTCAAGTCTGGCTCCACTGTATTTTAGTGATTTCTGCTTTCTCCAGCAGTGCACCTATCTTTCTGAGTACAGCACATAAGTATTTATTTTGTTCTTGGCATGAAACTTCACAGTGGTTTAATGTTGTGACTGTGCATTTAATGTTTAATAAACCTTTTATATTGCCATCATTGGTGAATGGAAACGGTAGGCTAGTAAATCCACAGGTAGATCTGCTATAGATGCCAACATCTGTTTACCCTAATTCTGTAGCAGGGGTATCTGGAAAAACAGGTTTGTTTTAAGTTGGGTATGTAGTGATGACAAAATCATAGTGTGGTAATAAAATCCTAGAGGGCAATGCTATTCATACTTACCCTACAGAAACGGTGGGTATACAAAAGACCCATATAGGATTGCGTTGTTAGATAACAAGAGATGGACACATGTATGAAATTAAGTTACAAAAGAAAATGACTCATCAGCTGATTGTGCATATTTCCCAGACCTCTGAGGGAAAGTATCCCATGGACCTTTTGAATAGTATTCAGTGGTAAGAAATTAGCAGTGGATCCAGCTGATACTTCATTTCTCTGCTACCAGCTACAAAGACACTCAGCTACAACTGCAAATGTACCAGGAGATTACCTTCAACTGATTGCCTGCCCTACTTTTTTCCACAGTGCTTGGTTGCTTGCAATTTTATAGTTGCAGGTGTACGGCTAATTCCTGGTTTAGAGAGGCATAGTATTAATTACTCTCACTTCACCCCTGAACAAGAGGGTGATTCTAGGCTATTTAAATGTTTAATTTAGAGAGAGAAATTGTTTAGCTTTACGACACCATTCATGTAAATGTTGCTTCACGGCATCCTATATAATAATTCCCTAATGTCCCTGCGTCCGTGTCCGTGTGTCAGTGGAAATTTTAACTGCGCATGTCGGAGAGGGACGGAGGGATTGGAGGGAAGAGACCAATAGGCGAAGGTGGTTACGCCTCTCCCTCCCCATCCCCGCACACAGGGTCCAATAGGCGATGACAGGGGGCGTGTCCGAGAGGCAGCGAGGACGCACGCGCGTCGTCAGTTGGCTCAGTGCTGCTGCCTCGCACGGAGCTGGGCCCGCCGCCGCCCGCCGGGTCCCCAGAAGAGCAAGGCCGGATCGCAACCCCGGCGCTCGGCTATAGACGAGGCCGGGGCCGCGACGCCGCATCCTCGGCCACGCCTGGCCCGGCCCCTGGGGAGGAGGGCTAGCGAGCGCACAGGAAGGGAGGAGCGGGGCGGGCTCCCACATCACCGCCCACACAGGCCGCGGGGGGGGAGGCGAGAGGGAAGGGGACGCCTCCCTCTCCCTCCTCGATCACTAACCTCCGGCCAGGCAGGGGCGGGTGCGGCTGCATGCAGGTGCCTTCTTGGGGCTGGCCGCGCGCTTGCCGCCCGCCCGCTCTCCCGCGCCCTGCAGTAAGCATAGATCCGGAGTGTCGTGGGCCTCCTCCTCCTCGCGTGGGCCTCCTCTCCGGCCTCCCTCGCGCTCCCTTCCACTGCCGCTGCCACGGACGCTCGGGGGAACCGGAGGCCGAGGGAGGGAAGGGGCTGCGCACGTGCGCGGGCCGCGGGGGAGGTCAGGCTCCCGCTGCGCCACCGCCGCCGCTGTTCCCGGTGGTGGTCGTGGGCCTCCTCCTCCTCCTCACCTGGGCCTCCTCTCTGGCCTCCCTCATATATTCTAGCGCCGGAGGTGGGATGCGGGGGCCCCGCCCCCTGCCCGCCTCGCGCTGCCGCACGGTCGCCGGGGATGGGTGGGGGGAGGTGTGTGTGTGTGTGAGAGAGAGAGAGAGAGAGAGAGGCGAGCTGTGGGGGGTGTGGGAGAGGGGCGGACAGCGGCAAGGAGGAGAATAAGAAGCGCCGCCGCCGTATACAGGCCCGGATTGGGAGGCAGGCGCGCACGGTTTGCCGCCGGTGCGCGCGGGGAGGAGGCCGCTGAGGGAGGGGAAGAGCGAAGGGAAGATGGCGACGGAAGCCGTGGAGCTGCACAAGTTGAAGGTACTGAGGCCAGGTCTGAGCGGGTGGGGCGTTGGGACCGGAGAGCTTTCTAGCGCCCGTTTTTGTTAACGGGCTTAATTTACTAGTAAGCATATAAACAGAGGTCACCACCTAAAGGATCGTTGCCATCAGATGTATGATTAGTGTGGAAGAGCTAACAGTAATGACAGTGCAATCCTATGCCCATTTACTCAGAAGTAAGGGCCACTGGGTTCAGTGAGGCTTCCTTTCAGGGAAGCATGCGTAGGATTGCAGCTCGGATCGCTCCATTTCCCCCCTGTAAACATTTTATACGTCCGTGGTGGCTTCTTGCAAACAAACAGAAAAAACATGACAATGAACAATGACATCAAATGGAGTAGACTGTAACATAAAGGAAGCAGGCAGAATGGCTAAAAGTCAACAAAGCATTATCAGCCCTGCAAGGTAAAAAAAAAGACTTCCTAATAATAACAGATATTTGCCAGCAAAGAGAAGGGAGCGAGATTTCTATTCCTTAGAGCAGTGTTCCCCAACCTTGGGCCTCCAGCTGTTTTTGGACTACAACTCCCATCATCCCTCGCTAGCAAGACCAGTGGTCAGGGATGATGGGAATTGTAGTCCGAAAACAGCTGGAGGCCCAAGGTTGGGGAACACTGCCTTAGAGCAGGCATAGGCAAACCTGGCCCTCCAGCTGTTTTGGGACTACAATTCCCATCATCCCTGACCACTGGTCCTGTTAGCTATGGATGATGGGAGTTGTAGTCCCAAAACATCTGGAGGGCCGAGTTTGCCTATACCTGCCTTAGAGGCTTCATCTCCTGTCCTAGCCAATGTGGCACTCGGAAGTTGTTGGACTACAACTCCCATCATCCCTGACCATTTGCCACGCAGACTGTGGGACAACTAGGGCACCTTTAAGTTAGATTAATCACTTAAAAGCAGTCCTAATCAACTAAAACGTTTCCCACTTTTAGGCAGCAGGGTTTTTTATAAAGAAAGGAAGAAGAAAAAATGTAATTATTTTTAATGTGAGTACTGGCAGGCAGTGATGGCCACCAACTTGGATGGCTTTAAAAGAGCTTTAGACAAATTCATAGAGGAAAGGCTATCAACGGCTAGCAGATTCTTCTTATGTTCATCTGATAAAACCTGCATGATCACTACCCTCTTAAGTGTCCTTCTCTCTACTCTCATACGATGGAGGAATGCTTCTTCTTAAACTGCAACCCTAGGCACACTTACTTAAGATGAACTTTTTAAACAAAAACAAAACCCAACCCAGAATATGCACCCACCACCCTAAAGATTGTGCTGAGCTGATGGGCAACGTGCTTTAACTACCAGCAGGTATATGTAGTGCCTGTTTGGTATACCTGGGGAGATGCAGTTTGATCTCTCAAGGTGCTGAGCACACTAAAAAGTTTAACTGGTACTAATTATGAGCCAGGGAAGGCTGCTGAGTGCACATTCAGCTTCCAAAGAACATTGCAGGATGGGGGCCAGAATATAGCACGGATGAGTCCTAATTGGCTTATATAAGTGTTCCTTGGAGCCTGAAGAGCATACAATCAAGACCTGGCTAGCTGATTGTGCAGGGTTTCAAATCTCAGGGAGAACCTATTCAGATACAGCAGCTTTTCTTTTCAGACATCCCACCTCCACTTGATGCATGGACAGCAATTGTTGTTGTTGTTGTTGTTCAGTCATTCAGTCGTGTCCGACTCTTCGTGACCCCATGGACCAGAGCACGCCAGGCACACCTATCCTTCACTGCCTCTCGCAGTTTGGCCAAACTCATGTTAGTAGCTTCGAGAACACTGTCCAACCATCTTGTCCTCTGTCGTCCCCTTCTCCTTGTGCCCTCAACCTTTCCCAACATCAGGGTCTTTTCTAGGGAGTCTTCTCTTCTCATGAGGTGGCCAAAGTACTGGAGCCTCAACTTCAGGATCTGTCCTTCTAATGAGCACTCAGGGCTGATTTCTTTAAGAATGGATAGGTTTGATCTTCTTGCAGTCCATGGGACTCTCAAGAGTCTCCTCCAGCACCATAATTCAAAAGCATCAATTCTTCGGCGATCAGCCTTCTTTATGGTCCAGCTCTCGCTTCCGTACATTACTACTGGGAAAACCATAGCTTTAACTATACGGACCTTTGTTGGCAAGGTGATGTCTTTGCTTTTTAAGATGCTGTCTAGGTTTGTCATTGCTTTTCTCCCAAGAAGCAGGCGTCTTCTAATTTCGTGACTGCTTTCACCATCTGCAGTGATCATGGAACCCAAGAAAGTGAAATCTCTCACTGCCTCCATTTCTTCCCCTTCTATTTGCCAGGAGGTGATGGGACCAGTGGCCATGATCTTAGTTTTTTTGACAGCAATAGGGATGGACAAATTTCAGTTCCTCTCAAGTTTCTACTTTTTATAGCCTTAAGTTCAGTTCACTGCAAAGTTGTTTTCCCCAATATAATCCGTTACATTTTCATGAGTATATGCTTTTTGCACATACTGTATTGTATTAAAAAAAAACCCCAAGAATTTTTAAACACATCACAGAAGTGCAAATTTTGAAGCATAGCTGTATTTTGGTTCCCTATCTCTGTGCTAAGATTTGCTTTTACGGTTGAAGGAGCTGGGTAGGTTTAGCCCAGAAAAGAGGAGACTGAGAGGAGATTTGATAGCCATCTTCAAAGAGCTGAAGGGCTATCACATGGAAGATGGAGCATGCTTGTTTTCTCCTGCTCTGGAGGGTAGGACTCGAACCCATGGCTTCAAGTTACAATAAAGGAGATTCTGACTAAACATACGGGAAAACTTTCTGACAGTAAGAGCTGTTTGACAGTGGAATGGACTCCCTTGGAAGGTCGTGGATTTTTCTTCCTTGGAGGTTTATAAGCAGAGGTTGAATGGCCATCCATGGATACTTTAGTTGAGATTCCTGCATGGCTGGGGGGTGAACTAGATGACCCTTGGGGTCCCTTCCAACTCTGCAGTTCTATGATTCTTTGACTAAACCATTAGGTAATCCTTGGCTAAACTAAGTCAAGCATCATCATGAAAAATAACAGGTGATTCAGGAGCACAACAAGCTGGTTTGAGAGGGGTAGAGTATTAATAGCAGAAATGCTTGCTCAATTACTTTATGGATATACACATATGCCAATGCATAAGAAGCACATCAATAATGCAGCTTTTATTTCCCAAGCTATGTATGGGAAATCCGTCAATATTACAAATGACTTCAGAAAACTGTCCCCTGGAAGCCAATCTCTCTCCTATTGATCTAAAAAATGCAAAAGTTCAATTAGACTCTGAGAATGAGCATCCTTGGAGCTAAGCTCTCAAAGTCATGTAAAAATAAATTCATTTTCAAATCGTGTTAATAGAGCAGGGATGAGAGTCAAGGGATGGAGCAAGTTACGGCTACGATTCAATAGGCAGTTAAAACGCCATTGATGATGGAGATTATTCAGCAGTTTGCTGCGGCTATTAAAGTCTCCTTCTCCCCTGAG
This sequence comes from Darevskia mixta, assembly GCA_034641385.1. Classification (NCBI taxonomy): domain Eukaryota; kingdom Metazoa; phylum Chordata; class Lepidosauria; order Squamata; family Lacertidae; genus Darevskia; species Darevskia mixta. The sequence continues at coordinate 894,587 of JAWWNH010000137.1, read as the reverse complement.
TTGGTTGCATTGACCGCAATGTAACGTACATAGAGAAATGTTAAGTGCTGTTCGGATCTGAGCCACACAGTTTTGAGATGCAATCAGCATTCAATTTCAGTGCTTGTCTGCTTTGATTTTTTGGCTTTCACAGCACCTAAATGCAAACACATTTAGTCAAAGACCATGGCTGAGTTCCTATTGTCGTTGCCAGTGTGGAAGAGACCATCCTCACATATTCTCTCGCACATGTACTCTTCTTAACTGACTGATGTTTTAATGAGGTGGCTTCCATTTGCGAATGAAGGGAAAGGGGTGGAATTCTCCACACAAGAAACACCCACTAAATATAGCTTTGAGTAGGGTGTGTGTGTGTGTGTGTGTGTGTGTGTGTGTTCTTCAAGGCCACAGGAGGAACAAAACCTACACTTAAAGGCATTTTTGTCAGGTGTGGTAACTATGGATAAAGGAGAAATTTGATCCAGTTCACATTTGAAGAGGGGCCGTTATAATTTGCACTTTCCAATGTGTGGTGTAGTGGAAGAGGGAATGGGAGGGGATATCTTTCTGCAGTTTGCCAACTCTCAAAGAATGAGTTGTTCAGTTTTGTTTATTGGAAAAAGCTTGTTTAATAACTGCACTCATTCTCTGATATATCTCAAATTGCCCCACTGCAGTCCTAGAGTTACGCAACAGGAGAAAAGCCAGTGTGGTGTAGTGGTTAAGAGCGGTAGACTCGTAATCTGGGGAACCGGGTTCGCATCCCCGCTCCTCCACATGCAGCTGCTGGGTGACCTTGGGCTAGTCACACTTCTTTGAAGTCTCTCAGCCCCACTCACCTCACAGAGTGTTGGTTGTGGGGGAGGAAGGGAAAGGAGAATATGAACCACTTTGAGACTCCTTCGGGTAGTGATAAAGCGGGATATCAAATCCAAACTCTTCCAAAGCATTACACAAACCGTCGCACAGCCACCCTTCAAAGCTTGCATTTTGTCATAGGGGCCACATTATCCAGCACCCACCCAAAGGAAAGGTGTCTATCACAAACACAGTCAACTTTTAGCAGTCCTTTCCACCCCTGCTTGTGCGTTCATGACCAATCCTCGGTGATTTTTCTCTCGTTTAGGAAGTAGGCTGAGTAATTGATTAGGGAGCCTGCGTTGTAAATGTAAAGCCTTATAAACAGCAACATTGAGCCCTGAACTGCAATCTGTTTGATCAATGGCATTTACTTAGAGGTGGGGAAAGCGCTCCTGCTGTGATGGAATGGAACGGTCCCTTTTGCATGTGCCTCACACACAAAAACAGTCTCCTAGAAGCAAGGATAGAGCGCAGAGGAAGGATGCGGGAATTTGTTTGAAACCTTCTGAAATGTGTTATTGTCATGGACTGGTTGGACGCAAAAGGAATGGTGGGAGGAACCAGCTGGGAAACCATCAAGGGAGGAAGGATCAGAGCCTGGGGGATAGTGGGGGCAGAGGTGTAGTGGGTGGGGAGGCTGGCAGGCTGTCGCCCCAGGCGCAGATTTTTGGGGGTGCATTCTTCATAACACCCTGCCGTGTTGTGTTGCATCCTTCCCACACCACGCTCTAGCTGGAGGGCACCTTGAGAAGGACGCAACGGCTCACAGTACCTGTGCTGGTCCCGTGGGTTACCCGAAAGGAGAGGTCTAAGTCCGGTCCGTGCAACGTAAAGGCAGTCCGTAATAACTGAAGCTGGGTGCAGGGCAGGGAGTCAGGCAAAGTCATGAACAGGTAGGCAAGCAGGGAACCAGGGCGGGTCAGGAGCTCAGGCAGGAAAGCAGAACAGGTTTGAAGCAGGAACACTGGCAGGAACTGGTCACCAACAATGTTGCTCCTGCAACTTGGGGCTGGGGCTGGCCGGCTTTTATCTGCCCCGAGGCATAGGGCGGCCCCGATCCTCCGGTGACTCGCCTCTCCTGGCTTGGAGGCGAGCACTCCTCCTGCGGGAACTCAGTTCCCTTTGCCTCTCTGCCCTGAGCCTCTGCAGCTCAGGAGAGGCTGGAGGGTTACCGGACCCAGAGGCAACCTCAGCTTCCCCTGACAGGGCTGGGAGTTGAGCACCTGCAGGCAATGGGTCCTCCATCCCAGCAGGAGCCAGAGCAGACTCAGCAGATGCCTGCACCTGAGGATCCAGCACAGGTGAGGACCCAGCACAGGTGAGGACTCAGGCCCTAGCCCCAGCTCTGCTGGTTCTGGAGGCGGGGAATCCTGTGCAAGCTGGGATCCCTCAGGTTCAGCATCTGAGTCTGAATCCAAGGCCATCACAGTACCCTGCAAGCCCAGCGCTGCTTTCCACCTGATGTGCGCACCTTGAATTCCAGCCCCTACTCAAATTTTGGGCTGTTTTCTAGCTTAAAGTTTGGCTCAGTGCCATTTATTTCGTCAAGGACTGCAGCGACTCTGCCATCACCTTTGTGTTCAAGTCCCCCAATTTATCCAAAGAAGAAAGAAGGCTAAACTTGTGTGTGTGATCTAACAATGCCTTGTCGGCGGATGTGTTCAATGGCGGAAAAAGCCAGTGAAACAGCTTTGATGGACTCTGTTGCTCAGGTCAAGGTTTCCAAGAGGATTAATTACTAGCAATTTTCAGGATCTTGGAGTGCCAGCAAGGGGTGCTGACCCTTTCCTTTGAAATGTTGCCCCTAGGGGGACAGCGATGGAATAGACTTCACAGTGCTGCCGGCCTGCAGTTCCAGTTAAATTTTAGGAGACGGCAATGATTCATTCTGGAAAAGCTTACGGCTTGCTTCCCCCCCCCCCCAATCTGCATCATAACTTGCAAATGAATCATAACCTTGCAATTAAAACAAAAACGATAGTGCAATTAAAACAGCCACCATCACATACATGCCAGCAAAATGCTAAAAGAGGACCCTGCTTTCACTGCTACCTGAATTTTGCCATATAAGAATGAAGGGTATGTAGATCCCCCCCTCCCCATATCCACCCCACCCATGGTCCTGATCATGCCCCCCCCCCATTTAGGAACCACCTGCAGCACCTCAGCTTTTGTCCTGAATTAGTTCAGGGGTGGGGTTAATGTTTAATTAGGGTGAAAATTCTAATTAAACATATGTTAGGGAGGTGGGAGGGGTGGGAGAGGAGATTCTGCATCTCCTCCCCCCTTGACCGAGAGTGGGGGGGGTTCAGTTCTGCAGGGTTCGCCTTCAAAGGTGCTCATGCAAGTGAGCACCCCACAGGATCAATGCCTCGTGTCAACAGCTGTTGAGCAGACACAGCAATTCTGTGGGGTGGAGCATCAGTCAGGAAGGAGAGCCAGGAAGTGTCAGGCTTTTACCTTCTCCTGGGAAGATGCAGCCAGTAGTTAGGTAGGCCTCAACTTATTGATGGATTTTCCTGTCGGATGCTCCACCCTGTGAAAGCCCCAGAATGCTCAGCGACATTCCAGCTGACCCATAGCAAACCATGGCTGTCTCAGCCTGACAACCAAATATCCCTCCTAGTAGGTCAGGTTTGGGCTTGGGACTCATAAGAATCCATTGCACACCCCTAGATAGAACGTAAGAAGAGCCCTTCTAGAGAAGGCCAAAGGTCCACCTAGTCCACCAGCCTGCATAAAGGACCAGACTGCAACTTCACTCTCCCCGCTTGTGATGCCAAGACACCACCAGGCTCAGTTCAGAAGCAGGGACAAAACCACCACAATGAAAAATGCTGCTAACCAGAAGATTGGTGTTTTGAGCCAGCCCAGGGATTGTCCCCTCCAACTCTGATTATATGATTGGGGGGACTTTGAGCAAGATGACCTCACTGGGCCCCCATCGATGAATTGTCCCACCCTGGTTGCTCTTTCTCTGAGCCCAACACACAGCCACCTAAAGAGAGAGAGGTGCCAAGTGAGCAAATGGAGATGAATTCTTAATCATATCACCACTCATTTGGTTTGAGATGACAGGCAAGTTTGAAGGACCAGCAAGGTGCAGCAGCAGGACCCTTCAGGGATATAGGTGCCCATTTCCCCAACCCTTCAGGGACATAGGTGCCCATTTCCCCAACCCTTCAGGGACATAGGTGCCCATTTCCCCAACCCTTCAGGGACATAGATACCCATTTCCCCAACCCTTCAGGGACATAGGTGCCCATTTCCCCAACCCTTCAGGGACATAGATGCCCATTTCCCCAACCCTTCAGGGACATAGATGCCCATTTCCCCAACCCTTCAGGGACGTAGATGCCCATTTCCCCAACCCTTCAGGGACGTAGATGCCCATTTCCCCAACCCTTCAGGGACATAGGTGCCCATTTCCCCAACCCTTCAGGGATAAAAGTGCCCATTTCCCCAACCCTTCAGGGACGTAGATGCCCATTTCCCCAACCCTTCAGGGACATAGGTGCCCATTTCCCCAACCCTTCAGGGACATAGATGCCCATTTCCCCAACCCTTCAGGGACATAGGTGCCCATTTCCCCAACCCTTCAGGGACATAGGTGCCCATTTCCCCAACCCTTCAGGGACATAGGTGCCCATTTCCCCAACCCTTCAGGGACATAGGTGCCCATTTCCCCAACCCCTGTCACCAACTCCAACTGAAGTCCTCAGCTCAAGCCATGTAGGAAGCTGAGGTCCCTGTGGAATTCTAGCATGTCTCTTCAAGGAGCATTTATTGTAACCAAAGCAATTTAGCAAACAGTTGAGGATTTCTTTCTTTCTTTCTTTTTCTTTAGGAAGCTTTTGAAAACAGCATTGAAGAGATGCAATTTATCTTAGTAAAGAGAAGGGATGTTTTGCAATGACAAAATAAGCTTGGGTTGTTAAAGTGGTGTGCTTTAAAGGCATCTTCTGCCAAGGCAGCATAGCTCTTTAGCAAATGGGGAGTGAATCGATAACACAGCACTTAAAATTCTGTGGGCAGAGTCTGCTCTTCCCTCTGAAATTTGCTGGTGTTTGGATTGCAAGGCTGAGTGCCATTTCCCACCTCCCCCCTACGAGCTTTGCTTTTATACAGACAGGCACTTTGCGTCTAATGTTTTAAGTTAACAGTCATATTTGTGTAGTTGAGGCTAAGATTGGCTGGTGCCCATTGGGACTAGTAGGGCAGAAGCCCAAACAGTAGGTGGAGCCAGAGCCAAAGACAGGCAGAGCTAACTAATTCTTTTTATATATAAAAAGAATTATTCTTCATGTGCGGTACTAAGACTAAGGAGGACAAAGGCAACAGGCTGTGACACCCCCTGGGTTTGTTGTAAGCAGGAAGGCTGGCAGGTGGAGGTCGGCTCAGGTCAGATTAGAGTTGGTGGTACAACACCCCACTTGGACCAGCCTTCGCTGGTTGAGAACGATCGTCTTCCTATAATAATAATAATAATAATAATAATAATAATAATAAACTTTTATTTGTACCCCGCCCTTCCCAGCCGAGACCGGGCTCAGAACGGCTAACAATCATAAAACCACAACAAACCACAAAACAATCAGTTAAAAATGCAAATTAAAATACAATTTAAAATTTTAAATTTTAAAATGCCACCTCATTTTAAGCAGCCCACCAACAAACCAACGGAATAAAACGTCAGGGATTAAACTCAACCCTAATAATAAACTTTTATTTGACAGACAATAATTTTCTTTTCTCTCTCTCTCTCTCTCTCTCTCTCTCTCTCTCTCCCCCCCCCCCCGTCCTTGTTATTTTCTTTAGGGAAATTCTGGCCTGGGTTTCAGCATTGCTGGAGGAACAGACAACCCACACATTGGGGATGATCCTGGGATATTTATTACTAAGATTATACCAGGAGGAGCTGCAGCAGAGGATGGAAGACTCAGGTAAATTTATGCATTTGTTGTCTAAATGGGTGTCCAATATTTGGGTCTGTCCTGGGGGAAAAGCCTGGTGCTGTTGAGCCAATGACGAAGTCAACTAATTCTAGGTTTATCCCTCTCCTCCTCCTCCCTGAGCCCAACAAGGGGCAAAAGTAAGGGCTTTTTTGCATGACCCTTGAAAATGTGTTCTTTTCCCACATCTGTTTTGTGCATTACTTGTACATTGAAGCATTGAAGTGAGGGGCAAATAGGGCTCATCAACCTGGAAAGGTAGCCCTTACAGTCGTACCGTACCTCATGATACGAACACTGCGTGTTCTGTTCGTCACGGGTTATAAATGCGCCGAACCCAGAAGTACCGGAACGGGTTACTTCCGGGTTCGGCGGTTCGCGCATGCAAAGACACACAAAATGCCGTCATGCGCAGAAGCGCCGAATCGCGTCACACACATGCGCAGATGTGACGCTTCATGTTGCGTACCTTTTAGGTTACAAACAGACCCCGTTCGTAACCAGAGGAACCACTGTATAGGAGAAGGAAAACACTGATCCTAAAACTCCCCTGCCTTGCGGGACATCTTTAGAGGAAGAAAGGGCTAAGGAGTAAACCCCAAATAAATCCTAAGTGGAGTCCCTAAGACGGTTGGATGCTGCCCTGTATTGTATGCCTCCTTCTGGCAACTCCTGCATCCAAGCTGGTGTCAATTGCATGGCTCTGCTCTCCTTTGGACCACATCAGTGACGCCAAGAGGGGGGGGGGTCTTGTTGTTTGGCCAGCCCAGGACCTCCATGCACACTGCTCAGACTTGCACCCCAGAGAGGCCACTTCAATGTTGAAGTGGTCCAGTTTGACTTCACCCCTGGAGGCACACTCCATTGCCTTTTGAGACAGATGGATGCCAACAACAGAAACACCCATGTCTGTTAACCAATCTCACAGACTGTTGTTAGATTTGATGTCCTGTTGCTCCTATTGAAAACCTTGCCCGCACATCCCTAGCCCCAGAAATCAGTGACACTACTTTCTGTCGCTGCTTCCGATGGAAATAAGGAAAGAACATGCAGTGCCACACCCTGGACTGTTTGCAATTTAAGAAGGCGGGCAGGTGAGGGCTGACTGGCACAGCATCACTCTCTCTGAACCAGCCAAAACTCAAATTTGGACACCAGATTCTGCTTGAGTTTCTGCTGCTGTAGTCGTTTTACACCCTCCTGCCGGTTTAACATGCAACTAAAAATCTAGCCTTAAGTTTATTGAATGGAGCCAAAGGCATAGTGAAGAAAAATACATCTAATTCTCTTCCCAACTGTGTAATCTTTGCTCTGCCTGTCTTTTCTTTTTTCTTTGTTGGGTTTTCCTTTTTTTAAAAAGAAAGAAACTGTGCAGCTGAATTGATTGCCAGGGTAAAGCAAGGAGATCAATTTTCCATCATTGCCATCCTTTATAGCGACTCACTCAATCTCTTGTAAGATTGCGAGATTCCTGCTTGGCAAAAGCAATCGGTTTGAAAGAAACATATTGTGCAGCAACCGTAAACTTCACGATAGAACCACTCAGTTAATATGACTCAGCCATTTGGGAAAGGAATCTGCGGAGGAGCTAATTGTGGTCACTGGTGGGTTTAAGCTGTGTTTGCGACGCATAGGATTTCAGAAATCTGGCTGTGATCAATCCTGTAAACTAATGGAAACCTCGTCCTCCCAAGCATGGGTCTTAATGTAGCCAATTTGATGCAGTCCATGTACAAGGGGGGGCTATAAGGAGCCTCTGGGAAAGCCCAAAGTTTGCCACAGTACAAAAGTCTGGGGGGGACGGACCCTATGTGTAGGAACAAAAAGAAAACAACAACAACAACCCAATCAGGACTGGGCAACCACTACACCACACTGTGAGCCAATGTGGTGTAGTGGTTAAGAGCGGTAGACTCGCAATCCGGTGAACCGGGTTCGCGTCTCCACTCCTCCACATACAGCTGCTGGGTGACCTTGGGCTGGTCACACTTCTCTGAAGTCTCTCAGCCCCACTCACCTCACAGAGTGTTTGTTGTGGGGGAGGAAGGGAAAGGAGAATGTTAGCCGCTTTGAGACTCCTTCGCGTAGTGATAAAGCAGGATATCAAATCCAAACTCTTCATTTTCTTCTTCTTAGCAATGGAATGTTGACTGAGTGGTCTGGGGCAGAAACCATGGGGAATGGAAATAAGTATTCTGGAACAGGGGATACCTGGCTGGGATAATAGAAAAGAGCTCCGGAATGCAACATTTTGTTGCAGACCCCCCTCGTAGAATAACTGGTTATCAGTTAGGACTAGATCTTTTTTATTATTATCTTGAACAGACTTTTTTTTATCCTTGACCTGTGACCAGCTTGCATCTTGAAGTCACTTTGAATCGAGAAATAAAGAAATTATGATATTTTTCTTTCTTTTTGACAGAAGTGCATGAAATCTGTCGGCATGCTAGCCACTGCAGAGTGGATAAAGCCTGGCCAATGACATTTGAGAATAAAACAATAAAAGCAGTTGAAAACAACTATTTAAAGAATGGGATGAACCAAGAGTATTAAACCACACACCAACCTTCAACATATCCACATAGGCTTGTCTGAACAAAAAAAAAATTTAGCAGGTGCCAAAAAAAGTAATTTAGCCAGCTACCCAATGTCAATAGGCAGGGAGTTCCAAGTGTAACATATCTATTTCTTACAACTGCAGAATGAATATTATGACACTTGTAACAGCACCAGTTCTGCAGGCCGGGGGCTCACGGGATCAGTTTGGCTGCCCTTGTGGGGATTTGTGGGCAGTCTGTATATTCTTCCAAAATGCTTACCAGCTCAGGGCCGGTAGCTATGCAAATCTCTTGGTGTGTGTTTGTGTTTGCAGACCCCTGGCAATGCTATTTGCTCAGTGCATAATTTAGCTGCAAGTTAATAAAGAAAGGAGACCTTCACCCTATTAAAAAAACAACATGCTTGTTTTGCAGGCAGCGGTAAATTAGGGCCTCCATTAACAGATTGTATATGTTGCTTGCTTTATGTTAGGAAGTTTATGAGCTCATTAAGTTAGATCATTTCGGATATCTGGGCATATTTTTTTTGTTTTTGTTTTCTTTTGCTGCTAACAGAAGAGAAATGATCCTGGCACCAACTCAGCAGTGGAAGTGTTTCTGAAGTTCATAAGGGGAATATTTGGAACATGTCCAGATTGCTGTGCATGAGTTAGGGACGAAAATAAATCCAAATGCTTCATAAATAGGCACTTGAGGCATCCGTTACACTGGACCAAATGCTGCTTCTTTTAATTGCAAGCTGATAACCATATCTGATGGAGACAGAAGCAAAGCGTTCCGCCTTTCCTCTTTGCCCTTGTACGGCCAAGAACATGGGCTCTTCATTCATTCTCCTCCTGCACCCCTTCCAGTCACATTTCACAGGGAGCACTCCTCAGAATACTGGCTGGACCTGGGCAGATGGGAGCTCAGGGGAGAGAGATCCATTGAACTTTAATCTGCAGGTGGAAGCTTCTCATTGAGGTTCCTCTAGGCCCCAGATTGACTCTGCCAACCCATGCTAGCAACTGGATCTTTCTGGATGGGATGGCATTCAAGAAGGCTTCATGTTGCTTTTGTATGCTCCGGTATCGTGGCTTGCTCCTCGGAAGATTCAGGATGAGTAATAGAAAGTACTTTTTCACTTAGCACATAGTTAAACTACGGAGCTTGCTCCCCCAGGAGGCAACAATGGCCACCAACTTAGATGGCTTTAAAAGAGGATTATCATGGAGGTTAAGTCTTATCGGTGGCTGCTAGCCATGACAGAGGCTGTGTTCTGCCTCCAGCATGCCTCTGAATACCAGTGGGTGGAAACTGCAGGAGGGGAGAATACTTGGGTCCTGCTTGTGGGCTTCCCAGAGGCATCTGGTTGGCCACTGTGAGAACAAAATGGTGGACAAGATGGGCCATTGGCCTGATCCAATAGGCTCTTCTTATGTCCTTATGTCCTTATGTGTTGCCTCCTTGTATACCCTGACTGACTGACTCATATGTTCTATGAGCCTGACCTTTGGCTCTGCTGCTTGTCTTGTCAGGAGTCAACCTCAATCTGTTAGCCGCCATCCATCCTCCAACCACCTCCAGACACTCACCTTCACCACCTTCACTGGTTCTGATTTGAAATAATAATAATAATAAATTTTATTTATACCCCGCCCTCCCCAGCCAAGACCGGGCTCAGGGCGGCTAACAACAAGTATAAAAACAATTGATTAAAATACAACTTAAAAACAAGATTAAAAACAACATTAAAGTGCAGCCTCATTTCAGTAGAACTCAAATCAAAACTATTTGGGGAAGAAACCGTCAACTCTTCACCAAGGCTGACTATCCAGACTGGTCCTACATGGGACAGAAAAATGTCATGGAAGTCCCCAAATAGGAGTTCCATCTGAGGAGGAAAAAAGGAAAGAGGGGGGAGGGGATCAAATTGATTGAAAGAGAGGTAGAGCTGGGTATCATCCGCATACTGATGAACACCCAGCCCAAACCCACTGATGATCTCTCCCAGCGGCTGCATGTAGATGTTAAAAAGCATGGGGGAGAGGACAGAACCCTGAGGTACCCCACAAGTGAGAGCCCAGGGGTCTGAACACTCATCCCCCCCCCTCACCACTTTCTGAACACAGCCCAGGAGGAAGGAGCGGAACCACTGTATAACAGTGCCCCCAGCTCCCAGCCCCTCTAGACAGTCCAGAAGGATGTTATGGTCGATGGTATCAAAAGCCGCTGAGAGATCCAGCAGAACTAGGAAACAGCTCTCACCTTTGTCCCTAGCCCGCCGGAGATCATCGACCAGTGCGACCAAGGCAGTTTCAGTCCCATGATGAGGCCTGAATCCTGACTGGAAGGGATCCAAATGGTCTGCTTCCAGGTGTGCCTGGAGTTGTTCAGCAACCTCACCCAAGAATGGAAGATTTGAGACTGGGCGATAGTTGGCCATATTGGCCGCATCTAAAGATGGTTTTTTAAAGAAGCGGTTTAATAATCGCCTCTTTCAGCGGGTCTGGGAAGGCTCCCTCGCAGAGAGAAGCATTCACCACCCCGCAGAGCCCATCGCCCAGCCCTTCCCGGCTAGCTTTTATAAGCCAGGATGGGCAAGGATCAAGGAGACAGGTGGTTGGTTTCACTCGTCCAAGCAGCCTGTCCACATCCTCAGAGGTAAGAGTGATGAAATCCCCTCTATTCATGAATGGACTCAAAAATTGACAGAATATGCGGAGTTAGATAGTCTATCAGAAAAAAAATAAAGAATAAACCAAAACAGGAATTTGTCTCAAAATGGGAGGTTTTTAAAGTATATTTGAAAAATAACTACAGCAGTTTAAACTCTGTCGCAGCATTCGAATAATTTCAGTAGCAGCTTTAAGTTAGACATGTGACCTAAGATAAATTAAGAAATAGTTATATTATGATAAAAGTGTGTATTGGCAATAAGTAATATATAATTGAAGTAAGGAATAGATGGGAGGTCGGGTCTATAGTCTAAAGACTTTATTGTTTTGTAAAAAAATATTGTGTTCATTATTATTTTCATTTGTGTTTTTGTTTTCTTTCTTGGTGTATCAATAAAAAATCAAATTTTAAAAAGAGAGAGAGAGGCAGTAAGGTTGAAATCAGATCTTCTTGTGTTTCCTGGGCGACTGGTTTAGCTCAGATTAAATGGAGCCAATCTCATTTGAACTGAGGGCAGAAGCTGAATCCATAGGTAGTTCTGAAATATTATTTATCACGCCAGGAGCTGTAAAAGTTAAAGACAAGGAAAGCCTGAGCCACTGGTTGTTGTTGTTTTTTTTCAGTCTACAAAATGTGTTGATTACTATCTCCCGGGAAATTACACTGAGTTTTAAGAAGGCTGCAGAATCCAAAACCAGTATTGTGAGGCTTAACCCAGATGATCGTTTCATCAGTGGCTCTGCTACAGCAATTATGAGGATTAAATAGCCCTGTAATCATTTGGAAGGAGTGGAGCAGGGGGGACTATTAAGGTCTTTGCTGAGTTTTGTATTAGTCGGGGAAGAAAACGCCACACATCCAGTCCCCATTGCATACAATGGCTCGAAATGCTGCCATTTCCTCCTTTGGATGCAAAGCTGCTTCTCAAATAGTTCAGACATGAAAACAGGGACCCCAATTCTCCTTCTCCTCCTGCTATGTGCCCCTGAAGGCTCTGTACCTTTGTGTGCTGCATTTGTCATTTTACTTCGCAACTGACTGTCCCGTCCCGTCCTGTCCCCCCACCAATTCAAAAGACAAGTCACAGTTTTTCACCCTCTGGTATGTATGTGGTATCTAGTTTAGCACAGAAGTTCCCAAACTGTACCAGCAGTGGCCAACAAGCCTCATTCAGGTCATCTGCAGAGCATCTGTAGGTGTGTGGTTGAAGACAGGAGACGGCACATCAGTCACATCAAATACATCACAGGAGGAGTATGAGACAAGCACACAGAGTGCAAAGAGATTGAGTGTTTGTGGGGGGGAGGAAGGCTCGGTTAATTTCATTGTACACAGGTTGTACATTGACAATAAAGGTATTGTTGTTATTATTATTATTACTCATATTGATTCTGAATTGCATTCAAACTTCTTTTATTTCTTACATTTTATCATATTGCCATGTGAACTCTGTGGAACTCAAACTGCAGTAGAAAAAAATGTGCCATATGTAAGAAATAAAAGATGAAATAAAAATCCATGAAAATTGTACAGAATCTTGCACGGCACGTTGCAATTGCTACAGCAGGCAGAGAATCCATACAGTGCTTCTCCAAGACCCTCAGCAATTTTGAAGTGGTCCAGAGCACTGTGGTATAGGGAATTCCAGGCACTATTTTCCACCCCTGTTGTCAGTAGGGGTGGAAGGATCTGCCAACTTTGGTGCTCCCAATTCTTAATCCCCCCCCCCATCTTAAGTTCAGTTCTCCACATTTCTGCAGCATTTAGTGAATTCCTGAAGAAAATTTACCAGCATTTTAGCATGGATGTCTCTTAATAAACATATTTTTGTTTGCAGTTTTGACAAACGTATCCATTTTTGCAAGCAATTTTTCCTCATCTAAAACATTTTTGTATGTTGTTTTCAATAATAATAATAATAATAATAATAATAATAATATTTTGTTATTTATACCCCGCCCATCTGGCTGGGTTTCCCCAGCCACTCTGGGCGGCTCCCAATCGAACATTAAAAACACAATACAGCATTAAACATTAAAAACCTCCTTAAACAGGGCTGCCTTCAGATGTCTTTTAAAAGTAGGATAGTTGCTTATCATCTTGACATCTGCTGGGAGGGCGTTCCACAGGGCAGGCGCCACTACCGAGAAGGCCCTCTGCCTGGTTCCCTGTAACCTCACTTCTTGCAGTGAGGGAACCACCAGAAGGCCCTTGGAGCTGGACCTCAGTGTCCGGGCTGAACGATGTGGGTGGAGACGCTCCTTCAGGTATACTGGGCCAAGGCCGTTTAGAGCTTTAAAGGTCAGCACCAACACTTTGAATTGCACTCGGAAACATACTGGGAGCCAATGTCGGTCTCAGGACCGGTGTTATATGGTCCCGGCGGCCGCTCCCAGTCACCAGTCTAGCTGCCACATTCTGGATTAATTACAGTTTCTGAGTCATCTTCAAAGGTAGCCCCACATAGAGCGCATTGCAGTAGTCCAAGTGGGAGATAACTAGAGCATGCACCACTCTGGTGAGACAGTCTGCGGGCAGGTAGGGTCTCAGCCTGCGTACCAGATGGAGCTGGTAGACAGTTGCCCTGGACACAGAATTGACCTGCGCCTCCATGGACAGCTGTGAGTCCAAAATGACTCCCAGGCTGTGCACCGGGTCCTTCAGGGACACAGTTACCCCATTCAGGACCAAGGAGTCCTCCTCACCAGCCTGCCCCCTGTCCCCCAAGAACAGTACTTCTGTCCTGACAGGATTCAACCACAATCTGTTAGCCGCCATCCATTCTCCAACTCCCTCCAGACACTCACACAGGACCTTCACTGCCCTCACTGGTTCTGATTTAAAAGAGAGGTAGAGCTGGGTATCATCATGTGTTCATTTTTATGTTCTTATGTCCCTGGTTCCACTGCAGCAACAAAGAAGTGTTGCCCCTCTTCCTTGCACGAGCTCTTTCGCTGTTTCCATATTGTTCTTCCTGAAACTGATTTTTCCCTCTCCCCCCCCCCCTTTGCTAGATGTTCCACCCTAATTTAAATCAGTTGGAAGTCCATAAGGACCTCTTTCCTCTGTAGTTTGTAACAATGTGTGGTCGTCCTCACTGCTGAGACCCAAAGTGCCCATTCCTTGCAGCACGCTGTAATTTGGCATGTTTTGCTTTGACAAATGTACTAATGAAGGGTGTGGCTTTGTTTTGGTTTTTTGCATGTTTCAACAAGAGGTTGCAAAGTGAGTTTTCTCGGTTCCCTTCTCCACCTTCTCGAAAGGTGGAGAATCCTCTTGCTTCAGAGTGATTATGCCTCTTCCCAACTTATTTTTTTTTTAAATAAAAATGGGTGGAATTTTGGCTGGCAGGCTTGTTGTGACTCTTTAATTTGTTAGTGTGTGTGTGTCTAGTACTAAGAGAGAGCGAGGGAGAGCGAGATGAAAGTTGCTTGCAACACTCCTAATTTGGACTAGGCCTTTGGGGAGGTATGTGTTGCAACCAGTTTTCCTGCATCAACACGAACCTGCTTTGAGTAGTTTGCGAGCGACTTTTCTGGGGCTTGGATTAACAGGTGGCAGATACCTAAAAGGGCTCTTTTTCTTCGCCTGTGTTCTCTTCTTAAATGAAAAGTGAGGCTCTCCTCCTCCCTCAGTTGTACCTGAAGGGGACCTGTGTTCTTTGCAAGGCTTTGTAACTGCCCTTGCCCACCTGCTATGCAGAGCAGCGTCTTTGAAAACTCTTCTGAGGGATTTGAGTACTTTGCATTCTCCAGAGCTCAGAGAACAGAGAGCAACTACTTAGACCAGGAAGAAGGAGTAAGTAGAGCCCTCTTTCAATCCTTTTGGTCTTTTCTCAGATCCGGAAAGACAAAGGGGGAAAGACATCAATTCCTTCCTCTCCTGGCTGCTTGCAAATGGGAAGGAGGGGCAGGGATCTGCCATCACATCCTGATTCTGCTGGCATCTTCCTCTCTGCCTGCCATTTCTTATTAATTCTTTGCACTTGAACTGCACCTGTGTGTAAAGTACTGTGTTCACCCTCCCTTGGTGTGTAGCTTGCTGGTGTCTGCTGAATTTGTCCCCAATACTGGTTCTTACCAACCTGCTTCACTGAACCTGCCTGTTTCCTTCTTTGTGTTTCACTGACACAAATATGCAAACTGTGAAATTATGGGTGACATCCAGCAATGTCTGCTCACTTGCATAATAGAAACCTGCTTGTACGATGGGACTTTGGGTTTCTTTTCTCTCCCCCTACACTCTCCATCTGCTCCAGGGGGACTCTATAGCCTTCCAAGGAGCAGATTTCTGGGGGTGGGGTTGGGTTCATGAGCTGGGGAAGATAAAGGCATCTGGTTGTCCCGCTGCAGTCGTACCATGGCATTTCTTCTCTCTGTGTTCCTCCAAGTGGTTGTTTCTCTCGTCACTCCTGTACATGACCAGACTGCAAGGGGTCATCTGCAAGGGGTTCCCACATGGGAGGGTTGATGTTGCTGGCCTTCATACCAAAAAGTGCACTCCCAGATTTAGGGGCACAGCTAAATATGTGGGGCGCAGCCTCTTGCAGTTGTGTATCAGGTATTTGTATCAGGAATCTGGGGTTTAGCTGGGGCTCCCTGCGGAATGTGAGGACGCGGGTGGCGCTGTGGGTTAAACCACAGAGCCTAGGGCTTGCCGATCAGAAGGTCGGCGGTTCGAATCCCCGCGACGGGGTGAGTTCCCGTTGCTTGGTCCCTGCTCCTGCCAACCTAGCAGTTCGAAAGCACATCAAAGTGCAAGTAGATCAATAGGTACCACTGCAGCAGGAAGGTAAACGGCGTTTCCGTGCGCTGCTCTGGTTCACCAGAAGCGGCTTAGTCATGACCCGGAAGCTGTACGCCGGCTCCCTCAGCCAATAAAGCGAGATGAGCGCCACAACCCCAGAGTCGGTCACGACTGGACCTAATGGTCAGGGGTCCCTTTACCTTTACTCTGTGGAATGTACACTTGGGGGCAACCCTGGGTTTGCCGCAAGTAATGCATGGAACGGTCCTGTGTCTTTAAAGGAAAGAGGTCTGCCGATATCTGAGACCTGAGCCAAATGTAGCTGAGCCTGAACTTCAGCTCTTGAGATGGACAGTGACAATTAGCATTCACTGCACAGTGACAACATTGCTGTTTGGGGCAGCTGTGGTTAGATGGGAAGATTGGGGAGGAGGAAATGAACGCCATACCTCAGCTCTCTTAACTCTACCTGCTCCTCTAGTGTTAGTGCACAGCAGATCATGAGTCACTCTGCTGAACTGAAATTCCTTTGTCAATAAAAAAGAAAAATTCTGTCATTTTGCATAGAGTGTGTGTTTTATTAGTGAGGCTCATTATCTTCTGAATAGCAGTGGAAGTACTTTCTCAAAGCTGCCGCCGCTGCTCACTGTACATCTGCAATATCTGCCGTCTAAGAAGTATTTCTAATCATGCATTGTTCATTCCGGAGAAATGAGCCCTCCATTCCCACCCCGCCCCTATCCAACTACAATGAAAAGATTATACTGCAGTAGTAGTTTCACTAGGAGATTTATTTCCCTAGTGGTGGTACATAGCCCAGTGCTTTGCATGCAGAAGGGCCCAGGTCCAATTATTGGCATCTCCAGCTAGAGCTGGGAGTGTCCCATGAGGGATAGCTCAGTCAACGGAGCATGAGACTCCTAATCTCAGGGTTGTGAGTTCAAGACCCATGTTGGGTGAAAGATTCCTGAATTTCATGGGGTTGGACTAGATGACTGTTGTGGTTCCTTGCAATTCTACAAGCCTGTGATTCTGATTCTGTGAAAATCTGGCAAGCCACTGCCAATCAGTGCTGATGATACGGAGTTAGATGGACCAATGGTCTGACTCAGTATAAGGTAGCTTCCTATATTGAGGGAGAGGTCATAGCTCAGTGGTATAGCACCAGCCTTGCATGCAGAAGTCCCAGGTTCAATCCCCAGTATCTCCAGGGAGGGATGGAAATGTTCCCTGTCTCGAAAAACCCTGGAGAACCACTACCAGGCAGTGTCAAAAATACAGTGGGATGGATCAGTGATATGACTCTGTATAAGGCAGCTTCCTATGTTCCTTGTCTGCTCATTATGAACAAGACTATCAATATAGGAAGAAGAGTTTGGATTTGATATTCCGCTTTATCACTACCCGGAGGAGTCTCAAAGAGGCTAACATTCTCCTTTCCCTTCCTCCCCCACAACAAACACTCTGTGAGGTGAGTGGGGCTGAGAGACTTCAGAGAAGTGTGACTAGCCCAAGGTCACCCAGCAGCTGCATGTGGAGGAGCGGGGAATCGAACCCGGTTCACCAGATTACGAGTCCACCGCTCTTAACCACTACACCACACTGGCTCTTGCCATCTGTGCAAGGTGTTTTTTTTGTGAGGGGGGGAGCAACATTGGCTCCTCCTACTGACTCAGTCCCAAGCAAGACAAGGCACAGGCAAAATGGCTCTTTAAGACCCCACCCTCAAGAGGCAGAGGTGGTGGCCTTCCTTCAACCATCTCTGCTGCTCACTACCCTCGTCCTGCATTTTGCCTCCATGGGTGTGCACATCAAGCACATAAGAAAGAAGAAGTCTTGTTCATCCTGGAGAAGAGGCTGTTAAACAGCCTGTGCCTCAGCCTGGGAGGGAGTGGTCAAAGTGTCTTAACTAGAGCCGAGCTGAAATTACTCATAGGATATTTTAGGGAGGCAAATTCTGGTAATTTCTTTTTTCTCGCTCTTTTCAAAAACTGAGAGCTGCTTTGCTGAATGTGGAACCAGTTATTATTATTATTTTAAAGTGTGGCAGTCACCATTACCCCTCTCTATGCTCCAGAAACGACACTATGCCTGGGGCATTTTGGAGGATGCGAAACAGTGCTGACTGGAAAAAAATCTTAGGTGGGAAATGGTGTGGCACTTCTTGTGGGTGAGCCCATATCCGTAAGACACTGTTGGAAATAATCCCCAGCTCCTGGACAATATTAACACAAAATGAAGTCCCCCAATGATTTCTTGCATTAAATTAAAAACAAACAAACATCTCTTTCATATTAACAACATTCCAGAAGAGGGAATGGGAGGGGATCTCTTTCTGCAGTTTGCCAACTCTCAAAGAATAAGTTGTTCAGTTTTGTTTTGTTCAGTTTTGAATAAGTTGTTCAGTTTTGTTTTGTTCAGTCCTAGAGTTACACAACAGAAGAAAAGCCAGTGTGGTGTAGTGGTTAAGAGCGGTAGACTCGTAATCTGGTGAACCGGGTTTGCTTCCCCGCTCCTCCACATGCAGCTGCTGGGTGACCTTGGGCTAGTCACACTTCTCTGAAGTCTCTCAGCCCCACTCACCTCACAGAGTGTTTGTTGTGGGGGAGGAAGGGAGAGGAGAATGTTAGCCGCTTTGAGACTCCTTCGGGTAGTGATAAAGCAGGATATCAAATCCAAACTCTCCTTCTTCTTCTAGTGCAGTGATGGCTAACCTTGACACTCCAGATGTTTTGGAACTACAACTCCCATCATCCCTAGCTAACAGGACCAGTGGTCAGGGATGATGGGAGTTGTAGTCCCAAAACATCTGGAATGTCAAGGTTAGCCATCACTGTTCTAGTGGATCAGGACAATGTCCCATAATGTCCAGCATCCTGTTCCCACAGTGACCAAGCAGGTGCAACATCACTTTACCCACGTGTAATTTACCAGCAACTCGTGTTAAGAGACATACAGTCTCTAATGGTTCTCCCACAAATCCTTTGCTTCTGCTCCTCCTCCTCCTCCTCCTCACCTTCCTCCCACCTCTTAAGCATCAACCATGAACTAGGCAGTGCTTTTTTTGTGCTGGCATCCAGTGGTACAGAGTACTATCACCGATTCTCTTTTTGCTGCACTGACAGCCATTTTATACTGGCACACACAGCACTTGATAAAAGATATGAGTACTTAGGGCTGCCATACATCCGGGATACATAGCCAGGATTCGTCCGTCGAAAATGGTGTCCGGGCATATGGCGGCCCATATCGGAAGTGTTGATTTTTTGGGGGGTCGTTTTTTAAAAAAAAAAACAAAAACATCACAACAGGTTAAAAGCTTTGTTGTTGTTGAAATTTTGCAATAAAAAAAGCCCAACAATTTCCGTGTGCGGATTGTCACTTCTTGAAATATGGCAACCCATACTAGCACTTCATTTATTTTATATACCAAAAAATAAAAAGGGAATGGAGTCATGCACAGTGTCTGCGTGTGTGTAATATACATCTTAAATGAGCAAAGGGCATATTGCTGGATTGAGATGAAAGCCATCAAGTGTTGAATAGAGAATCAAGGCTTGCCTTAGGTGTATTAATTTCAATAAGTAATTTCCTTATGGAGTAAAACTCCAGCATGCAGCAGGGTGCCTTTCAATACAATTTCATTACGGAAGGGCCTGCTTTTTAATAGTGCTGGGAAGAAACATGCTGAGCACAAAGGGATGAAGGGATTTTTTGGGCAGGGGGGTGAAGGGAGCACATCTATAAATGACTGCCAAAGTGACTTCAGAAGGATCTGATTTGTTCTTATGCAAATGGGGTGTATGTATCGTGGTCTATCTGTGCCTTCGCCATTCCCTAGACAATATCCCAGTCACCTAACAGAGGGCTTTCTGCAGTGAATCTCTTTCTGAGATACACTGGCTCCCAGTACGTTTCCAAGCACAATTCAAAGTGTTGGTGCTGACCTTTAAAGCCCTAAATGGCTTCGGTCCAGTATACCTGCAGGAGCGTCTCCACCCCCATTGGTCCAGCTCCAAGGGCCTTCTGGCGGTTCCCTCACTATGAGAAGTGAGGTTACAGGGAACCAGGCAGAGGGCCTTCTCGGTAGTGGCGCCCGCCCTGTGGAACGCCCTCCCTTCAGATGTCAAAGAGAACAACAACTACCAGACCTTTAGAAGACATCTGAAGGCAGCCCTGTTTAGGGAGGCTTTTAATGTTTAATAGATTGTTGTATTTTAATGTTCTCTTGAAAGCTGCCCAGAGTGGCTGGGGAAACCCAGCCAGATGGGCGGGGTATAAATAATAAATTATTATTATTATTATTATTATTATTATTATTATTATTATTATTATTATTATTTCTCGGTTTGGCAATAGAAGGCTCAGTCTCTCTGTTACATTGTCCTCCTCCTCCTCCTCTCCAGAGTCAACGACTGCATCTTGAGGGTGAATGAAGTCGACGTCTCTGAAGTTTCACACAGCAAAGCCGTCGAGGCCCTGAAGGAAGCTGGCTCCATAGTGCGACTCTACGTCCGTCGGAGGAGGCCTATTCTGGAGACTGTTGTCGAAATCAAACTGTACAAAGGGCCGAAAGGTAATGAGGAAATACTGAAAGAAAAGTGGGAGTCGGTGGGGAGACACAGGAAGCTGTCCTTTGGCCAGATCAAACTGTGGTTGCGCTGGGATGTTTGCGATGGTTCGCGGTGTGGTAGGTGAGCACCATGGCTGCACACTGCTCCATCTTTATCATGTCTCTCCTTGTGTACCACCTTCAGTGCAGAGATCCTGCACTGAGGGCTCACTCATCCAGACTTCCTTTTGTACAGTGGTACCTCGGGTTCGCCAGAAGCGGCTTAGTCATGCTGGCCACATGACCCGGAAACTGTTCCTGGCTCCCTCGGCCTATAGAGCGAGATGAGCGCCGCAACCCCAGAGTCGTCCGCGACTGGACCTAACGGTCAGGGGTACCTTTACCTTTTACCTCAGGTTAAGAACTTAATTCGTTCTGGAGGTCCGTTCTTAACCTGAAACTGTTCTTAACCTGAGGTACCACTTTAGCTAATGGGGCCTCCCACTGCCACTATGCCGCCGCCACGCAATTTCTGTTCTCATCCTGAAGCAAAGTTCTTAACCCGAGGTACTATTTCTGGGTTAGCGGAGTCTGTCACCTGAAGTGTCTGTAACCTGAAGCATCTGTAACCCGAGGTACCATTGTATTGTGCTTTCCAGACACAGGCCTGTACTTTAAAGTTCAGTGTATGAGCAAGGTTGTTTTGTTCTGTTCTGTTCTGTTCTGTTCCGTTTGCCCTGACACGTTCCCCGGGAGAACCCACATTTTACTGCTGAATAATAATAAAAAATACCCAATTGCCGTTTGCTTCAAATCAGCTGTAAAATGCGGGTTGCACTGGAGAAAGCACCGGGACAAAAAAAAAGAACACTTTCAGACATGGAGCTTAAAAGTCTGGACCTGGACCTAGAAATACATCTCAAAATGAAGTCTGGATTAGCCCTAAACCTCAGTTTTCCATTATACCTGAACCAGGAAACTCTGGTTTAATGTTGGTTTATGAACCGTGATAAGCCACGATTAGATACTGATGCCTCCCTGGGAGAACGCACATGCCGAGTTGTAGCTTTCCCATGGGTGTAGGTCTCACAGCCGCAGTGCTGGATTAAACCCTGTGGAAGCCCCTAGGCAGTCAAAATCTCGGGGGGGGGGGGGCTCCTCGCAAATTACCTCCTAATACGTTTTTGAGTTTACCGACCAACCATTTTAATAAGCCGATTTTATTACACGAAACAAACGTCAACAATTATTGATGTTATAAAACAAACCAAATCAATGATCAAGATCAAATCAATATTATTTTGGGCCCTAAAAAGTGATGCCTATTTGGTAACCCGGCACAGCACAGCCAGACTCCCAACAGCTCACCATGGGCTGACCTGCACATTGTGCTCATTTGAAAGCATCACTGCCATTAGGAGTTGGTTTGTTTTCTTCAAATTACCGTGTATTTAGCCTCGCTCCCTCTGTGTTCCGACTGACATCCGCTTGCTCGGCACTTCCTATTCCTTGTTCCACATCATTGGCTGGTGGGAGCTGGGAAATGCAAAACATGATGATGTCAGGGCATTGGGTGGTGTTACTTTATGAAGCAGAAGGCGAGGAGCTTGAAGTGCCTCTTGGCAATGTTTTGTTTTGAATCAGCAGTTCAGTGTCGGATGCAACCCCATATTAGAGCAGGGCTGGATATTTAAGCAGGTATTTGACACAATTCTCAGTTTCTGAGAACGATGGATGTGAAAAGAACTAAAGTTAGCATATTCGTTTAGCTTTTGATAAAGCAGTAGGAAATGATCTAGCTTGGCGTTACAAGGTGGTACCTTGCAGAGTGGGGGGAGAGAAATTAAATGCTGGCACTCTGATGTCAAGATCCTTGTGGAGATTTCATTTTTACTTGTGGTGCCCAAAGCACTTCTGCTTTACTTAGAGTGTGTGTGTGTGTGTGTGTGTGTGTGTGTGTGAGAGAGAGAGAGAGAGAGAGAGAGAGAGAGAGAGAGATGGACATACAGACAGAGATTATATGCTTTTATAACCAGCTGTTGTTTTTAACTGCTTGGTGTTTCAAATATTGATTTCATCATTCATGCATTCTGGATACGAGATTCATTCACACACATATGCATTAGCACCTGAATTTTGCTGTTAACATAGGCGTTATGTACTGAGCTGAATCCTAGAACAATAGGATCCAGAATGCAGCAGTCTGATTGGTCCTAGAACAATAGGATCCAGATTGCAGCAATCTGATTGGTCCGCAGGAGCCACCCAATCCAGCTCCAGGTGAAAGTGAATCAGCGACCTGATTGGCCTGCAAGAGTAGCCAATCAGGCTTCTGGAGGAAGTGAATCTGCAGCCTGATTGGCCTACAGGAGTAGCCCGGAATTAGCCAATCACATGGGGCCCATTGTGAAAATAATATATAGCAGACATTTTGGGGGAAAATTCATTCCTTGCTACTACCTATGAGCTGAATAAAGAGCATGAAATTCACACTGGACTCCGAGTATATTCAGTAGGATTTCCATTTCACCACTGTAGTTGGCTTAAAAACGGATTTGATATTATGTGAAGGCTCCCTCTAGTGTAAAATGCCGTGATCCATTTCCTGCTGGTGCTGCATTAAAATGGCAAGCAAGTTGTCCCAGGGCCCCAATAGGACCCACTGACGTTGGCACCATCCCTTACCATTCCTTACGCTAGGAGCCCGGGAGACTGCGAGGACACCCTTGTACATTTCCCACAATGCCCTGGGGGGTGCATTGGGCACTCAAGGGCATTGTGGGAAATTTCAAATGTCGGTTTGTAACCAGAAGGAAAGGCTGTGTTGTGGGCAGCATGAACTCTCGGGACCATCCCAAAGCTCAACAGAGTTCCTTGGAACAGTGGCTCCTCACCTGGTCTACCTGAAAGGAAGAAAAAAGGGTGGGATTGTCCACTGTTGGTCTCCACTGCCCAAAGGGGTGGAGGTGCCATTGTGGGCCGACACCACAGGCTGTGTGTAGCCTTCAGGTCAGGGGCTCCCCATCTAATATTATAGTTTCAGATTTGTATGGTGTGTGTTTTTATAAATAAATGCAATGCTCGTCTTTATAATTTTTAAGCTATTATTTCGGAAACTTCCTGGTGTCTTTCCCACCATTAGGGTTTGCTAGAGTCAGTCGAGACTTTCCTGTCGGACTGGATTTTGTATGATTGCTATTATTATTTATTAAACTTACTCAGGCATGAGAAGTAATTGTTAGTTCCTCTGTAGTGCACATTTTAAGACGTATCCTGTGTGGGTTTTTGCTTTGTTCCTCAACTGTTCCCTGACTCTGGCCTTCAGAAAGAGAGTCTAAAAATAGAAATGTATACATTATTGGGAGCAGTGCATTTTTCTGGGGTGACGCAGGGGTACACATACCCAGAGACATTTTGAGAATCTAACGGGAGAAGTAATTAAAAAAAAATTCGGAAAGTTTCCGCCCCATGTCATTGCTTCCAAATATTTATGCCTCCCCCCAGGGGAAAAAAAACCTTAAAAATTGCAAAATCAATAAAATGAGGTCCTATTGCAGCAGATAAAAACTTTTGAAAAGTTTTGTTTTCCTGGGACCCCACCCTGGAGCTTCATGCTGTGGGAGTGTGTTGCTCCTGGGCAGGACCAGCCCTACGATAAGGCAAAGTGAGACAGCTGTCATTCTCCTAGATTCAGGCAGATGGCTAGGGCAGCTCAGAAGGGTCCTCTCACAACAGGTGTGTGCAATGGTAGAGGCCTGGCTGGAAAGCTTAAAAGAGATGGGTTGAAGAAAGGGAAATGTGAATTGGGCCCACCCCATAGCTTGACCAGTCGTGGCTAGGAGCTCGGTGGAGTCATAGGTCTAAAAAAAAGAGTGTAGACTCCGACACAATAACCAGCTTCTGTTTTGACTTGGAATGTTTGTTTGGGGCTTCTCAGAAGTACATAAAGGCAAGAAGTGGGTGGTGGGAACACCAGCCTGCAATGGCGCCCACCTGAGATGTGCCAGCATGCTCTGGCTCAAAAAAAAGCACTCCCTTTCACCAGTTTTGGAGTAAGATTCAACTACCAGTCCAATTGGTATCTGTATGTGCCTTGGGGAAGGGCGCCATCTTGTCCTTCATGTCAGGCGCAAAATGTCTTGAGCCAGCCCTGCTCCCTGTTGCAGAATTTAAGCTGAGCATCACAAGGGCAGGAGGAACAGTGTGACTTGGGGTGGGGGGGGCTGCATGAGAGAAGGATATGGAGAGTGCTCATGGTTTTGCAGTTGTTGTTGTTGTTTTGTCGATCTCTGGTGGCCATTGCAATTGGGAGAGTGTAAGAAGAGTCCTGCTGATTCATTCCAAAGGTCCACCCTTTTCTCACAGGGCCCGACCTTATGCCCATGAGAAGTAAGATAAAGTAGGAGCCAAATACAACAGGAAGTGAGGGCAGGGAAAGGGAACGGAAGAGAGGGGGCGGCACTGTATTCCGCTCTGGTCAGACCTCACCTGGAATACTGTGTCCAGTTCTGGGCACCACAGTTCAAGAAGGATACTGACAAGCTGGAACGTGTCCAGAGGAGGGCAACCAAAATGGTCAAAGGCCTGGAAACGATGCCTTATGTGGTGCCAGTGTGGTGTAGTGGTTAAGAGCGGTAGTCTCGTAATCTGGTGAACCGGGTTCGCGTCTCTGCTCCTCCACATGCAGCTGCTGGGTGACCTTGGGCTAGTCACACTTCTTTGAAGTCTCTCAGCCCCACTCACCTCACAGAGTGTTTGTTGTGGGGGAGGAAGGGAAAGGAGAATGTTAGCCGCTTTGAGACTCCTTCGGGTAGTGATAAAGCGGGATATCAAATCCAAACTCTTCTTCTTCTTAAGAGGAACGGCTTAGGGAGCTGGTTATTTTAGCCTGGAGAAGAGAAGGTTAAGGGGTGATATGATAGCCATGTTCAAATATATAAAAGGATGTCATATAGAGGAGGGAGAAAGGTTGTTTTCTGCTGCTCCAGAGAAGAGGACACGGAGCAATGGATTCAAACTACAAGAAAGAAGATTCCACCTAAACATTAGGAAGAATTTCTTGACAGTAAGAGCTGTTCGACAGTGGAATTTGCTGCCAAGGAGTCTCCTTCTTTGGAGGTCTTTAAGCAGAGGCTTGACAGCCACCTGTCAGGAATGCTTTGATGGTGTTTCCTGCTTGGCAGGGGGTTGGACTGGATGGCCCTTGTGGTCTCTTCCAACTCTATGATTCTATTATTCACTCAACAGCTCAAGGCAGAACTCATTGGGCTGTGACACTTGAAGCAAGTCCATCATGAAGATTTATAAAAGGAGATCAAATTCAGCAGGCAGCAACGACATGAGCAGTGTGTCATTTCTGAAGCTTCTCAAAAGAGAGCCCGTTTTTGTATCAGATGGTGTGTAAAACACAGGATCTGCTTATAAGCTGGCTGCAGATACCAGAAACAGAAGCCCTGAAGGCTCTGGGAAATCTTGCTGGAGAAGTTCCCGCCAACCTAATCTTTCGCTAGTTGTCCTTCCTTTTGTTAGGGCTCCTGATGACGGTGCTTTCTGTGTTTTGGATTTGCCCAAAGCCCTTTGCATAAATGAGATTGCACAGAGCTTGCCGTGCACGGTGGACCCTGTCAGTGTCCCAGAAGCTGTCCAGCCTGCCAGTTGGCTTCCAGCTACTAGGCCGCAGTCAGCTCATCCTTCCTCTGTTTGCTCCCTACCACTGTCAGTTTATACTGTCTGGGCCACATGTGTCAATTGTTGTCTTGCCTGCAGGCAGGGCTCTTGCTTTCTGAGGCATGAAGAACAAGGGAAAAGGTCACGTTTGCGCCAAAAATAGAACTGGAGAGAGGGAACCTTCGGGGTTCTCATCAGTTTCATCTTAGCTCATTGGTTTCTGTCGCTGCAAATAGGAGATAAGTTGCCTTGTCTCTGTGGGTGCTTCCAGGTGGGTGTTTGTTGTGGGATCAGTGCTGCTCATGCAGGCAAGTGTGCAGCATCCACACATGACATTGGCATCAAAATTCCGGCATCAGCCGGAATCCCCCCGTCTGAAATTAATCAAAATTTACCCTTTCTGCAGAAAATCCCTTAAGTTTCCTTTTTTAAAAACAACATAGTTGCCAGTGACCCATTAGCAACATC
This sequence comes from Darevskia mixta, assembly GCA_034641385.1. NCBI lineage: Eukaryota > Metazoa > Chordata > Lepidosauria > Squamata > Lacertidae > Darevskia > Darevskia mixta. The sequence goes on along the minus strand of JAWWNH010000137.1, from coordinate 868,146 downwards.
TGAATGGCCCGTTTGCGGCATCAAGTACTGGTTCCAGCTGAATCCCAGAAAGCAAGCCATAATGGCCTACTTTAGATTTGGGCAGAACAGATGACACCAAATTGGGAGGGGTGGCTAATACCCCAGAGGACAGGATCACACTTCAAAATGACCTTAACAGATTAGAGAACTGGGCCAAGGCAAACAGGATGAATTTTAACAGGGAGAAATGTAAAGTACTACACTTGGGCAAAAAAAAATGAAAGGCACAGATACAGGATGGGTGATACCTGGCTTGAGAGCAGTACAAGTGAAAAGGATCTAGGAGTCTTGGTAGACCACAAACTTGACATGAGTCAACAGTGTGATGCAGCAGCTAAAAAAGCCAATGCAATTCTGGGCTGCATCAATAGGAGTATAGCATCTAGATCAAGGGAAGTAATAGTACCACTGTATTCCGCTCTGGTCAGACCTCACCTGGAATACTGTGTCCAGTTCTGGGCACCACAGTTCAAGAAGGATATTGACAAGCTGGAACGTGTCCAGAGGAGGGCAACCAAAATGGTCAAAGGCCTGGAAACGATGCCTTATGAGGAACGGCTTAGGGAGCTGGGTATGTTTAGCCTGGAGAAGAGAAGGTTAAGGGGTGATATGATAGCCATGTTCAAATATATAAAAGGATGTCATATAGAGGAGGGAGAAAGGTTGTTTTCTGCTGCTCCAGAGAAGCGGACACGGAGCAATGGATTCAAACTACAGGAAAGAAGATTCCACCTAAACATTAGGAAGAACTTCCTGACAGTAAGAGCTGTTCGACAGTGGAATTTGCTGCCAAGGAGTGTGGTGGAGTCTCCTTCTTTGGAGGTCTTTAAGCAGAGGCTTGACAGCCACCTGTCAGGAATGCTTTGATGGTGTTTCCTGCTTGGCAGGGGGTTGGACTGGATGGCCCTTGTGGTCTCTTCCAACTCTATGATTCTATGATTCTATGATTCTATGATTCTATGATTCTATGAATGAGGCAGCCCCAGATCGCCCAGGGTTGCATCAGTGCTGCCCAGAGTGATCTGGAGTTGTCAGAAAGTGGGGGGCGGGCAGGAGGGAAGCCTGGCAGTGAGGGGAGGGGACAGGCAGCCTGCAAATGTCTCTCTCCCAACCAAATGTTTAATTTGGGTTTTAAAACCCCACTTCATAAGGGATAATGGAGGAAAATGAATGCTTTTTATGTCCTACACAAGAAATCTATTTGTCTACAATTTGGCAGGCTTAATCTCCTCATTAAAGTAGAAGGGGAAATACAGAATTTTACTTCACAAAGAGCAGCTAATGAACCGGTCCATAGATTGCAAAGAGTAGCTCTGAAATGGATCGGTGGGTTTTTGTGTTTTAATATAGATGTAAGCCGAATCTTGGCTCGTGTGCACATCTCTGCTTATATGGACAGTACACCCTGGCATGAATGAGTGAATTGCATCTGGATTGTCAAAGATAAAAGGAAGCGATGAACATGCTTGCGTGATCCAGTCATGTCCCAGTGGGGTCAGAGCCCAGGACGTAGTCCAAGCAAGCCAGTAATCACTGTCCTGTTCAGAAATCTAAGGAGTCAAGGGCAGAAATAAAGACCCCTGCTCGATCAGAACAAAGGTCTAAATAATCCAGCCTCCTGTTTTCTACAGTGGCCAACCAGATACCTCTGGGAAGCCTACAAGCAGGGCGTGAAGGCAATGGCCCTCCACTGCACCAGTGTTTATCCCCAGTGTTTTGTATTTAGAGAAATGTTGGCTCTGATCCTGGAGGCAGCATATAAGCAAGCATATTATGGGAATTATGGGAGCTGTAGTTTGTTCAGGGTGCTGAGAGTTATTAGGAGTTCCTCTCCACAGCTGCAGTTCTGCAGAGTGATTTTCACAATCAATTCCTCTTCCCAATGAACTTTTTAGGGGAAGCCATGACTGTTTAAAGTGGTATCATAATGATTTAGATGTATGGTGTGAATGGGACTATGTTGTTGTTGTTGTTGTTTAGTCGTTTAGTCGTGTCCGACTCTTCGTGACCCCATGGACCAGAGCACGCCAGGCACTCCTGTCTTCCACTGCCTCCCGCAGTTTGGTCAGACTCTTGTTGGTGGCTTCAAGAACACTGTCCAACCATCTCGTCCTCTGTCGTCCCCTTGTGCCCTCCATCTTTCCCAACATCAGGGTCTTTTCCAGGGAGTCTTCTCTTCTCATGAAGTGGCCAAAGTATTGGAGCCTCAGCTTCAGGATCTGTCCTTCCAGTGAGCACTCAGGGCTGATTTCCTTCAGAAAGGATAGCTTTGATCTTCTTGCAGTCCATGGGACTCTCAAGAGTCTCCTCCAGCACCATAATTCATAATGTGGCTATAGTCACATGTAATGGCAGCCCGTTGACCTAACCCAGCAGGTTCTTTTGGGGTGTCGCAGTGTGACCAACCTCTGAGAAATGGTTGGAGAAATTCCCACCAACCAGGGAGCAGAATTTTAAGGGGCTAATTGCACACGGCCTTGAATGCAACGGGCATCATTAACGAGCTTTTGCAGCAGTGGAGATGTCACTTCCCTATAAGCCCCAGTGTGGAAAAGATATTACAATAAGACCTGAAAATGCTAAGGAATGCATGCCCAACATCTTCCCCAGGAATTCCATAGCTCTGCAGGTTTCCAATTTAGTACAAGCAAGCGAGCAAATGTTGTCTTCATGTCACTTCGTGCTTATCTCTTGGCTCCGTTGCACCCAGTTGGCACCCTTGCCTAGAACTTAAAACTGCTCTTATGAGCATGGTTTGACAGGAGATAAGCCTGGCAGGAAGAGTGATGCCCATCAGAGTAGCTTTAGTTCCCTTCCAGTGTGAGCTGGGAATCTGGGTAATCAGAAGAGCGGGCAGTCACTCCTGATACGGATATTTTGATTTGTGCGTTGCTTCCAGCATAGGGTCAGAATAAGTAAGAATTTCGACTTCTGAGCCGAATTTTGTCTCCCAAATTTTATCACATCCAAATTGCACACACAACTGCTGTTACATTGGGGAATAGCTCTCCAGAACTAATGCTTCAGGGGGGACTTAATTATTATTTTAACCCTGCTCAAGGCAGCATATATGGCAGTAGAGGCATGTGTGAAAGGGCAGAGTCGACCCTGCAGACGCAGGCATCAGTGCTGTGAACCAATCTTGGTGGAATTTCTTTTAAGATTATAATTTCTGTCCCATCTTTTTTTAATTTATTTTCCCCTTTTGTCTGAAGAATTTTGTCCTTTAGCCATGAAGTTGTAAACGTGATCAAACAGTCTCCTGGCCAATTATTCATCCTTGCTTTTTTAGAATTTACTCTGAAGGCTTTCTCTATTCTCATTTCAATGTCCATTTCCTCCATTCCTAACCATTTGGCCAATTCCGTTATTAATCTTTGTTCCACATCTTCATTCTGGATCTCAGGTATATTTCTAAATCTTAATGTTTTTTCCCGGACCTGGGGCACAGAAGCAGCAAGTTCATATAATCTTAGAATTGTAGAGTTGGAAAGGACCACGAGGGTCATCTAGTCCAACCCCCTGCAATGCAGGAATCTTTTGCCCAATGTGGGGCTCGAACTCACGACCCTGAGAATTAGAGTCTCGTGCTGTATTGACTCAGCCATTCAGTTGGATAGGTGGGGGTTGCCACTGCCATGGTTTGAAACCATGGAAGAGATTTGAGAAAAGCGTCTCCACTTGGTACAAGACAACGTCCTAGGGTCCTGTGACAAAAGACACAAAGACTTCTGTGTTGTGGAGGAAAAGACCAGGTTTTCCACATCATCAACCGGAAGAAAATCACCATGGTTTTGAAAAAAACACACATTTTAGCTGTGTGGGCGAAGGCATTCTAAGGAGACCTTCGTTTCATCAACTCATTGCAAAGTTGGTTGGCTGAACAGAAGGCAGCGCAGCATGTTCTTCTGGTTTTTTCCCTAAGGCTCAGAGCTCATCTTGGGCTCTTCATTAAACAGTACACATATTTCAAGAACAGATCTTGCGTCAATTGCTTCCTTCCTTCTCCCATTCTTTTTGTAAAGTGACCTTTTCCCACACACCCAATTTTAAAACACACCCCCACCCCCCAAAAAAAGCCTGTTCACTACAAGAATCAATGTAGTTGACTTATCTTTTTTGGAATGGTCAGTCTAGCTCTTCAGATTTCAATCATTCTCTCTCCCGCCCCCCGCTTTTCTGTAGAATGCAAGTGCACATTTTCTGTTTTGTCAGGGTGCCCTTGGCAGCAGACGCCCATGACTAATTGGACATGGCGATTGTCTGATTCTTTGCTTAGCTGCATTGCGTGGTTTGATTGGAAACGTCTCATTTTATGTAGAAGGACTGTGCCCACTTTCAAATGCCGTTACTAATGCAATCCTGTAGAGCCCCTGATTGTCGTCTTGCGGCGTTCTATTCTATTTAAGGCATTGCACAGAGTGTTGGGCGTTTGTTGGATCTCCCTCCTGAGTTAGGGATGAGCAGATGTCCCATGTTCCATTTCATTATTATTGTTCCGAGGGTTGACTGTGCTCCACACTCTGCCTGCCTCCCAATTTAATTTGGAGAGTTTTCTCAAATTAATTTCGGTACTGGCATGCTCACGGTTTGCTGGAGGTTTCTATTTGCGTTACTGCTCCCCCCACTTCAAAGTTTCCAATCTGTACAGGTGCATATGTGCGCTGATTAAAATAGCACATAAAAAAAGGTAAAGGGACCCCTGACTGTTAGGTCCAGGCACGGACGACTCTGGGGTTGTGGCGCTCATCTCACTTTACTGGCCGTGGGAGCTGACGTACAGCTTCTGGGTCATGTGGCCAGCATGACTAAGCCGCTTCTGGCAAATCAGAGCAGCGCATGGAAATGCCGTTTACCTTCCCACTGGAGCGGTACCTATTTATCTACTTGCACTTCGTCCTTTTGAACTGCTAGGTTGGCAGGAGCAGGGACGCAGGTGGTGCTGTGGGTTAAACCACAGAGCCTAGGGCTTGCCGATCAGAAGGTCGGCGGTTCGAATACCGAGACGGGGTGAGCTCCCATTGCTCAGTCCCTGCTCCTGCCAACCTAGCAGTTCAAAATAGCACATAGAAAGGAACACAATAATATATGTAAGAAGAGCCCTACTGAATCAGGCCAAGGGCCCATCTAGTTCGACATCCTTTTTTCCCAGTGGCCAACCAGATGTCCATGGTAAGCTTGCAAGCAGAATCTGAGAGCAACAGCACAGTTCTTACTGCGATTCCTAGCAACTGGTATTTGGAGATACAGTCATACCTCGGGTTGCGTTCGCTGCGGGTTGCGTTCGTCATGGGATATGAACGTGATGAAGCCAGAAGTAGCGAAACGGGTTACTTCCGGGTTCAGCACTTTGCACATACACAGAAGCGCGAAATCGCACTTTGCTCATGCACAGAAGCACCAAATCACACCACGCACATGTGCAGACGCAGCACTTCAGGTTGCGCTCTGCTCATGTTGCAAATGGGCCTCCGGAACGGATCCCGTTCGCAACCAGAGGTACCACTGTTTGCTGCCTCCAATGGCGAAGGTAGAACATAACCCCTGTGGCTAGTAATCATCAATATATCACCTTATCTTCCATGACTTTGTCTAATCCTCTTTTAAAGCCATCAAGGACAATGCTCATCACTGTCTTTTATGGGAGCCGATTCCATAGTTTGCATACCCCCCCCCCCAACATTTCTCCAATGAAAAAAGGAATGTCAATAATAATAACAAGAATAATAATACCCCGTCCATCTGATTGGGTTACCCCAGCCACTCTGGGTGGTTTCCAGCACATATAAAAACATAATAAAACTATACAGGGCTGCCTTCAGATGTCTTGTAAAGGTTGCATAGTTACTTATCTCCTTGGCTCAGGGGGGTCACAATAACTCCATACCCTCCAACATTTCTCCGATGCAAATAGGGATGTCCTGAGGAAACGTTAGACATTCCAGGATCAAATCAAAAGCCAGGGCGGCTTCTGTAAATCCAGGATGTCCCTGGAAGATAGGGACCACCATGCAGTTGGATCACAATTCCCTCTTGACTGTTTTTCATCAATATTACATATATGCACCGGTGCACTTTGGTTACCTCGATAGCAAGGAGGCGTAAACTTAAAATTGTGCATGCTCAGCAGATTCAGAGAGAAATTCAGATAGGGAGGATTTCATATGCAAGCCCTGTGATGAAACCGGGATACTCCTAGCAATAATAATGTGACAACTATGGTGTCTACCAGACCTTGCCAAAAACAAGAGTTTGGCAGGCCCTGCTTAAGTAAAACACATGTTGAAAGTGTAGCTGGGTGAGATTTGTGGTGGGCGGAATTCCAGTGTGGCAGAGTGGTTAAAGAGTTGGACTAGGACCTGGAAGACCGGGATTCACAACTCTTCTCGGCCACAGAACATACTCTGTGACCTTGGGCCTAACCTCCCTCATAGGATTGGTGTGAGGATAAAATGAGGAGGGGGAGAACCACATATGCCACTTGGATCTCCTTGATGGAAAAGGGGGATAAGTCATCATCATCTTTGCATGACTATTTGTAGAAGAGGGGGAATATTCCCTAAGACACGGCTGCTTTCTTGGTGTCAATGGTGGCCGCCTCCTCCTCGCTGCCTGCACCCCTTCGGCGGAGCGCAAGTCGGGGCAGGGAGAGGGGCGGGCCAGCGAGGAGGGGTGTCACCCCTCCTCGCTGGCCCGCCCCGCCCCTCTCCATGCCCCGGCTCCGCAAGCCAGCCAGCGGCGGGAAAAGCCGCTGGAAGGGGGGGGGCTATTTTCGGCGTTGCCGGGGTGAAGCCGCAGGGGCGGCCAGCGAGGGGAGGGTGACACCGCTCCTCGCTGGCCGCACCTGCGGCTCCACCCCGGCATTGCCGAAAATAGCCTTTAAAAAAAATTGGGGGGGGGGAATTGGGGGAAAAAATTGAAAAAAAAAATTATTATTATTTTAAAAAGCGCCCAATTTGTCACCCTCCCCAGGGTGGCACCCGGGGCGGCCCGCCCCCCGCCCCCCCTTGCTACGCCCCTGCCTGTGAGAACAGGATGCTAGACTAGATGGATCATTGGCCTGTTCCAGCAGGCTTTTCTTATGTTCTTACTCTTTTAATTCATCACCCACCCTTCACCCTAAAGTCCTAGGGTGGGTTACAAGAATTACAACACATTGAAAACTGTTTAAAGCAACTTACAATCTCAAAACATAGGGGAGGTCCTAAAAAATATGCAATTCAGCTGTCGAAAGACAGGATAAAGAGGTGTGTCTTCAGCATTCACTGAAAGCTGTATAATGTAGGTACCAGTTTCACTTCTGTGAGGAGCGAGTTCCACAACTTAGTGGCTGACACAGAAGATACACACACACACACACACACACACACACACACACACACACACACAGCTGCTGAAGGCAGTGGAACAACCAAGAGGGCCCCATCTGCCAATGTTAATACCAAAGGGAGCCTTTGGGGAGGAGGTGGTCTTTCAGATATTTGGGGTCTGAGTCATTTAGAGCTTTAAACCATATGAGCACCTTCAACTGGGCCCAGAAACAAACTGGCAACCAGATTTGAGTTGTTGGAGTGACAGACTGCAGGTGGAAGAGGGCTAGTCCTAACTTTAAATGGACCTAGTCTTGGGGAGCGGGGAAATTGGCATTCTGAGCACCACCACCCCAGATGAAATCTTGGGTCGTCTCTGTTTGAACCTCAGCGCAAGGAAGATCCACCAGGTTTAAATCTAATCTAATGCAATCATGCACCTCACTCGAGTCTTTAAAAGTCTGCTTTGCATGGCTTATGTGACCATAAATTTCAAATGCAGGCATATAGGTTCACTTTTCTTCATCTTTCCAGGGCAAATGATTCCCTCACTCCCTTGACTGAGTATGCAGCGTGAACTTAATAGGAAAAGAGACAGCTGCCATCGGTCTAGTGACCTGGAATAAATTGCAGTTTCCTACACTTTGATTTTGTTTCATTTCCCATTGGAGTTTACCTGCTAATGCTCCAGTGCAGAGAGTATAAGCACAGAAGAAGAAAAATGCAGAGGAATAAATTCCATAGAATAGTGTGTGTGTGTGTGTGTAACATTTCCCTTAATCAGACAAAAGTTTTATCTTGGCCAGCACTCAGCCTTTGTCATGGCCAGCCAAATGCCACAGGACTTAATTTAGTTTTGTTTCCTTCATGTTTTAAGTACCGGTAGTTATAAAACTTCATGCTTTGTTACTTATGTCTGGTGTAGTTCTTCAATCCATTTCTCATAGCTCAACCCACAAGAACTGGCCTGCTGGATCAGGCATAGGACAGTGGTCAATGCTAGTCTTGCTCAGAGCAGACCCACTGAAGTTAATGGACAGGACTACAGGAGCAATCCTATAGCAAAATCTGCCGGGAACCAGGTTTAGCCACTAGGCTCCCAGCATAGCTGGGAAACTGGCAAGCAGGACGTGAGCACAAGAGCACTCTCCCCTCCTGAATACCGGCAACTGGTATTCTGGTAACTTCTTTTCAAGCCATCTAGATTGGTCGCCATCGCTGCCTCCTGTGGGAGTGAGTTCCACAGTTTAATTATACGCGGCATGAAGAAGTACTTTCTTTCATCTGTCCTGAATCTTCCAGTCTTCATAGAATCATAGAATCATAGAGTTGGAAGAGACCACAAGGGCCATCCAGTCCAACCCCCTGCAAAGCAGGAAACACCATCAAAGCATTCCTGACAGGTGGCTGTCAAGCCTCTGCTTAAAGACCTCCAAAGAAGGAGACTCCACCACACTCCTTGGCAGCAAATTCCACTGCCTAACAGCTCTTACTGTCAGGAAGTTCTTCCTAATGTTTAGGTGGAATCTTCTTTCTCGTAGTTTGAATCCATTGCTCCATGTCCGCTTCTCTGGAGCAGCAGAAAACAACCTTTCTCCCTCCTCTATATGACATCCTTTTATATATTTGAACATGGCTATCATATCACCCCTTAACCTTCTCTTCTCCAGGCTAAACATACCCAGCTCCCTAAGCCGTTCCTCATAAGGCATCGTTTCCAAGCCTTTGACCATTTTGGTTGCCCTCCTCTGGACACGTTCCAGCTTGTCAGCATCCTTCTTGAACTGTGGTGCCCAGAATTGGACACAGTATTCCAGGTGGGGTCTGACCAGAGTGGAATACAGTGGTACTATTACTTCCCTTGATCTAGATGCTATACTCCTATTGATGCAGCCCAGAATTGCATTGGCTTTTTGAGCTGCTGCATCACACTGTTGACTCATGTCAAGTTTATGATCTACCAAGACTCCTAGATCCTTTTCACATGTACTGCTCTCAAGCCAGGTGTCACCCATCCTGTATTTGTGCCTTTCATTTTTTTTGCCCAATTGTAGTACTTTACATTTCTCCCTGTTAAAATTCAGATTCATTGGGTGTTCATGAGTTCTCCCCAGGCTCATAAATTTTTATTGAACCTTTTCCATCATGCAATACAATAAAGAACAAACCAATCTAAATAATAAAAAAGCAACAACAACAAAAAAGGAGTGAAGTAAATAATAGTCTCAAAAGTAAACAAAGAAAGGGAGGTTTGGCCAACCTTATGCCCCAAGGACTGACCCTCCGGACTGTTATGTGGTGTTTGGGTACGATTGAAGTTCCTCTGCTCTAAATCTCCCAGCATGGAAAGCAAGGTTTTCAGAGCATCAGAGAGTAATCCCTGTTCTCTCTGTCTCTCTTCCCAGAGAGAATGTGATAACTAAGATTTATGACTTGTCTATCATTAATCACCATATAACAAGTTTAATTACCTTGTTATGTTATTCTGTTGGTCTGTTGGTGGACTGCTTAAAATGAGGTGACATTTTAAAATTGGAATTTTACATTGTATCTTAATCTGTGTTTTTAATTGATTGTTTGTGGTTTGTTGTGGTTTTTATGATTGTTAGCCGCCCTGAGCCCGGTTCCTGACTGGGAAGGGCGGGGTATAAATAAAAGTTTATTATTATTATTATTTATTATATAATTATCTCTGTTGGCAGTCAACAAGAGATGTCTAGTCTGCCATCTTCCTCCCTGGAAGTCCCAGGTGTCCATTAGTTCTAGTGTTATGAACGGGAGAAAAACTTTTCTCTATCCATTTTCTTCATGCCACATATAATTATATAAACTTCTATCATGTCTCTTTCTTACTTACCTTTTCTCTAAACTATTTTCTTAAAAAAACAAGAGCCCTTCTGCCCTTTAACTCAGTAGGTTGTGGAAGCTATTGATTTTTATTGTGTAGAGTTGATTTAGGCCCAGTGATAGAGGAAGAGCGAAAAGGTGCCCATCTAATCCAATAAGCAGAATGCTTCACAACTTTCCAAAGGAACTAATAATAATAATAATAATAATAATAATAATAATTTATTATTTATACCCCGCCCATCTGGCTGGGTTTCCCCAGCCACTCTGGGCGGCTTTCAACAGAACATTAAAATACAATAATCTATTGAACATTAAAAGCCTCCCTAAACAGGGCTGCCTTCAGATGTCTTCTAAAGGTCTGGTAGTTGTTGTTCTCTTTGACATCTGAAGGGAGGGCGTTCCAAAGGGTGGGTGCCACTACCGAGAAGGCCCTCTGCCTGGTTCCCTGAAACTTGGCTTCTCGCAGCAAGGGAACCGCCAGAAGGCCCTCAGCACTGGACCTCAGTGTCCGGGCAGAACGATGGGGGTGGAGACGCTCCTTCAGGTATACTGGACCAAAGTCATTTACTGGACCGAAGCCCCACACGTATTTATTGTTTCTCAAAGAGCGAGCAGTATTTTGCCCCTTCAAAAGCATGTGCCAGATAAGAGACGCTCAAGGTTAGGGGGCCGGATCCCAGAAGAACGCAGCTGTGTCAATAGGTTTGGCGTTATCAGTTAAATGTTTGCTTGCCGAAATATTGCCTGCCAGCCGCTTATGAGGATGTCAGTGATGCTCCTTTCCTTTTGGACAGAAATTGATTCCTATGGTTATCAATTTAGAAGGAACAAATGACACTCAGCAGAAATACAGAGGCTGGCTCCTTCTCGTGCTGAACAATCTCTATCATTCCGCCCTGTCAACTTCAGTTTAGATAGCATGCCCTGGACATGTATTCATTTCTTCCTTGGACAGTTTCTTTCCTATGATTGTTAAATTGGTTTTGGCTCCAATCACAGTGTTTAGGGTCCCTCCTTCACAGTTCGTTCTGACCCTAGTATCATTGCAATGTATGATTGATTGACTGACTGACTGATTGATTGATTGATTGATTGATTGGATTCCCTACCCAGGGATGCGTTCCTACAGTTTAAGAATATAATATTAAAATCAGTGAAAAGAAATTACAGTCAAGATTATAGGGTGAACTGTGTGTGTGTGTGTGTGTGTGTGTGTGTGTGTCCTGATGAAGGTGAAATCAAAAACATTTCCCACATAAAAACAACAGCTCATTTTTATAGTAACGTATACCACTTGGTTGTCAAAGGGCAGGGTAAATAGTAGGGCTGTGCACAGACCCTTGATTTGTGGCCCTGGTTTGTAAATCCAGATCAGATCTGGTCTGGATCAAGCTGGACCAGTTCCACCCTGCCATGGATCCAAATCTGGATTGGGAAATTAAAAAAATATCCAGAAATCCCATTGACTTGCATTGCAAAACCAGAACGGGGCATAACTTTCTTATTTTTTTGTTTTTTTTTTTCACACGGGGCATGGAATTTAGAGGCATGACAAGCCCCTACAGAGGAAATTGGCCCTGCATAATTTCAGATGGGTAGCTCCAGGATTTTGTGTTTTCCAAGAATATATATATAATGAAAGCAGTTCCTTGGTCATGCCTGTTTTTATGCTGCCCTGTTTCTTCCATCAAGATTTTGAAAACATTTTTTTCCCTTTCTTTCTTTTAAAGGCTTGGTATGCTAGGCACAGGCAGAATTAAATTTTTTTATTTCATATTAATAATATTTACTGTGGTTACTATTATTGTTATTGTTTAATGTTTGGAGCCACGTCGTGCAAGGCCTTCAACCCTCATGCATGCAGACATTGTGTTGGCCTAAAGAATATAGCAGCATATAGTTGCACAAGTTCAGGGGGTTCAAGTCACCTGGATTCCACCCCACCTTCTCTCTTACTTTTGCATATGCAGTGTGGACAAGGGGCTGCTCCCTCCCTACTATCAATTACCGTATTTTTCTGTGTATAAGACTCCTATTTTGGGGGACTCAAAATTCAGAAAATGGAGGGGGGGGAGGAATTGCCCAGAGTTGTTGAGCTTTTTGGTGCCACCTCGCTGACGAGAGCCGCCAATCAACCGCCCATTTGCCGCAGCAACAGCAAATCGACAGCAGCCCTTGTCGCAGACGCCAATCACTAGCGCCGTCGCTGCTGACAATCTGCTGCTCGTGACAGGAACCAATCTCCCATCCCCACTCTGCACTATCTATGTATAAGACAAACCCCAATTTTTGAGATGATTTTATCTGGAAAAAAACTCGTCTTATACATGGAAAAAGTGATGCGGGTGGCACTGTGGATTAAACCGCAGAGCCTAGGGCTTGCTGATCAGAAGGTCGGTGGTTCGAATCCCCGCGACGGGGTGAGCTCCCGTTGCTCGGTCCCTGCTCCTGCCAACCTAGCAGTTCAAAAGCATGCCAAAGTGCAAGTAGATAAATAGGTACCACTCCGGCGGGAAAGTAAACGGCGTTTCCATGCGCTGCTCTGGTTCGCCAGCTTAGTCATGCTGGCCACATGACCCGGAAGCTGGCTCTCAGCCAATAAAGCGAGATGAGTGCCACAACCCCAGAGTCGTCCGCGACTGGACCTAACAGTCAGGGGTCCCTTTACCTTTATACACGGAAACGTACGGTGAGTGGGAAGGACTCATGTCCTTGGCTTTGCCCACAGGGTTGTTCTATATGCAAGTGTGTTAGAAGAAGGGCTGGGACCATGGCAGAAAGCTCTCTGGGTGTGCCAAGAGATCCCACCACCTCTCCAACTCTTTGAAAATAGAAATGGGGGGGACTATGTGCACTTTTATTTTTTCAGAAATCTCTCTGTGATTATGAAAATAATTCTGTTTCTTCCCTAGGGAATGAGATGGTGCTTTATTTTAACCACACTGCTAGCTGGAGCTCATTTCACTCCCCCCCCCCTCCTCTTACAGAAAGCCATAATTTACAGAATGTTCACAGATCTCCAGAAAGAGTTCAGGGGTTTTTTCTCTTAAAATATATTTCCAATTACAGCCTTCTCTAATCATGCCAGTGTGTTATGACATCCCTTCTTTCCAAAGCCATGAAATAAAAATTACATGCCACGAAATCTGCTATTACGTCTCCTCTCCCTTTGTTGTTGGAACCGCTTTTCAGAAAATGAAAATTTTCACGGAGATGCCGAGTAAGAAACCTTGCTGCTTGTGAATGAAGCAGGAACTTCCTGAGCCCGGTGTGATTGCTTGTGGGGAATAGGACATTTCTTTAAAAAAAAAACAAGACTTGAGGAGCTTACAGAATCTGCTTCTACTGCATTCTACTCCACGCTGGAGCTAACTCAATACGAGGCAGCCCCTGAATGTTCATGCCTACCTTTCGTTCGACGCTCGCATGCCCAGATCTCCCTGTACATTAGCTCAGCAAATGTTCTTTGCCCGCTTTGAAGAAAGCTTTTCCATTTTCTTCCCTAGGTCTGGGATTCAGCATTGCCGGAGGTGTGGGGAATCAGCACATTCCCGGAGACAACAGTATTTATGTTACTAAAATTATTGATGGAGGAGCAGCGCAGAAGGACGGGCGGTTGCAAGTTGGCGACAGGCTCCTTATGGTGAGAAGTTGATGCCAAAGCTTTATGTGCAGTTGGATGGTGGAATATAATACATATTCAGATTGAGTTGGACAGATTTCGCTGTTTCAGACCAATTAAATCCGCCTTCCTCCTTTTCCCTCTTCCATATAATTTTGCTCCCTCCTTCTTAGAGATGGGGAATGGATTTGATTTCATTTGCCTTTTAATGAAAAACCACCTAATTCACACTTCTCAGGCCAGTATGTGAACTGAACCATAGTTGTCCTTCACAACTCCGAATCCTGTAATGCACTTTTCAAAAATGCATGTACTCGGGGTAAAGTGGCCATAAAAGCATGTATATTAGTGAAAATAATGTTTTCTATTAAGGAAAGTTGCTTGCAAGAGGGCACACAGAAATTTGCACTAAAATGCTGGCAAATTTTCATGAGGATTTTTTTTAAATGACAAATTTCTGCACAAATGTTTAGAGCCGAATTTACAAATGAACTATTAGAAACTATGATAGTATGCCCCGTGTAGGACCTTAAGGTCCTCAAATAATACCATTTTGGAGGTCCCGAGCCACAAGGATGCTAGGCTGGCCGCAACGAGGGCCAGGGCCTTCTCAGTACTGGCCCCGACTTGGTGGAACGGTCTGTCACAAGAGACCAGGGCCCTGCGGGATTTGGCATCTTTCCGCAGGGCCTGCAAGACGGAGCTGTTCTGCCTGGCCTTTGGGTTGGTTTTAGTTTAACCCTGATGTTTCATTCCTTTATGGTTTGATTGGTGGGCTACTTAAAAATGAGGCTGCATTTTAAACTTTAAATCATATTTTAACCTGCATTTTAATTGATTGTTTTGTATGTTTTGTTGTGATTTTATGGGTGTTAGCTGCTCTGAGCCCGGTCTTGGCTAGGAAAGGCGGGGTATAAATAAAAATTTATGATGATGATGATGATGATGATGATGATGATGATGATGATTATTAGAAACTGAAATTGACCGATTTGTCCATCACTAGAGTGTGCGTATGTTTGCATTTTGGTTCCTGATCTGAAGGAAACTCACTGATCTGTTGAACCAGATACTCCCAGGCCTGACAGCATCTTAGCTTCCTATAAAAGATAAATAAATATAATTTGACTCCTCTTTGTGTTTCCCTCCCTTGCTGAACCCAGACAGCAGCTGTAGCCCATTCAGTTCTGTCCTTTGAGGGACAATGCATTGACAATTAAGTGGAACAATAGACTCACTTTCTTAAAGCAATTTTTAGGCCTTCAGCAAAAAAAAAAAAAAAAGGAGGGGGGAGAGAACTGCTTCAGTTTTAGAGCTCTCCAAATCACGGAGCTTCAAAAGAGCCATTTGAATAAGCAGCAATAGGCCAATTACAACCCCCCAGTTCACAGATGTTCACTGCAGAACACTCACTACAGTTGTACTTGAAAAGGCATGAGAAGAAGCAGAAATGATTTTCAAGAGTGTTGTGTGTTTTTTTCAAAAGGGCAAAACTTTGCCACAGCACAAAACCGGCACTCAGCGCTCTCTCAGTTACAATCCAATCAAATCCCAAGAGGCTGTGTACAGCAGATGTAAAGGGGGCAATTTTCCACTTGAGCCAGAAATCTAAATAAAATTTGTACGTTTCCCCGGAACTCTTTGCTTGCTCTTCCGCTATTTCCTCCCACCCAACATTCGGACGGCTTGATTTTATTGAATTCGGGCAAAATTTGCTTGGAGGGGCTCTTGAGAGGAAGATTGAAGATCTTCCAGATTAGATTAAAATGGCCAGCACCTAACACACACACACACACACACACACACACACACACACACACACACCACAAAAAAATACCCAGTGAAGAATTAATGTGGGGGATGGTTTATTTATTTTCTGTATACCTCATCTCCGTAGAGCAGCTGAGACCAGCCAAGTTGGGGGGATTCATAGAATCATAGAGTTGGAAGAGACCACAAGGGCCATCCAGTCCAACCCCCTGCCAAGCAGGAAACACCATCAAAGCATTCCTGACAGGTGGCTGTCAAGCCTCTGCTTAAAGACCTCCAAAGAAGGAGACTCCACCACACTCCTTGGCAGCAAATTCCACTGTCGAACAGCTCTTACTTCCCTGCAGTCTCTCATCTTTGTCCAAATGTGCTTAGTCTCACCCAGAGATAAACCATTCTCTAGGCCAGGAGTAGCCAATGTGTTGCCCTACAGATGTTGCAAACTACAACTTTCACCAGCCCCAGCCAGCATGGCCTATGATCAGGGATGGGTCCCAAATAACTGAAGGCACCTCACTGGCTCCATAGGAAACCTTCTAACAAGTTACAATCCCTTGGCCTAACTCAGTTCACGGGGCTGTTGTTAATATAAAAGAGGGAAGCGAAGGAGTACCATATGTGCTGACATATGTCCTTGGAGGAAAGTACAATGAACTAATGAAAAGGAAGATTGTAACCTATTGTTGTATATATTTTTGAGGGGGGGCACCCCTAAACCCGTAGAAATGGTAGGATTTTGATTATTTGGGGTGTGAAGGGAGAGATACAAGGTGCAGAGGAATTCCTAGGCTAGCCTATGCAAAAGGACTTGGCCAAGCTAAGGCCATCGAGAGCCAGTGTGGTGTAGTGGTTAAGAGCGGTAGACTCGTAATCTGGGGAACCGGGTTCGCGTCTCCGCTCCTCCACATGCAGCTGCTGGGTGACCTTGGGCTAGTCACACTTCTTTGAAGTCTCTCAGCCCCACTCACCTCACAGAGTGTTTGTTGTGGGGGAGGAAGGGAAAGGAGAATGTGAGCCGCTTTGAGACTCCTTTGGGTAGTGATAAAGCGGGATATCAAATCCAAACTCTTCTTTTTCTCTTCTTCATTGGCTATACGTGAGAACTGTCCTTCCTCCTTCCCCTGAGGTGTGAACAGAGACTGAGGAAAGTTGGAAGGTTGCTAGAGTAACTGGGTGTGAGGTAACAGGAAAAGGGAGTCTTGAGCAGGGGTGCCATCTTGAATGAAATATTGTGGGGGCCCAGGTAAGCCCCAGCCTGCATAATTGATCACATGATGCTCTGCAAACACATACTTTGAATGGGAATGCCCATCAAATATTTTATTGTGGGGGTGGAAGCCTCCACAGCCCCTAGGAGTTGGCTCCTAGGGTCTTAAGGAAGGGTTGCTGGAAAGAGAGAGAGAGAGAGAGAGAGAGAGAGAGAGAGATCCATCTTGGGCAGGCTGGCTGCAATGCTGTGGGGGACAAGCCCCTCTTGAAAGGACCATACTGTAAACTCTGCGCTCCTTCCATGCAGACTGAGGATGTAAATACGTGAATAAACCATATTTCTTAAAACTACGACAGGCTCTGCAGTGTCTCAATACCAGGAATACCTGGACCCCCAGAGAGTGGGAGCAGAGGCGTAGCAAGCCCAGGTGGTACCCGGGGCGGAATTTTTTTTGTCACCCCCCACCACTTTAATTTAAATTTTTTTTTAAAAAAAATTAAAAAGTGTCACCCCCCTCTGATGGTGCCACTTTGCGAGGTGTGGAGGTTTTGTGTGTGTGTGTGTGTGTGTGTGTCTATTATCTCTTTTTTTCAATAAAGTTAAAATTAAAATAATAATAATAATAATAATAATAATGTAAAAAAATAAAAAATAAAAAAAGTGTCACCCCCCTCTGATGGTGCCACTTTGTGAGGTGGGGGGGGTTGTGTGTGTGTCTATTATCTCTTTTTTTCAATGAAGTTAAAATTTAAAAAAAAAAAAAATTAAAAAAGATTTTTTTTTAAAGTGTCACCCCCCTCTGGGGTGGAACCCGGGGCAGACCGCCCCCCCTGTCCCTCATGTTGCTACACCCCTGAGTGGGAGCGGCACACAACTTTTGTAACACTGCACTATGTGTGCATCCATTTGGTGGATAAAGAGCAGAATCTATTTATAATATGAGTGCTAGAATAATTTGCCCGTGCGTGCTGCAAACCATTACCATCTTGCAGTGAAATGCTTCGAGATCCCATCAGCGTTCTCTCGTTCAAATTGCCATCCTGATCTCATTCAATAAACCAAGCTGTCCTGTGATTAGCAAAGGACGTTAGGGAACTATATTCATTTTGAAACTTGTACACAAGCCCTTGAAATTAGAATCCATGCAGCCAACCATCATTCTTTATCCAGCAGCTTCTGAGTTTTAAATGGGAATTCCTCTAAAGCTGTAAACCTTCTCACCTGTAATAATCTAATTGGCACCGTTTATTGAATTCCTTGATAAACATGGGTCCTGCTAGTGTGTGAACGGGTAGCATTTTAGTTTGTGACCAGGCTAATGCATCCATCTCTTTACTCCCATTAGGTAAATAATTACTGTTTAGAAGAAGTAACACATGAAGAAGCAGTAGCAATATTGAAGAATACATCCGACGTAGTTTATTTAAAAGTTGGGAAGCCTACCACCATTTACATGACTGATCCCTATGGCCCACCAGACATTACCCATCGTAAGTAATTGCCTGTCTCTCATTCTTAATGTCATAGAACCATGGAATTGTAGAGTTGGAAGGGATCCCGACAGTCATCTAGTCCAACCCCCTGCAATGGAGGAATCTCAGCTAAAGAATCCATGACAGATGGCCATCCAACCTCTGCTTAAAAACCTCCAAGGAAGGAGAGTCCACAACCTCCCGGTGGAGTCAATTCCACTGCTGTACAGCTCTTACTGTCGGGAAAGTTCTTCCTGAGGTTGAGTCGGAATCTCCTTTCTTGTAATTGGGATCCATTGGTTTTGGGTCCTAACCTTTTTCCCCACTTCAACTCCCATTATCCCTAGCTAGCAAGACCAGTGGTCAGGGATGATGGGAATTGTAGTCCAAAAACAGCTGGAGACCCAAGTTTGGGAAGCACAGCTGTACCCTTCAGATGCTGTGTTTTTAAAGTGACTACTGCATTTGAAAAATTAGAAATTCAATCCCAGGTGAACAGGGAAACATCCTGAACTCAGGATGCGAAGATGTGGGGGGACCATTCATCTTGATGGACAAAAACAAATTGAAAGCACTGGATTTGAACTCTCACATGTAGTTCAAACCTTTTGGAAGCATTCAGTTTCAACACTCACAGAAGTGAGACCTCTTTTGTGGTAACAAGCAATGGGATACTCTTGCCTCCCTGTTCCCAACCCTTCGTCGCAATAGTTTTCTCTCATTTGAACCTGTCTGCTTTTTGAGGTCACCGGATGGGACGCGGGTGGTGCTGTGGGTTAAACCACAGAGCCTAGGGCTTGTTGATCAGAAGGTCGGCGGTTCGAATCCCTGCAACAGGGTGGGCTCCCGTTGCTCCTGCCAACCTAGCAGTTCGAAAGCATGTCAAAGTGCAAGTAGATAAATAGGTACCGCTCTGGCGGGAAGGTAAACGGCGTTTCCGTGCGCTGCTCTGGTTCGCCAGAAGCGGCTTAGTCATGCTGGCCACATGACCTGGAAGCTGTACGCCGGCTCCCTTGGCCGATAATGCGAGATGAGCGCCGCAACCCCAGAGTCGTCCGCGACTGGACCTAATGGTCAGGGGTCCCTTTACCTTTACTGAGACCGGCTCCAGATGCCCCTATCTCAGGGTGCTAGATGGGTAGAAGGAAGCAGGAAACCCTTCAGGGGATCATTTTGTGTGGCACCAGCTTTATTGTGTTTATTGTGTTATTTCTGCTGTTCCGTCGTCTATTTCCAAAGGATTATCCAAAATGGTAGCCAAATCTTGAATTGCTTTAATATCTGTCAATTTCTCTGAAGGGTTGGCTGCCTGTTTAACCAAAGGTTGGAAACGGAAATGTTGAGCTGCATCCCGGGAAAGTCAGCTGCGCTTTGCTCCCCCTGAAATTAGTTGGGCTTGAGTTAAGTCACGGCAAACATGCCCCGTTGATTCCAAAGCGACTTAAATGGGATCCATCCCCATTTAAATAGAACGAGCTCTGCCACAATGAGCTGTGCAGTGTTCAAATCCCACTAATCACAACTCATTTGTTTGTTTGCTTTTAACCTCCAGCTTATTCTCCGCCAATGGAAAACCATATACTGTCTTCAGGCAACAACGGCACTTTAGAATACAAGGCATCTTTGGCTCCCATCTCACCGGGAAGATATTCGCCTATCCCAAAGCACATGCTTGTCGAGGATGACTATACCAGGTCAGATATCCGCCTTTACTGAGTGCCTCTGGTTGATTACTTGGTTCAGGAAACACAATTCTAATGCCATTATTAGAATGTTGGCAGTGCATAAACAGTGGAGCAGTCTCATTAATTACATAGGGAAGAGCCGACTCTCAAAATCATCAGGAAGGAGGAGATGCATCACCATCTCTTGCGCGCAGTTAATGGTTAGCCTAATGGGCCACACTGTGTATTCTGACAGGTGTAGACAACAGGTGCAACCTCGGTGGCTAGTAATAACCCTGACCCACTATTGCTTCCCACCGGCTACCAAAGCCTCAATATTTCCCTGCCCTTGTTCTCTGCCTCAAAGGCCAGCCCCCGTTTCTCTTCCCCTTCCTCCTTCTCCCAGCCCAGCTCCTTTGCAGAATATCATGGCTTTTCCTGCTATTCTGCTGGGCACTGCATTCTGCACGGCACTTTCTCATTTATTTGGATGCTTTTATATGCCTTCCTTTGCATATAAAAGGGCAACTTGACGGCACAGCCGAATAAGGCGAAAAGAATGCTTAAGCTATATAATGTAACACAGCCCTTAGAAAACATAACACAAGGACTCTTAATTGGCTAAAGAAGCAATTTACTAGCAGCAGCAGCAGCAGCAGCAGCAGCAGCTAATCCATTTATTTAATCGGGTTCCTCCTCCTTCAAATGCCCTCTGAAAAAGGTACATTTTAACCAGCCAACTAAAATGATACAGAAAAGACAGTAGAGAGGGAGATCTGCATGCAAGGAGTGACGACTGAAAAGGCCATTTCCCTGAGCTCCATGCTGTGTACTTCATCCTGCTTAGGGTCTCACCTGCTGATGTTAAAACATGACAAATACAAAACAGACAACACGGTACAGTAGAGTATATATCAAAATGACGTAAACCGTGAAGAATATTCAATCATATAATATGCATATGCAACCAGAGGAAATCTACTCCATACAACGTACAAATGTCTCAAAAAGTGCAAAGAGATTCAAAAGTGCAATGTCCGATGTGCAACAAGTCCAATGTCATAAAGTGCTAAAGTCTCTCAGGAGAAGCAGACGTGGACTCCTGAAAGACTTTAGCACTTTATGACATTGGACTTGTTGCACATCGGACATTGCACTTTTGAATCTCTTTGCACTTTTTGAGACATTTGTACGTTGTATGGAGTAGATTTCCTCCGGTTGCATATGCATAATACGGTATATGATTGAATCTTCTTCACGGTTTACGTCATTTTGATGTTAAAACATGGGCAGGTTGTTGTGGAAGATGTTGCCCGTGCAAATATGTACAGTGGGACCTCGACTTACGACGATAATGCGTTCCGACGCAATTTTCGTAAGTCGAAAACATTCGTAAGTTGAATCCCCATAGGAATGCATTGAGCAAAAAAAATTCGTAAGTCGAAAATTCATAAGTCGAAAATCCGTAAGTCGAAAAAATCCTATTAAAGCGGCCGCGACTTCCATTCGTAAGTCGAAAAATTCGGTTGTGGCGGCCATTTTGTTTCTCCCGGAAGTCATTCGTAAGTCGAAAAACACGTAAGTCGAATCGCTCGTAAGTTGAGGTCCCACTGTATAGGTATCTGCAGCTTGAAGACAACATGGCAGCTACTGTTCCCAAATTTGCCCCCTGCCACTCCTGATATGCCTCTGAGTTAGCACCACGTCCTTGGGACTTCTGCTCACCCCACTTTCGTATTGGTTCCTCACATGTTGGGCAACGCTCACCTCCAAGTTGCTGCTTCTGTGGGATCTTTTGCCCGTTGTAATCTTTCGTCTTGCATATCTGAAATATCTACACCAAGTCTGGGGCAGAATGGAGGGGACTCTGCCTCCCCTTTGCTTCTGTATCAGCAGCAAAAGTGCTTCCCTCTTCAGACTGCTGTCTCAGTTTTTATAACCTGCTGTGGGAGCAACTGCACAGAGATCTATTATGCAGAGATAAGGCAGATTTGATTCCACATCTGTCTCTAGTGATCTGCTCAGTCAGCTCACTCAGGCCCAGCTACAAAGTACAAGCAACCTCAATCAACTATGAGTTTCTTCTGCCATTCATATGCACATGGTCACCCTGATTGGTTGGACCACTGAATAGCAATAGTCTATAACCCACCCAAAAATGCACATCTCCTACACATGCACATGATACATATACCCCCCCCCGGCACTAGTTTTCAGCATTTAAGAATGACAGGAACATGACATGGATATATTATGACAAACCCCACGAGAATATTTGCCTCTGGCTGCAGTGAATGGGATCTTGACACACTACCTTCTCCCCTAGAACCTTAAGAAAGGTTTTGTTCAGTTGCTATGAATTCTTTGCTTAGAGAGCCCAAGCCATTAAAAAAAAAATTAGCCTCCCCCCATGAATACACATCTGGGATGCTCTCTGGTTATTAGCTTCAGAGTGCAGCCATTCCCTCAAACGAAAGCCGTCAGTTTTGCATGCTAATATTGAACCCACATTGGAAAGGCTTGTGGAAAAGTTAAAAAAACAACGATAATTTCAGATCATTCTTCTCTGAGCCAAAAGCAAAGGAGCAATTTAATCACCCTGAGTGTACAGTCACCAGGGAGCTGCATCCCATCATGGCTCTTTGATGACTCTGCCCACATGGTTTAGGTGCTCGGAAGCAGGTGCTTCACATTCTGGATGGAGCGAGGTGTTTGGCTGAAAATGCAGGTCTCGGATTTGCTTCTGACATTGCCAGAGAATTTGAGCGAGGAGGAAATGGCTGCTACCAGTAGTGACCTGTGGGAGGCCGTGAAGTCATGGAGCTATCTTCCCAACACCAACCTCATTGCAATTTACCTGGGTGGTGCGCTGAGTTCAGGACTGCCCACACCCCGCTGTGAAACTAATCTGGCCAGCACTGGGTACCATACCCTATAATAGCCAATACTATCCATTCCCCCCTTGAACAATTCAACTTCTGGGGTATTGTCAGAATACAAAGCTGGCAGACCTAAGCTGCCCATTCCCAGAAAGAGCATTTTCGTTTTGCGTCAGGAAAGACCCCAGGTAGAGCGCTGCAGTCCTGTTAGTTGCCTAGGAATTTTGCCACTGCTACCAGACCCAGCGGCAGAGCAAGCCGATTAGGCGCCTGGAATGGCGCACATGCCCTGCACCCAGGGGCGGGGCCAGATGCCCGCGGGGCGGGGCGAGCCGGGGCAGGACACTCCGGGGGCCTCCAAGGGGTCTGCCTGCCTCCTCCCACTCAGTCACCCTACAGCTGAGGGGGTGGTGGCAGGCGGACCGTTTGGGGCAGTGCAGAGCCTGTGGGCTCCCAAGTCACTGTTTCTCTCCTAGGAGAGACACATGGTTCAGGCGCCCTCAGTGGTGACACCCGGGGCGAACCGCCCCCACTGCCCCCTTTCCTCCGCCCCTGACCAGACCTGTGCTGCAGCCCAAGAACCCTAGACCTGTTCTGCATTTTTAAGGTGCCATGAGTGAAGCAGCATCGATTGGAGAGCATTGCACGAGACAAAGCTCCATATTCTAGCTCCCTTTACGATATCGGCCCTAGTGACTTCTCTCTCTTTTTGCAGATATGACTTCCCTTGGTAGGTGTTTCCCACTGGAACAGGGACCACTGCCAGCCAGTAGGGGGATTCTCATGAGTGCAAGAGATACGATCAATCCCTGAGACAGACAGACAAACAAACAAAATCCTTTTATTCATTTTTGTTCACTTCTGCCTGCTGGAAAGGGAGAAGATCTTATGCCTTCTTTTAGAGTAACTGTCAGTGCTCTAAATACAAGATTTGCGGGCACCGGCTTGTGAACCTGCTTAAATGTAGTGCTACTTATTTTGGTGTGGATATTTTCATGTTGCTCAATTTGCGCAATAAGAAACAAAAGGCGGCGTGTGCCAGTGCTTGGATTGGGGCCTTCAGCTCCCTTCTCTCCTACTGATTTTGTGTGCGTGTGTGCGTGCGTGCGTGTACATCATCTTTGCTTTTTTGCAGCTTTCTTGATGCTATACGAAACCGCTACTGAAAGTTTGCCTGCTTGTGTAATGAATTTTTGCAACCTGTTAGATGAGAAATACTAAATAATGTGAAGCTTTGGCAATATATTGTCATGTGTTTGGAAAGGAGCAGAATGTTTTTTCTGAATGCATTTGGGGGGAAATGCTATTGTTGGAAGTTAGATGGACTTAAGGCCCATTCAAAGCAATGCGAAAAAAGATAGTCATGACTCAGTTTACACCCCGTTGATTTTAATGAGATGCAAGTGCAACTAACCTAAACTGAACCCAACCCTTTTTTAAAAGCAGAAACGAAAAGCAACAGCCCTAAATTAGATTAAATTTCAATGAAGCTCGAGTGGACCGTCCACAGATTATGTAACAAAGTTTACCCACCAATGCCTGTTATGTTATTATGCGGTTATATTTCATAATAATGCTTTTTAATGTGATTCAGGGGAAGAAAGCACCTATGTTCTTGCCATGTGATCCAATGTAAATATTCACCAATTAAACTTTCTTGATCAGTTCAAAGATCCATCTAGCCCAGCATTTTTTGTGTCCAGTAGAGGCCAGCCTGAAGGTACATGTTTCTGCTTTCTGTCCTCAGTTTAGGAACCGGGGAGAATTCGATTCAGTTTGCATTCATGTGCTTTCTGAAATGACGCATGAACCAAGGCAAAGCCGTCTTTCAAAGTTTGCACCTCTCTGAACGTTGCAGTGCAAATTCTCCAGACAAGTAATGCATGTATTCAGACAAACTGTTCCTTAAAATGCATGTGTTAGTGAAAATAACACACAAAACTGACATGCATAAAAGAGAGAAATTGCACTAAATTCCTAACGAATTTTAATAAGAGCCAACTGAAACGTGGAGAATTTTGAAAAAGAAGAGAATGTGTCACAAATTAATGCAGAAATGGCATCCCTGTCCCTGGCTGGTAGCAGGTGACAAGAAAAAGCCTGATACCCTGGGGAGCCTTTGTCATCTGAACAACCTGGAGCAATGCAGCTTCCTATTGGCATTATGGTCTGTATAACCACCGAGTATGCTATGACGACTGAGGTCTGAAAGCAGAAATACATATCTGTACCCCATTCCCCCTTCCCAGTTTCTCAATGAGGTTGTTGAGTCTGAGAGGCAGTGGCCTGGTTTGATCTCTGTGAATCCCACGGGAGCATAGGAGCCAACTCTTAGGGAGGGAAGTTCCTTTGCCACCCCCCAAGAAAATACTTGAGGGGGTAGCCCCTAAGTTGGCAGGCATTGCCATTCAAATGCTGTGCATCTCGTGATTGATTATGTGGGGTGGGGCTTGCCTGCTCCCACCCCAATATATTATTCAAGTTGGCACCCCTGAATTGGAGCGTGTAGGGCAGCCCCCAGGCAGGTGGTTGATTCTGTGTGTGTGTGTGTGTTTAAATGTACTGGTTTATACGAGTGGAAATCCTCCATGACGGGTGGAACCCTGATAGGGTCAGAATCCCTGCCTGCATACAATAAGCAAGGGAATCCCTTCCCATATGTACCAAATGTGCAGGTGGTGGATAAGCCTTTGTGTGATGTGCGCTTGTCGTGGAAGGTGTGGTTCTTTCCGTACATGGGAAGATTTGTGGGAGCCAGTGTAGTGTAGTGGTTAAGAGTGGTAGACTCGTAATCTGGTGAACCGGGTTTGATTCCCCGCTCCTCCACATGCAGCTGCTGGGTGACCTTGGACTAGTCACACTTCTCTGAAGTCTCTCAGCCCCACTCACCTCGCAGAGTGTTTGTTGTGGGGGAGGAAGGGAAAGGAGAATGTTAGCCGCTTTGAGACTCCTTCGGGTAGTGATAAAGCGGGATAGCAAATCCAAACTCTTCTTCTCACTGTATTGCCAGTCAGAGTAGACCAGAGTAGCATCAGGGGGCCCTGTGGCCCTTGAAACCCTCCCCAGAACACACCCTGGGTTGCCCTTTCCTTGGGTGATTTCCCACCCCTCACCCCCGGCAGGAATATGTCCTTGGACTCTAGAAATGCGTCTCGCTTACCTGATGGAGGATGCAGACGGCGGTGTACAGAAAGTAGCTTACTGTACAAAGAGACGGAATGCATTAATTGAGGCACTCACTTTTGCCTCTGGCCACACCAGCCACTGGAAGTTTGGTCCTCAGGTGGAAAAAGGTTTCCTACTCCTAGAGTAGGAGTCAGCAACCTTTTTCAGTCGTGGGCCCTCAGACCATGTGGTGGGCCGGACTATATTTTTTGGGGGGAAATGAACGAATTCCTATGCCCCACAAATAACCCAGAGATGCATTTTAAATAAAAGGACACATTCTACTCATGTAAAAACAAGCTGATTCCCAAACCGTCCATGGGCCGGATTGAGAAGGTGATTGGGCCGCATCCGACCCACAGGCCTTAGGTTGCCTACCCCTGTCCTAGAGTATACAATACTGAGCTGGATGGATGCATTGTCTGATTTCATACCAGGCACGTTTCTCTGATCTACCATCTGCATCTTGCCACTCTCTCTCTCTCTCTCTCTCTC
Organism: Darevskia mixta; assembly: GCA_034641385.1. Lineage (NCBI taxonomy): Eukaryota > Metazoa > Chordata > Lepidosauria > Squamata > Lacertidae > Darevskia > Darevskia mixta. The sequence continues at coordinate 841,688 of JAWWNH010000137.1, read as the reverse complement.
TCTCTCTCTCTCTCTCTCTCTCTCTCTGTGTGTGTGTGTGTGTGTGTGTGTGTGTGTGTGTGTATTGTGGGATACATAATCTTTGGACAGCCCATGGCTTAGCCGATGCCAAATCATCTCCACGATCGGTTTGAACCTCCCCCGCCCCCTCCCCAGCCACATTCGCTGCAGTTATTCTCTCGTGTAGCCCTGTGTATATTTAAGCAAGCAAACATGATCATTACTGCAAGTCCTCAGTGCCGCTTCGCATGGTAACCATGACAACCTTGAGGTATGGAATGTGCGTTCCATGCGCTGTCCAAGCATGGAGGTGCTGCTGGCCAATTTATGCTTTGCTTGTTTCGATAATGAAACTAGAGAGGGGGAGAGAACGATATCCTGCAGTTTGGTAGAGCTAAGTGCATTTTTGCAGTTTAGCCTAACGCATCGCTCACAAGAGGGAGAAATGACCGAGGATGTAATTTTTTTTTCCTTATCACTAATTCACTGCTACAGTATTTTTTATTATGCTTCCTGAATGGTTCGAAAGTTAACTGGAAATCTCTGTTCTTTTGCTTCTCCAGACAATCCCATTGTTATTAATATTTATAATTCACTGTTGAGCGGTTTTTGCTTGCATGTTGTAATGTGTTGTTTAAGTAGCAACTGATGCTGAGTTTTGCTGTGAACTCTCTTAAAAAATAATTGCTTTTCTTCTCTTCTCCTGTAAATACAAGTGAAATGTTTATCCAGGCTAATGAATACATGAGGGATCCAGAAATAAAAGTCAGCTAGAGCTATATGTTAAAACAAATATAAGGAAGGATATTTAGAGGGTTAGTGGTGGTAAAATTCCCAGGGCTTTAAAAAAAATTAAAAAATCAGATATACCTAGCAGTGACATACTTGCCCTTCTTTAGGATCTACTAATCATTTCCAACCCCTGAAAGCCATTATTTTAGGAGTATGCAGCTTCGTGATCTCTCTGTCAGATATACACAGCTGTTGAAATCTTTCTTTCCCATCTAAACCAAACCCCTAGGCATAGCTGTCAACTTTCGAATTTGAAAATAAAGGATTTTTTCAAACTTTCGGATTTGAAAATAAGGGATGCCGCGAGGGTGGTGCAATGGCACCAAGTAGCCTCGCCACCCTGCGCTCCAGAGGCTGCGAGCGAACGGGTGAGCGAAAGAGCGAGCGCATAGACGGCAGGCAGGCTGTCTGTCTGGTTGGGCGTGAGGGTCTGGCTGCAAAAGGCATGCAAGCTCCGCCCCCAGTCGGTCTCAGACTCCTTATTGGCAGCCGAGCAACGTAGCTGAGGAGCCTCCCTGGCTGGCAGGGAGGGAGAGGAGCTGCTTCCTTTGAAATCCGGGAAATTTAAGGGATATCAACAATCCGGGATAGCAGCGGGAAACAGCATTGGAATAAGGGAGTTCCCCGCCAAAAAAGGGAGGGTTGACAGCTATGCCCCTGCTATTACCCTGCTAGTATTATGTGAAAACAATGAGCATAGGCTTTGATCACTGGCCTACGCTGCCATAGATGCAGAATCTCACCCAGATTGCACAGCTAGCTCTTCTCACACAGCACAACAACCTTGTTCTGTAGAGAGGGTGCAGCTCTGGGGACAAATTGGCTACAGCCAATTCGAGCCACCATGTCACGAGCCTCAGGGGCTATGGGCCCAGGCCCACCTTTGCTTACCTGATGCCTTCCAGGTGTTGTTGGAGCTACTCGGTAGCTACTAGCCATGACAGAGGCTATGCTCTGCCTCCGTGGTTGGAGGTAGCAATGCTTCTGGAAGCCACAGGAGGGGAAAGTTCCCTTGTGCTCAAATCCTGCGTGCTGGTTCCCCACAGGTACCTGTTTGGCCACTGTGAGAACAGGATGCTGGACATGATGGGCCACTGGCCTGGTCCAGTAGGCTCTTCTTACGCTAATTCCCACCAGCCCCTGCTGGCGGAGATAATGGGAGTTGTAGTCCAGCAACATCTGCAGGGCACCAGACCTGCAGATTTCTGCAAGGATGTTGTCATTGTTTTCAGTCCCGGAAAGAAATTACTACTCAAGCCCTGGGCTGGTACACATTGGAAGATGCTTTAGTTGAGAGAGCCTGTTGATGAGACCTTTTTTTCCTCTTTAGTAGTCAAGCTCAGGGTGGCATAGTTTGTTCTCTCCCCATCATCCCAATTTTATTTTCACAATAAGCCTTTGAGTAAGGTTAGCTGAGGGGGTGTGGAGTGTGTGGTATGGGATAGCTTTATGCTGGGGACAGATCCTCACCCTGGATCTGCAATTGCCTCTTAACTCTTGTCTTGAAGCAACAGCAGCCAGAGATAGGTTCCTGACCATTAAGGCCATAATTTTAATAGCTCAGTTTAATTTTTTTGCTGCATATGACCCTGCATTCTACAACGTAAGCCTGTGGCTGCTGCTTATTCCGCAACTGTCAGGTGTTTGGTGTTTGAATAATGCTTTTCAGTCAAAGTTGCACTGTTATGACAGCATGGTTTGGTGTTGGAAAATATCGTGTGATCCCATGCAATGCACATGTCCTCTTGGAACTTTTCCCCCGCCCCATACTGTGATTATATTATTGCCATAGTGTGCTTTTTTTCTTTTTTCTTTTAAAAAAAGATAATTCCAAACTTGAAGATGCATGAATATAAGCCAGGAAATACACCACTACCTGCCATCCAATTCACCAGCCATCAATATATCCCTCTTTTTTCCGTCATGGAAACCAACATGGTCTAAATGTGGTTTCCAAGTAGTTACACATCCAGGCACTAACCAGACCCAACCCTGCCCAGCTTTAGCAAGGCAGTGGATTCGCGTGCCTTCAACTTCCCCCAGCACCTGTATGAGAATCAGACCTGTGTCCTTGGCCTTATTAGCACGACATACTAATCAGGTGCTCATTAACATGGAAGGAAGGATGCAATCTGGCCCTAATTCGGCGGAGGGGAGGAGAACAATTATTTCCACCGAGGAAACAGGAAGCAACCGTTTACTCTATATTTATACTATAAAAGACATTTCGGCATTTCTGTTTCGGAAAGGAGAGGCTTCTAGCAAATATTGCAGAATCCAGATGTTTGCCCTTCTTTGAGATTGAAAGAAAGGGAGACCCTGTCCCCCAGGGGAGATGAGGAATCTGGGCAATGCATTTTTAACGCCACCTGATGGGTCCTGTCCCGTCCCGTCCCCCATCCCCCCACTATCATGTTGGCTGGTTTCTGATGCTCCTTGTCCAACAAGCTGTGGTTTGTTAGAGAAAGAACAAGCTATCCCTCGTCCCCTTCTTCCCTCATGTACCTGGGTGTCACCACCCCCTCCACTTGTTCCAAGGAGGCCTGTGCTCTCTCAAGATCTGCATCAAAAGGGGCTACTGCTCAGATACCAATGTAGGCACATAGGCCTCTGCCTCTTTCCATGTGATCCTACATAAATATTCAACAATTAAACTTACTTGATCAGATCAAAGATCCACCTAGGCCAGCATTTTCTGTGTCCAGTAGAGGCCAGCCCGAAGGTACATGTTCCTGCTTTCTGTCCTCAGTTTCGGGACCGGGGAGAATTCGATTCAGTTTGCATTTATGTACATTCCAAAAATGACACATGAGCCGAGGCAAAACGTTTGCACCTCTCTGAACGTTGCAATGCAAATTCTCCAGACAAGTAATGTGTACCAAAATGCCTATATTGGGACAAACTGTTCCTAAAAATGGTGTGTGTTATTTAAAATAACACACACAAACTGACATGCATAAGAGGGTGGGATCACACTAAATTCCTAACGAATTTTCATGAGAGCCAACTGAAATGTGGAGAATTCAAAATAAAAGAATGTGTCACAAATTAATGCAGAAATGGAATGCCTCGTGAAGAGAGACTCTGGCCCAGTCAGCATCCCTCATGATGCAGAGGAACTCTACACAGGTAAATCAGCAGGTGACTAAAGTTCCTCCTGATGTAGCCTGGACAGCCAGAATGGCAGTGGTAGTGGAAGTAGGCAAGGCCAGGATCCCCTCCATGCTTTTGGTCAATGTGCAGAAAGGGCCAGTGAACCCCGCTGTGGTCTCATCCATACCATACAATTAAAGCACGTGGTTTCCTTCTGAAGAAACCTGGGAACTGCAGTTTGTTTAGGGTGCTGGGAATTGTAGCCCTGACTGGAGCCCAGTACCATTTCCAGGATTCTTGAGGGGGAATACATGTGCTCTAAATGTGGATGTGGCTGTAGTTCTCATGGGCATTCCAGAATGGACTGCCATGCTCATGGAGCCACAAGTGGACACAGAACTTTTAATACTTTAAACAGCAAGAGAATAACCCCCAGGTCACTTCCTAACATTAAGGTAAACTTCAAGTGGGGGAGAGAATTGTTGTGCTCAGATCCTGCTTTAGGGCTGCTCATGGCCACCTGGTTGGCCATTGTGAGGACAGGATGCTGGGCTACATGGGCCATTGGCCTGATCCTGCCCTTCTTGCGTTCTTAAGCAGTAGCTGTCACTGCATCTCCTGGAACTTTCTGTGGCAGCCCTCCCACCCACTTTGGTTCACATGCACACTCCACAATGGCTGAAAAAGCTCAGGCCAGAATGTTTGGCCCAGCTCTAACTTAAACCACAAGCTGGATGTCATGGGGGAAACTGTGGTTCAGCAAAAATGGGAGACTGAACTGCAATTAGGCGCGCTGTGCAGGGGAAGGCATGCTTTCAAACTTACAGCTCATTCCGCTCCAATAAACCATAGTTTGTTGCACTTGGCATGTTGCCTATCTAAACCTGGTCTATATAAAGTTGCTGTCACACCATTGCACCAGTTTTCAAGCTGTGCTTTTAGGGTTCAGGCCTGGGGTTCCTTTGAATTGCTGAAGGGGAGCATGTCCCAAAACACATCGTGCTTGCCACTAATGACCTTTCTGTGCAAAACTGCAGGGAAGTGTTGTGTATGTACTGGGGACCCCATTCAATTAAAAGTTGCCTCGCGAACATCCTTCATGAACCAAGTCTGCACCCTTAAATATGTTCTCAGAATCCTCGGCAGTGAACATAGGATCCCTTGGTGGACGTGCAGAAGTTCCTCAGCAGCCGTGGAACACTAGAGAGTATGAAAGCCACTGATTTGGCAAATTTAAAACTCACTATTTAGAGCAGGCATAGGCAAACTCGGCCCTCCCGATGTTTTGGGAATACAACTCCCATCATCCCTAGCTAGCAGGACCAGTGGTCAGGGATGATGGGAATTGTAGTCTCAAAACATCTGGAGGGCCGAGTTAACCAGTGTGGTGTAGTGGTTAAGAGCGGTAGACTCGTAATCTGGGGAACCGTGTTCTTGTCTCCGCTCCTCCACATGCAGCTGCTGGGTGACCTTGGGCTATTCACACTTCTCTGAAGTCTCTCAGCCCCACTCACCTCACAGAGTGTTTGTTGTGGGGGAGGAAGGGAAAGGAGAATGTTAGCCGCTTTGAGACTCCTTCGGGTAGTGATAAAGCGGGATATCAAATCCAAACTCTTCTTCTTCTTCTATGCCTGATTTAGAGGCTTAGCTCTAGCTAGATACTGAATTCTAAAAAACAGACCCCAGAGCAGTGGATTTCACCATGCTATGCGTGCCTGATTACTTGATTACGCAATGTTGTGTGTGTGTGTGTGTGTGTGTGTGTGTGTAGCAATGTTATGTCGACATAAAGAACAAATGAAAATGGAAGAGTAGAAAATGGGCTGTTAAAGAGAAACTCCCCACAGTTTTCTACTTATCAGTAGCAGCCAATTTCTTATTCGCTTGCGTAAGTTGCATGAGCTGATGGAGCGCTGCGTCTCGCGGAAACTAACCCTTGCTGCAAACATTGGGATCCTTCATCATGTAAATTCATTTGGAGTGATTGCTGATTATTTGAAACTAATCAAGCAGCAGTGTTCTGGCAACACTGGAGGGGTTTCGATTCGGCGGAGGTGGGGGAGGAATAAAACGGGGGGATGGAGAGCCGAAAGACAAATGTAGATTTTAGCCATGAAGAATGAGAATCCCAATGCTCACAGGGCTCTTTAATGAGCTGAGGCTTCCTCATTCAGTTTCTCTGTGGTGAAGCCACAAGGAGGTGACTTTTACTTACTGTGTTCACAAGGAAGCTCGTTTTTCTCCCCTTTAATGTTTCCTCTATTTTCTTTGCTTGGTGATATCTGAGAATAAGGGTATCCTGCAGTATTTTGTTCCACTCTTCCCACCACAAGGGCCTTCAAGGCATCTTATGGCAACAACTGGCCTGAGCCCCAGTGACATGTTCACCAGGCACAATGGAGAATGTGCACATAATCCGTCCATGAAGAGGGAATTCTGCCCATTCCCCAGTCAATATACAGAGTCTTCAACAGACCTCGGGAAATGTGATCATAGAATTGCAAAGGCTGGAAGGAACCCCAAAGTTCATGTAATTCAATGCAGAAGTCCAGAAGGTAGTGCTTTGTCCTGGATCTTAGGCAAGTCAATCAAAAAATCGCTCTTTTTTGGCGTTTTTATAAAAAAGGAAAAGAAAGCAGCTCAGGTGCTTTCCTAAAAAAGCTCAACTTTTTGATATATAGCAACCCTATCTTAGGGAATATGTGCATATTGACTGGATTTTGTGCATCCTCTGGCCATTATGCATAATCCCCAGATGCTTTGGGGAATGTGCATATCTTCTCTGTGGTGGTTGCCCAGTATGTGGAACACCCTCCTCAGACATGTTTCCCTGACACATTGGCTGCTATTTTAAGAGCAGAAAAAGAGGTTGCGCCAAAGGCCCTTCTGGTTCAACACTCAGCTCAGCAGCCAGCCAGATGACTCCAGGAAGCCCACCTCCTTTACAGAACATGGGGACAATCGCACTGTCCTGCAACTGGCATTCAGAGGCTTAGTGCCATCGTTCCTTGAGGTTGAACCATTATGACATCCAGTGGTGCAGGAACGGCTGCCTTGTTCTCTTGAGCTTTTGGTTGCGTTTAATTGTGTTTGAGCTCCTTCCATTTCCCCAGTTGTTTAAATTGGAACCTGTAGTGCGACTTCCTTGGTCTGATTTCCGCCATGATATAGGAACATAGGGATCTGCTTTATAACTGAGCCCTGACCATTAGTCCCTCTAGCGTAGCATTGTCTGCCTGACTGACAGCAGCTCTAGTCCAGCATTTCTAGCCCTACCTGGGATTGAACCTGGAACTTTCAGCATGCAAAGATGTTCTACCGTTAAGTTATGACCATTCCTCAGATAGTAAATGAATGAATGGCTATCAGCCATGGTGGCGATGTTCTCCACCCATTATTGATGTTCTCCACCCATTACTTAGAGCAGCATGGCTCTAAGTTCTGGTTGCTGGGAACCAAAGTGGGGAGAGTGTTCTGGGCTTCCCATAGGCATCTGGTTGGCCACTGTGAGAACAGGATGCTGGGCTACATGGGCCTTTGAGCTGATGCTGCAAGGCTCTCCTTATTTTTGTAATATGTCCCTCTGATTCCGGATCCTTTTGGCTTCACAAAAGGGTGATGCAAACATTTCAACAAAGTCCAAAATTCTCCAGGGTGCCATTTTTCTCAGATCTCACCATGGGAAATTCTCCTTCCCAAACTAAAATGAAATAAAATAACATCTTTAAAATTCCTAAGCAAAAAACGATTAAAAGTCGCTTCACATCCTTGAAATAGAAGAGGGCTTCACAGTCCAAAGTGAGGAAAAAATGGAGGGAGTGAAGGAAAACTGAATGAAATACAATGGAGGAATTTCAGTGACGCAAGACAGAAAGAGAGAAAAGCAAAGAGATCCATTTAAAGGAGGCTTTATGATAGAATAATAGAATTGAAGAGTTGTAAGGGATCCCAAGGATATGCTATGTTGCGATAGGTCAAGGTTTCCCAAACAGTGGTCCATGGACTACCAGTGGCTTGAAAGCTTCATTCGGGTGGACCATGCCATATCTATAGATTTGTAGTTGAAGACAGGAGATGGCTCATCCATTATACTAAATAACCCTATTCATTTTCATTGTATTTTCATTGCTTCGTTTGTATTGCAGTTCAAGTTGGAGTATTAAGAAATGAATGAAGCAATGCAGATGCAATTTAAAAAATATGATACAGCACCTAGCACAGTGTGTTACAGTTGCTGCAACAGGCAGAGAAAGTTAAAGTGGCACTCCACAATAGAGACTTGTATAATGATGAGTGGGTTTTTTCAACCAGAATGTATGTAAAATTGTTAAGAAGAGCAAAATTACCTTCTGTGCAAATGATAAAAAAGACAGTAATCTGAAAAGGTGGTACACATACTGTGATAAGTGTGTAGTCCTTTAAAAACAGGGCAGGGCAACCTGTGACGCTTTCGATGTTGTTGGACTCCAACGCCCATGAGCCCTAGCAAGAGCATGACCAGGGCTGAGAGATGATGGGAATTGTAGTCTGGAAGTATCTGGAGGGCCAGAGGTTCTCCAGCCCTGTTTTAAAAGGGGCGGGGGATAGAAATCTACTTATAAAGGTTCCCACCTTGACTGTCCCCCCCTCCCCATTTCTTTTCTTCTTTTTCTGCTTGTACTGTTTCACTTTTCCTATGTAAGGATAAAAGCTCTCCAACATTTGAGTGTGTTGATATCAGACTCCATCATGGCTGTTTTTGAAGTTACTGCAATAAATCGGATCCTCATGTATGCTTTACAGTCCGGAGCGGTGGCTGGTAGAATAATAATTAACCAAAGCATTTTAACCAGGGTTATCAAATATCAGTAAAACATGTGGCATACACACCCAGCAACCCGACGTTAATTTGCTATTTGTATTGAAGGATTGCCCAGAAACCTGGCTTTTTCCCCATGATGTATAAAAATGATGTGAACCTTTTGTCCCAAGGTGTGTTTGAGAATGTAAAATTAAATGTTAGCAATTAAAAAGTCAACTGTGTAGAAGCTGAAAAACAAATGACGTCCCCAGATGCTTGAGGGAGCCGTGAAAGGGGGAGGTTGTTACCCATTTGTTATGTAATCTATTTCGATTCACAGAGTGTAACAAATGCTTTGTATTTGCTTTAATCACAATAAAAGACATAAACTGAGCAGCTGTTCGGTCTTTGAAAGTGCTTTGGTTGTGGATAAAGTAACGTGGATCATTCTTGAAAGAGTGCTTATCCATTTTGTTTTATTTTAACATTTCCCCAAATGCTTTTTGATTTGGTTCCCTGCACATGTTTAAATTCATTTCCAAGACTTAGTTCTTCTTCCCAATGTAAGACTCCATTGCTCATTTCCAAGCTGCCACTTCTGTTTCCTTTACATAAACATCCGTAGATTTAATCACAGGGCATTCTTCCTTCCAAAATACTGAAGCTCTCCTTTACCATTCTAATCCCCCACATGGTTGGAAGTGCAGGAGGGAAAGTGGGGGGTGGGCATGCTAGCTCACTTCCCTCTCACCCCATTGCCATCTCCATGGAGTGAGGAGCCTGCTCTACATGTTGGGGTCACCCATGAAGGTCCATTGGGACAAGCAACAGGGAGTAGACCTCTCATGACCAATGGAGGCTGATCAGTTAGGGCCAAGGGGGCATGCTCTGCCTTCCTCTGCCTCCTCACAGCCAGTCAGGGGTTGTCACTGGTTCTGGCTCTACCAACTGTTGGCAACCCCACCTTCTGCCCTCTCGGTTCTAGGCGGCACCCGCCACCACTGACCATGACGTCGGGGATTAGAAGAGAGGACTGATATTTCTGATGCCACCAGAGGGTGAGAGAACATGAGCCAAGGCATAGGATTGCCGAGGCTGTTTCTTGTTATCCTTTGAGGGTTGGATGAAACATAGCACAATGGGATTATTCCCGTTCTCACTTTTCCCTATGCATGTCCTGCAGCTTTCCCCAAATCTGCTCCAGAAGGTTGAGTTGGGGACCCAGAACCCAGAACTGCTGGAGGCTCTCCTGCTCAAGAAAGAAAAAAGGAAACCTGCAGTGATTCCTGTTTGCTGGATCACAGTTCTCTAGGTGTTGTTTGGGCTCTCAGGGATAGCTTTGGATTCGCCATCCTTCTCATGGCTGATAACATTTTGAAACGGTATTGAGGTCCAAGCTTCCATGAAACCACACCACCCAAACAGACAGTCCACCCTAAGATGTGTGAGGGGGTCTGCAGCTTGTGATGAAGGAGGGGTGCACACGCTTTGAGTATGACTTCAGATGTTCCAGAGCAAAGCCCTGAACATGAAAATGGGTTTTGGGGTCTCAAACCTTTAAGAAATAAAGCTTTCCCCCTTGCAGACCTCCCCAGCTGTGGGGAGAGAGCAATAGTGTTACAAGAGAATATGTATCTCATCTTCTCACTGTTTGGCTGAGGACAATCTACCATCGAAGGCAAGGATAGCCTGGGAAATGTAAATTTCCCAGGCTATCCTTGCCTTCGATGGTAGATTGTTTATCAGTCTCCTGGTACATTGGAAACTATGCCATATCCCAGTCTTTCCTCATCTTCACCTGACATACTCCTGTCTTTATTTCCTTTACCTAGGCCTACAACCTAATGCCTTTATCTTTCCCTTGCATAACCACATCTGAAATATTTCCTTCCCTCAATTGTAACATTCAGGACTCTAATCCATCATGAGTACTGACCATGGGTTGCAGTCAGCTACATCGTGCTCAGAGCAGACCCATTGAAATGAATGAACCTAAGTCATGCCCATTAACTTCAGTGGGTCTACTTTGAGTAGGACTAGCACAGAGCAGACCCATTGAAATGAATGAACCTAAGTCATGCCCATTAACTTCAGTGGGTCTACTTTGAGTAGGACTAGCACTGAATGCCACCTTATGATCTCTGTCTTTCCCATTGCCTCTGGTTTCCTTCCCTCTGATGAAATACTTTGCCCAGTGATTTGGATATGTGAGCCTCGCATACGCTGGCTCACCTCTTAATCTGCACACTGTCTTTTTATTTTATTTACACATTGATAATCCATGTAATATATATATATATATATATATATATATATATATATATATATATAGCCAGAATACAATGTATGAGAATAGAAACAGCAAAACTATCCATAAAAGCATCGATAAATACGGGTTGGTTTAAAAAGAAAATTTGTATTACAAGGGTCTGCCAAAAGACATCAGAAAGAAGGGAGGGGTGGTTCCTGCCAAACCTCTACTGGCAAGGAGTTCCACAGGGCACACAGAAGACTGGGTCCCCTAGTGACGGCCAACCAAACCTCAGGGACTTGGGGAACCATCAGAAGCCCCCCATCAGAAGAGTGTGATATTAATGATAACCAAGAACCACACACACCAACACTAGAGATGATGGAGAAATTCATTTGCTTCATATATTAATGTGCACCTACCTAGTATGCACGTCTGGAACTAATATGGCAACATAACTGCCCTTCAAAATTCACACTTCCCTAAAGTCAGAGGAAAGTGCACAGAGACAAATGCATGTGAGTGAAAATAATGTAGAAAAATCCATTATGCTGGAGAAACAGCTTGCAAAAAAAAAAGTTTATATTAGCAAGATTGTGCAAAAAAAAATGGGAAAATCCACATTTTTAAAAGTGTGCATTTTTGTGCCGATTTTTGCTTTTGTTTGAAGAATGCAAACTGATGCAGGAAAACTGCATTTAAGATTGGAACAATGGGGAACTGAAATTGACAAGATTTGTACATTCCCTGACTCATACACAGACAGATATGCCTACAGCTACCGTAACTAGAATGTGATATTTCTGCTTCACGTGCTGTCAATAGCCCTTTGTAGTCCTATCAAGAATGAAGCCGTAATTGGAAACTAGGGAGTATCCACTCGAACTTTTAAACGGGCTCTTTATAAGCTGAATTTTACCCCTCATCACAAGCTACCTTTGAAGCTCATCTCAGTTTCAGAAATAGTTTCTGTGTGTAATCTGGCAGGGAGCGAGGAACCATAGTTTGCATATATGGTACTGCACTTGAGATTCTATAGTTCCCAGCCAAGGAACTGACTTGCAAGAAATGCAAAAGAAACTCTGGATTTTGGACAGATTCACACAACACTTCCCCCCCCCCCATTCAAAATCGGTTGACCTTTTCAGTGGTTTTGAATGTGCGAAACTGGCTTTGTGAGTGTTTCAAAAGATAATCTGGATTCCACAGGCTTTCCTATAAAATGTTGGTGACCCTGCTGCAGGCTGAATCTGGTATTTATTTGTTTATTAAGCATTTGCAGGAACTGATCAGCACTATTGAAAACATCTACTGGAGTTGATTTTGCTATGTCAAAAACAGTTGCCAACATTTCCCCTTACTTTTAATGAGGCCATTCAGAACAAATGCCCTTTCGCTGCTCTGCCGTAACACCATGTTCCAAATCTTCTTTTTGGAGATTTAAATTTCCTTGGAACATGATCAGTTTGCTTTAAGCATTATATTATGCAGGTAGGCATGTATGTGCATATGTTACAGCGAATTTTCTAAATTTGGAAAATGCCATTATTCAAGTATGGAACTCAGAATCAGTATGACTGGAAATTACAGAATGTTGGAAATTGGCATAACGGTATTAGTTTTGTTTGTTTGTTTTTAAAATGTTTATACCTCCTCTGTCTACATATTCTCAAGGTGGCTCATATATAACTTAAAACATGTAATATTAACAAAATTAATTTTGGGGCAGTGAAGAGAGACATTGCAAAATTCTCAGCCCTGCAACTAACTTTTTATGACGGACTATACTACATGGTTTTCTTTTAAACAAAAATGCTGGGGTGTGACTGATGGTGGCTGGCTCACCACAAAAACCTGTTTAAAGAGAGTGAAAAGCTACATTGTGAGCTAAATTGCAGTTGTACCAGTGGAATGCACTTTTAAATGATTGGCGCAGAACACAGATTTAGGAAGTAAAATCAACCACTGAAACAAGTCTCAGGGTTACGCTGTCTATTATGGTGCCAAATTCTTGCCCTCTGGTAGACATGATATGTTCTGTGTGAATGCTACAAAGGCTTGAAAAAATGCAAGCTGTCATTTTGACTGGATCAGAACAAAGGTCCATTTAGCCTTGTATTTCCCAGCCAAAGAAGAACAACAGAGAAAGCCAGACCTGTTGCTCACTGTGCCGTATTTTTGAAAGCACACCAAACCTTGGCGAGAGAGAAAATGCTTTCCTTCTATGTAAAAGTCGTCAAGACTCATTGTAATCTCTGTTTTCATGGTATTTAAGGGCTTTAAAACAATTGGCTATGAATGTCATAACTATTTGCGATGTTGCCAAAAGAACTCTAAATTATTTTCAGGGTTCATTTTCTTTTATGATGTCATAGAGGGTGAGATTTTGTGTGTGTGTGTCTCTTTTTCAAAGTGTTGTTCTACAGCTCTGTTCTTCCATTAGGCGCCCTGCATCACTTGAGTTTTCAGTGCATTTTGTTAGCCAACAGAGTATAGAGTAAAGGCTTGCCCCAGAAGACTGAAGGTCTGGATGCGGGGGCTGAATCCTGCAGACACTCGTGAGTTTCTTTGAAGCTTCTGTAGATGTGCTTTCGCAAAGATTTCCCCGGATTTACAAAACTGTTTCTTAGAAGTAAGAAGGAAAGCGCTTGAACCCGACTGTGCCTGCAGGATGAAACCTCCACGGTGAATGATGAAAGGTCCATTGTTTGAGACTTTAAGATGCTGGATCTGGCTTTGCCATGCAGTGCCTGAACGGAAAGAGAAGTCCAGCATGCTTATTTTGGTTCATAACGGACGGTAGTCTTTGCACCCTTTGCATATTGTGTATTTTAACATTGAAGATGATCAGCTTCTGTTCAAATGCTTGGCTGAATTACAATGAAAGCAGCACTCTCAGACTAACTATGCATACTGTGTAGAGTGTATTCCCTGATTTATACGGTGTAACTATGACAAGATGTCACCTTTTTGTCCGCTGTTGCCGTTTGGAAGGTCTCCTTGTCTAGAACCGTGGTTTCCAGACCTGTGGGTCTTCGCCGACTAACACAGCAACACAATTAGCGCATATCTCATGGGCAAGGAGAGGATAGGTAGCATAGGATGGTAGAGTTGGAAGGGACCATGAGGATCATCTAAGTCCACTTCCCTTGCAATGCAGGAATCTTTCGCCCAACGTGGGGTTTGAACCTTCGACCCTGAGATTAAGAGTCTTGTGCTCTACCAACTGAGCTATTACTCACACCCCAGGAAGCTGAGTTGGGCCCTCAGCCCATCTAGCCCACAGTCTCCCATCACCTCCCACCTGATCCTTTTGACTGAAGTTGGCAGGAGCTGAATCTAGGCACAAAGGGAGCTGGACCCATTGGTCCATCTAGCTCAGTATTGTCAGCGCTGACTGGCAGCAGCTCTTCCGGGAGTCTCTCTCCCAGCCATACCTGGAAATGCTGGCAATCAAACCTTATGCACACAGAGCCAATGCTCTACCACTGAGCCCCTGTGACCTCTGATATGCCTAGCCTGTGCCCCACTGGGAATCCAGGGCCAAAGAAACAACTTATTCTATTGCTCAGATGCTCTGCTAGTGCTAAATTATACCATCGCTCCATTGCTCACAGAGAACGGGTAGGAGACTGGACTGCTTATATCCATTTGAATCCTCAGCAACTTTAAGTAAGGGGTGGTCCTTGCCCTACATTGCTCCCTCCCTTTTCCAAGCATTCCAGCAGCATAAAGCTGATCTCACAATTGCTTCCAGGGCTACAGCTTCGGAGCCACTGTTGTAGAAACTGGAGCCATGTATGTTGTTTCTCCACGATTCATCAATGCATCACACATAAATGTTTGCTAGAAGGGGCTTCCAAATGCCTTTCAACTTTGCGGCTACACGTTGTCCTCCCTTGTAGTGTGAATGTGCCTTCCTAACTTTACTGCTAAGACGTCCTAGATCTTTAGTATAAGTGTACGGGTCGAGTTAAAGTTCTTACAGGGCGGGTTCTGTTGGCTTCCAGAAGGTAAGGAGCGACACTTTAAACCAGTTCATAGACTGAGAGTTGAATGTTATGGTGCAGCTTTGACACCGGTTTGTTACGGCACACTTTTGTCACCGGTATGTTACGGCACAGCGTGGTCACCGGTTTCCTTTCCCCCTAGCTGTCTTGTGTGCAGTGCCGTGCCTATCACGTTCTTACTCTTTGTGACTAGTGTATCGTAACTTAACAGAAGTTTCTTTTTTTTTTCTTCCTTGGTGCGTGTATATAACCCTTCTCTTGTCGGTACTTCTCTGCATGCTTTGGGGTGCAAATTAGCTGTGTGGCCGACTGTTTTGCGCATGTCCGGGTGCCCGTCTAACCTCTTACTCTTCTCTTCTGTTATCACCAGGCCTCCTGAACCCGTTTACAGCACTGTGAACAAATTCTGTGATAAGCCACCTTCTCCTAGGCACTATTCCCCTGTCGAGTGTGACAAAAGCTTCTTCCTTTCAGCTCCCTATCCCCACTACCACATAGGGCTGCTCCCTGACTCTGAGATCATCAGGTACTGCATGTGCTTCTTCCTCACTTCCTCATACGAGAATGCATGGGCGTGGCTCGGTATTAGGCTCCACCTTCCACCCCTGCAGGAAGGCTCCCTCTCTGGAAAAAACAACAACCACAGCCTTGTGCTCACTTCGCTTCCACCTCACTGGCTTAAGAGGAAAGGGCCGGCCTTCTATTGATTCATTTTTATGGTATTTAGAAGATGCTTTAAGCCGCTCAGTCAGAGAGCTCTCTAAGCGACATATAAGTAGGGTTGGGTTTGGGGACTTGGCAGCAGCGCAGACATCAGAGAAAGGACGTTGGGCAGAAAGAAAGAGATGGACGTGTTTCAGTTGGTTGCATTTTTATACCCCACCTTTCCTGCAAGTGGCATGCACCGCTTCCTCCCTCTGCCCCTCCATTTTGTTCTCGCAGCACACCCGTCAGGCTGAAAGAAGGTGACTGGCCAAAGATCACCCAGTGAACACCATGACTGAGCAGGAGATTTGAACCCGGGTCTTCCGGGTACTAGTTCAACAATCTAACCAGTGCACCATATAGGAATTAGCTTTATAAAGAGCCAAGAGATTGTTGCCCACCTAGAGTGGTGTTGTCTACTCCAAACGGCACCGACTCTTTAATGACTGTAGCTAAGCTGATCTCAGTCTGGTCAGTGCCTGGATGAGCGATGGCCTGGGAACCAGGTGTACACCACCTTGAGTTCCGTGATGGAAGGAAGGCGGAATATAAACGCAAGGAAATAAATATCAGGGATGCTGTAGCGTGCACTGGCAAAGGGCTGGGCGAGAGGACCTTTGAGGTCCCTGTCCGTTCTGCGATACCAGCATGAGAAATCCTGTTGGCCTTTCCTTTCCCTCCTGAGCATCTTGGAGTAGCTTGCTAAAGGGCAAAACCAGGAACAACACAGAGATCTCCCTCAAGGCGGGTCCTGGAACCGAGCTTCGGGGAGACTGTGGGATTTGTCGTGTCTGTACCAAACAGATTTGATTCATTCCCTGCGAGGAAGATGCTTCTCCGCATCCTTACAATGACAGCGTTTGGTTCTGCTGTGTAGCGCAGCAGGCGGGGGAGAGGGAAATGAAGGGGGCACAGCGGAGGCATCCTAGAAAGCATGCGGGTGATTGGGGGGGGGAGCCTGCCTCTCGGGGAGATACGTATCGGCTGAGCACTGCAGGATGCAACTTAGCATTAATTAAAGGATTAAGATTCAGCAGCGGCAGAAGCACAGGCTGAGCTAATCCACTGTATCAACCATTTCACACCGGTTCTTGGGGACTGTGCTGCTTGTGTACATTTTGTTTCAAGATGCATATCGTCGAGTTAATATCCAAGAGCCATCCAGGGTTTTGCTTGCTTTTTACAAGCTTGCTCTTTAGGTCTATTTAGAGTGCTGCCAGTTGGCCACTCGCCCCAGCAACAGTAGCCCAAAGTGAGCAAAGGGGGAAACAACAGTAAGAGATTCTAACACAGGCATTTGCTGCTCCTGGCTTTTTTGCTGGGGTGCATGTGCTGCTTTAGCACACACGACTGTGGAATCTTTTTGAAATATACTCGGAGTCAAGTGTGAATTTCATGCTCTTTATTCAGCTCATAGTAGCAAGGAATGAATATTTCCCCAAAACGTCTGCTATATAGACATTATTTACACAATGGGCCCCACGTGATTGGCTAATTCCGGGCTACTCCTGTAGGCCAATCAGGTTGCGGATTCACTTCCTCCAGGAGCCTGATTGGCTGCTCTTGCAGGCCAATCAGGTCGCTGATTCACTTCCACCTGGAGCTGGATTGGGTGGCTCCTGCGGACCAATCAGACTGCTGCATTCTGGATCCTATTGTTCTAGGACCAATCAGACTGCTGCATTCTGGATCCTATTGTTCTAGGATTCAGCTCAGTACATAACACCCCTCCCCTCTAAGTTCCATGTCCTGCCCGGGAGGTTGCATTCATACTCCTCAAGGTACGCCGGATGCCTACGTATGCGTTGCAGCCTGGGGTGTTCCTTGATAACACTTTTCCAGCCACATTGCCTTCTGCGCAAGTTTCTGAGGGCCACATGCCTGTGGTAGGTGGGTCCCAGGAGAGGAAGGGGCCAGAGTAGTTTCTACAAACACTCCTCTTTATCCTCCATCCAGGCAGGGAAGAGATATTTGTCCTTGCACACCCCTAGGATGCAGCCCTTGGAAGGTTACCCAAAAGGGAATGTGGCCCTCGAGCTAGAAAACTGCAAAAAAAATAGGGATAACTGGGTTATCTATGCCAGAAGGCAGAATCCTATGCACGCTTGACTGTAAGTAAGCCCATTGAACACAATGGGAATGCATAGGGCTGCACCATGTGCTGCTCTCAGTACCAAACCTGCCCTAGTTGTTTGTTGCCGGGATGCAATATTCACAATGCCCCCTCTGCAAAAATAAAAGAGGTTTGTTGAGTTAGCTTATTTATAATTAAACCTGAACAAAATCTCATTTAAGTTCGAAATTGTCTGCAGCGATGAGCAAATCAGGTTCTGCTTCAGTAGACTGGGGTTTTTTGGTTTTTTTCCATGCACATTAAATGGATTAAGGAACGGTCTTCATTTTATCCAGTTGTTTGCTTTGCATTTCAAATTTGTTTTTTTGTTAAAGCAAAACTGCCCATGGCTTTTAGATAAGGAGGCTGCCTTCTGAAGCAAAGAGGCTCTGGGTACCTTTGCAAACAGCATGTTGGGGGAATGTTCCTCAAATGCATCCCCACCCACTTCATATGCCATAACAGTGGGGAAAGGTGGACCTAAGATTTGACGGGACTATTGGCTGGATTTCTTCCTCCATTGGCTGGCTTACATGATGCAGACTCACCTGGCGGCAGTGAGGGGTAGTGGCACCAGTGCTCTGAGAGAATTGGATTTCCCACCATGCTCCCACTAGGTTAGATTACCGCAAGGCATTACATATGGGGCTGCCCTTGAAGACTGTTCGGAAACTGCAGTTGGTGCAGAATTCAGTGGCCAGGCTGTTTGATGAGGCAACACGGTCTGAGCTTGTGATGCCAATCCTGGCCCAACTGCATTAAGTACCAAATAATTTCTGGACTCAGTTTCAAAGTGCTGCTTTTGACTTATAAAGTCTTGTGTGGCTCAGGACCCAAATACCTCAAGGACCACCTCTCCCCATGTGAACCAACCTGGACTTTGCAATTGTCACCCAAGTCCTTTGTGTATGTGTCCCCTCCAAGTGGGGTGCAGAGGGTGGCAACAAGAGAACAGGCCTTCTCTGTGGTGGCCCCCTTGTTCATGGAATGTTATCCTCAGGGAGGCACATCTGGCACTATGTGATTTTAGGCAACAGGCCTCTTATTCACCCAGGCCTTTGGATCTCAATTTTCTGCTTATATTTTAGCAGGATAGACAGGAGTTGGATCTGATAAGTAGATAGATAGATAGATAGATAGATAGATAGATAGATAGATGATAGATAGATACTGTAGATAGATGATAGATAGATAGATGATAGATAGATAGATAGATAGATAGATAGATAGATAGATAGATAGATACTGTAGTGATAGATGATAGATAGATAGATAGATAGATACATAGATACATAGATAGATGATAGATAGATAGATAGATAGATAGATAGATAGATAGATAGATATAGATAGATAGATAGATAGATAGATAGATATAGATACTGTAGATAGATGATAGATAGATAGATGATAGATAGATAGATAGATAGATAGATAGATAGATAGATAGATGATTGATAGATAGATAGATAGATAGAGAGTTTTTAATGTTCATTTTTTGTAAGTTGCTTCGAAAAAGCAACTACTCAATGTAATAATAAATAAATAAATAATGCAGCATCACTCTGGAGTATTGTGGGAAATTCAACATGCAGTTGATTATTCCCAGCCTCAACCACACAAAACTGATTGGTCCACCAGTGTGGTTTTTTTTTGGGGGGGGGGCAAGGATGAGTCAGTGATGGGACTCCGGAACCCCCGGTAGCTGCTTGAAGGTGCTTGATGCTTTCACCAGACCTGTGTCTGCTACCTGCTGGTAGTATCAATTCCGCTTCCATAAATCATGTTTCATTCCACCCAGTCACAGCCCTAGTTTCACTACACCCTTCCTATGTGCATGAATAGTGTGCCTTTTTCTGTGTGAATGAATTGTGCACCCACCAGCATTGCACAGATTAAAAAAGGACTCTCTTTCAGCGAGGGATGGGGGACGGGCCTATAGCACTCCCCCCCCCCAGGCTGCTGAACTACAACTCCCATCATCCCATTGGCTGGGGCTGATGTGAGTTGGATTCCAGTGTCTGTAGGGTCACAGGTTTCCCAGCACTGCTTCTAACCAACAGATAAAGTGGGAGATAAAGGCTCAGGTGCGAATTCTGCCTGTTGTTTCCCTGTTAATTTGCTGGCTCCTCTCCCTGACTCCCTACACCCCTGTTATTTTAACATTTCAGATTGCGGTTTGTTTTCCCTCGCTGCCGTGCTTGTCGTTTTGGCATTTTCCCAAGTCACTTTGAGTAGCGTTTTTTTCTATGAAAGGCAACTGGTCCATTCACAAACTTACAGCTGTTTACTCAGAAAAAAGCCTCACTCTGTTCCAAGGGGGCTTATTACCAAGTCAGTCTACATACGATTGCGACCTTAAACATCATTGTTATTGCATTTATTAATAATAAAAACGACGGTGGCGGTTTCTCAAACTTCACAAACCAAATCTTGCTAAGCCTTTAAGGAGATGTTGGAGTGCTGAGCTTGGCATCTCTGCCTTTATTTAATCAGCTCCAGCAGCACTGAGTGCATGTGTGCTTTTAAGCCTTGGAGTGCCAAGGTGAAATCACAGCCTTAGCTTCTGTTTGTGAGCGGACTCTGTTATTATATCTAATTCAATAGAAAACAATATTTCATTCATCAGCCCATGCATCATTTTTATTTCTGCATTGCTTTTTTCCTTGGAGTCTGTATTCCCTCCCTCTTTCTTTCTTTTTCTCTTTCTTTTTCTCTTTCTTTCCTTCTTCCCTTCCTTCCTTCTTTCCTTCTTTCCTTCTTTCCTTCTTTCTTTCCTTCCTTCCTTCCTTCCTTCCTTCCTTCCTTCTTTCTTTCCTTCTTTCCTTCTTTCTTTCCTTCCTTCTTTCCTTCTTTCCTTCTTTCCTTCCTTCTTTCCTTCTTTCTTTCTTTCCTTCCTTCCTTCTTTCTTTCCTTATTTCCTTCTTTCTTTCCTTCCTTCTTTCCTTCTTTCCTTCTTTCCTTCCTTCTTTCCTTCCTTCCTTCCTTCCTTCCTTCCTTCCTTCCTTCTTTTTCTTCTTGTGGTTGCGATTGTGTTTCTGCATGCTGCATGCCCGACATTTAATTAATTGAAACTTCAGTCCTATTCTGCAGTAAGCCCCATTGACTTCAGTAGGACTTATCTCTGTGTAGACATGTTAACACTTATGCTGCAAGTTTACTTTTTATCACCTCTGCAACCAGCAGAGTCATTGGGTGCATTCAGATACAGGGTAGGTTGCATGCATGGAAACCATTCTTCAAAAGAATGTGGAGCAACCACCTTTCTTTTAAGAAGGTGAGGGGGTTTCAGTCCGCATTTAAAAAATGAAGCTACCTAACTCACATTTGCTGAAACAATAGAAACACAGCCATCCCCCAAAATCTGCACGTCTCCAAATTTTGATGTGCAGTTCTCTTGCCGAGTAATATGCATATACTGAAGCAAAAAGGGCATTAAAATGCATATATTAGTGAAAGTAACATTTAAAATACATTATATTAGGGGAATTCGCTTTGCAAAAAATGTGTGTATTACTGTAGGTGAAATCTGTACTAAAATACTGCTGAATTTGCATGAGGACTTGTGTTGTTGTTGTTTTCAATTAAAATTTTGAAAATGGAGGAACTGAGAAAAACCAAAACTGACATATTCGCCCAGAATTTGATAAAATTAGTTGGTGTAGAAAAAGCAGATGGAAAGATAAGTGATTTGGAAAACATCCATGTTGGGTTGTCTCTACGCCTATCTCAACTCAATTAAAACTTTTTGCACATTCCCCCACTTCCATGGACAATAGTGTGCTATCAACTGTGCTGTTGTTTTTTGAGGACGCTTGTTCAGGTGTGCACACTCCAGATCATCCAGCAAATCAAAATAACATAAAAAGTAAACAATATGGTTCAAAACATGGCAGAATGTTGCTGGAGATAGGTTAGCCATGCCTGTCTTTTCCGCAAAACGAAAAAAACCAGTGGGTGGCAGTCTTTAGACAGAGAACCAAAAAAACGCCACACAACGGCCACTGTAGGTAAGCCACAGATGAACGAAAACTTTCTTTATTGGACAGTGTTCCGGTAAAGACACTGTTTCGAACACTTCTTCAGCTAACATAGCTTGTTAAATTATACACTTCACTCGGAGCAGTGGTCACATGGTCTATGACCACTGCTCCGAGTGAAGTGTATAATTTAACAAGCTATGTTAGCTGAAGAAGTGTTCGAAACAGTGTCTTTACCGGAACACTGTCCAATAAAGAAAGTTTTCGTTCATCTGTGGCTTACCTACAGTGGCCGTTGTGTGGCGTTTTTTTGGTTCTCTGTCTTTTCCGCAAAGCAAAGAATATTGTGCAATGTGTTCTGCTCCGCTGGAATACTGTGGGAGGGAAACTCACGACCTCCCACAGTATACAAATTCAAGGCTCATAAATTTAGCCGTGTTGCTCATCATGAATCCATGTAATTTGGGGGCTGTTTTGGTTGCATGTTTGTTCATAAATGAGGACGTTACATACGTTGGTTTGAATTTCTAGCACATTTCTTAAGACTAATTGGAGAGGGTGAGTTAAAATTCTGCAGCTTGTTTCCTTTCCTTTCCTCCAAAGGAAGTTGTTCCATCAGCTGGCTTGTTCCGTAGTCCTTCTTTGCACTTTCCCAGGTGGAAAGGGGGTTCCGTAAGCTCTTCCTTTTCAAGGCATCCTCAAGACGCCAGACAGACATAGCCAGTTTCCCCGGAGGAGTTGCGAAACGGAACTGTGTTTGACTTGCATTGTGTCAAAAGTATCTTGTGTTATTTGCCAGCTCTGCCTCATTGGCCCACTTTACATTTTTCTGTTCCATTCAATTAACTCGTCAAAGTCATCTGTGCAGACAGGACAGGGAGGGGGAAGAGAACAACCATGTTAAATTAGCATCAAGCTACCGTAGTCGGTTCTGCAGTTGCTGTGTTTCTAAACTATTTTCCCCAATCAGGCAGTGGGTGTGGGTGGGCCTCTGATAAAGGCACACAGAATGCCTCTCCCTGTCCCACTCACTTCAATGGAACAAGTGCCTGCATCTCTGCATCCCTCCATTGAACTAGCTGGAGTTTTGCATGCGCCTCAGAGGGCACATGAAGATCCATGCTGCAGTGATCGTGCTCCAAAGGGCTGCAGAAGGAGCATGTCCCATTATCTTCAACATAGGGAATACCTGCGAGAACAATGGGATTCCAGGCATGGATCATTCCTCATTGGATTGTACATAGATCTATGCAACTGTGGCAGGGTCCCCCAGCTGATCCTGTGCTCACTGCGACACTGATAAAGCCAGTGGATCCCACATGAGAACTTCTGGGAGGCCATCAGAGGGCTCACAGCTCCACATGAGAGCTGTGGATTTTCCATATTTTGCTGTTGTGGCTGCTTCGGGCATTAGCAATGCCATCTGGCAATGCTGAAATAACTATCTGGGTCAGTAGCCGCTATCAGATATATTTTCAATTGGTGGAACATGCCATGCAGGATAACCAACAGCCATGACTTTCCAGCATAACAGATCAGCTAAGCCGTGCTGTTGAAGACAAAGAGATATCTAAGCATGCCTTGTGGGGACTTGCTGTAAGCCAGTGACCTGTATACGCTGGGGAGAAATGTGTACAATCTCGATTTTATCATTTTTCCCTCCAGCAGTTTCTGAGAAACAACTAGCTGTTAAGAAATGGGTCAAATTATGCATCCAGTAATGGTCATTCTTAACTGGCAACAGCCCTTCGGGGTCTTTTTCTGGAGAGTCTTCCGCACTCTCTGTTATCTGATGCCTGGGACCAAATGGACCTGGGACTGTTTAGATGCAAAGCATAGGAACATAGGAAGGTGGCTTATGGTGAGCCAGACCATTGGTCCATCTAGCTCAATATTGCCTACTACTAAATTATTATCATTACTGTGGAACGCCCTCCCATCAGATGTAAAGGAAACAAACAACTATCTGACTTTTAGAAGACACCTGAAGGCAGCCTTGTTTAGGGAGGTTTTTAATGTTTGATGTCTTGCTGTGTTTGAGGTTTTAATTTGTTGGAAGCCACCCAGAGCAGCTGGTGGAAACTCGAAATGACGATCTGGCCCAACGTACTGTCTCCACTCAGGCACACACCAGTGTGGTGTAGTGGTTAAGAGCGGTAGACTCGTAATCTGGGGAACCGGGTTCGCGTCTCCGCTCCTCCACATGCAGCTGCTGGGTGACCTTGGGCTAGTCACACTTCTCTGAAGTCTCTCAGCCCCACTCACCTTACAGAGTGTTTGTTGTGGGGGAGGAAGGGAAAGGAGAATGTGAGCCGCTTTGAGACTCCTTCAGGTAGTGATAAAGCGGGATATCAAATCCAAACTCTTCTTCTTCTCTGAACCCCAGATCTATGTCATATTTTGGATTGTCCAGAGCTTGTTGCAATAAGACTGAGAGGCTTTGCGAGCAAATGTTTTCATTAATTCCTCCTTTCTCTCCTGTCTATGCAGTCATTCCCAGCACAGCACAGTGACCCGGCCACCCACAGTGAGCATACAACGGAGCATTTCTGTGGAAGGGTAAGAGTTTCACTTGGCTCATTATTGCTTTACACCAGTTTTGTGCCACATTGAGTAATATGCAGTTATTTGAGTGTGTACATACATGGGAAACTGTGTTCAATTCATAT
This sequence comes from Darevskia mixta, assembly GCA_034641385.1. Taxonomy (NCBI): domain Eukaryota; kingdom Metazoa; phylum Chordata; class Lepidosauria; order Squamata; family Lacertidae; genus Darevskia; species Darevskia mixta. The sequence goes on along the minus strand of JAWWNH010000137.1, from coordinate 817,295 downwards.
GTGCATTCCTGCTCCCTAGCTCTCAAATAGCGCTACCTATGATGCCACAGTTAATCCCCTATTTAGGCAGCTGGCAGGTTCAAATCTGCCTTGTCTCAGATTTTGTATCTGTCCCAGACAAAAACAGGCAGTGTGCTTTTCCTGAGCACTGTGCTTCCCTGCAAAACAACACGCTTCCAGTTCTGGCAATAGTTTGTGGGCTCTATGAAATGGAGTAAAAAATACCTGCCCATTCAGAGTGAGGACAGCAAGTGTTTGCCCTTGCTCTCACTTGGCTTCGTAACTCGTCACATATTCTAGTCTTGATTGGTTATATGGCAACGTGACAGCATGCTGATGTCAAAGTAGCTGCTGGAAATAGGGGCAGAAAGAAAGAGGAAATCTGGAAGGGGGCAGCTGACATGGTGAAGGGCTGTAGATCAGTGGTAACATCTCCCTTACATGCAGAAGGTAGAAGGCCATAAACCTCTGCCAGTCAGTATGGAGGACAGTGCTGAGCTAGATAGAGGAAGGGTCTGGCACAGTATAAAACAGCTCTGAATGTATGTGGAAGGGCCTTAGCTCAGTGGTAGAGCACCTGCTTTGCACACAGAAAGTTGCAGGTTCAATTCCCAGCATCTCCAGATAGGATAAGGAACTGCTACTGTCTGAAATCCTGCCAGTCAGTGTAGGCAATACAAAGCTAGATGGATCAATGCTCTGACACACTATAAGGCAGCTTCCTATGGTCTTCCTATAAACTGTATTCAATGCCAGTCTTACTCAGAACTCCTCAGTAGACCGGTCTCTTTGTGGCAACAATTTTAGCTCCCTTCTCTGGTGGGTAGCATTTATTCCTACTTTCCCCTGGTCTGCAACTAAAAAACAAACAAAAAAACACCATTATGTGACCAATGTTGGATGCTACACATGCCTGCAGCTTCTGAAGAATCTCATCTTTGTTGCTCCAAAATCCCCGGAGCATGGTGAGAAATAAAAATAGAGTAAAGCAGGTAGGGGGAAGAGAGAGAGAAAGAGGACTGAAATGTGTTTAACTACGGATGGGCAAGAACTGTGGATGCTCAGAAACTGGACTGCCACCTCCATCTACTGGCTGGATGAAGGAAGTGTATTTTATAGCGGTCTATTCTATTTAATGAAAGGTCTGTGCCCATAGCAGAATTGAGCGGTGGAGTTTTGAATCGATAGAGGTGACTGTGCCACTTTGAAGTGCAAGCGAAGGCCCTCTCCTGCATGCCCACCAAGCGGGAGAAAGACCCTCTTCCAAAGATCTCAAGATCCAGGCAGGTTCACATGAGGCGATATGGGATTTCAGATAACTTGGACCTAAGCCGTGTATTTGCGATTCTATTGGATTCCCAGTTGCTGCCGATTACATTGGCACGTGTTTATATATGCTTGCCTATGTCGAGAAAAAAGGGAATTATCTCATTGGTCAATACGATATTAGGATATGGCAACAGCACAGGAAGCTGCCTTGTACTGAATCAAACTCAATGTTCCAACTAGCGCCTGTTATTATGGAAGGAAATGGAAAGGAACTACTCAATAGGAGGCATATACAATCCAGGCAGCCCAAGACATTTTGGCACCTGAGGCTGGCTTTAAAAAGGTCCCTCTCCCACCCCACAAGGGAAGAAGAGATCAGGGAAGATCTACATCAGGAGCAAAGGGGCAGGGGTCGAGAAAGATCAACACTGGGATCTGCTGTCCTGGTGGACTCTTCTGCCTGAAGCGGTCTTCTCACCTTGCCTCATGGGTGGGCCGGTCCTTAAATGAATGAGCAATGTCCTTTTCTTTCCGCAGAGAACCTCGCAAAGTTGTCCTGCACAAGGGGTCAACAGGGCTCGGTTTCAACATCGTTGGCGGAGAAGACGGCGAAGGCATTTTTGTATCCTTCATCCTAGCGGGTGGGCCAGCCGACCTCAGTGGAGAGCTTCAGAGGGGAGACCAAATTTTATCTGTAAGTATTTCCTATGCACAGATTTAATTTTTAGTTAAAGCAAACATACAGCTTTCCCTTACGTTGTGTTGGGGTCTAATTTTTTGCTTGTTTTCAGATGGGGTTCCCACCATTAACTAAAGTTTTTTTCAGTGTATTGGGCATATAGTAACCAAGAGCAGGGGAGGGGAATTGGATTATGATCACCCCCATCTCACGGGCTAAGTTTGAAAGAATCATAGAGTTGGAAGGGACCCTGAGGGTCATCTAGTCCAACCCCCTGCATTGCAGGAATCTCAACTAAAGCATCCATGGCAGATGACCATCCAACCTCTGCTTAAGAACTTCCAAAGAAGGAGAGTCCACAACCACCTAAGGGAGTTTGTTCCACTATTGAACAGCTCTTCCTGTCAGAAAGTCCGTCCTGTTGTTTAGTCGGAATCTCCTTTCTTGTAACTTAAAGCCATTGGATCGTGTCCTTCCCTCCAGCACAGGAGAAAGCAAGCTTGCTCCATCTTCCAGGTGATGGCTCTTTAGATATTTGAAGATGGCTCTCATATCTCCTCTCTCCCAGGCTAAACATACCCAACTCCCTCAACCGTTTCTCATAGGGCTTGATTTCCAGACCCTTGATCATCTTGGTTGCCCTCCTCTGCACACCTTCCACCTTGTCAATATCCTTCTTAAAGGCAGGAGATAAACTTTTGGCTGGGGCAGGTTTTTGCCCTGCCCAGCACCTGATGTCATCAAGTGTAGAGCAAGTGGGTGCAGCTTGGCTGAAATGCCCTGGTGGCCCCAATTAGGCCTGTGGTCAGAAGCTCCCCACCCCTAACCAAAAATAACCCTACATTGGAGTAGTGGGCTAGCAGCAAATTGACTCCCTTATCTTTTTTTTTTTAAAGATATTTATTGGCCTTTTTAACAAACTCCAATAAACAATATGCATTACAAAGATAAACATAACACAATACATAACTATTACATACAATAACACAACATAGATCATTTTTTTTTCCTTTCAACTTTTCTAATCATGTTGGGGTGACTTCCTCACGTCTCCCCAGCTGCGTTTCATTTTCAATCATCTTTAGTAATTTCTTAACATCTTTAAATATTATTTGTTATTATAACTTATATTCTTTTCTTATATAAGTCTTAACCTAATCATAAATCAATATCACTTAGTCCTATTTTTTCTAATCTGTAAGCTGCCATTTCTTCCAACTTTTTTCAGTCTTTAAATCTTACAATAGTCTCTTAAATATAGTTTAAATTTCTTCCAGTCTTGTTCCACCGCCTCCTCCCTCTGGTCACGTAGTTTCCCAGTCATCTCGGCAAGTTCCATGAAGTCCATAAATTGTCTCCCTTATCAGTCAGCCTTAGCTTGGTCAGCCTTATCTCAGTGGTAGAGCACATGTTTTTCATGCAGCAAGGTAGGACTGGGAAATGCCCCTGGGAGAGAACCTGGAGACCTACTGTCTGTTAGTGTAGATCAGTGTTTCCCAAACTTGGGTCTCTAGCTTTTTTTTTTACTACAACACCCATCATCCTCACCACTGGTCTTGCTAGTTAGGGCTGATAGGAGTTGTAGTCCAAAAACATTTGAAGACGCAGGTTTGGGAAACACTGGTGCAAGCCATACACTGTGAGCTAGATGATGAATCGCTCTTAGATTTAGCACAACTTCCTAGGTTCCCAAATGATGCTCTAAAAGGTAAAGGGACACCTGACCATTAGGTCCAGTCGTGTCCGACTCTGGGGTTGCGGCGCTTATCTCGCTTTATTGGCCGAGGGAGCCGGCGTACAGGGTTTCAGAAGAGTTGTTCCCAGCTGTACCTGAAGATGCTAGAGATTTAACCTGGGACCTTCTTGAGCAAGGCAGATACTCAGGCACTGAGATATGGCCTCTCCAAATCAGGGCAGGGAGGACGACAGAGAGGCATCTTCTCTGACCCTGTCGAGTCCTGCCTGTCTCAACATTCCTGGTCTACTCTTCCATGAGACTGGAAAGCAAATCTGGGTTTCCCATAGTAAAATCTCACATGCTGAGAACCTGAAACAATTCATTGCAGGAGAGAACTCAGGTTGACATTCAGCTCCCCCTTTTCCCCTAAAGAGCAAAGAACCAAGCTTTATTGATGTCTTTAGTTATTTATTTTTATTTTTATTTGCTTTAAGAGAGCCAGCGTGGTGTAGTGCTTAAGGGCGGTGGACTCGTAATCTGGTGAACCAGGTTCGCTTCTCCGCTCCTCCACATGCAGCTGCTGGGTGACCTTGGGCTAGTCACATTTCTCTGAAGTCTCTCAGCCTCACTTACCTCACAGACAAAACAAAATAAAAAATAAAAAATTCCTTCCAGTAGTACCTTAGAGTGTTTGTTGTGGGGGAGGAAGGGAAAGGAGAATGTTAGCCGCTTTGAGACTCCTTAAGGGGAGTGAAAGGCAGGATATCAAGTCCAAACTCCTCCTCCTCCTCCTCCTCCTCCTCCTCCTCCTCCTCCTCCTCCTCCTCCTCCTCTTCTTCTTCTTCTTCTTCTTCTTCTTCTTCTTCTTCTTCAGATCAAGTCTGCCATCTAGTGGGTATGAATGAACATGGCATACACCCCAGGCACACTCTCAGATGAGCCGTGCAGGGCTTGTTATCTCTGTGTTCTTAATGAATTGGACTGCAGCTCTGCGATTCGTTTTCCAAATTTGAGATGGATATTATATATATATATATATATATATATATATATATATATATATATGCACATAAAAGCTTTGTAAGCCTTTGGCTACGTTTTGCGCATTTAGCGCCTGCGACATTACCATAATTGCCCTTTCCTTTTTACACTGATAGCGTGGAATTTGGAAATAATGCTTCTCTGTCGAAGGAATGTGCACAGTTAAATGAACACATGTTTCCAGAGATCCCAAAGCTGGTTCCCAATTTCTGCCTGCAATCTGCCCCTGAAACTCAGGTCAATGCTATCCTGATAGGAGCTGGTTTCATTATCAACATCTGGATATAATAATAATAATAATAATAATAATAATAATAATAATAATAATTTATTATTTGTACCCCGCCCATCTGGCTGGGTCTCCCCAGCCACTCTGGGCGGCTTCCAGCAGACATTAAAATACATTAACACATCACAGATTAACACATCTGGAATCAGAGCTGTGTCAAACATTTCAAGAGAGAGAGTTTGATAGACATGAGACCACCGCGAAAAGCCTTGGAGCTGATTTTACGATCAGGAAGGGAGGCAAAGGGTCATCTGGTCCAGCCCCTTGCAATGTTTAAAGGAGGCCTGGAGGACCTTTGCCCTCCAGATGTTGTCAGACTGCAAATCCCATCAGCCCCAGCCAGCATGAATGATAGTCAGGGATGCTGGAAGCTGGAGTCCAACAATGTCTGCAGGGCTGAAGGTTCCTACGTCATCAATATCTCGAGGACAAAGATAATAGACTGGAGCGGAACTTGTCTGGCATCCAGTAAGCCTAGTCCACAGCGGCAGTCTTGAAGTACAGAGTCATTGTTGCCTGCAAACATCTCTGGTCCGGTGCCAAGGAATTTTATTTTATGTTTCTAGCCACATTCTCTGCAAGAGACAAATAAGCTGCTTGGCATTGTTTTGGCATGCAAGAAAACCAAAAACAAAACCCAATGCTTTGTGTTTCATCAGTCAAATGGAAGAGAAGCAATCATCCAATTAGGCTTCGTGTATTTCCTCCGGCGAATTTGGAATGGAGCACAGTTTGAGTTAATCAAGCTCAAATAACAACAATGAATGCGTTCTTCCATATCCATCCCAAGTAAAAAAAAGGGGGGGTGTTGTTCAAGCCTTTTCCAAGGCAGTTATCACTAAGCAATTTACTGAAGCAAGGCCACTGGTGGTTAGATTTCAGCAAAACACACACACACACACACACACACACACACAACCCCCCCCCCAAAAAAAAAACAACAACGTAGATTTGCTTGCCAAAATATTTAAGACTTGGAAAGGTGGGAAAGACCCAAACAGCCAATAAAGATGCAGTGGGTTGTAGTCAACTAAGTTTTACTCAGAACAAACCCACTGAAATCAATGAACATGAATAAATTGAGTCAATTGATTTCAATGGGTCTAATCTGAGTAAGACGTAGTTGAATACCACCCATTGCTGCGATCCTCCAGTCATCAGATGCGTATTGTTCTTAATTCTTTCCTATGTGCATCACTTCTTGTGAAGCATCTTAAAGCAATTTCACAGCACAGTAAAAAGCCATTTTGCCTCTAAACAGTTGCCTCTATAAAATGCCATTGCAGATAAATACAGATACTGGCTAGGATATTTTTAAAAATGTACACATAGAGGGTTTGTTGAAAGAAGAAAGTCTTCAACCAGAGCTGGAAAGAAAAGAAAAGAAATCTGAGAAGCACCTGTCTTTCAGCTTTCAGGAGTTTGCAGGGAGAAAACCAATTCTCGTTGAAAATGCTATCTTTTCCTGAATAAATATGTGAGGGGGAAGTATTCGAACATGCCACCACCACCCCATCTGCAATATGAAGTGGTGTAGTCCAATAAAAACATATCTAGTTATTTCAATGGCGGGGGTGCTAGAGGTCGCCTTACCAGAGCTAAATTGCTTGGCAGACCTTTGAAAGTCAGGAGGCCAGAAGTGGGTGATCTATGGCCCTAAGCATAATTCCACGTGTCCCTTGCCCTAATTTCAAAAGGCTTCTGCAAGAGATCAGATTAGACCTCCAGCAACAGTGATTAATTTCTTCCCTGGCTGCCTGGTGGACTGGGAGGAAGGAGGGTAGAGAGGGAAAGAGAGAGAAATGCGCACTGGGCCGCTTCGATCTGCAGAACTGCAGAACACAATACCAGTTCCACACATCCCCTCTAGTCCTTCAAGTCATTTAGATATGTGAGAAATAAATTATTTAGTGTGGCAGCACCTACACTTTGGAACTCCCTGCCGCTTGACAGATACCTTTTCGGTGCCATGTTGAAGTTATATGTGTTTTACCTCCTGTTAGCTCTTTTTATTTTTTAGTCATCTTTCAAATGCTTTTAAATACAGTGGTACCTCAAGTTACAAATGCCTCAGGTTACAAACGCTTCAGGTTACAAACTCCGCTAACCTGGAAGAGTTACCTCGAGTTGAGAACTTTGCCCCAGGATGAGAACGGAAATCCATTAGCGAAAGCACGCCTCTAGTTAAGAACAGTTTCAGGTTAAGAACAGACCTCCGGAATGAATTAAGTTCATAACTAGAGGTACCACTGTACCTGTTTTTAGCTGCTTTCTATTGAAAATTTCAAGGTTTGTCTTTTATATTTTTGTAAGCTGCTTAAATACTAGGGACGCGGGTGGCGCTGTGGTCTAAACCACTGAGCCTAGGGCTTGCCGATCAGAAGGTCGGCAGTTCGAATCCCCTCAACAGGGTGAGCTCTCATTGTTCGGTCCCAGCTCCTGCCCACCTAGCAGCTCGAAGGCACATCAAAGTGCAAGTAGATAAATAGGTACCGTTCCGGTGGGAAGGTAAACGGCGTTTCCGTGTGCTGCTCTGGTTCGCCAGAAGCGGCTTAGTCATGCTGGCCACATGGCCTGGAAGCTGTCTGTGGACAAAGGCCGGCTCCCTCGGCCTATAGAGCGAGATGAGCGCCGCAACCCCAGAGTCATCCGCGACTGGACCTAATGGTCAGGGGTACCTTTACCTTTAAGCTGATTAAATGAAGGCTGTTGTTTCTCCAATCAAGCCGCATACAAATTCTGTTAATCAATTAGTTGTGGGACAAAGTAAAGTTGTCCTTCGGGACATAGGCTTTTGTAGCAGGTCAGAGAAATTGCTCATCTAGCTTTGCTCAACTATCGGGGAGTTTTGGGGAATTGCAAAAGAGGGGAGTGCTATTGCGTTCATCTCCTGCTTCCAGGTTTCCTGTAGGCATCTGATTGGCTGCTGTAAGATGCTGGACTAGATGGGTCCTTTCGATCTGATGTGGAATGGCTGTTCTTAATTTCTTCTTGCCTTTTCTGAGAAGCAGTGGCTCTTCAGGGGCCAGTTTCTTGGGGAAGATGAGATCCACACAGCCCCATATAATAATCTAGCAAGCAGGTATTGACTTTCCATGCCCTTATTGTGGGCTGCACCTTCAAAGCAGAAACCTGCAGAGCACTGGGACATGAACACACCTGTGGTTCACTAAACTGCATACAGGCTTTCATTCCACTCATTAATAGTTTCCCTGCAGATTCCACCAGGTGGCAGCACAGGATTTGTATTAGTTTGGGTATTACAGCAGGTAATAAATTGGTTGAATGGAAATCTGAGCAGTAGCTGAATTTTCTGTTCAGCAATGGAAGCTTTTCTCCTTGAGAATACTTGTACACATTGTCTGATTTATTCCGGGGGGTTATAAATACATTCCCAAACATTCTACTTTTGAGAAACTCATAGGAGTTAGATAACTGAAGTTAAGAAAAACCCAAAATCGTATATGTGATACTATACTGTACACACATAATGGTGGTGGAATCAGGGTCAAAATTGTTAGTTAATTAGTCGAACTGAGACTCCACAATATTTTCCTCTATTTCCCGTACACCCTTAAAAAGAAAAATCAATTCATTACCCAATCTTCCCAACATGCTCTCTTGCATCTCGCTGGAGATGCTGCCAAAGTTTGTGAATCCTCAGATCTGTTATTAATATTATTATATTTATTTATATCCCACCTGTTTCGCAGACTGGGACTCAATGCGGCTTACGCTAATTAAAACAATGCAAAAATATGTTCAAAAGTTCATTCCCAAAAAATACCAGAGGCGTTTCTCCTAGGAATAATGGAGTCAGATGTTCCCAAGAATTATAAGAATTTATTTCTCTGTGCAACAACTGCAGTTCAAATTTTATACTCTCAAAAGTGGAGGGAGGGAGCAGAGGGAGGGACCGAGCAACAGCAGCTCACCCCCGTCGCAGGGATTCGAACCGCCGACCTTCTGATCAGCAAGCCCTAGGGCTCTGTGGTTTAACCCACAGCGCCACCTGGGTCCCTCTCTCTCTTGTTAGACCATCTTAATTCCACCCCTGACCTTTGCGGTTATCAACCCATGCTGCTCAGTTCTTTGTCTGCAACAACTCTCTGTTGTTTTTGAGGGTGCTTAGACACGCATGCACACCACTGCAAAGGTTTAGCGTTCCTCCTCCTCCACGGTTCCTCTTGCTTTGCCTCCCATGCCAGCCCCACGCACATGCTCTCTCATTCTTGCACACCCTTCAGACATGCCTAACCAAAGGGAAAACCCCACAAACAAACAAACCGCTTTCCTCACCAAAATGAAATTTGCTGCCGTTCCCGCTGCGTAATTCTGTAGACGTTTCAGGCCTTGCTCCAGCTGGCCTGGATTTTAGGCAGCCTGTGCAACTTCAACATCATCAGTATACACACGAGACGTATGCTCTTGCATAAATAAAATATACGAAAAGCAAAATAAAAAATAAAAAATTCCTTCCAGTAGCACCTTAGAGACCAACTAAGTTTGTTCTTGGTATGAGCTTTCGTGTGCATGCAAACTTCTTCAGATACACACGAAAGCTCATACCAAGAACAAACTTAGTTGGTCTCTAAGGTGCTACTGGAAGGAATTTTTTTATTTTTTATTTTGTTTTGACTATGGCAGACCAACACGGCTCCCTACCTGTAACTAAAATATACTACTCACTGTATCATATCAACTTATAGAGTTCAACAGAAATAACTCGTAAAGTTCAACGGAGAAAGCAGAAGACCCAGTAGATCAGTTCATTCTCAAATCAGTTCATTCATGAGGTCCATACATGTATTAGTGTCTATTCCACCTGTGTCTGTTCATAAAGTCCAAACAATCCACATGGAGGGTTGTTACAGTTCCACAGAATCCTTTCACAGAGTCTTAGACAAGGATTTCTAGAATATTGCCCTTGTTTTGCCGTCCTGGGCTTCATCAGTAGTACAAGTTCATATGTGATATAACAAGATAGTGGATCTTATGGCATAGTAGATCATAGAATCATAGAATCCTAGAGTTGGAAGAGACCACAAGGGCCATCCAGTCCAACCCCCTGCCAAGCAGGAAACACCATCAGAGCATTCCTGACAGGTGGCTGTCAAGCCTCTGCTTAAAGACCTCCAAGGAGGAGACTCCGCCACACTCCTTGGCAGCAAATTCCACTGTTGAACAGCTCTTACTGTCAGGAAGTTCTTTCTAATGTTTAGGTGGAATCTTCTTTCTTGTAGTTTGAATCCATTGCTCCGTGTCCTCTTCTCAGGAGCAGCAGAAAACAACTTTTCTCCCTCTTCTATATGACATCCTTTTATATATTTGATCGATTTATATACATTTCTTGAATGTAAATAAAACCTCACTCAAGAGGCCTCGAAGTGGCTTTCTATTCTAAGAGGGAGGGAGGGATGAGAAAATCTGTCTGCTTCTGCCCCCTGTCGCTTTCACGTGTTTTCAGTCCATAATCCCATTTCTTCTTGTTTGAACTATGGAACGCACTCATGTTTCTTTGCTTCTCCTCTTCCCCTTGCAGGTGAATGGGATCGATCTTCGTGGTGCTACCCATGAGCAGGCTGCTGCAGCGCTCAAAGGTGCAGGCCAGACTGTGACCATTATAGCACAATACCAGCCAGAAGGTAGGCTTGCCAAATGTCAAGAGACTCTAGAAATAACTCTTTAACGATGGAAAACACCATCCTTCAAAGTGGGATCTGTTGTGCAGGAATGTTTTGAGTTGTATCCAACTAAGCTTAACTCAAGAGTGGAGCCATGGGCACAAACGGGCCTGTGTTAGACAAGCCTATTATTTCCAGTGTGTCTACTCTTGAGTAGGACTAACATTGGTGCAGCCTTTTGTTGAATAGCAAATATAAATTCAGAAAGTTCCTCCCCAAAAATGACAGCTCTCACTTGTTTTCATTCTGCTACATATTTGGCTTTCATCAGAAGTTTTCAGGACACAATTATGAGCCACATGGAGTGGTTCCGTGTCTCTCTGGCCCCTATTTTCCATCGGGTTGGAAATGGCTTTTCCCTTTTGTGTTCCTTTGGTAGCTTATCTCCCTCTGTGTTTTATTGCTTATGATTGTGGGTACCAATTGTTACAAGGTATTGGCTGGGAACAGGAATAAATGAAGTGCTAGATAACTGTAGCAAAGAGATCCTTTCCATCTTCATGCTAAAAAGAGAAATTAGAAGTGGCCAACGCTAGAAAGATATTCTCAAGATCAGTGCATATACACATCCTCTGCCTATTTCATCATTTGGTTAGATGTGTGGCTACATGAACTGGGCAGTACAGAGCCACAGCTCTTCCCATGTTTGTACTGCCTGATCCACAGTCATGTTTCTTCATGCAATGATGGGCCAATAACTTTGATCACACAGATTTACTTTAGAACTGCCAGGTTGGCAGAAGCTGGGACAGAGCAACGGGAGCACAGATTCGAACTGCTGACCTTCTGATCAGCAAGCCCAAGAGGCTCAGTGAAGTAGACCACAGCGCCACCCACAACCTGTTAAATGATGGCTCCCTCGTCCTGAAAAGCGAGATGAGCACCACACCCACTAGTTGCCTTTGACTAGACTTAACCATCCAGGGGTCTTTTACCTTTTACCTTTACCACACAGAGAAAATTAGAATGGGTGCTTGGATTTGCCAGCACTTAGAAAGAAATGAACATGATTGCGTAATGGCTGTCTTGTCTCCCATTCATACAAGTGAGAAGCTGGCCCTTCATTTCATCAGGAAGGCTTAATCCAGAGTCGCTCCACATCTGCAGATTGGTAGCAGTAGGGAGAGTCCTAGTCTTGCAAGTTGCAGAGTGCAGTTTTGATGCTTTTGACATGTTAAATGATGTTGATGAAATGACAACAGAGCAGTCTTCCCCACATTTCTGATACCTACAGTGCTTCCCACCCCCACCCCCCGAAGTAGCCTTGCACGGACACTTCCTCTCCAAACTAATGAAAAGGGGTCTCCCAAACAAATTGCACCACTTGCAGGTGGGGAATTTTTATTCTCACACCACTGCCTGTGGCTGTAACGGAGCATTTCCCCTTGAATTCTCCATTAACAACAGCAACCAGGCACCAATAGGACCTCCGTCACCACTATGGAGACCATGGTGCCACTGTTGTCATCAAGGATCATGCCCCTTCAAGTTTTGAAAACCACACCACCCCAGTTTTGAAGTGCAAGTTCTGTAGTGAGCCAGCACAAATTCTAAAGGGCCCAAGAGTTGGAATTACCAACCCACAAAGAACCGTGCCTGCTCAAGATGTGGTTCTTTATTGGAAGGCGGAAAGACCAGATCACTGACTCAAACAGAGACATCAAAGGCAACCTCATTGGTGGGCAAGTCATTCTGTTTCATTATTTGTACTGGGAGTGAGTGCATCATGCATTCACATCCCATGAGGAACCTCTGGCTGTCCAGAGTACAACTCCCATCAACCCTGACAACCGATCATGCTGCACTACATGGATTGAGAGGTAATGAGATATTTGTCCTGAATGCAGCGAATCTTGTTCCCAAGGAACCTGGTAGACTAAAATTGCAAGCTATATTTTGATTCTCTTGTGTCTGAGATTGCCATAATTGTATGTCTCAAACAAAGGTTGATGTAACTTCTTTCTACTTAATGTTTGGGTCAGTACAAACATTGCATCAGACAGAGTTTGTGTTATGGACAGGGCTCCTTATTTTTTGTGCATTGAAGTGGGACACACACACACACATACTGCAGCACAATGCCTCAAATGACTTGCTGCTCACACTTCAGAACATGTTAATTTGCATACTGTGCCACATTCCTTAACTCTAGGCTAATGTCTGCCAGTTTAGATTATTAACTGTTTTAATTTTTCATAGCCAGCATTTAATGTTTTATAAGTTGTTATATTGTACAAATTGATGCATTTGTCAACGTGCCATTTGTCTTTTTAAATATTTACAGTGGCCTTCATTTGGTCATATTGGCCTCTTTCTATTTATAGTTTTTATGTCAGATATGATTTGTTGCATATGTGCAAATGGTTCACACATAAGTTTTAATGGCCTCTGACGAAACAAGAATAACTTTTAAAGCACTAAATAGATAAAGATTTATTGCTTTATTCCAGTGGAGTCTAACAAGCATATATCAAGAAAATTGCACAGATAAAAAGATCAATAGACATGTCGATACTGAAAAACTACAATGCAGTAGTTCACTCATGCTCTATTTCTAGTGCAACATACAAGGACTAGCAAGGATCAGCCCATGCAATTCTGGAGGGGGGAAGTCAGGTCATTGTCTGGAACTGGCAGGCAAAGAAGAGGAGAGTGATAGGCAGATACAGCATCTAAAAGGACATGATACAGTATTAAGGAAGAGCAGTTCCTTCAGGACCCTGGACAGGTCCCGGGAAAGAGACAATTTGCTCAGAGCTGCAGCCGGTGGTAACTGAGCCCTTACTTAGTTCCTGGCCTCATCTACCTCTTCCAGGCTCTGCCTCCTTGGTGGAGAATGAAAATCCCTGAAAGGAAAGCTCTCTGGCAAGAGCCTGGCACTCTGTTATTTGTTGTCTTGTATGCTACCTGCAGTGGTAGGCGAGTTAAGTATGTGAGGCCCTTGGGTGAAAGGGTGCTGGTCCCTGCAGATCCAAGTGATCGCCAGCAGATTGGGTCATGGTAAAGAGCTCATGAAACGTCGTGGCTAAGAGACCCTGCTATGAATTGGGAAGTCTTTGTTTTGCCTCTTCTATGGCTTCTCTAGATGACTTTAGGCAAGCCCTCCATCTCAGCCTCAGTGGCTACAGTGTGGGAATCATAACACTGAATCATTACAGGATTGCTCTACGGACTGAAAGTTAATGTATGTGACTCATTCTTTATATTCTAAAGTACTATATAAATGCTTCTTTTTCAACATTTTAAAAAATGCATGTCAATTTGGGTGGGGGTTAGACTTAAAAAGAAAGATACCCAGTGATAAAACTATTATAAAAATCACTGTGCCATGCATGCTATGACTTAAAAGGAGGTGAAACAAATCTACAAAAAAAAAAAAATCAACATTTATCAATCCACGCTACATGGAATGAATGATTTTTTTTTTTTACACACTGCTTTGAATCCTAACATGCGGTTATCCAATATCTGTTGCTAAACTGTGCGCGCATGACAGTGTGATGGCAATGCATATAGTTATACATTTATACATTTGGGCATGGATAGGCGAAGAAAATATATTTTCAATGCATGGGTTAGACCAGCGAAGATAATACTGAATCTATAGAAAAATTGGGTGTCCAGGCTGGTCAGGCATGAAGGAAGAGCAACTGAGATATGCCAAAAAAATTATTCAAGAGAGATAAGGCTGATATTGGGGAGAGGGAGGTAGAACTGCTTCCTCTCCATACTGGAAATAAACCTGCTGCTGCCCCATAAGAAGTTAGAATATCTCCCAGACAAGGTAATGGGTGGGAGCAGAAGGTGTATTTCCCATATGACATTCCATATGACACTGCATCTCTGCAGCGGTCCCAGCAAAGCAACACTTCCCAGGGTGGGGAAGCACATTCAATCAAGTTTCAACAACTATAAATCTTCCAAGTCAGCCAATTAACACCCTGTTTCAACAGCGTCTGTGAATGAAAGGAGTTCATTAATTTCCAAATCCAATATCCAGGGAGAGCAATTGACAGAGGCAGCGGTTAGACTTAGAAATTTTGCATTTTGCATTATCATTCATTTAGTCACCTGGGGGATTTGGTGGGGGGGCTGTTCCTCACATCCACAGTTCCTACTTTGCTTTCCCTTTGTCATGGCTGCAGCATTGAGATAGCAGCTGTGTCTCCTGAATAAACATCAGAGGATTTGCATGGGAGGGTCGTCTTGAAGGCAGCACTATAGCTACAAATAAAACTGACTTTGGGGGTATTAGGGGTGGCAAAGAGTGATGCAGTTTTAAAGAACTGGGAAGTAGCTAACTCAAACCTATAGTTTCCATTTTGTATGTCTCTTTCCAACTCATTCACAGGCCTTGTGGATAGTTGTCCTTCAGGAACCCAAAATCATTTGCTGTCTTCACTTGAGACTTCTGCTCAGTATTCTTTCGGTGTGTGAATTCTGTGCTTGGGATGAAATTGCATCACTTTGCTTCAGCTTTGTCATTCTGCTCCCTGTCCGCATTGCATTTGGGCTTGGATAGGTGAAGCCTCTAAATCATGAGTCGATGGAATGTTCATTAACACTCCCTGCTAGGCAGAAAGCAAAGAATGCTTGTAGTCTAGTTGGATGAGGGGACAGAAAGCTGTCCGTGTGCCTGGGATTGAAACTCGACACAGGTCTGAGAAACAAGGGCAGTTTTCTGAGGAATGTGGGGAGGCCCTACGAGGCAAAAGAATTAGAGGTGTAGGCAGTTCAGAAGCAAACAACATCAACAGCAACAACAACAACAACTCAACAACATAATTTGGGTGTGTCACAGTATAAGCATTTGCGTGTTTGGACCTTTTACCCTCCCCGAAATAAGCTCACACAAGAGACAGATATTTGGTTTGGTTTTTGGCAGAATTTAGGCCACAACTTTTATTGATTACAACCAAGTGAGTGGTTGCATAGGTTCTGGTTCGACTATCTCCCTGCACCCTTGAAGGCAGAACTGTCCCAGAGCCACATTCGTAGGACAGCCAAGGATGAACACCAGGGATGGCTGCTGGTAGGGTTACCATCCAGCCATCCTGATGTCCCCGGGACTCGGCCATAGGCCGTACCCTTTCGGGAGCGACAAACCAATGAGTCCCTGGATTCCTGTACCGGAATATCCTGCATTTGCATAGGCGTGACCACACCTCGTGCCACGCCTATCACCTGAACCAGAGCCTATCCGCAACTTACAAGTTGTAACTAATTGCTACGCGGCAGGCGAAACCCAAGTGGCAACAGCCAATCAGCCAAATGAGGAAAATTCCTACCGTGCCCCTGTCCCAACGACAGACGACACACGACGGCATAGCAAGGTCAACTCAAGCCCTAAATATAGGGAGCGGTGGGTGGGTGTTCCGATGCGAAAGGCCCCAAAGAGGACGCTCAGCAGCCTCGCATGGGCTTAAACAGGTCCCGCGTTGCTGCAATTTTACGACGCCCCATTGGCCAGATTTCTCCCCAGCAACGCGTGACCACCTATCAGGGGTTTTGGCCTGTATATCCAATTACCCCCACAACACAGGGTCAGGTAGCTGGTTGCACCGCAACGCGTGCCCTCTTTTAGGGAGGACCCGATTTCTTAAAATTTCTTGCTGAGTGCCTGCACGACTGAGGAGCTGTCAGCCATAGAAAAACCCAATGCATTTGGGGAGAGGTGGAATATATCAGATGTCCAATATCAATGGGGGCAATATTCAGAGAGATGCTGCCTCCACTCTTGGAGGCAATATTCATTTAAATACCGGTACCAGTCTCTGGGCGTCACAAGTGAGGAGAGTGCTGTTCTCCTCAGATCCTGGTTGTGGGATTCCCATAAGCATCTGATTGGCCACTGTGAGTACAGAATGTTGGGTGAGATATGTCTTTTTGGCAGTGTTCTTCTTATGTTCTTATGAACAGGCTCAATTAAAAAGTGACATTTAGAAATCTATACAGGCTGAGCAAAAATTGCAGATATACTACTGAATTCCACAGAGGCTTCTGCTTGGATCCGTTCAGAGCTCTGGGCATGTAGTATATGGTCCAAACCAGGAACTTCAAGTCTTCTTTGTGGCTGTGTTGGCATAAGGGGTGAATTGCGTGTTGCCGCAACTGAAAAACTTAAAGAGCCTATATGAAATGCACCTGCATAAATCTTGGAGGCATCCCCCAATCTGGGATATTGTGTGTGGTTCTGGTTACCCAATCTCAAAAAGGGGCATGGTGTTTCTGGAAAAAGTCCAGAAAAAGACATCCAAAATGCTGACAAGTTGCATCTTCCCTATGGGGAAAGTCTATATTACGTGTAGCCAATTTGGTGCCATCTAGATGTTTTAGGCTACTGGCTGTGCTTGCTGGGGCTGATGGCAATTGCAGTGCATAACCTCTGGGTGGCTCTGCATTGGCTACCCCTGGTTTAAAGTATTCAGAACTTTTAAAGTTTAGGAGGAAAAGGCAAGGGGCGGGTATATGCTAAAATTCACAAGTCATGTTTCCTAAAACAGTCAGGAAACTGGAACATAGCTACCTTAAAAATTGAAGCTTTTCTGAATTTTGCAATACGCTTTTACAACTGGAAAAGGTGTATAAAGATGTGATTTTAAGGGGAAGTGTGCGTGAAAATGCACTGGCAAATTTCTGTGAGGGCTTTTAAAATTGGACAGCCAATCAAAATCTATATGGAGCCATGGAAACCTGAATTTAAGATTGGGAAAGTGTGAAACTGAGAGAAATCAAAGCTGACAGATTCATCCAACCTTACCCAAAGTGTAGCTATTATTTTGTAAAGCTTCTGGTACTGTATAAATCGATGGCACTATATAAATGTTTAATAAAAAAATAATGAATAATAATTCAACGCAGCATATCCCGGAACTAATTGCTGCACAGGATAGTCCAAGTTGAGCTATTGCCACATACAGACGCAACTGTATTACTTTTTGAGGCATTCCTAAATTGTTTCCTGGTTTACAGACTCACTGCAATCGAAACCCCTTGCAGCAGCACAGCACATAAAACTGCAGTTACTGGGAAATCTGGTTCCTTGCATAGAAAATGATTTGCAGCTTCAATATGAATACACTAGGAAAAAAATGTTTGTGAAAATACATTCTAGCAACATTAGCTGTAGAAGGTTTGAAATAAGTTATGGAATTTGAAATATGTTCCTTTGGATAGAATGGGTCACTTCTTTCACCCATGGGAATAAGGTACTCTGTGCTGTCTTTTTCCAGCTTGATGATGATGATGATGATGATGAATTTATTTATACCCCATCCATCTGGCTGGGTTTCCCCAACCACTCTGGGCGGCTCCCAACAGAATATTAAAACCACGATAAAACATCAAACATTAAAAACTTCCCTAAACAGGGCTGCCTTCAGATGTCTTCTAAAAGTCAGGTAGTTTGTTTCCTTGACATCTGATGAGAGGGCATTACACAGGGTGGGTGCCACTACCAAGAAGGCCTGGTTCTCTGTAAAGGAACTGCCAGAAGGCCCTCGGAGCTGGACCTCAGTGTCCGGGATGAACGATGGGGGTGGAGACAGAGTCTTAGGGTCCCAGCAGAGGCCAGACTGACACCAAGACACTCATTGATAGAACAGAGGCCACACCCCAAAGAGCAAAGTCACAGACAGGTGGATCAGCACCCTGGAGAGCTCACAGCAGCCAATGCTTGCCAAGACTCACTTAAGGAGAGTTGTTGCTTCAGCATCTAAGACTTATGAAGGCTTTCTACCTTGAACCTTCTATTAGGCCAGTGATGGCTAACCTTGACACTCCAGATGTTTTGGAACTACAACTCCCATCATCCCTAGCTAACAGGACCAGTGGTCAGGGATGATGGGAGTTGTAGTCCCAAAACATCTGGGGTGTCAAGGTTAGCCATCACTGTATTAGGCCCGCCCCTCTGAGGAAATGTCTGCTATTTTAAAGGGGCATGGCCCTATTCTGCATCCGTTGGCTCTTCTTAGCATGGATGCAGTGCGGGTTAATTGGAGGAGTACCCTCTGAGCTGGAGGAGTCCATCCAAGTCACATCCTTTAGACTCAGTGGCTAGGAGTGGTGGTTGGCTCCATGGATGACGCCTCCTCTTTCTCCAGCTCTGCCTCTGAGCTGGAATGAGGACCGTGCCCTGGGAACATGATGCACTCCTCTGAGCATCCTAATTGTAAACCAACAGATCACAGCTGTCAACCACAGCAGCTTCCTTGATTGCTGAACAACTTGAGCACCTACGATTGTATACAGTTCTCCTTTTTTGTCTTTAGATAGAAAACGGAAATCGAGAGAGGTGGACTTATGTCATCATGAATAGGCAGTGATTATTTTAAATAAGCAAGTGGGTTTAGCTTTAACACTTGGGCCTCTTGTTTCTATCTCCGGTGTTTCTTCAACAGTTTTTTAAAAAATGGTTTAATAAACAGACTGATGCTAAAGGTGGATTATTAATATCCTCCAGGAAGTGTACATAAATTGGATTTGCTTTCTTAGTTTGCTTTCTTCCTTCCCTGCACATCATTGCCTTTTCTAGCTGAGCTACATTTAGTTTGCAGACATTGTGAGTTTTCTGTCTTATATGGAGCCCTAGTCTGGAAAATGCTCTGGTTATAGTTCCTCCTGAGTGATACACGGGTCTCATTCATGCTTCCGTTTGGTCTGTGACTTCTTGGCGTGAGTCTGAACAGTTTTCATTTTTTACTGCCACTTCCCCCAGCGAAACCTGTGGTTTACTGCTGAATCAGGTTTTCTGTGGGAGGACATCTGTACCGATTCAGCGGTAAACGGCTCAGGACTGCAATACCTCAAGGACCACCTCTTCCCATATGATCCTACCCAGACCCTGAGATCATCTTCTAAGGCCCTCCTTCATGTGCCGCCTCCTCGAGAGGTCAGGAGGGTGGCAACACGAGAACGGGGCCTTCTCTGCAGTGGCTCCCCTTCTGTGGAATGCTCTCCTCAGGGAAGTTTGCCTGGCGCCTTCATTATACACCTTTAGGCACCAGGCAAAAACATTTCTTTTTAACCAGGCCTTTGGTTGACCTGATCAACATCCCATACCCTTTTGAAATGTGGCACTTTTTGGGGGGGGGGTTATTATTGGGTTCTTGCTTTCATTTTTTTATATATACTGTGATCTTTTTATGTGAATCACCCTGAGACCTCCAGGTATAGGACAGTATATAAATAACAACAACAACAACAACAACAACAACAACAACAACAACAACAACAACAACAACTGTGAATTTTCCCAAGGAAAGTGGTAAGACAAAACAAAACCCTGTTGGACATGTGTCTAGAAGTCAGAGGCCAAACAGAAGAAAACATGGGACAAAGGGAAGTGTGGATGAACCTTCAGAGACTAAACGCCTGATGTTTCCAGATGTGCACTGCATCTTTTGGACTGTACTCTAACGGGAACTCATCATTGTCTCCACACCTGGAGATTCTGGCGGGTGACTATTTGGAGTGCATCAGATCTATCAGCTCTGCAAACTTCTTGAGATAGGCATCTTCTAGTGTCGTGGCCTGAGAGTGTGTCTCAGTGTTCATTGACTCCCCTTAGTCCTTATAGATGTTGGATCTGGCAAAGGGGGCCTTTTCTCTTCTCCAGTGTAGAGGCCTTGCTTGGTTCCAGATATGGGCTGGTCCTAACAAAGAGATGGTGGGACATGACATTAGGAAATCAAAGTTCTGTTAATTTTTCTACATTAAGTATCCATTTATAACATTAGGAATTCAGATTTCTGTTCTCTCCTGAAAGCCAGTTCATGATTTTAGCTGCTAACTGTAAGATGTTAAAAGTGTTTTAGTGACTTGTTGTGATTATTGGGGGGGGGGGGTTTGATGGTCAGGATCCACTATTCAATTGTGCATTCTTTGGATACTGGGGCATAGCATTCTCCCCCTCCTTTTTTTATTTGGTAGACTGATCTGAATTGTAATCCTTGAGTTCTGCCACTAGGTGGTGCCATATTTCTATTGGTTTCAGCATATTCAGGGTAATTAATACTATGTTTCTTATCGTTATAATCATCTCCATTTCTAAACATTCTTCCTCAAGATCCCAGGGTAGCTTACAGCATATACAATAAAACTCAATATAACGACATTAAAAGGATAATTTTTAAAGCCAAACCATATCAGTACCGTGAAACAATTCAATCTTATATATACGTATACGCAACTCAGTTTTTTCACCTGTTCTTTCACTAACCGACTCTGACCAAGAAGGTATCGGTTGCCCCTTTTCTTCTCCCTACTCCTTATGAAAGCCCATAGTGGGGAGTACCACTTACTGTTGATCTACATGGCAATTACATTTGTCTCTTGGGACTGATGTTCTCTGAAGACCTGATACAGAGTTGTCACCGTCTGGAGGTGTCTGCCTTATGCTCTGGCTTCTGACCAGCTGAGGATCTCCAGTAATGCGCACAGAACAGGGGCAAAATCAAGGAGGTAGAAACAGCCATGACGTAGTGTTGCCCCCTATTGGAAGTCATCTCTGTCCATTCTACAACCCTCGGTCATAGACCACATGGGGAACACATGTACGGATTGAGGCGCTTCTAAGTGATCCAGATAATGCTGCAGTAAATCACATCATTTTTGTTTTAAGCCTCTGAAAACTGGCCAGCTATGACACATGGTGTGGGGTTATATAACTAGAATGCCAAGCAGTCGGGCTTCAGAACTTTCTCTTCTGTAACACCGACACCCTTTCCAATGCAAGCCTAGCTGACAGGGACCGTGCTGAGGAGGGCTGCACTGAGGAGGAATGGTGGGAGCCACCCCCGCCCCCTGACCCTGAATCTTCCCAGGAGCAGGAGGACAGTATAGATTTGGAACAGTGGTTTGCAGAGGGGCATAGTTCAGAAGGCAGAAGCTGGGAAATACTGGATGGGGAACAGCCAGGAGAAGAAACACTGGAAGAGAGAGGGTTAACAGATTCACAGTCGCTGGACAGCATTCCTCCACCACCCTCCCCAAAGTCGAGAAGAACTCAGAAAGTCTCAGAACAGAAAGCGCAGAACGTACAAGCTCAGATTACAAGACGTAGGAGTGACATAGATTAATAGGGATGGAGGGGGCATAAGCCTTAATTGGGAGCACCGCCATTTCTTTTGTCTCTTACTGTGATTATTAAAGAATCTAACTGGTAAGATGATCCTTTCATTTGATCTCCTTATTTACTACCACAAGGGAGGAATCTGATTCCCTGAAGCATGATTCCCTGAAGCATGACACTATCTAACTTATACTCTCTGCCTCTTGGCTACAGTGCTAGACCTGCCCGAGCATTGTGTCAGCTGATCACAAGAACCAATCTCTGCCCATGGTGCCCATTTAAGCCCTGGCATCAGAGCTAGGTGAGCAGCCACCTCTGATTCAACAAGGCTACCTAAATTCTTGCTGCCCCCCCAATACACTCTTGGATCGTGGCCATTGCCCGTATTGGGCCATACACCTTGGAGGGGCCTGTTTTTTATTGCCAGGCATCCCACTTGGGTCTCAGAACCCAAAGGCCTCGAGCCTGATTTTTGGCGAGGGGACTCCTTCACAGGGCATTGATAGTATGGGGAAGGATCACCTCACAGAACTAAGATGGGGGCCCCTTTTTCTTTGGGGGTCTGCATGCTGGTGGTGGAGGAGGCCACAGACAGCAGCGGGTGGGGCTGGAGACCAATGCAAGAGGGTCCCTCTAGCCCATTATTGTCTACAATGACTGGCAATGGTGCTCCAGGCTTTCAGAAATGATCCTCTCCAAACCCTACTTGGACATTCCAAGGGGTGAACATGGGACCTTCTTCATTCAAAGTAGATGCTGTGCCACTGAGCTATGGCCCTTCCTCTTAATTGGTCATAGAGACAATATGCCCCCTTTTTTCTCTTCCTGACACCCCTTCTCTCCATTTTTCTCTCCTTGCTGCCTACCTGAATTTAGACTGAAGGCCACATGAAATTAGCTCAAGGGCTGCATGCAGCTCTCTGATTGCAGATCCCCCACCCCCATCATAGAGGGGGAAAGCTAGATTTAGTTATGCAAATCTTTTCTTGGCTCATGATAGGGAAGAGATGGGTATTGCTATGGGTTTGGCGAAACTGAGTTCATGATTCTCATTGCATCCATTTTTTCTGTTGTTGTTTAGTCATTTAGTCGTGTCTGACTCTTCGTGACCCCATGGACCAGAGCACACCAGGCACTCCTGTCTTCCACTGCCTCCCACAGTTTGGTCAGACTCATGTTAGTAGCTTCGAGAACACTGTCCAACCATCTCACCCTCTGTCATCTCCTTGTGCCCTCAATCTTTCCCAACATCAGGGTCTTTTCCAGGGAGTCTTCTCTTCTCATGAGGTGGCCAAAGTATTGGAGCCTCAGCTTCAGGATCTGTCCTTCCAGAGAGCACTCAGGGCTGATTTCCTTAAGAATGGATAGGTTTGATCTTCTTGCAAGAGTCTCAAGAGTCTCCTCCAGCACCATAATTCAAAAGCATTTTTTCTACTCCAGTCTAAATCCTATTAGATTCATTATTTCCCAGACACTTCTTCTGCCTCAAAATTCCCATTAATTTGCAACATGGAAAACATGAGATTCTGCCCACCTGCTACTCAGAGAAATTAATTTCCCCATGCTAGCTAATGGGAGATGGTTTGTCAAATGTCATCATTGTTTTTTAGAAAGAAGGAACAGTTCCCCGTGTGTTTCCTTCACCCCACCCATCCTGTCCCTGCCCCCCGTTAATTTTAAAAAGGGTGCAGTATGGAAATCTGTTGGGCAGTAAATGTGTGGGGTGCCCTAGAGCTTCCCAGAGGCAAGTTTGTAGAAATGCCTGAGGCATCAGAACAGTGCCAGAGATAAGCATAATTTTCTGTGAGCTGAATTTAAAAAGAGTGAAGAGAAAGGTGGCTTGAATGACACTCTTTTCTTGCATTTTGAGGCTTTTAGAGAAACCTTTCCCATCTAAATCAGTGTTTCCCAAACTTGGGTCTCCAGCTGTTTTTTGGGACTACAACTCCCATCATCCCTAGCTAGCAAGTCCAGTGGTCAGGGATAATGGGAACTGTAGTGCCAAAAACAGCTGGAGACCCAAGTTTGAGAAACACTGATCTTAATCAAATCCCTTCATGGTGAAGGTTTTGAGTGTGTGTTCTTTTTGTAAACGACTTTGAGTTTTGATACAGTATTTGACTTTCCAGTCAAGCAGTATATAAATTTTATGAAAATAAAATTTTATGAGTATTCTTACTGTATGGTTAGAAATGCTAATGATAAAGTGGTATTGATTGATTGATTGATTGAGTGAGTGAGTGAGTGCATTTCTATCCCATCTTTTCCTCCTAAGAGCTCAAGGTGGCTTAAATTGTTTTCCTCCTCGCCTTTTTATTCTCACAGCAACCTTGTGAGGTAGGTTAAGCAGTGACTGACCCGGGCTCACCCAGTGAGCTTCATGGCCAAATAGGGGGTTTGAACCCTTGTTTCCCAGGTCTTAGTCCGACATGCTAACCACTGCGCCACACTGGCTCTCACATATGAATGCCAGTGAACTGTCATCAGCCCCTGCTAGCATAGCCAGTGGTTGGGAATTATAAGGGTTGTAGTCTAACGACAACAGTTCCTTTTGGGAGCCGTCAGCCTAGCATTGCTTACTCTTACTACCCTTTAAAAATAGAAAAAGAAAGGAAGAGCTGAACTACATTTCGCTGACCCTGGCAAGATCCAGTCCTTTTGATGATCAGATGCTCCAAGATGCTGTGAAGGTGCTGTCTCATTTGACAGCTCCAGCTGCCGTTGAGTGACAGATGCTAGAATTATCTGTCAGAGAAAGCCTGGGGATTCTTTCCCAGCCATCTGGATGCTGAGGGATGCTCTGAATTAGAGGAGGGGGGGGGGAATGTTACTTGATCATCTGCTTTGCTTTTTGGAGTGGAATGAGACTTTATTTTCCCGAGTGCAAATACCCTGCGAATAGGGTTTCTTCTTCAAAACGACAAAATTCACCTCTTTTGCTGTGCTTAAATCTCCACGTGGTCTTCCACAAACACTAAGACTGCTTGGCTCATTCCGTTTCTCCTACATGCACTGATGTAGGAAAGCACCCATGTTTGCTACAATTGAGCAGAAAGTTCTTTCAGGAACATTTTTGGTTCAAATTTTGGGTTCCAGCAGAAAGGAGAGTTTGAGACAACAACTTATTGATTTGCAGGAATAGCTGATGCCTAACTGTTCAACATGGTCCTTGCGCTTTCTCCTGCTGTCTGATGCTTTCCCCCAGTGCTTCTAACACAAGAGATGGCAAGAGCAACAGCAAGAAGCATTACTTCCTGCTCCTTCCCTCACTCTGATTTGACTTCATGAAGCCAAATCAGAGTGAGGGAAGGCTCACTTTAAAGATTTCTGGATAGAAAGGATTGAGAAAATGGCGGCAGCAGGGAGCATAAGCGTATATGGCTGTAAGTGTGGCCTGTTCACAAATCTTTCAGTCACCAAAATGCCACACACTCACTCACACACACACACACACACACACACACTTCAAAATCTACAAACAAGTTGGTGATGTTGTGAGGGCCATTTCAGTTCAGCTCAGCTTTAATGTACCCTGTCACCTGTAAAAATAACAGAAGTGCTTATTTTCCCAGCGTGCTCTTTGTACATGGGGGTGTACAAAGATTTATCATGTGTCAATGTGAAATGCTGTATGTGAAGCATTCCTTGAGGAACACATTTATTGATAGTTGTTGCGTTACAGCTTATGTTCCATCTACAGTATAAGGCAGATGTTTTGGGACTACAACTCCCATCATTCCTGACCACTGGTCCTATTAGCTAGGGATGATGGGAGTTGTAGTTCCAAAACATCTGGAGTGCCAAGGTTAGCCACCACTGGTATAAGGAGTCAGTTTCATTTTTTTGAACTGGAGACTTCAACTATGGCTTGAGTTCACTCCTGGCTTGAGATGCAGGCTATGGGCAGTAAATGCTGCTCTCTTAACCAGGCAAAGGCAGGTGGTCAGGTTCCTTCCTGGTATTTACCTAGCCAATTTAGCAGCTTTGCTTTGCCTGTCAATCACCGAGGCTGATGTTGCAAACCCCGTCATGGGGACTCAGTCTAAGACCTCTTCACCACAATTCCATTGGCAGCTTACTGGATCAAACCCACTCCCAAACGCAAACTAGTTCAAACCTTAGGATTCCTATGCAAACCTCATTGAAATGCATGTTAGTTTGGGAAATTTGCATCCCTGAGAACATAAAAATCAAGTTAAGTAGTCTGTTTCCAACAGTGGCCGTCCAGAAATATCTCAAGCAGAATAGGCTGATGGCCATCCCCAAACTAGAAATAATCTCCCTCTATTTTTAACACCAGGGAGTGCAGTGGTGGGGAACTTGTGGCCTTCCAGGTGTGGGCAGACCACCTCCCATCAGCCCCTGCCATCATGTCCAATGGTCAGGGATGATGGGAATCGTAGTCCCACAACATCTGGAGAGCCGCAAGTTCCCCACCCCTGATTTAATTCCTATGTCTAGGAATTAAATTAGGAATTTTAATTCCTATGTCTAGTAGCCACGAATCATTTCATCACCTCCATCCATATTAACAGAAACTTAGTAAGTGCTATCCCCAAAGGTCTGTGTCCTGAGTAAGCGATGGAGAGCCCTCGGAATGCTCTTCAACTATAACTCCCATCACCCCTGGTCATTGACTATGCTTGCTGCTATGACTGATGGGAGTCGGAGTCCAACATTTGCAGGGCCACAGGCTCCCCCCAAACTCCCCTGCCCTAACTGCTCAGTTTTTAACATAACAGATAATCATAGAATCATAGAGTTAGAAGAGACCACAAGGGCCATCCAGTCCAACCCCCTGCCAAGCAGGAAACACCATCAAAGCATTCCTGACAGGTGGCTGTCAAGCCTCTGCTTAAAGACCTCCAAAGAAGGAGACTCCACCACCCTCCTTGGCAGCAAATTCCACTGTCGAACAGCTCTTACTGTCAGGAAGTTCTTCCTAATGTTTAGGTGGAATCTTCTTTCTTGTAGTTTGAATCCATTGCTCCGTGTCCTCTTCTCAGGAGCAGCAGAAAACAACTTTTCTCCTTCCTCCATATGACATCCTTTTATATATTTGAACATGGCTATCATATCACCCCTTAACCTTCTCTTCTCCAGGCTAAACATACCCAGCTCCCTAAGCCGTTCCTCATAAGGCATCGTTTCCAGGCCTTTGACCATTTTGGTTGCCCTCCTCTGGACACGTTCCAGCTTGTCAGTATCCTTCTTGAACTGTGGTGCCCAGAACTGGACACAGTATTCCAGGTGAGGTCTGACCAGAGCGGAATACAGTGGGACTATTACTTCCCTTGATCTAGATGCTATACTCCTATTGATGCAGCCCAGAATTGCATTGGCTTTTTTACTTTTTGAGGGTGATTTGTAGGTCACCTTCACACATCACAGTCTTAAGGGTTAAAAATGCAAATATATTTATCCTACAGGTTCACACATTATTATTATCAGTAGTAATAGTAGTAGTAGTAGCAGCAGCAGCAGCAGCAGCAGCAGCCTCAATTGCATTTATGAGTCACTTTAGGGGCCATGAATTTACCTGTGTACAAAGCTCCCTTCAGGGCTTTCTTTTGCATAATGTGTAAATAAGATGCTACCTGAATTATTACCAGAAAATCTTAAGTGGCTTTCCCAGAGTCCGTAAGGCATGCCCCCCATAAGCAAAAAAAAAAAGTATTAAATGTCACTCTGTGTTATCTCTCAACGTAAAATGGGTGCACTTTGCCATATCCCCTGTGCTCCCCTGCTCAGCCATCTTCACCCATCCCCATATGTGTGGTATGGAGAGGGGGGGTGGAGGCATATTACCTCAGCTGCAGAAAGCCAAATGAATTCCTACACCATCAGCTGAAGCAGGAGTCTCCAGCTGGTTGAAGCTCCACTCTGCATGCTCCGTTGACTCCTGGGACAACACACATTTGTGCATGACCATGAAAGCAAACAGGAATCAAGTAACTTAAATGTGAAGTCGGTGGAGTTTGGAAGTTGGGTTATTTCAGGAGGAGCGTGTTGTCCTTCTCCTCCCCGTTTACTTAATGTTTCGGGTCACTCAGTTGAATAAGTCAGAAGTAATTTTCTCTTACATTTTTAAAGAGTGCCCAGAGTCTCTGTGCCTCCAACCGGGGTCCCTAGTTTAACAACCTCACCTTGCTGCTGTCGTTCCACTCCAGTTACTGCCTGCAATCTGTTTACGGGGTCATTGCGTTGGTTCTGCCCTGCAGGAGTGGGAAGGTAGCGGCAAGGTGTGGAAAGGAGGGAAAAGGGGACATCAAAACAACATCTGGATCAGAGCAAAGGCCTATCTATTCCAGCATCCCGTTCTCTGCAGTGACCAAGCAAATGCCTATGGGACTTGCACGATGCAGCAGCACTCTCCCTACTTGTGATCTCCAGAAACTGGTACTTGGAAGCATGCTGCCTCCGACAGTGGAAGTTGGAGCATAAAAGCCCTGCAATGGATTCTGAGTCAGGGTATAGAGCCATATCTTCCACTGATTTGTCAAAAGCCATCTAAATTGGTGGCGGCCACCACATCTTGTAGAAGCCAATTCCATAATTTAATGATGCGTTGTATGAATAAGTACTTTCTTTTGCCTATCCTGGATTTTCCAGCATTCAGCTTCATTGCACAGCCCTGGGTTCTAGTACGATGTAGTGCCCGTTATATATAGACCCAAGAGACCGATTTATAAAAACCCCTGTTTACGAATGGAACACATTTGAATAGGGTGGAAAGGGTGAAATGGCTGCTGAGCGACACCGATGACTTTGTTACTTATAAAGTAGCACTCTATGTGCTGGCAGCTAAGTGTTAGCATATACCCCGCCTGGGGCAGTTTGTGAGACTGCCCCAAAGCCAGAGCACAGCCGTGTGTGCACATCCCTGGCTACAGAGAGTCCGGTGGCGCAGTCATATGTGATTGTTCCCAGATTGAAGAACAACACACACAAGCCATTCATTAAGGCTAAACTAATTTATTGTAATAATAGTGCAGAGAAATTCTCTGCTGCCAGCCCATTAAGACGGAGCTGCCATAAAGCCATCCTTCCAGCTTGAGGACTAGCCAGAAGAGTGAGCCCAAAGGCTCGGATTGCAACAGTACAGTAATACATAAACATTCCATGCAGGAAATGATAAAGCAACTTTCTCATGGTTCAGTGAGACAGGCAAATGTGAAACCAGTCCTCGCTGCAGCTGGTGCCGCTCGGCTTTGACAAAAATCACAACACTAAGAAGATCAGGAGGAAGGAACTAGACAAAATAGCGGTCAACTGCAAAGGCGATTCGGATATTTAATTTGGCACATCTTACCTAAGAAGCTTCTGCTATTCTATTCTATTTAATGCAACAAATAATTTTAGTAGCCGTGACCGTGGTTTTATTGTATGTCTGTGCCCGGTGATTTTTATGGTGGTTGTTGTTATTATTATTATTATTATTATTATTATTATTATTATTATTCTATTTTTTTGTTTGTTTGTTCTCCTTCTGAATGATGCCATGGCCTATGACTAGTGCAATAAAAAGTTTAATTGCTTTGCTAGTGCAATGTGAGAATAGGAAAGCTATCTGTTCAATTCCCCCTTCTCACCATGCATGGTTTTAGACATCTCTTTTACGTAAGTCCTGTCCTCGCTAAACGAAAAGCCCCAAATATTGCAACCTCTGCTCACATGGAAGTTGTTCCTATCCTTTTGATCATTCCTGTGTCTTTCCCCACTCCACAATATCCTCTTTGAGGTGCTGCAACCCTGAGCTATACACATTATTCCAAGTGTGCGCAGTCACACTGTAGATTTGTATACTGGCCTTACAATATTGGCAGTTTGAGATTCAATCCCTTTCCAAATTATCTGCAATGCAGAGCTCATCCTCTCTCTTTTTGCAGCTGCCACATGCTGGGTCAATACGTTCACTGGGCTATCAGCTGTGACCCCAAGATCCCATTTCTGGCCAGTCACTCCACCAGCCTGTCAGTGTATTTGTGAAGTTAGAATGATCTGACTCAGTCCAAGGCAGTTCCCTAAACAAGAGGAAAGTGATTTTAAAAAACGGCAGAGAAATAAAAAGCCAGGCTTTTTAAAAATGTCTTAAACCATAGCTACCAGAGTTTATTGGAGGTAGAAGAAGAAGAGGAGGAGTTTGGATTTGATATCCCCCTTTATCACTACCCGAAGGAGTCTCAAAGCGGCTAACATTCTCCTTTCCCTTCCTCTCCCACAACAAACACTCTGTGAGGTGAGTGGGGCTGAGAGACTTCAGAGAAGTGTGACTAGCCCAAGGTCACCCAGCAGCTGCATGTGGAGGAGGCGAGACGCAAACCCGGTTCACCAGATTACGAGTCCACCGCTCTTAACCACTACACCACACTGGCTGTAGGATTTTAACTAGTTCCGACTCCACTGTCTGAACAGCATCCTTGAATGCTCCAGCTGAAATCAAGTTATTTAACCAAGGGGGTAACATCAACCATAGAGGCTGAAATGATTTGTCAGCAGATGGCAAACAACCATATAATTTGCTTAGATTATGACCACCGGCAAAGAAATGCATTTGCGAGTTTAACAAGCAAGCTATCTTCCAGTTTTCTTAATTGATTTGCCGTTACAGTAAACATCCTCAGCGTGACTAATACTGTGTTTTGTAAGATCAATGGGCTTTGTGAAATAAAAATAGAAGTCAGACGTTCTGGCTGATGAAACGACAATGAGGTGGCCTTGCTCAGCTGAGGAAGCAAACTCGTTCCTGTCTGTATCATTTTTATGGCTGACGGAGGCTCGCGTGATTGGATGATCCCCTTACTTTTTTTCTTTTCTTTTTCTTTTTTTTAAATTATATTTATTGGATTTTCAACAAAACATAATAAAACATAAACAAAACATGTTATAACATAACAAAATACAATGCAAAATACAATAAACAAACACATACATACATCATAATTACCCTTCATCTTGCCTAATCATATTGGGGTGACTTCCTCACGTCCCCCCTGCTGCGCTTCTTTGTCAATCATCTTTAGTAATTTCCTCTCATCGTTAACTATTTTTCTTATTGTTACTTATGTTCTTATCTTATAAATGTCTTAACCAAAAGTTCTAACTTAAATTACTTAATCTTAATTTCTAATCTGTAAGCTGTCATTTCTTCCAACTTTTTTCTATCTTTAAATCTTACAATAGTTCTTTAGATACACTTTAAATTTCTTCCAATCTTGTTCCACCGTCTCCTCCCTCTGGTCGCGTAGTTTCCGGGTCATTTCTGCGAGTTCCATATAGTCCATCATTTTCATCTGCCAGTCTTCTATCGTCGGTAAGTCCTGTGTTTTCCAGTTCCTTGCAATCAAAACCCTAGCTGCTGTTGTGGCATACATGAAAAATGTTTTGTCTTCTTTGGTGACCTCCTGATTGACAATTCCAAGTAAGAAAGCCTCTGGTTTCTTAACAAAGGTGTTTTTCAACACTTTTTTCATTTCATTATAAATCATTTCCCAGAAGGCTTTAATTCTTGGGCAAGTCCACCACATATGATAAAACGTCCCTTCAGTCTGTTTACATTTCTAACATTTGTTATCCTGCAAGTGATAGATTTTAGCAAGTTTGACTGGGGTCAGATACCATCTATAAATCATTTTCATAATGTTTTCCCTTAGCAGATTACATGCTGTAAACTTAATTCCTTTCTTCCATAGTCTTTCCCAGTCCTCCATCATTATGTTATGTCCAACATCTTTGGCCCAATCTATCATTGCAGATTTTACTAATTCATCCTGTGTATGCCACTCTAGCAACAAATTGTACATTCTGTTTTTTTCTTTTCTTTTTAAATGACAACCTAAAATATTAGATGTCAGGCATAAAGATTGTAGTTAAGGACGGGAAGAAAAATTCTATTCACTTGGCAATTTAAAGGTGAACCTACACAGCCGTGAAACAATGTGTATATGGAAAACACAGTCATCCTTCAAAATTCTCACAACTCTGAATTTTGCAATGCAGTTCCCAAGTTACGTGTACCAAAAACGTATATACTAAATTGGGCATAAAAATGTATGCATTTGCGAACATGGCATACAAGATATGTAAGCTGCCTTGAGTCCCAGTTTGGGGGAAAGACAGGATATAAATAAATATAACAACAAGAAGTCACTTTTTTCATAAGATGCATCCCAAAGCAACCTACAAAATGATACATTTTGCTGCACCGTGCTATTTCTCTTGTCTTCGTGTGAAAGAAAATTAAGGCCACCCTCATTCTAGATGAGGTGAAGTTTGTTGCAAAGGTGGTTACTGGAGAAGGTCCACCATAGGGGGGGAAACCATGATAATAAAGTAAGGTCATGTCGTCTCTCAGAAATACTCAGCCCTTATTCAGCCAGACAAAAGAAAGCATTCAGAATAGTGTGTCACTGCAAACTCTGGACAAAGTCAGGTGTCAAAATGAGGTTGATTTGAGCCTTGTAAAATAAATTGGAATGGAATGCCATGTATAATACAGGGCTTTCAGTTGATGGTATCCTGAAAACTGTTATCATCTCTGCCTATTAGGTTTTGTGTGCATTCACACGTATTCCTTTTTTTATTGCAAAAACATTATTGAAACTCCATCATCTGTTACAATCCAATCCATAAATTGTAATTACAATGTTAGTGATTGAGTACAAATTAAATACAAAAAATAAAAAAAATAAATAAAAGTTTGAGTTGTCTATACTACTACAAATACCGCTACCTTCACTCGCTTACCAACCAAATAAATAAATAAATAATAATAATAATAATAATAATAATAATTTATTATTTCTACCCCGCCCATCTGGCCGGGTCTCCCCAGCCACTCTGGGCGGCTTCCAGTAAACATTAAAATACACATCACAGATTAAAAGCTTCCCTAAAGAGGGCTGCCTTCAGGTATTTTCTAAAGGTCATATAGTTGCTGATCCCTTTGACCTCTGAAGGGAGGGCGTTCCACAGGGCGGGCGCCACCACCAAGAAGGCCTTCTGCCTGGTTCCCTGTAGCTTTGCTTCTCGTAGTGAGGGAACCGCCAGAAGGCCCTCGGCGCTGAATCCAAACAATAACCATACTCAGTTCAACTTCCTGTCCATCCCATCTGTATAATTTTTCATACACAAGAATGCGGAACTTTTATTGTACATTTCTT
This sequence comes from Darevskia mixta, assembly GCA_034641385.1. Classification (NCBI taxonomy): domain Eukaryota; kingdom Metazoa; phylum Chordata; class Lepidosauria; order Squamata; family Lacertidae; genus Darevskia; species Darevskia mixta. The sequence continues at coordinate 784,422 of JAWWNH010000137.1, read as the reverse complement.
ATTCTATTTATTTTACACTCATATATCTATCTGTATACTTAATTATATCACCAAACTGTTTCTCTCACCAAGATCATTCGAATGCCAACATAGATACTGTCCCTTTGGTGTAATTCCTCACATAGCCTTTATATTTATCCCATCTTTCTCTGAATAATTGCCTGGAGTTGCCTCTTATGCTATTTGTCAACTGCGCCATTTTGGCCATTTCTTGTAATTTGTGCTGCCAGTCTGATAGTTTCGGGGCCTCCGGATCTTTCCAGCCTTTTGCGACCAATATCCGAGCTGCCGCTGTAGCATACAAAAAAATATCTCTATTTTTTTTGGGAATATCTTTTCCAATAATGGTCAATAGGAATGCTTCCGGTTTTTCACACGTATTCCTAGGATGGCGCCGCTTTGGAGGCCCAGCCATCCTATGTGATTTGCAAGAGATGCTTGAAGAATATGACCGTTGTGGATTCCAACGTGGACAGATCTTATATGCACCTCCCAGATTAATGCGTTGATTGGAATTTGCAGCACAATCCGATACATGTTTACTCAGAAGTGAGTCTCCCTGTGTTCAATGGACCTTATTTCTAGGTCAATGTGCAAAAGGATTGTAGGCTTAATCACTCGCCAGCGTTAACACTTCCTGAATTTCCCAAGGCGGTTCCTAGAGCCCACCAACCCTCTCCTTCAGACTGGTAAACAGGAGGGAGGCTTGTGATAAAGATCTCAGATAGAGTTTGCTCCACATGGAGACCTCACCCAACCTCCCATTATGTAGAACTCTGGTGCTTACTTGCCCTAAATATGTCATCCATTTAATTCATTGAATAGTGTGTGTGTGTGTGTGTGTGTGTGTGTGTGTTTTAAGAACACCTTTCTTAGAATTAATAACAAGGATATTTTACAGACACCAAAAAACAAAATAAAAATAAAAATAGCACAACGAAAACGAGAAATAATTTTAAAATATTGATTTTTTTAAAAGTTAAAAAAAGGGGGGTTCTGGGAGTAATACAATGGAAATGTTGCCATGGTGACCACAATGTTGGATTCGATAGACTTATTTTCAGAGGCTTTAAAACGACATTGGGGTGGGGGAATCTTTGTTTCTGTTGAGTGCTACATTTCCTTGGCAGCGGGGGCAGGCAGGCAAATCTATTAGGGACCAGAACCCTGTTATCTCTGGGGGCTTGTAAGCTTATTTTAAAAGGACAACTAAAATGGTACGTGCTATAAAATTATGCATGGTGGATGGAGAGTATATTTTCTCCTGCTCTCAGCCTGCTAGCATGTGGGATCCAAGGAAACTGGTTGCAAGTATATTCCAGAGAGAGAAAAGAAAGTGCTTCTTAACACAGTGCAGAACATAGGATGCTGCCTTTTAACATGTCAGAGCATTTGTCCATCTAGCTCAATACTGTCCACACTGGCAGCAGCTCTCCAGGCTTTCAGGCTCCCAGTAAGACTTCTCTCCCAGTCTGACTTGGAGATGCCAGGGATCGAACCTGGGACCTTCTGTGCGTGAAGCGGATGCTTTGCCATTGAGCTATGGTCCTTTGCTGCTGTGCTGGTCCCGTGGGTTACCCGAAAGGCGAGGTCCAAGTCCGGTCCGTGGTCAGAGGTACAACGTAAAGGCAGTCCGTAGTCACTGAAGCTGGGTGCAGGGCAGGGAGTCAGGCAAAGTCAGGAACAGGTAGGCAAGCAGGGAACCAGGGCGGGTCAGGAGCTCAGGCAGGAAAGCAGGACAGGTTTCAAGCAGGAAAACTGGCAACCAACAATGTTGCTCCTGCAACTTGGGGCTGGGGCTGGCCGGCTTTTATCTGCCCCGAGGCATAGGGCGGCCCCGATCCTCTGGTGACTCACCTCTCCTGGCTTGGAGGCGAGCACTCCTCCTGCGGGAACTCAGTTCCCTTCGCCTCTCTGCCCTTCGCCTCTGCAGCTCAGGAGAGGCTGGAGGGTTACCGGACCCAGAGGCAACCTCAGCTTCCTCTGATGGGGCTGGGAGTGGAGCACCTGCAGGCAATGGGTCCTCCATCCCAGCAGGAGCCAGAGCAGACTCAGCAGATGCCTGCACCTGAGGATCCAGCACAGGTGAGGACCCTTCAGACTCAGGCCCTAGCCCCGGCTCTGCTGGTTCTGGAGGCGGGGAATCCTGTGCAGGCTGGGATCCCTCAGGTTCAGCATCTGAGTCTGAATCCCAGGCCATCACACCTGCTGCAACAGGGGCAAGGAACCTGTGGCCCTCCAGAGGTCATTGGATTAGAGCTCCCATCATCTCTGAGCACTGGCCAGGGAACCAGTGGTCTTTCAGATGTTGTCAGAATGCAAATCACATCAACACGTTTCCTGAACAACTGACTGCATTGACCGGGGCTGCTGGTAGTTGGAGCCCAACAGCATCTGAAAGGCTTGAATGTGGGATTTGACAAATTCATGAAAGATATGTCCATCTTGGTCACCGATCTCAGTGGGTCTGCTCTGAGCATGACGTTGTTGCCTATCACCCTACGGACGTCACCGCAAGAGGCAGTTGCCTCTATGGGCTCTCCAAGGAGATTGACAACAAAACAGGATACTAGCACTTCTTAAGGCTGGTAGTAAACAGCGGGCGTAAGGCCAGCAGGTTGTGGGCTCTGCGCTTTTGCACATAGACACCGTAATCAAGTCCTCCTAATCACCGTAATTAATTAGTCACTTTCTGGCATCCTGATTGTTTTTCTCCGTTTGGTTGATTTTCTCATTCATGCTACCCTTTCTGTGTTTCTGAGCTCCGCTTACTCATAACGGAGAAGCAAGGGAGGTCGACATGAGGGGTGAGCGTGTGTTTTACTCTCTCCCGCTCCACTCATTCATTCGCACGGCCACCAAGTACCTTCAACGAATTCACTGGTGAATGCAGCAGTGCGGACCGTGTTGAAATCCGCGCACGCAATTCTCCCTTCCAAAATCAACATTCAAAGGTGTGGGCGAAAGGATATTACTAACAGCCATTTGTCCGATCAATTCATATTTCTCAGTACCCCCCGTAGCATTTATCCAGGGGTGATTGGGATCTGACTCCAGAGCCAACAATACTAGTAATAGTAGTATTAGTATTTAATGGCATGTTGCATCAGAATCTCCACGCAATTTAGGATACATTTCAGAGCCAGGGTGGTGTAGTGTTTAGAGTGTTGGACTCAGACTCGGGTTCAAATCAACCCTTCATTTCATTTATTAAACTTATTAGTCATTTGTCACCTGAAGGTCCCCAAGCAACTTACAGTAACCCCCCCCTACATAGAGGAAGGGAAAAGGGGGGGCAATATAATACATTAAGGCAAGCATCCCCAAACTCGGCCCTCCAGCTGTTTTTGGACTACAACTCCCATCATCCCTAGCTAACAGGACCAGTGGTCAGGGATGATGGGAATTGTAGTCCCCAAACAGCTGGAGGGCTGAGTTTGGGGATGCCTGCATTAAGGGATGAAGCTCCCTGGGTGATCTTGGGCCAGCTACTGCCTCTCAGCCTACCCTACCTCACAGGGTTGTTGCAAGTTTTAAATGGGGGGGAACCATGTGCACTACTTTGAGTTCTTTGGAGGAAAGGTGGGGTACAAATGGAATAAAATTTTAAAAAACCAATATCAGAATAATAGGTCTGGAAGGGAATTCAGGAGTCCCACCAACCTCCTCTCCTTAGGCAAAATCCTGTCTATCCCAAATGTTCTTACGATTAAAGGCCACCCATATTGCTACTATACATTGACTGCAGAGTAACTGATAAACTATCAAGTAATGCAGGAACCTGCAGCTGCCCAGATGTTGCTGGACTACAACTCCCATCACCCTGGACCAATGGCCATGCTCTCTGGGGCTTCTTCAGTGTATACTATTTCAGGCACCTGCTGGAAACATTCCTACTTAGACGAGCCTACCCAGATGCTTAGAAAGTGAGGTAGTTTTAATCTGTTCCAGTATTTTCTGTAGGTTTTGAAGTAGGGTCGTCAAATTTATTTTTATTATTTCATTTTCCTGTTTTATCTTTTGTAAACTGCTCTGAGGTTTCTTACAATCGTGTGGAGCATAAATTCTATTCAATAAATAAATAGTAGGGCTGATGAGAGTCCGAAAACTTTTAGCTCTGGTGGCGACGTTTTGCTGCAGCTGTTCTCGCAAAGTCAGTGCGAGGGAGAAGGTATAAATAGAAGTGGAGAGATTGCTTTTACTACTCCTGACGAACCCGTGACTCACTTTTGTAGTGGAGGCAGGTACGTGCCATGGCGCCAGTTTACATTTATCCCCAAATCCCCACGGAGCCCTTATGCGAATTATTACCTATTGGAGATGACAGATGGAGACCTGCATTGCTAGGTTACAAGAAAGCATCTTTGTTCTGTGTGGCCTCGCCTTTCATTGCACACTTTGCTTGTAGGGAAGAAGAAGAAGAGTTTGGATTTGATATCCCGCTTTATCACTACCCGAAGGAGTCTCAAAGCGGCTAACATTCTCCTTTCCCTTCCTCCCCCACAACAAACACTCTGTGAGGTGAGTGGGGCTGAGAGACTTCAGAGAAGTGTGACTAGCCCAAGGTCACCCAGCAGCTGCATGTGGAGGAGCGGAGTCACGAACCCAGTTCACCGGATTACAAGTCCACCGCTCTTAACCTCTTATTCTGAGAGCCAATGTGGTGTAGTGGTTAAAAGCTGTAGACTCGTAATCTGGTGAACCGGGTTCGCGTCCCCACTCCTCCACATGCAGCTGCTTTGAGACTCCGTCAGGTAGTAATAAAGTGGGATATCAAATCCAAACTGCTCCTCCTCCTCCTCCTCTTCTTCTGGCCTTGCCACTGAGCTCCCAGCCCCTTTGCTAAATGGCTGCCCATCCAGCATTAGGGGAATGCACCAACCAATGGCCACATCGACCAGCTGGGCTCCCAATGATGGTGGCAATGGTTGGGCTGGCATGGTGAAATTTGTTCACCCTCTGTGCCCATCCCCTGGTCCGACCTGCATATTCTGGGTGTGAGTAAAGGTGTCACGGTCCAGGTTACATTCAGTCGGAGTCCCGGATCACTACGTCAGGACTGGGGTAGAGGTGGGGAAGCAAGAATCAGCAGTCCAGGGGTCAGCAAGCCAAGAGTCCATGAATCAGGATACCAGGAGTCAGGAAGCCGAAACACAGCTTGGTGGGTAGCGTGTTGCTGTGGCAAAGAGCCAGAGGGAAATGCTGGTCTTATATACCCCTCCCGGCCCTTGCCACCAGGTGCTACGGGTCTTCTGTCAAGCCTCACCTGTGCGACTGAGCCTTGCCCTTCCAGGCCAAACTCAGGAAGGTCCCAGCCCTGCCAGGCACTACCAGTCACAGGGCCCGGTTCCTGCATGCACTCCTGACAAAAGGACACAACGGCGCTGTTTGCATCAGAGGATGGTTCTGACATGGCAGAAGAATTCTGTTTCTTTGGGTGGCAATGGCTTCCACAGTATTTGGAGCTGGCAAGGGGGTCAGGGCTCACATGGTTATGTTGCAGCTGAGGGGTGGGGATTTGTGGGGGCCGGCATAAGATAGGGACGCGGGTGGCACTGTGGGTTAAACCACAGAGCCTAGGGCTTGCCGATCAGAAGGTCGGCGGTTCGAATCCCCGCAACGGGGTGAGCTCCCGTTGCTCAGTCCCAGCTCCTGCCAACCTAGCAGTTCGAAAGCACGTCAAAGTGCAAGTAGATAAATAGGTACCGCTCCAGCGGGAGGGTAAGCGGTGTTTCCGTGTGCTGCTCTGGTTCGCCAGAAGCGGCTTAGTCATGCTGGCCACATGACTGTACTCTGGCTCCCTCGGCCAATAATGCGAGATGAGCGCCGCAACCCCAGAGTCGTCCGTGACTGGACCTAATGGTCAGGGGTCCCTTTACCTTACATAAGATATAGTGAACTGCACACTGCCTCTCTGAATTTCTACCCCCACTGAAATAATCAGAAATCTGCTCTTATTCCCTTATGGGGTACACAAGAACCTTTTGAGGTTCTCCATCGGAAGGAGTAAATTACAGAGGCCAATCAGAGAAAAATTGAGAAGCAAAAAATTTATTTCTGTTGCAACATGGCGGTTTTGCCCCCACACCAGAGAGTAGGGGAAAAAGGACCCCGAACAAAAGGAGCACATGCTCTTATAAAGACATTTCAAAAATCCCTCCTCAGAGTCCAGTCCCACCCCCAGATACCTCCCACTTACATCACAGAAGGGGTGTAACCCCAGACCACTCCCCAGATACATCACAGCTACATCATGAAAGGGGAGGTCTGGTAGCAGTAATCTGAGCATCCTTGACCCTCCCCATGCCTCCTCTTGCCCTCCACCCAAAAACCCATCAAGTAAAACAGTCAAGTTAATCACACCCTTTTGTCTGGCACTCAGGTATCAGGAAGCCAGAAATCATCACTTTATTTTCCTGAGACAATCACCCCCTCTCCTACCTTGCAGAGAAACAGTTTGTCAGTTTGGGAGTCAAAATGGAGACAGGCCTGTATAAGACCTTGATATTCTTACAACAACACCCCTAGGAAGATATACAAGTTTCTGACTGGCTTAAATCACAGGTAGATTTCGGATGAATGATAGGAGAAGCTTTTTGTTGATAAGAGCACTGGAGACCCTCAGGCAAACGCTGGGCAGCCATCTTTGGGGAGTGGTCTAGGTCTGGGTCTCCTGCCTCAGCCAGGGGGTTAGCCAAGATGGCTTCTAAAGACACCTCAAACCCTATTTGTATGATTCTGAAAGAAAGTACCATTCATCGCCAGGAAGTAACAATCAAATCATGGAACTGCTTTACCAACTCAAGGATGATGCTAATCATTCTCGAGCTTTTGGTACGAAGGAGGGAAAGGTCAGCAAAACGAATTTAAGATTATAGCAGAATGTTTTTGTTTTCCTAATTTACTTTTAACCTTCCACTGCAAATGTCAACCTGAGCCGAGATCATATAATCCAATATGCCTCTTACTAAATTAAATTAATTTTCACTATCAAGAAGCTAATCTTAGAAGCATGGAATGCAAGCATCACTTAAATTGAGGCTGCGCTGAAATTGGGTTTTGTTTATGTTCGTTGTTGAAAGCAGATATAAACTTAAGGAGTTTGTGAGCTCCATAAATTAGATAAGTGTTTTGTCGTCTCCAAGAATCTAAAGCATTTATCAGTCTCTAGGACATTGTTTTCACATGGGGAAGCTGTGTTATGGCCAGTGAGACCATTGAGAGCTACAAGCACTTAAAACTCTTTAGCAGTCATAGCTTTCCCCAAAGAGCCCTGGGAAATGTAGTTAGTTATGGATGCTGAGAGTTGTTAGGAGACCCCTATTTCACTCAGGTATGTACAGTTCCCAGATTTCCCTGGGAATTGTAGGTCTTTGAGAGGAATCGGGGTCTCCTAACAACTCTCAGCACCTGTAACAAACTACAGTTCCCAGAGCTCTTTGGTGGAAGACCAGACTGTTTAATGCAGGCTTCCTCAAACTTGGCCCTCCAGCTGTTTTGAGACTACAATTCCCATCATCCCTGACCACTGGTCCTGCTAGCTAGGGATCATGGGAGTTGTAGGCCAAAAACATATGGAAGGCCAAGTTTGAGGAAGCCTGGTTTAAAGTCAAGCATAGGCAAACTCCAGATGTTTGGGACTACAATCCCCATCATCCCTGACCACTGGTCCTGTTAGCTAGGGATGATGGGAATTGTAATCCCAAACATCTGGAGGGCCGGAGTTTGCCTATGCCTGGTTTAAAGTGGTATCATAGTGAGGAAATATTTACTGGGCCAGCCCTATTGTCGGGCATTATTATATTCTACTGCCAGAGAGAGGGAATTTTCTGTCTCTCGTGCTAAAATAGGTTGAGCAACCTCAGATACTGTGTGCCTTGACTTTTGGGGGGAAAGTGTATGAGGATTTTCTGTCTTCCTCAGGCAGCCAAATGCCTCGTTTCTGCTCCAGGAGAGGTTGTCTGCTCTTGACAGGTGGCGAGTAAATTCATAAATATAATTTCGAGACCAGGAGACTTTACACCTGAGAGCCAGTGATGCCAAGGCAACATTCAAGAAGACGAAGAGGTTAGCTAAGCAGGCTGAATTTCACATATTGATTTGGACTAAAGCAAATACTTTTGCCACATGTTGACAGTGTAATTCAGATTTTTGAGCCCGAAGCTGAGGGCGAGGAATGTTTTGAGAAAAGGGTCAGGGGCTGTCATAACAGGGACTTTTGGGACAGAAAGGCTGGCGGGGGAGAGAGAAAGAATGTAAACATGGAGTAAAATTGTCTCGTTCCCTTTCCCTGACAGTCGGAGGCTTCAAAGTTGAGCAGGCTCCCGGCAATTTTTCGTGTAGCCTCAGCGAGTGGAGGGGCAGATCAGGCTTGACCTCCTCTTCCTGAAACCAACACAGGCCACGATGCATGCAGCAGGAAAGGCTGGGACGAAAGAGGGAGCCGTCAAAAGTGACAAGGCGCATTAAGCATATTCTGCAGCTATTTGCCATGTCGAACAAGGGGATTCATTAATGTCAGTTACTGGGAGACATCTTCATGTATTACAGAAAAGAATTAGTATTCCACGAAATGGCTTCCGTTTTTTTTTTTTGGGGGGGGGGTTTCAACGTTAGCCATCATGGCAATAACATGTCCCTCTGTGTCCCTTTGTTTAAAGCTAGTTACTTGTAGCTCTCTTAGAAAACTGCCGTAGGGACTTAGGAAGCTGCTGTGTTCTGAGTCAAACCATTGGATCCATCTACACCAGTGATGGCTAACCTTGACACTCCAGATGTTTTGGGACTACAACTCCCATCATCCCTGACCACTGGTCCTGTTAGCTAGGGATGATGGGAGTTGTAGTTCCAAAACATCTGGAGTGTCAAGGTTAGCCATCACTGATCTACACTCACTGGCAGTGGCTTTCCAGGATTCCAGGCAGGATCGTTCCCAATCACAGAATCATAGACTTGTAGAGCAGGAAAGGACCCCCAAGGGTCATCTAGTCCAACCCCCTGCAATGCAGGGATCTAGGCTAAAGCATCTATGACAGGTGGCCATCCAACCTCTGCTTAAAAACCTCCGAGGAAGGAGAGCCCACAACTTCCCAAGGGAGACCGTTCCACCGTCGAACAGCTTTTACTGTCAGAAGGTTCTTCCTGGTGTTTAGTCGGAATCTTCTTTCTTGTAACTTGAAGCCGCTGGTTCGAGTCCTACCCTCCAAAGCAGGAAAAAACAAGTCGTGTCTGGAGATGTGAAAAGGATCTAGGAGTCTTGGTAGACCACAAACTTGACATGAGTCAACAGTGTGATGCAGCAGCTCAAAAAGCCAATGCAATTCTGGTCTGCATCAATAGGAGTATAGCATCTAGATCAAGGGAAGTAATAGTACCACTGTATTCCGCTCTGGTCAGACCTCACCTGGAATACTGTGTCCAGTTCTGGGCACCACAGTTCAAGAAGGATACTGACAAGCTGGAACGTGTCCAGAAGAGGGCAACCAAAATGGTCAAAGGCTTGGAAACGATGCCTTATGAGGAACAGCTTAGGGAGCTGGGTATGTTTAGCCTGGAGAAGAGAAGGTTAAGGGGTGATATGATAGCCATGTTCAAATATATAAAAGGATGTCATATAGAGGAGGGAGAAAGGTTGTTTTCTGCTGCTCCAGAGAAGCGGACACGGAGCAACGGATTCAAACTACAAGAAAGAAGATTCCACCTAAACATTAGGAAGAACTTCCTGACAGTAAGAGCTGTTAGGCAGTGGAATTTGCTGCCAAGGAGTGTGGTGGAGTCTCCTTCTTTGGAGGTCTTTAAGCAGAGGCTTGACAGCCATCTGTCAAGAATGCTTTGATGGTGTTCCTGCTTGGCAGGGGGTTGGACTGGATGGCCCTTGTGGTCTCTTCCAACTCTATGATTCTATGAGATTGCAGTGAACCTGCCACCTTCCTCATGCCAGTGAGCTACAGCCCTTCCTGGGTACATAGGAAGATAGGAAGCCTCCTTACACCTTGTCAGGTTGTTTGTTCACCTAGCTCAATTGTCTACACCAGGGGTCAGCAACCTTTTTCAACAGTGGGCTGGTCCACTGTCCCTTAGACCATGTTGTGGGCTGGACTTTTTTGGGGGGGGGTGAATGAATTCCTATACCCCACAAATAACCCAGAGATGCATTTTAAATAAAAGGACACATTCTACTCATGTAAAAACATGCTGATTCCAGGACCGTCTGCGGGCCAGATTTAGAAGGCGATTGGGCCGCATCTGCCCCATGGGCCTTAGGTTGCCTACCCCTGGTCTACACTGACTCATCGTGACTCTCCATGGTTTCAGACAGGTGCTCTCTCCTTGCCCTACTTCCTTTTATTTCCACAGAATGGAACTTGCTTGGGCATCAAATGGTTAATTTCACAGTTGAACTACTTTTCATTACTAAATCGTAGCTCCCCGCAGTACAAGCCGCACATAATGCGTTTGTCATCTGTGGGGGTCATTCAGCTTCTATCACCAAAAGAAATCCAATTTTCTCCCGTGTTATTACATTTTTATGCATTGTCGTTGCAGAATATCCCTCTCCTTCCCTACCCATCATCCACTCCCCATCGCGCACACACACACCCCAATCCATGCTTACCTCCAGAGTCACTGTAATATCGTTTCGTGTGTGTGTGCAGTTCACTCCCGAGTGGCATTTTTCAATTACATCTTTTTAAAAATATATAGCTGCATTATTTGCAGGACAAGCATAATGAATCCTTTTTGCAGATGCGGGTGTCATGAGTGACATTAATTTTCATCCTCTCCCATGAGAGGGGCGTCCCTTTTGGTTTCTCTGTGTATTGAGTTTCCATCTCTCCTACTGAATGCCTTAACATGGCAGATGTCATTATCATGGTTTAAAAGCGGCAATTGGAAAATCACTTTACTGTGTGTTCCTCCCTTCCTTCTAATCTAATTATTTGTAATAGGGTCGTTCCATAAAGGAACAAAGGTTCAGAGGCCTGCTAATACCTTCAACTCATTCACACAATAGTTTTTTCATTGGCACCCCCACATCCTCACACCCCCCCAAAAAAAATTTGTGCATGATTTATAAACATGCTTTGCTCCTCTCATCAATTGGACCACTGGGTGTTCATATAAATTGGATTTTCAGAAAGAGCAACAAAGAAACCATCGTCCAATCTCACCACGCTGGACAACACAATACTTCCCCCAAAGAATCATGGGAATTGTAGTTGCTTTGTAGATCCTCTATTCCCCTCAAACAGCTGCAGTTCTCAGAGTCCCCTGGGAATTGGCACTGTTTGTTAAACGACTCAGAATCGTAGCTCTGTGGCAGGGATGGGGGGAGGTCTCCTAACAATCATCACCCTTAACAAACTACACTTCCCAGGATCCTTTGAGGGGAGCTATGACAGTAATAGTAGTAGTAGTAGTAGTAGTAATAATATTTTATTATTTATACCCCACGCTCCCTGGCCAGAACCGGGCTCAGGCTGACTAACACCAATAAAATTACAATAAAACGTTAATTAAAAAAGTTAATTAAAATACGGGTTAAAATACAATTTAAAATGCAGCCTCATTTTAGTAGTAGCCCATAAATCAAAACCATAAGACATAAGGGTCAGACTGAGTCCAAACCAAAGGCCAGGCGGAACATCTCCGTCTGCTGCAGTTGGCTTTAAATTTTAAGTCAACTCTTCCTTTTTGCCTTAATTTAAATTTTGCCAACTCTGCATTGCAAACTGTGGTCTTACTTAGTCATGGTTTTCCTCACTACACCCTCCACTGCTTTGCATCTAAACCTGGGGTGGTTCCTCTGGGCTCTTCAGAGGCTACGCATCCTCCTGATCCACCCGCCTCACCTGCTCTGCTTTGCAATCTCTCTGAGTGTTTTGGCCTGCCTGAACTTTGTCTTTGAACTTTGACAATGCTGCTTGCCTGCCTGAGTGGAAGACAGAGAGGTTGGTGTGTAGGGTGTGTGTGTGTGTGTAGAAATTAACACCATGTACTAAAGGTAAGGGACCAGGTGGCGCTGTGGGTTAAACCACAGGCTTGCTGATCAGAAGGTCAGCGGTTCGAATACCTGCGACGGGGTGAGCTCCCGTTGTTCGGTCCCAGCTCCTGCCCACCTAGCAGTTCGAAAGCACGTTAAAGTGCAAGTAGATAAATAGGAACCGCTCCAGCGGGAAGGTAAACGGCGTTTCCGTGTGCTGCTCTGGTTCGCCAGAAGCAGCTTTGTCATGCTGGCCACATGACCCGGAAGCTGTCTTCGGACAAACGCCGGCTCCCTCGGCCTATAGAGCGAGATGAGCACGCAACCCCAGAGTCGGACACGACTGGACCTGATGGTCAGGGGTCCCTTTACCTTTACCTTTACTAAAGGTAAGATCCACTTTAATTGCACTGCCCACTTTTGCCTCTGACCCCACCCATCACTCCTATGTGTTCCCACCCCAGAAGATTGACCAGAAGGGAATGATGACCTTGGGCTGAAAAATGTTCCCTGCCCTTGATTTAGTCTGACCGGGTGCCTTATCTGATGGATCCTCTTGGAGGCATTGTGTGTGTGTGTGTGTGTGTGTGTGTGTGAGAGAGAGAGAGAGAGAGAGAGAGAGAGAGAGAGAGAGGATGCTCCTTTAAATTCACAACGACTGACAAATTGCACAAGGGTAACTCGAGCAACAAGCTGGAAAAAGAGCCGAGAAGGAACACACCATTAAACAGACTAATATTGGATTCAATAGCACGCCACGCGCCTATCCTTTGTGTGCGTTCTCTTTAACAGAGGGAAGGCCAAGTATTCTTTTCAGGACAAAAGAAAGAACGAGGGACTTATTGCATATTGCACAGAGCTCCAGAGGAACCTTAGCGATAGGTAGAGCAGGTGCCGGGAACCTTTGGACCTTCAGGTGTTGCTGGATGACAACTGCCATCACTCCTTGCCATGCTTCCTGGAGCTAATGGGATCTTTCCTTCAGCAGCCCCTTAAGGGCCAAAGGTTCCCCACACTTATGGTAGAGTGAGTTGGCCATTTCAGGCAGCAGGTGCTTGCAGCAGAGGGCAGGGGGTGCAAATGCTATCTCAGTCTGACTGTGCCTTCTTGGTGTGGAATGAAAGGGCAATGGCATCTTTTCCTTCAACTAATTCAGCAAAATGTCTTGGGCCAGGCAGCCTACCCTTCTGCCTAAGGCTGTGCCCAATGTGGCAGTGAGTGAACCTCTCAACTTCAGTGTCTCCTAGTTTCTCAATTCTTCCAGTCTTAAGTTTAGTTCTGCACATTACCTTGTCATTCGAAGCAACAAACAGGTCCTCGTGAATATTCATCAGCCTTTCAGTGTTAATATATTCTAAAATATGCAATGTTTGCCTAATATGCACATCTTTCCAAAGCAATTTCCCCTAGCATAATGCTTTTTTTGGTACGTTATTTTCACTAATATATGAATTTATATGCTAACTTTGCCTTGGTGTGTGATTTTTTGGTATGCATTACTCGGCTCGAGAGCTGCATTGCAAAATTTGGAGATGTGTGAACATATTGTTTCAGAATGTGTGAATTAGGTAGGTTCACCTTTACATGTGAACTGGACTGAATTTCTCCCCCATCTCTAACAGACTTTCTCTTGCGCAACAGAACATCCTGCTTCTCTCCCCTGAAGCCCCACCCCCATGCACCTTCAAAATATTCTTCAGAGAGTTGGGGGATGCTATAGAACAGTTTTTTTAGGCTGTGTGGGGAGGAGAGAGGAAGGGGAAGCCCGTTGAATGAGCAGATAGATACATCTCATGCAGCAATAGGTACAACTCCTAAAACATTTAAAGTCCTTTTTGTATCGCTCTAAACAAAGAGCGAGGCAAACCAGAGTGCTTGACTTTCATAGCTGTGGTTTTCATGTAGACTCTTCTGCCTGGCTAGAATGCAATTCCAGGCAAGGTGTTTCCTGATCGGCTCAGTAAGCCTGGCTGTTCCCTGAATAGCCTTGCTGCTTAACAATAGGTCTTCTGATAGGCTGGATCCACAGTCTAGTCAATAGTACAAATGGCTATTCAAGCCACGTCCAGCAAGCTTCATTGATTGTTCCATCTCCCAGGAACAAGGCTGGGTCATCTTATCAAATGCTCTTTCCTAATCGAGCTATTTGTATTCCCACTGCTCTAAAGTAACCATCGAGAAGAAACCTCCTTATTCAAAGCAAAGCATTGGGGGAAAGCCATAGCTGAGTGGTGGCTTCACCTGCCTGAAATCATTGTGAGCTAGATGGACTCAGTATAAGACAGCTTCCTATGTTCCTAAGCTCTCAGTGCATAAGCAGGGCAATGTGGGAAGAACTCCTTCAGGCATCGTGGTCCTAAGCCATTTAGGGAAATGTAATCATGCTATTCGGACGCGGGTGGCACTGTGGTCTAAACCACTGAGCCTAGGGTTTGCCGATCAGAAGGTCGGCGGTTCGAATCCCCGCGACGGGGTGAGCTCCCGTTGTTCAGTCCCAGCTCCTGCCCACCTAGCAGTTTGAAAGCACGTCAAAGTGCAAGTAGATAAATGGGTACTGCTCCGGCGGGAAGGTAAACGCCGTTTCCGTGCGCTGCTCTCGTTGGCCAGAAGCGGCTTAGTCATGCTGGGCACATGACCCAGAAGCTGTCTGCGGACAAACGCCCGCTCCTTTGGCCTATAGAGTGAGATGAGCGCCGCAACCCCAGAGTCGTCTGCAACTGGACTGAACGGTCAGGGGTACCTTTACCTTTACCTTTAATCATGCTATTCACCATCACCATACTAATGTAAAAAGCATCCTCCACCCCACTGTGGCCAACCAACTAACTACTGGTAGCCCAGAAGAAGGATGTGAGCCCAACAGCACTCTCCTTCTTGTTCTTTGCAGCAACTGATAATTCAGCGGATTAAGGAGCAACATTACCAAAACAGCAACAACAACACCCAAGCCTAGGGGGGAAAGACTCTAGAAGAGGATTGGGTAAATTCACGGAGGATAATTTTAGTCAGTCGTCACTAGCCTCCAGTCAGAGGCAGTAAGGCTTCTAAATACCTGTTTTTGGAAACCATGGAAGGAGAGAGAATTCTTGTGTTCGGGTCCCAAATGTGGATTTCCTGCAGGCATCTTGTTGGCCACTGTGAGAACAGGAAGCTGGATTTGATGGGTCATTGGCCTGCTCCAGCAGGCTCTTTTTGTTTTTAAGAATAGTGGGTCCACCGCCACATCTTCAGCCCTGCTGCAGACAACAGCAAGGGAAGAATGCCGATATATGCACTGCCTTTTCCTCTGTTTCCCCAACCAGCTTTTTCCCATTCTCATAGCACCGCTGTGAGAAGAACAATTGGAGTAAATCAGGCTGGGGATGGGTCAAATGAACTGCCTTCACCCAGATAAGCCTGCCTAGGTCCTGAGATCAGCTACAGAGTTCCTCCTCATAGACTTTAAGATCATTTGGACTGACAGGCACCAAAGACAGGGCCTTCATGGGGGTGGTCCCATGTCTGTGGAACTCCCAAATGTATGGCCTCGTCAGTACAAGCTTTTAAAATGGGTAATAATAATAATAATAATAATAATAATAATCCAATTTATTTTGGGATGTGTTCTTCGTAGACTTTTTGTGCTGCTGGCCTGAAGCTGTTCTGAGTTGTTTTCATCAGTTATGTAATGATGCTCGCTGGCCTGCAAACTTGTAGGCTGCTGTTTTAAGCAGTCTCTTTTATTGAAACATGACTGGGCATTTTCTAATGGTTGTTTTATATAAGCCACCTTGCTTTAAAAGGCAGCCTAAAAATAATAAAAGGGAGGAAATCCAGGGCATGACTCTGGTCCCATCTTGCCCACTTTTGACAGTGTGAGAAGTTTGTCCCAGACTAACTCTGTTTTTAACCTGGGCGTTTTGAATGGGATGTGAGCATTCCAAGCTCCAAACTTCCTTTCCCCAGGAAAAGGAGTGGGGAAACATCCCAAGGGCCAAATTCCATTACAAAGAACATTCTGGGGTCCACATTTGGCCCCAGGTCCTATGATTCCCACCTGAGCCCTGAGCTGTGATGTGGTGTGATGTGGTATGGTGTGATGTGTGATACACCTTTGGATTCCCCCCCTCCCACAGTTCCTTATTTTTCTCCCTGTCCCCAGTACTTGCACTAGAAATACTAGACACAGGCCATCTTTACCCAGGGGTGCAAGGCGTGCGGGGCACCCGGGCGCCAAATTCTAGGGGGCGCCAGGCGCCCGCCGCTGAAGCCGCCTGAGCTCTTAACTATCTACCTGTTATGAAATAATAAATAATTTTGATCAAGCTAGAAAAACAAAATACACATATACCTAGGTATTCATGAAATGTATACCTACTGTTTCACTAAAGGACTTTTGACTTTGTGCACTCATTTATCAAAGATGCGCCACGCCAGTGGCGGCGCTTGTCATTCACAACGGTGGCGCTTCTCAGACTCAACGACGGCACTTGCCATTCTCAACGGCGCCGTGCACACAAAATTAACTAAATTTGGGGGCACTGGGCGGATCTTTGCACCCCGGCGGTGCATATGCTAAAGACGGCCCCAACTAGATATGGTGTGTCTACAGTGACCACTAACCCTGATAGCTGTGTTGGTCCTCCGCTGGCAGAGGCAGTATGTTTAGGAATACCAGTTCCTGGAAACTGCAGGAAGAGAGAGGGTTGTTGCATTTACGTCCTGCTTGTGGCCTTCCCATTGGGACATCAAGTCTTCTTACAATGGCAACAGTTGCGGTCCAAGAATTCATAATGCTGAGCAGGGGAAACCACTCCCCTTTGACCCTTCCCATTTTCTTAAAAGGGCCCTGTTTGCATGTCGAATCCCGACCCCTCCCGTGGAGAAATGAAGACACAAGACTCAATAATTAAGGTTAATGGGCATAGAAAGGCCACAACTTTATTGGTTACGGAATGTAGAGAGGTATTGGCTTAGGCATTGGATCTTACCAACTATATCTGACTCCAGCACGCTGTGCTGGCAGTCCGGGAAGGGTTAACCACCGATGGGAGAGTCCTGCTGCTGCACATCAGCTAGGAACTCACCCTGGGGTCACCGATATGAGGCGTGCCTTTGGCCCTCACCTACCACGGCTTCGGACAGGGACACGCCCCCCAGACTCGTTTAACGAAGTACCCTTCAGCATTTGGGGGAGGTGATAGCCCAACCTCCCCCCCACCTTCAGCCTTCCCTAGATAATCCAATGCCTAGCCGCCAACCTAAGTTGTGACGAGTTGCTACGAGGTAGGCGAAAACCACCAGGCTCCAGCCAATTTGCCAGGTGGGAAAATTCCTACCAGGTCCCTCAACGGCGACCAACCAAAGTCCATAGCAAGGTCAGTGAGAACGCACCTGCAAAAAAGGGAGGGTGGGCGGGGAAAGGGGTATCAGCTGGCGGGGGCAGGAAGCAAGAGGCTGAGCCCTGTTCGCGCGCTTGCTTAAATGTAGCAAGCCACGCCTGCCGGCTGCGCCGATAGGTCGGCCTACCAGGCGCCGCGCCCAGGGCTCAGCCTATGGCGACAGGGGATGAAGCCATCCCCTGCGCACGTGCAGGGCTCGGGATGCCTGCAACCCCCCTCCTTCCTGCGGGTGGAAGGGACTTTGTGGGATAGTAGCAGGAATGGCTTGGGGGGGGGGTCAGAACTCTCTGTGCATTCTGTTGGTGTTGAAGAAAAAAATCTGCTTTTCCCCAAATTATGGAGAGGGAAGCTCAGAATCACCACCACCACGAGCCAAACTACTCCTACTACTTATTCTTCTTCCTCCTCCTCCTCTTCTTCTGTATCACATTTATGTCCTATCTTTTCTCCAAGGAGCTCAAGGTAGTTGTTCTCCCCATTTTATCCTCACAACAACCCTGTGAGGTTGGTCAGACTGAGGATGAGTAACTGACCCCAGGCCGAGCTTCACGGCTGAGTGGGGATTTGAACCCTGGCCTCCCACGTCCTAGTCCAAAACTCTTAACCAGTGCTTTTTTCTGGGGGGACGGGGGACGCAGGGGTATGCATACCCCTAAACATTTTGTGAATCTAAGTTTGGCCTCATTGAGGGGAAGCATTTCAATATGAGTAGGAAAATGAGAGTACCCCTAAACATTTTCTTTAGGGGGGGAGCACTGCTCTTAACCATCATTCCACACTGAGAAGAAACTCAGTGAGTTTGCCCATTGCCTACTGAATTTCAACCACCATCCCTTTCAATGGGGGGGGGGGTGCCGCTTCCCCACATTACGTGTCCAAAGTAGCTCACACAGCACACTTGAACAGCAAGGGTGACCCCCATTTCCCCCCTGCTTTATATGTGTAAATAATTTTTATTCGGTTTTAACAAACAAAAATACAAGTAAACAATAACACACACACAAAACAAAACAAAACAAAAATTTTTTTGTTTTTCAACCATCTTTCTTTAACAAAGTTAGGTGACTTCCCTTGGTTTCTTCCATCCTATATCATCCTTAACAGTTTCATTTTCATATTTTTTATCATCTATATAATACTTATCATTCCTCTATTACAATTTCTTAAATTTACTAAATAACAATTCCTAAAAAAAAAACCAACTATCATTTTACACTGAAAGCCTACTGCTCCTCCTCTAAGAGTTTTTCAATTTTATATTCCATAATATTTCTTCAAATAAATTTTGAATTTCTGCCAATCTTCCGCCACCGTGTCTTCTCTCTGGTCGCGGAGTCTCCCCGTCAGTTCAGCAAGTTACATAAAATCCATCATCTTCATCTGCCGTTCGTCTAGTGTAGGTAGTACTTGAGTCTTCCAATTCTTGGCAAGAAGTATTCTAGCAGCTGTTGTGGCATACGAAAAGAATGTTGCATCTTTTTGGGGGACCCCCCTGCTTTATATGTGAGTTTAGTTCTGACCAAGCTCAGCCTACTTCTGGCACCCTAAATGCCAGTCCTGGCCCTCCTGCTGGCCTTGATGCAGACTTGTCCGTTCCACCTTAACAAGGTGCTGTGAGTGACAATTGAGGATGCTGCACAGAGCAGAGGGTGGTTGCTGCAGCCTGCCATTGGCTTGCGCTTGTGCATCCTAAGCACCAATTACGGTCCCCGCTGCCAGCTCTAATGTGTTTATTGGGATGAGTTATAACCGAATACATGTACACAGGCTGTGTGTGTGTGTGTGTGTGTGTTCGCGCACACGCCTCGTTGAATGACCTCCCTCTGTGATGTAAAATATGAGAGTCTGGGAGCTACCCGTTTTATAATTCATCAGATTCAGTGACTGAGCAGAGCTGCTTGGCTTAATTATAAAGGCAAGTGCGAACTCAGCGGCTGACAGGGGGGATCTTGAGAGAGCTGGAGCACCCTGCTTTTGTTCCAGCGAAACCTGCCTTCTGGGTGAGTGATGTGGCTTCAGTTCTCCTCCCAAATGCTGGCAAATCTGCCTCGTTGCTTTTCAATGCGTCCCTCTGCCCTAGGTACTTGTCACCGGCGCCGGCAGGGGCTTAGAATCACCTCTGTGCCTTGTCGTTTTATGACCTGGTGTCAGATTTGGGTGCCGAGAGAAGAGGAAGGGGCAAAAAGTGCATGTCTGAATTCGTAACCAAAATTTTGCAACACTACCCCTCCCCCCCAAAAAAACACTCCAATAATTATAATATCTAAGTTTCTGGCATTTTGGGGGTACGCCAGTCTTGGGGAATGCAACTGAGGATAAATTAGAGGCTAGCATCCCTGCTTTTTGGATGGTTTGCATTTTGCTTCTAAGAGGAGAAAGTGATGTAGCTTTTGTTAACTAGAGGGGGGGCGGGGAGAGAAAGAGAGAGGGAGAAGCATTTGTTTCTGCCACTGTTTCCCTGCAGTTCTTATATGTGTGTGACTTTGATTCTGTCTTGGATAGCTGGATAATTTTGTGTTTTCTGCATCAAGACGCTGGGAGAGGCTTGCATGCTAGGGTTGCTTTTGCGGGGTAACCAGTTTCACTGCTCTATGCTAAAAGACAGGTTCAAATGAATTCCAAAAGGGGACCTTTTGTTGCTGTCATTCAGCAAGAAAGGAACAGAGTCCAATACTTCCCCCGCCATCCTGTCCTCTGTGTGCGTGTGTTACAGTAAATACCCAAAATTTGGTGGAGGCTGACATTTGCATTTGCATGCTCTCATTCCCAAGGCAGCGTTTTTTAAAAGTCTGAAAATGCAGAGATGCAGCAGTGAGTGCTATCGCCAAATGGGATTGTCAGCTTCCACAGGCTGGGCGTCCAGCAAAGTGAGGGAAATACGGGATCTAGTTTTAGACAGTCATTAAATTCATCTTGAGATTAGCAGCTGGTGTAAATGTGGACTTTCACCACTGTAACATACAGATATACCCCCCCCCAGCCCCTAAGCATCTATCACTTTCTGCAGGGAATGAAGCAGCTCAGAAAAGCTTGTGCCACAGTAAACGTGATAAATATTTAGGATTCGTGGTTGTTCTAGATTCAAATGAATGATTTGTACACCCCAAATCTTGGATGAAAATGACATTGGGGAAGAAAGCGTGCTATGGACTCTGATCTCCCTGTTGCTGCATGCTGTTGTTGATTATTTATTTAGGAAAACAACAGGCAGTTATTCATTGCTTTCATTACTCCTTGCTTTGTGTTGACCTGTACTTCAATTAGTGTGTGTGTGTGTGTGTGTGTGTGTGTGTGTGTGAGAGAGAGAGAGAGAGAGAGAGAGAGAGAGAGAGAGAGCAGTTAATTTACACCAGATCCTCCCTCTGGAAGCTCTGCAAGATCAATAAGTCCATCGTTTCTTAGTTTTACTTGAAAGAACTCTAAAGCATTTTTCATATCCCTCTATCTATTTTATTTCATGTGTGTGTGTGTTTCATCATACACATATACTGTCGACACATTTGCTCAGCATGGAACAGTCTCTGGGACTATCCAAAACACTTGGAAGAACAACACCTGGTGGCTTAATACTTTTCTCAACGGTGGTCTTGAAGGCTTCACTCCTCGCTGCTAGAATTTGCCATGTTCCTCACCACTGCCTTTGCACAGGCTGCTGCCATGTGCTACTGTAGCACAGTGGCTAAGAAGCCAAGCAGCGAACCATCAAGTGCCCAGTTCGTATCTTACCAAGGCCACCAACTCACTTGGTAGCCCTTTGTGTTAAGATTTAGCAGCATTCTTATTAGCCCTAAATATGCTGGTTTCTCCCAGCCTCAGCCTCCTTCCCTGCAGTCAGGGATGGCGATAGCCTTGACCTTCCTTACAGGGTTGTTTTGTAGGGATTTCTGGGAGGATCGCGAAAACGAAGTGCTTTTAACGCCCTAACCTGCTATTTAAATGCTAAGCATCTTTAACAGATTATATATCTGAGCATTTTTGAGCGGATATTTTGGGAAAGGGGAGGAGGGGTATCTCACCTTGGAAGGGAAGAAGGGCAAAGATACAGTTTCCTTTGGGAAGACCCCAAGTGGGAGGGCGAAGGGATGAGGATATTTTTTAGCAACAAAGTACTCTGCTCCTCATTGTCTCCTGAAAATCAAATTGAGCTTATTTGTGAAAAAGAGTGGAGTGGGTAGAATTGCACATGTTTTCCCTCTCTGGCAGATGTCTACAATTAATGCCAGCAGTTCTGGGTGCCACTCAACCCCACTCCGCCCAAACAGACACGCCTGCTTATCTGGCGATGCACAACTTTTAAATGATGTTTCGCCCTTCCATCTACCATGAGCTGAAACAGAAAGCTGCTCATAGTCGGTTCCCATTTCCATCTAGTGTCTACTCCTCCTAAGGCCCCGGACAGAGGTTTTTTCCAAGTCAAACTCCCCACCCCCCACCCCAAGTGAAGATGCCACAGATTGAAACATGTGCTCTGCCACTATCCAGGATGGTCGAAACAAAACTGGGTTGTGGAGAGGTCCAACGTGATCTCTCCGAGCTCAGTGAATGGTAAAGGTAAAGGTAAAGGGACCCCTGACCATTAGGTCCAGTCGTGTCCGACTCTGGGGTTGCGGCGCTCATCTCGCTTTATTGGCTGAGAGCCGGCGTACAGCTTCCAGGTCATGTTGCCAGCATGACTAAGCCGCTTCTGGCGAACCAGAGCAGCGCACGGAAACGCTGTTTACCTTCCTGCCAGAGCGGTTCCTATTTATCTACTTGCACTTTGACATGCTTTCGAACTGCTAGGTGGGCAGGAGCTGGGACCGAGCAACGGGAGCTCACCCCGTCGCAGGGATTCGAACCGCCGACCTTCTGATCAGCAAGCCCTAGGCTCTGTGGTTTAACCCACAGCGCCACCTGGGTCCCTCGGTGAACGGAGACTTTGGCAAATGCGAGGGTAAAGCAATGTCCATTGGGACAACAGCAGGAGCAAACACCCCTAGCTTCACATATAGCTTTGGAACTCCCCTCCCATTAAATATTAGACCGGCACCATCTCGGTTGCCTTTGTGTTGCCTATTGTCTTGAAACAAGCCTTCTAAGTAGAAATCTCCCCCAGTTCTGTCTCTGTACTGGAATTGTTTTAAATATGTTTTATTACCTTTATTTCCTTTCTCCCTGGGTTTCTTTTGGGAGGAAGGGCAGAATATAAATTTAATGAATTGATGAATTAATGAACACTGATTTTTTTTCGGGGGGGGGGCATCTCTGGTGGCAGGTAACTGACCAGCAAAGGGTATATTGAGGCTCTGCATTGAAAATGTCGATCCGGCGCCTGGGAGCTGTGAAAAAGGCAAATTTCACGTTCAGGATAATTAGTAAAGGGATTGAATAAAACTGCCAATATTGTAAGGTCTTTGTTTTTTAATACAAATTTGCTGTTGCTGTGGTTGGTTGTTACCCTGTCTATCAGGATAGAAATCCTTCCAAATAACAACAGATCTGTTAAGGAAGCCAAATATTTGAACACTGGATCTTTTCCACAGGGCAGTTGGTGACAGATGACCCTATGGAGATCCCTGTGGGGTGGGAAGGAAATGTCTAGCTGTAGCATCCCTGATGCCATCTTCGCCTGCCTCCCTCTGTTTCAGTTCTGATTGCTTCATCTCAAACAGGATATTGTAGAGCTGGGCGATGTGCAGAAAAGAGCAGCCCAAATTGATCAGGAGGAAAAAGAAGTGAGCAATGGAGTAAGGTCAAGACAGAGATGCATAAAATTAGGTGTGGTGTGGTGGAGAGATGGAAGTTCTTCCCCCCATCACTGGAACCCAATAAGACCATCCTAGTGAAGCTGGGAGCTGAGAGATTCAGCACGGAGGAAGGGAGATGATTCTCCACACGGTGTACTGAATTTGCTTCCACAAGGTGTGCTGAGGACCACCAACTTATCTCAGAGAATCACAGTTGGATGGGACCCTGGGGGTCATCTCGTCCAACCCCCTGCAATGCAGGAATATGCAGTTGTCCCACATGGGGATCGAACCTGCAACCTTGGCGTTGTCAGCACCACGCTCTAACCAACTGAGCTATCCAACGTTTCTTATTAAGAAATTAAGAGGACTTTCAAAGGGCGTTAGGCAACTCTCTATAGGATAAGGTGAGCCATACTGCATCCAGGATGAGAGGCACCTTGCTTCTGAATATCCGTGCTAGGGACCAAAGTGGGAAATGGTTATTGCCCTCAGGTCTTTGAGAGGGTCGCAGCTCATGCTACAGCATATGCCTTGCCTGCAAGAGTATACTTGTACTC
The DNA here is from genome assembly GCA_034641385.1 of Darevskia mixta. Taxonomy (NCBI): domain Eukaryota; kingdom Metazoa; phylum Chordata; class Lepidosauria; order Squamata; family Lacertidae; genus Darevskia; species Darevskia mixta. Next base: position 760,772 of record JAWWNH010000137.1, on the reverse strand, counting down.
GTATTGAGTACATTTTTGGTTGGGGAAACAATTGTTTAAATGAAAAATGAATTTATTTTTTTAAAAATTATTATTATTATTATTATTATTATTATTATTATTATTTAAATCCAATTTTGTTGTACTTGTACAATGACAATAAAGATATAAAGATAAAGAAAGACACATCCTTTGCACGCAGAAGGTCCCCCAGCTTCAATCCCTAGCGCTTCCAGGTAAGGGAGAGCCTCTGGCAGCCAGTGTAGAAAATACCGAGCTACAGTAAATGGTCCAATGGGTCTCACTCTGTATAAAGCAGCTCCCAATGGATCCACGTCCTGCTTGTGAGCTTCCCGTAGTCATCTGGTTGGCCACTGTGGAAATCAGGGTGTTGGACTGTATAGGCTTTGGCCTTGATCCAGCAGGGCTCGTCTTGTGTTCTTATATTTATATGCATACTAGAATATTTCTTGTTCATCTGAAAGCATCCTTTCAATATCAGAGTGATCTTTTTTTTCAGAAATAGTAAGCCTGAAAGTCTATGAACCCCCCTCCCATTCTTTCTGCAGACTCTGCAACTGCATCCATCTGTCGGAGTATTTGCATTGCGCTGATCACCATGGGTACCATTATAAGCGATGCTGGGGAAACGAACCATAAAAATATGCACACTGAAGCTGGGGGAATAAACAAATGAAGGCGCTCGGCGGAGGACTGTTGGGGCGGTCTGGCAACTAGTGAGCTGTATAACTTAGTTAGCGTGGTTCAAATGATAGTAATGGACATAAGCCTGGGAAATCTTGGCTCAGGCGTCTTAGTCAGAGACATTTGATGAACTCTGGAGCAGATAATCCCCTCTCCCAGATACAGAGTGCAATCCTGCACACGTCTACTCAGAAGTAAGTCCCATTGAGTTGAATGCAGCTTTCTCCTAGGTGAGCATCGGACTTCCACCTCACTTTTCTAAATAATAATAATAATAATAATAATAATAATAATAATAATAATTTATTATTTGTACCCCGCCTATCCAGGTTCAAACTTTGTAAAATCACTATTAGAAGCTTACAGGCTCGCTTCCGGAAAAGTTGGAATGTTGATGCATATTCCATAACATCGCATGAGCTTCAATCAGTGTCAGGTGTTTCGTGGCCGGATGTGCAATATAACATCATACCCTCTAACTGCTTGAGCTCCATAGGGTGTATAGTACCCCAGAGGAGGGCATGGCTGGCTGGCTGGCAGGAACGCCCAACTCGAGCTGTTCTCCTAGGAGGTCAGAGTTTCCTGCAATGTTTCATTGCGTAACATTAAAACTAAAACTGCAGGGGCAAGACTTTTCTGTGCTTGACTTAAGCTAGCATGGCTTGCTTGTCTTGAAGAAAAGTGGTCCAAACCTGGGGCCCCACCACTGTGAAGGCTCTCCCCCCTTTAATGGAAGATGGAAGAGCCCTAGTTCAGTAGCAGAGCACCTGCTTTGCATCAGGAAGGTTCAATCCCTGTTATCTCCAGGTGGAGCTCCCATTTGAAACCCTGGCGAGCTGCAGCCAGTTATCGGAGACGAGGGTGAGCTAGATGGACCAATGTTGCCTGATGCTATTCTGTGTTCTTATTGTGGTAATTGTTTTGGCGATGGATGACTTGCCCCTTGCCCCTTTTTTTGCAGTGGGTTATGAACCTATAAACTGATCCGTTGAAATGCAGACCAGAAACGTTGGAGGTGGCACTCTGCTTCAGTAGTAAGTTGCCAGAACTATACCGAAACAGGTGGCCAAAATGTATTTTGTCATTTTGGAGGGGGCTAGCATTTGTTCTTCCAGACTGGCATGCTGTGGCACCCATTGCGTTTGACAACGGCTGGCATGGGAGATTCTGGGCATGTTGTGGCTGAAATCCCATGCGCTTTTGAAAGGGACTTACTCTGGTATCGATCAGTGGGCATCAACCATCATCAAACAAATCACACCTTTTCAGCTTTAAATGCTTCCATACTCTTCCAGCCAGTGCGGAAGAAGATTCTTCTCCTGCCCATCGATCTCTCAGTCATAGAGCATCTGCTTTGCATGCAGAACGTCCCAGGTTCAATCCCCAGCTTCTCCAAGTAGGGGTGGGGAAACCTCCTGGTCTGCAGCTCTAGAGAGCTTCTGCCAGTCAGTGTAGACAATACTGAGTTAGATGGACCAGTGGTCCAATTCAGTGTAAAGCAGCTCCCTGTGCTATCCCTGCTGCTGGTCTGCATTGATAAAATATACTCAGAGTCGAGTGTGGATTTCATGCTCTTTATTCAGGTCATAGTAGCGAGGAATGAAAGTTCCCCCAGAATGTCTGCTTTATATACATTATTTACACAATGGGCCCCACGTGATTGGCTAATTCCAGGATACTCCTGTAGGCCAATCAGGTTGCGGATTCACTTCCACCTGGAGCTGGATTGGGTGGCTCCTGCGGACCAATCAGACTGCTGCATTCTGAATCCTATTGTTCTAGGACCAATCAGACTGCTGCATTCTGGATCCTATTCAACTCAGTACATAACAATTGAATTAAAACCAGACTAAGAAACCCTGGTTTTGTCCCCACTTCCATTTCCTTGACTGCCTCCTGCACTTCTCTCCAGGAAAACTGAAAAGAGTGGGGCAAAGCCTTGGCAGTTTCCCCAATGCTTTAAAAAGGAAAGTATACTTATGTGCACATCTGCAAGGTTGCTATTCATAGCACATGCGAAATGCGCTGGCTTTCCGCGTCGAATGCTGAGGACCCCGTGCACTTGAAAGAGCACATTTTTAGCCTTGAAGCCCTCAAGCTTTATACGCGGAGGGAAAGGCATATGGTTTTTGCATGACACCTCCCCAAAATATAACAGACATAGCTCAGTGGTAGAGCATCTGATTAGCACACAGGATTTCATAGTTTCAATCCCCAGTATCTTCAGGCAGAGCAGTCCTATCCGAAATGCTGGAGAGTCGCTGCTAGTTATTGTACGTAGATCATACTAAAGTAGGTGAACCAGTGGTCTGATTCAGTAACCAGCAGCTTCCAGTGTCCCTACATTGGAGCTGAATGGGGATGGTTATGGTGCTGTTGCAGAGGCTGTAATGTCTCTTGTTAAATCACTGTTCCTATAGGGAACAGTCATAGCTCAGTGGTAGAGTGCTTGCTTTCCATGCATAAGGTCCCAGGTTCGATCCCGGGCATCTTCAGGTAGGAAATGTTGCTTGTCTGAAGCCCTGCCAGTCAGAGTAGAAAATATTGAGCTTAGATGGGCCAGTGCGTCTGACTTGGTGTCATGCAGCTTCCTATGTTCCCATGTGTTCAGTGAATGGGTTAGAGGAAAGCAGAATTGCACCCACCAGACACATTCTCTAACACCGGCACATGTGGCTCAGTGTTTCCATTTGTAGGTGGAACGCTACATGGGGCTTTCTCAGTAATGCCTAATGGGAGGCTGCTGGGAGGCACAGACAGCGGACATGGTGATGTTGGGAGAATGGGTGGTGGGTTTGATCCTGCTCCCTCATAATACATCATGTGGGTGCACATGCATGCATGCAGGAAGCTGCATTACAGGAGCACACCTACTGCAAAGAAGGAGGAGGAGGAGGAGGAGTTTGGATTTGATATCCCTCTTTATCACTACCCAAAGGAGTCTCAAAGTGGCTCACATTCTCCTTTCCCTTCCTCCCCCACAACAAGCACTCTGTGAAGTGTGTGGGGCTGAGAGACTTCAGAGACGTGTGACTGGCCCAAGATCACCCAGCAGCTGCATGTGGAGGAGCGGAGACACAAACCCGGTTCCCCAGATTACGAGTCCACCGCTCTTAACCACTACACCACAGCCAAGAGTTGTAAGAAGGCAGCAATTCCAACCCATATTTGTCACAATTAGCACCGTTTCCATTTTGCTGCACTTTGGTTTCCCCCAAATGCTACATAATTTGTCTCGCTGCCTGCTATTTTACGTGAGTTATGTAACTGTTCATCTAACTTTCACAAATTACATTCATTTCAATGCAAAGGTAACACCAGAACAAATTTTAAAAAGTAATTGATTACAAGTTTTTTCGTGTCCAGCAACAACATGAACAAATCCCAGTTTTATTTGTATGTCTGACTTCCGTTCCTGACCATAGATGAGCATACAAATGGCTGCCATTTTCACTTCCTTTTCCATTTTTTTCTGAATTCTTCAACATCCTTACTGTTGCCAGGCTCAGTGAATCTCTGCTAAAGTGATGGTTAGAATCTAGATTTTACTATTATTTCTCAGGAGGAACATCTGAGACATTTTGAGAGGGGGTGGCAGAAACAGGGCTTCTCCCGATGACCTATTTACTGAGCATTTGTTCTGTTTTGCTGGCATGAAGTTTATGCAGCGGTTAAATTATATCCCATCTTTATTGTGCATTTCTGTTGATCATTCTTCCTGCATTCACCCTGATTTGCTTTTGGGGAAGTTTAAACATCTTCCCATTAGCCATTTGTTCACCCCACAATTTTCAGTGCACTTTCCCCCTGAACCTTCTAAACCAGTGATGGCTAACCTTGACACTCCAGATGTTTTGGAACTACAACTCCCATCATCCCTGACCACTGGTCCTGTTAGCTAGGGATGATGGGAGTTGTAGTTCCAAAACATCTGGAGTGTCAAGGTTAGCCATCACTGTTCTAAACTGCAAAAAAAAAGTCTGGTTCCTTTTTGAAGTGGATGTTTAATGCTAGGGCGGCAGAGCAATTGCACCCACTTTAATTGCAGAAACCTGAAGTTATTGTTTGTGCTTGGCTCCTGCAAACTAATGAGTATGTTAAGGCACCTTAGTACCACAGAAGCTGGGGTGCATATTTTAAATGCTCCCCTCTCCGTTAGAAAAACAAGAACACCCTCCCTGCATGTAGAAAAGCAGCTTCTCTGGGGAAATGGTTTGTCATAGCTTGCTCCCTGATATGTTTGATTAGTAGGTGTGGGGAGTATTCAAAAGGATCACCACATGCACTCACTAGAAGCCTAAAGTTGTACAGTCCAGAATTCCAACGCCTCGTTCCACAGGGTTTGTGCAAAGTCTCTTTTCGCTTTCTCAGTTCAAGACTGTAGCCCCCATGGAAGTGTAAAGGTCAGCCTTCTTTAGAATGAATATATGTGACGGTCAGAAATGATAGGACAGGATGTTTTTATTCCTTGGAGACGTCTCACTTTGCCATTTAAATGTATTGATCACGCAAGGAACGCAGGCTGAATGCGATTCCACAAACGAAAAATAAGTTCAGATCTATTTTCTGCATGTTTCAGAAGCGCCCGCTGCACAATGTATAGAGCCGGCAAGAATCTAAAAGTGTTCCAAAAGTCATCCCTTAGCAACAGCATAATTAGACAAACAACAAGCCATATTGCCACATTCGGCAATGCAGGAATTTAAGACTAAATGAAGCAATCCTCAGAGGTGTTAAAACTTAATCCAATTATAAATCATGATGTGGGGGGGGGGGACTCAGGGTCTTAGAAACTCTGTGTTTTGCATTACATGTCAGGAAGGCGACCAGGCAGCCTGGGTGATCAGCTGCCCTTGAAGCATCATATATAGGCCCTGATGTTGTATTTTGCCTATGGGGTGAGAGCTTTGATATCCAGTCCTCCTTCTCTGTGGCAATGTTGAGGAGTGGAGACAGCAGACACTCCTTCCAACCATCACTTTCCCGATTGCTTTGGTTAGTTGTGGTAGCACAGGGGTGGGGTACTTGATCTGGCCAGTGAAGAAGAAGAAGAAGAGTTTGGATTTGATATCCCGCTTTATCACTACCCGAAGGAGTCTCAAAGCGGCTAGCATTCTCCTTTCCCTTCCTCCCCCACAACAAACACTCTGTGAGGTGAGTGGGGCTGAGAGACTTCAGAGAAGTGTGACTAGCCCAAGGTCACCCAGCAGCTGCATGTGGAGGAGCGGGGACGCGAACCCGGTTCACCAGATTACGAGTCTACCGCTCTTAACCACTACACCACACTGGCTCTCAGTGAAGCATATTGTTGATCTCCTTCACCCCATGTAGTCCAAATTTGACAGGTGGGTGAAGACACTCACCTGCCTATCACCCCATGTGACAACAATGCCCTTTTCTGACCACAGGGGTCTTGCAGAGGGCTTTGCACCATGCCCACGAAAAAGTGCTTTTGCAAAGCTATTTGCAAGGCAGTCCTTTGAAAGTGGCTCCTGACTCCCCCTAGGCCCTTGTAAAGTAGTTCAGCTGCAGACCAGCTGTTTTGCTTAGCGTTGCTGAGTGTGAGTGATCCGCCTGCATTCCTGGTGGTACTACAAGAAGGAAGAACTAGGTGACAGAGAAGTCAGTGCCAGTTGTACCAGGAGCCATCCCTACACATGCACACACAATGTTCAAGGGATGAGGCCACAAGATGAAATACTAATGGGAACAGGGGTGGTCATTCTCCTGTCCATGGTGACAGACTCAGAACCATCAAGAATCGTCTGCACGACCCATCCATGAAAATGCAAGTTGGGCGTGCCAAACCATAATCAGCCGCATTGTGCTTTGCTTTCCATAGTTATTTATTTCTCCATTTAATGCAAATTGCTGCGCTGGGTGGCATGGAGGTGAGGCTTGTTAAAAGGGTGCAGATCAGCCAACAACATTGCGGTGCAAGGCCTTCCAATTAGCTGTGGCTTTGAGAATCTGGAGGCAGCTGCACAAGTAGGAGAAAATATATGGTTTCTCAGAGTGAATTGCTTTTAACAAGAGATGGCTGGTTTGCAGATTAATGCCGATACTCTCACTTTAATGGATAGGCTGGCAGTTTAAAGTGTTTGTTTGTTCATTTGTTTAGCTATAATGAAAACCAGTGTCATCCAGCAGATTAAATATCCTTTGCATTCAGATACAGGAGACAAGAGTCAACATATGACTGTGTCCTGTGCAAAGTCAAACTTTCGGTTCAAATAGCCTAGTATTGCCCACTCTGAATGGCAGCAGCTCTCCAGGGTCTCAGGCGGAGGACAGTTGTCTGATTCACACTTAGGAATCACACTTAGGAAGCTGCCTTATACTGAGTCATACCACTGGTCCATCTAGCTCAATATTGTCTACACTGACTGGCAGCAGCTCTTCAGAGCTTCAGGCAGGAGTCTTTCCCAGCCCTTCCTGGAGATGCCGGGGATTGAACCTGTGACTTTTGCCTTTCCAGGTGCTTTTTAACAGGAGCCTCTGTGCTGCCCCACTGAGCTTCACTCTAATTGAGATCTCCAGTTCAGTTGTTGGGTTGAGAGCTGGCTTGTGCATGCATGCCATCATTCAATAACACATCCAGTTACTTCCAGAATCATAGAATTGTAGGGTTGGAAGGTGCCCCAAGGGTCATCTTGTCCAGCCCCCTGCAATGCAGGAATCTCAGCTAAAGCACCCATGACAGGTGGACATCCAGCTTCTACTTTGTTGTTGTTGTTTAGTCATTTAGTCGTGTCCGACTCTTCGTGACCCCATGGACCAGAGCACGCCAGGCACTCCTGTCTTCCACTGCCTCCCGCAGTTTGGTCAAACTCATGTTAGTTGCTTTGAGAACACTGTCCAACCATCTCATCCTCTGTTGTCCCCTTCTCCTTGTGCCCTCAATCTTTCCCAACATCAGGGTCTTTTCCAGGGAGTCTTCTCTTCTCATGAGGTGGCCAAAGTACTGGAGCCTCGGCTTCAGGATCTGTCCTTCCAGTGAGCACTCAGGGTTGATTTCCTTCAGAATGCATAGGTTTGATCTTCTTGCAGTCCATTGGACTCTCAAGAGTCTCCTCCAACACCATAATTCAAAAGCATCAATTCTTCGGCGATCAGCCTTCTTTATGGTCCAGCTCTCACTTCCATACATCACTACTCGGAAAACCATAGCTTTAACTATACGGACCTTTGTCGGCAAGGTGGTGTCTCTGCTTTTTAACCTCTACTTAAAAACCTCCAATGGAGAGTCCACAACCTCCCAATGGATTCTGTTCCACTGTCGAACAGCTCTTAGTGTCAGAAAGTTCTTCCTGATGTCGTGTCGGAATCTCCTTCCTTGTAACTTATTGATTCAGGTCCTAACCTTCAGCGCAGGAGAAAACAAGCCTGCTCCATCTTCCACGTGACAGCCCTTGAGATATTTGAAGATGGCTATCATATCTCCTCTCAGCCTCCTCTTTTCCAGGCTAAACATGCCCAGCTCCCTCAACAGCAGGAGAGGGGTACTACGTTCCTGTTCTGCTTTGGAGCTTATACCATAGGTATCCATTTGGCCCCTCTATGGAAGACGTTAGAGGGACCCAGGTGGCGCTGTGGGTTAAACCACAGAGCCTAGGGCTTGCTGATCAGAAGGTCAGCGGTTCAAATCCCTGCGACGGGGTGAGCTCCTGTTGTTTGGTCCCAGCTCCTGCCCACCTAGCAGTTCGAAAGCACGTCAAAGTGCAAGTAGATAAATAGGAACCGCTCTGGCGGGAAGGTAAACGGCGTTTCCGTGGGCTGCTCTGGTTCGCCAGAAGCGGCTTTGTCATGCTGGCCACATGACCTGGAAGCTGTACGCTGGCTCTCGGCCAATAAAGCGAGATGAGCGCCGCAACCCCAGAGTCGGACACGAGTGGACCTAATGGTCAGGGGTCCCCCTTTACCTTTATGGAAGACGTTGCTGAACTAGATGGCCTTTGATACAATCCACCAGGACTGTTCTTACGCCCTTACTTTCACTTGGGGCAGATACACATGTGAATGTTTGTTGCCTGTGGTCTACAACTTGTAAGTAATAGGTACACACACACACACTGTCAGAGGACTGGGGAGCCTCACACCCTCCCCTGCGCTGACGCAGTACCGAGAGCCCACGCCCCTTATTCTGACAGATTCCAGCGAAAGCTCCGGAGAAGAAGAGTTGGAGGGAGGGCTCTGTGTAGCATCAGAGCCCCAGGACGTCGCAACAGGAAACAGGAGAAGGGGGGGTTGGTTTCCCTTCCGGGAGTGTTTTAGCAAGAGGCGCGAAAAGCCGGAATAAACCAGTCAGGACATCTCAACTGATTGAGATGGATGTGTTTCACCATCGGTGGAAAGTTGTAAAGTAATTAGGACCAAATAAAACGCTAATTGATTTACATGACGGACTCGGCTGGAATGCTTCGATCGAAACAACAGCCAGAGGGCTGTGACAGCATGTCCTGACTCCTTTTTCAAAAGAAACAGCATTTGCTGGGCATTCCAGAGGAGGAGCACCCCCACAGCAACCGAGACGTCCTGTCGGCAAGCCGGCCGGTGAGCACAAGCGGCCATCAAGATGACGGATGAGGAGGCAAGAGTGGCTGCTGCCGTGGAAAGCAGGATTCGGCAGGTCAGTGCTGATTTAGAGAGACAAGCTCAGGAGCAGGTGATCAAATGCAGGCAAGAAATGGAAGCGCAAGTTCACAAATTAAACCTAGAAATGCAGGAAATGTCAGTGAGGCATGAGCAACTTAGGAGTCATGCCAGAGAATTAGAGGGACGTCTCGAAGAACGCAGATTGCAGGGGCAATCTGGGGGGGCAATTCCCTTGGGGAGGAAGTTGCAGACACTGATCAAGAGATTCTCAGGGGATCCCAATGAGTATCCTGGATTTAGAACAGATGTGGAGTTCTGCCTGAAAATGCAGGAAGGAGAATTTTCAGGGGAGGAGCAGCAGATCGCTTTCATCATTGCACATTTGGAGGGCGGAGCCAAAGATTGGGCTCGGCCCCTGATGGCGGCTGGAGGGAGAGAAATGTGCAACCTTAAGGAATTTCTGGGTGCAATGGATGGGATGTTTGCCCATGAGGGACATGAGGAGGCCATTAAGAAAGAATTGCTGAGACTCAGACAGGGAGGAGGCAGTGTCCGTGATTACTACACACGTTTCGCGATGCTGGCACACCGATTGAATTGGGAATTGGAGAGCGAGTTTTTGCAGACCCTTTTCAAGGAAGGTTTGCACCCTGAAGTGAAGGATGAGCTCAGCCGGGGGCCCAGGACAAAGAGCATGAGGCAATTGACTGAGGCTGCGTTAGCCATTGGCATGAGAGCGGAAGATAGAAACCGGGAGAGGAGGTACCCAAAGGCTGAAGGGGCCGCAACGCATCGCTACCCAGGGAGGGAGCAAGGCGGGAACCAGGCAGGACCACCTCTTCCAATGCTACCTGCTGAGGAACCCATGGAGATCGGGGCAGTGCGTGCTAAACCGGCAGGGGGGGCCATCGCCAAGGGAGCAGAAGGAAAAAGGGGAAAAGAAACTAGAAAATGTTATGTATGTGAAGCCCCGGGGCATTTCGCGAAGTTCTGCCCACAACGGCGCGTGTGGCAAGCCAAGGGGGTGTCAACAGCAGATCAGGAAGAGCAACGGGGGCAGAATTCGGGAAACGAACGAGCCCGGGTGGCAGAGATGTCGGGAGGGCCAAGCACCCGGGCGAGCAAGCAGTGAAGGCCCCGCAGGAGACCCCCATTACCACCCCCCACCCGCCCAAGGTAGGAATCGTGGTAAAAGTGATGCTGGAGCTCCCCAATGGACACCCCCTGGAGGTTGAAGCGTTACTTGACTCAGGGGCCTCGGCAAATTTTATGAGCAAAGAATTTGCGTTGCAGCATCAACTACACTTGCTGCCCCTCGACTTCCCTCTACTGGTCACTACAATTGATGGGAGGAAGCTGTTGGGAGGAGAAGTGGCGCAGCAAACGCCCCCCATGAGGATGTGCATCTCCAAGCATTCTGAAGTCATCGCTTTCAATGTCACCCAACTGGCAGGGTGCCCCATCGTCCTGGGAATGAGCTGGCTTGACCTTCATGACCCAGTAGTGGCTTGGCATCAAAGATCGCTCACGTTTGGATCGGGGCACTGCGTGGAGAACTGTCTGCAGGACATGAGGACCCCAGACAGCAGCGCGCAGGCGGCGACAGTGCGATTGGAGGCCACAAGGGGGATTCCACCCCAATATGAGAATTACAGTGACGTTTTCAGCGAGAAGGAAGCGGACAAGCTTCCGCCACATCGACCCTTTGATTGTCAGATCAACTTGATGCCAGGGGCCCAGCTGCCGGCAGGGAAACTCTATTCCATGTCTGAGCAAGAGCTGCAGGAACTCAGACAATTTATAGACAAGAACCTTCAGCGAGGGTTTCTGCGAGAGTCCAAGAGTTCCCGAGGGAGTCCAGTGTTCTTCGTGGACAAGAAGGGGACCTCCCAGAAGAGACTTATATGTGATTTCAGGGCCCTGAACAGCGTGAGTCAACCCATCGCCTTTCCCATGCCTAGGATCGACGATTTGCTGGCGGTGGTGCGCAGAGGGAAGATATTTACCAAGCTGGACCTCAGGGGGGCGTACAACCTCATACGGATGCGAGAGGGAGATGAGTGGAAGACGACCATGTTTACCCCCCTGGGAGCATTTGAGTACCTTGTTATGCCGTTTGGCCTACAAGGAGGGTCCGCGGCCTTCCAGTCCTTCATGCATCACGTGTTGGGACCCCTGCTGTACAAGAATGTGGTTTGTTTTCTCGATGACTTGCTCGTCTTCTCGGAGGACGAGGCCCAGCACGAGCAGCATGTCAGGCAGGTGCTGAACAAATTGAGAGAGCACCAGCTGTACGCCAAACTGGAGAAGTGCCAATTCCACGTGAAGCAGGTGGATTTCCTCGGCTACCGAGTGTCTGATAGAGGGCTAGCCATGGACGGGGAGAAAGTGAAGGCAGTGTTAGACTGGAAGAGCCCCCGAACCAAGAAGGACGCGCAGAGGTTTCTGGGTTTCGCCAACTTCTATCGCAAATTCATCAGGGGATTCGCAAAGCTAACGGCACCCATCACGGACTGTTTGAGTGGCAAGAAGAAATTTGTGTGGACATCGGAAGCCCAGAGGGCGTTCGACACCCTGAAGGGAGCGTTCGCCGCAGAGGAGAACCTCCTGCATGTCGACCCGGAGCGGCCGATCAAGCTGGAGACAGATGCTTCAGATCGCGCAGTTGGAGCCGTGCTTTTGCAACAGGACAATAACGGGGACTGGAGACCATGCGCTTTCTTTTCGCGCAAGCTCAGCAAATCTGAGAAGAATTACACCATCTGGGACAAGGAACTGTTGGCCATCTTGGCGGCTTTCAAAAAGTGGCGCCACTTTCTGATCGGGGCGCAGCACCAAGTCCAGGTGCACACAGACCATAAGAACTTGGAGTACTGGAGAACCGCCAGAGTGCTCAACCAGAGACAGATCCGGTGGGCAGAATTCTTCGCGGACTTCAACTTCCGTGTTCACTATGTGCCTGGTGAGCAGAACGTGCGGGCCGACGCTTTGTCGAGGAAGCCGCAGTACCTAGAAGAGGAGGAGCCGCCTTCTGCGAGACACATGTTTTCCACACAGCAGTGGGCGTGTGCCGGCACCATGGAGCAAGCCTCGCTACTGCTGAGACTCACCCGCGCAGATCCCTTTGCGCAACAGAAGTTCAGAGATCTCAAGGAAGGGAGGGGGGTCGAGGAAGGGTTTTTGGAGAAGGGAGGGCTCTTGTTTTATAAGGGGGCTTTGTACATCCCGGGGGATCAGATGAGGGCCAAAGTTCTCAAACAACTCCACGACAACCCTTCCGCAGGACATTTTGGACAACAGAAGACACTTCTCTTAGTCACCAGAGATTTCTGGTGGCCGGGAGTCCGGGAGGATGTCAAGGACTACGTGAGGGCGTGTGACACCTGTCAAAGGGCGAAGGGAGGCACTAGAGCACCGGCAGGTCTGCTGCAGCCCTTGCCCACCCCCAGCAGACCCTGGGAAATGGTGAGCATTGATTTCATCACCGATCTGCCCATGTCCAAGGGGAAAACAGCAGTGCTTGTGGTGGTAGACATGCTCACCAAGATGTGCCATTTTGTAGCCTGCCCCAAGGTGTTGTCCGCAGAGGAAACGGCCAAACTCTTTGTAGATCAGGTGTTCTGCTTGCACGGGGTGCCTTCGAGAGTTCTTAGTGACAGGGGGAGGCAATTTACCTCACGGTTCTGGCGCAAGCTCATGAGCTTATTGCAGGTGGAGCTGAGTTTCTCCACAGCCAGACATCCCCAGACTAATGGGCAAGCCGAGAGAGCCAATGCCATTCTGCAGCAGTATTTGCGTTGCTATGTTAACCAAAGGCAGAATGATTGGGCGCAATTTTTGGGTCTGGCAGAGTTTGCTTTTAATAACTCTGTCCACCTGTCCACAGGAATGACCCCGTTTTTTGCCAATCATGGTCGCCACCCAAGAGCCTTCCCAGGGGGGGAGGAGGAGCCCAGTGTACCAGCAGCAGAGAATTTTGCAGAGGAGATGCAAACGGTGCACAAAATGCTCAGAAGCACTCTGGAAAGGGCCAAGGAGGCATACAAGAGGGCGGCGGATGCCCATCGCAGGGAAGGGGAGGTCATCAGGGTCGGGGATAAGGTGTGCTTGTCGACCAGGGGTCTCCCCATCAGAGGGAGCTGTAAGAAGTTAGAACATCGCAAACTGGGACCCTTTGAGGTCATCGAGCAGGTCAATCCGGTAGCATTTAAGCTGTTGTTGCCGGATACCATGAGGATTCACCCGGTATTTCACAGGTCACTGCTCTCACCATACAGGGAGGGGCACCGTTTCCACGGGGAGGGTGGGACGCCCCCCACTACGCCCATTGTAGAGGACAGGGAAGCCTGCAATGAAGCCACGGAGATCCTGGACTCCAGATGGAACAGGGACAGGGTGGAGTACTTGGTGGCATGGGAAGGGGCTGCCCCAGAGGACAACACGTGGGTACCATCCGATCAGATAACTGAAGAGTATCTTAGAGCTGAATTTCACACCCTGTTCCCACATAAGCCAATGCCCCCAGATCTCTTCCTGCAAGAGGTGTGTGCCACCACGGAAGATGATGAGGAAGATTTCTGGGGGTTCAGATCCAGTGAAGAGAGGGAAGGAGGAGAGACACCGGTTTCCCCCCAGAGAGAGTCCGGGGGAGGGCAGTACTCGTCATCCTCAGGAGAAGATTCGGAAGGATTTGAGGGGTGGGAAGAGGTGTTTGGCTCACAGGATGACGAAGATACAGACTTTCTAGGTTTCGTCACATCCCCTGAAGAGGGGATGGGAGGGGCGGTGAACGAAGGGAAAACTCACAGAGCTCAGGGGCGAGACACAGCAGAGAGGGAGTCACCCGCCTTGGGGGAGGAGGAGGGGGGCTTAGAGGGGGGAGTGGATGTCAGAGGACTGGGGAGCCTCACACCCTCCCCTGCGCTGACGCAGTACCGAGAGCCCACGCCCCTTATTCTGACAGATTCCAGCGAAAGCTCCGGAGAAGAAGAGTTGGAGGGAGGGCTCTGTGTAGCATCAGAGCCCCAGGACGTCGCAACAGGAAACAGGAGAAGGGGGGGTTGGTTTCCCTTCCGGGAGTGTTTTAGCAAGAGGCGCGAAAAGCCGGAATAAACCAGTCAGGACATCTCAACTGATTGAGATGGATGTGTTTCACCATCGGTGGAAAGTTGTAAAGTAATTAGGACCAAATAAAACGCTAATTGATTTACATGACGGACTCGGCTGGAATGCTTCGATCGAAACAACAGCCAGAGGGCTGTGACACACACGTATGTATTTTTCTTAAAAGACAATTGGCAAGCTTTCTTGGACACTGTTTGGTACCATAGAGAAGGGGCTCACCCCAGAACAGGCGCTCCTTTTTGTAAGCACCTTATGGACTTCAAAAACTGAGATTCTGTAGACTTGTGTCTTAGAATCATTTGTTTCAGAGTGAAGTCTAGACGAGTACTCGGATTGCTGGTGTGACACTGTTCAACGTACAAGGAATTGGGCCCGGGGAGGCAGACAGAGAAGCATTTGATCTTATTTGAGTTTTTCCCCTCCCACCCCTGTTTGTGCCCTGACATGGTACAGCTAAATCAGAGGGCTACGATCCTGGATCAGGTCCCTTCTTGTGATGTAAGTGTGTGGGGAGAGCAGCCCTTTGGCACCCCCAAACATCCATGTCTTATCATAAACCTTGATGAAATGATCCCGACTTTACCCAATGTAAGTTACCTTCCCTTTCGGAAAAGAAGATTTCACTTCCTGTTCCCGAAAGCACAGAAAATGCTAGCAGGCCATGGGTTACAAGATCTGCCCCAAATCCATATTAATTCTGTTGCCCCTTGTGCTGAAAGTGGACCGGGTGATATTCCCAGTGGGCTCTGTTGAGATTTGGGTGTGCCAGATGTAAGAGCTGTTCGGCACCTCTGTGTGTCTGGTTGCCTGCGATTATAAATAAAGGGTGACCTTTTCCACCCTCCCCAGTAAGGGAGGTTTAATGTCCATTATGAACCTCTGAAAATGCTGACGGATCCCTTAGGTGTAGAAGCATCATTCCACATCCCCGTCAGGATGATATTAAAAACCCATATTGCTTTACCAGCAGCTCAGCAAAAGTGTAGCTAAGGGAAGAAAGTTCAGACAGCTCAGTCAAATCTCTTTTCATAGGGCAGACCGTTGAATTAGGTTGCAAATTTCATTGAAATGGATGGGTGAATATATCCAGTTTTTCTCACTTTCTGATATTGTCTAAATCGGTTTTCAAAAAATAAATAAATCCACACTTCCTCGTGAAAACTTATCAGCACTGTTGTGCAAATTTCTCCTAATGCAATCGTACCTTGGTTTTCAAACAGCTTAGTTCCCAAAAGGTTTGGCTCCCAAATGATCAAAACCCAGAAGTGAATGTTTCAGTTTTCGAAATATTTTTGGAAGTCAAACATCTGACGGGGCTTCCACAGCTTCTGATTGGCTGCAGGAGATTCCTGCAGCCAATCAGAAGCTGCGCTTTGGTTTCTGAACGTTTTGGAAGTCGAATAAACTTCCGGAACAGATTCCATTCAACTTCCAAGTTATGACTGTACCTGCAATTGTATACAGTTATACCTAAGGTACACATTTTTGGCAAAACAATTTCCCCCAATATAACACATTTTTGTACTTATTTATTTTTGCTGATATCTGCATTCTTATGGACATGTTGCATTAAAAGATGCATTTTTGCACACAGTGCTTGTCCGAAGTGTAGCGCTGTAGATTTGGATGAGTGCAAGTTTTGAAGGAAGACTGTGATTTGTCCCACGTCAACTGCTGAGGTCTTTTGATGGGGCACTGTGGGTATTCTGCATGCCCCACAGACTCAGCAGGCCTTTAACGGGGGCCAAACCTTTAGTGCGGCTAGCCCTGCCCTATGGAACTCCTTGCCAATAGAACATTGGCAGCAGAGGCAGTTTTAGGGTAGCGTAACTGCAGGGGGCACCGCCAGAAATTGAGAGCCCACAGCCCACTGCGGTTTGGCAGAAGTGATCCCTCCTTGTTCTGAAAACTGTATTATTCATGCAGCCCTTTCAAACCCGAGATTCCTTGCCAACCAGTCCTTTTGACATTTCATCGTGATAGCATGTGTGCTGGTCAGTGATATTTTATAGGAAAGTGCCGTTCATAAATATTTTAAATGCACAGATAAAAATAATGAAATAAATAAAGGAGAGCCGAAGCAAGCAAAGGCAGAGGGAAAACAGCCCATGTGCTGCAAGCTGAGCTCGTCGAAGGCATGCCAGATTTTGGAACTTTGGGGCCAGGTTTTTTGACCATCTGGCTGTTTCAGGGCTCTCTCCTCCATACCCCCTGGTTCACTCTCTGTTATTAGGCAAATGCTCTCCCTCTCCATCTGTGTGAGCGCGCATGTGTGTGTGCAAGAAGAGGGGAAGAGAGAGGAAGAAACTGGAACATATATATACATATATATACATATATATACACATATACATATACACACACACATATATATACATATATGTGTGTGTGTGTGTGTGTGTGTATATATATATATATATATATATATATATATATATATATATATATACACACACATATGTGTGTATATACATATATATATATATACATACATACATATATACATACATATACATATATATATATACATACATATACATATATATACACACACACATATATATACATATACATATATATACATATACATATATATATACACACATATATACATATACATATACATATATATATATACATATGTGTTGTGTGTGTGTGTGTGTGTGTGTGTGTGTGTGTGTGTAATTCAGCAACAAAGCAGGCACAGTCATACCTTAGAAGCCGAACAGAATCCGTTCTGGAAGTCCGTTCGACTTCCAAAACGTTCGGAAACCAAAGCGCGGCTTCCGATTGGCTGCAGGAAGCTCCTGCAGCCAATCGGAAGCCCCATCGGACGTTTGGCTTCCAAAAATAGTTCACAAACCGAAACAGTCACTTCCGGGTTCGGGAGCCAAAACATTCGATCACTAAGCTGTTCGAAAACCAAGGTATGACTGTACTGCCGTTACATTGCAGGCTGACATGTCATGGGTGAGTGGCAGAGCAGTTGCTTTGCATGTAGAAGATCCCAGGTTCGGCTCCCAGCATCTCCAGGAAAGCCTAGGAGTGAGCCCTGACTGATCTCATGGAGAGCAGCTTCCAACTAGAGTCAGCATTACTGAGCTAGCTGGACCAATGGTCCAGCCCTGCAGAAGGCAGCTTCTTGTGTTCCTGTGCATGGGCCATAGAATCGATTGCAGGTGTTTGTGGAGGAGCCATAGCTCAGTGGCAGAACATCTGCTTTGCATCCAAAAGGTCCCGGGTTCAATCCCCGGCATCTCCAGGTAAGGCTGGGAGAGAACCCTATCTGAAATCTTGGACAGCTGCTGCCAGCCAGGATCAACAATACTGAGCTAGATGGAGCAATGCTTTGCCTCGGCTTCATGGGCAGAAGCAAAGCCACCTTCACACTCTTGCTGATGGGGTCAGGGCCAGGGATGCAACCATGCTTCCAACATCATCTGTGTGATGGCTTGTCCCTCCTATTAGAATATTCCAGTTGGAGAATGGCTGCAGGCTCATGGAGCTCAAGGAACTAAGGCAGGCTGTTCTGATGGATTGTACTGTTTATGCTGAATGTAGGAAAATGAATACCGATGTTCATTGTGGACGAGTCAGTTCTGATGATTCGGTAAGAACTGGTTTCCTTTTTGCCCAAATTGGGAGATTTTTGTCACACACTGAAAGGCAAAATTTGCTGTAGCTCCTCAGACACTGAAAGGAAAGTTTCTCAATCTGCATATATCAATATTCTCACTATGGATACTCTAGATCAGGAGAGGGCAGAAGATAGATCAGGGTCTACTGGTCGATCTTTGTGAGACTGGCAAGGGTTTTAAACTCCCAATTTTTACTAATAACAAACCCCCCCCCCAGGTAAATGGGGTTAGGACTGCACAATTAATCTGCTTCCTATTGTGAATTTTTAATACCAGTGGAATGCATTGTTCAATATTGTTCCTTTCACATTCAAATTAGTTTGAGTGTAATGTTTCAACAGACACACACAGATGGCTATATTCTGAATAAATCAGGCATTAAAAAACAGAATGTTGGGATTAAAAAAAAGAGGAGGATATTTATATGTAGTTGAGTTAGTTGCAGGAGTAATTTATACAAACCAGGACACAAGGACACAATATCAAAAGGGTGTTTTACAATGTACCACCCTGATGTCTGAGTGAGAGAAATGAGATAGGATGGAAAGTTTATGCTGAACTGTGAAATCAAGATTGCAAGAGTGTCAGTAATCCTAGTCCCACTTACCTGTGACTAAGACCCATTGAATTCAATGGGACTTCCTTCTGAATAGACATTGTTAGGATCGCACCCATAGATGGTTTGGCAATAGGAATTGGCTTTATTTTTAAGTTGCCCCAAGGCTCTCTGTTGCTTTTGCTGCAAGCAAGAGAAGCAGGGCCCCACCCCTCTGAAATTCATTAACTTTGAAAAGGAACACACAGTTTATTTGTACATATCTGTTGATAGATGAGTTACGGGTGTATGTTGTGTGCTGTGAGATACATAAAAACATACACATATATTTCCGCATCAGCGGACGGGAAAACAGAAGAAAGACTGCAAAATAAATAAATTTACCAGATGAAATTGCAAGTGGAATCTGGAACATATTGAAGCACATTGTTCCATCCCTAGCCGTTAAGTTTGCCTACCCGTCCTTTAAATACATACCCTCCGTTCCTTTAAACTCCAGTATTTGACATAGCATGTTGTGCCACTTGGGTTAATTAAACAATGAGTTGACTCAACTCATTGACTTTTGTCTCTTGGAGTTTGACTCTTTTGGGGTTATGACAGCAGTTCTCCACGCAGTGCTTACCTAAGAACATAAGCATAGGAAGAGGCTTGCTGCTAGATGAGGCCAGAAACCTATCTAGTCCAGCATCCTGTTTTTCAGAGTGGCAGCCATATGCCTATAGGAAGGCTGTAAGCAGGATATGAACCCTTCACACAGCGCGTCCTTGAATTATGGAGTCCTCTCCTACGGGAGGTGGTGAGACAGGCAGCAACCTGGATGGCTTTAGAAGAGGATTAGGCAAATTCACGGAGGACAGGGCTATCAAGGACTTTGCTGCCAAGGAGTGTGGTGGAGTCTCCTTCTTTGGAGGTCTTTAAGCAGAGGCTTGACAGCCACCTGTCAGGAATGCTTTGATGGTGTTTCCTGCTTGGCAGGGGGTTGGACTGGATGGCCCTTGTGGTCTCTTCCAATTCTATGATTCTATGATCAATGACTACTGGCCAGAATGGTTACGTTCTACCACCACTGCTGGAGGCAGTCTGTCTCTGACTACCAGTTGCTGGAAATCAAAATCTTCCCCCCAAGCTTGCTGGCCCCTCTCTTTCGTACATGGAAAGTGCCAGTTTTGCTACACCGTCTCACAAACACTTGTGCGTGCGTAGAGGCAGTTTGAACCTGCGTTCAGAGCAACATGCGAACAAGCCTGCAGGTAGACACATACACATGCAGACAGACACAGGGACACACAAATCAAACATTGCCTCCGCCCCTTTTCATCAGATCAGTCAATGAGATGAGAGAAAGGGTGGTGACCATTCTCACTGAGGTGCTGGGCTGGGCAGAGAATCCAACCCAGTGCTACGATGGGAATTGAGGTCCCTCGATCCCTGCTGCAGTTTGCACTCTCTTTGGCCCCCACCAAGTGGCTTTCAGACTACCTCCTCGGCTGCTCAAGACTCCATATAGAAGAGCCAAGAGGACTGCTGCTTATTTCCACAAAGCTTCCCCACAAATTTATTTTTAATTAAGTGGTTGCTGCTCTCATTACTTAGTGTGTAATGAGAACTGGGAGGTATAAGAGCTTGGATTTGCATATTTTATGGCGGCTTGACACACTGCTGACAGCTATTGAATTTGTTGTACTTACTTCAAAGTCCGTGCGGTGATTTCAGCCCTGCCCAAGCTTTGTAGTAGAGTTGTTCCAGATTCGGCTGTTGATTCAGCAGCATGACTAAGGTGTAAGGATAATTAGCAAGTCGCCGGTTTTTCATCCCCTCCCATCTGTTCCTTTGGCTCTTTTCCTCGCTGCAGATTTGTACCAACTAAGCGCTTGATCCTACTACAGAGCTGTGGAAGCAGCTCTCTCTGGAAGTTAGTTCCAGACATATTTTTAAAGGGCGTGTTTGGTGCTTTTCACCTTTATTTTCATGACTAAAAGGTAAAGGGAGCCCTGACTAAGTTGCTTCTGGCGAACCAGAGCAGTGCACGGAAACGCTGTTTACCTTCCCACTGGAGCGGTACCTATTTATCTACTTGCACTTTGACGTGCTTTCGAACTGCTAGGTGGGCAGGTGCAGGGACCAAGCAACAGGAGCTCACTCTGTTGTGGGGATTCAAACTGCCGACCTTCTGATCAGTGTTTCCGTGCGCTGCTCTGGTTCACCAGAAGCAGCTTTGTCATGCTGGCCACATGACCTGGAAGCTGTACGCCGGCTCCCTCGGCCAATAATGCGAGATGAGCGCCGCAACCCCAGAGTCGGTCACGACTGGACCTAATTATTATTATTATTATTATTATTATTAAGGATCAAAAGGGAAGGGGCTGGATTTTGAAAAACAGCAACTCTGGAATTAGACTTATTTGTTTATTTTTATGGTAGATACAAGGCAAAATAGAGTTGTCAACATTTCGGGCAGCTATGCTCTCGGTTCGCAATATATCAGCGCTTAGACATGGCCAGTTATCATTTATCCCCATGCTGTGAAAAGGGTTGCCTGCTGATTTCTACAAATCAGGTTGCTGTTATCAGCATGATAGCAGACTGGCCGCTCCCATCAGCTGACCACTGGTGCTTACCACCCAACAGATTTGCATTCAGGACAGGCAGGAGAAGAAGCAACCTCCTCACGTTAAAAGTGCAGAGAAATGGAAGGCCACTGCGGGTTTGCACAGCTCAACCAGCTCAATCTTCTCGAGGAAATTAAAATATTAATTAAAACAGGTCTCTCTCGGGCAAGCTTTCTCGGAGCATTGGCAAACAGAAGATCTTGGCATCGTTCATAGGGCAGCACCGGAGGCCAGCTAAGACTTAAGATGCTAAGCTCCCCTGGAGGGGAAGCTTCCGTGGAGTTGAGACCACACAGAAATCGCAGTGACAGAGAAGATCAGAGTCAGCCTCTAGTCCAAAGACACATTGACAGGGGGCAGCAAATATGCAGAATCCTGACAGGCCTTCAAACACAACTGGACACTGGCAGAGAATCCTTCCCCCCCCCCCGCCCGCCTCTCTCAGGCTCCACTGCCCTTCAGAAGTATGGCACAGCTGTTACCTCAGCCATTCAAGATAGTACCCTGGAGGTGAAAGAGGCACACTTAAAAATTGGTTACAGCTGACGCTTGGTTTCTCTTACACATTCCTTTCCACGTTGATGCTATTTCAAAGCGTTTCTGAAAAGCTTAGCATCTCAAAGCAGAAGGCAAATAATGCAGAAAGCAAAAAGTAAAGCAGCATCGCAAGCAGAGAATGAAGACATAAAACACAGTATTGTAAAGACAGATGAAGAGAGGAATTTGTTAACAGCAAGGTCCAGTCCAGACTCTTCCAAGCCCTACCTCAGGCATAGGCAAACTCGGCCCTCCAGAGGTTTTGGGACTACAACTCCCATCATCCCTAGCTAACAGGACTAGTGGTCAGGGATGATGGGAATTGTAGTCCCAAAACATCTGAAGGGCCGAGTTTGCCTATGCCGGCCCTACCTTGAGCTGCTGGGGATTGAACCTGAGGCCTTCTGCTCTACCACTGAGCTACCTTCCTTCTCCAACAAGAGAAGATGGTGCTCCCACGCAGGAGAAGCTGCTGTTGCCTTCTCACACTGCGTCAGATTGGGACAGGGGTTAAGTGAGCTGAAAGTTGTCACATTGTTATTCCAACTGTCCGAGACAGAGCACAGGTCTGATGCAGTAGATGCCTAAAAAGGTAAAGGGACCCCTGACCATTAGGTCCAGTCGTGTCCGACTCTGGGGTTGCGGTGCTCATCTCGCTCTATAGGCCGAGGGAGCCGGCGTTCAACTTCCAGGTCATGTGGCCAGCATGACAAAGCCGCTTCTGGCAAACCAGAGCAGTGCATGGAAATGCCGTTTACCTTCCCACCTATTTATCTACTTGCACTTTGACGTACTTTCGAACTGCTAGGTTGGCAGGAGCAGGGACTGAGCAACGGGAGCTCACCCCGTCGCGGGGATTCAAACCTCCGACCTTCTGATCAGCAAGCCCTAGGCTTTGTGGTTTAACTCACAGCGCCACCCACGTCCCTAGATGCCTAGCTAGCTAATTAGTAGGAGCGGTGCAAGTATCCCTTGAACCTTGGGTTGGATTCTAAGTCTGTTCAGATCAGTCACATGACCTGGCATCCCAGCATGAGTTAAGCCAGCAAAAAAGTTGGTGTAACTCAAACACTGTCTTAAAAGCTTGTTTTCCTTCTGCCAGGCTTATGACATCCAGCGGCGGAGCAAGCCGATCGGGCTCCTGGGGTGGCGCACGTGCCCTGCGCCCAGGCGTGGGGCCAGCCACCTGCGGGGTGGGGCAAGCTGGGACAGGACACTCTGCAGGGCCTCCAAGGAGTCTGCCTGCCTCCTCGCACTCAGCCGCCCTACAGCTGAGGAGGAGGCAGCGGGTGGACCGTTTGGGGCAATGCAGAGCCTGCAGGTGCCCAAGCCATCGTGTCACTTCCAGGAGAGACGCGTGGCTCGGGCATGCTGCTGCAGGCCCCACGGTGAGTGCATTTTGTCACACACACCCCTCAGTGGTGACACCCGGGGCGGCCCGTCCGCCCCTGACAACATCTCAGCCAGCAGTAACCTTGCTGCTGAACAGAGTTTGAATCTGGCATAACTTTATGCTTCCTTTATGCCCTCCCACCAGATGTCAAAGAGAAAAACAACTACTGTACCAGACTTTTAGAAGACATCTGAAGGCAGCCCTGTTTAGGGAAGCTTTTAATGTTTAATAGACTATTGTATTTTAACATTCTGTTGGAAGCCACCCAGAGTGGCTGGGGAAACCCAGCCAGATGGGCGGGGTATAAATAATAAATAATAATAATTATTATTACTATTATTATTATTATTATTATTATTATTATTATTAAGCTACACTTACTGAAATCAGCTTCTTGCGTCTAAGACTGCTATCCCCTCAGTCAAGTTAATTATTTTCAGTGGGTTTACTCTGAGTAAAACTAGATGACTGTGCCCAGAGAAGTGCACACAAAAATAAGAATTCCAATCAAAAACTTTGAAAAGAATCAAAACATAAAAATTTTAAGAGAGCAGTAAAAAAGGGGGGGAGCTGCTCACGATGACTTTAAATATCCCTGTTGTAGTATCTGTTGACATCATTGTGAATTCATAGGTGACCAGAGCTCTGAATCAGCTTTGACCTTCACCTTGGTGATTTGAAACTTCAGTTTGTCCAAATTTGTTGAGTGCTCTGTAACCTGATTCTGATTGTGCAGGCCTCTGTACAAACACACATCCTGCAAGCCTTGGACAAATAAGGTCATGTTCTATTTGAAAGACAGATTCTAAAATAAAGAGATTTCCTTCCACAAGAATAATGATGGAACGACAAATGTTGGGCAATACACATTTTTTTTAAAAAACCTACGTCAGAATGGAACATCAATGCAGTTTCCATTGGAAAGATTCATAGCACAGTTTTCATGGGGAAGATTCATAGCGAAGACACTAGGCTCCTGTTGCCGTGCATCTTTCATAGAAACTATATCTGGATTTTTCATTCCATAATTTTCCATCTATATTCCTTCAAATCCGGCCTCTTTCTTATAGAAGCATGGTATTACATCTGAACCCTCCCTGAACTAGTAACCATCTTAGAAATTGGCAAAATGCCTTAAACATTTGTTGATTAGTTTGAGGGGGGGAAATAGTTTGTGTCTGTGGCAGTAGTAGTGAAATGATTGATTTGATGCCTAACTCTGAGCTTAATTAGCAGTGCCTCTTTAAAAAGCTTTTATCATTAAAATTTTCTCTAGGGTGTCCTAGCTTACTAAATGGAAAGTGTTTTTAATAAGAAATAACATTTTTCAAAAATGACCAAGACACACAAATCTGTAGTTTGAAGTGGTGCAATCAACGATGGCTTTAGCAGTGGCTTTGGACTCCTCTTTTGTTCAATGAAATATTTCTAGAGCATACTTTCATTAAAAAAATAAGCAGATACTCAGAGCTATGTTCTCTGAGCTATAGTGAACCTTAAGAATTGTTTCCCAGAGTTCTAAATTTATTCACCATTCAAGGCATATATATTCTACCTTTTCGCCTCAAAAGCTCCTAGAAAGGCTTACAAATCTATAAGAAAAACACAGTCTCTGCCCTCAGGATCACAAAAGACACAGCGTGAGAAGGAAAAAGTGAGGAGGAAGGAAAGGGAAAACAACAGACTTAGGCAAAAAAAAAATTATTAATGCCACAAGGCTCTTGTAATCACCAGGTTGTATGGAAACAAGCTACTTGCTGTTCAAAAAGCAGGCGTTTGGGTCCCCCCTGTGAAGTAGCCTGGAGACACAACCTAGAAGCGGGTGCAATGCATCCAGATTTTGTTGACCTTACATAAAGGTAAAGGTAAAGGTACCCCTGACTATTAGGTCCAGTCGCGGACGACTCTGGGGTTGCGGTGCTCATCTCGCTCTATAGGCCGAGGGAGCTGGTGTTTGTCCGCAGACAGCTTCCAGGTCATGTGGCCAGCATGATTAAGCCACTTCTGGCGAACCAGAGCAGCGCACAGAAATGCCGTTTACCTTCCCACCAGAGCGGTACCTATTTATCCGCTTGCAGTTGACGTGCTTTCGAACTGCTAGATGGGCAGGAGCAGAGACCGAACAACGTTAGCTCACCCCGTTCGGGGATTCGAACTGCTGGCCTTCTGATCGGCAAACCCTAGGCTCTGTGGTTTAGACCACAGCGCCACCCGCGTCCCTTACATAGTGGGGCCTTAGCTTTTTGGGTCCTACCTGGAATCAGCTGGCTCATCATTGCTTCTGTCAAGGGAGGCAACACCATCATCCCCTGAGCACCAGAACATGAGGATATAATAAGATTTCTGCTGGATCAAGCCAAAGGCCCATCTAATCCGGCATTCTTTCCTCAAAGCGGCTACCCAGATGCCCCTGGGAATCCTGCAAGGAGGACCTGAGGATGCAGATAGAACTTGTTGTCTCCACCTGTCATCGACTCTGGTTCCACCTACTCTTGGCTTCCCTGCTTTCAGCCTTTGGGGCTTTCCCACCGGACACCAGTCGCTCCTAATGAGAAGCCATGAAGCCCCATGATTTATCTGGCTTAGCTCTGGAAGCTTCTTCGCCATACCAGGCAAGAACTCACCTTGCCTTCTGAGCCAAAGAAGAATTTTGGGGGATGGAGTTCAGGAGAAGAACTTTTATATTAGAGGTGAGCTCAGCGACACCACTAGATACAATTCTCCTGTTGCCACTTGGAGAGCGTACGTCACAGGCTCACCAGCTGGTTACATATGCCGTGTAATTTCCCACTTTGTAAACAGTTATCTATATTTACTCCGATTTAAGAGACACTCGAATTAAGCGGAGACGTGCTGCATTTAGAACAGCGCTGCAACAAACGTTCTCTAACTTCATTATTTGATAAATTTCAAAGTAGCACATTCAGCTGGGGTGGCTGTGTGTCCTGTTTCGCAGAGGGCAGTCCTTTGTTTGAAAGCATCCTCTGCTTGGAGGGTCACTTGGTCCAAGTCTGGTTTAAAGGCAAAGGACCATCTGAAGAGTGAGCAAGAAGGGTCTTGACGTTGTACAATTAGCAGCACCTAGACAGTGCATTGAGCCACCTGGTCCCCTGGTCCCCACTATGGTCAGACCTATGGTTTTTCTGTTTAATTATAGTAATCCTTTCTAAATTGGCAGCTGTATATCTAAATTAGCATATTCAGATCTGTGCCCTCTTTGGGAACCTCCCTGGAGCTGTCAGGGGTTGAACCTGGGACTTTGTGCATGTATAGCAGATGTTGTCCCACTCAGCTCCAGCTCTTCTTCATGAACCATATAGTCTTCTTTCTTTCTTTCTTTCTTTCTTTCTTTCTTTCTTTCTTTCTTTCTTTCTTTCTTCTTTGGCGATCACTCATAGCCGAGTAAGATTGTCTTCCATAAACACAGTTTTAACAGTGAGTCCGTAAGTGACTGTAGAGGCCAATTCTGGATCCACACCTCCTTCCACAGTGGGGACATCAGTTTCCGGGTGGGAGTTGATCGCGGTGTGGATTTGCCAAGCGTGCCCTCCTCTTAGCACGTTTCTCCCTTGCGTCCTGAGTTCAAGTGTCTTCAAAGCCCATGACACCTTTGGTAAAGGCTGTTCTCCAATTGGTTTGCTTGCAGGCAAGTGTTTCCCAATTGTTGGTGTTTATACTACTTTTTTAAAAAAAATTGCCTTGAGACATAATAATAATAATAATAATTTATTATTTGTACCCCGCCCATCTGGCTGGGTTTCCCCAGCCACTCTGGGCGGCTTTCAACAGAGCATTAAAATACAATAATCTATAAAACATTAAAAGCCTCCCTAAACAGGGCTGCCTTCAGATGTCTTCTAAAGGTCTGGTAGTTGTTGTTCTCTTTGACATCTGAAGGGAGGGCATTCCACAGGGCGGGTGCCACTACTGAGAAGGCCCTCTGCCTGGTTCCCTGTAACTTGGCTTCTCGTAGTGAGGGAACCGCCAGAAGGCCCTCGGCACTGGACCTCAGTGTCCGGGCTGAGACAGCCTTTATACCTCTTTTGTTGACCACCAGCATTTCAGAATAGAGTAGTTGCTTTGGAAGACGTCTGAGCCATATATATTACAAACGGGGAGATTGTGGCCCTTCAGGTGTTATTGGACTTCAAAAACAGGTTTCCCAGCCCTGACTTAAATGGCTCCAGAAAGAGAGAAGAGGGGGAGGGAAAGAGGGGAAAGAGAAATAACAGTTTGATTCAATCACTAAAATGCGCTTTGTCATCACAGTGTTATGCATCTCAGTTCCCTCCCTGCACCTCCATCAGATATCCTGTGCTTTTAATATCTTGGTTTGGGATAAATTAAGAAAGCAATATAGCTTTAAGTGGGTGATCCTGTCACAAGATCCTTCGGCTGCTTCAGTGGCTAACTTCCTTCCCACGCTGAAAAGAAATCGACTTCATTATTTGCAGCAGGAGTGGGCAGACTTCAGACTCGCAGGATCATCTTGGGTTTTTTTTAATTAGAGTCCTGAAGTCCACCAACTGGAGCCTAGTGCAGAAGAGTGGCTCTGCAAGGCTAAGAATGAAAGAACAGAATACCTTTGAGCACCTGCTCAGCTCAGGCAATTGTGATTAGGGATGGAGGAGAGACAGTTTGCATTTAATGGGGAAGTTGCCTAATTTTAGTTGCAGATAGGTAGCCATGTAGGGACCAGGTGGCGCTGTGGGTTAAACCACAGGCTTGCTGATCAGAAGGTCAGTGGTTCGAATCCCCGTGACGGGGTGAGCTCCTGTTGTTCGGTCCCAGCTCCTGCCCACCTAGCAGTTCGAAAGCACGTTAAAGTGCAAGTAGATAAATAGGTACCGCTCCAGCGGGAAGGTAAACGCCGTTTCCGTGCACTGCTCTGGTTCGCCAGAAGCAGCTTTGTCATGCTGGCCACATGACCCGGAGGCTGTCTTCGGACAAACGCCGGCTCCCTCGGCCTATAGAGCGAGATGAGCACGCAACCCCAGAGTCGGACACGACTGGACCTGATGGTCAGGGGTCCCTTTACCTTTACCTAGGTAGCCATGTTGGACTGCCATAGTCAAAACAAAATAAAACTGTAAGGAATTTATTTTATTTTATTTTATTTTGCCTAATTTTCACATTCTAAAACCGTATGTATGTACACTAAAGCACAGCCATCTTTTTGAAATTCACACTGGGCTGTACACAAGTTCTAGGTTTAGGAATTCTGCACCTAAATGCCTATCAGTGGGTTCAAAGTTGCAAAACAGCAAAATATACAACTGTCCCTTTGAAGGATCAACCTGATGCTCAGTTCTGGACATGCCATGTGAAACGGTGATATGTGCAATTGTTCAGATCTGGTTTTGCAGATAAATGTTCTGAACATGCAATGCCACAATGCAGAAAGGAGAAACAGCCTTGGAAAACAAAGTGAATACAACACGCTGCACAATTGTGGCTCTTAAGACATACTGCATGCCCTGTGTAATGGCGACTCGGATCCATGTTGCGAAAATTTCAAATCCACTGTTGCAAAGAGGTATTCCAAATATGTGGTGTCATGCTGATATAAGAAGGAAGAAATAACCTTGAAAGGTTCTGCACATCCTCAGAACAGAAATGCAAAGTCTCGCAGGGTGTATCCACGTGAACTGGGCTGGGCGGGGGGCTAGAGCAAAGAAATACCGTATTGCTCAAGTTCATGTGGGAGTTCAATTCTGCTCAGAATGGAAACTGCCGCTCACCTGATGCTGCATTATCCAAGACTTAGCTTTTGATCTTACTCCTCACTCTGCCCATCGGAGTCTAAATATAGATGTCAACTCCCACGTCTGCTTGCATGGAATTTCTACATTATTTATTAAAGAGAAAGGCTGTGCTGAAAATGAAAGATCTTTATATAGAACTAAAGCTAGCTAGCTAGCTAGAACATCAGCAGTCAAGGGACAGGGGACAGACAATGAGCCACTTCAGATGTTACACAGAGAGTCCTCTGGAAATGAGTTACAAGCTTTCTGTAGAAGTGGAGTTCGGCTCTTAAGACTCTCAGAATGAGAAAGACAGAAGGACTAGGTATTTTCTCCTTGCACATAGAGGCTAGCTTGAGGAAGATGATGGCCTTGGTCGTGATGGGAATAATAATAATAATAATAATTATTATTATTATTATTATTATTATTATTATTATTATTATTATTATTATTTTATACCCCACCCCGTATAAATAATATTACAATAAAACATAATAGAAAAAAACAACGACAACAAACAAACAGTTAATTAAAATATGGCTTAAAATACAGCTTAAAATGTAGCCACATTTTAGTAGTAGCCCATAAATCAAGACCATAAAGGGAGGAAACATCAGATATTCACCCGAGCCAGCTATCCATGCTGGTCCTACATGGGCCAGCAAAAAAGCCAAGGGAAAATTTATATACCAAATCCCATATAAGGGGTCAGAGTGAGTCCAAGCCGAAGGCCACGCAGAACAGCTCCGTCTTGCAGGCCCTGCGGAAAGATGTCAAATCCCGCAGGGCCCTGGTCTCTTGTGAAACACCGTTCCACCACGTCGGGGCCAGGGCTGAAAAGGCCCTGGCCCTAGTTGAAACCAACCTAACCTCCTTAAGGCTTGGGACCTCCAAAGTGTTGTTATTTATGGACCAGGACAGTCTATCAGTACATGCTCAAGAGTACTCTCTTCATGAGCCTTCAAATAAAAATATTCTCACGTGTTACGTTACATATGAGATTTGGGGACAGAGATCCGGAGCTGCCATCTGAACCTGGAAATGCTGCAGATGGTGAAAAAGTAGGGGACTGGGGAGAATAGAAATTCAAAATCATTAAAATAGTGTAGCTTAGAACAAAGTCACAGGGATGCAGTTGCAATTGTGGTGGTCAATTTTTGCCAGTTACGGGCTAATGCAGTGTTTTCAACCAGTGTGCCATGGCACCTTGGGGTGTCTTGAATGATGGTCAGGGGTGCTGTGGGCAACACTGGCCTCTGTCCCTCTTTCCTTTCCTTCCCTCCCTCCCTTCCTCTGATGCCCTCTTGCATCTCTGCCTCCCAAAGACTTGCACAGCTGTTTGTTGCAGCAGCCCTGGCTACAAGCTCTCCAGGTGAATAGTGCTGCTGGGGTTGGCCAGGGGTTGCTTCCCAGGCCCTTTTCGAACACCCTGACGGGGGTGTTTTGTGGGAGTACAAGGCAAATATTTAGGAGGGGAGACAGAGAGAGCATCCAGCCTGTCTGCCTCTTTCCTGAGCCTTGGAGCTAGAGACTGAATCAATTAAGGTAGCAATAGGCTGGAGGTGGGGGCTGTGAATGGGCAGAAACAGCAGACTTTCATGGATGCTGAACTAGATGGGCCACAATGGATGCTGGAATCGTCGTTTGCTGCCGTCCCTATATTTAATTGATGTCAAATCTTCATTAGCGATTACAGCTTAATATGTGATTAGGTCTTGATTTATTGCATCACTTAATTGATTAATCCATTAAACTTCAGAGCCCTTGCCGTTACACAGCTTTTATCATGTGCCTAGCCAATTCCAGTGTGGTATTTTGCTGGAGGTTTTAGTTAGCCTTTCTTTTCGTGGCGCTTGCTGTTTAGCAACTTTGTGTATCTATTTTGGGGGTTTTTAATGGTGGACTGTTCACATGGTTTTGGTTCACATGGTGTATGGTTTTAATCAGTGTTTTTGTAGTTGTTTTGTTTTTGAGTGGAGTGCCCTATCTGGGTGGATGGAGCAGCCAAGTAATTTCGTTGTCCCCGAAGGGGACAATGACAATAAAATATTTTCTATTCTATTCTATATTCTACATTCTTCTTAATGACCTTAAATATGCAGACTGATCAATTGGCCCAGATTCCTGGCATGTGGTCAGACCTTATCGTGATCACAGTCTTCCATGTTTAATCAGCCTCACTAAAAGAAAAAAAGGGGGTGGAATGTAATGATGAGCTGGTGATTGCAAAGGGTTCGTTAATTGATTGATCTATTTGCATTATTTTCCAGAGTACGCTCGATTCGAGGCCAAAATCCATGACCTGCGTGAACAGATGATGAATCACAGCATGAGTTCTGGGTCGGGCTCCCTGCGAACCAATCAGAAACGTTCCCTCTATGTCAGGTAGGGATGCAATATGACAAAATGCCAAAAAAAAAAATCAGCAGAGAAAATGGAACTAGAGAATTGAACTGATGGAGAATGAGGTTGTCAAAGGCTACTGGCCACAATGGCTTCATCATCATCATCATCATCATAGCTTTCTATGAGGCATCTCAAAGTGACTTATAATATATACTACTTCCAGTATCAGAGGCAGTATGTTTAAACAGAAGAGTGCTGTTTCACTTCCAAGAGTGCTTGTGAACGTTCAATAAGTAGCTGGTTAGTCATAGTAGGAGAAAGCATGGGCCTTTGGTCTGATCCTGCAGTGGCAAACAGCATGATTACATTTTTCCTAAATGGCTTGGGAACCCAAGGAAGGATTGCTTCTTTGCTAATAATAATAATAATAATAATAATAATAATAATAATAATAATTTATTATTTATACCCCGCCCATCTGGCTGGGTTTCCCCAGGCACTCTGGGCGGCTTTCAACAGAACATTAAAATACAACAATCTATTAAACATTAAAAGCCTCCCTAAACATATAGGTCTGCCCATGCACCGAGATCGTAGGAATGCAGGAAGCTGACTTATAGGGAGTCAGACAACCAGTAGAGTGGAATTCTCCACCTGCCTGTCACCTGCAACCTGGGAACGTAGCTGCGTGCTGGTCCTGAGATTGGCTGACCCACCAGCCCTTAATCCCAAGGACTCTTAAGGGGATGCCCTGTGGGGCTATGCAGGGAGCTCACCCGCTAGTTACAGCCCTTGGCTAACGCACCACCAGAACCAGTTATGATATGATGGAACACTGTGCATAAGATGAGGACAGAATGCTATGAATAAGGCAACATGCCAAGATCCCATTCAGGGTAGAATTCCTCCTCAGCCCACAGCAACCAGAACCATCATAAATAGAGGCCATAGGGCGGGGTGCAGAGCTAAACTATGGGATGCACTCCCCCAGGAGGCAGTGATGAACACCAACTTGGTTGGCTTTGAAAGAGGATTGCTCAAACTCATGGATGCTATTAGTAGCTACTTGCCACAATGGGTATGTTCTCCTCTACAGCCAGAGGCAGCTTCTGTTCATTGGCAGCTGGGATTCTCATAGAGGCTCTACAGTGGCCACTAATCCCACTTGATATATTCCACCACCACAGCTGGGGGCTTCCAAATAGCATTTGCCACAAGCTACAAGAGGGGCTAGTGTAGTTGCAGTCAGATCCTGCTTTCAGACTTCCCACAGGCATCTGGTTGGTTGGTGGGAGAACAGGATGGTGAATCTGATGGGCTCTTCACCCATCCCTAATCTTCATGAACATATCTTCCCATAGATTCCCCAGAAAGAAAAATTGTAAAGAGGTTATTTTGAGAGAAGGGAATTAAGAGCTTTGACGTGCTTTGTGGTTCTCTCACTTTATGCACAAACTCTGGGCAGTTTTCTTGGCTGAAGTGATGAGCGGGAGGGAGGCAGCCCCCAGTCTTTCTTAACAGCCACCCCCTCCAACCCCTCCTTAAGTACGTCCATTTCTCAGTTTCCACCGCTCGCCGCCACACCTCCATCTTGATGACTGCAAATTGGAGGGAGGCAATTTGTCAGCCCCCTAGTAGTGATGATTGCTCATGGTGGAACTAACTCAGATGATGACCTTACAAAGATCCAATTAAGCATGGGCTCTTAAGAATATGTCGGCATGACAGGGAGAGGGAAATGAGGGTGCCCCGCTGGGAGGGAAAACTGCACCTCGGTGTGTGGCTTAATGATCTCAATTTGGTTTCTTCTGGATGTGAAGGGTCAGGAGAACTAACTGGGGACAGTTCTTGCAAAACATCAGTGGAGCAGTCAGTGCATTGATAGCTGAGTGATGCTGTATGGAGGGGGTCTGGCAAAAGCGCTGTGGGGGACGCCTCTAGGAACAGATAAGTTGTGCAGTGTCCAGGAGAGAGTCCCTGCAATGCTGTTTATGCTGTTAACTCTGCTTCTGATCTCTGGATCTATGTAGCACATTTTTACTTATTTATTGCATCTGTCTATTTTGAACTCTGCTTTTCAGCCAGGATTGGCTTCCCATTAAAATCTGTTGCACGATGCGATATAGAGGAAGGGGGTGGTTTTGTTACCTCTCACAAACCCCTTACTGGATTGGTGGTTTCCAGTACAGACTGTAGGTGCGCATGAGAGATCCGATAAGAGCAGTGGACTCGTAATCTGGTGAACCGGGTTCGTTCCTCCGCTCCTCCACATGCAGCTGCTGGGTGACCTTGGGCTAGTCACACTTCTTTGAAGTCTCTCAGCCCCACTCACCTCATAGAGTGTTTGTTGTGGGGGAGGAAGGGAAAGGAGAATGTGAGCCGCTTTGAGACTCCTTCGGGTAGTGATAAAGCGGGATATCAAATCCAAACTCTTCTTCTTCTTCTTCTTCTTCTTCTTCGATAGGTGAGGGAGTCTTGGACTGCAGAGGGGTACTGATGATACTTAGAAAGAGGATAGGCAAGTTGCAGGTGATCAGAACCCCGGTCAGCTCCTTCTGGAGAAAGTACCAGAGACTGGATGCAAGGCAGGTTGGAGCTCAGCAGAGAGGAAGAAAGAGACAAAACTAGAAGTAGTCACTGATTCTGATTCCACTTATTGTTGAGTTCTCTGCCTTCCACTCTACTGGTCCCAACGAGCACCAGACACCACTGACAAGACTGAAATTTGACACAGGGTGCTAAATGTGGCAATTAGAGATCCTTGCCTTTCATTTGAATCAGAGCAGATTACTAGCTCTTGTGGATAATGGGAGTGGAGAGACAGCTTGTGAGGTTAGGTAGCATTCCTAGTATCAATGTGCCGTGCAATCTGACCTTGATACCTCCACAGGGTACCTCCTGATCTTGTTCCTGAGGCCTGCTTGCGCATACTGCATTGCAAGGTGGCTCCCTAAAGGCAATAGCGTAGACTGTAGCACATCTTACTGAAGGATGCCATTTTTTAACATACATCCATAACTCCCTGCAATTAGAAAACTAATGCATTAGGTGGAAAGTTTCTCCACCAGATGGGTTCTTGCTGTGCTCCTTTTTCTTACTACTACTACTACTACTACTACTTATTATTATTATTATTATTATTATTATTATTATTATTAAATCTATATACTGCCCTTCATCCATAGATCTCAGGGAGGCTCACAGCATAAAAATACATGATCGAAACACAAAATACAATAGAAAAACAAGAACAGAACAAACCAATAACACCCCTCCACCCACCCCCTCCCACAAACACATTTAAAAGGGTGTAGGATGTTAATCAGCCCAAGGCCTAGTCAAAGAGGAACGTTTTCGCCTGGCGCCTGAAGGTGTCAGGTGAACCCCCTTGCATTCAAAAATGTGATTTCCCCCGCCTGCAATCTAAAGTGGCATGATCTGTTTTACTATCATATTCTGAAGGGTATGTAGACTGGGCCAAATAATGCAAACCGAAAGATCATGTAGTAAATCCACGGGGGATAAACAGCCTGTTAGATTTTTACCTCCGGCTTCTTCAAGAAGCTCAGGGTCCAAATATATAGACATCCCAATCATCCCTGTTGTCTAATTTAACGACTGTCTACACACTGACTGGCAGTGGCTGTCAAGTGCTTTGGACCACCCTGAGACCTATGGGTATAGGGCAGTATACAAATTTAAATAATAATAATAATAATAATAATAATAATAATAATAATAATAATAATAATAATAATACCTGCATATGCCGGGGATTGAACCTTGAACTTTCTGTTTGCAAAGCATGTGCTCTACCCCTGAGCTACAGCACTTCTCCAGCCCTAGTCCAAAAATCTAACAGCTATGCCACACTCTTCCTCTAATATTTGTGTCCCTAAGAAGATAACACCTCGAATTTTGAAAATTGTTATTCTTAAGATTGCCCCGAATGAAAGACTTTCCACCATGATAAAAGATGCCTGGATTTTAGATGAAATAAGTTGATATGAGGGTGACTTTGTTGGGAATCAGGTGCTTTCTACTTAACTCCCTTTCCAGAACAACGCATATTCCACACAGCGCTGCCGGCGGTACATGCACTTAGCAAACTTCTTAAAATAGACTTACTGCCACAGCTTATACCAACAGCTGGTGGAAACTTCAGTCAGAAAATAGTCACATGAATTCAGGCTCTGGGAACGCAGGGAATTACGCCAAACAAGCCCAACATCTCTCGGTGATTGCAACAGACTATTACAAATTTTACTGGAGCGCAGCAGCACCAACCAACCAACACAGAATCGTATTACTTGGCCTGTTTTTCTTGAGGCAAAACTGGAAGCGATTGGTTTGCCTCCTTTTTGCTATAGGAATTCGCCCACAGTTGCATTCTGGGGCTGCTGTTAATAATAATAATAATAATAATAATAATAATAATAATAATAATAATTCTTTTATTTGTACCCCGCCCATCTGGCCGGGTCTCCCCAGCCACTCTGAGCAGCCTCCAACAGATATAAAAATACATTAGAATATCACAGGTTAGCCCAGGCTTCCTCAACCTTGGCCCTCCAGATGTTTTGAAACTACAATTCCCATCATCCCTGACCACTGGTCCTGCTAGCTAGGGATCATGGGAGTTGTAGGCCAAAAACATCTGGAGGGCCAAGGTTGAGGAAGCCTTTTCCAAGGGGAAAAATAGCATAAACCCCCAGGAAAGATTAAGATGGGGGAAATGTCACAAGCACCCAAGGGTCATTAGTGAGGGTGGACTTCTTCCCTCTCCCCACATATCAATGGAGATCTTTCCATTGCCTTGCATGGGAAAGGCATAGAGGAAAACAAAGCCTTCTGGAAGGTCACAGGTCCATCCCCGCCTTTGCTCTGTTTTATTTTCCCCTCACACTGATCAGTTCCTCTTTGCTTCATTTTTGTCTTCTGTGCTGCTGGACTGCATTTGCGCTGTTTGTTTTCAGCTCTATTGTTTGCACATTTTTAATTGCCCCTGGGAGCCGCTCTGGGAATCTTACTGATTGAAAAGCAGGGAATTAAATTATAGAAAGCCAAATGACAGAAACTAAGTAAATATATTGTCCCTGGCCCCAAAAGAATGTTCCTGGGAAACATCACAGCAAGAAGCATTGTGTTACACACACCTCATCTGGGTTTGGAGAGAATTAGCCAGGTACTGGGAGACTTGTATATAACAGGTTACGCATATGATGCAAGTATCTGTGAATATAAGCTTGTCCTCGCTTGGCATTGAAACGGTTATTTGCCATCATGGAAATACAAACAGGATAGAAGTACAATTTCGCCTATGTGGTCCTCAGCACAGAAGACCACATGTTGTGCAATGAAATTTTGTCAGATCCATCGGGTTGCTAGGGCAAAATTAGAAACCTTACATATACTGTATTCCTCTCCATCCATCAACAAATACCTATTTTCTTCCAGTTATTCAAGGGGAAAAAACTCTCTGGGAAATTCATTTGAGAAACCAGTCCCTAGGATAATTATACATCATCATCATCATCATCATCATTAATTGAATTTATATACCACTCTATACCCAGAGGTCTCATTCAGAACATGGTGGACAATATTTTCCACTTGTCCCTGGGCACAGATACACAAAAGGTGGTTTGCGGGTATTTTGGTATATCTCCCATCCAAATATGTTGTGGGCATAGTTTGAAATCTCAAAGCTGCAGAGGCCTTTTCATTCAAGCTATATATGTTCCACAGTATTTTTAGGAGACTGAACGTGTGATGTAGGCCTATAAAGGGTCAGACCATTGTTCCATCTAATTCAGCGCTATGAGACTCGCTCATTGTTACAAATGCAGTTGTTGCTGGACTACAACTCCCATCAGCCCTTGCCAGCGTGGCCAGAGAGGATGGGAGTTGTAGCCCATCGACTTCTGGAGGGCACCACATTGGCTATGCCTGTGGTTCGGAATCCCACAGAGAAACCTTGCGCATGTTTACCCAGAGGTAAGTCCCACTGCATCCAATGGAACTTTCTTCCAGGTCAGTGTATGTTGAACTGCAACCTTAAGCAGTTGGGTGACACCTGGCTTGAGAGCAGTACATGTGAAAAGGATCTAGGAGTCTTGGTAGACCATAAACTTGACATGAATCAACAGTGTGATGCAGCAGCTAAAAAAGCCAATGCAATTCTGGGCTGCATCAATAGGAGTATAGCATCTAGATCAAGGGAAGTAATAGTACCACTGTATTCCGCTCTGGTCAGACCTCACCTGGAATACTGTGTCCAATTCTAGGCACCACAGTTCAAGAAGGATACTGACAAGCTGGAACGTGTCCAGAAGAAGGCAACCAAAATGGTCAAAGGCCTGGAAACGATGCCTTATGAGGAACGGCTTAGGGAGCTGGGTATGTTTAGCCTGGAGAAGAGAAGGTTAAGGGGTGATATGATAGCCATGTTCAAATATATAAAAGGATGTCATATAGAGGAGGGAGAAAGGTTGTTTTCTGCTGCTCCAGAGAAGCGGACACGGAGCAATGGATTCAAACTAGAAGAAAGAAGATTCCACCTAAACATTAGGAAGAACTTCCTGACAGTAAGAGCTGTTTGACAGTGGAATTTGCTGCCAAGGAGTGTGGTGGAGTCTCCTTCTTTGGAGGTCTTTAAGCAGAGGCTTGACAGCCATCTGTCAAGAATGCTTTGATGGTGTTCCTGCTTGGCAGGGGGTTGGACTGGATGGCCCTTGTGGTCTCTTCCAACTCTATGATTCTATGATCACAGAATCACAGAATCACAGAATCATAGAGTTGGAAGAGACCACAAGGGCCATCCAGTCCAACCCCCTGCCAAGCAGGAAACACCATCAAAGCATTCCTGACAGGTGGCTGTCAAGCCTCTGCTTAAAGACCTCCAAAGAAGGAGACTCCACCACACTCCTTGGCAGCAAATTCCATTGTCGAACAGCTCTTACTGTCAAGAAATTCTTCCTAATGTTTAGGTTCTATGATTCTATGATCTGGCTTCTACAAGCTTGAACTCTGGGGCTTAGACATTTCAGTAATAATTCAAAAAATATAGCCTTGCTTTTAGAAATAATGGGCACTGCTTCTTTTGTTCTCCTGTCTTCTAAAATACTGAAACAGCGACTGGAGGTGGTGGTGGAAGGGGGGACGGGATGAAGCACACAAGTGACTTGTGTTCCAAGCAAGCAGGACATTCAAATTAATAGCCTTTTAGTGGAGATGCTGTCCACTTTCTGGTACCCTGGTGGGGTTGTTTTCGTTGTGAGATGCTGGCTCCTGCAGATGGGAAGCGTCAGCAAGGATAAAAGTAATCAAACCAAAGGAGGAGAATGTGAAAAGGCAGTAACTGCGGTCACAGAGTTCCTGAAAGATTTAAAGAGCCTAATGCACAGCTGGGTTTTCAGATGGCCTGCTTTTAAATATGCACTTAGGACACAGTCGGCAGCACCGGCAAGAGGGAACAAAGGGGCTAAATTGTCAGTGGTGGAAAGTGTTTCATCAAAACAGCACATCTCGTTCTTTTATGTTCCATTTGTTAGCGGGGTGTAGTTTCCCCAACAGCTTTTCTGAAGTTTCCATCAGTGCCAACAGCTGCAAAGGGGTGACAGGGAGGATTAAAAATAAAATAAAAAAAACTCAGCAAGGTGATAGACATTCTTGTGGGAGGCGGGGTTGCTGCCAAGCTCATAATGAAGGCACAATATCCAGGCAGCTAATTCAGCCACTCCTTGGAGGTTCCATTGTCCTGCCTTGGCTCTGCTTAAGGCTTCTTTCTGTCATTTTCATGGGCTGTTCGCATCTCTGCCCCTCTATCCTTAACAAATTAGAGGTGGCTATCCCCCAGGGTGCGGGATGTGGGTGGCGCTGTGGCCTAGGGCTTACCGATCAGAAGGTCAGCAGTTCGAATCCCCGCGACGGGGTGAGCTCCCGTTGCTTGGTCCCAGCTCCTGCCAACCTAGCAGTTCGAAAGCACGTCAAAGTGCAAGTAGATAAATAGGAACCGCTCTGGCGGGAAGGTAAACGGCGTTTCCGTGCGCTGGTCTGGTTCGCCAGAAGTGGCTTAGTCATGCTGGCCACATGACCCGGAAGCTGTACGCTGGCTCCCTCGGCCAGTAAAGCGAGATGAGCATCGCAACCCCAGAGTCGTCCGCAACTGGACTTAACAGTCAGGGGTCCCCTTACCCCCCCCCCGTTATCCCAGGGTGCATGAATGCAGGACTGAAACAGCTCCTAGCACCACAACCATCCTCAACACAATTCCATGTACAGAGAAGCCAACTGAGCTGGCTGCTGAATCTTACTTACTGAGGCAGCACACCTGAGAGTAGCAAATTAAGCTTAGCGTGTATAGGGCACACTGTGTCACTACAGATGGGAGATGAACTTGTTCAGCACACTTATTTCCAGCGACCCAGCCTTTTCCAACGCTCCCAGATGTGCTTACAGTTGGATAACGGCTCTTCTCCAAATTTTGCAGCCTGGTGGTGTGTAAAAGGTGCACAGAAATATGTATAAAAGGGGCATGCAAAATGTGTATTTTACAGATAAATACATAGAAAAGCATTGAAAAGCTGTGTTTTTAATTCATTCCAAAATGAAAACACCCCCCTGTGGAAGGTGGGGTACAAATCCTCAAAGTAAATAGATAATAGGCAAGAGTGTGCATATATATACACCAGTACTGGGGAACCTAGGGACCCAGGTGGCGCTGTGGGTTAAACCACAGAGCCTAGGGCTTGCCGATCAGAAGGTCGGCGGTTCGAATCCCTGCGGCAGGGTGAGCTCCCGTTGCTCGGTCCCTGCTCCTGCCAACCAAGCAGTTCGAAAGCACGTCAAAGTGCAAGTAGATAAATAGGTACCGCTCCAGCGGGAAGGTAAACGGCATTTCTGTGCGCTGCTCTGGTTCGCCAGAAGTGGCTTTGTCATGGTGGCCACATGACCCGGAAGCTGTACGCCGGCTCCCTCGGCCAATAAAGCGAGATGAGCGCCGCAACCCCAGAGTCGGACACGACTCTTTACCTTACTGGGGAACCTTTGGCTTGCCAGATGTTTCTGAACTATATTTCCTGTCAACTCCACCCATTGACCAAGTTTACTGGGGCTGATGGGATTTGGAGTCCAACAACATCTTGAGAGCAGCACCTTTGTGCTCCAAGTCCCATGGAGTTACATTCTGAGTAAAAAAGGAGTGTGTCTCTTCCTTCTGAATAAAAATCAGCGGCTCCTAGTCATGATGACTGTATGAGGCAGAATGCCTGTGAATTCCAGTTGCTGGAAGGCATCAGTGGGAGAGGCCTATTGCTCCCATGTCCAACTTCTGGGGTTACCCAAGGGGAAAGGGCCATGATCCTATGTGAGCAGCCTTCCAGGGGCTGCATGCTGGTGGTGGTTGGGACCAGAGACAAAACTGGGCTCAGTTTCATATTACCCTTTTACAGTACTGTACAGAGTACTCATACTGTGGTATTGTGCTCCATCCTTTGGTCTGGAGGCAAACCCACACCCCACACAGCAGAGGTCTGGGCAACCATCTCCTGCCTCAGCCACCCAACACATCCTGCAGAGTGAGTCATATGCCTAGTGTGGCTAGGATAGCTCAGTCGATAAAGCATGAGACTTTTAATCTCAGGGTTGTGGGTTCGAGTGCCATATTGGACAAACAATTCCTGCATTGCAGGGGGTTGGACTAGATGACCCTCGTGGTCCCTTCCAATGCTACAGTTATATGAAACTGACAATGCTGGTGCATCCCCTTAAGGGTGTGTGTGGATCCATAGTAAGGATGGACAAATCAGTCAATTTCCATTCCTCTGAGTTTCTTGAGAGCCAGTGTGGTGCAGTGGTTAAGAGCGGTAGACTCGTAATCTGGGGAACCGGGTTCGCATCTCCGCTCCTCCAGATGCAGCTGCTGGGTGACCTTGGGCTAGTCACACTTCTTTGAAGTCTCTCAGCCCCACTCACCTCACAGAGTGTTTGTTGTGGGGGAGGAAGGGAAAGGAGAATGTTAGCCGCTTTGAGACTCCTTCGGGTAGTGATAAAGCGGGATATCAAATCCAAACTCTTCTTCTTCTTCTTTTTCTTGTGTCTTCGATCTTATGTTCAATTCACAATATTTCTGTGTCAGTTTGTGAATTGATTTAGTGCACTTTTCTAATGCACTCGTTTTTCTATGTCATTTTCCCTAATGCAATGCATCCACAAATGTTACTTCCATCAGTGTTTTCCTGTTTTCCCCTAATATACACATTTTGTACATGTTCTCTGCCTGGAGAACCATTTCATCAAGTGTGAATTTCGAAGGATAGCTGTGATTCGGTTCATATATGGTTTTGGAAAGTTCATATTAGTTAGGTTCACACTGAAATCTGAACCAAACTGAGTTCCTCCCCATCCTGACTTCAGACATAGAAGGTGGTGAACCAGATTCATAAATTTTGAAACCATAGACTTTTTACAAATATATATATATATGGTGCAAATGTAATGAAGTTTGCATGCTTTTCTGCAATGTCCACTAAAAACCATTATGACTCACCTTCTAAATTTGGATTATTATATCTGCATTGTTTGAATCAAAAAGCATATTACTTATCAACATTGGGGCTTTTTCCAAGAAGCAAAAAGGGTGCTGTGTGGCTAATGACTACCAAGGCTATCATTTTAAAATATCATTTTGAAGGGAGATTCTGAACAGTCACTTCCCCTAGGAGAGGCAGAAGGGTCCAGGTCTAAGACTCTATGGTTCTGTGAAATGGTAGCAATGGGTTCATGTAAGTCCGCAGCAAGATAATTAGATAGGAGCTGATGTTGAATTGCCGGCTGATGAGTTGTTTGTTTACTGTCGGACTGTTGCTTCCAGCTATTGGGAGACATAATAGATTTTGAATAACATGGTCTGAGAGGCTTCTGAGTTTTTGATCCCTGAGCTCTCCAAGGTCACAATGTGACAGAAGATTTCTCAGAAGTAGGAAAAAGCACGGGGGAGCTGGCAAGCCAGTGCCAAACTTTGTTAGTTCTTCCACCCTCACTCGCCTGCCATGCAATCGTGTGGATAACTGAACTATAGACGTTTCGTGTGATTGACCACGGAGGATAGGCTGACAAACAGGAACTTCATATGATGAACTTCATATGATGAACTTCATAACTTCTGGTGTTTAGCAGAGATCCTAAGAGCATCCATCTCTTCAGAATTCCACCCCAGATGTTGATGTTCTGCTGTACTGAACATGGTTAGAAGTCCAGAAAAGAGCCTGCTGGATCAGGCCAGTGGCCCACCTAGTCCATAAGAGAGTTTTAAGTGTACTGGTCCAGTAAACGCTTCCGCTGCGCAGACCAGCAACAGTATTAATCAAGTCCAGCAGTGGGGTTCTTGTTGCTCTAGCGAAGTAACGACACGTGGAAGCTCTTCTGTCGAAAGACAGGTTTATTGCAGACAGATAACAGAAACTCCTCCAGAGCTTTCAGACATGACTGCTCCACGCCCCAGAGGCAAACAAAACAAACACTCTATATATACTGAGCATGCTTAACAACTTAACGATCTTAACAACCTAAATCATGTGACCTTGCTAATTTGCCAGCGTTTCAGGTTTCCAAACCTTAACAGTCCAGCATCCTGTTCCTCATGGTGGGGGGGGGGGTACATGGTTTGTTTCATCCTCCCCATGTCATCCTCACAACAACCCTGTGCAGTAGGTTCTTCTCCTTTTTTTGGATAATAATTTTGATTTGATTTTACAAGTGTAAAGTTATAACAATACCAAATAAATATCAACATTTAGAGATTTCTCTGAATCTCTAGACTTCCCTCCATCCCCTTCCTTGGGTGACTCATTGTCAGTGTTTTCAACTGCATATAATTTCATAATCCAGATTTTAAATCTGTCCCTATTGTCCATAGTACTTGTTACATTACAAGTGTTATTAAAATCTTGCTAATGTTTCCATCTGCTAGCAGTGGTCTCCTAAATAGATTTCCCCCATTCTTTTTTAAAGTTTTGGTCTTCTTGGTTCCTGAGCTTTCCAGTCAGTTTTGCCATTTTGGTGTAGTCCATCAGCTTGGTTTGCCATTCCTCTCTGGTCAGGACTTTATCCTCTTTCCATCTCTGGACTAATAGCATCTGTGCGGCTGTTGTTGCGTACATAAAAAGTCTTTTCTGGTCCTTTGGGATATCGGTACCTACAATTCAAAATAAGAAGGCTTCTGGGTTTTTTAATAAAGGTTATTTTAAACTTTTTTTCATTTCATTATATATCATTTCCTAGAATGCTTTTATTACTTTACATGACCACCACATGTGGTTTTCTTCACATTTCCAGCAGGTATTTGTACTTGTCTTATACATTTTTGCTAATTTACTAGGAGTCAGATACCTGTGTGGTAGGTTCTGCTTAGAGATCACCCAGAAGGCTTCATGGCTCAGTGGGAATTTAAGTCCTGGTCACTCAGAGGTGTCATATCAGTACTGGGGCGGGGGGGATGCAGCCCCTATTCTCTATGGGCGGGGGGGGGGATGCAGCCCCTATTCTCTATGGGTGGGGGGGGATGCAACCCCTATTCTCTATGGGCGGGGGGATGCAACCCCTATTCTCTATGGGTGGGGGGGATGCAGCCCATATTCTCTATGGGTGGGGGGGATGCAGCCCATATTCTCTATGGGCGGGGGGGATGCAGCCCCTATTCTCTATTTCATCAAAGAATGGGGTGAAGAAGAGGAATAGCGTGGTGGACTTGTAAAAGGGTGAAAGAGTATTGGGAAATGGTTCATAATGAATTGAAAAAATGTTTAAAAGTACTTCCCCCCGAAGGAAAAAACAACAACAGAGTCCTTTCTGTTGGGGATAATTCAGACTGAAATTCCCAGGTATCAAAAAAAGGTTAGTTAGGTATGGTACTACTGTGGCCCGTGTTTTGTTAGCCCCAAAATGAAAAATGAGCGAGGTCCCAAATAAAGAAGAATGGCAACTTAACTTGACAGAATATGCTGAGCTTGCAGATTTAACATAGAATAAGAGAACAAGAAGAACATACGTTTAGAGAAGATTGGAAAACGTTTATTGAATATATGGGAAATAATTGTGTACAGCTGAAAACATTGGCAGCATTAAGATAAATTCAACAGTTTAAATACGTTTTGATGGATGTAATGATGGACTACTGAAAAGTATAGTTTTTGTGAAATATGCAGGGATTTGTGATGTGTAAAATGAACCATGGAAAGAGAACGGGGGAAGTCATTGGTGTTTTAAGGATGTAAAAGTGAGTATTTTAAATTGTAAAACAGAAAATTTAATTAA
This sequence comes from Darevskia mixta, assembly GCA_034641385.1. Taxonomy (NCBI): domain Eukaryota; kingdom Metazoa; phylum Chordata; class Lepidosauria; order Squamata; family Lacertidae; genus Darevskia; species Darevskia mixta. Next base: position 716,226 of record JAWWNH010000137.1, on the reverse strand, counting down.
AATTATATACAGATGGAAAAAAAGAGGAATAGCAATTGGGAACATCTGGGGAGGGGGGATCACTCTGTCCCACTCCAGGTTCTGGGGTGAGGGCCCTACTGTCTTCATCTAAAGATCTTCCAGAATAGCCCAGCTCCTCTTAAATTCTGGTGCTCAACACAGGAACATAGAAACATAGAAAGCTATCTATTAGTCCACTCATTATTGTTGACCCTGACCAGCAGTGACTTTTCAGGGTTTCAAGCAGGAGTCATACCTGGGACATTTTACATGCACTGAGCTACAGTCCTTTCTCTTGTTGTGCCTCCTCTGGTTGGATGACTCCGCTTCCAGCCAAGAAACAGCTTTTTACCTTAATTGGATGATTGCCGAGTATTTTCATTTCCCCCCAGTTCTCATAACATAGCCTTTTACTCCTAATGGATTACCAAGTCCATCATTCATTGCCTGTTGTTTGGGGTTGTTTTCCTCCCCTCTCCCCCAAATCTCTCTCGTCTCCTCTTCCTAGAATCAAAACAAGAAACGTACAGTGTTAATTACTTGAAAGCCCATTTCCTCCAAACAGTACAAGCCTGGACATAACGCAGATCTGCCTCTGTTGAACAATTTGTGTTTATTGAGGCATTTATTCTGCAAATAAGCCCTCGTTATGAGCTTGGGGGTATCCATAAAGGGCTGTCTTGGGCTCCATGTGCTATGCATCAATATGTTTCCTTGGGGATGCTGCAGCAATTAGGGTTGCCAACTGACCAGAGATTGGTCTCATGCCTTCCTCTTCCTGCTGCGAAAAGCAAAACTGACTCCTTTCTGCACATCAGCTTTCACTTGCTAAGATCCAGAACATAGCTACAGGGGCTGGCTGAAAATGCAAACCGGGTAAGATTCCAAGGGTTCCCTTCCTTGAATGAAAGGAGTCTTCCTATCACAGAAAGACTCCTTTTCTTGCAAGAAGATGGCCGTTGGAAGAAAATTAGCATTAAGCAGCTCAGTGGTAGAGCACCTGCTTTGCAGGGCTGATTTCTTTAAGAATGGATCGGTTTGATCTTCTTGCAGTCCATGGGACTCTCAAGAGTCTCCTCCAGCACCATAATTCAAAAGCATCAATTCTTCGGCGATCAGCCTTCTTTATGGTCCAGCTCTCACTTCCGTACATTACTACTGGGAAAACCATAGCTTTAACTATACGGACCTTTGTCGGCAAGGTGATGTCTTTGCTTTTTAAGATGTTGTCTAGGTTTGTCATTGCTTTTCTCCCAAGAAGCAGGCGTCTTTTAATTTCACGACTGCTGTCACCATCTGAAGTGATCATGGAACCCAAGAAAGTGAAATCTCTCACTGCCTCCATTTCTTCCCCTTCTATTTGCCAGGAGGTGATGGGACCAGTGGCCATGATCTTAGTTGTTTTGATGTTGAGCTTCAGACCATATTTTGCGCTCTCCTCTTTCACCCTCATTAAAAGGTTCTTTAATTCCTCCTCACTTTCTGCCATGAAGGTTGTATCATCAGCATATCTGAGGTTGTTGATATTTGATAGGTCAAGTTATATCTAAGGTTTTTGATAACTTGATAGGTCATTAGCCATATCAGTTCCTATGTTGTTGGTGGGTTCTTGTTGTCTCATTGGGCTGTGTGTATAATAAATTAATAGAAATCAGAATGGTCTGCAGCAGGGATGCAGACCCTCCAGATGTTGTTGAAATGCCACCCTCATCATTTCTTACCATTGGCTGTACTGGCCACCCCTAGTCTACACAAGACAGGCAGTGACTCTTTGGCCAGTGGGGCCATTTCCCAGACCTACCTGGGATCTTCTGCGTGAAGAAAACGTTCTGCCGTGATGTGTGGTTTCAGCTTCTTAAACATTTCAGTAGCTGAGGTTATTTCAGGAGCCTGTTTGTCTTTACATTTGAGTGGACTTTATATAATTCCCCCAGTCTGAGCTTCCTCAGCCTGAGGAATAGAGTGGGATGTAAAATGAGCTGAATAATAAATAGATTCCCTAGCAATATTTGCATTTGTTTCTAATCCCCATGCCTTTCCTTCAGATGTTGATTACATGCTTGGTCCTTGTTGCTTTAGAATTCCAGTAAGTAGGACACTCGGCCGATTCTTTGCATCAGGGCTACAGTTTTATGTTGCTGTTTTTCATCTGCTTCAACTTTATAATTTGTGTGGTTTAGTCTGGTGCTCTCAATAGTTCCTGCCTCCTCTTCCACACATGATCTTCTGCATTTCACTGTGTACATTAGCGTTGTTCCACCATTCCTCTTTCCTCGCCCCAATTCCACCAAGCTCTAAACCTGCATTAAGTAATTTTGAATACTATGTGCTTGTACAACTAAAACTAGAAAAGCCATAATGAAAATCTAGAGTACAATCCATTTTTACCTGGTGGTAAGCAGGGCATGGATAGCCATCTCTTAGGAGGGATTGAGGATAAATTCAATCCAGTTCATGTTTAAAGATAAGCATACCGAAAGCTTATACCCAGAACTACTGTCCCTAAGGTGCTACTGGACAATTTTTTAATTTTTTTCAGTCATCTTTGAAATTTACATTTGTCTGAATTTTGCAATGCCAAGTAATGTGTAGGGTGGGGAAAATGGTACATACATGTGCGTATGTTGGTGAAAATTAAGATATAGAAATCCATTACATTAGGGAAACTTGTTTTGCAAAATGTGTGCTTTAGGAGAAATTCACACTAAAGTGCTGGTGAATTTCCACGGGGATGTCTGTCTTTTAATTGCAACCTGATATGGAAATGCAAATAACTGAATTTAAGATTAGGAGTTGTGGGGGGAGAGAAACGGAGACAAACTGAAATTGACAGATTCCCCAATTCCCCCATCTGTCAGGGATGTTTAGTTGCGAGGTTCCTGCACTGAGCAGGCCGTTGAGCTCAGCGTTCCCTAAGCCCTACTGCGTTCAACGGCATCTACTTCCTAGACAGTGGATATGGGTTAACTTTCCGGCTCAGCTTTCTCAGATTCTGTGTATATGTCGAAAGAGAAGGGAGTTAACTGAAGTGTTAAAAGAGACATTTCTTGGAAAATTTAACAGAAAGGACTGGGAGTACTGCGGGATCTTTTTGTGGGGTGGTTTCCTTTTGGGAAATGGGCTGCGTGAATGTTGAAATCTTTTCCAGAGAGGGGAACGAATGATTTAAGGAATGTCATGAAATTAATCCAGCTGTTTGAGTGAAATCCTATTATTCCACTACTGGATTAGGAACCAGTGGTTTATGCTAAGAAGCTCTAGAGTACATTCAGCTACATTTCTAAAGAATTTTGTGTTGGAAATCTTCTGCAGCTGCATGGGGGGAGTGGTTTATAATTCATTAAGCAGATGGTGTATCTGTCAGAAGAAGGGGCGAAATGCTTCTCCATTGAGGAAAACATGCCAACTTCAGGAGTGCATAGTTGTGTTGCGCTTTCAGAACTCCTATCATGTTCTTCCAAGAGATGCAAGCATTCCTTGTTAGATCTGTTGGGTATAAGCCACTGAACTTTGCTTAAATGGAACTGCTGTCCTTCACAATGTACTAGATCTGTTTTCTGTGGGCTGCATAAGCTGCTCCCATCACTCTGACCAACCTATGGCAGCCTCCCTCCAAGTGTGGTGTAGTGGCGAGAGTGTCAGACTAGGATCTGGGAGATCAGGGTCCAATTCCCCACCCAGCCCCATGAAGTCCTCTTGGTGACCTAGCCTACCTCACAGGTTTGTTGTGAGAATTACAGTAAACTCCTTAGAGCTCCTTAAAGAAAAAAAGGTGGGGTAAAAATGCAATAAATAAACAATAAATAAAGAAAATAAAGAAATTCCTTCCAGTAGCACCTTAGAGACCAACTAAGCTTTTTCTTAGTATGAGCTTTCATGTGCATGCACACTTCTTCAGATAAATAAATAAACAAACCTGGTTCCTTCCAGACTAAAACTCCCATCATCCCTCATCAGTGTGGGAGCCAGTGTGGTATAGTGGAGAGTCAGTGTGGTGTAGTGGTTAAGAGCAGTAGACTCGTAATCTGGTGAACCGGGTTCACGTCTCCGCTCCTCCACATGCAGCTGCTGGGTGACCTTGGGCTAGTCACACTTCTCTGAAGTCTCTCAGCCCCACTCACCTCACAGAGTGTTTGTTGTGGGGGAGGAAGGGAAAGGAGAATGTTAGCCGCTTTGAGACTCCTTCGGGTTGTGATAAAGCGGGATATCAAATCCAAACTCTTCTTCTTCTTCATCATCATCATCATCATCATCACTGGCCATGCTTGCTCAGGCTGATAAATACAACAGGCCAGAACATCTGGAGGGTGCCAGGTTGGAGAAGACAGGTATATAAACTAGGGGTGCAATCCTACAATGTATCTGAAGGCAGCCCTGTTTTTATGTGTGTTGGGAGATGCCCAGAGTGGCTGGGGCAACCCAGTCAGATGGACAGGGTACAAATAATAAAATTATTATTATTATTATTATTATTATGGTTTCTTGGATGTAAGTACCATTGAACCCAATGGGACCTCCTTTTGGGTAGATACTCAAATAGGATTGTGCTGTATATGGAATGGAGGAATGAAATTGTCTGGGCACCTGCCCTGAATAGCAGCCTTAGCTCTGACATTGACAAGGAAGGACAGTTGGATATGCCAACCCAGTGGCAATTGAGGTATATGTCAGGACCCCCCATGTGGAACAGCAGCCTTGGTCCTAACTATAACTCAGACTGCCCCAAATGATCCATCAATTCAGAAGCACCAGTTGGCAGATGCCCAGCATCTCGACCAAGTGTCAGGACCCGGCAACATGTTGACCAACGTGCTACCTTGCTTTTGTTGCTTTGTGTTTCCTTAAGGATGTTTTTAATAGGTTGTGAGCCAGCTAGAGTCCCACCCATGGAGGAAGGCAAGGTATAAATACATTAAATTAATCCATTTTAGCGTTGCTAGCCCTGCTTCATTCATTTCAGTAGGTCTACTCTGAGTAGGATTGCAAATTGTTCAAATCTATGCAATGCATATTGGTGGTACTGTTTCACTGATGGTGATAATGGAAGGAGAAGAAGAAGAAGAAGAAGAAGAAGAAGAAGAAGAAGAAGAAGAAGAAGAAGAAGAAGAAGCTGCTTAGCGTTTGCAGCCACAGGGAAAACTACTTACCACCTGCAGTGATGCTGCCCAGGCTGTTCTGTTTTAAGTCGGTCTTCCTATGACAAACCCTCCAGCCCCCAAAGTTGAGAAAGGTGTCTTCAGGCCCTGAAGGCATCCTGCTGTTTTGCAGAGCATGCCTGGCTATCCATATGAATGAGCTGCTCCATTCTAAAGCATAAAGCTCAATGCTGCCAATTACTGAATAAGAGATACTAAAAGTCCTATTAGAAAGACAAATGGCTCCCCGGAGGGCATGCAGGCAGAATAAAGATTATTTATTTGACTCACCTGCGTGCTTCAAACGTGCAAGAGGTTGCTGAATCCTCATTTTATCCACTTTACTGTGACGATTTGCAGCCCAGCCACACTTTCCTCATATCAATTCTGGCAACTTTGTCGAGATAAAAGGATATTGGTAGTGCTTGAATCGGTCTTAAAAGTTCTGTGGGAAAGTCTGGGATCTTACATTCTGTGAGACCTGAAGCCAGCAAACCTAATTCAGAACATGACAAGGTGTGTAAAAGCTTTAGTCACAAAGGCCTCGTTCAACTGAATGGACTCCATCCATTAGTCAGCGTGAAACAGCATCAGTGGTACATTAACAACTGTGATTTGTGGGCCCAGAACCTTTCGAAGTGTTCCAGTAAAGTATTTCTGCTTCCTGCTTTCACACAGTCAGAGAAACCATGCATATATGAAGAGCCTTAGCTGGATCAGGCCAAAAGCCCCTCTAGACCAGCATCCTGTTCTCACAGAGGCCAACCAGGTGCCCATGGGAAGCCCTGAAGGACAACCTGAGGGCAACTCTCTCCACTCATGGTTCCCAACAACTGTCAGGCTTCGGGGAATCGTATCGCTCCTCCGGTGGCAGTAAATAAGGCGATCAAAGGAAAGAGTGTCGTTAATAATCACAGTGAGAGACAAAGGAATGTGTATCTCCCTAAAAATATGGCATTGTTCCTAGAAAAGGCTCACCCCTTCCATCCCCCTTCTACGTCGGGTAATCTGAGCTTATTGCCATTTCGCTTTCTGTTCTATCACCCTTAAAGTTCATCTAGTTCTAGGCAAAGGGGGAGGGTTAGGAATGCTGTCCTAGGACAGTGAATCTGCCAGCTGTCTCTCTCCTAATGTTTCCTGTTCTAGCTGTTCCTCGCCCAGTATCTCCCAGCTTTTCCCCTCTGGATGATGCCCCTCTGCAAACCACTGTTCTAAATCAATACTGTCCTTGTGCCCTTAAGAAGGTTCAGGGGAAGGGGGGTCGGCTCCCACCCTTCCTCCTCGGTCCAGCCCCTGACATCAACTTGTGATGCACAATCCATTTTCACACAATGCATTGTTAAATTGTGGAATACACTACCACAAGAAGAGGCAATGGCCACCAAATTGGGCATCTCCCCTGTTTAGGGAAGTTTTAATGCTGATGTTTTATCGGTTTTTTAAATTTTTATTATTATCATTAATTCTGTTGGGAGCCACCCCACCCACCCAGTAGCTGGGGAGGCCCAGCCAGATGGGTGGGATATAAATGATTTTTGTTGTTTTGTTGTTGTTGTTGTTGTTGTTGTTGTTATTGCAAAATTATGTAGTTCTGGACACGAAACAATCACATTCAGAATAAATGATAAGAAGCTGGCTTTCCAAATGAGAGCTGACCTCAGCACATGTTTTATATCAATTAAGTTGCTACAGTATTGGGGATGCTTAATGATTTCACTCATGTCTCTATTTTGTTCAAAATGTTGACCTTCCACAAGGAAGCCATTGTGATATACATGATTAAAGTCGCCCCTGTTTGTAGGATGTTGTTGTTGTTGTTTAGACATTTAGTCGTGTCCGACTCTTCGTGACCCCATGGACCAGAGCACGCATTTCGCGCATGCGCAGAAGTGCTCAAATCACGCTTCTTCCGGGGGTTTTTGGGGGGGTTTCGTGCGTTCGTTATACACATGCCCGGGTTACGTAGCGTGGCCATGGAACGGATCGCGTGCGTAACCCGGGGTTCCACTGTACGGACCTTTGTCGTATGTATGTTTGTAGGATGTAGGGATCATCAATCTTTTGTGTTCTTCTAAATCAAATGGAAAACATCTCTTTTTTTATGGACATTGAGTACTAAGCTCTCAAAATGTTGGGGGTTGGGGAAGATGTTGTTTTATGATTATCATTCCTTTCCCTCCTTTCCTAAATAAGGACTGGGAATCTAAATACACACTTATTTTTAACCACTGTGCTGACAATCAGCAGCTGTTGCTGGGTTGTTCTTACTTAATATCTCTACCTTGCAGCCAGACTCTGAGGAAGGCACTCATTTCCAGCAGAGATTTACATTTTACATTTCCAAACTCAACTGATTTCTGACATGCCTGGCAGCAAGGGGCAAGCACAAAAGTCGCTTTTTTCCCCTGCCTCCTTTTCCTGTTTGCTCTGTGCATACAAACCAAGTATGGTGTCTTCAGCTACACCACTCTATACCAAATGGTCTCAGGGTGGTTCACAACAAGGCCACAACATATAAAATCAAACCAAAAGCAATAACCCAATAACACACACCCCCAAATAAAAGCCACATTCTAAAAGGGTGTTGTATGTCAAGAAGATCAACCAAAGGCCTGGTTAAAAGGGAACATTTTTGCCTGGCGCCTAAAGGTGTATAATATTAATAATAATAATAATAATAATAATAATAATAATAATAAATTTATTATTTATACCCCGCCCATCTGGCTGGGTTTCCCCAGCCACTCTGGGCAGCTTCCAACAGAATATTAAAATGCAACATTAAAAGCTTCCCTAAACAGGGCTGCCTTCAGATGTCTTCTAAAAGTCTGGTAGTTGTTTATCTCTTTAACCTCTGCTGGGAGGGCGTTCCACAGGGCGGGTGCCACTACCGAGAAGGCCCTCTGCCTGGTTCCCTGTAATCTCACTTCTCACAATGAGGGAACCGCCAGAAGGCCCTCGGCACTGGATCTCAGTGTCCGTGCAGAACGATGGGGGTGGAGACGCTCCTTCAGGTATACTGGACTGAGGCGCCAGGCAAACTTCCCTGCGGAGAGCATTCCATAGATGGGGAGCCACTGCAGAGAAGGCCCGTTCTCGTGTTGCCGCCTTCATAGTGTCATGGTTTTGACACTAAGAAAACTTTAAAAAAAAATTTAAAAAATCCTAGGTTGGTTGGGCAGCACCAATGAGCAAGTGTTTTTTTACTCTGTGTTTTTAATATGGTTATGTATTTTCATTACTGTATTTTATTCTTCTTGGAAATGGTTGTGAGCTTTTTCTTGTGGGAAGTGATTCATATATTCATTTAACCAAGCCTGTATACCAATTTCCCAAGAAAGCTTCTGAGGTATACATAATGAAATAGTTTTGAAAGAAGAGGGAACCTTAACACTTTTTTATAATAAGAATAAGAATAAGAATAAGAATTTATTATTTATACCCTGCCCATCTGGCTGGGTTTCCCCAGCCAGCCTGGGCGGCTTCCAACAGAACATTAAAATACAACAATCTATTAAACATTAAAAGCCTCCCTAAACAGGGCTGCCTTCAGATGTCTTCTAAAGGTCTGATAGTTGTTGTTCTCTTTGACATCTGAAGGGAGGGCGTTCCACAGGGCGGGTGCCACTACCGAGAAGGCCCTCTGCCTGGTTCCCTGTAACTTGGCTTCTCGTAGTGAGGGAACCGCCAGAAGGCTCTCAGCACTGGACCTCAGTGTCCGGGCAGAATGATGGGGGTGGAGACACTCTTTCAGGTATACTGGACCGAAGCCATTTAGGGCTTTAAAGGTCAGCACCAACACTTTGAATTGTGCTCGGAAACGTACTGGGAGCCAATGTAGGTCTTTCAAGACCGATGTTATGTGGTCTTCGCGGTCGCTCCCAGTCACCAGTCTAGCTGCCGCATTCTGGATTAGTTGTAGTTTCTGGGTCACCTTCAAAGGTAGCCCCACGTAGAGCGCATTGCAGTAATCCAAGCGAGAGATAACTAAAAAAATACCCCTTTAAACAGGCACCACTAGCATCTCTCATAGGCCTCATTTGTTGATAAATCGTGCTAACTTATATCATGTTAGATTATTGGTCCATCTAGCCCTGTATGCTCTAATTAGCGAATTTCTAATGTTTCAGGCAGAAGTTATACCCATTCCTCTTGTGTAAGATCCTTTCTGCTATGCTTCTTCCCTCCAGTTTTCTCTTTAATGAACCTTTTATTTCTCTCTAATCAGTCTTTGCCGCTCATGATGGCAACGGAACCTTTCAATCACTGGAAACATTTGTTCCGTAGTTCGCCTGCTTTGGATCTCTAATCTTCCTTTAATTAGCTGTGCATATAATATCCCCAACCAACGTGCAAAAGTCAGCGCCAGATGTTGCCATCCGTATTCATCAGTCGTAAAGCCAATCATGGCGAAATGAAGCCTTTGCTGAGTATGATTTGAGAGACCTCGTTTGGCATACGGTGCTCAGTTCTGACTGAGTGTGGTAGAAAATGTAAAAAACAGCCAGGTCTGAAATGCCCTTGCAGAAGTCTATGGTGCAGCAACCATTGGAATACCTTGCACATCTGGGGTGGCGAACTTTTGCCCATGAGACCTGCAGAGATGGAGTGCCAAGGAGAAGGATGAGGAGGCAGAGAGACTGTCAGACACCCAGAGAGATCAGTGCAACTCTCTAGTGCAGCAAACTCCACCCACTTATTGCTCTAACTCCGCCCACGTATTGCTCTAACTCCACCCACTTTTGAATGTGAAAGGCCACAGGTTTGATCCCTGGCATCTCCAAGAAGGGCTGTCTAGATCAGGCTTCCTCAAACTCGGCCCTCCAGATGTTTTTGGCCTACAACTCCCATGAGCCCTAGCTAGCAGGAGCAGTAGTCAGGGATGATGGGAATTATAGTCTCAAAACATCTGGAGGACCGAGTTTGAGGAAGCCTGGTCTAGATGTTCGTTCGTGGCACCTCCTGCATTCACAGGTTGCTTCCAGATGACCTGTTAATTTAGGGAAGGGATGTAACTTTGTGGCAGAGCTATTTTACAAATAGTCCCAGGTTCAATCTCCAGTCAGCCTGGGGGAGAAACCTATATGAAAAGCCACTTCCAGAACACAACTTGCTGTGTTCAATGGTCCTATGTCCCCCTATTGACTTGGTGGATCAATGGCTCTTAGTAGGGGGACAGTCCTGAAAAGAGCAACTAAAATGATCAGGGGTCCAGAACACCTTCCTTGGCAAGAAAAGACTGTTCAGTAATGTCTACACTGACTGGCAGTGGTGCTCCCGAGTTTTAAGTACAGGTCTTTCCAGCCCTACCTATGAAGATGCTGGGGATTGAAGCTGGGATCTTCCACATGCAAAACAGATGCTCTACCACTGAGCTGTGGCCCTTCGCCATGTCTTCCAGATTCTCTGGATGGCACCGTCATCCAGTTTCAGATTTCTGGAAGCCCAGTAAGCTACAGACTGCTCTTCCATTTTGGAGCTAGGGGGTTAAGATAAACAGTCCAAAGCAGGCATAGGCAAACTCGGCCCTCCAGATGTTTTGGGACTACAGTTCCAATCATCCCTGACCATTGGTCCTGTTAGCTAGGGGTCGTGGGAGTTGTAGTCCCAAAACATCTGGAGTGCCAAGTTTGCCTATGCCTGGTCCAAAGCATATATAAACATGAAGAACTCTTGACTCATGCTGATTTAACAATTCCTTGAGTGTTTTTCTTTAAACCCTTTTTTGTTATCATGGCATAGTGAATGGGATAGGCTGGGCCATTCAGCTGGGCCATGTAACACTCCTGTCTCTCTCTCTCTCTCTCTCTCTCTCTCTCTCTCTCTCTCTCTCTCTCTCTTTTAAAAAAGGCAGAATTCAGAAGCATAGTTTTGCTCTGAAAAGACACCCCAAGAACAGCATTTTCCTTCCTTGCCTAATTTGATCCTAGATGGATGCTCACGCAGCTTTAAAAATTATTTTCTCTTACAAATGCCATAAGCCACAAAGCAGCCATGGCTGCGATAATGACCATTTTGCAAACGTTGGTTTCATTAGCGCTGAGTAGCCCGCTGTGTTTTTTCTCTGCCCTTAATGATGCCACAAGAGCTCTGTGTGACTGGATGACAACGGACGGGGTGATTAATTTTGCATAATTGTTTGCATAAAAAATTGCTCTGCTGCAAAGACATTCAGGCCTTTCGTTCTGATGAGGAGAGACGAAGGCACCAACCCACACACATGAACACAAACCTTCTGGGAGCTACCTCTCCATGTTGTAAACCTGCAGAGCTGTGCTATGCTTTGTGCTGTGTGTGAGAGAGACAGACAGACAGACAGACAGACAGACAGACAGACAGACAGACAGACAGAAAGAAAGAAAGAAAGAAAGAAAGAATAATCAGCACCACATTGAGTAGACAACTGGATGGGAAAGAGCCAAGCAACCAGTTGTGCCCATATCACTGGGCTATATACTAGGGGTGTGCACATGTTGTTGTTGTTGTTCAGTCGTTCAGTTGTGTCCGACTCTACGTGACCCCATGGACCAGAGCACGCCAGGCACGCCTATCCTTCACTGCCTCTCGCAGTTTGGCCAAACTCATGTTAGTAGCTTCGAGAACACTGTCCAACCATCTCATCCTCTGTCGTCCCCTTCTCCTTATGCCCTCCATCTTTCCCAACATCAGGGTCTTTTCCAGGGAGTCTTCTCTTCTCATGAGGTGGCCAAAGTACTGGAGCCTCAGCTTCAGGATCTGTCCTTCCAGTGAGCACTCTGGGCTGATTTCCGTAAGAATTGATAGGTTTGATCTTCTTGCAGTCCATGGGACTCTCAAGAGTCTCCTCCAGCACCATAATTCAAAAGCAGGGGTGTGCACATAGCCTCCAACATTTCTCTGATGAAAATAGAGACATCCCGTTCCATAATGATAATTTTACTATTTATACCCCACACATCTTATTGGGTTGCCCCAGCACTCTGGGCAGCTTCCAACATTTATAAAAACATAATGAAACATTAAACATTTAAAAAAAAAGCCTTCCCTATACAGGATTGCCTTCAAACAGTTTAGGGGTTCGGATAACTCCATAGCCTCCAACATTTCTCCAATGAAAATAGGGACGTTCTAAGGGACATTCTGGGATCAAATCAGAAACCGGGCTGGCTTCTCTAAATCAGGGACATCCCTGGAAAATAGGGACACTTGGAGGGTCTGTATGCATCAGCTAGGTGTGCCCCAAGTCACAAGGCAAATCGAGGCAATTCCAAAAAGGATCTTAACTGCACAATTAACAAGGCATCTCGAGGTGACAAGAGCAGCTGGGCATGGGCAAGGGGGTGTAGCTCTGCCACCCTTCTGGCAGCAGAGTTGCTACCAGCAATCAGGATGGCATAGGGGCAGGGCAGCCTGGTTAAGTCAGGACTGCGGGGCAGTGCCAATCCAGCACCCCCACCACTGTCTCCATGCAGCCCCGACCTTGTCGCTGCCATGCCCTACCCAAGTACCCATGAGAACATTCTGCTGGATCAGGCCAGTGGCCCGTCTAGTCCAGCATCCTGTTCTCACAGTGGCCAGCCAGGTGCCCATTATGGGAATCCAGGACGGCTGTCTACCAGCTCCATCTGGTATGCAGGCTGAGACCCTACCTGCCCACAGACTGTCTCGCAAGAGTGGTGCATGCTCTAGTTATCTCCCGCTTGGACTACTGCAATGCGCTCTACGTGGGGCTACCTTTGAAGGTGACCCGGAAACTGCAATTAATCCAGAATGCGGCAGCTAGACTGGTGACAGGGAGTGGCCGCTGGGACCACATAACACCGGTCCTGAGAGAACTACATTGGCTCCCAGTACGTTTCCGAGCACAATTCAAAGTGTTGGTGCTGACCTTTAAAGCCCTAAACGGCCTCGGTCCTGTATACCTGAAGGAGCATCTCCACCCCCACCGTTCAGCCCGGACACTGAGATCCAGCGCCGAGGGCCTTCTGGCGGTTCTCTCACTGCGAGAAGTGAGGTTACAGGGAACCAGACAGAGGGCTTTCTCGATAGTGGCGCCCTCCCTTGTGGAACGCCCTTCTAGCAGATGTCAAGGAAATAAGCAGCTATCCTATTTTTAAAAGACATCTGAAGGCAGCCCTGTTTAGGCAAGTTTTTAATTTTTAATGCTGTGTTGTTTTAACATTTGACTGGAAACCGCCCAGAGTGGCTGAGGAAACTCGGCCAGATGGGCGGGGTAAAAATAATAAATGATGATGATGATGATGATGATGATGATGATGATGATGCAAGCAAAATTTGATCCCAAAAGCCCTCTCGCCTCCTATAGCTTCCAGCAGCTGTTATTTAGAAGCATTGCTGCCTCCGATCATGGAAGCTGAGCGTCTCCATCTTGGCTAGTAGCCTTTGATAGCCCTCTTCTCCATGAATTGTTGTTGGGAGAGCAGCAGTGCAGTTATTTCCCCGATTGCTCTTTAAAAGCTTTGTTTGCAAGCTCCTTGGGGCAGGAGCCTGGCTTTGGGCTTCCTTTGTAAAGCTCCGTGTGCATTGAAGGCATTACATATAAAGAACCTAAGAAGTGCCCTTCTGGATCAGACCAAAGATCCCTTCGGAGGTTGTGGAGTCTCCTTCTCTGGGGGGTTTTAAGCAGCGATTGGATGGCCATCTGTCACAGATGCTTTAGTTGAGATTCCTGCATTGCAGGGGGTTGAGCTACATGACCCTTGGGGTCCCCTCCAACTCTGTGATTCTAGCCATACATCCTCTTTCCCTGGTGTCACCAGCAGGGTAATGAAAACAATAGCCCTTCCCATTGTTGCTCCCCAGCAAATGCTGTTCAGATATATACAGTTTCTGAACCAGGAGGGTCCATTCATCCATATCCATTAGCCATTATTAGGCCCATCATCCATGAATTGCTCTAAAGTCGCCTTAGCCATTGGCCATGACCACATCTCGCGGCAGTGAGTTCTGTGCATCGAATAAAAAATTGCTTTCTTTTGCCTGAACCCATTGAGGTCCCAGTTGCGGTGCCTCCCTCCCTCGCTCTAATTCTATGGGGAAGCGTGAGAGTGCAAATGCAGGCAGACAACAATCTGGAATTAAACTGGCCACAACTTTATCAATTGCAGGCTCAGGCATTCCGTGTATCCCCATGCCAGCCTCCTTCTGGAGGGCTGGAACTGCTTCAGAGTTGTGTTCGAGGATTCCGTTGTACGTTTCCGAGCACAATTCAAAGTGTTGGTGCTGACCTTTAAAGCCCTAAACGGCCTCGGTCCTGTATACCTGAAGGAGCATCTCCACCCCCATCATTCTGCCCGGACACTGAGATCCAGCGCCGAGGGCCTTCTGGCGGTTCCCTCATTGCGAGAAGCAAGGTTACAGGGAACCAGACAGAGGGCCTTCTCGGTAGTGGCGCCTGCCCTGTGGAACGCCCTCCCTTCAGAGGTCAAAGAGATAAACAACTATCTGACATTCAGAAAATATCTCAAGGCAGCCCTGTTTAGGCAAGTTTTTAATTTTTAATGCTGTGTTGTTTTAACATTTGACTGGAAACCGCCCAGAGTGGCTGAGGAAACTCGGCCAGATGGGCGGGGTAAAAATAATAAATTATTATGATGATGATGATGATGATGATGATGATGATGATGATGATGATGCAGTTTTTAACCTGTGATATTTTAATGTATTTTAATATCTGTTGGAGGCCGCCCAGAGTGGCTGGGGGGACCCAGCCAGATGGGCGGGGTACAAAAAATAAATTATTATTATTATTATTATTATTATTATTATTATTATTATTATTATTATTATTATTCCACCCAGTGCCTTAACCTCCATATCTTTTAACTGACCCAGAGTTCTAGCATTATGAAAGAGAGGGAGGAAATTCCTCTAATATTATAACTTCAAGAAGAACAATACCAACTCCGTATGTGCGTATGTTATGAGAGATCTGAAGATGTCATCGAGTAACGAAAAGCAGACCTTCCTTTACATGCAGATGCGTTTTTTTAAAGGTCTTTCTCGTGTATGTGCACAGCTTTCCCAGATGGGGTGGAAATGTGGCTTTCCCCCTCCAACAGCTTAAGACGAATCTCCCCTGAAAGTTGCCGGCTTAAAAATGCAATTAAAGTAAGGTCACTGAATAAAGGAGGAGGTGGCTGGTTAAGGGCTGTCATGATCAATATAATCAGCTCCTGTTTGCGTCTTTCTCTTCCCCTGCCAGAGCCATGTTTGACTACGACAGAAGCAAGGACAGCGGCCTCCCCAGCCAAGGACTCAGCTTCAAGTATGGGGACATCCTGCACGTTATCAACGCATCTGATGACGAATGGTGGCAGGCGAGGCGAGTGATGCTGGAGGGAGACAGCGAAGAGATGGGAGTTATCCCCAGCAAAAGGAGGTAATATATATTGTGTGTGATTGCTTCCCCCCCATCTCACACACACACTTGATTTATTTTATTTTAATTATATTCAATGTATCCCAAACAAGACTAACGAGAGTATTCCAACAATTCAACAAAAGACAAGAAGAAATATTTGAGCAGGGTCAGGTGTAAGGTTCCTTTTTCCTTTACTAATTGCGTTTCTTGAACTATACGTCACTGTTTTCCATTGTAAATTACCGTGTATGCTTTGGCTCTCTCTGTGTGTGCATTAAAGGTAAAGGTAAAGGGACCCCTGACCATTAGGTCCAGTCGTGACCGACTCTGGGGTTGCGGCACTCATCTCGCTTTATTGGCCGAGGGAGCCGGCGTACAGCTTCCAGGTCATGTGGCCAGCATGACTAAGCTGCTTCTGGCGAACCAGAGCAGCGCATGGAAACACCATTTACCTTCCCGCTGCAGCGGTACCTATTTATCTACTTGCACTTTGATGTGCTTTCGAACTGCTAGGTTGGCAGGAGCAGGGACCAAGCAACAGGAGCTCACCCCCGTCGCAGGGATTCGAACCGCCGACCTTCTGATCAGTGCCACCGTGTCTGTGTGTGCATTAGTAGAGAATTAATCAATAAATATCAGATTGACATAGGCCTGAATATCACCTGTTCCACAAACTTACTAGGTGACTTTAGGAAAGCAATTGCCATGCAGCCTTCCAATATAAGAGCATAAGAACATGGCCTCCTGGTGTCTGCTTTTAATTCTTTTCTTTTACATTTTCATCTTTAGTGGTTTTACTGTGTGGTTTCATATCATTGTAAACCACCGTGATATATTTCTACGATACATCGGTATATAAATATATTTATAGATAAGCAAACATAGGAAGAGTCCTTGTGAATCAGACCAATGGCCTGTCTTGTCCAGCATCCTGTTCTCACAGTGGCCAAGCAGATGTCTGTGGGAAGCCAGCAAGCAGGATCTGAGCACAAGAGCAGCTCTCTCCCCTCCTGTGGGCTTCCAGCAAGCATCACTGTCTCCAACTGTTGAGGCAGAGCAGAGCCATCATGGTCTGTAGCCATCAACAGCCCTCTGCTCCACGAATTCATCTAATCCTATCTTAGAAGCACCCGCACCAGAGAATTGAGGAGAAGTGGCAGTGACTTCTCCAGTGAAATCTCGCAGAACTCTCATGAGATCTCGCCACTTGTCCTGTGGTGGTGGGGTGCCCCGCCCACCAACACCACCAGAGAAGCAAGGAGAAACAACTGCAGGCCCTGCCAGCGAGGTGTAGTGGTTAAGAGCGGTAGACTCGTAATCTGGTGAACCGGGTTCGCGTCTCCGCTCCTCCACATGCAGCTGCTGGGTGACCTTGGGCTAGTCACACTTCTTTGAAGTCTCTCAGCCCCACTCACCTCACAGAGTTTTTGTTGTGGGGGGAGGAAGGGAAAGGAGAATGTGAGCCGCTTTGAGACTCCTTCGGGTAGTGATAAAGTGGGACATCAAATCCAAACTCCTCCTCCGCCTCTTCTTCTTCTTCTTCTTCGCTGTGGCAAGATCTTGCAGGCCTTTCGTGAGATCTCACCAGAATCTGCAGGTGCAGCTGTGTGTACAGCTGGTAAATGAGGCTTTGGCAGAGCTACACATCCTCCCGTTTCGCCCCATGCTGACTAGGGCTGAAAGAAGTTGGAGATCAAAAGCATTTCAAGAGCCACAGATCGTCTGCCCCTGGCGGAAATCTTGATGTGCCCTGTGTTACATTCCAACCAGTGAGAGGTCCTTGAAAAAGCTGCTGCCAGTCAGAGCTATCAGTACTAGTCTGGGTCAATTATGTGTGTGGTGACTCTGCATAAGACAGCTGGGGCTGTAGCTCAGTGGTAGAGCATCTGCTTTGCAAGTGGAAGGTCGCTGGTGCAATCCCTGGTATCTCCAGTTAGGGCTGGGAGAGACCCCGGTATGGAAGAGCTGCTGCCAGCCTGTTAGACCATAGTGAGCTAAGTGGTCCAATGTCTGTCTCAGTATGAAAGGTTTCCTTGAATAGCACTATGATAATATGATGGTGGGAGCTTCTTCTAACTTTACTCAAAGGTTTATAAACTTATACATAGAACTAAGTATGCATCCATTCTGAAATCAGGTCAGTTAATTGTGTCTTTCCAAAAAGCAAATCTGAGTTAAAATATAAGCAAGGTCATTGTGGGATAAAACAATTCCCACTGTAAGGAAGAGGAAAATAACATTCGGAGATGTTTGCAAAGAGTAGGTTGTGTTTTTTCTTTCTTTCTTTCTTAGACATCATTATTCCAAATGAGGGCATTCCTATTTCGAAGAGGGAGAACCAGAAATGAAGAAGGCTATGCATTTGTGCATATCAATTTTATATCACATCTTTATCTTTTCCCTTTGAGTTTGGAAGCCTGCTAAGAGCACTCACTTCAGATAAAGCTAACAAACCCATTCGTATGTTAAAGAGCTAGGATTAAAATCTTGAGGGATGTTGAAAAAAAGTATTTTGCTTTGCATTTACTATCTAAAAGGAGAACCCAGTCGAGTGGATAAACATGTCCTACTGACAATCCAGGCAGAATAACAAGATGTAACATGACTTCTGTGTCCAGAGGGTTTTTTGCAGTGGGCAGAACTGCTGGTTCCTTGCCCTTGAAAATTATTTATAAAGGACATCTCCCTCTGTGTACTTCTGGCATTTAAAAAGAGAGGAGGAAAATAACAAGGCTTTTAAAACTTGGTACATCTAGAAGCGAGTATGTTAGAAGCATAACCTGCAAGTCAACACTCAGCATCCTTAGGTAGGTGTTAGAGTCCTACCAATCCTGAAAGCACCCATCTGGACCGCCATGGCGGGAAGCTGAGTCTAGGAGCTGCCCATTGTTTTAAATTTCTCACATTGCCCTTTGATGGCAAAGTCACTTAAATAACACACATGGAGAGGAGAAATTCTGATAATACTTTATTGAGTGAATTGAACATGAAAAGCTTATAACTTGAGGAAAAATAAACAGAGATGTTTATGTCTTTCTTCGTAGTTTAGGCCTAGTCCTTAGCAGGGATACATGCGACCCAAAATACAGGAGAAAACTCCCTCAGAATGACACAGCCAATTAGGGTGTGTGTTACCTCGCAAAAGCTGGTTGCTAAGCAACACCTCCAACTACCACTACTGCTAGTAGTAGTAATATTAAAAGAATTTACACCGTCTTTCATTTCAAGAAGAAATAAAATAAAAGCCAACAGGGCGTGCTTGAATGCCTTTCTGTCCGCTGTGCTATCTGGAAGGTTTAGAGGTATCCCTTTCCAGAACAGATTCTGCACTTGTGGTCAGAATGTACCTGATTCTATAGACCATATGGTTCTGGACTGCCCTCTTTTCAACACTCTTCGCGAAGATCCTTCGATGTCCTCTATATGGCTCAGGGTGCCCTCTAATAAACAACTCGTAGCCCAGTTCTTGCTGAGGGACGATTCTCCGGAAGTGACTAGAGTTATGGCCCAATTTCTGACCTGGATTTTTGAAGTTAAATCTGGGGAGCTCTGGCCTGTACAATAGCGGGCGCCGACGATTCTCTTTTCCTTCTTTTATATTGTATGTTCTAGAATTTTAATATACACAGACGGTTTTATGCTTATTGCTTTATTTATGCCAATAAAGGTATTGTATTGTATTGTATTGTATTGTATTGTATTGTATTGTATTGTATTGTATAAAAGCCAACAGCAAAATAACAGGGGGGGTGGGAAGTCCAATCCTTTTTTCTTTTTCTTTTTTGGTAACATCTTTATTGAAAGTTCAAAAAGTACATAACTATATGTGCACCAAACATGGTGAGACACAAACAAAAAAGAGAAAAAGAGAAACAGAACCCGCGCACAAGGGAAAACAAAGGGAGGGAGGAGGGAAAACCCAAAACTGCATATTATACAAGGTTGTTATTGTACTTCACCAGATCTTAATCTATTACAGTATTTGTAAGAATGGATTCCAAATATCATTGAATTTGTCCATGGCAAGTCTGCGTTTATATGCAACTTGTTCATATGTTGCGAGTTTGTATAAGTCTTCAATCCAATCTTTAAAATACAGCTATCCAGAATTAAAATACCTAGTAAAGCAACTATATTAAAACATCCATAATTAAAATATATCATAAACAAGCCCATTAAAACAGCACAACAGTTAAAACAACCACCAAAGCAGAAGATTCAAGTGAGGAGTCAAGGAATTATTATCTAAACAGATGTGTCTTCAAGAGCCGGCGGAATGCCAATCTTGATGGGGCTTCCTGGCCCTCGGAGCTGAACCTCAGTGTCCGGGCTGAACCAGTGTCCGGGGTGGAGACTCTCCTTCAGGTATATTGGGCCAAGGCTGTTTAGGGATTTAAAGGTCAACACCAACACTTTGAATTGTGCTTGGAAACGTATAGGGAGCCAGTGAATATTCCTTAGGACCAGTGTTATATGGTCCTGGCGGTCGCTCCCAGTTTGCTCAGAGGAAGTGTGCACAGAAGAAGGGTTCGAGGTCAATCAATGGTGAGCTTGAGAGAGCTAACCCTTCTCTATTGCCAGGTCATAAGAGCTGCTGCAACAGCTAGCTTTGAACAGCTCGCTAAGGAAACAAATAACATTTCCAATGCAAAACGTTGGCACCCTTTCCTTGAACCTGGCAGGGTTACCTTAACCTGGAAGCTTATTCCAAAGCAGTTATCAAACACACACTTTTAGATTGTATGCATGGAATACGTTTCCAAATAAAAGGAAGCAGCTTGAGAGGTTAGCAGAGAGAGAAAATTAGCATTAGCCTGTAATAATAATTAAAAAGCTGTATTTAGCTGTGAGCTACTTCTTTTTCTCAGTAGGCACTGGGTTTTTTTTCCATTTAGGAGATTACACAGCCTCAAGTCTTCATTCCCTCTCAGTGCCCCCTTTCCCTTCTAATACAAAGTTTCATCTGCAAATTTAAAATTAACAGTTTTTCCTGTGGCTCGAAGATCACACATCAAATATGAAAGTTGCATCCCATCCATTTCCATGTGTAAATACTGCTTTTTTTTCACGACGGGGTGGGGGAATCATTTATTCCAAAGTTCAGCTGTATCTATAGTAACCTGAGCTTAGTGCATTGCAGCTGGCAGTGATTTTTTTAAAAAAAAAACCACCCTAGTAACATCGAAATAGAAGCATTTGTTTTATTGCTTGTTGGAGGGGATGTTCTCCTGATCGTTTTCTTCTACAAAAATTAACCCATCGTAGTTTTAAATGTGCTCGCATGGACGAAAATAAATAAATAGCCAATATGCAAACCAAAACTCAACTCTCATTTGAAATTTGCGCATCTCTGAATGTGCAAAAATATCAAGGGAAATGGTTTGCAGAAAATGTTTCTATTAGACAAAAATATGCATGTTAGGAATAATATGTACTAACCGGTTTTGTGAGGATTTCCTTTTTAAAAAAAATCACAAACTAATGGGGAAAATGTGGCTAACTGAACTTAAGACTTAAACGAAGAAAATGAGACAAACCAAAATGAACAGGATTGTCCACCTCTACTCATCATTGGTTGTGTATCCTCTATATTGGATTAAAGTGCCTTGAAGGTTCAAGATTTAAGTTCTCAGGTTGGTGCAAGAATGGCATGGTGTGATTTAAATACAGTAGGTGTTTTGGTTTTTTACCTATCTCTTCCTTCTCCCTCTCTTTCCAGGGTCGAAAGAAAAGAGAGAGCACGTTTAAAGACAGTGAAGTTTAACTCAAAACCTGGCGTGATCGATGCAAAAGGGGTATGTGAAAGTGAAACTAACCCTGCAGAGATTTAAGTCTTACAGCTATGCACACTTTAGTAGAACATTTGAACAGCACGAACGTTAAGCAAGAATGGGTCACACAATGAATAAAATGAGAGAGCGAAAGGGAAATGTTTAAACTATGATGCTATTTTACAGTGAAAGAAAAGAGGGATTTTTTTTAAGAAAAGGAAAGGAAATAAGAAAGTAATATTGCAACACAGAAAAGATGAAGAATTAACTATTTCTGTTTTATGATCATACTAGGCCAATAACACTTTGGTTGCTGTTCATTTTAGCACCAACAGCTGACTAGCTGCCTTGCACTGTTTTTTCTTAAATTGAGGATGGGGAAGTTGTGATTCGACAGGTGCGGTTGGACTCCAGCTCCCATCAGCCCCCTGCCAGTATGGCTTGTGGCAAGGGATGATGGGAGTTGCAGGTCAGAAACGTCTGTGGGGCCACAGGTGCCCCGTCCCTGATTTAAAACATGCCTGTTCTGGGTTTCCCAGAATTACTCAGCGCAGCTTTCCCACACACAAAAATATACAAAATAGACACAGACATAAAAGAAAGCAACAATCAAAGTGCATCCGTTAGAAAGCCAGCAGTATTAAGTAACCACCAGCCAGAGGTCCTTGTGAAAGCTTTTTCCTAAACAGACGAGCTTTAAGTTCTAAATCAATGTTAAGCAGAGTTCTGTGATTCTCTCTTTTTGTTGTTGCCGTTGTTTCAGCCCTAGGAAGGCTGTGTCTGAGCAGAAAATAGGTGATTGTGGAAAGCAAGTTCAGCACCTTGGTCAGCTGCCATGGCCCCTGTTGTTTAGAAAGGAACTACAGTGGTACCTCTGGTTAAGAACTTAATTCATTCCAGAGGTCCGTTTTTAACCTGAAACTGTTCTTAACCTGAGGTACCACTTTAGCTAATGGGGCCTCCCACTGCCGCTGTGCCACCGCCGCGCGATTTCTGTTCTCATCCTGAAGTAAAGTTCTTAACCCAAGGTACTACTTCCGTGTTAGCGGAGTCTGTAAACTGAAGCGATTGTAACCCGAAGCGTTTGTAACCCGAGGTACCACTGTACTCCAAATCCCCAGTAATTTTCTTTTCTCTCTTTCTCTCTCTCCTGGCATCCCAAGCAATGTCAGTCTCTGCATCAAGCCACCATTTTAATTTCCCACAATGCCCCTGACCTAACATTGCTCTGTGTAATTGTGGGAGATTTAAATGGTGGATAGAGCCAGCTCACCAGAGCCAGATGAGCCTCTTAAGGCCCACGTACTGTACAAAGGAGGACACCTCTCAGAGGACACTTTGCCTGGGCTTCCTCAAATCCAAAGCTGGCTCTAGAGGAGAGGCTGCTTAAACTTCAGTTAGTTTCAGCTTTATAAATCTTCACCTTGCCCCAGCCAGCAGCACTTTCACACTTGGGGTGGGGATACAGGAATGTAGATCCTGTTCTTACTCTACCCTCACAAGTGAAAAAAAAGCAATTTTCAGAGAGTGATTCTGAGCTGGAAAGCTACTGGAGAGGAAAGGTTCTAAGTCAGGCTTCCTCAAACTCCAGATCCTCCAGATGTTTTGAGACTACAATTCCCATCATCCCTGACCACTGGTCCTGCTAGCTAGGGCTCATGGGAGTTGTAGGCCAAAAACATCTGGAGGGCTGAGTTTGAGGAAGCCTGTTCTAAGTCATAGAGGCTGGTCCATTAGGATGAATGGGACACTTCATATTTGCAGCCAGTCCTGGAGGGGGAACCTTAATCTCGCTGTTGCCTTTGTAAAATTCAACGGGGGACAAAATTAGAATTCGTTACCTGTGCCTGTCATTGGCTGTGGCTTCACCAATCCTGCCCTATGAGTACCAGCCGCCACTGCCTTTAAGGATCCCCTCTCTGCACGCTTTCCTTCTGCCTCAACTTGCAACCTATTTTGGCTGCTCTGGGTTAAATAAATGCAGCTGAAAGAATCACATGTTTCTCAATAATGTGCCATTTCAGTCTTACTTAAGCACCTGAAAATGAAATGTAAAAAGACAGAAGCAAACCTCTTGGGAGAGGTCATTCCACAGAACTAGGATAAACATCAAGAAAGCACTCATCCCTAGATATGACAAGCTCATTCCCCAAATGGAAGCATTGCGAAGTGGGGCTCTCCATCTTCTTAAATTGTAAATGTGTTTGGGCAGAGGCTCTCTCCAAGGCATTACAGTGCTTGTCCGTGGAAGGCTTTAAAAGTACAAAGTGGCATCTTGAATTGGATATGGAATCTCACAAGCAGCCAGTGCAGTCAGTGCAAATTTGGTTTTGTATATGATTTCCCCCTGCTGGCTCCCACCAACAGGCTGCAGCTTTCTGCGCCGGCTACAGCTTCTGAACCTTCAAGGGCAGCTCCATGTAAACTACATTACAGAAGTCAGTCCATGGCTATGGCTTGAGAGGTCTTGGCAAGAAGAATACATAATTGATTCAAGACTACTCAGTAAATTCTTAGAGGGCTTCTAGTCTGTTGGAGTGTAGCTTATGTGTGCTCTAGGACAAGGGACATTCAAACATTGCATACATTGCTTCAAGGTGGTGAGCTCATACAGACAAACTGACCTCTATGTGATGCTCAGTTGCCCATGCCTACATTTGCATGGAGGGCATAAGCCATAGCCATGCTCAAATTTAGCAGTTAAAGGTAGATAGCCGTGTTGGTCTGTCATAGTCAAAACAAAATAAAATAAAAAAAATTCCTTCCAGTAGCACCTTAGAGACCAACTAAGTTTGTTCTTGGTATGAGCTTTCGTGTGCATGCACACTTCTTCAGATACACTGAAACAGAAGTCACCAGACCCTGATATATAGTGAGAGGGTGGGGAGGGGTATTACTCAGAGGGGTGGTGGAAATGGGTGAAAGGTTGCTATCAACCTTTCACCCATTTCCACCACCCCTCTGAGTAATACCCCTCCCCACCCTCTCACTATATATCAGGGTCTGGTGACTTCTGTTTCAGTGTATCTGAAGAAGTGTGCATGCACACGAAAGCTCATACCAAGAACAAACTTAGTTGGTCTCTAAGGTGCTACTGGAAGGAATTTTTTTTATTTTATTTTGTTTCAAATTTAGCAGTTTGATTTCTACAAATGTATCGGCACTTTTCAGAGTCACTGTAGCCAATGTCACATATTACATCCTCAGTGTGATTGTCCCCTGGGACACTTGGAGTGCATTGTGTGAAGATGGCTGCGAACATGCGGCGCATCGTCACACTTGCAACCTTCTCCTTTTTATCAGTGCCTGCTGGCTGCTTATCTGCTCATTGGGGACTGTGGTCTTACCCTGTTTCCCCTTTTTTAATACGTAGTCATAAAGTAAGCCATGGCAGGGTTTTTTTACCTTTGTGAGAAGTAAGACGTACCCCAAAAGTAAGCCATGGTGCCGCCATTGTTCCCGTCGCCTCCTCAGCCCCTCCTGTGTGCACAGGGAGCCAGTGAACCAGTGAGGCACGGGGGGGGGGGGAAACGCGCCTCTTGCGGAGTTCTGCCCTGCCTGCTTAGCGCGCAGGGAGAGGTGCGGGGGGGGGAGACGCCTCTTCCTCCCCCGCCTGTTCCCTGTGCGCAGGGAGCCAGCAAACCAGCGAGAGGCACGGGGGGAAACACGCCTCATGCGGAGTTCTGCCCCGCCTGCTCAGTGCGCAGGGGGAGGCTGTACTGTACCATACTGACGTAATAAAAATAAGACATCCCCCGAAAATAAGCCACCCTGTGTTTTTTTGAGGAAAAAAAATTATAAGACGGTGTCTTAAAAAGGGGGAAAGACGGTATTTAAGCATGCTGTTAAACCAGGTCCTTATCACCTCTCCCCTGGAGGCGAAAGTTGTCAGGAGGGCATCATAGCGACATCAGTTGATGCTGCACTTTGAAGCCCTCAACTGTTGGGACTTTGAAGCACAGCGCAGGGCTGTTTGAAATCCCTTTTGCAAAGAGCCCCACACTGCTCTTTAAACCTCTGGTTCACGCTGCTGTTTGAACTTCTTGTTTGAACCCATTGGCTTCAGGTGGTAGACAAGTGGATGTGGTTTGGGAGGACAAACTTTGGACCCACTAACAAGCCAACATTGGTCCACAAGTTGGAAGATCCCCACCCCTGCATTACACAGTCAGAATCCAAACCTGTACCACTGTATTCCGCTCTGGTCAGACCCCACCTGGAATACTGTGTCCAGTTCTGGGCACCACAGTTCAAGAAGGATACTGACAAGCTGGAACGTGTCCAGAAGAGGGCAACCAAAATGGTCAAAGGCTTGGAAACGATGCCTTATGAGGAACGGCTTAGGGAGCTGGGTATGTTTAGCCTGGAGAAGAGAAGGTTAAGGGGTGATATGATAGCCATGTTCAAATATATAAAAGGATGTCATATAGAGGAGGGAGAAAGGTTATTTTCTGCTGCTCCAGAGAAGCGGACACGGAGCAATGGATTCAAACTACAAGAAAGAAGATTCCACCTAAACATTAGGAAGAACTTCCTGACAGTAAGAGCTGTTCGACAGTGGAATTTGCTGCCAAGGAGTGTGGTGGAGTCTCCTTCTTTGGAGGTCTTTAAGCAGAGGCTTGACAGCCACCTGTCAGGAATGCTTTGATGGTGTTTCCTGCTTGGCAGGGGGTTGGACTGGATGGCCCTTGTGGTCTCTTCCAACTCTATGATTCTATGATTCTATGATTCTAACCTGCCCTCCCCTTCCAGTAAAAGTTTGTGTCGGCCAGGGCTTGAATATAGCAGTATCTTGCAGTGGTATTTCAAAGTTTACAAAATGATTATTCAATCATCATGCAAGACTGAAATAAATAAAATAGGAAATAAAACTGGGGGGGGGGGTTGTTATACCGTTACTGTTGTGGCTGACATTGTACAAAAGTGGCCTCATGCATCTAAATGTTATGTATCACCAAATAATGTAATAGTGGGCACTCACAGCAAATTATTTCTGAAGAGGTTTATGCCCTTTGCATGATAAAATCCACTTCTCCCTATAGATTCCAACCTGGTCAAAGGGCCGGCACTGACCTAGAAAACCAGGTTTCCAATTCTGCAGAGAAGAAGGATTGACATTTGTGTCACCTGCTAATATCTTAGGAAATGGTGTTTTCATGGACTTCAGTGCCTAACAACACTGTTCGTTTACCTATAGTGTTATTGAAAGGAAGCTACGTAGTGGGTGTAACATTTATTTGAATTTGTCTCGGGCCTTTGCTCCACAGTGGAGTGATGAAGGTTAATGTTACCTGCAAGGAGAGTGTGGAGTAGGGCATATTGGCTAAGGAGGGTGTGTGGCCCCAGCAGAGTTTCAAGGGCCAGATTGAGAGGCCTGGAGGGTCTGTCCAGGAGAGGGCCTTCTCTCTCTTTTTCTCCCTCCCTCTCTTTCCATCTCTCCATCTCTCTGTGTGTCAATAATGACTCTCCTGTGTTTGTTCTTTCATGAAGTAAGTACTGTATATTCCTGCGTATAAGACTACTTTTTAACCCAGGAAAATCTTCTCAAAAGTCGGGGGTCATCTTATACGCCGGGTCGTATTTCTTATACGGCGAGTATATCCCAAACTCTATATTTTAACTGGAAAAGTTGGGGGTCGTCTTATACGCCCAGTTGTCTTATACACCGGAATATACGGTACATACTAGTGCAGGGATGGGGAGACTGCAGCTCTTCGAATGTTGCTGGACTACAGCTGCCTTTAACCCCAAACAGTGTGGCCACTGGCCAGGGATGATGAGAACTGGAGTCCTGCAACATCAGGAGGCCACAGGTCAGCCACCCCTGCATGTGTGGCTAAGTGTTCCTTAGATGGCTGGATGGCTCCCACGGTTGGAGAAGTTGACCTGACAGGGTGATGCCCATTCATATGGCAACCTCCATCTTGGTCCCTTGCATCAGTGTCTGGAGAGTGGGCTGGTCCCTCGGAATGTAAAAGTTGGGCATCCCTGCTTTAACCTATATAACGGAACCCAGTTAAGGGCTAAATAGCACAGAGGACATTAAACATCAAAATTCCATATTCTAAATGATCATTCCGATCCCGCGGGCCTTTTTCTGGGCTTTAACAGGTACCTAATCTTCAGCCAAATGACACCTTAAATTCCCGTTTCTGGTATATAGTCAAAGCCAGAGGGAATAAATCGTTCTGATTGCTAATGATGCCTCTCACAAACCAGAGTCTGGTGAGAATTTAATTACCCTTTAATTTCCTGCATCCTTCTTCTTACACCTCGCTACTAGAGGAATATCAATCTTATCGCTGCTAATTTCATCCCTGGTTGTGACATTTCGGAAACGGCATCACAGGGGGACCGAGCCGCCCTTACCCTTTGCAAATCCCACATTGCCTCTTCATCGGCGATTCAACCTGTTTGCATATTGCAAAAGAGCATCTGCAGGCTACGTGCAAAACGTAAGGTGTTAAAATGGTTGAATTATAAAACTGCAGAGTTGGACGCAACCCCAAGGGACATAACCTGCAGCAGTGCAGGAAGCACAGCTAAAGAATCCCTGACAGATGACCACTTGACCCTCTGCTTAAAAACCTCTTTTGGAGGAGACCCCGCCACCTTCTGAGGGAGTCTGTTCCACTTTCAAACAGCTCTTATGGTCAGAAAGTTCTTCATAATGTTTAGCTGGAATTTGTATCCATTGGTTTGGTCCCTACTCTCTGGAGCAGCAGAAAACAAGCTTCCTCCATATGACAGCCCTTCAGATATTTGAAGATGGCTTTCTTATCACTTCTCAGTCTTCTCCAAGGCTAAACCTACCCAACTCCCTCGAACGTTCCTCATAAGGCTTAGCTCCCAGAGACTGAGAACATGACATGCAAGGGCAAGTGACATGCAAGGAGGAAGGAGAGAGACTTGTTGCTTTGGACCAGGATGTGATCTGCAGATGCATGAGGCTGCAAACCTGCTGACTCAGATGCCAACTTTGCTGCCACATACACCCGGACAACACCATTACTGGCCCCAACAACTTCAAACCTACCATCTCAGGACTATTTAATTGCTCATCATCTAACATTGTGTATGCCATCAAATGCCAACAGTGCCCTTCAGCTCTCTATATTGGACAAACAGGCCAAACCCTACGCCAAAGGATAAATGGACATAAATCTGACATCAGGAATCACAAGACAGAGAAACCAGTAGGAGAACACTTCAGTCTCCCAGGACACTCTATACAAGATCTCAAAGTAGCTGTCTTATTGCAAAGGAATTTCAGAAATAGACTGGAAAGAGAAGTTGCTGAATTGCAACTCATTACCAAGCTTAAAACCATGGAGAGACCTGGTCTGAACACAGACATTGGATTCTTATCTCATTATACATGACAAAGCTATTTTTAACCTTCTCACCCCTTGCTTTTTCCTGTAAGACTAATTGCAGTCGTTAACAGTCGTCAACAGGTTTACCACACCTATCAGCCAATCACCCATTCCCACCACCCTTCTGAGTCATACCCCTCCCCACCCTCGCACTATATATAAGGGTCTGGTGACTTCTGTTTCAGTGTATCTGAAGAAGTGTGCATGCACACGAAAGCTCATACCAAGAACAAACTTAGTTGGTCTCTAAGGTGCTACTAGAAGGAATTTTTTATTTTTTATTTTGCTGACTCTAAGCAGGTCTGGGGAAAGAGTTCAGAGAGGCCTGGAAGGGCGCATTTGGCACCCCAGGGCAGTTATTCGCCCCTGCTTGGCAGGGTTCCATGCCTTTTTCTCAGAGAAGTTCCTAATCAGGCAGGATTCTGAAAGCACACCAACTCCCCCAACAGCTGAATGGAAAGAGCATGCTCACTAGGCATAAAATGGGACGGGGGACTGAGCAGGTGTGGAAGAATAGAGGATTCTGGGAAATGGCACAGCTGGCTGTAATCCTGAACAAGGGTCTTACACACTGCAACACTTTGTTACAGGTCCCACTTGTTGAGCCCTGCTAATGAAATGCAAAAAGAGAGAGGGAAGGAGGGATCTGTCTTCAGAAAATGTCATTGTTCATTCCTTTTGTCAGATACCTTATCCTCTTCACCATCTTTTTAAAAAAGATGTTCTCTTTCTTATGCACACTCTTCCCATCCTTCCCAATTTAAGTATGTTCAAAACGTTCAAGAAATGTTTAAATGCTGGATGCTGTGAAAAAAGATTACCCTGCTCCCGGGTGACTTGAAAGCACAGATAATAATATCAATCCAATTAGATATTCTGGCCCCTAGATGGTTTTTTTTTCTTTTTTTTAAAGGAAGGAGCAAGAAAGCCGAGAGCCAGTGGTATAAATAGCAGGTGTAATTTCATCAAGGAAGAAAGGAAACCTGAAATTATCACTTTGAAGCTACCTATTAAGCCTTTTAATTCGGCGTATTTAATAGCATCACACTTGTCTGATCATTTCAATTTCCACTTTCCTAATTGTTGGTGCGCAAAGTTTCAATATCCAAACAAATAGGTAGTGTCTCCAGGGTAATATGAACCTTGTACAGATGTGGAAATAAAAATTATTTCAAAAGTGGAGGTGACTTCATTGGAAATTGATGCTGCCTAGCGTATTTTGCTCATAAGGACTTAAAAGGAGCCATGCTAGATCAGGTTAAAAGCCCATCTCATCCAGCATCTTGGGGCTAACCAGATGCCTGCGAGAAGCACAAAAGCAGGGCCTGAGAACAACAGCACTCCCCACTCCTGCAGTTACCAGCAAGTGGTATTCAGAGGCACAATACCTCCGACCGTGTAGCCAGTGTAGAATGTAGCCATTACAATGAGTAGCTTTGTCCTCCGTGAATTTGATCAGTCCTAGCTAGCAGCCATCACTACCTGTTGTGGTAGCAAACGCTGCAATTTAACTGTGAAGGAGCAAGTCCTTTTGTCTGTCCCGAATCTCGCACAACTTCAGCTTCAAGGGATAACCCCGGCTCCTAGCAGTTTGAGAAGGAGCAAAACTCTTTTCTAGCCCCTTATTTTATACACACCTTGTATCCTGCTTCCTCTTCCTTGCCTTCTCACACTGGAGAGCCAGTGTGGTGTAGTGGTTAAGAGCAGTAGACTCGTAATCTGGTGAACTGGGTTCGCGTCTCTGCTCCTCCACATGCAGCTGCTGGGTGACCTTGGGCTAGTCACACTTCTTTGAAGTCTCTCAGCCCCACTCACCTCACAGAGTGTTTGTTGAGGGGGAGGAAGGGAAAGGAGAATGTTAGCGGCTTTGAGACTCCTTCGGGTAGTGATAAAGCGGGATATCAAATCCAAACTCTACTTCTTCTTCTTCTTCTTCTCTCTAAACTAACAAGCCACCAGTGCTTGTGAGCTTTCCAACAGAGAAGAGTTTCTCCAACCCCTCGATCATTTTGGGCTGCCCTTCCCAGCTTTGTGACATCAGGCACTGTTCTCAATCTCCCAGCAACCTGCCCTTTGAACCTTCTGCGCTCTCCTCTCCCTCCTGTCTTGTCTTTTTAACCACCTTGGCTTGTCTTTGTGCTCTGAACCTGCATTACAAACCTTCGTTCTGAGCCGATTTCATTATTTTCATCCTTTGCCAGCCCTAGCAACAATCTGTGTCTGCAATTCCAACTGCACACCTTGCCACTCTCAGGGAACCGACCTACTAGAATGAAAAGCACAAGGTTTTTTTACCATTTCTGAAAATGTAAGGTAAAGGTAAATGTAAAGGTAAAGGTAAAGGGACCCTTACCCTTTACCTGAATTATGGTGCTGGAGGAGACTCTTGAGAGTCCCATGGACTGCAAGAAGATCAAACCTATCCATTCTTAAAGAAATCAGCCCTGAGTGCTCACTAGAAGGACAGATCCTGAGGTTAAGGCTCCAGTACTTAGGCCACCTCATGAGAAGAGAAGACTCCCTAGAAAAGACCCTGATGTTGGGAAAGATTGAGGGCACAAGGAGAAGGGGACGACAGAGGATGAGATGGTTGGACGGTGTTCTCGAAGCTACTAACATGAGTTTGGCCAAACTGCAAGAGGCAGTGAAGGATAGGCGTGCCTGGCGTGCTCTGGTCCATGGGGTCACGAAGAGTCGGACACGACTGAACGACTGAACAACAACAACAAAGGGACCCCTGACCATTAGGTCCAGTCATGTCCAACTCTGGGGTTGCAGTGCTCATCTCGCTTTATTGGCCGAGAGCCGGCGTACAGCTTCCAGGTCATGTGGCCAGCATGACAAAGCCGCTTCTGATGAACCAGAGCAGCGCACGGAAACACCGTTTACCTTCCCGCCGGAGCGGTACCTATTTATCTACTTGCACTTTGACGTGCTTTCGAACTGCTAGGTGGGCAGGAGCTGGGACCAAGCAACGGGAGCTCACCCCATCGCGGGGATTTGAACCGCCGACCTTCTGATCGGCAAGCCCTAGGCTCTGTGGTTTAACCCACGGCGCCACCCACGTCCCTCTGAAAATGTACATGATCCTAAAAGGATTGTTTCACTTATTAAAACTTTTATGCTGCCGTTCACATGGAGTTTCAGGGCAATGTACAACAATTTTTGAAATGCAGTAATCAAGCATTAAAACTGCAATACAAATAAAATGCAGTTAATGGCACACGCACAAACACACATACAAACACACCACAACCAGCCCATGGGATTTAAGTGTCCACAAATGCCTGGGAGTGTAAATATGTTTTTAAGAAGCATTTCAGGTTCAAGTTCACCCCCTCCAAGGAACTAATTCAATGTTGCATTTCATTCACAAAGTCATTGCTTTCTTTGGGGGTGGGGGGTGGGGTTCAGAATTATACAACCTACTCTGCTAAAGCATAAAATATGCTTAAGACTGATAAAACAGAAAAACACATATACAATGTAATGTGAACAATTGCTTTATTTATTAGTCCCAGCATTTGTGATATTTAGGCTTAAACAACAGAGAGTTAGAAATGATAGATGCAATACCAACAATCAAACGCAGAGTTAAGTGCAATGAACCCCCTGTATGCATAACTGAACTAAAATTAAAATTGAATTGCATTTAAAATTGCCCAGCGTTCCACCCAGCGACTTTCAGGTGTAATTCAGATGCTTTTGCATTAATTCAGTGAATTGGTTAACCCCAATTTGTTCATTCTGAGCACCTTTTGTGAGTGGCAACATGCCCATTTATGTTGCTGCCTCCCTAGGCTCAGAGGAGAAGTGATTCCATGGAGATGGTGCCACCACAGAAAAGGCTCCCCCTGCTAGCTGCTGCTAAATGAACCTCCATGAAATCATAGAGACCGAGTAGGGCAGTAAGGGAGAAAGTGCTTTCCTCCTTCAGGTAACCTAGTCCTTAACCTAGTTAAGGGTTTCATAGATTTGAACCGAAACCTTAAATCTGGCACCTTACTGGTACCTTACTGATACTAAATTTGGTACCTTACTGGCAGCCAGTGCAACTTTAAGAGCTGTGTAATTAATAGTTGCATTTTACACTAGCTGCATCTTCTGGACCAGCCTTAAGGGCAGCCCCATGTAGAACGCACTGCAGTAGTCCAGTCTTGAGCTTACCAATACATGAGTGGCAAGCCTATCCCTATCCAGGAATAGTTCCTAGCCAAAGAAAATGATTTAGTCATTGCTCTAGTATTCTCATTTCCTTTTGTCTTACCTTTACCAGCGGTGCAATGAGTTTAGCATCATCTGAAGGCGAGGGGAAAGATTAATCCATCAACATTTTGCCCTTTAAGTCAAAGGGGGAACTTGAAAGGTGATGTTAGCAATTGGTAGGTTCTGTTCATCATTCAAGAACACCCTTCAGCAGTGAGCAATCCGGGCTTGATTGATGCCGTGTGCCCTTTCAGCTTCCAGGGGAGGCTGTATTTTGAAGGAAGCGTGACATCTGTAGGGTGGCAGACAGCGGGAAAATATACTAAAGCACTGTGGAAGAATGATGTGAGGAAATGACAAGAGACTTGTATTGCATCAATGGGGGAGAGATTTGAAGAAGAAGAAGAAGAAGAAGAAGAAGAAGAAGAAGAAGAAGAAGAAGAAGAAGAATTTGGATTTGATATCCCGCTTTATCACATGTTTTTACATGAGTAGAATGTGTCCTTTTATTTAAAATGCATCTCTGGGTTATTTGTGGGGCATAGGAATTTGTTCATTTTCCCCAAAAAATATAGTCTGCCCCCCCACAAGGTCTGA
Source organism: Darevskia mixta (assembly GCA_034641385.1). NCBI lineage: Eukaryota > Metazoa > Chordata > Lepidosauria > Squamata > Lacertidae > Darevskia > Darevskia mixta. The sequence goes on along the minus strand of JAWWNH010000137.1, from coordinate 682,778 downwards.
GGGACAGTAGACCGGCCCCCTGCTGAAAAAGTTTGCTGACCCCTGGTTTAAAACAACTTTGAATTACAAAAATAAGTTGGGACAGAAATAGGCATCTCAAGTGTCAAAAGCCAAGGGGCAACGGTGCATCTTCATCATTTTCTGGAAGCTGAAGTTGACAGATGAACCTCTGTGGGGAGAGAGTTGAACGACTTAGGGATGCTACCACAGAGAAGGCCCTCTCTCATCTCACCACCACCACCCAAGCTTCTAAGGGTGGTGAGACCATCAAGAGGCTGATTTTAGCACCCGGGAAGTTTTTGAGATCTTTTCTTTTTTCAGAGCCAGTGTGGTGTAGTGGTTAAGAGCGGTAGACTCGTAATCTGGTGAACTGGGTTCGCGTCTTCACTCCTCCACACGCAGCTGCTGGGTGACCTTGGGCTAGTCACACTACTTTGAAGTCTCTCAGCCCCACTCACCTCACAGAGTGTTTGTTGTGGGGGAGGAAGGGAAAGGAGAATGTGAGCCGCTTTGAGACTCCTTCGGGTAGTGATAAAGAGGGATATCAAATCCAAACTCTTCTTCTTCTTCTTCTTCTTGCAAATGAAGTGCTAAGGCAGGATTAGGGAACCTCAGACCCCATGGCCTCTCTTTCTGAACCTGGATGGAGGATAGATAGGGCAGTGTGAAGGTACACCAAAACTAGCCCATTGGGCAAAGTTTCCATTCATGTTTGTTACTCTACCCACCACTGGTATGTGACCCCCTTTAAGCTGCCCAGAAGGAAATGTGGCCCTTGGGTTGATAACACTTCCCCCCACTGCCTTCGGGTAGAAGATATAGAACAATTAGATCAAGAACAAATAGATCAAAGAACAGTTTCTACCCAAGAGCTATAACCATCTTAAACGCTGTAACCAGATAATATGACCTTGGAGAGCTGTGATGGGTGTGTGTGTGTGTGTGTGTGTGTGTGCGTGTGTGACTTTTTTTGGTGTGTGTGTGTGTTGTGCTGTTTTTTTCTTTTTCTTTCTGGTTTTTACGGGATGGCATGCAATTTTGTTGCACTTGTATAGCGTTGTACTTGTACTTGTGCAATGACAATAAATAAATTATCTTATCTATCTCATCTATCATACCTGGGCCATCAATCATGAAGCTTTCCACAGTGGCCAGCTAGATGCCACTGGGAAAACCACAAGCCAAAGAAGAGCACATTGGCCCTCTCCCACTCCTTTCCCCCAGAAACTGGTGTTCTGAGGCATGATGCCTGTGATCTTGCAGGCAGGATACGGCCATCATGAGTAGCAGCAACCATCAGCGTATTCCTCCCTGAATACTGCCTAATCCCCTTTTGAAGCCATCTGACTTGGCGGCCATCACCACATCTCTTGAAAGTGAATCCCACAGTTCAGTGCTGCACAGTGCAAAGAGTTGGCTCCTCTGATCCATCCTGTATCCCGTAAATCGACATTGGATGGTCCATTGGGTTCTCATATTATGAGAGAGATGGGGGAAATTCTCTTTGTGGGGACATTCCCCACACCATAAATAACCTTACTGACTTCTATGATGTCCCCTCTTACTCAACTTTTCTCCTAAACTAAAAAAGCCCCAACTGCTGTAACCTTTCCTCCGTCGTAGAACAATTGTTCCCAAGTTTCCCTGCAGAGCAGGAATTACTATGCACTTTGTAAAGACGTACTCTCCAGCCCGGTTTCACGCTGTTCTTTCAAACCTAAAACTGCTGTTTCCCCTGTTCAGGAAAGCTCTTGTTTGCCAGTTCCTTTCATTCCATTGAAAACCCTGACATGTTTTGCACTCAGATGTTTTCAGCAAGTGGCCTCCGTGGTACAATGAGAACTATGGGATGTGGATGCTCTAACAGCAGGCAACATGAAGCAAAAAAATAAAATAAAACCAGTAGCATTTTGTACAAAGGAACAGTGCAAGCCAGGACTGATCAGCCTGAGTTGGTGCTCTCCTAAGTAGGTTGCAGCTGCTACTCAGAGCCCTGAACCTTTGCAAAAGAGCTGTCTTACCAGACCACATCAAAGGTCTGTCTAGATAGAACACTGTCCTGTTTCCAGTGACACCCATCAATTCATGGGTTGGCAGTAAAAGATATGAGTGTGTAAGGAAAGAGGAGAAATTTGGCGCACACTTCCGGAAACAATATGTCAACCAAAACAGAGATATCCTTTGAAATTCGTACATCTCTGAATTTTGTGGTGCAGGTCTCAACCCCAAAACTGGAGCATAGGAAGCAGTCTTGTATAGCGTCTTCTCGGCCACCTTCTGATGGCTGCTTGCCAGTGTTAGGGATTGGGCAGGGGCGTAGCAACGGGGGGCGGGGGGCGGGCCGCCCCGGGTTCCACCCCAGAGGGGGGTGACACTTTTTTAAATTTTAATTTTTTTAATATTTTTTATTTTTTATTTAATTTTTATCATTTTTTATTATTGTTATTTTAACTTTATTGAAAAAAAGAGATAATAGACACACACACACACACAACCCCCCCCCACCTCACAAAGTGGCACCATCAGAGGGGGGTGACACTTTTTAATTTTTTTTAATTTTTTTATTATTTTTAATTATTTTTTATTTTAACTTTATTGAAAAAAGAGAGATAATAGACACACACACACACACAAAACCCCCACACCTCACAAAGTGGCACCATCAGAGGGGGGTGAAACTTTTTAATTATTTTAAAAAAATTTAAAATTAAAGTGGGGGGGGGTGACAAAAAAAATTCCGCCCTGGGTACCACCTGGGCTTGCTACGCCTCTGGGATTGGGTGAGGAAGTCTACCCAATTCAACCTTAAAGGTGAACCTACCAAATCTGCACATTGTGAAACACTATCTGAGCTGAAACAGATCTCCAAATTTTAAAACGCTGTTCCCCAGCCAAATAATGGGCACAGAAGTGCATATATTATTGAAGATAACAAATGCATATCATATTAGGGGAAATTGCTAGCAAAAAATGTTACTATTACTCAAAACTGCATGCAAAAATAATAATAATAAATTTTATTTATACCCCGCCCTTCCCAGCCAAAACCGGACTCAGGGCGGCTAACATCAATAAAATTACAATAAGTATAAAAGAAAGAAAAAAACGTTAATTAAAATACAGGTTAAAATACAATTTAAAATTTAAAATGCCGCTTCATTTATCGCCCATAATCAAAACCATAAGGGGAGGAAACTTCAGACTGAGTCCAACCCGAAGGCCAGGCGGAACAACTCTGTCTTGCAGGCCCTGCGGAAAGATGTCAAATCCAGCAGGGCCCTGGTCTCTTGTGACAGAATGTTCCACTAAGTTGGGGCCAGTACTGAAAAGGCCCTGGCCCTAGTTGAGACCAGTCTAACAACCTTGTGGCTCGGGACCTCCAAAATGTTGTTATTATTAAAATGTGTTTTATTGGAAAAAATCGGTACTAAAATGTGAACAGATTTTTATGAGGCTTAAATAATAATAATAATAATAATAATAATAATAATAATAATAAACCACACTGAACTGGAAAAATGAGAGAAACCAAGAAAACTGAAGTCTGTCCATCCCTTATGGTGTCTAATTGGGATTACTTCCTAGTCATTGTGTTTAGGATTACAAATGATTGGAAAACACACACACACACACACACACACACCATATTTCAAGGCACACACAGCACTTTACACAACCTTGTGCAACCTGCTACATGCCCTCAGACTGCCTGAACCCACGCCAGCCCTAGCAAATCCTAAAGCTGCAGCCATGGTTGTTGCGACAGCCTTGAGTATTTGTCACGTGTGTTTGTGCGAGAGAACTTTCCCCGCCTTCTAAATTTAGTTGCTGCTTTAAAATAGGAGAAGAAGCATTTGCTAGCTTGCAGAGAATAATGGAAGTGTCAAATATTAGAACGTGTAAAGACTCCAAATGGAATGCATAATATCTAAAGCAGCACAGAGGCTGGAATCAAACGAAGGAGGGATCTGTTCAAGCACGCGGATCAGGTGTGGGTGACTTCTGCGAAGCAGGCGGAGGCGCTGGGAAACCTCTTGGGATTTTCCTCCACCGCCCTCCCCATGGCTTCCATCATTTGGGTTTAGCAATATTTTTATTCTGTCAGCAGTCCTTCCTACCATTTTCCTTCCACACATTGGAGTAAGTAGCTGGAAATCTCTGCATTGTCAAGGACAACCTGGTGTCAGGTCAGCCATCCTTCCCCCACCCACCTACCCCCACTTCCAGAAGGTATTTCCTTTCAAAATTATAGCTTGCTATATCACTCAGAAGTCTCATTATCTGCAGAAATGTCTTTTGCATGACCTGTTGTGACGGCTCAGTGAATTTTTTATTTTAGAAGGTTGAGCCATTGACTAGAAACAGAATCTGGAAATTTAACACAGCAGGTCTTCCTTCAGAAAGTCAAAATGTGAACAGCTCCCAGGATGATCACAGAAGAGTCCAACGCAGCCCAACTGCAAAACCTTATTTAACTTCTTTTTAAAACCTACTCAAGTACCAAGCAGAGTTTAAGATAAATTCAAATAGTAAAAGAATAAACAAACATGTTGTTCTTCAAACCCCATTTTTAAAGGTTTAAAAACCGTGTTGTAACCAGGGTGGATTTGATTTAAAATCAAACTGATTTAAATCACGATTTAAATCACTAGTCAGTAAGGCTCAGGGTGGATAAAAATCAACGATTGTTTTTTAAAAAATCAAAAAAATCAGATTTTTTAAAATTTAAATTGGATTTTTTTTATTTAAATCGGATTTTTTTTTATTTTAAAAAAAATCATTGATTTTTATCCACCCTGAGCCTTACTGACTAGTGATTTAAATCGTGATTTAAATCAGTTTGATTTAAATCAAATCCACCCTGGTTGTAACCACCTGTATGCATATGCACACTTAATTCGTTATGTCAGCAGAAATGCATCAATTTGATAGATTGTATTCGATGCAAATTAATACCATCTTCTGAAAAGGCCCATCAGTTTATTCGGAGGTAATACCCAGTCTTTTCAATGACCCAGCCTTTGTAAGTCTACTCACAGGTAATTCTTACTGTTTTCAGTGAGGCTCCTTTCCAGATAAGTGAGCATAGGATTGCACTTAGCTTGGAATGACAACGAGATAAGGCATGTGCAAAGCGGTTTGAACCTTGCGAGAGCTACACAAACATTGCGTGGTGATTATTATGATGATGAAGATGATGGTGCCACTGCTTCGGTTTCAATGTCAGTCACAACACGAAAGCGATTAGATTCAGGAAGTCGACATTTCCAGTCACGTAAAAGAAGACGAGGCAGTTTTGGAAAGGCTGAGTTTTCTGAACGTAAGAGGAAGGGACTTACATTGTCTTTTGTACCACAAACTCATTTGTGCCAACAAGTGGGGTAAAACTGTGGAATCATAGAGTTGCAAGGGACCCCAAAAGTCATCAAGTCCAGCCCCCTCCTGGTGAAGGAATTCCACTGCTACATCATCCCTAATAAGTGTCCGTGATTAAAAATGTCTAATGAGGACTATGCTGTGCGTCCACAGTCGGAGTCAGCAATGCTTCTGAATACCAGTTGCTGGGAACCACAGGAAGAGAGAGGGCTCTGGTGTTCATAGAATCATAGAGTTGGAAGAGACCACAAGGGCCATCCAGTCCAACCCCCTGCCAAGCAGGAAACACCATCAAAGCATTCCTGACAGGTGGCTGTCAAGCCTCTGCTTAAAGACCTCCAAAGAAGGAGACTCCACCACACTCCTTGGCAGCAAATTCCACTGCCTAACAGCTCTTACTGTCAGGAAGTTCTTCCTAATGTTTAGGTGGAATCTTCTTTCTTGTAGTTTGAATCCATTGCTCCGTGTCCTCTTCTCAGGAGCAGCAGAAAACAACCTTTCTCCCTCCTCTATATGACATCCTTTTATATATTTGAACATGGCTATCATATCACCCCTTAACCTTCTCTTCTCCAGGCTAAATATACTCTGCTCCCTAAGCCGTTCCTCATAAGGCATCGTTTCTGGGCCTTTGACCATTTTGGTTGCCCTCCTCTGGACACGTTCCAGCTTGTCAGTATCCTTCTTGAACTGTGGTGCCCAGAACTGGACACAGTATTCCAGGTGAGGTCTGACCACAGGTCGCACAGGCACATGGTTGGCCGCTGTGAGAACAGGATGCTGGGTTAGAGGGGGCATTGGTCTGATCCAGCAGTCTCTCCTTCTGTTCTTATGCCAACCAGATGCCTGTGGGACTTGTGCCCCGCAGCGCTCACCCCAACTGTGGATATCAGTAACTGATATCCAGAGGCATACTTCCTCTGACAGTAGTGGTACAATGATATCCTTACCCTCCATGAATTTCCAAATGCCCTTTTCAAGCCATCCAAGCTGGTGGCCATCCATAACTTTTGTGGGAGCAGATTCCATGTTTAACTGTGTTGGTTAGATAGCACCCTTCAGACCTTTCCTGCGGCCAGCACCTGCAAGAACCTTGAGGACTGGGCCAGGATGCTACCTGGGTTCCACCTGACTTTAAATTTCCTGTTCAGATATAACGCCCAATCAGGACTTGAATACGTACCCGTTCTGTTCAGCAGAGCAGGTCAGTACCTATGGTTACGAACTTGCAGAAACGAAACGGTGTTATTCTAGTAGGATAATGTTTTTGGGGGGGGGGGGGTTCTGGAAGCTTTGGCTGCTATTTTTAACAAGCCTATTTATAGTTGTTTCCACCTATCACCAAGGTAGAGCTTCAGCTTTTGCCAAACCAAACCGTTCCTGAATGGGGTTCTGTGATCAACATATAACACCTGCAAGCCTCGTTTCTCCGGATCCTTCAGACCTACATAGTTTTCACTTGACAACTGTGTTGGCCAGTGGGGACATGAGTGTGTGAATTGGGCCATCAGGGACCTGATATCACAGAATGGAGATTTTTTAGTAGGTAGTGGAGCTGGTTCACATATTAGCTGGCTGGTAACTTCAGTTGTTCCTCCATGCTTACTCAAAATACGTGGGGTCGGGAATAAGGGCTGAATCCAATGCTATTCCTACTCAAAGTAGGACCCATTGAAAGTCCAGAAAACAAACAAACAAACAAAGTGAGTTTCCCTGGGAATATAATTCAACAACAGTATTAAATATAAATACAATATCTAAATAGGACAATACACAATGGAGGCCAAACATAAACAGGAAATTTTTCAGTGCTACTCTTTCCTAATTTGTTAGATAGATAATAATATACTCACAATAAATAAAAATACATGGAGTCAGTTGAAGGCACCTCTCTTCAGGTGTCCTGCACAATGTGTTGACAGTTTGACCAGAACAATATCAGAATGTTTAGTACACGTTTAGTGCATGTCAGGAGGAATGGCCGATCAGGAATTTACTGGCACAGTAATGGTCTCAACGTCATTTTTTCATGACGTGTACCGGTATATTGTGGTAAGATTGAACAGTCCATAACTGCCCTATCCATGTAAGCAGATGCCCACTGACGCACCATTAATAATGTGAGGAAAATCAAAACACACACACACACACACACACACACACACACCTGTACAGGTGAAAATACACTGGTTCTGTCTTCTCCCAATGTTCATTTTTCTCCAGGTAGCAGACCACCATATTTTGCTTTTGCAGAGCTGTTCAGAGGCTGCTTCATGTTACAGTACCCATCTTTACAGTTTCAGAAACAGGAAGCAATAGTTGCTAGGTTTGAGTGAGTGTCAGAACCACAGACTTATTGCCGTTTTGCAAAAGTGTGTTCATGAACACTTCCACGGGCTAAAAATCTGGGTGCAGCAATTACTGAGGGTTACATTTCACAAGGCTCTCTGAAGAAGGGCCAGTGTGCATTCCATCTTAATCACCACTGGTAGCTTCTGGTCTCAAAGAGGTATAGATAAACCAGGCATTTTCTGCACTGTCCTAAAATTAAGGTAACTTATAGATTAATTCCTTTTCATGTTTGGTCTGTGGGTTCTTGAGGGGTGCGGATAACATAGGTACAAATTGAAATGTGAAATGATATGATGACTGTGATGTAATGTCTCCATAATTAATAGCACGCTTGTACAGAGATTCAACAATTTGTTTCCGCAAGTGAAATTTGAGACTTGTTGTCTTTGTATAGTTGAAAGATGTCTGCAATATGCCGGAGATTGATATATAATAATAATAATAGATGATATTATTATTATTATATAGATGATATAGATATAGATGATATATAATATCTATATCTATATCATTATAGATTATAATATAGATGATATATAATATAGACTATATAGATGATATAGATATTGATATTGCCAGTATCCTAACAAAGATATCTCATCTTATGATGTTTAATTTGAAAGAAATGATCACTATGAAAAAAAATAACCTAGAAGCAAAAGAGGCACACATTTTAGTTTCCATTAGATTCTATCCACCATTCAACTGATGTTTGCATGCTCTGAACTACTCCTGCAACCAGATTACTTTCAGAACCATTTATATTTATATTTCATCTGCCTTTCTTTTGTGTCTGCATGATTTGCATATTAATTTCTGCATGAGGCTCACATTATTTCAAATCCAGATATCTGTGGCGCTAAGAAGCCATTCATAGGTTTCCATGTATGTTATTTCCCCCCCCCCTTTGTTTCCCGTTACTAAATTTCAAATATGCTTGGAATGTAAAAGTGGCATGAAACTTTTGTGACGCAAGCCAATACAAATTTGGAGTTGTCCTTTTATTCGACACTTTGTACTTTTTCTAGCTTTGTCCAACCTTCAGGAATGGACAATACATTATCTTATCAGTCCTTAACCGTATTGGATTCCAAATTGAAAGCCAAACCTTTATTTCAGTTTAAGTGCGAAAATTGGACTGGCACATCATGCAGAATATTTTTTCTTTTATTTGTATAAGTATTTTAGCTCAGTTTAAAGGAACCGCAGTTGGTTAATCATGTGACTTTTAGCTGACCGATTAATTAATTGCTAATTTCATCAATTTGAAAATGAGTAAAAACTATCATTATGAAGGAACCACTCTCTTTTCGGATTTTTACTTATATTATTATTAGTAACTACTACTACTACTACTACTACTACTACTACAAAAACAACAATGTAGTACAATAAAATAACTGCACTGAAAAATACTATAGAGTAATATTATTTAATATAATTATATTGTTGTAATGTGCCATGAGGCGCAAGGATCATTTCAGAAAGAGAAGATGAACGTCTTGTTTTAAACGGTGCTTGCCATCTGCAGGGCCTATATATGGGGAGGGGGGGTTGTTTGTAAATCTACTGCCCAAACAGTTAATCAATTTTAACAAACGTTAATTTGTAGCACAAAGTTTGCTTCATAAGGCAGACTTAGCCAATTAATAATCAATAATCAATAGCCAGCCATCAGTAATCAAACCAATTTTGCGTTTATCTTTTTTTTTTTTTTTCCTTTAAGCACCAAATCTTCAGGGTGGTTTTTTGGGGTTTTTTTAACTGTTTTGCTTTACCCGAAAAGAAAATTGAACAGAGTCACTGCAGTTGTTTTTTCCACTTTTACAAACTAGTTGTTTTGTCAGCATGAGTGTGACAACAATTAGACGTCCTTGTTTTTGCCCCCATGCCTTTTCTCCTTCACAGTCATTCAATGACAGGCGTAAAAAGAACTTCATCTTTTCACGAAAATTCCCATTCTACAAGAACAAGGAGCTGAGTGAGCAGGAAACGAATGACCCGGAACGTAAGTAAAACGCTTAGAGGAGACGATGTCACGCATGACACACTGGTACCCTACACTCTGAGCACACCGGCAAACCTAGGCAAACAAACGTCAGGGTCAGGACAGGTGAGGAGGCATTACTACTGTGACCAATGCATGATGGCAGTCTGGATTCCTTTCTCCTTTGGAATATCCTAAGCTTCCACCACTGGTTGGAGAATTATTCTCTGCTGCTGAATTTAAAGGTTGTGTTCCAGCCATATTCACACTCGCTTAAATTGCCCAGCTTCAAATTTTTGCTAAGGAGAAAGCAACAAGTGCTCAGACATTGCTTTTCTTTTTTGCTTCCTTCTGATAGACTTGGAACCACCTGTGTTTCTAGCCGGCTCACTGGTTTTAAACTCTGAATGACTCGTATAAGAAACGATGAAATGGGCATAGGCCTTTATCTCATGCATCTTCTCTATGTGCAGAAGGTCCCAGGTTTGATCCTTGGCATCTCCATCAGAGCCTAGGGCTTGCCGATCAGAAGGTTGGCGGTTCGAATCCCCGTGACGGGGTGAGCTCCCATTGCTTGATCCCTGCTCCTGCCAACCTAGCAGTTCGAAAGCACGTCAAAGTGCAAGTAGATAAATAGGTACTGCTCCGGCGGGAAGGTAAACGGCGTTTCCGTGCGCTGCTCTGATTTTGCCAGAAGCGGCTTAGTCATGCTGGCCACATGACCTGGAAAAACTGTCTGCGGACAAACGCCGGCTCCCTCGGTCAGTAAAGCTGACCCAGAGTCGTCCGCGACTGGACCTAATGGTCAGGTCAGGGGTACCTTTACCTTTATCTCCAGGTACAGGTGGGGAAAACTGCTGCTTGAAACCCAGTAGAGCCACTGCCAATGTGTGTCTGAGCTGGATGGACCAGTGATCTCAACAAGTATAAAGGAATCTCCTTACCTCCCATGTACTCTGTGTGCAAGCTACAGAAAACAAATCCCATTGCCTGTTTTTTGCTTTTCCCAAGAGCATGTGTGGTGGTTTGACCTGTGTGTGAACTGGAAGGCACATCATGGTGGCACAGTCTGGGTCGCTTCCCAGCTTTTCAGGTTAAGAGGAAAGAGTCTTAGACTACTGCAATACGCTCTGCGTGGGGCTACCTTTGAAGGTGACCCGGAAATTACAATTAATCCAGAATGCAGCAGCTAGACTGGCTCCCAGTATGTTTCTGAGCACAATTCAAAGTGTTGGTGCTGACCTTTAGAGCCCTAAACGGCCTTGGCCCAGTATACCTGAAGGAGCGTCTCCACCCCCATTGTTCAACCCGGACACTGAGGTCCTGCTCCAAGGGCCTTCTGGCGGTTCCCTCCCTGCGAGAAGTGAGGTTACAGGGAACTAGGCAGAGGGCCTTCTCGGTAGTGGCACCCACCCTGTGGAATGCCCTCCCATCAGATGTCAAGGAAATAAACAACTATATGACTTTTAGAAGACATCTGAAGGCAGCCCTTTTTAGGGAAGCTTTTAATGTCTGATGTTTTATCGTGCTTTTAATATTCTGTTGGGAGCCACCCAGAGTGGCTGGGGAAACCTAGCTAAATGGGCGGGGTATAAATAAATTATTGTTATTATTAATAATAATATCAATAATATTAATAATAATAATAATAATAATAATAATAATAATAATAATAATAGTATTATTATTAGCTCATGTCACTTAAGGGTCCCCAAAATGGCATGTGATTGAGATCCTTGAGTGCCACTTCGAATGATTAAGCAGAAGTGGGAAATCAGAAGTGCAAGTCAAATAATTAAAGAGTCTAAAATCATTCAGCAGAAATCAGGAAATCTGTGGAAAACTAAATATGACAATGATGGGAACTCTTAATACCTTTTATTTCTTTATTTCTTTTTTTTAAGACTAGTTTGATCCTCAACCACTTTTGGTTGCCTGAATGGATCCTTACGTACATTTTAACTAAACATAGTTTAAACTAAACATAGTTTAAAACATTTTAGTGTTGTTTTGCCAAATGGAGTTCTAATAAACAACCACATGACCTTTAGAAAACACCTGAAGGCAGCCCTGTTCAGGGAGGTTTTTAATCTGTGATATTTTAATGTATCTTTATATTTGTTGGAAGCCGCCCAGAGTGGCTGGGGAGACCCGGCCAGATGGGCGGGGTACAAATAATAATTATTATTATTATTATTATTATTATTATTATTATTATTATTATTATTATTATTATATTTAAATGAATGCATAAAAAGCCAGGTGTTGGTGCTGGGACAAGATAGCAAGTTTTAAAATCCCATTCTTAGATTAGATTAGTTTGGGAGAGGTGGAAGCTGTGCATTTTTAAAGAAAATTTGCTGCAGTTATTTTTTTGTGTCTCCTAATATTTGCAACAATGGGCTGGTTCACATGACACGGTAAACCAAACTATGGTTTAGCAAGACCTCACAAGCTTTCTTTGCTCCATCACGATCCTCCTTGCTTCTATGCCGCACTGAGCTAAACCAGGGTTTGGCTCCTAGTTAAGCTGCTCCCTCCTCACTAATTGCCAAGCGTAGCCAAGAATAAACCTTGAGTTGGAACAAACTTGGACTTGGCGCAGAACAACACGGCAGTAAAAAGAACCGGGGGAAAGCAAAGCAACCCATTGCTCTCTGGGGGCATGGGCTCGCCAAACCATCGCTTGACATGTCGTGTCGTGTGAACCAAGTCAGAATTATGAATGATGTGCCAAACCATCTTACACTCTGTTTATTAAATCGGCAAAGGGATTTGCGTCGTCTGGCTTGCATACTGAGTCTGGAGGCCAATTCATATGTTTCCAACATGCACCACTCATAGTTTAAAACCAATGAGCTGTCCAGAACACAGGTGCTCCTGAAGTCAGCCCATGTGGTCCAGAACACAAAGACCATGGTTTTGGTCTTCCGGCATCACTTGCTGGCTGCTTGCCTGGTTTGCCAGCCAAGCTATCTTCATCTGAGCTAATTTTCTGCATCAGGGATGGGGATACAATGACTTTCCAGATGTTGATAGACTCCATCTCCTGTCAACTCCAGCCTGCATGGCCAGTGGTGAGGGGGCTCCAGCAACACCTGGAGAGTCGTGGGTTCCTCATCCCTTGTCCTACATCTTCCTTAAGAACCCGTACGCTTTCTTGCTTTCACCGAAATAGATTGCCTTACCATATGGCTTCGTCAGGCCCTTTGAATTTGAGGGCAGGAGTCGCTTCCAAAAAGCGCAGGAATCCAGACTGTGTGATCTACATGGTCAGTCATGGTAGTATCCATTTCAACGCCACTGACTTCTTCCTTCCTCTTCTGCGGCTGTTCTTTTCTTTCATTGCTCTCTCTGGGGAAACTCCCGTGCAGGACATCCCCGGATTAGGTGACGACGGTTATGGAACAAAGACTCTGAGTAAGTTCCCAGGAATGGTCCCTGTCACCCCAGTCTTTTTTCTTTCTTTCTTTCTTTCTTTCTTTTAAATAAATTTGGTTTCCTTTTTAGTTTGGCTTTTGTTCTTTCCCCCAAGGACCTCCCACCCCTGGCATGCACAAGATTAGATTTTATTTTTATTTCGTTTTAATTTCGTTCCCCAGCTTTGAATGCACTGGGTGAAATAAGTTTCCATTATTTATTTATTTATTTTGTTCTGCATGACAATAATTAATAGCATACAGCATATGAAACAGGTATGTCTAATTCTGCAAATAGCACTTTTTTTGGTTTACAAATAATGCACCGTTGATCCTTTCCTGACAGGTTTTGGGGGGTTTTACACCAGTCATTTTTAACCCCTTCCTCCCCTCCCCCCGGGTTCCTACAGCTGTCTCAAAGATGATCTGGTCAGGGTTGATCTCAAGGGTCACTGCCATCTGACAACAGCTGATGCTTCTTCTCCTCAGGTCAAGTAGTGCTGCCTGGCTGTGAAAATAGGAGATATGGGGCACCCTCTCCTCCATACAGCATTTCCTGGTGCAAGGATGGGTGCTGTGGCCCTCCAGATGTTGCTTCTATCAGCCCTGACCATTGACCATGGTCTTTGAGGCTGACTGGAGCTGAAATCCAACAACATCTGGAGTGCTTCAAGTTCCTTAGCCTAGACAGAGAAGAGGGGCAGCTAAGTGAGCGGAGGCCACAGTTTCTCCTTACCACCATCACTCACCCGCTCATGTCGGGGGAGAACATCTCTGCTAGGCCAAGTCAAAGGCACATCTAGTCCAGCATCCTGTTCTCACAGTGGCCAACCAGAAGCCCATGTGAAGCCCACATGGGGGACCTGAGTGCAGCAGTACTCTCCTCACTTGAGATTCCCAGCATCTGGTATTTAGAGGGTGTGTGGAGAAGGATGGGGGAGCCACTATGGGCATGTTGCCAAGCGCCCCCCGAACATGGATCTGCTCTGGCTTGCCATCTTCTCTTCCCCTGCAATGTGCAGACACAGGAGAATATGGGGCGGGTTGTGTGGTACAGTCATCCTGTGATGACGATGAAGGCCCAGAAAGCTGAGCAGCAGCCAGATGAACTGAGAACATGCTCCAGAGCCCACTGCAAAACAATGTTCCTCTGTGACAGATGCTCAGAGGTCTACTCGATATGGAAAAACTTCCCAGAACTTAGAAAGTTTCAAAAAACACTGCTTTAGACCACTAGACCAGTCTTTCCCAACCTGATCACTCTTCAGATATTGTTGGACTGCAGCTCCCATCATCCCTAACCATTGGCCATGCTAGCTGTGGATGATGGACATTGTAGTCCAACAGCATCTAGTAGACACCAGGTTGGGGAAGACAGTTTTAGACAGTTTCCGCATAGAACTCATACCAATACCCAGAATGCACTTCAGAGGGAGCAGTCATGCTTAGTCTTCCTAGATTGCATCTCAAAACACAGCAAAGGTTTGTTTCTGAATGTTCCACTTTATCCCCACCCCTTTTTTTTGTTAAATTTGTCAGTTCGTAGCCTTAATGCTTTGCTTTCATTGGAAGAAACCAGGAGAGCTGGGGGTGGCTCTCTGATCTGTAACCCTTGGGAATCGCCTGAGGCTGCAAACACCTCCCTGGTGAGAGTAGGCAGTACCATTTTTACTGTGGAAGGACTGGCACCCACCCTTAAACATTGCCAATCAAGGAAATTATAGTTTCAAGAGTAGGTAACCTAGAAAAACACACCCTCAGGTCCAAACTGAGAGCCAGTGTGGTGTAGTGGTTAAGAGTCGTAGACTCGTAATCTGGTGAACCGGGTTCGATTCCCTGCTCCTCCACATGCAGCTGCTGGGTGACCTTGGGCTAGTCACACTTCTCTGAAGTCTCTCAGCCCCACTCACCTCACAGAGTGTTTGTTGTGGGGGAGGAAGGGAAAGGAGAATGTGAGCCGCTTTGAGACTCATTCAGGTAGTGATAAAGTGGGATATCAAATCCAAACTCTTCTTCTTCTTCAAACTAGACAGGACACCACTCGCACAGTGAGCAGTTGTGTGAATGGCGATTTAAAAATAAATTTAAATAAAGTGCCTATTAAAATCAGGCAGGGGCCTTCTTGGTTCTGCTTTTGATGCCTACTAAAAACCTTTTTTTTTCCAGCAAGTCTGCCCAGATGTGCAAATTTGTTATATATACTTGCTTAAAATGGCTTGTTTTTAAAGTCTCCTGGTTTTTATGGGTATACAGTCATACCTTGGAAGTCAAACGGAATCTGTTCCGGAAGTCCGTTCGACTTCCAAAACGTTCGGAAACCAAATTGCGGCCAGCTCCTGCAGCCAATCAGAAGCCGTGGAAGCCCCCTCAGATGTTTGGGTTCCGAAAGAACGTTCGCAAACTGGAACAATCACTTCTGGGTTTGCGGCGTTCGGGAGCCAAAACATCCGATTTCCAGGGCGTTTGGGATCCAAGGTATATACTTTATACTCCTACTTTTTATACCCTTTCCATTTTATACTATTTTATGTAAACTGTGTAGAGCTTTTAAATAAAAATTAACAAGTATCTAAATTTTGTTAAATGAATCATGAATAAATTAAATTAAATCAATTGGAAGTGCAGGAGGACCTATCTGGGTAGGGATCCTGGCGGGGGGAGGGGTGTGGAGTTGGGGACTTTAACTGCTCCCCTCACAGACACACTGATCCAGATAGGATATATGCATGGGGAAAGGCTCCCATTCAGACCCAGTGTAGCCCTGGAGAGCCAGTGTGGTGTAGTGGTTAAGAGCGGTAGACTCGTAATCTGGGGAACCGGGTTCGCGTCTCCGCTCCTCCACATGCAGCTGCTGGGTGACCTTGGGCTAGTCACACTTCTCTGAAGTCTCTCAGCCCCACTCACCTCACAGAGTGTTTGTTGTGGGGGAGGAAGGGAAAGGTTAGCCGCTTTGAGACTCCTTCGGGTAGTGATGAAGCGGGATATCAAATCCAAACTCCTCCTCCCTCAACCTTATGGTGAATAAGTAAGAGAAAATGATAGCGGTTGGAATGCATTTCTTAAAACTGTAGTAAAAAACCATTGAGGATTCTCCTGCCTGCCCCTGCATCACTCTTAACCTTGCAACAGCCTCACTTGATACGCATAATGGCTGCCTACTTTCTTCGGAGTTTTCCAATTCTTTTTCCCCGATGCACACGTTCATGCAGGAAAAAGCAAAAACTCCAGCACTGCCTTCATTGCCCACTGCTATGAATGCGCTTTTCATTACAGGAATGTATGCTTGTGTGCACAACCTGATGCGGCCCTTGGAGTTTCCTTTCTTGCTGAGCATCTTCCCGAACATCAGTTAACCCCACCTGATGGCTGACTTTCCCTGTGAAAGGAGGGGCGCATTATCTCTTGTGGAGCTGAGAGGTTCGGTTGCCGAACAAAGGCATTTCTCCTTGATAGACCAACTCATGCCGCCCTCCAAATTTCAGTAATTTGGGGGGGGGGGGAATTAGCAAGAATCAGCATGCGAGTACATGAAAGCTGGGCTCTCTCATGAGATGCGCTCTCTCTCTCTCTTTTTATTCCTAAATGGATATTATCTCTGTGAATGCAGTGTGGGGTGAAAGCTGCATTCCTCATACAGTCCTCTAAGAATAAAAAATCCATTGGATTTTGAGTGGAGCAATTGATGCAAATTTTGCCTTTGTGCAGTGGGCTAGTTTCTACATCAGGCTTCCTCACACTCGGCCCTCCAGATGTTTTGGGAGTGCAATTCCCATCATCCCTGACCACTGGTCCTGCTAGCTAGGGATCATGGGAGTTGTAGGCCAAAAACATATGGAGTGCCGAGTTTGAGGAAGCCTGTCCTACATACATACACACGCCACCTCTGTGTCAAGCAAGAGGCGTGATCAGAGTTCAATGATACCTTTCAGACAGGCAAAAACACAAGCAGAACCAGTGAAGGGTGTTGCCTGGGGCAGACAGAGAGACTTGGAGGCCATATTTGACCTCCAGATCTGATGCTTCTCACCAGGGTTTAAAGCCTTGTGTGTAGCAACAGTCAATCCCAATGGAAGGTCAGGTGTTCTGTCCAAAGCCCACCTCATGGCCTCAGAAGACTTCGTCCAGAATTTATAAGGACCACCTTATTTGCTGGATCTGAGGAAGACCAGTCTAATTCAGCCTTCCCTTTCCAGAAGCTGCTGACCAAGCACTTTCTCTTTAATTCCAAGGCTGCAAGGCTGTCTCCCAGGGGTCATATTTCACTGGTGGAACAAATGCATTGCATGCTGATTAGCCACAGGTTCAAGCCCAGGCTTCTCCAGTGAAAAACAAAAAAATCATAGGCAGCAGGCTAACAAAAAAAGACCCTGGAGAATCGCTGCCATTTTGGAGCAGTCAGTACTCGGCTTGAAATGACTAATGGTCTGACTCAGAGTAATGGTCTGTGATTTATTTGCAGAGCATTTCAAAGAGGGACGGGGAATCCAAGGTGGAGGGAAAACCAAATCCAATCAGCATGAGTTACAAAGGGGTTGAGGCAGAGATTGGGAGCCTGTGGCTCTCCAGATGTTGTTGCTCTACAACTCCCAAACCCCTGGCCATTAACTGGCTGGGACTGACGGGAAGGCCTCTGGAGGGCTGTAGATTCCTCATCACTGAATTAAGGCTCCTTTCTCATCACTAGTACTTTGGCACTGCCTCCCAACACTGTTTTTCCAAAGAGAAGGAAGAATGGTGATGAGGGTTCTTATGCACAAGTTTGCACAAAGCATGTAGACCACCCCTGGGACTACTAGCCACCCACTGCATGCACAATAAGTATGAGTGCCATGTTTCTCGCGGGTCTTCGTCTATGCTGAAAGAGCACCACCAGGTTCAGGGAATGGAAGCCTCATGCCATGTTCCCCAAACTTGGGTCTCCAGCTGTTTTTGGACTACAACTCCCATCATTCCTAGGTAGAATGATCAGGGGTGGTGGAAATTGTAGTCCAAAAACAGCTGGAGACCCAAGTTTGGGAAACCGTGATCCATAGGAAAATAGGAACCTGCCTTCTGTTGAGTCAGACCATTGGTCCATCTAGCTCAGTATTGGCTACACTGACTGGTAGGGACGCGGGTGGCGCTGTGGTCTAAGCCACTGAGCCTCTTGGGCTTGCCAATCAGAAGGTCGGCAGTTCGAATCCCCACTTCGGGGTGAGCTCCCTTTGCTCTGTCCCAGCTCCTGCCAACCTAGCAGTTCAAAAGCAGACCAGTGCAAGTAGATAAATAGGTACCGCTGCAGTGGGAAGGTAAACAGCATTTCCATGCGCTCTGGTTTCCATCACGGTGTTCTGTTGCGCCTGAAGCGGTTTAGTCCTGCTGGCCACATGACCCGGAAAGCTGTCTGTGGACAAACACCAGTTCCCTCGGCCTGAAAGCGAGATGAGCGCCACAACCCCATAGTCGCCTTTGACTGGACTTAACTGCCCAGGGGTCCTTTACCTTTACTTTTTTTACACTGACTGGCAGAAGCTCTCCAGGGTTTCAGATGGGGGACATTCCTAGCCAGTGTGGTGTAGTGGTTAAGAGCAATAGACTCGTATTCTGGTGAACCGGGTTCGCGTCTCCGCTCCTCCCCATGCAGCTGCTGGGTGACCTTGGGCTAGTCACACTTCTCTGAAGTCTCTCAGCCCCACACACCTCACAGAGTGTTTGTTGTGGGGGAGGAAGGGAAAGGAGAACGTTAGCAGCTTTGAGACTCCTTCGGGTAGTGATAAAGCGGGATATAAAATCCAAACTCTTCTTCTTCTTCTACTGGGAGAAGCCAGGGATTGAACTTTGGACCTTCTGCATGCAAAGCAGATGGTCTGTCACTGAACTACAACACTTTTCACCAGCTGCTGTTTTAGAAACAGGATTGGCACAGCCCTCATCCTCAACACTTCCACAAGAGTTAATGCCTTTGGCCTTCACTTTATTGGTACTTGGGGACTATCTGGCTGCTCTGGTTCTTTTGACTCCCTCCACTCTGCACCCTCCACCTTTTGCATGACCGGGGAGGTTCCTTGACATTCTGGTGCTTGGATATGTCCTTTTAATTTGCTGTCCTGTTCTTGCAGAACACCTTTCTTCTAATGCCAGCGATAGCGAAAGTAGCTACAGTAAGTTAACAGATTTTGTTGGGGGTCTCTTTTTTCACTTTGGCTTGGTTTCATTTCTTCTCTCTTCTCCTGTCCCCACCCTCCCCCTCCGCCTTCAAACTTAAAAAAAATACATATATAATACCTTGTAACTTTTATTATTGGTGCAAATGGCTTGATTTGTTACCAGGTGCAAACAGAAATCAAATCACATCCACACTGTTCATTTGAAGCACGATACTGTTTTAAAACCAGGGATGGTTTCCCCCCAAAGCATCCTGGGATATGTAGTTTGCTAAGAGTGCTGAGAATTGTTAGGAGACCCCCATTTCCCTCCCAGAGTGGTTCAAAAATCCCTTTTCTCAGGGAGCTCTGGGAACTGTAGTTCTATGAGGGGAATGAGGGCCTCCTAACAGCACCCTGTGTTTACTACAGTTTCCATGATCCTTTTGGGAAGCCATGCCAATTAAAATGGTATAAGAGTGCTTTGAATGGATGACACGAGTGAGGTGCAAGTACTGGGATACAGCTCTAAAACAGACATGGCCTGGTTTGATGTGTCCTTTCCAGACAATGTTTTCCTCCCATGATAAATTGGCAGTTTCTTGTGTTCCAGATGTTGCCTTCCAAGAAAGTGGTTCAGTCAATATATAAGAAAAGTCCTGCTGGATCAGGCCCAGGAACCGTTTAAATTTAGCATTTATTTTCCAACACTGTCTAGGGAAAGGGGAGAGATTCCATCTTGTTTGCATTTTAGTGAGAAAGTGCCTAATTCGCACACGAAGAACCAAAACGCAAACCTTTGAAAACTGCACTTCTATGAATTTTGCAGTGCAGTTCTGCAACCAAATAATGTGCGGGGAAATGCATGGCATCGGGGGGAAAGTGTGCATACAGACACACCTATTGGTGAAAAATAACAGACAAAAATGCATTGCATTGTGGGAATTGCTTGCAAGACACATATTTATTAAGAGAGATTCACACTAAAATGCATTAGGGTTTTTGTTGTTTGTAAGCAAGTTGCTCAGATGTGTGGAGAACCGAATTGAAGTCTGTAAAAAATGAAAAAATTGAGAGAAATCAAGACTGACAGATTCATTCATATGTAACAGTTTTTAAAAGCCCTGCTGGATCAGACCAAAAGCCCATCTAGTCCAGAAGTCTGTCTTCACCTTAGGCAACCAGATGCCTATGGGAAGTCATAGAATCGGAGAATTGTAGAGTTGGAAGGGACCTCAGGGGTCATCTAGTCTAACCCCCTGCAAAGAAGGAATCCTGCCCATCCTTGGGTGGGCTCAAACCACCAACCTTCTGGTTAACAGCAAGATGCACTGACCCACTGTGAGTGCAACAGTGCTCTCCCCATTTGAAACAGGCCTCCCTTCTTGCTGGTACTCAAACACAGTGTTCAAATTTCAGGGGCCAAAACGTGGGCCTGCCTTCCTTAAACTTTTGTGACAGCTCTGTTGGCTGCAGGGAGCATCATTTGACTACGATTTAGAGGAGGCAGGGGTTGGTACTTGTGCATTTCAAAAGTGCCCTCAAAATCAGGATGCTACCCAATTAGGAACTGTCAGGGGTAAATGGAGAGGAATACGGAAAGTTGCCTTAAATCAGGTCACACTGTTTGTCCAAATAGCCCCGTGTTGTCCGTTCTGGTTGGCAAAATTATTTCACATCACCCCACTAACTGGCCATTGAACTAGATGTGTTAGGGGTTGAACCTGTGATTTTCCGCTTGCATGGGGTTGTGTCCAACTCAGTTTTACTCAGAGTAGGTCCATCAAAATTAATGGACCTAAGTCAGGCACGGCTATTACTTTCTCTTACCACCACCCTGGTGGTGGGAAATTCCATTTACGGCACAATGCTGTGTTTACTCAGAAATAAGTTCAACTGAATTCAGTGGGGCTTACTTCCTAATAAATGTGTTTAGGATTGCGGTCATAATAGGCTTGGCTTTGAATGTAAAATATCCCTGGTTCAAACCATGGCATCTCCATGTAGGGCTGATAACAACTCCCACCTGAAACTCTGGAGGGTAACTAGTTACAGGCATATCCAATGTATGTCCTCCAGGTATTGTTACATTACTATTCCCATCAGGCCAGTCAGCATGGCCATTGGGCAGGAGTGACAGGAATTTTAACCAGTCCTGACCATCACCTTCAATGGGTTTACTCCGAATATGGAGAACATTCGATACAACCCACAGATTAATGGTGTTCTCCTCTAAAATCAACTCCTTTGAGGCATTGGGAACAATTTGTGATTCAGCATTTAAAAGCAAAGGCACTTGATTAACTCGAATTGAACCTATATTTTCTTGAAAGAAATTGGAGCAAGGAAAGGGGGCTTCCTTCCACATCAGACCAGTGCATGTTCAAAACAGGCCTGAATTCTGATTGACAAAGCTCTCTCTGAAATCCCTGGCCTCCTGGGTACCCTATCCAACAAGCCGTCCATCAAATTATAAGTAGACTTTGTTGGTGCAATCTGGAGTGAGTCATACTTCCTCTGTACACCCCACATTTAAATGAATGGGAGCTGCACAACTGTATTTCCAGAAAGAAAAAAGTTGCAATCATTCCCAGTTTTCTTCTGCTGTTTCCTTAACACTTACAAGCCATTTGTAAAGTGTATATATATGTGTGTGTGCATGTGAATGAAGCATGCAGCATCTCTCTCAGTGTACACTGAAATAACCATGGGTTTCATACCCTCGGTTAATAGTCAGAATAGTAATCTACTCTACTTTCTTCCAGCTAAACAAGATATTTTGACAGGTTACATTGACATAATCTGAACTAACATTAATTGACTTGCAAAGCAGTGGCCAGAAGCTAAAGATAGGGGAGAAATGTGTTCAGTTCATATTTCAACAGGAACTTACTTAATTTGCACTTCCTGGACCCATCTGCAGACTGAAACGCAGCTTCTCTTTGAAATTTGCACTTCTCCGAATTTTGCAATTCAGGTCTCCAACCAAATATATCTGTGTATGTGTGTGTGTATGAAAAAGCAAATTTTCAGGGAAATCCTGCATTTAAAAGTACATGTTACTGAACATAACACATAGAAATGCATTGCATTTAGGAAATTGGCTTGCAAAAATTAAGAGAAATGCACATTAAAAGGTACATGGATTTTGACACAGACTTTTTAAAAAAAAAATTACAAGCTGTTGCGGAAATAGGGCAAACTGAATTGAAAAAATGAGAAACCAAGAAAAATGGACATTGACAGATTAATCCGTCCCAACTTGGGCAAATGAATGATGCTACCATCTGCATTTTTATTTTTATCTTGCATAACCGCCAGGCATCATGTACAGGGTCGGCTCCAGCCTCAAGGATGAGGCATTCAGTATAGTCTATCATGAGTCCTGAGGTGTCACCAGACTCAGGCACGGAGTGGTAGACAAGGAGGAGGAACAGGAAATGACATCAGGGGTGGCGGAGACAAGGAAACAGAGGCTGGAGGAGGCAGGTACTTCACTCCTCCAGGAAACTACTGCTCCCCTCTTCCTTCCCAGGAGAAGGAGCACAGAATCCAGGAGGGCATCAGCCAACCACTAGGAATGGTGGAACCAGAGTCAGATGGGGAGGGCACAACCTAGTTGTGTGGGACCCAGCAGCACTCCAGTCACTGGGAACTGACACATCCTCCCCAATGCAATGAACACCTGCACACTTGACAGTCTTGCAAGGCACGAGAGTCCCCCAAGTAAGCTCCCATGGCCCCATCTTTAAAAGCTTGGTGGGTGGGCATGCCAACCCATTGGGACAACTCCATTGCTTCTGTTCAGTTTGGAACTCCTTGCCCTGATCTTGGACTCTGTAAGCTTGAACAGCTTCTTCTAACCCAACTGGTCGTACCTCTCCTGTCACTCAGCCTGAGCATAAAGGCTGCTTACTGAGCCTGCCCCTCTAAAGATCTCTCCTTTCCTCTCAAGAAAGGGTCTGAACCAGAGCCAGGAGATATTCCTTTTCTGGTGAGCCTCCCCAGCAGGTTTACTTGGTGCCAGTGGTGCAATGAGATCAGTGCCAAGTGGCCACATTGATAGTCTCCAGAAGCATTACCTCCTTCATCTCCTTTTGGTATCATTTCCTTCCTAGAGGTGTTCGCTTCCTGGCCTCTCCCTGTTTGTTTCCCTTCTGTTAGAGGTGGAGAACAGTATAGCATTATTCTGAGTCAAACCATTGGTCTGTCAAGCTCAAGTATGGTCTACACTGACAGGCAGATTCTCCAGGATTCCAGATAGGGCAGGAGGTGGGCTTTCCCTATAAAGCAGCCTGACCATTCTTTTTATTATTATTTAATTTCCTCCCTATTGGTTTCTACAGTGGGAGGATTAACCATTCCAGTTCCAGCCTGGTAGAGTTGAAGGGCCTGATTCTGAGACCTCTTTGAGGAACAAAGCTGCCTCTGGTTACCCTCCCCCAGAATACCCCTGGAATACCGTATTTTAGAGCCTACCTCTGGCAGGTAGGAGATCTACGCCTGTCGAGATTCCCGCAGGAATGTCAGGGTCCTCCATGCTGAACACACAAACAGGCTGACAGCTTGTCTTCATTGGTGAATAACTTCCACTCCATCCAACCTGTCTGGTAGACCTACAAGTTAGGATTGCACTGTAGAAAAGCTTTTGTTCCTTAAAACAAAGTTGCCCGGATAAAATTGTTCAAAATTGTGACCAGTAACGTTCCCATTACACTTCATTCATCAAATGCATTCAATTAAAAGTACAAAGGAACTGACATCAATTGCTCAATCGTTCCTGCGTCTATTTAGCCTAATTGCTCAATTGGCCATAATTGCCCGACAAAACTAATTGGGCGATAATGAAACAAGCTGAGTGTGTGTGTTTGAACTAAACTAAATGATTAAAAGCAAATGTCTGAATTGCTTGCAATGCAGTTTTTATGCACCTTCCCAAATGTTGATTCTGCCGTTAGAGAGCGCACGCCTTTCTGCAGTCGGAAAAGAAGTTGCTTATCAGTAAATTTCCATGCACGCTACCAAACCAACTGCTACAACTTCCATAATTTATGCTTCATTTAAAACTTCAAATTTGGCTGTGAAAAATAATACGTAGCAACATTTAGATAGTGCATGTTGAACATTTCCTGTTATAGGGTTTTCTCCCAAAGACCCCCCGTCAGCCAACTCGTGGAAAGAATCTGGAAAGGTGCCTTGTGCCAAATCAGATAACTTGTCCATCTAGACTAGCATTGTCTACTCTGACTGGCAGTATCCCTCCAGGATCTCAGGCAGAGAAAAAACTTCCCCATCACCCACTCCCTGACCCTTGTAATGGAAGATGCAATGGATTGAACCTCATACCATGTGCCCCCACTTACACCCACTGGACCCCACAATTTAACTATGAACCTTCAGGAACTCTGGCATCCATCCAAGGGCTACCTCCACTCTGTGTCTGGTGCTCCTTTCTGATTCAGAGCTGGGTGAGCCGACCAAACCTTAAGTACGTCGAATATCGATTCTTTTGCGCTCCTTCTGATTGCCTGATCATTGATCAAGTTGGGCCGACCCCTTTTGGAAAATGTGAAATTTCCAGAGGTGCCGTAGTCAACGGCTGCTGCCAAGCAACAAATGATCTATCCGTTTTCTGCCTTACTGCTGTTGGCCCGGCTGCTAGCAATCAATGAAGTAGCTTCTTTGACACAGCTGATTAATTATAATTGGGTTACGTTGACAGTTTAAACTGCTGGAGAATTATGAACGCATTTTGGAACGACTCTGGTTTGAGCATCCTTGAAGAGCTGGAATTTATCTCCACACGGGGCGGGGCTGGGCGGGGGCATCTTCAGAAAGTCTGTTTGTCAAAAGTGATTCCCCCACCCCCTTTTCTTCTGTTCACAGGAGGGCAAGAAGATTGCATTCTCTCCTACGAACCTGTAACAAGGCAGGAAAGTAAGCAAAGACTGACGTTCTACTAAACAATGTTTGGACTAATCAGATGATCAGTAGATGCCATCTATTCATTCAGGAAAATGAGGTTGTACGGTCCTGAGATGGCGGGGGGACACCATACCACTTCACAGTGTAAAAGTGGGGAGGGGGATGTCGCACAAAAACTCCCTGCCACGAGAAAACTAGCAGAGCAGGATGAAAGCTCTTTTGGCCCATGTTCAGTCCACTGTGGTAGTTTTCTGACTGGCATGGAACATTTGTATAGGGGGGTGCATTAAGAAAATGTGATACCCCAGCTTAAGTGGTACAGTCCACTGTCACATTTTAGAATTTTGCTATCTCTTTCTGCTGCCTCTGTGGCCCAGATTTAGCCTCTGTGACCCAGTCCATCCATGCACTTCAGACTGCAGACGGAAGATGCGTGGGGCTGCCCTTAGAAGCTGCTGATGCAAATTGCAGCAGATCAGCTGCTCATTGGGACATGATATCACCAGTGAGAAGAATTGAACCAATTGCCAGTTAGCTACTGGGCAATGTGCTGGCTATGGTATATAAAGCCCGATACAGCTTGGGAACAGGGTAAACTGAAAGATCATTTCATTCCTTGTCCTCCTGCAGATCTTATCAGGCTGTCAGTTCCACCTGATACAGGAACAGGCCCTTAACTGTTGTGGAACCGACCCTTCAGAATTCCCTCCCATTCTCAGCACCTAGTGAAGGCCTTTTAAGTTTAGGTCCTTCCCAATCCGCATCCATATTGGAATTATTTTTAGGATGTTGCCAGATGTTTTATTTCTTTTTCCACTTCTTTCTTTGCTCACCTGAGCTCACCTGAGCTCCTACAGGAGGAAGGGTGGGTTATTAAACGAACGAGTGAATTACATTCTCTGGTACTGTCCCAGCTGGCTTGTACCATGTGAATTTTTTGCTTATGTGGTGTGACTCCTTATCTAAATAGTTTTATTTGTGTTCCCAACTCCCACTTTGTTTTACTAACAACTGACATGTCCAGGTAGCCTTTGGCTTGGAAACAGGGATGCGGGTGGCACTGTATTCTAAACCTTATTGGGCTTGCCGATCAGAAGGTCGGCGGTTCGAATCCCCGCGACGGGGTGAGCTCCCGTTGCTCTGTCCCAGCTCCTGCCAACCTAGCAGTTCGAAAGCACACCAGTGCAAGTAGTGTGGCGGGAAGGTAAACAGTGTGTCCATGCACTCTGGTTTCCACCACGGTGTTCTGTTGCGCCAGAAGCTGGCCACATGATCCAGAAAGCTGTCTGTGGACAACCGCCCGCTCCCTCAGCCTGAAGCGAGATGGGCGCCACACCCCATGGTCAACTTTGACTGGACTTAACCAGCCAAGGGTCCTTTTCCTTTACCTTTTTTACCCTTTGGCTTGGACATAGCAAAATCTTTACTTTTAAATCCACAAGTGTGTTCAGTCCAATTCATTTCTACCAACAGGTAAACATGAGCTGTTGACTTGCCATCGCACTTTGCTTTAAAGTTTCCATCATCAAGATGTCCCTTTTCTTTCTGCATTTCAGTTAATTACACCAGACCAGTTATTATCCTTGGCCCAATGAAAGATCGAATCAATGATGATTTGATATCTGAATTTCCTGACAAATTTGGCTCCTGTGTACCACGTAAGTATTATATTTTCTGAGACCTCTTTTCCCATTTTTCTCTGTTTAATGTTGGGGCGGGGGCCTTTTTTCTTTTCAAAAACCTCATTCCCACATGGGTAACCTTCCAGGGGGCATACGTCATAGGTATGTGGGGACAGAGGCAAAAATTGGGTACAGGAGCTGATGCGACTCTTTTTTATAATCATAGAATCATAGAGTTGGAAGAGACCACAAGGGCCATCCAGTCCAACCCCCTGCCAAGCAGGAACACCATCAAAGCATTCCTGACAGGTGGCTGTCAAGCCTCTGCTTAAAGACCTCCAAAGAAGGAGACTCCACCACACTCCTTGGCAGCAAATTCCACTGTCGAACAGCTCTTACTGTCAGGAAGTTCTTCCTAATGTTTAGGTGGAATCTTCTTTCTTGTAGTTTGAATCCATTGCTCCGTGTCCGCTTCTCTGGAGCAGCAGAAAACAACCTTTCTCCCTCCTCTATATGACATCCTTTTATATATTTGAACATGGCTATCATATCACCCCTTAACCTTCTCTTCTCCAGGCTAATCATTTTTATTAAGTTGTCAATTTTACATTTCAAAATAAACATTTTACAAACTTTAAAGTATCCAATGACTTCCCTTCTTCTTCCATGGTTCATTTTGCATATCATACATCCCTGCATATTTTACTATAACCATTCAAATCAGTTTTCCACCTTAACGTCCATCAAAAATTATTTACTTACTATCTTACAAGTGTTATTGCAATCCTGCTAATGTTTTCATCTCCTTACAGTGGTCTCCAAGATAAATTATTTTAAAAATCCCATTCTTTGTTAAAGTTTTGGTCTTCTTGGTTCCTGAACTCCCCGGTCAGTTTTGCCATTTTGGCATAGTCCAACAGTTTAATTTGCCATTCTTCTCTGGTAGGGACTTTATCTTCTTTCCATCTGTGGGCTAATAGCATCCATTTGGCTGTCGTCACATACATAAAAAGTCTTTTCTGCTCCCTTGGAATACCAGCACCTACAATTCCTAATAAAAAAAGCCTCTGGTTTTGTTTATAAAAATTAATTTAAACAATTTTTATCTCATTATTTATCATGCTTTTATTACCTTACAAGACCACCATATATGATGAAAGGTGTCGTCTTCTTCTTCTTTTACACTTCCAACAGATATTTGAACTCGTCTTATATATTTTGCTAATTTACTAGGAGTCAGAGCTGTTACATCATATAGATATATAGATATGTAGATAGAATCATAGAACTGTAGAGTTGGAAGGGACCCCAAGAGTCATCTAGTCCAACCCCCTGCAATGCAGGAATCTTTTGCCCAAGGTGAGATTTGAACCCAGGATTTGAATCTCATGCTCTACCAACTGAGCTAACCCAGATGGGCATATATATATAGATAAATGAATGAGATACTGTTGTTGCTGCTGCATGAAACCGGTGATGAAATGGGTGTTTGTTCCTTGATATCTGAAGATGAGAATCAAGATGTAGACATATCTTTGGGTTCGTGAATTTCATTTTTGTCTTGGTGCACTTACAGAATGCTTTATCCTGCTTTGTTTTCCATATTCCCCTCCCCCCGCCCCCAGATACAACTCGGCCAAAGCGTGATTATGAAGTGGATGGCAGAGATTATCATTTTGTCATCTCCAGAGAACAAATGGAAAAGGACATCCAAGAGCACAAATTCATAGAGGCCGGACAGTATAACGATAATCTTTATGGGACTAGCGTTCAATCTGTCAGATTTGTGGCAGAAAGGGTAAGTTTGTTCCTATAGCAAAGGTTGTGGCAGATATTACCATAGGCAAGGGAACATTGGCGTGGGCAGATGAGGTCACCAGAATGCCACAACACCATCAGAGAGGGCATGAGACAGGCCTCCCAGAGTTAGCTGCACTGCAACGAAGAAGACCCCGTCTGGTGAACCACCTCTGGTGGTGGTGTGACTTAAGAGCAAGGTTACTGTTATGTACTGAGCTGAATCCTAGAACAATAGGATCTGAAATGCAGCAGTCTGATTGGTCCTAGAACAATAGGATCCAGAATGCAGCAGTCTGATTGGTCCTAGAACATTAGGATCCAGAATGCAGCAGCCTGATTGGTCCACAGGAGCCACCCAATCCAGCTCCAGGTGGAAGTGAATCAGCGACCTGATTGGCCTGCAAGAGCAGCCAATCAGGCTCCTGGATGAAGTGAATCCGCAACCTGATTGGCCTACAGGAGTAGCCCGGAATTAGCCAATCATGTGGGGCCCATTGTGTAAATAATGTATATATAGCAGACGTTTTGGGGAAAGATTCATTCTTTGCTACTATGAGCTGAATAAAGAGCATGAAATTCACACTTGACTCCGAGTATATTTCAGTTTCCATAGATTACCTATGTGAGAGGTCAAGGCGCTCTCTTTTTGGCCGAAATGCAGCTAAACATTGCAAGAGTTAACCACCTCTTCACCTGCTCCCAACAGGGCAAGCACTGTATACTCGATGTATCAGGAAATGCCATCAAGCGACTACAAGCTGCGCAGCTGTACCCCATTGCGATCTTCATTAAGCCTAAATCCTGGGAGCCGTTGATGTGAGTACTTGTCTCCTTTTAAACCATTAAGAGTAGGAGTATTCCATGCCGCCCAGAATTCAGCTCCCTGCCATTTCCAGGATTTGGAACATTGCATAACATGGGGTGCATGCTTTCCTGGTGTGCAGCTGCCTTTGGGCATTGCTGGTTATGTTCAGATCCAGGAAGGGTGAGTTGCACTTCTTCCATTGGTGCATGTCATTCAAGACAGAAGTACTGTTTCTGGAGGACAGGAGACAGGCAGGTGTGGGGCCCTCCTTGATCCTGAATGGAGTAACTGTGCCCCTAAAGGACCAGGTGCACAGCCTGGGAGTCATTCTAGACTCACAGCTGTCCATGGAGGAACAGGTCCATTCTGTGTCCAGGGTGGCTGTCTGCAAGCTCCATCTGATACGTCGGCTGAGGCCCTACCTGCCTGCACACTGTCGCGCCAGAGTAATACATGCTCTGGTTATCTCCCACTTGGACTACTGCAATGCGCTCTATGTGGGGCTACCTTTGAAGGTGACCCGGAAACTACAACTAATCCAGAATGCGGCAGCTAGACTGGTGACTGGGAGCGACCACCGAGACCACATAACACCAGTCTTGAAAGACCTACATTGGCTCCCAGTATGTTTCCGGGCACAATTCAAAGTGTTGGTACTGGCCTTTAAAGCTCTAAACGGCCTCGGCCCAGTATACTTAAAGGAGCGTCTCCACCCCCAACGTTTAGCCCAGACACTGAGGTCCAGCTCCGAGGGCCTTCTGACAGTTCCCTCACTGCAAGAATTGAAGCTACAGGGAACCAGGCAGAGGGCCTTCTCAGTAGTGGTGCCTGCCCTGTGGAATGCCTTCCCATCAGATGTCAAGGAAATAAACAACTACCTGACTTTTAGAAGACATCTGAAGGCAGCCCTGGATATGGAAGCGTTTAGCTTTTGATGTTTTATGGTGTCTTTATATTATACTGGAAGCCACCAAGAGTGGCTGGGGCAACCCAGTCAGGTGGGCGGCATAGAAATAATAAAATTGTTGTTGCTGCTGCTGTTATTTGCATCTCCCCACAAGAGAGATACACAAATCATAGAATCATAGAATCATAGAGTTGGAAGAAACCACAAGGGCCATCCAGTCCAACCCCCTGCCAAGCAGGAAACACCATCAAAACATTCCTGACAGGTGACTGTCAAGCCTCTGCTTAAAGACCTCCAAAGAAGGAGACTCCACCACACTCCTTGGCAGCAAATTCCACTGTCGAACAGCTCTTACTGTCAGGAAGTTCTTTCTAATGTTTAGGTGGAATCTTCTTTCTTGTAGTTTGAATCCATTGCTCCGTGTCCTCTTCTCAGGAGCAGCAGAAAACAACCTTTCTCCCTCCTCTATTTGACATCCTTTTATATATTTTAACATGGCTATCATATCACCCCTTAACCTTCTCTTCTCCAGGCTAAACATACCCAGCTCCCTAAGCCGTTCCTCATAAGGCATCGTTTCCAGGCCTTTGACCATTTTGGTTGCCCTCCTCTGGATACGTTCCAGCTTGTCACTGCCTCCACTGTTAAATCAGAGCCTAACTTAGATGATGCGTGAATTACAGAGCTGCTTTCAGACATCACCATCATCAGGCATGGCCCACACTCCAGCGTGGGGCCCGCTGCAAATCCTGCTATGCCATTTTACCATAACACTCCTTTGGGGGATTTACACCAGCCTCAGCTCATCCAGTTTTGGCTCCGCTGGCCCCTGCTGAGGCAGGATGAGCAAGTTAAACAGGCATATCGTTGGCTGATCCAGGGTTGGGCTCTTAATGCTAGCTGAGCCCAGCTGAGCCAGGAATCAGTCAGCCAAACCAGAGGTCCCCTGGACCCTGAGCTGTTCATCCTGGTGGATCTCGCCATAGGCTTGCCCCCCTTAGTTGCTGAAACAGGAGCACATAAAATACTACTTTTTGAGTAGCTTTCCCCTTCCTTAGCGTAGACACATTTGGTGCATCCCCAATTCCGTCAGCAGGCACATTCTTCTCCCCAAGAGCTAGGTCAACTGTAACAAATGTGTGTTGTCATGTACTTCTTAGCAAATTCCTTATGCATCGTCATGCACATAATTTTCAGCATGCTTCACACGTGGCTTACGCTGTGCAGTTCGTTTTGGCATGCGTCTCTGGTTTCATCCGGAGTTTTTCGATTATGGTTTCATGTCTCTCTGCTTTGCTTATCCACATGCCGCAGCCGATTTCCTAAAATTAACCAGTGCTTGGAAGGGAATCTATATCCTCCAACCTGGAAAGCCCTGCATGCCAGTCACAGATGTGTGGAAGCAGACTGCTGCCATTCACAGTAGTGAAGGGAAAGCAGTTTGCACAGGCTGGGAGCTATTGTTGTCCATGTTCCAATTGGAGATGTGTTTGGGAAATGAACTCTCCGACAAATTGGCTGTGTTGCCATGGAAAATATCGTCTGTCCTCATTTTGACTAAGCAGCATCATGAAAGAGACCTGCTTCTGAGGTGTATCATTAATGCAGGGATAGCCAACATGGCGCCCTCCAAATACCATTGAAACTCAGCTCCCATCATCCCTTATCATTGGCCATTTTGGCTGCAGCTGATGGCAGCTGGAGTCCAACAACATCTGGCAGGCAGCATGTTGCCTAACCTTGCATTAAGCTCTTTTAATATGAGCATATTTTAGTGCTCCTACGACATTAATAGTTCATAGGAGAGTTCTACCGAATGTTTTTCAGGCGCCACTTCTTTTTGCCTTAGTTCCAGAGCCTCTAACAACATGGCCTGCATGAAGGGTTGAGGATTTTCCCCACCCCCAGATTAAAAAGGGGCACTTTAGTTATTTATTTTTAAGATAACTTGTTGGGGCTTATTTTGGCTGCAGCAAACGTAATAGTACCACTGTATTCCGCTCTGGTCAGACCTCACCTGGAATACTGTGTCCAGTTCTGGGCACCACAGTTCAAGAAGGATACTGACAAGCTAGAACGTGTCCAGAGGAGGGCAACCAAAATGGTCAAAGGCCTGGAAACGATGCCTTATGAGGAATGACTTAGGGAGCTGGGTATGTTTAGCCTGGAGAAGAGAAGGTTAAGGGGTGATATGATAGACATGTTCAAATATATAAAAGGATGTCATATAGAGGAGGGAGAAAGGTTGTTTTCTGCTGCTCCAGAGAAGCGGACACAGAGCAATGGATTCAAACTACAAGAAAGAAGATTCCACCTAAACATTAGAAAGAACTTCCTTACAGTAAGAGCTGTTCGACAGTGGAATTTGCTGCCAAGGAGTGTGGTGGAGTCTCCTTCTTTGGAGGTCTTTAAGCAGAGGCTTGACAGCCACCTGTCAGGAATGCTTTGATGGTGTTTCCTGCTTGGCAGGGGGTTGGACTGGATGGCCCTTGTGGTCTCTTCCAACTCTATGATTCTATGACTAATGAAATGGTGATAGATCTTCTTTACCTCCAATGTGTTTCTAGGGAAATGAATAAACGTTTCACAGAAGAGCAAGCCAAGAAGACATACGACCGAGCAATGAAATTAGAACAAGAATTTGGAGAATATTTTACAGGTATGCATTGCTTGGGAAGGTTTCCTGTGGCTAGAGAACCCTATTTTTCCCCCTCAGCTCAAGGAAGGGCCACATTCCCTTATGGACATCATAGTAAATATTTCTAAATGTGCATTTAACCATATAAATTAGCATAGGCAAAATCTTTCAGCCTTTTTTTGGATGATGCATTCCATCTTTTTGGGAAACGCAGAAGTGGAGACCCTAACTGCCTACCCAAAATATTTACCAATGTTAAGAACCTTTATTTCTCTTCTGCAGCTATTGTCCAAGGAGAAACCTTAGAAGATATATATAACCAATGCAAACTCGTAATTGAAGAACAATCTGGGCCTTTCATCTGGATTCCTTCCAAGGAGAAGCTATAAGTTCGCCAATTCACCTCTGATCACAATGGAAGAGCATTTAGAAGAAAACTTAATCCTATCTTATTTGGAAGCTTTTTGGGGGGGGTGATTTTTTTTTCCCGGGGGGGAGGGGAGTTACTTTTACGTTTCTTGCGGTCAATGTGAATTTTTTTCTGAATGTACAACACAAAGTGTTCGAAGCCATGAAGGACATTGATTTGGTCATAAAGGGTAGAGAAAAGAAGAAGGAAACCTTTACAAAAATAAGAGAGAGAGACTTTTGCCATATTAACAAGGGGGGGGGGAAGCAACTGCTAGCCGTGTGCTCATTGCACCACTGGGTAGAGATGGACTTTTGACGCGGAAGCCCGCTGTCTGAGAAAGCTGTCCAGCAGTGCTGCTTCCACCCCAATCTGTATTCTTGGCTCAGCTCAGTGTGTTCATTGGTTGCTTTGGAGAAGAATTCCCCAGGCCTTGGACCTCAATACCACAGCTCGATCCTGCAAGGAGCATCGCTCTGACTCCAATGGGTAAGGCGGACACTTGAAGCGGACATGGATGAAGCTTGCATTTAAACAGGATGAGGAGCAGAGTTGCCTGTAGGACCTGATCCATCTTCCACCAAACTCTGGAAAGACCTTGAATAGCTTGTTCTGGATGTTGGATCAGGGACTTCTGCTGGGGTGGGGTGGTTGGTTTTTTGTTTTTTTCGGTCATAGCGCATTTGTATTTGCTACACCTCGACTTTCGTATAACTATGCACATCAGGGTTTTTTGGGGGTTTTTTCTGAAACCAATCGGGAGTATTATTTTCCCCTGACCACTTCAGACCCACAATTTCATCAGGTCTGTAATGCCAATGAGGGTCCAGGCAACTAGTTTCATTTCGCATCAGAACACTCACGTATTTAAAAAAAACCAACAACTTTGGGGGTTCAGGGTACTTCACAGTAAGGGATACAATTGGGAAAAGCTTTACGTTTTATTTTGATTGTCTATATTATCATTTATATAAAGACAGAAGGCACTTAACAGATGGAATAATTTATTTAAAGAGATCTATATTGATGTATAGGCGCTAATTTCTATAGGTGACAAAATATTTTGTGAGATATTTTGTAAAGATTAAGTAATTGAAAGGTGAACTATTTTTCACCCTTGGCTGGCTGTAAAATGCGAAGGTCAGGGGGGCGGGGTTTCGAGTTGCACTATGCCATTATTTTCCCCAGGAGATTTCCTCATAATCTTATTTCTTAAGTTCTGGATGTTTGTTTGTTTTTTTACCTTCCTAACTTGAAGGCGTTGTGTTCTCCTCCCTTTTTATTCTAGTTGATGAAATTTCTAGGCGCTGCTGCACTCTTAAAGAGGCACTCAGAACAAAAGAAAACAGATCTCAGAATTAAAATGGATTTCTGCCCCAGAAATAAAGTGTGCAGCCAGGTAGGTTGTTAGTATTTGTAAATGGCTGCCGAGATATCAGAAACAGGTTACTGGGAAGAGAATTTTAGTTCTTGGGGTTTTGAGTTAATTTCTCCCAGAAAAGGTACATGTGGATAAAAGTCGGAGGAATTATGGGGTGGCATTGTTGTGCCGATGACACCATGTGGGTGCTGCAAAAATCTTGCCTGCATGTGGAGCCCCATTCCACACACACACACACACACACACACACACACACACAAAACAACCCATCTGGAAGCACTCAAAATGTCAGTGGCCTCAATGCAACTTCTGTTTCGCTTTGAAAATAATTAATTAAGACAGTCGCCATTGTAAGCTCTCTTCCAATCTCTTCCCTTGGGAACTATTGATAGAGAAATTGCCACACACAAAAAAGCAAACCACTCATAAAATGTTTGTTTCAAATCCCACAATACTTGGGGTAATGTTGCAAGTGGAGCATTCCATGTCTGGAAGCTACCGAGAAACTATGTTTTCTAATTGCAGGAGAGTAAGAATAGCCAGCTATATAGTGTGCCAGGGATGTGCACTCTGTGCATGCACAGAGCACTGACAGTGCAACCCTGTCCGTGCCTACCAGAAGATAGCCCCACTGAGTTCAATGAGGCTTACTCCCAGGTGAGTAAAGGATTGCAGCCTGAATCTCCCATATGTGGCTGGCGTTTGGGTACTAGCAAGCAGCTGTTTGGATTATTAAGCACTGCTGGAAGAACGGGAAATTATCTTTTGTTGCCACTTGGCCTTTCAAGACCAGGTGATCTTTGTTGCTGGGTTGTTTTTCAGCGTGGGCGGGGATTAAAAACAGCTCCTGCTTATCCGTTTGCAGGAGTCCATCGTTTCACATCGCTTTTCTTTGGCATCGTTATTATATGCTTGTACATAGGTTTTAAGAACCAACATCTCAATTCCTCCACCTAAAATCTCAACCACGAGCTCCTGTTTTAAACATTTCATGCTCTCGTCTAATGAGGCAATCCAGAGGAGAGGAGACACATTGTCACGGGGGTTTGAATGATTCACTGTGCACTTAAATCCCACTGACTACAGTACCTAATTTCTCCTGGATTGGAATGTAAGCTCTTGATAGAGACCTCTGTAGCTCCCCCATTTCCTCCAATTGGTGGGGCAGTTCCGAGGAATCTCTTTTGGGCAGAGGAGCACCCATTTGTGCACTGGAGCACCCATAGGTGCATGGAATTGCATGCCTGGGGAGCATAGCTATCAACTTTTGGATTTGAAAATAAGGGATGCCGCGAGGGCGGTGCAATGGCACCAAGTAGCCTCGCCACCCTGCGCTCTAGAGGCTGCGCGTGAACGGGTGAGCAAAAGAGCGAGCGCATAGACAGCAGGCAGGCTGTCTGTCTGGTTGGGCGTGAGGGTCTGGATGCACAAGGCATGCAAGCTCCGCCCCCCAGTCGGTCTCAGACTCCTTATTGGCAGCTGAGCAACGCAGCTGAGGCGCCTCCCTGGCCGGCAGGGAGGGAGAGGAGCTGCTTCCTTTGAAATCCGGGAAATTTAAGGGATATCAACAATCCGGGATAGCAGCGGGAAACGGCATTGGAATAAGGGAGTTTCCCGCAAAAAAAAGGGAGGGTTGACAGCTATGCTGGGGAGATGGAATTAGCCGGAAATACAAATAAGAAAAAGTGAGGGCTAGTGAGAAATTCTATAGGCCAAGGTTGCCACCGGTCTTTAGTGTAGCACTTTCTAAGACACGAGGTGTTGTTATCGCCTCTGACTTGCTTGTACTCACAATCGGCTTCTCAGATGGGTCATTATTTATCTCCCCCATTTCAAAGTGGGGGGAAGGTGGGGCAAGCAAGACAATGAGTCAAGGAGTCAAGAGAATTGCCCAAGTCTACATGGTGAAGGACTCGAAATTCATTTTGCCTTCATCGTGTGACTTGGTGTTCACTTGGCCACACTGGCCCAGCTAAACTTTCCTTAACATCCGACTTAAGACCGACACAAGAAAAGGTGTCCGTCTCTTAGCGCTGTTTGCTTCAGTCCAGCCAGCTCCAGACTTGCAAAAAAAAAGAAAAACCAATCAAAATATTTTCCAACTCAAAAGGGCTAGAAACTTGGTGGTTTTTCCTTAAAAAGGAAAAAAAGAGAGGAAAAGTAGTGATATTTGGAGATCATTCTGCAGAAATCCAGAGGAGAAAGTCCAAATCCTTAGGAACAATTGTTCATTTTTCTATGTCAGCAAAACGTTGTTGTCTCAGGTCTAGAGGTCTAGAACACCTCCTCAAGGACCTGATGCAAAATCTTTCTGTCTGATTTCCAGTTCTGTTTTTCACCACTCCCATCAGTCTTTCTGTTTGTTCTGTTTTGTTTCTCAATTAAGCATGTAACCTTCTAAGAGAACTATCCTGCTGATAAATGTTCTGTTATATCATGTGCTGTGCTTTCCAGTTTGGCAGTGCCACTGTGGCTGACTACAATCAATTTCCCATCAGTCCTTGGTTACTGTAGTAACTTTTTTTC
Source organism: Darevskia mixta (assembly GCA_034641385.1). Classification (NCBI taxonomy): domain Eukaryota; kingdom Metazoa; phylum Chordata; class Lepidosauria; order Squamata; family Lacertidae; genus Darevskia; species Darevskia mixta. Next base: position 645,509 of record JAWWNH010000137.1, on the reverse strand, counting down.
CTGTTTCCGTGTGTGTGTGTTTGTGTGCGTTTGTGTGTGTGTGTGTGTTTGTGTGTGTGTGTGTGTGTGTGTGTGCGCGCGTGCGTGTGTGCTTCCAGCTTAGAGTTGCCATTGCACTTTTTTTAAGCAAAAAAAGGAAAGAAAGAGAGGAGGGGAGAATTATCATCGAGAGAAGCGGCAAAAGAAGGCTAGCTCTCTTTTAGGATTTGCATTTCCATTTGTTTCATGTCTGGATAACTTATGTACTTTGTGTTCCACATTCGCACCATGCATTGAAAGTCACATGATACCAAAAGCATGGCTTCCGGATCCCTGTTCCTCTCCCAGAGCTATCTATGAGGGGAACAGGGAGGTCTCCAAACAACTCTCAGCCCCCTTAACAAACTACATCTCCCAGGATGCTCTGGGGTGATTTAAATGTATGGTGTGAATGTGGGCTACTGCTCAATCATTTCATCAGCACCTCCTGGCAAAACCTCAGCTCCTCTACACCGTAAAGAGGTTGAGAGTATGGACAAGTAGAGAAGAAAAAGTAGCTAACCACAAAATCATCCTTGAGGGAATGATTGAGACAACAAGACTTGACTTTTTATTATCTACTGAGGGCTGGAACAGATGATAGCCAGTCTGGCTCATATCTCCACTCACTCAGTACCTCCAGTGTCTCTTGGCATCCATACGGGACCCTAAAGTTCAAGAACAGACTACAACGTGTAGGTCAAAATCTCACAAGTCAATTTCCTGAATTGAATCTGGTAACCAACCAATTTTGGTCTTTGCACATTAGGGTTTTTTCATTGGGCATACCGAAAAATTATGGCCCCCTATGAATGACCAAGGACATCAGAGGTAAGGCCAGAGGGCTGGGTGCATGGGTAGCGCAAGGATGTTCTAGCAAACCCTCCACATGCGTGGGCTGGATCCAGGTGAGGTGTTGCCCAATCTTACCCTTAGGCCAAAAAAAAAAAAAAAAAAAGCAAGTAGGTGCTACAAAATAGCATTTCTTGTAAGCCCAATGGGTTCCAGAAAAATTCATTTCCCAAGGGCGGTAGAGTTAGCACACTATCCCTGCTGTGTTGGAATGGTTGCTTAAAAACATGCCCTTTATTAAAGGATAAATTTTTTTACATTAAAAAAGCTCCATTCATAATAAATGTCATTTTGTAGCACCTTGAGTTCCTTCCCCTCCTTTTTTCCCTCCACAATCTTGAACAACATCAAATTACATCCTATAAAGAGGACAAAATGCATCAGGATAAATGTTTTGGGTTCCCCCCCCCCTAAGTCCTACTAAACTTGTGAACCTTTGTGGCCTGCCATTTCCCCACCCATCCCCACCTCCTCGGTTTAAATATGGGGTTTTGCTGAGCCAAGGCCTTAAATATGGGGTTTTGCCAAGTAGCCAAGAGCCCTTTAAACGCCCTAAAGATAACATAGGGTGGCAGTTGCCACAAGAGGCACCATGAGCATGCTGCTGAAGGAAGCGAGTCCATGGTGAAGGTCCCTTGCTCAGTGGTAGACAATGCGCTTTGCATGCAGAAGGTCCCGGGTTCAATCCCCGCCATCTCCAAGTACGATGGAGGAACGCTTCTGCCCAAAACCCTGGAGAGCCTCTGCCAGTCCGTGTAGACAATACTGAGCAAGATGGACCAATGATCTGACTCAATATAAGGCAGCTTCCCATGTTCCTATGACTGAGCTTAGGCCTCTCGGACGCTGCTGGTGCCAATGTCTGCAACAAGCCGTGCTTCGCTTTCCAGAGGGAACACTTTCTGCCAAGGGTCTGAGGAAGGGGGTTGGAGGAATGGCAAATACTGACTCCTTTAGGGGAATGTGCCAGATCATTTCCCTGGTGCTATTTCTTATATTCTTCTGGCACAATCTGTAGCACCGTCGGCAGCCCGGGTTGAACCAAAACAAAAATGACCATGGCTTCATGTCTGCAGCATGCCGACAATGCACTATTTTCGTTTGGTTTCATCTTCTCTCTGTCCACAAACCATTCTGCTACACATGTAAAATTCTCTCAGATGGAGCCATTTGCATTTATTCATCGGTCTATCTGTATGTTTTGGTAGCACTGCCTTTTTTGCTTTTGAGTGGGGAATTAATGGAGCTTAGCAAGAACAAAGTTCACAAACGTCGAACAGCTTTCTCGCAAAACGGATGGTGCAAGTTTCCTCCCAGAGGTAACTCTGCGTCAGGGGAAGCAAATATTTGCATAGTGTTTAAAAGCTACTCAAGTAGGAATGACCAGATTTTCAAAAGGCACCCAACCCCGCTTCCGTTTTAAAAATTCCCCTTGGGGGGCAAAAAAGAATAGAAATTCGTGTTTGGGGAACCCCTTGGTTCAAAGTAGAAGAGCAAAAAATTATGACAATGCGACTCTTTGCTCTGTAACAGGGCTGCCTTCAGGTGTCTTCTAAAAGTCAGATAGTTGTTTAACTGTTTGACATCTGACAGGAAGGCATTTCACAGGGTGGACATGACTACCAAGAAGGCCCTCTGCCTGGTTCCCTGTAACCTCACTTCTCGCAATGAGAGAACCACCAGGAGGCCTTTGGAGCTGAACGAGGGGAGGGGAGATGCTCCTTCAGATATACAGGGTCCTTCCTGTCTTGACAGCTCCTGAAGCAGTAACCTGCTTTGTAACTGGGATGAACCTTTGGCACAGGTTTTCATTACCCCCTCCCCTCAAAAAACCACTTTTACCCCACTCGTGCATTCAAAGGAAAGCAGGCAATGCGGATCACGCATTTAAAATATACAATGCCATACAAGAACGCCAAGTGAGCCAGCCCTACCATTAGGCAGAGCGAGGTAGTAGCAGCCCCCAACTATTCCTCTTGAGTTTTCAGACATTCCCCTCTGTTGCCACGTGGCCTTTCCTGGGCCACTCCATCCAGCCTGCTGCCTCAGGTATTGTGGAAGATGCTACCCTATCACCAGTGTTGAAGCAATACTCAGCTGCCAGTTCAGTCCGCTTCTGCACATGGAATTGAGAGGGGGCACCATGAAATAACAGGGCAAAGTCATCGTAAAAGGACACTGGGAAGAAGGTGAAAAGCGAGCAGACATGGAGCTGGGCCTTCTTCTTCATTGGCGATCCCTCGTAGCCGAGTAAGATTGTCTTCCATAAACATGGTTTTAACAATGAGTCCATAAGTGACTGTGGAGGCCAGTTCTGGATCCAGATGGAGCTGGGTAGCCCTACCTTGGGAGGGCTTTCTGTAACATTGGTGCCACAACTGACAAGGACCTGCACCAAATTTGAGGCCTCTGATGATGACCTCAAAATTCAGGCAGAGTCATATGGGGTAATCTAAATAAGCTATACTGTATCTGCTAATTTGCTTGTTTCAACTAGAAGTAGAAAGGGTACCTTCTAAGCAAGGTGGCATGACATAAGGCGGCCTTCCCCAATCTAGTGTTTCTTTTTAGACTACAGCCCCCATCATAGGCCCCTTTGGCACCCGCAATAAAATATTTGAGGGGGACGGGGGTCCCCCAAAGTTGATGGGCATTGCCATTCAAATGGTGTTCGCACACCATGTTTTGTGCTCAGTTATGCAGGATGGGGTTTACCTGCCCCCCAATATTTTATTCAAGTTGGCCCCCCTGACCCCCACTCAGGAGCTGCAGTGCAAAACATTTAGAGGGCAGCAGATTGGGGAGAGAAGACATAGAGTGACTTAGTCACGATTGCATCCTCTTCCTTTCACCTTCTGTTCCTACTTTAAACCATGAGTCCCTCTCAGAAAATATCTTTGTGAGGTGGGGGGGGGGAGTGCTTCCTGAAGGTAACCAGTCTGAAAAGGTTTCACAAATATAAATGCTATACTCAAGGGGGGCATCATAGTAAGAGGCAGGTCAAATCTGACATTTTGCCACCAGAAGCTGGCTTTCGGAGTCATTCCTGTGGATGCAAATATGTTAAAAGGGATCACCGGCTGCAACTTGTGCAAAGGCAGTGCTGTAAAACTATTCGAGATCCTGTCCCCTCCTGAAGATGCTGAGCAAGCAACAATAGTTTAAGCGTAAATGCGAAATATTCCATTGAAATGCATTTAATTTAAATAACTAGAAACAGTAACGGTTACGAAATCTGGCCCACCGTTGGAACGAGCTGACCTGGGAGATTGCAGAATATCCATGCCTGTTGTTGGACATGATCTGTGAGGCAACCATAGCTCAGTGAAAGACCACAGGGTTTTGCGCACAGAAGGTCCTCGATTCAGTCGCTGGCGTCTCCACATAAAGGAATCTGGTAGCAGGTGTCTCTGTTTGAGACACTGGAGAGGCGCTCCTAGGCAGAGTAGAAAATCATGCCTGGGTGGACAAATCGTCTTAACTAATATGTGGGAGCTTTAAAAGAAAGATGGGTGTCTGGGGATGTTTTTGCCCTGGAGTAACCAACGTACCCTACAGATGTGGCTGGACTACAGCTCCCATCATTCCCTGACATTTGGCCATACTGGCTGCAGCTCATGGGAGTTGTAATCTAACAAGATGTGGAGGGTACCACATTCAGTACCCCTGCTTTATCACGTTGGCTTCTTAAACAGTCTGTATTAAAGGAATCCTATCTGCATTAGCCTCTCCTTCTCCTTCTCCTCCTTCTCCTTCTCCTTCTCCTTCTCCTTCTCCTTCTCCTTCTCCTTCTCCTTCTCCTCCTTCTCCTTCTCCTTCTCCTTCTCCTCCTCCTCCTCCTCCTCCTTCTCCTCCTTCTCCTCCTCCTTGTCACCTGGGCAGTCCAGGACCTCTATACACACTGCCCAGACTTGTGCCCCAGGGAGGTCACTTTGATGCAGCTAACACAGCAGTTTGACTTCACCCCTAGAGGCACACTTCATTGTCTCTCAAGGCAGATGGATGCCAACAAAATGCTTCTAAGGTGGCTTCTAGGCAGTTTATGAAGCATAAAAGCCAACTGAAGCATCCCAATCCATCTGCCACGGAACTCCTAACACAGTGGTAGGAAACCTGTGGCCTGTGATGGTGTTGGGCTCCAACTCGCATCATCCCCATGGTCAAGAATGATGGGAGTTGTGGTCCAGCAACATCTGGAGGGTCAAAAGGACACCCACTCCATTCCCAACACATTGCAGAGGACACTGTGACCTACTGGTGCTCCATTTTGAGTTCATGTGGCTTGCTTCAGGCCTGGCTATTGCCACGTGTGCACAGAGAGTGCACCACATGCAGCCCCTAAACTCTTCCACGCATTAGTTTATTTAGATTTGTTCATTCCCCACCTCCAGAGCTGAAGGACGTCCGAAAGCTACCTACGGAAAAGCTCAAATGCTAAAAAGTAGCTGATAACAATATATTCGTTAAGACAGTGCCAAGGAGTACTGCAAGCTTTGATCGAGGGTCGCCTAAAAACAAAACCCCAAACCAACACAGAAAGGGGCACCAGCAAATAACCCCAGAAAGCCAGACCATTAAAGTTGTCCAAAGTGTCTGAAATAAAATGTCAGTGTTAGGGCTAGCTTCCCAGGTGGGGGGATCATTCCACAAGAGGGAGACTACCAAAGAAAAGGCCCATTCGCCTGTATACCATACTCTGAGGATTCACTCAAACATGGAGAAGGACGAGAGGTGACTATCTTGGGGTCTAAGCAGGTTCCTATGGAGAAAGGAAGACCTGCATAAATTGGGACCCCCATGCCTTGTCGGTCAAAATAAGCGCTTTCCGTTATTCCTGAACCATTGCACTAAATCATTTTCCAATGGGTATCTAGTGAAATGTGTAGATCTTCAATGAATTCCTAGGATTTAGAAACCAATAAGTTCAGTGCAGGAGGAGGGAGCTCTCTCAAATAAGTTAATCCGTCACTACTGATTATCCTGTTGAGGAACAGGACTATTGTCACAATGGGGGCCAGTGCGAAACTACTCTGCACCTAGGTATTTTGGGAGTCTCCTTGACTATTCAGCCATCTTTTTTTAAAAAAAAGTGCACCTCTAATGCTTTTAACTATAAAGATAGAAGAGAAAGGAAATGGGCAGCTCTGCCAGGCTCACAGCAGCGGGGTAGAAGGTGGACTGCCGCCAATTTCCTTGGTTATTCCCCATTCATCCCAATGGGAGAGAAATAAGTTCCGGGGTAGAACCAAAACCTCCTCTGAACACCCCCTTTTTGCCATGGGCAAATTTGACTCCTGGGACAACTTTATAGGGACCATGCTGAGTAGACCCACTGAAATTGATGGGCCTAAATTAGCCATTGTCAATTTCAGTGGGTCTACTCTGGGTAAGGCTAACTCCCTAAGACATCCTCAAAAGCAATACAATGCAACAACTGTAAATACATTAGGCTACCTGTGCTTGTGTTCTGCAATGGCACACTCTCCTGGCTACAAATCTTTTGAGACAACCCTTGGAAAATTTCTGGAGGAATCACAAAGGTTCCCGGCAAACAGCTTAAAAGCTACAACATGGTTTAAAAAAACTAAGGCCCAGCCTTTTTTTCCTCACAAGTCAGAAGGATGCCTCTTTTCAGCTCAGTGATTTACCTACATATTTATATCCACAAGACTTATTCAAGAAATCATCCCCTGGTTGCAAAATGCAACGTTTGTCCCAGCCGTAAGGAAACGCAAGGGGGAAATCAGGATCACGCCTTATTTCTGCAGGGATCATAGCTCAGGTCGATAGTTGCTGTACTAGATGGACTAACAGCCCAGCCTGGTATAAGGCAGCTTCCGGTGTTCCTGTGTTTTACAGGAAGGGCAAAAGGGTATACTGCCTGCAGAACATCACTTTGGAAACAAATGGCATTGCAGGATCCCAGGAAAGTAACAACAGCTCTCTCTTGGTTCCTTTTAAATGGGTGACTTTGTATGCTGAATTTGACTCGTCTGAATGCCAGAGTGCAAATGGTCTGTTTGCTTTGCTGTTGACACTTTCTTTCTTTTTCTTTTCACACACTTCTCTTTGACAGGATTGTTTCTTAACTCAGATGTAATTTTGTGGGGTTGCGGGCGGGGTGGCGGCGTTACTCTGAACTGGAACTGGAGTTTACAAATACACTAGACAGCATTCACTCCTGTTAAGTGTAAATACTCAATGCATCCATTCCATTTGTGTAAAAAAAAATGAAGAGGAAAAAAATAAAGCACACAGAATGAAGAAAAAAAAAGTTAAGATGTATGTTTCATACCAGCTGTGTCCTTGCTTATTTATTCAGTCTCAGGCTCATTTGATTCAGTGATTGTTACCGGATTTATTTATTTTTTTAAAGAGTTTAAAAAAGAAGAAGACGTAAGATGTCTTGTTTAAAGGTAGGGAATGTAACTCCCTGGCAGAGCACAACTTCTGAAGGCAGAAGATCTTAAATTCAGTATCTGGCATCTCCAGTTTCAAGGACTTCAAATAGGGATAAGCAAGTCAATCGTAACTGGGAAGTGGACTCTACGTCACTGAAGCTTGGGTCACATAAACTTAATAGTCAGAGAATTTTTATTTCTTACAAGAAACACAAGAAGAGGCTGCTGGATCAGGCCAAATCTAGTCCACCATCCTGTTCTCACAGCGGCCAACCAGATGTCTATGGGGATCCCACAAGCAGGAGCTGATCACCACAGCCTTCTCCCTAAACATCTGGGCGCCCCAACAACTGGTATTCTAAGATATACAGCCTCCAATAGTGGGTATGGGGAACATTAGGTATGGGACCCTCCCGGCCCTAACAAACTCCAGTGGTGGTAAGTTTATCACACACCATTCTTCACATCTGTTGTGAAACAAGAAGCCAACAACTTGATGCACTCATTTGACACTTAATCTCTCTCACGCATGTACAATTTGGTGAAATCGCTACCTTTGGGTCTCAGATTCTGTAGGAGTGGAATGATAAGTCTGAGAAGGCACAGCCATTGCAGCATCACATTTCTATTATGTACACACACACACAATTACAGGTAGGTAGCCGTTTTGGTCTGCCGTAGTCAAAACAAAATAAAAAAGAAGTGTGCATGCACACGAAAGCTCATACCAAGAACAAACTTAAAGGTAAAGGTAAAGGGACCCCTGACCATTTGGTCCAGTCGTGTCCGACTCTGGGGTTGCGGTGCTCATCTCGCTTTATTGGCTGAGAGCCAGCGTACAGCTTCCAGGTCATGTGGCCAGCATGACTAAGCCGCTTCTGGCGAACCAGAGCAGTGCATGGAAACGCCGTTTACCTTCCCGCCGGAGCGGTTCCTATTTATCTACTTGCACTTTGACATGCTTTCGAACTGCTAGGTTGGCAGGAGCTGGGACTGAGCAACGGGAGCTCACCCCGTCGCAGGGATTCGAACTGCCGACCTTCTGTTCAGCAAGCCCTAGGCTCTGTGGTTTAACCCACAGCGCCACCTGGGTCCCTAGAACAAACTTAGTTAGTCTCTAAGGTGCTACTGGAATGATTTTTTTTATTTTGTTTTGACACACACACACAATGTAAAAATAGAATTCATGTCACTCTAGATGTCACTTGGGATAGAGTTCTTTCAACACATGCCGTTCTTAACGCTCTGGCAAAGTTGGGGTGTTAGTCCTCCCGTGCTGCTAGTCCTCCAGTTGTGAAATTTCTGATCTTGTCAGTGTCAAAAGAACCAAAAAGAAACCAAATCCAATACCAAAAACAAGAGCAGCAAAACAGGGAATGCAGCAATGCAGCACGAGGAGAAACATCCATGCACCCAAAAGCCGCATCCCAATACTGGAACATAGCAATCTGCCTTATGCTAACTCAGACCAATAGTTCATCTAGTTCAGTATTTCCTACACTAACTGGCTGTGGTTCTCCAGGGTCTCAGGCAGAGAATCTCTCCCAGTCTTGCTTGGAGATGCTGGGGTTAGAACCTGGGACCTTCTGTATTCAAAACAGATGCTCTACCACTGACCTACAGCCCTTCACACCTTGGAGATGAGAGCATTCCACAACCTGGAGGCCAGATGGATAAAGTGATGAGTTGCTTCATCGCCACAGTTCCACACACCAGCACTATGATTCTCTGGGATAGCACCAGCTGCCTCCAGCAGTTTGCAGAAATGGTGCAGGGATGCCCCACATGATAAGGAAACAGGGTACATTTCCTGGTGCTTCATAGTTGCGTTATAAGGCAGAGTGCTCAGCAAAGAGCTGAAGCATAGAGCAGCCACCATTATGGGCAGTGAGCCTATAGTGAGAAGGGCAAATTACCTTCCTCCATTGTGGTTAGCAGTTGGTGGTTAGGCAAGGGCCACGGGACACCATATATTTAAAGCCCAAAGGGGGATGTTTCTATGCTCATTGGGGTTCTTCCAAATGTCAGCCAGGAGCATGGCCAGTGAACATGTTGACACTGAGGCTCAGTACCCCCAAGTGCTAAACACCTAAGGGGATAAGGTATCCTGTGCACACCCTCCCCCAAAAACTCCAAGGAACAGTATGGATGTTGGGACAATATATGAAGCAATTAAATGGGCTGTACTTACATCAATCCATAAATCATAAATCTGGCAAAATAGGGAGGACTACTGGATTGCAACTGAATTGTGATGAGGTCTTCTCTGCACACTCCAAAAAAGTGAGTGAATAAGGACAGCTCCAGAGAACAGGGTTGGCATGGAAGCAATGTAACCCTCCACCTCTCATTCCTTAGTAGCATTATCAAAGGAAATTCCCACAAAGTAATCCTACCCTCCTGTCCTCCTCCACTTGTCCACAGCATCATGTAAATCAGTGCTCACTAGAACACAATTTGAGGAACCTCTAGCATAGTTGTTATTCGTAGACCAAAACCAATCCAGGAAGGTTTCTCTCCTTCACAACTAGAAATGAAACCCAGATTAACAGCAGACATCTGCTCCCGGCACAGAAGGCAGAAGGCAAGCTGTTATTTCTGCATTTGGCATTGATGGGATTGGCAAACATTTGCAAACTGTTGCAATGCAACTAGGCAATTTGACTGCAGCCAGAGGTTCAGATGAGACACGTTGGAACGCTACATAAACCACCACCTCCCCAAGTGAGAGAACCCATCTCAGCTCCGTTGGTAAATTCTGTAATTTGGAGATTATCCATCTTTTCTTTTGAACTCAACCAAGCATTTGGAGCAGCAATGGTTTCATCCTAGAGAAATGTCTGGTTGGGTGAGAGTATGCTATGCAGTCCCAGTGTTGGGGATTGGCATGGTCAGGCACAGGTTAATTCTGTTTCTGTGGCGGCTGTCTACCAGCTCCATCTGGTACGCAGGCTGGGACCCTAAAGAAACTAAAGAAACTGCACACAGTGCTCCAGGTGCGGTCTGACTAAGGCAGTATAGACTGGCACTGTTATTTCCCTTGATCTGGACACTAGATTTCTTTTGATGCAGCCTAGAATTACTTAGCTTATTTTTCTTTGTTGACTCATGTTGACTTTGTTCACTGTTGACACATGTTAAGCTTGTAGTCTACTAAGACCCCTAGATCCTTTTTACATGTACTTCTGTCAAGCCAGATGTCCCACTATATTTCTGCATCTGATTTTTCCTGCCTAAGTGTACAACCTTACATTTGTTCCTATTGAAATTCATTTTGCTGAACTGATTCGTTTGTTTGTTTTCGCCATTTGTATGCCACCCCATGCCATAAAGTTCTCTGGCTAGTTTACAACCAACTGAAACACACAAAAGCCCAAAATCATTCATTCAAGGTCTACATAAATACTACTTATTGCTACTAACAGCATCAACAACAAATGAAATAATAGCAGCACTACAATTTCCAGCTCTACGTCTAAACCTTTTTGAATATTGGTGGTTTGTTTTTTTATTTAAAAAAATACTACACAAAAACCCCTGAACAAACAAGGAGAAAAATGTTGTTTGATGTTAAAGGCCAAGTGAAATGCTATTTGACATTTTCATTTTGCTATTTGCCTTCAGGGACTTTCTGCTATATTTGCTGGGGTCTGAGATATTTTCAACCCAAGCAAGACAGGTAGAAAGAACATCATGTAGTCACTGTGATTTCTTTCATACCGGTTAACCCCTGTAAGGTGGAGGGCGTCATTCCATGTGTGTGCTCCCCACCCCCCCATCACCATCTTACGTGAGTTCAGAAGAATTGAGGCTGCTTCATTGCCAAAGATACCCACCACTTGTTACTTTGCTTGCCGATGTATGTACGTACCATATTTCCCCTATTTTAAGACACCGTCTTATATTTTTTCCCCGCTCAAGAAAACGCACTATGGCTTATTTTGAGGGGATGTCTTATTTTTATTATGTAAGCACGCCTTGGCAAGGCCACGTTCGAGTTCTGGGCTGCAAAGGATGGGACGGGCGCAGAGATCTTTGTTTGCTTGCTGGCAGCGGGGGGAATATCCAAGCTGAGCTTTGAGGAAACGGGCACCAGAGAGACCCGCTTTTGCTGGGCGCTCTCTCCTGCTCCTCCTCCACCGCCTTCCCTCCTCGAAACTTGACAGAAGCCTTGTTTTCCAAGGGGCCTCTTGGGTGACGCGCGGGGCGGCTTGGGGGATTTCGTCGTGGCGGCGAGCAGGGAAAGCCCGTGCCGCCTTCCCTCTCTGCCGCGGTGGCCGCCCCGTGCGCTCTGCGCCGAGCGGAGTTGGGCAAGTGCGCGGGTGAAGAGACCTTCGGAGTGCCTTTGTCACACCTGCTGCCCCTTCCTGTGTGCCCTGCTCTGCAGAGTTCCTGAGCGCTGCTTCTGGGGCTGATTGGTTTTGGTGGCGGGACTGGACGCCCAGCCCCGCCTTTTCCTTGGCGCCCTCCAGAACTGCGCCTATCACTATGGCTTATTTTCGGCTTAAAATAGGGGAAACAGGGTATGTGTGTGTTTGTTTCCTACCGCACCATAGGCTTTTCCTGCATGGAGTAAAAAGGGAGGGGCTTTAACATAACTGCCAGAGGTATCCAAGGAAAAGGGGGGGGCAGGTAACAGTGATGGCTCTCATTTTCCATGGCTAAGGAGGTAAATCTGCCCACATCGTCTGGATCATTGAACTCATATCATGAATGGCCTGCAGCTGGGAAGAGAACACAAACACAGAGACTAGGTCTGGTGGCAACAGAGGAGGTTTTCGGGGCCTCCCATTCAAATTAGCCCAAGCAGTTTTCCTCTGCTGAGGCGAAGCTTAAACAACACTCACACTGCTCAGGATTGGCTCCAGGCTATTGCTGGTTGCAATGCTTTGAACTCGCCGGCGGTCAGCTGAGCTCCCTTTGCATGTCATACGTATGGAAGGGGTCCATGTGGTTAATGGGAATGTGGGCCATGGCTCTGATCCTGCCTCCGGTGGTGCTAACTGTCAGGTCCTCCCCCTCACCGGTCGTTCAATAAGGGAGCCAAGCCATCTGCCTTTTTAGTAGTTTAATTAGTGCTCATTATGTACAGTGCAGAGCTAAATAATATCATGTCCGATCACTCACTAGCAGAATCCGGAAGTGGCCCTGTGCGATTTTAGCGCCAACAGAACAGTTTAGGTAACCGGAAACGCCTTCTCCTCCTACGTAATCTCTGCGCCGGACCTGACGGCTGGTTGGTGCCAGGCCTGTCTCTATATCTCTCGAGACCTGGCACTCCTTCCCTCCCAGCACCCAGCTGTCTCTCCCCTGAGGAACTGCTGGTTTCACTCGCAGATGAGTCAGTAGTCAGAACAGGTGGCTGCTCTCTATAAACACTCAGGGCTGGACTGGCAGGGGGAGGGAGATCCCTGACACTAACCTTGGTGGCCGTGCAAATGGAGGTTTGCAAAGGGGCACCTCCGCATGAATAGGTAAGCATGCATGAGCACTGAACATGATCAAGACCCCTGAATGTGCAGAGCACCTGCATGTGCTCACTTACTCATTACAGGGATAATCCGGTAAATCATGGGAAACGGCCCTAAACTGTTCCACTTGGGGTCTCAGACCATTTGTTTCTGTGTTTAAGGATAAGTCACTTTCTGCTACTCCCCTTTCCATGCCATCTATTTCCTTGGTGCTTTCATTTGTTTTCCAGACATGCTATTTCTGGCATGCTTCTGAACAAAGCAGATTGTTTTCTTTTGATCCCTCAGATTTGCACAAAACTGGAAAACTGCAGAAGCAAACCACATATTAAAATTTTCTACACCAGTATTGGGAATTTACAGTTGCCTACTATGTGCTTTTGCACACTTCCTGGGTGGGAGGGGAAATTAAAAACAATGTGTGTGAGGTGAGCAGCTATCTACATGCATGCCCTAATGGTACTGAACTGGCATAATAGAATCAACAAATTAGAAGGTGGGGCAAACACAGAAGCCTGATTGTGATTATTAATTATTATTTATTAAAGTTGTATACTGCCCTATACCCACAGGTCTCAGGGCAGTTCGCAAAGTTGCTCCTCATATGAGAATTCAAAGACATGCAGGTGTCAACTACTCTAGTATAATTTTAATGTGGTAAATGAGGATTAACAGCTAAATAATGCTCAAATGTGGGCCAGTCCTTTGTCTTAGCTCTGGCTTTTATCTTGCAATGACCTGTTGAAGATTCATTCCCCGTGTGCAGTCATGGGATTGTTGTCTGTCACATGATGCTGTGTGTTTTGATTCCACAGAGTGGGAAGTGGGAAGTGACGGAAGACAGGATGTTTGTCTTACTGTGTTCCCTAAAGTGGGACCTATTGTCCTTTGTTCTTTCTCTTTGCTGCCTGATGCTAGAGAGAGAGGGAGCCATGTTCAGAGCTCCGTGTGTGTTTATATGTAAATAAAGTAGATTAGCCACAATGCTGAGTTGCTGAGGTCTGTTACGCAACTGCGCAAACCTCTGTGGATCCCTAAGTGTGCTGATGTCTTCTGGCATCGGTCGCTGTGATGTTCGGGCTCAGGAATGCTTAAGAAGCTCCCGAACGATCGTCCAGGAGGGAGGGAACATGCCAGTCGGGCATGTGTCCTGCCAAGGTCCTACTCGTGTGTAGGACAAATTCCTGAGATGACTGACCAGCCCCTCAGTGAGCTGTCTGTGGTCCTGATCACCGGCACCTGAACACCCTGCAGGCTTTAGCCAGGAACAAAAGACCTCCCCAATAGCAGCATCCCCTGGCAACTGACCCGTGAGGTCTAGGGCTTCTGGTGTTACCTGCACAGCTGCACTGCAAGAGCTCCATCACCATGAATGCAACATGAAGCGGGGTGCTCAGATTGGCACACGTGAAAGAGACATTTAAACAATGCTCCCTACTATGAAGGGGAAACTATGGGTGTCCCTAGATCTGTGCTGGTGCTCAAGGTAGCATTTTAAGCTACGGTGGGCACCATTAGAAAACCATTAGAGTAAGCACAATACATTGTTGATTTGATGCTTTATCACAAAGTGCAAAGACCTTGAGGCAACACTCTGTGAATTCCACATGAAGGTTACCTTTCTTTCTTTCTTTCTTTCTTTCTTTCTTTCTTTCATCCTTAAAATAAAATTATTGGCTTCTTCTCTCACTAGAAGCAGTGCACATTTGTTCACAATCTGTATCAATAGCTCACAACCTTAAGAGCTTTAAAGGGTGCCTGTTCTGTGGCATTTGCAGATTTGAAGCAGCCTGAAAGGTTATCATCAAGATTGTGGCGCTCATAGCAACTGAAGCCATTCTACCTGAATGGCTTTTTTTCTCCCAGTGAATCTCTTTAAATAGCAGGGGACTGTGTTATGAAGCCTGGGTAGCGAAAAGTTTCATATTCAATCTAGAGGCAGGCAGTAGCTCTTGACAATGAGGTTGATTAAGTGTTGGAGGGAACATGTGGAGTTATCTGACCAATGCACGGAAGAGGGCCTTGAACACAATTTTTCAATTCCAGCAATTCTCTTGCATATCTGGATACTTTGTCCAGTCATTACAGGTCAAGTTTCATAGATTCATAGAATAATAGCATCAGAAGGGGCACTGTAGGTAATCCAATCCAATCCTCTATTCCAGGGGTCAGCAAACTTTTTCAGCAGGGGGCAAGTCCACTGTCCCTCAGACCTTGTGGGGGGCCGGACTATATTTTGGGGAAAAAATAATGAACGAATTCCTATGCCCCACAAATAACCCAGAGATGCATTTTAAATAAAAGCACACATTCTACTCATGTAAAAACACCAGGCAGGGCCCACAAATAACCCAGAGATGCATTTTAAATCAAAGGACACATTCTACTCATGTAAAAACACGCCGATTCCCAGACCGTCTGCGAGCTGGATTGAGAAGGCGATTGGGCCGGATCCGGCCCCCAGGCCTTAGATTGCCTACCCATGCTCTATTATTCAATGTAGGGTCTGCAATACATCACACCTCCACTGAAATGCCTCTTGATGTAATCTGTTCCACTGTTGAACAGCTTTTGCCTTTAGGAAGTAGCTCCAAATATTTAGCTGAAATCTGCTTCCCTGCAACTCCTACCCATTGGTCCTAGTCCTGCCCTTCAGATATTTGAAGAGTGCTATCATGCCTCCCCCTTAATCTTCTCTTCTCCTGACTAAACGTATCCAACCTGTTCAACTTTTCTTCATAGGACTTGGTTTTCCTCACTGACCTGGGGATTCAAATCATAATTACTCATAATTTTGTCGATTCCACAAAGCACAGTGGTTCTCAAGGTTTTTCCACCATGGACCACTTGAGAATTGCTATTGGTGTTGGCAGACAACTTCATGATTGTAATATGCCATTGCAATATGCCCTGCTAGGTGTTAAATAACTTAATTGTAATGTTCTTCTTTTATTTCTCATATTGCATTCCATTCCATGGAATTCAAATTGTAATGCAACAACAACAACAACAACAACAACAACAACAACAACAACAACAATAATAATAATTTATTTATACCCCGCCCATCTGGCTGGGTTTCCCCAGCCGCTCTGGGCGGCTTCCAACCGAATATTAAAAACAATACAGCATCAGACATTAAAAACTTCCCTAAACAGTTGTCTTCTAAAGTAAAATAGTTGCTTATTGCCGTGACATTTGCTGGGAGGGCGTTCCACAGGGCGGGCGCCACTACCGAGAAGGCCCTCTGCCTGGTTCCCTGTAACCTCACTTCTTGCAGGGAGGGAACCACCAGAAGGCCCTCGGCGCTGGACCTCAGTGTCCGGGCTGGACAATGGGGGTGGAGACGCTCCTTCAGGTATACAGGTATACTGTTTAGGGCTTTAAAGGTCAGCACCAACACTCTGAATTGTGCTCGGAAACGTACTGGGAGCCAATGAAGATCTTTCAGGACCTGTGTTATATGGTCTTGGCGGCCACTCCCAGTCACCAGTCTTGCTACCGAATTCTGGATTAGTTGCAGTTTCCAAGTCACCTTCAAAGGTAGCCCCACGTAGGGCACATTGCAGTAGTCCAAGCAGGAGATAACTAGAGCATGCACCACTCTGGCAAGACAGCCTGCGGGCAGGTAGGGTCTCAGCCTGCGTACCAGATGGAGCTGGTAGACAGCCGCCCTGGACACAGAATTAACCTGTGCCTCCATGGACAGCTGTGAGTCCAAAATGACTCCCAGGTTGCGCACCTAGTCCTTCAGGGGCACAGTTACTCCAGGACCTTGCACCCCTAGTTTGGACTTGGTGTAACTGTCCCAATTTCCCGCATCTTAGACTGATATTGTGATAAGGCACAGAAAAGAATGCCCTTCCAGTGGTACACACCCCACCCTCAACAGAGAGGAAGAGCTGGCAGATTAATGTTCCGTTGCCACGGCAACTTGGCCCAGGAAGCCTGATAGGTCGCAGTGCGCGTTTTCAATGAGAAACTGGCAAGGCAACTGAGGGGAAAGAAATCCATCCCTCTCCTGCTTATTTCTCTGCCCAGGTGTTTTTGGCTAGGTGCTGTGACCTGCCTGTTTCCATATCTTCTCCCATTGATTTATGTTAATCATAAAGATTAACATAAATTAAGTAATTTCGTTGTTCCCGAAGGGGACAATGACAATAAATATATTCTATATTCTAAAGAGGAAATTGCTAGGCTGTCATGCTGCACACTTCTCAGGTGCCAATTTGAATTCTCAGGGGCTATTTATAATTAATAAATAAATATAATAATAATAATAATAATAATAATAATAATAATAATAATAATAATAATAATAATAATAGCACCATCCAGCTTCTTTTTTCCGCATCCCCTTTAAAATTGCTATGCATTACAGATGTTTGTGTCTTCTGTTTGTGGCAATACACTAAAAAGGGTACCTGATTAGCCAGGCTATTTTGAGGTAGGGCACAAGGAAAGTATAATACTTTGTCTTTTTAGTGATGGCCCTATAGCTTTCATGGACTTAAAAAGTCCCAAAATGTCCTCATGTTGTGATCCATGAACATAACTGATAAAGATGGGCAAGTAGCATCTCCATTTCCCTGGCACTTGTCAATCACTTATGGGGCTGCAGAAGGAAACACCTAGTTCTGTGTAGACAGGTCTGGGGAACCCATGGCTCTCCAGATGTAATTGGACTACAACTCCCATCATCCCTGCCTAACTCTGTCTATCTGCTGGTGCTTCTTTGCCACTACACTTCCCCTGGCGATGAGAGCTGCTTCCTCCTTCCTGAATTAACTGGAAGGTATGTAGACTATTAAGGGACGCGGGTGGCGCTGTGGGTTAAACCACAGAGCCTAGGGCTTGCCGATCAGAAGGTCGGTGGTTCGAATCCCCGCTATGGGGTGAGCTCCCGTTGCTCGATCCCAGCTCCTGCCAACCTAGCAGTTCGAAAGCACATCAAAGTGCAAGTAGATAAATAGGTACCGCTCCGGTGGGAAGGTAAATGGCGTTTCCGTATGCTGCTCTGGTTCGCCAGAAGCAGCTTTGTCATGCTGGCCACATGACCCAGAAGCTGTACGCCGGCTCTCGGCCAATAAAGCGAGATGAGCACCGCAACCCCAGAGTCGGTCACGACTGGACCTAATGGTCAGGGGTCCCTTTACCTTTACCCTATGTAGACTATTAGGGATCACATGGTAGATGAAATGCTATCACAGTATTGCACAGTCAGTTAGAGATGGTTTCTTGGGGGCAAGTGTGTGAGAGGACAACTGAAGCCAAACTGAATGAAGAAGTAAACAATATCAAGATCCCAGTGCATAGTAACTCAGAGCAGGGCTTTCAGTGAGGCTGCCACCATTTTGTAGGGAAACATCCCTGTTGAGATATGACAGTTGCCCGGTGGTTATAAAGATATTCTTGCTATGACAAGCTTTCCCAGCTGTGAGGTGGGGCAGTGGGAATTAGATCTCGGCAGTTTATTATTACTACTATTATTATTATTGCTACTACTAATACTACAAGTGATTTTATTTTTATTATTTTAAAACATAGGCGATTTATTGTATCATTGTAAATCACCTTGAAATTTATATTGAAGGCGATTAATTAGGTTTTTTTTAAAAATATATATATATACATCAGATCGAAGATAAGAAAATAAGAAAATAAGAGCAAAGAAAAATCAGAATAGAAGAAGTAAATCATAAAGAATTCTAGATGGCAACGAAAGAACATCAAGAACGTTATTTCACAAAAATCCATTTTTCAATGTTATACAATCATGTTGTTGTTCAGTCGTTCAGTCGTGTCCAACTCTTCGTGACCCCATGGACCAGAGCACGCCAGGCACGCCTATCCTTCACTGCCCTCACAGTTTGGCCAAACTCATGTTAGTAGCTTCGAGAACACTGTCCAACCATCTCATCTTCTGTCATCCCCTTCTCCTTGTGCCCTCCTTGTCTCCTTTATTTATACAATCATAAATAAAAGCAACTTCCAATTTTTCACATTGTATTTGTATTGTCTTTTTTTGGTTAAATTTATTGCACATTCTTTTATTACTCCTTTTAATCCTTTTACATTCTTGTCTTAAACTTATTTTGCAAGTATCAACCCAGTTCCGCTAAAAGGTTATTATTTGGATAATATATATTTAAGTATTTTTTGAATATATTCAATTCTTTATATCCCTTCTGGTTTGTAAGCCCTCTCATTTTCCCTGACATCTTCGCCAGTTCAAGGTACTCTATCATCAGGGTTTGCCACTCAGTTATCGTTGGGGCTGTCTCACTTTTCCAATTCCTGGAAGGCGATTAATTAGTTGGTTGGTTTGCTGATGGGTTATAATAATTTTCACCATGCCCTTTTGGCTGAACAGTTGCTGCAAAGGGCAGAAACCTTTCAGCATGAAAACCCACTAAGTCGTTTAAGCTCAGCTCTATTTTGTATGTATTAGATTTTGAAATAAAATTGGAAGTGAACTATGGTTGGTTTTATTTCCTACCCGTGCCCAGCTGATTTGTGCTGAGGGTTCACTCCTATACAGTGTGTGTGTGTGTGTGTGTGTGTGTGTGTGTGTGTGTGTGTTTTGCTTCCTCTCACCAAGTAGCAAGTATGTAATAATAATAATAATAATAATAATAATAATAATAATAATTTATTATTTGTACCCCGCCCATCTGGCCGGGTCCCCCCAGCCACTCTGGGCAGCTTCCAACAAACACTAAAATACATTAAAATATCACACATTAAAAACTTCCCTAAACAGTTGTGTGAGGAACTTTTCGTCAATATGCAGGATAGCTCCCGGTTTTGCACATAGGAGACTGACTCCTCTATGGCTATGTGTAGTATAAAACTGGAAAACTCTACAGAGTAAAACGCTTCCCTGTCCTCATCCACTTTTCATGCTCTACAGGGAAATGTTTTTTATGCATGGAGTATTACAGCATGAGACAGGAAACTGTAGCCTCTCTAGACAAAAGTTATATTCTATTAACCTCAAATATGCCATGCTGGCAAAGAAACAGCAGCACAGTCCCCACAAACAGAATATTTCACTGTTATTGTCAAAGATGCACTGGTAACAAGGAATGTGGAAAAACCTCCAAGCAGGTGCTGCCTGGTAGCTCTGCTCCAACATGACCTCTTGAAGCACACCTGCCTCACATACTGCCTCCCAGTACATTTCCAGGCACAATTCAAAGCCCTAAATGGCCTAGGCCCAGTATACCTGAAGGAGCATCTCTACCCCCATCAGTAATGAGGTCCAGCTCCGGGGGCCTTCTGGCGGTTCCCTCCCTGCAAGAAGCCAAGTTACAGGGAACCAGGCAAAGGGCCTTCTCGGTAGTGGCACCCGCCCTGTAGAACGCCCTCCCTTCAGATGTCAAAGAGAACAACAACTACCAGACTTTTAGAAGACATCTGAAGGCAGCCCTGTTTAGGGAAGCTTTTAATGTTTAATACATTATTGTATTTTAATATTTGGTTGGAAGACACCCAGAGTGGCTGGGGGAACCCAGCCAGATGGGCAGGGCATAAATAATAAATCTATTTTTTATTATTATTATTATTATTATTATTATTATTATTAATCTGTGCAAAAGAATGCACACCTATTCCGTTCCATCCATTTAAATGAATGAGGTGGTCCTTTCTCCCATCCCTCCACCTTATCCCACACTCATATGGGGGAAAGTTGCTGGGTTTGAGTTTTGTTTTTGAGCGGAACATCCTCTTTTGGTGGCCATGGGGAGGGTGCCCTGCCTCCTCCCACAAAAGGAGAAGATTTCTGTATTAACATATCATGTAGCTATGGTGCCTCCCCCTAAAAAGGGCCATGTGTGTCTGTATCAGGAGTTACTGGTATCTGTTGTTACGGAAAAAATCCAGGTGCGAGGCTGCTCAGCCATCTGGCCCTTCAGGCAAAGCCTGTGGTTCTTTGCGGAGAAAAAAGGAACAAAGGAGAACAATGTTTATTGTGCAACAAGTTCAAGGCAAAGATTGAACCGCGAAGATGGGGTGGGAAGAACTTTTAAAACTTCCCTCAATTTCCCAGAACACAGTTCACTAAGCATCATCACTCCATCACTGTTACATCAGTAAAACGTCAGAAGAGGGGTGGAGAAGGGGAGGGTTACATGGCATTAACATAGAGGAAATGCAATGCAAATCAATGGTAAGCACTGGTGAATTGTTGGTAAGCACTGGTGTGTTCATCTTAAGTGTGCTCACTGGAAGGACAGATCCTGAAGTTGAGGCTCCAGTACTTTGGCCACCTCATGAGAAGAGAAGACTCCCTAGAAAAGACCCTGATGTTGGGAAAGATGGAGGGCACAAGGAGAAGGGGACGACAGAGGATGAGATGGCTGGACAGTGTTCTCGAAGCTACTAACATGAGTTTGGCCAAACTGCGAGAGGCAGTGAAGGATAGGCGTGCCTGGCGTGCTCTGGTCCATGGGGTCACGAAGAGTCGGACACGACTGAACAACTGAACAACAACAACAATCACTGGACCCTTCACCTTGATTGTTCTTGGGACCAGAACAATGGGTTTGCCTGGCCAGGTCTATCACCCGTAATGGGTCTGGAGGACAGATATATGGCTGGTGCTTAGCTGTCAATGTCCCTTTGGAATTTCTTCCTGTGTACGTGATCTGTCGCTTGAGAGCTCATGGCAGGAGCCGCTTTCCAGAAGGGCTCCCTTAAGAGCATCGCTCTGTACCCTACGAGTTTACTCAGGAGGAGACTTTGCTTAGGTGCCCCCCCCCCCGTAATTTCCATAACACTGTGGAAAGGAATGGGGCTCAGCAACCACAGCTCACTCAGTCCAAGATGGAGGCAAGACTCTCTTGACAGCCAGTTGGCAGTTGCTAGGCAACAGATGTCCCTAATGTCCTCAGAGGCAAGGCAGTGGAACCAAGCAGTTGGATCTTGTTCAGCCCGGAATGGAAATATTAGAAATAAGCCTTTTTTTAAAAAAAATGGTCTCATTTCATTTTGAAAACTTTGAAGCGTCTTTCCCCTCCAAGGGTGGCCTCCTTCTCTCCAACAGCCACAGTGTCCAATGTTTTGCCTTCCTTCAACTGGACCTCATAAATCTCTTTCTGCAAAACGTACAATCTTCCTCAAAGAAAAAAACTCTTATTAGAGAGTAACAAAGAGCAGAGACTGTGTATAATCTTCTTCTGCATTTCATTCAGAAATTAAAGAAAAAGTGAGACATTTAATGGTTTGAGGCAGATTCAATTTAGATTTCCTACCATGATTGGGGAAAGAAAAGAATAACAGTAATAGGAGTCAAATTAATTATCTCTTGAAATGACATTTTAAAAATACACTTTTCCTATTTGTTCCTGGCTGCAAGAGCAGTTTATTACAGTCTATGAGGGAGCATTAGAGAGTAACAGTCTATTCCAGAGTACAGTATTAGAGAGTATTAAAGAGTACAGACTATAATTTAGCTCTCTCATCCATATTTTTTTTTTAAATGAGACTTGTAAAGATTTGGGGTAGGTTCAGATTGGATTATCTACCATGATGGGAAAAGTAAGATGTTTTGATGGTGATTGTGATCGTCTCTTGAAATAACATTTTAAAATAACATTTTAAAAATATGCTTGTGCTATTTGTCCCTGACTGAAGTAATATTGTCTCCCAGCTGACAACGAAACACTGATCACAGATGTTTTACGGGCAAAGGTGGCAAGGCGTATCTGTGCAAAAGATCTTTCCTACAAGAACCGAGTGGAGCTGCTTTGATTTCAGCACACAATCTGATTTTCCGGGCCTGTTGTTTCCCCCCAGGAGCTGTGGCCTGGTTTTCTTTCCTTTTTACACTTCGTTTCTTGACCCACAAAGCCTCTAGTGGTCAGTAACGTCACTGAAAGCTGTTTCCCCCTCCATTCTGCAGTCCTTCGTCAACCTCACTTTACCTCAAGTAACCAAAGTAACTGGGTCGAGAAAAACTTTCCACAGAACACTGCAGAGGCTGACTGTTTTGCTGCTGGGTTTATTAACGGATGGGCCCAGTACAACATTTGGGGGTTTATTTTATTCATTTTGTGATGCGGGTGGCGCTGTGGATTAAACCACTGAGCCTAGGGCTTGCCGATCAGAAGGTCGGCGGTTCGAATCCCCGCGACGGGGTGAACTCCCGTTGCTCGGTCCCTGCTCCTGCCAACCTAGCAGTTCGAAAGCACGTCAAAGTGCAAGTAGATAAATAGGTACCGCTCCGGCGGGAAGGTAAACGGCGTTTCCGTGCGCTGCTCTGGTTCGCCAGAAGCGGCTTAGTCATGCTGGCCACATGACCTGGAAGCTGTACGCCGGCTCCCTCGGCCAATAATGTGAGATGAGCGCCACAACCCCAGAGTCGGTCACGACTAGACCAAATGGTCAGGGGTCCCTTTACCTTTACTCATTTATTTCTTAAGGTAGATGCTCACGGGGACAAGAAGTCTTGTGGCACCAGTTCTAGTCAACCTGCGCTGGTTACCAGTTTGTTTCCATGCCCAAACAATGTATGAAACTGCCACACATTGACCATAGATAATAACTCCCTGGGGCCCTGGGTGCCCGAGCACCCACCAAATTCCCCATGAAGGGGCCGGGCACCCACAAATTTCAATGCCAGGGCCATGCACACTGCATAGCACCCACAGCCCCGGGCACACTCTGTTGCACAGCCAAGTTGGCACTCGTGACATTGAGTGAAGCCATTGGTCCATATACCTGTAGCTCCGTATTGTCTACACTGACTGGCAGCAGCTGTCCAGGGTTTCAGAAAAGGCACATTCTCAGCCCTAACTGGAGATGCCGGGAATTGAACCTGGGACTTCCACATACAAGGCAGGTGCTCTTCCACTGAGCCACTTCACAGTGCTGGTTTGGAAAGTTTAAGCATTATATGGGTCGAGGCCACCTAAGGACTACCTTTCTCCATATGAACCTGCCCAGAACCGGTAGGTTTCCCAAACACATTGTCTTCCCAGGTTTTGAAAATTCATGTCACAGATGTGTTCCATTAACCTTTTAAAAAATAATAATAATAATAATCTGTTATCAATCCAAGTCTCTCACCTTTAGTGGCAAAGAAAATAATCTGGTCAACATGGTACAAAAACCAAAAGGGAAGAAGGGGAAGAACCATCATCCGTTCTTCTTCATAAAATGTACCTAAGACTGTTATGAAATCGGTCAAGCTTTGAAAAATACTGTTCTAAAAAAAATATGTTAATATGCCTAAATATGTAAAGTAGATGGGATGTTTGAGTTTGTAGGGACTATATGTATTATATGTATATTTGTGTTATTTGTTTTGAGGTGTATTTGTGTTATTTGTACGTATTATTTTTCTCAGTAAAATTATAAATTAAAAAAAAAAACAGTAAAAAAGAAATCGGTCAAGTTTCTTTGCACCCAGAATGGCTTTCGGGTGAATATTCCAGAATTTTCCAGAAGGCCACCTCCATCGCAGTTTGTGCTTTTGCACACATCCTTGGAAAGGTGTGAGATGTTCTGATTCTGGAAGATTGAGACATGTAGGCAAGGGGGAGTATCACTTCAGTCCTGAATCCTGATCACCCGACGATCACAATCTCTGAAAAGGTCTCGTGTGTAACTATATCGAGGGCCTTCTGGAACATTCCGGAACATGCTCTCCAGAAACCCAGAAAAGCAACGGGCTTGGTTGCTGCGAGGCACCGCCTGGGTATATGAAACATGATTAGCATGTGATAATTTATCATAATTAGGTGAAGGCAAACACAATCCTCACTCCCCGGGGAAAAATTATCTCTCAGATTAGATCTATCTGTTACTTTTATATAGAGCCATTACTGTATCGTGGGGGGGGGGGAGCTTAACAAGCTCCAAAAACCGCAGCTCAGAATGGTAAAAGTCGGGAATGAAAGAAAAGTACTGCAGGGTTTACATAGATTAATCAAGCCCTGTGGAATATATTCATCAACCGTGCAGAAAGCTGTTCCAGCCTCATTATTTTTCAGATGTTAACAAAATAAGCTGCTTAGTCCTGTGATGATCTGCTCGTTAATATGTTCCTCTTTCCTAATGAAATTAAAGTAGATTTCTTTCTCTTGGTGGAGCTCATACACACGCACACAAAAAAAAACCACACACACACACAACGAATTAAGGAAGCATCAACTGGGACCAGAACAACCATGTTTTATTTAGGGGGAAAAAGTTATTTGTGGGGTGAAACACTCGGGGGCATCAGGTGTTGATTGTGACCACCCCACTTCTGCATTCCACAAGGTAGACAGATGGTTATGTGGCTGAGTTTTAAAAGTTTCTTTTAAGAAAAAAAAATATGTATCCAAAGATTTACAGAAGTTACCAAACACAAAACAAGGGATAGTCAGGAAAGCAGCCTGCGATAAGACCTGTATCAGTAGTTGGTACTTCTGTGAGGCCAGGGAAGAAACCTCCCATCATTGCCTTCCCCAACATTTGCAATGTGTGATTTTAGAGGAAAACTTTGCTTTTTGCCCTTTGTGTTCCTTACAATAGCCTTTGGCTATATACAAAAACTGAACACAAACACAATTAATACTGACTTCAGAGCTGTTCGACAGTGGAATTTGCTGCCAAGGAATGTGGTGGAGTCTCCTTCTTTGGAGGTCTTTAAGCAGAGGCTTGACAGCCACCTGCCAGGAATGCTTTGATGGTGTTTCCTGCTTGGCAGGGGGTTGGACTGGATGGCCCTTGTGGTCTCTTCCAACTCTATGATTCTATGATTCTTAAGCAAGTGCTTAACTCTCCCCTTAAAATCAACAGGATTCTGAGATGCTTAGCTTCGGCCAATTCTTCATATCCTACTGTGGTAGTGGCCCAAGGGATCATAATGAATGTGATAATGTGAGCCCCTATAAATCCTAGGGACGCGGGTGGTGCTGTGGGTTAAACCACAGAGCCTAGGGCTTGCCGATCAGAAGGTCGGCAGTTCGAATCCCCGCGACAGGGTGAGCTCCCATTGCTCGGTCCCTGCTCCTGCCAACCTAGCAGTTCGAAAGCATGTCAAAGTGCAAGTAGATAAATAGGTACCGCTGCAGCGGGAAGGTAAACGGCGTTTCCGTGCACTGCTCTGGTTCACCAGAAGTGGCTTAGTCATGCTGGCCACATGACCCGGAAGCTGTACACCAGCTCCCTCGGCCAATAATGTGAGATGAGCGCCGCAACCCCAGAGTCGGTCACGACTGAACCTAATGGTCAGGGGTCCCTTTACCTTTACCTATAAATCCTAGAATATGCTTCTAATAGAAGAGATATGGTAACCTGTTGCTTTATGAAACTGATGATTTGGCAAGATGCCATCCCCACAGGGACAGAAGGACAGCAAATACGTCAATCACAAAGATGCAGCTCATAAGCTAGAACATAAGTTGATACGTGGTACAAATGGCTACACGTAACACAGGTTCCCAACATGCATACTAACACAATGTAACAGATCACGGTGAGAATCAAAGTTTAGTTAGCAATGCTTATTGTGCATGCGTATTAAACATGAAATGAGGTAATGATGTACATGATTGGTTAAAATTGAAATCCTTTGTTCGAAATGTTATAAATACCCCAGCCCAGATCCTTGGACGGGGTTGCAGGTTTGTGAAAAGATTTGACTGTAACCTATTGCTTTGCAATAAACAACAATGGACTCCTAGTGCAGTGTTTCTCAACCTTTTCCGGGCAAAGGCACACTTGTTTCATGAAAAAAATCTCGAGGCACACCACCATTAGAAGGGGGTCCCAAGGATCATCCAAACCAACCCCCTGCAGTGCAGGAATCTCAAAACACCGCCCCCTCACAATTTGAAACCATACCAGAGACCCTGCTTAGCTTTGCAAATGTGCCAGCAGTCAATTGTTTAGTCCCAGGCTAGAACCTGCGGACTTCAGCATCGCCCAGCCCTGCAAATTGCCAGTCGATAAAGGAGAGCTGTTCCCGGCTCATGTGCAGAGCGCTGTTCAATTCCCACCCAGGTCTCGCGAGTGAGCTGCGGACACTTTCGGGGATTATAGGGGTTACAGAAAAGGGATCTCCCACTCCCTTAGAAACAACCCTCCGCTCTGTTATCTACCCCGCCTGCCCGGTGCCCAATCCTTTTCTCTCCCCAGGATCTACCTCCACGGGCGCCCGCTTGCCGACGCTGCTGCTGCTCCCGCCGCGCCCGAGAGGCCATTTCCTGGCGCGCGCCTCCGGCCCGGCTCCGCTTGGGGGCAACGGGGCCGAGGGAGTGCCCTTCCCCGCCAGGGCCTTCGGGAACTCGGCTGCCTTTGGTCCGCGCAGAGGCGGCCGGCCGCGGCTGCAACGCGCGACCTGGCCGGGCTCTCCTCGCCACCCCGCAACCTCCTCCACCTTCTTCTTGCCAGGGAGGGAAGCAGCAGCAGCAGCGTCGGCAAGCGAGCGAGTGTGCGCGTTGGGGGCGCGCACGGCGGTTTATTCCCCTCGCTGTGTGAAGCGCCCGCCAAAGCCCCTCGCGCCGAAGCAGCAGCCGCTGCCGGGCCCGGGCGAGGCCAGGTTCGCCTCCCTCGCGGGATCACACGGCACACCAGGCAACATCTCGCGGCACAGTAGTGTGCCGCGGAACAGCGGTTGAGAAACATTGTCCTAGTGTGCCAGTGTGGTGTAGTGGTTAAGAGCGGTAGACTCGTAATCTGGGGGACCGGGTTCACGTCTCCGCTCCTCCACATGCAGCTGCTGGGTGACCTTGGGCTAGTCACACTTCTCTGAAGTCTCTCAGCCCCACTCACCTCACAAAGTGTTTGTTGTGGGGGAGGAAGGGAAAGGAGAATGTTAGCCACTTTGAGACTCCTTCGGGTAGTGATAAAGCGGGATATCAAATCCAAACTCTTCTTCCTAGCTCCTCTTGTCTCTGAGTTTTATTGGCGTAACTCAGAAGATAAGCCATTTTTGGCTTACCACACTACTACGACCACAATAATTGCAAGATCTAGGCACCATGAGCAAAATAGAAACAGTGGGAGAATAGATCTTGAGGGAACTACAGCTGCAGAGAGAACTGAAAACAAGATTTCTTTAAGTCATTGCAAAATATTTGCTGAAGATAACTGTCAGGAGGATGTTGGCATGTTAGCTAAGGGGTCAATGGGTAGAGGCCACATTTAATGGATAGGGAGTTCATTGATCAGACAGCGAAGCACAGTTCATGACTGGGAGGAATCTCTGCCGGAGAAGAGTGGGTGAGACCTTTAGGCTAAAGTCTGCGTTTAAAACATCTACGGCTGAGACTAGACAAACAAACCAAGGCAGCTTTCAGCTGCAGGCGTGTTTTAAGAGCCGCAGACCCAACACTGGGAACTGGCTTCTAAAAAAGAACTCACTCCCCATATTCATGTAACTTGAGATGGAATTTGAGCGTGCAAAAGTTTGCAGTAGATCTCAGCTCAGTGTTCATTGGTGTCACCTGAGGTGTGCTCAAATGTACTCAAGAAATCAAGGATGGACATAAAGCATTTATTCACACATTGCATAATTGATTTGTCAGCTTTCACTGCTACAAAATGTGCCAATGGCCACCAGCCCAGGTGGCTTGAAAAGGGGATTCAACAAATGCACATATATCTGATTGCCAACATGTTCGTTGCCACTCTTGAAGAATTACTGAAGCTTGGTGACACAGGACTTCCTGGCTTCCCGTTTGCTGTGTGCCAGGGGATGGATGCCTCTCCCAACACCGCAGAGAGAGACAGATTGAGATAATCAGAAAATGATGGGAGAATAGCATTTTCTGCATTCCTCTTTGGTTAGAAGAGGGACCTTGCTCTCACCCGCCGCTTGCCTGGTGGTCTGGCACTTCCTGTCATGAAACGGTCTCTACTCACACGTAGAGCCTTGGCAGAGACACATGCCCGACTGGCATGTTCCCTCCTTTCTGGGCAATCGTTCGGGTGCTTCTCAGCTTCTGCAGCCCGAACATCACAGTGACTGGTGTCAGAAGACATCCAGCACACTTAGGGATCCGCAGAGTGGGCGCAGTAGGGTAACAGACCACAGCAACTCAGCAACTTGGCTAAATCTACTTTATTACATATCTACACACACGGAGCTCTACATCATGGCTCCACCTCTCTCTAGCACCAGGCAGCAAAGAGAGAGAACAAAGGACAATAGTCCTACTTTAGGGACACAGTAAGACAAACACCCTGTCTTCCGTCACTTCCCACTCTGTGGAATGAAAACATATACCCAGTCATGTGAAAAACAATAAACCCATGACTGCTCACGGGGAATGAATCTCACAACACTTCCCTCCCCATAGAATATGAGGACAGGCAAGGGCACTGAGTGCATGGAGCACTCTGGCTGCTGTGACACACACACCCCAATCCCATTCCTGGAAGCAGAGATTATCCTGCTCAATGCATTTTTCCGGGGGGGGGGGGTATGCATACGTGAATCTAACAGGAGAAGAAACTAAAAATTCTTTAAAAATTAATCTCTTCTCTAGCAAGGTGAATCATCAGTTCCAATGCTACCCTAGATGGTGGCCTCATTTCCTGTCACAGTGTTTTCCTGAGTTTCAGACGGAAGCGAGTGTTTAATGTGCGAAGTAGGAGTTGGAATCTAGTGCGGTGATTGGTCAGTTTCGTTATTACCACCTCCAGCTTCATTTCCTTTCCCAGTGTAATGCACGTTGTTTGTACTTTTCTGCATATACTGTATTTTTCCTGATTTGAACTATAAAATTGTGGTTTTCTTGAGTCAAAATGAGAGCACCCCTAAATATTTTTGGGGGGGAGCACTGATCCTGCTAATTGGGTTTTTTAATTGGAGTAAACTACAGGCACGCGCTCAAGGTGATGAGATAAGAAGCTGCAAAAACAACCCAGCTACAAGGATTTAAAAGGTTTGGTTTGAGAGGGGATTTCATTTGGTGAAGGAGACGATGCAGGGAAGGGAGCCCACAATTTGCTTATATCGAAGTTTTTCTCTACATTTATGATACAGCAACCTTCCCCGGAATCCAAGTTTTTAATATATATATATAATCTGTACAAGTGAGGATAGAAGAAATTGAAATATAAATATGGAATTTAACAAAACTGGAACTGCATGTGAGAGATTAAGGAACTGAGAGGGAAGGGGTGGAACACTATGGTTTGAAAATATGGAGCAAAGTCCTCTCTAAGTTATCCACAAAGGAATGTGTTTGAGATAAGGACAATTGGCCATAAATCAGCAGCAGGGAGGAAAGGAATAGAAGCTTTTGGATTAACTATTTGCAGTCTGGATTCAGACCGTTCTTCCTAGGCTGGAAAAATGGTGAAGACGGCTTGTTTACTGGAAGCCAAATCACAGGACAAAGTGATGCAGTGATTTTTGGAAACTGAGATAACCGCTTCTCCCGAGGCATGACTGAAACCATCAACAGTTATAGGAATGAAGAATATGACACCATATATGGATAGGAAAGCATCATGGGGGGTAAACTGTCACACGCAGGAGAGAAAAAGGATTACAGTTAAGAGTTCCTCACTTGAAACTTTATAAATTACCTAATATACCAACACGAATGAAATCACAAGATTGTAGCTGTTATATAAAGTGTTACTAGATCTGAATGGAAATTAAGGTTTTGGAATGCAGAAAAAATGTAGAAGAATGAAGCCATCAAATCTAGCATGTGGAGAAGCCAGTTTGATTTAATTGTATAATTTGACATTGGAATAGTTGGCATTAATAATTGTATTAATTGCATAAAACTGGTATTGTTATAATGAGGCTGCTATTGGAACGAAATTGGAAAATCAATTTAAAAAAAAAAAAGACACAGGACTTCGTTTTGCAGAAGCCATGCTGATTCTTCCACAGAATAAGAGAACAATAAGAATATATGTTTAAAGAAGATTGGAAAATGTTTATTGGGTGAAAATTGTGTACATTTGAAAACGTTGGCAGCATTAAGATAAATTCAACAGTGTAAATAAGTTTTGGTGGATGTAAAAACAGAATACGGAATGGTTTAGTTTATGTAAAATATGCAGGGATCTATGGCATGCAAACTGAACCATGGAAAGGGAAGGGAAGTCATTGATATTTTAAGGTTGCTTAAATGAATATTCTAAAATGTCAAATAGAAAAACTTAAAATTATACAAAAAAGAAAAAATAGAATTTGGTGTGAGCCTCCATACTTGAACCCCCAAAGGAAATTTCCCAAACAATCTCTAGGCCACACCCTTCACTGACCCTGATCCCTGCACACCTCAAGCGCCTTGAATTGTGATGATACCTCTTTCTTGCTTATCTGCATGGACTTCTGGCTTTGGTTCAGAGGAATATAGCCTACTGTGCAAATAGAGTCACACCCATTGCCCCGGACACTATTTAGCCTTCAGTGGGATTGTGGCCCACAGAAGATTATCCAAAAGGGAATGCAGTCCTCAGGCTGAAATATATTCCTCATTCTGCACTATGCCAGATCTCCAGAAGTTGTGATTTGCTCTCCTCTTGATGCTTTTGACAACTGGCTCCCATTCCAGGGGGGAAACACTGGGATGAAAGAGAGTTATTTCAGAAGGAACAGCCACGGTCCTTGAATTATTGAGGTTAATGGAGGTGCAGCGACTTCTACAGTACTTGGGTCTGGTGCAGTCTTGATTTACCTGACCAAAACAAGGAAACATGAGACTCTCCGACTTTCTCCGGCCTTCAATTATTCAAGGACTGCTCTTAAAATTTAGGTTATGGAGTTGCCAGTCTCTGTGGATCTCGGAGCCCAGGGTCCTTCTCAAGAAATCAGAACATGGAATCACTGCACTTTGGTTGATGCTTTTTCATGGAAGTATCTACAGCTTCAAAAGTTCCATTTAAAATTGTAATTCTAGGAAGTTGCTGCAACTTTGCCTGGCCACCAGAGGTAGCCAGGAATTCTGTGCAGGCAACCCTGCATGCTCATTCCATAGAGGGAGTCTTTTTTTTACTTGCATGGTCATCACAGAAACAAAGGGGGCTGTCTAGCCCCTCCTCCACGGCCCATATGGAAGAAGAAGAAGAGTTTGGATTTGATATCCCGCTTTATCACTACCCGAAGGCGTCTCAAAGCGGCTAACATTCTCCTTTCCCTTCCTCCCCCACAACAAACACTCTGTGAGGTGAGTGGGGCTGAGAGACTTCAGAGAAGTGTGACTAGCCCAAGGTCACCCAGCAGCTGCATGTGGAGGAGCGGAGATGCGAACCCGGTTCCCCAGATTACGAGTCTACCGCTCTTAACCACTACACCACACTGGGTTGTTGCTTTTTCCCTAGCCTTCCAAGGAAGAGGGGAAACACGCCCCTCCCCTAACTAAACCAAATGCCCCAAATCACAAAGGGACTTTTAAGTCATTATCAAGCCCCAAATGCATGCAGAAAGCTTGGGGCCTGGACTGACAGCCTATTTTTTAAATGAAACCACCAGCTCTTAATGCAGATAAGGATGAGCGCAATTGCTGTCCTGTGACCACAGCAGCACTTCCCAAAGGTCTGAGCTCTTTTGTCGAAGCTGGATTTCCCACATCAAAAACAAAAAGCGATTTCACAGTCATAATTTCTAATTTCACAATGCACCGCTGAAGAAGTTCTAGACATTTCATCATTAAGGACAAAACATTTATGAAAGTAGTATTTTTTTCCCCCTTTCCTTTTCTTTTAACTATGGCCGCAGTGCTGTGCGTACTTTGGTCAATTCAACAAGGCCGGTTTGGTCTTTGCCTGACTCCCACCCAAAGCCTAGTAACACAGGAAGAGCATGTTTTGACAAGCTATGTTGACAAAGGCAAGCTGTGCTGCGTACTTGGGTAGCCCCAAAGAGTCAAAGGTTGCTTCTGCCCCTGGTTTCTTCCACCCTCTCCATTTCTCATCACCGCCAATAGGGAGGGGAAGGGATTGTTTTAATGCAGGGGTGAGGATCAGGGGCGGAGGAAGGGGGTGCGGTGAGTGTGGACTGCCCCTGGTGTCACTACTGGGGGGGTGTTGGAGTTCTTGTTATTAGTTATACTGAAAGGAAATACACACCAATAGCTATGGCCAGAAAACGCACCTCTTCATTCTCAGACACTACATTTGAAAAACAGAGTTACATGATACTTCCAAATGCACTCTACAAATTAACATGAACTCAAAAATTAGCTGACGAAGACATCCATATCGAAACAGGGCCCTGTCCTGGTTGCTTTTCCTGAATCGACTCTTCACTCCGGCTTTACTTCTAAAACGAACCTTTTGAATTTGAAGTTGTATTTTTGAATTTGAAGTTGTATTTTTTCATTTGAAGCTACACATATTATTGTGAACTTGAAACTGTTTTTCTTATTTGAATTGACATTCTCTGCTTAAGACTGTAATTCTTAACAGAATACATACTTTTATTTAACTATAACTCACAAGTAGGATTTATTCCTAGTATTGAAATTTCTGGCCAGAGCTCTTGGTGTGAATTTCTTTTCAGTACTACTGGGGGGGGTGACAAAATGCCGGGTGGCACTCACCACGGAGTCTGCAGTGTGCCCGAGCCACACGTCTCTCCTGGAGAGACGTGGTGGCTTGGGCGCCACAGGGTCTCCGCTGCCCAAACGGTCCGCCCGCTGCCTCCCACCCACCCCCCCAGTTGTAGGGCAGCTGAGTGGGAGAAGGCAGGCAGACTCTGGAGGCCCCGCCCCTATGGGCAGATCGCCCCACCCTTGCCTCTGTGGGTGGATTGCCCCACCCCTGGGTGGTCCGCCCCAGGAGCCCGAGCAGCTTCGTCCACCGCTGGTAAGGATCCCTGTTCAGCACAATGGCCACATTCCCTTCTGGACAACTTTTGAGAGTCACACGTCAGTGATGGGTGGAGCCAGAGACAAAAGTGGGTGGAGCAAGGAATGTGCATGTTGCCTTTGCCCAGTAGGATAGTTTTCACCCAGAGAGACCTACTGTTTCCTATCCTCCATCTAGGGTAGCAAACGGCATTATCACAATTCAAGTTTACATTCCTAACCAGTCAAAAACACTCAAGGAGGGTAAGAAGCAGGACAGGTTGTGGCTGTAGCTGGTGGGGTAGCAATGGCCTGGGGCAAGTCCCAAGTGCCCAATATAGAAAGAATTGTCAGGGGCGTGGTTCACAGAGCAGTTTGGCACCTTCCCCCACCCTCCATTAAACAGCTCATCTGGGCCACCTGGCAACCTGTCACCTGTTGGGGGACACATAAACTGCAGTGTGATGACAGCCTTACATTTTTATGTATATATGAAGATACAGATAGATAGTTGCTCAAAGCAGTTTAAAAACATGAGGAAACAGAGGAAAATCCAGCCATGTGACTGACTGACAGTAGAGCCAGGACCTAGGACAGACAAAATCAAAGTCCTACAAAGAGGCAGATCCATATAACAGTAATTCATAAAAGATCTAAATTGGGACTACTCCTAGACAGATATAGCACACATATCATTATAATGCCCCTTTTCCCCATAGCAATCTGATGAGACCTTCCTCTTAGCTAGGGTTTTTCTTTTTAATGACTTAAGGGAACAAAGGAATCATCCTTTATTGATTGGGCTGGAAGGGTCTTTTTTCCCCAGCAAAGAGAATCGAATTTTCATTAGCATCTTGCTCAATCATACAGAATCTCATTTATGTTCTCTGCAGTGAAAAAAAATTGCTCTGCATTTATAATGCCTAAGTCGTTTGGCATTTTACTTCTGCTAAATTTACGTATAATTGTATAGGAAAGCTTTACGATCAGAAGAAGAAGAAGAGGAAGAGTTTGGATTTGATATCCCGCTTTATCACTACCCGAAGGAGTCTCAAAGCGGCTAACATTCTCCTTTCCCTTCCTCCCCCACAACAAACACTCTGTGAGGTGAGTGGGGCTGAGAGACTTCAAATAAGTGCGACTAGCCCAAGGTCACCCAGCAGCTGCATGTGGAGGAGCGGAGACACGAACCCGGTTCCCCAGATTACGAGTCTACCACTCTTAACCACTACACCACACTGGCTCTCCAGGGCTGACTTGTGTTCTCAAATTCTCAGGCCGCTCTATACTTTGGACAGGTTACCGAAAGAAGAGATCTGCTGCGTCCATCGAGTCCAGCAGCCAATCAGATGCCTTTGGGGAATCCACAAGCAGGGGGCAACAGCCCTTTCCCACTGTGGTACCTTAGCAGCTGCTATGCGGTGGCATTCCACTTCTGAATATGCCCTCTGCGTTCTGTTGCAGCTTCCTTTCCTCATCGACAAAACTGGTGTCGCTAAATTAAACCAGAAAGCATGTTTTTGACAAAGCTATCACAAAAATATGCCAGGGAAGCTACAATCTGACACCCATAATCCCAGTGCATTAAGCTCCGACTAACTTGTCAGAATGACAAGATGAAGAGAAGCTGTTCTGTTTTAAAATTGGTTTCAACACTTGCTGTCTGGCAGCAACTCAAAATGCATATCACCCGTCAAGTTGCTTTATCTCTTTGCTCCCCACTCTCTATTTACATCGTGGAAAGCAACTGCTTGTTTCATTATAGTATGCACACACACATTTATTCAAAGCACTTCTATCACTCTCCTTTCCATTGCATAATAATGCCCAAGGCAGCTTACAGCAAACAAATAAAACAGCATTATGCAGGAAAAAGTAAGTTAACGAAGGCAGCAGCATGGAAAACGTACATTTGTGTGACCGTATGTAAAGGATGGGACGCGGGTGGCGCTGTGGGTTAAACCACAGAGCCTAGGGCTTGCCGATCAGAAGGTCGGTGGTTCGAATCCCCGCAACAGGGTGAGCTCCCGTTGCTCGGTCCCAGCTGCTGCCAACCTAGCAGTTCAAAAGCATGCCAAAAAGTGCAAGTAGATAAATAGGTACCACTCCAGTGGGAAGGTAAACTGTGTTTCTGTGCACTGCTCTGGTTTCAGGTTTCCGTTGCACCAGAAGCGGCTTAGTCATGCTGGCCACATGACCCAGAAAAACTGTCTGCGGACAAACGCCAGCACCCTCGACCTGTAAAACGAGGCCGCAACCCCAGAGTCGTCTGTGACTGGACTTAACTGTCAGGGGTCCTTTACCTTTACAATTATGTAAAGGATACAATTCAGCTGAGCCCAACGTCCCATGGAAATAAAATTGTTCTTGCATAGCAGAGAAATGCCATTGAGGAGGACTCAAAATGGAATCTCAAAGTCTGGGTGCCACCACAGAGAAGGCCCTTTCCCACCAGTTGGATTTCCAATGGTGAAGGGACATAAGGAAGATCATCCCACTGTAACCTAAGTGGACAAGAAGACTCACGTGAAAAAGTGGCTTGTAGCTTCAATGCAATGCATGAGGTTATTTGGAGCAAAGGAAATGCAAATAGCAGGCTCTGGGGTTTGCAACCCTGGTAGCAAGCTAGGAGAAGTACAAATGACTCCTGCTTGTTGCTCAGCATGTCTCACTCTGTGCCCACCCCCACTGCCACCTGCCCTTTGCTCGAAATACTTTTTCATCCCGGTTTGGTGTAGCCTTACTATAAATTAGTCGCCATGGCTGCCTTTTGATATTCATGACCTAATCAATGGCAAACAGGCCTTATCGGGAAGATCAGGAGGGACCTCTATGAATCACATTAGCCTGGGATGGCTCCTGCAATTCCCAGAGCAAATAGAAGATGACAATTAGATGCGCTTTACAAAGGGGAGATTGAAAATTCCATTAACTCCAAAGCCATTGTGCCGTAACAAGCAAAGGGAATTGGGGCACAGTGGGGTGGGGGTGGGGGACAAGCCTCCAGATTATTATTCCGTTCAAACTTTCTGGAGAGAGGTTCTTTATACCCTGCACAATCAATAAGCACCAGAGTGGAAAAGGGGGCAAAACACTGCAGCTTCCTTTGAAAATGGGGTTGTGTGTGTGATGGCCTGGGATTCAGACTCAGACGCTGAACCTGAGGGTTCCCAGCCTGCACAGGATTCCCCGCCTCCAAAACCAGCAGAGCCGGGGCTAGGGCCTGAGTCTGAAGGGGCCTCACCTGTGCTGGATCCTCAGGTGCAGGAATCTGCTGAGTCTGCTCTGGCTCCTGATGGGATGGAGGACCCATTGCCTGCAGGTGCTCCACTCCCAGCCCTGCCAGGGGGGAAGCTGAGGTTGCCTCTGGGTCCGGTAACCCTCCAGCCTCTCCTGAGCTGCAGAGGCTCAGGGCAGAGAGGCGAAGGGAACTGAGGTCCCGCAGGAGGAGTGCTCACCTCCAAGCCAGGAGAGGTGAGTCACCTGAGGATCGGGGCCGCCCTATGCCTCGGGGCAGATAAAAGCCGGCCAGCCCCAGCCCCAGCCCCAAGTTGCAGGAGCAACATCGTTGCTGACCTGTTCCTGCTGGTGTTCCTGCTTGATACCTGTCCTGCGTTCTTGCCTGAGCTCCTGACCCGCCCTGGTTCCCTGCTTGCCTACCTGTTCCTGACTTCTCCTGACTCCCTGCCCTGCACCCAGCTTCAGTTATTACGGACTGCCTTTCGTTGCACCTCTGACCACGGACCGGACTTCGACCTCGCCTTTCGGGTAACCCACAGAACCAGCACAGTGTGTTTGCTGCCGTCCTGCCCTCGGACAAGAAAAGTGCAGTGTA
This sequence comes from Darevskia mixta, assembly GCA_034641385.1. Classification (NCBI taxonomy): domain Eukaryota; kingdom Metazoa; phylum Chordata; class Lepidosauria; order Squamata; family Lacertidae; genus Darevskia; species Darevskia mixta. Next base: position 608,179 of record JAWWNH010000137.1, on the reverse strand, counting down.
TAACACCGGTCTCCTGCTATGGAGGCACTCTGTGCATGCTTAACAGGCGGCCCCAACCAATCACAGCTTTCTAGTTCACACATTGATTGGTTCCACCAATGCAATTGGACTGCAGGGCTTTTCCTGCTGCCTCGGAACTTCCCCACTGCCTTTTGGGCAGCAGCAACAGCACAGCCAACCAGAAGCTGACCCACTGTGCCGTTACCCTTCTAGGAATTTTGGATCGGAAAATGTGGGAGAGTCCCTCCTGTAGACAAATTGCTCATCGGTGGCAACCACTTCAGACTGCAGGGCAAGGGGAGTTGTGTGACAGAATACTCAGCCATCGGAGGCGGGGAGTGGAGAATCCTTGCTTATGCAGAAACCTAGGGATCTGGGTAAATGCCAGACCCAGTGGAATTAATCCAAACCTTGAAAAGCACATAGACCTGAAAGTGGAAGTGGGGGAAAGCACCACTTTTCAAACTTCCTCCGTCAGATTCAAGGGAGAAAAAGGTAACCATTCTCGCCATTTAATGGCCAAGCGGGTAGCAGGAGCATAGATGTCAACCCTCCCTTTTCTTTTGTGGGAAACTCCCTTATTCCAATGCCGTTTCCTGCTGCTATCCCGGATTGTTGATATCCCTTAAATTTCCCGGATTTCAAAGGAAGCAGCTCCTCTCCCTCCCTACCAGCCAGGGAGGCTCCTCAGCTGCGTTGCTCAGCTGCCAATAAGGAGTCTGAGACCGACTGGGGGTGGAGCTTGCATGCCTTGTGCAGCCAGACCCTCACGCCCAACCAGACAGACAGCCTGCCTGCCGTCTACGCGCTCGCTCTTTCGCTCACCCGTTCGCGCGCAGCCTCTGGAGCACAGGGTGGCGAGGCTACTTGGTGCCATTGCACCGCCCTCGTGGCATCCCTTATTTTCAAATCCGAAAGTTTGGAAAAAAAACCTTATTTTCAAATCCAAAAGTTGACAGCTATGAGCAGGAGTGGGACTCTACAGTCTCAAGGAGAATATCTTAGGAGGTCTGTTGCATCCATGGCCACTGAACTGGTGGTGCCTATCATAGAAAGTGCCCCCAAATAGTTAGGAATAGGCTCAGAAGGCTGCTGCAGAACAAAGTCTGGCGTAACATTTGCAAATGTTAGGGAGGCAAGTCATGGCAGGCTGCAGGATGGAAGCTCAACTGTTTTGACAAGTGGAATCGGACCAAGATCCCCCTAGAATTTTAGGCACAAGTTCCACAAGCCTGTCACTGGTGGACACAACATGCAAACAGAAGGTTTCAGTGGGCTTCGTTTTTTGCTGCAATGTGCAAAGGCAAGAGATAGGCTGTGTAAACATGCAATCCTGGCCTGCTTTGTCGGGCTGGGTTTTTTAATTTGTCAAGCACTCCTATGGGATGCTTTTTGCCAAGGAAGGGTAGGCACGTACTTTATCTGAACGACTTTTAAAAGTCTTCCGCTGTCGAGGACAAGTTTTCCCAGCAACGTATCAATCAGAGGCCGCCAACCTTTTCAGGCCAGCGGGCACATGTCGGATTCTGAGAGAGCGCTGGGGGCCCCACTCACAAAATAGCAATGAGGGCGAGAACAACGCAAAATGGTTGCCAGGGGGTGCATAGCACAACTACCCTCAAAAACCTTGTGTTTACAATGGAAGGTAGCTATTTCTGACTGGTCCCGATGGTGGAGATCACACAATTTTGATTTTACATACACACGGATGCTGCTGCTGCAGTCCTCAGTTCCAGGAAAAATATACGAGGCGGTGACCACACCACACTCACTGAAATCACTTAGAAGGTACCTGCATGTTTAGCCCCATAGCTTTCTTTCAAGGAGGACACCAGGGAAAGCCTTTGTATGAGGGCAACGTGAAGCATAGAAGATCAAGCAAAAAAAAAGGCTATCCAGTCCAGCTTCCTGTTCTCACAGTGGCCAACCAGATGCCCATGGGATGTCCGCAGGCAGGATTTGAGTGCCACAGCTCTCTGCCCACTTTTGGTTCGCAGTCACTGGTGTTGACTGGCATACTGCATTCCCTAAGCAGCAGGGGCGTAGGAAGTTGGAGGCGGGGGGCGGTCCGCCCCAGGTTCCATCATGGAGGGGGGTGACAAATTATCAAGGAACAATTACTGCCCTACTAGGGTGGTTCATAAAAAATCTTTTTTTGAAAATGCCTGCTCCAAAGGTCTTATCTTACTACACTAGGGATTATATAGCTATATATGAAATTTCATGCATATCAGTTAATATCTTGACCCTCCTCCATGAAAATAGCTGTTTACTTGGCTGTTTTCCTATGTCGTGAAGGCTGAAATTTCAGTTCAGTGGAGCACTTACTGTTCCCAACCCTAACCCTGCGGAAAGCCATCTAATTAGACTTTATTTTGATTTTGACATGTTTTTAGGGGGTAATTTAATTATTGTTTGATTTTATACCCATGTTATGTATCTGATGTTAGCCACCCTGAGCCCGACTTCGGCCTGGGAGGGCGGGATATAAATAAAAGTTTATTTTTACTTATTATTATTCCTTTGTAAGAAAATATGAAATAACGTAAAACCATTTTTGCAGGCAAAAAAAAAATCAATGTGGGGGGGGTGACAAGAAATTTTCCGCACCGGGTACCACCTGACCTTCCTACGCCTCTACTAAGCAGTAATAATTTGGGGAACCTATGGACTGGGTTCAGCGCCAAAAGTGGACAAGACCATCATTTTTCCCTCCAGGCTCTCTTTTCCCTGCCACCCCGCTCTCTCTTTTATCTCTATCTCTCTCTTCTGCCCCTTCTCCCTTTCTCCTGCCACCCCATCTCTTCTGCCTCCTCCGTATTCTCTCTCTATCCTGCCACTCCTTTCTCCCTCCCTCCTTCCCCAATGCTGCGCCCAACCTCAGAACTTATCCTATGCTGAGGGATTCATCCCATTCCTGACCTCTGCCCTGTTTCGACTTCCCGCTCTCCCATTTCCACACACTCCTTCCCTGGCTTTTCCCAACAGAAGAGAAAGATGCCAGTGCCCACTGAGGGCCACAGTTCCTCCGCTACCGCTTTAAGTCATTGTCATAGTCCTGTGCTGCCAGCCACGGCGGAGCTCAGCGGAGGGAGAAGCCAGCCAGCCAGCCAAGTCTCAGGGGGGTACTTGCCTGGAGGCAGAGTCCATATATATGGTCCAGTCCGGTTCAGTCTTAAGGCCAGGAGTATCTCAGTTCACATAGTCAGATGATCCAGGGGTCAAGAAAGCGAAGGGTCCAAGGTCACCAGAAACAAGAAGCAGCACCATCTGCTCAAGAATGATGAATGCTGTTTCCAGCAACTGGCTGAGGCTGCAAACCCTGCTTAAGAAAGCTGGAGCCAGCTGGTTCTCATCAGGAGCAAGAAGGCTGATCAACAGCAGGCGGCAGGGGCAGAACGACGGGGGGCGGGGGGCGATCCGCCCCGGGCAGCGTCCCAGGGGGTGACACTCGGGGCGGAACCCCGCCCCCGCGATCGGCGCCTCCAAAGCCGATCGCGCGGCTCGCGGCGGCTGGTTTGCTTGGCCCAGGCAGAGGCGAGGGGCGGGCCAACGAGGAGGGGTGACAGGCTGGCATGACACCCCTCCTCGCTGGCCCGCCCCTTGCCTCCGTGCCGCGGCTCCGCCCACCCAGGGCCAGCCCCAGCCTTTTTTTGTAAGGGCTTTTTTCAGCGCTCGGCTGGGGCTGGCCCTGGGTGGGCGGAGCTGCGGCACGGAGGCAAGGGGCGGGCCAGTGAGGAGGGGTGTCACGCCAGCCTGTCACCCCTCCTCGCTGGCCCCCCCCTCACCTCCGCCTGGGCCAGCTCTGAAAAAAGCAAAAGGAAAGGAAAGCAGGCTGCTTTCCTTTGCTTTTGCTTTTTTTTTAAGGGCTTTTTTCAGATCTGGCCCGGGCGGAGGTGAGGGGCGGGCCAGCGAGGAGGGGAGACAGGCTGGCGTGACACCCCTCCTCGCTGGCCCGCTCCGTGCGCATGCGTCGTGACATGACGACACATGCGCACGGAGCAACGCCCTGCCCCCGGGGGTGCCGCTTGGCTTGCCGTCCCCGGCAGCCAAGCGGCTTGTTACGCCCCTGGCAGGTGGAGTCAATTCGTCTTCTGCTCCTTCAGGCTGCTGCTCAGCAGGTGAAGCTGACTCCTGGCCCATGACAGTCGTCCTCTCACCATGATTGGGAAGCAAATAAGAAGGGTAGGTAAAACACAGGTTTGCACCAGAAGTTTGAAAAAAAAGAAGAAGAGTTTGGATTTGATATCCCGCTTTATCACTACCCGAAGGAGTCTCATAGCGGCTCACATTCTCCTTTCCCTTCCTCCCCCACAACAAACACTCTGTGAGGTGAGTGGGGCTGAGAGACTTCAGAGAAGTGTGACTAGCCCAAGGTCACCCAGCAGCTGCATGTGGAGGAGCGGAGACGCGAACCCGGTTCCCCAGATTATGAGTCTACCGCTCTTAACCACCACACCACACTGGCTCTCAAAAGCACTGTGCTGGTGTGGTGTACTGGTTAAAGAATTGGACCAAGACCTGGGTTCTCACCGAATGAACTAGGGCCCAGCTACTGTCTCTCAGCCTAGCCTACCTCCCAGGGTTGTTGTCAGGATAGAACAAGGATGTGGAGAGCCATGTGTGCTACCTTGGGCTCCTTGAAAGAAAAGCTGGGATAAAAGTGTAACCAATAATAATAAACGCAGCACATGGATAACAGGAGAGACCGTCAGAAGATAGCGGCCTGACCAGAAAATGTTCCAAGCAAGAATGCTCCTCCCTTGCCGTTCGCTCCATTCCGGAGCATCCCTCCCTGTCAGTCTTAATGGCAAATTGTGCCTCTCTCCCCCCCAGGCCCCTGAGATTTGTCAAATTAAATTTTTGAGAGGCATTTGCATGAACTTGTAAGGAAATCTATTCTCTGCATTTCAAGCTCATAAATAGTTGACCGGTTTGCAGGAAGGAGGGGTGGAGGAGTTCTTAATCCTGTTATAATCTATTCAGGCAAAGAAAAAGCTGTGAAAGTAACAGCCAGCAAGCTGTTTCTGCAGTACATAGCTCGGGGCTGGGGGGGGGCAGGGAAGCGCAGAGATGGCTGCAGCTTGCATTAAAATTCATGGCGTCCCTGGGTTTCCAAGGCCGTTTTAGCAGCGGCGTTAAAGCAGTAGGTAGACGGAGGTGAAGGAAATCTTCTCCGGCTCTCTGTTTGAAATTTTCTAGTAACTTTTTAGGCCACTCAGAACTCTTCCCTTCTGCAGGAAACCAAACGGCTGCGGCCATTTTGATGGAGTAAGTTGGATCCTGCAAAAAAAAGTTGCAGCGTAGCCTGCTTCTCTTCTGGGATCCAGCCAGTCATAATCTTTTCCAGGATACCCCATTTCACCCTGCCTCTTCTCATTACTTTCCTCTCCCCTCTTCTCTCTCAGCGTTCAGTCAGTATTCTATAGTCACTGAGCATGCTCGGTCCAGCTGTTTTAGGGTTTTCCATCTGTAATTGTTGTTGTCATTTTATTTATACCCCACCCATCTGGCTGGGTTTCCCTAGCCACTCTGGGCAGCTTACAGCACATATAAAAACATAGTTATGGGTGGGTTGGTTGGTTGGTTGGTTGCTTGCTTGCTTGCTTGGTTGCTTGGTGTGTTTGCATATTCTTCTATAAAGCTCAGAGTTCCCCCAAACCTGCCTATGAAGAAAGTTTGCAGTGTTTGGGACTTCCTCGTTTAGAGAAAAGTTGAGCAAGAGGTGATATCATAGATAAAATTATGCATGGCATATAGAGGCATAGCTGTCAACCCTCCCTTTTTTTGCAGCAAACTCCCTTATTCCAATGCCGTTTCCCACTGCTATCCCGGATTGTTGATATCCCTTAAATTTCCCGGATTTCAAAGGAAGCAGCTCCTCTCCCTCCCTACCAGCCAGGGAGGCTCCTCAGCTGCGTTGCTCGGCTGCCAATAAGGAGTCTGAGACCGACTGGGGGCGGAGCTTGCATGCCTTGTGCAGCCAGACCCTCACGCCCAACCAGACAGACAGCCTGCCTGCCGTCTACGCGCTCGCTCTTTCGCTCACCCGTTCGCGCGCAGCCTCTGGAGCGCAGGGTGGCAAGGCTATTTGGTGCCATTGCACCGCCCTCGCGGCATCCCTTATTTTCAAATCCGAAAGTTTGAAAAAAAAACACCTTATTTTCAAATCCGAAAGTTGACAGCTATGTATAGAGGATGTGGCTGCAGAATGGGGTTCATCCACCTAAGAAGGTAGCTCATCCTAAACCTCTGCTGCCTTGCTGAATATCTTTGGTAGAAGAAAAGGCTAAGACAGGCATCCCCAACCTTCGGCCCTCCATATGTTTTGGACTACAATTCCCATCATCCCTGACCACTGGTCCTGCTAGCTAGGGATCATGGGAGTTGTAGGCCAAAACATCTGGAGGGCCAAGGTTGAGGAAGCCTGATGTAAACCATGCACAGATCTGGAGCGAAGTCCCTAAGACGGTTGGATGGCGCCTTGTACCCTTCCTTCCAGCAACTCCTGCAGCCAAGCTGGTGCCAAACGGCTTGCTCTGCTTTCCTTTGGGTCACATCAGCCAGGCCGACAGTCTTATCATCTGGGAAGCCCAGGACCTCCATACACACTTGCCCAGGCCTGCAACCCAGCGAGGCCACTTTCGGTGCTGCTAAGACAGCAAAAACAATGCAAGAGGCAGCAGTTAGGAGTTAGCAGTTTCTGCAGCCACAGCAGGTGCTGTGATTCTCCAGTAGTCTCCCCAGTGGCACACTCCATTGTCTCTCAAGAAGGCTGTCAACAACAATCCCTATGTTAAAACAAAATAAAATAAAAAAAATTCCTTCCAGTAGCACCTTAGAGACCAACTAAGTTTGTTCTTGGTATGAGCTTTCGTGTGCATGCACACTTCTTTCACAATCCCTATGTTGAAGAACAGCTCCTACCAGAGCCTGAGGATAGGTGGATACAGGGCAGAGAAGGAAACAGAGGATTATTCCTATAATTGCAAAAATGGATGGGTGGGGAGACAAACCTTTATCCTGAGATGCTAGGTTGCGTGCTCCCTCCTGCCCAGTGTCCTGACAAATCTAAAAGGCTGATATTTATTGCATACATTTGTCAGGTTTTTGCGGTAGACTGCTGCCCTCTGATGGCCACAGGCGTAAACTATGGCCTTGATCCTCTTTTAAAGCCATCCAAGTTGGTGGACTTTGCTACCTCTTGTGGGAGCAAATACCACAGTTTAGCCATTTGTTTCTTTTTTGTCTGTCCTGAGTCTTCCAACATTCAGCTTTGCTAGATATCCCTGAGTCCTGGTGTTAGAGAAAAGGGAGAAAAACCTTTCTCCATCCATGTTCTCCATGCCAATGCATAAATTCTGTTATGGCACCTCTTCCCTTTTCTCTAAACCAGGAGTCAGCAAACTTTTTCAGCAGGGGGCCGGTCCACTGTCCCTCAGACCTTGTGGGGGGGCCGGACTATATTTTGAAGAAGAAAAAAAATGAACGAATTCCTATGGCCCACAAATAACCCAGAGATGCATTTTAAATAAAAGCACACATTCTACTCATGTAAAAACACCAGGCAGGCCCCACAAATAACCCAGAGATGCATTTTTTTTTATTCAAAAAAAAATATTGATTTTACAATTTTTAAGCACACACCATAACAGTTAAATTTTCATACTTCCCCCCTCTCACTGTGGGAAGCGACATTCATCCCCTTCTCTCACAAGGGTAGTCACAATCATCGTACATTTAACCTTGCTAACATTATTTATGATCATTGCTTAAGCCTGGCCCAATTCTATGGGTCAGGTATTCCTTCTTTCCTCACTTTCATATTTCGGTTGACTTCCTCGAGTCCCCCTCTGTTGAATTCATTATCATTCCTCTCTAACAGTGAGAGATGCATTTTAAATAAAAGGACACATTCTACTCATGTAAAAACACGCTGATTCCCGGACCGTCCGCGGGCTGGATTTAGAAGGTGATTGGGCTGGATCCGGCCCCCTGGCCTTAGGTTGCCCACCCATGCTCTAAACAGCCCTAAATACAGCAGCCTTTCCTCCTAAGTGAGTCGCTCTATCTAACTGCATTGGGAAACAAAGGAGGGATTTGAAAAGGACGTGCTGAAAAGGTTTTCAGCAAATCCAAGAACACTTGTTTTAGTTTAGATTTAAAAAAGATGGGGAAAGGCATGTTCTTTGTCCTTTTGCAAAATATACTTGCTATATACTTGCACTCCCTGATGTTGATTTTTTTAAATTTAACTTCCTAGTTTCCAAAGGACTGAAGATTTTGACAGGTTTTTCTAAGCACTTGGGCTCAAAAGAAAGTAATTTGAAACAACGGTTGTTGAGACATCCCGAATTTGCTTGACAGTTCCAGTCAGAGGATGATGACAAGTGGGTGTTCTGCCCCCAGCCCATAGCTGTCAACCTTCCCTTTTTTGGCGGGAAATTCCCTTATTCCAGCGCCGGTTTTCGCTGTTTCCCTTTTTTGGCGGGAAATTCCCTTATTCCAGCGCCGTTTCCCACTGCTATCCCGGATTGTTAGATATCCCTTAAATTTCCCGGATTTCAAAGGAAGCAGCTCCTCTCCCTCCCTGCCGGCCAGGGAGGCTCCTCGGCTGCGTTGCTCGGCTGAGTTGCTCACCAATAGTTACAGAGAATAGGATGCCATTAGACAACAGCACTGTTTGTGCTTTGCTTGCATGTAAAATCAACCACTCTGGCCCAGCCCACAAATACACTCCTTCCAAAAGAGTGTTAAAGGATGCAAAGTCTGCAACACGTTTGTATATTAAGTCATTAATGGATGCCAGAGAGCCAAAAGAGTGAACCTGATCAATCCCCCCATGAAGAATTGACGCTTTTGAATTACGGTGCTGGAGTCCCGTGGACTGCAAGAAGATCAAACCGATCCATTCTGAAGGACATCGGTCCTGGCTGCTCACCGGAAGGACAGATCCTGAAGCATCGCATGAGAAGAGAAGACTCTCTGGAAAAGAGACCCTGAGGTGGGGAAATATGATGGTGTGTAGCCTGGTGTAAATTAATTTGTAGCCTGGGGGGCTTAGTACGGCATGGACTGTCCCCGAGAACCATAGACTGTCCCCGGGACAGGTGAGGCTGCAGATCCCTTATTTTCAAATCCGAAAGTTGACAGCTATGCCCCTTGTTGTTGTTCAGTCGTTCAGTCGTGTCCGACTCTTCGTGACCCCATGGACCAGAGCACGCCAGGCACGCCTATCCTTCACTGCCTCTCGCAGTTTGGCCAAACTCATGCTAGTGGCTTCGAGAACACTGTCCAACCATTTCATCCTCTGTCGTCCCCTTCTCCTTGTGCCCTCAACCTTTCCCAACATCAGGGTCTTTTCTAGGGAGTCTTCTCTTCTCATGAGGTGGCCAAAGTACTGGAGCCTTAACCTCAGGATCTGTCCTTCTAGTGAGCACTCAGGGCTGAGTTCTTTAAGAATGGATAGGTTTGATCTTCTTGCAGTCCATGGGGCTATGCCCCAGCCCAACATAAATCCTGGCTATGCCCATGTCCCCAATGTGACCTTGCTGTTCTAACTGGCTTATTTGTTATGATTTTACGATTGATGGGCGCTGCATAAGAAAGTATGCTGTTAAAAGCAAAAGAAAGACAGTCCCCTCGTTCATTGGTTCATTCACTCTGCTCTGCAAGTGGCTTTCCACGCCCCAAGTTTTTAACCGCGCTGCATACATTTCCCAGAAGGCTTTGAGGCAGGAGGAGGAGGAACAACAACTGAGGAGTTCCCATGTGCCCAGCAAGAACTACATTTCCCAGCAACCCATTGGGCCCCAGGCCGGAAGTGGGAATCCCCAGTACGGCTTCTCTTTTTCCATGAGTCGTACGCGGAGACGCTAGGAAGATGTTGGGCTTTAGAGGGCGAGGTGTGAGGCTCCTGGTCCGGTGGAGCAATGGATCCTCGGCACCGCAGAGAGGTATTTCCCTTCTAGGTCCGCCTTGCCCAGCACTTAGGCTGTGTGGATTTACTTAGGAGTAAGACCCAGGGTATCCAGTCGGGCTTGTTTCTGAGTGTTGCCCTGCTACTTAACGCATTCCTGTTCCCACGATCCATTTTTCAACTGCGCACCCTCAAGTTGTTGGGTTTTTGAAGTGCTGTCCTTTAAAAAAGGGAAAGAGGCGATAGGGAGCTGCCTTGCACAGAGTCAGGCCATGTAGTTCAGTGTTGCCTACACTGGCTGGCAGCTGCTCCCCAGGATCTCAGAAAGGGGTCTTTCCCCAGCCCAACCTGTGAGCCTCCTTCATGCAAAGCAAATGAGCTATGACCCTTCCCCGAAATACTTTGATTTGGAAACGTGCGTGCCTTGCACATTTGCTTTTATGGTGTTTTATTTTTGTTTTTCTCTTGTATTTTTTATGCTGTGAGCTGCCCTGAGATCTACGGTTGAAGGGCAATATACTAATTTTAAAAATAATAATAATACAGTCGTCGGAAAGCAGCAGCAGCTATTAGTCGGATATGTGCTTCCCTGCTCACCCCACCGCTGTTTCCTTCTCCCCCTTTTGCTGTGCTGTGTCTAGTATTATATTGTAAGCTGCTTGGGGCAGGGGCTTGACTGAAGTGCTATGCAGCTGCAGGTCAGCTGACGCCGACCCAGGACTCTCCACATCACTACCATCTTGCTCAGTCTTTATCCAGAGGCCACTACCTCTAGCCCTGACCCCATGAGCCACCACTGCAGTATAGACCATACTATGCTAGGTGGGCAAATAATCTCCAGTACAAAGCATACTGTAGGGAAGGAGACATAGGCTCACCGATAGAGCAACGTCCTTTGCTTGCAGAAGATTCAATCCCCGGCATCTCCAACTAAGACTGGCAAAGACAACCCGTCTGAAGCCCTACCAGTCAGTGTAGGCAATAGCTGACATTCCTCTTTCTCGGGAGGCAATGGAGGGGTACCGGTACACCTTTGTAGTATTACAGTGTGGCTCTCTCTCCAATATGGAGGAGAGGCAATAGTGTGGTTCAGCAGTAAAACCGCTAGCACATTTGCAAAGCTAAGCAGGGTCCAGTATGGTTTCAAATTGGATGGGGGAATGCATGTTAAGATTCCTGCGTTGCAGGGGGTTGGACTAGAGGACCCTTGGGGTTCCTTTCCAACTCTATGATTCTAGCAATACTGAGCTAAATGGGGCAGTAGCCTGACGTTGCATAAGGCAGGTTCCTGTGTTGCTGCCTCACCCGCTAATTAACTGCTGGAAAATCGTACTACTTCCTGCTGTTAAAAGTTCAGCTGTTTTGAATGCTGAGAGCAAGGTGGCCTCCAATTTGTGGGCAACTCAGAAATTTGGGGAAGTTTGGGATAAAGTATACTGACTTTTTTTTTTTTAAGGACGTTGGAATTGATGCTTTGGTGCATGTGCTTGGAAAATTCCTGGGGCTGAAAAGATTTAAGCTGTCATCTTATAGATGCTGTTTGGGAAGTAAGTCCTACCGAACGCAGTAGGACTTGCTTTCAAGGCAATGCGCGTAAGATTGCACCACTGGGCTTTTTCATGGGTACCGTGCAATGCTCTTAAACTGCTTGGAAATATAAGCAGAGGTTTAAAACTCCTTGTTCTATTCAGGTTTTGCTGCCACTGCTCCTGTGAAGTCATATGACATGAGAAGAGTCGAAATAACACCACTGGAGCAAAGAAAACTCACTTTTGACACCCATAACCTAGTGCGTGATCTAGAGGCACACGGTGAGCAAAGGGCGTGATCGAACAACAGTGCAATTGGACAATGGTGCTTGAACCTACAAGGATTCCTCCTCAAATCAATTTCCCTGAATGTCTAGCTTTCTGTGTGCAGGGATCTTTTGTGCATGAAGGAGCAATTGGTTTAACCAGCTGTAATAATAATAATAATAATAATAATAATAATTTATTATTTGTACCCCGCCCATCTGGCTGGGTCTCCCCAGCCACTCTGGGCGGCTTCCAGCAAGCATTAAAATACATTAACACATCACAGATTAAAAACTTCCCTAAACAGGGCTGCCTTCAGGTATTTTCTAAATGTCAGGTAGTTGTTTATCGCTTTGACCTCTGATGGGAGGGCGTTCCACAGGGCAGGCGCCACTACCGAGAAGGCCCTCTGCCTGGTTCCCTGTAGCTTTGCTTCTCGCAGTGAGGGAACCGCCAGAAGGCCCTCGGCGCTGGATCTCAGTGTCCGGGCTGTTCCTTTTCTGCAGCCTGAATTGGTACAATCTTCTCAGTAGAAACTGAGCCAAAGACTCCGGCATGGAAGTCAGGGTTTGCCTCTACCCCAGGTTTATCTGAAGGCAGGAATATTCAATCTAGAGCTGAGATAGGGGAGCCTTTTGCAGCCTGGGGAGCACATTTTCTTCTGGGAAGCCTTCCAACCAACATGGCCCATGGGAGATGTAGCACAATGCCCAGAGGACCACCGATTACCCAACCTTTCCTTTAGGTAACGTCCCCCTTTTACATGTTACGCTTTTATCTAACCTGCAGGGTTTGGGAAAGAGCAGGCCGAAACCATTGTGGCGGCGTTAACGTCTTTGTCCACTCTCAGCCTGGATACCGTCTACAAAGATATGGTGACCCAGGCTCAGCAGGTAAGAAGAGGTCCTTGTCCATTCCCAGCCCTGGGAAAAGGGAAAAGGCGTTCTGCAAACAGGGAGCTGCAACAGAGAAGTCCAGTTCTGGGCACCCCAGTTCAAGAAGGATACTGACAAGCTGGAACGTGTCCAGAGGAGGGCAACCAAAATGGTCAAAGGCCTGGAAACGATGCCTTATGAGGAACGGCTTAGGGAGCTGGGTATGTTTAGCCTGGAGAAGAGAAGGTTAAGGGGTGATATGATAGCCATGTTCAAATATATAAAAGGATGTCATATAGAGGAGGGAGAAAGATTGTTTTCTGCTGCTCCAGAGAAGCGGACACGGAGCAATGGATTCAAACTACAAGAAAGAAGATTCCACCTAAACACTAGAAAGAACTTCCTGACAGTAAGAGCTGTTTGACAGTGGAATTGGCTGCCAAGGAGTGTGGTGGAGTCTCCTTCTTTGGAGGTCTTTAAGCAGAGGCTTGACAGCCACCTGTCAGGAATGCTTTGATGGTGTTTCCTGCTTGGCAGGGGGTTGGACTGGATGGCCCTTGTGGTCTCTTCCAACTCTATGATTCTAAGTCCCTCTCCCTTGTCATCATCGCTCTCCAAGCCTCTCGCAATATATGTCTATATCTACACACACACACAGATCAGCGTTGTCCCTTTTTTGAAACAAAATAAAAAATATAAAAAAATTCCTTCCAGTAGCACCTTAGAGACCAACTAAATTTGTTATTGGTATGAGCTTCCGTGTGCATGCACAATTCTTCAGATCCTAGTCCCATTTTTGTTCAGCTTTTGCAGATACATTGGGCACGCTTAAAGAAAAGCTTCCTAGGATCTGTCCAAATACATACATGGTAGAAGGATCTGGAAGTTTCCTTTTTGTTTGCAAACACTTTTCTGTTTGTTTGCAAACTACTCCTAAGTGAATGTGCCTTCCTGGGTTCTGACACAGAGCGACAGTTTTGGAGGAAACTTCACAAGAGCCCTGAACCAGGCGTGAATTCTAAAACATTGCTGTTCCATGAATTTATTTCTCAATCCAAACTAGGAAGCCCTGTGGCCTGCAAGGTTTCTAGAATTGAGAAGGCTACATTCAAGTTAAAGCAGCCATAGCATTTAAGCCGTCATGGCTTCCTCGAAATAATTCTGGGAGCTGTAGTTTGCAAGGATGCTGAGAGTTGTTAGGAGATACCCTGTTCCCCCTCACAGAGCTACAGTTCCCAGAGCTCCCCGTGAAGACGGATTGATTGTTAAACTGCTCTGGGAACCGTAGCTCTGAGAGGAATAGGGGCCTGCTAGCAACTCTCAGCACCCTTAGCAAACTACAGCTCCCAGAGTTCTGTGGGGGAAGCCATGACTGTTCAAAGTAGTATCATAGTGCTTTACATGTGTGGTGTGACTGGCCTAGAGTTTCCTGCTCCTTTCAAGTGCAGTGCAGAGGTGCTGTGTATCATTCTGCGGCAGGGTGGATTTGATTTAAATCAAATTGATTTAAATCATGATTTAAATCACTAGTCAGTAAGGCTTGATTTAAATCACTAGTCAGTAAGATTTGATTTAAATATTTTTTTACAGAAAGACTCATTCTTGCTGGTATAATCTTAATATTTACAACCATATGAAGGTTTCATTTTTGGAATAATAAATTTTCAGAGTAGTTTTTACAGTTATATCAAAAATTACTGATTTGGTTATACTACTAGAAATACATAGATAATTATGAAATTACGGTGAGGTTTAATAAGTTAACTGTTTATATTTGGACAACTTTTCTGCTGTACTTTATTGGAAGGAGAAAAATAATCATTTCCTTAATAACCATTTAAACAATTTAACTAAAACAATAACATGATAGCATATGTATCCATGTTTGTTAACTGATGTGGTTAAACATTTTTCAAAAAAAAACCTTAGACTGAGTTTTAGCACACTTGATAAACTTAAAACAAATCCTTATTTCCTGATGAATAGCCTTTGGACTACAATGTAACTTAAATAGAAGACTATATTTAGAAAGATTTTTCCCCCAAAAGCATTTTATTTTAAAAATCCAATTGAAATTTAAAAAATCCGATTTAAATAAAAAAAATACGATTTTTTTTATTTTATTTTTTTAAATCGTTGATTTTTATCCACCCTGTTCTGCGGCCTGCCTTTTGACGCCCAGTAGTCTAGGCCTGAGATTTAAAGTCCTGCTTTCAGTGCATAGCTCCATACGTCTCCTTGGCAACCACTTCTGAAGGGTTCCCCAGTTTCTGGAGTAATTTCGTAGGAACATGGGAAGCCGCCATGTCCTCATGTCAGATCAATGGTCCCTCAAGCTCCATATTGGGGTAGCCAATGGGATGCCTTCCAGAGGTTGCTGGACTACAACTCCCATCATGCTTTTTTATGCTCACGGAGGGTGATGGGAGTTGTAGCACAACAAAGCCCTGGCCTCAAATGGAAATACAGGCTGCCCACCCCCCAAAGTTATAAACCAAGTTAATCTTTGCCGAGAAAACTCTGGGCAAAAGATCCCTACCCCTGAAATGAAATTTATATTTTCTACGAAAAGAATTGGAAATGTTTCAAAAAAGCCTTGGGGCATCTGTGTGGGCCTTTCTTTCTTTTTTCTATTTAGGAAATAACTCTGCAGCAGTTAATGGCTCATCTCGACTCCATAAGGAAAGACATGGTCATTCTTGAGAAGAGTGAGTTTGCCAACTTGAGAGCAGAGAACGAGGTATTTCCCTCCAATAAACCAATTTACTCTGTCACCCTTCCTAAACTAAATGTGCACAAGTTAAATTGGGGGATTCCTGTGCAGGGGTACCTCAGGTTAAGAACTTAATTCGTTCTGGAGGTCCGTTCTTAACCTGAAACTGTTCTTAACCTGAGGTACCACTTTAGCTAATGGGGCCTCCCACCGCCACCGCGCAATTTCTGTTCTCATCCTGAAGCAAAGTTCTTAACCTGATGTACTATTTCTGGGTTAGCAGAGTCTGTAACCTGAAGCGTCTGTAACCCGAGGTACCACTGTATAGCAAAAGAGGTGGTATAAAATGCAAGTTCTCCTTTTGCAGCGACAATTTTACAGCTCCTTTTGCAAGTTACACTCTTCTTGGTGAAGGGACTGGTCTTATGCTTTTATGGTGTTCCTGATAAGATGCATAGGGGTGCGGGTGGCGCTATGGGTTAAACCACAGAGCCTAGGGCTTGCCAATCAGAAGGTCGGCAGATCGAATCCCTGCGACGGGGTGAGCTCCCGTTGCTCGGTCCCAGCTCCTGCCCACCTAGCAGTTCGGAAGCACGTCAAAGTGCAAGTAGATAAATAGGTACCGCTCTGGTGGGAAGGTAAACGGCGTTTCCGTGCGCTGCTCTGGTTCGCCAGAAGCGGCATAGTCATGCTGGCCACATGACCTGGAAGCTGTACGCCGGCTCCCTCGGCCAATAAAGCGAGATGAGCGCCGCAACTCGAGAGTCGGTCACGACTGGACCTAATGGTCAGGGGTCCCTTTACCTTTACTTTAATAAGATGCATGGTTCATCATTTTCTTGTGTTTTAATCACACCAGTCTATAACAAACGGGGCCCTTTTCTTAATAGATTATCAATTTTGTCTCCCTTCTCTAAATCAGTTTTATCCTTTGGATGCTACCCCATATTCTTACGGTCACAAGAAGCCAGCCATCCTATATACACTGTCATGGGAGTTAATTCCAATGAATTGCTTTTGGGTTTTGCCTTTATGCTTTCATAATTTGATGTCTTCCACATGGCAACATGGAAAGTTGTTGCCAAATCTTCACACACACACACACCCATTGCTATAAGCATTTTACTTTTCATTTTTCTTAATTAAGCATCTGCTGACCTGGGATCTTTTCCTCTCCCTCCCCCCACCCCAATCTTTCATGATACTCAGAAAATGAAGATTGAATTGGATCAAGTTAAACAGCAGCTAATGGTAAGTGGGCAAGCTTCTGGAATATAATATGCCATTTCTGAGACATTCTGGTCCCACGATTGCTCAGGACTTCTTCTTTTTAAGGGTACTTTTTGGTGTCTTTCCTTTTAAGAATGAAACCAGTCATATCCGAGCTGAAAACAAGCTGGACATAAACTTGGAGAGAAGCAGAGTGACCGATATGGTGGGCAAATATTTTCATTATTGCACCCCTCCCTTCTTTCTTGGCTCCAGCTTTTTTGAGAATTGACAGTTTCATATATTGCTCTTTTTTAAAAACATTCCAGTTCACAGATCAGGAGAAAAAGCTCATGGAAGCCACAACAGAGTTTCATAAAAAGGCAAGTCTTTGAGCGCTCTCTATCTCTATCTCTCTGTCTCTGTCTCTCTGTCTCTGTCTCTCTCTCTCTCTGTGTGTGTGTGTGTGTGTGTGTGTGTGTGTGTGTGTGTGTGTGTGTTACACACCATATAACACCGGTCCTGAGAGATCTACATTGGCTCCCAGTACGTTTCTGAGCACAATTCAAAGTATTGGTGCTGACCTTGAAAGCCCTAAATGGCCTCAGCCCAGTATACCTCAAGGAGCATCTCCACCCCCATCGTTCATCCCAGACCCTGAGGTCCAGCTCCAAGGGCCTTCTGGTGGTTCCCTTCCTGCAAAAAGTGAGGTTACAGGGAACCAGGCAGAAGGCCTTCTCAGTAGTGGCGCCCGCCCTGTGGAACGCCCTCCCATCAGATGCCAAGGAAATAAACTACCTGACATTAAGAAAACATCTGAAGGCAGCCCTGTTTAGGGAAGTTTTTAATGTGTGACATTTTAATGTATTTTAATCTTTGTTGGAAGCCGCCCAAAGTGGCTGGGGAAACCCAGCCGGATGGGCGGGGTACAAATAGATTATTATTATTATTATTATTATTATTATTATTATTATTATTATTATTATTTTATTATTATTATTATTACTTAAATTGTGCCTTCCATTGAAAGCTCTCAGGTTTCCAGCGGTCTCCCATCTGGACATTGATCTGAGCCACCTCAGCATAATTCCGGCATCAAAAGCTTCCAGACCATTCACTGAGCCATCTAAAAAACCAGCCTGTATGGTTCAAAAACCAGTGTGGTGTAGTGGTTAAGAGCGGCAGACTCGTAATCTGGTGAACTGGGTTCGCGTCTCCGCTCCTCCACATGCAGCTGCTGGGTGACCTTGGGCTAGTCACACTTCTTTGAAGTCTCTCAGCCCCACTCACCTCACAGAGTGTTTGTTGGGGGGGAGGAAGGGAAAGGAGATTGTTAGCCGCTTTGAGACTCCTTTGGGTAGTGATAAAGCGGGATATCAAATCCAAACTCTTCTTCTTCTTCTTACCTTGGAGCCAGTGAAGACTGGAACATTAGGACAAAGAAACCACTGCCCCTGCCTTCTTACTCACATCCAGCCCAGAGGGTGGTCCTTACTGTCAGCTTCCTCCACCTTAAGTCTCAGTGTTGCCCTTGAAGAACTCAGCAGGGGGGAGAAAGAACTTGGGTACCACCTCCTTCCGACCTCCCTGCCTTCCACCACTGGCTGCAGCTGCAATTTTGGAGCTCCTGAGACAACGTTTTATTTTCTGAAAGCAGTTGCAGGGGGGCAGATTGCACCAGGGCGAGCACAGCCCAGAAGGGGAAAGGCATGTCGTGTTTTTGTTTAGTTTTTTTTAATATATTTAAAAGACAGGGAGGATAAAAGTGTTTGTTTGCTTGGCCCAGAAGGGATAACAAACGTTGGCACCAGGTGGGTTTCGCAGGGGAAGGAATTGTACAAATGGGGCCAACACTGAAAAGACTCTCCCCAGTGTAGTGTAGTGGTTAAGAGCGGTAGACTCGTAATCTGGGGAACCGGGTTCGCGTCCCCGCTCCTCCACATGCAGCTGCTGGGTGACCTTGGGCTAGTCACACTTCTTTGAAGTCTCTCAGCCTCACTCGCCTCACAGAGTGTTTGTTGTGGGGGAGGAAGGGAAAGGAGAATGTTAGCCGCTTTGAGAATCCTTCGGGTAGTGATAAAGCGGGATATCAAATCCAAACTCTTCTTATTCTCCTCCTCCTCCTCCTCTCTCTCTCTCTCTCTCTCTCTCTCTCTCTCTCTCTTGTTACCACTCGCCTTATCTCCAATGGAAAGCATCACTTGCCTTGTTCCCTTCTAGGATTCGGGCACCAACAGCTCCGTTACGGAAGTCAGCAATAAAATCGATGCCGAGATCGCAGCCCTGAAAACACTCATGGAATCGAACAAGCTAGAAACGATACGTTATTTGGCAGGTATGTGGCTGGGCTGTTGAAAAATCATGTTCCAGAAGAGTAAAACGTATAAAGCCAGGATGCCTAAAAGGCTTGGCCCACCCCTTATGCACCCAGCCCAACACAGTTACCTTCTCAGGAGGTCCATCTTGCATGGCCTTTCTTGTGGTGGCCCCTGCCTTTGGAGCTGCCTCCCATTACGCATCAGACAGGCGCCTTCTCTGCTTCCTTTTTGGCACCCACTGAAGATCTTTTAGGTGGAGATCTTCGTCCCAGTCTCTATTGGGTTTGGAATTGCTTTTAACATACAAAATGTTCTTTTAATTGTTTTTTTGTAAATGGAGTTGCTTTTCTTGTTGGTGCTTTCGCAGTGAAAGCGCTTAGCTGTGATTCCTGCATTGCAGGGGGTTGGACTAAATGACCCTTGGGTATACCTTCCAGCTCTGCAGTTCCATGATTCTATTGTTCTACTTTCTGGGAAGCAACACACAGCCAGCCAGCTGCATGTGGCCACTTGGAGCCTCTGCTTAAATCACTATGGAGGTTTCGAGATTTCTTTTTAATGTTGTAAACGGTGTATACATTCAGTTAATCAATTAATCAATAGGAGATGTTGCGAGGAGTCGGACTATGAACCATTTACTGTTGAACCTCGGTTTTCGAACGTCTCAGAAGTTGACTGTTTCGGTTTTCGAACGCCGAAAACCCAGAAGTAACTGCTTCGGTTTTTGAACGCTTTTCGGAAGCCAAACGTGCCACGCAGCTTCCGTATTGAGTTTTCCGTAAGCAAATGCTTCTGGAAATGCATGCTTCAGTTTTCGAATGTTTTGGAAGTCGAACGGTCTTCCGGAACGGATTACGGTGGTACCTCGGGTTACAAACACCTCGGGTTATAAACACTTCGGGTTACAGACTCCGCTAACCCGGAAGTAGTACCTCGGGTTAAGAACTTTACCTCAGGATGAGAACAGAAATCGTGCGGCGGTGGCACGGCGGCAACGGGAGGCCCCATTAGCTAAAGTGGTACCTCAGGTTAAGAACGGTTTCAGGTTCAGAATGGACCTCCGGAACAAATTAAGTTTGTAACCAGAGGTACCACTGTATGTTCAAAAACGGAGGTTCCACTGTAATATTTTTGTGAGTAGCGAGAAACGGCAACTTGTGCGTAGCTTAAAACCCTTTTGAGATGCTTGGCACAAACTTATTCTTTTCTATCTCTCTGTGTGTGGCTTTTTGTATGTATTTACAGCCTCTGTTTTCACTTGTCTTGCCATCGCCCTGGGATTCTACCGATTCTGGAAATGAAAAAGCCAGCCTCCGGGAACAAGGGACAGAACAAGCGCTTTTCTGATTTGAATCGACACCGTGCTTGGATGACACATCTCCGGCAGACTCTTTCAAAGCCTTTTGTGTTGGGTATTGGTTTTTAAACGCATAACCGGGGTGCAGGAGGCTGTTCTCTGCAGGCACAGTAGTCTGAGCCAAACTGACCTAGTTTGCAACTCTCGGGGCTGGTTTGTTGCTCCCACATACTCAAAGCCAAAGATCTATGGGACATTTTTTTAAAAAGACACTTACTCAATGGAGAGATTGCTATGCCCATTGTCATCATTATGTATGGTTTTTTTACGCTCTTTCTTCCGCAGCTAGTGTGGTGTAGTGGTTAAGAGCGGTGGACTTGTAATCTGGGGAACCGGGTTCGTGTCTCCGCTCCTCCACATGCAGCTGCTGGGTGACCTTGGGCTAGTCACACTTCTCTGAAGTCTCTCAGCCTCACTCACCTCACAGAGTGTTTGTTGTGGGGGAGGAAGGGAAAGGAGAATGTTAGCCGCTTTGAGACTCCTTCGGGAAGTGATAAAGCAGGATATCAAATCCAAACTCCTCTTCTTCTTCTTCTTCTTCTTCTTCTTCTTCTTCTTCTTCTTCAATTCTAGGGCACTCTAACCAGCACTGTTTCCATTGTTCCCAGGAACAGGGTGGATTTGATTTAAATCAAATTGATTTAAATCACGATTTAAATGACGATTTAAATCACTAGTCAGTAAGGCTTGATTTAAATCACTAGTCAGTAAGACTTGATTTAAATATTTTTTTTACAGAAAGACTCATTCTTGCTGGTATAATCTTAATATTTACAACCATATGAAGGTTTCATTTTTGGAATAATAAATTTTCAGAGTAGTTTTTACAGTTATATCAAAAATTACTGATTTGGTTATACTACTAGAAATACATAGACAGATAATTATGAAATTATGGTGAGGTTTAATAAGTTAACTGTTTATATTTGGACAACTTTTCTGCTGTACTTTATTGGAAGGAGAAAAATAATCATTTCCTTAATAACCATTTAAACAATTTATTTAACTAAAACAATAACATGATAGCATATGTATCCATGTTTGTTAACTGATGTGGTTAAACATTAAAAAAAAAACCTTAGACTGAGTTTTAGCACACTTGATAAACTTAAAACAAATCCTTATTTCCTGATGAATAGCCTTTGGACTACAATGTAACTTAAATAGAAGACTATATTTAGAAAGAATTTTCCTCCAAAAGCATTTTATTTTAAAAATCCAATTTAAATCAAAAAAATCCGATTTAAATCAAAAAAATCCGATTTTTTTTATTTTTTTTAAAAAATCATTGATTTTTATCCACCCTGCCCAGGAACAGACCAGTAGCCAGTTGGAAGTTGTAGCCCAACAACATCTTCAGGGCTACATTTCCTTCCCCACCCCTGATGTGACATGTACTTCGGGAAGAGAGATGTTGTTTTTTATGGGGGGAACATGTAAAGCTGAATATTTCTAGGTGGCATTATGTAGGGCAGCTTCCAGGAACTCGCAGCTCTTCTCAGTCTGCCCATAAATGAAATATTGCTATGATCACAGCCTCTGTTCTTTCCAAACTGACAGCAGACTCCTTAAAGAAATGCATTTTGGATGTCGGAGGAGCGGGCCTGTATAGAGCTTTACTTTTTCTTCTAAATAACGGAAAAATTAAATGCATACTCAAACACAAGACATTTACTATTGCATTTTTTAGTTCTATAAAACTCTCTCGGGCTGCAGTTCCCACTATGGAATGCTTGAAACCATGTTGTGCTTTTGGTGTTAAACACATCTAATTTATTGAGTTTGGGTTCTGGTGCTCTCAAGAGGCCACAGCTGGGATCACTTCCTGGCTAGAATTCTGCCAGCATTGAATGCTTGCATTTTGCAGTTATTTTTTAAAGTCCTTTTCTGCTGGTTTTTATATTTGAGTGTGGGGTGATGCAAGGGACCCCTGACCATTGGGTCCAGTCGTGGATGACTCTGAGGTTGCGGCGCTCATCTCGCTTTGTTGGCTGAGGGAGCCGGCGTACAGCTTCCGGGTCATGTGGCCAGCATGACTAAGCCGCTTCTGGCGAACCACAGCAGCACACGGAAACACCGTTTACCTTCCCGCCGGAGCGGTACCTATTTATCTACTTGCACTTTGACGTGCTTTCGAACTGCTAGGTGGGCAGGAGCCAAGACCGAACAACGGGAGCTCACCCCATCACGGGGATTCTGTGGGATGTATAACACTGGTGCAGTCAATCACAACATTCCTAGAGTGTACACAAGGGGCCTTGGTCCTCCAGCTAGTTTCCTGTGCCTGGAGGAGGATCACTTCCTTTGTGTGACCAGAGGTGGGAGTGGCCTTACCTGAAAGTGCACAGGTCTGTGCCATTCTCCTCTCTCTTCCCACCAGGACTCCGAGGATGCAACATCTCAGGAGATGCTCTCTTGGCTTCCAGCCAAGAGAGGCCCACATGGAGCCTTTCTCCCTTAAGGAGAATCTCCACATGTAAATACATTTAATCTAAGCTAGCCTGCCTTTCTGAGACTGTAGAAGCTTGAAATGACTGTGAGTAAAACCTTTATACTTTTATAAGCTTATGTGTCGTGTATTTTCTTTTAAGAGGGAACCAGGGGAAATATGTGCCAGGATCTGCCTTATTCTAGAAGTTCATAGGAACTTAAACGCCACGCTTTGCTGCGCTTTATTGGGGATGAGAAACTCTGCTAGTTTGGAGCTTGTTAGCACAAGCTGGGATAGGAAATATTAATCAATATTCCCTCATCCACATTCCCTCTCATCTCCCACAAAGGGTTTTGAGGCCCAGAACTGCGTATTTTGTGTATTTTTAAAGGATTGCTTTGGATTGTGATTTTTGGCAGAGTAGAATTTTTCTGTTTGTACTTCCTGGTAAGCACATGGTCTTTTGTTCTCCATTGTGCTGTGAAAGGGGGATTAGCGACCCCTCCCCTCCCTCAGAGCTCACAGACCTCAGAGGCAGTGAAGATTAGTTTGCATTTTGAGATTTTTAAGTTTTGAATTTTGAATTTTAACCATTTTTGGGAATTTTTGAAATTTTGGAAATTTTTTAAATTTTTGAGGATTAAGATGGCAAGCTCAGGTTTTGATAGTGAAGCAAGATCAAGCTTTATGCTGCTGAATGATCGTAACTTTGTGCAATGGAAGCAGCGCCTTTTAGTGCATCTTGGTGCAAAACAAGTGCTTAAAGCGGTGAAAGATCCCAAACCTGATTTTGCTGATTTAACCAAGAAAGCAGATTGGGAAAGGCAAGATGCAGAAGCTAAACACATAATTTTGAGCAGTTTGAAAGATGAGCATTTATCTCTGATTGACTATGAAAGTGATGCATCTCAGATTCTAAAGGATATTGAGAGGGTTTATGCACAATCATCAGAGAACTCTTATAGACATTTATTGGATAAACTGCTGAAGTTAAAGATGAATTCCAGAGAACAATTTACAGGGCATTTTAAGGACTTTAATGAAATTGTTCAAAGGATTGCCCTAACTCCCAGAGCTTTTGATGATGCAACCAAAGTGACTTTTATGCTGGCATCATTAGGAAAAGAATTTACTTCATTTAAGAGTATAATGGATCACACCAGAGATTTGACTTTTAATGAACTAGTAAATCACTTAAGAGAGGAATGCAGAGATTACCTTGATTCTCCACAAAGGAATCCAAGGAGGGACACAAGTTATGTTTCTAAGCAATTTCCCAAGTCTAAGGAAGTGTCCAAAGAATTAATATGCCATAACTGCAATTTAAAAGGGCACATTGCAAGGAGTTGCCAGAAGCCCAAGAATAAGTCCCGCCCCTTTCAACCAAAAGGTGAAAAGAAGGGGGGTCACGAGCGTACATTTCTACTGCAAGAAAAGAGTTTAAATGTGCAAAGAAATGAAAGGAAAAGTGACCAATTTATTTTAGATTCGGGAGCCACAAGCCATTTTGCGCATAAACGAGAATATTTCAGAGAAATTAATGATAGTGAATGGACTGAAATCCAGATTGCTGATGGAAATGTTCTAAAATCACAAGGTGCAGGTTCAATGCGTTTGAAATTCAAGGTGAACAATGAATCTCTTGAAACAACTGTGCCTAACGTTCAATATGTCCCAGAATTGAATTGTAACTTGCTTAGTGTGTCTGCTTTAGACAAGAAAGGTTTCAAGGTTACATTTGCCAATGGAGAATGCAATGTAACGAAAAATGATGAGGTTTATGCTCAAGGGAAACTAATCAATGGTGTTTATGAGATTAACGTTTCAGAAAACCAATCAGCACAAGTCGCCCAATCCAAGCAGAAGCATGAAGCAGATCTGGAGCTCTGGCATCGAAGACTGGGTCACCGGGATATCAGAGTCATCCAGGAACTGCAGAATGGAGATCTTGTGAGAGGTCTACAGGTAAACAAAAGTAACACACCCACACCAAAGTGTATAACTTGTGTAAGTGAAAAAGGAGTCAAACCTTCTTTCCCACGTTGTGCAGAAAAGAGAAGCACAAAAGTTCTGGACATTGTGTACACTGATTTAGCTGGACCTATGAATATACCTTCCTTAGGAGGAAATAAGTATATTTTGATATTTTTGGATGATTATTCAAGGTTTTGTGTGGGATACCTTCTCAAAGAGAAGAGTGAAACAGTGGAATTGTTCAAGCAATACGTAAGCATGGTCAAGAACAAATTCCATCGAGCACCCACCACCCTAATGTCCGATAATGGTGGGGAGTTTTGCTCACGTGAAATGGAAGCCTTCATGGCTCAGGAAGGCATAGCACATGTGACCACAGTAAGCTACACACCTCAACAAAACTCTATTGCTGAGAGGAAATTTAGGTCCATCCTAGAGATGACAAGGTGTATGCTAAAAGGATCCAACTTGTCGAAGAAACTTTGGGGTGAGGCAGCAAATACTGTGATTTATATACAGAATAGGCTGCCAACAAAAGGCACAGAGCGCACGCCATTTGAACTTTGGCATGGAAGAGTCCCAAATTTGTCACACATACGTGTATTTGGAAGTTTGTGCTATTACCACGTGCCCAAGGAGCACAGACACAAACTTGACTCCAGAGCAAAGCCTGGTATCCTAGTTGGATACGCTTCTGGAGGAAAAGGCTACAGAGTTGTGGACTTACAAACAGGGAAAACAAGTTCACATCACGTGATTCAGTTTGAGGAGTATGAAAAGGCTGACACAAGGAACACAGCAATTGACTGTTCCAATGAGCCACCAACAGAGGAGTTTGTAAGTTTTCCTTTTGAAGCCATACCAGAAACTAATCCACCTCCTAGTATTGTACCTCCTAGTGTTGTAGCACCCCCTACAGATGACACCCCAGAAGACGCGGAGGACCAGATGTCAGAAGGCTCCAGAGACGAAGAGGACCCGTATGCAGGGATGCCGCCATTGGAAGGAGATGAGGAAGCTGATGCGGTTCAACAAGAGCCAGAGGTCAGACGTTCCTCCAGGTCCAACAGAGGCGTTCCACCACTACGACTGTCCTACTTTGCAGGGTCGGCGCCACCACAGGAACCTTCCACGTGGGAACAGGTTCAACGGTTGCCAGCTACTGAGGCCAGTCTCTGGAAGCAAGCCGCGCAGGAAGAGATGGATGCACTGCATCGCAACAAGACCTGGACCCTGACAGAGCTACCTCCTGGTAAGAAGGCAATTGGGTCCAAGTGGGTGTTCAAGCTTAAGAAGGGGTCAGAAGGGGAGGTGCAACGCTACAAAGCTAGGCTTGTAGCACAAGGATTTTCACAACAGTATGGCGAAGACTATGATCAAGTATTTGCGCCTACAGTGCGATACAGCAGTGTTAGATTACTTCTAAGTATTGCAGCATCTAAAGGCCTATCAGTCCGTCATGTCGACATAGCAACAGCTTTTCTTCATGGGACGATTTCTGAACAGATTTATATGAAGCAGCCCAAAGGCTTTATCAAGCAAAATGAGGCACATCTTGTATGTAAACTTCAGAAAGGAATTTACGGTTTGAAACAAGCTGCAAGAGCATGGAACCAGAAATTACATGAAATGCTGGTTCAGCTTGGGTACAAGCAGTCAACAGCTGACAAGTGCCTGTACACTAAGAACAGAAATGGACAATTCTCTTACATTCTGGCTTTTGTCGATGATTTATTAATATCAACGTCCAATGACAGAGACTATAAAGACATAGTCAGACATCTCAACAAAGAGGTGGAAGTAAAGGAATTGGGACTTGTCCAGTATTACTTGGGAACTCAAATTGAGAGAGAAGAAGACGGCTCATTTCTTCTCAGCCAGAAGCAGAAGATAATAGAACTGATAGAAAGCATGCAGATGCAAGGTGCACACCCTGTCGCGACACCCATGGCCACAGATTTTCTAAAGAATCAGCAAGATTCGAAGCTGCTGCCAGACAACAGCGAATACAGGTCAGCGATTGGTAAACTTTTGTATTTGGTTACTACCAGCAGACCTGACATAGCAAGTGCAGTGGGGATCCTAAGCAGAAAAGTGAGTTCTCCCACTGAACATGACTTGGGTGGGGTCAAGAGGGTGGTGCGTTACCTCAAGGGTACAATGAATTGTAAATTAAAATTGCCAGCTGTAAGGGACCCTAAGTTGGTTGGGTACAGTGATGCAGACTGGGCTGGGGATAAGGCGGATTACAAATCCACAAGTGGTTATGTTTTTATGTTTGGAAATGCACCTATCATTTGGGGCAGTTATAAACAGAAATGTGTAGCCTTATCGTCCACAGAAAGTGAATATATTTCAGCTTCGGAAGCATGCAGAGAGATCATCTGGCTGGATCAACTCCTGACAGATTTTGGTTTGCCGAGAAAAGGACCTGTCAGCTTGATGGAGGACAATCAAGGCTGCCTGCAACTAGCGCAAACCGAAAAGTTCCTTGCACGTTCAAAACACATTGGGGTCAGGTATCACTTCATTCGCCAGATGATCCAAGATGGACTAGTAGAAATGTCCTACTGTAATACTCAGGAGATGACTGCGGACATTCTCACGAAACCCTTGCCACGAGAGAGTTTCCAGAACCTGCGTGTCAAGCTGGGACTCTGGGTGGTTGAACAAAGTTGTTTTATGTTTGTTAAATGTTGTTCAGACTGAGAAGGGGTTTGTGGGATGTATAACACTGGTGCAGTCAATCACAACATTCCTAGAGTGTACACAAGGGGCCTTGGTCCTCCAGCTAGTTTCCTGTGCCTGGAGGAGGATCACTTCCTTTGTGTGACCAGAGGTGGGAGTGGCCTTACCTGAAAGTGCACAGGTCTGTGCCATTCTCCTCTCTCTTCCCACCAGGACTCCGAGGATGCAACATCTCAGGAGATGCTCTCTTGGCTTCCAGCCAAGAGAGGCCCACATGGAGCCTTTCTCCCTTAAGGAGAATCTCCACATGTAAATACATTTAATCTAAGCTAGCCTGCCTTTCTGAGACTGTAGAAGCTTGAAATGACTGTGAGTAAAACCTTTATACTTTTATAAGCTTATGTGTCGTGTATTTTCTTTTAAGAGGGAACCAGGGGAAATATGTGCCAGGATCTGCCTTATTCTAGAAGTTCATAGGAACTTAAACGCCACGCTTTGCTGCGCTTTATTGGGGATGAGAAACTCTGCTAGTTTGGAGCTTGTTAGCACAAGCTGGGATAGGAAATATTAATCAATATTCCCTCATCCACATTCCCTCTCATCTCCCACAGATTCGAACCGCCAACCTTCTGATCTGCAAGTCCTAGGCTCTGTGGTTTAGACCACAGCGCCACCCGAGTCTCTAAGTCAAAGGTTGGTGCAATGCAAATAGCAGCTTTGGGGAGGCATGTGGGAGCTTCTCGCTGCAGCTCTTGTGTTTTTGGGGAGAAATCCTATTCTTTCCTAATACTGGGGTTGAATTATCATCCTAGGCCACACCAGTGCACACTCAGAAGTGGGCTACACACACACAGCTTTGTGCAAGAGCTTCAGGTGAGGCTGAGAACCATGTGGCCCTCCAGTTCTTGCTGGACTGCAACTCCCCATCCCCATCTGTTGACCATGCTGGCTGGGGCTGATGGGAACTGGAGTCCAGGAACATCTGGAGGGCCACAGGTTCCCCATCCCAATGTAAGGCATGGCGCAAGTGTGTGCCTACAGTGCAAGCATAGGCTCGAGTGTGTGCAAGGTGTGGAAGGGAGCCTGATGCTTCGCACCCTTGTCACATTGGCTGTTGCTGGACTCCAACTCCCACCAGCACCAGCCAGCATGGCCAAAGTTCTGGGAGGATACAAGTTGGGAGTCCATCAACATCCAGGTTCCCCATCCCTGATACAATGGTTCAGAAGAGCTGCCTACATTTGGGGGGCTCTTTGCAGGCTGAACTCAAACATTTACCACTGGCGATGTCTGCTTTATTCAGCAATAGGCTAGCACTGATAAGAGCTTTCTGGAATTCCAGCAGTTGCAGATATGATCTCAGTCTGTTTAGCTGGCTTTCTTGTTATTACTGTGTAACACTGCTTAACCTTGTTTGTGGGTGTGAGCCGCTTTAGGAATCGTGGCTGAGAAATAAGGTGGATAATAGAGATTTTTTAATATAGAGAGAGTTTAATGAAGTGCTAATGTCTCTTAATTAGCAACATATCTCAGTGGGGTCTTCTCCTGCAATGGCAACCTGCCTGCTACTACATGCCTCTAGGGTGGTGGCTGGGGAGACCTGTGCCCCTCCAGATATTGTTGGGCTGCAACTCCCACCCACCCCCCGACTGGGATGTTGTTTGGGGTGGGCAGATGGGGAGTTGGAGTCCAAAACTTGTGGAGGGGCATGGGGGGTTCTTCATCCCTGCTCTACGCTTATATGAAAACTGGCATTTGTACCAGATGAATTGATGGAGAATATATTTTCAGTTCAGTGAAGGAAGTGCATTTGCTTTGGGTAGCTGAGAGCCTAGATAGAGCACTGTTACCCGGGGCTCTTTCATTCCAGCAGCACCTGCATTTTTCAGCCAAACTCTTTCCCCTCTCCTTCCAGCAAGAGGCCTGGAAGACCCTTGGCTCTCCTGTTAGTACAGTCTCACAAACACTCCGCTGGAGCTGGAGGAGGGCTTTTTCTTCAATTTCTTTTTCTCCTTTGCGACTTCAGGGGCTGCTGTACTGGCGTCGGAGGCTGCTTTATCACAATCGGAGGGCGCTTTGCTCAGATCACCATCCCCCTGCAGAAGCAACGTTGAAGGTTTTAACCCACTGCCATGCTAACTGAAGAGGGGGGGGGGGGGACGGATGGTCTTAAACATCAGGAAAGCACACCGGTTTGCCTACTTTGCACATAATACTAAACCATGGTTTACTAAAGCATGGCTTTGCACTACGAGTGAACCTGGTCCAGCAACTCAGCTTATGGGTAAAGGTCGTTTATTGACCAAGGTTGGCTTATAAGCCTTTGTTAACATTAACTATAGCTTAGTGTTCCCTGGTAACTTGGACTTCCTCCTTAACTATGGTTAAGGACCAGGCACCACCCAAAAGCTCCAGAGCCACGAGCGAGGAGCAGCAAAAAATTCAAACCATGCGTAACTTAAAGATAAGTGTGTTGGCTTTCTTATCACTAATTATTATTTTTTAAATGATGAAAATTTGATGAAGATGTGGCCATTTGTTTAAAATTTTGTTGACTAGGCCAGGAATATTACTTACACCTGAGGAGTACATATAGCTCAATGAGGATAAAATTTGGTGGAAACCATGTTTTTTAAAGAAATAGTGGCTTACGAGCAATAGTGGCTTTCTCACAAGCATACATCTTTTTTAAGAGTAGAATAAGAAGATAATAAATAATAGTCAAAGTTGCCTACTTAAAAATAGATTTTTAAATACATTTTTGAACTATTAAAAATTGTATAATACATTTTTAAATGAATAATGTATTTATTGTAAAATGTATTTAAAATTATAACACTTATCGGAGATCCCCAGGGTAAAAAAAAAAGGGCCACATTATCTGCCTGGCCCGGGCCTCTGCCTGGCTCTGCAAGGGCCTGTCTGGCATTGTCAAGTGTGGAAGCACTTCTTGACCTCCGCAGCTTCAGGCTGTGGATCGGGAAGTAATCTGCAAGGGGCTGGGCATGGTGGGACAGATTAAAGGCTCCCTGCACACAGAAAGATAGCACCACTGCCATATGCCGTCAGCTACTGTGAAAGTCCTAGGCAGGGATGGGGAATCTGTAGTCCGGCTACATCCAGAGAGTCACAACCATCCCTGACCTTGCTGGCTGTGGTTGAAAAGGCGTGAAGACCAACTGCATATTAATGTGACCCACAGGTTCCTCACCCTTCTTTCACGCAGGATAAATACAGTGGTACCTCGGTTTTCGGGCATCTCCATTGCCGAATGCTTCGCTTTTTGAGCACCGAAAACCCGGAAGTAATTGCTTTGGCTTTCGAACATGCCTTGGAAGTCGAACTTCCTAGGCGGCTTCCTGCTTGAGTTTTCCATATTAATTTTTCCGTTTTGAGGCTTCCGTATTGGGTTTTCAGTTTTCGAACGTTTCGAAAGTCGACCGGTCTTCCGGAACGGATTGCGTTCGAAAACCGAGGTACCACTGTAGAGTCATGCCTTGGTTCTCAAACGTAATCCATTCCGGAAGTCCCTTTGACTTCCGAAAACATTCGCTAACCAAGGCGCGGCTTCCGATTGGCTGCAGGATCCTCCTGCACTCAAGCAGAAGCCGCGTTGGACATTCGTTCCAGGACAAGTGTCAGCCGTCAAAAATCCACTGTTTGAATGTCTGCTTCTGCTGCCCTTGCTTTGCATTTTCCAAAGAAATTGTGGGCAACACAAGGAAACTCACTTCTGTGATAGCGGGTGCGGGAATGGGAATCTGGGGTTTCTCCTGCTGCTCTGTGAGTTTCCCGATCTCTTCCCGGCACTGATCCAGCTCTGCCTCCAGCTTCTCCCGTCGTAGCCGCTCGTACTCCAACTGCTCCTGCAGATCATCAACGGTCCTGGAATCATAGGATTGTAACGTTGGAAGGGGCGCCGAGGGTCATCATAGTCCAACCCCTGGCAATGCAGGAATTTCAACTAAAGAATCCATGGCAGGTGGCTACTCAAACTCTGCTTTAAAACCTCCAAGGAAGGAGAAACCCACCAACTTCAGAGGGAGTTAGTTCCACCGTCTCCCACTTTTACCTGTAGAAAACCAAGGCGGCGCTGAAAAGACTGGAGAGCAGGGTTCGAATCCCCACTCAGCCAGGAAGCTCCCTGGGTGACCTTGAACCGATCACCATCTCTTAGCCTAACCTACGTCAAAGGCTTGTTGTGAGGGTGCAATGGGGAGGAAGAGAAAAACCAGGTACACCAGAAAAAGGTGATATATAAATGTAATAATAAAAGAAACCCTAATAAATACTGCTTCCACTCCACCCACTGAGGAGCACAGGGGCTGCCAAGGTTGTGCCCGTGGGCGCAATGGTGCCCTTGAAGTCTTCCCTTGTGCTCTTAAGTCTTGATCCTACTGGATCCTACTTTTTCCCAGCTCCATTGGAGGATTGGAGTGTGTTTGTTTGTGCACATCATTGCAGGTTGATCCATTAGGGCCAACAGGGCACTGCCCCACCAGCCTACCCCCATCTGCCTCTTTGCGGCTTACAACCAGTCCGTAAGGGTAGCACTGCCTATCCGTGTAGAACAAAGTGAGGAAGACAAGGATGGGGACAAAACCAGAATTGCTTGGCTCCACCTGTCATTGGCACTGACTCCATCTGCATTTTGGTTTCCCTGCCTTCCGCCTTGCCAGTTCCAATGGGCACCAGCCACCACTGGTGCACAATGCATGCATACATGCGCACTCTTTCTGACGCTTGGGGTAGGATTCTGATCCAAAGCAGGCCAGTGAAAATGGACCAGAGCGGGTGGCACCTATGCAGACACTCGTGAATCCAAACTTGCCCTGGGAACTAAAAAGGTTGGTAACCCCTGGCATAGTATCAAAAACCCAAAATGACACCTATAAGCCACTGTCCTGGTTGCAGAATACATGCAACAATCTATGTGGCACAGACCTTTGGCCACAAGGACCAAATTAAACCCACTTTTGGTCGTCCGACAAAGCCTTGGCAGCTTAGCAAGCAAGCGTTGTGTGTGGCTGGTCTCCCATGCACAACAGCCGGCAGAGGGCAGCAAAGCAACAAAGTTTTAAGCAAGATCTTAAAATTTCTGTCAACAAGGGACAGGGCAGACGAACACCTGCAATCTGCCAAACGGGACCTCTTGGCACTGCCATCTCTCCAAAGTCCCGTTCCTCCAACACACACATTCATGCCCAGAGATGCCAACATACTGGTTATTGTTTCTCATTTGTTTTTGAGTTACATATTGTCGTTCCTTATGAATGTCGAGAGGCACTTTGGGCACCATTTTGTGGGAAAGT
The DNA here is from genome assembly GCA_034641385.1 of Darevskia mixta. NCBI lineage: Eukaryota > Metazoa > Chordata > Lepidosauria > Squamata > Lacertidae > Darevskia > Darevskia mixta. The sequence goes on along the minus strand of JAWWNH010000137.1, from coordinate 575,587 downwards.
GGCATATAAATAAACAGATGGTGGTGAAGCAACACGAGCCATTGATACATGTGCCAACTTGAGCCCTTCATACCCACTCTGCTTTTGCAAGACCTTCATTGTTTAGTGCAGCAGCACCTTAACTTTGGAACTCCCTGCCTATTGAGATCAAGCAGGCGCCTTCGCTGTACTATTCTCAGTGCCTGCTGAAAACATTCTTGTTTAGACAAGGCTACCCAGATGCTTAGAAAGTCGAGTTGATTTTAACCAGCTTTAGTATTTAGTATGAAGGACCAGGTGCGCAGCCTGGGAGTCATTTTGGACTCACAGCTGTCCATGGAGGCGCAGGTTAATTCTGTGTCCAGGGCGGCTGTCTACCAGCTCCATCTGGTACGCAGGCTGAGACCCTACTTGCCCGCAGACTGTCTCACCAGAGTGGTGCATGCTCTAGTTATCTCCCGCTTGGACTACTGCAATGCGCTCTACGTGGGGCTACCTTTGAAGGTGACCCGGAAACTGCAATTACCGTAATCCAGAATGCGGCAGCTAGACTGGTGACTGGGAGTGGCCACCGGGACCACATAACACCGGTCCTGAGAGATCTACATTGGCTCCCAGTACGTTTCTGAGCACAATTCAAAGTCGGTCCTGTATACCTGAAGGAGCGTCTCCACCCCCCACCGTTCAGCCCAGATACTGAGATCCAGCGCCGAGGGCCTTCTGGCGGTTCCCTCACTGCGAGAAGCAAAGCTACAGGGAACCAGGCAGAGGGCCTTCTTGGTAGTGGCGCCCACCCTGTGGAACGCCCTCCCAGCAGAGGTTAAAAGGATCAACAACTACATGACATTTAGAAAACACCTGAAGGCAGCCCTGTTCAGGGAAGTTTTTAATCTGTGATGTGTTAATGTATTTTAATGTTTGCTGGAAGCCGCCCCGAGTGGCTGGGGAGACCCAGCCAGATGGGCGGGGTACAAATAATAAATTATTATTATTATTATTATTATTATTATTATTATTATTATTATTATTATTATTTAACTTTTGCATGTTTTAAAATACAGCTGCAATTTTCTCCCCTTGATTTTACAGTATTGTCTTATATTTTTGTAAATAGTGTTCGGGTGTCTTCTTCTTTTTAACAATCAAGAAGTGCATAAATTTTACAGGGCAGGGGGGAATTGATACAGCACCACCTTCCCTCGGCACTGCAAACCCCAAGAGTTTCACGAAAACCGGAGGCTGTGTTGCAAAGCTCTCTTACCTGAGAAGCTGCCTCTCTTTAATCTTGGTCTGCCTCTCCTCAGGGGTGATCCCTCCCAGCTGCTGGTAATCGCTGGTGGCGATTTCCAGGAGATTCTTCAGCTCTTCTATTTTCTGATAGGCTCTTTCTGCAAGAGACCACAGAACATCAGCGGAGCCTGTTGGACCAGGCAAAACCCCATCTTACCTAGCACTGTTCTCATGGCTTGTCCGAGGGGAAACTTCAAGCAACACCTGAGTGCAACAGTGCCCTCCCTCCTCCCTTTACAGCTGGTATTCAGAGGCCTTCTGCCTCCAACAGCAGAGGGAGAACTTAGCCACTGTTTCTAGCATCCATTGATAGCCTTCATCCTCTTTTTAAAGCCATCCAAGTTGACAGCCATCACTGCTTCTGGTGGGAGCAAATCCCACGGCTTAACCATGCACTGTCCCTTCATAAAAGCTAGGTTTAATGCTTTTCCATCAAACGTATTGAGTCACAGATTTACCAAGGGCCAAGTCTCTCCTATGTGTGCCTGTGAAAATAAATCAACTGAATCTCTATGGCATGTAATGTTCAATTGCCCTATGTACAGTTCGATCCATGCCAGTATATTAAATCCGATAATTCAGTCCATTGCTGATAAGTCAGCTGACCTACATCTTGCTTGGATGCTCCAAGATGTGGACCTTACATAACTCTACAGGTTGCTAGATTCCTAACAGCCATTATCTCATATAAGAGACAAAATGGAATGTCAGCCGATTATTGATAGTTATAAATATGTTTTTTTAAAATGAATTTAGACATTGATTTTAGTTTGGTGCCTAAATTTTAACTTTAAAATTTCCTCTGAGATATGTTTTTACGGAAATGCTAATATTGGCCCTTGTGAGATGTGTTATCTTATTTGCAGCTTGTACGGTGCCGCTGTTTTATTTGATTCTCGTTTGTTTGTTTGTATTGTATGACGGGCGCAAATGCCGAAATAAATGATCTATCTACCATGCACTGTGTGAAGAAATTATTTTGTCTGAGCTTCATTGGGTGGCCCCAAGTTCTAGTGAGTTCTCTCTAGGTTTCTGGCCCAAACCAGGAGGCATCATCCCCGACGCCTATTCGCCAGGAAAACCACCTCTGAACGAGAATGGTTATTAGGCAATGCAGGGGGAAAGGGTCTATCAGTGGCCGTTGGCCACGGTGGCTATTTGGATCCAGCAAGGCTCTTCCTACACCACTTGGGTAGTGGGCTGCAGAACTTCCATCTGCATGCAGCTGTCATGGACTGACTGGATGCAGAGGAGTGGTGGCAGGCACCAGCAGGGGAACCCCCTAAGGAACCCCCATGGGGAAGAAGGCTCAGAGCCAGGGGGAGTGGAGGTGGGATGACGATGAGTGGTCAGAGGGAGCAGACTGGGAGGAGGAGGTGTCGGAAGCTAAAGGGGCAACAGTGTTTAGTGAGCAGGAAGAGGCTGTGGCAGAGAGCAATCCAGAAGCAGAGGCAGAAGCGGAGGCTGGATAGGAGCAGGGCCACAAAACCTGGCTACAGGCCCATCAAACATGAATGTCCACCTGCCAGCTGATGCCGGGCCGATGTCCACCTGCTGGACTTCCTACCCTTCTGCCCTTACCCCTTTCTTCCCCCTAAACAGAGAGGGGAAGGCCCACAACTCACCGCGACTATCTACTCGGTCCTGTTTCTTGCTATACACGTCGCTCTTGCTGTCGGTGCTCCCTTCCACGCCATGACTTTCAAAGAATCGTGGGTCGTCGATGTCAATCTCCTCATCAGAGTCGTTCCCCATCTTTGTGCTTAAATACTCCACAGTGGCCAGCTGGGCAAACCTACACAGTTCAGATACCCGTTAGGAGGTCATTGGGGAACAGAGCTCCCGCCACTGATGGCAATTTGTTCTCCCTTCAGTTTAGCGGCAGCTCCTACTTGGAAGCACAGAATTGTAGTGATGACCTCATGGGTCATGTGGTCCAGCCCCCTGCAATGCAGGAATCACAGCTGAAGGATCCCTGACAGATGGCCACCCAAACTCTGTTCAAAAACTTCCAACAGAGTTCACCACTTGGAGAACCTCCTCCCACCAGAGCCGTGCAGTTAATTGACTGGAGGATCATAAATAATATTAATAATAATAATAATAATAATAATAATAATAATAATAATAATAATAATTTATTATTTGTACCCCGCCCATCTGGCTGGGTCTCCCCAGCCACTCTGGGCGGCTTCCAGCAAACATTAAAATACATTAACACACCACAGATTAAAAACTTCCCTAAACAGGGCTGCCTTCAGGTGTTTTCTAAATGTCATATAGTTGTTGATCCCTTTGACCTCTGATGGGAGGGTGTTCCACAGGGCGGGCGCCACTACCGAGAAGGCCCTCTGCCTGGTTCCCTGTAGCTTTGCTTCTCGCAGTGAGGGAACCACCAGAAGGCCCTCGGCGCTGGATCTCAGTGTCCGGGCTGAACGGTGGGGGTGGAGACGCTCCTTCAGGTATACAAGACCGAGGCCGTTTAGGGCTTTAAAGGTCAGCACCAACACATAAAGAGTTTAGACCGTTGGTTCTTCTAGCACAGCACAGCCTACACTGGCTGGCAGTGACTCACATAACTTTCCCAGCCTTAGCTCAAGATGCCAGGCATGTCGCATGCTTCTAGGAGCCACAAGTGAGAGCTGAGTGGAGGGTGGGGACCAAAGGTGTACAAGCTCCCCCAGAACATGTCTCCCAGCAGAGCTTTGCAAACTGGATCTTCAATGTGGCAGAGTTAAATCAGCCCTGACGCTTTGGCCAGAACTGAAGCCCAGTGGGATTTAGTCCAGATTAGCCAGAACAAATCCCAAGAGAATCCCCAGCCAAGTGTTCTAAACAGACACCTCCTGGCAACATCTTTCGGTGTCTCTCCGGCATCGTTGGGAATGTTGCAGTCCGCTTCCCTCTTGATCAGCCACTCCAGGACATGCAAATGACCTTGTCCAGCAGCTACAGCATGAAAGAGAAGGAAATAAAACATTAAAGGCGGCCATTTCCATTGGGCGCAGCCGTGTTCGTCTGCGTGGCAGCAAAGTGACAAAGAATGTTGTGGCCCTTTGAATTTACTACATCGTAAGCTTTTTGTAGACCACAAGCCCCTGTCACCAGATGCATGAAGCATTCTCCTATACTAGCAAGCATTTAATGCACATGGAAGGATGAGAGCAAGTGGGAACAGAGGGAAATTAAATGCAAGAAGGGCAGAAATGCAGCCACTTTGAAAACAGGAGTGAATGATTTTGGTAGGAAGAGAGCAGCAATATGAAAACACCACGCTCACTAACCTTTGTGCAAGAGTGTGGATCCCTGTTCGTCCCTCTCATTAACAGTGATGATATGGTTTTCCAGCAATGTTCTTAATGTGTCCACATCCCCTCTGAAAGCAGCATCGTGGCCTGGGAATGCTAAATCTATGCAGAGAGACAACAGAAGGAGCTGTAGTAGCCCTCTGAATAGCAGTTTAAGAGCTCCACTAGGTTGAAAAAAGGAGTTCTAGAAAGCCAAACATGTCAACTGAGAGTGATGGAGCTCGGGCAATCCATGAAAGGCTGGATTCTCTAATCTGTGCAATTTAGGCAAGTTGGTCAGTTTTCACTGGGATGGTGTGATTTAGTCATAGCTGTCAACCCTCCCTTTTTTTGCGGGAAACTCCCTTATTCCGATGCCATTTCCCGCTGCTATCCCGGATTGTTTATATCCCTTAAATTTCCCGGATTTCAAAGGAGGCTCCTCAGCTGCGTTGCTCGGCTGCCAATAAGGAGTCTGAGACCGACTGGGGGTGGAGCTTGCATGCCTTGTGCAGCCAGACCCTTACGCCCAACCAGACAGACAGCCTGCCTGCTGTCTATGCGCTCGCTCTTTCGCTCACCCGTTCATGCGCAGCCTCTGGAGCGCAGGGTGGCAAGGTTACTTGGTGCCATTGCACCGCCCTCGCAGCATCCCTTATTTTCAAATCCGAAAGTTTGAAAAAATCCCTTATTTTCAAATCCGAAAGTTGACAGCTATGGATTTAGTCATGCCTCCAAGCTGAATGGCTAGAATAGTATCTGAATTAATGGCTGCTAGCCACAATTGCTACATTTGTATCTCCATTGTCGGAGGCAGTGTGCCTCTGAATCCCACTTGCCAGAAATCAAAAAGTGGGGAGAGTTCCTGTTGAAATCAGGTCCTGTTTGAAGGCTTTCCTTGGCCTACATTATCAGGCCTTTCTTATGTTCTTAATATTCAATCACCCTCAATGCAAACACACAGCAGTCTCAGAGGAGACTGTATTGTCACATCCCAGCATGAAACCCCGTTGCATACTTCCTCTTATTTTGCAGAACGTAATCAACAGTTTTCACTTCAATTTATTCTCAGTTGTCGCAGATCCTTTGCATCCCGGTCATCATCTGTTTGATTTACTTCCATCTGGACGTCGCTACAGGACTTTATACACAAAAACGGCCAGGCACAGGAACAATTTTTTCCCTTGTGCCATTAGATTGTTAAATTCGTAGTTGTGTAGCGGAAGGGGAGGCCAGTTATGGGTGGGGTTTCTTTGCTGTGTCATTGTATTGTGAGTGGAACAGTCTTTGTATAAGGTATGTTTACATTGCAATGTAGCCGAAGCAAAATTCCATGTATGTTGGAAAATGTACTTGGTCAATAAATTATTCCTATTCCTATCCTATTTGCTAATCACCGGGAGTCACTGAAGGACATTGAAGGCTTGTCCTCCCGGTCAATGGATAAGCGGCGCAGCTTGTGTCTTCAAGAGCATCACTCACCCACTTCCAAGTGCATCTTTGCATAAGGACTAGAAACATGCTTCTCTTTTAAACTCCTTTGAAGACAAATTCCGAGCCTAGTATTCAAGCTCAGTCCCATGGAATCACAGCATGGCCCTGCTTATGGGAGAGCCTCCTCATCTCCATGGGTAGATAGGGCTTTGGTCCTTCTTTCCTGCCACCTCTTGTTGAAGCACCCTTAACAAACTACAATTTTCTGATTTGCCTCAGGTGGCAAAATGTCATGAACCAGCCCTGGACTGCACTCAGGGCACTTCTGGTTCTTAAGACCAATTGAGGAAGATGATTCATAACAAGAGCTAACAGTCTCGAGGAGCCCTTCTCAGGGCTTTCAGCTAACCCTCTTTTGTCTTCCAAATGCATGGAAGGAATGGTTGATAACATTATTAGCTGAGAGGGCCAAGTTCACGTGTTTAAGAGAAAAATCATTGCTGATATTTATGAAGGATTAGAAACTTCAAATGGACCTTTTACGTGAAAGAGAAAATGAACTTGTGAGACTGAAAAAATATTAGCTTATAGAAAACAGAATAGTTAATGAGCGAATACTATATTTAGCTGACAGACAGAGAACCAGAAGCCTTTTTATCCTTTCCCATTTTATTTTCTTTCTCTCCCCCCCCCTTTCTTTTCTTTTTTCCTTTTCCCCTCTCTTAGAATCCGTTCTGGAAGTCCGTTTGACTTCCAAAAACATTCGACAACCAAGGCGCGGCTTCCGATTGGCTGCAGGAGCTTCCTGCACTCAATCGGAAGCCGCGGAAGCTGCACCGGATGTTTGGGTTCCAAAGAACATTCGCAAACCAGAACACTCACTTCCGGGTTTGTGGCATTCGGGAGCCAAAACGTTCGAGTTGCAAGGCATTTGGGATTCAAGGTACGTATCAATAAAATAGGCCTAAAAATAATGATTTTAAAAACCTCGTGGTTGACTGGGACCAGAAAGAGAGACTTTTCAGTGTCCATTGCCAGATTCTGGAATTCTCTGCAAAGAGAGATGGCCCTGTTGGAGATTCAATCCCCATATGCAGTCATGGGTTTACTGTCTTACACATGACTGGGTGTGTGTTTTGATTCCACAGAGTGGGAAGTGGGAAGTGACGGAAGACAGGATGTTTGTCTTACTGTGTTCCCTGAAGTAGGACTGTTGTCCTTTGTTCTTTCTCTTTGCTGCCTGATGCTAAAGAGAAAGGGAGCCATATTCAGAACTCCGTGTGTGTTTATATGTAAATAAAGTAATTTAGCCTACATGCTGAGTTGCTGTGGTCTGTTACGCAACTGTGCACACTCTGTGGATCCCTAAGTGTGCTGGTGTCATCTAGCACCAGTCGCAGTGATGCTCAGGCTGAGGAATACTTATGAAGCTCCCAAACGATTGTCCAGGAGGGAGGGAATATGCCAGCCGGGCATGTGTCTCTGCCAAGGTCCTACTCGTGTGTAGGACAAATTCCTGACAGGCCTTGCCCCTTCCTTGATGATCTTCCATGATGGTGTAAAGACCTTACTTCTAGGTATTTTTCGCTCCATAGGACGCACTTTTTTCCTCCTAAAAAGTAAGGGGAAATGTCTGTGCGTCTTATGGAGTGAATGCATGGTCCCTGGAGCCAAATTGCCTAGGGGCCAAAAGCAGATTGTGCTCTTTTTTTTACAAAGAGAGAAGAGGGTGTTGAAAGGAAGCCGCTGAACAACTGTTCAGCAAGCGATAGGGGAGCCCCGCCCCCTTGCCCAGGCCTCCGTTGTTGAATGCAGAGGGAGGCTGTTTCTTTCCCCAGCGACATGTGACTGGCTGATTAGATTATCTGTCTGGAAACTGTAGAAATGACTCCCTTTCCTAAAGAAGCTGTAGGACTAAAAGCTGCAGAACTGTGAGTTGAACCCCATAAAAACGGGGCTTTTCCTCTTTGAAAAAGAAGCTGCACCACTTTGAGCAGATCCTAAAAAAACCAACAGGGCTTTCCCCTTTGCAAAAAAAGCTGCACCACTTTGAGCTGATCCTCAAAAAACAGGGTTTTTCCCTTGCAAAAAAAGCTGCACCACTTTGAGCTGATCCTTAAAAAAAAGGGCTTTCCCCCTTTCCTCCTCTAAAAACTAGGTGCGTCTTATGTTAAGTTGTGTCTTATGGCGCGAAAAATACTGCAGTAATTTCAGTGACAGGTTTTTACTGTCACTATTATGACCTTACATATAATGATTATATAGTGTGTGTGTGTGTGTGTGTGTGTGTGTGTGTGTGTGTGTGTGTTGGCTGTCAGGGATTGAACCTGGGACCTTCTGCATGCAAGGCAACTCCTCCATGGCTGAGCTATGGCCCATCCCTCGCAACCAAGTACTCACAGTCTTCCTTTTGGAATTCGACTTTCTGTTTCTCCAGATCGTCGATGTAGTTGACAACACTGTCCTTGTAGAACCTCTCTGCCAGGTCTCTCGGGGTGTCCCCGTGGTCGTTTCTGGCTTTCAAGGCATGGACCAGCGTGGGCATCTTGCTCACCAGGAACTTGAAGCAATGCAAGTGACCCTCCACTGCTGCCAGGTGAACTATTAGGAAGATTGTTTTGACTGTTAATATATTTTACATAAAAAGATTTCTTTTGTACTGCTTTTCTAGGCAGCGAGGCTTCTCAAAGTGCTTTACAAGTTAAAAACCTGCAGATTTTTTTAAAAAATGCAGTCAACTAAATAGCAGCGTTAAACTGATGTATATGATTGGTAGAAATACGTTCTCTTTCAACACACAAACACACAAAAACCCACCTCTGTGACAGTTAAAATTACAATTAGCACTGTTACTTGGTGGAAAGTAGAGTGAGGAACATATTGGTAGAGAGTTCTGCAGATTAGATGCAAAAATGCATTTAACTTTAGGAGTAGTTTGTCCCACAGACCAGCAAGCTAACAGTGTTCAAACAGAAAACATCTTCTCCAGCACCTGGATACAATTTATGGGATATTTCCCAGTGGCAGCAATAATATCCACCTATAAATTGAATGGGGTGTTAGGGGAAGGATAGTACCCCTGATGAGGGACCCAGGTGGTGCTGTGGGTTAAACCACAGAGCCTAGGGCTTGCTGATCAGAAGGTCGGCGGTTCGAATCCCTGTAACGGGGTGAGCTCCCGTTGCTCGGTCCCAGCTCCTGCCCACCTAGCAGTTCGAAAGCACGTCAAAGTGCAAGTAGATAAATAGGAACTGCTCTGGCGGGAAGGTAAACGGCGTTTCCGTGCGCTGCTCTGGTTCGCCAGAAGCGGCTTTGTCATGCTGGCCACATGACCCGGAAGCTGTACGCCGGCTCTCAGCCAATAAAGCGAGATGAGCGCTGCAACCCCAGAGTCGGACACAACTGGACCTAATGGTCAGGGGTCCCTTTACCTTTAGTACCCCTGATGGGTGACACGTCATGGTCCTTCTGGGGTAGTTTGTCCACCTTTGGCCCCCACCCTGCACTCAGCTCTCACCTGTGGCTCCCTAGATGCCATCAGCATGCGACAATAACCACACCCCAGGAAACGGCTTTGACTGGTCGGCTGAACCAGGTAAGGGTAGCCGGTGGGTCTCAAACACTCTGGGAGTTAGGGGCTTCCCCTGCATGCAAAAACAGGCTCCGGTGGGTTGAGTTTACAAGACCAATAGTAGATTCAACGGTTAAGAAGCCAGTTTCTGCACAAGCTGTAGGCAAAATGAGGGGCAGGTGAGGCTCATCAACCTGGGAAGGGAGCCCATCTAGGAGAAGGGAAACTCGGATCCTAAACGTCTGCTGCCTTGTGGGGTATCTTCAGGAAAAGAAAAGGCTAAGGATCAAACCCTACACAAATCCGGAGCCGAGTCCCTAAGACAGTTGGTTAGTGCCTTGTACGCTTCCTTCCAGCAACTCCTGCATCCCAGCTGATGCCAAATGTCTGGATCTGCTTTCCTTTGGACCACATCAGCAAGGCCGAAATGGGAGTCTTGTCGTCTGGGCATCCCAGGACCTCCCTACACACTGGCCAGGCTTGTGCCCCGGGGAGATCACTTCAGTGCTGCTAACGCAGCAGTTTGACTTCACCCCCGGAGGTGCACTCCATTGTCTCTTGAGACCGATGGATGCCAACAACAAGAAAACAAATTGTTGTGGGTTGTTGAGAAGAGAAGGAGGATGTTTGCTTGAGTGGCATACACAAGATGAACTAGTTAAATCTGCAATGATAGACTGGGCTAAGGATGTTGGGCACAACATCATGATGGAGGACTGGGAGAGACTTTGGAAGAAAGGAGTTAAATTTACTGCATGTAATTTGTTACGAGAGAATATTATGAAAATGATATATAGATGGTATTTGACCCCAGTCTAACTTGCTAAAATCTATCATTTGCAGGACAATAAGTGTTGGAAATGCAAAGAGGTTGAAGGGACATTTTATCACATGTGGTGGACCTGTCCAAGAATAAAAGCCTTCTGGAGGAAAATTTATAATGAAATGAAAAAAGTGTTGAAAAACACATTTGTTAAGAAACCAGAGGCCTTTCTACTTGGAATTGTCAATCAGGAGGTCCCCAAGAGAGACCAAACATTTTTTTATGTATGCCACAACAGCAGCTAGGATTTTGATTGCAAGAAACTGAAAAACACAGGAATTACCCACGGTAGAAGACTGGCAGATGAAAATGATGGACTATATGGAACTCGCTGAACTGACCGGGAAACTACACGACCAGAGGGAGGAGACGGTGGAACAAGATTGGAGGAAATTTAAAGTATATTTAAAAAACTATTGTAAGATTTAAAGATTGAAAAAAGTTGGAAGAAATGACAGATTACAGAGTAGAAAAATAGGTTAAATAATATAGACTTATGATTTTAGGTTAAGACTTCTATAAGAAAAGGACATATTTGATAATAATAAATAATGTTTAAAGATGTTAAGAAATTACTAAAGATGATTGATAATGAAACGCAGTGGGGGGACGTGAGGAAGTCACCCCAATATGATCAGACATGATGAATGGGAAAATAAGATGTATGTTTGTGTTTTGTCTATTTTGTACTTTGTATTTTTTACTATGATTAATGTAATGATGTTAAGTTGCTGTTTTTTTATGTTAAAAAACCCAATAAATATATTTTTTTTAAAAAGAGAGAGAAGAGAAGGAGGAGGAAGATTGTTACCCAAGTGGAATTCTGTTGCACAAGCGGAAGGGCAGCATTGGATATGACCCAAATTTTGTAAAAAAAAGTACACATAGAAACATTGCACTTTCCACCATCACTGACTCAGGTTATTCTCGCTATCCGTCTCTCTGTAACAAAAAGATTCCCCTCTTATCATTATTCCCCAGTCCATTACAATGATCATCTTCCCCCCCTTTCTGTACCTGGAAGATTTCCATTGTTGTCCACATCATCTAAAGTAGCTCCCCATCTAAGAAGAAGCTGGACACAGCCCAGCCGGCCATGAAAAGCAGCCTTGTGAATCGGCTTCCAGTCGTTCTTGTCAGAAACGTTGATGTCCTGGTTTCGAAGAGGAAAAGCAGATTCTTTAAATCTCCAGATTTTAAGTTGGGGAAGTGGATGTCAGTAGACCTCAAAGAACTGGGCATGCCCAGAAGTGGGAAATTTCAGCCTGACATCTAAGCCTCCAGAGGATGGCCTGCCCCCAAAATGGGGGTCAGGCCACTGCAGACCCCAGGCTATTGAGTTTCCCATAATCTTGTAGTAGAGTGGAGCTTGTTACAGCACATTCCACCACGAGGTCAGAGCATGAGACCATAAAAGAGTCCTGCTAAATCGGACAAAAATCCCCCTTAAAAAAGGCTTGCTAGATGTGCCTAAAATTACTACCCAGGCCACTAGCCCTCTTCCCATATTGGCCAACCAAATGCCTTCAGGGAGTCCCAAAGCAGGACGTCCCAATTTCAAACTGCGACCCCCCACCCACCCACCCCAAAAAGCACTTTCTACAAGGCAGCAATCTTAAGTGGCACCCCAAAATACACATTTTTGGACGCTGTGCCTGAAAAAAGCACTTTTTTTCCAAGGGGAAACCACAACGTGAAATCATGTGAGATCACGGCATCCATCCGTTCTCTTGTGAGAAAAAAAGGGGAAGATGGCGTCCTGGAAGACTGTGTACTGGATTTGACCGTTGAGGTGTTGGAGGGTATGTTATTATTAATCACAAAGGAGGGGCGGAATTTTCACCAGGACTGCAGGTTAGGTAAAGCAGGCGTAACCCTTTCTTCCTCTTCACCTCCACCTTCCAAGGTCCCAGCAAAAATTTCCAGTACCACCTTTTAGCCCCAAGAAGAGGTGAATTTCATTGGGGCCACAGTAGTGGGCAGAACTCTTTCCTCGAGTGACAATCAGGTCTCCCGTTTGGTGGCTATTACAATTTTTAAAACAACCATGGCATTTGAAGTGGCATGTTTAGCATCATGTTGACTTTGGCCCTCTGCCATGAAGCCCAAAGAGTGGCCTTTGGTCAGTCATGATCTCTCAGCCTAATCTGCCTCATAGGGTTGTTTTGAAGATAACTTGGGGAAAAGGATTGACCTTTTGGGCTGCTTTGAGATCCATTTAGAGGAAGGGCAGGCTAGAAAGGCGATCAATGAGTCAATGGAAATAGAATAATAATAATAATAATAATAATAATAATAATAATAATAATAATAATAATAATTTATTATTTATACCCCGCCCATCTGGCTGGGTTTCCCCAGCCACTCTGGGTGGCTTCCAACAGAATATTAAAATACAATAATCTATTAAACATTAAAAGCTTCCCTAAACAGGGCTGCCTTCAGATGTCTTCTAAACGTCTGGTAGTTGTTTTTCTCTTTGACATCTGGTGGGAGGGCGTTCCACAGGGCGGGTGCCACTACCGAGAAGGCCCTCTGCCTGGTTCCCTGTAAATTGGCTTCTTGCAGGGAGGGAACCGCCAGAAAGCCCTTGGCCCCTGGACCTCAGTGTCCGGGCAGAATGATGGGGGTGGAGACACTCCTTCAGGTATACTGGACCGAGGCCATTTAGGGCAGGCATCCCCAAACTTTGGCCCTCCAGATGTTTTGGACTACAATTCCCATTATCCCTGACCACTGGTCCTGTTAGCTAGGGATCATGGGAGTTGTAGGCCAAAACATCTGGAGGGCCGCAGTTTGGGGATGCCTGGTTTAGGGCTTTAAAGGTCAGCACCAACACTTTGAATTGTGCTCGGAAACGTACTGGGAGCCAGTGTAGATCTCTCAGGACCGGTGTTATGTGGTCCCGGCGGCCACTCCCAGTCACCAGTCTATCTGCCGCATTCTGGATTAATTGCAGTTTCCGGGTCACCTTCAAAGGTAGCCCCATGTAGAGCGCATTGCAGTAGTCCAAGCGGGAGATAACTAGAGCATGCACCACTCTGGCAAGACAGTCTGCGGGCAGGTAGGGTCTCAGCCTGCGTACCAGATGGAGCTGGTAGACAGCCGCCCTGGACACAGAATTAACCTGCACCTCCATGGACAGCTGTGAGTCCAAAATGACTCCCAGGCTGCGCACCTGGTCCTTCAGGGGCACAGTAACCCCATTCAGGACCAGGGAGTCCTCCACACCTGCCCGCCTCCTGTCCCCCATAAACAGTACTTCTGTCTTGTCAGGATTCAGCCTCAATCTGTTAGCCGCCATCCATCCTCCGACCGCATGCCAATCCTCAGGAGAGGAGCGGGGAAAGGGCAAGACGAGCATTTTTCTTACCACTCCGCTCCGCAGAATCGTTTGCAAAGTGTATGACTGCCCGTGGGTCGCTGCCAGGTGGGCGGGAGTACAGCCTCGGTCATCTCGAGTTCCAAGATCTACTCCATGAAGAAGGAGGGACTGTGAATACACAAAGCAAAGTTCCTAGTCTCAGATTTGATCCTGAAACACAAACTCCTTAACCTAAATTATAGCATTTAGTAGAGACACTTTGATGTTATATACCCAAAGAATACCCCTCTTGTGGGCTTCCCATAAGCATCCTCTTGGCCACTCTGAGAACAAGATGCTGGACTAGAAGGGTCATTGGCCTGATCCAGCATAGTGCTTCTTATTTTCTTATACTTTGTCCATTTTACAAAGTAAGATAGCAAGATAGGTAGCTGTATATTATTCTTTTCCCCCGTTTTGATAACATTTTATTAATTTTCCAAAAATAACAAATAATAATAATATCATCATCATCATCACATTTAACAATTTCAACCATAAATCTTAATTGACTTCCCTCCACACCCCCTCCTGGTTCCATTATTTTACTCTTATTCATGCACGTCGTTAAAACCTTATATTCTTAACAATCTAATTTTTAAACCTTATTCATCTTATTACAAGTGACTTTTAGAAGTTCAACTAATGTAAAAACCTATACACAAAGCTCACAAGGTTATGCTTTAAACATTTCCCTTATTTAAAGAAAGAAAGAAAGAAAGAAAGAAAGAAAGAAAGAAAGAAAGGAAGGAAGGAAGGAAGGAAGGAAGGAAGGAAGGAAGGAAGGAAGGAAGGAAGGAAAAAAAACCAATGTCCTTTTGGGTTTCAAATTGTCTAATATGTCCTGCATAGATCACTAGATTATTCTACCAATCTTCTTTGGCGGTAGTTTCTTATAAGGGTGGGCGGTAGCTGTATATTGTTCTGCACTTTGGTACTCTAAGTAGAACGTTTCCCAGTAAAGCGTTCGCCTCCTTGTCTTCCCCTCTCAAAATTTAACAACAGCTGTTTGATGCAATCTAGCCCCCTGGCAAGCCATGCATGGGATTCCAGCGGCCTTATAGCCCTCCAACTCCTTTGGAGAACTGAAGACATGGTAGAGACTGCTGTAGCTTTCAGAAATATGATATATTCACATATTTGCACCAGAATTTAGATGGAGGCAGTACAGCTCTTACAGCATGGCCATCTCAAGCAGGGCTTATTCCCACAGCAGTGCAGTGCTGGAGTCCAAAGCACCTCTCCCAGCCTGTCTTCAGCCAACCTGCCCCAATATGGATCTCCTCTTCTTCCTAGCATACCTTCAGACCCTCCAAGTGTCCCTATTTTCCAGGGACAGTCCAGGATTTACCGAAGCCGTCCCGGTTTCTGATTTGGTCCCAGAATGTCCTGCTTTTCCTTAGGACAGTGATGGCTAACCTTGACACCCCAGATGTTTTGGAACTACAACTCCCATCATCCCTAGCTAACAGGATCAGTGGTCAGGGATGATGGGAGTTGTAGTCCCAAAACATCTGGAGTGTCAAGGTTAGCCATCACTGCCTTAGGACGTCCCTATTTTCATCAGAGAAATGTTGGAGGGGATGCGCCTCGCTAAAAACACCCTTTTCCTTCCCCCCTCTGCAAACACAATGGCAACTTCTGTCTGCCCATGCCCTAGATTCCTATTAGATGGGCCATCAACGCCTTTTGTCATATGAGTTAACGCTGAGGCCCTGACTCGAAAAAGAAGCTTAGCCTGTATTTTTCCACTGGCCTCCAATCTTCCCTTCAGTACTCCAAATAACCAAAACCCTCCCATGTATTAATTTTTAGGGTTTAGGAGGTGTTATGTACTGAGCTGAATCCCAGAACAATAGGATCCAAAATGCAGCAGTCTGATTGGTCCTAGAACAATAGGATCCAGAATGCAGCAGTCTGATTGGTCCACAGGAACCACCCAATCCCGCTCCAGGTGGAAGTGAATCAGCGACCTGATTGGGCTGCAGGAGCAGCCAATCAGGCTCCTGGAGGAAGTGAATCAGCAATCTGATTGGCCTACAGGAGTAGCCCGGAATTAGCCAATCATGTGGGGCCCATTGTGTAAATAATGTATATATAGCAGACGTTTTGGGGAAACATTCATTCCTTGCTACTATGAGCTGAATAAAGAGCATGAAATTCACACTTGACTCCGAGTATATTTCAGGAGGGTTCCTCCCCAAAGGAAAAAAAAACTTATAAAAAATATATTACAAGCAAGTTGTGCTTCCTCTTTCTGGTTATTTGGCTATAACTTTTGATAGAATACAGATAATTGAACAATCCTTGTTGCATTGCATTCTTCATTAAATTATCTTTCCATTGATATATAATTTTATGGCAATACTCCAAATTGATGTGGTGTTATAAGTCATCAAACCTCGGAAATACACTTTTCCCAAAAAGGTTTCCACAATTTTGGCCACTAGTGTAAGCAGTGTTCTTCAACCTTGGGTTCCTGGATGTTGCTGTACCACGACACCCATCAGCCCTGACCATTGCCTAAGAGCTGGCTGTGGATCATGGGAATTGTAGTCCAGCAACACCCAAGGACCCAAAGCCGAAGATCACTGAGGAAGAGTGTAATGGTGTTTATGGCTGCTGGGATTCCCACTGCCGCCATGCCATCTGCTCAGGTTGGGGACGGTGTTCGTACAGGCCAGCATTTCTAAGGCCAAAGACTTGATCAATCAGTAAGCATGGCAGGCTACGGTTGACAGATCTGTCACAAACATTCAGGACTTTAGCTTCCTGCTAAAGACCAATCATTTCCAAGGTTCCTCAGAGGGAAGCTGTGGCGCTTCAATGGGTTTGAAGCAAGTTGGAACGGCATTTCTAATGAAGATTTATACTCGGCGTCTACATTAATTTCCTCTGATCTTCTTCTAAAATGCCGCCGGCATGCCAAACAGACACTAGCATAAAGGAATATAGCCTGCTTGCTTGCTTGCTTGTTTGCTTGCTTGCTTGCTTGCTTATTTATTTATTTATTTATTCATTCATTCATTCATTCATTCATACATACATTCATTCATTCATACATTCATTCATTCATGTGAATATGTAAAAAAATATGTAAGAAAACCCTGTATGATTCAAAAGCAAGAGGCGTTATCGGGGTTTGAAGACAGGCAAAAACTCTCAAGGAGGGTGAGAAGCTGGGCCAATGAGCATTCATCTGGGGAGGGAGAGTGTCCCTCGGGAGGCAGTATTGGTTAGGGAGAGTACCGAGGGCCAGATAGACCAGCTTGGAGGGGCCACATTTGGGCCTGAGATTCCCCACTCCCAATCCAATCCACTTACAAAGTCATCAGATCTTGTGGCCCCCACCACATCCTATGGCAGGGAATTCTATGTGTGAATTGTGCAAAGCCATCCTCTCTTTAATCTGCCCCGAATCTTCTGCTATCCATCGTCAGTGGATGAACCCATGCCCTTATATTTTGAGAAAGGGAGATGCGTTTCTCTCTATCCACCCACTCGAGACCAAAATCCCAGAGCTTACAACTGTGGCAAATGTGAAACGAGAAGGGGTTTATAAACCCCCTTGTCTGAATCCAGCCTCAACCATGAGTGAATGAAGATGCTTACCTGCATACAGGCATCCTGACCTTTGATGGCGGCGAGGTGAGCCGCTGTCCAGCCTTGGACTGTCACCGCCGTCCTATCAGCTCCATTCCAGAGCAGCCACTGAAAGCACTGCAAGGACAACAGATTAAAAAACCCTTGTAGCCTGCTAAGGGATGCTGGCCATTGTAACTCTATAGAAATTGGAGTTCTTGGTAATATATAGCAGTCAAAATTATAGAATGCAAGAGCTCTGGCCAGGCAGTAGATCAGTTTTTGAATCTTCAAGCAGTTTTAATATTATAGTATTGCAACAAATTCCAGTTGAAATAAATTCCTGTTCCAGGACAAGGCCCTGTTTCGTTAATTCTTCGTCAGCTGGAATGGTAAGCTGTTTTTGTTAACTTTACATTATGTAAATTATGGATGTATTGTTTTCACAAAAGAGTAGAATGTATATAAGCATTTATAAATATTATAAGAGTTATTTCTAACGTAGGATTTCTTAACATTCCAGCTGTTTGAAGATTCAAAAACTGATCTACTGCCTGGCCAGAGTTCGGGCATTGTAACTCTGCAAAGGCTAAACTACAGTGCCCAGAATTCTTTGAGGGAAATAATATGCTCTGAATGTGCTTTAAAGGAATGTGTGTGGCGCTGTGGTCTAAACCACTGAGCCTCTTGGGCTTGCCAATCAGAAGGTCCCAGTGATAGAGTGAGCTCCCATTGCTCTGTCCCAGCTCCTGCCAACCTAGCACTTCGAAAGCATACCAGTGCAAGTAGATAAATAGGTACCACTGCAGTAAATGACGGTTCTCCGTCAAAGTGTCCCGTTGTGCCAGAAACGGTTTAGGCATGCTGACCACACAACCTGGAAAGCCTTCTGTGGACAAACGCCGGTTCCCTAGGCCTGAAAACAAGATGAGCACCGCAACCCCATAATCGCCTTTGACTGGACTTAACCGCCCAGGGGTCCTTTACCTTTCACCTTAAAGGCATAATGTGTACGCAGCCTCAGTCTTTACCCTGGCAAAGCCATAGGTCTCTTAGTTGTTTTCTCAGACATTTAGTAGGGTCAATAGAGACTGCATAATGATATCCCTTCTTCCCTTCACAGTAACCTGGGACAATCTCTTACCTCCAGGCTCCCAGAATGGGCCGCCCAATGCAAGGGTGTAAAA
The DNA here is from genome assembly GCA_034641385.1 of Darevskia mixta. Classification (NCBI taxonomy): domain Eukaryota; kingdom Metazoa; phylum Chordata; class Lepidosauria; order Squamata; family Lacertidae; genus Darevskia; species Darevskia mixta. The sequence goes on along the minus strand of JAWWNH010000137.1, from coordinate 557,070 downwards.
CTGTAGACCGGATCAACTTCATTAATGCTCGTTCCACATTTCACCATCTCCTGAAGTTGTTCTATGTTCCCAACTCTGATTGCATCATGAATGCTCTTCAACCTGAGCTTCTTCGGAGCTTCTGGAGAAGAGCAACAGACCCCCTACTCACTTAGTAGCACAGTGGGGGGGGGGAGAGACCATAGAATGGGGCAAAATTCAGCGGCGGCCGTTGTCAAGTCATGACAAATGCCCAACTTCCCTTCACCAGAATTCGTGGAGGGGGGGTGACTGATATTGATATTAATTACTAGTAGTAGTAGCAGTAGTCGGACCTACAACTAAGGATATAAAATCATAGCATTGTAGAGTTGGAAGGGACCCCGAGGGTCATCTAGTCAAACCCCCTGCAATGCAGGAATCTCAGCTAAAGCATCCATGGCAGATGACCATCCAGCCTCTGCTTAAAAACCTACAAGGAAGGAGACTCCACCTGCGGAGAGTCCACATCAGTGGTGTGGAATTGCAGTGAAGAGGAGAATGGTGTTTTTGTTGTTTCCTGGATTTCTTTCTTCTTTCTAAAGCTAGGGAATTTAAAGGAAAGTGTATGCCCTACTGGGATACACTCTGTACATGCTCAATGCACACATAGTTTCCTGCTGGAAGGCGCAGGTTCTGGAGATCCATTGGCAAACTTTGTCGAATGCCCCATTTAAAAAAAATCATTATTATTCACTCACATATTTATTTTTTATTTTATTAATGAATTTCTCCACTGCCCTTCAGCATCTAGGGTTTCTAGTTTCACTTAACAAAGAGAATAAGAAAAGCAAGGAGTGGATCCAGGGGTTTGTCCTTCTTAGCACTGAAATTAATGGACACGGCTAACTTCAATGGGCCTCCTCTGAGTAGGAAGAACATCATCTACAACCTACCTAACGGAGCCAACAAAGCAGTAATTAATAGCAGGGTTTGTTTGTTTTAAAACGGGGGGGGGGGGAGAGAGAGACATAGTGAACCAATCGATCCACAGGGGGGGAAACGCACTCTGAATATGCTCAGAGGAGCTTGACAGGAGGAGGTGGAATTTTTTTCCTGGAGCAAAAAAGTAGGAAAACAGGAGGAGGAGGAGGAGATCTTTTGGGGTTGTTCCCCACCCACACCGCAAAATATAGGAAGACAAGGCAGGTCTCACCCGCTGGGATATCCTCATCAGGCATGGCGCTTTGTTCAGGGCAGAGTCCCCCACCCCTCAGTTATCTCAGCCTTCTTCCTCCTCTTTCTGGCTCCTTTGCGGTTGCTGCTGCAGGAGCGTTGCCATGGAGACAGTGTACACTTCCTGCGATGCTCCCTTGGCCTGCTGCCTGGGCTCAGGGGAGCTGTGGTGTGTGTGTGTGTGTGTGTGTGTGTGTGTGTGTGTGTGTGTGTGTGAAGATGTGGGGAGCGAGATAGAGAATCCGTTGGCACCAGCTAAGCCTCAGGCAAAGCAAAAGCATAGCTTTCTCTAGTCAAGGGAGAGGAAGTCGATTTGCTCGCCTCAAACCCTACAGGGAAATCCCAAAACGATCACAGGTGGTTCACCTGTACGTGGCTTCCTTTCTCCATCGGTCCTTAGTGCAAACCCCCAGGTGGTTTTTTGTTATTGTTGTTGTTGTTTTTGGGGTTTTTTTGGAAACATTCAGGGGGCCCTCCGAAGTCAATTAGTTTTGCTTTGTTTCAGTCAGATAATTGTTCTTGCAAATGTTGCCAGCATCATAAACACACACTCACACAACCCCTCCCCTATCCTCTATCCGGACAAGTAAGTGGCTTTATCAAAGACACCTTTCAGCCTAGGCCAAAACAAAACATGTCGTTTTGCTTGCTCTCCTCATGACAGAATTGTTGTTTATATGATTTCCCCCCTTATTATCTTTTTCTGCTTATTTTCATTACTTCATTCCCAGCTCTGAGATTGAAAATGCTGTTAGTACGGCAAATAACACCCCATTTTATTTATTCACATCCCCACCTTTCTCTCTCTCCCCCCCATTTGATTTTCAAAACAAGCCTGTGAGGTAGACTATGCTGAGAATGAGTGTTCAGCCTAGGGTTCATGGCTGAGTGGGGATTTGAACCCAGGTCTTCCCAGTCCTAGCCCAACACTCTTTTAACTACTACACCCCACAAGACTGTGTCCTTTTTGGTGTCAGTTGATGGGAGACTTAAAAGGCTAGCTCTACTGTACTGGTACTGTAGTTTGGGGAGCTTCTCTTAAGTCCAATGCTTCTCTTAAGTCACCTCTAAGACCTTCTTGGGTGTTGAACTCTGTAGTCGGCACCCCAAACAAGTACAGCTTTTTAAAATAAATAGGTTCCTAGTCCTTATTGCTGTGGTGGTCACCTCCAACACACAAGAGTCGAGACTTGGCGAAAACTTAAACCTGAGAGGGGCAACAACAGATAGTTGCCAGTTGCCCAAGGCCAATGGCAGAACCCTGCTTGTAGCATCATAGAATTGTAGAGTTGGAAGGTACCTCAAGGGTCATTGGTTCAACCCCCTACAGTGCAGGAATCTTTTGCCCAGCGTGGGACTCGAACTCACCACCCCAAGATTAAGAATCTCGTGCTCTACTGAGCCTGCTTCTTCCCCATGTGTGTTAAGAATATAAAGTGGCACACATGTATTCTCAACAACTTGGGTCCAAGACAATTTAAGAGGAGCGCTCTTACAGAGGCTCTACTCACCTCAGCCAGAAATCGGGCATTTAGTGTCGCTGGTCCATGCCGTTGGACACTTTCAGCAGAGGTTCAGCTGCCATCCTTTTGACTTTGACCTTTTTTTTTATGCCAACAGGCCTTTGCAGCAGTTTAGCTGTTTTTGATTAACCGGTCACCTTAATGATTATCTGTAATTTTATTATTTTATTTTTATATACCACCCTGATGTTTTCACCATATAGCAGCATGAAAACACTTTTATATGTAAATGAAAGAAAACCAGGAACCAATTTTAGCTTTTACGACTGAAGCTTCTGAGCAAGGTGTGTTCAGGAAACAGGATTTGGCTGTTTACATTGCAGAACTGTGGCCTGAGAAAAAAAAATCAAAGGCCATTATTGTTCATCCTTGACAAAGGGGGTCAGCAAGAACTTGTGGGGATCTTACACAAAAGTAGTTGGCAGATTTTTTTAGATAAAAGACTTAATCTGATTTCAGTGGGTCCCTGTTGAGATTTCCTCTGATCCTTGTGTGATGTGTTTTATCTTGCTTCCAAATTCTCCCTCTAAAGGTTAACAGTCCAGCTGTGTGTGGGGAGAGCATGTCTTTTTTAGCATGGTGGCCGCCCCATTTCCATTTTTATATGCAGTGGTGCCAGAAATGTTTAAAGATCTACTGCTAGATTATTCCAGTACATCTCCTTAGTGAATTGAATTTAATTTAGTGGCTATCTGAAACAGCTGCATTCAAAGGCGCTTTCACAAAGCACTGACTAGCTTTGCCCATTCCTGGGTGGTTTAAAACTCTTAAAATAACGTGACAACACAGCAGAACTGAACTATCACTGAACTATCTGCATAAAGCAGTGGGAATTTAATTTCTTCAGTCACTGGGACAAGTCGAAGCTAACTAGATCTTGCAAAGTAAAAAGTTAGTGGTTGAAACTATACATCCCTCTTTCCTTCAGCAACCATGTACCAATCAAATTCTTCCCCGTCTCCCCTAGGCTACTTCCAAGTTTTTGTTTCATTAAAAAAAAGAGGGAGAGGAGTTCCTGACTTCCAGGAGCTTTTACGTCATGTTGTAGGTCTCGAGGCTTTGAAACTTGGAAGCATTTGTATGTTCAAAACAGTGGAGGTTAAAATACACCCAGTGAATTTGGCACACACCTGTTCACATTCATTGTCTCGTTATAGGCATATGTTTACAATCTTTCCCAAAGCAACCCATGAAATAAAGAGATTCACACTGGTATATGCTTCATTCTAATTTATTACACGAAATAAATATTAACATCTCATGGCAATTCTTTACTATCTAGACCCAAGTTATAAACCAACAAAAAATGTTAACCATGTTGCAACCGAGCAATCGTACATTAATTTTTTTTTTCCTCTGTAAAATCCAAAGAAATTGGTTTGGTTTGTACTACGCACTTGTATATTTGATGACTTGAAAAAATTAGGAAAATCTGAATCTGTTTTTGCTCCCAAGCTGACCCTGGGTTTTGCTGTGAAATCTTGGCACGTGTCCGAAGTCAAGAACGTTATTTTGTTATGTATCCTTCCTAAGCTTTCATTTTAAACAAATGGATGTGAATGCAGGTTAAGAAAAGCAATCCAATGTTTGCAGGAACATCCTCTGGAACAGCAGTTTTCTCCTTAACAAACTTTATTCCAACACCAAGAAAAAAAGAAAGAAGAAAACCCATCTCCAATTTCCACTGAAAAGTCAATTTAATTAAGCACAAGGCTTACACTGAAGCCTAAGTTCGATTCCATCTAAAACACGTCCGAAACCGAAATACTTTTATTATTATTGGATGGTGTGCATAAACATTACACTCCATAGATAGCAAAAATATCTTTTATTTATAATTTACATTTCCACAAATGAAAAAATCATACAATTTTCCTTACATATACAGTCTATTCCTGTTAAATTTTGTATGTCTTCTACAGAACTTCCACACAATAGACACCTGACACTGTGCAGGCAATAAGAAATTCAAATACAAAAATGTATTTATTAACCAAATAAGCAGCTGGGGCCCTGCCCCAAGTGAACACTTTATTCATATAAAAATTATTTGCCTTCTAGAGTCAGCTAGAACACAGCAGCTCTTCCCTGGAATAGAAAAAAATTAGTTTAAACTGACTCAACCTTTTCAGGCTCTGTTTTAATTTCGGCCAATGTGGGTGAGCTCCCCTCCATACAATCATCAGCAGGCGTATCCTCAGGCTCTTCTTTTACCTTGGGACTGTTACAGGAGTCCTGTACTTCTTGCTTAACAATATTCAACATAATATTTAGTGGGTTCTCTACAGGTGTCTTGCTAGGAGATGGCGTTGAATCAAATGACGAGGTCTGTAAGTAAAAATTAACACCATATGTGGAAATTTTCACTACCAAAACATTTCAATGGTAGCTTTTAAAACGTGATTTGAAGGTGGCAGGTGTAAAATGTTGCTTCCACAATAGGCATGCTTTTTGTGATGATACATCTAACTCAAGCAAGAAGGCAAAGTTTTTAAAAAAGCAACCTGAAGCCAGCAAACCCAAATTCATTGTTATTGTTATTTTTAAGTAATATTATTCTGAAAAGCTGGTTTATTATTTGCCACACTTTGGAAATAATGAAGCCTATCTGAATATCCCCTCTTTACATGAATGAATGTGCATTACAGCACATTTAAAACGCAATGTTCCATTTTTTCAATCTATAGACTAACCTAATCAATACATTTAAGCAGATCTGACACATAAACCTACAGAAAATAATGCACTTACATTTTGATAATCTTCGTAGCATGACGGATGGTATATCTGGAGAGAGAAGACAATCAATCTTAATATCAACATACTTTAAAAGGCACAGAAGAAAACACTGCAAAGCAAATGCAATTTTCTTTTTCGTACAATCACAAATTTCACTAAAGTCACTGTACACACCACCAACTTAAGTCTTTGGCCTCCATTTGCTAATACAGTGGTACCTCGGGTTATGAACAGTCCCGCTTATGAACGCTTCGGGTTACAAACTCCACAAACCCGAAAGCAGGTGTTCCAGGTTGCGAACTTTGCCCCGGGATACGAACGGAATCCGCTTCCAGGGCCGCGGGAGGCCTATGTAGGGAATGTGCGCCTTGGGTTAAGAATGGACTTCCAGAACGAATTAAGTTCGTAACCTGAGGTACCACTGTATTTTAATGTGTTTGGCACAGAAATTTAACCATTTCTAGAGTGGCAGCTATGTTAGTTTGTTGCAGCAAAAGCAAGAGTGTGTCTTGGGCACATGAAAGACAAACGAATTTATTGTGGCATAAACTTAGTGGACTAGTCCATTTAATCAGATGCACAAAAGCTTACGCTGTAATAAATTCATTAAGTCACAAAACGAAAAAATATTTAGCCAAAACCTAGTAATCGAAGTCATTGTTTTTCCTCTGTGCTACCACCAAATATATATTCCACATTACCTTCTCGTCCACTCGAATGGCATTTTTTAGGTGCCACTCCTCTTCTTCCTCATCCCAATATTGCTCAAATTGCTCCTGGCAGATTTCACAGCTCTGAAATGTAGGAAAGCAGTTAAAAGAACAGTATTTACATAAACAGCGCACTTGTCCTTTTACTCTCAGTTCACCAGAGAAGTAATTTCATTTAGTTATGACAAGTAAAGGCAGGTAAAGAATAATTGCAACAATTCTGGGCCTTGCTATTATCAATATATTAAGACTGCGAAATTCTGCTCTTTAAATGTATGAAGTGGTATCAACCCATGGTGGCCATGCTTTTGAAATTACTGCTACAACCAAATACCTTAAGAGGAATAAATAGGAGTGTTTTAAAAGGGATTCTCAAGAACTTGGGGGGGGGGGGGAGAGATCAGGAAGTTTGGGAGAATTCACATTTAGCTTATAGAGCTTTGCTGTCAACTCAACCTTCTTACCATAAACCTGCATCTACAAAAAAGCATTATCTTCCGCAGTAGATTTTTAAAAATAAAATATACTTGCACACTTCATATCTTTATCTAATGCAGAATGTTGGAAATACAGTTAGGAACAAAAGTAAGGATTTCCGCAGAGTCAAGCCAGTCTCAAGAAGCAAGTTTACTGAGGGCAGCTTACCTCATCTGCTCCAGCTGGGCCGGCAGGGACACTTTGAAACTCCTTTTCCTTAACAGCTTCTTGTGTTTTCAACACAACTTCTTCATGCACTTTCTCAAAGAACTGGCTCTTTGCACGTTCCTCTAAATCAGCTATTTCTTCGAACTCTATCCAGTCCTAAAGAAAAAAAAATATTGACAAAGCCAATTTAAGATCCTACGAGTTGTATCTTTTACTCTGCTCATGCAACTTTTCACAATACAGTTCTGCACAAATCTTTAATTATCCTCCCTGGTTCTGTTTCTTAGGATCAGGATCACAGCATATAGGGCACAGTCTTCCGAATCCTTAAGTCTTGTAAGAAAATAAAAAACCACTAATCCATCACCATTTTAAAAATCCTCAATCCGTTAGAGCTTCTTGAGATTGTGAAGGGCGTGCACCATTTACCTAGTAACACATCGGTGACAAGCTTTTCTCCAATTGGCAGACACTGCCTACACATGCTGAAAAGGGAAAGCAGGCATTCGAGAGGCACTTCAAACCACCAGGATATGACATCATAAATGCCACGTGCAGCAGAGATGTCAGAATCCACCTACTCATGTTTAAGCCAAAGTCTACCAGTAGTACAACACCTGTGAACAATTAATTCAGGCCTGCAAACAATGGATTGCTTTTCTTAACCTGCATTCACATCCATATATTTAAAATGATAGCTTAGGATGGATACATAACAAAATAATGTTCTTGACTTTGGACACGTGCCAAGATTTCACAGCAAAATATTTATCTCTGTATGACTATTTTCTTAGTCACAGGAATCTCAGATTTTCATTTTTTTTGTTTTAATATTTAAAATGTTTCACTGTTCCTGAAAGCTCACCTGTAAACATGACACTTTAAGAAGCAGACACTGTAACATCTGACCACCAGAGGGCAATCTTGTGACACTGCTCCCACACTAGCCAATACAGTGGTACCTCGGTTTACAAACTTAATCCAGAAGTCCGTTCTTAAACAGAGGCCCGCTTTCCCAAATGAGGCCTCCCGCCGCCGGTGCCCTTCCACCGTTCTTAGACCGAGGTAAAGTTTGCAAACCAGGACACTACTTCCGGTTTTGCTGAGTTCGTAAACTGAATTGTTCGTAAACAGGGCTGTTCTTAAACCGAGATACCACTGTATAGGGAGAAAAGTGTGTTAAGCAAAGCAGGAAGCTACAGAGGCAGACACAGGCAGCCAACTACTATAAAACAGGAAGTAGGTGCCCTCAAGGATTTAAGAGGGGAAGCTTTATAAAAAGGATCAAAACTACAATTTGCGAGGGATCTGGTGACATTTCGAGGCGGAGGCACTGCCCAAATGGAACTCAGTGCCTCCAGAAAGCTGAGCTTTCAGAAGCAGAGAGGTAATTTAAGATGGCCTTTGAAGGTTCATGCTGTTTTAAGTGCATATTATCCTGGTAGTCTGTTTTACTGTTATGCACCTGAATCGTTTGGAACAGGGCAGGCAATAAATTTAACATTAATTCTCTACGCTGAGGTGAAACACGGGGTTGCCACTTACCGTTAAGCCGTAGTACCATCTTCTGTGAGTGACTTTCCGGCTGACATCCTTTTCCGTGCGGTTCTGACGATAGTGCCAATCCAAATGGTCTGCATACACATCTGTCTGTGAAGTTGTGAACCTCATTCCACAAGAGTAACACTGAATGCCAGTATAGAGCCGGTTTATAATGCTATCGTATCGCCTGAAAACAGGTCAGAAACCAGTTAGCAGCAGATTATGGCAATTACTTTAGGGAGAAAAAGTCATGCAAGCTTCAAATAATTCTGTTAAGCAAATACAAGACAAAACATGTTTCAAGTTGGAAGGTTGCTAAAATAATTTCTAATTTAATTTAACAAGAACCAATCAGTAACTTGCACACTAAGGAACAGGCTCTAGAGCAGGAGGACTAGAACTCTGCCGCCTAAGTTAAGAAAAAAATGGGGACACCTTTCCCATCCAAGAATTAGAGGTCTTGTTCATTTAGCTGGGGCAGGGAGCTCACGAAAACAAGGCAGGTTATGCACGTCCATGAACGGGAGATTAAATATGTGTCAGGAAGAAGCCAGCCAGCACTATGGAACTGCACAGAGAATCAAGACGCTGTCACACATCTTTAAGGAGGCCCACAATAAACCTTGAAACCTTTTTATCTAGATCAGAGACCTATAAATCCCAAGATACTATCAGTGGTTAATTCTGAATTCTTTAATTAATATGCTTGACATACCAAAGTGATATTTAATACACACATAAATATAGCACTCTCACTGTCCTTAAAACAGCAGTTATTTGACTTTCACAGTTAAATTCAAGTTTAGATCAACAGTTTGATCTAAAACTGTTAAATGGCTTACTTAAGTCAACATGACATGCCTAGGTACATTCTGTGTTACCCACCTGCCCCAACAAATATACTTACTGTTTTAGGTCTTCTATAACGAAGCTAGTTAGGTCTGGGACATCTTGATCCTCATTCTGGTCTTGATCCTCCTCTTCCTCCTCTGGAGCTGGTTGGGCAGAAACTTCGCTGACTTCTAAACAAATGAGGTACATTGTCAGTACTGGGCAAAAGCGTGTCCTTTCAAAACTGCATCATTGTCAAATTAAAGCAGGCAGGTCTAAAACGCTACAGTACTCCTCTGTCCCCCGTGATTACTGCACTGTAACAGGGGAGGGGGACATGCAAAGTGCTCCACAAAAAAACAACAATCAACTGACGTCAGGTGCCAAGCAGGGGGGCCGGGATGAAATGGTCTGGCAGGCCTAACCAGACCCCGCAGGTCAGAGGTTCCCCATCCCTGTATTATAGCAAGGTCCAGTAAGGTTCAGCGTCTCCACCCCTATCGCTCAGCCGGACACTGAGATCCAGCTCTGAGGGCCTTCTGGCGGTTCCCACACTGCGAGAAGTGAAGCTACAGGGAATCGGGCAGAGAGCCTTCTGAGTAGTGGCGCCCACCCTGTGGAACACCCTCCCATCAGATGTTAAGGAGATGAGTAATTATATAAAATTTAGGAAACATCTGAAGGCAGGGAAGCTTTTTAAGGTTTAATGTTTTACTATGTATTTATATATGCTGGAAGCCGCCCAGAGTGGCTGGGACAACCCAGTCAGATGTGCGGGGTACAAATAAATTATTATTTTTATTATTAACAAAACGTGGCAAACTTCTTTCAATTCCTCCAGCTTTGTATCTTGACTTTAAAAAGCAAAACACAAAAGCTATTCCCAATTATATGCCTTTAAAACAGGATACAATGGATCTATTTCTCAATCTAGCCAGTTCTGAGTAGCAAAGAAGGTCAATACTGCTGATTTTGAATAGCAGCTGCTATTAAACCCATTAACTGCTGCAAGATGCTTAGACAAACATATGTAGTATCATACATACCAGCTTCTGTCATAACAGCCTTTAACATTTTAACTATTCCTCACAGAACAAAAAGGTAAAAGTTATACTTACGAGCTGAAGTTGAATCAGCCTGTAAAACTTTGAGAATCCCTGTAGAAAGTAGTTTTGAGAATAATTCATTTACATCAAGTTGTCTGAGATGATTATCAGGATAGGAAAGCGGAGCGTTCCCTAAAAATGGGGGGGGGGAAATGACACTACTTTCAAATAGCTCTAAGACTTAAACAAGATCATATGGTTCACGGTCCAAAACGTTTTACGTTCCCTTTCCTCACCTTCACTCTTCCTTTATTCTAAACCTCATTTTCAATTTCAGTTGCTTCTATGCTGCTCACAATTCTCTATACAGTGGTACCTCTACTTACGAGCACCTCTGGTTATGTATCCTTCAGGATATGCACGCGGCAAACCCGGAAGTATTTTTCCGGGTTTCGCCCCGTGCGCATGTGCAGAAGCGCTCTACCGCACCGGTTGTGGAAACCTCGGGATCAGACCACAGCTCCGGAACGGATCCCGTCTGCAACCGGAGGTACCACTGTAATGCAGTTTCAAGAATTATGTAAAGTGGGTGTGGAAGGGCAAACAGCACTTGAGAACCTATCAGCCAAAAGCTACACAAAGGCAGTGTCCTTGTAAACCACTTAGATAAGTTTGTTACTACCAAGCAGTATATTCACAAGGGGGCTTGTGCAAAAACTCCCTGTTTTATAAAGGTAAAGGTACCCCTGAACGTTAGGTCCAGTCGCAGACGACTATGGGGTTGCGGCGCTCATCTCGCTCTAGAGGCCAAGGAGCCGGCGTTTGTCCTCAGACAGCTTCCAGGTCATGTGGCCAGCATGACTATGCCGCTTCTGGCGAACCAGAGCAGCGCACGGAAACGCCGCTTACCTTCCCGCTGGACCGGTACCTATTTATCTACTTGCACTTTGACGTGCTTTCGAACTGCTAGGTTGGCAGGAGCTGGGACTGAGCAACGGGAGCTCACCTCGTCACGGGGATTCGAACTGCTGACCTTCTGATTGGCAAGCCCTAGGCTCAGTGGTTTAGACCACAGCGCCACCCGGGTCAAATTGTTGTTTTATAGCAACAATTAAAAGAGTTCTTTTCTTGCTAAATTATGCTGTTGGGGCGCAGATGATTTTTGCTTGATATCCATTATTCCAGGATATAGCTCATGAGATACAATAGATAACAGTCCCTGCCCAAGGGGTAACTGTTCTGCACCTGGCTCCCCCTTTTCAACTCCAACCATTATTTTGACATGGCTCCAGTGGGGTAACTTTGGGGTTATAGTTATAGTAAATAGGGAAGTAGCTCTGGCAAATCTGAGGTTTGTTCAGGATTGATCCAAAATCTCCTTTATTTGGCTCTCTAGATATCGGACTACAGCATTCATTAGCCCCGCCAAGCATGACCAATGCTCAGGAATGATGGTAGTTGTAGCTCTGGAACATCTGGAATGTCAAAAGTTCCCCACGGCTGCCCTAAAATGTGGGCAGGGCCCTCGTTGGCATCTGATACTGTAAAAAGTTTTAGTAAAAGGACAAAAAACAACAACTCATCCTTTAAATACTGACCTGGTTGACTTTGGACAAAGCTTCCAGGATTTTGTCCATGAGCTGCTAAGAGAGGCTGCCCTGGATTGTAAGGTACAGGTTGAGTAGATGCTACCGACATAACAGGAACCTGCCAAGAGGCAAATGTTGTTTTAGTCAGAATGTTCAGCTATTTCACTGTTCAAGTTCCAAATCAATGAATGGTGTTTGGTTTTGCATTCAGCTACAACACAGCACAACTCCATTTTACAGAAGTAAAATATCCATGAAGTGTAAAATAAAAATATAAACAGTATTAAAATAAAACTTTAAGCATTAATACTAAAACCAATCCACTAAAATCAACCCACTTTCTGGGACAAAGTGCTCCATCTATATTAATATTACATATTTCTTTCAAAACTGCTCGTTTTATCTTTACAGTGGACGCTCGGGTTATGAATGCGATCCGTGTGGGAGGCGCGTTCGCAACCCGTGCCATTGTGTCTGTGCACGCGTGTGACGCAATTCGGCACTTATGCGCATGAACCAAGCGCCATTTAGCGCTTCTGCACATGTACCGAAACCTGGAAGTAACCCGTTCCGTTACTTCCGGGTTCGGCACGGTGCGCAACCCGAAATCGCGCAACCTGAAGCGGCCGTAACCCGAGGTATGACTGTATTTGGTAAATTTTAGTACATCTACTTATTTTTAAAATTTGATTTGACCTGTATTTTTAAATAAAACTTTGTACTATTTTATGTAAACCATTTAACAGGTTTTTCTATTAAGTGGTATATTCTATTATATACATATATTGTATGTTATTGTTAAAAATGTTAGCAAAATATTAGCTTTCGTTGTGCTTCCAAGAAATACCTGAAATTCCAAGAGCTATACAAGCATGCTGGTGCTTAAGAGTGTTGGACTAGGGCCTGGGACACCATGATTCAAATTCCTAGTGTGCTATGAAGATCACTGGCCGACTTAGGTTAAGCTGAGCACAAGTGTCAGGCCCATCCCACAAGAGTTGCTTGTGAGGATAAAATGGCAAGGGGGATTATGCCACCCCGTAGGCTCCTTAGAGGAAACGTAAGATATACATGTAATAATAACTAATTTGACTATCGTTATTTGATTCCCCCCCTTACATTCTCTCTCTCCCTCTCTCTCTCTCTCAGTAACTTCAGCCAAAAAAAACCAACTTTTGTGTCCAGATTTTCACTTTCTAAAATATGGCAACCCTAACATAGCCCTACTTGCCATGAATGAATATCTGTATCTTCACACATATACATGAGACACACTCCTGTTACTGAGCATGCAGAAAAGAACAAGCATATGATCAATTTAAGTCTTGAAATCCCCTTACCTGCTGAGGCTGCTGGACATTTCCCGTCATACCACTGAAGTTTCCATACTGAAGATTCTTGTCATCATAGTAAGGTCCAGGTGCCCTGTTAATAGTGTTAGGAAAGGTCTGTGCTCCAGAACCAGGTGGCCCATTGAAGTTTGGTCCTTGTGGGTTATCAAATATTTGCTCAGTTCTCTGGAATTGCATTCCTTGTGATGGCGCATTATAGGGTGGCTGATTGGGAGGTTCATTGTAAGGGCCAGTTTGTCCATAAGGTGGTGTTTCGAGTCTTGAGGCAGGATGATTAGCTACATTTTCAATTCTTGGACCTTGATGACCAAGAGGAATATCAAAACGTGTTGCCTGCTGGTGTTTAGGATCTTCAAACCGTTGAGGTATTGGTGTATCAAATCTTGGGGGCATCTGCTGACCCGGAGGACCATCAAACCGAGGTTGTGTCTGCTGAGCAGGGCCCATTTCAAACCTTGGGCCAGGTTGCACATGTAATCCATCCAGTCTTTGCATAAGTGATGGCTGACCAGGTTGACCATCAAATCTTGAATGACAGCCATCAAACCTTGGCCCTGTTTGGTTAATAGGTCCTTCAAACCTAAGTCCACCTCCAGCCTGGCCTGAAGGCCCCTCAAACCTGGGACCAATCCCAGACTGACCATGAGGCCCCTCAAACCTGGGACCAACACCTGGTTGACCATGTGGCCCTAAAGGCTGCCCATGTGGCCCCATAGGCTGTCCATGAGGCCCTTCAAATCTTGCTGGCTGCCCATGCGGACCCATAGGCTGCCCATGTGGAGCTTCAAAGCGCAAATTGCCTCCTGGCTGGCCAAGAGGTCCCATTGGCTGCATATGAGGCCCTTCAAATCGCATGCCAGCCGCTGGTTGACCATGAGGCCCTATAGGTTGGCCATGGGGGCCTTCAAACCTCATTCCACCTCCTGGGGGACCATGAGGCCCCACAGGACGGTCATGAGGCCCTTCAAACCGTATCCCACTTGAAGGTTGGCCATGTGGACCTTCAAACCTCATTCCACCGGAAGGCTGGCCATCAAACCTCATAGTACCTGAAGGCTGATCGTGTGGCCCCTCGAACCTGATCCCAGATGACTGACCATGTGGTCCCTCAAACCTAATCCCAGCAGATGGCTGACCATGAGGTCCTTCAAACCTTATCCCACCTGAGGGCTGACCATGGGTCCCTTCAAATCTTATACCACTCATCGACTGGCCTGTGGGCCCCTCAAATCTCAACGCTCCCCCTGGCTGTCCCATAGGGCTCTCAAACCGTATAGCAGTCCCTGCACCAACTTGCCCTGAGGGCCCTTCAAACCTCAAGGGACCACCACCCATCTGTGCTGGTCCATCAAACATAGAACTTTTTCCTCCAGGTTGTCCTGGGGGACCATCAAACTGAGACGCTGGCTGGCCTAGGGACCCCTCAAACCTTAAATTAGTCTGTGGTTGTGGTCCTTCAATTCTAGAACTTGCATTAGCCAGCCCTTCAAAGTGAGTTCCTTGTCCATCTCCACCTGCCCTTGTTCCAGGATGTCTAGGGGAGTCCTCAAAATGAGATCTTTCCTCCATCAGTGAACTAAATCTTTGCTTTCCATCCGAAACCCCAAATCGTGATCCTGTATTCTCAGTAAATTGTTTCTCTGCATCTTCGTATCTCGCTCTCTTATAATGTTCATTGAACGGAGACCTCTGCTCATCTCGAATACCTTTAAAACAAAACAGCATTGTTACTGTCTGAAGGCATTTACTAATGACAAAGCCTAGTATAGAAAGCAAATATACAGCACTGTGAGAAGTATTTCCCCAAAATTATCAAACGCGAAAACTCCAGCATATTTTTGGTGCACTTCTACTGATAACCAAGAAAATATTTACAGTCTCTTGATTTTCCCTAACCATAATACAGATAATGGAGGTATTTTCCCCAAAGCTCCTTGTACCTTTGGAGGAGTTGGACTCATCGTGTCTTCTCCGGCTGTCATGAGGTGAATTTTCAGAATATGGTCTGTTACTACCAACAGGGGAATGCCGCCTTGATCTTTCACTGAACTGACTCCCCGATTTGCTTTTTGTTTGTTCACAATCCATTCCAGAAAGAAATGTTTCATTCAAGTGTCTCTCAAGTAAAATATCTTCAGGATCCATCATGTTGAGTCTTGGAAAGGAATGCTGAACTTGCGTTCTTTTTAGCTTAGCTTTATGCTCATGATATATTAAATCCGCATCAGACAACAGGGGCTTCTTTTTCGAAATTCCCTTTTCACCTGTGGGACTATCCCACACATTGCACCTGTGTTTTCCTTCCTGATACTGGATAATTTGGCGAATCTGATGACACAGAACAAGAAACTCATCCTGCGTTATTTCGCCAGATGACAGTTGTTCATTAGCCTGTGACAAGAGAAAACGTTAGAGTTAAATTTGGAAGGCTGTTAGGAAAGAATATGTGACTCTATAAAAAGTTAATACATGTTACCTTCTTAAGTAACTCTCTCTTGTTTGCCAAGGTCAGTTCTTTCGGAATCTGCAAATTCGCATCCACACTTAATCTATGTTGCTGCTTTGGTGTGCGAGGTGATGTAACTCCTTTACTACTGGTTGCCCAGGTGTCCCTGTGCCTCTGATGAGGTGATTTAGAAAGTCCTTGGTGTTCTTCAGTTGGCTGGGGGCTGAAATCCACAGAAGCAAGCATGTTAACTTGACACAATCTCCCAACATAGTGTGATAAAAACAACTATTTCACTTTTGCTTTAGCATCATACAAACACGGTTATTCTTTGGCAGTAACTTCAGATCTATACCTACTACGGCAAATTAATTTTACCTCATAAATGCCAACTTACTTTTTATTTTCTTGCCAACCAGATTTCCACCTTTTGTTTGACTTGGAACTTGACCAGTTCTCCACATTCTCTTTAGGTTCCGAATTTGCTTTTGAAGAATGCAAGTTCATTCCTTCCTGCGGTCGGTCTTCATGAGTTTTCTTCAGCCTCCTTGAATCTCTCACTTCCTGCTTCCTTTTGTTAGAGCTCCTTTCTTCCCGTATTCCCTGCCCAAAGTCCTCTGCGTGGGATTGCTTTGGTCCTGACACCCGAGACTTTGCAGTTTTAGATCCAGGAGAGAGACTTCTGAGCCGTCTTTTGGGTGACCTCCTCTCTCTCCGTTTGGGAGAATGGGAAGATGGTGACCGAGATCTAGGGGAACGTGACCTTTTCCTGGGACCAGACCTTCCTAGCTTTCCAACCTGTTTCTCTGATTCATCATTATTGGGATCTTGCTTTTGGACAATGCCATTAATTATTTTGGTTCTACCACTGACTGATCTATGCTCTTCTTTGTCTTTTCTCTCCATGCTTCTCCTCTTTTCTTTCGGATCATCATCTTTACCATCTGGCTTCTCTAGAATATGTTTTTTCAATCTTGGATCTCTCTTGCTTATTTCAGATACCCTGGTGTTCTCACTTTCTTGGTTTCTAGTATCTTTAGCATGAAGCAGCTTGTTCTGCAAGGGAGATGGAGACTTCAGTTTTGAATCAAATTGATCAAACTCTTTCTTTTGCGATTTCTCGTTCTGTTTTTGTCTTTCTTGCTTTGATGTACTTTGTTTTTCAGCCTGTAGAGTTTTGCTGACCTTTGGATCAGTCTGATTGACTGGACTGACTGTAAAATCTTTCCTATGACTTTGATCTTTAGAATGGGAAGAATGTTGACTTGTTCTATTAAGACGAGGATCTCTGTTGGCCGTTTTGACATCATGGAGTGGAGAGAGACGGGTTTTTTCAGGTGGCAGACAAACTTGATGAGGAGCTTTAACTGGCGTGTGAGATGGTTGTGGAACATGTGGCTTCACAGATGCTTGACCCAAGCTGGATCCACTTTGCTGACCACTAAGAGAAACCGCCTGAAACATAAGGTAATAAAAAAGGAGCAAATATTTACAACACTAGCACTTCAAAAATCTTAAATCTTACCTACTGTACAGCATCAAAAAATCAAGGATATGTTTTAGAGTATGGACTAATTCTTGAGTTCTAATTATATATAAGAATGCACCGACATATTAGAAAAGAGAATTTGCAATGAAAGGCAAATAAGTTACTAGCTTTTTGGATAAGCCTATTTTAGAATTTTCTTGCAATACTCAAGATGTCTGTGAATGTGTCAAAGAATATACTAATCATTTCTCAGAATGTAAGGGAATTTTAGGTTCCTTCACTGAAGGTCAATAATTACAAGGTATGAATCAATAAACGTTCATTGCCCTATAATTATGCAGTATTTCCAAAATATGTATTTTTAAACCATTTTAGTTTTTTTGATAAATTATACTCAACGAGCATAAATGGAATTTCTGTAGCCAACATAAACATAGTACGGAAACTTCTTGACATCATTAGAACATGCTCTGCAGTCCTGTCTTTAAAACAGGGGTGGCAGGGAACATGTGGCCCTCTAGATATTGAGACAACTCCTACCACTCCTGAGCATTGGCCATGCTGGCTTGAGACTGATGAGACTTGGAGTCCAACAACATCTGGAGGGCTGCAGGTTTACACCGCAAGCAAACCATGAAAGATTAACACATCACAAAATATGACACCATACACAAACTGGTTCCGGAAGAAAACCCTTTGTGGTTACTTATGAGCTAGTCTATACGTGACACTTGCTATGGTAATGCCTGTGAGGAATCAAATCTCTCCCTTGGTCATGTATTTGATGTCAATGTTTTTCACTTGCATGGAAGAAAACTCACAATGTGATGGTCCCAATCTCAGGCCCTGGGTTCTACTAAACAACAGCCAGTGGTGGGGAATTTGCTATACACCAAAGTGTGATTCACGAACCAAGTGTAACATACAGGTTTTGCCACAACACTAGAGGTAGTAAACATTGTGCCCTCAAGGTTGAATGGCCATCTGTCATGGATGCTTTATCTGAGATTCCTGCATTGCAGGGGGTTGGACTAGATGACCCTTGGGCACCTTCTAACTCTAATGTTTCTATGAAGGTGTTGCTACACTACAACTCTCAGCCTCCCTTGCCATTGGCTATGCTGGCTGCGACTGATGTGAATTTTGTGGAGGGCACTAAACCATGTGTCCAAATTAATGATAACCTCAAATACATGGTAGAAAAACCTATTGCCATCTTTATTAACTTGTCGAGTACATGAAAGTAAGGTTACAATCTGTATTGCAGCTTGCCCCACAGATCAATCAAATGAAGAAATGTAATAGTATACAAAGGCTCCACCAAGTAAAGACAACTGAAATGGGCTAGTGACAAACACTGGTCATGTTTTGCTTTGCTTGCCGACATGCTACAGCAGTCATTTCTATCCTACTCACCAGCTGTGCTTTAGTCTGCTCTAGTTCCAGTTCTAATTTTTTCTGTTGAAGTTCTAACAACTGTTTTTGTTTTGCTAGTAGCTGTTGTCTTATTAGCTGCTCTTGAGTCAAATTCTTTTGTATTTCAGGAACAACTGGTGTAGAGGACACAGCAGAACAGGACACAGGAGGAGGACAGACTGCAGGGCTAGGTGCAGGTGGTTCCTCAGGCTACCAAGAAAATGGTAAAGAACACGATTCTTATTTGTGGGGCAAAGCAACCAGCAGTTAACTCAAAGCTAAAACTGTTCCGTTATTTTAAAATTCTTCATTACTGTACATTTAAACTAGAATGCATAAGCAATGTCAGACTTTTAACATAGTTTAGTGCTTTTACCTCATTTGTTTTGAAAGTACAATCCCTGCCATAACTACCAGTCCTTTCTTGTCACCTCAAAGCATGCGAAATTCAAAGGCCTGAACACAAACTCATATAAACAGTTTAAAGCAGCATTTAGTTGTCGAAACTTACCGATTTATTTAAAAACTTAGGATTCACATGGATGCTAGAAGTATTCACATTAGGGGGTAGCGGTTTAATTGGCCACGCAGGGTCTACTGAATTCACCCGGACATCAAGGGCATAGAGTTTCTTCAAAGGGAAAATTTCATCCCACGTGGAACGCAATTTAAATAAACTTTTCCTAGTATTTTCATCCACCTAAGAAGAACAGAACAATTCTATGGCTTGTTAAGTTAATATAAAACATTTGTTATGCTTCTTTCTACAACTCAAGATCAGATACTGTGTTCTAAAGCTGTATTCCTGCTCATTTGTGTGTACTGAAGTGCCACTGAAATCAGCAGAAATCAGGTGCACGCAGCTCAACAATGGACTGTGGCCTCCATGTAACGGGATGGATCAAGAGATAAGCACACATAACAGAACTAGAAGCAGCAGATTTCCCTAAAATGCCATGGGGTTAGGGAATCATGCTGAATGAGGTGGGCTTCACCGTATTTCTTCAATCCCCTGTGCACAACCTATCCCATTCAACAGGGTTCCTTGACCCTCATTGGAGCATTTTCTCGACACAGAAGTCAACTTCTGCCAGCACCGTGATGTACTTGCCCCCAGGTCCAACACATTGTGATTTGCACAGTACCATATACATTTGAAAACAGTAAAACCTCTTATCTGGACCCTCCACATCAGTGTTATAGACAGTCAAGATCTCTTTTTATTTTTACATTTTATATTATCCCAACTCAACCATCAAGGCTTGTCACAGAACAAGTTCAATATCACAATATCCAGATAATTTTCATTTCCCAATGTTTTCATACTGCATCTACTATTCCTGGCAAAAATATAAACCCAATACAGGCAATTCAGTGACTACTGTATTGATACTACAATCTTATGCACTTACTCCCAAGCAAATACTGCTTAAGCTGAGATATACTGAGCAAAAATGCCTAAGATTAGGTTGTTAAATAGCTCAATCTTATCTCAAATATATTAATTCTTCTCCAACTAAAGCTTCATACTACTAGTCAGAAAGTATGTATGGCTTAAACAGGCTCACAAGTGTTTGTCTCAATTTTTATTAATATCATTAAGAGATTTAAGATTAAACAAAACTTGATAAAGGGAGGCAAACATTAATCCAATTGTTTTGAGCAATTGCAGCCCTTAATTAAACAGCACTGGGGAATGCTAATTAATTCAAGTGGCATATTTTCATTTCCTTTAATGATTTATGCAAAACTTTTCACATAAAAATTATAAATATGCATTCTGCAATTTTATTTTTAAACCAATCCTCTGGCCAAACCAGTATGAGAAATCCCAGCCATAAGCAATTGCTGAGAAATTTAAGTGAAACATAAAAAGACTGCAGAACTGAAAAGGCTGGGAGTCAGATAATGAAAGGTGCTCATTATCAAAATATACACTTTCAGAATTCTTGGCAGGCAGGTTCCATTTAAGTATCTAATGTTTGCATACTCTAGTATAAATGACTGAAAGCACAACTTATTGTATAATCAAAACGGACAGTGTTAAGAGCATATGCAAACACACACAAGGTCACTGATTTCTCTGCAAGGCTAAAATATCTTATGCATGAAAAGTTCAGCATTGCAATAAATGGCAAAGCTAAAGATCAAACTGCATTTCATCCATTCAGTTTTCTAATACAGCCCTTCTCACTAGATATGCTCTACATATTTCCAACTATGTACTGCTACACTTTTTTTAATCCTTGTTTTCTTAATATAACTGGAGTGTGAAAGGTCCTACTGCATTCTTTGCACTTAGTACCCAAGAAAACCCAAGACTGAGTGTCAAGTTATTTATTTATACAGCAACAAATTTGAAAACGTTTATGAAAGCACATATATATGTATATATACCTTTTCAAACACATTAACAAATGTTGCAACTAGGTTTTTAGTAAACGCAGCAAGATACTCTCTTCCAACATTCTTGACAATGGAGTCCATAAGGTACATAACAGGAAGTTTCTCATTAGAAGGAGCCTGGAGTAATAAGAAGAAAACTGAGATTTTTAGTTATAACAAAAACATGTTTTCTCTTTTAATTTAGAAGTTACCATTCCCCAACCCACCATATCTTTATTTTGGAACAATTATCATGTAAAAGGTTATTTTAATAGGCTAACCAGCTCAACACCCCCCAAAAAAAGTTTAGCTCTATTTGGTAGTGTTTTTCTTTAAGAGGAGGGGATACTCAACCTCTGCAATGGCAGAAAGAACTGGCCCATGTTATGGTTAGGGGTGTCCAAACCAACCATTCTATGCTCTATTTAAACACACTAGCTTTTGCTGGGAACTCTAGAAGGACATGGAACTTAAGATTTGCAAGTCCCATAAAATAAGAGGGAGGATTCCAAGTGCATGGACCAATGGTGAATACCGATGTCTGAGTGAGCCATATTTGGAATAAAGTTATTTTGCTGCAATCCAGAAAAATGCTATGTCACCAAGTCTGACCAGTTGAAGCAATTCCACTCAGATGCTCTCAAAGCTATATTCAAACCATACAACCAGAGCCAAAAAAAGAAGAGTATAAATCCATAATGAAGCTATGGTGTTGAATAGTCGGGATTGTAACTGGAACCAAAGACTGGCACGGAAGACAGTCTTCAAGTCTGGACACTCTTCCAATGCCCAAGGAGCCAAGTTGGATTTTTTCGCCATACATAAGACGGGCCCCAAGTTCGTGCAGCGCAAACTGTGTGCTGTTGTGGCTGCATGTCCAAAGAAAATGGAAGCCTTCTCAAGTTCTGTTCAAAATGAATGTTAATGTCTCATCCATATCAGGAAATGGCAGCAAGCTTCCAGAAAGCATCATCGTGTATTTATAAAGACTTGTTGGGAAGGATAATTGCTTATTAACTGTCTTCCTTTTCAACAGGGGTAACTTAATTCCCATTTACCACCCAACAACTCTTAAGAAAAAAAATCTAGTATTTCTGTGCAGTTTAACATCTGGGAGCTCACAGGGTCTGCAATAACTGTAAAAATTCCATTGTCCAGATGATATTGCCCTTGACTGTCCTTAAAACTAGTATTTTCCCCACTAAATTGTGAAGAAATTTGCAGAAAAGTCTGGCAACTTATTTTTTAAATTGTGAGTAAACCTGAACCACCCTTGATTTATCTGCATCCTTAAAATGTGTGGCTTTGAGTTTTTTTATGCACTAAGATATGCAAACCATTTCATCTGAAATTTCTTTCAAGGGAGAATTATACCAGTAAGTCTTCAACCAGGTGGGGCTTCTACCAAATTGCATATAGTGACAAAATAATGGAGGGAAGTATGCCTTCATATGAAACACAAGAAGACCAGACAAGGCATATAGGGCATGAAAGGAATAAGTATTAACTCCCCAACAGCTTGGAAATGAAAACTGGGCTATGTACATAGAGATCTGATTTTACGTGCTACAATAGGGCTTGGGAAAGCACATGGGACACCTGTATCCTTTTTTAAACCCCATATGTGTTATCCTCAGACTTCCAAGGACAGCTGACAAGGAAACACAGCTGACTTTAAAGATTTTATTCCCAAAAGTTATGTTCTATTTTCCATCTTTAAATATGAACAGCAAAACTGCTGCATCTGTATAATATGTCATCATATGCTCACACGAGCTGTGAAAACAACATGTGAAGCTATTGTGAAATAAGGCAGCAAGCCTGTAACAGGATCTGGTTTTAGGAATTAGGAAGCAACCCCCACCTTTTAACGAATGGAATGCCACTTTTGCGAACCATACTTCAGTTACCTTACTTCCCCATTAGTCTCTAAAAGAAAGCGCAGGGGGATGTTGGAGGTCCACCCCTCAAGTAGAGACAAACCCAAGTTAGAGATTATCCAGCAGTTGCGGAAGGCAGGAAGGCAACACAAACCACTAAGAAACTGAAGGGAAACTAAACTCAAGTCTATCTGCAGTGAAACCATGCCCATAGTTTGCAACAGAATGCTTGCTGCACTCCTTCAAACGTCATAAATGAGTGTTGATAATGTGTGGGTCTGTGTATTTTTGATGGACTTCACCAAAGGTTGAGCCTTCCTCATAACTCCATTGTACCCAGGCCGTAGAATAATTTAACACTTGGAAACAGATTCTGCACTACACCCGGTAAATAAAAAGACAAATACATATTTCATACATTTTATTTACATTTTTGGAATACCAGTCACACATTTCAAAGTCATTTATTAAAAAATGTAATAAAAACCACTCTGGTTTACACTAAATAAAAACTGTTCCCAGACAACACTTTCCTTCAAAAGTGGTTTTCAGAGAATTCAAATCTCTTGTTTCATCCTGGCCACTAATGACAGCTAGGCAAATCTAATTAGAACCACAGGTTGTAGATATCTTTAAATACACTTAAGGGGTATGTAACCACCCTCATCCCACTCTAAAATTACAGTACTGGAATTGCTGGTGTTACGTAGTTCCAGTCATGAACAGAGAAACCGAAAACATTTAAGAATATGGGAAAGTGTCTGGAGAATACGATGTAGTTAACCAACCTACATTTTAAACAGCCTTCCCTAGTAAACCTTTAAATTTTACTTTACTTTTAAATCATCTTAAACCCCTGATTAAATTAGCAATTAAAAAGCCCAGTAACCTAGAAGCCAAGGGAGTTGGGAGGGGGAGGAAGATGAGCAAGAACTGGGAATATTAACTGGAATAGGGATGTGTTACTCTATCGTTATTTAAAATATAATATTTGAAAGCCCCCCCCCCCAGGAAAAAGTGTTATAAAACCTAAACCACATGTAGCCAGCTGACTTCTATCAGAAAATGACTGGATTGGGAGTCTACTCTTTCTTTTTGTATCATATGTCTCACCGGCGCCATGTTGGGATTGTACAGGCGGCTGCGGTTCCTTCAGACAGGGTGGAACACTTGTTTCTCTGCCTTAATGAATGGGCTGCTCTAACAAGGAGTGGATCATACACACAAGCACATGCATCCTTCTAATTTGGTACACCTCTATTACTCAGAGCAATTCAGGAGTACCCCAATATCTTCTGTTTCACAGAATAAAATAAAGAAGGGGGGAATGCCACATTTCCAGGTCTCATGAGATTGGACTAGCATCCTGGATTATGTGATATAAAGGAATCCTTGATTGTAAAAAGCCTCATCTCCTTTAGCCTGATTACTGTCAAACGATTAAGATAAAAATGACAAAATACTATGGTACAGCTAACTTGAACTAAGGCTGAAACATGTTACTTGTGGAGGCACAAACTGCAGGGCAAAACATGGCTATTGCTGCACAGTCACTGCCAGGCCGCCATGTTGTAAGCCTCGTTTATGCAGGCTTATGAAACTCAACAAACATTTCCTGAATTGCTTGAGGAGGTGGATAGGGAAGGGAATCAGGCCTTACATTCAAATTTGCTGTGCTCTTCCAGATTTCCTTCCACTCTCTGCTACTGCCAATAAACAGCTGGCACCCCCCCCCAACACACACACCTGACTTTACTCTACCAGACTGTTGTTTCATTTCCCCATATTCTGAACAAGGCTATACTTTATGCTTCACTTTATTTTCACATACCTACCCTCCCCATTTATCAATATTTCTCTTTATGTTCAGCTAATGTATTTCCTTCTGTTTCAATCCAGCTCCACCTAGATCTTTACCTACCTCTCTTCAATGCTGCCTTCCTCAAAACCCATGCCCAATCTTTAGTCCCAGAGCTGGGAGGAATTCCCCTTGCCGCAATTTCAAAATGCCCAGACTGTCCACTATCTGTTCCTAAAACCAAAGCTACCTTCGTGTTACCCCCAAGCACTTCCTTGCAGCTCCCCCAATCCGACTAGATCCAGAGCTCTCCCCACCATAACCCATCCCCCAAGAGCTACGGCTGACACGTTCACCTGCTTTTAGCCTATACCTGTACTAGTGTGGGTTTTCCCCTCCCCACTCCGACTGTCTACCATGCAGCTTTTTCTATTGGCTTTTTTGTTTATTAAAAAAAAAAAACCCCAACCATTTACTATTGTAAATTTTGAGTTGGGTTTTTTTTATTTCCCGCAGCCGCTTTTTGAGGGAGGGCTAAAGTAAACACCACGGGATCGTCATATGCTCTTAAAATGCGCGTGAGTGAATAAACTCCCCCTCCCGCAAAAAAAATACAACCCTTCCTCTGACCAGCGCCCTTTCCTTCTCTAAGGTATAATAAATGATACTACTACTAAGGTAGGCTGTACCCCTCCCTAACCGCCAAAGGCCTTTGCCTTCTTTCCCCTCCCCCAACATACCCACCCCCCCTCCCCCACTGCTTTTCCTTCCTAGGCCTGATCCCTAGTATGCCTTCCCCTTCCCATTTTCGCCACTAACCCCAGGGGGGAAAAATCCCTGAACTCTTTCCTCTCATACACACGACACACACACACACGAGGTCTAGAAAAATAATATGGCGGTGTGTTTGTTTGCGGGGGTGGGGTGGGTTTTTTGCTGAGATCTGGCCCTAGAGATAAGCCTGGGTGGGTAGGTTAAGTAGCTAGGTAGGTAGAGGGGGTTGGGGGGGTAGGTAGAGAGAGCGTATTCGGCGTAGAGTGTATAAAAACCTTGGCGACTTGCGCCTCGATCAGCGAGACGATGTCCTTGGCGTAGGGCACGTTCTCCTCGGCCAGGATGGTCAGCATGTTGATGTGCGGCTTGCTGTTGAAGGTCAGGTCCTCGAGCGAAGACTGGTAGTCGCGGCAGGAGTCTTCCCCGCTGCCGCCGCCGCCGCCCACGGGCCCCTCCGAGGCCGCGCTGCCGGCGCTGGAGCTGCTGCTGGAGCTGCTGCTACTGGAGCCGCCACCGCCCGACATTATTATTCTCTTGTCCCCCACACGCCAGAGGCCGCGCGGGGGGAAACGGCCGAGCCCCTCCGGAGAAGAGAAAAAGGAAGGGGGGGAAACACAGGCCGGCCCCCTCACTCTCTCTTTGCTTTTCTTTCCCCCCCACAGACACACACTAAGCGCCTCTCTCCCGCCCCTGCGGCTGCCGATGTCGCCGGTGCCCGCTGCTACTCCCTCTTCTGGCTCATCCTCCGCGCCGCCGCCGCCGCGTCCTCGTCAAGCAGGAAGCTTCGCAGGCCGCCGCCGCCGTTTCCCTCCGCCAAGCCGCTTTCCTCCGTCTATTTCTCTCTCAGCCCACCCGCTTCGCCTCACAAACGCACGCACAAAATGGCGGCGGCTCCCGCGGCTCGCGAACGCCTTCTTCCTCCGGCTCCAACCGTTGCGTCATGCGAAAAACTGCGCCGGAGGGGGGCGGGGGCGGGCAAGGGCGCTGGGGAAGCGCCTTTTGTTCGCTGGCCGGGCCGCCATTGGCCGCCGCTGCCTCCCGAGCCTGATGCTGATTGGAGGAGGAGGGACTCTCCCTTCCGATTGGGCCCCGCCTCCCTCGGCTCGCCGCTTGATTGAGCGGCGCCCAGGCGAGACGCGATTGGCCCGGCTCTCCACGCGCGCCGCGGATTCGTTGAGGGCGCGGCGGTCCCGCCTCTCTTTATCTCTCTTGACGTCTGGTTGGGCCTTCCGAATACAACCCCCCGCCTCCTCGTAGTAGTGTGACGTTGGGAATGGTTTGTTCTTCTCCGCCTGCATGTCGGCGGGTTCGCTCTCCCCCTCCCCCTCGGCGTCCCTTAAACTTGTTTGGTCAAAGGCCGCGCAGGAGACCTCGTTTCCTATTGGTCCGTTTGGTTGCTCAACTGTTGCTATGGGAATGAAGGCCTTTTGGGGCCTACCTAAAAGTCACACGGCTACATTCCGCGCTACTGTATAGAAACCACCACACTAGGGGCCGTTACTGGCATTTGCTGAGGTTTTGTCAATGCTGCTTAATCCAGACCATGAACGTTTACTAAGCAGCTCATATTTTGGATGGCCTTTTGCTGATAGCCAATGTAAATTCATTACACACATGCAAATTAAATTAATTTCAAATAGGCCCAAGTAGGCTTTGCATAAACTCCAAATTATTTCAAGGAATATTGATCTCTGAATAAGATTAATGCTGCCATCTTACTGTTGACATTCATACGTCCTGGTAATGTGATAACTCACTTGGATACACAAATACACTTCATTTCCCCCTGAGGACAAGAGGTTTTGTCTCTCTGGCATGGCATGTGATGAAACCTCCAGGAATACGTCTAGCTAGGCACACCAATCTTTATTTAAAATTCAACCAAAACAAACTAATGACCTTTCCCAGACACGATGAAAACCCACACGGGACCCATCTTGAAGTTGTGCGGGGGAAAACAGGGTCATTTGTGTTGTGTGTTTAAAGGTGGATGTGCTCCACTTTTTTCAATGCCATACACTTACAGTCCTTAACCATTTATATATTTATTTTATAATGTATAATTTATATTGTGCTTTATTTTACTGGGCAAACAGTTTCACAATCCATATTTACAATTCGTCTTTATCATTCTTCCCCACTCCATCAGCAGTTAGGCCACCTCCGTTTTTATAATGTGTGTGTTTGGTGGAGGGCGTCACCTGAAGTCCCTCAGGCATTGAAAGTGTGCTTTGTTTGTTTGTTTGTTTGGCGGTTCCCACACTGCGAGAAGCAAAGCTACAGGGAACCAGGCAGAGGGCCTTCTCAGTAGTGGCGCCCGCCCTGTGGAACGCCCTTCCAGCAGAGGTCAAAGAGATAAACAACTATCTGACATTCAGAAAATACCTCAAGGCAGCCCTGTTTAGGGAAGTTTTTAACCGTGATATTTTGATGTATTATAATATCTGTTGGAAGCCGCCCAGAGTGGCTGGGGGGGACCCGGCCAGATGGACGGGGTACAAATAATAAATTATTGTTGTTTGTTTGTTTGTTTTTAGGGGGTCATATCCAGAACTGCCTCCAAATGTGTAAAAGATCTTGTGTATATGTTGTGAGGAACATCCTCAGGGATGATTCACACCCTGGTCCGCACTTTCTTGATCTCCTGCCCTCGGGCAGAAGATAGCCTACAGAAGCACCAACAGGGTAAAGAACAGCTTCTGTCCGTGGGCTGTTAGGCTACTGAATGAAAAGATAACAGGGCAACTGACTTTCGGATTATGTGGGTGTGCGTCAGTAAACGAGGGGAATTAAGACTAAGAGAGCTGAGTGGGGATGCTCGTGTAATCTCACTATATACAAGTTGTACGTGACAATAAAGTATTTCATTCATTTCATTTTGTTGTCTTTGTCCATGGGGTTTTCTTGGCAGGGATACTGGAGTGGCTTGCCAGTTCCTTCTCCAGGTGGATCATGTTTAGTCAAAACTCTCCACTATGACCTGTCCGTCTTGGGTGGCCCTGCACGGCATAGCTCATAGCTTCTCTGACTTATTCAAGCCCCTTCACCACAACATGGCAGTGATCCATGAAGGAGGGCACAAGGAGAAGGGGACGACAGAGGGCAATATGGTTGGACAGTGTTCTCGAAGCCACTAACATGAGTCTGACCAAACTGCGGGAGGCAGTGGAAGACAGGAGTGCCTGGCGTGCTCTGGTCCATGGGGTCACAAAGAGTCGGACACAACTAAACGACTAATCAACAACAACAACATATGTTGTGTTATAATAATTCTAAGGTCTCGAATATATAATAAATATTCATAAATGCACACGTATCTAAATATATAAACCATGGGTCTAAAATACCGGTAGTACGGGAGAGTAATCCTGAAGGTATTTTGACTCTCCCAATGACCTCAAATATTCCTCTGCAGTAAGGGAGGCAAATGGGGAAAGACTCCCCATTGTCTTCTCGCTTGCAAAGCCTGTCTTAAGGGTGTATTTGTGTATGAATAGGGTGAGCCTGTGATCTGGATTCAGGAACTAAACCAGGGGTTGGTAAACTAAGGCCCGCGGGCCGAATCCGGCCCAATTGCCTTCAGGATCCAGCCTGCGAATGGTCCGTGGATCGGCGTGTGCCATGGGGTTCTGTTCTCCCCCCCTTTTCCCCCCCTGGCTGCCATTGTTTTTTCTGCGCCGCCATTCCCCCCCTCTCACGCACTGCGACGGCGTCTCCTCCCTCCCTCCTACTTAAAGTGCGAGCAAAGGCGGGTGCCAGTCGCGGCCAATCACCTGCAAAGCTGTGTGAGGCCCTGGCCAATGGGCAGGCGGCAGCTGCGCAGCGGCTCAATGAATGAAAAGCCGCACCGGAGCCCACCTCAGCATGGCGTGGGGACTGACCAATCAGTTTCCACGCCGTGCTGAGGCAAGCTCCGACGCGGCCCCTCACTCACTGAGCCCCCGCCACTACGCAGCAGGCAGATCCCGCCAGGCACCCCGGCCGCTCTCCCCTCCTGCCCACTGGGTGGTCCTGGCTGCGCCAGAGGCCGCCACTGCCGCTTGGTGGGGTCTGGACGGGAGAGGCCAGCCGGCGCCATCGCCACCACTGCTGCCACCGCCCTCACCATTGTTGTAAGAATATCAAGGTCATATATATATATATATATATATATATATATATATATATATATATGTATATATATAGTTGTTCATAAGTGTGCCAAGCAAAACAAGGCCACATGTCTGAAGCAGCACAGGAAGACAGGCCTGTCTCCATTTTGACTCCCAAACTGACAAACTGATTCTCTGCAAGGAAGGAGGGGGGATTGTCTCAGGAAAATAAAGTGATAATCCTGGCTTCCTGATACCTGAGTGCCAGACAAAAGGGTGTGATTAACTTGGCTGGGAAACAGGGAAATGTAAATATCTCTTTTGTTTTACTTGATGGGTTTTTGGGTGGAGGGCAAGAGGAGGCATGGGGAGGGTCAAGGATGCTCAGATTACTGCTACCAGACCTCCCCTTTCATGATGCAGCTGTGATGTATCTGGGGGGTGGTCCTGGGTTACACCCCTTTTTGTGATTATGTATGATGTATAGGGGGGTGGTCTTGAGCGGGAGGGGGGGAATTTCAAAAGTCTATATAGGAGCTGGCACACCATTGTTCTGGGTTCCTCCTCCCTCCTCCATTTTGGGAGCGGGGGCCCTGTTGCAACAGATATAATAAAATTTTGCTTCTTTATTTTTCTCTGGTTGGCCTCTGTCAATTTACTCTAGAACCTTAAAAGGCTCTTGTGTACCCCATAAGGGAATAAGAGCAGATTTCTGTTTATTTCACCATGAAGGAATGCAAGTACCGGCAGATCCTTGTACTCCAGCCCCCCACAAGGTCTGAGGGACAGTGGACCGGCCCCCTGCTCAAAACGTTTGCCGACCCCTGAACTAAAGTATCACAAAAGAATGCCCAGGCTGCCCAGGCAATGCAATCAGCGAATATTATCAGATATCCTGGCAGACAGGATTTATGATGTGGGCTGCCTCCTATGATGTATGTATGATGATTTTGGGGTGGTCTTTGGCTAATATCAAAAGTCTTTAAAGGTTTTCTTTTTTTTTATAATAATTTTTATTAGATTTTCCAATTTTTTGTCCAGCCCCGATTCAGGCCAGATCACATACAATTTATGCAATCTCTGATGACTTCCTCACGCCCCCCCTCATTGTTTTCATTTATCATAATAAACATTCTTACCAGGTTTCTAATTCCACATCATTAACATTTCCATAATTTCTTAATTTCAAATCGTTTACCAACCACTCACATCTTTAACATTCTTATCTTTTACTTTAATCAGATCCCTATCCCCCCCCCCCAGTCCCCGGTGCAGACTATTTCAATATCAAAATTACTTATCATTTATAATATCTATCAATCTTATATCATTATTTTCCAAAAATCATACTGTGATCATTTCCTGCCATGTCCAAGTTCGAAAACCAGTAGGCCACAAAACAGTTACTTCATATAAATGATCATCCTATTCCTGCAGGATCCAACTTTGGAACCCATTGTCTTTGCTGCAGAGTAGCATCCAAAACGATATCCATTAATGTCTTTGGCCTTTCATTCCATGTTTGGTCCAGATTGTCTCGACTTCCTCTCTGCTGCTTGTCGTTGAGCTGTAGTTTGTTGACTATTCTCCTAATATTTCTCTTTTTCCTAATGATGACGACAGCTCTTGACTTAAAGTGGATGATTCTTTTGCAGCTGGTTCTCCTCTGAGTAGACTTTTTCTGTTTATGCTCAACAAATACACTGTTCACAGGGTTTGATTGTAAATCCTGACCAATCAAACGATTATTTATGCTTTGCTTTATCTCTGTCACAAAGCTGTTCCCAGCAGCAGCCAGTTCAGCTCTCAGTTCTTTCACTCCAGCATTGTAATCCATTCTGAGTTCTTTCAGTTTCTCCAGCAATGTTGACAAATCCACATCCTGTTTCACCGCCATTTTTAGCCAACAGTTCTTTTCTAACTTTTCCAAACTTTTTCAAACCTTGTAAAAGATCCAAAATTCCAAAATAATCCTCTTGCTCATACAAGTTAAATTGACTTCATCTGCCCCTAGGACCGGGGGAGGCGCAGGGGTTAAATCTCCGAAACAAAGTGTCAAATTCCAAGCATTACTTCTCAAACTGTGCAACAATGCCCTGTCGTTGTTACACAATGGCAAGGGACGGACCTCCGTATTTTCGCCCTCAAGCCAGTCCAAATTGGTTCAAAATTAAAGCTTTTTCTTGCAAATTACTTACAGTTCCAAATTGAAGAATTAGGAGGAATCGGCGCGCTCGGCTGCGGCGATCTTGCAGCTTCGCCAGACGGGGCTGTTGACGGACCCTGGAGCTCCGCCGCCCGATCGCCCGGGAGCTCCGCTAAGAGCTCCCTGGGACCGGGACCGGCATCCGAGCTCTTGCGGGTCCTCCGGACCCCGGGACGCCCTTCCCGGGGGTTTTGGGGGTCGCGGCGCTGGCGCGAACACCCCTTTGCCCGGTCTGGCGGGGGAATGTCAGGAGCGACATGTCCCCCCGACCGCCATCTCCTGCACGCCAACCGGAAGCCCAAAAGTCTTTAAAGGTTTTCGCACACTTTTGTTCAGGGTCTCTCCCTCCTTGGAAGGAGGGGAGGGATCTCTGTTGCCTTGCTTTCCACAGGATCCTGCCTCCATCCATTTTTCTCTCACCGATCATGGACTTAGGGGACTTGGAGTCCCATGGGGAGTTGGGCAGCGAAAGCCACACCCCAATTTTTACATCAGTTGGTATGTGTGCAGTGCAAACATCTGGCTGGTGGATGCGAGGAAGTTCTTTCAGTGTACAAGGGTGGTTAGTGACAATGTGACTGGAGAGGTAGAAAAAAATATATATTTTGTTTATTTTTATTTTATGTGTTTTCCTTCCGCTCTTCTTCCCAGAGCGACTCACAAAACTGGAAGATCAAAAACAAGCAATATGACAGCAAATATAATAGTTAAGAAACAGCAGAACAGTAAACTCAGATATTAAAACGAGAGCGAAGTGCAAACCATTTTATTAAAACTGAATCCAAAAATGTGGGCAAACCAAGAAGTCTTCACCAGGAGCTGAGAATATAATGAAGTCAGCACCGCACAAACCTCTGTCAGGAGACATTTCACAAAGGGTCACCACTGATAAGACCCTATCTTGGTTCACCACCCACCTTGCCTCCAAAGTGGCCTTTTCAGAAGAATTAGTTCCACATAGACCTCGCCCCAAGATGACGAAAACAATAGTCAGTTTGTAATGTGGTTGTTTATGATAGCCAAGGTATTTATTCTAGCTGCAGTTCCTTCTGTAACCCTTCTGTAACCCTTTGTGAATAATAACCTTGGCCACCATTTTGAAAAGGGGCAGAAAACCATACACTACCAGCATTTTATTTATTTAGAAGAATTTATAAACCACTTAAAGAATTCCTAAGAGGTGTACATAAAGCAATTTGAAACAATGATCCATATCCAAATTAAATAATCAAAATTGGGACACACACACACACATGTACAGTATACAAAACTTGTAGGTAGGCTTAACGGAAAAATCGTTTTTAGCAGGCAGCAGAAACAGCACAATTAACTAATGTCAATAATCTGGGAATTTCAGAAAACAGGCACTATGATGCGTGCAAGAGTCCACGTTCCACACATTGAAGGGATTCAGGAACTACGTAGGGAGCAAGCTGATCCCTCAAGTAAACTGGTCCCAAGCTATTAAGGGCTTTATATGCCTTGAACTTGGCCAGGTAGGAAGTCAGGAGCCAGTGCAGATCATTCAGCAAAGGTGTAACATGCTGGCAGCATCGCACTCCTGTCCTGTCAGCAATCATGATGTAGTCTTCTGCAATGACTACACCTTCTGGAGGAACTGCAAGAGAAATCCCACACATAATGTATTGCAATAAATCAATCTGGAAGTTACCAACGCTCAGACGAACACACAGGGAGAGGAGAAGAAGGGGAAGTGGCATTGTGTACGCTGAAAATTATCAATATTGCTGACAAAGCCTAATCCAGGGGCACTCTCAGACTGAGTACCTACTCTTTCAGAAAGAGTGTAACCCCATGCAGATCTGGCAACGGGCCAACCAGCCTGGTGGTTGAATCTGACTTTCAACACTGGGCCTTTTGTCCTCAGGGCCTGAGGGCATCAGGCTCGTTTGGGGCATGAGACAGGCTGTTTGGCATACACAACTCTGAATTACAGCAGAAAGGAGCAGCCAGGGGGGTCAGGGTAAGTGGTTGGGACAGCTGATTACATTGGCACTACCTGCCCGACCCCACATCAGCACGTGCCCCCTCACTTTTCCTAATGATAAGGCCAGCCATGCATCTGAGAGACTGCAGAGCAGTGAACTTGGACATTTGCAGAAGAACAGAGTGTCATGGCCTCAAGACTATCTCTTATCTGCAAGCATCACCTCTTCCAGGTGTTGGGGGGGCGCTTATTAATGGAAGAAATGTTCCTGAGAAACACGACTGTGTCTGCACCCCCACAGCCCTACCCCTTTCTCCTGTGTGTTAAACTTTTTGTGACTCTCTGTATCCTTGCCCACTGGTCTTCCAACGTGTTTGCATAAGAATACACAAACCCACCCAAGTCAGGAGAAGGGATCTTTGTTAAGCAAAATAAAGCTGTAGGGCAAATGCGTACACAAATAAAATCTTGTCAGGCGACTCCCAACAGTTGGGAAAAGACATCATCATTAATGGGTTAACGGACACTCCCAAAGACAACGACCACCTGGAAAAAACACCTTTTGTATCTAAACATGACCCTCCACCAGAGGAACCCCCTCCCTTCTGACACCTGGTCAAATCCCTTACCTCACCCACGTAATGCTATTATCTCTTTTGTTCTGTACTGTGTCAAAAGTGTATAAAAGTTCGCCTGCTCTTTTGTTCTGGGTTCTTCTCCATCGTCTGTCATGTGAGCAAGAACCCTGTTGCCAACAGCTCTACACTTTAAAATAAACTGGTCAGGCTTAGCAGCCGCTTTGCTTCTCACTAGAACTCTGGTCCGGTCTCTGTTTTTCGACAGTGGGGGTTTCAAACAACGTCCTGCTGGGGTTTGGGGATTCCACCCGGAATCGGACCCATTTACCTGGAAACGTCCTCAAATTCTTACAACAATTGGCAACCATGAAGGTGTCTCCGGTTTCACCGGGAATTTGGGGGCTGCTGGGGAAGGAAGCCCGGCACGCTCCCAGCCAATTTGCAGGGAGGGCATCCGACCTTCAGCAGACCAGAATTCCTGGCAGTAATCTGGAGTCCTAGCGGGATGAGCCAGAGGAAGCAACGCTGATCTTGCCGGGGAAAAGCGAGGGGGGAGTTTTGCATTAGAACAGGTTTTCTTCAATCGGGATCCTGGGATCTGTTTCCTTTCCCCATTCCTGTCCAGGCAAGGTTGCCTTTTCCATTTCAAATTCTATCCAGACATTACCGTCTTGGCGTTTACCTGGAAACGTCCTCAAATTCTTACAACACAGGATATGGGCAAGACCTGCGTTATGGGTTGGCATCACATGGCATCTGCAGAGGCCCATGCCTCAGCAAGGAGCCCACTGTGAACCCCAGGTACCCCCTAGTCCTGCTGCTGTTGTCCCTATTCACCTTCCCCAAGAAACAGGGACAAAAAAGGGAAACTGCTCTCTTTTTCTGGGGGGCTGAATGGATTGAGCACAGAGGAAGAGGCAAAGCAAGTGGACAGTGGGAATGGTGCAGGATGATGTGGGCCTCTCAGAGTGCATAGAAGCTCACTTAAGGTCACTTAAGGACTCTGCCTGCATGCCCCCCCCCCCCAATTCTTGGAGCATTCACTCAGAGTTCTTTGGTACAGTACACAGTTTGAAAACCATCATCTCAATGCAAAGGTGGGGAACTTCAGGCTATTTTTTTTTTTTTTAAATTAAATTTTATCTTCAATGAAAAAAAGAGATAATAGACACACACACAACCCCCCACACCTCACAAAGTGACACCATCAGAGGGGGGTGACACTTTTTAATTTTTTTAAAATTTATTATTATTATTATTATTTTTATTTTAACTTTATTGAAAAAAAAGAGATAATAGACACACACCACACACACACACAACCCCCCACACCTCACAAAGTGGCACCATCAGAGGGGGGTGACACTTTTTATTTTATTTTTTATTTTTATTTTTTTACATTATTTTTTTTTATTTTAACTTTATTGAAAAAAGAGATAATAGACACACACACACAAACCCCCCACACATCGCAAAGTGGCACCATCAGAGGGGGGTGACACTTTTTAATTTTTTTAAATTTTTTTAAAATTAAAGTGGTGGGGGGTGACAAAAAAAATTCCGCCCCAGGTACCACCTGGGCTTGCTACGCCTCTGAACCTTTTATCCCTAGGGGAGATTCTAGGTTGTTATGGAAAACCTATAAATCCAATCAATCCAGGTTCCCTGATATCACTCATGCTTTCAGCAGGGATCTGGCCATAAATAATTCACTGGTTCTGCAGTCCTGTGATCTTTGCTCTGAGATTAAAGGGTTTAAGGAAAGCAAGTGTGATTAGATTAGCTGCTATCCTTACAATATTGAACAAAAGGTGACACACCCTGTTGTAATGTCTGTTTTCAAAGTTAGTGCTATTGGAATTGGTTTGTTTCCCCCCCAGCTGAGGATATTTTTTGAGAGAGACTGAAATGCAGCCCCCCCCCAAAAAAAACAGGTCCTCTTTCGTTATGTTAGCCACATTTCCTGTTCAGGTGCATGTGTTTATTTAAAAATGCACAATGTGTTGTGTTCTATAGCTGCCTTCCTCACCCTTGTACCTTCCAGATAATTGGGGCTCCAACTCCTACCGGTATAACGCAGTTACAGGTAGGTAGCCGTGTTGGTCTGTCACAGTCAAAACAAAATAAAAAATAAAAAAATTCCTTCCAGTAGCACCTTAGAGACCAACTAAGTATTTTCTTGGTATGAGCTTTCATGTGCATGCACACTTGGTATCTGAAGAAGTGTGCATGCACACGAAAGCTCATACCAGTAACAAACTTAGTTGGTCTCTAAGGTGCTACTGGAAGGAATTTTTTTATTTTTTATTTTCCTATAACGCAGGATGGTGACATCTGGATGGCACCAGGCTGCGGCGGGAGACTTTTGGAACCTGATCCATTTGGAGCTCTTACTCTTTTATTTTATTTCAAATCAGATATGAGCTGCCTGTACAATTGTACATAAAAATATTTCCGAACTGAGGTGTTTTGGGGTGTTTTTATTTTTTTACAAACACCAGCCCTTTTAGCGCCCGTTGTTTGGGTGCACGTGTGAATCGCTGCAATGCAGCCTTGAAGGGCAGGAATCCAGCGATCATTGTAATTCAACTTGCAGAAAGATGGGTTGACATTCTCCCTTTCAGCCCTCAGGCTCTTTGTGCCTTGTCTGTAAACAGACACACGCTTATTGCAGTGCGTGGCTGGTATGCTCCATCTGCCGTGATGCTCACAAAGCCATTTACTTTCCAGAAAAGCTACGTCAGTGCGTCAGTGCCAACTCCAGGCTTGAGAGGGTCCTTGGCAAAATGCCCTCCCCCTGAGCCCTCTCCTATCTTGACGAGTCTCTGCAGCTCCCACAATGCCCTGGAGCAATGCTATGCTAGGGCATTGTGGGAAGTTTAAATGATGGCTCCCAACCTTCCTTTGTTTAAAGTGGGGAGGGGACAGAGCAAGTGTGAGGGATGGGTCCTGCCAGGGCACTGGGGCCCCAGGAGTAGTCCAGGGATGCTGCATGTTGTGTACTGATTATGCTGGACCTGGGTTCAAATCCCCGCTCAGCACCAGATGGCCTTGGGCCAGTCGCTGATTCTCCACCTAACCTACCTCACATTGTTGTGATGATAAAATGGGAGGGGGAGAAGATGTGAACACTTTGAGGTCCTTAGAGAAAAGATGGGATATGCATATAACACCGGTCCTGAGAGATCTACATTGGCTCCCTGTACGTTTCCGAGCACAATTCAAAGTGTTGGTGCTGACCTTTAAAGCCCTAAACGGCCTCAGTCCAGTATACCTGAAGGAGCGTCTCCACCCCCACTGTTCAGTCCGGACACTGAGGTCCAGCGCCGAGGGCCTTCTGGCGGTTCCCTCACTGCGAGAAGCAAAGCTACAGGGAACCAGGCAGAGGGCCTTCTCGGTAGTGGCGCCCGCCCTGTGGAACGCCCTCCCAGCAGAGGTTAAAGGGATCAACAACTACATGACATTTAGAAAACACCTGAAGGCAGCCCTGTTCGGGGAAGTTTTTAATCTGTCATGTGTTAATGTATTTTAATGCTTGATGGAAGCCACCCAGAGTGGCTGGGGAGACCCAGCCAGATGGGCGGGGTACAAATAATAAATTATTATTATTATTATTATTATTATTATTATTATAAATGAGCCTGCCTGCCTGCCTCCTGTGACCTTCCCAGACATCCTGCCAATTCTTCCGCAGCCATTCTTTGCAAATTCTGGACCCTTTCCACTGCGACTTATAACAGAGCTTGTTGCCGTCAGCCAGCTACCAAAGGCCACAACCTGCAAGAACCTGCCGGTCCTGTTCCTTCTGTTCCTCCCTGCTGCTCCCTACTCACCTGCCCTCTTGCACAGAGCCAGCTCAAGGTATTTTGCCACCTGAGGTAAAGGACAAGATGGCACCTCCCTCATTCCATGCACAGAAGCCACTCATGATGGCAGTTGTACCTTACCTCATCTCTGGTGAGGGGACACCACCCTCCAAGGTACCAGAGGGCAGTAGATTAGATTAGATTAGGGCATGCGGGGCAGGCTCTCTCTGCATCACCTACCCATTCCTCAGCACCTGTTGCCTCAGGCAGCTCCCTCTGCCTAATGCAGGGATGGGGAACTTTAGGACCAGGGGTCAAAGGTGGCTCTCATCTCGAGGCCTTTCTGGCTGGCTCTTGGGACTCTCCCCAGGCCGCACCCCCTCTCCCCAGACAACGTCTCTCACCAGCTCTGCTTTGCATCCTCCTTGAGTGTTTTTGTATAGCTGGAATGCACCCTTCAACTTCCTGCTTCCCTGGATGGAGGATAGACAACTGTGCAAATCTACATCATCTACATCCATTGCTCTTAGGGACATAGGAAGCTGCCTCATATCAAGTCAGACCATTGGTCCATCTAGCTCAGTGCTGCCTACTCTGACTGGCAGTGCCTCTCCAGGATTTCAGGTGGAAATCTCTCCCAGCCCTACCTGGAGATGCCAGGGATTGAACTTGGGACCTTCCGCCTGCAAGGGAGACGTTCTGCCATTGAGCTCAGACTCTCCAAGTGTTCTTATTTTCCAGGGACGCCCCTGATTTAGAGAAGCCGTCCTGGTTTCTGATTTGATCCTGGAATGTCCCACTTTTCCTTAGGATGTCCCTATTTTCACTGGAGAAATGTTGGAGGGTATGGAGTTATCTGACCCCCAAGACATCTGAAGACAATCCTGTAAATAAATAAAATGTTTAATGTTTTATTACGTTTTTATATACAGTTGTATCTTGGAAGCCGAACGGAATCCATTCCGGAAGTCCGTTTTACTTCCAAAACATTCGATAACCAAGGTGCGTCTTCCGATTGGCCGCAGGAGCTTCCTGCACACAATCGGAAGCCGCGGAAGCCATATTGGACGTTTGGCTTCCAAAGAACGTCCGCCAACCGGAACACTCACCTCCGGGTTTGCGGTGTTCGGGAGCCAAAACATTCGACTCGCAAGGCGTTTGGTTTCCAAGGTACGATTGTATATCAAAAGCTGCCCAGAGTGGCTGGGGCAACCCAGTAACATGTGTGGGGTATAAATAGTAAAATTACTGCTCACATACCATTATGGAATGGGACGTCTCTATTTCATAGCTGTCAACCCTTTTTTTGCGGGAAACTCCCTTATTCCAATGCCTTTTCCCACTGCTATACCAGATTGTTGATATCCCTTAAATTTCCCGGATTTCAAAGGGAGCAGCTCCTCTCCCTCTCTGCCAGCCAGGGAGGCTCCTCAGCTGCGTTGCTCAGCTGCCAATAAGGAGTGTGAGACCGACTGGGGGCGGAGCTTGCACGCCTTGTGCAGCCAGACCCTCACGCCCAACCAGACAGACAGCCTGCCTGCCGTCTACGCGTTCGCTCTTTCGCTCACCTGTTCACACGCAGCCTCTGGAGCGCAGGGTGGCGAGGCTACTTGGTGCCATTGCACCGCCCTCGCGGCATCCCTTATTTTCAAATCCGAAAGTTTGAAAAAATCCCTTATTTTCAAATCCGAAAGTTGACAGCTATGCCCTATTTTCATCGGAGAAATGTTTGAGGGTATGTGAGCTGTGGCTCTTCCCACTTTTCCTTCCGGCCCTACCCTCCACTGGCAGAATGCTGGCCAGATGGGAGTGCCTGCCTCATGTTCCCCAGCCCTGACTTACTGCCAGAGCCGGCCCTATCTTTTCAAGTATGTGAGCAGTAACAAGAGCAAGGAGGAGGTGGAACAACCTCCTCTGTGCAATGGTGAGGACTGGGCCATGTGAAGCACATGACCTGGACCCACTCAAAGTGGGCATATTTTTTAGCCCTTCCCCATAAACCCTGAACCTACACAGTGACCCAACTGCCCACACCCTAGAACTTAAAACAGAAAGACTGCCGAGTGTCTCTTACAAGATACTTCAAAACAGGTCCTGCCTGTCAGCCAGGAGGACCAAGAAGTTCAAACACAGCTTGACTCTCCCACATTGCACAATTTACCGGTATGCTCAGCGACTGAGCTGTAACACACTCTGCTGACATAAGGAATCGCTTTTTCCTTCTGGACTTGCTATGGGCTCTAACCAATGTTAGTCCTGCTCAGCGTAGAACGATTGAATAAATAGACCTGACTTAGGTCCATTGATTTCAATGCACCTACTCAAGAGTAGCCTAGTTTTTAAACAAAATGTACATATCATTTTGTTGGATATGTTTGTACATATCATTGGAGGTCTTTAAGCAGAGGCTTGACAGCCACCTGTCAGGAATGCTTTGATGGTGTTCCTGCTTGGCAGGGGGTTGGACTGGATGGCCCTTGTGGTCTCTTCCAACTCTATGATTCTATGATCAAGTGCTAAAACATTTTTGCTAAGACAACCTTACACAAATATGTAGAACGCTGACATGTATTTCCATCAATTTTTTGCTTATTGTTGATTTCAATCATGTTTTAATGCTTTAAAGAGCGGTTTATAATTGCTTTTACTGATAATTTATAGTTTTATTATTTTCCTAAAACGCGTTGGCATGTGTGTGTTGTTTTTTACAATCAAGCAGTATACAAATTTTATGAAATAAACACAATCTTCTTCTTTTTACTGTTATTATGCAGCAGAGTTTTGCAAACCTTTTTGAGTTCACTTGGTGGGTAAAGGCAAGTGATATTGAAAGGAAGAAATAAATGTGAATTGCGCTCTTAATTCCCCCCCCCTTCCAAGTTTATTTCTTTCTTTCCTTCTTTTTAAAGGATTTGGAAGGGTAGATCACTGGATGCACAAGTCAAAGAATATGCAAAGCCTTTGCTCGTTTTCTCTCACACAAATGTTCTGTAGTAGCCAAAGCAAAACATTGCTTGTAATTACATTATCTCCTGATGCCATCATCAAATTGCTGAAAAAGTCGCCTTTTGTCTCTGATGTACTCATTAATCTTAATCATGATGCCATGAAAGCCACCTCTACCTGGATAAAGATTTATGCACGGACTGGGATACTGGCATTTAGGATTATATGCTGACTGTTTCGGAACCACTGGGAGGGAGGGGGGTAGAAAATAGGAAATTTGGATAAGGCTTTAGAGGAAGGTTAAAGTATTATGAGGCTGAGGTTTGAAAAAAAAAGGGGGGTAGTTTAAGTAATTTGAATTTTATTATGTTTATTTAGTTTAGGTTAGATAATGAAATTATTGGGTTTTTGTGCATTTAGAAATATGAAAACTGCTAGAGAGGAAAGACAATGAATACATAAGAGAGGGATTCGAGGAAGTCAATTGAATTATGAATTGTTGAAAGAAGGAATGCCTGGCCCCGGAAAAGGGTCAGGCCTAAGCAATGAAATTAAAATGGTTTATGAGGTTAAAGGTACAATGATATGGACCACTCCTGTGAGAGGGGGATATATGAAGCTTCCCACAGTGAGAGGGCGGGAAGCATGGAAACTTTAACCGTTATGTAATATGCTTATAAAAAACTATAAAATCAATAAAAATTTATTTAAAAAAGAAAGAAAAAAAAGAAAGCCGCCTCTACCTCTGGCTCGCCAGTCTGAACAAGAAATGTGTAAAAGTTTACTAAACATATTGCACAAATGGTTCCATAAAGCAGCATGTCATAGAGCAAGCACCTTGAAAACGCAACCTTTTTTTGAACCAGAAGAATGTGCGCACATGGCTAGCATCCAAAACAGTTCAAAGGAAATGCAATTATGTAGATTTCTGTACGCCAGTTAAAAAAGTAGTGATACGGAAAGTTTAGATATCGAGGGGTGGAATAATCGCTTCGGCTGGCACTCATATTTGTCATATAATAAAGTATCCATAAACAAAGATTTTTTAAATCATATAATTAGAAGACCCTTATATAAGATATGGGAAAGTCACCGCTGGCTACTAGAACCCAAAACACCCTGGTGGGTCTCACCACCAGAGGTGATAGGAATTAAAAAAATTGAATATGGAAAAGACCTGGGTAACGTATCAGGAGTTAGTAACAAATGAACAAGGTATATTGAAATTAAGAACGTATGAAGAGATCAAAGGGTACTGTAGCAGCTGGCTCCAATACCACCAGATAGCAAATCTGTTTAAAGAAGATAAAAAGAAGGGCTTCGAGTATGGAACTTCAAAGTTACAAAAAGAATTATTACAATCAGATAAAAAGATAATTTCAAGAATTTATAATCTTTTATTGGAGTGGGAATTAAAAGATTAAGTAGTAAAAGAATCAACAATAAAATGGGCGCAGGATTTTGGTAAAACAATATACTTAGAAAATTGGGGAAAACTATGGGCCAAAGATATAAATTTCACTGCTTGCTATTTAATAAGAGAAAACATTATGAAAATGTGTCACAGATGGTATATTACACCAGTAAAATTAGCCAAAATATACAAAAATTATTCAAATAAATGTTGGAGATGCAACGAAGAGGTGGGAACCCTAATACATATGTGGTGGGGATGTAAATTAATAAAAAAAATCTGGATAATGATCCATGAAGAATTCAAAAAAATATTTAAAACTACAATATATAAAAAACCAGAAGCATATTTATTGGGGTTATCAATAGATGATATTCCTAAAAATAAGAAAAACATATTTCTATATGGAACAGCAGCGGCAAGATTATTAATTGCAAAAAATTGGAAAACGACAACAATACCAGAGATATCGGAATGGAGATCAAAAATTTGTGAATTCATTATAATGGCAAGATTAACAGAATTGGTGAGAGGAGGTTCCACTCAGAAGATAAAAGAAGAATGGGAATGTGTTGAAATATATATGGGAAAATTTGGAACAGCAAATTAAATAAGAGCAAACAATACTAGCTGTATATTGCAAGGTGATTGAATAACAATAAGAAAGGAATGAATATAATGAAAGAACGCAAATAACACAGCAGAATAAGATAATACTAGCACAATAAGATCGCAGGTTAAAGAAATCAGCCCTGAATGCTCACTAGAAGGACAGATCCTGAAGTTGAGGCTCCAGTACTTTGGACACCTCATGAGAAGAGAAGACTCCCTAGAAAAGACCCTGATGTTGGGAAAGATTGAGGGCACAAG
The DNA here is from genome assembly GCA_034641385.1 of Darevskia mixta. Taxonomy (NCBI): domain Eukaryota; kingdom Metazoa; phylum Chordata; class Lepidosauria; order Squamata; family Lacertidae; genus Darevskia; species Darevskia mixta. Next base: position 513,852 of record JAWWNH010000137.1, on the reverse strand, counting down.
GAGAAGGGGACGACAGAGGATGAGATGGTTGGACAGTGTTCTCGAAGCTACTAACATGAGTTTGGCCAAACTGCGAGAGGCAGTGAAGGATAGGCGTGCCTGGCGTGCTCTGGTCCATGGGGTCATGAAGAGTCGGACACGACTGAACGACTGAACAACAACAAGATCGCAGGTAGGTGAGGGAAGTTGGGTAGGCAGGCGGGGGGGGGGAGGGAATAAAGAATATTAAGGGTTAAAATAAAATAAGATGTAGTAGGGATTTGTCTGATGATTTTATGGTTTGATTATGTATATGTTTTGATTATGTATATATGTTTGATTTATTTCTCTATAAAGTCTTTTTAATTAAAAAAAAAAGTAGTGACTGCAAGCTGCATGGTGTTAGAAATTTGGGACTCTGCTTTGGACTTGTGTAGGGTTTACTACTTAGCCTTTTCTTGAGTCCCCGTCAGGGAAAATGGTGGAGTAGAGATATGTGATAATAAAGCTTCATGGGACAAACTATATTATTTACAGGGGTGTGTGTGTAAGAGAGTAGGTTATTGAGGACCACACTTCGTGCAACTGACAATCTTATGCCACAATAAATGTATCTTTATAGATACACTGAAACAGAAGTCACCAGACTTGTGAGAGGGTGGGGAGGGGTATTACTCAGAGGGGTGGTGAGTAGTGAGAGGGTGGGGAGGGGTATTACTCAGAGGGGTGGTGGGAATGGGTGAAAGGCTGATAGCTGTGGTAAACCTGTTGACGACTGTTAACAACTGCAATTAGTCTTACAGGAAAAAACAAGGGGTGAGAAGGTTAAAAAATCTTTGTCATGTATAATGAGATAAGAATCCAATGTCTTTGTTCAGACCAGGTCTCTCCATGGTTTTAAGCTTGGTAATGAGTTGCAATTCAGCAACTTCTCTTTCCAGCCTATTTCTGAAATTCCTTTGCAACAAGACAGCTACTTTAAGATCTTGTATAGAGTGTCCCAGGAGATTGAAGTGCATGCACATGAAAGTGCATGCACACGAAAGTGCAAGCACACGAAAGCTCATACCAAGAACAAACTTAGTTGGTCTCTAAGGTGCTACTGGAAGGAATTTTTTTATTTTGTTTTGACTATGACAGACCAACACGTCTACCTACCTGTAACTAAATTTATAAAGTCACAGGTCCTTCATAGTTCTCTAGTTCTGACTTGATCGATAGCTCAGCTCTCCCATGACTCTTCGCAGTCAGACCTTTGTGCGGAAAGATATCAAACCCTGCTGTCCCTAAGCGAACTCTCAGGAATTCTTACATCTGCATAGTGCAGCTGGGGAAACTCCATTCCATGGGGCGTCCCACTGCAGCCACACAAAGAGAACGCCCTAAATCTCGCAAGAGCTGTCATTGACGGCCAAGCTTGAAACGAGTTCTGAACTATATAGACAATTAAAATGCCCAGGCCCAGGAGAAGAGAAAAGAAGCCCAAGGGAAGCATTGTGCAGGGAGCATTGTCTTTCAGGGAACAGAGAGTGCAAGATTCCAAGTCATTGGGCACCACCAAACAGATCTGAGATCTATTGGTTGTGGGTGCTCTGCTCCCAGACACTGCAACAATTGTTCTGCTTTTTGCATTTCTTTCTACAAATGTAGCATGCAGTTCTGGACTTCTGTTTTGATTCAGGGAAACAAGTCACTGTGGTTTGGCTGCAGGGTTTTGTTTCTCTTGCAAAGGCAGCCCTGAATCAGGAAGTTTGTAATGTTTGACATTTTATTATGTTTTCTCCATTTTGCTGGAAGCCGCCCAGAGCGGCTGGGAAACCCAGCCAGATGGGCAGGGTATAAATAAAATAATAATAATTAATAATAATAATTTTATTATTTTTACCCCGCCCATCTGGCCGAGTTTCCCCCGCCACTCTGGGCGGCTTCCAGTCAAATATTAAAACAATACAGCATTAAATATTAAAAACTTCCCTAAACAGGGCTGCCTTCAGATGTCTTTTAAAAATAGGATAGCTGCTTATTTCCTTGACATCCGCTGGAAGGGCGTTCCACAGGGAGGGCGCCACTACCGAGAAGGCCCTCTGCCTGGTTCCCTGTAACCTCACTTCTCGCAATGAGGGAACCGCCAGAAGGCCCCCGGCGCTGGATCTCAGTGTCCGGGCTGAACGATGGGGGTGGAGACGCTCCTTCAGGTATACAGGACCGAGGCCGTTTAGGGCTTTAAAGGTCAGCACCAACACTTTGAATTGTGCTCGGAAACGTACTGGGAGCCAATGTAGTTCTCTCAGGACCGGTGTTATGTGGTCCCAGCGGCCACTCCCAGTCACCAGTCTAGCTGCCGCATTCTGGATTAATTGCAGTTTCCGGGTCACCTTCAAAGGTAGCCCCACGTAGAGCGCATTGCAGTAGTCCAAGCGGGAGATAACCAGAGCATGCACCACTCTGGCGAGACAGTCCGCGGGCAGGTAGGGTCTCAGCCTGCGTACCAGATGGAGCTGGTAGACAGCCGTCCTGGACACAGAATTAATCTGCGCCTCCATGGACAGCTGTGAGTCCAAAATGACTCCCAGGCTGCGCACCTGGTCCTTCAGGGGCACAGTAACCCCATTCAGGGCCAGGGAGTCCCCCACACCCGCCCGCACCCTGTCCCCCAAAAACAGTACTTCTGTCTTGTCAGGATTCAACCCCAATCTGTTAGCCGCCATCCATCCTCCAACCGCCTCCAGGCACTCACACAGGACCTTCACTGCCTTCACTGGTTCTAATTTGAAAGAGAGGTAGAGCTGGGTGTCATCTGCATACTGATGAACACCCAGTCCAAACCCCCTGATGATCTCTCCCAGCGGCTGCATATAGATGTTAAAAAGCATGGGGGAGAGGACGGAACCCTGAGGCACCCCGCAAGTGAGAGCCCAGGGGTCCGAACACTCATCCCCCACCACCACTTTCTGGACACGGCCCAGGAGGAAGGAGCGGAACCACTGTATAACAGTGCCCCCAGCTCCCAGTCCCTCTAGACGGTCCAGAAGGATGTTATGGTCGATGGTATCAAAGGCCGCTGAGAGATCCAGCAGAACTAGGAAACAGCTCTCACCTTTGTCCCTAGCCCGCCGGAGATCATCAACCAGCGCGACCAAGGCAGTTTCAGTCCCATGATGAGGCCTGAACCCTGACTGGAAGGGATCCAAATGGTCCGCATCCTCCAGGCGTGCTTGGAGTTGTTCAGCAACCACCCGCTCAATCACCTTGCCCAAGAATGGTAGATTTGAGACTGGACGATAGTTGGCCATAATGGCCGGGTCTAAATTTTTTTTTTAAGAAGCGGTTTAATGACCGCCTCTTTCAGCAGGTCTGGGAATACTCCCTCGCCAAGGGAAGCATTCACCACCCTGCGAAGCCCATCGCCCAGCCCTTCCTGGCTCGATTTTATTAGCCAGGATGGGCAAGGATCAAGAAGACAGGTGGTCGGTTTCACTCGTCCAAGCAGCCTGTCCACATCCTCGGAAGTAACAGATTGGAATTGATCCCATGAAACATGACTAGACAGGGCTCTAGCACTCTCCCGCCCCGGCCCTGCTCCCACGGTGGAGTCTACCTCCTTCCGAATCTGAGCGACTTTATCTGCAAAAAACTTTGCAAAAGCATTGCAGGAGATCTTGGGGTCCCTACCAGACCCCGATGACGGAGGTGGTTCTGCTAAATTGCGAACCACCTGAAAGAGTCTCCTGCTGCTGTTTTCTGCAGATGCAATGGAAACGGTGAAGAAGGTCCTCTTCGCCGTCGCCATTGCCACTTGGTAGGCTCGAAGTTGAGCTCTAGCCCGTGTCCGGTCTGATTCAGAATGAGTTTTCCGCCACCGGCGCTCTAGCCGTCTCAGCGACTGTTTCATCACCCTCAGCTCCGGGGAAAACCACGGGGCTGTCCGGGCTCCATGCAATCGGAGAGGGCGCTTCGGAGCCAGACAGTCAATTGCCCTGGTTAACTCCACATTCCAGCGGGCCACCAGGGAATCGGCTGAAAGGCCATCAACATGGGATAAAAAATCCCCTACCACTCTCTGGAAGCCAATTGGATCCATTAAGTGGCGGGGGCGGACCATCCGAATTGGTCCCACCTCCCGGCAGAGGGGAAGGGTCGCGGAGAAGTCCAGTTGCACCAGGAAGTGATCTGACCATGGCACTTCTTTTGTTTCGCTTTTACTTAGTGTCAGATCACCAACATCCATAGAGGTGAATACCAGGTCCAAGGCATGTCCACGGCTATGAGTTGGGCCAGACTTATTCAGGGACAGCCCCATGGAGGCCATGCTTTCCACGAAGTCCCGAGCGGCCCCTTGTAAGGTCGTGTCGGCATGGATGTTAAAATCCCCTAGGACAACCAAACTAGGTGTCTCAAGGAGAACATCCGCCACGACCTGAAGCAGCTCGGGCAGGGAATCCTTGGTGCAGCGGGGAGGTCGGTACACCAAAAGGAATCCTGTACTGCCCCTATTGCCCAACTTCCAGAACATGCACTCAGAAAACTGGGTCTTCCCAATAGGACGCCTGGTGCAAACTAATGACTTCCTAAAAATCACTGCAACCCCCCCTCCCCGCCCAGATGGCCTGGGTTGCTGTGCGTAAGAGAAACCTGGTGGACAAGCAGCGGCAAGGACAGGCCCATCTGCCTCATCCAACCAAGTCTCTGTTACACATGCCAGGTCAAATCCTCCATCCACAATCAGGTCGTGGATGGCAGTTGTTTTTTTCATCATTGACCTGGCATTACACAGCAACACTTTCAGGTCATGTGGGTATCCCTTGCTGATTCCAGTATCCTTCCGGCCAGGACCAGACCCGGAGGCAGGGATAGTCTTCAAACAACGACTAAACCTGCCTCCTCGGGAATGACATGGTCTGGTCTTAGCGTGACTCCTCCTCCTGCCCGTGATCACTGAGATCGCGTGTCCCAATACATCCCCCCCTGTGGAACCTGCCCCAGCCATTCTGTTGGCTGAGGCCCCCTCCCAAGCAGCCCTGACCCTTTCCCCTTAAAAAGCGAAATACAAACTATATAATAACTTAACAAAATAATAAAAATAAAAATGAAGCAAAAAACAATTATGCTAAAATTAAACTACTCCCCGCCCCAATAAACATTTATCCCACCCCAACAGAAAATAAAATAAAATATAATATCATAAAAACCACCATTCAAGGTGGAACAAATTAAGAACATTTAAAACATTTAAAATCATTTTTGCCACTTGCTGCTCAGAAGATGTGTGATTGTGGGCCTGATGGATTTGGCCGGATGGGGAGCAGTCACGGAGCAACAGCAAAGAGCAGCAAGGTCCCTGAAGCCTCTCTGCAGCCTCTTATGCTGTGGGTGAGTGCAGGCCACGCCCCTAGGCCAGATGGAATTGGCCAGACGGGGAGCAGTCCTCCCAACACTCACAGAGCAGCAGTGATGGTCCTGACGCCTCTCTGCAGTCTTTTATGCTGTGGGTGAGTGCAGGCCACGCCCCTAGGCCAGATGGAATTGGCCAGACGGGGAGCAGTCCTCCCAACACTCACAGAGCAGCAGTGATGGTCCTGACGCCTCTCTGCAGTCTTTTATGCTGTGGGTGAGTGCAGGCCACGCCCCTAGGCCAGATGGAATTGGCCAGACGGGGAGCAGTCCTCCCAACACTCACAGAGCAGCAGTGATGGTCCTGACGCCTCTCTGCAGTCTTTTATGCTGTGGGTGAGTGCAGGCCACACCCCTAGGCCAGATGGAATTGGCCAGACGGGGAGCAGTCCTCCCAACACTCACAGAGCAGCAGTGATGGTCCTGACGCCTCTCTGCAGTCTTTTATGCTGTGGGTGAGTGCAGGCCACGCCCCTAGGCCAGATGGAATTGGCCAGACGGGGAGCAGTCCTCCCAACACTCACAGAGCAGCAGTGATGGTCCTGACGCCTCTCTGCAGTCTTTTATGCTGTGGGTGAGTGCAGGCCACGCCCCTAGGCCAGATGGAATTGGCCAGACGGGGAGCAGTCCTCCCAACACTCACAGAGCAGCAGTGATGGTCCTGACGCCTCTCTGCAGTCTTTTATGCTGTGGGTGAGTGCAGGCCACGCCCCTAGGCCAGATGGAATTGGCCAGACGGGGAGCAGTCCTCCCAACACTCACAGAGCAGCAGTGATCTGCTCTGAAATAAAATATAGTAATAGTAATACAGTGGTACCTTGGGTTAAGTACGCTTCAGGTTAAGAACTCCGTTAAGAACACAAATTGTGCTCTGGCAGCGCAGCGGCAGCAGGCGGTCACAGTAGCTAAAGTGGTGCTTCAGGTTAAGTACGCTTCAGGTTAAGAACGGACCTCCGGAACAAATTAAGTACTTAAACCGAGGTACCACTGTAGTATGGTAACAGTAACAGTAATACTATGGTGGGTAAGGTAAAGGTAAAGGAACCCCTGGTCGTTAGGTCCAGTTGCGGACAACTCTGGGGTTGCGGCGCTCATCTCGCTTTACTCGCCAAGGGAGCCAGCATACAGCTTCCTGGTCATGTGGCCAGCATGACTAAGCCGCTTTCTGGCGAAACCAGAGCAGCGCACGGAAACACCGTTTACCTTCCCATCGGAATGGTACCTATTTATCTACTTGCACTTTGATGTGCTTTCGAACTGCTAGGTTGGCAGGAGCAGGGACTGAGCAATGGGAGCTCACCCCGTCGCGGGGATTCGAACCGCCGACCTTCTGATCAGCAAGCCCTAGACTCTGTGGTTTAACCCACAGCACCACCCGTGTCCCTATGAGGGGTACACTCCCTGAATTAGGAAAATGCACAGTAGGGCCAACCAAAATGTCATCCTACTGTGGCTTTTTCTTTTTTCGAGGGACCAGCTTCTTAAATTAGCATTTACCGTATTTTTCGCTCTATAAGGTGCACCTGACCATAGGACGCACCTAGTTTTTAGAGGGGGAAAGCCCCAATTTTTTGAGTATCAGCTCAAATTTCTGCAGCTTCTTTTGCAAAGGAGAAAAGTCCCATTTTTTGAGGATCAGCTCAAATTTCTGCAGCTTCTTTTGCAAAGGAGAAAAGCCCCATTTTTTGAGGATCAGCTCAAAGTTGTTGAGCTTACTTTGTAAAGGGAAAAACCCCTGTTTTATGGGGTTTAACTCACAGTTCTGCAGCTTCAGGAAGCCATTTCTACAGTTTCCAGACAGATAATCTAATCAGCCAGTCACATGTCGCTGGGGAAACAGCCTCCCTCTGCAAGGGGGCGGGGCTGGAATCACTCTCCCTTATCTCTCTCCCCGATCGTTTGCTGAGCAGCTGCTCAGCGGGCTTCCTTTCAACACCCCCTTCTTTTTTTTTTAAAAAAAAAGCATGATCTGCTTTTGCCCCTGGGCAGTTTAGCTCCAGGGACCACACATTCGCTCCATAAGACGCACAGACATTTCCCCTTACTTTTTAGGAGGAAAAAAGTGCGTCTTATGGAGCGAAAAATACGGTAGAAGAAGAGGAGTTTGGATTTGATATCCCGCTTTATCACTACCTGAAAGAGTCTCAAAGCGGGTAACATTCTCCTTTCCCTTCCTCCCCCACAACAAACTCTTTGTGAGGTGAGTGGGGCTGAGCGACATAGCTGACTCAAGACATGTCGCTGTCTGAGGAACCAGATGTCTACACAGTGCCTCCACCCCAATGCCAAATCCCGAAAAACCTGGCTGTTGACTCTTAAGGCCACATCTCTACTGTACATTTAAAGTGCTCTTGTATCAGCTATGGTTTAACAACCCACCGTTCCTCCCAAGGAACTCTGGGAATTGTAGCTCTGTGAGGGAAATTGGTGCTTCCTAACCACTCTCAGCACCCTTAACTACAGCTCCTAAGATTTTGAGGGGGAAGCCGTGACTGTTAAAATGGTACAATAGTGCTTCAAATATATGGTGCACATGTCCAAACTTCAGCAGTAGTGATGGAACAACCTGGGCCAGAGCTTGAGATCAACAGGGAGATCTTTTGCCTGAGAGAACCACCTCACTCAGACTAACTATAGGACCAGCCCTAGTAAAAGCTGGCTATTCCTGAAATCTCTATTCGTTCCTTTTTCTTTTATTGAGAATTGTCAAACTAGTGCAAAGGTTTTCAATGCACAATCTTTATTTCAGAATAATGCCAATATTCCTAGTCCGATTATTCTGGGGGATCACTTCTGTGTAACACACTTCTAAACCGCAAACTTTTCAGCATCATCCTTTTGGGCTGGGTAATTAATCCCATCCGTGTTTCTCTCAGGAATTAGAAGCTTCGCAAAGAAGCAAGCCATCTAAGTGGTGAACCAGAGGCCCAGGTCCCATTTCCCACAGACGTAAGATCTTCTGGGAGTCAGCGTCTGGATTTTGAAAATTATTGTTTACCGAGTGGAGGGATGAGTCAGATTGGCTAATGGCCCTGGCGCGTATGTTCCTGAGTCAAGCAAGTGAGGGTATGAAGGGAACAAAATATTGATAATGCAGACAGTCAAAATGTTCCAATTTGGTATTCTGAACTGATCTGGTGAGAAGATGCGGAATATTAAAACTGAGGATTTTATCCACATTCCATCGCCAGACCTGAAGCAAGATCTAAATGAATTAGCAGACAGGGATCATCCAGGGGGCGGGTATCCAGTGTAACGAGGGCTATAATGGTAGAATTGTAGAGTTGGAAGGGACCACAAGGGTCATCTAGTCCAACCTCTTGCATTGCAGGAATCATTTGCCCAACGTGGGGCTTGAACCCACAACCCTAAGATTAAGAGTCCCATGCTCTACCCACTGAGCTATCCCGGCAGTCAAGCTGCCAGGGTGACTAACTCTGTCTCAGCCTAATCTACCACCCAAGGTTGTAAGGTCAACATGGGAAGCATGAGGTATGATTCATGAATTCCATGGGAAAAGGATGTCCTTAAGCAGGGATGGGTATCCAGGCACAGATAACATTATTGTGTGCCAGTGATGACAGCAAAGAGGACCACCATTTGCTTCCCCAATAGAGCTTTTCTGAGTGGTGCAAGGATCACCAAAATCTGGCCCAAGTGAAGGTGCTGGAGCCCTCAGAGGCCTGTTGGGACAGGTATGCAAGGAACTTTGGGAGCAAGGTCGCTCACTCTCATTCTGAACTTGATGCCACTATCGGCAAGGATCCTATGGAGATGTCCAGTGCACCACCTAGTCAGATTGTGTAGGATCAGCTTTAGTTATTGAAGTCCGAGGATGCTGATAAGGGTCTGGGAAGAGTCCAACTGACCACATCCATATTTGACTCTTGCCCTTTGTGGTTATTAACATCTACTTGGAGGGGACTGATTGGCTAGGCCCAGGGGGTGGTTAATTCTTCATTGTGGGAGAGGTGTTCCCACTGCCCTGATGGAGACACTTGCTCCATTTCAGTCTAAGTGCTAGTCCAGTTTTGGCACAGAAAAGGCCCATGTCACCATAATTAATGACTTCTGTTGGGAGAGGGACATTTGGGAGTGTGTCCCTGCCAGCTTTCCTTGATCTCTCAGCAGCATGTGTTGCCATTGGGCCTGGGATCTTGCTGGATCAGGTTGTTGGGTTGGGAGCAGATGCACAGCGATATAGCGGTTCCACTCCTACTTGCAGGGCTGATCTAGTTTAAGGAGGATATTAACAAGCTGGAATGTGTGCAGAGGACGATGAGCAAGATGATCAAGGCCTGGAAACCAAGCCTTCTGAGGAACGGTTGAGGGAACTGGGTATGTTTAGCCTAGATAACAGAAGATTGAGAGGCGACATGGTAGCCGTCTTCAAATATCTAAAGGGCTGTCACATGGAAAATAGAACAAGTTTGTTTTCTACTGCACCAGAGGGCAGGGCCAGAACCAATGGATTCAAAAGATAAGAAAGGAGATCCAGAGAAAACATCAGGAAGAAATTTCTAACACTAAGAGCTGCTTGCAAGTGGAATGGGCTACCTTGGAAGGTGATGGGCTTTCCTTCATTGCAGGTTATTATTTTATACCCCTTTTTCTTCAAGTTCAATGTAATGCTCATGGTTCACCTCATTTAACCCCCACGTTAGGTAGGTTAAGCAGAGATTAAGCAATTGGCCAAAGTTCACCCAGTGAGCTTCATGGCAAGTGGGGATTTGAACCCAGATCTTCCAGGTGCTAGCCCAACACTTTTAATTTAGGCACATCCAGGCAAAAGGATTATTGTTTTATCATTGATCTTATTGGGTTGGATCCAAAGAAAGCCACAAGGGACAAGGTCAGCAGAAGCAGATTTCCTTGTTCCCTGCTCTCCAAGGGTTGGAGATCCTACTGAATTGGAAGAGTCAGAAAAGTAGCCCATCTAGCTCAATACTGTCTCCACCAGATGTAGGGAACCTTTGACCTTACAGAAGTCGCTGAGCTACAAGTCCCATCAAGCATGGCCAATGGCCAGGAATGGTGAAAGCTCGTAAGTCAACAACATCTGGAGGGCCAAGGGTTCCTCACTCCTTGTGTTCACTGACTGGCACCTGCTGCGCAGGGTTTTAGGAGCAGGAAAGTGTTGAACCGAAACCTCTGGCTTTGGAGATCCAGTGACATTATTCACTGTTGGGCATGTCCCTGTGATCATAAGATCCAGCAAGCAAGCAAGCAAGCAAGCAAGCAAGCAAGCAAGCAAGCAAGCAAGCAAGCAAGCAAGCAGTTTCTCAGGAAGCTTAGTTCCACATTCTGTCCTCTTTCAACATGCACAGGCCAAATTTAAATTGATGGGAGGTGTGGTTTGGCAACATTTGTATGGACAAATGTTCCCCCACCCCTGCTGTATGTGATGGTGTAATCAGCAAACACACTTACGTTTTTTGCGGAGGGAGGCTGTGATAAGAGGTATCAGCTAATGTAACAGCCTGAGCTTTTGGATTTGCACAAATGCATCAAGCCAAGTGGAACTGTGCCTAGTACCGGTATATAGTATGTGCAAAGGGTAAGATCAGAGAGCCGACATCCGGTTATGGCAAATGCTACGTTCCTTCTTAAGATGTCATAGCAGGTGGCTGCTGGGAGAGACGTAATCTCATTTGCAGCACCTCCCGGATGGTTTCCAATTGGCACTGGAAGGAACATGATGATGCCACCAAGCAGGCAGCAAAGTGGATAGCATGAGTCACAGCAGGTGAGGCCATCGAGAGCAGAACTTAGACAATAGACAGAAACTATACTTTTCCTATATAGCACAGGCTGGGATAAATGAACTCATGCTATTTAGCTGGGGTACCATAGAGGCAAAGCTAGCAAGAGCAGAAAAAACCCCTCTTTCAGTCCTTCATCCGCAGGAGGCGAGTGATTATACCGGCCTACTTTACAGTGTTGTTGTAAGGGACTGCAGGGACACTGCATGTAGTTTACAGTACTTTGGACCCATGCTAGATAAATGCTGAATATTAAGTCCCAACCATCTCTCCTTCTACCTGCAGGAAAAGCTGGGGGCAAAGCAAAGAGCCACACCCCACATCCTCTGCCAACCTGCAAGTTTTGGACCACAGCTCCCATCAGGCCCATCCAGCTTTGCCATGCTGGAACGGGGATTATGGAAGTTGTAGTCTAAGCACACAGAACATACAGAAGGATAAAAGGGGGCAAACACCTGCATTGCTTTTGCTTCCCTGGGGGCTGTTAACAGCCACTATATGACCAGCTGAGCTACTCATGTTAGCTCTTTTGTTAGAAGTGAAGCACAACCTTCCTCCACAATTTATAGCCAACTTTTACCAGTAATCCTTGCTCCCAGCAATTTAGCATTTCTGTCACCACCTGTGGCCTCCAGATGTTGCTGGACTACAACTCCCACAATCCCTGCTTATTGGAGGGCCACAGCCCCCCCAGTTGATTTATCAGGGTGCTTTGATGTTCCAGTTCCCCTGTGCAGTAACACAACCTGGAGAGTTAGGGTGCCATCATCTCTCCTCCACTGCTAGGGCACCTATATCTTGCCCCTTACGCAAGCAACGTTTGTTTGCCTGACGAACGGGTGGTGACGTATTTGGAAGACTGGAGCCTTTAACAGCATTTGTCTACTTGTGACTAAGTGCACCAGCCTGCTCCTTTGCTCCAAAAACAACAGCCTGGGGGTGTGACCACTTTCCTGCCATCTAAGCAGAAAACTAAGTGTTTGGGATCCTCCCCCACACTGGTGCATTTTCGATTCACTGTGCCTGACGTCTCTTTCTCCCCCTACTGGATGGAGAACGGTGCTCAACCTCAGCTCTGCACATGTCCTATTAGCAAGTGCAGATCTAGGTTTCTGCTAAGCAGCTTACGATCCACCGAACAATTAATGAACTTTCCAAAGTGACAACCTCAGGCCTGCACTGGTGGCAGCTCTGAAAAGCGAGTCAGCCGATTTAGGTTTATCTTGACTTCCCAGTCCTGTTTTGCCATTTGCACTGTAAGAAGCGGTTCCTGGGCCTCCATCAAAGCGCCGACTGACTGTGGCCTTTTAGGCTGAAAAGACAAAAGATTAGCATGAGTGTAGTTCTAGCAGCCGATGGGAGAAAAGAAAGAGTTGGTTACACAGGCTTGCTGTAAGAGAAAAGAGCTCTCTTCCCAGCTGAGTCATGGCTTTCTAATTTCCTGTACAAGTTGTTAATGCCTGTGTGAGTCACTTAAAAATGTATTAAGAAATGCCGTTTCAATTCGACACAGAAGCAAATGCATCTTAGCTCTACAGATAATTGGGTCACGCTTTCCTGATTAAAGCTTTGTCTGCTCCCATCAACCGACGCAAAACGCCATGACACACCCATATTCAGTTTTCACCCGTCCCCGTTTCCCCGGAAGGTTTTGTCTTTCAACAGCAAATGACCCTAAAGAAAGGGAACAGGCAGGCAAGATTTTTGCCTATAGAGAAACAAAATTGTGAAACAGATGGCGCTCCTTTTGAATGGATGTGAGTGCAGCTCTTAACACACAAAGCCCTGCGGGCAAACAGGCCCTAACCCCACCTCCAGGATATATTTACCTATATACACCTGGAATGTAAAAAGGACCCCAACTCGGTGCCAAAGCATCTGATATGCACACAGAAAGGCCCGGGATCACTGCCAGCTTAAAAAGGATCAGGGGCTGGCAGAGAGATTTTTTTCCTTTGTCCGAGGCTCAGGAGAGCTGACACCACCGGTTTAATAGACAAAATAGCACGACCTGCTGTTAAGGCACACACAGGTGTGAAATATTTCACACTGGAATGTTGTTAAGCCAGCAAATGCGGGTCACCATTGCATCTGTAGGAGTGCTGGGAGGATCCTTAGGCACGCAAGCTCTCTACAGGCAATTCCAGTTAAATGCTGTTCTCAACTTGCTTGTGATTACTGAACCCCCCATTACTCCAGAAACACCAGAACCGAGGATCCCTTCTTGGTTGGTGACATCTAGCACCTGCCCATTCATGGCCCAATCCAAATGTATCCGACTACAGTATTACACAAACATTCAACGGTCCATTTAATTTTGCACAAAAATGGGGCAAAGGAGCAGGAAGAGGGACGCTCAACCCTTTTCCAGATCCTACTCATAATCCTCCTGCAGCAGCCTTAGGGGTAGGCAACCTTCTCTTGCACAAACCTATTTAGAACATGACTTTCGAGGGTGGAGAGGAAAAGCATTCCTACAAGCTGGAGCAGAGAAGGCTGGCTCACTAAGCCTGTTAACCAGGCCCGGTCCACTGATGAGGCAGGGTGGTGGAAGTCCAAAAGAGGGCACCTACCTTGCCTCTACTGGCAGCAGCTTCCAGCAAGACCTTGTCAAAATCTCGTGAGATCTCATGGAGAGCATGAATCTCATGAGATGTCACTGGGAACTGCTGCCACTGAGCAGCCCAGGTAAGAGGCATAGTGATGGGGTGGAGGCAGCACCTGCCACATCTGCTGTCAACTCTTCAAGGTGCACAAGATTGCTTGGTTTTTTTGCTGCAAAAGGCTAACAGGGCTACCGTTCTGGAAACTGCCCACTTGTATTGGTTTTCTATGCAATATAGAACAGTATGGCTTTTTCATTCTCTTGCAAGATTGGCAGTGTGGAGCCGTGGTTAGACTGTTGGACTAAGACCTCGGAGACCAGAGTTCAAAACCCCTGCTAAGCCAGGAAGTTTGCTGGGACAGCTTGGGTTGTAAGGAAAGAACCACGCAAACCCTTAAGCCCCTTGGAAGAAAGGTGGGATAAAAACGGGGGTAGCAATGTTCAGCTACTTGACTTTGCACTCACACCTGTGATGACAGTCTCTCTGGTTCCAACACATCTGCCAGTCTTGGGTCAGGAAGAAAACATCAACATCTTGATTTGATGGTCCACAAACACAGGGCCGGCCAAAGGCATTGTAGCACCTGAGGCAAAACACCCAATGCCCACCCACCAGGGAAGGGGCGAGTGAAGATCTACATCAGGAACAAGGCCGTTGTAGAGGCCACATTCCCAGTCTTCCTTGCAGGTCAGATCTGCTAACCCTGTGGATCCTGCTTCCCAAGGCGGTTGCCTTTAACTTGCACCATGGGTGGGTTGGCCTTGCATGACCATCTTACCAAAACCAGACTCCCTCCTCTGCCAGAGCATGACTTGCTTTTTAAAGCCAATCTGTGGCTTATCCCCATTTTGTCAGGTCAGACTCCCATCGATCTCTGAACACTGTCCATGCTTGCAAAGGCCAATTGGAATGAAAGACTTCTAAACGAGTAGGAAGACACCAGGTTAGGGGAGACTGCCATGCACTGAGATCAGAAAGGAGCCTTCGAAGGACATTCCAGATTTCCTCAAGAAAAGGTTACTACTGTATCTGCTTCTACGGTATGAGGATGGCATCAGGCTTTCTTGAGGACTGTGGTAAGGAGCATTCAGCATATGGAAAACTGTGGAAAGAAACCATCATTACTTGATTGCTATCCATGTTTTCTGCACATTAAAATCAAACCCTTCTAGTATGAAATTGTTGAGCATTAAATTAGCCACCAGGTTAAAATCTATCTTGTGTGTCCAGCAAGGGGAACCTATTGCCCCCCAGACTCCAGAGGAAAGTCAACTCCCATCAGACCAAGCCAGTATGGTCCATCAGCAGGGATGCTGGCAACTGCAGCAGAGTAAAGTCTGCAGGGACAAAGCCTCCTCACTTCTGCTGTGCATAATAGATGCAATGAAGCCTCTCTCTCCAGCAGTGTCAAACCCTTGTGAGTGGACAGGTCAGCAGCAGCACTGAATTGCTCCATTCTAAAAAAAAGCAGCATCAGTGGCATGGATAATGCTAAGCAAAAGTATTGCTTTGGAAACCTGAGAGACTGAAAGAAGGTCCATCTGGAAATTAAATTCAACACGTATTTGGTTCCAAGGGATAAAATAGTAAAAGGCATGTGTAAACGTAGCTTAAGAAAAGAAATCAAAGTCATTTGACTAGGTTGTTTATAAGATCTGGCCACAAAAGCCATTTGAACTGTCTAATAAAATAGACCCAAGAAAATAGCAATTGGCCACTTCCTTGTACCTGGTAAACAGACACCTGCATTATCTTTAGGAGCAGGAACCAAGTCCCACAGTGCAACCAACTGGGTTTACTTCTACATAAGCTCGTTATGATGGGACCCAGGTGCGCTGTGGGTTAAACCACAGAGCCTAGGGCTTGCTGATCAGAAGGTTGGTGGTTCGAATCCCTGCGATGGGGTGAGCTCCCGTTGCTCGGTCCCAGCTCCTGCCCACCTAGCAGTTCGAAAGCACATCAAAGTGCAAGTAGATAAATAGGAACCGCTCTGGCGGGAAGGTAAATGGCGTTTCCGTGCGCTGCTCTGGTTCACCAGAAGCGGCTTAGTCATGCTGGCCACATGACCCAGAAGCTGTACGCCGGCTCTCGGCCAATAAAGCGAGATGAGCGCCACAACCCCAGAGTCAGACACGACTGGACCTAATGGTCAGGGGTCCCTTTACCTTTACTTTAAGCTTGTTATGATCACCACAGCTCTTTACACCTGGGCTTAAGCAAGCGATTCCAAGTTGAGAATCTCCTGTAGGTCAACCCCTCGTGAGTTTATATAATCTTGCTGATCCACATACTATGTAGGTGCTTTACACAGTATTGAAACCAAAGTGCAACCAGACTCATTTTACCAGGTCCCCGCTGTCTCCTCTTGCAGAAGAAATTTTAAACGTCTATAGGTCACAATTGCTGTGCAATTGGATCGGCAGTTCACACACTCCACTGTGCTCCTGTCCAAGTCAGAGCTTTAGTAATTGAGGTTGGAGGGCCATCTCTCAAAGCTGACGCCACTATTCTGTGTACAGACCTGAACTCGTGGTCTGCAACTTACTGTGGGCTCAAATTGGTGCAGTCTTCATTTGCAGATTCCTAGCACAATCCTTCCCTCTTTAGATTTTTTTTTTTGCCTTTCCTCCAAACCCACCCACAGCTGAAATTTACTTTGCAAACTCTTCGGGGGTAAGCATCTGGCTGTTATTTTTTGCAAAGTCTCCTGTATAGTGCATCGCTCTGCAGCAGACCAATGGGACTATTTATAACAATAGCACCATCCCAAAAATGTCGGAACAAAGTAACTCGGTTGTACAGGACATGCTTTGCATGCCTGAGGGTCTTGGGTTCATCTCTGGCATCTCCATTTCAAAGATCTCACACTGAAGGGTTTGTAAATACCTCTTAACCCGAGACCCTGCAGAACAACTGGCAGCCAGAGTAAACAATACAGTACATAGATCAAGGTTTGACTCTATAGAAGGCAGCAAAAAGCACCTAATTTGTCTGCAATAACATTTTGGCCAATGTTCAGTGAAACCTTCGTCAGATGCAGAAACAAGATCCTGGTAGGGCTTTTCAAAATACTTACTGCCTTTACCTATGAATGGATTGTTGCTGCGGAGGAGATTCAATTTGACAAGTCTTAAAAACAGGATGTTCTGACACCCAGAAGAGAACATCTTGAGCCTGCTCAGATTTTAAAGCCCTCAATGAACATTTTCTTCAGGTGTTACAGATCTACCTGCTGCGAAGGGAAAGGGATTGAGGAGGAACGAACAAGGTTTGAGTGAAGTGTTTGCAGAAGGAAGAGCTTTGAAGAAATTACCTCCACCCCCACCCTCCCCAACTAGCCATGATAAAATGAATGCACTTTTGGTTCAATTCTTGCTGGGTCATGGGATAAGCAGCACGCCCTCGTCCTTCCAAGGCATTGTCCAGAAACGGCAGATAAAGCCCAGACCACAGAAATCTCTAGTATAACCCCATTAAGAGACGAAGAGGAGGCGTAGAAGTCACGTTCTCTGCTCCGGCAGCTCCTGAAAGAGAACGCAGAACTGAACATTAAGCACTTTGCATTTCTCATTAATTGCTTACTTTGCAAGAGATGGGGAGACTGTGGCCTACTACCACCCATCATCCCTATGGTCCACTCTGGCTGGGGATGATCGGAGCTAGAGTCCAGCAACACCTGGCAGGTCACAGGTTTCCCATCATCGCTTTATGTCCTCCCCAAGCCACTCACCTGGAAAGAAACTTTTGCAAGTCGAAGCACTCCACCTTGCCCCCCAACCGTCTGCCAATGTGTTGAAGCTAAATATTCCTAGATAGGCTGACTAGTAATTGTGGTGGGCTTAAGCTCAGTGCACCAACCCAGTGTCAATTCACTACTACACGTTTACTCAGAAGTAAGCCTCGCTGTGTCTAAGGGAGATTTCAGCATAAGGCTGAAACCCTAAGGACATCGATTTAGGAGTAAAGTCCCTTGGGACACAGCAGGGATTACTTCTGAGCAGTGCTTTTTTTTCCTGGGGAGATGCAGGGGTATGCATACACCTAAATATTTTGTGAATCTAAGTTTGGCCTCATTGAGGGGAAATATTTCAATGAGTAGGAAAATGAGAGTACCCCTAAACTTTTTTTTTTTAATAGAAAAAAGCACTGCTTCTGAGTAAACACACACAAGACTGTGCTGCATTTCTGCTTTTAAGTTTAGAACTAGGGTTTCCAACATGGCACCTGCGGGCACCAAGCAAAGGCTTTCACCTGGGCACATGCCCCAGACTTCATGCTTTCGTTCTTCTTTTTAAGCGAGTCTCCAGGCCTCCTAGAAATAATGTTATAGAGCAAAAGGTTCAACTGCAGGATCAGTGTGTGGTTAAAATCAGTGCTGTTTGCATGGACGTAGCCAGGATTCTTGTTGTTAGGGGGGGGGCAGACCTGATGTGATTGGTCAGTTAGTTAAGTATTCCTTTTGTTTTACTTGATCGGGGGGGGGGGGGGAGTCCCGTGTCCTCCCCGGCTACACCCATGGCTGTTTATCTTCACAATCGGGACAGGTAGGACTTCCCATGGAAAGCATAAAGTTGTTGTGGCTGGCCGTGTCTCTAATTTTCCATGTCGCCACACTCCCTGTGGCAACCATTTCGGGTTATCCTCCACCATCACCTCCCCCTCCCCAATTGCAATAGCAGCTATTTTGTGACTTGTGGTCTCCAACATTAGAAATGGGCCCACTGGTCCAAAAGGCAACCCCTGGTTTAGAATGACAGGAACAACTGTTTATGTGACCAGATCACAAGCCTTCCCCCTACCCCCATTTACTGGCTCAGCCTGTGTATTAATATAATCTCAAACCCCAAATGTACGTTCAGGTGAGATTGCTTGGTGTGAACAAGGAACAGCTAGTCTTTTCTGGTCTGAGGGCCACAGTGACGGCCAACCACTTTTCTGAAGGCCACATGCCAGTGGTAAAAGTGGTCAGTGTACACATGCATGGACACACACACACACAGCACAAACACTAGACACACTCTTACATAAATTATCACACACAAAAGACAGGTGCTGATGCACACACAGCCAGCATTTCCAGCCCCCTCCCCACTGCCCAGCACTTTGGAGGGATAGATCTGTGAAAAGTTAAATGCATACTTTCTGATCTCAGCATTGTGGTGCTTAGCGCTAGGATCAGAGATAAAATAGCCCCCTGCCTGCTCTTTATAGAGGCCCTTTCTAAAGATAATGCAGAACGCTTCATCTCCCTATAAAGCTGTGGTGGGGTAAGAACATTTCCTGGCGTTAGGAATATAAAAGGAATTAAAAAGTGGTCAAGCAGTGAGTTTTTCTCCTCCCTAGAATATACATGTGTGCGAGAAGCTGATTTTTTACACACACACACACACACTTCACAATACACTATAGATGAAGAGTGAGTTTAACAATCCTTTTTTCCAGGGAATTCTGGGAATTGTAGTTCTGCAAAAGCAAAGCAGTGGCCTAAATGTAGCATTTTGTAGTTCCACAGCAGCGATAGGAAAGCTGCTGGACTCAAACTCTCTGATGGATACACAGAACATGGTTAACACCAAAACTGGTAAGAGAACACAGCAGGTAAATGCTTCTGAAGAGGTCCCTGTCCGTTTATTCATCTTCTGTTCAACAGCCCAGTCCTTCTGGTCTTTCTTCTAGAGACAAACACCCACCCGCCCCAGGTAGCATGGCCATTGATGAGGAATGATGGGAACTGAAGCCCAGCAAGAAACTGTCGGGCCAAACGTTCCCCATTCCTGCTCTGGAAGAAGTATTCATCAAACAAAAGGGAACTAGTTTAACATCCACACATTGAGCTCTTTAACATCCGTCAATGATGCTCCATTTTTAGCCAACAATTCCCGCAGAATGAGACCAATATCATAGAATCGTAGACTTGGGAGACCAAGACTCATCTATTTCCTGGAATGCAAGAATATCTTTGGGGCTTGGTGGTTAAAGATGTGATTCTGCTGAATGCAAAACGAGGATGACCCTTATCGTTAATTTGTCCTTATACTTTCAGCTACTGCCCTGTTGTGATATCTGTTTTCACTAGGCTTTTATAATGCTTTGTAAATAAACTTTTTAGCCACCTGGAATGTTTGCTGTAGAACAAACAGACAGGATACTAGCATAATACAGTAGTACCTCTACTTACGAACACGATCAGTTTCGGGGTGCCGTTTGCACCCCGAAAAGTCCGTAAGTTGAGCGCCACTACTGCGTGAAGCACAAGAGAGTGCTTCTGCGCATGCGCAAAGCACACAGATCGCTTCTTTGAGTGCGGCAAACCCGGAAGTAAACACTTCCGGGTTTGCCGGATTCGTAACCTGAAAAGCCGCAACGTGATGCAAGTGTAACACGAGGTATGACTGTAGTATATGTAGCAGATTAAAATGGGAACGTTGAAACCTCACTATTTTAGGACTATGCAACCACAACCACTTGCAAACTAGCTCAATGGAGCTCCATTCTATTGCTCTGAAAATACAATACAATTTAAACTATCATAGGTATGATTTATTTGTTACAGGGATTTCTACCTCACTTTTCAAATAAGATCCTAGAGATCTTGTCAAGGAGAAAATTACTGTATTTTTCCGTGTATAAGACTAGGTTTCCCCCCTAAAAATAATGTCCAAAATTTGGGGGCGTCTTATACACGGATAGATCTTCTCCCATTTTCTTAAATCAGAGTCTTCAAAAACAGGGGGCATCTTATACTATACATGGGGGCGTCTTATAGATGGAAAAATACGGTATTTTTAAAGCTGCAGTCCTATACCCACTTACCTGCAATTAAGTCCCACTAAACTCAGTGGGACCTTTTGAGTAAAGATGTACAGAGTTGCACTGTTAAGGTCTATCTTGAGTAGACCACAAAATGCTTGGAAACAAGGGACATCTGCAGTGGGAATTTTTTTTGGAGGGGAGGGGGGAATTCCGAAAGTTAAAACTATTATTAACTCTGCTGTCTTTCATCAACTTTATTGGGGAATTTGTCTAGATTAGGAAGCTGCCTTACCCTGAACTGCAATATTGGTCCTTCTAGCTCAGCACTGTCTACACTGACTGGCAGCAGATCCCCCGGGGATTCAACCTGGGGACTGCCTGCCTGCAAGTAAGTGCTCTACCACTTTGCTGTAATATTACAGCCGCAAGCTGGACAGATTCTCAGTACTACATGCCACTAGGACCAGCTCTCCTAGTTTTAGGGAAAGCAGGATTTCCAGGCAGTGTGATGGGAGGGTTTGTAGGCTGCATTAGGGGAGAGATAAAAACCCTGGTCATTCCCTAAACTCAGTGAAACTCTAGTCCACCCACCCCAAACAAAGCCACTCAACTCAACAGTAAAATCCCATTAAATTCAAGGGCTGCAAGCTCAGTCCTAGCCCGCTGCCAGCCAGTGCAGACAACACTGAGCTAGATGGGCCTAAGTGAGTGTCTGGGGCAGCTTCCTATCCATGCCCAGGTAAGTAGCAGGCGCCACTAATCACAATGGGATTTCCCTGGCTCAGGGCTTGCGCTCTGCACAGTGGTGTCGCAGCAACCGATTGTTTTGTTGTGTAAACTGCCATTAAGGGAACCCGGCCCGAGAGAGAGGCGCCCAGGAACCGAACGCGTGACTCCCGGAGATGGCCGCAACGAGCGCTCTAACCTCTGCGCCACCCGCGGCAAGCGCGGAACGCTGCGGTCTGGGGACACCTATGAAGGGGCGGGGAAGGCGCAGCCGCGCTCTCGTCTGGAGTTCCCACGGCAACACGCCGCCCCGCCCCTACCGCGCGCCTCCGCCCGTCACTTATCACGAAGGGGAGGGGAGAGGTGCGAGAGAGAGAGAGAGAATCGCCAAACGCACCCGAGGACTTTTGACCTCCTCGCGCCCACCGTCGCTTCCCCCCCCCCAGGCTGAAACGCTCTCCTCAACCGCTCCGGTTATCTTTATTCCCACCCCCCCACTCGCTCCCCACCCCCCTTCTCTCCCACCGCACCGCCACTTTAAACCCGGCTTCCTTAGGGCCGCTCCTCCTCTCCGCAGGACGCCCGTCGAGAACCGCACTGCCGCCGCCGCCGCCGTCATCACCGCCGCCAATATGGCCGCTCTGAGCGAGCGAGCGGGCTCGTCTCCCGAAGCCTTAAGGCCCTCCCTCTCAGCTCCTTTCTCCTTTCTGAGGCCGCGCCGCGCGGGGCTTCACGGGAATTGTAGTGCCGCGGACGACCAGACGCGCCTGTAGTGGCCCGGGGCGGAACCGCGCCCCGGGACTACGTTTCCCAGGGACCCAAGGGACGCCTGCCCGGAGGGGCCAATGGGAAGGCTCTGTCTTCCCTTTTCCCCGCCCCACCTCCGCCTCCGCCCCCTCCCGAGCCACAGAAGGATGATGTAATTGCAAAGCTGCTGAAGGGCGGGGCGGTCCTTCTGCGCTGCAATTCATTGTGCCAGACCCAGATCGGTGTGCAGCCTCCTCCTCCCTCCCCTCCTCCGCCTGCTGTTGCTGCTTCCAGCAACCAGAGCAGCAGCAGCACCAGTGACTGAATCCCAAGCAAAAGGGGGCGGGAGTGGGTGGCTTGGTTGGTTGGGGAGGAAGCGGCGCACACACACGACCTTCTACAGTTTGCATCCCAAGGGAACTGCTTCGCAAGCTTTGCCCCGCTCATGTCTAATTAAGTGACTTGGTTTCCAACCTGGCCTCTTGGCTTATGTTCTTTGTAAAGGGCAGGGAGCAGCCGTCCCAAACCAGGTGAGTTGCGCGATGCTTTTTTTATTTTATTTAAAGCATTATTTTCCCTTCTTCATATATATCAGCTTGCTAGTCTGTCTAAAAGCGGGAACGTGTTGTGGATGTATGCATTGGCGGCGGCGGGGGGGGGGACACACACGCTTTGTCTCCTGCTTTCTCTCCCCTCCCTGCTGTTTGGATGCAACATCGCCCAAAGCAAAGTGATAATGATAATGAGCCGCCTTCCTAACTCTGAAGATTATTGATGAGCCCCAGCAACAAAGCCTTGGAGTTGTCTGCAAACCCGGTGTTTTCCCCATCCTCCTCCTCCTGTCTTTTTTCTTTTCTTTTTGGGAAAGGAAAGGTTACATGTGCAGAATCCCTACAAAGACGGGCTTGCTTGCTGAATGCTTATCAGACAGTGTTTCTCTGCCTGCCTCTCTCTTTCTTCCCCTTTCCAGATGTTGTGGGGTGAGTGTCTGGGACGGTTGAAGCACCTAATTGTGGCATTGACTGAGCATAGCCGGGTGTGTTCGTGTTTTGGGGGGCTGCGGTGGAGAGTCTTTGGCACGTTGAACAATTACTGGGTGCGAAAGAGATGATTTAATGCAAGCTTCGAAGACTTGAGTCAGCTCCTTCCCCATCACTCTTTCTGCCTCCTTTTTTGCAAGATCAGTGGAGGATATAAATGTGTGTGTGTTTAAATGTCAGAAATGTTTACTATTGAAAATGGCTCTCGTCTGTGTTTTTTTTTAAGATGACATAAGCAATAGTCATAGGGGTAGGCGAGTGGTGTTTAAAATAGAGATAAAATAATAGCCCTCCAAGAACCCCACTCCCTGGGTACATTTACTCAGAAGTAAGCTCCAAAGAGTTTGGTGGGGCTTAGGCTGCAGTCTTAAGCACCCTTGGACTTAGTGGAATTTACTTCTGAGCAAATTCACACTGTAATTTCCTATAGAGAGGGTGCAGCCCTACTCTCACTTGGAAGTTTATCCTGTTGAATAAAATGGGACTTGCTTCCACCAAGCATATTTGAAAAGATTGGTCTATAAGACATACTTTTGCATGCATGTATGGTAAGGCTGAGATCCTAAGCGTGCTTACTAAGCAGTAAGTTTCATTCAGCTTGGTGGGACTTGTTTCTGAGGAAGCCTGCATCCTATCCCGCTACATAGCCAATATGTTGCAATGAGTATTCCCACCTCCCAAAAAACCCACCCCATTCCCCACTCCTGTTTTTCCTTTTCTTTCTGATGGTTGCTAACAGGCTTGGAATCTCTCTCTCTCTCTCTCTCTCTCTCTCTCTCTCTCTCTCTGTGTGTGTGTGTGTGTGTGTGTGTTTTCTACTCTGTAAAAACTTTGGCCACACACTAACGACAAATTCCAAATGACCATATGCAAGCCATAAATTGTCAGGGAAGCGGCTGTACTGGTCCAGTTTTATTCTCTTGGCAACCAGAATCAGTCACTCACTGTTCTTAATGCTGCCAAGATGCTCAGAGAGATGGAAGGCCCTGGGAATGTCAGGATAAATGCCTGATTGGCGAGGAGAAAAGCAAACATTGACACAGCAAGGACTTGGGCTGTTCTGCTCTTTCTCCTGGGATGACGGGCGTCTTAAAATAGTCAGAAAGATTCCTATTGGTCCTCTTCATTTTTTTCAGGAACCATCCTCAGTTTTGCGAAGGTGGGTCTATGTAGCCCAGAGCCTCTGAATGTCAACTTGGAAGTAAGCATCACTGAGCTCAGCAAGTTTGCATAGCTTGCAGCTGAGTTTCAGATGCTTGGGCACCCTGGTGAATAAAGTGCAGTCTTGTCAAAAGCCATACAGTTACAATACTTGCGTTTCTGATAAGGCTGAATTTTAGTTGAAGGGTCATCATTGCTCTCCCCCCCACCCCCAAATATTAATTGTGCGGACTGTGTGGGAATCTGCAAAACTAAATGTGACAGCTCTTTCTCTTCTTGTGGATTGAGAATCCAATGTGTGGGGAGGAGATCAGAAGAGGCAAGTCACCTTCCCCACCCCCAACATAAAGTTGTGTGTGGGTAAGGGAGAATGAGTTAGGTCTGCTCAGCCCAGCAGCTTAGCGTATGACAAATCAGTGTCTTGGTCTCAGCCCCACTGCATTATAGGGGGTGTGAGAGTTTATTATTCTAACTTGCAAGAACTCCTGACTGCACATTCTGTGCCACCACTGGCAGAAATATGCTGCGCCGCAGGCGGATAAATGCTCCATGCACAGGGAAGGAGCTTTAAAAACACTGCGTTTCCTGCATACAGTGTTGTTCCTTAGGGAAGGGCTTTTCTACAGCCTGCATGCAGGGTGAGTAGCACCTCTATCGGCCCCATCACCTGTTGTTCCAGTGCAATCCGAAGGGTCTTATTTCCAAATAAACGTGCTTCGGATTGAGCCCTCAGTGCATTTGAGACGCGCTGGCTGCAATGGGATTCTGCAGAACTGGCTCCAGGTTTCAGGGAGCTCTTGGCATAGTGCCCTCTGGTGGAACGCCTCATGTGTCATTAGCTTCCCCCTCACCTGGAGTGTTTCCCTGGCAGGGGTGGGCGGCCATGGCAATTTGGGCCGCTGCTTTTGAATTTTCCCCAATGCTCCTGATGCAGCATCAGTCATGGGAAGTGTGGGAAATTAAAATGGCAGCTCCCCACATCCAGCTGGGATCAAAGGCATTCTGCTGGGGTGCTGGGGCGCTAGGAGCTGCCCAGGATGCTGCATGTTGTCACTGGCTCTGGAGCCCTTATCCTAACTTGAGCTCTCACAGCTTATTTAGGAGCAATCATAGGGGCTTTGGGGATTATATGTTGCCAGAGTATATGTTTCTTATGCAAACATATACTCTGGCAGCATAAAATCCCAAATAAACCAAAGGATTGCTCCCAAATAAGGGTAGCTCAGCATGAGACTTTTAATCTCAGGGTTGTGGCTTTGAGCCTTACGTTGGGTGAAAGATTCCTGCAGTGCAGTGGGTTGGACTAGATGACCCCCAGGGTCCCTTCCAGTTCTGCAGTACTGTGGTTCTGTGGTTTAAGTGTATTCTGGACTGTGGTTGGAAGCAAGCTCATTGACAAACAGCAGGACTTTCTATTCAGTGCCCCACCGCAATAGCTACTGGGTTTACAATGCTTTTGGGGGAGGGTGTTATGGGATTTGGCTAAAGCAGGGGTCAGCAACCTTTTCCAGCCGTGGGCCGGTCCACCGTCCCTCAGACCACGTGGTGGGCCGGACTATATTTTGGAAAAAAATATGAACAAATTCCTATGCCCCACAAATAACCCAGAGATGCATTTTAAATAAAGGGACACATTCTACTCGTGTAAAAACATGCTGATTCCCGGACTGTCCGTGGGCCGGATTGAGAAGGCGATTGGGCCACATCTGGCCCATGGGCCTTAGGTTGCCTACCCCTGGGCTAAAGAGTCAGGCAGTGGGGCTTGTGGCTTTTATTAAGAGACCCCTCCCCCCATCGCCTATAATTAATGCAATTGATGAAAGCACTATGTGGAAGAACAGTGGGATCCGAAGTTAAATCCCACTGATTTCAGCAGCTTGTCCAAGTAAAAGCATGCAGAGGAGAAAAACTGGTGTGTGTGTGTGTGAGAGAGAGAGAGAGAGAGAGAGAGAGACAGAGAGAGACAGAGAGTGTGAGTGTGATCTGTCTTAAGTGGTTTGTGGATTATAGGCCTGGCGTCATTGTGTTGGTTCCTGTACAGAGTTCCTTCCCTGGAAGGGAACTGCTCGAATTGAATCCATATGGCCGGCTAGCTGCCTCTCCTCCGCCGCTACTGCATAGATTTGCTCCTGCGCTTCCCTTGTGTAACTGACACTGTTTTGTCCTCTGGCAAACTTTCATTGGAATCGCATTGCCCTGCGTGACATGAGTTCGGGATGAACAATGAACCCCCCTGTTCCTTGAGATCAACGCGTTTGTAAACACTGACACAATGGCCACAAAAGCCGATATTGCAGCACATCCTATTTGATATCATTTTCTTTAATCTTGCGAGTGCAAGTCCCTTCCCGAGGGATCGACATTCCTCAGCTCAACCGCCTTGCATTTATATTTTATCTGATCTCTTTTCCTTCCTTTCTTATTGTTGTCAAAGGAGAGCAACAATGCAGCGACAGCCCAGGTCCCTTCTGCTTGCCATAGATTTCTTTATTTATTTTGTGCCTGGAATTGCTTCTTTTATTTTACCCTCCCCATCTTCTCCACCCCCACCCCTTTTTCTTGGCAAGTTGGGGGTAAAGAAATATGCAGTTTCCTGCGCTGGCTATAAAAGCAGAGGTTTTTCTAGGAGCGATTTGCCTTGGCCCAGAAGGACAAGCTTTGAAAGTTCAGCCTGATAAGTTTGTGCTGGGGGCTTCCTTGGTGAACTGGTGATATGTGAGCTATGAGAAAACTATGCAAGGACTTTAGGAAAAAGGGAGTGTTGGAGTCTCCAATCCAAACATAGCGCTTTTGGAGCATATGTTGTTCATATAGTTGTTAAAGTCATTTGTGTTACTGTGGGCTTGTTCATTGTTGAGGTTGTTTTTTTTTAACCATTGTTCCTAACATTTGGGATGGGTGGGTAACAATGCCATTATCCAAAATACAAATTATAAACAACAACAACTCCTCTTTATAGTTTCAGTTCTGTGCACACTTAATTGGGGCAAGTCGCTTTGTGGGGCTTTACTCTTAAGTTAAGCCCCAACAAGTTCAATGTGATTTACCCCAAGTATAAGCATGCAAACTTAATTTTAATAATGGTGTTGTCACCCACCCACTGTAGCACTTTCCTGAGCTTTGCAGTCTACTCCAAACAGCCATTGGACTGGAGTGCAAAGTTAAGGAGAGCGCTGTGTTGCTGTAGGTAGTGCTTTATTCCAAGTGGAAAATCCACCCACTTAGATTCTGTAGAGGAGAAGAAGAGCCTGTGCGGAAATAAGCTTTTGCAAGTGCAGCTGCCATGGAGATACTTCTGGATGCTCATTTGGGCCCCATTGAATGGCACTTTGGGGTGTAGATGTGCTTCTCCATCTTGGCTTGCTGTTTATTGCAAGCTCATAGATCTTGGTCAGAGACATGGGATTGCTGGAGATCTCCTTTATCTTAGGGCCATTTCAGTGATTTCAACTGGACAGCAGATTTGCAGAATGGACCCTTTCCAAGCTGCTTCAGAAGTCAGTTGAGCTGACCCACTGGGATTCAAACTAGCATGCCCACCCTGACATCTCAAAGACCAGACTCAGATAGCCTGATTCAATTACCGGTATTTGTGGTTCGGCCTATTAGTCTTTTATTTCCTACCACTAAATAATTAGTATGGCAGTAATTCTTCTTTTTGGAGAGCCTTTAAAGCGTTTGAGCAAAATGCAAAATATGTTATGAAGGACGGAGGGTGAGAGCCTTTGCATTTCCTAAAGGTAGAGAGAGCTATAACTACAGACCCTCCAAGTGTCCCTATTTTCCTGGGACAGTCCCGGATTTACACAAGCTGTCCCAGTTTCTGATTTGATTCTGAAAGGTCCCACTTTTCCTTAGAACGTCCCGATTTTCGTCAAGGAAATGTTGGAGGGTATGGTGTTAAGACAATCACCAAGCCAAGGAGATAAGTAACTATACATACAACCTTTAGAAGACATCTGTATAGGAAAGTTTTTAAATGTTTAATGTTTTATTATGTTTTTATACGTGTTGGAAGCCACCCTGGCAATTCTAAAGCTTGCTTCATCATCTGAGATGATTGTTGGGTGGGATGGAAGCTGTATGTTGATCTATATCATAGAATCATAGAGTTGGGACAGATCATCTAGTCCAACCCCCTGCAATGCAGGAATATGCAGTTGTCCCATACAGGGATTGAACTTTCAACCTTGGCGTTATGAGCACCATGCTCTTACCAACTGATCTATCCAGGCTGATATAAGCCCCTGCACGTGAAGCCAGAGATTCTAGCCCTCTCTCAGCCCCACTCACCTCACAGAGTGTTTGTTGTGGGGGAGGAAGGGAAAGGAGAATGTTAGCCGCTTTGAGACTCCTTTGGGTAGTGATAAAGCGGGATATCAAATCCAAACACCATTTCTTCTTCTTCTTCTTCTTCTTCTTCTTCTTCTTCTTCTTCTTCTGTACCTGACTAACACTTCAACTACTCACACTGTAAGCGAATTAACAGACAAGCAGTTTGGAAATAAATGTGGGAATTAGCAGCACCCTGGAGGATTCTGCGGTGGCCTTTCTTGATGAATAAGGAGTCTTCTTTGTTGCGCTGCCTCCTTTTAGTGCGATGATTTAAATGGCGAAACGATCCCCTTGCAGTAACTGTACCTTGTTGACAATCCTATGTAATTTTAACTGAAACGGGTTGCGGACTGCTTGTTTTGTTCAAGTGGCATAACGGGAAAGTTAAGCTATATGTAAGGTCTAATTTTGTCACTCACTGCCAGCACTGGGTTGTAGGCTGCAGCAGCAGGAACTAACATGAGCACCTGCTGGATTTTGGGGGTGAGGGGGCTGGCATTGGAGCTGTTGGCCTGAGGTTCATGCAGAACATTCATGGTTTGGGGTCGAAGCTGCAATGTCCTGAAGTGAGCAGGAGGCAGCTGCATGGAGATGGTCAGCCAGACAGGCATGGCTTAAAATAGGCCATTGGCACAGGCAACACCGCAGCCATGACCTGGGAGTATTTATGGCTCAGCTAGGTTAGGGAAGGCCATAGGCTGTCTGGTGAGGACCTGAGCAGGATAGTTCCACCCATATTTATTCACTTGTCTGAGAAAACGTTTGGTCTGCTTAATATTAGGAAGGAAAGACTCTAAGCAGTGCACATATAAACTATAGAAATAGCATAAAATCATTAAAAACATCAGGAGAATATTGGCAATGTAGAGGTACAGAATCCAGGGGAGCAGGGAAGTCTGAGCGCAGTCATGTTTTCAAGAGGAGATAAGTAGTCTTCAAGAACTTGTTGTAAGGAATGCCAAAATGCAGTCAATACAGAACCTCCTTCAAATCCTATTGCTACCGGTAGTTGTAAGGGCCATATTGCTCTTCAGGCTTGGGTAGTTTAAAGTGTGTGCAATCTGTCCTTGATATACCCGCCTAAACATGTCACCTTCCAGAGGTTGTCGAGCTACAGTTCCCATCAGCCCCTGCAAGCATGGCCGATGGCTTGGGATGATGGGAGTCCAGCAACATCTGGAGGGCCAAAGCTCCCCCCCCATGTCCTGAAAGGACCTGGGGCTTTAGAGGTCAGCACCAGCGTTGTCTGGCAGTTTGTTTCTGAAGATGCCAACAGTTTTGCTCCTACGCGGCAGACACCATTTGAGCTGGTTTCACATGGTGAACTGTGTTTAAAGGCACTTCCAAGTGAAGCACTGTAATGGGATGTAGCAAGTTTGTGAGTCACTGATGGAATTTGCCTCAGATGGGAGAGAAATGGTGTGTGTGTGAGGGAGTGGGTGATGTGTATGGGGGGGTGTTGGTTGGGCAAAGGGGTAGGTGGGGCCAGCGAGTGGAGCCCTTAGTGTGGGGTATGCATGTAAAATCTTGGTGCAGTGGTTAACCACTACTTCTTTCAAGGGGCCTTTAAATATGATGAACTTTTATTATTAGTTGTGTTCAGTGCCTTGGGAAATCATCTGAAGCAGAGAACAAAGGACAAAGTTCTTGCAGAGCACCATATAGTTTGCATTAGCTTAGAAAAGGGAGACCCGAGTTCATTTTTTCCTCTCATCCTTCTCAACAGTTCGTGAAATTTCATCCTGCAGTAAATAAGCTGTTCAGTTAGTGGCACAACTGTGTTGATACGAACTGAACACTTTAGTTTTATTTGTAGCAACGCCTGCAGTTCTAATAGCTGAGCTTTTTCCCTTAACACTTTCTTTAGACATCATTTCCCCCTAACAAGATTGGGGTTATTGACCAACTGAGCTATCCCTGGTCACTCAAAATAGGAAAAGTCTTTCTGGTAGTTCTCCCATCCTGTGGGTCAGGGGTAGGGAACCTGCAACCCATGGGCCAGATCAGGCCCATCAAGGCCTTTGGAATGGCCTACCAGCCCCCTTGCAGTTGTGCCTCTTCCTTACCTTGCAAACCATGTGGTGTAGTGGTTAAGAGCGGTAGACTCGTAATCTGGGGAACCGGGTTCGCTTCCCCACTCCTCCACATGCAGCTGCTGGGTGACCTTGGGCTAGTCACACTTCTTTGAAGTCTCTCAGCCCCACTCACCTCACAGAGTGTTTGTTGTGGGGGAGGAAGGGAAAGGAGAATGTTAGCCGCTTGGAGACTCATTCGGGTAGTGATAAAGCGGGATATCAAATCCAAATTCTTCTTCTTCTTCTCTTCCTCTTGTGCACTGGCATCGCGAACAGATTGACATGCTCTGGAAACAGAAAGGGCAAGGATGGTAAGCAAGAGGAAGAAGAGGAGATTTTGCAAGGTTAGAATGGAAGAGGTGGTTCCTTGAAATTTACACCCATTGGTTCCACTCCTACCTGTTGAGATTTTACGGAGGTCCTGGGGGTCGCCGTCTCTCCAGAGCGTTTGCCAACACTACCCCCTGGAGCAACAATGCAAATCTGCCTCATCTTCTATGTGGAATCCTTTTAGGTATTTTGGAGGTAGCTATCTTGCCTCTCCTTAATATTCTCTTCTCCATGCTAAATATACTCTTTCAGCTCCGCTTTGTAGGACTTGGTTTGCAGACCCCTTACCATTCTGGTATCCCTCCTTTGAACACACTCCAGTTTGTCAACCTCCTCCTAAAAATGTGGCATCTAGAACTGGACACAGTACCCAGAGTGTCTCAGGAACTGTAGTTTATGAAATGGCCACTGGTGTGCCAGTGTTTGAAATTAGCCAGGCGCCAGGTGCACTGTCCACCCTGGCTATTGCCCACTTGCACCATCTGGAGATGCATGCCTGGGGATCACTGGATCTTTACTGTTTTCACACACTATTACCACATCCTGTAGAATTCTATCAGTTAGGTATATTTTACCTGCACAGTCGGAATGAATTTCAGGAACCAAAAAGCTTTTTCTGTACATTCTGAGCAGGAGCAGTCACCATTAAGAAAAAGAGGCTGGAATAGGCCAATATACCATATATACTCGAGTATAAGCCTAGTTTTCCAGCACATTTTTTGTGCTGAAAATGCCGCCCTCGGCTTATACTCAAGTGAGGCGGGTGGCGGACGAGTGGGCTCCTTTCTCGCCTCTCATTCCTCTGCCGCGTCCCGCCTCTCACAAGGGCAGGCATAGGAACCGACAGCAGCAAAGGCGGCGAAGGAGGAAGCAGCAGCCGAAAGCAGCCTTTTGGGGCTGCTGCTTCCTCCTCCTCCGCTGCCGACACATGCACATGCACTCCGGCCCACCAGGAGGTTTGTGGTTGGTGAACCGGCTTATACTCGAGTCAATAAGCTTTCCCAGTTTTTTGTAGTAAAATTACGTGCCTCAGCTTATATTCGGGCCGGCTTATACTCGAGTATATACGGATATACAGTGGTCCCTCGACTTACGAATGACCCGACTTCCGTATTTTTCGACTTACGAGTGAAAAAAGTGGCCGCGCGCCTACGAATTTTTTCAACTTCCGAATGGAAATCGTTGCCGTTTTAGATGCGGTTTCCTCGACTTACGAAGTTTAGTTGCGGTTTTTTTCGACTTACGATTTTTTCCGACCTACGAAAGTCCCTTCGGAACGGATTAAATTCGTAAGTCGAGGGACCACTGTATGTGGACTGTCCCTGTATCAAGTGACATTTCTTTTTTAAGTTCCCAAAGTTCTTAACCTAGCTCATGGTTGTCATCTGAACTAGCCAACTGTTTTCAACTGATAATCACAGTCGGTCCATCATTGAAGTTACTGGTAAGTCTGCAACAGGGAAGTGCATGTATTGGGTCCTCCTGATGGCATTTGAGATTGAATTCATTTTCTTCTCCTTCCGCCATGCTGTTCCTGTGGCCTCCCTGCTGCTGCTGCTTCTTTTTAAATAATCTTTTTAAGGAACCCAAGCTTTTTATGCTGCTTGCAGTCAGCAATTGGGACCACGCTTCAGCAGAGCAAATCTGTTGAGTAAGGCTGTGCTGTTTATACATGGTTACCCCCGCTGTGCTTTTTCAAACAGAACAGGTGAGGGAGGTCACACTTTTAACAGTTGTGGTTCCTTGTCATGAATTGCTTGAGTGCCCTGTAAAACCGTTGTTTTTTTTTTGCAGCAGAACCAGGAGGCTTATGTGGTGGGCCTAACTGCACCTCTGTTACATACAGCAGAGCTGCAGCTGGGCACCTTATCAAGTGGAATACCTGGTTTTGTTTACTTTTTGTTTTTGGCACATCCGCTATCTGTCAGTGAAAATTGGCTCCAAGTTATGGTACATGAACTTGCCTATTACTTACAGGCCAGGAAATAGCAGACATGCCCCCAGGGAGCCGTCTCGCACCCATCAGACCCAATCCACTTCCTAATGAACCAGCCATCTGATAAGTGTCCATCTAAATGGATGTCATTAAGAAACTTCCCTCTGCTGATAGAACCATTTGCCTTGAATCATTAACAACTCTTACCATCCCCATTGGCTGGGTCCAGATCAGCTGGTGATGTGGAAACCCCAGTTATATAGATATATATCCATATTATTGCAATACTTTTCTTTGACCAGCTGAGTTGTCACAAAATTATATGCAAGCTTTTGAGTTCTTCAGAACTCTTTGTCAGGCTAGGCAATAAACAAAGGGGGAAAGGCAGGGGAAGAGAAGTTTGTTAGTGCTTGTATGCCTATCATATTTACACGATGGCACAAGTGACTACCTGCCAGACTAGCTGCTATGCATCATATTTGCATGGCGCAATAGATATCTATCCTCTCCCCTCTTTTCTTGATGAAGAGTTCTGGAGAACTCAAAAGCTTGCGCATGATTTAGTGACCTTTTAATTAGCCAAATAATGGTATTGCTTAAACCCCAGTTAGTAATGCCTGAGGGCAGAGTCAGAAATTGGTCAACCTAAGAAGATGTTGTCCACCACGATCCAGGTTTAAATAAGCGCATGATGATATAATGATGATTTTGAATATATAAAAAACTAGTCATTTCTATAGAGCGTGTACAGCTACACTCAATGCAGAGCCGGTGTAGAGCTAGATGGACCAACGGTTTGAGACAGCTTTGTATGCTCAAAATCGGAAGAAGTCTGGCTGCCAATTGGCTGCACCCTGCAGGTGAGAGCTTCCCTCAGGTACCATCTTACCAAGAGGACCTTTAGTGTTGCGATAACCCACCCTTTGAAATTCTGCTCCCCTTGAATATTAGCCAGGCGTCGTCGGTTGAGATTTATCCCAGTCTGCAGCTGCCTTGGAATTGTTTTTGGATGTTTTAAACAGGTTTTTAATAATTGAATTTATACCATGCCCTTCCTCCCAGAAGAGTCCAGGGCAGTGTTTGTGTGTTTGCCTTCCTGGACCCCTTTTTGGGAGGGAAGGTGGGATATAAAATACAGTGGTACCTCAGGTTACATACGCTTCAGGTTACAGATGCTTCAGGTTACAGATGCTTCAGGTTACAGACTCTGCTAACCCAGAAATATTACCTCGGGTTAAGAACTTTGCTTCAGGATGAGAACAGAAATCGGGCAGCGGCAGGGGGAGGTCCCATTAGCTAAAGTGGTGCTTCAGGTTAAGAACGTTTTCAGGTTAAGAACGGACCTCTGGAACGAATTAAGTACATAACCAGAGGTACCACTGTACAGTAAGTAAGTTAAGCGTATTTTTCGCGGCATAACGCGCACCGGACCATAACGCGCACCTCGTTTTTAGAGGAGGAAAACAAGAAAAATATTTTTTTCTGGTTTTCCTCCTCTAAAAGGCGGGGAGGGAGGAAAGAGAGAGAGAAGGAAGGAAGAGAGAGAGAGAAAGAGAGAGGGAAAGAAGGAGGGAGAGAGGGAGGGAAGAGAGAAGGAAGGAAGGAAGGAAGGAAGGAAGGACGGATGGAAGGGGGGAAGCATCTCCCTCCCTCCCTCCTTGTGCTCTCCAGGGGCGGGGGAGGAACGGACACCCCGAAAGCGCTGCTTTTGGGCTGTCCGTTCCTCTCCTGCCCCGCCGGGAGCCATGGCTCCGGTGGCAGAGGCATCCCTCTGCTTAGACTGCTGTGGCAGCCGAGAGATCCCGCTGCCGGCCAGTGCCTTCGCTCCATAACGCGCACAGACCTTTCCCCTTCCTTTTTAGGAGGAAAAAAAGTGTGCGTTATGGAGCGAAAAATACGGGTAGGTAGTTTCGCCAGGCAACCAGGGGTGGGGGGCAGAAATAATTGGAATTCCACATGTGTCGCATCCTGCACATTTCTTCTCTCCCCCTAAACCCATCCTGCCAATGGAAGTTGAGAGCTCTCAATTTTGATGCGCGAGGCAGCCAGCTGGGAGAGGCCTGGTGTGCTCAGGGCTGCCTGGTTCTGGCAGGGGCCGGAGAAGGAGCTCTCCGGCCGGATCTTTGATTCTCTGTTCTCTGGGGTTGCAATTTAGCTGCTGCAGGAGCCGTCACGTGCTCCAGCTCCGTGTGGAATGTATCGGTGGGCCGGTCTCCTGCCCCTTGAGCGGCAGGCGAAAGATGGAGAGCGGAGAGCGATTGTGTTTGCAGCACAAAGAGGGAAATCAAGAAATGGGCCGAGGAGCAGGGAGGACGTGGGAGAAAAGCTAACAAACAGCAAGCTGCACCCAGCGCCAGGGTTTTGTTTTGTGGGGTGGGGGTGGCGGGCTGTATTTATTTAAGAAATTTATATGCTTCCCATTGTTCAAGAGGCCGCAAAAGGCAACTTGCAGTATGGTCATTTAGTAAAACATGAGCTGCTTTGGGAGGAGAGACAGGATATAAATTCAGTTAATAATAAACACTGCACGTTCATAGGGTTGTGCTAAGCGTAAATTCAACTCAGAAGTAGACCCGCTGAAATAAAAGGATGTGAGTTAGTCCTGCTGATTCATTTCGGCAGCTATCCTGTGAGTGGAGCTAACGTTGGAGACGGCTCTCCATAGCTCAAATAAAATTCAAACATTTAAGACACTTTTCATATATACAGTTTGTAATAATGTGCAACACATAACAAGCACTTTTGGCAATGTGTTGTTGGGGAACCTTTGCCCCCTGATTTTCTACTGTCAAGATTGTTACTACCGTAGTATATTTCTATCCTGCTTTTTCCCCAGACGGAGACTCAAGGGGGCTTTAGCTGGGGCGGGGGCAGGTTCTGTGGGACGTGTCTTTTATTTGTATAGATATGGTTCTTAGGTTTTATTTTTCGTCTTCATTGCATTTGGCATTAGTGTTGTCAGTTGTGTTTGTAAAGTCACTTTAGGTCGCTTTGTTGTAAGCGGTACTTCCGAAGGAGAGGCCAACAAATTCTAAAAAGAAATATTCTCCCTCATGTGCTGCGTAGCTTGGGAAGCTATAACTTTGGTTTCTAGTAGAAGGGATAGGACCTTGCAGCCTGGTGTGTGGGTTTATTTTTATTTTATTATTTTTTTTAAAGAAAAATTGGTTTTCCATTCACATGCTTCTAGCACTGTGGGTTCTTGTCAGCCTCTTCTGATTATTCAGCAATATTGTCCCATTACTGCTTTGAAACCTCATTTCAGCACAATCTTTTCAGCCTCGGGGTTTTCACATGCCATGAAAGCACAAGACAGTTTATTACATGTTTCTGTGCATCTGGGGAAGGCCCCCCCCTTTTCTTTCCGGGACAGGCTGTAGATATTGAATTTCAAGCAGTCCTGCATGAAGTCAAACTGATCCAGGAGAAAGAAGAGAAGCCGCTGTGTGTGTGTGTGTGTGTGTGTGTGTGTGTGTGTGTGTGT
This sequence comes from Darevskia mixta, assembly GCA_034641385.1. Classification (NCBI taxonomy): domain Eukaryota; kingdom Metazoa; phylum Chordata; class Lepidosauria; order Squamata; family Lacertidae; genus Darevskia; species Darevskia mixta. Next base: position 477,527 of record JAWWNH010000137.1, on the reverse strand, counting down.
GTGTGTGACTATTTAGGAAGGAGACGTTTAGAGCCTTGAGGGTCACCTTTCAGCATGAAGCCAGATTTTATTCATTTATTGATGTCTTATCCCTCTCTGCCTGGCATGTATGGGGTGTTAGGGGAGGGTTAGTACCCCTGGTGGGGGACACGTTGTGCTCCTTCTGGGGTAGTTTGCTGGGTCCCCATGCTGCACACGACTCTCCCTTGTGACTCCTGGAAGCTGTCAGCATGTGACAGCGGCCGTACCCCAGGAACAGCTTCTAAAATAATAATAATAATAATAATAATAATAATAATAATAATAATAATAATAATAATAAAATTTTATTTATACCCCGCCCTTCAGAGCCAAGACCGGCTAACATCCATAGCGGCTAACACCCATAAAATCACAACAAAACATACAAAACAATCAATTAAAATGCAGGTTAAAATACGATTTAAAGTTTAAAATGCAGCCTCATTTTTAAGTAGCCCACCAATCAAACCATAAAGGAATGAAACATCAGGGTTAAACTAAAACCAACCCAAAGGCCAGGCGGAACAGCTCCGTCTTGCAGGCCCTGCGGAAAGATGCCAAATCCCGCAGGGCCCTGGTCTCTTGTGACAGACCGTTCCACCAAGTCGGGGCGAGTACTGAGAAGGCCCTGGCCCTAGTTGAGGCCAGCCTAGCATCCTTGTGGCTCGGGACCTCTAAAATGTTATTATTTGAGGACCTTAAGGTCCTACACGGGGCATACCAGGAGAGGCGGTCCCTTAGGTACAGGACCCCTGACAGTTAAGTCCAGTTGCGAACGACTCTGGGGTTGCAGCGCTCATCTCTCTTTACTGGCCGAGGGAGCCGGTGTTTGTCCGCAGACAGTTTTTCCGGGTCATGTGGCCAGCATGACTAAGCCGCTTCTGGCGAAACCAGAGCAGCGCACGGAAATGCCGTTTACCTTCCCACCAGAGCAGTACCTATTTATCTACTTGCACTTTGACGTGCTTTTGAACTGCTACGTTGGCAGGAGCTGGGACCGAACAACAGGAGCTCACCCCGTCGCGGGGATTTGAACCGCCGATCTTCTGATCAGCAAGCCCTAGGCTCTGTGGTTTAGAACACAGCTAAACCAGGTGAGGGTAGCCGAAGGGTCTCAAATCCTCAGTGAGTTAGGGGCTTCCCTTGCTTGTGAAGACAGGCTCCGGTGGATTGAGCAGATGAGATCAGTAGTGGGTCCAATGGTCAAGAAGGCAGTTTCTGCACATGCTGTAGAAGGAAGTGGGGGGCAGATGCAGCTCGTCCACCTGGGAAGGGAGCCCATCTAAGAGAAGGGAAACTCTGACCCCAAACCTCCACCGCCTTGCGGGATATCTTTGGTAGAAGTAAAGGCCAAGGAGTAAACCCTACACAAATGTAGGGGCGATGGGCGTGAGGAGGGGGGGAGATAAGCATCTGGCCTGCAGGCAGGATTCAAGTTCCCACAATGCCCCAGAGCAACACTATGCCCGTTGAATTGTGGGAAATCAAAATGGCCATGTGCTGCTGTTGCTGCTGCTGCCATCAGGTAAGTGGAAGGCAGGCATCAGTGCCAGTGCACCCTACAAGTTGCAGGAGAGTGCAAGGGACTGATACCAGGCATGGCTAGTTGGCTGGAGTGCTGCACAGGAGCGCTGCAACATTTTGTTGCAGGCCCTACTTGTCACTACAGCTGTAGGGAACAAGTCTGGAACAGTGACCAGCAGCTCGGCTGAAAGCAAAATGCTGGTTTAGGTGGACTGTGTATCTGAACCAGCAAAGCAGGCTCTCTCACCCAGATTCTTAAACCCACAAAACCATTTTATTTTATTTTTACCCAAGAGAGATTGTGGTATCTATCTCCCAAACAGTGCCTGTTTGTTATGTTGTTTTTTTTATCAGAACGACTCCTTCCAAGTCCCTTAAAACTTATGGTTTGTAGCAGAGCTGGGAATAGACGTTGATGCCAGCCTTGATTTCCGCTTCCTAGAGCAGCGTGTGAGCCATGAAATGCTGCACGTTCCATGTGTGCCAGAATGCAGTTGCATTAACACCTGTGCGTTTAATAGAGCTCTGCGGAGAAAAATTCCCCAAGGGGGCTGTCCTGCTTGAGGAGGCTTGCTTGCTCTGCGCTGGGCAGAGGCATAAAATAAGCTCCGCCAGGCATCCTAATTAAAGGGCCCGAGTCTGCTCCTTTTGAAGCCAGCGACATAATCAGACCAAGGACATCGAGCTAACACCTGCCACCCCCAATTGCTGCCTATAAAATGCAACTCGCACCCACAGGATTGGTCATGTGCTGGGTTTTGCCATCGAGGCATCAATTTTTTATGTCTTGGAAGAGGGGGGAAATCCATTTTTCTTACTTTCCCAGTCTCTCAACCCGCCCCCTCTTGTTCTCATTCTTTCTTCCTCGTTTTTGTATCTGTTTGCATTGCAAGGAACTTTGGCTTTAAAATGGAAATACAGCCATTTATTTCCATTCAAAGGAAGCAACCACAAATCCCTTCCTTCACTCATTCACTGCAGGCAAGCCTCGCTCCATTCTCATTCATCTGCTGTCCGGGGATAAAACGGACCTGCCTTGCAGGGCTGTTGTGAAAGATTGATGTGCAGGTTAAAAAGTAGGTAGGGGGGGGTTGTCTAGGGGGCGTGGGGGGCACACATGCAATCGTCACTTCTAACATCCCTACCCTGCATGCAAACTCCCAACCCTTTGGCCCGAAAGGGTCTTCTAAGAATGTTCATCTGAGTGCACTTGTGATTCCATGTGCCAATATCTTCTGGGAGAGTAATGTGTGCCCGACTCCACTGCTGTCTTCACACATTCACTTTGAACATGTATGTGCGTGTAGAGGGCTTTGCTTGTCTGCATATCTGCTCACAATTAAGCCCCCTTTCCAGCTGTTGGCTGGGAGGTCCTGTTGAGCAAGAATGTGCTTAGAAGGGAATTCTAAGCACATTGGGCTAGATGCAGTTATGAGCCTCTCCGTACCTGAGCACCCCTGTCATGCTGGGTTCCCGATTGTGGGGAACGTTCAGACTTTTCTGCTCAGTCTGGAGAGGTTGGTAGTGCAGGGGGCAGGCTGGCATGTGGGGGGGGGACATTTGGGGTAGGGCTGGTGTGTGGGGTCCTACACCACATGATTTGACATACCACCATAGCTCAGTTCCTGAGCAGAACCTTGCCACAGTGCCACCTGTATCTTGAAGCCGATGCTGGAGAACATGGATTCAACATTTAAGTTGAAATGTGACTGCATTTGCTCACACTCTTCCATAGCTACTCTTGCCACTCCTGTTCCTCTCTGCTCTTTGTTGTTTTCCCCTAAGTGCTGATTGTAGACTCCTTGAGGGCAGACAGCTTTTTGCATGCATGCAAAACTTTGCAAACAACCCAGAATGCTTTGCATATTGACTGCGAGTGAGATTTGTATGTCAGTAGTTCTGGCACTACCTTGTCCACAGAGATGCAGATGTTTCCTTACTTTGGCTTTGCCCACTAACAAGGAACATCTGCACAGCTTGTGGCCCACCAAGCGAGCCAAGTCCACCACCCACAAATGGTGACCCAGAGGCTGTTGTTCATGCCTGCTTTGGATTTCCAAAATCAGGATTGCAGGGGAGGAGGTGTTGGCAAGCACCTGGCCAGTCATAATTGTGTGTGTGCCTTGGTGCATCACAAATTATGGCAGCCCACTTTAAGAGTCTTAGCATTCAGCAGCACAATCCTATATTACATTACATTACTTCCCGAAGACAAAACTTCCTGATACAGGGCTGCCTTCAGATGTCTTCGGAAAGTAATCGAAACAAAATAAAAAAATTTCTTCCAGTAGCACCTTAGAGACCAACTAAGTTTGTTATTGGTATGAGCTTTCGTGTGCATGCACATGTATCTGAAGAAGTGTGCATGCACACGAAAGCTCATACCAAGAACAAACTTAGTTGGTCTCTAAGGTGCTACTGGAAGGAATTTTTTTATTTTGTTTCGACTACAGCAGACCAACACGGCTAACTACCTGTAATTCAGAAAGTAATGTAATTGGTTATCACTTGTGACATCTCTTTGCATGCTTATGTGGAAGCAAGTCCATTGAGATCATTGCATCTTCCTTCCAGGTATAGCACTGCAGGCTTGATCATGTTTTTTTTGGCTGGTGGGTGGTGACCCATAACAGGGTCCAGCAGCCCCCAACCCAAGGTGGGTCAGCCCACTAGCTCCAGGAGCATTTTCATTCTCGCTTTCTTCAAATTGTTCCAAGGAGGAGGGGGTAGCAGAAGGAGAGGGACGCAGAGGATGAGTTAAAAAGGGCTGGGAGTGGATTGGAAGAGATGGGAGAAAGACAAACATACAGCTTAAAATTTTAAATGTGTCCCTTTTTGAATGTTAGGGGTAAAGATGAGATCTTTGCCTGAAAAGGTTGAAGATGGCTATTCCTGCATTCCTCAGTCTTTTACAGCGCAATCTTGGGTTTACTTTTCAGTAAGTCTTTCATCTCTCTCTCCTTTGAGAGCTAAAGACAGCCACAGAGCCCAGACTACATTTAGGATCCAAGTTGGGAGATATGGCGACTACAGAGAGAGTAGCTATCTCGATGTTTTAAGTTAATGGCTAGACTGTGTAATGGGTGGTTGCAGACATCTTATCTCTGATGTCCTTGGCTATGAGAGAACACATCTAGGCAGCATCTGTATCTGCTTGGCTGCCTTCTTGCTCCTGGCAAGGCTCCTGAGCTCAGGTAGAACAGCATCTACATTTTGAGAAAGGGACGATATTGCTCTTTGAGGAGGTGAGGGGGGCATGCAGGAGCACAGCTAGATGATGAACAAACAGTAAGAGAGAAGAGCCACAGAGTCCTTGCAGGTTTGGAATCTGCAGATGCTGTGGCTGTGCAAGCAGGCTGGGACTTGTATGTTGGGGACGACTGAGGAGGAGGAGGGAGGTGCCCAAACTCAAAGCCTGACTCGACAGTGAAGCTCACAAGGTGACTTTGGACTGTCCCAGTCTACCTCCCAGGATTGTTGTGAGGATAAAATGGCAGGGGGTGGGGCAGATGGAAAGGACATAACCTCTTAGATATAAATCATGCAAACTGGGCAACTTTGCATCATTTCTCTTATTTTTGCATAAATTATGCTTTAATTTTTAACTAGTTTACATGATTTATTCTGCATAACTTTGAACTCTCTTTCCCCTGCCTATGGGAAAGCGCAACCAGTTACTTTAGACATATTTGAAGATGCAACTCCTCCATGGGTTTCCCTGATTATTAAGCTTGTGCCCCCGTCTTTTTATATAACAATGCTTTATTGCATTTTTGTATTTTTTCCTACTGTTTCTGTAGTTTGCACAGATGGTTTATATATATCCAAGGCTGTGGCTATGGGTGAAGCAAGACCTTCTTGGGGTGCTAATGGTGTGAACCTCTCCATTATAAGCTCAGGTTGTATATATGTGTAAATAAACCATATATCATAAAGACACCACAGTCTCTGCTGTCTCTTATTCCAAAGGAAATATGAACCCTGGGTAAAAGCGCCTGGAACCCCTGGAATAATAAAGTGTTTTCAGCTGAAAGCTGCATAGTGAAGAAACCAGAATTCCACAATGTTGGGGCTACCACAGAGAATGCCCTCTCTTGGGCGACATGCCCGCAGGCATCTGCGGATGCCAATGCTTTTTTCAGATACTTGGGGGTCTTAGTTGTTTAAGGCTTTAAACGCTAATGTGAGCATATTGAATTGGGCCCAGGAACGAGCTGGGTTTCACTGCTGCTGTTTCAAAACCGGGGTTATGCAAATTCGAAACAGAACCCCAGCCAGGAATCTGGCTGCTCCATTTTGGACCAGTTGAAGTTTCTCGTTCTTAGGCTTCTCCCAATACAAACTCAGCCCGGCCATCCCTTCCAACAGACGACAGTCCTTTCTAAAGTTGGACATGTGGCCTCTCCTTGGCCCATGCCCAACTCTAACCACTGCACTGTGTTGGCTCTGTAAATAATCACTACCGTATGGGAGGAGATGTGGGTCAGGGGTGACCGTGTACTCCCCCCCTCCTTTCCTGGACATGTGTAGTTGGCCTTTAGCCTTGTGTTGGAACCAGGCCTGAGCTGATGATGCTCAGAAGCCAAGTTTGAGGCTTGCAGCTTGCATTTTTCATTTTTCTGGCTGCTCAGACTGTGGAAGTGCCTCCTGTCACAGTATTTTTTTTTATTTTACTTTAAGAAAGCAATACACTCTTGGCTTGTCTTTCTGTGTGAAAAGGGCAAAATGGTTTTAGCCTTCACCTGGCTCTCTCTTCCCCTCTGTGCCGAGGCTAAATTGTCCTTCTGGGATTTAAAAGAGGTTTCCTCCTGTGGTTTTCTGCTGCTTCAGGAAATGGCTCCTCTGAGGCGTCTGTGGGTTGTCTCAAGCCACCCAGAGGAGGGGGCCTGGCAACACTTCTCTCCTTTCAAGAAGTGAGTAGCAACTTTGCAAGTGATGCTTGTGAAGATGCAGGTGAGAATCAGGAATCCTTGAGACTAATGGAACTGTAGCATCATTTTGCCGTCCAGATGTTATCTGTCATTCAGTCTTCGCATCAGCAAAATAATACTTTATTAGCATAACTTGGGGTGTTTCAGGGCATTCACAGTGCTTCATCCTAGGGGTGTGGAGAAGATTTGGAGGGGTCCCAAATAAAGAACGGAAGCAGACAATCTTTGGGCACAGATTCAGCGCTTGTCCAGGCCAAAGCACCATCTCTCCACAGGGCTTTGAACTGAAACAGAGACCTCCAAAGCGCTTGGGCCGCTTGGAAATTCAGGTGCTGAAGAAAACCACACGCACAACCTGTCTGCAAAACCTGGAACATTTCTCCCCAAGCCTGCTACACAGGCAACTCCCCGTTTACATGCATCCAATTGACACACAACCCATGCATGCGTGCATCACGTCGAACCTGGAAGTGATTTTAAAAATGGTAGAAACAGCCCAAAAAGAGCCCAGAAAGGGCAAAAAAAAATCATGTGTATGTTGGGGAGAACCATGTGTGCTGAGCTGAGCTCTTTGGAGTAAGTGTTGGGAGAGATCTGATTGTTGTTGTTCAGTCGTTCAGTCGTGTCCGACTCTTCGTGACCCCATGGACCAGAGCACGCCAGGCACTCCTGTCTTCCACTGCCTCCCGCAGTTTGGTCAGACTCATGTTGGTAGCTTCGAGAACACTGTCCAACCATCTCATCCTCTGTCGTCCCCTACTCCTTGTGCCCTCCATCTTTCCTAACGTCAGGGTCTTTTCTAGGGAGTCTTCTCGTGAGGTGGCCAAAGTACTGGAGCCTCAACTTCAGGATCTGTCCTTCTAATGAGCACTCAGGGCTGATTTCTTTAAGAATGGATAGGTTTGATCTTCTTGCAGTCCATGGGACTCTCAAGAGTCTCCTCCAGCACCATAATTCAAAAGCATCAATTCTTCGGCGATCAGCCTTCTTTATGGTCCAGCTCTCACTTCCGTACATTACTACTGGGAAAACCATAGCACATAGAGAAAACCATAGCACATAGCACTCTATTACATAGAGATGTAATAAATGAGTAAAAAAAAGTTAAAGCCTGGCTAGTGTGTAGCCATAAAACCCCCCCACAATTCTGCAAAAGACGTCGTCCCTCAGCAAAAAGAGCCACATGCCCATAGTGCTGCCGGCCCTCTTCCCTCTCTCTCTCACACACGTAGTGAGTTAGCATTGCAGGCTCTATTACATCTGAAAACTTTTATTTTCTACATTTCCCCCTCTCCTCCCTTTCCTGTAGCCTCAGAGCACATAATGGGGAATACTCTGATGCTGGCTTTTCTCCACAAGCAGCATGCATGCTCTGGCTGACCGACAGCCTGGCTGCTCCCTCTGACTCCTCCTCTTTGCGTTCCTGTTCCTGGGCAGATATTCTGCACGCCGGCGTGTAGCGGAGCCCAGGTTCCTTCCTTCCCTGTACACGCCTGGGGTGCAAAGAGAGAGGGGAGGCATTCAGTTCCTTTGTCTAGACAACATCCTGGAGTACAGTCTGCCCAAACCGGGGAAATGTTCTGAGACGTGCTTTTTCTGACACCCTTGAGCCTTGGAGCTGCGGTGGTGGTTTGGAAGAGGCATGGAGCAGGGCTGCTCTGTTGTGTCCCGCGAGCAGCTGCTCACAGCCAAACATCCGGCCTCCTGACAGCAGCAACATTCCAGGTGAACGCTAGAAGAGATGGGGTTAGTGTCACTGCAGAGATCTCTGCAGCCTAAGATCCCAGGGTGTGGTCTGAAGGCAGAGGAGGTGAACACCTTGCAGATGCTAAGGAGGTCCGGGTTGGGTCAGTGCCTGGATGGGAGACTGCGTGGGAGAAACATGTACTTGGGCTCTTTCCTGGGAGAAACACGAGTTGCAAATGCAATAAAAGGTACACAATCATAAATATAGAGTGGTGCTGACACTTTTCTGCAAGCACAGAATTTGACAGAGAGCGAGAGAGCACAAGTTCCTGGTCCTTATGACTGAAAACAAACTAATGAAAATCGAATGCTGAATCTGACCCCCAGCACTCAACAGGTGGGATTCTCTGCATAGCCAAACAGGTAGCAATAGCAGAATAATGGATACCTGGAACAGCACATAATTTGGCTCTTACTGCAGAATTTTATGGCCATGTGATAGGGCTTATATTTATATAGCTTGAATTCATCTAGTCCCTGAACTTACTCAGACGTTGCTTTGTGGGGGAGAAGAAATCTAAACCTGGCGGAGCCTTGGTCTTTACCCCCATTTTCTGAAGCAGTGCTTCGGCTGTTTTTATAGTATCCCCAAAAGCCAGTCTCTTCATCGGTATGCTTTGTGGCAATTGTGCACCTGGGTCAAAGGGTCTGTTGGTTTTCTATTTGCCCTGGACCTTTGGCAATCTTCTCCAAGGGAGCTGATTGTTCTGGCCAGCTGTGAGCATTTGTAACAACCCTGACGCCACATTCCAGAGGCCAGAAATGCATCTGCAGCAGCCAGAAAGATTTCCAAGAAATATTTAGACTTTGGAGATGGGTGTTTCCATCTTACTCTACCCCCCTTTCTCCTTTTCAGAATGTGTTTTGGCTGCTCTTTGCCTTCTGCTTCCAATAAAACCAGCTTAGTCCCGTCCTTCCCTTAGTATTTTCCCCCTGGGTGTCCTTTCCCCCTGTGTCTGCACAGACAGGGACAAAGGATCATCCTTATCTGTGTGGCCCTGACACATGCAATAGCTGAAGAGAAGTCAGTCACGCACATTCAAGGGGAAGGGTGGGAAAAAGCGCAGAGAGGCTCACAGGCACAGCTGGTGTAAAGTGCTGTAAAGCAGGGGTAGGCAACCTAAGGCCCGTGGGCTGGATGCGGCCCAATCGCCTTCTCAATCCAGCCCGCGGACGGTCTGGGAATCGGCATGTTTTTAATAATAATAATAATTTATTATTTATACCCCGCCCATCTGGCTGGGTTTCCCCAGCCACTCTGGGCGGCTTTCAACAGAACATTAAAATACAATAATCTATTAAACATTAAAAGCCTCCCTAAACAGGGCTGCCTTCAGATGTCTTCTAAAGGTCTGGCAGTTGTTATTCTCTTTGACATCTGATGGGAGGGAGTTCCACAGGGCGGGTGCCACTACCGAGAAGGCCCTCTGCCTGGTTCCCTGTAACTTCGCTTCTCGTAGTGAGGGAACCGCCAGAAGGCCCTCGGCACTGGACCTCAGTGTCTGGGCTGAACAATGGGGGTGGAGACGCTCCTTCAGATATCATAGAATCATAGAATCATAGAATCATAGAGTTGGAAGAGACCACAAGGGCCATCCAGTCCAACCCCCTGCCAAGCAGGAAACACCATCAAAGCATTCCTGACAGGTGGCTGTCAAGCCTCTGCTTAAAGACCTCCAAAGAAGGAGACTCCACCACACTCCTTGGCAGCAAATTCCACTGTCGAACAGCTCTTACTGTCAAGAAATTCTTCCTAATGTTTAGGTGGAATCTTCTTTCTTGTAGTTTGAATCCATTGCTCCGTGTCCGCTTCTCTGGAGCAGCAGAAAACAACCTTTCTCCCTCCTCTATATGACATCCTTTTATATATTTGAACATGGCTATCATATCACCCCTTAACCTTCTCTTCTCCAGGCTAAACATACCCAGCTCCCTAAGCCGTTCCTCATAAGGCATCGTTTCCAGGCCTTTGACCATTTTGGTTGCCCTCCTCTGGACACGTTCCAGCTTGTCAATATCCTTCTTGAACTGTGGTGCCCAGAACTGGACACAGTATTCCAGGTGAGGTCTGACCAGAGCGGAATACAGTGGTACTATTACTTCCCTTGATCTAGATGCTATACTCCTATTGATGCAGCCCAGAATTGCATTGGCTTTTTTAGCTGCTGCATCACACTGTTGACTCATGTCAAGTTTGTGGTCTACCAAGACTCCTAGATCCTTTTCACTTGTACTGCTCTCAAGCCAGGTATCACCCATCCTGTATTTGTGCCTTTCATTTTTTTTGCCCAAGTGTAGTACTTTACATTTCTCCCTGTTAAAATTCATCCTGTTTGCCTTGGCCCAGTTCTCTAATCTGTTAAGGTCATTTTGAAGTGTGATCCTGTCCTCTGGGGTATTAGCCACCCCTCCCAATTTGGTGTCATCTGCAAACTTGATCAGGATGCCCTCAAGCCCATCATCCAAGTCATTGATAAAGATGTTGAATAAGACTGGGCCCAAGACAGAACCCTGTGGCACCCCACTAGTCACTTCTCTCCAGGATGAAGAGGAGCCATTGATGAGCACCCTTTGGGTTCGGTCAGTCAGCCAGTTACAAATCCACTGAATGGTAGCATTGTCTAGCCCGCATTTTACCAGCTTCTTTACAAGAATATCATGGGGCACCTTGTCAAAGGCCTTGCTGAAATCAAGATAGGCTACATCCACGGCGTTCCCTTCGTCTACCAGGCTTGTAATTCTGTCAAAAAATGAGATCAGATTAGTCTGACATGACTTATTTTTCAGAAACCCATGCTGACTTTTAGTGATCACAGCGTTCCTTTCTAGGTGCTCACAGACCGTTTGCTTAATGATCTGCTCTAGAATCTTTCCTGGTATTGATGTCAGGCTGACTGGGCGGTAATTGTTTGGGTCCTCTCTTTTCCCCTTTTTGAAAATAGGGACAACATTTGCCCTCCTCCAGTCTGCTGGGACTTCACCTGTTTTCCAGGAATTCTCAAAGATTACTGCCAGTGGTTCTGAAATCACCTCTGCCAGTTCTTTTAATACTCTGGGATGTAGTTCATCTGGCCCTGGAGACTTGAATACATCTAAACTAGCCAAGTGTTCTTGTACTACCTCCTTACTTATTCTGGGCTGTGTTTCCCCTGCTGAATCATCTGCTCCATATTCTTCAGGTCGGGCATTGTTTTCTTTTTTGGAGAAGACTGAGGCAAAGAAGGTATTGAGGAGTTCTGCCCTTTCTGCGTCCCCTGTTCGCATTTCACCATCTTCTCCTCTAAGTGACCCCACTGTTTCCTTGTTCTTCCTTTTGCTACGGACATACCCATAAAAACTCTTTTTATTGCTTTTAACCTCTCTAGCAAGCCTGAGTTCATTCTGTGCTTTAGCTTTTCTGACTTTGTCTCTACATGTGCTGGCTATTTGTTTGAATTCCTCTCTGGTGGTTTCCCCCTTTTTCCATTTCTTGTACATATCCCTTTTAAATCTTAACTCAGTTAAAAGTTCTTTAGATAGCCACCCTGGCTTCTTTAGGCACCTTCCATGTTTTCGTCGCATTGGTACTGCTTGAAGTTGTGCTTTTAATATCTCCCTTTTAACAAACTCCCATCCATCATGAACTCCCTTCCCTTTTAGTATTACTGACCATGGGATCACACCCAGCATTTCCCTAAGTTTTCTGAAGTCGGCTTTCTTAAAGTCTAGAATTTGAGTCTTAGTATGCTTGGTTGCTCCTTTCTGATGTATAATAAACTCCAGAAGAGCATGATCACTCCCACCTAATGATCCTGCCACTTCTACCCCACTAACCAGGTCATCACTATTGGTTAGGACCAGATCTAAAATGGCTGATCCTCTTGTTGCTTCTCCCACTTTCTGGACAATGAAATTGTCTGCAAGGCCAGTGAGGAATCTGTTCGACCTTATGCTCTTGGCTGAGTTTGACATCCAACAAATATCAGGATAGTTGAAATCCCCCATTACTACTATCTCATTTCCTTTTGAATGCTTGGTCATCTGTTCCAGGAAGGCATCATCTATGTCCTCAGTTTGGCTTGGGGATCTATAGTAAACTCCCACCATGAGAGCACTGTTATTTTTCTCTCCCTTAATTTTGACCCAGATACTCTCAATTTGGCTTTGAAGTTTTAAATCATGGATCTCTTCACAGGTATACACATCCCTGACATATAACGCCACTCCTCCTCCTTTCCTGTTTGGTCTATTTCTCTTAAATAGATTGTATCCCTCTATTACTACATTCCAATCATGAGACTCATCCCACCAGGTTTCAGTGATGCCTATTATGTCGTATTTAGTTTGCTGTACCAAGAGCTCAAGTTCATCTTGTTTATTTCCCATGCTCTGTGCATTTGTATACAGACATTGAAAACCATTGATCATTCCCCCTAGTCTCCTACTTAAGGATTTTTTCCTCCCACCACTAGGTCTGTGCGCTGTTTGCTCCATTTGGTCCTTGACTTTTGGATGATCATCTTCAGCATTTGATAGACTCCTACCTTCAGGACCACTGTCTCCCTCCCCCACATAAGTCAGTTTAAAGCCCTCCTGATGAGGTTTTTGAGATTGTTGGCAAAAACATTCCTCCCAACCCTTGTGAGGTGCAGCCCATCACTTGCCAGAAGTCCATCTTCAAGAAACTGCAGACCGTGATCTAAGAAACCAAACCGTTCCTGCCGGCACCATTTGCGAAGCCAGTTGTTCACTTCTCCTATTTTCCTCTCTCTTCCTGGGCCACGGCGTTCAACTGGGAGGACAGATGAGATGACAATTTGTGCATTTAATTGCTTCAGCTTCCTGCCCAGAGCCTCATAATCCCTTTTGATCTTCTGGAGGCTATGGCTTGCGGTGTCATTGGTTCCCACATGGACTAAAAGGAAGGGGTTTTTATCCGTGGGTTTAATTATTCCTTGCAGCCGTTCTGTAACATCATGGATCTTGGCCCCGGGGAGACAGAAATGGACCGAAGCCATTTAGGGCTTTAAAGGTCAACACCAACACTTTGAATTGTGCTCGGAAACGTACATGAGTAGAATGTGTCCTTTTATTTAAAATGCATCTCTGGGTTATTTGTGGGGCCTGCCTGGTGTTTTTACATGAGTAGAATGTGTGCTGTTATTTAAAATGCACCTCTGGGTTATTTGTGGGGCATAGGAATTCGTTCATTCCCCCCTCCCCCCCAAAAAAATATAGTCCGGCCCACCACATGGTCTGAGGGACGGTGGACCGGCCCACGGCTGAAAAAGGTGCTGACCCTTGCTGAAAAGTGTTGCTTGCATGCAATTCCTGTTCACCTTTGGCTACCAGGCTAGTGCTTAAATACAAGGCAAATTCACAGATTCTCAATGGCTACAAGACATGGGTGGCTGTGCTCTGCCCACGTGGTTGGAGGTAGTAATGCTTCTGAATGCCAGTTGCTGGAAAGCACAGGAGAGGAGAGGGCTTTGGTGGGGCATCTGGTTGGGCACCGTGAGAACAGGATGCTGGAGTGGGTGGGCCATTGGTCTGATCCAGCAGGCTCTTCTTACCTTCTTAAGACTTCTGCAAGCTATAATGAACTCTAATGTGATGCCCTGCAAATCCAGGCTTTAGGCTTCAAAGGGTTGGGATTTTGCAGGACTTCTCCACCCTTGCTAATTTAATCTTGTTTACTGCAGTTGATTAACTCATGCACAGCGCTGCTGCTGCTAGCAGTATGCTTCTATAAGCTTTTCCTCGCACGTGATTGAATCTTCTTCACTATACCGGTAGTTGATGGACTCACGAATGTTAGGTAAAGGGACCCCTGACCATTAGGTCCAGTCGTGACCGACTCTGGGGTTGTGGTGCTCATCTTGCATTATTGGCCGAGGGAGCCGGCATACAGCTTCCAGGTCATGTGGCCAGCATGACTAAGCCGCTTCTGGCGAACCAGAGCAGCGCACGGAAACGCCGTTTACCTTCCCGCTGCAGCGGTACCTATTGATCTACTTGCACTTTGACATGCTTTCGAACTGCTAGGTTGGCAGGAGCAGGGACCAAGCAACGGGAGCTCACCCCGTCACGGGGATTCGAACCACCGACCTTCTGATCGGCAAGCCCTAGGCTCTGTGGTTTAACCCACAGCGCCACCTGGGTCCCTATTACCCTAGAGGAAACACTAAAGGCATTTGGTTTTTTCTAGTTTTTGGCTGACTAAGGCAGGGTTCACAGATGGTTTATACAGTATTTGGATATTTTACAAGATTTATTTACCACTTTTTTAACACTCTGAGTGGTTTACATATTCATAATCTTTCTTATTTATTTTATTTATTCATAAAAGCATCCCTTTTCTGCTGTATCACGAATTATCAGGGTGGTGTACAACAACAACAACAACAACAACAACAACAACAACAACAACAACAACAACAACAACTAATGATAATAATAATAATACAAATAATCATTAAAGTGACTAGCTAATTAAACAGCCACAAAGGCCTGCTGGCATTTAAATTAAAAATATCCAGGAGATGCCTGAAAGTCAAAAGTGATGTTGGCTTCTGGTTGAGGCCGTTATGACTGCAATACCAATAAAGTGAAACAAGTAGACATAATAAAACGGAACATTCAAGATAATAGGCAGAGTGGATGAAGTGATCAGAGAGATTTCTTTTACAATATTAGAGCCCAGGGCCATTCAGTGACGCTGAACGTTGGCGGGAGTTCGGGATAGACCAAGAAGGAGGTGATCTTCATGCAGCCCATATGGAGTTTGCTACCACAAGTTATGCATGAACATCTCTGGGCTGCTTTGAACAGGGATTTAAGACATAATCGTGGAGGATAAGGTTAGCTCCAAGGAGCTCTAGATGGTGTATGTGGTTCTCACAACAACCCTGCAAGGTAGTTTATTCTGAGAGACAATGGATGACCAAAGGTCACCCAGGGAGCTTCATGGTTGAGTGGGGATTCGAACCCTAATCTCCCAGGTCATAGCCAAACACTCTAACCATGATACCGTGCTGCCTCTGTGCAGTATACTACCAGAATCAGAGGCAGCATGCCTCCGAATACCAGATGCTGGAGAAGAACAGCGAGAGAGGGCTCTTGCACCACTTCCTGCTTTTGGTCTTCCTGGTTGGGGGCTGCTGTGGGAAGCAGACTAGATAGACCTTCAGTCTGAGCCACCAGGGCTCTTCTTACCGCTTTAAACACTGAATTAACTTTCTGTGTTTGGCAGAGGGAAACCGAAGGCCTTCTTTCCAAAACCATCCCGTGGCTTCGGTGCAATTATAGACAAAAAGTTGAAGGCACCCAGGAGCTGCCGTCTGAGGTTTTATACCTCGAGCTGCCCGAGGGTCACTGAGCACTGAGTGTGACGCAGGGCTGCGTCTGTAATGCGGCGTTGTTACTGAAGGATAGAAACAGCAACAGGCGAGAAGCAAGACAAACCTCCCTGGGGAGCCACCACAGAAAAGGCCTGTTATCGTGTTGCCACCCTCTGGACCTCATGTGGAGGAGACACACAAAGAGGCGGTTCTTGAGGTATTGCAGTCCTGAGCCCTTTAAGGCTTTATAGGTCAAAACCAGCACTTTGAATTGGGCCCGGAAACTCATTGTTAGCCAGTGCAGTCGGGCCAAGATTGGTGTGATATGCTCAAACTGTTTTGGCCCGGTGAGCAACCTGGTTGCCAAATTCAGGCGCAGTCCTACATACAAGACGTTGCAGTAATCTAACCTAGAGGTTACCAGAGCATAGACAGCAGTAGTTCCTGGGTTCATGTGCTGCCATGACTTCTATGTGTGTGCTGGTGAGAAATTGCCAATACCGCAGTGACCTTTGCCTTGAATACCTGGAGGATCAAAGTCCGCCAATAATGAAATAAGTCACTGGGTCTTCTAACGTCCCTCCTTTATGTATTTTGCCTCTGATTCTGTATCGCCGGTGGATTCCAGGGAGCTTCACTGGAAACCTGGTGCTCTTTTTACCAGCGGGAGTTAAAGCCCTGTGGAGAAGACCGACTGCAACGGAAGCCCTTTGGGGATTTCTTTTTTAATTCCTTGTTTTCCTTTCCCTTGCAGCTGTGTAAATGAGTATGGAAGATTATGACTTTCTCTTCAAAATAGTTTTAATTGGGAACGCTGGCGTGGGGAAGACCTGCTTAGTGCGGCGGTTTACTCAGGTAAGGTGGCATTTCAGTGTTGTTGATGCTTCGGGCATTCGAGAAGGGCAGGGCAGATGTGTACGCAGCACATTCATATAATAATAATAATAATAATAATAATAATAATAATAATAATAATAATATTTTTTTATTTGTACCCCGCCCATTTGGCCGGGTCTCCCCAGCCACTCTGGGCGGCCTCCAACGGACATTAAAATACATTAAAATATCACAAGTTAAAAACTTCCCTAAATAGGGCTGCCTTGAGGTATTTTCTGAATGTAGGATAGTTGTTTATTACTTTAATCTCTGCTGGGAGGGCGTTCCACAGGGCGGGCGCCACTACCGAGAAGGCCCTCTGCCTGGTTCCCTGTAGCTTTGCTTCTCACAGTGAGGGAACCGCCAGAAGGCCCTCGGCGCTGGATCTCAATGTCCGGGCTGAACGGTGGGGGTGGAGACACTCCTTCAGGTATACAGGACTGAGGCTGTTTAGGGCTTTAAAGGTCAGCACCAGCACTTTGAATTGTGCTCGGAAACGTACTGGGAGCCAATATAGTTCTCTTAGGACCTGTGTTATGTGGTCCCGGCGGCCACTCCTAGTCACCAGTCTAGCCGCCGCATTCTGGATTAATTGCAGTTTCCGGGTCACCTTCAAAGGTAGCCCCACGTAGAACGCATTGCAGTAGTCCAAGCGGGAGATAACCAGAGCATGCACCACTCTGGCGAGACAGTCTGCGGGTAGGTAGGGTCTCAGCCTGCGTACCAGATGGAGCTGGTAGACAGCCGCCCTGGACACAGAATTAACCTGCGCCTCCATGGACAGCTATGTTAGTGCGCAAGAGGAAGGAGCTAGGACCCAGGAGAGCTTGGGCCATCTTCTCCTGGTATGAGGCAGGCTGTACCATTATATAGTAAGAGAGGGCATCAGCCAAAGCAGGAGTGGCATGCCTGTGACCTTCCGGGTTTACCCATATTCTTGTATCAGGGTGGCGATCTCCATATGTTTTTGGACTCCAACTCCCATCATCCCCAGCCAGATTGGCCTCTTGTCAGGGATGATGGGAGTTGGAGTCCAACATCTTTGAAGGGCTGCAGGCTCTCCATCTTTGAACTGCAGGCTCTGCTGCCTACTAGGTTTTGGGGCAGGGTGAACCTCATGGGTGAAGACAGGCTGGGGAAATCCTGTTGGACCATGCAGATCATTTGAGGATTGCAGCATCAAACAGAAACTTGGAGGTTTCTAAACGCAGGATGACCATCCACTGGAGATTGTTTAGCTGTGGTTTCTGCACAGAGCTGTCAATCCTCCCTTTTTGTTTGGCAGGAAATTCCCTTATTCCAATGCCGTTTCCCGCTGCTATCCCGGATTGTTGATATCCCTTAAATTTCCCGGATTTCAAAGGAAGCAGCTCCTCTCCCTCCCTGCGGGCCAGGGAGGCTCCTCAGCTGCGTTGCTCGGCTGCCAATAAGGAGTCTGAGACCGACTGGGGGCGGAGCTTGCATGCCTTGTGCAGCCAGACCCTCACGCCCAACCAAACAGCCAGCCTGCCTGCCATCTATGCGCTTGCTCTTTCGCTCACCCGTTAGAGCGCAGGGTGGCGAGGCTACTTGGTGCCATTGCACCACCCTCGCTGCATCCCTGAGCCATCAGCCTATTTGAGAAGGGTCCCCGAGCTCGCTCTGCTTCCCCTCCTTGCATCACCGTGGACAGGCTTACTCTGCATAGCTGTCAACCTTTCCCTTTTTTTGGTAGGAAATTCCCTTATTCTGAATAGGATTCCTCGCGAGAAAAGGGAAAGGTTGACAGCTATGTGCTGATCCCTTATTTTCAAATCCAAAAGTTGACAGCTATGTTCCTGCATCGCTGAGGGGGTTGGCCAAATGACCCAGTTTCAGGGGAGCGTGCTGTTGTGCTGCAGACTCCCTATAGGATCCAGACCCAGATGGGCTCTTGTTATATTTCTGTGATGCCCACTTTGGTGGAAGAAAAGTAACAACAGAAAATGGGCTTCCCCCTTTCCCTTTCTGTGCAAGAAGACACTGAAAGGGTCAACGGCGACGTTGCATTTGCCTGGTAGAAAGGAAGTGGTTGCCGAGCGGTTGCGTAACGCACGGAATGTTTCTTGGCAGTTCTGCATCTTAAACAGTCAGCACTTCTTCCCCGTGGAGACCTTTCAAAGAATGTGCCTGGAAATATTCTCTTTTCTATGGGCAGCTTGCCACGGGGGCTGGAGCGAAGTTGACCCCCCCACCCCCCCGGGGAAGTGGGGGGTGGGGGGAATCAAAACACCAGCTTATCCACTCCACAGCCCCGTCCCTGTAGGTGTTCTGAGGGATGGATGTGTCCAACAAAACGAGAGGAACAAGTTGTGGTGCAGAGCTAACAAAAGAGGCAGCTGGTGCTTGCTTGCTCGCTCTGTTACAACAGCGCCGACTTAAAATTCTGCTGGGAGCACTGCAGACTGACCGAACCCGCTGTGATTCGGTGGTTTCTGGGAGACATCTCCAGGTGATTTGTGTTCCTTTGCAAGGAACATAAATCTTACTTGCTGCGCACACTGGGGGAAAACAAAACCACCCAAACATCTCTTCAGTATAAAAAGTTGGGGGGTGAGAAAGAACCTGCACATATTTAACTTAATGAGAAATACTTGGGCTTTTTCAGCTACCTCTGATAGCTTCCAGACAATTTTTTTTTCTCCAGTGGGCTGGTCCTCTATGTCAGATGGGATTTGTACACCGGCCGCAGAACAGTAGCTTGTGGTGGGGGGTTTGTGAAGTGGTTTCTCCGAGCTGGTTGAGAGAGAACAGTGTACGAGAAATCCAAATGAAATCCAAAGTGTCCAACTCAGGAGAGTATTGTCCAAGCGCTTTATGAAGGGAGGACAATGTCCCCGAGGGACTCTGGAGACCATCTGTGCACAGAACTGCAGATGTCAACTCCTTGGCCACATTCCCCAGCCACTGAATGATGCCTCCTTGCCTGCAAAAAAAACTAGAATTGGACCTGTTACTGGCGCCTGGAATTTGCTCATTGATTGCCATTATGCTCCAGGGCTGTTGCCTTGAGCAAAATACTACTGTTTCAGGAAATCTGAAAATTTCCCTCTAGCCTTCCGTAAAGAAAAGAGCCAGAAGAGGCATGTTATGACACAGAGCCTCAAGTCAGAACATTGATCGGTGTTCACAAGATTCTTCCACTCGGACAATGGCAATGTGAAATGTCCAACATTCCTTATGCTGAAAATGTTTTTTGAACTATGTTTGTTTTCCCTTCTCAAGGGTCTTTTCCCACCAGGGCAAGGAGCCACAATCGGCGTTGACTTTATGATTAAGACAGTGGAGATCAATGGTGAAAAAGTAAAGGTAAGGGTTTGCTTGATTTTTTTCTCTCTCTCACTCCACCTTGAGTTGATTTGTGTGTTAGATGGCATAAGGAAAAACAGTTTTCTCTGTTAAATACCTGGGATCTTGGGATTGGAACTCTCATATTGGCGCCATGTTGTGTGATGTATGAAAACTCTGCATCCTAGGAGTTGCCCCTTCATATGGAACTTCCCCGTGGCTGCAGTGGGGATCCCCATACAAGTATCTCATTTCTCTGGTCTTTCACTCTGCCTCTGCCTCTGCCCCCCCACCCCCCCACCCCATATGAACCAAAGATCAGATTTCCCAATCCATTGAGAGAAAGCAACTAAGAAAGAGATTGTAGAGGAAAGTGACTGGGATTAAGCCATCTCACTCTCCCACCTGTGGCTTCTCTCTACTGAAAATCCCTCCTGGCGCTTGCTTTGCGTGTTGGAGGTAAACATTGGCAATCCAGAGTCTAACAAATGGCCTCTACTACTGGGCTTAGCTGGCAACCTATAAGTATACTGGCGGCTTTGGAATGGTTGCTATAGCATGGCAAGTGCAGATTGCCTAAGGGCCCTCCAGGCACCCTTTTTATTGTGCATTCAATATTATTTGTTCTTATTATGCTATCAAGTTGGTTATACATGCTCCCGCTTTCAACATTATTTGCACCTGCAAAGGTTTTCGGAAGGACATCCTGCTTTACTTCAGATTGGTGCATGTCCCTTAACTTCCTGCTGAAATATCTTATACAGGTGAAACTCGAAAAATTAGAATATAGTGGAAAGGGTCATTTCTTTCAGTAATTCAACTTAAAAGGTGAAACTAATATATGAGATAGACTCATGACATGCCAAGTGAGATATGTCAAGCCTTTATTTGTTATAACTGTGATTATTCTAATTTTTCGAGTTTCACCTGTATTCTAGGGTTGCCATATTTAAAACAGTGTAACTATGGACAGAAAGGGCTGCGGGTGGTGCTGTGGGTTAAACCACAGAGCCTAGGGCTTGCCGATCAGAAGGTCGGCGTTTCGAATCCCCGCGATGGGGTGAGCTCCCGTTGCTCGTTCCCTGCTCCTGCCAACCTAGCAGTTCGAAAGCACGTCAAAGTGCAAGTAGATAAATAGGTACTGCTCTGGCAGGAAGGTAAACTGTGTTTCCGTGTGCTGCTCTGGTTTCACCAGAAGCAGCTTAGTCATGCTGGCCACATGACCCAGAAGCTGTACGCCGGCTCCCTCGGCCAATAATGCGGGATGAGCGCCGCAACCCCAGAGTCGTTCGCAACTGGACCTATCGGTCAGGGGTCCCTTTACCTTTTATGGACAGAAAAGTTGTTGAGCTTTTTTGGGGAGAGGGGGCCAAAGTTGTTGAGCTTTTTGGGCAAAATTGCTTTATGGGCTCCCATATGTCCAAGACGTTTTCCCGATTTCCGTACGGACATATGGCAAGTTTTCTGGGGAAGCGTTGTAGAGCAACTAATAAAGCAGAGTGATGTGTGGCCTGTGCAGTATAAATCTAGCACTAATGCAATATTGCTGGATTCAATGACATGTTGCAGAATACACCTGGGGGGGGGGAACCCACCAGTCTGGAGGGGCCCATAGTTGTTGTAGGGCAAGGGTAGGGAACCTTTTCTGGTGGGCAGCCCGTTTCTTATTCCAGCCCCGGAAGGGCTGCCCACCAAGGAGAATCACTGGGGATGTCATGCATACATACATAATTTTATTTGTATGGCGCTTTTCCATAGTTGAAACCATGCTCAAGGTGGCTTTAAAAGAATTATGGTACATAATTACAAACATAACAAAAGTAGTAATCAACAATAAATAAAGTATCAAAAACACACAACCAAAATTAAAACAATTTTCACATAAAATTCAGATCATCTAAAATAAAGATACAAAAATTAATATCATTAACAGCAACAGCCCCCCCTCTCAACAACCCTCCCGACCCCCCAAAAATACCCCAGCCCAAGAGTCATCTCAGCTTCATGCCTCCTGTTGTAAATCTCAAAATGCAGAAAGGGTTGTGTCTGTGTCATAAAGTAGACAGGGCACAATAGAAGTTTCTATCATCATGAATCATGGAAGGAGCTAAGAGAGAGCGATCCATCCCTTCCGTTTCTCCTAATAAAATTCAGGGTGAAGCCGTGGGTCTTTTGACATGTAATATAACTTTGTTTTAAACAGATCCAGCGAGGCACTTTTCGACATTCTTAAAACGGGGTTGAGTTTATCGGGTGGCATGCGGAAGAAATATTGCCTGCGCTGAGACATTATCGGGAAGGAAATTAGGGTCAATGAGACATTAAAATTGAGGATTTTGTACTAATGCAGTCACTTTCTCCTTCCCCATCATTTTTCCTCTCCTGTTATGGGGAAAAAAAGCTGCAGATCTGGGACACGGCAGGACAAGAGCGATTTCGGTCCATTACTCAAAGTTACTATCGCAGTGCTAATGCATTAATACTGACCTATGACATCACCTGTGAAGAGTCCTTCCGATGCCTCCCAGAGTGGCTGCGGGAGATAGAGCAGTACGCCAGCAATAAGGTCATCACCGTCCTAGTGGGTAAGAGGCATTGATGCAAAGGGAGCCTTAATAGCAAATCCATGGGTGGCAGAGTTGGGGGGGGGGGAGAGTAGGAGCACAGGGCCATTGGAAGCATTTGCAGAAGGGGAGATATGTGTGGCCTGCCTTCTTTGGACACAGCTATGCTTAAATGCCAGCGATTTTTAGCAAGGATATGGAGGCCCAAGGTCTCATGGCTCCCGGACCAATTTTATAGAGCTGTTGATTGCCCTTGGCAGATTTTATTGGAGTGGTAAAGAGGCTGCATGCAGACAGGGCTGGTCACTTTCAAGGACAGCAGGGAAGGAAGGCGAAAGAGTCCAGACTTCCATGCTTCACCTCTCTTGCGAGTTTTGTATGTCATGATGGCAAGCCCACACATTGCAGCCTTCTCTTAAATTAACTGAGCAGCCTGCTCCCCCCTCCCCCTTTTCTTGGACGCAAGCCCCTCATTTAAGGGGACCCCCTCCCCAGTCTCGCAGCTGAGCTGCATTTCATCTTTATCAATCGACTGGGAAAACCCGCACGAGACCACGTCTTCAGTTTCCAGTGTTCAGAGGTGACTGGCGTTGCTTATGCAGGCAAAACACCAGTATCTGTGCACAGGAAGGAAACACCTGCAGGCTCAGGGAAACCCCAAGATTTGACCCGTACCCCCCAAAAAACCCCACTACCCTTTAGAGAAACAGTGCAAAAGGGGAAGGGAGAAACAGCTTCCCCCAAAACATAGCTGAATGAGAAATGCATTAGCTCAGTGGCCATGGAATGCTTTGCTTTGTGAGGACCGAGGGAGCAAATGCTGAGGGAGAATCAAACAAAGTCTCCAGAACTGGAGTATCCTGCACATCAATATTTTGTTGCAGCCCCCACTTGTAGCTCAGAAACCCATGATTGCATCTAACCTGCTCTTTCGGCACTGAAATTTTATTCTGATCACCCAGAAAAGTAATGTGGTTCTCTCCCCGCTCCCAGGAGGCCTCACTGGCTTGATAATTCCCCCCCGCTCGACCGCAATTTGTCTTCTGGAGCCTCTTCCAGTCGTTTAAGTGTGTTGGGACAGCGGTACAAAATGGGCACCAGGGATTGTACATAGATATATTGACCACTTTTTGTTATTAAAAAAAAAACCAACTACAAAAAAACTTAAGGCTTTCTTTCCTGTTTGAAATAATTGGACTTGATGATAGAAGGCAGATGCTTTAGTTGAGGTTCCTGCATTGCATGGGGTTGTGCTAACTGACCCTCAGGGTCTCTTCCAACTCTTCAGTTCTACCATTCCAAGATGAGCTAGTTATCAACTTTTTGGGAGGCTTAGTTAGGGCAGCTGGCCAGCTGCAATGGCACTGCGGCTGCTTCTCATTGGCTTTGTGCCTGCAGCCTAGCAGTCCGCGTTTCACGAATACGGACAAGGGGCCGGTTTCATGAATACCGTCCGTGGGCCGGATTTAGAAGGCGAGTGGGCCGGATCCGGCCCCCGAGCCTTAGTTTGCCCACCCATGACTGAGACTAAGGAGGAAGCTGGCAGCCTGGGCTGGTTATAAGAAGGCAGGCAAGGTGGGGAGTAGCTGAGGGTTGGTGGGTCAGTGCCCCATTCATCCTAATGGACCAGCCTCCACTGCTCTGTAGGGTGGGGTTTTTAGTTTTCGTTGGCTTCTGCTGCCTGCAGTCAAGCTAATCTCCTCCGTCTGCTTTGTTTATGCAGGGAACAAGATTGATTTAGCGGATAAAAGAGAAGTCTCCCAACAAAGAGCGGAGGAATTTTCCGAAGCCCAAGACATGTACTATCTGGAGACTTCGGCTAAAGAATCGGATAACGTGGAAAAACTCTTTCTCGACTTGGCTTGCCGGCTGATCAGCGAAGCGCGGCAAAACACGCTTGTGAACAATGTGGAATCCCCGCTGCCCGGGGAAGGGAAAAGTATCAGCTATTTGACTTGCTGCAATTTCAACTGATAACCAGTCGAGCCCCCGAGGGTTATGACTCTTCCTTCTCGCCAAGGCCTGTCTTGACAAAGGCCGCTCCTGCCACCTCGATCCAATCTGACTGGCGGATGTCGTCAGGTTCACAACCTTGAAGCATGGCAGGCTGGCCACTTCGCCTGCGGGGTCAGCGTAGCAGAAATATAACCTGGTTTAATTTTTTAAAGATATATATATACACACACACACAAATAAATAAATACATACATATATATATAAATGTAATTCCCCTGTAATCTGGAAGTGGTGAGGATTCACAAGGGTGCTCTAGGTATCCGATGGCAAGTGGAAGCCAGGTCTTCATTTCACTTCCAGGAAGCAACTAGGAAAATTTCCTAGGAATTGCAGAGTAATGCAAGATTTCTCTTGCACCATTTCCCCCCCTGGACCTTTTAATAAGTGTAATGCACATTAGCCATCATGCAGCTGTCATGGCCTGCCAGCTAAGCAATGACCTGTGTATATAGATATGGCCCAAATCATTTGGTTTTTAGGGCACAGCTCCTGAAAATATGTTTCTTTTTTGGGGGGTGGGAAATAAGTGTTAATGCCTCTCATGTCCATACACTTTCATCGACATGGAAGTTAAAAATAGAAATGCCAATATTTTGAAACCAACAAGAGTGGAGATTGGCTCTCTCACTTCTTTGGGTACTAATAGTTTGGCTAACTTTTCCCCCAGGCGGAATTTTAGATGCGATCCATTACTGCCCGCTCTGTTTTGTACAGAAGTCAGGAACTGTTCATTAGGAAGCACCAATTGTAAAAACAAAACAAAAACCTTTTTGCTGGTAGAAACAAATACACCATGGGCCTCATTTTGCCTGGATGCCATTTCTGTGGGTTGAAAGAGTTGGTTTTAGCTTATTAAAGAGGAGTATTAAAAATCCTCTGCGAACTTGACCTGAACAAATAAGTGTTCTGAAGTTTGCAATTAAAATCAGCATTCTTGCACCGTCCTGGCATATAGTGGAGCTTTCTGTTCCCACTTTCCCTCTTACGGAAGTGACCCGATAAAGGTGTTTTGAATATAGTTAATTATTTCAGGAGTTAGCAGAAATAGCTCCAGGACTGGTTCATTGGAATGCTGGGTAACTTGGGAATTTGGACAGCAATATAGCGTTGTCTGTTTAAAGGCATATTACAACACTTAAGGATTCTGAGATTTTGGGGGGCTGGCCAAATGTATCCATGTGTCCACTTTAAGCACAGATGCCACACGTGGTGTGCACTGCTAAATGTAAAAGGAGTAAAACCCCAAGATCAGTCCTGATAATAGCTGTCCTAAACAGCAGTACAGTCTGCAAAAGGATCGATACTGAGCGTGCTTTTAATTAAAGCAGAAGCAGCCGTTGCCACGGTACTGGACTCAAATCCATTTGTGGAAATGTATTTCTCATCGGGAAGTGAGCGCACAATTTCATAGGGTTTTTATATGCTTTAGGAATAAAACAGAAAACGGCAGCGCATGTTCTGATCTTTACTGAGGCTGCAACCATCTTGCAAAGCTGTAGCTCCTGAGAAGCAAATTCAAATTGCAGTGTCAAAAAGCCTTCCTTTATAATGTAGTCGCTTGCAGGCTCACGATTGTAGTTCTACCCGGTAATTTGTCCGCTGCGCTCTCCTGGGCTCAACTGTGTGTGTGTGTCTATGTAAAACTGTTGGCTTGGGCATTCCCCTCAGTCCCAAACCACGAAAGTTGGAAGCAGTGTGAAATGTGTCCTGCCCTCATCTCCATTGTTCCTGCACCTCTTGTGCCATGCTCAAAGAACGCACCAGATTCTGCAAATTGGATGCTGGAAGAGGAATCACGGGGGCAGAGATGGCCAGCTTTTCCCCTCAGATCTTGGAGTTGACTCGCTTACCCTGCAAGGAAGGGCGAACTGTCTGGTTCATGATGGACCTGCAATGGATTGTAATTTTAGTATTAATTCGCTGGTTATTCTGTATTTAGTATTAATTAGTTCAATTATGTGCAGAAGAAGAATGGACACTGTTTGCTGGGGACTGGACGGGTGCATCTCCCCTGGTGAAAGGGGAACATGTGAAAAGGCATGGATACATGATGCACTCTGCGTATCAACCCTTTGTTTAAAGAGGGCTTGCTTTTACTTGAGGTGCTTCTAGGAGGCTGTACCCGATCACCAACAAGGCGATCTCTTCTGCATTGAAAAAGAAGCTGCTAAAGTTTTAGCCTTTTTTTGAGAATAAAGTCGACATTTTAAAAAGTGTGTGTCTTCCCTCTGCCCGCTACAAGGTTTTATCAAAATACAGGGAGTGGACTGCAGTTTACTGATAAATCACAGACAAAAGGTTCATTCTGTAGTATCTCCTGTGAAAAAGAGCAGGGAGCAAGTGATGGAAAAGACCTCTGTGTGGAGACCCTGGATGGCTACTGCCAGCCAGAAACCAGATGGAGTCTGACCTGGTGTAAGGCAATTTCCTATTTTCCTTTATCACTGCAGCAGAACCACACAAGAGATGAGATTTTAAAAGAATGTTACAGGGTGAAACTACATGTGGCATGATCAAATATACCCCTAGGGTTTTTATTTTTATGTGGAGAGTTGCATAATACATACAGACAAAGGGAATTGCCATGAAATGAAGAATGCATAAGGTGGTATTCAACTCAGAGTAGACCTATTTATATTAACGAACATGACCAATTTAAACTTGACTGGGTAAAACTTTAGTTTGGCCCTTAACTCAGCTTTCTAAACTTTTCATGTCTGTGGCACACTTTTTAGACATGAATTATTTCATGTCGCAGTAATTCAGTTTTACTACCAAACTTGAGGTTAAACTAACCACTTTCCAGCCCTGGGAGGATCGTGGAGCGTGCTCGTACAACACAGCTACACACTGCAGCTGACACACTAATGTGTCGCGACACACTGTTTGGACACACCATTAACTCTTCCTCTACTGCCCCTCTCAAGCTGTACACATGTAGAACTCATGGTAAAAAGTATTTGCAGACAGAGTAGTTGCGGGAATACTAAAAAAGCTCTCTGGACACATTTAGATACCCAAAAGATGTGCTTTTGGAATGCCACAAGGCAAACTGGAAGCAAGTAGCCCATTGTGTCAAGGCATCCATTTTTAACCATACGCATTGGATGGATCAATCAGCGATGTATTGTTCCATATTCCTGGGTTTTTATAAGAGCTGCATTCCAGATGTTGCTTTCATTTCCCACAGCTGCACACCAAGGCCCAAAAAACTCCTTTCTGGCAGAGCAGAGCAGCTACAATTATTTCCATTTTAGTAGTTTCCCCTCGATTGTTCAAAGCAGCTTTTCTCCCCCCCCCCCCCAATTTTGTACAGAAAATCCTGTACAAGTTAGTGGCGTGCTACAGAAACTTGTGCATACTGTAAATGGTCATCCTGAAACCTGTGTATACTATAAATGGGCATCCTAGATTTCATCCCCAATAAACAATCTGTATATTCATGACTGTAGGCGCTGTGGGTTAAACCACAGAGCCTAGGGCTTGCCGATCAAAAGGTCGGCGGTTCGAATCCGCGTGACGGAGTGAGCTCCCGTTGTTCGGTCCCTGCTCCTGCCCACCTAGTAGTTCGAAAGCACGTCAAAGTGCAAGTAGATAAATAGGTACCGCTCCGGGGGGAAGGTAAACGGCGTTTCTGTGTGCTGCTCTGGTTCACCAGAAGCGGCTTAGTCATGCTGGCCACGTGACCCGGAAGCTGTCTGCGGACAAACGCCGGCTCCCTCCGCCTATAGAGCGAAATGAGCGCCGCAACCCCAGAGTCGTCCGCGACTGGACCTAACGGTCAGGGGTACCTTTACCTGTAGCTTAGGTACACAAAACTGAGCAGTGCTTCTCCTCCTAATGCTCATAGGAAGCAGTGCTGATGGGAGATAAAGCTCAGTTCACAAAGATTTTGTGAACCCTCTTCCTTTGGACAGAAACGAAGGGAATGCCTCTGCATTCTCTCAAACAAGGATGAGAAATCTGTGGGCCTCCAGGTCTTGTTGGGCTATTAACTCCCATCGGCCCCCAAAAGCATAGCCAGTGTTCAGAGATGATGGGGAATGTATCCCAAGATCATCAGGAAGTGGCACAGGTTCCCTACCACTCATTTACACGATCAGGCTGCATTGTGGAATTGATTTCAGGTGTCTGTTCAGATGTACATTTTGAGTTCAATGGCACAGGACCTATTTCCATGTAAGTGGGTGCAGTCTTATTCACCAATTCTCTAGAACAGATACCCTTCCCAAGAGGGCAAAACCTATCTTCTGCCATATTCGCTGCAAGCAGCATTTAGAGCATGAGATTCTTAATCTCGCAATCGTGGGTTCAAGCCTCACGTTGGGCAAAAGATTGGGGTTGGACTAGATGACCCTGTGGACCCTTCCAGCCCTACAATTCTATGATTCTATCAACTGGGGTGTCAATAAGGGTTCTGGTAGAGCAGCCACTGAAGGTGGGCCCCAGAGTGAACGCAGCTTAGCATAAGCTTGCCTGTAAGCACTGGAGGGGCTACCCAAATCACCTCTCTCTTGTGTGCCACGTGGGCACTCTGTACCCTTATGCTGCCCTCTATATTACACAGCAATAGAGCACTCAACAGTTCAAAGCTATTGGTAAAAAATACCCAGAGATAGAGGCAACATTTTATTTTGTCTTCTAGCAAATAGTCACTTAATGCTCAGTCCAATAGACATAATTCATCGTTTCAAAGTGCCAAGAGGAATAACAAACAATAGTTTTCTTCTTCTTCAAAATAGACCTTTTCCCATTGCACAATCACTTCAGAAAACTACTCATGGTTGAGAACATGTCAAAAGGCACAACGCTGACCAAAAAGGATGTTTTGAAAGGAAACTTACATACAAGCAGATGAATTTGACAAAGTGGCCTCCAAGCGGGAGAGCTGGCTGTTTTATTACATGAACAATTCAGAAGACCAATCTGCAGTGTTATGCATGCTGCCAGGTGTGGAAGACGGGCCTGGCCCGTTGATGTCTGCAGAAGCAGAGGAGCCGGGGGATTCACTCACAAGCTGTCTGCGATGAACACCATCTTCAGGAACAGGTCCATCCTCAAATCTAGTCTCTGTCGGCTGTTGCCTTTTATGAATGAATTCCACCTTCCTTAAGCTAACATTAGACTTTGGAATCACAGACCTTACTTTGTTTTCAGAAAGAGGAGACTTCTCTGCAACTTGACAACTGGCATCGCTCCTCAAAGTTTTTCCATTCTGGAAAGCAAGTGGACGTATCCATTTTTTATCCGATGGAGGAATCCATTCCTCATCATCGTTTTCAGACAGCCTCTGGGCTGGACTTCCTTTGATAGATAGCTGCTGAGGACCAGATGCATTGATGCTAACAGAATTTGCATCGCTCGACCTTCTAGATTGCGGGAACTTGCTGACAAGCTGTTTCACCAAATAATTTTTCAAGGAAGGCCTGGGTCTTCTGCATCTGGCATTGATCCAAGACAATTTATTCTGTGGCAATTTGGTAAGAATGGATTCTCTCCCTCTAGGGAGGCTTACTTGTCGACAAGGTCTGGAAAGGGGAGTCGACTGGGAATCAGGCACAAAGCCTGGAGTACCTGCAAGGCTGTGCTCAAACTCAGATATGGAACCAGCAACTGGGGTGCTTGTTTTCTGATGAGGCGTAGTGAACATTTTATGTAAGGACAGTCCATGCCAAGAAGTATTCCAGCTAGCATCTTGCTCACTCAGCATGGCTTCAGATCTTATACACTTCTTGTTCAGTGTGCCCTCCTGTGGAGAGAAAGCTTGTGCCAAGTTGAACATTCGTACAGTGGCTTCTGCCTGTCTGGTACTAGCATCAAAGAGATCAGCTGAAGCATTGTAACTACCCTCAGGGTAATCGGAACCGCTGACCTCAGCCTCTCTAAAATTGTAATTTTGCACTTCTGAGAGCAACTCTGTCTCTTTTTCACAAACTTTGTCTGTTTTTTCACAAGTTGCCTGGGTGAAACCCTGTTCCTGGGTGTTTGTGAGGTCAGCCATTTGGTTTAGCTGATCGCTAACACTTCCTTTATTTTCCCATTTGTCTAAATTACCACCACCTTTACAGTTTAAGTGGGTAGTCTTCCTGGTTTGTAAACAAGGGCTTTTGAGACAGTTGTTGGTAGATGAGCAGGAATTGACACTCTTACAACTACTGACATCTTGGCCAACTCCTTCCTTGGATGATAGACAGCTTCCCTTTGAATGAGAACGTTTAATTCCAGTTAGGGTGGACCAAGGTGAAAGATCTAGGTGCTGGTTGGACCAACACCCCAAATTTTCCTTTTCCTCAGTGGTGTAAGAGGCTTCTTGGTGATATCTGTTGCTACTGAAGCATGGAAGATTCAGCTGGTGGCAAGGGAAATTATCTTCTTTGCACAGTTCCATCTTCCCAGCTAGCTTCTTCAGTTTCTCACCTGACTCTTCAGTAATGAAATTGGCACTGCAAATGCCTGGCTTGGGAGACAACTGCTGAAAAGGTCCATGGAATTCATCAGCCCCCTGACTGGGGAAATGCCCCAAAACACCAGCTTTTGTCGGCAACACCATGGCTTTGTCATTTTCAATTTTGGCAATGAATTCATTGAAACTTTCAGATGATGGCAGCTCATCCCAAAGCCATGGAGCTTCTTGAGAGTTTCCACTTGCTCTAATGTGACTGGAAGATGGAGCAAGGGGGGGAAGAGATCCATCGTATGTCTGGGGTGGAAATGAGGTCCATGATTTTTCAAGCCCATCGCTGCACTGGGTGCTAATTTTTCTCAGAGGAGAGTCTCTCTCCTCTAAAATTAATGGGCTCAGCAATGATCTGCAGTCTTTTCTTCTTAATGAGGAATAGCCTTCTGCTTCACTCTTTTCAGTGCGATGGTGCAAATGACATTTCTTATCTTTCTGCTCTTTTTTCGTATTCACAGTCAGGTTACGGTCCTGGGGCTTGAAGACTGGCAAGGAAATTGGACTATCATCTGAGTTTGGCTCATCCTGGGCAGCCTTGCTTGTACTTAGAGCTACAAGATCAGCGGTTGTTCCTGAAGAAACACAGGAGGAAGTCAGTCCAAATGATTGAGGCCAGAGACTTGAAAGAACATCTATGCAACATGATGGAACTGCACCCAAGGTGCCAGAGCCATACAGGCCACTGAAGTCTCTGCTTGGTTGATCAACTGTCGCAAAGTGGTCAGGAGGCCAGAAGCCCCCATGGCTACGCTTGGAGTAAGAACATTGCAGCTCCTGGAGGTATTGGATAACAGTGCAGCCCACAAGACCAGAGTTTGGTACAAACATCTGACAGGCAATGAGAGCGCTGGAGTTCTTGTCAATTCGGCAGCCGTTTTGCATGGAGACAGTGCCATCCTGCTTATCAGAATCCTGCAAGATAACAGAAGGTGCTCTATCAGCTAGCATACTTTACATGAAGGTACTTCTATTTCACAGCTCAAAATCTTAAGAGGTTTACCTAGACCAATCACTTTCATGAAGCTGATTACTTCAGGTCAGGAACCTATGGGCCTCTAGATGTTGCTGGATTCCCATTTTCATCATCTATGGTAGTTGTATACATGGGTTCTGCATCTGCACGTCTATCAGCAAGGTACACATGGGTACACCTGGGTTTTCTTTAAAGTTATGTTATTGGGGAACAACATGATAGTTTTATTTGGTATCCGCATGTCAATAAGGAGGATACGGTATTTATTGTTATAGATAGACTGCATTGGAGACTGAGCTGCAGGACTGTGATTGAGTAAGGACTTGGGCTAGATCTGGGGGGTTGCAGTCACAGCCAGTTAGACAAGAACAGGTGAAACCTATTAGGATTTCAGGTAAGGAGGACAAACAGGAAGGCCCGAAAACTACTCTTGCATATTAGCAAGCAGAGTTGAGGAAACTGTCAGGAACAGCAAAAGGGGTGTCTAAACTGATACAGGACCACAATCTCTGCAGAAAGACACTGCTGTTCTCCCTTGGGAACCTACAGCTACTCTTTGATATTGGACTTTTGCTTCTTACAACAGACAAGGTTTTCATTAACTTCAATTTCTATCACAAATTTTGCACAGATCGTTGCACCCATGGGGCCATGGGAAACAATCCCTTGTTCCAAAACTCCAGATACGCAGGATTGAAATTTCAAGTTCCTGTAACTCCATACTTTAAGTTATCCAGTAAGCATCTGTTAAGTACTCAAGGGCCAAGAGGTTGTTTATACAGAAACACTTTCTCTACAACCAGTGGAGGGTTCTTTTCAACCACAGAATAGCAGAAGAGGCTAGCTGGCTGGATTCACTTAGAAGTCGTACCGTAAGGCAGAGGTGCCGTCTTGTGCCCAATATTAGGGGGACCTGGCATGCGACATGCGTCTGACATCATGTGTGCGATGTCATGTGCACGATGCACGACAATGTTGCAGAGCGGCTTCCTCTTTTGTGCTCAGGAGGAGTCAGCCACAAAAGCACTCCGCACTCTGCCTCTGTCGCCCCTTAACATGGAGGGGGCCTGGCCCCATCAGGAGATTTTGAGGAGGCTGAAGACACCTACGCCCTTTGGAGTTGCTGTGCCTGCTGTAAGGGGATTCCATGTTTTGAACCCAAATGCTTCAGTTTACAAGGCAGGACTCTCTCCTGTCTATAGTACAAGGAGGGTCAATCCAAACCGCAAACTGATGAGGGCACTACAGCAAGCCCAGCACCAAATCTCTTCAACCACAACAAGTGTAAGGGGCAATTTCAGTTCAAAGCGACTCCTCCCTCATATTAAAAAGTCTCTGCATATAGGAAACTAGCATGTTAGGAAAACAATTATGTAGACACCCCCACAGTCACATGAGCACACCTCTGCACCCTCAGGTGGTGTACCCCAGATACAGATTTACTTTGGTGAGAAGGAAGCCTTGGTTTTTGCTCTTCCTAGAATCTAACAGTCACAAAATAGATATTCTGAGGAAGAGACCCTTCCTCATAAGCAGCTTTATTCTCATCAATACTGCTCATTATAATTCCTCACATGTAAGGCGTCTGGA
Source organism: Darevskia mixta (assembly GCA_034641385.1). Lineage (NCBI taxonomy): Eukaryota > Metazoa > Chordata > Lepidosauria > Squamata > Lacertidae > Darevskia > Darevskia mixta. The sequence continues at coordinate 444,204 of JAWWNH010000137.1, read as the reverse complement.
GGCAGATGCCCAAACTCAGAGGATATCTGTGCAAACTGACAGTAATCTCTCTCTCTCTGATCATAAACAGTCTACCTATTTCCAACTCTAGGCTGTTGAACAGAGAGATTGAAAATGAAAAAAATAAAATCAGCAAGCCTAAAGAAGGATTATTGTTGCAGTGATTTGATTTTGTACCTCTCCCGGGAGCTGTGCCTTTGATTGAAGGGGGAGCGGGAAAATATCCGAACATGCTTCAAGGAGCTGTTGATGGCACGTGTTTACTTTTAGCAGTTGGAACTGGATGGTCTTGTAGCCATCACTTGGGAAAGTCAGAACGCTGGAGGCATATCTATTATTTGTTCGCACCTTATGGATCGAGAAATTCAAGCCTCATTTTTGGTAACTGCCTCTACGTTCCTGCTTGGAAGCAAAGTGATCTGTACACAAATTCCCACTCCTCTTCTAATTTTGAAATACAGCCGGACTAATTTCCTGGTGCAGACCTTAAGGTTTTACCGTAGGAAATACTAGTCATGTTTGGTGTCTTAATTTTAGTTAAAGTACCAATTGTGAAGTAACTAGCGCAGAAGAACGAAAAAATATTCTCCAATTCTTCACCCCATTCACATGTAGACATTTTTCTGGAGTGTGTGTGGATTTTGGTGACGAGTGATTTTTTCTGGGCGGGGGATGGGGTAGGGCTTGCCATTGATATAATGCAGAAGCAAGTTATTTCTCTTTCTACATTTCAAACAATTCAGCTTCTTGGGGCAGCTATTCCACACCCTCTAGAATGCCCCAGGTGCTAAAAATGTTCCAGGGCATCTGAGGGGTGGGGTGAAATATAGAAATAAGGCAGTCATGCACAAACTTTGGCAGCTTTCATCCGCAGCGCCACCCCCCCCCCCAAGTGATGCTCATCTCCCCCAAGAATGAGTTGTGCATTCTTTGAGCAAAACATGCTGGTGGGGTGGGAGTGAGTTACCTTAACTCCAAAGACAAATTTCTTCCCAAGGAAGCACGTTTCAACTGCTTGAAATACCACACCCGGAACTGCCTCCCTGTCTGGTTCTCTTGCTTCTTGTTTCAGTTCTTCAATGTACCTTGAATAAAAGTGTTACAAAAAATTACTGACTGGATACTGCTTGGCTTCTGAGACCTATAAGGAATTTAAGGTCCAAGTGTCAAAATAATACAGTATTGCTGTGTTACACGTTACAGCAAGCTGCAAAGAGAGAATTTAGCAAAATGCACTTCCATTCAAATAGCCAGGACATCACTAACTGTGCACTGGGGTGCAACCTTACCTGGGAGTAAGCCTTAATGAACACAGTGGGACTTACTTCGCAGTAAATACACCCAGGATTGTTTGTGCACATGTATTATCAAGTTGAAAATGTGACGTGGAAATGTCTGCCTGCGTATCAGAAAAGGACAGCATCCATCGTATTCAAATTTTAATTCCTCCCTCACTCCCTGTACAATAGAAGATGCTGAACTCAGGTTTTCCAGGCCTGCCGTGAAAAAGGAAACAGATTCCATCCTTCCTTCCATCTCCTTTGTATGTATCAGGTTTCTTGGGACAGTCTCCCAGGTTTATCAAAGATCTTTACCTGGGGCCTTTGAGAGCTGTTCTCAGTTACAGCAGATATTCGTAAACACTGGACAAGATGAACCAAAAGCCTGAATACACTGAAACCTGAAAAAGGCTTGAAAATTATGAATTAGGGAGCTGTTGTTGGCATCTGTCTGTCTCGGGAGACGATGGAGGATTGTGCCTTTGGGGGTGAACTCAAGCTCTTGGAAGGTTGCAGTGCCTGCTGTGCTGTAGAGACTGATGTGGGAGAGACATGTTTTGTTGCAGCTGGGGCAAATGACGGTGTCTGGTTGTGCTGCTGCAGATGCACCATGGCGTTTCTTCTCCCTGTGCTTCTCCCAGCGAAGGGGGGAATGCTACCATGTCTATCCCCATATGAAGACGGCCTTTTTGAATTGCATGGAGAGAGAATTCTGCAAGTTGTTGCTTCTGTTATAATCTGGCTACCTTTAATGGAGTACTGGAATAAGGTACCAAAGTCCACATATGAATTTGAGCAACTCAAGTCAATTCTTTGGTTATCATTTCTTTCACTAGCACCCTGCTCTTCCCCAAAAGAGCTCAGAGGAGCTTTATATGGCTCCCAGGTAGCTAAAAAGGCTGGCTTAGTATCAGAAATAGAAGTGAGTCATATGACAACAGACTGCTATCTGTGCCTAGTTAGCATCAATCAGGGCTCCTGAGAATCTTTACTTTGCTTCTTTTTTAAAAATACAGTTTTTGGTCCCCACCACTGTTTCAAACCTTGGTCCAAATCAGCATTCTCTTATAAAGCATAGAAGTTTGAGAACACAAAAGCATTTTCTCATGGCCTGTGACTGTTATCAGAGCCCTTCATTTTTGTCCATCAGTGGCTCATCTCCTTCTGCAACAGAAATGTTCAAATCCTGCAAGACAGTTTAACTTAAGTGTGCTACATTATGCTGTACCTGCTTTGCTCCAACTTACCTGTGTGTTACTCACTGGTACACATGCAGTGTAGAGCTTGAATTTTTTGGACAAAGACTGATTATTGCCATTTTTTTTAAAATGCAGGGCATGAAGCAATCATGCTCCCTTTTTCTTAGAAACTGAAATCGGGGTTAGGTGGCAAGATGTAGTCATTGTTTGCATTTCTTTCATCTTACAGATGGATGCTTATATACACAAACATCAATTTTAAAAATGCTTTTAGGAAAGCTGAGAGGGGATTTGAGTCCAGATTTGTCCAGGGATCCACCCCACTAGAATATGCTGGGTTTGCTGAATGTCCACAAATTTCATAGCTGCACAGATTTAATTGCCCCTATTAATAAATACCAGCTTGGTATCCAAGCAGCAAAATGTGCCGCAAATGTTTTTAGAGACAAAATTACATCACATGCAGTCTGGGACGTACTGGGGGGGACGGGGACGACACACACACACTCATTTTCAGCAGAGAAATGATGTTGCATTCCTTACCTCTGCAGTCCCTTTGCTGTCACTCCAAAGAAAGTATCCAAACAGCTTCCAAATACTGTCACCTCAAATATATCACGAGTGTCAGCTACCTCTAGTGAGAGTCGATACCTGTAGTTCGCTTCCCTAGGGTCACCTGAGCAGCCACACTTCAGGCAACTGTACCTGTTAAAAGACAAGATGAAAAAGCTACTGGAAGCTGACAAGTATTGCAGGTGCATACCAGCTTCCCAACCTAAGTCTTTGATCACCTGTTATTTTAATAATCTAACAGCACAATCCTTTGCATATTTGGTCGGAAGCAAGTTCCACTGAGTCCCATTAGATTTACTCCCTAGTAAGTGTACTTGGGATTGTTGCCTTAGGAAAAAATTAATGAAAATGGCAAAAGCGACCTGCTTTCACAGGTTCTGAGCGGAGGAAACCTGGATTCAAACCTCAGCTCAAATTTGAACTCACAGAAGTGGTTAGGAAAAGGCAGTCCCCATCTGCAACAGAAAATTTAATTTCATAAGTGAGAAGCGGTGGGAAACAATCCTTTATGGGAGACTGACTCTGTGACCTCCCAGGGGACAGAACTGGTTGTAGTTATATACCCTGTGTGCACTCTTTGTCATTTTGTATGTTCTAAAAAAGAGAGCTGACCCTTTAGAGGCCAGAGCTATGCCCTGCTTCAGATTAAGCCCTAAAGGGGGAATTAAACCTGGCAATGCATCACAGTGAAAGGTGGGCAACTCGGTGAACAATTGAAAATGAGAATTAATCTATTTTGTGTTAGAAGAATTACAGATTACTGGAAATGATGTTGACATACTTTAGAGTGTAAATGTTAACAGATTTATTAAAGCAGAAGCTTTTCTGGACTAGGCTTCACTTATCACATACCGCTGAACCATGCAGCTCCCCCGTGTGGCGAATCTTTCAACTGCAGTTCCAAATACTCAGTTTTTCATTGCAGTTTAAATTATGGCATTTGCCTTCTGCTGCCCCATGTGACAATGAACTTCCAAGCCTGAGGATTGAATGAGGCCCCGCTATCTGGCCCTTAGGACTTTCTCTATTCTACTCTCTCAAGGCCACACTCCCTCACCGACCCTGCTCCATGTCCTTTGCCTGTCTGGAAGGTGTCCTTGAACTGTGACAAGTCCTCTTACTTGCCTACTTGAAGGTTGTGGGTGTGGACATTTAAAGGAAAATATCTGGCTTTTGTACAGAATGGAATGTAGCCTACTGTACAAAGGTCAGAATCACATCCCATTGCTCCAGCCACTTTTGCCTGTGGTCCCACCCTCCACTGGTATGCTGCATTTGGAAGCTTGCCCACCAAGAGAATGCCCATCCAACTTTAGAGAATGCCCACAAACTGCCATTTACTTAATATGGCCAGATAAATTTATCTCACTTAAATCAATGTCTCAAAATGATAAACTATCACTACATGGTGTTAGCCTCATAGTGCATAATGGTCAAATGGCTGATGGAAGTCTTGTACATCTGTAATGCCATGGCCTGGTCTCCACTACAGCAAAGCAAGCCTCAGGTGCATGGCAAGCAGACTGAGACCTCCGGGTATAAAAGTAAAGGTAAAGGACCCCTGACAGTTAAGTCCAGTCGCGGATGTCTCTGGGGTTTCGGCGCTCATCTCGCTTTACTGGCCAAGGGAGCTGGCGTTTGTCCGCAGGCAGTTTTTCCGGGTCATGTGGCCAGCATGACCCGGAAAAGCCGCTTCTGGCGAAACCAGAGCAGTGCATGGAAATGCCATTTATCTTCCCGCCGGAGCGGTACCTATTTATCTACTTGCACTTTGATGTGCTTTCGAACTGCTAGGTGGGCAGGAGCTGGGACCGAACAACAGGAGCTCACCCTGTTGCGGGGATTCGAACTGCCAACCTTCCGATCGGCAAGCCCTAGGCTCTGTGGTTTAGACCACAGCGCCTATATAAATTCAATCAATCAATAATAAAAGTTCATGTGATTTTTGTATGCAAATTACCTATTACCATATAGCTCCAAATGTCATGCAAGTGGGGAAACAATGTCGTTTCATACCTACCCCAGGCCTAGAGAATTCATTGCACGCTTTTTGAACTGTGACTCCCCAGGTGTTATTAGACTACAACTCCCATAATCTGTGATCACTGGCTATGCTGGCTGGAGTTTATGGGAGTCGAAGCCCAACATTTGGAGGGCCACAGTTTCCCCATTTGTGCTGTGCTAGATGGTAGTCCAAGTTTACCAGTGCTCTGGAGTGGACTTACCTCTTCAAATCTAGGAGTAGCCTGGAAAAGCAGTTTTGACATGAAGGATACACAAAGTTGGAGTTCTGGACAGAAATTACAGAAGCAGTCAGGAGATGTCTGCCATTCATGTGCTCCCAGGGTTAGCTACCAAGAGACAACATAGTTTATTGTTAGTCATACCAAGTCTGCTCACATTCCTACAGTATGAATGTTTCTTAACCTAGACATGAATCACTCAATGCGATTTGTAGTATAGCAGCCACCAATTCTGATTCTCTGTTATTTTAATTGACAAAAAGCTTTATTGTTTGCACTTTACCCTGGCCTTTGACACTTGATACACACACACACACACACACACATATATATTAGGACCCTATTCTCTTGAATATAATTTATTTCAAACTGATTTTAATATTCTATTGTATAAAAAATAAAAACTACGTGGACTGTTAAGAGTCCCTGATATGTAGTAATTCAGGTTGTAGATTTGTACAGTAGTTACATATACAGATCATCCTATAGTGTGGCCCATGGAGTGCAACAGGTAATTAGCTCCACTGCCAAAGCCAGGGGTTGGCAACTTCCAGCTCACAGGCCTAATTAGGTCCAGCACTGGTTCAAATTTGGCCCCTCACCTGACATAAGATGTGATGTGAGGTGCGAAGCAGGTAAGGGCATGGCTACAAAGGGGTAATCAAAGTAAGCTCTATATTGTTCCTTTGCAAACAAGAGCTTGCTGACATCAATGGCCGGCTGATCAACACTGACAGCAAACATGGATGGGACTGGCTACACTAGAGCTCCCCACCAAAACTCTCTAGTGAACTGTGGCAGCTCATTCACCAATAACCTTATCCGTTTCATCTCTGCATAACTCATTGTTCAGAACTTGCTTGCTTCCAGTGAGGATGTGAATACAGAAAGCATACTTCTCTGAGGGTAGGTAAGTACCTGTATTATTATCAGGATTCCTTAAAAATGGGAAGGTTTTCAGATACAAGAGTAAAAGTTCCAATTTTAAATTATGGAATTGGGGAGAGCAGGGGTCTAAAGTTGGGAAAGCACTACCCAAAACATTTCACCAAGATATGCTCCTGGGTTTCAAAGCAGAAGGCAAAACAAACTGGCACATGTATCTACTCATCTACAGGACTGGCTAATGCCTTAGTGACTCATTTGCTAGAGCAGAATGCAAGATCAGCACCTGCAGTGCAGAAATGCAAAAGAAAAGCAGTTTTGGTTAGAAAGGGCCTCTGTACAGCAATAACCTAAGGAAGATATAACAGTTAGCCTTAGTATCTACTTTCTGACTACTTTCATTGCTCTTCAGGGTAACCTAAATTTTCAGCAATCATGCTGCACATTTACATTTACCAGGAAAGTTTCCCCCACTCTGTTTTGTTAATCTTATCTCTCTTCCCCACTCTTGCTTCTACATATTTTGTATTCCCTGCCTTCTTTTCCTTTTTCCTGCTTTTTTTTTTAAAAAAAAAGACTTAAGTGACTACTTCATGCATCCTGCTGGGCATTGTTGGCATCCTTCTGTATCGAGGGACAATGGAATGTGCTTCTGGGGGTAAAGTCAAACCACTGGGTTAGCAGCACTGAAGTGACCTCTCCAGGCACAAGCCCGGCCAGTGTATATGCAGGTCCTGGGCTGCCCAGACAACAAGACCCCCCTCTTGGCCTTGCTGATATGGTCCAAAGGAAAGCAGAGCAATACATTTGGCATCAGTTTGGCTGCAGGCATTGCTGGAAGGAGGCGTACAAGACGCCATCCATCTTAGGGACTCCACTCTGGATTTGTGTAGGGTTTACTCCCTGGCTTTTTCTTCTGAAGATATCCCAAAAGGCAGAGGAGGTTTAGGACCAGAGATTTAATGCTATGATAAAAGTGATAAGTTCTTACAATGGTACAAGAATCTTCCTTGGTTTTGTCATGTTGGTTTCTGCATTTACATGTTCCCAAAACAAATCTTGGTGAAGTACGGTATGAAATTTTCAGCTGCTGGAGCTGCAGGCAGATTTCAGCCCTCTAGTTTTGAAGCAGACTTACTTAATTCAAATACCACATCACAAGGATTTCCTCCTCAAAATATTCCACGGAAGTATGTAACTTCAGCTTTTGCAGAATTCAGCGGCCAGGTTGCTCACCGGAGCAAGACGGTTTGAGCAAATTACACCGATCCTGGTCTAACTGCATTGGCTACCAATTAGTTTCCGAGCCCAATTCAAAGTGCTGGTTTTGACCTATAAAGTCTTAAACGGCTCAGGACCACAATACCTCAAGGACCGCCTCTTCCCACATGAACCTACCCGGTCCTAGAGATCATCTTCTGAGGCCCTCCGTGTGCCTCCTCTTTTGAGAGGTCCAGAGGGTGGTAACATGAGAACGGGCCTTCTCTGTAGTGGCTCCCTGTCAATGGAATGCTCTCCCTAGGTAAGTTCGCCTGGCACCTTCAAAGATGTATTGTGCTGCCGTCGTGGCTAGTAGCCTTATTCTCCATAAATGTATTCATTTATTTTATTTAGAAAAATGTACAGACTGCTTAATAATAAAAAACCACCTAAGTATACAAAATTATATAAAACAATTATCAATGATTTGCAGATAGACTGAACTAATATACAGTATGGCTAAATGATATATATGGCTAAATTATTTGTCTGGGTAGGCTGGCTGGTAGCTTTTTCTTTTTTGTCTAATCCTATTTTAATATGAACAAGCACCTTCACCCATTTTGCTTACAACTGGAGCCCTGGGGATTGTACTAGCATTCTAGCACCTGGTTTGTTATGAAAGGCAACATATCAATACTAGAGGAAATACAATAAAAATGAGGATTGCAACTCAAACCCTGGACTGTACAGCAGCAAAGATTACCAAAGGACCAATACCACTTCAGCTCGGGTAAAGAGCAAAATTAAACTTGATTTTAATGTTGCAAGAATAAAGCTAATGAGAGTCATGGGCGCAAGCAGCTGCTAAGATGTAGCTTGCAGGTGCAGCAACTTAAATCTAGTACTTCTGGAGCAATCATATTTCTGCCTAATTTACCTCAGGGTACTAATGTACCTTATTGCTTGTGACTGTACAACCAGCTGTGTTTGAGTAATTTTGGATTAATTAACACTCAATAAACTGGTAGGGTGACTTATAAGAAATATGTGGATTGGGAGATGTTATGAGGGAAGTGCACACAAGAACAGTAGAGAAGCAAAATGTTAGGTAAGAAATTACACTTTCCTTTTTTCCTGACATGGCTTCTACGTTTTTATAAACTGCTCAATACTGTGTGTTTTAAAGAGACAGTATGGTGGAGTGGGCAGAATAGTGCACAACTTGGAACACAGAGATCTGGGTTCAAATCCTTATTCAGTCATAAAGCTCTCTGGGTATTTTTTGACAAGTTGCTATCCCTCAATTTATGGGAAGGGGGAAGAGATGATGTATGCCAGTCATTCTAAGCTCCTTGGAAGAAAGGTGCGGTATAAATATAAAAATAAGCTTTGGGACCTGCCACAGCCATCGAGTCAGTGTGGCATAAAAAGCATTCATACTAAACAGACATTTTGGCCCCTAAGCTACAAAATCCATTTCAAAATAAAAATACAGTATTATGTTGATTGTTTGCAATACATTCCAATAAACCTTAAGTTTGTCAGAGGTTCCCTGAAAGAAAGCTTGTACACTTCCCCTGCAGTGTACAACCACAAGATGGTGTTGTGTATGGTTTAATGAGCATGTAGTTAGGTCAAACAGCTGTACCTTAAAACACAGGCAGAGGAAATATAGATTTGGACGCACTGGTGGATTGCTACATGATTTTCAGCTGAGGTACAATGGTTTCAAATTTCCAGTTATTTCACAGCAGCAGCAACAAAAATGTTGTCATCCCCACTTTAGCACACCCTCCAACATTTCTCTGACAAAAATAGAGATGTCCTACCGTACCCTCCAACACTTCTCTGATGAAAAGTAGGGACATTCTAAGGCAGTGATGGCTAACCTTGACACTCCAGATGTTTGGGGACTACAACTCCCATCATCCCTGACCACTGGTCCTGTTAGCTAGGGATGATGGGAGTTGTAGTTCCAAAACATCTGGAGTGTCAAGGTTAGCCATCACTGTTCTAAGGCAGTGGTGGTTAACCTTGGCACTCCAGATGTTTTGGGACTACAACTCCCATCATCCCTGACCACTGGTCCTGTTAGCTAGGGATGATGGGAGTTGTAGTTCCAAAACATCTGGAGTGCCAAGGTTAGCCACCACTGTTCTAAGGAATAGAGGGACATTCTGGGATCAAATCAGAAACTGGGATGGTTTCTGTAAATCTGGGACTGTCCCTGGAAAATAGAGACACTTGGAGGGTCTGCCTTAAGCTATTGGAATCCTTGGTCTGTGGTGATGCAGGTGCCGATTGTAGTTATACTGCAAACTTCCTAGTGTATAAAATCCATGGGGTAGGTAACTGGCTCAATACCAAGCCATTATTTTGTACCTGGTTTTGGTTGGAAGGACTTTAAGGCATGCCTTAAAACATGTCGCAGAATCCTTTGCAATGAGCCAGGGGGTCCATAGCAGAATGTGCACATCAGGATTTCATTGGCCAGAGGAGTCAATCTGGAAAAGGGTGCCTGGAGGACAACACATTAAAGAAAGGGGAAAGCTCTGTGCTTTATACGTTTTTAACTAGTACAACATTTGCCCTTTTAAATAGCAAGCAAGCACCGGTGGTTGTAAAATTGTTTTGATGCACAGTAAATCCACAACTTACACACATTTAACTTGTGTATATCCTGCTTTGCCTGCTTAGCAATTAAAAAAACTTTTTTTAAGGGGTGAAAAAAGGGCAGGCATCCAAGAAAAAATCCCAACGGCCATGATGCCTGGAATGTAACCTCACATATATTGCAGGCTTACTGTATTTAGCTACTGGTTTTGTTATTTTACATTTTACATATTTTGAAAAATAATAATGCCATCATGGGAGAATGACAGAATACAAATACATTAAAAAAACAAAATGAAATCATGTGGCTAAAGGAAGGGCAAAGCCCCTTTTCTTTTTTTTTACATGGTACGGTGACCATTTGTATGTTACATGAGACAGGAAGAGCAGACAAGGACTCCTGCCATTCCCAGTCTCTTGGTGGACCATTGGAGAGTTCTCCTTGAGTAGAGTATATACTCTTTCTTTGTATGCCATTTGTGTGGTGTGATAATGTATTTTCCTCTTCATTCACAATATCCTGAAAGCTATTATGGGTGAATAATGCAAAGGCAGTCAAGATGTTTGCAACAGTCCTCCTTTGCTGCATGGTGCAAAATGAAATAAAAACTTTTAAAAAGAAACAAATAGAATAAAATGGTAAAGCAGGGAGTTAGGAGCTGCCTAGTGACAAGGGAGGGTGGCAACAAGAGTGGTGGCTCCCCAATTGTGGAATGCTCTCCGCAGAGGCTTGCCTGGCGCCTTCATTACAGGTCTTTAGGTGCCAGGCAAAAGCATTCATCTTTACCCATGCCTATAGCTATTAAATAATCTATGGCTTGTGAAAGTGTAGGGGAGAGGACTGTTATTATGATGACTATTTTATTATCTGTCAGTATGCTTTTTATGTTTTTATCATTGATGTAATGTAATTTTTTTTAACGGTGTATACCACTCTGGGGTCTTTCGATAAAGGGTGGTATATAAATTGAATTAATAGTACAGTAGTACCTCAGGTTACATACGCTTCAGGTTAAGAACTCCGCTAACCCAGAAATAATGCTTCAGGTTAAGAACTTTGCTTCAGGATAAGAACAGAAATTGTGCTCTGGCGGCGCAGCGACAGCGGGAGGCCCCATTAGCCAAAGTGGTGCCTCAGGTTAAGAACAGTTTCAGGTTAAGTACGGACCTCCGGAACGAATTAAGTACTTAACCAGAGGTACCACGGTAGTAATAATGGCAGTAGTAGTCCAACCACTGGCACTGGTTTTGATCTCTAAAACCTTAAATGGAAGACCACAATACCTCAAGGAACGCCTCTCTCCATATGAACTGACCTGGAGCCTGAAATCATCCTGAGGCCCTTCTTTGCGTGCCTCCTCCACCTGAGGTCCGGAGGGTGGCATGATGAGAACAGGGCCTTTTCTGCGGTGGCTCCCTATGTGGGAAATGCTCTCCCCATGGAGGCTCACCTGGAGCCTTCATTATGTATATATTTGGGAGAAAACATTCCTCTTCTCTCAGGCATTTGGCTGATTAAACCAGGGATTCCAAAACTTAGCTCTGCAGCTGTTTTTGGACTACAACTCCCATCATCCCTAGCTGGCAGTACCAGCGGTCAGGGATGATGGGAATTGTAGTCTCAAAAACAGGAAGAGACCCAAGTTTGGGAAACTCTGGATTAAAGAATATATAGATTTTTAAACTGCTTTTTTACCTGTTACTACGGTATGTATATCTAGGTTTTTATAGCGTAAACCGCCCTGTGAACCTCAGAAATTTAGTAATCTTTATCGGGGGCGGGTTTATTGGGGGAAGGGAGACACCCGTGTTTTACCAAAAATTTAGTGCGGAACACTAAGGGGCCAGTGGGGGGGCAAGGAAGATTACAAAGAGGAAAAAAGAAACATTGGTTAGAGAAATGGGACGGGAAACGGGGGGGGGGGAAGCGTCTCACTCACCACAGACTTTCAAGTTCCCTCACGCCCCCTACCACACAACCTCCTCACGCTCCAGAGGAAGTGACGACACCAGAGTCGCGCACCAATCAGAGAGAGGGGGAGAGAGCCCCGCGCGAGACCCGAGGCACCGCCGGCATTGCCAACAAGGTCTGTTTTTCGCGCCTCGGCCGAAGGCAGCCAATTGCCGCTCAAGCCCCGCCCGGCCTCCCTGCCCTACCGCGCCCACCGACCAATCGGCGCGCTTTCGCTGCTTCCAACCGTCAGGCCCGCGCGCCCGGGTGGGCGCGGTCTTGTCCTGATTGGCCGGCGAGCGAGCCAATGGCGGAAAGTCTCGGCAGCCGACCTCCCGCCCTTCAATGAGAGGGGCCTCCTCCGCCAGCCAATCGCCTTGGAGGAGGGTGGGGTTTAGAGCCGCTGGGGCCTCCCACCTCCTCCTTCCCTCACCGTCCAACGGATTTGGTTTTGGTTCCCCACCCGGCTATGGGCGGAGCCAAGAGCCGCCTCGCGCCGGGCTCCCTCCCTTCCCCCGGCCCCGCCCTCACGATGCTCAGCTATAAAAAGGGCGGTGCGCGGCTGCGGCTGAGGTAGTCTTATCATGAGGCTTCCGGGGCTGCTAGTGGTATTGGCGGCGGCTGTGTGCCTTGTCTCGGGGGGCGTCGTCGTCTCTGGACCCGCTTCTCTCCACACGGCGTCCCGCCCCGACTCCGGCCTCCGCTATGGCTCCCGCACTTACCGCACCTGCTATGTTACCCAGAAGGTAAGGCGGGGAATAAGCTGATAGGCATATATCTGAAAGTAGTCATTGGCAAAGGTCCCTGTCCCCCAGTGCAACAGAGCCACGTTTCAAAAGAATAAAAAGTTTTTCCTCAGTTTGGGAAGTGACAGGAAATAAGGACAAAAATTTACATGCATATATTTAAAAGTAATAATAATATTAGTAATAATTTTCTTATTCATAGCCATTCATTAATAATAATTAATAACTTATTGATAGTTTGCCATTGGTAATAAATGAATCGATATTATCAAATCAATGACAATAGCTTCTGAATAATTTGTTGTTAATAAGTTTCCCATTAACAAAAAATTAATCAATAGTATTAAATACTCAACTCAACACCTTTATTGGCATATAAGTATTAAATTAAATATTAAACTATTACATTTATTATTGATAATATATTAATATTAATAGGAATTTACAATATAAATGCAGTTCAGGTGGGTCAAAGGTCCCTGCCTCCCTAGTGCAACAGAGCCACGTTTAAATATAAGGCTTTTTTTTTTAGTTTGGAGAGTGGCAGGCTTTGAAAAGTGTGGGGCAAATGAGTGAGCCATGGGAAAACGTATAAATCAGGATGGAGATGGGTTGGATGCTCAGTATTGTCTAACTGCCCCATAAACTAATTGGAATATATGCTCAGCAAAGATGGAAGACTCGGTGAAAATGGGATATAAACTAACCTCTGCGACAATGTTTGTGCAAGGAGGTCAGGATGAGTGTGACTGGAGGGCCCCCCGTGTCAAGTTAAGTATTCTTACATACTTAAAAAGTACTTGCCTGTAAGGTCGCTGTGCTGTCTCCTCGGGAGTAAAGAGTCCAAAACACCTGCATCTGTATTTACAGCAGAGCTCTAGATTTCATTACCGCTTGAGTCGGTACCAGAATCCAGGAGTGGCCTCTCACGGGTCCTCCCCCAACATAACAGTTTCAGTAGTCCAAATCTCCGCCTAGATTCCTTACGCTTCTTCCCTCTATGCACCTGGGGCAACAGACTCCTCCATTACCTCAGGTGTTGCTAGGGGTCCTCCAGCATCTCCATGCCCTGACCCTGGTTGCTCCTCCCCAGGGACATCCTGCTTCCCTCGCTACTGCCTGAGCGGTGCTGTGGCTCTTTCCTTTGAGAACCCTTGCGCCTCCTCCCTGCCCCGTGTCACGTCCCTGACATTGCCTTTTTAAGAAGAACCCCCAGAGTGACTCTCAAGGATAAGACTGCTCATGTCTTCAAGCTCAGTCCTAAAAAAAGAGAGATAAGAGGAAAAAGATTTTGAGGGAGGAGGAAAAATGCATACATACCCTTGACACCAGTGTTTCACTTGGAAGGTGCTTAATAAATGTCATTTCTGGCAGGGAGGGGGTGAACCAAGCTTCTTGCAGCTGCTTTTCTTTGGGTAGCCGATGGAGCCACGTTGACTTCACCCTTGTCCTTAATGTTCTTCCAGGAAAGCAGGTGGTGTAATCTCCCAGTGGTGCTTGGTCCCTGTTTGAATGACAGAGTGTGCTTTCTCACAGCTCTGTAGCTCCAGGCTGCTGCTTTCTTACATTAAACTTAGATGAACTCATGGTTATTCTGTTTTTCAGCAGTGACTGGACAAGTGCTCTCCAGAAACCCACAACTAGGGCACGAAAGCAAAAGCCAGCAACTGGGTTTCAGCTAACTAGGGTGTTTCTATTTGACTAGGAGGTGTCTTCAGTTAGCCCAGGCAATTTTCCTTGACACAGTTGCCATCCTCTGCTAATGGAGCCTTATGCCCTTCTGCTCTTGTGCAGACTCTGGTCTCTCCCTTCTACTTAGTTGTATTTGTAAGTACATAAGAGGGAGCCCTGCTGGATCACACCACAGGCTTACCTGGACCAGCATTCTGTTTTTGCTGTGTCCAGCTTGATGCACATGGCATATTGTAAGCACAATAGCACGCATTGTCCTTGATTTTCCCAGCAACTGGTATTTGTTGTTTAGTCGTGTCCGACTCTTCGTGACCCCATGGACCAGGCACTCCTGTCTTCCACTGCCTCCCGCAGTTTGGCCAGACTCATGTTGGTAGCTTCGAGAACACTGTCCAGCCATCTTGTCCTCTGTCTTCCCCTTCTCCTTGTGCCCTCCATCTTTCCCAACATCAGGGTCTTTTCCAGGTAGTCTTCTCTTCTCATGAGGTGGCCAAAGTATCGGAGCCTCAGCTTCAGGATCTGTCCTTCCAGTGAGCACTCTGGGCTGATTTCCTTAAGAATTGATAGGTTTAATCTTCTTGCAGTCCATGGGACTCTCAAGAGTCTCCTCCAGCACCAGAATTCAAAAGCATCCATTCTTCGGCGATCAGTCTTCTTTATGGTCCAGCTCTCACTTCTGTACATTAATTTTAACCTATCCTGTCAATATTAGTTTGCAGGTTTCTTGGGCTTTTCCTGTTAACTAACATCCACTGGTTGTAGCTCTTATATACACTTGCCTGAGAGTAAGCCCAGTTGAACATGTTGCATGCTTACTTAGAAGAAAGTCCCAGAGAATTGTGCTGTAAACCGTTAGTTGATTCATAGGAAGGGGAGATTAAAACCTCAGTGCCCAAAATACTAAAATTTCATGAGTTTCATCAATAGTAGCCTTGTAAAGATTGATGAGATTATAATGTATGTGAAGTACTTTTGAACATAAAACCTGGCTATTGGCTGTGACTATTAAGTGAACTTTGGACGCCAGGAAAAACTTTTCTTTTCTGCCAGGTCTTTGGTAGTTAATTATCTGTGGCCCTCAGTGGGTGGGATGTGTCTTTTTAGAAAAAGGAATGTGTTTTTAGCTTGTACTCTCTTTTAGTTCTGTAGTGGTTTTAATGCGCATCATATTTTTTGTAAGTCACCTTCAGATGCATTTTGTAAAACAAAACTAATAAGTTAATGGAAAAAATGAAGTTGGGGGGAATGACAGGTGGGTTAACCTGCTCATATGTCAAAATTTGCCTGTAGAGTGGGATGAGATGCTGCCATAGAAAGATTAAGCTCCCTGTGCATCACTTGAACATTTTTTGGGGGGGGGGCTCACTTTTTCTCTCTTTTCCATGTGTCTGGTCTTGGGCAGGTGGGTATGGCTTGGGGGAAATGTTCTCATGAGCTGAATGAGGAGGACTGGTGGGCCACATTTGGCCTGTGGGGCAGAGGTTCCCTTCCCCTGAGCTAAAACTCAATAACTTATGTTGGGAGATCATGTGGAATCTGTTTCATGTTTATCTTCATGGAAATGCCACCAGAAAATGAGGACGTGATTTGGAGAAGTCATGGGGACAGCACATAACTTGAAGCTTGGTATTTAAATGCATTCTGCTTGCCTTGAGGCAACCAGTGTAGTGACCTCTTCCATGACTGATAATTAAGGCATGTCTCTTGTCAGTATGGAAGTCTGTTCTATTAACTAGTCTGAGGTGCTGAGATTGGAGTGATCAAACTGATCAGAGGGTCAGGACAAAGCTTGAATTACGACTTGTACTTTTGTCTTGGAATAAGCAGCACAAAGCCCCATGATATTGTAGCAGGGGAGGCAGTTGCATGGCAGAATACCATATGATCACCTGACTGAAGAGAGTTAATGTGTAAATCACATATAAATATGCCAATGCTGAGAGCCAGTGTGGCATAATGCTTAGAGCGTTGGACTTTGACCTGGGAGACAAGTGACCTTGGGCTAGTCACCATCTCTTAGCCTAACCTACCTCACAGGGTTGTTGTGAAGATGAAATGGAGAGGAGGGGAACCATGTACACCACTTTGAAGAAGTGGTATAGAGGAAAAGGTGGCATAGAAATGTAACAAATAAATAAGGCTGCACATGTAGACTTGGAACACACACACTCAGATGGTGCATATATTGGGAACCTTTGATTGCCGTGAGAAGTGTTGTATTATGACATAACCATATTGGCCTTGCAAATCACTGAAGGTGTGTGTAGTCTCCCAACTCCAAAATCCAGTTGTGTTCCTCTTCCTCATAGCTCCGAGAAGGGCTTGCATAATAGCTGAAATTTATTATGGTGGCTGCGTGTTATGTACTAAGAGAATGTGACCAGCTTGTCAGCAGTGGGTGGGATAGAGCAGTTTGTTGTCTAGAGACAGTTGCTCCTTACTTCAAAAGTACAGGAAGTTGGCATGGCTCTTCCATTAACAACATCTGAAGCAGACAGTGATCTTGGGTTGGTCTACCTTTCTGAGCTGCTATTTATTAGTAGATTGGGACCCGCAAACATTTTTTCCTTTGGTTTTTAAGGGGTGTTCTGGGGTGGGGGGGTGGATTTTGCATTTTAACAGTTCAGATTACAGTGGTACCTCGGGTTAAGTACGCTTCAGGTTAAGTACACTTCAGGTCAAGAACTCCGCTAAGAACAGAAATCGTTCTCTGGTGGCGCAGCAGCAGCAGGAGGTCCCATTAGCTAAAGTGGTGCTTCAGGTTAAGTACGCTTCAGGTTAAGAACGGACCTCCGGAACGAATTAAGTACTTAACCCGAGGTACCACTCTATTCTTTCCTGACCAACATTTGGTCTTGCCTGACCAACATTTGGCCAACATTTTCTCCCCTAGAGGTCCAGTAACATGCCCTCCTTTGTGTCTGGTTGCTTAGGAGAAAGCTTTACTATTTTAATAAGGCTAAAGGCAAGTTACAGGTTTTAAGTAGAAGGGGAAACTGTTTGGATCATGTGGAATTAGCCTTATAATAATAATTTTATTATTTGTACTCTGCCGATTTGACTGGGTGCCCCAGCCACTCTGGGTGGCTTCCAACAGATATACGGTAAAAAACATAATAAAACCCTAACCCTTCTTGTAATATAGCCCAACAAACTAAGAAAGCCTTTCAAGTAGAAGCATGGATCTTTGCATTTCTGTAGGTGTAGTAATGCCTTGTCCCTGGGTGGCTCAGTAAAAATAACTCTAGGGCGGAAGGAAAGGTGTTGCAAGCCAAATTGCTTATTGATTTAATAGTTGTCTCGGACTACCTGCAGAAGGGAGGAGGGCACATGGCAGTTTCGCTTGCCATCAATTTGTTTTGACAGATGTGTAATTAGTGTGTTTCCTGGTTTCATACATGAAAGTAATTATGCACAGGTGCAAATGCAGTCTTCCATTCTCCCAGGCAGTTAAAACAGATGGCACAGATCACCTTCATCAGTATGCTGTAGACTCAACTGTTCAGTGCAATGTCTTAAAAACCACACCCATAAACCATGAAGAACCTTGAAATTTCATTGTGGATTTTTCAAAAGAAGAATAGTAATGGCAAGCATGCTGCCGCATTACAGTGTTGCCAGCTTTCCCTTGCATGTTTTGCTGCAACAGTTTCTAAGGTAGTGCTCTTAATTCTTTGAGTCCTTGGATGTTATTGGACTACAACTCCCAACATCCCCTGCTACCTTAGCCAAGCTTGAAGAACACTGTTCTAGGGTATGCATAAATGGCTAGGTCTGAATGGAGTAGATCCTGGAGTATTACTTTTTAAAATTTCTGTATTGCAGGCATGTCCAACAGGTAGATCGTGATCTTCCGGGAGATCACTGGACGTCTCTGGTAGATCACTGGCTCCCCCCAAAGAAGCTCAACAACTTTGGCTCCCCTAAAAAAAGCTCATGATTATAGCCCTGCTTTCCTCCTCCCTAAAAAAGTCTCAACAACTTTGACCTGAATCCCGAAAAACAGGGCCTTTCTTCCTTAAGAAAGCTCAACAGCTTTCACCTGAACCCCGAAAAAACAGGGCTTTCCTTCCTGAAAAGAGCTCAGCAACTTTGACCTGAACCCCCCAAAAGGGGGTAGATCACTGCCAGTTTTTAACTCTGTGAGTAGATCGCTATCTCTTGGGAGTTGGCCACCCCTGCTGTATTGTATTTCATAACTCTCCTCTTACTTTTCAGAGCCATTGCCTCCATCATACACCAGTTGAAAGAGGTGTCCGATTCTCTCTATCTTGTTCTTAAAATAAGTGATTGTCTCTTAGAGGTTGCTAGCCAGCGTTGCTCATTTGAGTCCTTTTTGGCACATGTTTGCATAGTGAGGATGTAGTGAGGGACAAAATAAACTGTGAGTGAAACAATAGGCCTTTGAACAATAGTCCTCAGAAATAGTGGAAGTAGTTGCTTGTGTTTTCTCAGTGAAACTTTATTTTTATGCACTTAATCTGTAGGTCAGACTGCAGACATGACTCTTTAAGGATGTCTGTAAATGAAGAGTTTCCTTTTCATAGTTTCCAGCTTTTTCCTTCACTCCAGTGCTTAATGCAGTAACAAAGGCTTAGATATGTGCACTCCCTCACTTCATCAACCTCTCTCCTCCACACATGCTCACACAAAAAGCTTGGCATGGCAGGATCCCTTAAGCCAGGCATCCCCAAACTTCGGCCCTCCAGATGTTTTGGACTACAATTCCCATCATCCCTGACCACTGGTCCTGTTAGCTAAGGAACATGGGAGTTGTACGCCAAAACATCTGGAGGGCCACAGTTTGGGGATGCCTGCCTTAAGCATTTCATGGTGTCCCATTTTGGCTTGCCTAGGATAGACCTGTGGAGAAAGGAGCTGTCGTCTTACCCCTGGGTTTTACTACATAGCCTTCATAATCTTAGTATAAGCGCCTCACAGGGCATAATGCAAGCCTTCATTTAAAATAACTGTAGCTTCAAGCAAGCTTTACTGTGTAAGATTACAAGTCTTGGGCAATCACTACATTGCTTTCTAGTTGAGGTTCAGTCAGGTACATAATCGCCTTTTCAAAAGCCACTAGGGCTAGAATTTCTTAACTTTTTGGGAGCCAAGCAAACTTTTGAGGGACCAAGATTGTGAAATACAGTTGCACCTTGGTTCTCAAACGCTTTGGTACTTGGACATTTTGGCTCCCGAACGCCGCAAACCCGGCAGCTTCCGATTGAGTGCAGGAAGTCATGCCTTGGTTTTCGAACTGTTTCGGGAGTTGAACGGACTCCTGGAATGGATTAAGTTTGACAACCAAGGTACAACTGTAAACTCTGTAGGGCAAAAGCATGTGTCTGGGCACTCAACACATAAGTGTGTCACTAATGTGACTGACAAGCTACCGGTAGTGCTTTGAAAACACATGCATCTCTTAAAAGAGCAAAGGTTGGCTGCAACTTCCCGCTGAATGTATGCTTGGAAGCAAGCCCATGCTGGTTATTGTATTACTTGTGGAATGGCCCCCCAATAGTGAAGAAGTCACAATATGGGCAAGTTAACCAGTGGTGTTTTATTTTTATTCTTTTAATTTTTTTGGAAAAAATGTTTATTGACGTTTTCACAATACAATAAAAGAAACAAACTAATCTACAGGAAATATAGAAAAGAAAGAAACAAAAGAAAGAAGGAACAGATAAAGAAACTACAAGATTCTTCCTCATCACTATATCTTAACTTTCATCCTCTACAAAGGAAGGTGTGCCCTCCCAGCTCTCACCTGGGCTCATTCCACTCTTAAGCCGTGGTATTTTAGTAAGTAAAGGGTCAAAACAACAAGTAGTATTCTAGGATAATTAACAGGGTAAGAGCAGCAGTGGAGGGAGAGCTTCACTGTTCTTTCCTCTGCTGTAGTTCCGAGGGAAGCCCTTCTCTGAAGCTGGAATGGGGAGGAAATCCTGCCACCCATTGGTGCCAATACAGGGATGCATATGTCTACTTCAGCCCTCATCATGTCTGCTTTGACCCTAAACTCCTTACTGGAATTACTTCAGTCAGCTTTCATATCCATATACCAAATTAGGATTGTTTCTGTGGCACATATAATATAGGATTATCTATCCTTATTATCCTATCCTTATTTAGCACCTGACATTCCAAGAGAAGGCTGTCATTGACTAAGCAATACCTTCTTAACAATGGAGCATCGTGGTTGCTTAAATGTTGTGGAGCTCTAAAACTCATTAGAATGGAAAGGTGTGACTAGTAGTTTTGTATGGTATGATGGCTTTCCACCACACCCAAGCATGGAACTCCCGAAGACACCTATTTTCAGTTTGGCTGGAACTGCCCTATGAATCTGACTCTAGAAGAGCTGCCCTTGTAGATATATCCTACTAGATAATATCTTATGGCAGAACTAAAAACAATAAAGGATAGTAAACTTTTTGAATGTACATTGTTAAATGTTGAAACCAAACTGCACAAAAGCAACATTTAGCCAGTGTTTGAAACTCCCATTGTTCTAGGCGCATTATACGACAGGGAATTTCATTAGCATGAGCGGTTTCTGAGCTCAGAAACTGCTCACATTGGTGAAATTCCCTGCTGCAAAATGCGCCTAGCACAATGGGAGTTTCGAATGCTGGTTGTGTGCACCAGTCTGTCACAGGTAGAGATGTAAAATTTCCGGAAATTTTGAAGCCATGGGGGAAAAATGGTTTTTTCCTGGGAAAATGGAAATTTTGGAAAAATTGAAAAAAAGTTCAGTGTGGAGTAGTTTTACAAATTGCGTGGAAAGTATTATGCTTCCAATAAAACAGGTAACCAACCCCCTTTCCCTCAAAAGCAACAAAAAATGCAAGAAACCATCAACATAAACAATAATCAGATTTGCCCCTTAGCACCAACAGCAAATAAAGTTAAGGTCTACCTCAATGTTTAAGCTCCATAGGAGGTCTACCCTTTGAGTAGTGCTTTAAAAAACAACAGAATACACAACATATACAAGCAGTTTATTCTATCTCATTTTCTGAACTACTGCTATCATTTTCCATTTCTTCCTCTTTGTCATTTTTCTCATGGACTTCTAAAAAACGGCTTTGGGGGAAAGTGGAAATACCTGTCCTCGCACCCCCCTCCATTTTTCCAGGTTTTTTCCAGGCCTTCCCAACTCTAGTCACAGGAAGCGGTGTAGGAGTTCAGACACCCATTTTGAGGAGAGGAAGGCAAACATATCATCTCCGAAGAAATTAATGATGTGAGGTCGCATATTTTGACACTGCTGTGTAAAGCTGTAACCTGAATAAAGTGAAAGCTTGTCGTTTGTAGAACATCGGTGTGATTGGTATGGAAGTGTACATTGTGTTCCTCTGTGAGAACATCTACTTGGACTTCTTGTTCAAAACATCAGTATGTATTTACTAGCAAGCTCCTGGCCTATTGTTTATCTTTGAATGCACCTCTGTATTTTTCTATGAAAAATACATTAGGGTTGGCGGGAGGCTCCCACTTTGGATGAAATGAGTGCCTCTATAGACTCAGGCAGGCTTGATCATGTTTATGGCAACCTAATACAGCTCTCTATATCTGGTCTTAGGTTATAATAGCCTTTGAAGTCAAGATCTTGATGCCAGTGCTGCAAGCAATATGTTCCAGGACTGCAATAATTGACCTTGGAAGTATTAAGTGATGTGCTTCATGAAATACTGAACCATATACAGTGGAACCTCTGTTGTTGGAACGCTTTGGAAGCTGAACAATTCGTAACCCGAACACCGACAACCCGGAAGTGAATGCTTCCATTTTTTTAACACACCTCAGAAACCGAACAGCTTCCAAGGCACGTTTCTCCATTTTAATTTTTTTAAAAAAATGTCAACCAGCAATTGCGCCTTGGTTGTCAAACGTTTCGGAAGTCAAGGTTCCACTGTAGTAAAATAAATTCAGGCAGGGGTAGGGATGAGTAGGGATGGCTGCATTTGTAATTAAAATACAAGTGATCCCAAGCAACCGGAAACCAGTATCAAACTCTCATTGAAAAACATCCTTGGTTAATCAAAATTTTAGGATGGAAAGAGTTGGTATATCGTAAGAGTTGTTTAAAAATAGTCATGTATTGTGAACAAATCACTGGGGGATTTATTTGACAATAGGAGTCTTTATTATTGTCCTGTAGGGTCGAAGGACTTTGTAGAAGTTCCTATTGGACTTCCCTCTTCCCACTGCCATCTGGGTATCTTTATCAGTGGATTGTGTGCCAAGAGCTCTGCATGACTTCATCAAAGTATTGGGACTGATAAAGCAGCAAAATTATACCATGAAACTAGCAAAAGTAATTTCCCTGTCTTCTAATTCACATCCCCTTTTCTCACTAAAATTAAATTATGTAGGTAAGTGACATCAGTGGCAGACTCCTGTAAAAGAAAAAGAAAGGTTTTTTTTAGTTTTACTTAATTATTTGAGGAAGTGACATATTCTCAAGCCTTATCAGGGCACAAAGTTTCATGAAGGTCACTCAGCTGCTAACGAGTCTTGCATCTTCTTCACCTGGCACATGATCTCAGTTCAGCTGAAGCCTTGCCAAGCCTTTTGTTCCCCATGTTCCATGAAGGGGTCAAGGTAGACATGGGATTTTCTGCCCTTAAAGCTTATAGCAGGCTTCCTCAACCTCAGCCCTCCAGATGTTTTGAGACTACAGTTCCCATCATCCCTGACCACTGGTCCTGCTAGCTAGGGATCATGGGAGTTGTAGGCCAAAAACATCTGGAGGGCCGAGGTTGAGGAAGCCTGGTTTATAGCATCCAAGCTTGCTTAAACCACGAGCCAGAGTCTTAATGACCAAAGTCTGCTTCTGTTCCACAGCTTCTGGCATGATCACTTTAGTCATGCACACAGATTCATGCCCTGAAATGAGCTAGTAACATACTCTGAGTGGCGGTAGCTGTCCAGGATTTGGGGCAGAGGTTTTCCCATCCTTTGCTACCTGATACTTTCAATTCCTGTGTTGAGTGTCTGGAGCACACGCTGATGAAAATAAATCAAGCCATAAAATCTAATTACTCAGCTATCTATATAAAAGTGCTCACATTTTATGGCCAGTTTTAAGGTTATATATATTCTGGGAATAAGTTTCAAGCAAACGTTAAGCTTGCAGTGTGTATTAGAGGGAAGTTATGATTGGGAAGATGCAGAGGGAAATGAGTCAATTTGCATTTTGAATCCCAGATAAACACCATAATGCAATATCTCCTTTTAAAAAAACATAGATTGAAGATTATCTTTGGAAAAGCAGAAGCAGTGCAAAATTTCCAAAGGTGAAGAGGCTTACCAAAGGTGAAAAGGGAGGAGGAAATATGAATGTATTGGTTTTAAACAAAGATTTATCAGAAGATTGAATCATAGAATGGTCCTCAGGGGGCTGATTCTGTCTGAGGCAGAGACTTGACAAATCATGGTTTACAAAATGGGAAGGGTCCTGAAGAATCTATATTTCTCATCCCATGTTACCTACCCTTCGGACCAGATTCCCCCCTTCCCCCAGTAGCTGTGACTTCACGTGAGATGTATACAGACATAAATCTCAGTTCCCTTATAAATCTGAAATTGATCGGTTGGCAAACCA
This sequence comes from Darevskia mixta, assembly GCA_034641385.1. Taxonomy (NCBI): domain Eukaryota; kingdom Metazoa; phylum Chordata; class Lepidosauria; order Squamata; family Lacertidae; genus Darevskia; species Darevskia mixta. The sequence goes on along the minus strand of JAWWNH010000137.1, from coordinate 420,209 downwards.
GGTTTTGTCCTAAAATATGACAAATATGGTTTAGGTCAGGATTGGAATAGATAATCCCTTTGGAGGATGGAGGGCACACAGTCTCAAGGCTTGTTTCCATCTTTCAAATTATGGATTGTAGGGAGCTGTTGCCATATCTTCATCCAGCCACACTGGGTGTCAGAGATGCAGTTGAAATGGCATCTCTCAGACAGCTGAGAATATGTGGTGCCAGCATGAAGCATCTCCATGTATTGCAATAAAACATGGTGATTGACTTTGCATCAGGGCTTGGCAACTTTTTTTATGGCCAGTGGGCACACTTGGCATTTTGGTAGATTGCTGTGGGTGCCAGTCATGAAACAACTGCTGAGGGGCATGGCACAATCCATGCATACCTTGAATAAAACAATTAAATCTTTTGAAACACTGCCGTTTCATTCCCCACAACGTTATAGATTCTTTTCACATTGTGCTTTGAAGCCTCTTGCTGACTCCTTTCTCTGTCAGCTTAACTATGAAGGTTGGTTCTGCCATGTGGTTATTCTGCACTCCTTAGTCACTGCAACAAGGGCAGATTGATTCCAAGTTCCTCCTCTACTGCACTGCCAGGGAGGGGTGGTAAGTTGTTCCTTGTCTTGTTTAGGGGAGCTAGGGGCTTGCCTGTCGGTAGGTGGTTCTTGTATAGTAGAGAGGAGTGGTTGTATGTGTTCGTAGTTTATGTAGATACCTGAACACTGATCTTTTCTCTTCAGTGAAAGGAAGCAAGCCTGGCCCATGTGTTGAGCACCCTCTTCATTGTATGCCTGGGCTGGGAAATTCCTGCAGTTCTTTGAGTAAACCACTGTCCTCACCTGGGTGTGTGAGCTAAGATTTGGAGTGGTAGCTTGGAAAATCCTCTGCATGAGTTTCATGTTCCTCCTCATGATGCTCAGTACATCACTGATAAAGCAGAAGTTCTCCTGGGGTGTGGGGAATGCCTGTACAAAATAAGATTCTGAATAAAAACTACATGTGGAACAACCACCAGAATGAAATAAGTCCTCCATTCTATTAGTCATCTTCTCTGTCTCTTCCATCCCGCCTTCCTGCCCCCCCCCACTTCTGCTTTTTGAAACTTCCTGCTTTTACTTTAATGTGACTACAGTGACAAAGTTGTTGATCTTTCTTCAGTATCTGGGCCAGGAACTAAAGATGCTGTGTGAAACTGCTTCCAGGCTGGCTTCCTTTTTTGTACATGTTTTCACAATTTAACTTTCTCCTCCTTAGCTTTTAAAAACTGGCATGTGGTAAAACTCCACTGATCTAATTCTAGCAAAGGACCTTTGTAATAATGTGTCTTGACTGACTTGCCAATGCCCCGTAACTCTCGCTCACACATGTCTTTCCCCAAACAAAGTATTGTTATGGGTTTGTGGGTGCCCTGACCCCCTCTAGGTTCCTGGGGGCTAGGGTTTGATCAGTGCTTTGAGAATTAAGATGAGCTGGCAGTGTAAAAATGCTGAATCAACCCTAAACGTGTTTCCTAGGGAGTAGTCCTGTTGAACACGGTGAGACGTCTGAATTAATATGCATAGGATTGCTATGCTTAGCCTTGCCACTGTACCTACTCCTGCCCTTCTTGATGTTGCAAAAATTTGATTAGATATTTTAAAAAGTAATACTTCATTTAAAACTGAGATTTAAGAAGGCTTGGCTTGTTGACATGGGCTTGTAAGCTGCAGGAGGATATCCTGTGACTTCCCTGAATCTTTTTACAAGGACAATAATATAGACAGGATGTGCCTTGTTGCCCTCTACCGTGTCTTATTTGGGACTAGTGTAAATTCTTGAAGCCTTTCCCCATGATCAGAAAACTGTACTAGTTACATTTTATCCATAGAGTGATATTCCTTTACGCTTGGATCCAGCGCCAGCACCTAAATTGCAGTGTGTGAGAGTAATATCCTGTTTTGCTCTGGCTTTTGAAAAAAGCAAGGGATGAAAGTTCCAACATTAGCTTTGCTCCACAGAGGGATAATATAGCCACCAAGGGAATGAAATTAATAGATGAACAAAATGGAGTGTTGGGATTCCTTAAAGACTGTCTTATCTCCAGCATACCCAACCTATCACTGCAATCTGCAGGGGAAGACAGCCTGCAGATACTATCTTGTCAAGGACTCTCCTTCTTTGGAGGTTTTTAAGCAGCGGTTGGATGGCCATCTATCATGGATGCTTTAGCTGAGATTACTGCATTGCAGGGGTTTGACTAGATGACCCTTTGGGTACCTTCCAGTCCTACAATTCTATGATTCTATAGTGCAAATAGATTCCATTCACACAATGAACATGTTTGTTGACAGGGAGAAAACTGGCCACTCTGCTTTTCTCTTGCTCTTACTGCTGCCATGCTACTGGGAACTAAGCCATGGCTTGGCTTTATGTTGAGGCTTGTGGTCTCACTCCAAGCGTAACCACATTCTGCAACCTAGGTTTGTTCTTTGCTTACCAAGAAAACAATTTGCATTGCTTCATTCAGTTTAAAACCTTGTGTTGAGCAGGGCTCTGGACTCCTGCCTCAGAAGTCCTGACATTGCAGCACCACTGCTATTCTGCACAGTAAGCCCGCAACTTACGCACAATTAATTTGTGTGTATTCAGCTTTACACGCCTGGCAAATAAATAAATACAGTATTTTCCTGTGTATAAGACTACTTTTTAACCCAGGAAAATATTCTCAAAAGTCGGGGGTCGTCTTATACGCCGGGTCGTATTTCTTATATGGCGAGTATATCCCAAACTCTATATTTTAACTGGAAAAGTTGGGGATCGTCTTATACGCCCAGTCGTCTTATATGCCGGAAAATATGGTAAATAAATAGGCAGAAAGGGGGTGGGCATCCACGAAAAAAGACTTTGGCAGGTACCCTTACCTGCCATTGAACGCAATGTGTTTTGACTATGCAGGATTTTGGCTTTAGGTGTAACCGCTGCGTTAAGGGGCCGGCTTACTGTATTGAATAACTTCTCTGAGTATCTGGTACAGTTTAGTTTTGCTCATGTGAACATAGCCTAGAACTAAAAACAGTAGGATCCTCAAAGGTGAGCCACTTCTTCAGCACTGTTACTGTTTGTAGCCTTTCTTGAAACATATATGGGCTCCCACCTTAGTAGTCCAAATGCACAAAGATTCAGATTGCATCTTTTGCTTTAACTGGACGAAGGTTTTAGTTTATGCAACAGCTCCATCTACTGTCTTTCTCCCATCCCAGTCTTCTTTGCTGAGTATGTTTACTTGAGTCTGTTTCTACTGTGATAGGTTCTGCATGTCTGAATAGCACATGAGCCAGTTGGTGTAGTGGTTACGGTGTCAGACTAGGACCAGGGAGACCAGGATTCAAATCCCCACTCAGCCATGAAGTTCACTGGGTTACCTAGGGCCAGTCACACTCTGCCTAACCAACCTTACAGGGTTATTTTCGGGATAAAATGAGGAGAGCTATGTATGCCACCTTGAGCTCCTTGTGGGGGAAAGGTGGGATATGTAATAAACAAACAAACAAATAAATAAATAAAATAAAATAGCTTGTGAATCTCATTACTCAGAGTTGCAGATAGAATGGTCTAAAATTAGGAAATTCCTTATTGATGAGTTTTACCTGCTTTCCATATCATGAGCTCCCTTCTGTCTGTTGCTGCAGATCGACCACTTTGGTTTTTCCGAAGATGGCACATTCAAGCAACGCTACCTCATTGCAGACCAGCACTGGAAGAGAAATATCGGGTCGATGCTCTTCTATACTGGCAATGAAGGGGATATCACCTGGTTTGCCAATAATACGGTAAGGGAGATTCTGGGATTCTAGGTAGGAACTCTCTTGCCATTTATTATCTGTACAGTTCTTAGAAGACCATTGGCATTCTGATTTCCTACATATATTTTGGGATTGGAGTATAATAATGGAAATGAATGCATAATCTCTGGAGCCAAAAATATCACATTTGTATTATTTAAAGAACTTTGTTCTAAATGACTTGGAAGTGACAAATCCTGCTGCTGCAAAAATGTATAAAGCAAAAAGCTGGAAAAAGAATACTGCTCCATCAGTTTCAGAATGATACTGGTATACAGTAACAGAATATGTCTAACAGAACAATCCTAACTATAGGAAGATGACAAAAATTGTTTGAAATATGCCAGCATAAATTTTGCTTATATCACCCTTTTTACCAGCATATGCTCACACTGGTCGCCAGGTCATGTGACTGATCTGAATGGAGTTAGGATCCAATGCAAGGCACCCTGCCCAATTCTGCTCACCCCCCTGGAATGTCCATTTTTTTCAGGGCTTATTCCAACATAATATCCACTGGTCTCAGCTCAGTCAGAGCTTACCCTGGCTGATCTGGGACAAGGGAGTTAGGCTAGTATATTTCCAGCTGAGCTGGGATGTGGTACTTTTGCCAGCATAGCCTTGGTGTGCTGGGAATTAACTAACTGAGCCAGAAATCCACTGGATTCCAACTTGCTTGTCCTGACTGCTCTCGAGTTTTCTTTGCTCCCTAAATTAACATATTACAGAAGAGTAATCACTAAAATGAACTTTATTTGAGACCAACAACCTACTGCCTGGTATTGCTCATGAATTCTAAGAACATGCCCCCCCCCAAAAACCCCAGTGCTTAAATTCAGGACAGTTTTCAAACGCTCAGTTTTCATGTTGATTCAAAAAGGCATCTAAGTGTATCCAAACATAGGCGAAAGCTTGGTCCTTGATCTCAGGAACCATCATGCGAAATTTGGTTATCATATCTTAAGGGATTTCCAAATGCATAGTGAACAAACAACTTTACAAAATATATAGTAGATGAATTGGAATGATAAATTTCAGAATATACAACCTTACAACTCTTTTGCTTTATAGTAATTATAGGATGTTCTCTAACTTAAAATTATGTTTAAATGGTTTAAATGGTTTAGTGGTTGGCAGTTTGTAAATAGACAACATTTATTCTGCTGCGTTTTTCTCTTTACTTCCTTCCAGGGTTTTATGTGGAACATAGCAGAAGAGCTTGATGCCATATTGGTATTTGCTGAACACCGATACTATGGAGAGTCCCTGCCCTTTGGAAATGAATCATTCAGTGTAAGTAGCCCCTTGCATTCAGGTTAGTCATTGGTTCAATAGAGAATTTAGAGTTTTAGAGGACAACTAGAATGGGAGATACGGGTGCAGTGATAGAAAAAAACATAAGCAATTTATATGTAAATAATGGAGAGCTCTGGAGCAATTGCAGAATGGAAATTTGAGGTATAGGGATGAGTTGTTTCAGCAAGGGTAGCCTGTTAAATACAGCTAAAACTCAGTGTCTTCCCTCATAGTCCTGCTACATTGGAGGTGACAGTTTTGCCGTGTGACATTTGCAAGGGTTCCTTTGATAAAAGTAGACAGGGTTTCGGCCACAGTCGTAGCTTTACCCAACTATGGCATAATCCTTCCCACAACACACAACTTCAGGGTGCAGTTGTATCACATGGTCATGGGTGGAGCTTGTGCTACCCAAAGTGGGTTGGATCATCTCAGACAAAGTCCTGTTCCTTTGCAGTAGAAACCATGTGAGCTGCTGTGCAGTGAGTGGTCAAGTCTGCTGCCATGTGTGGATTATTCTGTACCTTTTTGCTGAACTCCCACATCATTGTTTCTGGTGCTCTTTCCATTGAGCCATGTGAGAAATGAATAGCATTTTCACCTCCTGCATTGGGATAGCAAAGACTAAGAGTCAATTTTCTGTTGTTAAATGCAAATGTCATCCAATCTTGTTTCAGGATGCCAAGCATCTGAATTACCTGTCTTCAGAGCAAGCTCTGGCTGATTTTGCAGTGCTCATTCAACACCTGAAGCATACTATCCCTGGGACCCAGGACACTCCTGTCATTGCCATAGGGGGATCTTACGGAGGGATGCTTGCTGCATGGTTTCGAATGAAATATCCTCATATAGTAATTGGGTGAGTGCAGTACAAAAAGGGTATCAAAAATGATCTTGTCTGATAAGTAATTTTACATATTTCACAGAGAACCAGCTATCGCTAATTGGATTTAAATATCCAATATTCAAATACACACACAAATATATATATATAGATAGATAGATAGATAGATAGATAGATAGATAGATAGATAGATAGATAGATAGCAGATTTGTTTGTGTGTGTGTGTGTCTGTAGATGTGTTCATCTCATGGATGAAGGGTGTGTGTGTGTGTGTGTGTGTGCGTGCGCGCGCACGCACACACACACACACACACACACACACACACAAACTCCTTTATTACAAGAGCAAACTACTTCAGTTTTGGGGGACCAGCTGTTTACAGTGGTCACAGACTCTATCTAAGAAGGGCTAGCACCAGGGAATGTTAGGCAGGTTGGAGTGGGTCTGGATGAAATGGGGCATGGCACCTGAATTCTCTTGTACTGACTCTGACCAGCTTTTCTTAGTGCTTCAGGAAATTTCCACCTTTAGGAACCAGTTGAAGACATCAGAAGTATTTGTTGGTGTTTCAGCATCTGCAATAGCATCCATTAACTATATGCATCAAATAGCATACACATCACAGTCCTTTACAACCTTCCCCAGCGCCTTGATCTCTAGATATTTTGGACTCCAAACACACATCAGCAAACACTGCCAGTGGTCAGGAATGAATAGCATTGTACTACAACAACATATGTGGAGGACTGTATGGCGAAAATTAACGGCTTTGCAAAAAATGGAGGCCTCTTCTGAGCCTCTCAAATATGACTTTGGGTATTCTGGATAGAATATTTACTCTGTATGTCCAGCCCTTTTGCTTGTGCTATTTCCTAAGACTGGGAGCCTCCCTTAGCTCAACCTCTGTTTGTGCTGCTTCATTAACAACTCAGTGTTTTTTTTCTCATTGAGCCAGTGAGCCCAAGTTCTTCCCCTTCCTTCCCCTTTGTTCTGACAGCAGGGGAAAACACCCTGGATTTATCTGTGATTAAAGCTACAAACATAACACACACTTAACCTGGAGGTTAATCCACATTGAACCCAGTGGGACTTGTTTCTGGGCAGATCTGCATAGGTTTGCTCTGTAAGTCGAGCAGTGCCTGCATGTGCAATCATTTCTATAATGCTTCTCTGTGCAAATGTTTTTTTACTCCTCCCGAAGCGTAGGCAGGGGGGTGCAGTGGGTGCAGTCCGCCCCGGGTGTGATGACTGAGGGGTGTTTGTGACAAAATGGCAGGCGAGTGGGCGGCACACCTCGCGCCCAGCGGCAGCTGCTCTTCTGACCCAGCAGCTGCTCTTCTGATCCGAGGCGAGGCACACCCGGCCGCAGCAGTTCCATTGCTGGGTTATGTCTGATCTGGCTGTGGAGAGCAGGAGGAGAGTGAGCAGCAGCTTCTCCAACCCTCTCCTACCCTGAACTGGGCAGCGCGGGCATATACTTCGCCACTGGACTCCTCATCCCTTATTTATAAGTCACCTTGGCTGCTTTTGAGAAGGCAGGGCAGAACTGAATTAACAAAAGCTGCAACCTCCAGCCTTTTTCCCACCTGGAAATTTACCACACATTTATCTAATATCTATATTTTGAACTCAATCCTGCAAGTTAAGACACATTTTAATTTTGTCTTGTGACCTTTCTCCACTGCTCTTTCTCCTTTTTAAAAAACAGTGCTGTTGCCACTGTCATGTCCTCACTTTTAAGATTGGCACAAGCAAGTCATGGGTTGCAACCCCCATGTTGAAGATCAACAAAGCAACAGCTCTGTGAGGAAGGCTGTTAATTGAAGGGGGAAAGCTTACGAAAAACAAGCCAAGACAATGGCTTTGGAGGATGATTCAGTTGGCTCATTGCTAGGTTTGGATCCATGGCAAAAGCTCTTGTTGCCACAAGTGCTGTTCAATCTCCTTATTCATTGATCTCCTCTTTTTTCTCCTTGGCTCACAGAGCTCTTGCGGCTTCAGCCCCCATCTGGCAGTTCGATAACCTGGTTCCCTGTGGCAGCTTTTATCGTATCGTAACCGAAGATTTCAAAAATAGTGGGAACTGTTGCTCAGAAAGCATCAGGAACTCCTGGGCAGCCATTAACCGTCTTGCTTCCACAGGTAGGCAGCTCATGAAGAGACTAGTCTAGAGCCTTCTCTATGGCTTCGATCTCTGCTGTGATGTGCTCCTAGCAGTTCTATAAAGCCTGTCTGCCTTGGGGGTTGGGCCGCCCCGGTGGGGCAACGCCAAAGGGGGTCATCCCTTTGGAGGCAGCGCTTTGGTGGTGGAATGAGGGCGTGGACCAGCCTTGTTGTAAGATTAATGTTTTTAAGGGGTTTTAATCATTAAGTGTGTTTTTTATTAGTTTGGAGAAATTAGTACTGTTTTATGTATTTTGTGGGGTTTCTTATATTGCAACTTTAGGTTGGGAACCACCCTGAGACCTATGGGTATATGGTGGTATACAGATTTAATAAACAACATCCAGGCTACCACTTCATTCACTCTCCAGAGATTGCACTTTCCTTTATTCCCTTCCTTCGCACATACCTCACACATTATAATGACCAGGTACTTTCTTCCCAGCTTGGCTTTAAGAAGCACAAATGCTGGGGGTGGTGGGAGTTGTCATTCGTAGCCTATTGGGACACAGGCAGTATCCAGTAGATGCTTATGATGCTGCCCAAATACATTTCACACACATATTTTTTGCTTGTGTAATCCCTGTTGTGTAATCCCTATAATCCCGAGATGTTAAGAGCCTCATTTCTGCACTCTTTGTACTGACAGTGGGGAGGAGCCATATCTAGGTGTTCAGAGGCTGCTCTATCTAGCACTCGGAGCTCACCTCACTAGCCCTACTCGATGCCCTCCTTCAGGTCTTCTGCCTGGGTGAAATGTGCCCTTGAACCCGGGTAATGCCTTTTGCTTCCCTGAAGAAGGTTGTGTTGTGTGACTTTTGTATGGCTTGAATGTAACCTCCTGGAAAAAGAGTTGCATTTGTTCCCCTGTCCACTTTTTGTCTCTGGCCTCACCCACCAATATTAGTGCAGCCCCCAGGAAGTTGGCAGTGAGGAAATTTGCCCCTTGAAAAAAGGTTTCCCACTCAGTATAGAAGTTCAGTTGCCAGCATCTCCAGGTTTTTTTTAAAAAAAGACTCCTGGATAAGAGAACTTGGAAAAGACCCCAAGAGAGGAGTTCCAAGTTCCAAGAGAACTTGGAAAAGACTGGTCAGAGAGGAGAAACAACTGGACTAGAGGGAGCAATGGTTTGACTTGGCATAAGGGAGCTTAATGTGTGTTAACTGAGTCTTTGCATTTTCTCCTTTCTAGAGGAAGGCTTGCATTGGCTTTCGTCTACATTTCGCCTGTGTAGCCCACTGAAAACTGTGACAGATGCTGCTGCTTTCAAGGGATGGCTAAGTGAGACTTGGGTTAATTTGGCAATGGTTGACTACCCATATAAGGCTGACTTCTTGCAACCTCTCCCTGCCTGGCCTATTAAGGTAACTGAACAAAGGCATCTTTCATTTGCTCCCCATCCCCTCTTTTAGTCAACACTTTTTAAAGACTCTAGGAGGTCAAACATGAATCCGAGGCAGAGGATTCCTGCCAGGAGTGCAGAGAAATGACACAAGATGCCCTAGGATTCCATAATAAGAGAGTTCTAAGCATAATTTGGTTGATCACACAACCTCCAGATGATTTTCCTTTATTGAGGAGGTTGTAGTTCAGTGGTCAGCAACCTTTTTCAGCCGTGGGCCGGTCCACTGTCCCTCAGACCATGTGGTGGGCCGGACTATATTTTGAAGGGAAAAAATGAACAAATTCCTATGCCCCACAAATAACCCAGAGGTGCATTTTAAATAAAAGCACACATTCTACTCATGTAAAAACACGCCGATTCCCGGACTGTCTGCGGGCCAGATTGAGAAGGCGATTCGGCTGCATCCGGCCCAAGGAGCCTTAGGTTGCCTTACCCCTGTTGTAGTTCAATAATAACTGAACATTAAATGGATTTTTATTCTGCCTCTTGGCCTCCACAGTGGTACTCCCAAGGTAGCAAATAATTTCAGTTAAAAACATCAGTGTACAAAAGCAGCCAGCACATTAGGCAACACAGCCACAGACATAAATTGTGGCTTTCAGTATTGTGAGTTGTTTCTAAACAATTGCTTTTAATTGATGCCTGAAGATAGAGGAGATGCATACTTTTTAAATAAGGGGGTTAGCAGAATTTCTAGAGCCAAGATGTGATGTAACCTAAGCAGAGAGAGGGGAGCACCCCTACCCAAACACACACACACACACACACACACACACACACACACACACACAACACACACACACACACACACACACACACCACAGAAGAGCAAAAGGAGTGAGCTACAAGCAGTAGCTTTATTGTAGGGGACGTGTATTCTTAAGTGAGCTGTGTTTCCTATGCTAGAATATGGCACATAGAGGCAAAAGGCTTCCAGAAGGTCCTACGGTCATAGTTCAGGTACCACTACCGAGAAGTCCCTGCCCTTTGTACCTGCCAAGTCTACCTCCAGCAGAGCAGTGACACAATAACCTCCCCTAAAGATCCAAGTGCATGAACACGTTTTTATGGGCAGAGGTGACTCTTTAGGTACCTAAAAGTCCAGGAAGGACACAGATTGGTGGGAAGATGCAGCATTGGCCACAGCCCAGAGATTCTTCAAGCCCAGTCTAGGACTTTGGGACAGTTTAATGGCCTTTTATGGGGGCGGGGGAGGTGAGGGAAGATACCTGGAAATCCAGGTTTGGTAAAACTTTGAAACCAAATTTGTTTTGTTCATTATTGCTTGCTTTAGAGGTTTTTTAATGGTTGGAAACCATTTAGGGGGGGCAGCCTTCTTTGAGAGCCTTTTGACAAGGCACTTCAGTTCCCCAACACCCTAAAACCAAGAGATTTCCTTCTCTTTTGTTGCAGAACATTTTTTTTAAAGAGAAAAATGTATGCAGCCTCTCTGGGTGGCATAAGCTGTTCCAGTTTCCTCCCTTCCTTTCTTTTCAAACTGGGGGACTTCAGTGACAAAACTAATGTGATTATCCTGAGTGAGACTTAGAGGTGTATTGAGAGCTTAGGGGAAAGAATCCGTTCGAACAGTTGAATATATCTGCTTAATCCTCCTCTGTAATGGGGCCCATGGTCCTCTGGGGAAAGTGCAGGCTTTTCCTCTTTCCCCCAAACCTACCCCCTTTCCCCGCTGCCCTTCATAAAAGGTTGCCGCCTCTTAAAGCCGCTCTTTAACTTCCGTATGGCACATCTGTGCTGGTAAAGGAGTTCTCAGGAATCCTTGGTCTTCCAGCCGAAAAGCTGCTCAGTAGGCTGGAAAAGGCTAGAAGTCGTCTTAATAAGTGATTAACTCCCCCCCCCCTTCACCCTTCGCTCAGTGAACCAGCTCCTGCCAAGAACTGAATACCGAAGCTGTTGGAACTCTTCCCCCCCCACACACACACCTTACTAAGGCACCAGATCATCAGTGTCTCAAAGTAATGTAAAATAGATTGTTACCTCATCCTCAGCCTGTTTGCAGTAGCACCCACAATTATGCTGCAAAGGAGCCGTCTTAAACTAGAATGAATCTTCTTGGAGAGACCAAACAGCTCAGCAGGAGCTGCACCTAAGAACATAAGAGGCTGCTTGGTCTGGTCTAGCATCCTGCCCTCACAGTGGCCAGCCACACGCCTATGGGAAGCTCGCAAGCAGGATCTGAGCATAACAGTTCTCTCCCCATTTAGAATTCCCAGTAACCTGTGTTCAGTAACGTACTGCCTTCAACAGTAGATGATTTCCCTCTGTGAAAATCATTTGGGCTTAGTAAGCTTAAATTCTCAAAGTTCTTTAAAGCAAGGGTGGCTAACCTGTGACTCTCCAGATGTTGCTGGACTTTCAACTCCCATCAGCCCTGGCCAAGGGATAATGGGGAATGAAGTCCAGCAACATTTTGAGGACCACAGGTTCCTCACCCCTGTTTTTATTAAAGTATAATGAAGGAAATCCTCTTGCTGCAGATCTGTGGTAATGATTTTATTTATTGGTAGAATAACAAATGTTTTTGGCCATGCCAAGAGTCAAAGTTAATTTGCTTATCTGTAGTTTATAGGTTGCTTATCTGCTGTCACTAACCAGAGCCGACAAACTGAGTCTACAGAAATCGCAGCATTTCCTGTCTGCAGGTTTAGCCTATTGCTGATTTCTTTACACTCTTTTTTTAAAAAAAAATCTCTTCTCCTTTTCTGTCTTTCTATAGGCAGTTTGTAGATACTTGAGGAATCCCAAACTGCCAGACAAATTGCTGCTGCAAAACATCTTGCAGGCAGTAGACGTCTACTATAACTACACGGGAAATGCTTCATGCCTTAATTTAACTCAGACTGCCACAAAAAGCCTTGGGATTAAGGGCTGGTATTATCAGGTATGTATGCAGCATCATTTGCTCTGTGAAACTGTGGCACAAAGTGGGGCTCTTTACTTGAGACCCATATGTGAATGCAGAATGTCCTAGGTTTGATCTCTGACAGCTACAATTTAAAAAATATAGGATCAGGAGGTCACAGGTAATAGGAAAGACTGTGAGATAAGGTTACAGGCGCAAGTGGTCTAACCTGGTATGAAACACAATAAAGACCCAGTTATAGATCCATCTCAACGTTTAAGTCCTTTTGCAATATGTTCCATTTAATCCTGAGTCATTGGGAAAGGTTTATCTACTCATTTCTGTGATCTAATTCATCATATTTAAATGTCTAAATTGTAATATCTTCTAAGTAAACATCAATTCTTTTTGCATTTCCTCTAACCATTCTGCTTTATCTTGTCATATGCGATTAAATTCCAGCTCGGTATCCTTAGCTATCATCTCCATTTTCACATTTGAGAGTTCAATTAACCATTGTGCTTCTATACAAATGGGCATCAATTCTGAACATGCGTCCTGCGGATTTAATGTTCTTCCTAACTGAATGTTCAAATGTGGAAACGGAAGACGGATGAAAACTACTCAGGATTGTGAAAATAATCTGGAATTTGATAGTATATCACAAGATAAAGCACAATGGTTAGAGGAAATGCAAAACATTTTGGATGTTTTCTTAAAGGATTTAAAAGTATTAAAATAAAGAAATATCAACATGATTACAGGATTACAGAAATGAGAAAGTACACCTTTGGTTGAGTCCTTTTAAAAAGCCCATTAGATTTCAAGAACCATGTAGTTTCCATTCAGATCCTCAGAGTAGCAATAGTTATTGGGATACCTCATATGGGGAGGAATATAACAGAGAATGCTTTTTGAGTCATCACCCCAAATTAAGACAGTTGAGGTGGTTCAACATACTCCCCAGCATTCCTGAAGAAGACTGGTCTAGTAGGCAAAATATTTTGAAGGGGGGAAAAAGAACGAATTCCTATGCCCCACAAATAAGCCAGAGATGCATTTTAAATAAAAGGACACATTCTACTCATGTAAAAACATGCTGATTCCCGGACCGTCTGCGGGCCGGATTAAGAAGGCAATTGGGCTGCATCCGGCCCCCGCGCCTTAGTTTGCCTACCCATGCCTATATCTAGTGTAGAAATGGGAGGGGCAGTGTTTTCCATCCCTCTGCCAGCCAAGCAGTCTAGTGAAAAACAAATCATAATCTGGTAGCTTTTTGGGTGGTGGGTATATTTACAATGCCAATTATTTATACAGAACATGGTTGGGAAAAAAGCACAGCATTTGATCCTAGCCTGTGGCCTTCCCTACCCAAGCATGGCAATTAGGATAAAGAAGGAAACCCTCTTACTTCAGGGGCAGGTGGCAGGTATTGGGGGGGGGGGACTAAGCACATTTTTGCTTTGACCCCACCCATCTCTGGCATGCAGCTCCCAGAAGATTTGTCCATGGAGAAATGTAGCTCTTGGGTGGAAAAGGGTTCTTTGTCCATGATGTGATGCTCTCAGTCTGCCTGGTTCATAACAGAGCACAGGAGGCCAGGTGGGTCCCTGCTCTGAAGAGTGTGCCGTCTGAGCTACTGGAGGAGGCAGGGGTAAAACAGGGACACAATATGGAAGTCGTTTTCGTTATACACACCTGAGGGTTGGTGAAAAGCCATCAAGTTGCGACAGAATGTCTAGATGTTGAGGTCAAACTGGTTGAACTGGACCTCCTGTAGCCTTGTGAAATATGTCCAGGGAAGACAACAGTGAAGTTGGGCAACTTGGAAGAAAAAAGTTTAAAATACTGACCGGGGGGGCGGTTACAAATGCAGTTTCAAGAGTGCCCATTCCGGATATACACTGAGCCTCAGGAGTTTAGAACAATGAAGCAATAAAAGCTGAATAGTCACACTTTTCTATTGTCCTCATGTTATGGTGAACTTGTACCGTAAGAAATTGAAGTAGAAAACTCGATTGTTTTAGAAGTGGACTAGCTGCCTTATTTATACAGCAATTTGGATGTACCTGCCTGTTGCTTTACAGAGGATCATAAGTTGGTTCGTTTCCCCCCCCCCCTTAAAAAAGCGGTCTACTTCTCTAAACTAATTTCATTGTTTTCCTCTTCACCCTTCTGCTCTAGGCTTGCACTGAAATGGTGATGCCCATGTGTTCAGATGGCGTCAACGACATGTTTGAGCCCGAAAAGTGGGACTTGAAAACCTACTCGGATGAATGCTTCAAAACTTGGGAGGTGAGACCTCGTCCTGACTGGATCCCCACTCTCTATGGGGGGAAGAACATCAGTGCTCACAGCAACATCATCTTCAGGTGAGGTGTTGGTGCGTCTGTCAATCATAAGTGTTGGACATGGCTGGAATGTGAGTTTTGTCACTAGCTGATGGCGTTTGGTGCTGTTCTGGAGCAGCATAGAATTCCTCCCGTGACTGTATTGTGACTCTCTGTCCGCCAACAGAAGCTACTCTAATAATAGACTGCTTCTCTTGTCTACATTTTCCATTTTATGCAAGGTAGTAGTACTTGAATAGTCAGCAAATGATGCAAACCTGATGCCATGCCAGCAGTGGGGATGATAACATAATTGCAAATTGGAATTGCATGAGTAAGAGATTTATGTGGTCAGCCTTGCACTCACTCCGCATAGCTTGCTAAACGTAGGAATGACTTTTGTGGGAACAGGTGTCTTAGATGTGCGTGCACAGAAGTAAATAGCAGGAGTCAGCCTGAATTTTGTGCTGTAATCTTACATTCATGGCCCACTTTTCAGCCAAGATTACTTTCCACAATGGCTTGCAAGTAGAATTGGTGCAAATCTACAATATAATCAGGGGCATGTTGGTGTGATGGCGAGACACACACACACACACACACACACACACACACACACACATGACCTTCGGGACCCCTGACAGTTGCTTTACAGTTGACACCCTGACCCAGTT
Organism: Darevskia mixta; assembly: GCA_034641385.1. Taxonomy (NCBI): domain Eukaryota; kingdom Metazoa; phylum Chordata; class Lepidosauria; order Squamata; family Lacertidae; genus Darevskia; species Darevskia mixta. The sequence continues at coordinate 404,818 of JAWWNH010000137.1, read as the reverse complement.
TCCAGGGTGATAATACAAAACGAGCCTTTCCATTGACCTGCAGAGATTGCTGGGATGGGATGCAAACCTTTTGTTAATTGGGATGTTTCTAACATGCAGATAGATGTTCATTTCTCTCCCCCCCCCCTTTCCCTTCCAGCAATGGTGGGCTTGACCCCTGGTCTGGGGGCGGAGTAACACGGAATATCACGGACACTCTAGTTGCCATAGTGATCCCAGAAGGTGCTCATCACTTGGACCTGCGCTCCAACAACCCTTACGACCCGGACTCCGTGCTGCAAGCCCGTCTTTTGGAAGTTCACTACATGAGACTCTGGCTGCAGAACTATCGTCGTAATGGTTCGAAGTAACTGAAAGAGCTGGGTTTTGTGGTTTCTGCTTTCTCCTGTCAACGGCGAGAGAGGATCTGTTGGATGGATGGATGGCTGACTTCACACAAGTGTTCCCCCCCCCCCATTGTTTCATGCCTACTTTCCTCTTTCCTAACCGAAGCATCTTATTTGTATGGCAGATGTCTTGCTGTACAAAGGATCTTTTGAGGTGGCAAACCTAAACCTTGCAATGTATAGCTCCAAATTGGTGGCTCTTCCTTGATGTTCTTCTGGCGCTTCACAATTTTGGCAGAGTTCAAATGGCATTGTCGGCACTCCACCATCTCTTATGGAAAAAAGTTGCTTTAGAGGAATTTCCCACTGCTCCTGGTTCAGCACTGGAACCCAAACTTGGGAGTGTTAGGGTATCTTTGTGGGGGGTTGGGACTTTCCTTTCTTGTCCCACAAGAATCCCTTGTGTGTGGGAAGCTGGCACATAAGTAACTTATAATATCCACTGGGTTTAAAGCTGTATTGCGTAAATTCACAGATGACAAATCAGTGATTATAAGGCATTAAAAAGTCCCTGATCATGGAATTTCTGAATTCCTGTTGCTGGGAATCACAAGAATGGCAGAAGGTTGTTGCTTCCAGGAATCCCACAAGCAGGGCATGAACGCAGCTCACTGGCTGCAGTTAGAAAACAGGATGCTGAACTAGATGGGTCCTTGGCCTGAAGCAGCAATGCACTTGTGTTAAGATACACAGTTTATGACATAGGTGTAAACTTTTTCGGGGGGCGCTGTTGGGCTCAAGGTTTTCTCTCCCCCCCCCCGCCCCGAATTCCCCCAGCAGACAGTGCCAGGCATATTGAATGTCTCACCTGATAGACTCAGTTACAATAGTAGCTGCTGCAGCACAGGACCGCGCCCCATCTCTGTGTTGCACCACATTTGCCATGATTCTTTGGGGCTTTGTTCCTGTTTGCCAGTAATTTTGTTTGTGTGTTTGTTTGCTAAGAATTTATACCCTGCCTTAAACAGGGTGGCTTAGGCTGGCTTCACCTTTTCATGAACTGCAAGGCCTCAGTTGGGCCCAACAGATTGCAAAGTTGTTAAGAAAAAAGAGGCCAGATAAGCTAAGAGCCTCTATAATATTACACAAAAATAAAACCTTCAACATATTTTACAGGGACAATAACTGTTCTGTTGCAGTTGGGTGTGAGTGTGTCTTAGTCACCATGAAAAACAACAGGAAAGAGTGTGGGATATGAACAACTTTTTATTATGGTTTCAGTTTTTGTAGGCTAAAGCTTATATATGTATGTGTGTGTGTGTGTGTGTGTTACTGAGTTTTAAATCATAGCAGATTTTACAACAAACAATCATGGTTGCTTATTTTAGTCTTAACAGGAGTCATATGCCATCTTGAGGTTGTTTTGAAGTTAAGATCTTGTGTTCCAGAGCTTAATGACCCTGTAATCGGATAGGTAAGAAGTGTAAGAGTCGACTGTCTATCCACCCAGTCTGATTCTTCATGTATGCATCTGAGGAAGTAGGTGCTGGCCTATGAAAGCTTATGCCCTTTTTAAATAATTGCAGTTAGTCCATGGTATCAGGGGTGAAAAACCCAGTCTGTGGCACTTTGAAGACTAACACAACTACTCTCCTTTTTCTTTACATGCCATTTAGACCAAAAGAAACAACGTCAAACTGCTTAAAAGAGTAGGTTTGAGAGAGGCTTTTTGTCTGCTAATGTGAACCGGCCAGCTTGAGCCAATATGACAAAGCCTTATCCCTCATCTTAAACTGGCAGATGTTTTAAATGAATGGATATTCTGGGGTCTAGAGTGGTTGCAAAACTGTTGTTTTCCTTTGAATTGCGTTCCGTTCACCATTCTCACCAATTTCCCATGCATAGATTTGTTATTAGAAGCATAAAGCCCATTCTGATGCTCCCACTATGGACAAGCACACCTGCAACATTCTGCAGTGGAGACCTGAATGTGGGGGGGGGGGGGATCTACTACTTATTCCTTTAAAAAACAAACAAACATCAAATTTTGTATTGGTTTTCAATGTAGCAAGTAACAATAAAAAACAAGAAACAAATAATTATGCAATAAATAATAAAGAAAAGAAGTTACCTATACACAGAGAGGGTTCTAAACACATGCATATGCACACAACATTAAAAAGGATATAGGGAATCTAGGTACAATGAGAAAAGAAAATATATTGGCCCACACAACAGAAGGAGGTACAGCAGCTTAGGGTTGAGATAAACGGTTAGATCAGAAAGCCAAGTGGCAACCGAGATGATGATGATGATGATGATAATAATAATAATTAATAAAATTTATTTATACCCCGCTCTTCCCAGCCGAAACCGGGCTCAGGGCGCCTGTCACCAATAAAAATTACAATAAAATATAAAAGAAAGAAAAACCGTTAATTAAAATACAGGTTAAAATACAATTTAAAATTTAAATGCAGCTTCATTTATCGCCCGAAATCAAAACCATAAGGGGAGGAAAAAACATCAAACTGAGTCCAACCCGAAGGCCAGGCGGAACAGCTCTGTCTTGCAGGCCCTGCGGAAAGATGTCAAATCCCGCAGGGTCCTGGTCTCTTGTGACAGAGTGTTCCACCAAGTTGGGGCCAGTACTGAAAAGGCCCTGGTCCTAGTTGAGACCAGTCTAACAACCTTGTGGCTCGGGACCTCCAAAATGTTATTTGTGGCTCTTAAGGTCCTCTGCGGGGCATACCAGGAGAGGCGGTCCCGTAGGTCTCATACATTCTGGTTGCATAGGATAAATAAAAAAGGGCCACCGCATAATCTCGTATTTGTTGGATTTTATTGCTCTTCTGCCAAGCCTCCTTCATTGGGTGAGTCTGGTTGCACCAAATTCCAAACTTGACTGCACCATCCTTCCAGAGGTAATGTAAAATTGTGTTTCCAGTGGCGAGCTTTTTGCATCTTGGCAGCTGCAGGAGAGATTAGAACCAAGTTTGGGTGGTCGCTGCGAGAGCTAGACAAGATGGGCCATTGGCCTGATACAGCAGGCTCTTCCCATTTATTTTATCATTAATTAGAAGGGAATTGTAAATAAATAAATGAAGGAAGGAAGGCAGGCAGGAAGGAAGCTCTTGCCAACAGCGCTAGTTTGTGCAGCTCCAGAAATGTGACCCCCTAGAAACTTGTTATTCAAGGTGCTAACTGAAGAGGGTGCCATTGTTTTTCAGATGCCATCCCATCTTCTGCATAACTGTCCTCTGGTTTCTGTTGCTTCCTCTCTGCCACCCCAGCATCCCCCAGTTTCCATTTGCAAAGGGGAAAAAAATATTTTAGTTCCATCTCCTGGCTGTGAAAAAAATAAAGGGTTATCCTGAAACATTGAACTGCAGGATGGCAAATCCCTTCCGTTTGTCTTGTTTCCCTAATCTATGCAACCCCTTTGGGTGGTGGGTAAGCAGTTTAGGTATTTGCCATAGAAGGGGAGGTGATGCGCCCTCCTTTCTTAACGACAAAACTAATGTGATTATCCAAGTGAATGTGAGAGTGGGGTATTGAAGGCGTAAAGGAAATCTGTTAGAATAGCTGAATGTATCGGCTTAATCCTTTTCTCTAATGTGCTGGACAATGCTATTGGGAGGCGGTCGCTCTTTCTATACAGGAGCAAATGCTTAGTCTGCAGAGGTTATGAGTAGCTGGCAGCTTTTTAAAATACTTTTTCTAATGCCTCTTTTTTTAAAGAAAAAAAGGAAAACACAACCACCAAAGCTGCTGGAAGTAGCTAAGGAGCACTCTGAAAAGCATTAAAAAAAAAAACCCTCACAAAAGCTAAATAGTGGAACTTGGAGCAAGATGAGCATTTGTTTTGCCTCCAGCTGCCCAAAATGTTTTGGAACTAGATAAAATTCATCATGATTATTATATTTCCGCCTTTCACTCACACGAGTCACAAGTCGGCTTACATACCGGTACCATAAATAATAACATAGTAGAACACCACAACATAACATTAACAAATCATCGGTAAAACAACCACCTTCCATAAAACACTAGTAACAAAACAACTTTTAAAAATAGGCTAAACAGCACAACTACGAGAAAAGTCATATTGCAAAATTCACAAAGCATTGCAGCTCTCGTAAGCCACAAAACAGTATTGGCAACATTAGCAAACGAACAACTGAAAACAAACTAAGCATTGCTGAATTTTCTTTCATCGTAGAAACAAGATCCTTACCAGCCAATTCAAAGCATAATACTGAATGGGCAAGAGGGTTTGTCTTCAAGAACGCGTCATGTACGGCAGCAGCAAATCACCTAAAATATTCTGAGTGCTGTACATACCTGCATATATCAAAGCAGCGGTTCCCAGATGTTTTGGGGCCGTTTCCCCCATAGTTCTACAAATTCATCCGCTGTGCCCCCCGCCAAAAGCATTATTCAGAATAGTTGTCTGCAACACCCACTAAGGGAGATAATAACACAATAAAATCCAAAGTGGGAACAATTACCGTATTTTTCGCTCCATAAGGCACACTTTTTTCCTCCTAAAAAGTAAGGGGAAATGTCTGCGTCTTATGGAGCGAATGTGTGGTCGATCGCTGGCTCCCTTTCCAGCCCCGCCCCCTTGCCCAGGCCTCCATTGTTGAATGTTCTGCAGATGGAGGCTGTTTGTTTCCCCAGCGACATGTGACTGGCTGATTAGATTATCTGTCTGGAAACTTGAAACGGCTACCTTTCATTTCCTAAAGAAGCTGCAGAACTGAGTTGAACCCCATAAAAACAGGATTTTCCCCCTTTGCAAAAGAAGCTGCCCAATTGTGAGCTGATCCCCCCAAAAATGGGGCTTTCCCCCTTTCCTCCTCTGAAAACTAGGTGCATCTTATGGTCAGGTGCGTCTTATGGAGCGAAAAATACGGTAGTTGCACGTTTATTCAAAATCCAGTTAAAACCATTTAGCTGAATTAATGCAACAAAACTGCTGAACTTGAGCCAGTGGTACCAGTTTTTCCAAAGCCATTTGCACCTACAGTGTCCCCTGCTTGCTGTACTTCCGTCTAAGCACCCCAAGGTAATCCCACGCACCCCCAGGGGGCAGTACCACCCACTTCAGCATCCACCGATTTATGCCATTATGGCTAAACCAGGTGAGAGTAGCCAGTGGGTCTCAAACCCTTTGTGAGTTAGGGACTTCCTCTGCATGTGAAGACAGGCTCAGTAGTGGGTCCAATGGTCAATAAGGCAGTTTCTGCACCTGCTGTAGAGAGAAGTGGGGCAGATAGGGCTTGCCAACCTGGGAAGGGAGCCCATCTAGAAGGAAAACTGATCCCAAACCTCTGTTGCCTTGTGGGATATCTTCTAGAGAAGAAAAGGCCATGGAGTAAACCCTACACAAATCTTTATCTTTATTGTCATTGTACAAGTACAACGAAATTGGATTTAAATAATAATAATAATAATAGTAGTAGTAGTAGTAGTAGTAAAATAATTAAAAAAAAAAATTCATTTTTCATTTAAACAATTGTTTCCCCAACCAAAAATGTACTCAACACGAGTAACAGCAGTAAAAGCCATACGAAACACTTAAAAATAAGGGAGAGCACTGAGCAGCCGCTGCGTCTATGCGCGCCGCCATCTTAGAACTCTTATAACTTAGAACTGTTATAAAAAATAACAGAAATTTAAACAAAAAAACAAAACAAAACTGAGCCCCCTCTGCCAAGCGGCGGCAGCAGCGGTCCTTTATAGAGCCTGTCAGGCCCCGCCCTAGGCCAGATGGTGAGTGGCTGGACTGGGGCCCTCAGGTGCTGGGCAGGGGAGTCCAGAGTGATGTCCCAGAGTGATCGTGTCTTGTACGCCTCCTTCCAGCAACTCCTGCAGCCAAGCTGGTGCCAAATGTCTTGCTCTGCTTTCTGTTGGACCCCCTCAGTGAGGCTGAGAGGGGGGCGTCTTGTCGTCTGGGCAGCCCAGCGCCTCTATACGCACTGCCCAAGCTTGTGTCCTGGGGAGGTCATTTCGGTTTGATGTCACCCCCGGAGGCACACTCCATTGTTGACGGATGCCAACAGCAACCACATTTATTAAAGGATAAGACCCTGCCTGCACGTTCACAATCTCAGACATGACACAAAAGGAAAATCAAACAGGGAAGGGAAAGGAAAGTGAGTCTTCATCTACAGATGGATGGTGCCATATTGGTTGGTTGGCCGGCCCCTGTCCATGGGAAGCAGGGACTGCAGTTGTCACCCTAGATTTCCTAGACTGTTCCTGCAGCTCCAGGTAAGTGGCAGTTTGAGCAAAGTGTTCTTACATTTCAGGGAAGCAGCACAAGAGCACTGTGAGGCGATTCAGAATTTACTCCCTATTGCAGAGAGCAGTAGGAGACGGCCTTGTCTCAAGGACTCCCAGTGGTTTCCTGTCTGCAGCAAGACTCGAACACAGGCCTGGAACATTTTAGCCAATAGCTGTAGCCCAGGCGTTGGGCAACCTTTTCTGGACTGAGGGCCACATTCCCTCGGCCAAATGTCTTGAGGCTGCATGCAAGCCCAGAAGTAAAAGGGGGCAGAGCAATAGACGGGACTCTTCTGCATTCACATCTCTTAATCTGCCACCCAAGAAAGTAAGATGAATATTCACAACGCAAGGATGCATTACAGCCAGGTGGAGCTGGCCTGCCCATGAGACAGAATGAGGCGGCTGCCTCAGGCGGCACTCCCTAAGGGGCATCGCCCGCGTTCTGCTGCCCAACTTTGCCACTGGTCTCCCCAGCCTCTGGGGCAGAGAGGGATCGACAGCAAAGCTCTGCAGAACGCCTCCCCTTCCGCCAAGTTGGCATGAGGGGAGGTCTTCCACCACCCAACTTTGCTGCTGGGCAAGGGGGCAGGGAGATTCCCCACCCTGGCAGTGTGGCAGGGCTTTGCTCCAGCTTTTCCTGAAGGGAGGAGCCACTGCAAAGCCGTGTTGTCAGGCGGGGAAGGGGTTCCAGAAAGTATGCTGCTCCCCGTCCGGCGGGGAGGTGAAGTCAGGTAAGCAACATGCTTGCTGCTGTGTCACCTCAGGCAGCAAAGGTTTTTGGGCCAGCACAAGCCAGGTGGAGATACCCAGAATTCCCAGCTCTGTAACTATCAAGGGCTACTAGCCACAATGGCTTTGTTCTGCCACCACAGTTGCAGGCAGCAGTGCTTCTGAATGTCAATCGCTGGAAGCCACAGAAAGGGAAAGCGCCCTTTTGCTTGAATCCTGCTTTCTTGCTTCCCACAGGCATCTGCATAGCTGTCAACTTCCGGATTTGAAAATAAGGGATCAGCAGCCTCACCTGTCCCGGGGACAGTCTACGGTTCTCGGGGACAGTCCATGCCGCGGTAATCCCCCCAGGCTACAAATTCATTTACACCAGGCTATACACCATCATCTTTCCCCACCTCAGGGTCTCTTTTCCAGGGAGTCTTCTCTTCTCATGCGATGCTTCAGGATCTGTCCTTCCGGTGAGCAGCCAGGGCCGATGTCCTTCAGAATGGATCGGTTTGATCTTCTTGCAGTCCACGGGACTCCAGCACCGCAATTCAAAAGCGTCAATTCTTCATGGGGGGATTGATCAGGTTCACTCTTTTGCTCTCTGGCATCCATTAATGACTTATTATACAAACGTGTTGCAGACTTTGCATCCTTTAACACTCTTTTGGAAGGAGTGTATTTGTGGGCTGGGCCAGAGTGGCTGATTTTACATGCAAGCAAAGCACAAACAGTGCTGTTGTCTAATGACATCCTATTCTCTGTAACTATTGGTGAGCAACGCAGCCGAGCAACGCAGATGAGGAGCCTCCCTGGCCGGCAGGGAGGGAGAGGAACTGTTTCCTTTGAAATCCGGGAAATTTACGGGATATCTAACAATCCGGGATAGCAGCGGGAAACGGTGCTAGAATAAGGGAATTTCCCACCAAAAAAGGGAAGGTTGACAGGTATGGGCCGTGAGAATGGGATGCTGGCCTAGAATGCGTTTCTTGCGTTCTAATGCAGACACACCTCTTCCAAAAATGAACAGGCACGACTGGCCTCCTTCGCCTTTGAGTCGGGGAAAACCATTTTCAAGAGAAGCGTCAGCTCTCGGTCTCATGCCCTGCCTTTAATTTCCTGAGCTCCGTGCTTGAGGCTTTTGTAGAAACAATGGCACAAGACCTTTGCAAGACACCGCTTCCAAGGTCTCTCCCAAAGTGACGGGGCCTGCCACCTCTTCATGTCGAGAAGAGGCCAATAAGCGGGGAGGCAGCGGGAGGCAAACGCAATAACCGCAGGCCCTTGAGTTATAGCGGTAACCTGCCGAAATCCCAGGTCGCGGAGTAATTTACAGAGGCGGCCCGATGTCATCCGAGAACAATTCCCGCAGCCTAGGCCCCAAACGTCTACGGACTCCTGCTGCTCATATTATTAATACTATCAACAAACAGCAGGGCGTTTATACCGCAGAGAAAAGAAACCTGACTCAGGCAACTGAGCTAAAGGATCCCCAGTGGCCCGGATTCAGTGGGAAACTTGAATTAGGGTTTAATAAGGGCGTGAAGGGAAAATAGAGAGAGCTTTTCCTAAAATTTTCTCCAATAGGGCTTTTTTTGTGTGAGCTGCATCAGTGTTTGTTTGTTTGTGTTTGTTTGTTTGTTTGTTTGTTTGTTTGTTTGCAGGGTGGGGGGCTGACTATGGAGGAACAGGTGCTTAGCAGTGGCAACAGCGGGGAGGGGGAATAATAGGCAGGGGTGCAGAAGGGGCAAAGTATATTTCTAGGTGGGTGAGTTGCTTCTCACATGCGAAGATCTCTGAAAGAAAAATAACAGTAAACATTAGTGAGGGGAGTCCAGCAAATGGGGGGCAAACTCATTGTTTGTAGTGGTGGTGGGGGGCGACTCTCCCTCCTGCCCCCCACGTTGCTGCCGCCCCCTATGTGCTCCAAACTGGCCTCTTAGCATTCCAAAAAGTCTCAGGTGACTTCCATCCTCGCATGTTCCCTGATCTATTATTATTAATATCTATGGAAATTATTAATCGGATAAATCTCTTATCGGTTAATGAGAAAATCACCCCATCTCTCACTTGGCTTAGGTTTGCAGAGGGGTGTCACATTTTGGCCTGGTGCATGCAGGGAAGAAGTTGTGAAACTAATGAAATCTCTCCCCCCACCAGCAAAAAACAAGCCAGTGTCTAAATTCGATGGCCCCTTTTGAGCTGAAGGCCAAAATAGGCCCCCTGGTCTTGTCCATGTATCATCACAGAGATCTCCTCAATACCCACCTGTGGAGATGAGATGAGGCGGGAGCAAAGCGTTTCCTGGCACCCCAGAATCATTTTAAATTAATAACCAGCAAGCGACGTAAACCTTTTCTGCTCCCCCCCCCCCACTTATCACACACAGCGTGGGAATAAGCCGTCATGGCAATGTAACCGGGTCACTTGAAATAGAGAGGTGAAACCAAGTCCCTCTTGGATGAGATGGTCTTTTAAAAAAACAAACAAGCCAATCTCTTCTCTGTTGCTTTCTCTGGTGTCCCCTTCCTTCCTTGCAATTGTAAGAATTTAAGAGTTATCTAGATAAAGGGTTCGATTCCGGGTGGAATCCTGAACCTCGGCAGGACGTTATTTTGAAACCCCTATCTGCGCAGAAAAGACAGAGACCAGACCAGAGTTCTAATGGGAAGCAAGGCGGCTAGTAAGCCTGATCTTTATTAACAAATACTGTTGCAACAGGGTTCTCACTCACCACATGCTGGATGGAGGAGCAACCCAGAACAAAAGTGCGCCCGCCCTTATATAGACATTTTGAATTCCCCCCCCCCAGACCAAGACCACCCCCCCAGAAACACCATGCATACACCATAGGAGGGGTGTAGCCCGAGACACCCCCCCCCCCAGATACATCATGGTTACATCATGAAAGGGGAGGTCTGGTGGCAGCAATCTGAGCATCCTGGACCCTGCCCCCTCTTGTCCTCCACTAAACACCCACCAAGTGAAACAAAAGAGGAATTTGCATTTCCCTGTTTCTCAGCCAAGTTAATCACACCCTTTTGTCTTCATCTGGGTTTGTTATCTCTGGAATGGCTACCTGTCTGGCACTCAGGTATCAGGATGCCAGGAATTATCACTCAGGCAGAGGGAGGGCTGCTGAGTAGCTGGAGGGGCAACCCCCCTTTGTTCCTGAGACAAAGGAATACACACATGTGGCCTTGTTTGCTTGGCACACTTATGAACATTTAATAGATATATAAAAGGCCTTGATTTCTTATTGCACACTTTTCCTGCTTCTGTGCCATTTTCTAATCCTTGGAATTTCTGTCATTTTACCTCTCCTTCCCCCAGCTACCAGGACACATATTTCTTGCGGTGGGCCCTGCTGAGATCTGGTACTTCCTTGAAGTTATTTTCTGCGAATGCTACTGCACACAAAAAGTATTAAAGAATCCCCACTCCCAAATGGCAGGTGCAAAATATGAAAACTTTTGGATATGCCACCAACGGTGCAAGAGCTAAAGACCTAGCATTAATTAAAAATTCACTGTATAAAGTTATGGTATAATGTCCGCTCAGAAGCCAGTCTCTTTTCCTGCGGATTCTAGGACTGCAGTCTAGACTTTGCTTTTAGGGTTGACATTAGAGAAAGGCCAAGGCTCTTGTGCCATTAGCAGCTGGGTTGCAGGCAGAAATTTAGCAGGTCAAGCCTTTATTCTTACAGAAATACCATTACAGGGAACGCTTCGCCTGTTGACTGTCTGCAAGGCATTATATCGAGTGTGATAAGGGACGATCGCTTTATTTTGGGGGGCTCTCTGCTTGCAAAAGAGGGCACAGATTTGCATGTGACAAGAAGCACAAGATTGAGGTTGAATCCTGACAAGACAGAAGTACTGTTTTGGGGGGACAGGAGGCGCGCGGGTGTGGGGGATTCCCTGGTCCTGAACGGGGTAATTGTGCCCCTGAAGGACCAGGTGCATAGCCTGGGAGTCATTTTGGACTCACAGCTGTCCATGGAGGCACAGGTTAATTCTGTGTCTAGGGCGGCTGTCTACCAGCTCCATCTGGTATGCAGGCTGAGACCCTACCTGCCTGCAGACTGTCTCACCAGAGTGGTACATGCTCTAGTTATCTCCCACTTGGACTACTGCAATGCGCTCTACCTTTGAAGGTGACCTGAAAACTGCAATTAATCCAGAATGTATTTTAATGTTTGCTGGAAGCTGCCCAGAGTGGCTGGGGAGACCCAGCCAGATGGGCGGGGTACAAATAATAAATTATTATTATTATTACCGGTATAAGCACATGCAAATTTTATGCATCCTCCTTTGCCACTGGGGTTGGAGGGCCCTATCCACTGGGCCCAAAAAAAACCTATTGGCGCCCCTGGGGAAAGGCAGGATTAAAACAAAGATTAACAATGCTCTGCATCTGGTCCCCCCAGCACAAAAGAAATGGAAGGATAACTGGGAGCTTATCTTTTCCCTTTGCCTTCAGCTCCCAGCCAGATCGGCAGCAATGGAGCAACTGGGACTTGGCAAATGTTGCTCGGCTCCTCTCCCCCAGCACCAGGATAAATGTCCCAGTCATCTAAATGTTTTGACACTGCTCCTACTTCTCCCTGCACTCCACAACCAGTGCTTTAACTGTGGCCCAAGTTATCTTCTAGAGCCACGTTTCCCCAGAAACCGGCGCTTTTGTTGTGTATCCCTTCCAGCCCCTATCTCCGCTTCTCCTTTTTGCAGTGATCACAGCAGAAAGCTGGCAAATTGGCTCGAAAGAGAGAAAAAGCTCTCCGTTGCCATGCCTGCCTCTTGTTCTGCTTTAATTTTCCCTTGCCTTCTCCAGAATAGGGGCAAGGCTTAAATCCTGCTGACAGTCACCTGATCCAGAAAGCATGTTTAGTTAAAAGCAAGCCCTGCTGATTTCGGTGGGGCTTACTTCTAAGTAAGCAGACTGCATGCACACACTTACCTGGGAGTAGGAACGGGCAGTTTTTCATTTTTTCCAATCGCATGCTCAGTTCTCTACATTCCCAAGGAGGGCAACCAAGATGATCAAGGGTATAGAAACCAAGCCTGAATAGGAATGGCTGAGGGGAATTGGGTATGTTTAGCCTGGAGAAGATTTGAGAGGTGATACGAAAGCCATCTTCAAATATCTGAAGGACTACCACGTGGAAGGTAGAGCAAGCCAGTGTGGTGTAGTGGTTAAGAGAGGTGGACTTGTAATCTGGTGAACCGGGTTCGCTTCCCCGCTCCTCCACATGCAGCTGCTGGGTGACCTTGGGCTAGTCACACTTCTCTGAAGTCTCTCAGCCCCACTCACCTCACAGAGTGTTTGTTGTGGGGAAGGAAGGAAAAGGAGAATGTCAGCCGCTTTGAGACTCCTTCGGGTAGGGATAAAGCGGGATATCAAATCCAAACTCCTCCTCCTCCTCCTCTTCTTCTTCTTCTTCTTCTTCTTCTTCTTCTTCTCCTGCTCTGCAGGACCCGAACGAATGGGTTCAAGTTACAGGAAAGGAGATTCCAACTAAACACCAGGGAGAACTTTCTGATGGTAAAAGCTGTTCAGCAGTGGAATGGACTCCCTCAGAAGGTCACGGACTCTCCTTCCTTGGAGGTTTTTAAGCAGATGTTGGATGTGCAGGGCCGTCTTAAGCATATCTGGCGCCATGGTGCAAAGCTCCCTCCAGCGCCCCCCCATTTCCCATATTTGTTTAGGGAGGATGGCGCTGCCGGCAGGACTGAAGGAGGCGGGCAGCGGCTGGAGGGCGGCTCCTCCAGTGGGGAAGAGGCGATGGCTTGACGCGGCGCCTCCCGGCTCAGCTGGCCACTTCATGCCATGACGGGCGAGGGCGGCGAGCTGATGCCGGAAGCCGCCACGTCCAGCCTCCGCCTCTTCCCTGGCGCCCTCCAGAACTTGGCGCCCCGGCGTCCCGCACCACTAGCCTCTATGGGTGAGACGCCCCTGGTTATGTGTCCTGGGTTCTTTAGCTGTGATTCCTGCATGACAGATTGTTGGACAAGGTGACCCTGGGAGTCCCTTCTAACTCTACAATTCTATAATTCTATGCTTTAGTTTGTAGCTATCTTTATATACCGGTAGCTATCCATGAATTATTAAAATTAAGATGGCCGTTTCAGCCATTGAAAGTATTTACCAAAATAAAGGTGGCCATTTCAGACAAGGGGAAGTGTGGGAGAGCGAAGCTTCCGGCACGTTCCCAGCTCTGTGGCTTAGAAATAATTCGCTGGCAATGCGTTTTGGCCCTCCAGCTTTCCAGGAAAGGGAATAGGCGCCACCGCCATGCCCCCATTTTCATTGTCGGCAGGATCAAGAGATAAGAGCTCCACAGATCTCCCCGCACACATGATTCTGACATTGTCACTCGTGTGATGGTCTCGGAGCTGAAACGCTGCAACAACACTGATGTTCCCTTTTGTGCCTATGCACAGATGTTGTGGGTGAGATTTCCTGAATTCTGCTGAAAAATAAAGCCAGTTTTATCAGCGTTTCCCAAGTGCCCAATAGACATGCAAATGTGTTGTTAACGTCAGTTCTGCCCCCCTTTATTAGCTGTCCTGCATTAACTAGCTGGTCTTTTCTCAGTCTTCTTTTTTCCTCCCCGTTTCCTTTAAGCACTCTATGTTTGATGTGAGATTTTCTCCTTCGCTCTTTCTCGGTTCCCATACTTTCGGTCCTCGTTCTCCCCCTCCCCCCTTTTTTGGTCAATGCATTTGTTTAAAGTTGTTTGTTTATTAACCCTTCCAAAGGTCTCCCGTGCCTTCAGTATGGTGGGAGCTGGGGGGGGGGGAGGGAAGAGACCACAGTTGTTGGCGACAGTGGAGACCAAATCAGGTTCTTTTAAAAGAAAAAGAAAAGAGACCCTCAACAAATAGTGATTGAGCGCACAGCCCAATCAACGAAATACAAGCTGACAAGCCGAAAAGAGCCTTCTTCTGCAATGAAAGAACGCCATCAATATGCTTTTGTTTCTTAAAAGAGACCACAGGAGAGCCTGTGTGGTGCAGTGGTTAGAGTGTCAGGCTTGGACCCGGGAGAGACCAGGGTTCGAATCCCTACTTGGCCATGAAGCTCACGGGGTGTGATCTTGGGCCATTCACTATGTGGGGCTACCTTTGAAGGTGACCCGGAAACTGCAATTAATCCAGAATGCGGCAGCTAGACTGGTGACTGGGAGTGGCCGCCATGACCACATAACACCGGTCCTGAGAGATCTACATTGGCTCCCAATATGTTTCCGAGCACAATTCAAAGTGTTGGTGCTGACCTTTAAAGCCCTAAACGGCCTCGGTCCTGTATACCTGAAGGAGCGTCTCCACTCCCATTATTCAGCCCGGACACTAAGGTCCAGCGCCGATGGCCTTCTGGCGGTTCCCTCACTGCAAGAAGCGAAGCTACAGGGAACCAGGCAGAGGGCCTTCTCGGTAGTGGCGCCCACCCTGTGGAACACCCTCCCATCCCATGTGAAAGAGATAAATAACTACCTGACATTTAGAAAACACCTGAAGGCAGCCCTGTTTAGGGAAGTTTTTAATGTGTGATATTTTAATGTATTTTAGTGTTTGTTGGAAGCCGCCCAGAGTGGCTGGGGAGACCCGGCCAGATGGGCGGGGTACAAATAATAAATTATTATTATTATTATTATTACTACCTCTCAGCCTAACCTACCTCACAGAGTTGTTGTGGGGATTGAATGAAGAAGGGGAAGAACCATGTTGGCTGAGTAGCAAAATTGCAGTTAGGAAGTCAAATAATGCGCAATGCTGACTCTTTCCTTGGAATTAAAACAATGTCCAGACACTTATTAAAATATTCAAAAGCTAAAGAAGTATATATGCAAAGTATTTGCATTCACATTCCTTATCCAGGCATGGGCTTGTTTTTTCTTAGTTGAAGATTACAGCCTCTTCCTTAAACATTCAAACAAACTGTGTCTTTCACTCTTTCCCGTACAGTGGTCCCTCGACTTACGAATGTAATGCGTTACGAAGGGACCGTCGTAGGTCGAAAAAATCGTAAGTCGAGTCCCCATAGGAATGCATTGGGAGGAAAAAAATCATACGTCGAAAAACCCCGCATCTAAACTTCGTAAGTCGAGGAAACCACATCTAAAACGGCCCCGATTTCCATTCGGAGGTCGAAAAAATTCGTAAGCGCGCGGCCACTTTCTTCACTCGTAACTCGAAAAATACAGAAGTCAAGGGACCACTGTATTTGCGTTCAGCCTTTTGGACATGACCCAGCTAGGCCATGCAGCCGCTTCTGAGAAGTTTCCACTTTCTCCTTACATCAGACTTGTCCTTCATGCTTCTTTGGGAGAACATCAACTTCTGTACTTCTTTCTGTCACAAACGTTGACACAGAAACATTAGCAGTCCTCCTCTATTATGTTCAGAGAGTGAGAGAGAGTTGTCTAACATGATCTCTTCTTCAGTGTCCATGGAGATGCAGCCATTACAGTCAAGTCACTCGCGCACAAAACAAAATGGAGAATGTAATCAGACACTTCCCATGTGGCTAAAGTTAACCAATCACACGAGAGTTACTGGGGAACATTCCAGAATTAAATACACAGCAATGCAATTAAATCACCATACTTAACAAACTGTGCATGACACAGAAAAAATGTAATCAATACCTAAATATTTATTGGGGAGCCCCATTTATGAAGTGGCTTTAGCTGTCCCCATGCACACAGAAAGTCAATATGGTGCCCTCCAGCTGTTACTGGGACTACAAATCCCATCTTGGCCACAATGGCTGGGATGATGGGAGTTGTAGTCCAGCAACGTCTGGGAGGCACCACGCCGTCTAAAATCCTTAGTTGCCAACTACTCTCTGGCGTGCTACTTTGAATGGAAAGTGAAAGTCCAGGCTCCTCCTCTCCCCCACGAAAGTGGCAAATATGTAAATTCAATTGCTCCCGATTCCTGCCTTTCGTTCCCTGCCTTCCAAAGGCACTGGCTGCTAAAGCACCTCACTTCAGAGGGGGAAACAGTAAGCTTTTTTTGCTGCATGCATCCTTTATAAATCCAGAACTTAAGTAGTTAATTGTCCCACTGTGGAGAGGATTTTTTTTTTAAAAAACTATCCCAGTTCTCATTGAACAACATGTCCTTTTATTTTTTCGGCTTTGGATGTGAGCCTGACTGCTCTTCTAAACAAAGCGAGAACCAACAAACCAACCTAAAGTTTAAAAAAAAACCCAGCCATGTCTGTCTTTGAAGTTCTCTCTGTGTTGTTTGGAAAACTTTGGGATGGGTGGGTTTTTGGGGGGGGGGCGGGCGGGTAAAAAAAACAGAGCAGAACAGGAATTAAGGGGAACTCGCTCTCTCAAAGAGCAGGAGACATTAATTAAATATCCTATTCATTTCTTTGGCACATAGTCGTCAAATTAAATATCCCATTCACTTCTTTGGCGCACGATCATCAATCAGATTTCTTATTAGCATTCTGATGACCCGTCTGACCTTGCTACTGTCTGCATGACAGAAACCAAAATAAGACCACACAGTGGAGAGGCGAGGATTATTCAACAGTGTCTCTTGCATGGGGAAGGAGCTGGAATGAGTTGTAGCGAGTCAATGGATGAAGCTGGCACTGTTTCCCTTTTAGCATGGATGCAGCAACATCAGGGAGTTTGACGGCGGAGGGTCTGGCAGCGAATTTTAAGGGCACAGGAAATCTTAAGGTTTTGAATTAAAATAAGTACAAAACCTCAGTAATGGCACGGTTATCTCCGCACCTAAATAAAAGAAACATTGCTCCCCTAAGATTCCCCTCTGTAAATTTTGACGCCAAATGCTTATCAGATATTCTCTGAATAGTCAAGCATTTGCAAGCATTCACTGAGCATTTTTGATAATCTGCATTTGCACCTGATGATGATTTTTTTATTTCAACAGTTGACAGTGCCTGATAGACGACATCTAATGGTATTTAACATTTGACTGTACTGGGAAGCTGACCTTGGCATTTGAGAATTTTGGAGACATGTCCTATTGAATGCCTACCAAAATCATAGAAGTGCCCACAGTTCTAAAGCACTGCATATCATAGCTGTCAACCCTCCCTTTTTTGGCGGGAAACTCCCTTATTCCAATGCCGTTTCCCGCTGCTATCCCGGATTGTTGATATCCCTTAAATTTCCCGGATTTCAGAGGAAGCAGCTCCTCTCCCTCCCTGCTAGCTAGGGAGGCTCCTCAGCTGCATTGCTCGGCTGCCAATAAGGAGTCTGAGACCAACTGGGGGCGGAGCTTGCATGCCTTGTGCAGCCAGACCCTCACGCCCAACCAGACAGCCAGCCTGCCTGCTGTCTATGCGCTCGCTCTTTCGCTCACCCATTCGTGCACAGCCTCTGGAGCGCAGGGTGGCGAGGCTACTTGGTGCCATTGCACCGCCCTCGCGGCATCTCTTATTTTCAAATCTGAAAGCTTGAATAAATCCCTTATTTTCAAATCTGAAAGTTGACAGCTATGCTGCATATCTCAAATGCTGCTGTAAAGATTTCACTCCCAACTTGCATGGCTAAGTGTTCCATCGTCCTGTGAACCCCCACCTGCACTCTGAAATGGTACAGTCCAGACATAGGTTTATTGTCTCATTGAGAACTGGGCCATATGCCTGGTGATCACACCCGCTGTCATCCGCGTGTTTAGATGCACACAAGAAAGGGCTGTTTACCTATATCAATGTATGCCTGCACAGCCCCAACATCACTTGAATATAGATGAACCGGTCTGCTTCCGTTTTTATCATTTTCTCTGATTTTCCCAATCTTAAACTCAGTTCTTCACATATCCACATCTGTGATTTGTTGAAAAAAAAAGTTATTGTGAAAATTCACCAGCATTTGAGTGTGAATTTCTCATACCATACACACATTCGTATGCAATCTTACTTCATATACACATTTTTGCAGAGCATTGCTTCCTAATATAACACATTTTTATACGTTGTTTTTCAGCAATATGTGTATTTCAAAATACACCTCTGCCCTAGTGAGCTTTTTTTTTTTGTACACCCAACTTGGCTGAAGAACTGCACTGCAAAATTCAGAGATGTACAAATTTTGAAAGATGGACATGTTTCGGTTTGTGTATTGCCTTGGAAAGTGTGGATGAAGTCGACGCTTACCCCTTCCTGGGTGGGCACCTGTTGTGGCACCTTGCTCTCAGCCTCCATTCCCGGGCAGTGAGAACGGAGCACACATGGCCATTAGGGTGTGACGGCGCGACGGCACTTTCCCCCCTGGCGCCGTTGGGCCTGCCTTCACCTGAATATACTGCCCCCACCTCACAGCACACCAATGACACAAATTTCTATAAATTACCCCCGATTATCTAGTGGGAGACTTGTGTGAGGGAAAGTTAATGATTTGGGGTCTCAGGCAGGATTTGATCAAATAAACAAGAAATATTTTATTAAACAAAGGAAGTTTATGACACAAAGTGGGTAAAACATAGGATACTTCAGATTATAATGTTATTTCACTTCTCAGTTGTTGCCACTTAATACTTTGGTTCTTAAACAAGGTGGTACTTCCTGTCAGTAACACACCCCTTTGACAACCCTGCTCCTGAGGTACTCTAAGTAACAGACCCAAGGGATCACTGGTTTGGGAGTCTTCTCTTTTTGTCGAAGAATCTCTCCCCTCCTGACTGGGACCTGAGACCTAAGTAGACTGTATCCTCACAGCTTGTACTTCTCCTGGCTCAGCCTCAGCCTCCCAGTTAATTCCTGGCCTATTACTCTTACAGGACACCACACACTGTCCTTCACACTAAGCTCAGAGACTCCTTTCTCTAGCTTGTGATATATTCTTCAGAGTGGATGTTTCTACCCAGAACCAACTCTCTCTCCTCGCACTCTCTATTGCCCAACCTCTTCTCCCAACCTCTATCCCAACCTCCAAAACTGTCTCCCCAAATCTTCTCCTTTTCAACTCCCCCTCCTGGAACCCCGGCCAGTCACAAGCTGCCGTTCGTTAATCATTTGCTGCCAGGGAAAAAGAATTAGAAAACACTTGTTGACCCAACCTGGCCAGCAAAAACAAACTTTTCCGTCACATAGGGCAGGGACGTCCAACTCCCAATAGACTGCGATCTACTCACAGTATAAAAAAAACTGGCAGTGATCTACCCATTGTCATAAAAAGACTGGCAGTGATCTACCCAAAGTTGTGGAGCTTTTTTTCGGAAGCCAAAGTTGGTGGGTCTTTTTGTTGTTGTTGTTGCTTTTTTTGTAAGGAGATCACTGAGGGGCCAGAGATCAACCAGGATCTACCAGAAACACCCAGCAATCTACCAGTAGATCGCGACCTTCCTGTTGGACATGCCTGACATAGGGCAATTCCCCCAGGCCGCCTGGGCAGCTGGCTCAATTTTCCACCAGCTGCTGCATCCCAAATTGACCAATCAGTGGCCTCTCCTGGGGGTATGCCTTGCAGGCTGAGAGGGCATTGGCTGCAAGCTTGCCCTCGCAGCCGGCGTGGCGTAAAACGGGTAGCGCCGTCCTGCCTCACCGCAGGTTTATCTTGAAACGCAAACTGAATTGAATTTCTGATCCATCCCTCGGTCACCTTATGCGTTCTTTGAATGCAAGGAGGGGGTGGGTGGCATAGCTGTCAACCTTCCCTTTTTTGGCGGGAAACTCCCTTATTCCAATGCCGTTTCCCGCTGCTATCCCGGATTGTTGATATCCCTTAAATTTCCTGGATTTCAAAGGAAGCAGCTCCTCTCCCTCCCTGCCGGCCAGGGAGGCTCCTCAGCTGCGTTGCTCAGCTGCCAATAAGGAGTCTGAGACCGACTGGGGATGGAGCTTGCATGCCTTGTGCAGCCAGACCCTCACGCCCAACCAGACAGCCAGCCTGCCTGCCGTCTATGCGCTCACTCTTTTGCTCACCCGTTCGCGCGCAGCCTCTGGAGCGCAGGGTGGCGAGGCTACTTGGTGCCATTGCACCGCCCTCGAGGCATCCCTGAGCCGTCTGCCTGTTTGAGAAGGGCCCCCAAGCTTGCTCTGCTTCCCCTCCTCGTGTCACCGTGGACAGGCTTACTTTGCATAGCTGTCAACATTTCCCTTTTTTGGTGGGAAACTCCCTTATTCCGAATAGGATTCCTCACGAGAAAAGGGAAAGGTTGACAGCTATGTGCTGATCCCTTATTTTCAAATCCGAAAGTTGACAGCTATGGTGGGTGGGTTATCCAACCTTCCTTCTCTTAGACCAGTTTTGAATTTAAGTGCAAGAACATAAGACGAGTCTGCTGGATCAGGCCCATGCCCCATCTAATCCAGCACCCCGTTTTTACAGTGGCCAACCAGATGCAGGATTCAAGCATGAGAGCACTCTACCCTCCTGTGGTTTCCAGCAACTGGTATTCAGAAGCATTACTGTATCCAGCTGTGGAGGCCATCAATGGCTGGTAGTGCTAGGGCATTCCAGATTTTGTTTAGAAAAGCATGTTGGATGATATGATCCTCTGTAGATGGGCACAGGACCACAACTTCAAAGTATTGCACTTGGATTTGCAAAATATTTTGACCATCCTTGAGTAACATGTACAGGGGTACCTTGGTTCTCAAACGCCTTGGTACTCAAACAACTTGGAACTCAAACACTGCAAACCCGGAAGAAAGTGTTCCGGTTTGCGAACTTTTTTTCGGAAGTCAAACGTGCTCCGTTTTGAGTGCCACGCTTCTGATTTGAGTGTTACGCCTGAGGTCTGTCTGTTTTTGCTATTTATTTTGTGGGTTTTTTTCATTTTGTTTTTGTGACTGCGTGGAACGCAGTTCAGCTACTGATTGTGTGACTGCAGTACATTGGTTATTGCTTTCCTTTTATGGATCAATGGTCTCGTTAGACAGTAAAATTCGTGTTAAATTGCTGTTTTAGGGGTTGTTTTTAAAAGTCTGGAACGGATTAATCCATTTTGCATTACTTTCTATGGGAAAGTGCCTTGGTTTTGGAACGGACTTCCGGAACGGGTTAAGTTTGAGAACCAAGGTACCACTGTACCTTGATTCAGAAGACGAGAATTTGCTGCTCCACCTTGAGGCAGCAAGGACTGTCTTGGGACAGTCTGGTGGTTCGGCCATTCTGGAATATCCATGAACTGTCTTTCATAGAGTTGGGGTCTCTTAAAAAATAGGTAAAGGGACCCCTGACCATTAGGTCCAGTCATGTCTGACTCTGGGGTTGCGGCACTCATCTCGCTTTATTGGCCGAGGGAGCCGGTGTACAGCTTCTGGGTCATGCTCTGGCGAACCAGAGCAGCGCACGGAAACGCCGTTTACCTTCCCGCTGCAGTGGTACCTATTGATCTACTTGCACTTTGACGTGCTTTCGAACTGCTAGGTTGGCAGGAGCAGGGATCGAGCAACGGGAGCTCACCCCATCACGGGGATTCGAACCGCCAACCTTCCGATCGGCAAGCCCTAGGCTCCCGCCTTAAAAAACAACAACATGTCTTTTTGGGGTGTCCCTGACATATTGTCTGCTTCAGAATATAGCCAGGACCTGGTATTGCTAACATTCCTAGAGTGAACCAACTTCTGCAGACGGCGGCTGGAAAACTTCTGCAAACCAGTGAAAAGTACAACATGAGCAGCTGCAACCTGCCATTTCCCTGCATTTGCTTCCCATTTCATTGTGGTAAGGGGAAGTTGCAGATATTGCCCCTGTTGTGATTTTTGTCCAAGCCGAGCGGCAAACAGCTGCAGCGAGGATGGTCTGACATTTGCCTGTCTCACTAAGCCGTGAGAAAGCTGCCTTATCTTTTCCTACATGGAATGTTTATGTTTCACTGTACTGTTGTAATTCTAGCCTTTGTGCTCACTCTTCTGGCAAGACCTGACGCCGGACAGTCAGCTTTATGGCAGCTCTGTCTTATTGAGCTGGAGCAGAGATTCTCTCTGCACTATTCCTACAATAAACAAAGGTAAAGGTAAAGGGACCCCTGACCATTAGGTCCAGTCGTGTCCGACTCTGGGGTTGCGACGCTCATCTCGCTTTATTGGCCGAGAGCCAGCGTACAGCTTCCGGGTCATGTGGCCAGCATGACAAAGCCGCTTCTGGCGAACCAGAGCAGCGCACGGAAACGCCGTTTACCTTCCCACCAGAGCGGTTCCTATTTATCTACTTGCACTTTGACATGCTTTCGAACTGCTAGGTGGGCAGGAGCTGGGACTGAGCAACGGGAGCTCAGCCCGTTGCAGGGATTCGAACCGCCGACCTTCTGATCAGCAAGCCCTAGGCTCTGTGGTTTAACCCACAGCGCCACCTGGGTCCCTCAATAACTAGTTTAGCCTTAATTATGGCTTGTGTGTGTTGTTCTTCATGCTGGGAACAATCACATATGACTGCGCCACCGGACTCTCTGTAGCCAGGGATGTGCGGACATGGCTTTGCTCTGGCTTTGGGGCAGTCTCACAAACTGCCCCAGGCGGGGTATTTGCTGACAGCCCCCTCCTCCACCACCTTGGAAGAACTTTCATGCAAGGGTAGGAGGAACATGTGACTATCACATCGCATGTGATCAGCCACCCCCTGTTTGGAAAGTGGAAGACATATGCATTATATAAGATACCCTTCACTGTATTATTTCTATTATTTCTGGTATCTGAAGAAGTGTGCATGCACACGAAAGCTCATACCAAGAACAAACTTAGTTGGTCTCTAAGGTGCTACTGGAAGGAATTTTTTTATTATTTTTTATTTTGTTTTGTATTATGTCCTGTTTGCATTGCAGCTCTTTAGGAGCAAAATGGGTCAGGAAAGGAGGGAGGGCACATTCTGATGCAAATAAAGCCCGACTGGGACAGTTGTTGGGGGTGGGGGGGGAGAGAATAGTGAAAATGATAGCCGTGATCTAATTATCTGCAGACCCAAACAGCCATATTCACTGAAAGAGGCCCGTAATAAAGGCTGCCCTCTAACCAGAAAACAGACTTGAAAACAAAAAGGAACATAGCAACAGTATAAAACACACACACACACACACACACACAAACCTAACTCACAAATTCTTCCCATGCACAAAGGGTCATTTTATAAGCATTTTTCTTGCTCTCAGTTCAAGGGGAGAAAAGATCAGAGCTCTCTTTTCAGTCTCACTAATGGTTTTCCACCAAAACCCCTAAGAGCGATATCTAGCTTTTCTGATTCACAAGACAATATGCAGTCCATAGGCCAGCTCTTGCAGAAACTGGTTGGGGGGAAAAAAGAGAACTGTCTGAAAGCTCATCCAGAGTTTATTTATCGCCAACAAAGGTCCGTATAGTTAAAGCTATGGTTTTCCCAGTAGTGATGTATGGAAGTGAGAGCTGGACCATCAAGAAGGCTGATCGCCGAAGAATTGATGCTTTTGAATTATGGTGCTGGAGGAGACTCTTGAGAGTCCCATGGACTGCAAGAAGATCAAACCTATCCATTCTGAAGGAAATCAGCCCTGAGTGCTCACTAGAAGGACAGATCCTGAAGTTGAGGCTCCAATACTTGGGCCACCTCATGAGAAGAGAAGACTCCCTGGAAAAGACCCTGATGTTGGGAAAGATGGAGGGCACAAGGAGAAGGGGAAGACAGAGGACAAGATGGTTGGACAGTGTTCTCGAAGCTACTAACATGAGTTTGACCAAACTGCGGGAGGCAGTGGAAGACAGGAGTGCCTGGCGTGCTCTGGTCCATGGGGTCACGAAGAGTCGGACATGACTAAACGACTAAACAACAACAACAACACACTAGACAGAAGCTCTTGGCTGCTGATGGGGAGCTTGGGATGAGCAAATCTGTCAATTCCAGTTCCGCGTTTTTCCACTCTTTAAATTTCAGTTTTCTCCTTTTCCACATCAGTTTGCTATACGTAATGGATGATATTCGACCCACAATCTGCATTGTGTTTACTTTGTATTGAATAACATATTTTGTATCGTGTAGAATGACATAACAATAACTTAATTAATTCTGTAAAATTCCTTTGCAGTGGACAGTGAGATAAATAATGTAGGTTTTTGGAAGCAGCACCGCAGCAGAACAGAAACAGCTCTGCATGTGATGAATACAGGTTAGAATGGAAATCAATGTCTTCTTACATCTCTTAACACCTTTCACTCCTCACCCCACTCTCAGACCCATCCATGCTCCTTTCAGAGTTGGAGAAATTGCAGTCTGCAAGGTACATATATACCTATGTGGTGGTCATGCCCTTCTGTATCACAGTTTTGGAGCATGGTATTTGCAGAAATGGCAAGCATCAAACTGTATATGCTGCGCCTTTTAATAATTTTGGAGGAACAAAATAACAATGCAATATCTAAGGAATCTAAGCTTTTGTGCTGACAGCTGCTTGCTGGGTAATAACTAAAAACTGGAAAACTGCAGGACTTTTGACATTGAATTATTGGTTTGGCAAGCTGCGGCAAACAGCCATGGCAGACAAATGGACTTACCAACTTAAATTCACTAAAGACAAAGAGAAAATGTTTTATTTTTATGGAGCGTAGAGTTTATTTCATATATAGCGTGGCTGGGGAACCCCAGCCAGTTGAGCAGGGTATAAATAATAAAATAAAAAAGTATTATATAAATCAAGGACATATGCAGCAACATTTATCAAAGCATTTCCTCAGATGAAGGGAAAGAGACTACAAAATGTAATATTGGGATGAAGTGTACATATTATTATTATTATTATTATTATTACAGAAAATCTCCCAAGTTGCCCATGGATCTTATGTGCACAGTTACCTATATGTAAAGGGGTGGGAGTGGGTGGATCTTAAATGTACCACCTTCTGCTAGTAATTACACAACACAACTTTTTATTTATTTTTAAACATATTTGTTATTAGAGATTTCTTGGTTTACAAAAGTATGTGCAATGTCTCCTTTTTTTCAAGTTACATTTTCTACAGATCGGTTTCATTTGTTGAGACATTAGTGTTACATTAGGAAGAAAAGGGGGGAAGAAGTGGAGGGGGCGATGGTGGGTGGGGGTGGGGTTGGGTGGCGATGTTTCTGTTTTACTTAATGTACCGGTATGTGTGGGGTTTTGTGTCAGCGTCGCTTGTGCAGGTTTTCTTTGCTATTTGCTTGTGTTCCTTAGGTGGTGAGAGAGGTTGGGGTTGGCCTAGGGCAGTGGTGGCTAACCTTGGCACTCCAGATGTTTTGGGACTACAACTCCCATCATCCCTGACCACTGGTCCTGTTAGCTAGGGATGATGGGAGTTGTAGTTCCAAAACATCTGGAGTGCCAAGGTTAGCCACCACTGGCCTAGGGTGTGGTTGCTTGTTTGTGATTGGCTGCGGTGACCTTTGTTTTCATGTGTGAGTGCGGTGTGTGTGTGTGTTTGAATCAGGTAAGCCAGATTGATTTGTATGCTGTTGGTGGATTCTTGTCATTGTCTTGTTGGGCTGTGTATGTGATAAAGGGGAGCCATAATAATAATAATAATAATAATAGTAATAATGATGATGATAAATAATAATAATAATAATAATAATAATAATAATAATAATAATAATTTATTATTTATACCCCGCCCATTTGGCTGGATTTCCCCAGACACTCTGGGCGTCTTCCAACCGAATATTAAAATACAATAATGTAGTAAACATTAAAAGCTTCCCTAAACAGGGCTGCCTTCAGATGTCTTCTAAACGTCAGAGAGTTGTTTTTCTCTTTGACATTTGAAGGGAGGGCGTTCCACAGGGCAGGTGCCACTACCGAGAAGGCCCTCTGCCTGGTTCCCTGTAACTTGGCTTCTTGTAGTGAAGGAACCGCCAGAAGGCCCTCGGCACTGGACCTCAGTGTCCGGGCAGAACGATGGGGGTGGAGATGCTCCTTCAGGTATACAGGACCGAGGCCGTTTAGGGCTTTAAAGGTCAGCACCAACACTTTGAATTGTGCTCGGAAACGTACTCCCTCATCTGATGGGAGGGCGTTCCACAGGGCAGGTGCCACCACTGAGAAGGCCCTCTACCTGGTTCCCTGCAGCTTCACTTCTCGCAGTGAGGGAACCGCCAGAAGGCCCTTGGAGCAGGACCTCATTGTCCGGGCTGAATGATGGGGGTGGAGACGCTCCTTCAGGTATACTGGACCGAGGCCGTACCATACCGGGGTGAAAGCGTCTTCTTCTATTTGTCCCCATGTCAGTTTCAGTTTATTGGTTAGTTTTTCTAGTAAGGCTGTTTCCCATACTATTTGGTACCATTGGACGGTCATCTGTCAGGGATTCTTCAGCTGGGATTCCTGCATTGTAGGGGGTTGGACTAGATGACCCTTGGTCATTCAGTCCAACTTTAAATCTGACAACAGGACCTTTTTTTTTTAATGCTGCTTCTTGCAATTCCAGGTACAGCAGAGCTTTTTGACTGTCGCTCCCCTCCAACTGGAGATTTGAATGCTGGATCTCCCCACCCAAAGGCCTTTAACTGCTGCACCACACTGCCCATTTGCCTGGTCTGCGATGTGAGACGCCACACCACGGACTCTCCAAAGCATCAGATTTTACCGGCTTCTTCGATGGGGCCTCCCGCAAGCTGGGTTGCGAGCATGGCGAGTTCCTGCAGAGAGCCAGTGTGGTGTAGTGGTTAAGAGCGGTAGTCTCGTAATCTGGTGAACCGGGTTTGCGTCTCCGCTCCTCCACATGCAGCTGCTGGATGACCTTGGGCTAGTCACACTTCTCTGAAGTCTCTCAGCCCCACTCACCTCACAGAGTGTTTTTTGTGGGGAAGGAAGGGAAAGGAGAATGTGAGCCGCTTTGAGACTTCTTCGGGTAGGGATAAAGCGGGATATCAAATGCAAACTCTTCTTCTTCTTGCAAAGTCCAGACTTCCTGTCCGGTTTTTTGCAAATCCCGCACAGACACCTCCCTCCCCTTTTAGGTCACCGAGCGCAAAGCGCAGTTTATTTCCTTTTAATTTAACAGCTCTTGCAGCTTTTCCAGTTAAATCGACTGTTCATTATTGAGAGCCCCCCCTCTCCCCTCGGAGGGTTTCTGGAGGCCTGTGTGGTGCAGTTTAATGAAGCTTTGGCACAAAGCTCTCTTTCAGGGAAGGCGAAGAATAGACCGGCCTATTTAGGTCCTGCAAGGCTGTATGTCAAAGCCTCCCCATAATACTTGTCAGGGAAGGGCAGAAATTCCCACTGCTGGAAGAATGCGCCAGGAGTCGACTTGCCGGGTTGACGAGCAGATTAAGACGCAAGCAGGAAATGAGAATGTGTGTTTGGAACACCTGTTTGGCCCCTCTCATTTTCCCATCGCTGGAGGGGGGGGGGCGGGGAGAAAACCCACATCACTTTCATTTTTTTTTTTTTTTAAAAAGCCAAAACTCTAATCTATTTGCCTTTTCCTTCCTGCATGGAGAGGTCCCTTTCCTTCCACCCTGATAACTGCAGCAAACCAGAAAGCCAGGGTGGTTCACCGATAGCAAAAAAGATAGGGATGATCCAGTCCACAGCGAAGGACTTTTCAGAGGGAGAGGTTTTTTAAAAAAATAATTAACAATACAGATTATTTATATGCAATCGTATAATAATATAATGTGACACACCATGGGAGAGGTTTTGAAATTATTGGTATATTATCAAATGATAATAAAATTGATATTAGAGATTGCTGTTAAAATATGAAGTTGTATATAAGGACCCACCTTATTTCTGTGATGGTTTAAACCAGGGGTCAGCAACCTTTTTCAGCCGTGGGCCGGTGGTGGGCCAGACCATGTGGTGGGCCAGACTATATTTTGGAAAATAATAATAATGAAAGAATTCCTATGCCCCACAAATAACCCAGAGATGCATTTTAAATAAAAGCACACATTCTACTCATGTAAAAACACCAGGCAGGCCCCACAAATAACTCAGAGATGCATTTTAAATAAAAGGACACCTTCTACTCATGTAAAAACATGCTGATTCCCGGACCGTCCGCAGGCCGGATTGAGAAGGCAATTGGGCCGCATCCGGCCCACGGGCCTTAGGTTGCCTACCCCTGGTTTAAATAAACTGTTTTTTAAACTGTGCTTCGATCGTTTCAACCCACCCTGGGACCTTAGGATGAAAGGCAGGTAATTAATAATAATAATAATAAAGTACAGGTAGGTAGCCATGTTGGTCTGCCGTAGTTGAAACAAAATAAAAATTAAAAAAGTTCATTCCAGTAGCACCTTAGGGACCTGAAGTATCTGAAGAAGTGTGCATGCACACGAAAGCTCATACCAATAACAAACTTAGTTGGTTTCTAAGGTGCTACCGGAATGATTTTTTTTGTTTTGTTTTGTTTCAATAATAATATACTAATTAATGCATTTATTTAGGTTGTTGTAGTACCGGTAGTGCTGGTGTTGCAAACTTTATATAGACCACCTTTCTGAACCATGCTCTCCTTGGAGTTTGCGGCCCAAAACCATCCTACGAAGAAAAAATTATTTACAGACCCCTTTCCCTGTACATACTGCAAAGCAATGGTGTACAATCTAACACAGGTTTGTGGGTTTTCAGACTTGGGGGCTGAATGGAGCAGTTTGATCCTCTCTGTCTGGCCCTCGGGTGTCTCCCCAGGCCACCACAACCCTCACCTGCCCTGCTCCTCATACTCCGGAGGGGGTGACGCTGTGGTCTAAACCACTGAGCCTCTTGGGCTTGCCAATCAGAAGGTTGGCAGTTCGAACCCCTGTGATGGGGTGAGCTCCCTTTGCTCTGTCCCAGCTCCTGCCAACCTAGCAGTTCGAAAGCACACCTGTGCAAGTAGATAAATATCTACATCCCATCAGATGTCAAGGAAATAAACAATTATCTAACTTTTAGAAGACATCTGAAGGCAGCCCTGTTTAGGGAAGTTTTTAATGTTTGATGTTTTATTGTGTTTTTAATATTCTGTTGGTAATCGCCAAGAATGGCTGGGGAAACCCAGCCAGATGGGCGGGGTATAAATAATAATAATAATAATAATAATAATAATAATAATAATCATCATCATCATCCAACCCCCTGTAATGCAGGGATCTTTTGCCCAATGTCACGACCCCGCTCTCTACCAACTGAGCCTTCCCAGGTCCAAGGAGAAGGCAATCAATGGCTACTAGCCATGAAGACTGTGTTCTACCTCCGCCACCATCTCGGAATTGCAGTTGCTGGGAATCACAAGCGGGGAGAAAGCTTTTGCACTTGGGTCTTGCTAGTTCTGCTTTGCATTGGGTTTTAATCTGGCTGCACAGGGTGAGAACAGGATGCTAAAACCAAACTACCAATGGCCCATGTAGTCTGGCATCCTGTTCTTACAGTGGTCAACAGGATAGATGCAGCCTGTGGCAAACCAGCAAACAGCATTTCAGCACAAGTTGCCTCTTGAGAGCCAGTGTGGTGTAGTGGTTAAGAGCGGTAGACTCGTAATCTGGGGAACCGGGTTCGCGTCTCCTCTCCTCCACATGCAGCTGCTGGGTGACCTTGGGCTAGTCACACTTCTCTGAAGTCTCTCAGCCCCACTCACCTCACAGAGTGTTTGTTGTGGGGGAGGAGGGGAAAGGAGATTGTTAGCTGCTTTGAGACTCCTTCAGGTAGTGATAAAGCGCGATATCAAATCCAAACTACTCTTCTTCTTCTTCTCTCCCGTTCCTGAGTTTCCCAACAGTTGGAATTCTGCTGAACTTAGACGTGCCACCAGCCTGATTCAGCAGCCAGGTTCTTCTTGTGAAACGAGGGTTTATTTATGCATTAAGATTGTGCCTTGTAAGAAATCATATTACAATGTATTTCTGCGGCTTACAGCTGAGTTAGCAGAACAAAACATATCTAACTAAGCAGACTGGCCAAGGAAGAAATCAATTATGGCATTAGTCCTAATAGCCTCAAGTGTTTTGCTTAAACAGCATGTTGGGTGAAACAGGATGTCTGCAGTTGGGTGCTGGGCACTTAGGATATCTGGGACAAAGGTACTTTGGCTGTGTCTGACATAAGAAGATTTACAGTATTCGCTTGCTAAGCTAAATCAAAGGCCTAACAAAGTAACTGGGGAAAAGTTTACGAGGGGACAAAAAAAGCAGAAGTGATACCTTCACTAGGACAAAGATCGAAGGAGGTTTCTGGGGACAAGGGAGATATTCTGGGGTGCTGTTTAACGCTTATTGGCTTAACGCTTACTGTAAGATATGAATATGTAATATCTGAAGAAATCTATAAAACCTCTGGACACCAGTGATTCGGGGTCCAGATTTTTGGAGGTTACTCACTGGACCTTATTGCTGCCAGCAATAAACTCACTCTCGATTTCTCTTATTCCTGTGTTTGCTAATTATTCTGAGAACTGAGGTTCCCATCCACGTGCTTCCATTTATGTCAAAGGCAGGCCCAAGAAAGGGTTAAACCCCCCATCGGAAAAGGGTGGCGGTCCCTCCTCCCCACGACGCATCACCAGCCTCTTCCTCCTCCTCCTCTGGGAGCCAAATGTAAAAAGCGCGATGGGGCGGGGAGGAGGGAGGATGCCGTCGGAGAGCCGTCGGAGCGAGGCCAAGAGCTGATGTCCAGCCTCTTCCCAGTTTGCATCGGTGACCCAGGCAACGAGACCGAGCCAAGGAGGCTGCTTTGCGCGCGGCTGCGGCTGGACAAAAAGGCTCGGGAGAGGACAGAGAGAAAATGCCACCGCGCTGCGCCGGCTGCTGGCCTCGACGGCCGTTTCCTCCTCCCGGGTACCGAAAGTAGCCACGAGGGGCTGCCGGACAAGCAGCGTTTGCATTTTAACTCCTGCATTTTTTAATTTTTATTTTGGGAAGAAAAAAAGCGTTTTTGCCTTCTTTAAGGAGCCAAGCAAGCACTCGACGGCGATGGCGGTGCAAGCGGCGGCGGTTCACCCGCACCACCATTTCATCCCGTTTTGCTTCCCCGGCGCCGCGGGGCTGGGAGATTTCGTCGACCTGGAAAAGAGCTACGAGGACGGGGGGACGCTCTTGCTGGGAGGCGGAGGAGCGGGAGTGGCAGCAGGAGGGGGAGACCCCGGGGATTTCAAAGAAGCCACCCGCGACCTCTTGAGCTTCATCGACTCGGCTTGCAGCAACATCAAGCTAGCCTTGGACAAGCCGGTGAAATCCAAGCGCAAAGTCAACCACCGGAAATATTTGCAGAAGCAGATCAAGCGCTGCACCGGCATGATCGGGGGCGCCCAGACGGCTGCCGGGAGCCAGGAGGCGTCTAATAATAATAATAACAGTAATAATAGTAATAATATGAGCTCCCAGCAGCAGCCATATCCTGCTAACAAGAGGACTCCGGCTGGGACGGCGCATGGAGCGGCGTCCGCGTCCGCCTCGCCCCCCGGCGGTGCAGCGGCGCACTGCAAAGCGCCCCAGAAGCGCGAAGCCAGCGCGCTGCAGAGCAAAAGCCTGGCGGCCCTCTTCGGCTCCGTGCGCCCGTCGGGCTTCGATCGCTCCGCCGTGGCCGCTGCGGGCGGCGGCGGCGGGCCGTCGGGAGAGAAGGAAGGCGGCCCGGGTCCCTCTGCCTCCACCGGCGGGAAGAAAGTGCCTCTCCGGAAGCGCAACCTGCCCCTTTCCTTCTTCACCGAGCCGGCCGCGGCGAGCTCCGTGCCGAAAGACGCAGCGGGCCCCGTCCCGTCGGAGGAGCTCTTCGACCTGCTGGCCGTCCCCGACTACGGCGCCCTGCTCCCTCCCGCCGAGCCGGAGCAGCCGGTCTTCCCCAGCAGCCGCCTGCAGCCGCCGGATCTGGGCTTGGAGGCGCCTCTCTACGAGCCCCTGCACCCGCTGCCCCACTTGCTCTTCTCCGACGCCCCCCTGCGGCCCCTCGCCGCCCTCTACGCCGCCCCTTCGGACCCGGCAGCGGCGCCCGAGAGCAGCGGCGCCGCGGCCTTTGCTCCCTTCTTCCCCGATTGCGCGCTCCCGCCTGCGCCGCCGGCCATGCCCTACGATTACGCCCCGGGGTATAGCAGGGGGGTGCCTGCTTATTCCAGCCTTTAGAGGAGGGAGGTCGAGCTTCGAAAGAGAAGGGAGGTTGGAAGCTTGTGGGGATTGGCAGATTCCCCCAAATTTCGGAGGCACTGGCGCGCTTTTTTTTATTTTTAAAATGGATCCCATAGAAAATGCCTCGAATAAGAGGCGTCTATTAGGGGCAGGAATGGCCTCTGGAGAACTTCCAGTTCCTGCTTAATAGCCCCTGGGCAGATCTACACCTTAGCAGTAAAGGACATCAGGAGAGCTTTGTAGCAGGATCAGGCCAGGGGGGCCCATCCAGTCCCAACATTTTGTGGATGCCACCCAGATACCAGGGGGGGAGTCAGTGCAGTGATCCCCGTGCATTCCTACTTGGAAGTAAGCCAAGGGTTCAGTGAGGCTTACTCCCAGGTAAGTGTGCATAGGATAGTAGCCTTTTATTGTTATTCCCTCTTCCCTTGGGCATCACCCCTAGCTGCGTCTACTCAGAAGTAAGCGCTGTTGAATTCAGATTGTGATGTTCATTAGAAAGCAGCTCAAGGAGAGACAACAACACACCAGATACCTTTAACCCTTCCTTTCCCTCCCACGATTCTGATGGAAATCCTCGCTGCCACTAGGGATTCTTTCCCTGTGATTCCTGCATTGCATGGGGTTGGACTAGATGGCCCTTGGGGTCCCTGCCAACACTACCATGATAGGATTCTATGCTATGAGACTTGGAGTGAGGGAGGAAAAATCCCCCCTAAGGCTAATTGGGGTGGGCGGGATTTTTTTTTTATCAGAATAACAGCCAGGGTGGGAAGGGTTAAACTCCCCCCCCCACCGCTGCCCTACATGTTGCGGTCCCAATGAACCCCCCCATGCCCCTATGATTAAATAAAACAAATCCCTGATATGCCTTTTAGCAATGTTAAGTTTGGCTCTCATTATATTGGC
Organism: Darevskia mixta; assembly: GCA_034641385.1. Lineage (NCBI taxonomy): Eukaryota > Metazoa > Chordata > Lepidosauria > Squamata > Lacertidae > Darevskia > Darevskia mixta. Next base: position 371,599 of record JAWWNH010000137.1, on the reverse strand, counting down.
ATAGCAACCAATGTCTTTGTCCAAGGAGCCCCTGTGAGAGCGGAAGTCCGGCGAGGGATCCTAGCCAGGATTTGAAACTACAGTTCCCAGGATCCTTTGGGCGGGACGCCATTAGGGTTGCCATATGTCTGGAACTCCCCGGACATGGTCAGAATACAGCAGTCAGTAACGGTGTCTGGGCGGAAAAGCTCAAAAACTTTTGTGTCCGGATTTTCACCCTAGAAACCATGGAAGATCAGTGAGCGCAAAAGCCTGTCTTGCCATACCTCTAAACCAGGCATAGGCAAACTCGGCCCTCCAGATGTTTTGGGACTACAACTCCCATCATCCCTGACCACTGGTCCTGTTAGCTAGGGATGATGGGAGTTGTAGTCCCAAAACATCTGGAGGGCCGAGTTTGCCTATGCCTGCTCCTAAACAGCCTCTTATACTTCCAAATGCCGCTGAGCCAAACTTGCTTAGCGCTGTTTAGCCTTGGTGGCTGTTTGCTGCCTTTCGGAGGCAGGATGCCACTGTATATAGTTTTTGGGGGATCACGAATGGGAGCAGAGTGCCTTCCTGCGGGCATCTGGTTGGCTGCTCTGAGAGCAGGTTGCTGGACTAGATTGGCAGGGCCTTGGTCTGATCCAACAGGGCTCTCCTGCTCATACGGTGGTTATGTTTTGACACCAGCACCATCTGGTTCATGGGTTGTTGATAGAGCCAGCATTGAATAACGTTAGAGGTTGTTTGGTGTGTTAACAGACATATCTTGCTTGTTGCCATATGGGATCAGTTCTTAACTATCTCCTGATTGTCATGCTGCACATAAAAGGGGTTTTGGGTGGTTTTTTTGGGGTGAAGATTCTGAAATGAAAATGCCAATTGTTCTTTCTTCCCCTGTTTATTCCTCTTGGTTTTAGCTGGTGTGAAATCCTGATTCCCAGCGTCTTGGCATGTTTTAAAAGCTTCCTGCAAGCAGAAAGGAAGGTCTGTTGGCCAAAGGCTAAAACAGAACCTGCAACTCACTTGAAAACCCACCCAAGAGTTTAAGGCTGTGGTTCTCTGCTCGGTTACCTGGGAGTAAGTCTTGATGAACTCCAGGACTTACTTCTGCGCAAACCTATGTAGGATTGGGGTGGTGCTGCAGCTCAGTGGCAGAACACCTGCTTTGCATGCAGAACGTCCCAGGTTCAGTCTGCAGCATCTCCAGGCAGCACAGGAAGATGCTGGAGAGCTGCTGCTAGTCAGTGTAGACAATATTGAGCTAGATGGACCCAATGGTCTGACTCTGTATAAAGCAGCCTCTGGTGTCCAGCACATCTGATTTGTAACATTCTTAGGCTCCCGGTGCTATTCAGGAATACGCAGAATACCTCCCCTCCTGAGCTGACTTGATTTCTACTTACCGTATTTTTCGCTCTATAAGGCGCACCTGACCATAGGACTCACCTAGTTTTTAGAGGGGAAAAGCCCCATTTTTTTTGAGGATCAGCTCAAAGTTGTTGAGCTTACTTTGCAAAGGGAAAAAATCCTGTTTTATGGGGTTTAACTCACAGTTCTGCAGCTTCAGGAATGGGAGCCATTTCTACAGTTTCCAGACAGATAATCTAATCAGCCAGTCACATGTGGCTGGGGAAACAGCCTCCCTCTGCAAGGGGGCGGGGCTGGAATCTCTCCCTTATCTCTCTCCCCGATCGTTTGCTGAGCAGTTGCTCAGCGGGCTTTCTTTCAACACCCCCTTCTCTCTTTTTTTAAAAAAAAGCACAATCTGCTTTTGCCCCTGGGCAGTTCAGCTCCAGGGACCACACATTCGCTCCATAAGACGCACAGACATTTCCCCTTACTTTTTAGGAGGAAAAAAGTGCGTATTATGGAGCGAAAAATACGGTACTTACTCTGAATATTTGGAGCAAGGGTGGTGGGGGAGAAACCCAGGCACACCTGCCACATGGGTCTGCATGAGAAAGGTGTGCACCTGTGTCGCATGTGGAAATGGTGCGCCACTTTTGCTGCATATTTGCAGTGCAGTTTGGAAGCCACTGTAGGGCCTGGCCGGCACTTCCACGTGGCACACATATTTGTAGTGCCGTCACTGGATGGGTGCTATAGATTGTAAGGGGAGATGTAGGTCTGTAGACGTGTGGAGGACGCTTTGCTGGAAGCTTTGACCAGCTGCAGATGCCTGGCGCATGTGTTTACAGATGCACGTCTCTCCTTCACACTCAACTGGTTCATTGGGAGACAACATGGCGCACTCACAGGGGAAACCCATTTGCCCGTGTGAAGGAGGGCTATAAAATGCCACTCTCCTGGTCGCCTGTGGTCAGTTAAGGATTTCCTCCAGGCGACCAGGTTACGGAAGCTGCTTCTTTCCTGTTTTCGGTTGCGACTAATGTAGGTATGGAGTGATCGGATGGGAAAAGTAAGCATTTGGGATGGAAGCCTTTGTCGGTAACGTGGGAGACCTGTTTCTGAATCTCCTGATGTATTTGATTTTCCTTTCAAGCTGGGGTGGTGGTGGTGGTGGTAACAACCTGTGTGCCTCTACATGCTACTGAACTGCAAGTCCCATCACTCTTGGCTGTTCCGGCAGGGGCTGATGGGAACTGTAGTTCAGCAACACATGGAGAGGCACCATTACCCATCCCTGGTTTAACCTAACTGCACCTGGATTTTTTTTCCATGGGGCCAACACTAACTGGGTTTGTGTGAGTTGATTTTAGATTTTGAGGGAACGACGCAGGGGAAAGAATTGCCGTATAAACTCTTCCCACAAAACCGAAGCCCCTCTCATCTCGTATCTTTTACGTCTTAGATTCAGGCTGCACATGACCTAGAACAAAGCTGTAGAATTCTGGACTTGACCAATTCAGAGTGCAGGGGTGCAAGTGTGTGAAGTATTAAGTACTTTTGAAAGTTTCCCATGCGAAACAAAACCACAATAAGCCCTCTCTGCATAGAGCAAGCCAATACCTAACAGCGAGGGTTAGATTCTTCCTTACTGGTTTATTTATGTGCTGGCTTATTTCATTTGGGTGCTGTTCTCCCTTCCCACACAAAGGTGCATTTAAAAAAGCTCACCCACCCCCCGCCAGCTGAAGTGGTACATTCCAGGATTTTACTACCTTATTCTGTCCTTAAAGTGTGGATTGGCTGTTATTGCTGTCGTAAGGTGTGTGCACCAGGCCGTTTTTCATGCAGGTGGATTGCGCACCATAAGCTTTCCTCCTATAGCCTGTAAGAAAACGGTTCACGTCTGAAGCAGGGCCTTCATTTTGAGGCAGACTCTACCCTGCCAGCTCCAGTTCCCTTGAACTATTCAGGTTGCTAGTGACACGGCAAGCCCTCTGCCCACACCAGGTCCTTTTAGGGACATCAGTCTGCTGGGGACGTCTGCCATTGCGCTCCATTGAAATGCATGGGGCGGAAGTCCTTTTATGAAACGTCTGTTTCAGTGAGCACTTCCGTGTTGGGCTGTGCCCAGCGTGGTTTGCCTGGTGCCATGGAACTTGGCAAACGGAACCGGCCTTCACTGAAAAGACGACCAATATGCCCAGCGGCTGTTGTTATTATTTTTCCTGGCACAACGCTCACCCCGCAAAAGAGAAATAAATGTACTCTTGTCTCATGGAGAGAATTGAAAATTATCTGGTCAGGGAGGATGCCCAAGGAACAGAATTAATTGCCAACCGGTGGATTGGCACACCAATGAATGAAATAGTGTTAATATGGGTCTGAGGTGCTCATAGTACAGTGGTACCTCGGGTTAAGAACTTAATTCATTCCGGAGGTCCGTTCTTAACCTGAAACTGTTCTTAACCTGAGGTACCACTTTAGCTAATGGGGCCTCCTCCTGCTGCCGCGCAGCCGCGCGATTTCTGTTCTCATCCTGAAGCAAAGTTCTTAACCTGAGGTACTATTTCTGGGTTAGCGGAGTCTGTAACCTGAAGCCTCTGTAACCTAAAGCGTCTGTAACCCGAGGTACCACTAGTGGCATGGTGAATGGAATATGCTGGGAAAAGGATGGAGGTTAGCCCATCAGCCATTCCGAAAGCCGATCTTGCGGTATTCCGCTCCGCCTTCCCATGGCGGCCAGCAACTTTTAAAAAGAGAAATTTGCAAACTCAAGGAGCAAATATGCTTGTGGGTCCCAGCACGCGCCTAGGAGTGTGTGATGAGTTGGCAAAAGTGCCATCGAAGGAGAATTGGGCGTTGGTCAAAAGGGCGGGACATGTGGCAAGCGGGCATTAAAAAGGACCTTGGTACGTGTCACACTTTGTGGGTGACCCCTCCCTTGAAGTGTCAGGCGTTGAGCGCTTCTGATGAAGCACTTAAGAGAACTCAGGAAACACATCTAACTAGGCGTGCATGATGAATCCTATGCAACATTGATTGTCCTGGAGAGAGAGAGAGTCCTTGCATTAAAAGATGCCTCCGGAAGATCAGCAGGGAACCAGGAATGTCCACGTTGCCATGGTGGGATGCTGCAGTTCTCCTTTGCATCTCATGTTAGATGCATCTACAGTGGTACCCTGGTTCTCAAACTTAATCCGTTCCGGAAGTCCGTTCCAAAACCAAAGCGTTCCAAAAACAAGGCACGTTTTCCCATAGAAAGTGATGCAAAACGGATTAATCCGTTCCAGACTTTCAAAAGCAACCCCTAAAACAGCAGTTTAACATGACTTTTACTATCTTACGATACCATTGATCCATAAAACGAAAGCAATAATCAATGTAAAAGTAAAAGGTAAAGGGACCCCTGACCATCAGGTCCAGTCGTGTCCGACTCTGGGGTTGCGTGCTCATCTCGCTCTATAGGCCGAGGGAGCCGGCGTTTGTCCGAAGACAGCCTCCGGGTCATGTGGCCAGCATGACAAAGCTGCTTCTGGCGAACCAGAGCAGCGCACGGAAACGCCGTTTACCTTCCCGCTGGAGCGGTCCCTATTTATCTACTTGCACTTTAACATGCTTTCGAACTGCTAGGTGGGCAGGAGCTGGGACCGAGCAACGGGAGCTCACCCCGTCGCAGGGATTCGAACCGCTGACCTTCTGATCAGCAAGCCTGTGGTTTAACCCACAGCGCCACCTGGTCCCATAATAATCAATGTACTGTACTATAAAATAAGTAAGACAGTATTGTAGATGATAAGAATTAAAATTAATTTTTTCCCCTTGCCTGCACTGATGATAGTCATTGTTTGGATGGGGGGCTTTTATCCATTTCCGCAGCCACACAGTCAATTAATCAGTAGCTGAACTGGGTTCCACACAGTCACCAAAACAAATGAATTGAAAAAGCCTCCAAAACAAAAAACGCAAAATAAATAGCAAAAACAAAAGCGCCTGACTTAATCCATTCCGGAAGTCTGTTTGACTTCCGAAATGTTCGAAAACCAAGGCGCAGCTTCTGATTGGTGCAGGTGCCCCGGAAACAATAGCTGACAGTCGGATCGGATGTTAAGCTTCCGAAAAACCTTCGAAAACCGGAATGCTTCTGGGTTTTTGGCGTTTGAGAACCAAGGCACCACTGTACATGGTGTCTTCCTTTCTGGATTCCTCCCAATGGTACTGGTTAAATGTTGCTTATACTGGTTGGGGAAAAAAAAATACAACCATATTCAAGAGTGGCTAAATTATGACACTGACTTTACGCCTCCTAAATCCTGATGACATTTCTGTGCATTGTAAAACATATTTAATTCATTTGGGCATTATTTTTTACTGAATGTGAGAAGTCCCTGGTTATATTGTTCCTTAGGGCGCAGTGTTTGTTCTAACTCCTAGTCCAGTGATCAATTGCTAGATGTGTCTGACGTTAGCCTGTTACGACGGGGGCTGTTCTTTCGACGGCAGCCATGACTAATTGTACGTGACTTTCCAGTTTTATAAGTAACTCTTTTCATCCCTGAATTTCGCCGGACCTTTCAATGCAAATCTCCCCCCCCCCTTGAATCTGTGAGTGCCGGCCAAGTTCCTCTGATTTAAAGAAACAACATCTACTCACACATATTGTTACTAAAACGTGGGCCCTGAGCCTCAGGCAGGTTGCTCTCGAGTAGACCCTTTAGCGCACACTGCCCTAAACACGCTTCCTAGGGAGTGATACCTGCAGGGCTTAAGTACGGCCTACTCCTGAGCTACTACCTGTTTAGGCTCGCCCTGTTAACAACGTATCGGAAGATACTGCAAACAGTAATACCGAGACAAGTGGACGGGTGGCTCTACACAGCAAGACAAAAGCAAGCTTGGACCATCTACACCAATGGCAACGCGCATGGAAGTCGTCGGACTGCTACCACAGACTTTCCAAGGCAGCAAAAGCAAATGTCGTTGTGTTACCTTGCGTACAAAATATAATTGGACGATTAAGTTATGTTCATTAAAGTCTATGAGATGTCATAAAACTTATATGGCGCACAGTGATTGAGAGACGGAAGGCTGTATTGAGCAATATGGTTTGAATTCTTCCTCGGGGGTATTTTTTGTTTGGATACAGAATAAGAGGGAAAACCCTCCTTATTCCCTCTTTCCATACAATCCATGGTTGTATAAATCTCTTCTATGGTTTTTAAGTAATCTTTCTCTTACACCTAGACTAAGAAGGCCCAGATCTTTCTACGTTTCACAGCCTAGTTGTTGCCACTGAAAAAAGTTCTGCCGTTGAGTGTGACAGAACCCAGGAGCAAGTTCTTAATCCATTTATTATTTAATTTAATACAGTGATCCCTCGACTTCCGAATGACCCGACTTACGAGTTTTTCGAGTTGCGAGGGATCAAAGCGGTCGCCGCTTCCGAATTTTTTTGACTTCTGATCGGAAGTCGTGGCCGCTTTAGATGCGGTTTCCTCGAGTTCCGAAGGTTTTTTCGACCCACGAATGCGTTCTACCAACGCATTCCTATGGGGACTCGAGTTACGATGATTTCGACTTACGAGGATTCCGTCGGAACGGATTATCTTCGTAAGTCGAGGGTCCACTGTAATTTATATACCACCCTATACCCAGCGGTCTCAGAAAAAAAAAATCAAAATATAAAACCACAAAATATGTAATCAAATATATAATATTTACTCAGTGCCTCCAGGGTTCTAGATTGGGTAGCATGGAACTTGTGGCTCTGTAGATGATGTTGAACACCCCATCATCCCAGATAATTGATCATGCTGGCTGAGGTTGATGAGAGTTGGGAATCCCAACATCTGGACAGCCGTAGGTTTTCCATCCCTGTTCTAGATGCTTTGGTGAAGATAAATCAATATTTGATCATTTCCAGATTCAGCAGTGCCATCTAGTGGGGCTGAAAGGCTCTTTGATATTGAGGGTTTTCTAGAGGAGGAATGACCTCGGAGGAGCGCAGAGAGAAGAAACGCCATGTTGCATCTGCACAACCGGACGCCTTCATCTACCCCAGCTGCAACAAAACATGTCTCTCCTGTATCAGTCTCTACAGCCATGGCAGGTGCCGTAATCTTCTAACAGCTTGACTTCGCCCCCAAAGGCACACTCCTCCGTTGTCTCCTGAGACAGGCGGATGCCAGCACATTTTATGTGTCTGCCCAAATTCAGCAACAAAGATATGAGGCCAAATAAAACAGAGATCTCTGGCTTGCCTGTCTCAATTGTCCTCTCATTTGGTTAAAATGTGACCATGTGTAGTAAGGTAAAGGGACCCCAGACCATTAGGTCCAGTCGTGTCCGACTCTGGGGTTGTGGCGCTCATCTCACTTTATTGGCCGAGAGCCGGCGTATAGCTTCCAGGTCATGTGGCCAGCATGACAAAGCTGCTTCTGGCGAACCAGAGCAGCGCACGGAAACGCCGTTTACCTTCCCGCCGGAGCGGTTCCTATTTATCTACTTGCACTTTGACGTGCTTTCGAACTGTTAGGTGGGCAGGAGCTGGGACCGAGCAACAAGAGCTCACCCCGTTGCAGGGATTCGAACCGCTGACCTTCTGATCAGCAAGCCCTAGGCTCTGTGGTTTAACCCACAGCGCCCTCTAATTACAGCTTTGGGGGAAAGGATTTTCATTGGCAAAATGTCACTGGGGATATGGGAGCGTTCAACTTCCTCTCTTTAATTTCTCCCCAACATAAGATCCCTGATGGGTCAGACCATCGTCTGGTCCAGCATCCTGTTCTCACAGTGGCCAACCACATGCAGCCACGGGAAACCTGCAAGCAGAAACTGAGCACAACAGCACTCTGCTCACCTGCGATCCCCGGAGACTGGCATTCGGAGGCACACTACCTCTGCCAGTGGATTCATTGCAACTGGTAGCCATCAGTAAGGTAAAGGTACTCCTGACCATTAGGTCCAGTCGCAAATGACTCTGCGGTTGCGGTGCTCATCTCGCTTTATTGGCCGAGGGAGCCAGCGTACAGCTTCCGGGTCATGTGGCCAGCATGACTAAGCTGCTTCTGGCGAACCAGAGCAGCGCACGGAAATGCCGTTGACCTTCCCGCCGGAGTGGTACCTATTTATCTACTTTAACTTTGACGTGCTTTCAAACTGCTAGGTTGGCAGGAGCAGGGACCGAGCAACAGGAGCTCACCCCGTTGCGAGGATTCAAACCGCCGACCTGATCAGCAAGCCCTAGGCTCTGTGGTTTAACCCACAGCGCCCTCTAATTACAACTTTGGGGGAAAGGATTTTCATTGGCAAAATGTCACAGGGGATATGGGAGCTTTCAACTTCCTCTCTTTAATTTCTCCCCAACATAAGATCCCTGATGGGTCAGACCATCGTCTGGTCCAGCATCCTGTTCTCACAGTGGCCAACCACATGCAGCCACTGGAAACCTGCAAGCAGAAACTGAGCACAACAGCGCTCTGCTCACCTGCAATCCCCGGAGACTAGCATTCGGAGGCACACTACCTCTGCCAGTGGATTCATTGCAACTGGTAGCCATCAGTAGGGTAAAGGTAAAGGTACCCCTGACCATTAGGTCCAGTCGCAGATGACTCTGGGGTTGCGGCGCTCATCTCGCTTTATTGGCCGAGGGAGCCAGCGTACAGCTTCCGGGTCATGTGGCCAGCATGACTAAGCTGCTTTCTGGTGAACCAGAGCAGCGCACGGAAATGCTGTTTACCTTCCCGCCGGAGTGGTACCTATTTATCTACTTTCACTTTGACATGCTTTCAAACTGCTAGGTTGGCAGGAGCAGGGATCGAGTAACGGGAGCTCACCCCGTTGCGAGGATTCAAACCGTCGACCTTCTGATCGGCAAGCCCTAGGCTCTGTGGTTTAACCCACAGTGCCACCCGCCTCCCTGTAGCCATCAGTGTTGTTGTTGTTCAGTCGTTCAGTCGTGTCCGACTCTTCGTGACCCCATGGACCAGAGCACGCCAGGCACGCCTATCCTTCACTGCCTCTCGCAGTTTGGCCAAAGTCATGTTAGTAGCTTCGAGAACACTGTCCAACCATCTCGTCCTCTGTCATCCCCTTCTCCTTGTGCCCTCCATCTTTCCCAACATCAGGGTCTTTTCCAGGGAGTCTTCTCTTCTCCTGAGGTGGCCAAAGTACTGGAGCCTCAGCTTCAGGATCTGTTCTTCCAGCGAGCACTCAGGGCTGATTTCCTTCAGAATGGATAGGTTGGATCTTCTTGCAGTCCATGGGACTCTCAAGATCCAGTGCCATACCTCAAAAGCATCAAGTCTTTGGCAGTCAGCCTTCTTTATGGTCCAGCTCTCACTTCCGTACATTACTACTGGGAAAACCATAGCTTTAACTATACGGACCTTTGTCGGCAAGGTGGTGTCTTTGCTTTGCCATCAGTAGCTCTCCACAAATCTGCAATCTTCTGTTCAAGCCATCCGAGTTGGTGACTATCACTGCCTCTTGTTGGGGGGCAAATTGCACAGTTCACACACTGTGAAGCAGCAAGGCAGCTTTTAAAAATTTATTTTAAAGACACATGAAATGACACTGGGTTTATCACCTAGTTGGGCCCCCAGAATAGAGGAGCAGCAATGCTTCTGAATACGTGCTCAGCTCAGGGTTTTGTTTTCAGTACCAAAACCTTTTGCATGAAAACGGATGGCTGTTTTCCCCTCCCAAAGCTTTCCATATTCCTGAAGTCTAATTTTGGGAAGTGGCAGGGATGGCGGGGGCTTTTCATTGTTGCTATACAGGTGGGAGACAGAACCCCCTCCTTCCAGCTTCTCTGAATATCTTTACCTACCATCTTCCTGTTCAGGCGGTGCCATGAAACGATTTTTCAGTACAATGGAAGGCTGCCATACACCCACAGCCGTATGAACAGACCCGGACCCTGCGCTTGTCATCTGGGGCCCTTCTCTATGTTCCCCACCCTAGGGAAGTTCAGAGGGTAGCAACATGGACCTGGGGGGGGGGCAGGAGCATAGATGGAACTTCCTGACAGTAAGAGCTGTTTGACAGTGGAATTTGCTGCCAAGGAGTGTGGTGGAGTCTCCTTCTTTGGAGGTCTTTAAGCAGAGGCTTGACAGCCATCTGTCAAGAATGCTTTGATGGTGTTCCTGCTTGGCAGGGGGTTGGACTGGATGGCCCTTGTGGTCTCTTCCAACTCTATGATTCTATGGGCTTCAGAGGGTCTGTAAACCAGGCACAAAATGATTCAACCCCCCCCTTCAATTTCCTTCCTGTTTTTTGAAAACTGTCTTCGTGGGGGGAAAAGAAGTTGGATGTTTGAAGGTTCAGGACAGATAAAAAAGAAAGAAAGTGCTTCTTCACACACTACAAAATTAAACCATGGAACTCGCTCCCACAGGAGCCAGTGATAGTCACAAACTCAGGTGACTTTGATAGGGGAGGAGACAAATTCATGGAAGGGAGGGTGATCAAGGACCATGATGGCCGTGCTCTGCATCTAAAGCACTGAGCCTATTGGGCTTGCTGATCAGAAGGTTGCCGGTTCGAATCCCTGTGACGGGGTAAGCTCCTGTTGCTCTGTCCCAGCTCCTGCCAACCTAGCAGTTCGAAAGCACATCAGTGCAAGTAGATAAATAGGTACTACTGCGGCGGGAAGGTAAATGGCGTTTCCGTGCACTCTGGCTTCTGTCACGTTGCGCCTGAAGCAGTTTAGTCCTGCTGGCCACATGACCCGGAAAGCTGTCTGTGGACAAACGCCGGTTCCCTTGGCCTGAAAACGAGATGAGCGCTGCAACCCCATAGTCACCTTTGACTGGACTTAAACCGTCTAGGGGTCCTTGACATTTTTACCTTGCTCTGCTTCCATGGTTGAGGGCAGCAAGAGCCAGTGTGGTGTAGAGGTTAAGAGTGGTAGACTCGTAATCTGGTGAACCGGGTTCGCGTCCCCACTCCTCCACATGCAGCCGCTGGGTGACCTTGGGCCAGTCACACTTCTATGAAGTCTCTCAGCCTCACTCACCTCACAGAGTGTTTGTTGTGAGGGAGGAAGGGAAAGGAGAATGTGAGCCGCTTTGAGACTCCTTCGGGTAGTGATAAAGCGGGATATCAAATCCAAACTCTTCTTCTTATCGGAGTACCAGTTGCTGGAAAACACAGGAGGGGAGAGGGATCTTGTGCTCAAATCTTGATTGGAGGCTTCCTGTTGGGGCAATTTGGTTTGAAACTGCAAGGACAGGATGCTGGACCAGATGGGCCACTGGCCTGATCCAGCAGGCTCTTCTTATGTGCTTATGAGAAGGGTGGTGGTGTGGGCAGGAGAGTTCGGAAGGCCAAAGAGAGCAGCTTGGAGAACTGCGCTTGCCTCCAACTCAGGCCAGAGGTCTACATCCGATGAGGCTGATGTAGGGCCACAGACTCTCAAGGAAAGCAAGAGGTTCTTAAAGGTAAAGGGACCCCTGACCATTAGGTCCAGTCGTGACCGACTCTGGGGTTGCGACGCTCATCTCGCATTATTGGCCAAGGGAGCCAGCGTACAGCTTCCGGGTCATGTGGCCAGCATGACTAAGCCGCATCTGGCGAACCAGAGCAGCGCATGGAAACTCCGTTTACCTTCCCGCTGGAGCGGTACCTATTTATCTACTTGCACTTTGACGTGCTTTTGAACTGCTAGGTTGGCAGGAGCAGGGACCGAGCAACAGGAGCTCACCCCATCACTGGGATTCGAACTGCCGACCTTCTGATCGGCAAGCCCTAGGCTCTGTGGTTTAACCCACAGCGCCACCCACGTCCTGGAAACTATAATTTGAGAATTGGCTCTATACCGCCCTCCTCCCTGTTGCCCATCCCATTTAACATCCTTCCCTCCCTGCGTGTTTTCTCGTAATCTCTACAGTGGGTGAGCCAAAGCGGGCCATTAATTAGCCATTTTATTGAGATTCCCTTTCCAGGACGGAAAGGTCAGTGGTCTTATGAAGTGCTTGCGGAAACAAAAGCCAGAGAACAGCGACAAAGCGTGGGATTAAGACAAGCCTTCCAAGGACAGCACGGAAGGGAACATCCTGAGCTTGGAAAGGTGATCAGTCCCTACAAATGAAAATAAATAAAATGGGCATCTAGGGCCATGCGGTTCATTCAAAACCAGTGGCGCAAGCTGCTTCCCCTCCTTCTTTAGACGTTATTTTTGTAGGATCGAAAGAGTGACTCAAATCTGCCTTCCTGGATCAGAGTGAGGATTGTTTGTTTGTGTCATTTCACCCGATGCAAGGGAAGGGGTACATCAAATATAAAACCAATTCCAGGTTAAAAAAAAAAACCCATTAAAACAACACAAAATTGAACGGTTCATAGAACACCTTCAGGAATGCCTAGGGACAAAGTCCTTTGGCGCCACCATGTGGCTGCGTTTGAATATTACAGCCCACTTTATTTTCAGTTCCAGCTTTAAATAAATAACAGTTCATTCAATGTTAGGTTTTAAGCCTTGAACTGCATGTTATGAAGAAGGCAGGGTTGCCACGGCAAATGGCAGCCCCAGGACGAGTCCTGCTTCCCCTGAGTTCAATCTACTGATTGTCATGATGAGGCCGTTGCCTTCCCTGCCAACAGACTGAGTAGGGGATGAGAAAATTCACAACACAAGGATGGAAGAATACGTGAGTGTCGGTTTCCCCCTGTTCCCCATTTTTTTTCAGTCTTAAGTTCAGCCTGCCACATGTCAGGGACTGGCTGGATAAGGAAGGGTGGTGGGAGTCGCCTGCCTAGGAGCCCCCCCCCCCCCCGGAGGGCACAGAAGATGACGACTTAGGCTGGATCTACACTGAGCTGCTTAACGTTATTAGAATGATATTAGATATCTCGTTCTAAAATGTTGCAGGGCATACTTTTAAATTAAAGCGTTTCTTACCTCTGTCCCCCCCCCGTCAAAATGGTTATCTCCCTATTGCTAGTCGCTGGTTGCTCTGCAGTGCCCTCTGGTGTCACATTTTAATAATTCATTGTGTTGTTGTTGTATAGTCGTTTAGTCGTGTCCGACTCTTCGTGACCCCATGGACCAGAGCACGCCAGGCACTCCTGTCTTCCACTGCCTCCCACAGTTTGGTCAGACTCATGTTGGTAGCTTCGAGAACACTGTCCAACCATCTCGTCCTCTGTCGTCCTCTTCTCCTTGTGCCCTCCATCTTTCCCAACATCAGGGTCTTTTCCAGGGACTCTTCTCTTCTCATGAGGTGGCCAAAGTATTGGAGCCTCAGCTTCAGGATCTGTCCTTCCAGGGAGCACTCCGGGCTGATTTCCTCCAGAATGGATAGGTTTGATTTTCTTGCAGTCCATGGGACTCTCAAGAGTCTCCTCCAGCACCATAATTCAAAAGCATCAATTCTTCGGCGATCAGCATTCTTTATGGTCCAGCTCTCACTTCCATACATCACTACTGGGAAAACCATAGCTTTAACTATATGGACCTTTGTTGGCAAGGTGATGTCTCTGCCTTTTAAGATGCTGTCTAGGTTTGTCATTGCTTTTCTCCCAAGAAGCAGGCGTCTTCTAATTTCGTGACTGCTGTCACCATCTGCAGTGATCATGGAACCCAAGAAAGTAAAATCTCTCATTATGAATGTTAAAAGCAGAACTTCATGTGCCCATATGGTTATGGGCCAGTGTGGCGTAGTGGTTGAGAGCGGTAGACTCGTAATCTGGTGAACCGGGTTCGCTTCCCCGCTCCTCCACATGCAGCTGCTGGGTGACCTTGGGCTAGTCACACTTCTCTGAAGTCTCTCAACCCCACTCACCTCACAGAGTGTTTGTTGTGGGGGAGGAAGGGAAAGGGGAATGTTAGCCGCTTTGAGACTCTTTCGGGTAGTGATAAAGCGGGATATCAAATCCAAACTCCTCCTCCTCCTCCCCCCCTCTAACACCCCACTTAAGGAGCATCCTGCACGTTGCTGAGCAACAGGCCCGACAGGCCCAGAGGAGGGGCCCATCCCCTCATCAATCAGCTAAAAATGCAGATAACTGATAATCTTTATTCAGCTGGCAGTCCTAACTAGTGTCCCTTGAATTGTTCATAATAAATATTGCTATATAATTTTTTTTTAATTGTTCATGTAGCACCTTAGAGACCAACTAAGTTTGTTCTTGGCATGAGCATTCATGTGCATGCACACTTCCTCAGATACACTGAAACAGAAGCCACCAGACCCTTACAGTATATATAGTGGGAGGGTGGGGTGGGGTTTTTCTCAGGAGGGTAGTAGGAGATGGGTGATTGACTCAATGGGTATGGTAAACCTGTTGACGACTAGTTACAGGTAGATAGCCGTGTTGGTCTGTCATAGTCAAAACAAAATAAAAAAATTCCTTCCAGTAGCACCTTAGAGACCAACTAAGTTTTTTCTTGGTATGAGCTTTCGTGTGCATGTATCTGAAGAAGTGTGCATGCACACGAAAGCTCATACCAAGAACAAACTTAGTTGGTCTCTAAGGTGCTACTGGGAGGATTTTTTTTATTTTGTTTTGACTGTTGACGACTGTTAATGACTGCAATTAGTCCTACAGGAAAAAGCAAGGGATAGTATTCAGATGATTAGCATATGTAAGGAGACAGGAATGCAATATCTCAATTAAGACCAAGTGTCTCTGAAGAAGAAGAAGGCTGATCGCCGAAGAATTGATGCTTTTGAATTCTGGTGCTGGAGGAGACTCTTGAGAGTCCCATGGACTGCAAGAAGATCAAACCTATCCATTCTTAAAGAAATCAGCCCTGAGTGCTCACTGGAAGGACAGATCCTGAAGTTGAGGCTCCAGTACTTTGGCCACCTCATGAGAAGAGAAGACTCCCTAGAAAAGACCCTGATGTTGGGAAAGATGGAGGGCACAAGGAGAAGGGGATGACAGAGGATGAGATGGTTGGACAGTGTTCTCGAAGCTACTAACATGAGTTTGGCCAAACTGCGAGAGGCAGTGAAGGATAGGCGTGCCTGGCGTGCTCTGGTCCATGGGGTCACGAAGAGTCGGACACGACTGAACGACTGAACAACAACAAGTCTCCATAGTTTTCAGTTTAGTGATAAGTTGTAATTCAGCAACTTCTCTTTCAAGTCTGTTTCTGAAATTCTTTTGTAATAAGACAGCTGCTTTGAGATCCTGTATTGAATGTCCTGTTGTCTTTGTCCATGGGGTTTTCATGGCAGGGATACTGGAGAGGCTTGCCAGTTCCTGCTCCACGTTGAGAAAGATGGAGGGCACAAGGAGAAGGGGACGACAGAGGATGAGATGGTTGGACAGTGTTCTTGAAGCCACCAACATGAATCTGACCAAACTGCGGGAGGCAGTGGAAGACAGGAGTGCCTGGCGTGCTCTGGTCCATGGGGTCATGAAGAGTCGGACACGACTGAACGACTAAACAACAACAATTGAATGTCCTGGGAGACTGAAGTGTTCTCCTACTGGCTTCTCTGTCTTGCGATTCCTGATGTTCTAGCCAAAATATTTCTAGCCATTTAGCAATTGTTTCGAGTGATGTAGAGGTGCTGGAGTTTACTGTGTTAGGAAGAACAATCCATGCATTTGAGGATGCTTAGCCAGCATCCCCCAGCCTTTAGCACATGCCCATCAAGGCCTCCTTAAACCAAACGTTGGTTCATGGCACGGGTAGATCTGTTGGAGATTCATTCCCCGTGTGCAGTCATGGGTTTGTTGTCTATCACATGACTGGGTATGTGTTTTGATTACACAGAGTGGGAAGTGGGAAATGACGAAGACAGGATGTTTGTCTTACTGTGTTCTGTGAGGTGGGACTATTGTCCTTTTGTTCTTTCTCTTTGCTGCCTGGTGATAGAGAGAGCGGGAGCCATGTCTCAGAGCACTGTGTGTGTTTATATGTAAATAAAATAGTTTAGCCAACATGCTGAGTTGCTGAGGTCTGTTACACAACTGTGCACACTCTGCGGATCAGTAAGTGTGCTGGTGCCTTCTGGCATCAGTCGCTGTGATGTTCAGGCTGAGGAATGCCTAAGAAGCTCCCGAACGATCGCCCAGGAAGGAGGGAACATGCCAGTCGGGCATGTGTCTCTGCCGAGGTTCTACTTGTGAGTAGGACACTTCCTGTTTCGAGTGATGTAGAGGTGCTGGAGCTTACTGTGTTAGGAAGAACGATCCATGCATTTGAGGATGCTTAGCCAGCATCTCCCAGCCTCTAGCACATGCCCATCAAGGCCTCCTTAAACCAAATGTTGGTTCATGGCACGGGTAGATCTGCTCCTTCTTCACAGCACCCCAGAACCCAGAAAACAGGTCCGAAAAGGACCTCATCAACAAGTATGGCCGAGGCAAAATCCCAGTCCAAACAGGAAGTCCTTATGGTTCTTCCTGTTGAATGAGCCAATGGTCAGCCTGGATGGGTGGAGCTTCTTCCATACCTTGGAACCCTTTACAGCTGGGGTGGGAAATCTATTGCCCATCAGGTATTGCTATACTACAACTCTCATCATCCCTGCCTGTTGGCCATGCTTGGAGTGGGACTGATGGAAGTTGTAGTCTGCCAACATCTTGAGGGTGCCGGCTTGCTTTGAACAGCTGATGATCAGAAGAGGCAGCTAGATGCGCTTGATGGACACGATTCTGCTGTGAAATACGCTCCAGTGGTCTTTAAAAGTTAAATCTGTGTTTACTTCATTCCATTTGCTCCCCCTCTGCATTATCTCCCCCCCCCTTAAATGTGCTGGGACAAATTGTTCTGAAAGGCTTTCCTTCTAATAAATTCCAGGGAAAGGGCGGTTGGACTAAAGTCTAATTACTTCTCCTTAATTGGCATGCGCCACCTCAGGAGGCCCAAACCGACTGCTGATTATGGATTGTCCTGACTTTGCTAATGGCTGCACTTCCTTCTTGGCAGGTGATATTTACGAAGCCAGATGGCGACAATTACCATATTCATAATGCTGGGCGCAACTGTTAAGGAACGAAATCGCAGAGCCATCTCTCTCTCTCTCTCTCTCTCTCTCTCTCTCTCTGTGTGTGTGTGTGTGTGTAGAGAGAGAGAAAGAGATATGGAACGAGCTGTTCTCTCAGATTCAGCTCGTATCCGGATCAAGCAGGCTGTTGAGAACAGAAAATGATTTTTCTTAAGCCTTCATCAATATAGGCCTTCCCACACCCCATAACCAGGCTTCCTGGGTGCATGCACGACCCAGGAGCTATGGGCAAGTGCGTGACCTTCCTCTTAACTGGGGGGATCTGTGCTTCCTCTGGGAGATCTGTGCTGAGGGCTGTGCTGGGAGCAGGGGCTAACCTGCATATATTTACACTGCATGCCTAAGCCATGCCCAGACCCTCCAAGTCACCCTCTTTTCCAGGGACAGCCCCAGATTTATGGAAACCGTCCCAGTTTCTGATTTGATCCCGGAATGTCCCGCTTTTCCTTGGGACGTCTCTATTTTCATCAGAGAATTGTTGGAGGGTATGGAGTTATGTGATCCCCGAACCAAGGAGATAAGTAATTTACCCAGTGCTATTTTTTCTAGAAAAAGCGGTGCCGTAACTCACCATGAACACCTCCCTCATTCTCTTATAATGGCAATGAAACCCACCAGAGAGGTGCCGGAACTGAGTTCCAGTGAGTACCCCCTGAAAAAAAGGGCCCATATGGTTTTATACCAGTGGTCCATGTTCACTCCCGGCAGCTCCTTCCAGTGTCTAGCTATGATGCTTCTGGATGCTGAGAGTAGGTGGGCTATAAACTCTTTATAATGTGAGTGTGCATCTCAATCCTTTTTAAAAGGCATCCAAGTTTGGCAGGTATTGCTAACTGCTGACATTGCTCAAACCACTTTTGCAGATGCAAGATGCCTTGGTTTAATAATAATAATAATAATAATAATAATAATAATAATAATAATAATAATAATTTATTATTTATACCCTGCCCATCTGGCTGGGTTTCCCCAGCCACTCTGGGCAGCTTTCTATCGAATATTAAAAATAATACTGCATCAAACATTAAAAACTTCCCTAAACAGTTGTCTTTTAAAAGTAAAATAGTTGCTTATTTCCTTGACATCTGCTGGGAGGGCGTTCCACAGGGCAGGCGCCACTACCGAGAAGGCCCTCTGCCTGGTTCCCTGTAACCTCACTTCTCGCAGGGAGGGAACCGCCAGAAGGCCCTTGGAGCTGGACCTCAGTATCCGGGCAGAACAATGGGGGTGGAGACACTCCTTCAGGTCTACTGTGTCGAGGCCATTTAGGGCTTTAAATGTCAGCACCAACACTTTGAATTGTGCTCAGAAATGTACCGGGTTACATGGCTTTAGGAAACCTCCAAGCCAATTTTGCTGTCAAACCAGTTACTTGAATATTGCTTGGATATTCAAATAACCTAGGTGTCCCTAGGTTGGTTACACCCTAAATGACTTAGGTCATTTGCTGCAGGTCGGATCCAGTCACATGCAAGCAAATGCAGGCTGTACAACTGAAGTGGATTCGGCACTCTTGCACAATAAACAAATCGACTTTTTGCTCTAAGGAAAATAATGGGAAAATGTCTGTGCGTTTGCGGCCGGGGGTGGTGGTGTTGAACTGCTTGACAAAAAAGAAATAATTCTCAATAAATAGTGGATGTAGTCTAACCTTCCCACAAGCTTTGTGCAAACAAATCAGGTTGAATGCTGAATAAACAGGTTATTTGGAAGCAATCTTAGTCTGATTTTGCATGGGGTGCTGCTTTTATAAAATTGTGCAGTTCTGCCCTGTGTCCATCAGATGGTGCTAAAACATTTACATATTCATTTCAGACAAGCTCCATTCTGCAGGAGTATCTGAGGGTCTATCAGCAGCTGCAAATTTTTATTGAGCGTTTGAAGAAACAATCATTAAAAACTAGCGCACATGCACTATCTAAAATCTACAATTTATTATTAAAATAGGACATGGAGCAGGTTCAAATATAAACAGTGAAATAGGCTCAGGCTTTTGCGTAGTCAATGAAACAGAAGTAGATGCTTTTCTGGAACTCTCTAGCTTTCTCCATAATCCAGCACATGTTTGCAATTTGGTCTCTGGTTCCTCTGCCCCTTCGAAATCCAGCTTGCACTTCTGGGAGTTCTCGGTCCACATATTGCTTAAGCCTGCCTTGTGGAATTTTAAGCATAACCTTGCTAGCGTGTGAAATGAGCGCAATTGTGCGGTAGTTGGAGCATTCTTTGGCACTGCCCTTCTTTGGGATTGGGATGTAGACTGATCTTCTCCGATCCTCTGGCCACTGCTGAGTTTTCCAAACTTGAATTATGGTGCTGGAGGAGACTCTTGAGAGTCCCATGGACTGCAAGAAGATCCAACCTATCCATTCTGAAGGAAATCAGCCCTGAGTGCTCAGTGGAAGGACAGATCCTGAAGCTGAGGCTCCAATACTTTGGCCACCTCATGAGAAGAGAAGACTCCCTGGAAAAGACCCTGATGTTGGGAAAGATGGAGGGCACAAGGAGAAGGGGACGACAGAGGATGAGATGGTTGGACAGTGTTCTCGAAGCTACCAACATGAGTCTGACCAAACTGTGGGAGGCAGTGGAAGACAGGAGTGCCTGGCGTGCTCTGGTCCATGGGGTCACGAAGAGTCGGACATGACTAAACAACAAATAGGTAAAAACTATTCCAGGAGTAGGTTACCCAGGAAAAACTGTGGACTACAGCAAATAGACTCTTGCTGAAAATGAAAATAAGGGAAAACTTTAAAAATAATAATGTTCAGGTGTCATATGACCCCTGTTACCCGTGTTTCTCCTAAAATAAGACACTGTCTTATATTTCCCCCCCTCAAAAAACACAATATGGCTTATTTTCGGGGGATGTCTTATTTTAACCACTCCGCGTCGGTAAGCTGCATAGCCACGCCTATCCAGGCCGTCTTAAGGGAGAGGCGCCGCCTCACTATGTCTTATTTTTGGGATATGGCTTATATTTCACAAATGCATAGAAATCCTGCTATGGCTTATTTTATGGCTACGTCTTATTTTAGGAGAAACAGGGTATATGATAAAGTAAATAAGAAGTATTGTTGTTCCATGTGTTGAAATTGCAAAAGAGAAAGGAAAAAGGGATGTGGCAAAAAGTTTTGGCAATAATGTGAATTGTAGGTGATGAGATTCTGTTAGATTTGGGGGTTTTGTGTTTAATTATAATATAAAGTAGTTGTGTTCTATGTCAGTGGTTCCAAACTGGTGGTCCGTGGAACCCAGGGGTCTGCGTAACCACCCCACAAGGTCCATAGCACATGCCCCCCAACTGTCCAGGACACCCCGTTTTGGGTGGCCATGCTTTCATGTGAGAGCACGGTGCCCCAAAACACGTGAGATCGTGGCTGGACGCGTGGGTCATGTGACTTGTGCAGGCACAGCCTGGAAGACACATGTCCCGGTTTTGCGCTGGGACCTGTTGGAGGGTATGGTGGCATTGGAGAACGAGCGAGGTCTCAACCAAAGCAGAATGGCAACTTAAGCTGATGGAATATGTGCAGCTTGCAGATCTAATTTATAGAATAAGAGAACAGGAAGAACATACGTTTAAAGAAGATTAGAAAATGTTTATTGAATATATGGGGGGCGAAATTGTGTACACTTGAAAACGTGGGCAGCATTAAGATAAATTCAACAGTGTAAATAAGTTTTGATGGAAGTAATAATGGAATACTGAATGGTCTAGTTTATATAAAATATGCTGGGATTTATGCTATGCAAAATGAACCATGGGAAGAGAAGAAGGGAAGTCATCGATTTTAAGGTTGTTTAAATGAATATTCTAAATTGTAAAACAGAAAATTTATATAATAATAATAATAATAATAATAATAATAATAATAATAATAATAATAATAATGTATATTTATACACCGCCCTCCCCAGCCAAGACCGGGCTCAGGGCGGCTAACACCAAGTATAAAAACAATTGATTAAAATACAACTTAAAAACAAGATTAAAATACAACATTCAAGTGCAGCCTCATTTCAGTAGAAACTCAAATCAAAAACTATTTGGGGAAGAAACCGTCAAATCTTCACCAAGGCCGACTATCCAGACTGGTCCTACATGGGCCAGAAAAATGCCAGGGAAGTCCCCAAATAGGAGTTCCTTCACAGGAGGAAAAAGGAAAGAGGGGGGAGGGGATCAAGTTGATTCCAAGCCAAAGGCCAAGTGGAACAGCTCTGTCTTACAGGCCCTGCGGAAAGAAATCAGATCCTGCAGGGCCCTGGTCTCATGAGACAGGGCGTTCCACCAGGTCGGAGCCAGTGTTGAGAAGGCCCTGGCTCTGGTTGAGGCTAATCTAACTTCCTTAGGGCCCGGGACCTCTAGAATGTTGCTATTTATGGACCTTAAGGTCCTCCGTGGGGCATACCAGGACAGGCGGTCCCTTAGGTACGAGGGTGCTATGGTATGGTGGCACCATTCACATAACTAAAACTACCACAGAGATATCAACATTTTCAAAAGTCCATGGCTTGGCTTTTGAAAAACTGAGAGTCGGCAGTACTTAGCTAATTGGGAAATTAGGAACCACTGCTCTATGTTATAAACCAAGCACAGTTGTTTCTTTTTATTTTCCAACGTATTTCTTATCAATAATAATAAAAAAATGATGTGGTGCGAGCAGAGGTGTAGGAAGCCGCTTGGGCACCCGGAGAGGCAAACATGACGTGCACCCGGGGGGGCGTGGCGTGGCTACGTAGCGTGCATGCGCAGGGCGTACGTAGCGACGTCGCACATGCGCGCTATGTAGCGGGGTGCTGGCAGCACCGCTCCAGCACCATACGGACAGTGCCGGGATCCTCTGCTCATGGCTGCAGCCGTGAACTGAGGATCCTCTACGTGATCCGTACGGTGCTGGAGCGCCGCCGCCAACCCGCATGCCTTGTCACCCTCGGAGACGTGGGACCGGGAGTGCACCACCCCCACCGCCCCCACGTTGCTACGCCCCTGGGTGCGAGCAAATTTTTATCCTGAAAGTGTGGCCCAGAGAAAAACGTTTGAGAACCAACGACCCATGCTCTTCCGTACACTCATACTCCTGTTTACAGATCTACCGAGTTGCTGGCTAATGTGGATAAATGAGGACCGGAGGAGCTTATTGACTTCTCCTTTGCAAAAGTTATGCAACCAAAGCTTTATGGGGGATTAACATGCAAGCGAGGTTGTAAAAAAGGCAAGTAAACAGAGGCAAGGGGAGACGTTTTATTCTTCTCGAATGATGGACGAGGCCCCGCGATTCCTGGGAAAGAAGGAAAGAAACGTGAAACAGAGCCGATTCCAGGAGTGCTGATATCAGGAAGTCAGTGAAAAATGCTCTGGGTGTGTGAAAATCTTAGTACTGAAACGCTTTAACATGGTGCAGAGGTGTAAAAATCATTTATCTATGTCTCCCTCTCAAACTACAGCTCTTCCTGCATTCAGACCTTAGATACAGGGCTGGGTGGGTGTATACTGAAATTTCACAGAATGCAAGGTTGGTGGGGGTGGGGTGGGAGTCCTGAACAAGGTGTTGGTTGTTGGGTTTCATTTTGTTGTTGTTGAAAAAAGCAAGTTTCTAGCCCTTAAGGATGTTAAGATATTCTTGCTGTTGTGTGGATAATCCCACCATAGCTGTCAACTTTCGGATTTGAAAATAAGGGATTTTTTCAAACTTTCGGATTTGAAAATAAGGGATGCTGCGAGGGCGGTGCAATGGCACCAGGTAGCCTCGCCACCCTGCGCTCCAGAGGCTGCGCGCGAACGGGTGAGCGAAAGAGCGAGCGCGTAGACGGCAGGCAGGCTGTCTGTCTGGTTGGGCGTGAGGGTCTGGCTGCACAAGGCATGCAAGCTCCGCCCCCAGTCAGTCTCAGACTCCTTATTGGCAGCTGAGCAGCACAGCTGAGGAGCCTCCCTGGCTGGCAGGGAGGGAGAGGAGCTGCTTCCTTTGAAATCTGGGAAATTTAAGGGATATCAACAATCCGGGATAGCAGCGGGAAACGGCTTTGGAATAAGGGAGTTTCCCGCAAAAAAAGGGAGGGTTGACAGCTATGAAGCCCACACACTAAAAAATGTTGCTGGGTGATTTCCAGAAGTCAGCGGGGAGGACCCTCTAAAGGCACACCAACTTCATATCTTTAAGTGACATCTTAAAAGCACATGGCTTCCCCGCAAAGAATCTTGGGAACTGTAGTTTGCTAAGGGTACTTAGAACTGTCTCTCTGTGAGGGGGTAAACCACATTTCCTCGGAATATTTGGGGGAAAGTCATGCATCTTAAACATGCTTCAAAGGTACAGTTGTGGATATAATCTTGCCCGTCTGCAAGGCAACCCAAAATTAGGCAAAACAGTATTTCAGGAAAATATGATGCACATTTTCTGGGTTTGCATGCAAGACACACACCTCAAATTTTGATTTGGGGGGGGGTCTATTTTAATGCAGCATACATTACCGTTCCTTCTCAATGCTCACCTGAGAGCAAGTTTGCTGGTATTGGGTTGGGGATGTGCTTCAGAAAGAGGTCTCTGGCTCTTTAATCCAAATTTTGCCTGCCCTAGCTGGAATTGTTGCTCCATGCGCTCTTGAAGGCAAAGGTTCTTCTGTTGGCATGCAAAGTGCTTCCAGTTCATAAAAGATAAGCCTAAAGGGCCCCCATAAAGTTAGAAAACAGACATTCTAAGCTTGGAGGCAACAAATTGAGCTGCTTTTTGCAGATGCGGCTGTTACATCAGTACTAACTGTTCCTTCCGTTTCCAATGTGCTTTATCATTAAGCGGATCAGTAGTAGGGGAAATGATTAGCAGTAGCATTGAGGCGATGCCATTGCCACCTGCAAAAATCAGCATGCATTGAGCATGGCGAAGGTCCTGGGATCAATTATGGCATCTCCAAGGAGGGCTGCAAATGGCTCTGTGCCTGGAAACCTGGAGAGCAGCTGGCAGTCAGTGTCAACAACACTGAGCTAGATGGATTGATTGTTTGTGTGAGAGGAAGCTCCCAAAACACCTTCCTATGTTTCATTCTGCAATAATAGTAATAATAATAATTCATTCATTCATTCATTCATGGTCTACCAAGGAGTCTTGGTAGACCATAAACTTGACATGAGTCAACAGTGTGATGCAGCAGCTAAAAAAGCCAATGCAATTCTGGGCTGCATCAACAGGAGTATAGCATCTAGATCAAGGGAAGTAATAGTACCACTGTATTCCGCTCTGGTCAGACCTCACCTGGAATACTGTGTCCAATTCTGGGCACCACAGTTCAAGAAGGATACTGACAAGCTGGAACGTGTCCAGAAGAGGGCAACCAAAATGGTCAAAGGCTTGGAAACGATGCCTTATGAGGAACGGCTTAGGGAGCTGGGTATGTTTAGCCTGGAGAAGAGAAGGTTAAGGGGTGATATGATAGCCATGTTCAAATATATAAAAGGATGTCATATAGAGGAGGGAGAAAGGTTGTTTTCTGCTGCTCCAGAGAAGCGGACACGGAGCAATGGATTCAAACTACAAGAAAGAGGATTCCACCTAAACATTAGGAAGAACTTCCTGACAGTAAGAGCTGTTCGACAGTGGGATTGGCTGCCAAGGAGTGTGGTGGAGTCTCCTTCTTTGGAGGTCTTTAAGCAGAGGCTTAAAGCCACCTGTCAGGAATGCTTTGATGGTGTTTCCTGCTTGGCAGGGGGTTGGACTGGATGGCCCTTGTGGTCTCTTCCAACTCTATGATTCTATGAAATCTGTATCCCAACCTTTTCCCCAGAGGAGCCCAATGTATTTAAATGAACTTTCAAAGTTGTTCTTTCCCCCCTTCTTTTTCTTTTTAAAAGCGCCCTTTAAAAACAGAGATTCCTGGCTATATTTCCTGCATGCTTTCAAGGATGGTGTGCATTAATTTTGGAGATCCATTGACTCAGTTGCCTATACCCAATAAATTATAGCAGGTAATTAAGCTATTTATTTTCGCTTCTCTGCCTCGTCCCCGATGTCCTTGTAGGATGTGATAGGCTGGATTGATTTGCAGCAGGAAACACGCCGTGGTGGGGCTTGTTGGGCCAGGGTGTTGATAAGGGAGACTGATCTGGAGTCTTAGGAGCATCAATGTCTTCATATGTTAATAATGTTGTTTAGTCGTTTAGTCGTGTCCAACTCTTCGTGACCCCATGGACCAGAGCACGCCAGGCACTCCTGTCTTCCACTGCCTCCTGCAGTTTGGTCAGACTCATGTTGGTAGCTTCGAGAACACTGTCCAACCATCTCGTCCTCTGTCGTCCCCTTCTCCTTGTGCCCTCCATCTTTCCCAACATCAGGGTCTTTTCCAGGGAGTCTTCTCTTCTCATGAGGTGGCCAAAGTATTGGAGCCTCAGCTTCAGGATCTGTCCTTCCAGTGAGGACTCAGGGCTGATTTCCTTAAGAATGGATAGGTTTGATCTTCTTGCAGTCCATGGGACTCTCAAGAGTCTCCTCCAGCACCATATGTTAATAAAGGCTTGTATAATTTATTGAAGGGACCACACTATGCCAATAGACTTCTGCATCCTTGTGTGGAGGGCCTGACTCTTAGCCAGCATATGACTCACTGCATATCTTTGTGGGATTGTGTCTATTTTTCTGGCTTGACCCGCCCCCCCCCCCTTGGGCATTGCCATGTGCAGAGGATGAATTTGGTGTCGAGGAGGCTCTGTCTGTTTTATTTTATCTGTGTGCGAAAACTGATGGTGCCTTCTTCCGTGAGTCAGCCTTACCACCATTCCCAGCAGTAGAAGAAGAAGAAGAAAAGTTTGGATTTGATATCCCGCTTTATCATTATCTGAAGGAGTCTTAAAGCGGCTAAGAATCTCCTTTCCCTTCCTCCCCCACAACAAACACTCTGTGAGGTGAGTGGGGCTGAGAGACTTCAAAGAAGTGTGACTAGCCCAAGGTCACCCAGCAGCTGCATGTGGAGGAGCGGAGACACGAACCCGGTTCCCCAGATTACGAGTCTACCGCTCTTAACCACTACACCACACTGGTGAATGCTCATGTAACTGAATGCTCTCAATTAATTAATTAAAATATCTCCATACCGATAAATACCCTGTTTCTCCTAAAATAAGACGTAGCCACAAAATAAGCCGTAGCAGGATTTCTACGCATTTGCGAAATATAAGCCATACCCCGAAAATAAGCCATACCCCAAAAATAAGCCATACCCCGAAAATAAGACACAGTGACGCTGCGCCTCTTCCTTAAGATGGCCTGGATAGGCGTGGCTATGCAGCGTACCGACACAGAGCGATTAAAATAGGACATACCCCGAAAATAAGCCATAGTGGTTTTTTTTGAGGGGGAAAAAAAAAGACGGCGTCTTATTTTAGGAGAAACACGGTAGCATGCCAGGAAGAAGGATTGCAGCTTAGCCATTTCCTTAACTTCCCAGCAGGAAGAGGATCCCCAGACGGAAGAGAATTGCATCATGCGAGCCCCACCTGCACCCAAAAATGGTACAACCCAGATGGAAATTCACTGCCCCACTGAGGTACAGGCTTGTGAGAGCACAGAGGAAAAGTTGAACTCGTTACATTGAAATAAATGCAAGTTGTTTACTGAGTCAAGCTTACTGCTAGCTTCTGGCATCGCAGAGGCCCAATCTGAGGAAAGAGGAGATATGCAGGTTTTTTGGAGATAACAGATAATGAAAAAACTTTACGAAGGAAAGCAAAGGAGCCTTGTTAACTGAGAGGGATGGCAATTGTTTCCCACCGAATTAAACTTTTATGAGTCCGGGGTGCGATTAGGCAGGACTTATAAAGGCAAGGTGGGAAGAGATCCTATTTCCACAAGATGGTTGAACAGATAAACACATCACATATAGGGGATGAGTTTTCCAGGGGATGGGGGTGGGGGGAACAAAATGTTTCTCTTGCAATTAGTGTGGAACACCTGGGACCCGCAAGGAACGGTTGCCACGTCTCTTCTCTCCTAAAAAGAGGGTTCTCATCTTTAGAGTTTGTTTATTTTATTTCTTCATTAAATTTATATCCCACCTTCCCCCCACTGCCCAGACTTGGGCAGTGAACGAACAAATGATAAAACTATTCAAACTCCTAACAGCAATTCCAAAGCTTGATGCAGGTTGGAAAAGTGATCTCAACTGAGAGCCAGTGTGGTGTAGTGGCTAAGAGCGGTAGACTCGTAATCTGGTGAACCGGGTTCGCGTCTCCACTCCTCCACATGCAGCTGCTGGGTGACCTTGGGCTAGTCACACTTCTTTGAAGTCTCTCAGCCCCACTCACCTCACAGAGTGTTTGTTGTGGGGGAGGAAGGGAAAGGAGAATGTTAGCCGCTTTGAGACTCCTTCGGGTAGTGATAAGAACTCTTCTTCTTCTTCTTCTTCTTCTGGCTTTTGGAAAGAGGAAGGTCTTCAGTAGGCACTGAAAGAGCAACAGAGATGACACCCATCTAATATTCGAGGGGAGGGCAGTTGCAAAGGGCAGCTTTTGTACAGAATGAACCTCCTGCTAAGACAGTATCTTCAAGAGTCCGTCACCTGCAGAGCACAGCGATCTATTGGGTATATAAAGGGCGAGATGATCTTTCAGGTGTCCATCCAAGCTACCAGCCAGATACGCCCCCTTCCAGGACACTCCATTTCATTATGTATACTTTTATATGATATTTTAGCATAATTTTACATAGTAACACTAAAAAACCATTATATAAAATATAGTAATTGTAGCCTCTGATGCATTTTGTTGTTTCCATTGAGATTCTGCTCAGTTGTGTCTTTCACTGTTGTAAAATTTAATGGATTATTGCTGCTTCGTTATGGTTTGTGAGCGATTGCAAGCAGGTCAACCCGGGAGAGAACCAGGGATCAAACCTGCGACCTTCCTGTATGCAAAACACGTTCTTTGCCATTGAGATAGAAGACCTTCTTTCCTTGCTTTGTAATGAATGTTCTGCATAGATCCAGCACCCTGGACAGCTCCTTGTATTTCCCACCAACGCTCCCCTCCCACTTTTAGTTTGCTTTTCATATTTGTCTTCAATCACTGTGGGACCTTGAAAATCCCCACTCCAAAAAATGTGAAGAATTACTGCCTCTGCTTCAGCCATGGAAGCAATTAACTCTCCAGTGGGGTGGAAAACAGCTTTTGAGTTGTATTTATTGATGCATAGATTCCACCGTAGTGTGATATTTGAAGACAAATTGCCGTGGCCCATAATTAAGAGTTGTTTGAGGGACTGGCAGGCAAAATGCAATGATGGAAGACCAGCGGAAAGGGCAAACTGATTTAGATTGGTCGGGATGAGACAATCTATATGACCTCGGTGCCCTACTCCTGCTCATTGATTTCCCACTTAAATATAACTTTATATTCAATCGCTTAAAATATACTGCAGGTTATTGACGTACTGCATTCAAGAAGCCCGCATCTCAGTGAATTGGAGGAAAAACCGGCGAGTGAACGCTCTTTTTGTTTTTAACATCCTATTAACCTTTATATGGCATCAT
The DNA here is from genome assembly GCA_034641385.1 of Darevskia mixta. NCBI lineage: Eukaryota > Metazoa > Chordata > Lepidosauria > Squamata > Lacertidae > Darevskia > Darevskia mixta. The sequence goes on along the minus strand of JAWWNH010000137.1, from coordinate 342,788 downwards.
GATGAAGATTACAGGTTTTGCTGGTGGACTTGTCTGGAGTCTACGATTCTGAGGCCTAATCTTGCTTGATGTGGATATGACATGTTTTCTGGCCTTGATCTCAGTCCCCAAACTCAGAGGATAACTCAGATGGGGAAGGGCTGCCTCTCAAAGAGTCATTGCAGGACCCTCCAGACCAGAGGATAGGGCCCTGTGAGACTCCCCTGTCTCGGCAAACATACCCCTGAAGGAATTCCCAGCACCCCCAATGCTGTCAATGGTCCTTTATGGGTTCAGATCGAGCTTCAGACTGGAGTGGGTCTAATGGCAAGACCAGACTGGCTGGACCTCTTAAACATCTGGAGGGCCGAGTTTGCCTATGCCTGCCTAGTGGCTCCCTAGCCCACTGGTTTTGCATCCTCCAGTATTGCCAGCCTTCCAAGAGTAAGATAATTGAGGTTGACCCAATCTCCTGATGTTGCTTAGCACGTAAGCGGTCAGGCATACATGCCCTACGAACAAATCCAACAGATTCCTTGATGGGGTGGATATGCAGAGAGAGGTCCACTGTTTCTGCTGATCATCCTGTCAGCTTGTGGAGTTCTGGAAACCAGTCATGTTTGTAGGTTTTGCTGCAGATCGAAGCTATTTGTTTTCATTTTATTTCACCTACGGGGATTCGGTTATGATTATCTCCCTCCAGCGCATAAAACTATAACCGTATGTACTTTCCATCCATCCCCCTCCCCCCGAACACATGTCACGGCTTTGTTGATGGATGGCCCTACAGAAGCAGCATAAGATTGTCTCCTGACTTTGCCCTGAGCAAACTGACCTTCCTATACCTGCAGCGACCTGTCTGCAAATGTAGCTTTGGTAGTTCCAGTGTGAAAGTTGTTTTCTTTCATGAGGAACAAGAGGCAGAGGCATGTATTGCAAGGTGCCCAAACGGAGCATCCTTTTGCAGAGACAGAAACTGCAGGCAAGGCAAATTGGTTTCCCTGGTATGCAATATTACCACTGTACAGACTATCCCCTGGAGTGTGTGTGTGGTTGCAATATCTTCTAGTTGCATTCAGGAACATGGAGAGGGTTTAAAAACACAGCCAGTTTGTTTCTACAGAGGGCTATATGTCAACGTTTCTCCCCCCCCCCACTCCAAGATTAATTAATTTCCTACATTCATATCTCACCTTTCCTCCAGAGCTCAGGATAGCACACATAGTTCTTCCAGACCCAATCTTATTCTTAACCCTAGAATAATAGAATTGTCGAGTTGGAAGAGACCCAAACAGCCATCTAGTCCAACCCCCTGTAACGAAGGAATCACATGACTTAAGTGGGGATTTGAACCCTGGTCTACTAGATCCTAGTCCAACGAGGGAAGCATGACTGGTGTCCCCCCCACAGGGCACTGAGCCAAGGGGTCACCTTCCTACCCTTTTCCTAAAGCCTAGTACAGGCATAGGCAACCTTGGGTCTCCAGATGTTTTGGAACTACAACTCCCATGATCCCTAGCTAACAGGGTCAGTGGTCAGGGATGATGGGAATTGTAGTCCCAAAACATCTGGAGGGCCAAGGTTGCCTATGCCTGGCCTAGTAACATCCCAAGAGTTGGGGATGGTGACCGCTGTAACTTGGCAGCAACTGGAGGGCTATAGATAGAGAGGCCTGGGAGCCCTGGGACGGTATCCAATCATGGCTGGCTCACCCATGAGGTGGACTGAGGCAGCTGCCTTGGGTGGCAGAATCCCACAGGGGCAGCATCCCCATGGGTGCCCCATGCACTCATGCCACCGCCGGATAAGCAAGGAGAAGCAGTAGCGGCAGCAGCTTGCGGTGAGGTACTGTGAGTTATCACGGAACTCTCACGAGATCTCACGGAACTCTCGCGAGATCTCACAGAGCTTGCACAAGATCTCGCCACTGCCACCACTTCTCACTTCTGTGGTCTATGTGGCATGCTCCAATGGCGGTGGGTTGCCCTGCCTGCTGCCTCTGGAGAAGCAAGGAGGAATGGCGGTGGCTTCCGGGTTCCAGTGAGAAGTCAGTGACGTCACGGACCTCTTGCAAGATCTTGATGCAACCCAGAAGTCACAACTGCATGACCCTGGTATCATCATCATCATCATCATCATTTCATTTGTATGCCGCATTTCCATAGTTAAAACAATGCTCAAGGCAGCTTACAACATGACAAGATTTACATAATTACCAACATAACAGAAGTCATAAACAATAAATAAAAAGGTAAAGGACCCCTGACAGTTAAGTCCAGTCGCGGATGACTCTGGGGTTGCAGTGCTCATCTCGCTTTACTGGCCGAGGGAGCCAGCGTTTGTCTGCAGACAGCTTCTGGGTCATGTTGCCAGCATGACTAAGCCGCTTCTGGTGAACCAGAGCAGCACATGGAAATGCCGTTTACCTTCCTGCTGGAGTGGTACCTATTTATCTACTTGCACTTTATGTGCTAGGTTGGCAGGAGCAGGGGCCGAGCAACGGGAGCTCACCCCATCGTGGGATTCGAACAGCCGACCTTCTGATCGGCAAGCCCTAGGCTCTGTGGTTTAGACCACAGCGCCACCCGTGTCCCAAACAATAAATAAAAACACATCAAAAGGTGCCACAACCAAATGGAAAACAATTTCCACATAAATAATAAAATCTAAAACTAAAAATACAACATTAATATCAATCACAATTTAAAATGACATAGATAAAAAATAAAAAATAAAACAATTTAAAAATGGAGCCCTCTCTGTTGAACAACAGCAGCAATCCTTTATGGAGCCCGTCAGGCCCCACCCCAAGCCAGGTGGAGAGAGGCAGGGCAGGGAAGCAAGGACTATTGCCCCCTGCCTTCCTGCTGAGGAAGGCATGCCATCTTGGATCCAGACCTGTCCAGCCTAAATGCATATATCTCAGACAGACAGATGAGGCCAAACAGTTAAATCACTGTCCTGGGGCAAATGGCCATCTTGGATATAAAAAGGCCCAGCAGCCCCAAAGTAATGCTTTTTCCATTTCCACTCCAGCTCTTTGCCCTTCTACTCTCTCTTGCTTTCCTTTTACTCCACAAGTACATTTTGAAAAAAAAAAGAATCGGCCGTGAAAGCAGTAAAGAAGGAATAAATACATTTCAGTACGTACTTGCTGAAAGGGCTGGGTAGCCTATAAAGGCCGCTGTAAATATCTGTTTCTGCTTTATCATCTCCAGCGCTTTTAAGGTGCTCCATAAAACGCCTTTATGGACTGAGAGAGAAGGATGGGTCCGCTTAAGAAATAAAGAGGAAATGAAATACATAATTGTTTCACCTCCGGCGGGGTTTCCAAAGTGGGTTGCTGGAGCAACTTCAGGCCCGTGTATCTACGCTCCAGAAAATTAAAGAGCTGGAGCTTTTCTTGGATGCAGCAGAGCACACTGTCTCCACCAAGCAGGAGACAGGGCACATCTCTGAGGAGGAGATCAGTTCCCCAACTCAGGAGCCAGATGTATGGAGGAATGTGACTCACAGAAGTAGAATGCCCAGGGATCGCTCTGAGTGTTTAGAACTACAAAATCGATTTGAAGTGCTCTCAAATCTGAAAGATGAAGAACAGACTCCATTGGAAGATCTCTCCCTCATCACAGTTGATGAGGTATATGAAGACGAGCAACATAGTCAGTCCTCTGGGAATGTGCAGGCGACCTTGGAAGGGACAGCACATGTAAGAATCCCGACCAAGCCTAAGAGGAGGCGTGTAGTAGTGATAGGGGATTCACTACTGAGGGGTACGGAAGCAGTGATCTGTGGGCCTGACAAGATGTCTCGAGAGGTATGCTGTCTCCCCGGGGCCAAGATCCATGATGTTACAGAACGGCTGCAAGGAATAATTAAACCCACGGATAAAAACCCCTTCCTTTTAGTCCATGTGGGAACCAATGACACCGCAAGCCATAGCCTCCAGAAGATCAAAAGTGATTATGAGGCTCTGGGCAGGAAGCTGAAGCAATTAAATGCACAAATTGTCATCTCATCTGTCCTCCCAGTTGAACGCCGTGGCCCAGGAAGAGAGAGGAAAATAGGAGAAGTGAACAACTGGCTTCGCAAATGGTGCCGGCAGGAACGGTTTGGTTTCTTAGATCACGGTCTGCAGTTTCTTGAAGATGGACTTCTGGCAAGTGATGGGCTGCACCTCACAAGGGTTGGGAGGAATGTTTTTGCCAACAATCTCAAAAACCTCATCAGGAGGGCTTTAAACTGACTTATGTGGGGGAGGGAGACAGTGGTCCTGAAGGTAGGAGTCTATCAAATGCTGAAGATGATCATCCAAATGTCAAGGACCAAATGGAGCAAACAGCGCACAGACCTAGTGGTGGGAGGAAAAAATCCTTAAGTAGGAGACTAGGGGGAATGATCAATGGTTTTCAATGTCTGTATACAAATGCACAGAGCATGGGAAATAAACAAGATGAACTTGAGCTCTTGGTACAGCAAACTAAATACGACATAATAGGCATCACTGAAACCTGGTGGGATGAGTCTCATGATTGGAATGTAGTAATAGAGGGATACAATCTATTTAAGAGAAATAGACCAAACAGGAAAGGAGGAGGAGTGGCGTTATATGTCAGGGATGTGTATACCTGTGAAGAGATCCATGATTTAAAACTTCAAAGCCAAATTGAGAGTATCTGGGTCAAAATTAAGGGAGAGAAAAATAACAGTGATCTCATGGTGGGAGTTTACTATAGATCCCCAAGCCAAACTGAGGACATAGATGATGCCTTCCTGGAACAGATGACCAAGCATTCAAAAGGAAATGAGATAGTAGTAATGGGGGATTTCAACTATCCTGATATTTGTTGGATGTCAAACTCAGCCAAGAGCATAAGGTCGAACAGATTCCTCACTGGCCTTGCAGACAATTTCATTGTCCAGAAAGTGGGAGAAGCAACAAGAGGATCAGCCATTTTAGATCTGGTCCTAACCAATAGTGATGACCTGGTTAGTGGGGTAGAAGTGGTAGGATCATTAGGTGGGAGTGATCATGCTCTTCTGGAGTTTATTATACATCAGAAAGGAGCAACCAAGCATACTAAGACTCAAATTCTAGACTTTAAGAAAGCCGACTTCAGAAAACTTAGGGAAATGCTGGGTGTGATCCCATGGTCAGTAATACTAAAAGGGAAGGGAGTTCATGATGGATGGGAGTTTGTTAAAGGGGAGATATTAAAAGCACAACTTCAAGCAGTACCAATGAGACGAAAACATGGAAGGTGCCTAAAGAAGCCAGGGTGGCTATCTAATGAACTTTTAACTGAGTTAAGATTTAAAAGGGATATGTACAAGAAATGGAAAAAGGGGGAAACCACCAGAGAGGAATTCAAACAAATAGCCAGCACATGTAGAGACAAAGTCAGAAAAGCTAAAGCACAGAATGAACTCAGGCTTGCTAGAGAGGTTAAAAGCAATAAAAAGAGTTTTTATGGGTATGTCCGTAGCAAAAGGAAGAACAAGGAAACAGTGGGGTCACTTAGAGGAGAAGAAGGTGAAATGCGAACAGGGGACGCAGAAAGGGCAGAACTCCTCAATACCTTCTTTGCCTCAGTCTTCTCCAAAAAAGAAAACAATGCCCGACCTGAAGAATATGGAGCAGATGATTCAGCAGGGGAAACACAGCCCAGAATAAGTAAGGAGGTAGTACAAGCACACTTGGCTAGTTTAGATGTATTCAAGTCTCCAGGGCCAGATGAACTACATCCCAGAGTATTAAAAGAACTGGCAGAGGTGATTTCAGAACCACTGGCAGTAATCTTTGAGAATTCTTGGAAAACAGGTGAAGTCCCAGCAGACTGGAGGAGGGCAAATGTTGTCCCTATTTTCAAAAAGGGGAAAAGAGAGGACCCAAACAATTACCGCCCAGTCAGCCTGACATCAATACCAGGAAAGATTCTAGAGCAGATCATTAAGCAAACGGTCTGTGAGCACCTAGAAAGGAACGCTGTGATCACTAAAAGTCAGCATGGGTTTCTGAAAAATAAGTCATGTCAGACTAATCTGATCTCATTTTTTGACAGAATTACAAGCCTGGTAGACGAAGGGAACACTGTGGATGTAGTCTATCTTGATTTCAGCAAGGCCTTTGACAAGGTGCCCCATGATATTCTTGTAAAGAAGCTGGTAAAATGCGGGCTAGACAATGCTACCATTCATTGGATTTGTAACTGGCTGACTGACCGAACCCAAAGGGTGCTCATCAATGGCTCCTCTTCATCCTGGAGAGAAGTGACTAGTGGGGTGCCACAGGGTTCTGTCTTGGGCCCAGTCTTATTCAACATCTTTATCAATGACTTGGATGATGGGCTTGAGGGCATCCTGATCAAGTTTGCAGATGACACCAAATTGGGAGGGGTGGCTAATACCCCAGAGGACAGGATCACACTTCAAAATGACCTTAACAGATTAGAGAACTGGGCCAAGGCAAACAGGATGAATTTTAACAGGGAGAAATGTAAAGTACTACACTTGGGCAAAAAAAAATGAAAGGCACAAATACAGGATGGGTGATACCTGGCTTGAGAGCAGTACAAGTGAAAAGGATCTAGGAGTCTTGGTAGACCACAAACTTGACATGAGTCAACAGTGTGATGCAGCAGCTAAAAAAGCCAATGCAATTCTGGGCTGCATCAATAGGTGTATAGCATCTAGATCAAGGGAAGTAATAGTACCACTGTATTCCGCTCTGGTCAGACCTCACCTGGAATACTGTGTCCAGTTCTGGGCACCACAGTTCAAGAAGGATATTGACAAGCTGGAATGTGTCCAGAGGAGGGCAACCAAAATGGTCAAAGGCCTGGAAACGATGCCTTATGAGGAACGGCTTAGGGAGCTGGGTATGTTTAGCCTGGAGAAGAGAAGGTTAAGGGGTGATATGATAGCCATGTTCAAATATATCAAAGGATGTCATATAGAGGAGGGAGAAAGGTTGTTTTCTGCTGCTCCAGAGAAGCGGACACGGAGCAATGGATTCAAACTACAAGAAAGAAGATTCCACCTAAACATTAGGAAGAATTTCTTGACAGTAAGAGCTGTTCGACAGTGGAATTTGCTGCCAAGGAGTGTGGTGGAGTCTCCTTCTTTGGAGGTCTTTAAGCAGAGGCTTGACAGCCACCTGTCAGGAATGCTTTGATGGTGTTTCCTGCTTGGCAGGGGGTTGGACTGGATGGCCCTTGTGGTCTCTTCCAACTCTATGATTCTATGATTCTATGATTCTATGATTCTATGATTCTAGGAAGGCAGAACTCTCTCTTGCCTCGGAGGCACAGGCAGGGAAGGCCTCCATTCTTCAAGTCAGACAGCATCGAGGATGGAATGGAGGAAGGAGAAAACTTATGAAAATACGTGGTGTAGTGGTGTGGTGTAGTGGTTAAGAGCAGTAGACTCGTAATCTGGGGAACCGGGTTTGCGTCTCCGCTCCTCCACATGCAGCTGCTGGGTGACCTTGGGCTAGTCACACTTCTCTGAAGTCTCTCAGCCCCAATCAACTCACAGAGTGTTTGTTGTGGGGGAGGAAGGGAAAGGAGAATGTGAGCCGCTTTGAGACTCCTTCGGGTAGTGATAAAGCGGGATATCAAATCCAAACTCTTCTTCTTCTTCTTTTATTTGGGGGGTCAGTACTAGACTCATAGTAGGTGCTACATTTAAGCCAATGTTCAACATCAATATTAAGCTGCTGGGAGAGATCATCAGGGGGTTTCAGAAGTATTGTTTCTGGGGGACAGAGGGCAGGCAGGTGTGGGGGACTCCCTGGTCCTGAATGGAGTAACTGTGCCCCTAAAGGACCAAGTGCACAGCCAGGGAGTCATTTTGTATTCAGAGCTGTCCAGGGAGGTGCAGGTCAATTCTATGTCCAGGGCAGCTGTCTACCAACTCCATCTGGTACACAGGCTGAGACCCTCCCTGCCCACAGACTGTCTCACCAGAGTGGTGCATGCCCTGGTTATCTCCCGCTTGGACTACTGCAATGCACTCTATGTGGGGCTACCTTTGAAGGTGACTCAGAAACTACAACCAATCCAGAATGTGGCAGCTAGACTGGTGACTGGGAGCAGATGCCGGGACCATATAAGGCTGATCCTGAAAGATCTACATTGGCTCCCAGTACATTTCTGAGCACAATTCAAAGTGTTGGTGATGACCTTTAAAGCCTTAAATGGCCTTGGCCCAGTATACCTGAAGGAGTGTCTCCACCCCCATCGTTCAGGTCCAGCTCTGAGGGCCTTCTGGCGGTTCCCTCACCGCGAGAAGTGAAGTTACAGGGAACCAGGCATAGGGCCTTCTCGGTAGTGGCGCCTGCCCTGTGGAACACCCTCCCATCAGATGTCAAGGAGATGAGTAACTATATAACCTTCAGAAGGCATCTGAAGACAGCCCTGTGTAATGAAGCTTTTTAACGTTTTATTATGTTTTTCTATATGTTGGAAGCCGCTCAGAGTGACTGAGGCAACCCAGTCAGATGGGCGGGGTGCAAATAATAAATTATAATTTAAACATCTGAACATTTGCAGAGTGGCCCTTTGCATGCACCTGGTTTTATGAGCCCCACTTCCATTTGCAATGCCCCATGTCACTGCAAGGGGAGCCAGGTGGCGCTGTGGGTTAAACCACAGAGCCTAGGGCTTGCTGATCAGAAGGTAGGTGGTTCGAATCCCTGCGACGGGGTGAGCTCCCGTTGCTTGGTCCCAGCTCCTGCCCACCTAGCAGTTCGAAAGCACGTCAAAGTGCAAGTAGATAAATAGGAACCGCTCTGGCGGGAAGGTAAAACGTCGTTTCCGTACGCTGCTCTGGTTCGCCAGAAGCGGCTTTGTCATGCTGGTCACATGACCCGGAAGCTGTACGCTGGCTCTCGGCCAATAAAGGGAGATGAGCGCCGCAACCCCAGAGTTGGACACGACTGGACCTAATGGTCAGGGGTCCCTTTACCTTTACCTTTATGTCACTGCAAATGAATTTAGAGGATCTCACAATTGATGCAACACGATGTGGCAAGGTTGAAAGGTGATATCCCAGTGCACATGTAGAAATACTTAAACACACATCCACAGGCTCTTTAGATCTCAGGCATTATATCCCAAAGATGTCCTAAACAGGCAAGACTTCTGGGGGTATCCCACGTATCTCAAATTATGCTTTCTTTATTGCCATCCTTTCAAATTCTCTGTATCCTCACGTTGAGTGTAAACAATTTTTAATAAAACATGCCTTCTCCTGTGGCTGACGAGGAGCGACAGCTAGATCATAATTAAAAAAAAAAACCCTGCAGGGATGTTTATTATCTTCTTACCCTTTGTCTTTAAAAGAATGCTGCTGCTTTTCAGGAAGAATTGGCTCCAGCGTTGGGATGGTACGATAAAAAATTCATACTCCCTGCTGTTAGTTACCGAATGTGGATATACATGCAATATGTTGGCAACATCTCCGGTCGAGACAGTGGGTGTCATAGAACTATTGGTAGGCAATGTTCCTGTTGAAGGGTTTCACTGGATGTCAATTATCTGTGATGGCCTTTATAACTCATTTCACACTGTTTCTCTCTCTCTCTCTCTCTCTCTCTCTCTCTCTCTCTCTCTCTCTCTCTCTCACTGTTCTGGAACCGAGTTGTATTTCAAAAGGCTGCCTACTTTGCTGACAGTGGCCGTCCTTCCAACGATACGAACTCCTTAAGTGCTGAATCTCTTCAATTAAGCTGCCCTGCACCACGCTGGATCGATCAAGCTATTAATTGATTGCTGAAGACTTTCCTGAAACCAGGAGTCAGCTGCTTCCCTTATGGATGGCTATGTGTGTGTGTGTGTGTGTGTGTGTGTGTGTGTGTGTGTTTGTGTGTATATGCTTTGTAGTATTCCCCCCCCCCCCCCCAAAAAAAGGTATGAAAATGCAATTGTAGTCAGGTACTGGGAGATATTCCGCAGTGCAAACAGCAATTTGTCGATCTGTTTTGGAAAACACATTTTTTTTTCACTTCCAGTAGCACCTTAGAGACCAACTAAGCTTGTTAGACAGGAGTGCCTGGCGTGCTCTGGACCATGGGGTGACGAAGAGTCAGACATGACTAAAAGACTAAACAACAACAAAAAGTTTGTTCTTGGTATGAGCTTTCGTGTGCATGCACACTTGTTCAGATACACTGAAGTCACCAGACCCTTATATATAGTGAGAGGGTGGGGAGGAAAGGTGTTTTGGAAAGGTGGAGGTTGAGTGCTGCTCCACCCCCATCATTCAGCCTGGACACTGAGGTCCAGCTTTGAGGGCCTTCTGGCGGTTCCCTCACTGCGGGAAGTGAGGTTACAGGGAACCAGGCAGAGGGCCTTCTTGGTGGTGGCGCCCTCCCTGTGGAACGCCCTCCCATCAGATGTCAAGGAAATAAACAGCTATCTGACTTTTAGAAGGCATCTGAAGGCAGCCCTGTTTAGGGAAGTTTTTAATGTCTGATGTTTTACAATTTTTTATGTGCTGTGGAATCCCACCCAGATAGGCGGGGTATACAAAATAAATTTCTTCTTCTTCTTCTTCTTCTTCTTCTTCTTCTTCTTCTTCTTCTTCTTCCTCACTGGAGGTTTTTGATCAGAGGTAAGATAGCCATTGAGGGACGTGGGTGGTGCTGTGGTCTAAACCACAGAGCCTAGGGCTTGCCGATCAGAAGGTCGGCGGTTTGAAACCCCGCAACGGGGTGAGCTCCCGTTGCTCTGCCCCAGCTCCTGCCCACCTAGCAGTTTGAAAGCACGTCAAAGTGCAAGTAGATAAATAGGTACCGCTCCGGCGGGAAGGTAAATGGCGTTTCCGTGCGCTGCTCTGGTTCGCCAGAAGTGGCTTAGTCATGCTGGCCACATAATCCGGAAGCTGTACACCGGCTCTCGGCCAATAAAGCGAGATGAGCGCCGCAACCCCAGAGTCGTCCGCGACTGGACCTAACGGTCAGGGGTCCCTTTACCTTTACCTTTTATGAACACCTTAAATAGGTCCCAGTAGCTGACTGGCACACAGTGCAGTGCGTTCAAAATTGGTGAGATAGGGCGAAATATACTCGGATTCGAGTGTGGATTTCATGCTCTTTATTCAGCTCATAGTAGTGAGGGATGAAAGTTCCCCCAGAGCGTCTGCTTTATATACATTATTTACACAAATGGCTAATTCCAGGATACTCCTGTAGGCCAATCAGGTTGCAGATTCACTTCCACCTGGAGCTGGATTGGGTGGCTCCTGCGGACCAATCAGACTCCTATTGTTCTAGGACCAACCAGACTGCTGCATTCTGAATCCTATTGTTCTAGGACCAACCAGACTGCTGCATTCTGAATCCTATTGTTCTAGGACCAATCAGACTGCTGCATTTTGGATCCTATTCAACTCAGTACATAACATAGGGACCCACCTTGCTGCCTTTGAAAAGCTTCCAAATCATCTTCAAGGGCCGCCCCCTATAAAGCACATTGCTCAGAGGTTATCAAGGCATGGTTGCAACAACACGAGGAAAAGCATCTGGAGGAGGGACTTCAGGGAGAAATAGAAAGCAGAGGAATAGTTGAGCACATTGCCCTCCTGACTACTATGTCAAATCATACTTTCTCCTGCACTCTGCAGCTGTTCGTCAGAGACCCTCATTCCCAGGTTCAGATGTGCGATTCTCACTAGATCTTCCTGTTTTCCTCTATCAAATTGTGGTTACATCTCCAATTGCATTGGTAGGTCTGCTCAAGCTAGCAGTAACTGCCACCATTTTAAGTCTTGATAACTTTCTAAATTCTATTGAGATTGTTCCAAGTCAGGGTTAAACACCTGGCAGGACGTTGGGGGGGGGGGGATGCAGTTTGACTGTTCTTTATAACTTCAAACAAGTACAACCCATCATCTAATTATTATTTAGCTCAATCATAGCACAGCCAAAGATTAAGCTGTGAGGGTTTTAATCCATGCAGCAACAAAAAGTCTCATTAAAAGAGAACTGTTTTCTCTCCCCCCCCTTCACCCAAATTTCATTTAACAATCTGAATGAAGTCTGTAGAGTGGAATTAATGATTTGCATTAACATTTCAGATGAGCTTCAATATAAATATCAATCCTTTGATGGGTTATGAACATCGACAAAAGTTAGTTAAACCCTTGATCCCTTTCATAGCATTCTGGATGATATCATTTACTGGAAAGCTGGTAGCCGAGAGGCGAAGTTATACCTTCCACCTATAGAAATTAGCTCCAGTATGTAATTTATGAAATAAACAATTCAGAGTAATTTTCCATCGCAGAAGTTTGATCTTTAGAAGACTGGGAAGTTCTTGTAAGATAGAAAAGAGAACAAAATCTTCATGGATAAGATACTGGGAGTATCTAAAAATAATTCCTGCATTGCAGGGAGTTGGGCTAGATGACCCTTTGGGTCACTTCCAGCTCTGTGGTTCTACAATTCTATGAAAGAGGGGGACCACTAATAGTGGGGCTTCTCAGGAAATCAAATGGAGAAGCAAGATATGTTGGGATGTTACTGCTGTAAACCCCTCCATCCTAAACTCAAGTTATAGATGTCCTAAGGACACCAGGGGACGCGGGTGGCGCTGTGGGTTAAACCACAGAGCCTAGGGCTTGCCGATCAGAAAGCAGTTCGAAAGAACGTCAAGTGCAGGAAAGTAAATGGCATTTCTGTGTGCTGCTCTGGTTCGCTAGAAGCGGCTTAGTCATGCTGGCCACATGATCCCTCGGCCTATAGAGCGAGATGAGCACCGCAACCCCAGAGTCGTCCGCGACTGGATATAATGGTCAGGGGTCCCTTTACCTTTAAGGACACCAGAGCCCCTGCTTACCTTCATTCTACAGAAACTGAAACCTGGAAAAAGAACCCCTGGAGTTTCTCACTGCTCAAAGATTGGAGCAGCACATACTGTATTATGATATGGAACCAAACTTAGAGATTCATAGGATTATAGAGCTGGAATGATCATCTAGTTCAACCCCCTGCAATGGCTATCTTAAAGGTAAAGGTAAAGGTATTGGAAGTGTATTTGTGGGCTGGGCCAGAGTGGTTGATTTTACATGCAAGCAAAGCACAAACAGTGCTGTTGTCTAATGACAGCCTATTCTCTGTAACTATTGGTGAGCAACGCAGCTGAGGAGCCTCCCTGGCCGGCAGGGAGGGAGAGGAGCTGCTTCCTTTGAAATCTGGGAAATTTATGGGATATCTAACAATCCGGGATAGCAGCGGGAAACGGCATTGGAATAAGGGAATTTCCCACCAAAAAAGGGAAACAGCGAAAAACGGCGCTGGAATAAGGGAATTTCCCGCCAAAAAAGGGAGGGTTGACAGCTATGCACTGAGGTCCAGCTCCGAGTGCCTTCTGGCGGTTCCATCCCTGCAAGAAGTAAGGTTACAGGGAACCAGGCAGAGGGCCTTTTCGGTAGTGGCACCCGCCCTGTGGAACGCCCTCCCATCAGATGTCAAGGAAATAAACAACTATCTGACCTTTAGAAGACATCTGAAGGCAACCCTGTAACAGGAAATTTTTTTAATGTTCATAGAAAATCTACAATTTTTTATGTGCTGTAAGCAGCCCAGAGTGGCTGGGGAAACCCAGCCAGATGGGCAGGGTATAAAGAATAAAATTATTATTATTATTCATTAGGCAAATCTGAGTTGGAGGAGAGACATCAAGGAGTTTGCCAAATCAGGGCTAACTGAGGCTGGTGGCAGTTGCAGTCCAACAGCAGATGGAGAGACGCAGGCTTTCCATCTTTGCTTTAAAGTAAGCACCATTGCATTCCTCCTCCCAGTATTTCTGTCCCCTAAACATTTATTTTGTCCACTTTAAAGGGGGTTAGGCACATGCCATGTTCCCAACATCTCTGGATGTACAACTAAAAAGAAAAGGGATGTGAGATGTGGCCGTTATTAACTGTGTACATTTGGATTCATTGGAAGACATTACCAGAGAGCAACCAGCCCAGTCCAGGAGCCCTGCTGAGTTATTCTGCTCTTGCATTGGAAGCCGCAAGCTGTGATGTGGAGTGAATTGTCTGTCTGCTAATAATAAATACCCCACAAATTCTCTCTCTCGTTTAACCTGCAACAGCAGATAATCTTTATGACTGCATGAGCCCTGCTCTTCCCTACCCATACATTTTATTCTGAGTTTGTCATCTATTTGAAAAGTAGCATAAATCCTCTTTCTTCCTAGTTACGCGTGTAGGTATCACCTAATTTCAAGCAATCCAACGAACAGAAAGTCGTAAGCTATCCCATTCTGGCTGTCATCTTTACCCATGCAGATTGAGACAGTTTCTTCAAGCACAGATATATAAAGCAGGAGTGGAGGGATACTGAGAGGAAAACGCCAGTTTTAAACAACAGCAGATGCTTGAGTAAAGAAAGGATGAAGGGATGTGGAGGGCTTTTTTATATTATATATTTAAAAAACCCCAGTTTTAATAAGGAGAAGCAGCAGAGATGGCTAAAGCATCAAAAAGCTAACACAACACAGACAAACTCCTTTCTAATTGTACTCAAACTTCATTTGAAACTTCCTCCTACTTGGTGTGACTCCCTGCTTGTTCTGCTCAAACCTCTGTCATTGTTTAAGACGGGTACTTTTCCTCTCAGTGTTTCTCCATCCCTGCTTTATCCAAACCTCTGCCATTGTTTGAAACTGCCATTTGCATTTCAGTTTCTTCCATCCCTGCAGACTTCTGTCATTGCTTTAAAACAGGGGCCAGCAACCTTTTCCAGCCGTGGGCCGGTCCACCGTCCCTCAGACCATGTGGTGGGCCAGACTATATTTTGGAAAAAAATGAACGAATTCCTATGCCCCACAAATAACCCAGAGATGCATTTTAAATAAAAGCACACATTCTACTCATGTAAAAACACCAGGCAGGCCCCACAAATAACCCAGAGATGCATCTTAAATAAAAGGACACATTCTACTCATGTAAAAACACGCTGATTCCTGGACCGTCCGTGGGTCGGATTGAGAATTGGCCTTAGGTTGCCTTTAAAACATCACTTTCCCCCTTCTCGGTGTCTTATTCTGCTTGCTTCCATGCCATGGCCATTGCTGTTGTGCAACCTGGCTTCTCTTTTGCTCCCCTACCTGTCCCTGACTTCATGCAAAACCAGGACGCGGCACTACAAATCCTCCAATGAAGGAAGCATGACAACAGTCTTACATGCTTATTGTATAGAAAGATATACTGCGGGATCAGACCGACGACCCATTTACTCCTGTATCTTCTTCTCACAGTGATCAACCAGATGTCTATGGGAAGCTCAGAAGCAGTCCCCCATCTCCCACACAACTATTTTGTTTAAAAAGACAAATCTAGTACAAAAAATGAATAAATCAGAAGAGGAATGACAGGTTTTTTGGGTATTGGTGGCCACAGTTTCTGACATTCACCCAGGAAGCTGCATTGGAGATAACCTTGGCAAAATGTCACTTGGAATATAATGCTCATTTTCTCTCTACACAAAAGACTGGAGGGGTGTGTGTGTTTGTTTGTTTGTGTGTGTGTGTGTGTGTGTGTGTGACTTCATTGTGCCACCAGGCTCTCTGCCTTTGTATTATTTATTTCATGTTGTTTGTTGTGACATTTAGAGGCTGCTTTTCAGCGAGTAACCCTCCCAGGTTGGCTCACAGTGTATTAACGGTGCAAAATCCATTTGCAGCATAATTACTAACCATAAGCTCACAATCTAGGAAACCTGAGCCATGCAATCCTAGGTGTGTCTATGCAGAAGCAAATCCAATGGAATTCAATGGTGTCTGTAGCAGATGGTATGATCAGGCTTACCAGGAGGTAGAGGGGGAGGGGTGATGTGGCAACAGGATTGCCATGGTGCAAACATACCAGCAGAGCTAATCTTGTGCCAATCCCGTACTCCTGTCAGTGTGTTTGCACCATGCTGACAGGAGTACGGGATATTTTGGAGTCCCTTCCAACTTCCCTTCTGCGATTCTATAGGTAATGCCACACTCTGGATTGGCTGTAAGGAAGAAGGCGACCTTGGTGGGTCTGCACCCCGTTTGCCCCAACAAACTAGCCTCACAGTCTTTACCCAAGATTTTCCGACACTTAATGTCACTTCCTGACATCTGTGGCTAATCTAATTTCTGTGCTCTTGTTTCACTGATACGTTTTGCTATTGTCATGGCTTTTATTATCATACGTTTTCATTACGGTTTTGATGTTTCATTAACCACCTCAGTCTTTCTTTGAAGTGGAAGCCGATATACGAATAATTGTAATAATAAGTGAACAAATATATACGATGCTGATAAAAGGAAAAGGAACCACAAGAGCATGATGCAATGGGAAGATCTCTCTGCTGGAGATTCATTCCCCGTGTGCAGTCATGGGATTGTTGTCTATCACATGATGGTGTGTGTTTTGATTCCACAGGAATGGGATGTGACGTAGACAGGATGTTTGTCTCACTGTGTTCCCTGAAGTGGGACTATTGTCCTTTGTCCTTTCTCTTTGCTGCCTGATGATAGAGAGAGAGGGAGCCATGTTTAAGTGCTCCGTGTGTGTTTACAGAGTTTTCATAAAGCTCCCATCAGTCACGATGGACCTTGCCCATGAAAACGCTCCACAATTTGGGTCCCATGTGATTTTCTCAAATAGTTCCTGCCCAGTCTCAGCATCCCATGGATCCTCTTGATTTGTTTTAAAGCTCTGACTGGCCTACAAACTTCTGCTGAAAGATGTTTCTTCAAACCCAAACTCCAGATACTTTTGGGGCCAGACCTTGGAGAAAGGGGAAAAAAAAAGAGTAGTGAGGATGAGAGGGAATTTGACCTGGTTAAAAATCTAACCTCTTCTAACTTATTGAATAAAGAAAAGAAAAGAAACCCTATCTGCATGATATTAGGATGCACTTCAGCCTTATAAACACAGGTTAAAAGGCGCCCTGTTTAAAAATTAAAACACATTTTCCATGCACAACTTCTTTGTTGTTCATATTTTAATAATACCCTGAATAATTGAACAATGTGTGGGCTAAATAATAATAAAAACCCTTGGCGACTTGTGTTCCTCCCCCCCCCCCCCGGGATGTTCACTATGCAAAAAAGAAGCTTTTATGTATGAATAACGGATGGCCCTACTGGGACCCCAATAGTGTATAATTCAACACACGCGGCTTGTTGTGTCTGAAGGGAGCGCAGGAACAACATTTGCAGTTCAGGACAAAGAGTGGTTCTTGGGTTGCCTTCTGCGCGATTGATATTCTACACAATTATGCCAATAACGTTGGCGCAGGAACGATACGTGAGGAGACAGGGCTCTGGGAGCGACCTTGCTCGGAGACTTTTGCGTAAGCTTTGCAAGGCAGAAGAAGATGTTACCCCCCCCCCCAAAAAGTGGACATGGTATCACAAGAGGATGGAGAATAAAGCAGCTACTAGCCGCAATGGCGATGTATCAGTGCTTTTCTTCTGGAAAAAAAGGTTGCTGGTAATCACCATGAAGTTGTGACAGTAAGTGCCACACTTTTAACCAGCAAGAAAAACACACACACCAAGAACTCTGGCCAATATACGTTTCAATAGTGGGAATTATCCCTACTCGCAACTCAATGGTAAGTTATGACAAAAACTGATCCATTCAGGTACATATATTCAAACAGAGCATGGTGTCTTGAGAGCATCTTTAAACTTCTTTCGTTGTCCACCGGTATTTCGCTTTCCATTCTTAAGTTTGGAATAGAATAGTTGCTTTGGAAGACGATTATCAGGCATCTGAACAACGCGACCAATTGAATGAAGTTGATGTTGAAGAATCATTGCTTCAACACTGGTGATCTTTCCTTCTTCCAGAATGGAGAGGAGGCTTTTGAGGCTGCTGCAGTTCAAAAGCACTAGTGAGCTATTAAAAAATAAATAAATACAGCAGAAATTCGAGTTGGGAGAGCAAACCAAAGACAGGTCAATATTTCTTGAGCTTAGACAGAGACTTGAGAGATGTGAAAGGGAGGGCATAAAAGGGTCAGTTTATTACTGCAGCTGTTTTCACTATTTAATCACCTAAGATACACCTGAGGATTTTAGGGAGAACGGAATGAGAAAATGACCAACTGTTGGAGGTGTGGATGGTTGGCACTAGTGGATCTAGGGTTGCCATACATCTGGACATAGCCAGAATACGGCAGTCGGAAGCAGTGTCAGGGCGGAAAACGCTGGAATGTCCATGAAAATCAAGAAAATAGCTCAAAAACCCTTTCCCCCCTTTAGATTTTGCAAAAGAAGCTCAGCAAACAACTTTGGGCAAAACTAAAAGAAAAAGCTCAATAACATTGGCTAACTTTGACCTCCTCGTCCCCTTGCCCCTCTCCATCTCTGTATGCAGCAGCAACATGGCCAACTGGAGGTCAGGTGAGGCCTGTTGCTCCCTCTCTCCATCTGCTACCGCCTAAAGCAGTAGTGGGCTCTCCCTCTGTCTCCTAGATTCTCCAAAATAAACCTGTCTACTTTTCAGTACTCTTCCATCTGTTATCCTTATGGTTCCTTACTGACAGCAAAACTGAGTGAAGTAAATTTAATATACATGCATCGATGGCCTTAGGGCAGTAATAGTGATTTGCTTGCACTTTTCTTCTTCTTACCTCAGAATCATAACAAGCAGCATAAAAATACGAACATCTCCTGAGGTGATCATCACAGGGTATGTGCATTACATTTGGATCTGTCTGAGAAGAAGTCTTATTTCGAAGATAATTTGGATGGATGATTTGGAAGTTGTGTACATAGTAAGACAAGGACCCTATGCTTGTTCTTTCCCTTCTTCCCATCCCGTCTTGTCAACGCAGCATCCATCTCATGCTATTTGGCACGAGCTCTTCAAAACAACACTCCGGGAAGGGTCTACGAAAGCAAATAATTCTGCTGTTTCTTGGTGGATAATGAAGCAATCATCTCATTTGTTTTACAGACAATTCTGCCGCACCTACAAAGCATCGCTGGGTCCTCCATCTGGCTCCTCAGTGCCGGTGCGAGGTTCCAGAAGGCTCTTGCTGTGTCTGCTGTTTTGATGGGAACAGCTCTGGAAACAACAAATGAACCTCTCAAAAAATGGTGAGGAGAAAACCGAAACATGAGGGGAATGGGTTGCCACTCAACGATGCAACTTCTGCTGTCCCAGATTCAGTTATTGACATCTACAGGTAGGGCTGGCAATGTCCCCATCTGAAAACCTGGAGAGGCAGTGCAGAAAATACTGTACCAGGATTGGACCAATTCATGGAGGACAAAGCTATCACCAGCTAAAGGTAAAGGGACCCCCTGACGATTAGGTCCAGTCGTGTCCGACTCTGGGGTTGCGGCGCTCATCTCGCTTTATTGGCCGAGAACCGGCGCACAGCTTCCAGGTCATGTGGCCAACATGACTAAGCCGCTTCTGGTGAACCAGAGCAGCGCACGGAAACGCCGTTTACCTTCCCGCCGGAGCGGTTCCTATTTATCTACTTGCACTTTGACATGCTTTCGAACTGTTAGGTGGGCAGGAGCTGGGACCGAGCAACGGGAGCTCACCTCGTCGCAGGGATTCGAACTGCCGACCTTCTGATCAGCAAGCCCTAGGCTCTGTGGTTTAACCCACAGCACCACCTGGGTCCCTCACCAGCTGGTACCATCACCAGCTAGTAGCCATGATTGCTGTGCTCTGCCTCTATGGTTGGAAGCAGTAATGCTTCTGAATACTAGTTACTGTAAGTTGCAGGAGCAGAGAGTCCTCTTGTGTTTGGGTCCTGCTTGCTGGTTTCCCACAGGCATCTGTGAAAATAGGCTACTGAATTAGATGAGCCGCTGGCCTGATCCACCAAGACTCTTATGTTCTTATGTTTATGTGGCTATGCTGCCTTTGATCATCTAATTCAGAACTTCGCAAGATGTGACCCGCTAGACAAAGATGCATCTTCACCAGCCATGGGTTCAGTGTCCTTCTCAAAAGAGGGCAGCAACTATCTGAGATGCTATGACATACCTAGCTCAGTTTAGCAAGTTGCAAGCTTTGCAAGTGTAAAATCAGTGTGCTAATGTGCTCTCCACTCGAGATGATGATGGGAGCTCATTTGGCCAACCACAAGAACAGAGGTCTTGCAAGCTCTCCAGATTTGCTGTCCCCAGCGCTGCAGGCTGTCCATCAAACTACTGAAAGGAGGCTTGAAAGAAGCCATTTCTGAAATACCCTTTCATGGCATTGGCTCTTTTCTTCTGCCAGGCATACTGCCTTTATTTTCCATCCAACTCCCTAGAAACTTACAAAGACTTCTTACCTCTTCTGTATATTTAATATATTCTTTTTGTCCCCCCTACCCCCTGTCTCTCCCTGCAAAGTGCCTTTCGTTATGCAGAGAGAAATGGGGTTTTCGAACGAACGGCTCTGCAGGAGGCAGGGTGGTTGTGCAGTGTTGCCGGAAGACAAGCTATGCTTACATTACAGGGGAATGTCTTGGATAAGCCTGTCTCCAGGAGGCTTGATTTTCATCTTAATAGCTCTCCATCTCTGAATGGTTTGCAGTGACACACTATTGTTATTTTTTTCTTTTAAAAAAAAAAAATCTCCGGGAAGGTGGTTTGGACATTTGAGTACGTTCAGTTCCCAAGGAAAAATCCAAACCAGAAGTTGTTCTCGTTTGCTTAGCCATAATTAAGAGCATACACCCGAAGAATTAGTGCGCTAGTTGTATGCGTTTCCTTTTTAATTCCACTTGTTCCAACTGCTGATCAAACTGGCCCTGAGGCATAATTATGGACCGCTTGGGATCCTTCGATGTGTTTTACAACAAGATGAATCATGAGCACCTTGGGTTTTTAAGCAGGTTTTACTCTGCTGGCTTAGAGGGTTATTTGCGATTAAGTTTTAGTGCACTGACTTAAGAGAGAGAGAACTGGGATGAAGGCCACCCTGGGAAGAAAACCAAGCGCTTTATGGCATATTAGTGTTGATTCAGGATTGAGGATGGACGCAAGTGGCAAAAAATCGCTGCTTTACACATCTGTCAAAAGAAGATTTTTCAGGGTGTGGGTGATTTTTCTGGGTCTGGAATTTACCCCTTCCTGCATTGGTTTTGTGCTGCCTGTATCTTTAAAAGGGCTGCAATTGGTCCCACCAGGAGCCAGTGAAGATCCACTCCAGCTGGGCTCTCAGGAGGCCATGCTGGCAAGTAGTTGCTGTTGTTTAGTCATGTCCGACTCTTCGTGACCCCATGGACCAGAGCACGCCAGGCACTCCTGTCTTCCACTGCCTCCCGCAGTTTGGTCAGACTCATGTTGGTAGCTTTGAGAACACTGTCCAACCATCTCGTCCTCTGTCGTCCCCTTCTCCTTGTGCCCTCCATCTTTCCCAACATCAGGGTCTTTTCCAGGGAGTCTTCTCTTCTCATGAGGTGGCCAAAGTATTGGAGCCTCAGCTTCAGGATCTGTCCTTCCAGTGAGCACTCAGGGCTGATTTCCTTAAGAATGGATAGGTTTGATCTTCTTGCAGTCCATGGGACTCTCAAGTAGGGATGGGTACAAAATTGGGCACAGTTTGCATCTAAAGGCAAACTCACTTGATTTCCTCTTTCTAAAACAATATGCGAACTGGGAAAAAATAGGCACCCTTTGAGATTTGCACTTCTCCAGATTTTGCCGTGCACTTCTCCAGGCAGGCAATGTGCACAAAAGTGCACAGATTCATGAAAATTGCTTTGCAGTAACACATACGAGAATGTGCATTTTGGTAGAAATTTGCAGTCAAACGCTGATGGCTTCTCATTAGGACTTTGTTTTCTGCTGCTCCTGAGAAGAGGACATGGAGCAATGGATTCAAACTACAAGAAAGAAGATTCCACCTAAACATTAGAAAGAACTTCCTGACAGTAAGAGCTGTTCAACAGTGGAATTTGCTGCCAAGGAGTGTGGTGGAGTCTCCTTCTTTGGAGGTCTTTAAGCAGAGGCTTGACAGCCACCTGTCAGGAATGCTTTGATGGTGTTTCCTGTTTGGCAGGGGGTTGGACTGGATGGCGCTTGTGGTCTCTTCCAACTCTAGGATTCTATGATTCTATAAACATGCACAAGCTGAACTTGAGATGGGGAAAATGAGGAAACAAAACCGGTAGATTCATCCATCTCTACCAGTGGGTGCCCACAGCTAAGCAACAAATGGCATGGGTATATCTCATGCAATGAGGGAAGATGATGGGTTTTTAGCTGTTCTGGGTTCTGAGCTGAAGACTGGAGCAACTGTACTAGACCTCTGCAGACGTCCAAATTATATATAGATACTATATATATCAAATGTGGAAGGTGTGGGATCTACTATCTATGTTCAGTTGACATGTACCATGTACTGTATGTATGCTTTTTTACCTAAAATATTCTTTTTGCATGCATTTTATCCCTAAAATATGCATTTTGTACCCTCCGCAATTCATTTCCCTCTGAAATGGACATTTTTCTTCCCTTTTTTTTATAAAAAAAAACAAAAAACAAAAAACTGAACCTGTGCTGCAAAAATTCCAAAAGGTTTTTCATTCATAGCTGCATTCAGATCCACATTCAAAATGAGGACTGAACCAAATTCTGCCACACCCAGCCCAGATTTGACACTCGCAGAGAAGCATTTGTAATGATGGAGCCTTATATCCATTTGCCCGATTGTTGTCATGGATGAGAGGGTTCCTAATATGGAAAATGGAAGAGCTGTATTCATTGAGCTGACATTTGGACAACTGTCGCCTGGCCCCCTTTATGGCTGTCGATTGTCATTTGAATGTCACATCCCTCATGCTGTCTCCTCTTCGTTGGCTTGTGTCTGTGATGGAACGCCTTTGTTTTACGGCACTTAATATGTCACAGAAATTGTTGGACAGCACCATCAAATTGATGCAAATGGCTTCTGAGTGTTGTACAGACGACTCCCCTCCCCACGCCTTTTGATCTGAGGTTTCTCTTCCTGAAATGCAGTGGTTGTCGTTTCCCCTGAAAAGGCAATTCAACAAACTCTTTTTTTCCTAAATGTTTTTGACCAGGGATGGGGATCCTCTGGCTTCGAGGGGTTAATGAAGGTGGGTTTTGAAGTGGCTCGCCATGCAGGGCATCATCATCAATATTTTATTTTATACCCTGCCTTTTTCCCTGTCAGGTACTCAAGGTGGCATGCTGATGAAAACAAAAACAGCTAAAAACATAGAGAAAATAATTTAAAAAACAAATAAACATTGATAGAATTAAAACTAAACATTACATTACAATACTTCTTCTTCTTTGGCGATCACTCGTAGCCGAGTAAGATTGTCTTCCATAAACACGGTTTTAACAGTGAGTCTGTAAGTGACTGTGGAGGCCAATTCTGGATCCACACATCTTTCCACAGTGGGGACATTGGTTTCTGGGCGGGAGTTGATCACGGTGAGGGTTTGCCAAACGTGCCTTCCTCTTAGCTCGTTTTTGAGCACAATTCAAAGTGTTGGTGTTGACCTTTAAAGCCCTAAACGGCCTCGGTCCTGTATACCTGAAGGAGCATCTCCACCCCCATCGTTCAGCCCGGACACTGAGATCCAGCTCCGAGGGCCTTCTGGCGGTTCCCTCACTGCGAGAAGCAAAGCTACAGGGAACCAGGCAGAAGGCCTTCTCAGTAGTGGCGCCCGCCCTGTGGAACACCCTCCCAGCAGAGGTCAAAGAGATAAACAACTATCTGACATTCAGAAAATACCTCAAGGCAGGGAAGTTTTTAACCTGTGATATTTTAATGTATTTTAATATCTGTTGGAGGCCGCCCAGAGTGGCTGGGGGGACCCAGCCAGATGGGCGGGGTACAAATAATAAATTCTTCTTCTTCTTCTTCTTCTTCTTCTTCTTCTTCTTCTTCTTCTTCTTCTTCTTCTTCTTCTTCTTCTTCTTCTCCCTTGCATCCTGAGTTCAAGCGTCTTCAAAGTCCTTGACACCTTTGGTAATTGGAGCCCTCGCAGGCAAGTGTTTCCCAATTGTTGGTGTTAATACCACATTTTAAAAAAATTGCCTTGAGACAGTCTTTAAACCTCTTTTGTTGACCACCGGCATTAAGCTTTCCATTTTAAAATTCGGAGTAGATTAGTTGTTTTGGAAGACGATAATCAGGCATCCGTACTACATGACCAGTCCAACGAAGATGATGTTGGAGAATCATTGCTTTGACACTGGGGATCTTTGCTTCTTCCAGTACACTGGAATTAGTTTGCCTGTCTTCCCAAGTGATGTGTAAAAATTTTCGGAGACATCATTGATGGAATCTTTCAAGGAGTTGGAGATGGTGTTTACAAGTGGCCCATGTTTCACAAGCAATGCAATACAATACAATACAATACAATACAATACAATACAATACAATACAATATGCACATTAAAAACTATTAAAACCATACAATAAAAACAGCACTGTATTAGCTCTTTCATTAAAAGCAGTCAGTTCTCAAAAGCCTGTTGGAACAAGAAAGTCTTCACCTGCTGGTAGGAGGACCACAAGGAGGAAGCCAGTCTAGCTTCTCTAGGGAGGGAGTCTGGGAGCAACCACCAAGAAGGCCCTCTCCCACATCTCTGTCAGGCAAATCAAATCAAATCAAATTTTATTACGGTCATAGACCAGCATTTAAAATCTGAAAAGTGCTTTACAGAGCTAAAAGAAATTAAAACTCAGAATGAATATAGAAGTCTAAAAATTTAAAGGGGCTAAAAATATCCAGGAGGAGGGTCCAGCTTGCCTTTTCCCAGCTTCTGCTCTAGGTCTTCATTCCATTACCGAACAGAAGAGCTGCTACCCACAGCCCAACACCAAGTTCGATACTCCGCTGACTGGTTTGTTCTGGGAGGGTAGACTGTTCCTGCAGATCTGCGTGCAGAATCTAGCTACCATCCGAGTTACTCTGTCAGGCATGTCTGTGAGGGAAGGGATGCTTGGCCGTGTTTAGGTGCCAGGCAAAAACATTTTCATTTACCCAGGGCATTGGGACTTAATTTGTTGAGCACGTAAGCAAGTTTGTGGCATCTTCTTCTCCTCTTTTTGTGTGCAGTGGGTTAAGCTGAATCCGTCCTTTGATATGTATTACTGATGAGCATTTTAGGTTCTTATTTTATTCTGGCTTCTGTACTCTGTTTTAATGTATGCCTCTGCATTGTAGGTTGCTTTGAATCACTTCTTGGGGGAAAAAACTGACAAACAAGCAAAGGAACACTTATAATTTCATTTCCTGGGAAATGCTGTTCTGTAGACCTGTAGGTCTGCAGTTGTATATGAAATGTTAACCCACAAATTCCTTGGCTAAGCGAACACAGCCCAGCAGATGGCATTAGCATCCCAAACACCCAAATCCTCTGCAGAGAAGCAAGCAAATAGTATGGACTGCTCAATGCATCATGTACTAAAGGAAACCAGCTTTGGGTCTCAGTGTTCCTGCCTTTGGCAACTTGAGCAGAAGACACAATGTGGAACTAGAGTGGTAACAAATAGATTTTTTAATAAATTGGATGTGCCTTGATGTCTCTATGATCTATGCACACACAGGTAAACCTTTTCCTTCTCATTTTAGAAGAAGCCATGAGTTCTGGGGATAGGGTTTGTCCTACCAGTAGGTTGAATGCAGCAATAGTCTCATGTAGCAGTTGCTGGGGGGCAGCTCCACATCTATTCCTCCTCAGTCCCTTGGCAACTGTACCCTGTTGGAGGGCACAGCTCTGTTTACTAGACATGACCTACACACCATAAACTATTCTACTTTCCTTAGGTGCACTGGGTGATATTATGAGGTGACCTCACAGTACAATTACTGCAATGTGCCCTATGTGGGGTTATTCTTGGGGTTGGTCCAGAGTTGGTGCAGAATGCCATGGCTAGGTGGCTTGTGAGGGCAAACTACTTCCAGTTTATAACTGGGATTTGCAATGGCGGCCGATTTACTACCGGCAGGGCCGTCTTAACCATAGGCGCCAGGGGTGTGGGGCACCCGGGTGCCGGACTCTCAGGGGTGCTGTGCCAAGAGTCCGGGGCTCGAGAGTTGGAGTCCGGGGAAGAGCCCGCCCATTGGTTGGAGCACCATGGTGGGCTCTTCTACCGTGGGTGGCTCTGCGCTGTGAGTTTAGGGGCGAGCGAGCCATCGAGGCGCTGAGGCAGCTGGCTGGCTCTGCCCTCCTGCATGCCTGGGATTGGCGTAGGTCCGTGGAGAGGCCCACCCAGCGCATGCTGCTTACATCACGAGGCACCCGGCTGCACTCAGTCACTGACGCCGATGCTTGTTGTGCTGGGCTCCTTATGGTGTCAGCTCCTTGTGGTGTCAGCTCCCTAAAAAAAGGTTGACAACTCTGGGAAACCTTTCCTAAAAAAGGTCAACATCTTTGGGGTTCCCCCCCTTAAAAAAGGTTGACAACTCTGGGCAACCTGGGGTGTGTGTGTGCCGGATGGATCTTTGCACCCCGGCGCTGCATATGCTTAAGACGGCCCTGGCTACTGGGTCAAATTCAATGATGTGTTGCTACTAGCACATAAGTCCTTCCACAGCTCGGGACAAGGTTATATGAGAGACCACCTAACTGTTATGATTTTTGTCCAAGCCGAGCGGCAAACAGCTGCAGCGAGGCTGGTCTGACATTTGCCTGTCTCACTAAGCTGTGAGAAAGCTGCCTTATCTGTTTCCTACATGTGATGTTTACGTTTCACTGTACTATTGTAATCCTAGCCTTTGTGCTCTCTCTTCTGGCTAGACCTGATGCTGGATGGACGCTTTATGCCAGCTCTGTCTTACTGAGATGGCAGCAGAGATTCTCTCTGCACTTTCCCTACAATAAATAGTTTAGCCTTAATCATGGCTTGTGTGTGTTGTTCTTCATGCTGGGGAACAATCACATATGACTGTGCCACTGGACTACTCCAGTAGCCGGGGATGTGCACACACGGCTTTGCACACACGGCCCCTTATACAACCAGGAGATCACTGCTCTCTGCAGGAGAGCTTCTCTTGTCAGTTCCAAAGATCTCAGAAACCCACTCCGCAGTAACTTGGAGGAGGGCATTTAGTTTGGATGCCCCTGTTCTCTGGAACGGCATCCCTGTCAAGATATTCACAGGCGCCCATTAGCTGCACTTTCCAGAAACAATTAGAGATATCTTTTTTTGTTCCTGCAAGCTTTTGCAGCTGGAGAAATGGGTCTTGACCACGAGTGTTCACTTTTAGTGGCTTTTAGTCTTATTTTAAATGTATCTGTTGTTCAAATATTTTATATTTTATATTTATAGTTCACCTTCAAGACCTTCAAGCAGTGGTTTAGAAGGCAATGAATACATCAACGACAATGATAAATAATGACAATAATAATGGTAATGATGATAACAATGATGATGATTATAATAATATTCAGCTGGTAGTGTTGCAATAAGATCCAGCTGCTAGTCCAGTTATCTTCTGTATATGGAATGAGGGGAAGCATCATCTTGTCCTTTACAAAATGTCTTGTGCTTGGATGCCAAACATCCAAGATTCCCAAAACTGAGGTTGATCTTGGTGATTAGAGAGGATTAGAGCAATTTAAAGACTCTTTGCTAAAAAGGAGGGTGTGTGCACAGGCTTAACGATTTCCTTTGTATCTGCATGTTTTCATTTCTGAGCTACTTCTGTGCTCTCCTTGTTTTGGGCTCTGAGCTGCTCTTTATAAAACAGAAACCGTGTCCCCAATTCAGTATAATAGGGAACCCCAAAAAATCAGGGTTATCATTTCCTTCTTTTGCCCAAAGTGGATGAAATTTGCAGTCACGGGAACACCTTCAGTAGGAACTAAGTCTGCCAAATTGCAGTCAAATAGGTTCACAGTACGCCAAAGGATAAATGGACATAAATCTGACATCAGGAATCACAAGACAGAGAAACCAGTAGGAGAGCACTTCAATCTCCCAGGACACTCTATACAAGATCTCAAAGTAGCTGTCTTATTGCAAAGGAATTTCAGAAATAAACTGGAAAGAGAAGTTGCTGAATTGCAACTCATTTGTTGTTGTTGTTGTTGTTCAGTCGTTCAGTCGTGTCCGACTCTTCGTGACCCCATGGACCAGAGCACGCCAGGCACGCCTATCCTTCACTGCCTCTCGCAGTTTGGCCAAACTCATGTTAGTAGCTTCGAGAACACTGTCCAACCATCTCATCTTCTGTCGTCCCCTTCTCCTTGTGCCCTCAATCTTTCCCAACATCAGGGTCTTTTCTAGGGAGTCTTCTCTTCTCATGAGGTGGCCAAAGTACTGGAGCCTCAACTTCAGGATCTGTCCTTCTAGTGAGCACTCAGGGCTGATTTCTTTAAGAATGGATAGGTTTGATCTTCTTGCAGTCCATGGGACTCTCAAGAGTCTCCTCCAGCACCATAATTCAAAAGCATCAATTCTTCGGCGATCAGCCTTCTTTATGGTCCAGCTCTCACTTCCGTACATTACTACTGGGAAAACCATAGCTTTAACTATACGGACCTTTGTTGGCAAGGTGATGTCTTTGCTTTTTAAGATGCTGTCTAGGTTTGTCATTGCTTTTCTCCCAAGAAGCAGGCGTCTTCTAATTTCGTGAGTGCTGTTACCGTCTGCAGTGATCATGGAACCCAAGAAAGTGAAATCTCTCACTGCCTCCATTTCTTCCCCTTCTATTTGCCAGGAGGTGATGGGACCAGTGGCCATGATCTTAGTTTTTTTGATGTTGAGCTTCAGACCATATTTTGCGCTCTCCTCTTTCACCCTCATTAAAAGGTTCTTTAATTCCTCCTCACTTTCTGCCATGAAGGTTGTATCATCAGCATATCTGAGGTTGTTGATATTTCTTCCGGCAATCTTAATTCTGGTTTGGGCTTCATCCAGTCCAGCCTTTCGCATGATGAATTCTGCATATAAGTTAAATAAGCAGGGAGACAATATACAGCCTTGTCGTACTCCTTTCCCAATTTTGAACCAATCAGTTACTCCATATCCAGTTCTAACTGTAGCTTCTTGTCCCACATAGAGATTTCTCAGGAGACGGATGAGGTGATCAGGCACTCCCATTTCTTTAAGAACTTGCCATAGTTTGCTGTGGTCGACACAGTCAAAAGCTTTTGCGTAGTCAATGAAGCAGAAGTAAATGTTTTTCTGGAACTCTCTAGCTTTCTCCATAATCCAGCGCATGTTTGCAATTTGGTCTCTGGTTCCTCTGCCCCTTCGAAATCCAGCTTGCACTTCTGGGAGTTCTCGGTCCACATACTGCTTAAGCCTGCCTTGTAGAATTTTTAGCAAAACCTTGCTAGCGTGTGAAATGAGCGCAATTGTGCGGTAGTTGGAGCATTCTTTGGCACTGCAACTCATTACCAAGCTTAAAACCATGGAGAGACCTGGTCTGAACAAAGACATTGGATTCTTATCTCATTATACATGACAAAGCTTTTTTAACCTTCTCACCCCTTGCTTTTTCCTGTAAGACTAATTGCAGCCATTAACAGTCGTCAACAGGTTTACCACAGCTATCAACCTTTCACCCATTTCCACCACCCCTCTGAGTAATACCCCTCCCCACCCTCTCACTATATATAAGGGTCTGGTGACTTCTGTTTCAGTGTATCTGAAGAAGTGTGCATGCACACGAAAGCTCATACCAAGAACAAACTTAGTTGGTCTCTAAGGTGCTACTGGAAGGAATTTTTTTGTTTTGTTTTGTTTTAGTTATTGGGTGTTCTTATAGTTCTCTGCTAGGCCTTGCAACATGAGGCTGTCTAGAACCCTGGCTGTGAAGTTCTGATGAGCTCTGTGTTTTGATTTTCTTTTTGCTAAAGCAGAGCAACATGGGATTTTTTTTTTTTTAAAGAAGAAAACCTTAAATGAATCTTTTATGTTTTTTCCTTTTTTTTAAACACGCACCCACTGCTGTGCTAACTGTGAAACTCATTTGGCTTTACTCCATGAGAATGAAAAATAATGCACTTTAGGACTGTTATTTTATTTTCATTGAATGCTCAATTCATCTACAAGGACCACAGCGGCACTTTCCGCCAGGAACTGCATCAGTGGCCTTAAGCAGCCAGCCTATGATTTAGGATTCCCTCCTGTTCATAACTTGCCATGCCTTGATCATATTTTGGGATTGCTTTGCAGGAAATAGGAAAAAAGAAAATTTATGATGGATAAAATCCACTCTGAGCATGCAGAAAGAGGTCAAAACCGCAACCAGTTCATAAAAAAAGATGAGTTGAGGGCAACCCTACGTTACCTGAGGCCGTTGCACTGAAAAGCCAATTCAGTTCCTTTGCAAAAGGGTCACATCAATTCTTATGTCTAGGCTATACATTAAGATGAAGAGACCCAGGTGGTGCTGTGGGTTAAACCACAGAGCTTAGGGCTTGCTGATCAGAAGGTCGGCGGTTCGAATCCCTGTGACGGGGTGAGCTCCCTTTGCTTGGTCCCTGCTACTGCCAACCTAGCAGTCCCCCCCCATGCCTCTCCCTGCGCGCTAAGCAGGAGGGGCTGAGGAGGCGACGGGAACAATGGCGGCACCACGGCTTACTTTTGGGGTACGTCTTACTTCTCACAAAGGTTAAAAAAACCTGCCATGGCTTACTTTATGACTACGTATTAAAAAAGGGGAAACAGGGTATATCCTCATATTGACGGGATCCTTGCAGGAAACCCACAAGCAGGACCTGAGCACAAGAGCTCTCTTCCGTCCTATTGATTCTGTTATTCAGAAGTATCACCACCTCCAACTTTGGAGGGAGAGTGTAGCCATCATGGTGTGGTACGGAAGCTGTACTTCTCAGGATAGGATAGGGTTGTGCAGAATTATTAAAACAGCAGAGAGCATTATTGGCTGCTCACTCTCCACTTTAGAACAAATCTATATCACCAGGTGCCACAGAAAAGCACTAGACATATCAAGAGATCCATCGCATTCTGGTCACCGTTTCTTCGAGCTCCTGCCATCGGGACGGAGATACAGAACAATGAAGGCGAGAACAAGCCGTCTCAAGAACAGTTTCTTCTCTAGAGCAATTTCAGCCTTAAATGGAAAGTCTGGACTTTGAAGTCATCTTATTTTACTTGTTATATTGTATCGTATTTATTAAATAGTGGGTGGACATCGAAGACAACCAGAGTGATTCTTCAAACAGCTCTCTTTATTCTAAGGCTGGAACAGAACGGAACTGAAGGGCTCAGCGAGCCTGCTTATATAGAACTCAGTAACTTGCAACTGTAGCAAACTCCCTCTAGCTGCCCAATCCGTGAACGGCACTCTCAATCCTTCATTTGCATGAGGGGACCTGAGAGAGAACTGCAGCCACGGTGGCCAGAATGGGTACTGCAGTTAACTTAATACATAACAGTATTGTACTGTTTTAATTAGTGTTTTGTAGTTATTTTAAATTTATGTAGAGTGCCTTATCTGAGTGGCTAGAGCAACCGAGTAATTTCGTTGTTCCCGCAAGGGGACAATGACAATAAAGATTATCTTGTCTTAATAGCCACCATAGAATTGTAGAATTGGAAGGGAGCCCAAGGGTCATCTAGTCCAACCCCCTGCAATGCAGGAATCACAGCTATGTTGGGAAAGATGGAAGGCACAAGGAGAAGGGGATGACAGAGGACAAGATGGTTGGACAGTGTTCTCAGCATGAGTCTGACCAAACTGCGGGAGGCAGTGGAAGACAGGAGTGCCTGGCGTGCTCTGGTCCATGGGGTCACGAAGAGTTGGACACGACTAAACGACTAAACAACAACAAGTTACACTGCTGACTCATGCTAAGTTTGTGGTCTACTAAGACTCCTTAGATCTTCTTCACATGTACTAATGGCAACCCAGGTGTCTCTCATCTTATACTGGTGCAACTGGTTATTCCTTCCTAAGTGTAGAACCTGACATTTGTTCTGATAGACTTCTCCATGAACTTGCCTAGTCCTCTTCTAAAGTCATCTAAACTAGTGGCTCCTTCTACTTTCTTAGCCATCAAGAGACACCCTTCAGTTCTATGTTTCCGCCCTCTCTCTTTTGGGGTGGGGAAAGGGGGAAAGGGTGAGCGTTACGCTGTTGGGATACAATATCAACCACAACCAACCACCATCTGAATTTTCAGGATCATGTCCATAGAACAGATAAGGATAGGTCCCTTGCTTCGGCTCTCAAGGACATTATTAGGGAATGTTAAGTGGGTAAAATTATTCCTGAGTGCCCTAAAATGTTACCTACACGCTTTATGAAAATTAAAGAGTTTCAAGAACGATATATAATTGCCTCTTTAACTACCATGTTTCACAGGGTTATTGATGGCATGCTGTCACATTTTTGGGGTGATATATGATTGAGCCTGGGAGGGCGGGGGACATCGCCAAAGTTTTCAACTTTCAAGTTTTTAGAATATATTTAAATGGGGGAAATATGCACTTATCTCTTCTCCTCAGATATCAATGGCTTTGCAAGGCCACAGAAGAGGTCCTTTTACCGCCACCTGCAGACTGTAACATTATTACTTCTCAATTATAATTGATCGTAAAGCCTAGCATCTTGCACCAATTTCCATGAAATCTTTGACCCCGGACCACAAGTGTTTTTCTTCCCAAGGGCAGCCTACAAGGACAAATTTGTACCTTGAACAACCCTGCACTACATGATCAGCTCCCACCCCACAAACTTCCAACCTTGAACAAGCTACTCTGAAGAGCACAGAACCCCAGAAAATCCCTAAGCAGACTGGCTTGCTCCATCCATTCCCACAGCTTAAAAATGCAACCTCCTACAAATCTTCTAGAAGTCCACGATAATTCAAAGCCACACATCCTCCATGGAACTTTATGACTATGGATTTTTTTTTATAGCATTATGGCTTCTTATTATTACTTGATGGAGGTGGAAGAAGAAGAAGAGTTTGGATTTGATATCCCGCTTTATCACTACCCGAAGGAGTCACAAAGCAGCTAACATTCTCCTTTCCCTTCCTCCCCCACAACAAACACTCTGTGAGGTGAGTGGGGCTGAGAGACTTCAGAGAAGTGTGACTAGCCCAAGGTCACCCAGCAGCTGCATGTGGAGGAGCGGAGATGCGAACCCGGTTCCCCAGATTACGAGTCTACTGCTCTTAACCACTACACCACACAAAGAAAACACTTTGTGTGGAAACCAAACTGCAGCAGAACAGAAGCAGCTCTGATTGTGACGCAGACGGTTTAGAACAGA
Organism: Darevskia mixta; assembly: GCA_034641385.1. NCBI lineage: Eukaryota > Metazoa > Chordata > Lepidosauria > Squamata > Lacertidae > Darevskia > Darevskia mixta. Next base: position 309,613 of record JAWWNH010000137.1, on the reverse strand, counting down.
AATATCTGCTTTCTTAAACCTCTCCCTGAAACACTGCCAATGGGTAAAGCTTACAACACAATTTCACTAGTTTTTTTTTAAAAGGAAAAAGCATGGTGTAATCTGGTAGTAGCTTTGTACAATGCTTTTGTTATACAGTTTTATTCATTTGCCTCCATTTCATGTTATATACCGCTTTCCCCTGTCCCTCAAGGAGCTCAAGGTGGAGCAATGGTTCTCCCCTTTCAATTTTATCCTCACAATGAAAAAAACCCTGTGAGGTTGGTTAGGCTGAGAGCTGGTGACTGGCCCAAAGTCACCCAATGATTTTCATGGCTGTGTGGGGATTCGAACCCTGGTCTCCCAATCTGGAGTGCCTGGCTTGGTACTCTAAACATTGCACCACACTGGTTTTTCCATGTTTAGAATATCTGTTTTGTTTAGCATATTGTTCTTTTTGTATATTGAAATACCTATAAATAAAATTTTAAAAATACACCCTCAGTCCCCCATGAATTAACACACTTACCGTATTTTTCGCTCTATAAGGCGCACCTGACCATAGGACGCACCTAGTTTTCAGAGGGAAAAAGCCCCAATTTTTTGAGGATCAGCTCAAATTTCTGCAGCTTCTTTTGCAAAGGAGAAAAGCCCCATTTTTTGAGGATCAGCTCAAATTTCTGCAGCTTCTTTTGCAAAGGAGAAAAGCCCCATTTTTTGAGGATCAGCTCAAAGTTGTTGAGCTAACTTTGCAAAGGGAAAAAAATCCTGTTTTATGGGGGTTTAACTCACAGTTCTGCAGCTTCAGTAAAGGGAGCCATTTCTACAGTTTCCGGACAGATAATCTAATCAGCCAGTCACATGTCGCTGGGGAAACAGCCTCCCTCTGCAAGGGGGCGGGGCTGGAATCTCTCTCCCTGATCTCTCTCCCCGATTGTTTGCTGAGCAGCTGCTCAGCGGGCTTCCTTTCAACACCCCCTTCTCTCTCTTTTTTTAAAAAAAGTACGATCTGCTTTTGCCCCTGGGCAGTTCAGCTCCAGGGACCACACATTCACTCCATAAGACGCACAGACATTTTCCCTTACTTTTTAGGAGGAAAAAAGTGTGTCTTATGGAGTGAAAAATACGGTACTTTGAACAGCACAGTATCCTATCAAATTCCTAAGCAGAACAGCTTGTGTCGTCTTCTAGAGATGGACTTAAGCAAAGGACTCTCCTACTTGTGAGATCTGTTCCCCACTGTCCCTACATCCACACACATGTGCTATTTCCACCCCCCCAACATAACGAGTCTCTTAATCACAGGGTCATGGGTTCGATTCCCACGTTGGGCGAAAGAGTCCTGCATTGCAAGGGAGTTGGACTAGATGATCCTCATGGTCCCTTCCAACTCTGCTACTCTACGATTCTATGCTAATGTATATGGAGTTTCACAGAATGCAATTTTTAGAAGGCGCAATGTATCAGAGGCCAGACTAGATGATTGCCAGGGACTAAGATATTGCATTTCATGGCCCCGTGGCCTTGAAACAAATGGCTTGCAGCCCTAAGGGCCATGAATCTGAAACAATCCCTTGCACAGTGACAATATTCATGACACACACGGCTGTTACAATGTTTTACAAGTCATATCCATCCCTCGCAGAGGTAATAGCTCTGGGACTCCGTTATTAACAAGGGCGCTCAAATAACCACACATCCCAAGGAGATATCTGTCTCCCTATCGATAGGAAGGTAGGCTTAAAAATGCTACTGTTTCGATATTTCCTTCTCTAACCGAAAGGACATTTGAGAAAGCGTGTTCTCCTTCATGGAGAGCACGTGTTGCGGTGGGGGCCAGCAAGTCACCCCTCTGGTGCTGGGCGGGATTGTATGGATGGCCACTGTTGTGATTGGACCCTGGGTGTTGTTGGGGAGATTTGTATGTTGCAATTTGTTAATGGACAGCCCAGCGTATATATATTGGTTGGTATGCAACGTGATCCCCCTCTTGGCTGCGTGCTTCGGATCACCCTCCCTCCCTATATTTTAGGCCTCTGCATTGACCTTGCTATGCCTGTCATGGGGTCATCTGCTGTTGGGGCAGGGGCCTGGTAGGAATTTTTCCAGTTGGCTGATTGGCTGGTGCCATCTGGTTTTCGCCTACTGCATAGCAAATAGTCACAACTTGTAAGGTTGGCGGTTAGGCATTGGTTATTATGTTGGTTGGAGGAGGGGTTATGATTGACTGTGTCTGCCCCTCCAATTGTTGCTGGTGTTAGGGGAATTCCGTTAAAGGAATCCAGGGGCTCGATATGCTTTTTGTCCGAACCCCCGGTCGGGGGCTAGGGCCTTGCAAGAGCCCTGGGAGCCTGTGGGGAGAGGGGAGGGTCAGACCACCCAGCTCTCTTTATCTCTCCAGAGTGGTTTCCCCTTACTGACGGTCGTCAGTTCTGTCCCCAGTGGGACAGATAGTCTTAACCAATGCCTAAGCAGCCACTCACATTATTTGTATTTTAATAAAGTTGTGGCCAAAATCATGCCAAAAACCAAAACTAAAATTCTGTCTGATGTGTGAATTATTTGAGGGGTGGTTTGGGGACCACGACACGCAATGCATTTCTCATCTGGGCGAGGGGTTAGTTAAGTGGGTTCTACGGCACAGAAATCTGGAGGCAAATAAACAACGGAAGGGTTGTTTGCCTTACCCAGATTTTACTGGAAATATTTTGTTTTAAAGGGAACAAATGCAAGGAGGCACAAGGATGGAATAACAAGCAGCATTTCAGAATTTTAACATGAATAGGGTTCAGAATTCACCTGGGAAGAAGTTGCACTGAGGTCACTGGGACTGAGATAAGAACTGCAGCCTTTGTGTGTGTAAATACAAAAGTGGGAGGTGCCATAGTTCAGCAGCACAGGAACTGCTTTGCATATTTAAAGCCCCAGGTCCAAGACCTGGCTTCTCCACATAGGGCTGAGAAAGACGAATGTGGGAGAGTGACTCCCATTAGCTGCATTCAGAAGACCTTCCTCTTTCCACAAGCCTTTGGAGCTGAGATCAGCCTGCACCTGTACTGGAATTGTTTAAGTTGTTTTTAAGATGCTTTCTTTTATCATCATATCATTTGTTGCCTGCCACCCTGGGCTCCTTTGGAAGGAAGGGCTGGGTATAATTTTAATAAATGGGCAAACAAATACATCTCTGTGTAGTGTCACCACCCCCAGAGCTGGCAACGAGGCGCTAGTTCCCCCATTAAATGCATTAGGCAGGCACCCGCAAGCACTGTTCCTGTAGGAGGGCAGTTCAAACTGTGGCAGCCATGAATTGCACCTCAGGCTGTGGGGCCTCCCTCCTTCCTGAATCCTTTGGTGTATGCCGGCTGCAAGGCTCCGCTGCCCATCTTTTCTCTCCTCGCTTTTACACATTTTCATTTCTTTTGTCCAGGAAGGCTCATGAAAACAAAGTCTGGCACCCTCCATCCCCATCCTCCGTCCTCCTCCTCTAAATCTGTAAGACTGGGACATGAAAGTCTCCCTTTAACATGAAGGAACCTTGCAGTGTTCTGACAAGTCGTTTTCAAATCTGAAATAACAACGGGAGGATGGTATCTGCTGGCTGCAAATGGCCCCTTTTCATCCAGGCTGCAGCCACACAAGCAGCAGTAGCGATTCAGATTTCTCTCCCTCTCTCCACCTATGAATTAATGATCAGGTAAAACACAATGCTGTCTCTCTCTTTCCCCCATTTGCAGATAAATGTTGCCTGACTTTGATGGGAAGGTGTGCAGAAAGAGCGAGCAATAACGGGTTAAATGGTGGAGCCCAGTGTATTAACAAACCTGTTCAAATTGGATGCTGTTTTCATCGGGGACGATGCCAGCAAGTGATTGGGGAGGCAAGGCTCAATGGCCTGTAGCTTATAACCATCAGAGGCGCTTCATGTTGGTTCAAGGAAGAGGAAGGTAGAAAGGAGAATTCCCTGGATGCCAAGATCCAGGTTTGGGGCAAGGACTCTTTGGTGAGAGAACCCCAGCAGAGATTTAAAGTCACAAAATATGCAGCAAAGTAAAGCTGGGGAATATAGGCTGTTAAATCTTTAAAATATGCCCTTTAAAGTTCCAAAATGTCCCTTGAAAAGTTTCTTTCCGAAGTTTTCCTCTTACCCCAGCATAGGAAAAGACCATATGTTTGGTAAGTTAAAAATGGTTTGCTTACATACCCTCAAAAGGTCATATTCATGTGTGTGACGTTCGCCCATTCCTGGGGAAAACATGAGTGTGCAGGAGTGGGGAAAGGGTTAATTGGCTAACCATCGGCTGACCAATGAGAAGCCGGAGGAGGAGCTTAGGGGCTTAAAAACCCAACCTAGAAGGGGGGGAGAGGAGTTGGTTGTTGGGTGAAGGTTCTGAGGGAGGTTTGAAGTGAGTGGTTGGTTGGCAGTTGAGAGTCAGTTAGTCAGTGAGGAAAGAGGCAGTAGTTCAGTTGAGTTAGGAACAAATAAGACAATTAAAGAACTGTAATCTTGTGAACATTATGAAACCATATGCTGTTAAACTACACTAAATAAACACAAGTTTTGTTCGAGTTAACTCTGACTGGACTCTGTGTGTTACCCGGTAGGGGCCGGGTTAGTGGCAGCAAGACAGAAAAGGGGTGGCACAGGGTCAATAGACGGCCAAACGTCCGGGGGCTCTGTGTGATCGCCACAATGTGCTTCAGAATAGTGGGTATAGGAGCTCAAGAGTGGCTTGTCAGAGCCATATGGTCCGCACTTGAGCAGCCAGCTCAAACCTCTTCACACACTGGACTTTCAGTTATGTCCCCGATTGTTCCCTGAATATTTTGTTCTGTAAAGGTAATGGTAAAGGTAAAGGACCCCTGGATGGTTACTTCCAGTCAAAGGCGACTACGGGATTGTATCGCTCATCGTGTTTTCAGGCTGAGGGACCCGGCGTTTGTCCACAGACAGTTTCCGGATCGTGTGGCCAGCAGGACTAAACCGCTTCTGGCACAACAGAACACCGTGACGGAAGCCAGAACGCACGGAAATGCCATTTACCTTCCTGCCGGAGTGGTACCTATTTATCTACTTGCACTGGCATTCTTTTGAACTGCTAGGTTGGCAGGAGCTGGGACAGAGCAACAGGAGCTCACCCCGTCACAGGGATTTGAACCGCCGACCTTCTGATCAGCAAGCCCAAGAGGCTCAGTGGTTTAGACCACAGAACCACCAGCGTCCCACCTGCGTTTTTGTTTGTTTGTTCTGTAGTGCTCAATGAAAGTCAGTGGTAACCGGCTCATGCCATATCCCCCCCAGCTACACCCTAAATTTTGTTTCCCTGTACATATTGCCTTCTATTTCTCTTGTTTTGGCTCACCACTCACCACCCCACTCTGAATTTCTGGTATCTAGAGACACAGAGGCACCCATCATATTATCTTTGGGAGAGAGGTGGGAAACAACAGTGGGAGATGGATATCACCCTCATTTCCTGCCTTGTGAACTTCCCATTGGTATCTGGTCAGCTACTGTGGGCAACAGGATGCTCAACCAGATAGGCCTTTGGCCTGATGCAAAAGAGTCTTTCTTACGTTTTTATCTGGTTGACCACTATGGGAACAGGATCCTGGACCATATAGACCTTATATCTGACCCAGCAGAGCTTTTCTTATGTTCTTGTGTTATATAGCTCTTGTGTCAGAGGCAATACGTCCCCGAATGCTGGAGAACCACAAGTTGGCAGACTCCTGTTGTCCTGGTTGCAGGCTTCCAAAAGTCAGCCATTGTGGTTGGATCCAGCAAGACTCTCCTTATACTACTTATACTCTCCGGAAACTACAACTAATCCAGAATGCAGCAGCAAGACTGGTGACTGGGAGCGGCCGCCGAGACCACATAACACCGGTCTAGAAAGACCTACACTGGCTCCCAGTACGTTTCCAAGCACAATTCAAAGTGTTGGTGCTGACCTTTAAAGCCCTAAACGGCCTTGGTCCAGTATACCTGAAGGAGCGTCTCCACCCCCATCGTTCTGCCCAGACACTGAGGTCCAGCTCCGAGGGCCTTCTGGCAGTTCCCTCACTATGAGAAGCCAAGTTACAGGGAACCAGGCAGAGGGCCTTCTTGGTAGTGGCACCCGCCCTGTGGAATGCACTCCCACCAGATGTCAAAGAGAAAAACAACCACCAGACTTTTAGAAGACATCTGAAGGCAGCCCTGTTTAGGGAGGCTTTTAATGTTTAATAGATTATTGCATTTTAATGTTCTGTTGGAAGCCACCCAGAGTGGCTGGGGAAACCCAGCCAGATGGGCGGGGTATAAATAAATAAATAAATAAATAAATAAATAAATAAATAAACAAATAATTATATTCTTAAGCACACTGATATGTTTGGATTCTCTGCCCTGATCCATTGGAAGGCACATACTGAGAGAAGACAAAAGTGGGTGGCTGTGGACGAACCCCGACCCTTAGCAGAGGTCCATCTCAACCTCTCATTTTGAGAAATGCTTCACTCAGTTGCAAGAGCTCGCCTTTGCTACCTGGTGACTTTGCAAAGTTCTTCAATCTGTATGGAAAGTCCTTGGTGGGGGGGGGGGAAGTCGCCCAGAATAGCGATTGACAATCACAATATCTCCTGGCCTTTAATGAAGGGGAAGCAAAGGAGAAAGGGACTTGGACGGAGGACAAGTTTCTGAAGGGTTAGGAACGTGGTTGAGGAACAGCTTGGAAGAAGTGCATGGGATGAAGTCAGGTGGCATCTATTCCAGTCCCTCGGACATCTGCCTCCTCATTGACGTTTCGATGGGGTCAGTTATGAGCCATCATCATTTTTTTGTATACACAGAGGACTTTTCATCTCGAGGAGAGAAAGGTTCCTTTCCTTATGTTTCTGCCTCTTTCCTTAATTACGCTTAATGGTGTTCTTTCTCAGCCCACCGCACAATGGAACAGCTGTCATGGGAGCAGGAACCTTCTCCTCTCAAAGTTTAATGACACATCAATTAGCGCTGAAGGTAGCACCGGCAACGGCGATGCCAACACTTGCTCCTAATGAGTATGGATTGGGCTTTGCGACTCCCTTTTTTCTTTTTTGACTTCTGCCATCATCTCGAAGACAGGACAAATGGTGGGAAATGAAAGCAAGGGCGGCAGAGGGAAGAGTCCTGCTAAACTTGGAAGAAAGTTGCACTGCCGGTATATAACGACCTTGAAAATCAGAACGGTGTCTGCCTATTCTTAGTGAACCAGGCACTTCCATAAAGAATGCCTACAGAGATTCATTTGAAGGCAGGTCCATGTGGAAAGCGATGGCATCTTCATTGGTCCAATACCACGTGGACATAGAATCAGAACTGTAGCAATAATCATAGCAATAAAATAAAATAATAAAATACAATGTACTGAAGATAAAGGTAAAAACTTAATGTTATGTACTAGGATCCAAAATGCAGCAGTCTGATTGGTCCTAGAAAAATAGGACCCAGAATGCAGCAGTCTGATTGGTCTGCAGGAGCCACCCAACCCAGCTCCAGGTGGAAGTGAATCAGCAACCTGATTGGCCTGCAGGAGCAGCCAATCAGGCTCCTGGAGGAAGTGAATCCGCAACCTGATTGGCCTACAGGAGTAGCCCGGAATTAGCCAATCACGTGGGGCCAATTGTTTAAATAATGTATATATAGCAGACATTTTGGGGAAAGATTCATTCCTTGCTACTATGAGCTGAATAAAGAGCATGAAATTCACACTTGACTCTGAGTATATTTCACTTAACTAAACAAAATATATTCTGGAGGTTTACGTCAATAATCAAATAATAGATCTTATTCTAATTGCCCCTGCTAATTATTATTTTTTTGCAGTTTTTGCTGTCACCTGATTATCTTTTTTTTTAACAATAATTTTTATTAAATTTTTCAATTTTACATTTCAAAATAAACATTTTACAAACTTTAAAATAACCAATGACTGCCCTTCTTCTCCTTCATGTTACATATCATTCCCGCATATTTTCCATGCAAATCAGTTTTCCACTTTTACAGCCATCAAAAATTATTTACTCTGTTGAAATTATCATAGTGCTGCCAGTGTTTTCAGCTTTATAGTTATCTTCCATATATTTATTCATTCATTTATTTATTTTTTAAATTAAGGATATTCTTGATTTGTAAAGGTATATGCATTGTTTCTTTCTTGTTCTTTCCATGTAACATTTTTTTACAGCAGTTTCGTTTGTTGAGACATTAGGGAGAGAAGGGGGAGAGGTGTGGGTAGGATGGGGAGATGGGTAGGATGGGGTGGCGGTATTTTTATTTTGCTTAATATATGCAGAGTTGAGTGTCAGCGTCTTTTGTGCAGGTTCTCTGTTGTTTGCTTGTGCTCTTTTAGTGCTGAGAGAGGTCAGGGTTGGTGTAGGGTGTGATTGTTCATTTGTGGTAGGCTGTGGTGATCTTTGGTTTCCTTTGTGAAACAGCCTCATTAGAGTATTCACCATATACTGACAAAATCATTAAGCTGATACGGAAGCACTGGCACATCCTTTGGAATGTGCCAGGCTGCTCGGAATTTCCTTTGATAGGACTCAGGCGGACTAATTGTCTCAAGAATTTATTAGTACATACAGATGTTAACAGACCATCTTATATCCGTATTCCTGGGAGTCCGGTGGGGCACTTTAGGTGTGGGAGGTGTCCCAATTGTCCCCTAGCCCTGCAAACTAAGGTGATTTATAATGAAAAGACTGACTTCAAGTTTGTTATCAACTATTTCAGTACCTGTCAAACCAAAGAGGTAGTATATCTGATCAGGTGCCCATGTAACTTACTTTATATAGGTTCAACCACTCGGGCGGTGGGTACACGAATTGGAGAACACCGTTCCCGTATTAGGAATGCAGTCCTGGAAGCTCCACTGGTCGAGCATTTTTTAGCAAATAACCATTCCGATTCAGATATGCTGTATACTGTATTATGGGTCAATAGAAGGAAGGGGAACACTAAACGGGATCACGTCAGTCTATTAAGACAGAAAGAATCGCAGTTCATTTTCTTATTCAAAACGCTCCATCCGGAGGGGTTAAATTCTGAACTTGATTTGAGTTGCTTTATTTAATTAGATTACTGTCAGGATCTTGGGATGCATGTCTCTTTAAGTTTTCAGTAAACCCTGGTCAACTAGGGCGTGACCTGTGGGGCTAGAGTATATTAAGTTCCTTGTTTTCTACAACTGGTAGCAGGGATTACATATGATTATGATCCTTGCTCCATAGAATATTCACAAACATTAGGTATGTTGCATTTTTATTTTTATTTTTATTTTCATTGTTCTTCATTATTGTATGTTTGTTTCATTACTGTATCTTCCTGAATTTCTGTAGTATGTAAGCAATATGATCTGTTAGTCGTATACTTGTGCCGTCTATTTACCTGGTTATATTTAGCAACATATTGGAATATGATTATTGATTTGCATTTGTTTGATTTATTGTAGTTATATAACTGACGAAGTATCAGTCGAAACAGCAGATTACCTGGATGGCTGTCTTATAATTTATTATAATTTACTACGGATTAAATCTACTCAAGATTGGCCAACGTGTTGCCTCCTTTTTCAGTGCCGGTAGATTTCTGTCATTGTCTATTTGGGCTGTGTGTGTGATGAAGGGGAGCCATACTGGGATGAAGGTGTCTTCTTCTATTTGTCCCCGTGTCAGTTTCAGCTTATTGGTTAGTTTTTCTAGAAGGGCTGTTTCCCATACTACTTGGTACCATTGATCCATGTTTGCTCCTGACAGGTCTTTCCAGTGCCTGGTAATGATGTTTCTGGCTGCTGAGAGTAGATGGGTGATGAGTTCTTTGTGGTGTGAGTGGGCGTTGTTGTCTTGGAAGATGTTTAGCAAGACCAATTCGGGGGTGATTTCTAGAACTTGTTTAGTTATTTTAGCTATTTCTTGCATGATTTTTGTCCAGAATCGTTGAATTTCAGGGCATTCCCACCACATATGGAGGTATGTACCTGTGGAGATGCATCCTCTCCAACATTTTGGTGAGGTTCCTGGGCATATCAACGCTAATTTTCTTGCTGTCAGGTACCATTTGTAGGTTAGTTTCAGAGCGAGTTCTCTTCTTTTCATTGATATGGATTTAAAGGGTGGTTTAGACCACATTCTAGTCCATTGGGTAGGGTTGATTTCATAGCCTATGTCGGCCTCCCATTGTTTTTTGATTGCGTCTAGGGAGTTCGTGGGATTCTTGAGTAGTATTTTCTGCTAGAAGATCACAGTAGCAATGGTTGAGCGACCTGGTATGGATAGTAGTAGAGGGGTAATAACATCACCCCTCAAATCTTTATAAAGCATGCAAGCTAGAAGTACATGAAGCACACTGACTCAATACTACCATCTCCACACGGACATAAGCGTTTTTCCAGCGGAATTTTTTTTGAAATCGACCCTCAAGTACAGCCGAAGGCAGCATATTTAATCTTGCGTAAGTGAAAGCACGTCTGTATTTTGGAACTGTTAACTTTTGCAAATAGGGTGTCAACGTATCAAAATGACTAGGTGGGAAAGAATCATACCGTGGACAAAATTTCCTTAACGTGGGCAAATTATTATGTCGCTTGATATCATATAGGCGCTGTCTAATTAAATTATTTGCTTTACTGAAGCCCAGGTGGAATCTACACACATATAAAAAAACGTTCTGAAAATGCTTTTTATTTTTATTTTTTTAAAAGCGCATTTAAAAATACATTGAATTTTCCATAAGGCTCATGATCGCCATCCAGTGTCACATTGTATACTGCACTTAAGACACACTTAAAACATTTTATTTGCCGGCACTGTTGTAGTGATAAACCAGAAAAGTACATGTGGACAATATTGGGAAGGCAACCATGCCATTATTATTATCATCTATGAAGCCAGCCTGAGCACCAAACAGTGTGAAAAGCTGCCTTTCCCCTCCAGGGTTGCACCCAATATTTTCAGTTTCATTTTGCAGGTGTCAAATGAAATGAAATGTTTTAGATGGTCCTATTATTCACTTACTAAAATATCAGTGGGTGCTGTCTTTTCCCCTTCTGTGTTTTCTGGGCTATTGTTTCCCATGAGTGACTAATGAGGGATCACATGGTGAATGAGATTTTGTTACTGGGTATTCATAAATAAGCTATGCATGCAGGCACAACCAAAAAGATGCCATAGTGAGGGCAATCTGAGTAAAGAAGCATTTTCATGATTGCTGAAAAATTCTTGAATGAAGATGAATGAATGAATGAATGAATGAATGAATTGAATGAAGGATGTTCATTGCTTTAAAGTGACCAAAGTTACCAAAACTGTGAATAGTATTTAAGAGATAATCAGAGATAATCCTTATTGTCATTGTCCCCTTGCAGGGACAACAAAATTACTCGGCTGCTCCATCCACCCAGACAGGGCACTCCACACAAATTCAAAACAACTACAAAACACTAATTAAAACAGTAGAATATAATGCAGCATAACAAGTAAGATAGGATGACTTTCAAAGTCCAGGCTTCCCATTCAAGGCCGAAATTGCCCTGTCAACATAGCTGTCAACTTTCGGATTTGAAAATAAGGGATGCCGCGAGGGCGGTGCAATGGCACCAAGTAGCCTCGCCACCCTGCGCTCCAGAGGCTGCGAGCGAACGGGTGAGCGAAAGAACGAGCGCATAGACGGCAGGCAGGCTGGCTGGCTGGCTGGGCGTGAGGGTCTGGCTGCACAAGGCATGCAAGCTCCGCCCCCAGTCGGTCTCTGACTCCTTATTGGCAGCCGAGCAACACAGCTGAGGAGCCTCCCTGGCTGGCAGGGAGGGAGAGGAGCTGCTTCCTTTGAAATCCGGGAAATTTAAGGGATATCAACAATCTGGGATAGCAGCGGGAAACGGCATTGGAATAAGGGAGTTTCCCGCAAAGAGGGAGGGTTGGCAGCTATGCCTGGGGAAGAAGCTGTTCCAGAGACGGCTTGTTCTTGTCCTCATCATCCTGTATCTCCGTCCCGATGGCAAGAGCTCAAAGAAACGGTGACCAGGATGCGATGGATCTTTTACTATGTCCGGTGCCTTTCTATGGCACCTGGTGGCATAAATCTGCTCTAAGGTGGAGAGCGAGCAGCCAACAATGCTCTCTGCTGCCTTAACAACTCTGCACAACCCCATCCTATCATGGGTAGTACAGCTTCCGTATCACACACATAAACCATAAGTGAGCACGCTCTCAATGGCACAGTGATAGAAGGCAAGCAGCAGCTTTTGCGGAATATGGTTTTTCCTTAGAATTCTCAAAAAGTACGGTCTCTGCTGTATTTGATTCAGCTTTGGTTATTCTGTTGTGTAGCTTGGGTGTTTCCTGTAATGGCAATGCTTTTTCTTCCCAATTAACTGTTTGGATCATATGCAGAACAGTTAAAAACAAATGAACTAAGATTTCTAAAATTTCTGCAGGTCAGCTGAGCAATTTTTGACAGGAACTTTCCTAATTTACAGCCCTCGTCTAGATAGCAAGCATTGCAGTCTGTTCTTTTCCTCCTTTCGTCTGCCAGTCCTGGAAACGCAGGTGATCTCTCAAACTTGTCACTCAGCAAACATTTTAAAATGGGAGATGGCAGAGTTTTTATGAGTGTCCTGTTTGAATGGCATGGGATATCAGTCTTGCTAAGCACTTGCTATCAACCCAGTTAATCATGCATCACATCATTATCACTCATTAAGGCCAGCAACGGAAGCCGAACCACCTCTTGCTGGTTTCAAAATGATGGAACATACAGGGCTTTGCATTGTTCCGACCTTCACAAATAAAATATTTTCAGCTAAGTAACAGCGAGGGCACCCCGGAAAAATGAGATGAGATGCAGTAGTGCTGGGAAAACTAGGGTGGCCATAATTCTCATTAGGATTCTGCTCTACAGTGGGGAGAATCGGTGGCCCATCTTCAGGGTGCATTTTCACTCCATGTCCTGATGAACTTGGGCCAAAGACATAAATGGTCTTTCTAGTCCAGCATCCTCTTCTCACAGGGCCCAACCAGCCTGCAAGCAGGAGACAAGGGCAGCATACTTCTGTCTACCTGTGACTCCCAGAAACTGGTCTTCAGAGTACAAGTAGAACCTAGTTTACAAAAAAAGTATCGGGTGTTGTAATAATTGTGATCAAACAAAACCAAAACTCCAAAACACCAAATTGGCTAATAAATATTGAGAACAGTTTACTCAATCAAACATGTTAAAATGAACACATTAAGGTGCAGCGTGCAAACCCAAGCCTGTAAAAACTCAATAAACTGATGGCATAATACTGAGGCTAATGATAATGTCCTAGCGTAATCAAATTACGCAAAAGTGTTGCAAATGGTACTCTACTGAAAGCGCAAAGTCTTTTGTGAGGGAGCGGTCACAGTCAGGCAAGAAAACATGGTCATGCGTGATGGTAATCGCATATAGGCCCTCCTCGCTGTCCCTCAGTGAAAGTAGATCTGAAGACCTGAATCCCGGATATAATCAGGTTTCGCGGGAGCTTCTTCAGTTCATCATGCTGTTATCATGCCATACAATGAAATTATAGATTCTCACAGGCACAGCTCCCGCGAAACCTCTACTTTCGCTGAGGGACGGGTGCTCATACCAAGAACAAACTTAGTTGGTCTCTAAGGTGCTACTGGAAGGATTTTTTTTATTTTGTTTTGACTATGACAGACCAACATGGCTATCTACCTGTAACTAAAAATATGAAGTTAAACGAAGGATAAATAAGCATATAAATATGGATGTCAGTGTCATATACTCCCCCCCTTTCTTTTCTGATCCCTATTTGGAGAGATGTATTTGGGAAGTCAACTGTGAACATAATAATATATATTGAAATTTTTCTTTTGGATTGAATGGAATTGTTAGATGAGTAATTTTGATTATGTAAGAAACTATGTTTGTTTATTCGTTGGTATGTATTTTCGTTTGGTTATTTGTTAGTATGCCTTTTTGTTTGGTATGTGGTGGTGTATGTGATTGTGGTGAAAAACTTAATAAAAAGAAATTAAAACAACAACAACAACAACAACAAAAAACAGAATCCTCCCCCATCCCTGGGTAAAGTTTTTCTAGTGTCTGACATTCACAAGTCCTTCTTTTCCAGATTGCTGCCTCCATTAGCAAACTGTGGCAACTGATTGAAGACACAAGCCCGGTCCATCAATCCAGAGAATCACCCCTCCAAAAAAAAAAAGCAGGTTCTTTTCTGCCCAAAAATGCAATGGTTGCCATTTGTTATTAAAGCATTCCCGATGGTCCCTCCTGGTTGACTGAAGGAGGGGGAAAAATGACTCTGCTTTTTGCCCATTGGTTTTCCTTGCCCTTGATAGCACAATGTACAAATGAACAGTGATTGTGTAATTCGTTCCCGCAATGTTCATTTTTATTTATAATCCAAAAGCAATTAAATTCTCTTTTATACCACATTGTCCGGGTGACAGATGCGTGCTGGATGGCTGACGGCTGACATAAATCATCTCATGATCAAAACGCCTGTTGACTTGAGAGCCTATACTTTACGGCAGATGCCTCCCCGGACAGGGTGACAGGGAAATTCTTCACATTGGGTCTCATTTCGGCTAACCTCCTTGCTTCGCTCTGACTTTGGGAGCTGACAGCTTGGTTATTTTTATGACAGCTGGGATTCTTCAAACGGATATTTACAAAAAGGCTTCCAAGGATGTCACTCTATCGTTTAAACCAAATAATGCCTTTGATGTCCGGCAGGTCTGTTAAGACGTACCAGGGAGCACTGGGCAGGCACTGCAGAAGGGAAGAGTGAGTGCAGCGGTTAAATCATTGATACCAAAGAAACCCCACACATTGGGAGTGGAATGGGTTGTTTACATTTAATTTAGCCATGATTCGATCTGAATTCTGTTTATTGCATGGGGGGTGGCTCTGGAGGAAAGCCCGGGGAAAGAACTAGCTTTGCACCACTTCCCTGCAAAGGAAACAGGCTGAGAGGTGACAGAGGCACTGTCAAGTGTGAGACCCTCACAGAGGGACATTGCCATTGTAGGAGAACAAGGGAGGTGTTCATGGTGAGTTCCAGCATCTCTTTTTCTAGAAAAATAGCACTAAGTGGAAGCAAGCATGTGGAGCAAAGCAGCATATCTGAAATAAAGCTGTACTAGGGAATAAATAAAGCTGTTTAGGGAAGTTTTTTAATCTGTGATGTGTTAATGTATTTTAATGTTTGCTGGAAGCCGCCCAGAGTGGCTGGGGAGACCCAGCCAGATGGGTGGGGTACAAATAATAAATTATTATTATTATTAATATTATTACTAGCAGGAGACCAGATGTGAGTTGGCGCCATGACCACATTGCGGACCCTCCGAGTGTCCCCATTTTCCAGGGATGTCCTTGATTTAGAGAAGCCACCCCAGTTTCTGATTTGATTCCAGAATGTCCCACTTTTCCTTAGGATGTCCCCATTTTCATTGGAGAAATGTTGGAGGGTTATCAGACCCCAGAGCCGCCTGAAGGCAATCCTGTGTACAGCAGGGGTGGCCAACTCCCAAGAGAGGGGGGTTCAGGGCAAAGTTGTTGAGCTCTTTTGGGAGAAGGAAACCCCTGTTTCTTAGGGTTTCGGGGCAAAGTTGTTGAACTTTTTGGGGAAAGGAAATCCTTGTTTGTTGAGATATTTTAAGGGAGCCAAAATTGATGAGCTTCTTTGGGGGGAGCCAGTGATCTACCAGTGATCTACCACAGACGTCCAGTGATCTAACAGTAGATCACGACCTACCTGTTGGATGTGCCTGCTGTACAGGGAAGTGTTTTTTATGTTTAAATGTTTAATTGTGTTATTATATATGTTGGAATCTGCCCAGAGTGGCTGGGGCAGCCCAGAAAGACGTGCGGGGTATAAATAGTAAAATTGTCATTATGGAATGGGACATCCCTATTTTTATCGGAGAAATACTGGAGGGTATGACATTGGTGAGGTGTGGGCCTATGGAAGATACACAACACCCCTCTTATGAGGTGCCCCTTTCACCAGAGTACAGCACAGCGTGTGAAAGCATGTAGGAATGAAAGGGTCTCAAAATGTTTCTGAAAAGCACAGTTTGTGGATGCCCACTATATCTCGACAGAAATGCTGTTTGACCAAACAGGGGCAGCCACAATGAAAAGTCCTGCTCTGAGTTACTGTGGAGTGGGCCTCTGCTATAATAGGTCTGGACAGCTCAGTTAGTTAGAGCGTGGTGCTGATAATGCCAAGGTTGCAGGTTCGATCCTCGCATGGGACAACGGTATATTCCTGCATTGCAAGGGGTTGGACTAGATGTTCCTCAGGGTCCCTTCCAACTCTACGATTCTATGATAATAGAACCATAGAACTGTAAAGTTGGAATGAGCTCCAAGGGTCATCTGGCCCAACTCCGTACAATGCAGGAATCACACCTAAACAATCCCTGGCAGATGGCCATCCAACATCTGCTTAAATACCTCCAAGGAGGAAGAGTCCACCACCTTCTGAAGTTGTCCATTCCACTGTTGAACAGCTCCCACTGTCAGAAAGTTCTTCCTAATGTTTAGCTGGAACCTCCATTCTTGTAATTTGAATCCACTGGTTCGGGCCCTACCCTCTGGGGCAGCAGAAAACAAGTTATCCTGCAGACTTATAAAGGAGAAGGTGGTCTCCCTCTCTCTGCCCCTCCCAAGAAGCCAGAAGATCCTGAAGCCCATATCCTGCAGTGGTTCAGTGACAACCCATCTAACTGACATTATGCCCATATTGGAAAGGGAAAAATAGTTTTGACAATCCATACAAAAGAGAGAACCTTCCCCTTCTTCTTATCTAATTAAATTTATATAAGATCAAATAAATTTTTTATACCCTGCATTGCAGAAGTAGTCCTCAGTACATGGATCTTAAATTATCTGCTCTCTGAATGAGTTCATTTTACCGAGGGCGTTTTCATCAAGCCTTTAATTAAGCTTGAACTGTACGTCTTAAAAAGTTGGTAATTTGACGGCGACCTCTCCCTGATCTAAGCTGGCAGAAGTGAGACTCCAGTCTGAAAGCTTTTCCACATCAGGGTTCGGGCCTCTAGGTTTGGCGGAGGAAAGGTCAGGGGTCAAGGAATCATTATTAAAATGATGTCCTTAGCAGAAATATTTCTCTCTCTCATTTCAAAGAGATGTTCAGCCCCTAGAGTTAGTTAATGGCCTGCACACCATTTCAGAAAGTGGGGAGGGTGACTGTCTTCAGTTTATTTATTCCAAATCATTCCATCCTACATTTTCTTAAAAGTCATAGAATCATAGAACTGTAGAGTTGGAAGGAACCTATAGGGTCATCTAGTAGTAGTAGTAGTAGTAGTAGTAGTAGTAGTAGTAATTATTATTATTATTATTATTATTATTATTATTATTCACTGCCCATCTGACTGGGTTCCTCCAGCCACTCTGGGTGGCTTCCAATAATTATAAAAATGTAATATAACATCAAACATTAAAAATTTATTGATACAGGGCTGCCTTCAGATGTCTTCTAAAAGTCAAATACTGTAGTTGTTTATCTCCTTGACATCTGACAGGAGGGCACCACTGCCAAGAAGGACCTCTGCCTGGTTTGCTGTAACCTCACTTCTCACAGTGAGGGAACCGCCAGAAAGCCCTTGGAGATGGACCTCAGTGTCTAGGCTGGAAGGGACCATGAGGGCCATCTAGTCCAACCCCCTGCAATGCAGGAATCTTTTGCCCAATGTGGGGCTCGAACCCACAACCCTGAGATCAAGAGTCACATGCTCTATTGACTGAGCTTATTGCAAAAGTTCTTAAAATATATGCAGTACGTATATGGGTGACGCTGTGGTCTAAACCATTGAGCCTCTTGGGCTTGCTGATCGGAAGGTTAGCAGTTTGAATACGTGCAACGGGGTGAGCTCCTGTTGCTCTGTCCTAGCCTCTGCCAACCCAGCAGTTCGAAAGCACACCAGTGCAAGGAGATAAACAGGTACCGCTGCGGCAGGAAGGTAAACGGCGTTTCCGTTTGCTCTGGCACTCGTCACAGTCCTCTGTGCGCCAGAAGCGGTTTAGTCATGCTGGCCACATGCCCTGGAAAGCCGCCTGTGGACAAACGCCGGCTTCCTCAGCCTGAAAAGTGAGATGAGCACCGCAACCCCATAGTTGCCTTTGACTGGATGTAACCGTCCAGGGATCCTTTACCTTACAAGGCCTGGTAGTGGAGACAGAGGCAGCCGACTCGCCCCCACACCAAGCCATTTTAATGTGCCGCTCATTTGGAACCCCAGCTCCTGCTAAGTGAAAAAGTACAAGCAGGCAGGCAGGAATAGTGGGGCGAATCAATATAAAGCACCATTGGTGCAGAAAATTCAGATCAAGTTGCTGATAAAAAATAGTCACTCAATTATAGATCATAGAATTGCTTTTCTGTACTTTTGCCATCCCTGCTTTCTGTTTAGTGTGATATAATATTCACAGTAGGCTCTCTAATCCATCACTCATTTGTCTCTTGGGAGTAGCTTGCACTCGCTAAATCAAATCAATGTAATCTGGGAGACGTAGTGCGTCTTTTCCTGGGTAACCGTGATGCATGGACCAAATCATTCACCACGTAGTGGGTTTTATATATATATTTATTTATTTATTTATATTAAAAAATTGTCTGTATGTTTTATTTGCCTTTTATTTACTGTGCTGGGGAACATTTTTCAAACAGCTTACCTTGTACGTCTGGCAATAAAGGAGTTCCCACTCCATCAAGCTTTTTTGAACAACAGTCATGCAAATAAAATCATAGAACTGGGAGCTGGAAGGGACCGTGGAGATCATCCAGCTGAACCCCCTGCTCATTATGGAACTCTATTCTGCCTTGGGCAGACCGCTGCTGCAGTACTGTGTCCAGTTTTGTGCACCACAATTTAAGAAGGATGTTGACAAGCTGGCACGTGTGCAAAGGAGGGCAACCAAGATGATCAAGGGTCTGGACAACAAACCTTATGAGGAATGGTTGAGGGAGTTGGGGATGTTTCGCCTGGGAAAGAGGAGACTGAGATAGCTGAAGTCAAATATCTAAAGGGCTGTCACATGGAATATGGAGCAAGCTTTTTTCTCCTGTGCTGGAGGGCAGGACCTGAACCCAATGGCTTAAAGTCACAAGAAAATAGATTCTGATTAAACATCAGGAAGAACTTTCTGACAGTAAGAGCTGTTCAACAGTGGAACTGGATGACCCTTGGGGTCCCTTCCCAACTCTACAATTCTATGACTCTATAATTCTGTAGAATCATTCCTGATGGACAGAGAGCCAGCCTCAGCTTAAATATATTCAGCAAAAGGCTCTTACCATCAAACAGCTCTTACTATTAAGAAGTATCTTCTGATGCTTAGCTGAAATATGCTTCCTTGCCATTTCTACCTGTCTGTTCTAGTTCTGCCCCCGGGAGCATCAAAAAATACGTCCCCGGAAGCCAGTGTAGTGTAGTGGTTAAGAGCGGTAGACTCGTAATCTGGTGAACCGGGTTCGCGTCTCCGCTCCTCCACATGCAGCTGCTGGGTGACCTTGGGCTAGGCGCACTTCTTTGAAGTCTCTCAGCCCCACTTCCCCGCTGGAGAAGAAGGGATGCTCAACCAGCCAGAGAATAAATGTGTGGAGTGTAGCACGTTTGGAGGTGGCCCTGAGCGAGGCGGGAAGAAAGAAGGAGGTTGCAGCAGAGAGAAAAAGAGAGCAAAGAGCTAGCTTATGGGCAAGCCTTGTCATGGTGACCCATAAGGACGCACAGCATGGAAGGGTGGCAAATGCAGTGGTTCTGGGGCTAGCCACCTGTCAGGGACTGGGCTGAAGAGGAGGAGGAATGGTGGAGGTCTCCCCCCATTCTCCTGTAGCTTCCAGAGAGGAGGAAGCAGGGCCATCTTTATCCAGGGGTGCAAGAGGTACGTGTGGTTTGAGTATTCTCTAGGTTGGCCTGGGTCAGGAGAACAGCCCTAATGGAATTACATAGTTCACCCACTTTCTTCTTCAAAGATCTCTGGTAGCTTATTGAACTAGCCATGGGGTCATGGCTAGCCAATCAAGGAGCAATTCAAAAAGCCGGTTTTGGCCAAAACAGTTAGTTTTTTCAACAACAACAACAGTAATTATAAGAGTACCAATGAGGTCAGGTCCAACAGATTAATAGTCAAGAGGTACCGTGCGCTGCTCTGGTTCGCCAGAAGTGGCTTTGTCATGCTGGCCACATGACCTGGAAGCTATACGCCGGCTCCCTCGGCCAATAAAGCGAGATGAGCACCGCAACCCCAGAGTCGGACATGACTGGACCTAATGGTCAGGGGTCCCTTTACCTTTACTGGTAATCACCAGTACAAATCATAGAGCATTCCAGACTCTCTCATACAATTTCCCCTCCATATCTCTGCTTTGATATATGCAAATACTGCCATTTTATTCACTATAAATTTGCTTCTCCTGTTTAATAGGTTCTCAGTCTTATGTGAGACAGGTTGTTGATGGGTTGTTTTTGCTTTTTTTTTAAAAAAAAGAAGTGTCAAAAATCTCTCTCTTAGGGAATTATACAAAGGTCATGACAGAAGGCAGAGAGTCAAATCCTCAACTGCCAGGCACACATTAATGTAAAATCTTTAGAGCTTTAAATTTACATTTTTTTTTAACATGCTTCAGTATATACACATTTTAGGCATATGGAAATTTGCAATGGCTGTGGAAGCTTTTATAGGGCTGTTTTAAGTATTAAAGCTCTGTTTTACACACTCTGGTTCAGGATTCTTAACATCAGTCGACATATTACTGTAAAGGGCAGAAAGTGGTTAGGTTTTCGCAACAGAAGTAGTCGCACAGTATGGAAAAGGTCACGACAGTGCTCTAAATGGTAAAGAAAATGGGAAATTAGTCTGGACAATTATTGAACTTTCTGGTAACAAAATATCTACATATATCATTTGCAGGTAACAGAAGGATGTGCTGGGGAGGGTGGAAATTGCTTGGTCGAGGAAGTTAGCATATTTAGCACAAATGAATAAAAATATTTGGTGCATTAGTGAGAGTATAAAAATCAGGGCCATTTCTGAAACATCCAGGCAGATTTCCTGCCACTCCAGAAACATCAAAGCCATAGGATTGATTATCTTTTCTGCTTTGCTTAAAATCTTGTGAGTATAATATTCTTGCTATGTATGTCGGAAATTTGTTATCTTTCTGGTTAGTAAATAAAATGCCCAATCCGTATTTAACTACCTGTACATCGATTGTGTATCTGCTCTATTCTCTGGTGCGTCTGCTAATTCTCCCAACTATAGGTTTGGGGAGCTGCTGACTGCTTGTCAGCTGTGACCCCTTTCCAGCTCTTGAATGATCGCAAAGTTTAACACTACCTGTCAAAATCCCTGGTGCAGCTTTGCAAGATTCCCCATGAGCTTAAGAGCTCAATCTGGTAGCTTCAGAAGGGGAACACAGCAAGACTTGCAAAGGCTTTAAGATGTCCACTGCACTCCCAGTTCTGCCTCCAAGGCTGCTTCTTCAACCACCACACCTGCCAAAGACTAAAAGCCATTCCCCATGCTCCTGTGGTGGCTACCTGCTTCTTGTTTGCCTAGGCAGGTGGCAGTGTTATGACTTACCCCGCCTGGGGCAGATTGTGAGACTGCCCCAAAGCAAGAGCAAAGCCGTGTGTGCACATCCCCGGCTACTGAGAGTCCGGTGGCGGAGTAATATGTGATTGTTCCCAGCTTGATTAACAACACACACATCAAGCCATTAATTAGGCTAAATCTATTTGTTCCAAGTAATTGTGCAGACAAAATCTCTGCTTTGCCTGGAGAAGAGAAGGTTAAGGGGTGATATGATAGCCATGTTCAAATATATAAAAGGATGTCATATAGAGGAGGGAGAAAAGTTGTTTTCTGCTGCTCCAGAGAAGAGGACACGGAGCAATGGATTCAAACTACAAGAAAGAAGATTCCACCTAAACATTAGGAAGAACTTCCTGACAGTAAGAGCTGTTCGACAGTGGAATTTGCTGCCAAGGAGTGTGGTGGAGTCTCCTTCTTTGGAGGTCTTTAAGCAGAGGCTTGACAGCCACCTGTCAGGAATGC
The DNA here is from genome assembly GCA_034641385.1 of Darevskia mixta. Lineage (NCBI taxonomy): Eukaryota > Metazoa > Chordata > Lepidosauria > Squamata > Lacertidae > Darevskia > Darevskia mixta. The sequence continues at coordinate 287,523 of JAWWNH010000137.1, read as the reverse complement.
TTTGATGGTGTTTCCTGCTTGGCAGGGGGTTGGACTGGATGGCCCTTGGGGTCTCTTCCAACTCTATGATTCTATGATTCTGCTGCCAGCCCATTTACACGGAGCTGCCATATAAGCCGTCCTTCCAGCTTCAGGACAAGCAAGGAGAGTGAAAGAGCCCAAAGGCTCATATTACAACAGTACAGTAAAAGTAAACATTCCAAGCAGGAAATAACAAAGCAACTTTGTCACGGGTCTGTGTGACAGGCAAAAGAAATACCAGTCCAGCCTGCAGCTTGAGCCACTTGGCTTGGACATAATTCACAACAGGCAGAAGCCCATGCCAGCCCACTAACGTAAAGGAGAAGCACAAGGTGCAAATTTATTTGCTGCTCCTGGAAATCAAGTGTTTGCTCCAATACAGGTGAAAAGGATCTAGGGGTCTGGACAGACCACAAGCTTAACATGAGCCAACAGTGCGATGCAGCAGTAAAAAAAGAGCTACCGCTATTCTAGGCTGCATCAACAGAAGTCTAGTGTCCAGATCAAGGGAAGTAATAGTCCCACTCTGTTCTGCCTTGGGCAGACCACACCTGGAATTCTGTGTCCAATTCTGGGCACTTCAACTTAAGGATGCGGGTGGCGCTGTGGTCTAAACCACAGAGCTGAGGGCCTGCCAATCAGAAGGTTGGCGGTTCGAATCCCCACGACGGGGTGAGCTCCCGTTGTTTGGTCCCAGCTCCTGTCCACCTAGCAGTTTGAAAGCACATCAAAATGCAAGTAGATAAATAGGTACTGCTCCGGTGGGAAGGTAAACGGCGTTTCCATGTGCTGTTCTCGTTCGCCAGAAGCGGCTTAGTCCTGCAGGCCACATGACCCGGAAGCTGTCTGCGGACTAACGCCGGCTCCCTTGGCCTATAGGTGAGATGAGCACGCAACCCCAGAATCGTCCTCGACTGGACCTAACGGTCAGGGGTAACTTTACCAACTTAAGAAGGATGTTGACAAACTGGAAGGTGTACAGAGGAGGGAAACCAAGATGATCAAGAGTCTGGAAACCAAGCCTTATGAGGAGTGCTTGAAGGATCTGGTTATGTATAGCCTGGAAAAGATAAGACTGAGAGGAGATACGAGAGCCATCTTCAAATATCTTAAGAGCTGTCACATGGAAGAGGGAGCAAGCTTGTTTTCTTCTGAAGGGTAGGACTCGAACCAATGGATTCAAGTTAAAAAAAATGGGATTCTGACTAAACACACAAAAAACCTTTCTGACACTAAGAACTGTCAGAAAGAGCCAGTGTGGTGTAGTGGTTAAGAGCGGTAGACTCGTAATCTGGTGAACCGGGTTCGCGTCTCCACTCCTCCACATGCAGCTGCTGGGTGACCTTGGGCTAGTCACACTTCTCTGAAGTCTCTCAGCCTCACTCACCCCACAGAGTGTTTGTTGTGGGGGAGGAAGGGAAAGGAGAATGTTAGCCGCTTTGAGACTCCTTCGGGTAGTGATAAAGCGGGATATCAAATCCAAACTCTTCTTCTTCAGCAGTGGAACAGACTCTGACAAGAGGTGGTGGATTCTCCTTCCTTGGAGGTTTTTAAGCAAAGGTTGGATGGCCACCTGTCATGGATGCTTTAGCTGAGATTCCTGCATTGCAGGGGATTTGACGAGATGACCCTTGAGGTCCCTTCCAACTCCAAGATTCTATGATACCTTGCAAATCATTTGAGAGCATCGAGCAACACTTCAAATCTGGACCGTATTTCTTGGATTTCTGCAAATGGCTCTCCTTTTATAACACCTCCCTCTTTCTTTATCCCTTCAACTTCTTTTTGTTATTCCTCCATGCACACTCCAACCCAGCCTGGCTGCTCTCATTATTTTATTCATCAGAAACATTCCTTCAACTTGTTAAATATAGCACTCCACTTACATGCTAAAATTTCGCTGCTGCATGGAAGCGCGGATGGAACTGGTAGACTGGGGCTGCTTCTACCACTTTAGAAATTAATCGACTGCTTGGGATATAATGGCACCGCTTTTGTGTATCTATAATTGAAGGGCCAATTTGCTTCCCATCATTTCGAGTGCCATAATTATATTGCATCTTTGTTGCCTGTTTAACAGTCAGCCCCGGAATCTGGCACAACCAACACCAGCAGGACTCTGAATCATTTTACCACTGATAGTTAAAGTGTGTGTGTGTGTGTGTGTGTGTGTGTGTGTGTGTGTGTTAATGTAAAATAAGAACAAGCACGTATCTTCCAATATTTCTTTGTAGACATTTTACTTTGAGCCTGCATGCAATGGAGTGGCAGCTAAAATAAAATAAGGCTCATAAAAATGCCTATAAAACTGTCTTCCAAACTGATCATAACTCACTGTGCATTAAATTACAATGCAAAGACTAAGCCCCTACTTCACCCCAGTGAAACTCCTAATAATTGTAATACAGTGGTACCTCGGGTTAAGAACTTAATTCGTTCTGGAGGTCCGTTCTTAACCTGAAACTGTTCTTAACTTGAGGTACCACTTTAGCTAATGGGGCCTCCTGCCGCCGCCACGCAGTTTCTGTTCTCATCCTGAAGCAAAGTTCTTAACCCGAGGTACTATTTCTGGGTTAGCGGAGTCTGTAACCTGAAGCGTCTATAACCTGAAGCATCTGTAACCCGAGATACCACTGTATACAGGATTGGTCCTTGGGTAAGGTTGGATGAAAATCTGTCAATGGAGGGTGGGGACAGAAAACTTGGTTTGCAGCAGAGATGGAGAACCTGCAGCTCTTCACAGGTTTATTTCATGGAATCATGGAAGTAGCACCTGGAGTCAGGTTGTATATCCACAGCAGTGACCAGAGGAGGAAGGACTGCTGAGAGGAGCGCAGGGAAAAGAAATGCCATGGTGCATCTGCAGCAGCACAACTGGATGACTTCATCTGCCTCAGCTGCAACAAAACATGTCTCTCCTATATCTTTCTCTACAGCCCTTTCATTAAAAACTGTCAGTTCCTAAAAGCCTTTTGGACTAAACCTAAGTGAGGGGTTGTTGTTGTTATGTTATGTTATGTTATGTTATGTTATGTTATGTTATGTTATGTTATGTTTTATGTTATGTTATGTTATGTTATGTTATGTTATGTTATGTTATGTTATAATAATAAGCTTTTATTTATATCCCGCCCTTCCCCGCCAAAACCGGGCTCAGGGCGGCTAACAATCAAATACAGATATAAAAACACAGATTAAAAATACAGATATAAAATACACTTTAAAACTTTAAAATTTTGAATTTTAAAAGTTACACTCAAATTACCCCAAAAGCCAAACGGAACAGCTCCGTTTTACAAGCCCTGCGAAAGGGTGCATAACTCTTATGTTATGTTATGTTATGTTATGTTATGTTATGTTATGTTATGTTATGTTGTTATGTTATGTTGTTGTTATGTTATGTTATGTTATGTTATGTTGTTATGTTATGTTATGTTATGTTATGTTATGTTATGTTATGTTGTTGTTATGTTATGTTATGTTATGTATTTTGTGTTTTCATTTTGTATTCTTATGTTGTTAACCACCCTGTGATCATCAGATGAAGTGGGGGGCATATAAATTTAATAAATGACAATAATAATGTGCTCACCTGCCATCCGAAGCACAGCAAAGAAGGAGCCAGTTTGACCTTGTGTACAGTAGTCTAGTTTCTGTACATCTTCAAATGCCCCTCTCCAGCCAGACAAGCTAAAGGCATCATCAGAGTCCAAGGACACATTTGAATCACATTTGGGTGATGTAATAAATTCTTTAGCCTTGACCCCATTTGTGGGTTCATGGCGTTCCAAATCCAAAGCAAATCCCTGCAACTTGCCCGGTCATTTACATAACTTATTTCATTGCCGGGTCACAGTTCCACAGTTTATGACAAAAATACAGCAGGGTTGTTCCACCCTCCTTATGCATATGCAAAGTGCTTGCATGATATTTGTGCAATAGGACGTGGGTGGCTCTGTGGTCTAAACCACTGAGCCTCTTGGGCTTGCCGATCAGAAAGTCGGCGGTTCGAATCCCCGCGACGGAGTGAGCTCCCGTTGCTCTGTCCCAGCTCGTGCCAACCTAGCAGTTCGAAAGCACGCCAGTGAAAGTAGATAAATAGGTACCACTGTGCCGGAAAGGTAAACAGCATTTTTGTGCGCTCTGGCTTCCGCCAGTGTTCCATTGCTCCAGAAGCGGTTTAGTCCTGCTGGCTACATGACCTGGAAAGCTGTCTGTGGACAAACACCCAGAGGCGTAGCAAGCCCAGGTGGTACCCGGGGCGGAATTTTTTTTGTCACCCCCCCCACTTTAATTAAAATAAAAAATTAAAAAAATTAAAAAGTGTCACCCTCCTCTGATGGTGCCACTTTGCGAGGTGTGGGGTTTGTGTGTGTGTGTGTCTATTATCTCTTTTTTTTCAATAAAGTTAAAATAAAAAATAATAAAAAATAATAATAAAAATGTAAAAAACTAAAAATAAATAACAATAAAAAGTGTCGCCCCCCTCTGATGGTGCCACTTTGTGAGGTGTGGGGGGTTGTGTGTGTGTGTGTCTATTATCTCTTTTTTTTCAATAAAGTTAAAATAATAAAAAATAATAAAAAAATGATAAAAATAAAAAAAAAATGAAAAAAAATTAAAAAGTGTTCCCCCCCTCTGATGGTGCCACTTTGTGAGGTGTGGGGGTTGTGTGTGTGTCTGTTATCTCTTTTTTTCAATGAAGTTAAAATTTAAAAAAAAAAAATAATTTTTTTTAAAAAAATAAATAATTTTTTTTTTTAAAAAAAAGTGTCACCCCCCTCTGGGGTGGAACCCGGGGCAGCCCGCCCCCGCTCCCCGTTGCTACGCCCCTGCAAACACTGGCTCCCTCGGCTTGAAAGCCAGATGAGCGCCGCACCCCATATTTGCCTTTGACTTGACTTAACTGTCCAGGGGTCCTTTACCTTTACATTTTCACCTTATTTGTGCAATATATCAAAAAATGGGAGCGACAACTGAGAGGATGGGACTGCAAAGTGAGCAGAGTGCTACTAAAATAATATATGGGAAATAACACAGTTGCTTAACTTGGATGTTTGGAACATAATGGGTCAGTCAATGGCACTGAAGCATCAAAGGAAGCTGGCATCTGATGAAATGCCATCTGCCTAGCATCGTAGGGGCTTTTGCCACTTCTAAGAAACCACCTTTCCCCCAAGATAGCACTTTTGTGCATTTTAGCACAGCTGGGCATTAATATTAGTATTTGCATGTTAACTGAAGGGATGAAAGAACGTCGAGCGCGGCATGAAAGGGAAAAGGGAAGAATCTTTGGGGGGATAAATGAAAGTGTTCTCTACCAACTTTTGTTTAACCTCCGCTTTGGGTGGGTGGGAGGTGGACGCAAAGCTGTAAAAAACATGCCACAAAGAAGTGACAGAGATAAGAGAGGCAGCTTCTTTTCCCTTCTTCTCTAAATGCGGTTGAGATAAATAGCTCGGCTCTAGGTACATAATAGGATGCACAATGCCAGCGAGCAGAGAAGGGGCTCCATGTGAAATTCCACACCAGAGATTTCGGAAACCAAAAGACAAAGCCTTTCTTTCACAGATTCAGTGTGTATGTTTTTTTTTTTTTAAAAAAGAAAACCTTGTGAGCTCCAGAGAATAAATGCCCGGACATGTTGGTGATCCTTCCATCAAAACATACCGTATTTTTCACTCCATAAGACGCACTTTTTTCCTCCTAAAAAGTAAGGGGAAATGTCTGTGTGTCTTATGGAGCGAATGTGTGGTCCCTGGAGCTGAACTGCCCAGGGGCAAAAGCAGATCGTGCTTTTTAAAAAAAAAGAGAGAGAAGGGGGTGTTGAAAGGAAGCCCGCTGAGCAGTTGCTCAGCAAAGGATCGGGGAGAGAGATAAGGGAGAGAGATTCCAGCCCCACCCCCTTGCAGAGGGAGGCTGTTTCCCCAGTGACATGTGACTGGCTGATTAGATTATCTGTCTGGAAACTGTAGAAATGGCTTCCTGAAGCTGCAGAACTGTGAGTTAAACCCCCATAAAACAGGATTTTTTTCCCTTTGCAAAGTTAGCTCAACAACTTTGAGCTGATCCTCAAAAAATGGGGCTTTTCTCCTTTGCAAAAGAAGCTGCAGAAATTTGAGCTGATTCTCAAAAAATGGGGCTTTTCCCCTCTAAAAACTAGGTGCGTCCTATGGTCAGGTGCGCCTTATAGAGCGAAAAATACGGTAGTTCTTGTGCTATCTCTCCTCAAAGCAGGGAGTGGCTGGCTCAATTTCCTTTGTATAGGAGGAAGCTCAGGATCAGGGCCAGAGTGTGCCAGGAACACGCGCCACTCATGCTGAGGTCCATGTGCTGAGAGGGCCCCTGTTGCCAACCCCAAATACCCCGCCTGGGGCAGTTTGTGAGACTGCCCCAAAGCCAGAGCAAAGCCGTGTGCGCACATCCCCGGCCACTGGAGTAGTCTGGTGGCGCAGTCATATGTGATTGTTCCCAGCATGAAGAACACCACACACAAGCCATAATTAAAGCTAAACTATTTATTGTAGGAAAAGTGCAGAGAGAATCTCTGCTGCCAGCTCATTGACAGAGTTGCCATAAAGCCGTCTGTCCGGCATCTCGGTCTAGCCAGAGCACAAAGGCTAGGATTACAATAGTACAGTAAAACATAAACATTCCATGTAGGAAAAGGTAAGGCAGCTTTCTCACGGTTTAGTGAGACAGGCAATAGTCAGACCGGCCTCGCTGCAGCTGTTGCCGCTCGGCTTGGACAAAAATCATAACAGTTTGTGCCCCTTACTGCTTCTTTTCTTTGTCTCTTTCTTTGGTGATCACTCGTAGCTGAATAAGATTGTCTTCCATGAACACGGTTTTAGCAGTGAGTCTGTAAGTGACTGTGGAGGCTAATTCTGGATCCACACGTCCTTCCACAGTGGGGACATTGGTTTCCGGGCAGGGTTTGGCTCTTGGAGACAGAGCAAAAACCACTTAACTGATTCTTCCAAGGGATGTTTAGATGGCCATTGATTCCGGATGGCTCTGTACAATGTCCTTCCACGTTCCAAGGTCACCGGGCTTTGCATGAAGCTCTGCTGAGGATGGAAGGGGGGGGGGGTGGAATCCCCTGGAGGCTACAGAGCCAAGTTGGCACAAAAAGTGAATTATCCTGCAGAGGGGAAAGGGAGGGAGGCGAAATGACAATGTCGCGCCACCCCACAAAATAAGCCAACCCTGCTGTTTTCTCAGCTCAGTGGCACCTGAGAAATGTGCAGAGCTGGATAAAAGTAATTTAATGCACTGTGACTTATTTAATCTGCTTTAATGTTAACATGATCATTTACTTTATGTGCCATTAAAGCGAGTAACTGCAAATTCTTCTGCCTCTTTCCTTAAATCACAGAGCAGCTCATGAAGACCATAGCAATGACCATGCCTGCTTTGCAATGCATTGTTTTCCCGGGACCTGATTGCAAAGCCTTCTCAATGTAATTCTGTGGAAGGGTTGGTTCATTTGCACAAAGGGAAGCCGTCAGAATGAGTAGCAAAGCTTACTTGCTTGTATCAGAGTACATATTCAAGCAGAACCACCCCCACCCATTCGTGGCAATTGGGGTAACAGGGTCCTTGCAGGGGTGGTGGTGGTTAAATTTCCCCCACCAAACTTCCCTGAGTATTTATGCTATTTCTGTTCCCCTTCCCCCTATGCAAGTCAATAGAGAGTTCCCTCTTGCCCAAGGAGAATAGTTTTTCACGGGTTTTCATGGTTTTCATGGCAGGTCAATTCTGTGTCCAGGGCGGCTGTCTACCAGCTCCATCTGGTACGCAGGCTGAGACCCTACCTGTCTCACCAGAGTGGTGCATGCTCTGGTTATCTCCCGCTTGGACTACTGCAATGCACTCTATGTGGGGCTACCTTTGAAGGTGACCCGGAAACTGCAATTAATCCAGAATGCGGCAGCTAGACTGGTGACTGGGAGTGGCCGCCAGGACCACATAACACTGGTCCTGAGAGATCTACATTGGCTCCCAGTACGTTTCCGAGCACAATTCAAAGTGTTGGTGCTGACCTTTAAAGCCCTAAACGGCCTCGGTCCTGTATATCTGAAGGAGCGTCTCCACCCCCATTGTTCAGCCCGGACACTGAGATCCAGCGCCGAGGGCCTTCTGGCGGTTCCCTCACTGTGAGAAGCAAAGCTACAGGGAACCAGGCAGAGGGCCTTCTCGGTAGTGGCGCCCGCCCTGTGGAACGCCCTCCCAGCAGAGGTTAAGGAGATGAACAACTATCTGACATTCAAAAGATACCTCAAGGCAGCCCTATTTAGGGAAGTTTTTAACCTGTGATATTTTAATGTATTTTTATATCTGTTGGAGGCCGCCCAGAGTGGCTGGGGAGACCCAGCCAGATGGGCAGGGTAAAAAATAAAAGAATTATTATTATTATTATTCTTTCCCCCCACCCTATGATTTTTACTCTACCCCCAGAATGATAACTCTGCCTTTATAGGAAGAACCGCTGCAGCTATCATGTTGAAATTTGGTGGGTTTCATCCTCACAGAAGAGAATGCACATGCCTGAAAAGTTCATCAAATTCTGGCAGAAAATGAAGAAAAGTTATAGATTAGTTCTTCATTTATTTATTTTTTAAAATGAGAATTCATATGTGCCCCTCCTGAAACCCCGTGGCTGAATATGCCTGCAGTTTGGCAGGATTAATCTACTCAAAAAGCTGCCATGTCTGCAAATTTCATTCACTTCTGTGAAGAGGGAACAAACGAGAGCCACTTACAGAGTCCCCATTACAGTGAATGGGGAGGGGAAAGCTTTGTTTTTCACAGATATAATTTTATATTGAATAATGAATTGAATTGGAAAGGCACAGAGCAGCAGCAACAATGACAACAGCATCACAGGCAAAAGATATTGGGCTGCTTCCCACAGCTACAGGTACAAGTTGAATCTTTCAGCTGTTGCAGGACTCTAATAAATACTGGAATAAATTAAAATTCAATTGTAATGGGTAACCTACAGGTAGGTCTTTTGAACATTGTGCTTTACTAATATTTATGCATTTAAAACCTTACGGCACCCTCTATTCTATGTAGAATTTCAGGATGGTGTGTAATTTGGGTAGTGCAGTTAGGCAGAAAGTGCAAAGGTGGACTGATATTTCTATCAAGTTGGAGAAATCTTCTCTTTTCTGTTTTTAAATTTCCATGTTTGGAAATTTGATTAATCAAGAAAGAAAGCAAGAGAAGGAAAGAAGGAAAGCACATTTGCAATTATATCAGTACAGCTATACACTTCTTTACAAAATAATGTAATAATAATCCTTCCATCCGTGCAAATATGTGATTCAAAAAGTTAATGGAGCTTGACCATTGATATCAAAATCGACCATAGTTTTTGCTTTCCTTCCCTTGTTCCAACTAAGTTTGCCCATTTAACAATTAGGGTCTTGCTCAATACTTTGTTTAACTCACTGATCTACAATGAGGGAAGTGAACTGAACTGAGTTGCAGAGAAATGCAATTTTTGTGGGCGTAAGAGATCATTGATTTCCTCTAACCTCTGGGCCAAACTCCTTGCTACTTCATCTACACTTTTTTTTTGGCAAATGCTACTTAAACAGGACACTTTTCGTCTGGAGAGGAAAAAAAGAGTTGCAGGATTTCAATCGATAACATGTTCACCATCCTGACAGGCGGCCTGCACCAGACTTATTCTGAAAATGGCAAACGGAAGCAAATGAGAAGTGTGTGTGTGTGTGTGTGTGTGTGTGTGTGTGTGTGTGTGTGTGTTTTAAGCAGAAAGCTGGTGCGGCACAAAATCAGAATGACAATGACATTCCAGATTTGGACCCTGTAGCTTTCCCTGCTTTTCAGGGGCGGAGCAAGGGCGGGGCATTGGGGGTAGGCCGGCCCGGGTTCCACCCTAGAGGGGACAACACTCTGGGCGCCCCCCCCCACGACGCCCAAGCCAAGCCCCGCCGCCCGGCACCCCGTCCGTGCGGCGGCTGCTCGCGCGGCAACTCGTAAGGCTGCCATGCGTGAAAAGCAGCACGGACGGGGCAGCCTTATGCGTGCGGCAGCCTTACGAGTCGTTGCTCACTTGGCGGCTTGTAAGGTTGCCGCGGGAGCAGCAGCGCCAGCATGGATGGACTGCACATGTGATAGTGAGCAGGCTGAACAGGTATGGCCATTGCAATAGTATAGATCAGGCACCCCCAAACTCGGCCCTCCAGATGTTTTGGGACTACAACTCCCATCATCCCTAGCTAACAGGACCAGTGGTCAAGGATGATGGGAATTGTAGTCCCAAAACATCTGGAGGGCCGAGTTTAGGGATGCCTGGTATAGATTACTTGGTATTCGGGCCCAGGGAGGAATTTTTTCCTGCAGGCAAATTGAAAATATTGGTAGGCCCTCACAATTAGGGAATAGTAGATCTGTCAATTCTGATGACTCTCATTTCCTTACTTCCTCAGTCTGAGGTTCAGTTCACCACATTTCTACATCAGTTTGCAATTTGTTTTTTTTTAAGTCCTCATAAAAAAAATACTGCATTTCAGTGCAAAGATCTAATATGTAAATGTTTGCCTGCGATTTTGCCTAATGCATTCAGTTTTGCAATGCAGTTTTGCCTAAAGTAATGCATTTTTAAATGCTGTTTTCACTAAAACATACATTTCTATGCACCCTTTACCCCAGTACATGCAAAAGCCAAAGGATAGCTGTGTTTCAATTACCGTATTGTTTTCGAAAGTCGGGTTAGGTAGGTTCGCCTTTAAAGGTGAACTTAATCCTTAATTTCTCCCCCACCTCCCCTGCTCACAGCCTATTAGAAACAGCGAATGATTCCTCTTGAAGATTGTGAACACCACCAGTTCCTTTAGAGGCAGCCCTCATATGAAGAAACCACATTGATGGAGAAAAGAAAAGGATAAAACAAAAGGCCCAGTTGTGTTCAAAGAGGGGTAGGCAGAATTTGTCTACCAAATGAAAGAACAGCTGAACATGAATAAGAAATGGAGATAATGAAGGGAAGAAACAATGACTGAAAGAAGACGCGGATTGGGACACATTGAAAATCCCACCCGAATGGCGCTGAAACTAACACCATTGTTCACAAGGTTCTTGATGCATTGTTTGCAACAGCTGCCTGGGAGAAATTGGGAGCCAGATCCTGTGGCCTTTAGGGGGACCAAGAGTGGATTGCAAATCATTGTCCATTCATGTCGCCCAGCCTGAGCCCTAGCAAAGGCACGCTGACATTTTAAAATTTTTATTGAATATATTTATATCCTGCCTTTCCCTTTTAAGTACACAGTTCATGAGGTCGCTTACAAAAAACGTAAATCTCACGGCATCATAATAAACACAATGATAAAACAGGAGAAAGGAAAAGCAACAAAAAGCAAGTGTCCAGAGTCTTGTTTTTGCTGGGGTTTGCGTGCATTTACTCAGGAATGCTTTGGCAAGCATCAAGACCACCTAGAGGACACAAGTTGGGCGTATATGAATAGATTCATGTGCAAAGGGCATTTTGAACATAGGGAGATGAGGGGTGGGGCCGGTGGGTGTGATCCCGCCCACTCAGTGTGTTTATTTCTACAGTTTATTAATATTTGCGTACAGCTGATGTAAAATAGGACCACTGACAGTCTATATTAAGAAAGACACTCCCAACGCCAGTAGAGTCTCAATTCAACAGCATCGAGTTTGCTCAGGACCTGTAATTCATCAACTTACGCTGATGGAATATGCACAGCTTGCTTTCATGTGAGAGCACGGTGCCCCAAAACACGTGAGATCGTGGCTGGACTCGTGGGTCATGTGACTTGCGCAGGCACAGATGGAAAACACATGTCCCGGCTGGGACCTGTTGGAGGGTATGGTGGCATTGGAGAACGAGCGAGGTCTCAACCAAAGCAGAATGGCAACTTAAGCTGATGGAATATGCGCAGCTTGTAGACTTAACTTACAGAATAAGAGAACAAGAAGAATATACATTTAAAGAAGATTGGAAAATGTTTATTGAATATACGTATGGGGGAAAATTTGTGTACACTTGAAAACATTGGCAACATTAAGATAAATCCAACAGTGTAAATAAATTTTGATGGATGTAATAACGGAATACGGAATGGTTTGGTTCACATAAAATATGCAGGGATTTATGATATGCAAACTGAACCATGGAAAGAGAAGAAGGGAAGTCATCGATATTTTAAGGATGTTTCCTTAAAGGGAGCCAGCGCTTGTCCACAGACAGCTTCCGGGTCATGTGGCCAGCATGACTAAGCCGCTTCTGGTGAACCAGAGCAGTGCACGGAAACGCCGTTTACCTTCTCGCCAGAGCGGTTCCTATTTATCTACTTGCACTTTGACGTGCTTTCGAACTGCTAGGTGGGCAGGAGCTGGGACCGAGCAACGGGAACTCATCCAGTCACAGGGATTCGAACTGCCGACCTTCTGATCAGCAAGCCCTAGGCTCTGTGGTTTAACCCACAGCGCCTATTATTATTCTGCAGTTAAAGGGAACGTGAAATGGTGATGGCATTAATTTCTCAGTCTCCCTTCTGGTTGTGCTATAGCCCACAATAGTGCAGTGAAACAATACCATCCCAGTGTTATCCCCCGCCCCACAAAACTCCAGTTGTAAAAGAGAGGGTCCTGTGATTAGAAGTGTTCTGGAATCTTACTGGTACCGGTAGGTCCAGATCCGCAAAGGGCCATTGGGCAGCCTATGACTGTGGCCTCGGATGCAATGTGTTCTATACCCTTGCCAGGTCTGGCAAATCTACCACTTCTTAGAATATAGAATTGTAGAGTTGGAAGGCACCCTGAGGACCATCTAGTCCAACCCCCTGCCATGCAGGAATGTGCAGGTGGCCTGCATGGGCATTGAACCCACAACCTTGGCGTTATCAGCACTACGTTCTAACCAACTGAGCTAACTGGTCTTAAAAATCCTTCCCTAGGTGTTCCCGTGAGTTCCTCACACATTATATTCCCCTCTGCCCAGATTGTTTGGAGGCAGATGTCCCTCTTCGTCTTGTAGTTTAGCTGCAAAATAATTTAACAACCCTGATTCTAAACGGAATGGAAATTTTTCCTTTGGCTCCGGGAAAAAACAAGACAAAAGACAAAGTCCCCCAAGAAACATTGGAAATATTTACATCTGAAAATGGAAAGCATTAAAGGAGAGTGCACATCTGCTTTTGAATAATCGCAAATCCTCCAAGCAGTGTTCAAAGAGACTGTCAAAATAATTAGCATACTAACAACCACACTGGGTAACAAATGGATTTCTAGGGTAAATAATTGGCAGGTGGAGGGATTGGAGCATTTAACCCCACTGGGAAATTGGTTCGGTTTTATTCTTCTGGTCTACCCTTTCAAGAAGACGGCTTCATTTACATCTTTAGCTTCGTCAAGGCAAGAAGACAGCTAGCCAAGATGACAAATGGCCTGGTCCAGCCAGGGAGAGCAGCATGTGGAAGTAGACCTATGCACAGAGTGCTAAGCTACCAGCAGGGAACGATGCATGCGGTGCACTTGCGGTATTCCAAAATATGGCACCCCCTCCTGCAGTTTGAAGTGGTATGGTCCAGAATGATGTTATCACACGGTCAGACCAAATGCTGTACTAATGCATGGCTACTACTGAAAATGGAAGCTACGTGCTTTGCTCCCCTTCCAAAACACCCAAGGACAGCATTTCCTTCTGGGCAGACTTTGGAAGGCCACTGTCATTGAAGCAGAGGAGTGGTGGGAGGCACCAGCTGGGGACCCCCCAGTGGAATGAAACTCAGAGCCAGGGAATTGGTGGTGGGATGATGGTGAGTGGTCAGAGGGAGAAGAGGGAGCAGACTGGGAGGAGGAGGTGTCGGAGCTGAAGAGGCAACAGGGTTTAGTGAGCGGGAAGAGACTGTGACAGACAGCAGTCAAGAAGCAGAGGCAGATGCAGAGGCTGGAGAGAATGGGGACCAAGAGGTAGAGACGAAGCAGGCAGCTGAAGAAGCCAGGGAATCTCACTCTCCTGCTGTGACCAGCTCCCCTCCCCCTTGGTCTCCTAGAACATGGAGAGAAATGAAGAGCTGGATCAAAGAGAGACAAGGCGGAGGAGCCTCAGGTTGCTGGGGAAGGACCTGGGGCAGTCTTAGAGAGCAGAGGGTGAGAAAGATCACTCTGCAGTTCTGACCCATCAGGGGCATTTAAGGATTAAGCAGGCCTTCTCCCCTTGCTTTTGACAACATCGGTTTTATCCAGAGAGTGATACGAAGCGAGCTGTTTCCCAGCAGAATATGCCGGGATGTAGCTGCAAAGATGCACTGCAAGGCAACGAGTCTGAACTCCAGTCCTATTACAATATATATAGCCTGAGTTACCAGTGTTTTGTCTCAGTTGTCCAAGTAATCTTAATGGTCTTTGCTACGATCAAAGTTACGCAAACACACAAAATCAAAAATACTAACTCCTTCCACTGTTCTCATCCTTCTTAAAAGGATGAGACCTCCGGGAACAGGGCGGTATATAAATTCAATAAATAATAATAATAATAATAATAATAATAATAATAATAATAATAATGTAGTTCTGAGAGCAAAGCTACTTTGGAAAGCTTTCCAAGTCCACCATAAAACACTTTTATAAAATAAATAAATGAAATACAATATTTATGAATTAAAACTTACGAAATCATGCCATTGAAATGAAGCACCTCGTGGGGCTTAATTCTTTGATATGCATTAGATGTGTACAAAGGTAAAGGTAAAGGGACCCCTGACAATTAAGTCCAGTCGCGAATGACTCTGGGGTTGCGGCGCTCATCTCGCTTTACAGGCCGAGGGAGTCAGTGTTTGTCCGCTTCTACAGACAGTTTTTCCGGGTCATGTGGCCAGCATGACAAAGCCGCTTCTGGCGAACCAGAGCAGTGCACGGAAACGCCGTTTACCTTCCCGCCGGAGCGGTACCTATTTATTTACTTGCACTGCGTGCTTTCGAACTGCTAGGTTGGCAGGAGCTGGGACCGAACAACGGGAGCTCACCCTGTCGCGGGGATTCAAACTGCCAACCTTTTGATCGGCAAGCCCTAGGCTCAGTGGTTTAGACCACAGCGCCACCTGCGTCCCACCCATTAGATGTGTAATATATGCAATTAGATGTATGTATTCAGTAGGGTGCATTCAGTGGACTAGGAGGACTAGGCAAATCCTCTAAATGTTCCCCTGGTGCCTCAAAGTCCAAGAGGCTTTTGCTCAGTTTAGGAAAGGAGGTGCGATGCTCATGCGCCGGATCACACAAATGACACCCCCCCTCGCCCTCACAAGCTGTCGCCTATGGCCCTAACTGTTCCCCTATGAAAAATTTCACCACACGCCACTGTATGTATTAGATGTATAATATATACAATTTGTCAACAGTGTGATGCAGCAGGGAAAAAAAGCTAATGCAGTTCTAGGCAGCATCAACAGAAGTCTAGTGTCCAGATCAAGGGAAGTAATAAAGGTAAAGGGACCCCTGACCATTAGGTCCAGTCGTGACCGACTCTGGGGTTGCACGCTCATCTCGCATTATTGGCCGAGGGAGCCGGCGTACAGCTTGCAGGTCATGTGGCCAGCATGACAAAGCCGCTTCTGGCGAACCAGAGCAGCACACGGAAACGCTGTTTACCTTCCTGCCGGAGCGGTACCTATTTATCTACTTGCACTTTGACGTGCTTTCGAACTGCTAGGTTGGCAGGAGCAGGGACCAAACAACAGGAGCTCGCCCCGTCGCAGGGATTCGAACCGCCGACCTTGTGATCAGCAAGCCCTAGGCTCTGTGGTTTAACCCACAGCGCTACCTGGGTCCCCAGGGAAGTAATACTCCCACTCTATTCTGCCTTGGTCAGACCACACATGGAATACTGTGTCCAATTCTGTGCACCACAATTTAAGAAGGATGTTGACAAGCTGGAAGGTGTGCAGAGGAGGGTAACCAAGACGATCAAGGGTCTGGAAACCAAGCCTTATGAGGAACGGTTGAAGGAACTGGCAGGGCCATCTTACCCATAGGTGCTGGGGGTGTGGGGCACCCGGGTGCTGGGCTTTCAGGGGCGCCAGACCCGAGAGTTGAATATGGGGAAGAGCCCGCCCGTCGGGTGGAGCACTGTGGTAGGCTCTTCTGCTGTGGGCAGCTCTGTGCCGCGAGTTTGGGGGCGACCGAGGCAACCGGCTGGCTCCACCCTCCTGTGCGCCTGGGACTGGGCAACCTCGGGGGGGGGTAGATCTTTGCACCCCGGCAGCGCATATGCTTAAGACATAATAATAATAATAATAATAATAATAATAATAATAATAATAATGTATTATTTATACCCCACCCATCTGGCTGGGTTTCCCCAGCCACTCTGGGCGGCTTCCAACAGAACATTAAAATACAATAATCTATTAAACATTAAAAGCCTCCCTAAACAGGGCTCCCTTCAGATGTCTTCTAAAGGTCTGGTAGTTGTTGTTCTCTTTGACATCTGAAGGGAGGGCGTTCCACAGGGCGGGTGCCACTACCGAGAAGGCCCTCTGCCTGGTTCCCTGTAACTTGGCTTCTCGTAGTGAGGGAACTGCCAGAAGGCCCTCGGCACTGGATCTCAATGTCTGGGCTGAACGATGGGGGTGGAGACGCTCCTTCAGGTATACTGGACCGAAGACATTTAGGGCTTTAAAGGTCAGCACCAACACTTTGAATTGTGCTCGGAAACGTACTGGGAGCCAGTGTAGGTCTTTCAAGACCGGTGTTATGTAGTCTCGGCGGCCGCTCCCAGTCACCAGTCTAGCTGCCGCATTCTGGATTAGTTGTAGTTTCCGGGTCACCTTCAAAGGTAGCCCCACGTAGAGCGCATTGCAGTAGTCCAAGCGAGAGATAACCAGAGCATGCACCACTCTGTCTCGGAACTGGGTATGTTTAGCCTGGAAAAGAGGCGACTGAGAGCGGGTATGATAGCCTTCTTCAAATAGCTTAAGGCTGTCACATGGAAGAGGGAATAAGCTTATTTTCTCCTGCTCTAGAGGGTAGGACTCAAACCAATGGCTCCAAGTTACATGAAAGGAGATTCTGGAAGAATTTTCTGACAGTAAGAGCTGTTTGACAGTGGAATGGGTCTCCCTCGGAAGGTGGTGGACTCCCCTTCCTTGGAAGTTTCAGGCAGAGGTTGGATAGCCATCTGCCATGGATGCTTTCGCTGAGATTCCTGCACTGCAGGGGGTTGGACTAGATGACCCTTGGGGGACCTTCCAACTTTACAATTCTATGATTTTTTTCCCATATGATTTTGAAAATAATTTGTTACGCTTTTTATTTTATTTTAAACAAACACACCCCACCAATGCGTGAGTGGCTCAGACACAAGCAATTCAGCGACAGAGGCAGTTTGATGTGGGCAAAGCTCAATTGGGACTGCAAAATTCAATGTATAAATCCATTTAAAGCAGATTCTTAATATAAATGTCCCTCTGGATTTGTAAGCAATTGCTCTCCGCCTGCATACGGTACAACTGTGCATTGTTTGAATTGAGAGGTGTGCTGAGTCGGTCCCCCTAGCTTGCTCCGTGAATGTCCATCTAGCCTAGCAGTCAGAGCAGAGGTACTACATCACCCATTGCGAACTACATCACCCATTGACTGCAACCAGCATGGTTTATGCTCGGGAATTATGGGAGTTGTAGTCCAAAACATCTTGAGAGCGCCACCTTGGCTAGAGCTTAACTCTAGGGAAGCAGAGATTCAGAATCAAATCCATGCAAGTCACCCTGAGTTCCATGGAGGACAGACTAGATTTTTTTTTTAAAGGTAATAAATATACGCAGGTGGAATTGTGCAGCCACGTTAGAAGCTTCAGAGCGCTAATCCCACACCTCCGTCTAGGTGGGCCCCATTTTATCTTACCTTTGAAAGCCCTCTGCCTTATGATTCATTTATATGGGAATTGTATTCCCATTATTCATCTTTTATCACGGTATAATTACGGTGAGTCTTAAAAGAATATATATATTCTTCTGGAAGTGGATGTAGAGATAAGAATCATTCATGCCTCCCATTTAAATTTCTCCTTGTAATGTTCAAAGTTTAATAGATGTGGAGATTGGCATCTAAATGAGATTGTAGGCGGGTGACCATGGAATTTTCATAAGAGACAGAGCAGGGAGGAAGCCAAGGAGGAGAATGGTTATGCATTGGGATTCTGTCCTTGTTCTCAATATCCTGGTTTGGACCAGAACCATCAGGCTCTGTGCTTACCTTCCAAGTCTTCTTTTCCCAGCTGTTTTCTCTTGGGATAGACCTGTACAGCTGTACCTCGGAAGTCAAACTTAATCCATTCCGGAAGTCCGTTCGACTTCCAAAATGTTTGGAAACCAAGGTGCCGCTTCTGATTGGCTGCAGGAAGCTCCTGCAGCCAATCGGAAGCGCAGAAGCCACGCCGAATGTTTGGCTTCCAAATGTTAGCCACTTTGAGACTCCTTCGGGTAGTGATAAAGCGGGATATCAAATCCAAACTCTTCTTCTACCCAAAGGAGTCTCAAAGCGGCTCACATTCTCCTTTCCCTTCCTCCCCCACAACAAACACTCTGTGAGGTGAGTGGGGCTGAGAGACTTCAAAGAAGTGTGACTAGCCCAAGGTCACCCAGCAGCTGCATGTGGAGGAGCGGAGATGCGAACCCGGTTCCCCAGATTACGAGTCTACCGCTCTTAACCACTACACCACACTGATCTGTTTGTGGGGAGGTTATACAACACTGAACATGCACCCAGCATTTGTCCTGATTTGCTTGTGGGGTATTATATTTCTTCCTGTTGATCATTGGTTCATTCCACACTTTTCAATGCCATTACTCATCACTTCCCTAACTGCTAGAAAACAATTTCTTTTAAAAGTTTATTTGTTGAACTGAAGCTGCAGAGCATTTAAATTCGCTTTAATTGCCAAACCTAAATTTCCCAAAGTGTGCTTGAAATGACTTCCTCCTGCAAAGTAGTGAATGTGGAGGTGGGTCCAAGCGAGAGAGACGGCTTCATATCTGTAGTTAGAACAGAAGTTATCAGAAGTTCTTGAACATTGCAAAGCACAGAAAGGCAAACTTTTTTTTTATTAGAAAAATCATACTCTTTTTTTTTTTTTTTGTCTTGCCAGGAAAAAGGTGATGATCATTAAGTCAGATGATCCCATTTGCCACTGGTGAGGAAAAGGGATTTAGTGAAGCAGGAAACCTCATCTTTCATTGAAAACAGCAGAAGGTCATCTCCATATTTAAGCATTTAAGAAGACTCTCTATATTCAGCCCCTATGTCTATATTAATAAAGGTGAAAAGTAAAAGATGAGACCATGAGAGGCTGTCAAGATATATATAGGCAAAATAATTTCAGACCGGGATCATTAAGGAGAGAAAAGGAGGTTGAAAAATGAAGGCAGGAATCAAGGGATCAGTTTCGCATCTTGATGATGTCACACATCAGAGGGGTCAAAGGCTCAAAAGTAGCTTTTCCAGAAGCAAAAAATGGGAGTTAGGGGAAGGGCTGTAGCTAAGCAGGAGAGCAGTTGCTTTGTATGCAGAAGGTCTGCCGGGACCATATAACACCGGTCCTGAGAGATCTGCATTGGCTCCCAGTTCGTTTCTGAGCACAATTCAAAGTGTTGGTGCTGACCTTTAAAGCCCTAAACGGCCTCGGTCCTGCATACCTGAAGGAACGTCTCCACCCCCATAGTCTGGCCCGGACACTGAGGTCCAGGGCCTTCTGGCGGTTCCCTCATTGCGAGAAGTGAGGTTACAGGGAACCAGACAGAGGGCCTTCTCGGTAGTGGCACCCTCCCTGTGGAACACCCCCCCATCAGATGTCAAGGAAATAAGCAGCTATCCTCTTTTTTAAAGACATCTGAAGGCAGCCTTATTTACGGAAGTTTTAAAATATTTAATGCTGCATTGTTTTTAACACTTGATTGGGAGCTGCCCAGAGTGGCTGGGGAAACTCAGCCAGATGGGCGGGGTATAAATAATAAATTATTATTATTATATTATTCCAAGTTGAAGCCCTAGAATCTCCAGGTAGGGCTGGGAATGTCCATTGTTTGAAATTCCAGAGAGATGCTACCATTCGGTGTAGATAATTCTGAGCTGGACAGACCATGGCTTGACTCAATACAAGGCAGTTCAAGTCTGGTTGGACGCAGAGGAATGGTAGGAGGAACCAGCTGGGGAACCACCAAGGGAAGAAGGCTCAAAGCCCAGGATGTGGTGGTGGTGACTTCATCTTTGGGGTTGTGGGCTAGAGGCACCCATGGTCTCGTGGAAATGGCGCCTATATTGCACCATGTGATGTCACACGTGTGCCGCATGGGGTCGCCCGACCAGGCACCCACAGTGGAATTTTTGTGGGTGCCGAGGCACCCAGGGCCCCTCAGAGATGGTGCCTATGATGCACGGTCTTACCTGGCATGAGGCAGCTGCTTCCTATGTTCCTATTGTCAAGGTCTCGGGTTCTGAAACCAGTGCCATTTTCTTCCTTTCTTTTCCACCTTTGGGTGGAATTGTAGCTAAACTCAGCCCTGATCTTCCCCGCTCTGAGTATATTCATCAGAAAGGAGGCAGAACAGGTAGCAGAAGGGCCATGGCTCAAGGATACAGCAACTTCTTTGCATGCGGAAGGTCCCTAGTTTGATCCTTGGCTTCTCCAGGGATGGCTGGGCATTGCCCCTTTCTAAAACCCTGGAGAGCCACTGCCAGCCAGTGTGGACACTGCTAAGTGTAGACAATACCGGCTAGATGGGCCAATGAGCTCTCTGTGTTGCAGGGAGTTGGACCAGATGACCCTCGGGATCCCTCCCAACTCTACAGTTCTGTGATTCTATGAGCTAAGTGATGCTTCTGAATACCTGTTGCTGGAAACCCCAGGACGGGAGAGGGCTGTTGTGCTCATGTCTTGCTCGCAGTCTCCTCCAGCACCATAATTGATGCTTTTGAACTATGGTGCTGGAGGAGACTCTTGAGAGTCCCATGGACTGCAAGAAGATCAAACCTATCCATTCTTAAAGAAATCAGCCCTGAGTGCTCACTGGAAGGACAGATCCTGAAGCTGAGGCTCCAGTACTTTGGCCACATCATGAGAAGAGAAGACTTCCTGGAAAAGACCCTGATGCTGGGAAAGATGGAGGGCACAAGGAGAAGGGGACGACAGAGGACGAGATGGTTGGACAGTGTTCTCGAAGCTACCAACATGAGTCTGACCAAACTGTGGGAGGCAGTGGAAGACAGGAGTGCCTATTGGAGAGGTTAGCTGACCTTCCAGATAAGACTAAACTAAATGCCCTTTTACTAGGCAAAGATCAAAAGATAACCAGGATGGTAGCTAGATTCTGCACGCAGATCTGCAGGCACAGTCTACCCTCCCAGAACAAACCAGTCAGCGGAGTATTGAACTTGGTGTTGGGCTGTGGGTAGCAGCTCTTCTGTTCGGGAATGGAATGAAGACCTTGAGCAGAAGCTGGGAAAAGGCAAGCTGGACCCTCCTCTTGGATATTTTTAGCCCCTTTTAAATTTTTAGACTGCTATATTCATTCTGAGTTTTAATTTCTTTTAGCTCTGTAAAGCACTTTTCAGATTTTAAATGCTGGTCTATGACCGTAATAAAATTTGATTCGATTTTGATTTGAGGAGTGCCTGGCATGCTCTGGTCCATGGGGTCACGAAGAGTCGGACACGACTAAACGACTAAACGACAACAATTGCTCACAGGTTTCTCCTGGGCACCTGGTTGGCCACTGTGAGAACAGGATGCTGGACCAGATGGGCCTTTGGCCTGATCCAGAAGGCTCTTCCTACGTCCCTGGGAAGGGATTGGTTTGACACTACATTAAAAAACAACAACAGGAGAGCAGCCTGAAAAGTTTCAGCTCAGAGTTGTAATGGCCGTTGCTCTTGGCATCGTTTTTGCTGGCACCTGCCATGATTTTCTCTGGCAGCAGTGACAACGCATTGTACACCCCCTCAAGGACTTGGCACACCAACTAAAAGGAAGCAAATGTTGAACGCATCCGTTTAGATGAGTTCCATCAAAGGGGCAGGACTCGTCTCTGACAGTTTTTGGATGCTGATACAGAAGCAGGAGAAGGTTAGCCTTTTTTTTAAAAAATCCCCAGCAAATTCCTCTTCTCCTCGGGGGATGCCTGTCCGCGAAGCTTCCTTTTGTTATAATCAAATGAATTGAAAGCTGTGATGCATCCCAACCCAGCTGAATAAAGTGCAGATGGGTATTAATCAGGAGAGATAAAGCACCCAAAGCCACAGATCCTTTTGGTTTGTCATAAACAGCTTTGCTGCAGTATCTGGAAAAAAATAAATACACTAATAATCCTGTGAATTAGGTCTCAGCAAATTGCCATCCTGCTAATGCAGAACATTCCTCATTTTTGGAGAAGCTTGCCAAAAACCGACACCTGTCCACAGCAGGCAAATTCTGCCCCAAGGAACAGAGGGTTTTTTGGGGGGTGGAGGTGGGGTGAGATAATCGTATTACAGCACACCTTCATTTATCCAAAATGCCTGGGGGATATACAGAGTGTTATGGTAATCAGGTGTTTGGAAGAGGAAAAGTAGGAGGAACAGGAATGAGTTTCAGGTAACCAAAGTTCAGCTGCAAACACAGGACTGGATGAGAAATGGTGGCACGAAAAATGTGAAAGATCAGAAGTGGGGAAGTTTTGTTTCAGCTTGGGGGCCATGTTCCCTTCTGAGTGAGCTTCTGAGGGCCACGTGCCAGTGGTGGGTGGGACCAGAGATAAAACTGGGCAGAGAAAAACATGCATATTTTCCCTTGGCACAGTAGGCTTGCTTCTACACACACTCACACACAGCAGTAAATCACATGGAGCAGATGACGTTAACCCTTTATTAGAAAAATAAAACCCCAAACAGGATCTGCTCAGGAGTGCCAGGCCTAATGAGCACAGTATCTCTTCTTTGGTAGATCTTGCTCCTCCCCAGTTGAGGAGACTGAAGGTCCCTGCCTCCTCACAAATGCCTAAGTATTCTCCTCTCCCAGGTCCTTCCCAAGCAATCTGAGACTGCACCTGCGTGTCTGCCTTTGCCCCTCCCACTTCATGCCTCTTCTGGCTCTGGGAGAATGGGGGGAGGTGTCAGGCTTCAGGGAATCGGCTTCCTCCCCCTGTGGCAGTAGATAAGCAGAACAAAGGAAAAGGAGTCGTCTTACCAGTTAGAAACTTTAATAACCACAGTGAGAGAACAAAGAACACATCACCTAAAAATGGCAGTGCTCCCAATTAAGGATCACACCCCCTTACGTCCCTATTAATCTATGTCACTCCTGCGTCTTGTAATCTGAGCTTATACCCTCTGTGCTTTCTGTTCTGCCACTTTGAGCTCTCTGTGACTTTGGAGAAGTGGGGTGAATGCTGTCCAGAGACTGTGAATCTGTTAACCCTCTCTCTTCCAGTGTTCCTTCTCCTAGCTGTTCCCCACCCAGTACTTCCCAGGTTCTGCCTTCTGAACTATGGCCCTCTGCAAACCACTGTTCCAAATCTATACAGCCCTCCTGCTCCTGGGAAGATTCAGGATCCAGATCAGGAG
Source organism: Darevskia mixta (assembly GCA_034641385.1). Lineage (NCBI taxonomy): Eukaryota > Metazoa > Chordata > Lepidosauria > Squamata > Lacertidae > Darevskia > Darevskia mixta. The sequence goes on along the minus strand of JAWWNH010000137.1, from coordinate 263,907 downwards.
CAGGGGGAGGCTCCTACCATTCCTCCTCAGCATGGTCCCTGACAGGAGGGCAGCTTGTTGCAGCAGGAGGTTGAGACATCTGTGTTTCTTCACAAACATGACCAATCTCTGCCTCTTGGCTTCCATCCTCTACTGCTTCTGCTTCTGCTTCTGGACTTCTCCCTATCACAGATTCCCCCAGCTCACAAAGCCCTGTTACCTCTTCCCAGTCTTCTTCTAAGCCTTCTTCCCTTGGTGGCGTCCAACCAGTCCATGACAGTGTGTGCCCAGGGGAGACCAGGGCAAGAAGCCTGGGAAGCCACATTTTGCCTGAAGGCAGGGGTCAGCAAACCTTTTCAGCAGGGGGCTGGTCCACTGTCCCTCAGACCTTGTGGGGGCCCGGACTATATTTTGGAAAAAAAAATGAACAAATTCCTATGCCCCACAAATAACCCAGAGATGCATTTTAAATAAAAGCACACATTCTACTCATGTAAAAACACCAGGCAGCCCCCACAAATAACCCAGAGATGCATTTTAAATAAAAGGGCACATTCTACTCATGTAAAAACATGTTTCCCGGACAGTCCATGGGCCAGATTTAGAAGGCGATTGGGCTGGATCTGGCCCCCGGGCCTTAGTTTGCCTACCCATGCCCTAAGGCCTGAAGTTGCCCACCTTTGCCCTAGGTGTTCCTTCCAAAAGCTTCTGAAAAGCAAAGCCAGCCAGGTAATGTTCCAATGGCGGTAACTTCTGCAAGGAAAGAGACGTAAACAGTGTTTTTGATGCAGGCAAAGAAGCAAAAGGACAGAAACAAACAAAGAAGGCTTTCATCTATTTTGATAAAAGCCACTTCCTTACGACGTCTTTTTCATGCCCTATTCCCCGCCCTCCTCTCTGTCCCGCAGGGATCAGCTGGCTGTTTTCTTCATAAATAGATCTTGGCGCTGACTCGAAAATGTCACCGCGAACAATGCAATGTCCCCAGCTGAACGGCCCGTGTGATGCAATCCTCAATAGTCGCTTTGTGCGAGCCTCTTGTGGCCCTCAGCGGCTGATAAAAATAGCAAAGAGTACAGGAAAGAAAAACGGCTGAACTGGGAGCTGAGGATAAGTCTGATTAAAACTTGACCTGGAATTATCTTAATTTATTTTATTTCGGCAAAAACAAAAACAAATTCAACGAAGAATGGAGGAATGTTATCTAAAACGATTGTCGTCTAAAATGAAGATGTTACACCTACATGGAACATTGGTTGGACCAACTCTTGTATAATATATAGGGTTCTTAGAAGAAGTATCAATGTCTATATTATCTTTCTTTAGTCATAATTATGTACATTGCTAGTGGAGAGTGGTAATAGGGAAGTCAGCTACATATATATAATGTTTGTAACTTAGTTTCTTTCTCCAAAAGGAACGGTTAATGAAATTTTGATAATATAAGGATATATATTACTTAAATTAAAGAACCTTTTACTGAGGGTGAAAGAGGAGAGCGCAAAATATGGTCTGAAGCTCAACATAAAAAAACTAAGATCATGGCCACTGGTCCCATCACCTCCTGGCAAATAGAAGGGGAAGAAATGGATGCAGTGAGAGATTTCACTTTCTTGGGTTCCATGATCACTGCAGATGGTGACAGCAGTTATGAAATTAGAAGACGCCTGCTTCTTGGGAGAAAAGCAATGACAAACCTAGACAGCATCTTAAAAAGCAAAGACATCACCTTGCTACAAAGGTCCGTATAGTTAAAGCTATGGTTTTCCCAGTAGTGATGTATGGAAGTGAGAGCTGGACCATCAAGAAGGCTGATCGCCAAAGAATTGATGCTTGTGAATTATGGTGCTGGAGGAGACTCTTGAGAGTCCCATGGACTGCAAGAAGATCAAACCTATCCATTCTTAAAGAAATCAGCCCTGAGTGCTCACTAGAAGGACAGATCCTGAAGTTGAGGCTCCAGTACTTTGGCCACCTCATGAGAAGAGAAGACTCCCTAGAAAAGACCCTGATGTTGGGAAAGATTGAGGGCACAAGGAGAACGGGACGACAGAGGATGAGATGGTTGGACAGTGTTCTCGAAGCTACTAACATGAGTTTGGCCAAACTGCGAGAGGCAGTGAAGGATAGGCATGCCTGGCGTGCTCTGGTCCATGGGGTCACGAAGAGTCGGACACGACTGAACGACTGAACAACAAAATATATTACTAATAATAATCTTAATTTGTCTATGAAATTTTAAGTTTATGTGTGAAGATTATATTGTGAATATTATAAGAATGACATATTTTATTCTTAGTTTGTAGGTTTGTGTATTAGCTTGTATGTTTCTTTGTGTGTTTATTTTTCTTTATGTATGCAAAAAAAAAAAAAAAAAAAAAGAGAGAGAGAGAGAGAGAGAGAGAAGTGGGGGGTGGCAGGGAGGATTATTCCGTAAATAGATTGGACGGCCGTTAACCATTTAGCCTGGCAGCCGGCACATTTTGCTAACTGAGTGGATGTGAAAGGCGCACCAGAGCACCACCAACATACCTTTGATTGTGCTGTACATGGAAGCCAGCCATCGTAAATGTGCTTAATTGCACACAGCACCCTCAGACAGATTTGGCAGATGGGTACAGCTTTCTTTGCAGAGGAAAGTATGAGCTTCAATTTTATTTCAGGATGCAGCCCGAGCGAATGAGATGGGTTCCTAACTGGCTTTGTCTGGACCTTGTGGCCGGGTTAATTTCAGCACAACTCGAAGGCTCTTGTCTCAGATGCCCCACCGCAGACCCTCCAGATGTCGCTATTTTCCAGGGCCAGTCCCGGATTTACAGAATTTACTTGATCTCAGAATGTCCTGCTTTTCCTTAGGATGTTCCTATTTTCATTGGAGAAATGCTGGAGGGTATGGAGTTATGCAACCCCTGAGCTAAGGAGATAAGTAACTATACAACCTTTAGAAGACATCTGAAGGCAGCCATGTTTAGGGAACTTTGTTTTCTTATGTTTAATGTTTTCTTATGTTTTTATATATGTTGGAAGCTGCTCAGAGTGGCTGGGGCAACCCACTCAGATGGGCAGGATATAAATAATAAGTTTATTATTATTATTATTATTATTATTATTATTATTATTATTATTGAATAGATGTCCCTGTTTTCATCAGAAAAAATGTCAGAGGGTATGACTAGAATATGGGACGCGGGTGGCGCTGTGGGTTAAACCACAGAGCCTAGGGCTTGCCAATCAGAAGGTCGGCGGTTCGAATCCCCGCGACGGGGTGAGCTCCCGTTGCTTGGTCCCTGCTCCTGCCAACCTAGCAGTTTGAAAGCATGTCAAAGTGCAAGTAGATAAATAGGAACTTCTCCGGCGGGAAAGTAAACGGCATTTCCGTGCGTTGCTCTGGTTCGCCAGAAACGGCTTAGTTATGCTGGCCACATGACCTGGAAGCTGTACGCCCTCGGCCAATAATGCGAGATGAGTGCTGCAACCCCAGAGTCGGACATGACTGGACCTAATGGTCAGGGGTCCATGTACCTTTTTATGAATAGAATAGAATAGAATAGAATAGAATAGAATAGAATAGAATAGAATAGATCTTTATTGTCATTGTCCCCTCACGGGAACAACGAAATTCATTGGTTGCTATATCAACTCAAATAAGGCACTCCACATAATTTAAAAATATTGATAAGCACAATACAATACAGAACAATATAACAAATAAAATAAGATGAGTCCAGAGTTTCCATTTAAGGCCAAAATTGCTCTAGGAAAGAAACTGTTCTTGAGACGGCTCGTTCTCGCCTTCATTGTTCTGTATCTCCGTCCCGATGGCAGGAGCTCAAAGAAATGGTGACCAAGGTGTGATGGGTCTCTTGCTATATCTAATGCCTTTCTGTGGCACCTGATGGTATAGATATGTTCTAAGGTAGAGAGTGAACAGCCAATAATACTCTCTGCTGTTATTCTTCGCAACACAATCCTATCCCGAGAAGTGCAACTTCCATACCACACACATAAACCATAAGTGAGCACGCTCTCAATGGCACAGTGATAGAAGTCACTGATTTCTAGGGCCTGGAAGCCAAGCCTCCTAGTTGGATATTTTTAGAAGAGAAGACTGAGAGGTGATGTGATAGCCATCTTCAAATATCTAAAGGGCTGTCACATGGAAGATGAAGAAAGCTTATTTTCTGCTGCTCCAAAGTGTAGGACCTGAACCAATGGATTCAAGGAGCAAGAAAGGTGATTCCAAACAAACACAGGAAGAACTTTCTGATAGTAAGAGCTGTTTGACAGTGCATTGAACTCCCTCAAAAGGTGGTGAATTCTCCCTTTTTGGAGGCTTTTAAACATCGGTTGGATGGCCGCCTGTCATGGATGCTTGAGATGAGATTCTTGCATTGCAAAGGGTTGGACTAGGTGACTCTTTGGTACCTTCCAACTATCCAATACTATGATTCTTTGAATCCCAGATGTCATTCCATTGGGGAACATTAACAAACAAATGTTCGCTGTGCAGAAATGAAGTGTAGAAATTAAGGCCGGAGTTACATTAAGAAGTAAAAGGGAAACAAAGCACACGGCTACAGATGAAAGCCGTCAGTAATTGATTGGTCTCTAGATTGAGAATAATATTTACTAAGCGCTCAGGCAGGATGTCTTGCACAGCAGTGGCTAACCCCAAAGGTACTTCCTAACAGATTAAAGAAGACAGTTATTAAAATGGAGACACCTGGTGTCATTATAAGATCATTCGTGTGGAAGGTGGCTGCAGCGCTCCATGCAGCGAAGGGGAAATGGCTTATGCGAAATCAAAATGTCTCTGGTGCCTATTCTTCTTAGTTTGTGCAATTTGTGTGGGATGCATGCGGCGCCACTTCTCAGGCCCGTTCCTTTTGGCAGCGTGAAAGTCTGATCAGGCAGGAAGAGGAAGGCAAGGGCTAAGGAAGCAGGGCTATGGCAGGACATATGAAGTTTGTTTGCAGAGATGGTTGGGTCAAGGAGAGGAAGAAGAAGAAGAAGAAGAGTTTGGATTTGATATCCTGCTTTATCACTACCCGAAGGAGTCTCAAAGCAGCTCACATTCTCCTTTCCCTTCCTCCCCCACAAGTGTGCATGCACACGAAAGCTCATACCAAGAACAAACTTAGTTGGTCTCTAAGGTGCTACTGGAAGGAATTTTTTTTATTTTATTTTGTTTTGACTATGACAGACCAACACGGCTATCTACCTCCCCCACAACAAACACTCTGGGAGGTGAGTGGGGCTGAGAGACTTCAGAGAAGTGGGACTAGCCCAAGGTCACCCAGCAGCTGCATGTGGAGGAGCGGAGATGCGAACCCGGTTCACCAGATTACGAGTCCACTGCTCTTAACCACTACACCACATTGGCTCTGTGTTCAAGCTCCAGGGTTGAGGGCGCACACTTTCTGCTGGATTCGAAGAGTATAATATATTAGAAAAGGCCCAATAAGAGTAATAATAATGATAATAAATAAAAATAAAAATAAAAAAATATTATTTATACCCTGCCCATCTGGTTGGGTTTCCCCAGCCACTCTGGGTAGCTCCCAACAGAATATATAAAAAAGTGACAAAACATCAAACATTAAAAACTTCCCTAAACAGGGCTACTTTCAAATGTTTTCTAAAAGTCAGATAGTTGTTTATCTCCTTGACATCTGATGGGAGGGCGTTCCACAGGGCGGGCGCCACTACCGAGAAGGCCCTTTGCCTGGTTCCCTGTAACCTCACTTGCAAAAATTATTATATGGTAAGAAATACTTAGCACAGACACACAGGTTTTGTTGTCATCCGTCTGTCATCCGTCTGTCTCGAGAGACAATGGAGTGTGCCTCTGGGGGGTGAAGTCAAACTGCTGTGTTAAGCAGCACTGAAGTGACCTCCTCGGCAGTGTGTTTGGATGTCCTGGGCTGCCCAGAAAACAAGACCTTCCCTCTAGGCTGCCCTGATGTGGTCCAATGGGAAACGGAGCAAGACGTTTGGCATTTTTACAGCAACTCAGGTGAAACTTTTCCATGGCAGGTAAATAGGGATCGCTACTTAAAAGCTGCACATCAAGCTGCTGTTGAGGGCAATGGAGCAGTGCTGGTAAAAAAAGTTGGCAACCCTCAATGAACTTTGAAGAGCTTACAGAGCTTGCACCAGTTTAAAATCCTCAGCACAGCCTGCCGGGTCCCAGCTGAATGGGAATGGAGGAGATAAATTGGTGTATCTCTGGCTGGGTGGGGGATGATTGCACAAGGAATTTGTCAGCTCAGGTAGAGATCTGCTGGATCCTAACCCACCCACCCCAGCAGAGCTTGCTATAGGACAGTGGTGGCGAACCTTGGCACTCCAGATGTTTTGGAACTACAACTCCCATCATCCTTAGCTAACAGGACCAGTGGTCAGGGATGACGGGAGTTGTAGTCCCAAAACATCTGGAGTGCCAAGGTTCTCCACCACTGCTATAGGACCTGCAGTCTGTTCCATCTTTGCTACTGTATGATGTCATGATGAAACCTTCTTGAGTTATTCTAGGCCCCCCGTGGTCGTTTCGATCTCTCTTCTTCCCCATCTGCTTTGAAAAGCACAGCCGTTAATGGCAGAGCTCAGCCGGCAAGCAAACAACAGCACTTTATTGGAAGCTGTAATCAATTCAGAGCAGTTAATCCGGCCACTCATTGCTTTCTAATACAGGTATGATAAATTAAATAAACAGCAAACAATTCTCCAGCAATGGGAAAGGTGAAACGGCACATGCTCGACAGATGCAACTTCTCTGCTTTCACATACCTGAATGCTAGGCAAGATTTGAGTTGCTTTCCAGCGATTACGGGAATTTGTCACCGTAATGCTGTCTGGCACAGTCAACCGACCACCCTTGCAAATTGGGCTGATGGGCTGAATTTGTTGAGCAAGGCTGGAGTGCATAAATTTATGCTGATAATATACTAAACCAGCCGCGTGGGCCCTAATGAATTGATTGGAATGCAGATAAAACATAAAAGCAGCAAGTGACTGGAATTTCAATACTTGTTACCGAAACGGGAAGTACATTTTTTTTAAAAAAATAAAAAAAAAAGTAAAACTGAAGCTTCTCAAAAGGACTGAATGAGGTTATCAGCACAAGTTGATGCATTTGAGACTCAGAGGTAAATCCCATGCAGTTCAATAGACCTTGTACCCAGTGTCTTGCATGGGATCGCAGCCTTCTTCGAGGTGAGGATCAGCCGGAATAATAATAATAATAATAATAATAATAATAATAATAATAATATATTATTTATACCCCGCCCATCTGGCTGGGCCTCCCCAGCCACTCTGGGCGGCCTCCAAATGCAATTGTCTATTAAACATTAAAAGCTTCCCTAAACAGGGCTGCCTTCAGATGTCTTCTAAAAGTCTGGTAGTTGTTTTTCTCTTTGACATCTGGTAGGAGGGCGTTCCACAGGGTGGGTGCCACTACTGAGAAGGCCCTCTGCCTGGTTCCCTGTAACTTGGCTTCTCGCAGTGAGGGAACCGCCAGAAGGCCCTCGGCACTGGACCGAGAGCCAGTGTGGTGTACCGCTTAAGAGCGGTAGACTCGTAATCTGGTGAACCGGGGTCGCGTCTCCGCTCCTCCACATGCAGCTGCTGGGTGACCTTGGGCTAGTCGCACTTCTCTGAAGTCTCTCAGCCCCACTCACCTCACAGAGTGTTTGTTGGGCGGGAGGAAGGGAAAGGAGAATGTGAGCCGCTTTGAGACTCCTTCGGGTAGTGATAAAGCGGGATATCAAATCCAAACTCTTCTTTTTCTTCTGGGTAGAACGATAGGGTGGGGTGGGGTGGAGACGCTCCTTCAGGTATACTGGAAATATTGAGGTTTGCACAGAGGCACTGTTTGTTGCATGCCACCCTGGTCTCTGAGTAGCAACAGACCGCAAGGGTTCCAGCAGAGACTGAGCATAGGATAGAAGGGTTCACAGCATTCACACTTGAATAGAGCTTGCCTTCCTGTTAGGTTTCTAGGGAAGCCCCAAGCCATAACTCTGAGTCCAAACAAATACAATACCTTGTTACGCAGATGCAATAGCTCTGAGTCCAGCATGGAGCAAGACCAGCCTCTGTATCTCTGGCTTCCATCATACCCTCCCACATTTCTCCGATAAAAAGAAAGGTAAAGGTAAAGGGACCCCTGACTGTTAAGTCCAGTCGCGAACGACTCTGGGGTTGCGGCGCTCATCTCACATTATTGGCTGAGGGAGCCGGCATACAGCTTCCAGGTCATGTGGCCAGCATGACTAAGCTGCTTCTGGTGAACCAGAGCAGCGCACGGAAACGCCGTTTACCTTCCCGCCGGAGTGGTACCTATTTATCTACTTACACTTTGACGTGCTTTCGAACTGCTAGGTTGGCAGGAGCAGGGACTGAGCAATGGGAGCTCACCCCGTCGAGGGGATTCGAACCGCCGACCTTCCGATCAGCAAGCCCTAGGCTCAGTGGTTTAGACCACAGCTCCACCCATGTAGTGACCTGATAAAAATAGGGACGTCCTATTCCATAATAATAATAATAATAATAATAATAATAATAATAATAACAACAACAACAACAACAATAATAACTAGTGGACCCAGCCACGCGTTGCTGTGGTTTTTGAAATGTTTTTCTAATGCATAGGTCTAATGTTGAGTTTAGGTTAGGTTAGTTTTTGTTGTTTGGATCATAAGACTTGACGGTAGACTACATTTTTTGTTTTGCCATTGTTTGTGTAGATATGTAAGTTTTGTGGATTTCCAACTCTAGAGCATGCAACATACAATTGTCCATGAGATAAGCAATCAGTTTCTAGATGTATACTGCAGCAGTTCAAAGTTTGTCCTTGGGATTTGTTGATAGTCATTGCATATGCTAATCTTATTGGAAATTGTAGTCTTCTAAATTGGAATGGTATATCTGATGGTATTATTGGTATTCGAGGAATGAGTGCGTATGATGTAATAATAATAATACCCCACCCATCTGACTGGGTTGCCCTAGCCCCTCTGGGCAACTTCCAACATATATAAAAACAAAATAAAACATTAAACATTAAAAAAAAAAAATCTTCCCTATACCTGGCTGCCTTCGTTGTTGTTCAGTCGTTCAGTCGTGTCCGACTCTTCGTGACCCCATGGACCAGAGCACGCCAGGCACGCCTATCCTTCACTGCCTCTCGCAGTTGCCTTCAGATGTCTTCTAAAGGTTGTATAGTTACTTATTTCCTTGGCTCAGGGGTTGCATAGCTCCACACCCTCCAACATTTCTCTGATGAAAATAGCAATGTCCTAAGGAAAAGCGGGACATTCCAGGGTGGCATCAGAAACTGGGAAGGCTTCTGTAAATCCTGGACTGTCTCTGGAAAATAGGGACACTTGGAGAGTCTGTAAACCTGCCCTATTATTCTGTTCTGCTTTCTGAGATGGGTGGGGATGGGCCAGGGGAGCTGTGGTTTCATGCCATCAACGACCCTTCACTCTCTGCTGGAGGGGGGCATCATTACCAGCCCACTGCTCCCCCTACTTGACTTTATTTCCATCCTGGTTAAGTGTAGCGCTGTTGAGCAGAGTGGGTGATCCTGCACGGGGAGGCACCAGGCAGGAAAGAAACTGGACCTAGCTTCTACTGGAAGACACCACCGGTGATCAGAGGGTTTTCCTTCTCCGTCTGATGCTGACAGCTGTGGGTTCCTCTGGGATATCCAGCCTGACCATGGCTGTCCGAACCCAACTCATCCAACACCCAAGCCCCTCTAAATAGGCCCAATTTGGTATGGGCCCTGGTTGAATCCAGTGCACAGCCTTCAATATGATTCAGCTCCTCTTACCTGCAGCGCCGAGATAAATAAATAAGTTTGACTCCATCCTGCAGAGTTTGTTCCTCAATCCACAGTTGAAAGCAAAGCAAACCAGCATTCTAAAAGAAGAAGAAGAAGAAGAATAACTGATTTTTTGTTCCGTTAATTTATTCAACTGTGATGGCGCAGAACCATTTCCCATTATTCCTCCCCTTTCAGAATCATTATAGGAAAAGTGGATGGAACCTAATTAAAACATAACTATAAAAAGCTATAAGTGATCATGAATAAAGAGATATTCATGGGAAACAGAGGTGGGGGGAAGTAATATATATATATATATATATATATATATATATATATATATATATATATATGCTTGTGCTGGGGGTGCTTCCCCCCTCCCTGTCTTTCTTCTCTGATGGGCTGGTGTAAAAGAATCAGCTGATCAGAACTGAAAAGCAAAAGAGATTTTGAGCTTGAGCTCAAAGGAGCCCTGCCATCCGAAATGCATCTTGGTGCATGCAAAATTTGATTTATTCAAGGTCAAGACTTCTGAGCTTCTTTCAGACATGTGGCGAGAAGGGGAAACAGATAGGAAACTGCGCTCCTCTAAGGGCAAGCTCAAACATTTCCTTTTTAATGAGGGATCACATGTTCCGGCATCATTTCCCTACCCTGTGTACCTCTCTAGTGGCTTCTGCTTCCAACAGCCAGCACAGGCACTCATAGCTGGTGAGCCTCTTTCTACTCATCATTTCCCTCATATTCTTAGCAAGCAGCAGGCCACTCTTGCTTTCTCCCCTGCAAGCCCTCTGACCCCTGACCAAAATTTCAGAAGCCTGCCCCAACTCTCAGCAGTAGCATCTAAACCCAGGGAGGCCTGGGTAAACAATAGCACTTTCCTTTCACCCATGAGGCCAGTGATCCTTGGAAGCACCAGGGCAAGGGTGTATTCTGGGACTCAGCCTCCAGAAATGGACATAGATCCTACCATTTAGGGCGACCTTCCGCAAATTGTAGGCTCTGAGATGGTTTTGACTACAACTCCCATCATCTTTGATCGTCATCCTGGATACTGGGCAGATATTGAGGGAGGGAGTGGACCAAAGCAATATAGACCAGGCAACTTGAGATGGAGAATTCCTGTGCAGTCATACCTTGGATCCCAAACGCCACAAACCCAGAATCACAGAATCACAGAATCATAGAGTTGGAAGAGACCACAAGGGCCATCCAGTCCAACCCCCTGCCAAGCAGGAAACACCATCAAAGCATTCCTGACAGGTGGCTGTCAAGCCTCTGCTTAAAGACCTCCAAAGAAGGAGACTCCACCACACTCCTTGGCAGCAAATTCCATTGTCGAACAGCTCTTACTGTCAAGAAATTCTTCCTAATGTTTAGGTGGAATCTTCTTTCTTGTAGTTTGAATCCATTGCTCCGTGTCCGCTTCTCTGGAGCAGCAGAAAACAACCTTTCTCCCTCCTCTATATGACATCCTTTTATATATTTGAACATGGCTATCATATCACCCCTTAACCGTCTCTTCTCCAGGCTAAACATACCCAGCTCCCTAAGCCGTTCCTCATAAGGCATCGTTTCCAGGCCTTTGACCATTTTGGTTGCCCTCCTCTGGACACGTTCCAGCTTGTCAATATCCTTCTTGAACTGTGGTGCCCAGAACTGGACACAGTATTCCAGGTGGGGTCTGACCAGAGCGGAATACAGTGGTACTATTACTTCCCTTGATCTAGATGCTATACTCCTATTGATGCAGCCCAGAACCCGGAAGTGAGTGTTTCAGTTTGTGAACGTTCTTTGGAACCCGAACGTCCCACACAGCTTCCGAGGCTTCCAATTGAGTGCAGGAAGCTCCTGCAGCCAATCGAAAGCCGCACCTTGGTTGTTGAACGTTTCCGGAAGTCAAATGGACTTCCGGAACAGATTCCATTTGACAACCAAGGTATGACTGGATAGACTTGCAATAAAATGCAAATACAGGATGCTGTCAGCAGCTCCTGGCTGGTTGCCCAGGAAGGTATAAAGACAAGGAAAATAATAATAATAATAATAATAATAATAATAATAATAATAATAATAATAATTTATTATTTGTACCCCGCCCATCTTGCTGGGTCTCCCCAGCCACTCTGGGCGGCCTCCAACAGATATTAAAATACATTAAAATATCACAGGTTAAAAACTTCCCTAAACAGGGCTGCCTTGAGGTATTTTCTGAATGTCAGATACAGTAGTTGTTTATCTCTTTGACCTCTGCTGGGAGGGCGTTCCACAGGGCGGGCGCCACTACCAAGAAGGCCCTTTGCCTGGTTCCCAGTAACCTCACTTCTCACAGTGAGGGAACCACCAGAAGGCCCTCGGCGCTAGATCTCAGTGAATGATGGGGGTGGAGACGCTCCTTCAGGTATACAGGACCGAGGCCGTTTAGGGCTTTACAGAGAGAGGCTATAGAACCCAGCCTCTTGGATAATGGCGTTGTTCCGAGTGAATCTCTGCCCTCCACCTATCCCACTTCCTCATTCGTCACTTCTACATGCCCTCTGTCTTTGAGCTCTTTGCTCTCCTACTTTTAAGGCTCGCCAGGCTCTGGGAGATGGAGGCTCTGGAATGCTTTCTAATGACGTGTCAGCTGGGTGTTGCTCTGACTCTCCCATGATTTCCCAGCTTTTCCCATCGTCTGCTTCTGAGCTGTGACCTCCCTCAACCCCCTGTTGTAAATCTATACTGTCTTCCTCTTCTTCCTCCCTGGAAGGGTCAGGATGGGGAGGCGGTCTTCACCATTCCTCCTCTGCCCAGACCCTGACGCACCATCAGTATCATGGCTCTTTATAAAGATGGCAGGACTCTGTTCCACTGAGCTTACCATCTAAACTTCCATAGAGGGGAGATGACAAAGGGAGGGGAAAAGATATGGGTGCAGGACGATTCTATAAAGAGGATTATTTAGGGTAGGACTATCAGTGGCTACTAGCCACAATAGCTGTATTCCACTGCCTGTGGTTCTGTGCCTCTGAGGACCAGTTACTGGGGAATTGCAGGTCAGAGGAGTGTTGTTATGCTCAGGCCTTGTTTATGGGCTTCCTATTATAAGAGTGGACGGGACGCGGTTTCCGTGTGCTGCTCTGGTTCGCCAGAAGCGGCTTAGTCATACTGGCCACATGACCTGGAAGCTGTACACCGGCTCCCTTGGCCAATAATGCGAGATGAGCGCTGCAACCCCAGAGTCGGTCACGACTGGACCTAATGGTCAGGGGTCCCTTTACCTTTACCTTATTATTAGAGAATCTGGCCTGCCACTGTGAGAACAGGGTGTGGGCCTTTGGCCTGATCCAGCAGTGCTCTTCTGATGTTATTTTCATGCACATCTTCCCTGTATATTTCCCCTGCTTTTGTATACATACTTCGGCTGTAGAACCGCCTTGCAAAATTCAGAGACATGCAAATTTTGAATGCCAACTGTCTTGCAGTTGCATGTCTTCAAGAAAAAGAAAAAGATAGGCATCGAGGGAAGTAGGAGAGATTTTTCTGGGGTGAAGTTCATGGCACAAGGGGGCAAAAAAGATAAGTTGCTTGAGGACTATTTGATCAATTTGTTCAAATTTTTAAAGCAGACTCTGAAACCGAGGTCTCAAAAAGCATGTGGGAGAGACTGCATCTTTGACTATTATTTCATCTCCATATATCACTGCTCATCTGAGGCCCGATTCCACCTGCTTGAATTTAATCAATAGCCTCTTTAATATTTGTCTCAATTAGGAAAGGTTCTGTTGCAGCCCAGTGAAGAATGTGGGCATTAATATGTTAAAATATACATTAGAGGGAATTTTCTTCCTCTAAAAAAAGTAGAGAGATTGTTATTAAAAAATGCTTTTGTGCTCTATCAATAATATATCACGAGCAAATTAGTGTCTGAATTAATGGTGTGCAACTGAAGCTAAGGGGGAAAAACCACCCTCATTTTATTACATAGTAAAATGTCTTTAATTGTTGGAGTAGAACCATTTTATTGCATGCCATTACTTTTGGTAACAGCCCCTGTCCGTTGGTTGACCAGGAAATGTTATCAGACAGAACCAGGCCAAACATAAAGATGGAAAGAAAAACATTATTGGGAAGGCATCTATATAGATTCCAGTTAAAAAGGTTCATAAAATTTCATTGGCGGAGGTGCTGGGGGGCAACTCTGCTCCCCCTGCATTTTGATTCAGTCTTCTACCAACGCCCATCACTTTTGTGTCTGGCCTTACTCCCTTCCCTCACTCCAGCACCCGTGGAGTGCGTTTGGGGGTGTCAAAGGCCTGTTGCTATTTTCCCTGCCTCCAGCATCCTCGCACCACTTTCTGAAAGAACACATGAACTGAAACACAGTCGTTCTTCCAAATCCACTCTTCTCTGAATTCCAGCCTCTTTCAGCTTCTGTTGCTTCCCTACTTGTCACCCAAATCTGCTTATTCCTAGTGGCCGTTACCCCTATTAGTTCCAGTTACAGGTAGGTAGCCGTGTTGGTCTGCCGTAGAATGTCCTGGGAGACTGAATAATAATAATAATAATAATAATAATAATAATAATAATAATAATAATAATAATAATAATTTATTATTTTTACCCCACCCATCTGGCCGAGTTTCCTCAGCCACTCTGGGCGGTTTCCAGTCAAATGTTAAAACAATACAGCATTAAATATTAAAAACTTCTCTAAACAGGGCTGCCTTCAGATGTCTTTTAAAAATAGGATAGCTGCTTATTTCCTTGACATCTGCTGGAAGGGCGTTCCACAGGGAGGGCGCCACTACCGAGAAGGCCCTCTGCCTGGTTCCCTGTAACCTCACTTCTCGCAATGAGGGAACCGCCAGAAGGCCCTCAGCGCTGGATCTCAGTGTTCTCCTACTGGTTTCTCTGTCTGACAGAGACACCAGTAGGTTTCTGGCAGAGAAACCAGTAGGAGAACACTTCAATCTCCCAGGACATTCTATACAAGATCTCAAAGTAGCTGTCTTATTGCAAAGGAATTTCAGAAATAGACTGGAAAGAGAAGTTGCTGAATTGCAACTCATTACCAAACTTAAAACCATGGAGAGACCTGGTCTGAATAGAGACATTGGATTCTTATCTCATTATACATGACAAAGCTATTTTTAACCTTCTCACCCCTTGCTTTTTCCTGTAGGACCAATTGCAGTCGTTAACAGTCGTCAACAGGTTTACCACAGCTATCAGCCTATCACCCATTCCCACCACCCTTCTGAGTAATACCCCTCCCACCCTCTCACTATATATAAGGGTCTGGTGACTTCTGTTTCAGTGTATCTGAAGAAGTGTGCATGCACACGAAAGCTCATACCAAGAACAAACTTAGTTAGTCTCCAAGGTGCTACTGGAAGGAATTTTTTTATTTTTTATTTTGTTTTGACCCCTATTAGTGTGTGACATCCTAGCTCAGCTATGTGCATCGGGAGTGAGTCACATGTGTTTGCATGTGGCGTTCATTTAGACTGCCAGTTGTGTGGGAGTGACCTTACCTGTCCAGGTAACAAAAAGGACAAGGCACGCAGCACTCTCTCTCTCTCTGACTTCCTCCATTGTTGAAGCAGCTTTTTAGCTAGAGATGCTCTGTTTTTAGCTAGAGATGCTTCCAGCCAACAGAGGACACTGGGATTATCCCTATATGGGATAGATCCACATGCATATACCAGGCCGTGTTAAGTACAGTAATTTAATTCACTTACATTGCAAATGCTTGCATGCATTCCTATGTGTTTAAATTGGATTGGCTGGTAACTGAATTCCAGAGAGTTTTTCTAGTAGTTCTCATGGGATTGGCTAACGTTGGTCACATGGGAGGTATCTAGCGAAGGAGAGACTCCATTTTACGTGAGGCAAGGTGACTGTGTTTCAGAATCCACTGTGAACACTGCTAAGTTGAATAGAGTGTGGGAGTGCTTCTTCTCTGCTTGGAAGAAAGAGAGCAAAGCTGCAGGAGAAGGGGAAAGTGGAAGTCTTTCATGGGAGCTGGAAGGCATGGCCTATCTGAGATACAGAAAGCTGAAAGCTGAGCTCTGGAAAGAGAGGAAAATACAGTTGTTTGGAATTTAGAAGAAGAGGCTGTACGTGGCTGTAAATATTATGTTTAATTCCTCTGTAAGTCTTTGCAAGTTAAGGTTTTTGAATGTTAAAGTCTGGTCATTGGTTTAATTTCCAGAGAAAGGGTATCAGACCTTTATATGATTTGAGCTTCTTAGCTGCGATTTCGCTACTCTTAATTGCCCACTGTAAGAACAGGATGCTGGACCAGATGAGCCTTCAGCCCTGTCCCACAGAACTCTGCTTATGTTCTTAGCCCCTGCATTTGATCATGTATTTATTTATCTTCATCTTTTTGTCATTAAAGGAATTTTGTGGTGACGCCGTACAATTATACAAAACCAATAATTCATACCTCCACGCTAAAGTTAATTTTTTTGTTAGCTCTTTAAAGTGTTCTTAATAACACCCGAAGGCACATTTAATTTAGAGTAGACTTCAAAGAGTAATTATGGTGTTTTAAAGCCATGGAGCTAATTAAACGGCACACATTAGGAGTTGATGGCTACAAACAGAGGTAAAGAGGTTTTGATTTCTGCAGCCAATTCTGCATTTATTTTCTGTTTTGCAAGGGAACAAATGATTCCATTGAAGGCTTCTGTCAGTATTAGAACCATAGACATTGTAGAGTTGTAGGGACCCCAAGGGTCATCAAGTCCAACCCCCTACATTGCAGAGAAGTTAAACTGATGCCATGGTAGGTGCTGTTCCAGGGGTGGAGAAACGCCCCACCCCCCACAGGCCTAATACCAAGCCTATACATTTGTCTTGCAAGACCATATATAATCTGCCTCACTCTCTTCATCTTCTTCCCACGTCTCTCACTCCTCCTTCCACCCTCTTGGTCGTGTACCTGCAACCTAGGGTCATGTATGTTCCCTGAATCCTCCCAGGAATTTCCCTCATCCCCATAACCCTTCCAAGACACTAGATACTGCACATAATGACTCTTTGCCCCATGATGTCGCAAGGCCACACCAACAACCCTGCCTTTCCCCGACTATAAGTTTCATGCCGGTGACCTTAGCATCCCTTGTTAAGTGTTTCCTTTCTCGTATGTGCCATTGTCTGGATTTAAGGTGCTGTATTTATTTATTATAAATGGCAACTGTTCTGGGAACAGGGTGGGCTGGAGTTTAGAATAAGTAAACATTGCCTAATGGTCTCCGAGGTGCAATCAGAGTCACAGAAAAGGCAGACTAAACAATGCGAGCGGCAATTTGTAACGCTTGATTATGAAACAAACGGAGAATGATTGCAAATGTTTGCATAATGACGCATCTCTCTGTATGCACAGTCAAGTGAATGCATTTGTTTTGCAGGGGCGGTGGTGTAGTCTCGCCAACATTTTATAGCTGTAAACAAAGACACTCTTAACATAAGAAGAGCCCTGCTGGGTCAGAGTAAAGGCCTAGGTCTTCTTCAGCATCCTGCATCCCATAGTGGACAACCAGAAGATGCCCCAATGGGGAGGCCACAAACAGGACATGAGTGCATTGACCCTCTTCCATGGTAGTTGCCCAACAGCTGCCAGTCAGAGCATACCCTCCAACATTTCTTCAATAGGGACGAATAGGGTTGACCTTAATAATAATAATAATAATAATAATAATAATAATAATAATAGTTATACCCTGTCAATCATACTGGGCTGCCTCAGCCATTCTGGGTGGCTTCAAACATATATAAAGGGTATATATAAAGGGACCCCTGACCATTAGGTCCAGTCGCGGATGACTCTGGGGTTGCAGCGCTCATCTTGCTTTACTGGCTGAGGGAGCCAGCGTACAGCTTCTGGGTCATGTCTTATGATACAAACAACAAAACCTAACCTAACTTAAACTCAACATTAGACCTAAGGATTACAAAAACATTTCAAAAACCACAGCAACGCGTGGCCGGGTCCACTAGTTAATAATATAATACCATTACAGCACTAGTTTAACAGTTCAGGGATTAATCATTATTGCTAATCAGTAATTAATAATTCATTCTAAAATACATCCCAAAAATTAAATAGGCATTAAGCACACTAACAGGCCAGTTAACATCACAAAATAGCCATAAAGCTAATGACAGTAATAACGGCAACTAGCAGATTTCTCTTGAGCGGATAGATTCACAAAAGGGGAACCAATGACAGCTTTGCAAGTGGTATAGCACTGCAAGATTTCTGAGCTGAGGGGATCCTTGCCTGACAGACCCCCTTGGCAGCCAGATCCCTTGGCGTGTGACGGTCCAGAATTCCCTCTCTAATCACACTCCCTACTGTATATCTCGGGGAAGAGCAGGGCACTCTGGAATCCTGGCCTGGATCAAGGAATGGATCTGCCATAACCATTACACAGATATGGCCGGAAGCCACAAGAGACTCAACATCCCTAGCCCTTTGGTAATGAAAAGAACAAGCCTTTATTTGTTAACCTCCATTACAAAGGAAAACCATATTCAACAGTTGTCAGCAAAAATACCCCCTGATTATGAATTTGTAAGTTGTACGGCCGGGATGGAGTGATCCTTGTTCCCCAACAAATGGGTGTATCTCTCTAAGGCCTTGAAGCTTCACACTGATCTTCAGGTCACTTTTAAACTATGCTTCCTAATCCAAAATGGCTTCTTATTTCTGTCTTGATTTGTTGCAAGGCCAGACAAGCTCTGGAGATGGTCTTCTCATATGGGAGTTGCTAGGCGTTTGTGTGTTTTTAATAGTGTGCTTTGCTTTTCATTGTAAATCGCTTCAGGATCAGGTTTAGGATCAGTGTTTTCCTTTTCCACGGAAGCCAAACCCTTTATTGCAGTCTGTATATGTGTTTGATTTCCATATATGGAATCATTTTTCATTGTTTCTACATATGGAATTATTTTTTTATTGTTGATGTTCCCCTCCCCAATGTGAAATCCAGTCGAGATATTTTTGGGGAAGCGGATTCGTAAGCAGAATTAAGTAAATGAGAAGCGATGCATGGCAATAGACAGTCTCAATAGCAGGCTCACAAGGACTCCTTAGGAATAGAGCTGATATGAAAATGGTTCACAACATTTATAAATGCGAAAACCACTCCATTGTCATGGAGGAGTAATAACGTACTGTCTTAAGTCTGGCTTGTGGTATCATCCACAACCACCTTCTTTCTTGAATGCATAAAATAAACTCCAGACAAAAAAACACAACACCGTATCTTAAAATCCCATCTGTCCCCCGGAGAATGGCTGACTAGATATTGTGCTAGGCAGGCTTTATTCCTGGTATTGAAAAGACGGATGACATTCTGAATACCAGCCTTCATTATGAATGCAAAGCTACGAAAATCTGCTATGTACTTTCCTTTGCTACATTGAACTCTTCTATTTCCAGGAAGGATCTAGTTGCAAATCGTCCTGAATTTTGAGTATATTTACTCTTGTCCCTAGATCCCCAATATTTGCCAGTAAAATGGTGTGTTGGAGGAACATGACCAGGGAGTGAATCCTCGGCAGCTCGTTTGAATTCTGAATTATTCATTCGCGAAGGTCTGTTTGCAGTGTTAATAGGAATGGAGTGCCGTAGCAAAGCGAAAATATTCCTTCTGGAGACCCTTTCCCCTCTGTTTTTTTTCCTCTCTCTCTCTCTCTCTCTCTCCTTCCGACTGGGATGTGGCATGAGAATTTGAGAGTTTATTAAATCCGAAAGCTTAAAGGAATGGACTGAATCAATGGTGGCGTGGTCAGAGCTTGTATAACATTCCGTGGTCACAAAAAAGGCCAGTGCCATTTGGAAAATTTAATCCGCAGAAGACTAAAAAAGAGGTAGCATCATTGCATTTGGTACTAGTTAAGCTACACGGAAAATGTAGGCCCCAATTATCTGAAAGATCACTGCCTTCCCTATAAAACCTTTTGAGAGATAAGATAAGCATGCTACCCAGAAGAGAACTAGCACCGCTAAAGGTGCCACATTACCCTTGTCCCACAGGTTATTCATATCATATTATTGATTCATTGTGTTTCTATCTCACCTTTTCCTCCAAGGAGTTCAAGGTGGTGAGCAGGGTTCTCCCCCTCTTCATTTAATCCCCACCACAACCTTGTTATGTAGGTTGGGCTGGTAGATGCAGCCCAGGATAGGAATAGAGGTGGCAAAGGAACACCTACCTATTTTAAACAAGTTCAAATATCCAGGGTTTGATCAGCTGCACCCAAGGGAATTAAAGGTAATCTCAGAACCTCTGTCTGTAATCTTTGGGAATTCTTGGAGAACAGGTCCAGGTCCTTGCAGACTGGAGACAGGCAAATGTTGTCCCCATCTTCAAAAAGGAAAAAAGAAGAAGATCCAGGAAACTACCAACCGCCGAGGTTGACATTGATACCAGGAAAGATCCTAGAACAGATAATTAAATAGTTGGTCTGCAAGCACTTAGAAAAGAATGTGATTATTAAGACCCAGGATGGGTTTCTCAAAAACAAGTCATGCCAGACAAATCTTGTTTCTTTTTTTGAAACGAGTTTGGTGGATCAGGCGAATGCTCTGGGCATAGTGTATCTTGACTTCAGTAAGGCTTTTGATAAAGTCCGCCATGATATTCTTGCAGAGAAGCTGGTAAAATGTGGGCTGGATGAAGTAACTGTTAGGTAGATTTGTAGCTGGTTGACTGACCGAACACAAAGAGTGCTCATTAATGGTTCCTTGTCATCCTGGAAAAAGTGACAAGTGGGGTGCCACAGGGTTGTGTCCTGGGCACATAGTTGTTCAACGTCTTTATAAATGACTTGGATGAAGGCATTGAGGGGATGCTCATCAAATTTGCAGATGACACTAAACTGCAAGGGGGAGCTAATGCTGTAGAAGGCAGAATCAGGATTCAGTATAACCTTAACAGATTGGAGAACAGGGCCTAAGCTAACAAAATGAATTTCATGATTAAGCTGAACAGGTTTAGGATCCAACCTAAGCTCCCCCCCTCTGGTCACACCCATGGAACACCCCCTTTTTGGGTGGGGGGGGACTTACACTTCACGAGGAAGCGCTTACTTTTGTTATGGGTTAGTGGGGGAACAGGGATCCCCCAGATCCCAAGGTGCCAGTTTCCTTCCTCTAGATTCTTGGGTTCTGGAGTTTGGATGATGGGAGTTGTAGTTCCTCCAGCAACATCTAGAGCAGTGTTTCTCAACCCTGTGCCTCCAGATGTTTTTGGCCTACAACTCCCATCATCCCTGACCACTGGTCTTGCTAGCGAGGGATGATGGGAGTTGTAGGCCAAAAACATCTGGAGGCACAGGGTTGAGAAACACTGATCTAGAGCACAACTTCTGCGTCCCTAAACCAGTTTCATATTATGATTCTTGAGCTGGACATTGAATGAATAGAAGAAGAAGAAGAAGAAGAAGAAGAAGAAGAAGAAGAAGAAGAAGAAGAAGAGTTTGGATTTGATATCCCGCTTTATCACTACCCGAAGGAGTCTCAAAGCGGCTAACATTCTCCTTTCCCTTCCTCCCCCACAACAAACACTCTGTGAGGTGAGTGGGACTGAGAGACTTCAGAGAAGTGTGACTAGTCCAAGGTCACCCAGCAGCTGCATGTGGAGGAGCGGAGACGCGAACCCGGTTCCCCAGATTATGAGTCTACCACTCTTAACCACTACACCACACTGGCAGACAGCATCTGGTAAGCATTCAGAGAAGAACCTCCAGGCATACAGGACTATAAGGTATTGCTTCCATGACATTTACATCCCCGAATTTCATCTTTGCAGCCAAATGTAACCCACAAATGATCAAATACACCATCTATTTTAAAAAAGATGGTGGAAAGAATACATATGGTGCTCTTTTTCCCTTTCCCCCTTTTTTCGTTGCAGCTACTTTTGATTTTTGTGTGTGCATGTGTCCCAGTAGTCATAAAGTACCCTGTCTTCTTTCTAATTAATGATCATGCATTGCAGGCAGTACAGATGTCTTCACATATGGTTCATTACCCTTAAGACAAAAACGATGTAAGAGTTAAAAGGTTTATTTCACAGGGTTCTTTGCACAGCTAGGAAAGATGGAGCAATTAAAAAATTCCATTTAACTTCGTTTGAGCTGACATAACTCAACCACTATTTTAAAAAAACAACATTTTTTTGGTAATAATAATAATAATAATAATAATAATAATAATTTATTATTTATACCCCGCCCATCTGGCCGGGTCTCCCCAGCCACTCTAGGTGGCTTCTAGCAAACATTAAAATACATACACATGTCACAGATTAAAAACTTCCCTGAACAGGGCTGTCTTCAGGCATTTTCTAAATGTCAGATAGTTGTTAGTACCTTTGACTTCTGATGGGAGGGCGTTCCACAGGGCGGGTGCCACTACCGAGAAGGCCCTTGCAGAACGGTGATAAAAAGCGTAAAATCGTAGAGTTGGAAAGGGAAATTGAAATTGTTTGGAATTAATATTTACACTATCTTGTATACTTATTAAGTCTTGGCTACCACTAATTTTTTTGCCAATAATTTTAAATTCAACTGTGTGAGTGTAACTGCTGTTCTTGTGTTGTCTTGTGTTATGAGCTTAAAGCTGAAATTTAGTTGATTGATTGATTGATAGAGTAGGAAAGGGACCCTGCGGGTCATCTAGTCCAACCCCCTGCGGCGCAGCAGGTCTCGAACCCACAACCTAATATGCCCATTTCCCCTGCAGGCGAAGACAGGGCTTCCCAAACTTAGGTCTCTAGCTGCTTTGGGACTACAACTCCCATCGTCCCTAGCTAGCAGGACCAGTGGTCAGGGATGATGGGAATTGTAGTCCTAGAACAACTGGAGGCCCAAGCTAGGGAAACTCTGCTCTAGCAGGACCAAAATGCAAGACCAGGCTCTTTACCTGCAACTTCCAGCAACTGGCTTTTATAAGCATTACTGTTTGTTAGTAGGCATTGATAGCCTTGTCCTCCATGAATTTGTCTAGTCCTCTTTTAAAGCCATCCAAGTTGGTGGATGTCAGGGATCTGCCCACCCCTGCCAGTCCGGCTCTGAGTGCATACAGGGACCCGCAGCCTGTGTTGACGACGAATTAATCTTCGAGTGAATCTGGCAGCCCCTCTTCGGGGGAGGAGCAGTTAGTGGCTGGGAGCCAGGGAGTGCCAGGTGCCCAGGGAGTTGCTGGGAGACCTGGCACCACCCAGCAGACTCGCTCAGAGGGGGAGGCGTCAGTTCCGGCGCATATCTCATGTAGGAGGAGAAGGCGGCAATTCAGGATGCCGAGGCTTTGGTGTTGGCACCAAAACAGAAGGGAGGCACTTCCGGATTCTGCTAGTGACTGAGCAGACATGATAAACTAGTTTCTGACTGGATCATAGGATCACTGCAAACTAGATTATGATGGAACGTGTTCAGCCTATGCTGGGAGTTGGAAGTCTAACAAGGTATGGAGGGGGCAGGTTCCCTGACCCACCTTGTCTGACTCTGATCTATAAGGGGAAATGGAAACAGAGGCTGAGTCAGATCTGCAGACCTACAGAGCAGCATTGGAGAAACTCTGGCTTGTGGGCCTGAAAGAGAATCACATCTACCTGCTCTAGACCTGGCATAATCTACGTGCTAGACAGGTAAAGACACAGCTGAGCTGAAAGGTAGTTCACAGACACCACCAAACAGCGTGGGAGTTATTGTCCCTAGGAAAGGAGCCTAACAGTGCAATCCTAGTCTTTTCCAACCCTACACATGTTGACTTGGAAGTAAGTCTCTGAGTTCAGCCAGGATTGCTCCCAGGTAAGTGCATATTAGGAGAAGGGGACGACAGAAGATGAGATGGTTGGACAGTGTTCTCGAAGCTACTAACATGAGTTTGGCCAAACTGCGAGAGGCAGTGAAGGATAGGCGTGCCTGGCGTGCTCTGGTCCATGGGGTCACGAAGAGTCGGACACGACTGAACGACTGAACAACAACAACAACAAAGTGCATATTGAATTGCAGCCTACGTCCCTAAAAAAAGAAGGAAAACTTCAGTCTTGGCCAACAGTTTAATTGAACAGAACCTTTAAATTTTTTTATAGCATTGCAGGTTAGAACCCTTGTCTTTTTCCACCCGTCTGTTAGTTGGCATTTGATGTAAATTAAATTTATGACCAAATTAGCCTGTAGAAAACTATCTGAAGTCTATTTTTCATCTTGCCATTTCATTCCCCGCAGCTTCTGTTTTACAGTCTCAGGATCCAATAAAGTTTTATGGGAGCACTAGTTTCTCCGACGAAACATCAACTTTCCCAAGCCAAACAGACCAGTAGACCCCTCTGACAGCAGACAAAGCAGAGGTTTGGGCTTCAATCCAGTTGTGAAAGAATGGTGTTTTCCTGCCCCCAACTGCTTTTGTATGTATGGGAATGTACATCTCACTTGTATGTCTTGTTGCAACCTATAGGGGAGATTATAGGGATACCTTGGATTCCGAGCGAGTGCCCTGAGGCTCCAAACCTCAAGATAGAGGCATCCACCATCACTGATGCACAGAGTTGCACATTGCTCATCTGAGGGCAGGAGATTTTAAAGCACCAGATTTCCTGAGACCTGTAACTTGAGGGGTCTGTGATTAACACAGCGAGTCTATGCCAGCATCCACAGCAAGTGTCCCAATTTTCCTGGGAATCACAGAAGTCATCCTGGCTTCTGATTTGAACCCAGAATCTGTGTCCTCTTTGTTTTCGTTATGCAATTTATCTGTCTCTTTCTCTCTTTCTCAGTGCATCAGTGGTCCCCCTCTTAGCTCAGTTGCTAAGAGAATGTAACAAAGGAATGATGGACGTAGTGACTTGTCCTTGACTTCAATCGCTGGGTGAAAAATGACCGGTGGTGCCCTTTGCAAACTGCATTTGTGGAGCCAAACCAACCCCAGCAGGAGAAGGTCCTGGCTAATGCATTGAAGCAGCTCCACCAAATCTCGACTCAACTGTCTCTGTTGGAGGTAAGCAAATCTGGGCACAGCTTGGCCTGAACTCATTGGTGCAGCAGTTGGGACGGCAGATGGTGTCCTCTTTACAGATTCTCCAGCAATGGGCAGTAGACCAGTGTGACGACTGTGAGAAGCTCATAAATGTCACTGACTGTCATTGCCAGGATAGTTGGACAAGAAGCCAACTGAGTCCATGGCCTCGGTAGCACGATGAAGACCTGCACTGCAAAATGGTGTGACTGATAATAGACCATGTAGCTAAGCTGCATTTTTTCAGGATTGCACTGGCTATTTTTCATGATTTGTCCACCAGTGTTTTATTTCAGCAGAGCGTTCTCTTCCATAGGGTCCACTGCCTGCCTCCGACTTTTGTCCCTGGCTACTGTGTGTGCATAGGGACCCAGGTGGCGCTGTGGGTTAAACCACAGAGCCTAGGGCTTGCTGATCAGAAGGTCGGCGGTTCGAATCCCTGCGACGGGGTGAGCTCCCGTTGCTCGGTCCCAGCTCCTGCCAACCTAGCAGTTTGAAAGCATGTCAAAGTGCAAGTAGATAAATAGGAACCGCTCTGGCGGGAAGGTAAACGGCGTTTCCGTGTGCTGCTCTGGTTCGCCAGAAGCAGCTTTGTCATGCTGGCCACATGACCCGGAAGCTGTAAGCCGGCTCCCTCGGCCAATAAAGCGAGATGAGCGCCGCAACCCCAGAGTCGGACACGACTGGACCTAATGGTCAGGGGTCCCTTTACCTTTTACTGTGTGTGCATACTTTGAAAGTAATGGTAACAGGCTCAGACCTGGCCTCTTGGCCTCACTTTGTTAAAATACCTCTGTCTCTGTATCACCTGTTCCTTGGTCTGTTCTCCTATCTTCAGACATAATGTTATTTGCTCTGTTGTGACCAGGGCTTTTCCCCCCAGCCAGAGCTCACAGGAGCTCAGCTTCAACACCTCTCAGGTGGGTGCCATTGCCATTCTAGGAGAACAAAGGAAAAGCTCAAGGTGAGCTCTGCCACCCCTTTTTCTAGAAAAAATACCCAGTGCTTTTTTCTGGGGGGGGGGATGCAGGGGTACACATACCCCTAAACATTTTGTGAATCCTGGAAAAGACCCTGATGTTGGGAAAGATTGAGGGCACAAGGAGAAGGGGACGACAGAGGACGAGATGGCTGGACAGTGTTCTCGAAGCCACCAACATGAGTCTGACCAAACTGCAGGAGGCAGTGGAAGACAGGAGTGCCTGGCGTGCTCTGGTCCATGGGGTCACGAAGAGTCGGACATGACTAAACGACTAAACAACAACATAACATTCACTAATGTGGGAAGCCTGCCACCCATAAGCTGCCATGGGTCTCTTTAAGAAATAGTCACAATCCACGGAACACCTCCTCTGTAACCTCCTATTCCTTCTCTCCCGCAGATGAAGTCTATTTTAGCTCTGCAAACATCTGGTGCGCGAGACAAGTTTTGTCACACTTTTGCAAACGGATCCCTTCTGCTAGCTGTTAAATGCATCAGTAAGCGGTGGGTTTTCTATGCCAAGGTGTTGCAGAGCAACCCAATATTGAACAAGAGAGCGAACATTGCCCCTGATACATTGGCATCTATAGGAAACTGGTGCAGGTTGGCAGCAGGTTACATATGCGTTTGACTCGGTGCATGAAGCTGCAGGCAGATGTAGCTGGGGTGATTCGAAGATGCAAACAGGCATAAGGAACACCTGCTGGGGTCACTGATCCAAAATTCTAGACACAAGAGCCACTGCCCTTCCAGATGATCTGTTTATTGAGCATTCATCCTGACTGGTTTGCAAAAAGCTTGTGGGCAGGATATGCAACATAGGCTATTTATTGAGCATTCACTCTGAACTGTTGGCAGTTGTTGTGATGACCTGGGATTCAGACTCAGATGCTGAACCTGAGGGATCCCAGCCTGCACAGGATTCCCCGCCTCCAGAACCAGCAGAGCTGGGGCTAGGGCCTGAGTCTGAAGGGTCCTCACCTGTGCTGGATCCTCAGGTGCAGGCATCTGCTGAGTCTGCTCTGGCTCCTGATGGGATGGAGGACCCATTGCCTGCAGGTGCTCCACTCCCAGCCCTGTCAGGGGAAGCTGAGGTTGCCTCTGGGGCCGGTAACCCTCCAGCCTCTCCTGAGCTGCAGAGGCTCAGGGCAGAGAGGCGAAGGGAACTGAGTTCCTGCAGGAGGAGTGCTCGCCTCCAAGCCAGGAGAGGCAAGTCACCAGAGGATCGGGGCCGTCCTATGCCTCGGGGCAGATAAAAGCTGGCCAGCCCCAGCCCCAAGTTGCAGGAGCAACATTGTTGGATACCAGTTCCTGCTTGAAACCTGTCCTGCTTTCCTGTCTGAGCTCCTGACCTGCCCTGGTTCCCTGCTTCCCTACCTGTTCCTGACTTTGCCTGACTCCCTGCCCTGTACCCAGCTTCAGTTATTACAGACTGCCTTTACGTTACACCTCTGACCATGAACCGGACTTGGACCTCGCCTTTCGGGTAACCCACGGGACCAGCACAGTTGTTATTTAATACTGAACAGTGTTTTGCCCTGCTACTTTCCTTACTGCAAAAAGTCCATGGATTCCTGTATTGCAGGGGGTGAAAGTAGATGACCATCAGAGTCCCTTCCAATTCTATGATTCTTTTATCCTCTGTTTTGTTCCCTGGTTTCCCACAGGCATCTGGATACAAAACAGGGTGCTGGACTAGATGGGCCAAGTGGCCTGATCCAGCAGGCTATTCCTATGTTCTGATGTACCAGCCAGAGCTGGTAAAAAGCACTCCTGACCAGAAGGGTCACTTGGGCTTCTTGTGGCAGAGATGGAGCAAGGAGTACCCTCAGACTGTGAACTTGTGCCTGTGTGTGTGACCTTTGTACAGTAGGTAGGCTATCAAAATCTACACCCCCTCTTTGCCTCTAGTCCCACTCACCACTGGCCTGGAGGTCTGGGAGGTGCTCCACCCTGACACAAACTCAGGTGTGCGTCAACAATCATATGCAGACAATCACATTCAGTGTTACGGGACAGAATCCAGAGCCACATTCAAGCTTGCAATTAAGTGAATGCTGTCAACAATCAAAAGAGGCTGCCACTGTTTGTTCTAGGACTCCAACGTCAACAAAGCTTGGGAACAGATGGAGAAGTTCAAAGTACTTTGCCGATTTCTCACCCCCCCTCCCACTTCCCCCATTTTAAGCCTGTCGTAACTTGTGCCAGAATCGACGCTTTGCTGACAGGCGAGCAAACGGCAAACATCTGACCCGTTCCTTTTTTTTCCAGCGCAATGGAAGACATATTTTCTTCTCCGAAAACTGGGCACAGGGTAAAAGGTGAGAATTGGAAAGCATAACCCTTGTGTTTTAATTAACATGGTGGCTAATTGACAACTCCACAAGTAACTAGGAAGCCGGCCAGGTGCTGGGCCCAGTAAACTAATTAAATCAGGACATGCACCACCTCATTCCACAAACTTAGTGACTGTACATTTATCAACGTACATATTATAGAGTATATGTTTTACCAGAAGTGGCTCGCTGGGTGGAGCAGAGCTGCTACACTAATATCTCGGCACTGCTATTTACTGGGTAGGGAGACAAGTTGGTGCGGAGATTGGCTCTGCCACTGCACTTGCTCCATGCTGACTTTTTATTATTATTATTTATTATTTATACCCTGCCCATCTGGCTGGGTCTCCAATCCAATCCAATAACAATACAACGTATATCTGGTCACACGGAGCAATGGATTCAAACTACAAGAAAGAAGATTCCACCTAAACATTAGGAAGAATTTCTTGACAGTAAGAGCTGTTCGACAGTGGAATTTGCTGCCAAGGAGTGTGGTGGAGTCTCCTTCTTTGGATGTCTTTAAGCAGAGGCTTGACAGCCACCTGTCAGGAATGCTTTGATGGTGTTTCCTGCTTGGCAGGGGGTTGGACTGGATGGCCCTTGTGGTCTCTTCCAACTCTATGATTCTATGATTCTATGATTCTATGATTCTATGGTTAAACAAGAAGCTCAGCCAATGGCACATGGAATGAAAATACAACAAGGGTATTTTGGTATAAATCACTATACAGTGGAACCCCGGGTTACGCACGCGATCCGTTCCGGGGTCATGCTACGTAACCCGGGCGGGCGTATCACAAACGCACGTAAAGAAACCCCCAAAAACCCGGAAGGAGCGCGATTTGACTTCCGGGTCGCCGCGGTGCGTATCCTGAACGTACGCAACATGGAGCGTACACAACACGAGGTATGACTGTGTTTGAGAATACATTTCTTCCTATATACATAAAAAGGCAAAGCTGTAATCACGCAGCTACCATTGGAGGATTTGTAGCGCCGCATCACAACCTTGGATTTTCATGAAGTCGGGGTGGGGAGAAAAGAGAAGGAAGGTGTTAAAACGGCGGTTTCAAATAACAGCAGAGGTTTGAGCAAAGCTGGGATGGAGACACACAGAGCAGATGCGAGGGGATGTGGGGGCTTGAAGGAGCTGTGAAGGAATAGAGTTTGGGTGAAGTGTAAAGGAAGGAGATAGGGGTTGCCAAGGGGGGGGGGTTTGTTGAGGGTAGGTGGGGTTGACAAGTGAGGTGAGTATAATTAATAATAAGTTATCCATTATGTAGGGACGCAGGTGGTGTGCTGTGGGTTAAACCACAGAGCCTAGGGCTTGCCGATCAGAAGGTCGGCGGTTCGAATCCCCGCAACGGGGTGAGCTCCCGTTTCTCGGTTCCTGCTCCTGCCAACCTAGCAGTTCGAAAGCACGTCAAAGTGCAAGTAGATAAATAGGTACCGCTGCAGCGGGAAGGTAAACGCCGTTTCTGTGTGCTGCTCTGGTTCACCAGAAGCGGCTTTGTCATGCTGGCCACATGACCCGGAAGCTGTACGCCGGCTCCCTTGGCCAATAATGCAAGATGAGCGCGCAACCCTAGAGTCGGTCACGACTGGACCTAATGGTCAGGGGTCCCTTTACCTTTACCTATCCATTATGTGCAATATCCAGATATAACCACCAGCTCAGTTATGATCTTAGCTGCTTTTTAAATATTGTGAACCTGTTGCTGTGCCAGTCTCAAGCTGGCACAAGGTTTGAGTCTCATTTGCCTGCTATCCACCTTCCACTGCTGCCACCATTGTGTCCTGGCTGCCAGTGCCTCAGTGATGGCAGTGAGCAGTTAGGATACTTCCTGGCAAATGAAACCAAGCAAAGGTCAACCAACGTTGCTCAAGGAAGCTCTCCGCCCCCTCCTCTCTGATCTGAAATTATGGCTTGGCACATGGCCTTCTCTGGCAGCTGCCAGAAGTCTAGCAGTGGCACACACTGAAACCTGCTCCGTGCCCTGCTTTGAAAAAGCATCTTCAGCCAGGAGCTCCTGTTTCAATTATCCACAATGCCTTGGGGTGACACTGAAGGGTTGTAGCTTCATGGTGGACCATCTGCTTTGCATGTTGAAGGTCTCAGATTCCATCTTCAGAACCTCCTGGTAGGGCTGGGAATGTTTCCTATCCAAAGACATCCCAGAGAGCGGTTTCCAATCAGGGTAGGTAATACTCAGCTAGATTGACCAATGGGCTGACTTGGTAGAAGACAACTTTCAGGGCTGTAGCTCCGTGCTAGAACATATGTCCTCTTTAGCATCTCCAGTCTTCCATCTGAAACCCCGCCTATCAGTATAGAGACAATACTAAGCTACATGGACCAATGACCTTACTCAATGAAAGTCAGCTTCCTAAGTTTCTATGTGTCGTGGTGGCATTGTGGAAATTTAATGGTGGCCACTGCTGCCAGGTAAGCTGGAGGAGGCAAAAAAGAAGGGATTTGAGTTCTGGAGTTGACTATGGGAAAGTTGCTGGAGAGGTTTCTGCCTGGCAAAGACACGTTTTTAGGATCTCAGAGTACTGGACTGATGTTGTACTGGGTCAGCACTGCCTGCCTGCTTCCAGCTGCTCAACTGTGCATTTGCAAATGAACAAATGTTACAAAACACCAGGGCTCCATAGCAATAGCACCCCTTTTGTACCCCTGTGCGCAGCTTGGGAATCACAGTTTTATAACTGTTGTAGTTTCAAAAACAGATTAACAATTGCCTGAAGTTTTAAAGGAAGAGATTTCCCTCCCAGCTTTTCTTAAATGCCCACTTTTCCCTGTGGGTGCAATGTACCTATAGCACGCTAGAGAGATGAAATACCAAGCAGGCTATTTAAAAAAAAAATGAGGAAAATGCCAACATGCACATAATTAATACAGAAGAGAAGAACATCAGTGGCTGGGAAATGATCTGCGGAGATGCTCAGGCAGAGCACACACAGTACTGAAAAACTGAAAGATAGCTTTTAATTAGGGCAATAGAGATTAGATTGCTATGTCGCTTTCTTAGGTCCTCACCAAAACCAAATGCCTCTTTCAAAAATGGGTTTGCAGTGCTGTCAAAATGGTATAGGGGAGTTGTGATCAGGGGCAGAGCAAGGTGGGGAGGTGGGGGGCGGACAGCCCGGGTGTCATTACCGAGGGGGGTGACATTCAGCGCGCCACCCGCCCGCCCGCGAATCCTGCCTTCCGCGATCCGTCAGGGAAAGGGGTGGAGCTGCGCCTTCCCACATTCCCTTTTTGTTTTGAGCCCCGCGCTCCTGGGCTGCTGTAGGAGGCATGCAGGCAGGCAGGAAGAGGATAGGAAGGAGGCAGGAGGGCAAACAAAAACCCTCCCCCCAAAAAGCTCAACATTCGCAATGACAATGGGTAGATCACAGCCAGTCTTTTTATACTGTGAGTAGATCACAGTCTCTTGGGAGTCCAACTAGATTTCAATGGTGTGTGTGTGTGTGTGTGTGTGTGAGAGAGAGAGAGAGAGAGAGACAAGAAATTTTTCGCACTGGGTACCACCTGACCTTGCTACGCCACTGGTTGTGATCTCATGTGAATAGCCTAGGCCAGGGGTCGGCAACCCGCGGCTCCGGAGCCGCATGTGGCTCTTTCGCACCCTTGCTGCGGCTCCGGAGCGCGGATACTAGCCCAGTATCCCGGTTTGGCTGGGCTGGGAAATCCTGGCGCTGCGGTTCCAGAGCGGTTCTAGAAGGCAGCTGCCCCCTCCCCTAGCTGCCACCAGCACCCTGCGCTGTGCGCAGGTACCCAGGGCCGGTGTGTTTAGCCTGCAGGCACCGAATTCTGCAGGGCGCCAGAAGGCTAAAAGGGAAAAAACCAAGCCAACGCTCAGCTGGAGAGGCACACGTGCCCTCCCTTGACACAGGCTCGCCCCCTCCCCAGGCTTTGCTCAGTTGCCGCCTCGTGCAGAGCGAGGCGGTCTGCCCTGTGGGAAGAGAGGGGCGAAGGGAAAGTTGTGCGCAAGGGGGCCAGTGGGGCGGAAGAAGAAGAGAGGCGCCCTCCAACTCGCCCCCTTCTTCCTTCTCTACCCGGGCTGTGGAGGCGCCTTCTCTCTCTCTTCTCTTCTCTCTCTCTCTCTCTCTCTCTCTCTCTCTCTCTCTCTCTCTCTCTCTCTCTCTCTTTTTCACCCGCCCTCCCTGTGAGAAGAGGGAGGCGGGCGATGGCGAGGGCGAGGGGGAAGCCGGGAAGCCGAGGAGGAGGACGATAGAGCCTCCGCACTGTGTTTGCAGCCCTGCTTGCAGGGTCCCCTTGCCCGTTCTGTTCAGCTACATCCAGCCTGAGCCGTGAGTAGCAGCAGCTGCTGCCCTGGTTTCTCTCCCTGGAATCATGCCAACTCTATCCCGGTGAAGGGAAGCCTCCTCCTCCTCCTCCTCCTCTTCTTCTTCTTCTTCTTCTTCTTCTTCTTCTTCTTCTTCTTCTTCTTCTTCTTCTTCTTCAGGGGTGGGCTCCTTATTCGCCCCCACCCCACCAACAAGGTCCCTAGTAGGGGTTGTAGAGCAAGCCAGACCATTTAGCACCAACCCCATTCATTCCAGCAGCCGGCCATCACCCGCTCACTCCAACCCCCATGAAAAAGATTATTATTATTACTACTACTACTACTGCCCTTCACCCATAAATATCAGGGTGGCGGGACTGGGGAAAAGTCGGATCTACACGGATCCTTATGAATTCATATGATTTTTTCATTCAAATTAAATAAAACCACCATCATACTGTAGAACATGACTTAGTCTATAGGCAGCATCAAAAAAATCATGCATCCACTGTTTCGTGGGGCCGCAGTGGCGCAAAAACGTGGTTCTGAAGCACGGATCCTCATGGATCCTCATGATTTCTGCACGAGATCAGCCCGAACTCACCATCAGATCAAACATCATGACCATGGGCACAGAATGCACCACAAAAATCATGGATCCACCGCTTCCTGGCGACACCACGGCGCAAAAACGTGGTTCTGAAGCACGGATCCTCACGGATCCTCACCCTTTTTGCATTGGGCCACACCAAATTCACTGTCAAATCTCACGTCATAGCAAGGGGCACAGCCTGCACCAAAAAAACCACGGCTCCACCGTTTCCTGGCGACACCGTGGCCCAAAAACGTGGTTTTCAAGCACAGATCCTCTTGGATCCTTATGCTTTTTGCATTGGGCTACACCAAATTGACCGTCAAATAACACAGCATAGCCAGGGGCACAGCATGCACCACAAACATCTCAGATCCACTGCTTCCTGGCGACACCACGGCGCAAAAACGTGGTTCTGAAGCACGGATCCTCACGGATCCTCATGATTTTTGCATTGGGCCACACCAAACTGGCGGTCAAATCACACATCATAGCCAGGGGCACGGCATGCACCACAAAAATCACGGATCCACCGCTTCCTGGCAACACCAGGGCCGAAAAACGTGGTTTTCAAGCACGGATCCTCTCGGATCCTCATGATTTTTGCATTGGGTCACACCAAACTGACCATCAAATCATACAGCATAGCTAGGGGCACCAAAAAAACCCAGATCCACCGCTTCCTGGCAACACTACGGCGCAAAAACGTGGCTCTGAAGCACGGATCCTCACAGATCCTCATGATTTTTGCACTGGGCCACACCAAACTGACCGTCAAATCATACAGCATAGCTAGGGGCACCAAAAAAACCCAGATCCACCGCTTCCTGGCAACACCACGGTGCAAAAACGTGGTTCTGAAGCACGGATCCTCACGGATCCTCATGATTTTTGCACTGGGCCACACCAAACTGACTGTCAAATCATACAGCATAGCTAGGGGCACAGCCTGCACCAAAAAAAACCAGATCCACCGCTTCCTGGCAACACCACGGCGCAAAAATGTGGTTCTGAAGCACGGATCCTCACGGATCCTCATGATTTTTGCACTGGGCCACACCAAACTGACCGTCAAATCACACATCATAGCCAGGGGCACGGCGTGCACCACGAAAATCACAGATCCACCGCTTCCTGGCGACACCACGGCCAAAAAACGTGGTTCAGAAGCACGGATCCTCTTGGATCCTTATGCTTTTTGCATTGGGCTACACCAAATTGACCGTCAAATAACACAGCATAGCCAGGGGCACAGTATGCACCACAAACATCTCAGATCCAACTCTTCCTGGCGACACCACGGGGCAAAAACGTGGTTCTGAAGCACGGATCCTCATGGTTCCTCATGCTTTTTGCATTGGGCCACATCAAACACACCATCAAATCACACATCATAGCCAGGGGCACAGCATGCACCACAAAAAACACAGATCCACCGCTTCCTGGCGACACCACGGCCAAAAAACCTGGTTTTGAATCACGGATCCTCACGGATCCTCACGCATCCTCATGCTTTTTGCATTGGGCTACACCAAACTGACCGTCAAATCACACAGAATAGTCAGAGGCACAGCATGCACCACAAACCTCTCAGATCCACCACTTCCTGGCCACACCACGGCGCAAAAACGTGGTTCTGAAGCACGGATACTTACGGATCCTCATGCTTTTTGCATTGGGCCACCCAGAAGCCACGTGAAAAACACACATCATAGCCAGGGGCACAGCATGCACCACAAACATCTCAGATCCACCTCTTGCTGGCAACACCACGGAGCAAAAACGTGGTTCTGAAGCACGGATCCTCATGGATCCTCATGATTTTTGCACTGGGCCACACCAAACAGACCATCAAATCATACAGCATAGCTAGGGGCACAGCCTGCACCAAAAAAACCCAGATCCACTGCTTCCTGGCAACACCACGGCACAAAAATGTGGTTCTGAAGCACGGATCCTCACGGATCCTCATGATTTTTGCATTGGGCCACACCAAACTGACCATCAAATCATACAGCATAGCTAGGGGCACAGCCTGCACCAAAAAAACCCAGATCCACCGCTTCCTGGCAACACCACGGCCAAAAAACGTGGTTTTCAAACACGGATCCTCTCGGATCCTAACGCTTTTTGCATTGGGCCACACCAAACTGACCGTCAAATCATACAGCATAGCTAGGGTCACAGCCTGCACCAAAAAACCCCCAGATCCACCGCTTACTGGTAACACCACGGCGCAAAAACGTGGTTCTGAAGCACGGATCCTCACGGATCCTCATGATTTTTGCATTGGGCCACACCAAACTCACCAGCAAATCACACAGCATGGCCAGGGGCACGGAATGCACCACAAAAATCACGGATCCACCGCTTCCTGGAGACACCACGGCCAAAAAACGTGGTTCAGAAGCACGGATCCTAACTCTTTTTGCATTGGGCCACACCAAACTCACCAGCAAATCACACAGCATGGCCAGGGGCACAGCCTGCAGCACAAAAAACATGGATCCACCGCTTCCTGGCGACACCACGGCCAAAAAACGTGGTTCAGAAGCACGGATCCTCATGGATCCTCACCCTTTTTGCGCTGGGCCACACCAAACTGACCGTCAAATCACACATGATAGCCAGGGGCACAGCATACACCACAAAAAACATGGACCCACTGCTTCCTGGCAACACCGTAGCTCAGAAACGTGGTTTTCAAGCACGGATCCTCACGGATCCTCATGCTTTTTGCACTGGGCCACACCAAACTGACCGTCAAATCATACAGCATAGCCAGGGGCATGGCATGCACCACAAAAATCACGGATCCACCGCTTCCTGGCAACACCACGGCGCAAAAACGTGGTTCTGAAGCACGGATCCTTACAGATCCTCATGATTTTTACACTGGGCCACACCAAACTGACCATCAAATCATACAGCATAGCCAGGGGCATGGCCTGCACCACAAAAATCACGGATCCACCGCTTCCTGGCGACACCACGGCCCAAAAACGTGGTTTTCAAGCACAGATCCTCTCGGATCCTAACGCTTTTTGCTTTGGGCCACACCAAACTCACCGGCAAATCACACATCATGGCCAGGGGCACAGCCTGCACCACAAACATCTCAGATCCACCGCTTCCTGGCGACACCATGGCCCAAAATGTGGTTCTGAAGCACGGATCCTCATGGATCCTCACCCTTTTTTCATTGGGCCACACCAAAGTCACCGTCAAATCACACAGCATAGCCAGGGGCATGGCACGCACCAAAAAAACCGCGGCTCCACCACTTCCTGGCCACACCATGGCCCAAAAACGTGGTTCTGGAGCACGGATCCTCTCGGATCCTAACGCTTTTTGCATTGGGCCACACCAAACTGACCGTCAAATCATACAGCATAGCTAGGGTCACAGCCTGCACCAAAAAAAACCCCAGATCCACCGCTTACTGGTAACACCACGGCGCAAAAACGTGGTTCTGAAGCACGGATCCTCACGGATCCTCATGATTTTTGCACTGGGCCACACCAAACTCACCATCAAATCATACAGCATAGCCAGGGGCACGGCATGCACCACAAAAATCACGGATCCACCGCTTCCTGGCAACACCACGGCGCATAAACTTGGTTCTGAAGCACGGATCCTTACGGATCCTCATGATTTTTGCACTGGGCCACACCAAACTGACCGTCAAATCATACAGCATAGCCAGGGGCATGGCACGCACCAAAAAAACCGCGGCTCCACCACTTCCTGGCAACACCATGGCCCAAAAACGTGGTTCTGGAGCACGGATCCTCTCGGATCCTAACGCTTTTTGCATTGGGCCACACCAAACTGACCGTCAAATCATACAGCATAGCTAGGGTCACAGCCTGCACCAAAAAACCCCCCAGATCCACCGCTTACTGGTAACACCACGGCGCAAAAACGTGGTTCTGAAGCACGGATCCTCACGGATCCTCATGATTTTTGCACTGGGCCACACCAAACTGACCATCAAATCATACAGCATAGCCAGGGGCACGGCATGCACCACAAAAATCACGGATCCACCGCTTCCTGGCGACACCACGGCCCACAAATGTGGTTTTCAAGCACGGATCCTCTCGGATCCTAACGCTTTTTACTTTGGGCCACACCAAACTGACCGTCAAATCAGAAGCACGGATCCTCACGGATCCTAACCCTTTTTGCATTGGGCCACACCAAACTCACCGGCAAATCACACAGCATAGCCAGGGGCACAGCCTGCAGCACAAAAAACATGGATCCACCGCTTCCTGGCGACACCACGGCCAAAAAACGTGGTTCAGAAGCACGGATCCTCATGGATCCTAACTCTTTTTGCATTGGGCCACACCAAACTCACTGGCAAATCACACAGCATAGCCAGGGGAACAGCCTGCACCACAAACATCTCAGATCCACCGCTTCCTGGCGACACCACGGCCCAAAAACGTGGTTCAGAAGCACGGATCCTCACGGATCCTAACCCTTTTTGCATTGGGCCACACCAAACTCACCGGCAAATCACACAGCATGGCCAGGGGCACAGCCTGCACCACAAAAAACATGGATCCACCGCTTCCTGGCGACACCACGGCCAAAAAACGTGGTTCCGAAGCACGGATCCTCACGGATCCTCATGATTTTTGCATTGGGCCAAACCAAACTCACCGGCAAATCACACAGCATGGCCAGGGGAAAAGCCTGCACCACAAAAAACAAGGATCCACCACTTCCTGGCGACACCACGGCCAAAAAACGTGGTTCAGAAGCATGGATCCTCACGGATCCTAACTCTTTTTGCATTGGGCCACACCAAACTCACCAGCAAATCACACAGCATAGCCAGGGGAACAGCCTGCACCACAAATATCTCAGATCCACCGCTTCCTGGCGACACCACGGCCAAAAAACGTGGTTCAGAAGCACGGATCCGCATGGATCCTAACTCTTTTTGCATTGGGCCACACCAAACTCACCGGCAAATCACACATCATAGCCAGGGGCACAGTCTCCACCACAAAAAACACAGCTCCACCGCTTTCTGGCGACACCGCTTACCAAAAACGTGGTTTTCAAGCAAGGATCCTCATGGATCCTCACTCTTTTTGCATTGGGCCACCCCAAATTCACCCTTTACTCAAATATATTCTACATAACCACAGATCTGACCACAAAAATCATGGATCTACTGCTTCATGGACCTGGCCAGATGCTACTCTGGATCTATTGGCCAATTTTTAGGTGGGTGTGCTGGGATGGAGGAAACGGAGTCGGCTGAATCTCAATTCATTAAAGATGGGAGTCCAATGGCTTGGCCGGAATGATTTCAGTTTGTTTTGCCAGCTCCCAGCTCTTGATTGCGCGCAATAGTCACCTGTACCCGCTATCAGGAGTCTGGGTGTGATCCTGGACGCTTCTGTCTCTATGGAGGCACTCGTCATAAATGTAGCCAAACTGGCATTTTTAAATCTTTGACAGATTAGGCAATTGGTACCGTACCTGTCCCTTTCCAACCTAGCCATGGTGAACCATGCAGCAGTCACCTACAGACTAGACTACTTTAACTTGCTCTACACCTGAGCCAGGGAGGGCGGGGTATAAATGTGATGAAAGAAAGAAAGAAAGAAAGAAAGAAAGAAAGAAAGAAAGAAAGAAAGAAAGAAAGATACGCGGGGCTACCCTTGAGACTGCTCTAGAGTCTAGAAACTCCAAATGGTCTAAAATGCAGGTGCATGAGTTCTTACTGGGACTTTGTGGAGAGCCCACATTCAGTTGGTGGTTCATCAGCTGGATTGGCTCCAGGTGGAGTATCAAATCAGGTTCAAGGTTTTGGTGCTAACCTTTAAAGCCCTAAACAGTCTGTGACCTTTCTTATCTGTGGGAATTATCTTCCAATACACCCCCCAAAGAGTGTGACGCTCATCTAACAGCCACCTACTGGTGGTCCCTGGCCCAAAACACATCCAGCTGTCCTCAACCAGAACCAGAGCCTTTTTGGTGGAACACTTTGTCTAATGAGACCAGGGCTCAGCACAATCTATCTCAGTTCTCTCACTCCCTGGATCATCACCTTGTTGTGGTTAGTGGGCTTGCACATTCCTATGACCCTTGTGAGCGAAGCCGTCGGGAATCTCGTACTCCCAGCAGGGTCACTCAAGGTGGTAAGGTCAAAGGGAAGGAGCTAGACAAAGAATGATCCAAGAAGTCCTCAACGGCAGAACAGGCGGATGATAACAAGCGGTATGTTACAACAGCTGTGAAGGCAGATGAAGGCTGCAGCAGATAGGATCTACCAGTTTGTAATGACTACTCATGCCATCGGAACAGAACCCTACTGCGAAGACTGTGCGTTGGTCAGCATGCACTGATCTACACGCATAAAACAAATTCATGCACAGGCGTCTTCCAAAAACCCAACCCAAACCCCCAAAGTCCCATGGCGATTGGCAAATGGTAATGGGGGCAGGATTGTGAAATCTGGAAGTCCCTGGTCATGAACTGGCACATGGGTGGTGGATACAGATTCAGTCATTCTGACTCAAGGAACGAGGCAGTTGAGCAGCTTGGCAGCTGTATCCATGACTGAGCAACCCTACTTAAGATCCACTCTGCTCACCCTGAAAAGGGGGAGGGGCTAGAAAAGGTGCCCTAAACATAGTCTGCCTCCCCTTTTCCCTGTCTGGATTACTGCACCCAGTGGGGTCACCACCCAGTGGTCATTAAAGACAATCCAACTTTGGAACATGCAATATATGGACTTTGTCGGATAATACAGAGAACGAGCGTCCTGAATATAGAACTGACATCATTGCAAGAGAGCTGCGAGGTTTTAACATTGATATTGCAGCGCTTCAAAGAAGGAAGGAAGCAATGGGTATGTATGTGCAGGTAGATTGGAGTATGTATAGACGAATGGAGGATTGAATGTATTGAGGTATGGATGAATGTTTTGAGGAATGTATTGTATGGATAAATGTATTGACTGTATGGATAGATATTGCAGCGCTTCAAGAGACTCAAAGAGCAGGCGAGGGACAGTTGAAGGAAGAAAAAGGAGGCTACACATTCTTCTGGAAAGGTCTATCTGAACAAGAACATTGAATACATGGGATAGGCTTCGCTATCAAAAACGACCTTATGAAGCTCCTGTCAGAAGTCACTACCGGCATTAATGAGCGACTCTCAACCCTTCAAATAAAGCTCACAAAAAACCAACAGGCTACTATTATAAGCACTTATGCACCAACACTGGATGCCGATGAAGACATTAAAGAAAATTTTTACTCTCAGCTGGATACCGTCCTATCAGAGACACCTAAGGAAAATAAAATTATCCTCCTGGGTGATTTTAAAGCAAGAGTTGGACGAGATTTCGATCTGTGGCCTGGGACTATTGGGAAAGAAGGAGTTGGCAACAGCAACCAGAACGGAATCTTACTTTTGACGCTATCTGCAGCGCACAACCTTGTTATTATCAACACACTCTTCTGACAGAAAAATAAATTTAAAACTTCATGGAGGCATCCTCGGTCAAACCACTGGCACCTCTTAGACTATGTTATTGTCCGTGCTAAAGATTGCCATGATGTGCTCCTTACCAGAGCTATGACAAGCCCCGACTACTGCTGGACAGATCACTGACTAATACGCTCCATGATGGCTATCAAGATTATACCTCAACGCAGGCTTCAAGGAAGGAAACCAAGGCGCAAAATGAACACTCAAGCCCTTCAAGATCCCATTAAGTGGGATTGCTCCCAAACAACTCTTAAGGACCATCTGCTTTCATAATTCCCTGATAACATCAAGGAACACTGGACCAAGCTAAAAACATCCATTATTGCAGCCTGTGAACAAACTATTGGATACTAAACAAAGAAACACCAGGACTGGTTTGATGAGAATGACAGTGAGATTGAACGCATGATTGACAAGAAAAGGAAGGCCTTTCAGTTCTGGCAAAGAGATAGAAACTGTGCCACTAAGAAAAGAACCTATGCCAATGCTAAGGCTGAGGTTCAAAGAAGAACCAGAGAACTAAAAAACACCTGGTGGATAAAAAAAGGTCAAGAGATCCAGCACTTAGCCGACACTCAAGATGCACAGAGTTTCTTTAAAGCCACAAAGACCATCTATGGGCCAATAAATCATGGCATATGCCCCCTACGCTCAGCAGATGGTACCACACTTCTAAAAGATAAAGAAGCTATTGCACTGTGCTGGAAAGAACACTCCCAACATCTTCTTAACCCCAACTCCCCCGTAGCTGCTGAGGTCCTCTCACAAATTTCACAAAAAAAAGTTAGAGATGAGCTTGCAGTATCTCCAAATCTGGGAGAGTTGTGTACAGCTATTAACCATGTGAAAAACAACAAGGCCAGTGGACCTGATGGGATACCTGCTGAAATCTTCAAAGTGGGTGGAGTTGAACTCACACAACAACTTCACAAGCTCATCGAGAAAATCTGGAAAAGAGAAGCAATCCCAGCAGACTTCAGGGGTGCCAAAATTATCACTCTCTTTAAAAAAGGTGACAGAACTGATTGCGGAAACTATTGAGGCATCTCTCTATTAGCTGCGGCCGGCAAAATTCTTGCAAGGATCTTAGCAAACCGTCTCTTAACAATATCCGAGGTAACCCTTTCTGAATCCCAAAATGGTTTTCGGCCTTCTAGGGGGACAGTGGACATGATCTTCACTGCTCGACAACTTCAGGAAAAATGCAGAAAACAAAACCAACCCCTGTATATGGCGTTAATCAACCTGACTAAGGCTTTCAACACTGTAAATCGTAATGCCCTGTGGACTGTCCTTCTGAATACCAGGAAAGATTCTAGAGCAGATCATTAAGCAAACGGTCTGTGAGCATCTAGTAAGGAACGCTGTGATCACTAAAAGTCAGCATGGGTTTCTGAAAAATAAGTCATGTCAGACCAATCTGATCTCATTTTTTGACAGAATTACAAGCCTGGTAGATGAAGGGAACGCCGTGGATGTAGCCTATCTTGATTTCAGCAAGGCCTTTGACAAGGTGCCCCATGATATTCTTGTAAAGAAGCTGGTAAAATGTGGGCTGGACAATGCTACCATTCAGTGGATTTGTAACTGGCTGACTGACCGAACCCAAAGGGTGTTCATTAATGGATCCCCTTCATCCTGGAGAGAAGTGACTAGTGGGGTGCCACAGGGTTCTGTCTTGGGCCCAGTCTTATTCAACATCTTTATCAATGACTTGGATGATGGGCTTGAGAGCATCCTGATCAAGTTTGCAGATGACACCAAATTGGGAGGGGTGGCTAATACCCCAGAGGACAGGATCACATTT
Source organism: Darevskia mixta (assembly GCA_034641385.1). Taxonomy (NCBI): domain Eukaryota; kingdom Metazoa; phylum Chordata; class Lepidosauria; order Squamata; family Lacertidae; genus Darevskia; species Darevskia mixta. Next base: position 221,535 of record JAWWNH010000137.1, on the reverse strand, counting down.
CAAGGTGACCTCAACAGATTAGAGAACTGGGCCAAGGCAAACAGGATGAATTTTAACAGGGAGAAATGTAAAGTACTACACTTGGGCAAAAAAAATGAAAGGCACAAATACAGGATGGGTGACACCTGGCTTGAGAGCAGTACATGTGAAAAGGATCTAGGAGTCTTGATAGACCATAAACTTGACATGAGTCAACAGTGTGATGCAGCAGCTAAAAAAGCCAATGCAATTCTGGGCTGCATCAATAGGAGTATAGTGTCCCAGATCCCTTTCACAGGTACTGTTGTCAAGCCAAGTGTCCTCCATCTATGCATTTCATTTTTTCTACCCACGTGTAGTACCTTACATTTATCCCCATTGAACTCCATTTTGTTTGTTTTGGCCCAGCTGTCTAGGCTATTCAAGTCATTTTGAATTCTGACCCTGTCCTCAGGGGTATTAGCAACCCCTCCCAGTTTGGTATCATCTGCAAATTTGATTAGCATGCCCTCTATTCAATCATCCAAATCATTTATAAGAATATTGAATGGCACCAGACCCAGGACAGAACCTTGTGGAACCCCACTAGTCATTTATTTCCAGGATGAAGATGAGCCACTGATGAGCGCTCTTTGGGTTCGGTCCGTCAACCAATTACAAATCCACCAAACAGTAACTTTGTCTAGTCCACATTTTACTAGCTTTTTTGCAATAATATCATGGGGGGCCTTTTCAAAGTCCTTATTGAAATCAAGGTAAGCTGGTACAAGGGAAAGCAGGATTGTAATTACCGTAAAAATTACTGTTCACTTTGGATCAGCAGTCTCAACCTAACCCACTACATGGGGAGAGCCATGTGTTCCTTTGGAAGGCAGGTGCAATACAGTGTGATATACTGACAGCTGTTTTAAAAGATGTTAGTGTAACTTAAAATCCAGTATCAGAATAAAAGAAAAAGGGTGGTCCCTGTGTGGATAGGCAAGTCTGCATGATGGGGCCACCTTTAGTGACCATGTGGCCTGATGTAAGAGGGTTCAAAAATCAGTCCTGAAAGCAGACACACACATACAGGTAGCTTTTGCTTTCCCATTAACAGGGTGAACTGAAGCAAATGCTTGCCTCCCTTTGGGCTTAGCAATATTTCCTACAGCATTCTTGTCAAAGGGCATTGGAGAGTTAGGTGAGGGTCACTTTTCTGTTTTTCCACCAACCCCCCAGACAAGAATGCTACAGCATCAGCCCCAAACTCTCAGTCTCATTACAAAAAAATACTCAACAGAGCTAGGGCTGAGGGGAGGTACAACCATCATCTTTCCAGTCCTCTAGAAGCTAACCCTTTTGGTAATTTTGGTCATGGGGCCAAATATCTGTTCCCAAGTTTAAATAGTCCAAACAAGAACAAGCTTGCCCTTTACATACAAAAGCCCTGAAATTCAATCCATTGGGCGACTGATAATGGGGCTGTGAGGAGGGAGGTAAGGACCAGCACCTTCTTTGCCCTCCACCTCCAACAGCTACGTACACCTGAGAGTTTCATGATGGGGTTCTATTTGAGAAGCTGAATGTTTATAAAGGCACTTGGCCAATTTCTGCCACAGAAACTCTGAACAGAGACACTCTGCAGGTTCAGCCCCCAAAAGAAACTGCTCTATGGTCTCTGTGTTGGGAAATGGGAACAGATCTTGCTCATCACCAACCCTCCCTCCGCAAATTAGTATCACTATGAGGCTGAATACATACCGGTAGTGACCAGCTTGCTGCAGAGTTTTAAGAGATAGTGTATGTTTCTGTGGTGTAGTAGTTAAGAGTCTGGTTCGCTTCCCCGCTCCTCCACATGCAGTCTACTGGGTGACCTTGGGCCAGTCACACTTCTCTCTGAACTCTCTCAGCCAGACCTACCTCACAAGGTGTCTGTTGTGGGGGTGGAAGGGAAAGGAGATTTTTAGCCGCTTTGAGACTCCTTAAAGGTAGAGAAAAGCAGGATATAAAAACCAACTCCATGAATAAGAATTCTATGGAAAAGGACCATCCCTGCCATAATGATGAAAACTATGTGTTTGGATTTTGCTCTATTATACCAACCTGTGGAATATGACAGTTTGCAGTTTCAAAATCTATTTGGCCACAGTGGATTGACAATCTGGACACACGAAAACCTGTTGAAGATCTTTCGAATCAATGCCTATGCAAAAGCAGTGGTACCAGTCCTTGCAGTTTCCTTCACAGTAAACCATAGATAGGTCACCACTGGGCCTCCTGCACCCTTCCTTCAAAAAACATACCGGTAGTGACCAGTGGTCTTCAAACAAGGAAGATAAAATATTTAAGCAATAGGTTAGTGTATCCTTCCATCCCTCTGGGCATGATCTAGACACAGTAATGTGACTCTCTTTCAAGATTTGTCTCTTCTTAGGAGCAATTTCCAGTTGAAAATATTTTGTCGTCCTTCATGATAGGTTTTCCCACTGTACTGTATTATTTCTTTAGCAATCCAGGGTCTAATGGCAGCCATATCCTTTTGTGTGAACTGTATTTGGGCATCAGAAGCAATTAGATGTGCAATGGTACATGTGAAAGGACCGCAGTCACTAGAATTACCTTGCCTGGGTATATCAGTTGGTGCAAAAAAAATGACCAGTCCGCAAAACTATAGGGACATTTTGAATCCATCTCATGCAGATATGCTAAGAAGGATGTTATTGCATCAATCACAGAGTGGTTCAATCCATGTTTGGAATCTAGGCAGAGCATGGTTTTCCTTTTAAAAATGATTACTATCAGTATTCAGAGCTGAACCTCAGTGTCTGGGCAGAACGACAGGGGTGAGTGTGGTGCTGGACGAGAGGGGGTATGAGGATTTTGAGCTTACAGGGTTAACAAGCTCAGACTGTTCGCCCAGCCCACAGAGTGATTATACACACATATATATCCACATATATCCGGTGGATGGGTTCTCATCTTGCTGGGCTCTACGCCCTTAAACCTAATAAATCTTAATAATCAGCCAGACTGTGCTGTGATTTATTACCAAGGACTCATTGCCAAGAGCTCTGCTATGCTTTGAAGAAGAGAAGAAGAAAGGTTTTGTGAGCAGTGTCCACGCAGAAGGAAGCGCCTGGACACGGAACGCAGCTGAATATATAGGCTGTGGGTGCCGGGGTTCGTTAACCCCACACCTTAGCCCGCTGCGTTTGATTTCGGTGGACAAAGACCGTTATCACAATAGTGAGGACGCTCCTTCAGGAATACTGGACGGAGGCCGTTTAGGGCTTTAAAGTTCAGCACCAACACTTTGAATTGTGCTCAGAAACGTACTGGGAGCCAATGTAGGTCTTTCAATATTGGTGTTATATGGTCTCTGCATCTGCTCCCAGTCACCAGTCTAGCTGCCACATTCTGGATTAGTTGTAGTCACCTTCAAAGGTAGCCCCACGTGGAGCGCTTTGGATTAGTCCAAGCGAGAGATAACTAGAGCATGCACCACTCTGGTGAGACAGTCTGCAGGCAGGTAGGGTCTCAGCCTGCTTACCAGATGGAGCTAGTAGACAGCTGCCCTGTATACATAATTGACCTGCGCCTCCATGGACAGCTGTGAATCCAAAATGACTCCCAGGCTGCACACCTGGTCCTTCAGGGGCACAGTTACCCCATTCAGGACCAGGGAGTCCTCCACCCCAGCCCGCCCCGTCCCCCAATAACAGTACTTCTGTCTTGTCAGGATTCAACCTCTATTTGTTAGCCACCATCCATCCTCCAACCACCACCAGACACTCACACAGGACCTTCACTGCCTTCACTGGTTATGATTTGAAAGAGAGGTAGAGCTGGGTATCATCCGCATATTGATGGACACCCAGCACAAACTCCCTGATTATCTCTCCCAGCGGCTTCATGTAGATGTTGAAAAGCATGGGGGAGAGGACGGATCCCTGAGGCACCCCACAAGTGAAGGCCCAGGGGTCTGAACACTCATCCCCCAACACCACTTTCTGGACACGGCCCAGGAGGAAGGAGCGGAACCACAGTATAACAATGCCCTCAGCTCCCAGCCCCTCTAGACGGTCCAGAAGGATGTTATGATTGATTGTATCAAAAGCCGCTGAGAGATCCAGCAGAACTAGGAAACAGCTTACACCTATGTCCCTAGCCCACCAGAGATCACCGACCAGCATGACCAAGGCAGTTTCAGTCCCATGATGAGGCCTGAATCCTGACTGGAAGGGATCCAAATGGTCTGCATCCTCCAGGCGTGCTTGGAGTTGTTCAGCAACCACCCACTCAATCACCTTGCCCAAGAATGGAAGATTTGAGACTGGGCGATGGTTGCTCATACTGGCTGGGTCTAAAGATTTTTTTTTAAAGACGCGATTTAATGACCGCCTCTTTAAGCGGGTCTGGGAATGCTCCCTCACAGAGGGAAGCATTCACCACCTCACAGAGCCCATCGCCCAGCCCTTCCCGGCTAGCATTTATTAGCCAGGATGGCCAAGGATCAAGGAGACAGGTGTTTGGTTTCAAGCAACCTGTCCACATCCTCGGGGGTAACGGATTGAAATTGATTCCATGCAACTTGACCAGACAGGGCTCTAGCACTCTCCCGCCTCAGCCCTGCTCCCACCGTGGTGTCTACGGCTCCTTCCAAATCCGAGCGACTTTATCTGCAAAAAACTTTGCAAAATCATTGCAGGAGATATTGGGGTCTTTACAAGGCCCCAATGGTAAAGGTGGTTCCCTTAAACTGCGAACCATATGAAAGAGTCTCCTGCTGCTGTTTTCTGCAGATGCAATAGAGGCAGTGAAGAAAGTCTTCTTCACCGTCGCTATCGCCACCTGGTAGGCTTGACGTTGAGCTCTAACCCATGTCCGGTCCGATTCAGAATGAGTTATCCGCCACTGGCATTCTAGCCGTATCAGCGATTGTTTAATTGCCCTCAGGTCCATGGCAAACCACGGGGCTGTCCAGGCTCCATGCAATCGGATAGGGCGCTTCGGAGCCAGACAGTCGATAGCCTTGGTTAACTCTGCATTCCAGCGGGCCACCAGGGAATCAGCTGAAAGGCCATCAACATGGGATAAAGCATCCCCTACCACTCTCACGCAAAATATGGTCTGAAGCTCAACATCAAAAAACCTAAGATCATGGCCACTGGTCCCATCACCTCCTGGCAAATAGAAGGGGAAGAAATGGAGGCAGTGAGAGATTTCACTTTCTTGGGTTCCATGATCATTGCAGATGGTGACAGCACTCACGAAATTAGAAGACGCCTGCTTCTTGGGAGAAAAGCAATGACAAACCTAGACAGCATCTTAAAAAGCAGAGACATCACCTTGCCGACAAAGGTCCGTATAGTTAAAGCTATGGTTTTCCCAGTAGTAATGTACAGAAGTGAGAGCTGGACCATAAAGAAGGCTGATTGCTGAAGAATTGATGCTTTTGAATTAAGGTGCTGGAGGAGACTCTTCAGAGTCCCATGGACTGCAAGAAGATCAAACCTATCCATTCTGAAGGAAATCAGCCCTGAGTGCTCACTGGAAGGACAGATCCTGAAGCGGAGGCTCCATTACTTTGGCCACCTCATGAGAAGAGAAGACTTCCTGTAAAAGACCATGATGTTGGGAAAGATTGCGGGCACAAGGAGAAGGGGATGACAGAGGACAAGATGGTTGGACAGTGTTCTCGAAGCTACCAACATGAGTCTGACCAAACTGCGGGAGGCAGTGGAAGACAGGAGTGCCTGGCGTGCTCTGGTCCAGGGGGTCACAAAGAGTCGGACATGAGTAAACGACTAAACAACAACCACTCTCTGGAAACCATTTGGATCCATTAAGTGGTGGAGCGGACCATCCAAATCGGACCCACCTCCCTGCAGAGGGGAAGAAGAAGAAGAGGAGTTTGGATTTGATATCCCACTTTATCAATACCAGAAGGAGTCTCAAAGCAGCTAACATTCTCCTTTCCCTTCCTCCCCCACAACTAACACTCTGTGAGGTGAGTGGGGCTGAGAGTCTTCAGAGAAGTGTGACTAGCCCAAGGTCACCCAGCAGCTGCATGTGGAGGAGCGGAGACATGAACTCGGTTCACCAGATTACGAGTCTACCGCTCTTAACCACTGCACCACACTTCCTAAAAATCACTGCAAACCTGCCCCACCCCCGCCGCCCATATGACCTGGGTTGTTGTACATACGAGAAACCTGGTAGACGAGCAGTGGCAAGGACAGGCCCATCTGCTTCAGCCAACCAAGTCTCTGTTACACATGCCAGGTCAAGTCCTCCATCCACGATCAAGTCATGGATGGCAGTGTTCTTATGAATCATTGACCTAGCATTGCACAGCAACACCTTCAGGCCCTTGTTGAATGCAAATATAACATTGAATTACAATGGTGCAAAATAACTCAGCAAGCTGACATTTATCAAGAGTTAAACAAAGGTTTGGGTACCAAATTTTATTTCCCATTCTTTTTTTTTCTTTTTCTTTTTTAAAAAACATGCTTACACATTTTTTTATTATTGCATTTTTACTCAGCTTGTAAATTGCTTTGGGATTTATTTATTTTTTTAATTTTATTCCATATTACATCACAATGCAAATATACCAAAGCTATCCCCACATCATCCCCATCCCCACATATATTTATCATTTAAGTCAATCAAACATAATATTCTTTTCTCCCTCCCCCCGCTTCCCTCTGCCCCCACTCAATTTTCTCTACATTCTGAGATTACATTTATCTTTGCATTCTGCAGACTTCTCAATTCATCTACCGTATATAATCGAGTATAAGCCGACCCGAATATAAGCCGAGGCACCCAATTTCACCACAAAAAACCTGGGAAAGCTTCATAGGAGCCACTGCCTGCCTCACTCGAGTATAAGCCGAGGGCGGCTTTTTCAGCACAAAAAATGTGCTGAAAAACTAGGCTTATACTCGAGTATATACAGTATGTATTCTTATTGTCCTTCCTTACTAACTTCCATTCCCTCAGATACTTTACATTTTAATCTAGGCATATTAGCATATCTCTTTTTTAGCAATATTTTTCCATATATTCATAAAACATTTCCACTCCTTTTTAAATTTTTGATTCGATTGATTTCTTACAATAGCTGTTAGTTTTGCCAAAGCTAAGTATTCATTTAATTTACAAATCCAATCCTCCCTTGAAGGTAGAGTTTGTGATTTCCATTTAGCAGCAATCACTACTCTGGCTGCTGTGCTTGCATATAAGAAGATTATCTCTCCACCCCCGTGGTAACTCTTCCCCTATCAAGCCAAGGAGATATATCTCTGGTTTTTTACTTATTGATATTTTCAGCATCTTCTTTAATTCTTCATGTATTACTGTCCAGAATTTATTAATTTCCTCACATCTCCACCACATATGTATTGTTGTTCCTATTTCTTTACCACATCTCCAACAAATGTTGGATTTCAATTTACGGTATATATCTTTACCAACCTAGCTGGTGTTAGATACCACCTGTGGAACATCTTAACAAAATTTTCTTTGATTGTGTATGAGGCGGTAAATCAAATATCTTCTCGCCAGAGTTTCTGCCATTGCTCAGTCTAAATAAATAGTACCGGTATGTCCGACATCTTGGGCCCACTTCTTCATCCATCAGTTCCCAGTCCAGTAAGAGATTATATGTTTTAGATAACAATTTATTATTATTCTGAATTATTGTAATATTGAATTTTCAGTCCTCTTTTGCAAAGCCTTTCTTTTGATCAGAACTAAATATGCCTCTTAATTGTATATAATGTCATCTCTCAATTTCATATTGCCGTATCTCTTCAAAGGGTTTTAATCCGAGTTTCCCTTGTTCATCTTCCAATAGTTGTCTATATGTTGGCCAATTTGTTCTCATATTCAATTTTTTCACAGCGTACGCCTCCAGCGGCAATATCCACCAAGGTGTCTGTGGTTCCAATTGTAGTCTATATTTGTTGCAGACCTTATATAGTGCACTTCTAAGTATATGATTTGTAAATTCTTTATTAATTTTTACCTTCCCATAATTGAGATATGCATGCCATCCACACCCATTGTTAAAACTTTCAAGATCACACACACACACACACACAATTTCCAATTCTAGGTAATTTGCCATTGGAGAAATTCCATATATGATTATAAAAGTCTAAAGCAAAAATTATTTAAAAATATGATTTCATTTCTAGATCAGACAGACAATATTTATTCTACTCTATATTTCTTTATTTATCATATGCACATAAAGTTTCTATTTTTAAACAGGAAATATTTTTGTAACCTAAGGTCTATTATACAAATCCATACAGATGTTCATTTTGTTACAGTTCTGTTAAGTTGTATACAAATTATAAAGATTCCATTTTTTTATGTTCCTCCATGGGTCTATTATTTACTAAATTGGTGAGTTTTGCCATTACTGCATATTCTGATAGTTTCTCTTTCCATGCATCTATTTCAGGACATATATCAGATTTCCATATGTTAGCCAACACCACTCTGACTGCTGTGGTCATATAACTGAATAGTTCCACTGACGATTTCACAATAGCTGAAGGAGTCATCCCCAACAGCATAGTTTTGGGGTCCAATGCAAATTTAGGGTGTTTTTTTTTTTTTTTACATTTTTTGCATTTCGAAATGAACTTTCCTCCAAAACTTTTTGGTTCTTTCACAGGTACACCATAAATGGAAGAAGGTCCCTTGAGGTCTATGACATTTCTAGCAATGTCCATTCATTTCATCATTCATCTTCTGTATATCTTTCAAATTTATATACTATCGAAAGAACATTTTTGTACAGTCATACCTCATGGTACCGCCACTTCAGGTTGTGTGCTTTCAGGTTGCGGACCGCGGGAAACCAGGATGTTCTGGAATGGGTTACTTCCGGGTTTTACCACTTCTGCATGTGCAGAAGCACTAAAACACACTTCGCGCATGTGCAGAAGCGCTAAATCGCACTTCGCACATGCGCAGAAGCGCCAAATTGTGCAGACCCGGCACTTAAGGATGCGAACACTCCGGGTTGCGGACGTGTCTCCGACACGGATTACGTCCGCAACCCAAGGTTCCACTGTACCAATTTTGTTTTAGGGCTTAATTTGCAGTGAATTTTATTCCTTTATTCATAATTGATCTCATTGCCCCACTGTAACCTGCTCTTAGAATTTTTGCATCCATTTTGTCAAACAAGGTTTTGCTTGTTCGGGCTCAGTGTCAAATTTGAGTAATAGTTTATAAATTTTACTCAAAAGGTAGACCTCTGTTATGATGGACTCAAATAATGTCTTTTCACTGATTTAACTTTTAGCCATATTATCTTTCTTGAATCTGGATATTATTGACAGTATGTAAGCAGTTTTATATTCCCCCCCTTTAATACTTCAGTTTGTATTTGATCTGTTCTTGAAGATGAACCATATCTTGGTACAATATATAGTAGTACATTCACCTCTCGGCTCTAATAATAACGTTACAGTGGTGACATGAACAGTGCTGATGAGGTCATTTTTCTGATTTTTGTGGTGCAACTCATGATATTTCTGGTGCATGTTGTGCTCCTGGCTATGCTGTGTGATTTGACGGTGAATTTGGTGTGGCCCAATGCAAAAAGGGTGAGGATCCGTGAGGATCCGTGTTTAAAAACCACGTTTTTGGGCTACAGTGTTGCCAGGAAGCGGTGGATCCTTGTTTTTTGTGGTGCATGCTGTGCCCCTGGCTATGCTGTGTGATCTGCCCGTGAGTTTGGTGTGGCCCAATGCAAAAAGGGTGAGGATCCGTGAGGATCCGTGTTTAAAAACCACGTTTTGGGGCCGTGGTGCCGCCAGGAAGTGGTGGATCTGAGATGTTTGTGGTGCATGTTGTGCCCCTGGCTATGCTGTGTGATTTGACGGTGACTTTGGTGTGGCCCAATGAAAAAAGGGTGAGGATCCATGAGGATCCGTGCTTCAGAACCACGTTTTGGGCCATGGTGTCGCCAGGAAGCGGTGGATCTGAGATGTTTGTGGCGCAGGCTGTGCCCCTGGCCATGCTGTGTGATTTGCCGGTGAGTTTGGTGTGGCCCAATGCAAAAGGAGTTAGGATCCGTGAGGATCCGTGCTTCTGAACCACGTTTTTGGGCCGTGGTGTCGCCAGAAAGCGGTGGATCCATGTTTTTTGTGGTGCAGGCTGTGCCCCTGGCCATGCTGTGTGATTTGCTGGTGAGTTTGGTGTGGCCCAATGCAAAAAGCGTGAGGATCCGTGAGGATCCGTGCTTCAGAACCACGTTTTTTGGCCGTGGTGTCACCAGAAAGCGGTGGATCCATGTTTTTTTTTGTGCATGCCATGCCCCTGGCTATGCTGTATGATTTGACGGTAGTTTGGTGTGGCCCAAAGCAAAAAGCGTTAGGATCCGAGAGGATCCGTGCTTGAAAACCACATTTTTGGGCCGTGGTGTCGCCAGGAAGCGGTGGATCCGTGATTTTTGTGGTGCATGCCGTGCCCCTAGTTATGCTGTATGATTTGATGGTCAGTTTGGTGTGGCCCAGTGCAAAAATCATGAGGATCCGTGAGGATCCGTGCTTCTGAACCACATTTTTGGGCCGTGGTGTCGCCAGGAAGTGGTGGATCTCAGATGTTTGTGGTGCAGGCTGTTCCCCTGGCCGTGATGTGTGATTTGCAGGTGAGTTTGGTGTGGCCCAATGCAAAAATCATGAGGATCCGTGAGGATCCGTGCTGCAGAACCACGTTTTTGCGCCGTGGTGTTGCCAGGAAGCGGTGGATCTGGTTTATTTTTGGTGCAGGCTGTGCCCCTGGCTATGCTGTATGATTTGACGGTCAGTTTGGTGTGGCCCAGTGCAAAAATCATAAGGATCCGTGAGGATCCGTGCTTCAGAACCAGCTTTTTGCGCTGTGCTGTTGCCAGGAAGCGGTGGATCCGTGATTTTTGTGGTGCAGGCTGTGCCCCTAGCTATGCTGTATGATTTGCCGGTGAGTTTGGTGTGGCCCAATGCAAAAGGAGTTAGGATCCGTGAGGATCCGTGCTTCAGAACCACGTTTTTGCGCCGTGGTGTTGCCAGGAAGCGGTGGATCTGGGTTTTTTTGTGGTGCAGGCTGTGCCCCTGGCTATGCTGTATGATTTGATGGTCAGTTTGGTGTGGCCCAGTGCAAAAATCCTGAGGATCCGTGAGGATCCGTGCTCCAGAACCACGTTTTTGCTCCGTGGTGTGGCCAGGAAGCGATGGATCTGTGTTTTTTGTGGTGCATGCTGTGCCCCTAGCTATGCTGTATGATTTGACGGTCATTTTGGTGTGGCCCAATGCAAAAAGCGTGAGGATCCGTGAGGATCCGTGCTTCAGAACCACGTTTTTGGGCCGTGGTGTTGCCAGGAAGCAGTGGATCTGGGTTTTTTTTGGTGCAGGCTGTGCCCCTAGCTATGCTGTATGATTTGTTGGTGAGTTTGGTGTGGCCCAATGCAAAAAGAGTTAGGATCCGTGAGGATGCGTGCTTCTGAACCACGTTTTTTGGCCGTGGTGTCTCCAGGAAGCGGTGGATCCATGTTTTTTGTGCTGCATGCCGTGCCCCTGGCTATGCTGTATGATTTGATGGTCAGTTTGGTGTGGCCCAGTGCAAAAATCCTGAGGATCCGTGAGGATCCGTGCTCCAGAACCACGTTTTTGCTCCGTGGTGTGGCCAGGAAGCGATGGATCTGTGTTTTTTGTGGTGCATGCTGTGCCCCTAGCTATGCTGTATGATTTGACGGTCATTTTGGTGTGGCCCAATGCAAAAAGCGTGAGGATCCGTGAGGATCCGTGCTTCAGAACCACGTTTTTGGGCCGTGGTGTTGCCAGGAAGCAGTGGATCTGGGTTTTTTTTGGTGCAGGCTGTGCCCCTAGCTATGCTGTATGATTTGTTGGTGAGTTTGGTGTGGCCCAATGCAAAAAGAGTTAGGATCCGTGAGGATGCGTGCTTCTGAACCACGTTTTTTGGCCGTGGTGTCTCCAGGAAGCGGTGGATCCATGTTTTTTGTGCTGCATGCCGTGCCCCTGGCTATGCTGTATGATTTGATGGTCAGTTTGGTGTGGCCCAGTGCAAAAATCATGAGGATCCGTGAGGATCCGCGCTCCAGAACCACGTTTTTGCGCCGTGGTGTTGTCAGGAAGCGGTGGATCTGGGGGTTTTTTTGGTGCAGGTTATGCCCCTAGCTATGCTGTATGATTTGACGTTCATTTTGGTGTGGCCCAGTGCAAAAATCATGAGGATCCATGAGGATCCGTGAGGATCCGTGCTTCAGAACCACGTTTTTGCGCCGTGGTGTTGCCAGGAAGCGGTGGATCTGGGTTTTTTTTTGGTGCAGGTTATGCCCCTAGCTATGCTGTATGATTTGACGGTCAGTTTGGTGTGGCCCAGTGCAAAAATCATGAGGATCCGTGAGGATCCGCGCTTCAGAACCACGTTTTTGCGCCGTGGTGTTGTCAGGAAGCGGTGGATCTGGGTTTTTTTTTGGTGCAGGTTATGCCCCTAGCTATGCTGTATGATTTGACGTTCATTTTGGTGTGGCCCAGTGCAAAAATCATGAGGATCCATGAGGATCCGTGAGGATCCGTGCTTCAGAACCACGTTTTTGGGCCGTGGTGTTGCCAGGAAGCGGTGGATCTGGGGTTTTTTTTGGTGCAGGCTGTGCCCCTAGCTATGCTGTATGGTTTGACGGTCAGTTTGGTGTGGCCCAGTGCAAAAATCATGAGGATCCGTAAGGATCCGTGCTTCAGAACCACGTTTTTGCGCCGTGGTGTTGCCAGGAAGCGGTGGATCCGTGATTTTTGTGGTGCATGCCGTGCCCCTGGCTATGCTGTATGATTTGATGGTCAGTTTGGTGTGGCCCAGTGCAAAAATCATGAGGATCCGTGCTTCAGAACCACGTTTTTGGGCCGTGGTGTTGCCAGGAAGCGGTGGATCTGGGGTTTTTTTTTGGTGCAGGCTGTGCCCCTAGCTATGCTGTATGATTTGACGGTCAGTTTGGTGTGGCCCAGTGCAAAAATCATGAGGATCCATGAGGATCCGTGCTTCAGAACCACGTTTTTGGGCCGTGTGTTGCCAGGAAATGGTGGATCCGTGATTTTTGTGGTGCATGCCGTGCCCCTGGCTATGCTGTATGATTTGACGGTCAGTTTGGTGTGGCCCAGTGCAAAAATCATGAGGATCCATGAGGATCCGTGAGGATCCGTGCTTCTGAACCACATTTTTCGGCCATGGTGTGGCCAGGAAGCGGTGGATCTGTGTTTTTTGTGGTGCATGCTGTGCCCCTAGCTATGCTGTATGATTTGACGGTCAGTTTGGTGTGGCCCAGTGCAAAAAGCATGAGGATCCGGGAGGATCCGTGCTTCTGAACCACGTTTTTGGGCCATGGTGTCGCCAGGAAGCGGTGGATCTGTGATTTTTGTGGTGCATGCCGTGCCCCAGGCTATGCTGTATGATTTGATGGTCAGTTTGGTGTGGCCCAGTGCAAAAATCATGAGGATTCGTGCTTCAGAACCACGTTTTTGCGCCGTGGTGTTGCCAGGAAGCGGTGGATCTGGGGTTTTTTTTGGTGCAGGCTGTGCCCCTAGCTATGCTGTATGATTTGACGGTCAGTTTGGTGTGGCCCAGTGCAAAAATCATGAGGATACGTGAGGATCCGCGCTTCAGAACCACGTTTTTGCACCGTGGTGTTGTCAGGAAGCGGTGGATCTGGGGTTTTTTTTTGGTGCAGGTTATGCCCCTAGCTATGCTGTATGATTTGACGTTCATTTTGGTGTGGCCCAGTGCAAAAATCATGAGGATCCATGAGGATCCGTGAGGATCCGTGCTTCAGAACCACGTTTTTGCGCCGTGGTGTTGCCAGGAAGCGGTGGATCTGGGGGTTTTTTTGGTGCAGGTTGTGCCCCTAGCTATGCTGTATGATTTGACGGTCAGTTTGGTGTGGCCCAGTGCAAAAATCATGAGGATCCATGAGGATCCGTGAGGATCCGTGCTTCAGAACCACGTTTTTGGGCCGTGGTGTTGCCAGGAAGTGGTGGATCCGTGATTTTTGTGGTGCATGCCGTGCCCCTGGCTATGCTGTATGATTTGACGGTCAGTTTGGTGTGGCCCAGTGCAAAAATCATGAGGATCCGTAAGGATCTGTTCTTCAGAACCACGTTTTTGCGCCGTGGTGTTGCCAGGAAGCGGTGGATCCGTGATTTTTGTGGTGCAGGCTGTGCCCCTGGCTATGCTGTATGATTTGATGGTCAGTTTGGTGTGGCCCAGTGCAAAAATCATGAGGATCCATGAGGATCCGTGAGGATCCGTGCTTCAGAACCACGTTTTTGCACCGTGGTGTTGCCAGGAAGCGGTGGATCTGGGGTTTTTTTGGTGCAGGCTCTGCCCCTGGCTACGCTGTGTTATTTGACGGTCAATTTGGTGTAGCCCAATGTAAAAAGCATAAGGATCCGTGAGGATCCGTGCTTGAAAACCACGTTTTTGTGACACGGTGTCGCCAGGAAGCGGTGGAGCCACAGTTTTTTTGGTGCAGGCTGTGCCCCTTGCTATGACGGGAGATTTGACAGTGAATTTGGTGTGTCCCAATGCAAAAAAGGTGAGGATCCGTGAGGATCCGTGCTTCAGAACCACGTTTTTGCGCCGTGGTGTCGCCAGGAAGCGGTGAATCCATGATTTTTGTGGTGCATTCTGTGCCCATGGTCATGATGTTTGATCTGATGATGACTTCGGGCTGATCTCGTGCAGAAATCATGAGGATCCATGAGGATCCGTGCTTCAGAACCACGTTTTTGCGCCACTGCGGCCCCACGAAACAGTGGATGCATGATTTTTTTGATGCTGCCTACAGACTAAGACATGGTCTACAGTATCATGGTGGTTTTATTTAATTTGAATGAAAAAATCATATGAATTCATGAGGATCCATGTAGATCCGCCTTTTACTTCTTTCCCAGGGTGGCTCACTGCATGAAACTGCGGTAATAAGCACACCCTAAAAACTAGAACAAAGAAACCAAACCAAGTGAGCAACCCTCCTTCTCCCTTATTTGTGAAACAAGCCTGTTAATTGCCTATCCAACTAAAAAAAATGGTACTGAAGGTTTTTAATATCAATGAAAGCTAAAAAGCATTGCAGGGGGTTGGGCTAGATGACCTGCAGGGTCCTTTCCAATTCTACGTTTTTCTGAAAAACACACACGCACAATCCAACTATGGTCCCTCTGCAGTCCTCGCCCCAAGCAACTGTGAGACTTGCTCCCCAGAAAGTGTGCCTTGTCTTGCTAACTGTGGTTTTTGGTGTCTAGTCAGCCCCCTCCCCCCAATCTATTCATATTCCTTTCTCCCTAATCTCCAATATTACATTTTCCTCTGGTTGAGACTTAAAACAGAAAGCCCTAATTCCCAATTGTGTTTCTTGCTGCAGTCCTACTGTCTACTCAGAAGTAAGGTCCTATTAGATTCAGCAGGGCTTACTCTCAGGTAAGTGCAGCTAGGGCTGCAGCCTTTGTGACCCAGGATGTGTAAAGCAGGATGTCACTTACACCCCACCCCACCCCCCACCCCCCCACAATGTTTGAAAACGTCAGCTTTGTACTTAAACACAAATTGGCCAGGAACTTCATTGTCTGTGTCTTTATTAATTTATTTAAAGAACAACTCATTGGTGATTGCTTTAACTTTTTGATATGTGGTGATTTGAATCATGAGGATGAATTATAAGAACTGTTGAGTCTTGAATGAGTCTTGCTTTGGAATTGAAAACTTCATTAGTTTTACTTCTGCCTTTTCATTTTATTTTGTTCTAAGGGCTTGTTAGAGATAATGTATAAGCATGGTGTCAGCTCCCTTAAAAAAAGGTCGACAACTCTGGGAAATGGGGGGGGGGGCGGGCGCCAGAAAGTGATCTCGCCTAGGGTGCAAAAAAAACCTAGCACCGGCCCTGTTGCCCCCCCCCCCCCTAGTTTTGATCCTGGGTACGTGGGAGACCCTTTCCTGGAGCAGCAGGGAGAGCCTTTCCTCTCCCTGCACAGGAGCGCCTGTTTTGTTTTGTTTTGTTTTTGATTTTTGTTTAAATTTCTGTTATTTCTAATAAGAGTTCTAAGATGGCGGCGCGCATAGACGCAGCGGCTGCTCAGTGCTCTCCCTTATTTTTAAGTGTTTCGTATGGCTTTTACTGCTGTTAAATGAACTTTTTTAAAAAAAATATTTTATTATTATTATTATTATTTTAAATCCAATTTCGTTGTACTTGTACAATGACAATAAAGATATATACATATTAAGGTAAGAAACAATATATGCAGTGTTATATTTGTTTTAAATGTCGCAATGGTTTTGCGGCTCCCAGGTTTTTTTTTTCCTTCGGAAATGGGTCCAAGTGGCTCTTTTTGTCTTAAAGGTTGCAGACCCCTGGCCTAGGCCAAAGGTGGGGAAGTTCAGCTTTGGTGGTGGTGGTGGGGAGAGATGTGGCCCTCCAGACTTCTCCGTGTGGCCCTTATGAGTCACCCCTGGTTGCATCTCCTCCTCAGCCATGCCTGCTCTGCCCAAACCTCATCCCACACCTCCCCTACCTTGTACTCCCCATGATGGCTACTAACCGTGATGGCTAATAATAATAATAATAATAATAATAATAATAAATTTTTATTTATACCCCGCCCTTCCCGCTCCAAAAACTGGGCTCAGGGCGGCTAACAAATATAAAACAATGATTAAAAACAACTTAAAAAACAGCTAAAAAACAGCATAAAAACAAACATCAGTGGGAACACCAGGGCTAACTGGCCAAGTTAGTCTTGCTATGCCAGTAGGGAGACCAGGGAAGAATTTTAATGTGGGGACCCAAAAGCATAGCTGTCAACTTTCGGATTTGAAAATAAGGGATTTTTAAAAAAACTTTCGGATTTGAAAATAAGGGATGCCGCGAGGGCGGTGCAATGGCACCAAGTAGCCTCGCCACCCTGCGCTCCAGAGGCTGCGCGCGAACGGGTGAGTGAAAGAGTGAGCGCATAGACGGCAGACAGGCTGGCTGTCTGGTTGGGCGTGAGGGTCTGGCTGCACAAGGCATGCAAGCTCCGCCCCCAGTCGGTCTCAGACTCCTTATTGGCAGCCGAGCAACGCAGCTGAGGAGCCTCCCTGGCCGGCAGGGAGGGAGAGGAGCTGCTTCCTTTGAAATCCGGGAAATTTAAGGGATATCAACAATCCGGGATAGCAGCGGCGAACGGCATTGGAATAAGGGAGTTTCCCGCCAAAAAAAGGGAGGGTTGACAGCTTTGCCCAGAAGGGTTTCTTCAGAAAAAAGGGAAGGGCAAAAAGAAATAGGGGATCAGGCTAGATTGAAGGCTAGGCGGAATAACTCTGTCTTATAGGCCCTGCTAGGCTCTCCATCTATGGTCGGAAGCAGCAATTCTTCTGAACACCAGTCGCTCAAAACTGCAGCCCCCCCCTCTTGTGCTTAGGTCCTGCTTGCAGGTTTCCCACGTGCATCTGGTTGGCCACTGTGAGAACAGGATGCTAGACTAGATGGACATTGGCCTGATCCAGCAGGCTTTTTTTTATGTTATTATTTGCTTGGTTAAAATGTCTCCTTGAACCCTGATAATGCATCTCGCTTCACATCATCTGCCCAGTGACCTGTTTCTCCACCCTGTGCACAGACAGGTGGTTACTACAGCTTGGGCCAGTGGCTGCGACAGCTTCAACATAAGAATACAGCTTTCTGACCGCTGTAGGGTGTTCCTGTCCCAGCTGCAACTTTAATGAAGGCATCGGCAATATGACATTGAATCGGTCAGAGCATAACAGCATGGCTCTGTGTTGACTGTTCCACAGTGACCAGTCAGTGCTAATTTCCTCCAATCTGGACAAATTACCATCTTTGAAGATGGCTGTGTCTGTCAATGTAATCTATAAACAGGCCTTTCCCCTTTAGCCTAAGAGAAGAGTCATTTGAACAAAGGCACAGAAGTAGGGGCATTAGTGCGATGGTTCGCTTTTCAGGTAACCAGCTGTTAGCGATTTATCTTTCTATGGCCAATGAAGTGGGTGTCGTCCCCCCCCCCCGGTAGCATACAGCTGTTCTGTCTAAGTCTGATTATTAAGGGCACCTGCCTTCTGCCTCCAAGTCTGGCCTCTGTATTTACAGTTTTAAATGCTCTTGCAGTTTTCTTTACATATGCCCCAGTTCAGCTGTGCTGGGAATTCATTCTTCATAGTTTCCCTGTACTATTAAGGTACTATTCATGTGCTTTTCAAAGTATATGATAACAGGTCCCTGCCTCAATGCACTTACAATCTAAGATGTAACACGAGAACATACCCTCCAACATTTCTCCAATGAAAATAGGGATGTCCTAATAATAATAATAATAATAATAATAATAATAATAATAATAATAATATTTATAACCCACCCATATGACTGAGTTGCCCCAGCCATTCTGGGCAGCTTCCAACATATATAAAAGCACAATAAAATATCAAACAGTAAAACAACAACAACAACAACTTCCCTATATAGAGCTGCCTTCAGATGTCTTCTAACGGTTTTATAGCTACTTATCTCCTTGGCTAAGGGGTACATACCCTCCAACGTTTCTCCAACAAAAATAGGGATATCCTAAGGCAGTGGTGGCTAACCTTGGCACTCCAGATGTTTTGGAACTACAACTCCCATCACCCCTAGCTAACAGGATCAGTGGTCAGGGATGATGGGAGTTGTAGTTCCAAAACATCTGGAGTGCCAAGGTTAGCCACCACTGTGAAAAGCGGGTCATTTCAGAATCAAATCAGAAACTGGGACGGCTTCTGTAAATCTGGGACTGTCCCTGGGAAATAGGGACACTTGGAGGGTCTGTGAGAAGCAGCAGAAGGCAGAAAATGAAATGCAGGCCAGGATAAATAAAGGAAGAATGTGTGTTTAGTTCAGTTACACACAAGCATAGTCATGGCTAGAGTAGGAGATGTTATCAGTAGCAGCCACATGGTGTGGAGGAAGTGGCTAGAGAAAAGTCCTGCCCCCCCCACCAGTAATACTTGAACCATCCAATAAATCTGGAAGCTGGAACACTCAGGACACCTACCTCACATAGCACATAGTTAAACCATGAAGTTCACTCCTGTTAGATGTAGCGATGGCCATCAACTTGGACGGCTTCTAAAAGAGGATTCATGGAGGAGAGGGCTTTCAATGGCCCCTAGCCATGATGGCTATTGTTTAACTGTGCAAATACCAGTTGTTGGGAATAGCAAAGGAGAATCCTGTGGAGCTCAGGTTTGACTTTTAGGTTTCATCTGGTTGGCAACTATGAGATGCGGGAATAGATGAACTCTTGGTCTGGTTCACTTGCACCAGTGATTTTTTTTTTTCCTAGTGGTACTTAGGGGTACCCTCAAATCTCTCACCACTCAGAGATTGGGGTCCATGTGAAAATATAAGCCTTTCCCCGAGGCGTCTGCACCAACCTGCGATTTGAACCAATTCAGAGGGATTTATCCTTTGTTTGGTATAATGTCAGTTCTCCAGTTGCAACATGAAATGGGCTGGATTTCACCCTTAAGGAGCTTGCAAGTTCGGGAGAAAACCAGCTGCTTTGACGTGGTGGTAAGATGTGAGGATGTTTATTGGAATGCTGACAACCTCTGGCGCTATCGGAGATGAGAATACTACCCCTAGGCTATCCTCCTCCTGCCAGAAGCTACAAAAGTCGGCTGAGTGCTCAATGGAGAGTAAAATTTAATTAGAAGTGAATCTTGCCAAGGTCTTCTGCCTCCATTCTAAAGATGATAAGGCTTGACAGTGCCTTTGTCCACTCAGGGTGGAAATTTATGAGATGCCAAACTTTACTAGTATACATCGACTTTTCATAGGGATCATATGCCATCAACTAAAATGCTAAAGTCGGGGTGTGTGTGCAAATTGATACATTTGGGGTTTAAAATGTCAGCCTTATAGGAGGGGAGGAGAAAGAAGAGAGCCAATGGTCTGGATAGCGTTTATTCCCTGTATCTGATGATTTATTCAGACCACTGATTTTGAATTCTTAAAGATCTAGCGTGGTTGCTGTAAGGGCTCGGGGTTGTCTCCTCGAGAGTAAAGAGCCAGAAACATCCGTTCTTCTAAAGCTAATACTTTATTTACAGACTATGTACATCGGAGCGTTTAAGATTCAAGTCCGCTTGAATTGGTTCCAGAATCCGGGAGTGGCTTTCGCCTGCTCCTTCCCCAACATAAGAGTTTCGGTATCCCAAAGCGTCACCTCCTTTCCTTACGCTTTTCCCCCCTACGCATTTGGGGCGATGGAAGTAGCTGACCGCTTTGCTTCTCAGACCACTCAGGTGGTGCTGAGGCTCTGTCAACCTCCCTAGCCCTCAGCTCCACCGCACTTCCTGGCAGTTCCTGCTCATCACCACTGGGGCTCTCCTTACTGTCCCCGCTGGACTCAGAACTGCTTCCCAGGAGAGGCTGCACTTCCCTCCATCCCTCCTTCCCTGTCTCAAGAGCCTTGCGTGAGGTCAGATCCCTGACAGTTGCTACCAATGGATTTTGATAAGAGATCATTCCTTCCAAGTACCTGCTATTCCAACCTGACTTGCACCAGCCATGTAGGGAACTTGAGATACAATCCCAGGAAATGTAATGTTAGTTTTTGCAGGTTGAATTCCCCATGCTTTCTGACTTCCAACAGCAATAAGAAGAAAAGTAAAAATATGACTCCCCCCCCCTTAGGTTTTTCCTAGCTAATATTACTGGGCACTGGCAGTTGGAAGGTACTTTCTTACTATTAAGGACCTTGACGGCCACATCCCACTTGCTGGGGTGAGGATTGGAAAGAGGCAGTTTGGAGTTTTGCATGTAGCCAGCAAAGGTGCTAAATAGGTTCGGTGCTGACGGCACTGATAGGATCTTATGCAAGAGAAATAG
Source organism: Darevskia mixta (assembly GCA_034641385.1). NCBI lineage: Eukaryota > Metazoa > Chordata > Lepidosauria > Squamata > Lacertidae > Darevskia > Darevskia mixta. The sequence continues at coordinate 200,636 of JAWWNH010000137.1, read as the reverse complement.
GGCTGCATTGTGGAACATCTGTCCATGGAGGCGCAGGCCAATTCTGTGTCCAGGGCAGCTGTCTCTCAGCTCCATCTGGTATGCCGGCTGAGACCCTACCTGCCTGAGCACTGTCTTGCCAGAGTTATGCATGCTCTGGTTATCTCCTGCTTACGGTAGACTACTGCAACATGCTCTATGTGGGGCTACCTTTGCAGGTGACTCGGAGACAACAACTAATCCAGAATGTGGCAGCTAGACTGGTGATTGGGACCAACTGCTGAGACCATATAACACCGGTCCTGAAAGACCTACATTGGCTCCCAGTACGCTTCTGAGCACAATTCAAAGTGTTGGTGCTGACCTTTAAAGCCCTAAACAGCCTGTGTCCAGTATACCCAAAGGAGCGTCTCCAACACCATCATTCAGCTTGGACACTGAGGTCCAGCGCTGAGGGCCTTCTGGCAGTTCCCTTACTGCAAGAAGTAAGGTTACAGGGAACCAGGCAGAGGGCCTTCTCAGTAGTAGCACCCGCCTTGTGGATCACCCTCCCATCAGATGTCAGGAAATAAAAACAACTATCTGACTTTTAGAAGACACCTGAAGGCAGCCCTGTTTAGGGAAGTTTTTAATGTTTGATGTTTTAGCGTGTTTTTAATATTCTGTTGGGAGCTGCCCAGAGTGGCTGGGGAAACCCAGCCAGATGGGTGGGGTATAATTAATAATAATAATCACAGATTAACCAGTTCATTTAAAGAAACCTATTGCTCAATGAGTAAGATGCTTCTGATTCGTCAGGCTGCAGTTTTGTTTAGGTTTTTAATCAATTAACTTGAAAACACTGTGCCTGGGTGGCACCATATTAGAGGATTCTATTCCCCATGTCAACAACAGAAGAATTAAGAAGATCCTTCCAATGAATCATCTAGTCCCACATTCTCTTCTCGTTGTGGCCAACCAGATGCCCATGGGAAGCCCACAAGTCAGACCTGAGTGTAACAGCATTTTCTCCACTCGTGATTCCCAGCAATCAGTATTCAGATGCTTCATGGAGAATATGGTCCACCCCCCCCCCTTTAAAGCCATCCAAGTTGAAAGCACATATGTGAAGGCTGAATCATGTTGCAATCCAACCACCCATGTGCATTCCTTGAACACATGAAGAACACGTGGGGCTGTGGGAAGCCCATGAGCAGGACATGAGCACAATGAACATCTCTCCACCTGCGATTCTCCAGCAACTGGCATTCAGAGCATTACTGAATTCCTGTATTTGAATTCATCCTGAATTTGATTCCTGCAGTGCGGTCCCTTTCAACTCTATAATTCTAGGATTCTGTGATAGTGGAGGTAGAACGTACCCATCATGGCTAGTAGCAGTTGATAGTCTACGTGGGGCTACCTTTGAAGGTGACCCGGAAACTGCAATTAATCCAGCATGCGGCAGCTAGACTGGTGACTGGGAGTGGCCGCCGGGACCACATAACACCGGTCCTGAGAGATCTACATTGGCTCCCAGTACATTTCTGAGCACAATTCAAAGTGTTGGTGCTGACCTTTAAAGCCCTAAACGGCCTCGGTCCTATATACCAGAAGGAGCGTCTCCACCCCCACCGTTCAGCCCGGACACTGAGATCCAACGCCGGGGGCCTTCTGGCAGTTCCCACTGTGAGAAGCAAAGCTACAGGGAACCAGGCAGAGGGCCTTCTTGGTAGTGGCGCTCGCCCTGTGGAACGCCCTCCCAGCAGAGGTCAAAGAGATAAACAACTATCTGACATTCAGAAAATACCTCAAGGCAGCCCTGTTTTTAACCTGTGATATTTTAATGTATTTTAATATCTGTTGGAGGCCGCCCAGAGTGGCTGGTGGGACCCAGCCAGATGGATGGGGTACAAATAAATTATTATTATTATTATTATTATTATTATTATTATTATTATTATTCTCCATCAGTTCGCTTAACTCTCATTTCTCTTTCCCATATAAGGTGACATCTCTTTTAAACTTGCCTGTTGCCGTGTGTATGTGTGTGTGTGTGTGTTTGTGTGTAGTTCACAAATGAGCAAAACATGCTTCCCCTCTTATGTAGCATCCTATTGTTCATGTGTGGATTTGATCCATTAATTAATTGATCAACTAAAAGGCATACAACAGATCAATCATTTCATCAAAGGTTTCTTCCACTGGGAGATGCAGAGCAGCAAATGATGCCTTTTTCGAGGAAATCCTGTGTTTGTGTGTAATCCACCCCACCTATCAATCCACCCTCCTTTCATGCTACTCTCCCAATTACTAACATCTGGATCGATTTTGCTTCCCTCTCTTCTGTGTGCCCCACCCAGGTTTTTGTTGTCAAACTTGCTCGTTTACGGGGCCTGGCAGCTTTGGAGAGTGAAAAAACAACACTCTTTGGTCCTTTTTCAAAAGTTGCAGATGAAATGTCATGGCAGACATTAAAAGGAGGCAGGATGAGTTAGTGGGAGGCATGTTTAAAAAGCAGAGCCTTCCAAATGCAGTCCTTTTTTGCTAGGAACAGGTTTTGGCTTTAATGGCTCAGGGCTCTGCCAGAGGCTGTTTCCTGCCCACCTGAAATCAACAGAGCTCCTTGAGAAATAAAGGTGGCATGCGGCTTGAGCCACAGTGGGAGGCAGAGTTCTTACTGCCCCCACACACTTTCCATTCTAAATACGGGAGATGGTTTATGCTTGAATGTGCAAAGTAAAAGAAACCAGGCAGATGGAGGAAAAACAAAACAATTTCCTGTTGCTTGGCCTATAGATCAAGACACTCAGTCTTTCCAAATTTGCATTTTTAAGGGGAAACTATGTAGGCGGGAAATTGGGGGCTTGACCTCTCTCACTTGAGCTGATCCTCCCCTGTATATACAACCCAGAACCTGCTACAGTAGTATCTTGGTTCTCAAACTTAACCCGTTCTGGAAGTCCATTCCAAAACCAAAGCGCTCCAAAACCAAGGCGCGCTTTCCCATAGAAAGTAATGCAAAACGTATTAACCCGTTCCAGACTTTTAAAAACAACCCCTAAAACAGCAATTTAACATGAATTTTACTATCTAATGAGACCATTGATCCATGGAATGAAAGCAATACAGTGGTACCTCTACTTATGTGCCCCTCTTGTTACGTATCCTTTGGGATATGCACACGGCAAACCCAGAAGTATATTGCTGGGTTTCGCCCCGTGCGCATGCACAGTAGCGCTCTACCGTGCTGTGCACATGCACAGAAGCGCTCTATCATGCTGCGTGTGTGCGCAGAACAGACATCTCCGGTTGTGGAAACCTTGGAATTGTGATGGCCTGGGATTCAGACTCAGATGCTGAACCTGAGGGATCCCAGCCTGCACAGGATTCCCCGCCTCCAGAACCAGCAGAGCTGGGGCTAGGGCCTGAGTTGGAAGGGTCCCCACCTGTGCTGGATCCTCAGGTGCAGGCATCTGCTGAGTCTGCTCTGGCTCCTGATGGGATGGAGGACCCATTGCCTGCAGGTGCTCTACTCCCAGCCCTGTCAGGGGAAGCTGAGGTTGCCTCCTGAGCTGCAGAGGCTCAGGGCAGAGAGGCGAAGGGAACTGAGTTCCCGCAGGAGGAGTGCTCGCCTCCAAGCCAGGAGAGGCGAGTCACCAGAGGATTGGGGCCACCCTATGCCTTGGGGCAGATAAAAGCCGGCCAGCCCCAGCCCCAAGTTGCAGGAGCAACATTGTTGGTTACCAGTTCCTGCTTGAAACCTGTCCTGCTTTCCTGCCTGAGCTCCTGACCCGCCCTGGTTCCCTGCTTGCCTACCTGTTCCTGACTTTGCCTGACTCCCTGCCCTGCACCCAGCTTCAGTGACTACGGACTGCCTTTACGTTGCACCTCTGACCACGGACCGGACTTGGACCTCGCCTTTCGGGTAATCCACGTGACCAGCACAGGAATCCAACCGGAGCTCCGGAATGGATCCCGTCCGCAACAGGAGGTACCACTGTAATCAATGCACTGTACTATAAAATAAATAAGACAGTATTGTAGATGATAAAAATTATCACCCACACAGTCACAAAAACAAATTAACTGAAAAAGCCTCAAAAACGCAAAATAAATAGCAAAAACAAAAGCACCAAACTTAATCCGTTCCAGAAGTTCACTTGACTTCCAAAATGTTCGAAAACCAAGACGCAGCTTCTGATTGGTGCAGGCTCCCCGGAAACAATAGCCGACAGCCACATCGGACATTCGGCTTCTAAAAAACGTTCATAAACCGGAATGCTTACTTTTGGGTTTTCGGCGTTTGGGAACCAAGGCGTTTGAGAAACAAGGTGTTTGAGAACCAAGGTACCACTGTATTATGACTTCTAGTTTTCTGACTAGTTTTAATGCCAGTAGAAATGAAGAGTCAAGGATGCAAATCGGGGAGGTTTAAAGAATCATAGAATCATAGAGTTGGAATAGACCACAAGGGCCATCCAGTCCAACCCCCTGCCAAGACAAACTAGTCATGTTTGAAAGCCTTGAGCAAGTTGCATTCACGGACCAACTGGGGAGGCCAAGATGGTCATGCCTGGTCCGCGGTCCAGAGATTTCCCACCCCTACTATAGGGGACAACAACTTTGATATGCATGTTTGGAACAACTTCTGCAACCCACTCTGAGCCCAAGGGACACAGCGAGCTAGAAAGATTCGTGCCAACTAATAGAAACTTTGAGAGTCCCTAATCAGCTGACTTGCAACGTGAATTGGGATTTAAGATACGAGTGTCTTTGGGACTGACGAATGAAAAGAAGAAGAAAAAGCTTTATTCTGAATAGGAATGTGTGCAGAGCGTAAGTATCCAGAGGCGTAAGAATGGAATGACCCAAATTGATTTGGTGGTAATAACAAAGTCAGTGAAGTAGCCGTCGGGCAGATTAACCCGCTATCCCTGGAAGTGAATGAAATAAAGCAGCTCTGTGCCAGGTAATTTGCTTGCAAGGGAAGGACTAATTCTTCTGTTTTCAGGCAGTACATCCGGAAATCAGGTTTAGCCGAAATAGAAAGCAGTCTGTCAATTCCATGTTCTATTTTGATAAGCATTGGAAGTGCTCTTGATTCGGTTAGCTTGCTTCTCTTTTCTATCCACTGTACTCTTAGCAGATGGTTACCAGGGAAGTTTTCCTTCCCTGTGATGTTTTTTGTTGAATTCCTTTCTTGCCACAAATACAGATATCATTCACACACTATGGAGCAATAAGATTGTGGGCTTCCCCCTCCCCCCACTTCTGGAGTGCTTCCTCACAAGTAGTAGCAAAACACCTGTTTGACACCATCTGTACATGAAATGCAGAACCGTATCTGGTTCCAGTTCTCTGGCACACATGCAAGAATAAGTCACACAAGGATACCTTAAAGGTAAAAGTAAAGGGACCCCTGACCATTTGGTCCAGTCGTGTCCGACTCTGGGGTTGCGGCGCTCATCTCGCTTTATTGGCCGAGAGCCGGCGTACAGCTTCCAGGTCATGTGGCCAGCATGACAAAGCCGCTTCTGGCGAACCAGAGCAGTGCACGGAAACGCCGTTTACCTTCCCACCGGAGCAGTTCCTATTTATCTACTTGCACTTTGACATGCTTTCGAACTGCTAGGTGGGCAGGAGCTGGGACCGAGCAACGGGAGCTCACCCCGTCGCAGGGATTAGAACTGCCGACCTTCTGATCAGCAAGCTCTAGGCTCTGTGGTTTAACCCACAGTGCCACCTGGGTCCCTAAGGATACCTTACGGTCACGTATATTACACATTTGCAGCGCCATCTATCAGCGGCCATGAAAACTACAGCGTGACAACATATAGTGCAAATGATGTATAGCGAGATCATAAAACACTGTGCGTTATCTCTTACCAAGTTCAACTCAAAGCAGACCCATTGAAATGAATGGATCTAAGCTAGAGAGCATTCCTAACTTCCCCACCCCAAACTGGGATTTGCAGAGGGGTGGGGCTACCACCACATCAGCAGCAATGCCACACACAGTATCGGGGGTGGGAGGTGATGGTGAGGCGAGAGTGCGATGCCAGTCTAGAGATGGCACAGTGATTGGGATCCACCTTGGGCCCAATGCCATCATGTGATGGCAGCAGGGCTGGCTCAGGCCCCAATGGATCCATGATCAAGCGTGCCCCCCTTCTGACACATTCGGTGGGCAGAAGTGGGAGTTCTGTGTCAGCAGAGTGATTCTGGCAACACTCTGAAGGCTGTGGATGGCAAGCGGTTGATCGTAGCCCTCAGAGCTGATTGGAATAGCATCCCTACCCAATTCAATCCCCTCCCCCACCAGCACAAGGGGGGTGGGATTGGATTGTTCTGCCAGTCATGTCTGTTCATTTCAATGGGTCTACTCTGAGAATGGTTAGCATTGCATGCAGCCATGTGTGCATGCAACTGCACACAAAACAAATTATTATGATTTATATAGTGCCATCAATGCAGCAAGGTGCTCTAAGAACATCCTTGATTGGTGAAGACAAAGGTCCATTTAGTTCTTCATCGGTTTCTAACAGTAGCCAACTAGATGATGATGGTGATGATTGATAGAATCATAGAATCATAAAAATTTAGGGTTGGAAAGAACCCAAAGGGTCATCTAGTCCAACCTCCTGTAATGCAGGAATAACTACTAAAGAACCCCTGACATACGGCCTCCAACTTCTGTTTCAAAACCTCCAGTGAAGGAAAGTCCACCACCTTCTGAAATCCATTCACTGCCAATGGTGGTGGAGACAGACATATATAGAGATTCAGAGAAGCCAGGTCTCTTACTATAAAGATAAGACCAGGTATTCCCAACTTTTTTTGGCCCTTGGGACACATTTTGAGATCTAAGAAACTTCTGTGAACATCACAGAATATGCATTTCACAAAAAAAGTCCAACAACCCTGGTGAGGCTCTCAGAGTGGTCCCAAAATTCTTTGGGAAAATAATGTGCTTTAAATGTATGGTGTTTATGCAGCCTTGGACTTCCCAGTGCCCGAGACAGAATGGCAACTCTTACTAGAACCAACTCTAGGATATTATGATTCTACAATGTGGCCCTTTCCCCCCACCTCAATCCATATTCAATGAATGCACAAAGAATACACACATAGGCCTTGAGTGCTCGTGATTAAGGGGCCATGGAAAGCCTGTTGTTGTTTTCCCCTTTAATTCAGTTTTGCAAGATTCCCATCTCTCCGGCAAAGAAATTGCTTCAACTGCATGTCAAGTCCAATTGGTTGTGGCAGATGTCACCAGCTGGGGTGGGTGGGGGAGATCCATCAGAAACATCCATCTTCCCATGTTTTTGAGGTTTCGCACAAGATTGAATCAAACATGCTAAGTATGCAGAACAGCTTGGGCGGGAGCTGGGAGATGAAAGATGACAAGGAAGGACAAGCCCAGAGAGCAGATCCGAAAAAGGTTTTCCACTTCCAAGTTTTGTTTTGTATTTAAATAATAATTTTTAATTTGTTTTTACACATATTTTCCAGCATATCATTCTTTTAAACATCATTTCAAAATCTTTGGCTGTCACAGCCTAAGACTTCCTTCAAGCTCAACTAATGGTTTTCTAAAATCTATGCATTTTGTTACTATAGTTATTGCTATAAATTCAAATCTTAATACCTATTCTTAATTCTTTTCACAATAATTTATATATTACTCCTTACAAAACTTCTTTTAACCCTACAAGCGATGTCAATTGGTTACAGTTACTTTCCAAATATATTGAAAACTTCTTCTATTCCTTTAGGAAAGTCTGGTCCTGCTGGTTCCGAATTTTCCCGGTTAATCTCACCATCTCAGCATAGTTCATCAATTTCTCTTGCCACTCTTCCTTAGTTGGCATTTCTTCTTGATTCCATCTTTGGGCTAACAATATCATTGCTGCAGTTATCACATATAAAAACAATTTTCTTTTATCATTCATATGAATTTCATAAGCCCCAATAGAAGGGCTTCTGTTTTTTTTAAACAAATGTATATTTCAACATTTTTTCTCAATTCATTATAAATCATTTCCAATAAGTCCTTCACTTTCTTACATTCCCACCACATATGGTAAAAAGTACCCTCCTTTTCTTTACATTTCCAACATTTGTTATCTGTTTTGTACATTTTAGCTAACTTCACTGGTGTTATATACCACCCGTACATCATTCCACTTCCAAGTTTTGTCACGGAAGAGGCCTGATCTGTACATGCAGCCGAATAAGGTGGTAGTATCTAGAATCAAAGAGTTGGAAGGAACCCTGGGGGTCATCTAGTCCAACCCCCTGTAATGCAGGAATCTTTCACCCAACATGGGGCTCAAACCCACAGCCCTGAGATTGAGAGTCTCAAGCTCTACTGACTGAGCTATCCCTCAGGGCTGAAGGATGGGCTGCATTCTCTTCTATATAACTTTACAAGGGCCACAAAGCACTGGTGGGTTAGCCCAGAGGCAAAAGTGGGTAGAGCAATGAATAAAAATGTTGCATTTGTACAATAGGCTAGTTTCACAAAGTTCAGATAAGTGTGGATTTCGCAAAATTCGGATTAGGTGCAGATTTCAAAGGATAGCTGTGTTTTGGTTCTGGTTTTGTTTTTCAAAAATGCAAATTTGATAGATTTGGCTTTAACTTGGAACTGAATCGAATTCTCCCTCATTTCTAGTCGCTTGTGCAGTTTGTATTTTATATAAGAATAAAATTAAGAAAACAAAGGATGGCCAACAAAAGAGGTTTAAAGACTGTCTCAAGGCAAATCTAAAAAAATGTAGTATAAACACCAACAACTGGGAAACACTGGCCTGCGAGCGCTTCATTTGGAGAATAGCCTTTACCAAAGGTGTCATGGGCTTTGAAGTCGCTAGAACTCAGGATGCAAGGGAGAAACATGCTTAGAGGAAGGCACGCATGGCAAATCCACACCATGATCAACGCCCTCCCGGAAACCAATGTCCCCACTGTGGAAGGACGTGTGGATCTAGAATTGGCCTCCACATTCACTTACGGACTCATTATTAAAACCATGTTTATGGAAGACAATCTTACTCGGCTACAAGTAATCGCCAACAAACAAGAACAAGAAGATTTATATAAGAATAAAATTAAGAAAACAAAGGGGGGGAGGGGATTTTAGTCCAAAAGTGCTTACAGTGTTGATTTTTGATAGTTGGGAAGACAAACGAAGCGGGGGGGGGGAATGGAAGAGGATAGATTTCTGCTTTGGGAATGTTTTAGTTCAGAGAAAAGGTGTAGAAAAGGCAACATGATAATATGCATGGAATAGAGAAAGTGGATGGAGAACATTTTTCTCCCTCTCTCATAACAGTAGAACTCATGGACATCCATTGAACTGAATGTTGGAAAATTCAAGAGATATAAAATTCCTTATTCATGAAGCACATAGAGCCAGTGTAGTGGTTAAGAGCGGTAGACTCGTAATCTGGGGAACCGGGTTCGTGTCTCCGCTCCTCCACATGCAGCTGCTGGGTGACCTTGGGCTAGTCACACTTCTTTGAAGTCTCTCAGCCCCACTCACCTCACAGATGGTTTGTTGTGGGGGAGGAAGGGAAAGGAGAATGTTAGCCGCTTTGAGACTCCTTCGGGTAGTGAAAAAGCGGGATATCAAATCCAAACTCTTCTTCTTCTTAAACTTTGGAATTTGCTCCTATAGGAAGGAGTGATGGCTGCCAACTTGGATGGCTTTCAAGAGGACTGGACAAAGTCATAGTCAATAAGATTATCAATGGCTATTATCCGTATTTTTTGCTCTATAAGGCGCACCTGACCATAGGACGCACCTAGTTTTTAGAGGGGAAAAGCCCCATTGTTTTGAGGATCAGCTCAAATTTCTGCAGCTTCTTTTGCAAAGGATAAAAGCCCAATTTTTTGAGGATCAGCTCAAAGTTGTTGAGCTTACTTTGCAAAGGGAAAAAAACCTTGTTTTATGGGGTTTAACTCACAGTTCTGCAGCTTCAGGAAGCCATTTCTACAGTTTCCAGACAGATAATCTAATCAGCCAGTCAGTCACATGTCGCTGGGGAAACAGCCTCCCTCTGCAAGGGGCGGGGCTGGAATCTCTCTCCCTTATCTCTCTCCCCGATCATTGCTGAGCAGCTGCTCAGCGGCTTCCTTTCAACACCCTTCTCTCTTTAAAAAAAAAGCACAATCTGCTTTTGGCCCCTAGGCAGTTTGGCTCCAGGGACCACACATTCGCTCCATAAGACGCACAGACATTTCCCCTTACTTTTTAGGAGGAAAAAAGTGCGTCTTATGGAGCGAAAAATACGCTATGCTATGTTACTAAGAAACAAGGATAATAATGGAACGGAGATGGGCAAATGCTGTTGCAGATGTGCTTTATATCTTGTATCCAAATTCTGTCTTGGAGGGCAGAATTTCCCTAGGGCTCTGTTCAAGAGAGAGGAGTGGGGAACCTTTGCGTTCATCCCCTCCTGAAGTTGAGTTTGACAGCTCAACTTTCAATTTTGCAAAACCACTTGCCAACTTTCTCTTGCTTTGATGGAGGAATTCATCCAAGGGAAATAAACATTTATCATCAAGTGCATTTGTGTTCTCTTATCAGCCTGTTTATGAATCACTTCTACCAGGATTAGATGTTGATTAGATATAATGGCTGCTAATGATCCTATCTACTAAATTAAGGCAGATGTTAGGGGATTTGTACTTAAAAATACCTCATGTGGCAAATCTCCAGAGGAACGTGAAGAAGGAAGGCACTGCCATCTGCATTTGCAGTGATAATAAATTAACCGTGACCAGGAGAGGTTAAGGAAACATGGATGGACTCCCATCTCATATAGACTGCACAGAGAGTTCTCAGGTGAGGATCTTTGGCTTGAGATTGGGAATGGGAAAAACAAGGAGCAGAATAGACCTCTTTGTGATTTCCCCACTACTTGTTTCACAGCAGTGGTGATGGAGAGATATTTCCCTTTCCCGAATCAAGGGCTATTAGCCATGATTTATTTATTTACTTATTGAATTTATATCCCAACCTTCCTTCCGAAGGAGCCCAAGGTTGCAAACAGATCCACAATTTACAAACAAAGGCATTATAAAATAGTTAAAATATGATAAAACAGCTTCAGTTTAAAACATCTAAGAACAGTTGTGTGCCAAGACCCCATGACCCCGCAGTTCCCTGGGGAGTGAATAACCACACAGGATAACAGCATTTGGGTTTATGGATTTGAATAGGCCACAACTTTATTGGTTACAGATGTGGACAGTTTGGCATATGCATTGGATGAAGCCAGAACTATTTTACTCCACTACTCCATAATAATAATAATAATAATAATAATAATAATAATAATAATAATGTATTATTTGTACCCTGCCCATCTGGCTGGGTCTCCCCAGCCACTCTGGGCAGCTTCCAGCAAACATTAAAATACATTAACACATCACAGATTTAAAACTTCCCTAAACAGGGCTGCCTTCAGGTATTTTCTAAATGTCATATAGTTGTTGATCCCTTTAACCTCTGATGGGAGGGCGTTCCACAGGGTGGGCGCCACTACAAAGCAGGCGAGCCGAGGCAGGCTGCAATTTATTCCCCCTCTGGGAGTTGGCCCAAGCAGTGCTCATCGGCCAGTTGGCCCCCCACCAGGCCCCCCCGAAACCTGCCAGCATTGGTCACTTGTTAGCAGCTGGGAGATCCGGCCCCAGCCATTAATTGGATCACTGGTAGTGCAACCCGTACAGCACATAGGCGACAGTTATTCACTCAATAAATATTCTTGTTCAAAACCAATTTTTCACCATTTATCAAGTTGTGTGAATAAGACAACTACTGACAACGTGCCATGAAAACTTATAAGCTATCTAAAATAAAATGAACTTGCAATGTCAGATTTTACTAAGTTCTTACAACTTCTTGACTCAATTTTTGTTTTTTCTTGTTTTTTGAGTAAGTTCAAGAAGAAGGGAGGTGAGTTCTGCCAACCCCAACAAATTGGCCCTGTCGGGGGCAAAATAGCAGCTCTTCAACTTTATGGACTGCTAGGGTGAAACGGGGATAGAACGCTGGCACCCTGTCTTCCATCTGCACTTCATAGCTACTGGGAACATCGTTGAACTCACCTACATTCTTCTTGAACTTACTCAAAAAACAAGAAAAAACAAAAATTGAGTCAAGAAGTAAGAACTTAGTAAAATCTGACATTGCAAGTTCACTTTATTTAGATAGCTTAAGTTTTCATGGCACGTTGTAAGTAGTTGTCTTATTCACACAACTTGATAAATGGTGAAAAATTGGTTTTGAACAAGTATATTTATTGAGTGAATAACTGTCGCCTATGTGCTGTACGGGTCGCACTATCATTATTAACGGCACAGGTTGTATTTCTTCAGCATTCATTGGATCGCTGGCATGGCTCGTGTCCTGACCGCAGCACCGCCCACCATAGAGGATGAGTGGATTTATGGTTAAAAGCTTTCTAAAAGCTGGTACAATTGAAACATGATTCCATCCAGTGATCTCAGGGTTGATAGGAACAGTATTCTTCAGTCACCACATGCCTAGGTAAACAGGAACATTTTCAATTTCCTTCTGAAGCTTAACCACCCCCTCTCTAGGGAAGGCATTGTACAATGCAGGAACCACCACGGAAAAGGCCCTATCACAGGGCAGTGCCAACAGGGCAGGCCCAGTTCAACATAATGGCAGTGTCCTTGCAAACTGGAGGTGGGCAAATGTTGTTCCCATCTTCAAAAAGGGGGAGGGGGGGAGGAAGACCCTTTACATTGCTACCAGGGAAGGTTACATTGCTATAACAGATAATTCAACAGTCGGTCTATGAGCCTTTAGAAAAGGATGCTGTGATTACTAAGACTCAACATGGGTTTCTCAAAAATAAGTCATGCCAGACCAATCTGATTTCTTTTTTTGATGGATTTACAAACTTGGTGGATCAGGGAAATGCTGTGGACATAGTGTATCTTGATTTCAGTAAGGCTTTTGACAAAATCCCCCATGATATTCTCACGAGGAAGCTGGTAAAATGTGGGTTGAACTAGGTAACTGTTAGGTGGTTTTGTAGCTGGTTGGCTGACCGAACACAAAGAGTACTCATTAATGTCATCCTGGAAAAAGTGACAAGTGGGGTGCCACAGGGTTCTGTCCTGGTCCCGTTGTTGTTCAATGTCTTTACCATATAAATGACTTGGATGAAAGAATTGAGGGGGTGCTCTTCTAATTTGCAGATGACACCAAACTGGGAGGGGTAGCTAATGCCGCAGAAGACAGAATCAGAATTGAAAATGACCTTAACAGATTGGAGAACTGGGCGCAAGCTAACAAAATGAGCTACGTTTTATTTCTGCTGGTGGCTAACTCCTCCCTCAGCCTGGTCCTTGGGATACACCAGTTATAGGCCATTCCTACTATCTATCTGCCTTTCAGGGTAGTCAATACCAATCAATCCCCAGCGTGAACTCTTATTCTGTTGTTATAGTCATTCATCTAGCACTCATGGTGATGAAAGTCAAATCCATCTGACATTATGGTACAATGTCTTATAAACTCTAGTATTTCCTTGTGCCATTCAATATTTACTGGGCAATTCAATATCTAGCAAAGCCACAATGGATGTGAGTGTTATATTTCAAGTGTAAACACTGTAAAAAAATGTGCAGAGGCATTTCACCAAGGGTAAATGGGAACATTATCAATTCTCATTTGCAAAAAAACCATTAACGGCTTAGCTATTCTCTGATGGTTGCAATCCCAAAGGGTCACTCAATGTCCCAACCAATAGGATATGTTTTTTGTTTCTTGGCATATGAGATGAATTTCAAGGTGTTTTCACATCCTTCAGGATAGAGATGAATCAAAGCAAAGTTGGTTCCTCGGTGGAGAAGGCGAGTAATACTGGAAAGCCTCCTTGAATGATGGTCTGCCCGCTATCAGCAGTCTTTTCAACGATGTATATCACTGTACACTGGCCTACCCAGGGCCCATGAGTGTCAGGAACTGGGCAGAGGAGGAGGAGTGGTGGAGACTGACTCCCCATCCTGACCCTTCCAGGGAGGAGGAAGAGGAAGGCAGTATAGATTTACAGCAGTGGTTTGCAGGAGGTCATAGCTCAGAGGCAGATGAGGGTAAAAGTTGGGAAATAATGGGAGAGGAGGATCAGGGAGAGCTGGAGCAGCAGCTGGCTGACACGTTGTCACTAGAAAGCATTCCAGACCCACCATCTCCCAGAACCTGGTGAGCCTTAAAAGTAGGAGAGCAAAGAGCTCGAAGACAGGGGGCACTTAGCGGCACCCGTAGAGGAGGTGATGATGATGATGAATGAGGAAGTGGGGTGGAGACTCACTCGGGACAATGCCATTATCCAAGAGGCTGGGTTCTACAGCCTCTCTCTGTAAAGTTTGAAATAAAAAAGGACTTTAAGAAACTTTTCTTTGTCTTTATAACTTCCTGGGCAACTAGCCAGGGGCCGCTGAAAGCATTCTGACAATGAGTAGAGAAGAAGAGTTTGGATTTGATATCCTGCTTTATCACTACCCGAAGGAGTCTCAAAGTGGCTAACATTCTCCTTTCCCTTCCTCCCCCACAACAAACACTCTGTGAGGTGAGTGGGGCTAAGAGACTTCAGAGAAGTGTGACTAGCCCAAGGTCACCCAGCAGCTGCATGTGGAGGAGTGGGGAATCGAACCCGGTTCACCAGATTACGAGTCTACCGCTCTTAACCACTACACCACACTGGCTCCAGAGAAGCTTAGACCCTATGGTCAAAGGTGGCTTATCTGTCCCTAGGAATTCTCTCTAGCCACACCTCTTTCCCTAGGCCACACCCCCTCTCCTCAGGTCATGCCCCACACCTTATTGGCTTTGCAGCCTGAATGCTTTTGCCTGGGTGGAACGTATCCTTCAACTCTGATCATGCCTCTTCCTTGTTTGGATGGAGGGTTGTGTGTGTGTGTGTGTGTGTGTGTGTGTGCGCGTGTATGTATGTATGTATATATCATGGTCAATGGTCAGGAATGATGGGAGTTGTAGTCCAATACATCTGGAGGGTACAAGGTTTCAGAAGGACAATTTCTGCATTGTCTTGTGGTCCTGACTGTCCCTACACCAGCCTATACCAGCTTTCACCAACCAGATGCCCTTCAGATGTTTTGGACAACAACTTCCATCATCGGTGGTGGTCCAAAACATCTGGAGGGCACTAGGTTGGTGAAGGATGCCCTGGATGATAAGATTAAGAGGGCATTTTTTATTGACATTTGTGATGGAACATGTGAGTGGATGTGACCTCTTGGATTGTGCTAGGGCCGGGCCATTTGGAAGCTTGTAGGTCAGGCATCTCCAACCTTCGGCCCTCCAGATGTTTTGGACTACAATTCCCATCATCCCTGACCACTGGTCCTGTTAGCTAGGGATCATGGGAGTTGTAGGCCAAGACATCTGAAGGGCCGTAGGTTGGGGATGCCTGTTGTAGGTCATCTCCAGCACCTTGAACTCATCCTGAAAAGCAACAGAGCTCAGAACTGAAATTAGTTACTAATCAGTCAGCCAGAATTACAAGAAAATAGCTACAAGCATGGGAAATGGGAGGAACAGTATAATCTCTTTTCATCCCTTTTCAGGATCCCAGAGAGGGAAAATGATACTTCTTGGGGGGCTGTTGTACAACACTGCTAATTAATTTAGAAGCCTGTTTATGTAGGTTACTTTGTTAGACTGAATGGAAAGAGAAAGCCAAAATGGTACTCTTTCATAGGAGCTCATCACTTACAGCAAAGCTCTTATTGTAACATCTTGACAGCATTAATCCATAGACAATAAGACGCTTCTAGCTACATCGCGGGCCGTATTCCTCTGATCACTCACACTCCTGCATCATGGAGCCTTTCCTCTTGCTGGCTGTCAAGTTTTCATTTTGATACAACCAGATGGAGGGACAAATCTGCATGTCCGTTTGGAAAAGGTGAGAATGGGGTTCAGGCAGGAACAGCTCAGCCTATCTAACCACCTGAGGCAAAATTTCAAGATCTCACCAGAAGGCAATGCTGCCACTTCTGCAGGGGCACTACCCTATGGGATTCTGCCACCCAAGGCAGCTGCCTCAGTCTGCCTCATGGACGGTCCGGTGCCTCATTGTGGTTTGAATCTTTGCAGTGGCAGAGGAACCCTCTCCGGCACCCGGGGTGGAATGCCGAGGGGCGGGGCGAACCACCTAGTGGTGTACGTGTGGCGTTCGTACGGACTGTGCATGTGCGGCATCCCATAAGCACTGTGCACGCGCGACATCCTGTACGCACTGCGCACTCGCGGCATCCCGTACGGACTGCACACGGACGGCGGCCCATACGGACGCCACACAAGCAGCGCCCCTACTAACTGTGCACGTGCCCTCGGCTGCTCTACAGCTGGGGGGGCAGCGGGCCATCTTGTCACCCCCCCCAGAGTGGTGCCCGGGGCGAACCGGCCCCTCTGCCCCCCTTTGTACGCCCCTGCATCTTTGTTGAGCATTATTATTATTATTATTATATTTCTATCCCTCCCTCCCTTCTACAGGAGCCTGCGGCAGCGCACAATAAAACAGTAAAATACGATGATTAAAAATGAAAAGCAAAATATTTAAGAACATTTAAAAACAGCCACATGCTCTCACAGCTAATAATTTCGACGTTGTTCAAGGAATCTCTTCCTTTGTTCCAATAAAGTGCCCAGTAGGGCAACCTTCAACAACAATGTGCCCTTCAGATGTTGTTGGACTCCAACTCCCATCAGCCCCAGCCAATATGGCAATGGACAGGGATGATGGGAATTGTAGGTCCAAATATCTGATGGGTACTGAGTTGGGGAAGGCAGCAGTAGAGCTTCCACTTATTTCTAAATACAACCAGGGTTATGAAGACACAAAAGCTCTCTTATACTCTTACATCCACAGGAAACCGAATCCTGGCTCAGGCTGACCTTTGGAACTTCTCGCCACTTGTGGAAGTCAGAAGCATGCATCAATATTTATGGCATCTGATTGTTCCTGAGTTGAGACTGGAAGGAGATGGCTGCTTAAATATTTCAGACAGTATCTTTTTTTTAATGGCTCAAAGTAACTGTTCCTCGCTAGTGCATGCTCCTGTTATCGCCAGAAGTGGAAGAAAGCATTAATGTCCAAACCGTAATCAATAAGGAGAGTGTTTGACAGGAAGACTCTGTTCCCCTGGAAGGTCTATGATTTACACACCTTAAGCCTTGGTAAATATTTATACCATTGATTTTTGTCCCCAATGAGCCTCTTAGATATATATGCTTATCAAGAACTTTCGCCAACAGCTCCTTTTCCAGGCCAGGGGAGAGAGAGAGAGTTTGCGAGCGCCTGAGCCAGGCCTTGACCAAAATACATAATGGCTGCAGCATTATTGCTAATTAAATGCAGGGAGAAAACCTTTGCTCGATAATGCCAACTCGCCACAACTGGGAAGGATTGGTTCCGGTTCTTCTCAGATGCAAAATCTATCAGGGATTTGTTGTTGTTTTTTAGTGTCAAGGGTAAGGAAGGAAAAACCCACCACAGTAGAATGCATTAGAATTCAGGAATACTGCATATGTGCAGTTTGAGGCAGAGATGGGCTTGAGGGCATCCTGATCAAGTTTGCAGATGACACCAAATTGGGAGGGGTGGCTAATACCCCAGAGGACAGGATCACACTTCAAAATGACCTTAACAGATTAGAGAATTGGGCCAAAGCAAACAAGATGAATTTTAACAGGAAGAAATGTAAAGTACTACACTTGGGCAAAAAAAATGAAAGGCACAAATACAGGATGGGTGACACCTGGCTTGAGAGCAGTACATGTGAAAAGGATCTAGGAGTCTTGGTAGACCACAAACTTGACATGAGTCAACAGTGTGATGCAGCAGCTAAAAAAGCCAATGCAATTCTGGGCTTCATCAATAGGAGTATAGCATCTAGATCAAGGGAAGGAATAGTACCACTGTATTCCGCTCTGGTCAGACCTCACCTGGAATACTGTGTTCAGTTCTGGGCACCACAGTTCAAGAAGGATACTGACAAGCTGGAACATGTCCAGAGGAGGGCAACCAAAATGGTCAAAGACCTGGAAACAATGCCTTATGAGGAACGGCTTAGGGAGCTGGGTATGTTTAGCCTGGAGAAGAGAAGGTTAAGGGGTGATATGATAGCCATGTTCAAATATATAAAAGGATGTCATATAGAGGAGGGAGAAAGGTTGTTTTCTGCTGCTCCTGAGAAGAGGACACGGAGCAATGGATTCAAACTACAAGAAAGAAGATTCCACCTAAACATTAGAAAGAACTTCCTGACAGTAAGAGCTGTTTGACAGTGGGATTTGCTGCCAAGGAGTGTGGTGGAGTCTCCTTCTTTGGAGGTCTTTAAGCAGAGGCTTGACAGCCACCTGTCAGGAATGCTTTGATGGTGTTTCCTGCTTGGCAGGGGGTTGGACTGGATGGCCCTTGTGGTCTCTTCCAACTCTACGATTCTATGCAGATAAAGCAAGGTTGGCTTATGCCAGTTCTGGAAGCCGACATATGCCCCACCCTAGGCTTCTCTATCTGCTCTACAGGACACATTCCATCCAGGGGAGGAGCAAGGGCGGGGCGTTGGGGGCGGTTTGCCCCGCGTTCCACCCTGGAGGGGGCAACACTCTGGGCACCCCCCGCGACACCCAGGCTGAGCCCCGCCACCCGGCACTCCGTAAGGCTTGTAAGGCTGCCGCCCGCGAACAGCGCGAACAACTCACGTAAGGCTGCCCCATCCGTGCTGCTTTTCACGCACGGCAGCCTTATGAGTTGGCGCTCACTTGGTGTCTTGTAAGGTTGCCGCGGGAGCAGCAGCACCAGCTTGGACAGACTGCGCGTGTGCTGCCATCCCGCACATGCGCCGTTCATCCTGACGTGTGCGTCCTGACGTCCTGACGCGTGCATTGTGCATCGTGACGTCCCGACGCATGCGCACTGCGGAGCGACGTCACGCCCCCGGGGGTGCCTCCGCGTTTGCCGCTCCGGGCAGCCAAGCGGCTCCGTTTGCCACTGATTCCATCCTAAGCAAAAACAGTCAAGGAGAACATGGAGGAGGAGAAGGGCCAAGGAGCGAGAGTCTCAAGGGCCAGCCAGAGAAGCCCCAGAATGGAGTTTCAGTGCACACCTGGTGTGGACAATACTGAGCTTGATAAACCAGCTCTCCAGGGGCAATGCATCCCATTTTTCTGCCTGAAGCGAATGTTCACCAAAATCTTGCCATGAGATCTCATGCACGCTATGAGATTTGGGTGAGATTGTGAGAGATTTCGGTGAGATCTCACGAGACCTCGCTAAAAACTGGTGCTGGCTGCCACTTCTCTGGCAATGACAGGGTGGGCGGGACACCCCCGGGGGTGCAGCCTCTTGAGTTTCCACCACTCGAGGTGGCTGCCTCAAGCTGCCCTATGGGCGGGCCAGCCCTGCAGTGCTCTGATCATGAAGCATTTTCCTAGGCTAGCATCTTATCGTTCCGAGTTTCTTTTGATCAGACGTTAGTTTATTCTCTGTTTCAAAAAAGCCAAAGCAATGTTCAGTAAAGCCAAGAATTAGGACACCATGTCAGTTAAAACTGAAAAGCAACATTGACGGGCCCTTTATTTTTTTTTTTTTTTGCAGAGGCTCTGTCTAAACTTCCAACAAATGAAACAAATCAGGTCTTTCCGGTGCAAAGAGATACTTTGAAGCTCTCCATCCTCTCCTGTCAGCGCTCGGTGTCTCCGCTTTGAGTGTTTTCTCTCTCGGATGCCAGCTTTCATTTGCTCCGCTTACCTGCCTCCAGAGACCCAGAGACCCAGTCCTGCCAATTTCGCCGGAATATCCTGTGGTTTATTGGGCGTCGCAAAAGTAATGAGAAACTCCATCAATATTATTAAATTAGGGAGATGCTCACCAGATGGTGGGGATATATATGGAAATGTGGTGATAAAGATGTGCTGGAACCAAGCAGGCAAGTCGCTGTCAGCCCCCAGCGTACTTTCCCAGCTGGCTTGGTTCCATCTTTCTTTTCATTGCCCTCTAGTTCCTCACTCTTTCAAATCTGTAGAAGCCTCACTCCTGCCCATTGCCTCCTCAGCAACTCTGCCTCAGCTGCTTCCTTTCTGTCTTCCCTTATTCTTGAAAGACCTACATTGGCTCCCAGTACGTTTCCGAGCACAATTCAAGGGGTTGGTGCTGACCTTTAAAACCCTAAATGGCTTCGGTCCAGTATACCTGAAGGAGCGTCTCCACCCCCATCGTTCAGCCTGGACACTGAGGTCCAGCGCCGAGGGCCTTCTGGCGGTTCCCTCACTACGAGAAGCCAAGCTACAGGGAACCAGGCAGAGGGCCTTCTCGGTAGTGGCACCCGCCCTGTGGAATGCCCTCTCTTCAGATGTCAAAGAGAAAAACAACTACCAGACTTTTAGAAGACATCTGAAGGCAGCCCTGTTTAGGGAGGCTTTTAATGCTTAATAGATTATTGTGTTTTAATGTTCTGTTGGAAGCCACCCAGAGTGGCTGGGGAAACCCAGCCAGATGGGCGGGGTATAAATAATACATTATTATTATTATTATTATTATTATTATTATTATTATTATTGGGTCCCCTATGCTTTGGTGGAGGAACCCTCTCCGGCAACCGGGGTGGCGCAGCCCGTACGGACTGCGCATGTGCGGCATCCCACACGTGCTCACTCCGTACGGAATGCCGCACATGCGCACTCCATACAGAATGCCACACATGCGTATGCGTGCGCACACATCCCGTACGGACTGCGCATGTGTGGCGACCGTACGGGATGCTGCACATGCACAGTCTGTATGGGATGCTGCTCGCGCTCTGCGGCCGTATGGGCTGCCGCTTGCACGGCGACCGTACAGGCTGCCGCGCAAGAGGCATTCTATATGGACGGCGTGCATGAGCGGCAGCCTGTACGGACGCCCTCAGCCGCTCTACAGCTGGGGGGGAGGCAGGGGCCATCTTGTCACCCCTCCCAGAGTGGAACCCTTCCTACTCCCCTTCCCCTATGTGGTGCCCACAAGTGCCAATATGCCCACCAGAGCTCTGATACCACTTTAAACAGTCCTGGCTTCCCCCAAAGAACTCTGTTAAGGGTGCTGAGAGTTCTTAGGAGCAGTGCTTTTTTTCAAGAAAAATAGGTGCCGGAACTCACCATGACGTTGCTACAGTAAGTCACTGTGCAACTTGGGGCAGCCCTGAACAGATGCTGGTTTGACGACAGCTGTGTTTTGTTGTGATTTTTGCCCTAGCCGAGTGGCTTCAGAAGCTGCGAGGAATGGTTTTACTTTTGCCTGTCACACAGACCCGTGAGAAAGTTGCTTTATCATTTCCTGCTTGGAATGCTTACCTTTTCTGTACTGTTGTAATTCGAGCCTTTGGGCTCACACACTCTCCTTGCTTGTCCTGAAGCTGGCAGGACGGCTTATATGGCAGCTCCGTGTAAATGGGCTGGCAGCAGAGATTTTCTCTGCACAATTACTTGGAATAAATAGATTAGCCTAAATGAAAGGCTTGTTGTGTGTGTTGTTCTTTATCTGGGAACAATCACATAGAACTGCATCTCCGGACTCTTTGTAGCCGGGAATGATCACACACATTGATGTGCTCGGGCTTTGGGGCAGTCTCACAACTTGCCCCAGGCGGGGTATATCATAGCATATTTACCACCCATGGAGTTGCTAAAAACTACAACAAGCTGTCTCCCAAGCTGGTTTGGGGGTGACCCAATTCTGGTGCAGGTCAAACAAATGTGCCCCCACATCTCTTGTTGTCTTAGATTCAGGTGGATGGCTAGGGCAGCTTGGAAGGTTTCCTGTACAGTGGTACCTCGGGTTACAGACGCTTCAGGTTACAGACGCTTCAGGTTACAGACTCCGCTAACCCAGAAATAGTACCTTGGGTTAAGAACTTTGCTTCAGGATGAGAAGAGAAATTGTGCGGTGGCAGCGCAGCGGTAGCGGGAGGCCCCATTAGCTAAAGTGGTACCTCAGGTTAAGAACAGTTTCAGGTTAAGAAGGGACTTCCGGAACGAATTACTAAGTTCTTAAAGGTAAAGGGACCCCTGACCATTAGGTCCAGTCGTGTCCGACTCTGGGGTTGCGGCGCTCATCTCGCTTTATTGGCCGAGAGCCGGCGTACAGCTTCCAGGTCATGTGGCCAGCATGACAAAGCCGCTTCTGGTGAACCAGAGCAGCGCACGGAAACGCCGTTTACCTTCCCACCAGGTAAACCTTCCTGTTTACCTTCCTATTTATCTACTTGCACTTTGATGTGCTTTTGAACTGCTAGGTTGGCAGGAGCTGGGACCGAGCAACGGGAGCTCACCCCGCCACAGGGATTTGAACCGCTGACCTTCTGATCAGCAAGCCCTAGGCTCTGTGGTTTAACCCACAGCACCACCTGGGTCCCTAAGTTCTTAACCCGAGGTTAAGACTCTTGAGAGACCCATGGACTGCAAGAAGATCAAACCTATCAATTCTTAAGGAAATCAGCCCAGAGTGCTCATTAGAAGGACAGATCCTGAAGTTGAGGCTCCAATACTTTGGCCACCTCGTGAGAAGAGAAGACTCCCTGGAAAAGACCCTGATGTTGGGAAAGATGGAGGGCACAAGGAGAAGGGGACGACAGAGGACGAGATGGTTGGACAGTGTTCTCGAAGCTACCAACATGAGTCTGACCAAACTGCGGGAGGCAGTGGAAGACAAGAGTGCCTGGTGTGCTCTGGTCCATGGGGTCATGAAGAATCGGACACGACTAAATGACTAAACAACAACAACAACCTGAGGTACCACTGTACAAACATGTGCAATGGTAGAGGTCTGGCTGGAAAGCTTAAAGCCCGCCACTGCTACATGAGAGGTGGGTTGAAGAAAGGGAAATATGAATTGGCCCTGCCCCATAGCTTGACCTATCGTGCCTAGGAGCGGCTAGGAGCTAGGTGGAGTCATAGATCTAAAAATAAGGGTAGACTCGCACCCACTGACCACCTTCTGTTTTGACATGAAATGTTCATTTTGGGCTTCTCAGAAGTATGTAAAGACAATAATCGGGGGGGGGGGAGCAGCCTGCCATGGTGCCCATTCAAGAGTTTCCAGAACTGTGCTCCAGTGCACTCCGGCTGAAAAAAAGCAGTAGTTAGGAGACTCCTATTCCCCGCATGGAGCTACAATTCCCAGAGTTCCCTGTGAAGAGGGATTGCTTGCTAAACTACTCTGGGAATTGCAGCAGTGAAAAGGAGCATCCTGGCAGCACCCTTAACCAACTACAGATCCCAGAATTCCTTGGTGGAAGCCATGGCTGCTTAAAATGCTGTCAGAGAGCATTTTAGATGTTTGGTGTGGCTGTGGCTTGACTGGCAGCGACTCTCCATGGGTTCAGTTAAGCGTTTGTCCCAGCCCTGTGTGGAGACACCGAGCTAGAGCCCTATGAGCTACCTCCTATGAGCTGCATCCTTATGAACGGTTTCCTCACGGCAGCCATTTTGTTTAATGCCATGCAGCCAAGAACAGTGCCTGTACATTAGGCTCTAAGAAATGCTAGAAACTTATTCCTTCCCCATACTTTTTAAAATGAAAATTGGAAATCTAGGAGTTATGGTTTATTTGTTTGTTTGTTTGTTTGTTTGTTACATTTATATCCCACCTTTTTTGCCAAGTCACTCAAGGTGGCATACATAGTTCTTTCCTTCCTCATTTAATCCAGGGTTGCCATATTTTGAAGAAAAAGCAAAAAAGAGAACACATTTGCCAGCGCTTGGAGTGGGTGGGTGGGTGGGGGAGTGGGCACATTCTACAATGTCCCTTCAAAATAGACAAAAACAAGGTCCTGGTCCTATTCTGCATCATGCAAAACTCACACGGCATGTATATATTGTGCACTTGGTTGTCTAGTACTGCATACACAACATAAAAAAGAAGCCAATTCCCACACCCCCGGACATTTTGGCAAATTCAAAAAATCTGCCCGGACAGAAATTTTACCCCTGAAAAAGAGGACGTGTGCTGGAAAAAGAGGAGGTATGGCAACCCTAATTTAATCCCCACCGAGAAGCAGGGACTGACTTCAAGGTCATTCAGCACGTTTCAGGACCAAGTGGGGATTTGAACCCTAGTATCCCAGGTCCCAAGGGACACAGGTGGCGCTGTGGGTTAAACCACAGAACCTAGGGCTTGCCGATCAGAAGGTCGGCGGTTCGAATCCCCGCGATGGGGTGAGCTCCCGTTGCTTGGTCCCTGCTCCTGCCAACCTAGCAGTTCGAAAGCACGTCAAAGTGCAAGTAGATAAATAGGAATCGCTGCAGCGGGAAGGTAAACGGCGTTTCCGTGTGCTGCTCTGGTTCGCCAGAAGTGGCTTTGTCATGCTGGCCACATGAGCCAGAAGCTGTCTGCAGACAAACGCCGGCTCCCTCGGCCAATAATGCGAATGAGTGCCGCAACCCCAGAGTTGGTCACGACTGGACCTAATGGTCAGGGGTCCCTTTACCTATCCCAGGTCCCAACTCATCACCCTAACCCAGTGATGGCCAAACTTGGCCCTCCAGATGTTTTGGGACTACAACTCCCACCATCCCTAACTAACAGGACCAGTGGTCAGGGATGATGGGAATTGTAGTCCCAAAACAGCTGGAGGGCCAAGTTTGGCCATCACTGTCCTAACCAGTACACCATACTGGCTCTCCACTGAGGGCAAAGTGCCCCCTCCCGCTCTCCGTGTAGACACCGATAAGTTCAGCATACGTGTGAAGGGAAGGTGCCGAAGGAGCTAGAGGCAGGCTGACCATGCGCCTCCGGAAGATTCTCCGAGCCATTTCGAACGCTGGCTGTGGTGGAGACTGGGAAGGAAATGACAGGTACTAATGAAGACAGTCAACGAGCGAGAATTTGGCCCACCGCTAATCTCGAATCCCCGCTGAACATCTCGGCTTCTTTTCTTTTCTCTGAGCGTGTCAACCAGCCTCCTCACGGAGTTGTTCCAAAAAAGGAAGACCCAACGTCCTGTTAGTGGCAGGATTTATGTAGGAATAACATTTATCACACACTTCCCTGACAAAATAAGCCCTTTGATCAATACCGTGAATGTCATATCTGCATTGCTTAAACTCCGCCAGATTGCTTTGTGTACAAGAGTTCTTTCTTCCCTTAATATAAATGTATTTTTAATGAGTTTTTGCTGGTCGCATTTTTCTCCCTGTGTTCACGTTCCTCTTTTATTTATGGTTTACTTTTCTCCTGGGTGGTGTTCGTTTTCTTCTGTTGTTGGGTGTTCTTTTTTTCCTCCCTCTCGTTTTTTGTTGTTGTTTTGTTTTTACACCGGCCTATGGAGATTAATCTATTGTTGATTTATTCATGGCTAAAGTCATGTTACTTCAGGGAATGACACATCTGAGGAAACAAGTGACCTCAGATAAACGAGGAAAAATTCTGCAGCAATGCTTTCTTTTGAATACAAAGAAAAATAGCAGGTGGGTTGCGTTCTAGCTGTGATAAAAGCCATGAGCCTTCTCCACTTCTTTTCTGGTATATCCAGCCCTGCCATGACCCATTTTACACAAGACTGAGGCGAGGCTAGCAGCCATTTTGGATGAGGATACGTACCAACCTTCCCCAGGCTGGCACCCTCCAGCTAAAACTCTTGTGCTACAACTCCCATCAGCAGAGGCCCTTTTTGTCCCTCTTTTTGCAAAGAAGGAGGGTGGGTGGAAAAGGCCAAGGAAGGAACAGAAACAAGTGAGCCCATCTATTTCTTAACTCCCTTTCCCTCTCCATTTAAAGATGGATGCACGTACTCAGTGCCAGATTTATGTATAAGCTAAACAAGCTATAGCTTAGGGCCCCACTCTCTTGGGGGGAAAAACTGGATGTACATTTCCAAAATATAAGATAAAAACAAATAAAATAAAAACTACATACAGCAACAGTGTTTTGTGTTGTGTAGGTTCCTATGATGTAAGGAATGGGCCCCGCCTCCTAGCCTGCTCCCTAAAATATCACTGGTTTGCTCCTTTCTATATATAGGGTGCCTACATTCTGCATGGACTGTTATGTGCAAATGGCTTTGGATACCTATCAGGTCCATAAATTACCATATAGCATATATTCAACACCAAAAACAGTGACAATTTGTTATTGACAAAGGACAGCTGGACATATAAAGGGCCCCATTCCCTTCAGTATCTTAGGGCCTCATCAAACCTAAATCTGGCCCTGATCCCCTCCCCTCTCCATTTAAAGATGGACACGCGTACGCCAAGTTGCAACCTCGTGTCCCTGCTCACAGCCCCCACTGATTAAAATGGACCCCCACCAATAATCAACAAAAGCATTAGTTGATGAATGTCGCTTCGCTTATATGAAAAAGACGCTGTGATTATAATGGGCCTGGAGCCGCACTAATTATGACCACTGAAGTCTGCAGCAAGGAGAACGACGTTTCAAACTGTTCTAAACTAGCTTCATCATATCGCCATTGTGTTGCCTGTTCATTTAATCACAGCATCTATTTTGCCATTGATTTGTATTGGCTGAATGTAGCAGTTTGGGCATGTATCGGCAATGATAATTAATTTACGAAAAGTATAACTCAGGAATAGATGAAAGGATCAGTGGAAATAGATTTCCAGCATCTTAGCACGGACGACTCGTCATATCCCCTCTTAGAGGAATGTAGCCTATACTGTTTGCATTTAGAGGCGGGTGGTTTTTGTGTGTGACAATCAATGGAATGATAGATTTGCAAAAAAGGAAAAAGGAAATGTTTATAGATGAGAGAAATCATGTGAAGCTAACAGCAATTTGCAAGCTTTCAAAACCAGCACCATTTCCAGTCCTTAGCCATCTCCGTTTTCGGAACTGCTCCAAATAAGAACCTAAGAACTTAGAAAGCTGCCTTTTGCTGGGTCTGGCCATTGGTACATAGCTGTCAACTTTCGGATTTGAAAATAAGGGATTTTTCCAAACTTTTGGATTTGAAAATAAGGGATGCAGTGAGGGTGGTGCAATGGTACCAAGTAGCCTCGCCACCCTGCGCTCCAGAGGCTGCGCGCGAATGGGTGAGCGAAAGAGTGAGCGCGTAGACGGCAGGCAGGCTGTCTGTCTGGTTGGGCGTGAGGGTCTGGCTGCACAAGGCATGCAAGCTCCGCCCCCAGTCGGTCTCAGACTCCTTATTGGCAGCCGAGCAACGCAGCTGAGGAGCCTCCCTGGCCGGCAGGGAGGGAGAGGAGCTGCTTCCTTTGGAATCCGGGAAATTTAAGAGATATCAACAATCCGGGATAGCAGCGGGAAACGGCATTGGAATAAGGGAGTTTCCCCGCCAAAAAAGGGAGGGTTGACAGCTATGGCTCTGTATTGTCTACATTGACTAGCAGAGGCTTTGCAGGACTTCACGCTTGGAGTCGGTCCAAGCCATGCCCCAAATCATCCAGGATTGAATCTGGAGTTTTCTGCAGATACTCTCTCCCAGCCCTACCCAGGGAATGAACCTGGTTCTTGCCAAGCAGATCTTCTTTTTCTTTGGCGATCACTCGTAGTCGGGTAAGATTGTCTTCTATAAACACTGTTTTAACACTGAGTCCGTAAGTGACTGTGGAGGCTAATTCTGGATCCACACGTCCTTCCACAGTGGGGACTTTGGTTTCTGGGCGGGAGTTGATCACGGTGTGGATTTGCCAAGCGTGCCTTTCTCTAAGCACATTTCTCCCTTGTGTCTTGAGTTCAAGCGTCTTCAAAGTCCATGACACCTTTGGTAAAGGCTGTTCTCCAACTGAAGCACTCGCAGGCAAGTGTTTCCTAGTTGTCGGTGTTTATACTACATTTTAAAAGATTTGCCTTGAGACAGTCTTTAGACCTCTTTTGTTGACCACCAGCATTGCACTTTCCATTTTTAAGTTCAGAATAGAGTAGTTGCTTTGGAAGAGGATCATCAGGCATCCACACAACATGACCAGTCCAACAAAGTTGATGTTGAAGAATCATTGCTTTGACACTGGGGATCTTTGCTTCTTCCAGTACACTGGTATTAGTTTGCCTGTCTTCCCAAGTGATGTGTAAAAATTTTCGGAGACACCGTTGATGGGATCTTTCGAGGAGTTGGAGTTGGCGTTTATAAGTGGTCCATGTTTCACAAGCATACAGATACTCCCGCAGTGAGCTATAGCTTTCCCTTCTGCGCTTGATGTGATAGGACTCTTGCACCTGACATGAGTGGCATGCGGTGAATTTTTTTTGAAGGAACAATAAGGGCTAGAGCACCAGCTAGTGAGGGCAATTGTGGTGGCCCAATGTTGTGCATGTGACGCCCTGATGTTCAGGCTTTGGGAAGACGTTTCATTGTTGTTTTATGACTATTTAAATGGATTTTTATGAATATGCTTTTATGTTTACTCTAAGGCAGTAGGGTGTCCCTGAAGGCATGTCCCTTGGGCATGTGCCACAGACTCTGAGCTTTTTTCTTGTTTATTATTATTATTATTATTATTATTATTATTATTATTATTGCTATTATTATTGCTATTATTATTATTATCCATTAAATTTCCATTCTGCCCTTCATCTGAGGATCACGGGGTGCTTTACAATATATTAAAAAAAACACAAAAATACATAACAAAGTAACAAATGAAAGGACATTATATCGCTGTGGATGGAATCTAGGGATAGAGAATGAAAATCTCATGGGGGAGTATTTGGGCGATTGAGAAGATACACTTGTTAATTATTCTGAACGTTGCAAGGCTGGAATCAATAGTTATCAAGTCTAAATTCTGAGCTGAGGTGGAAGAAATGTAAGTCAAAATGGTGCCGAAAGTCACCCCGAGAAGCACATTAAGTCTGATGCATGCGATTCAATCCAAATGTGGACTTCATTTGTTCCTTCTGTTTTCCAACACTTTGTATTCTTAAGAAAACATTTTATGTTTTGGATGACAAAACTTTTTTTTAGTCAATACAGCAGTACATCTGCATGGAAGGTGATTGGGGTGGGGGTGGGAAACGTTTTACTTTACTTTATTTATTTATTAGGTTTGCATAGCAGGTTTTCCAGCCAAGGTATTTAATTTGCCAGTTGGCCTAATTAATGGGCAAAGAAATTCTGGCCATCATGACAGTGCATTAATTTAACATGCCTCTGCCTTTGATGTATAATGCATTCCCTTGAAGAGAGGTGCAGAGACAATTCGCAGGGGCATTTTGGGCTAAAATGCCAGAGGTTTGGGCTTTTAAACCTCAAAGAAGGGAACTAAGGGAGGAATCCCATGGCATGGTCCCCCAGGTTTAGCAGTTCGGGATGCAATGGATCTCTGATTCAGCCAGCTGGTTCCTGGCTCAGCCAGGCTCAGACGG
This sequence comes from Darevskia mixta, assembly GCA_034641385.1. NCBI lineage: Eukaryota > Metazoa > Chordata > Lepidosauria > Squamata > Lacertidae > Darevskia > Darevskia mixta. Next base: position 171,288 of record JAWWNH010000137.1, on the reverse strand, counting down.
CATTAAATCCAAAGACCCATTGCATCTAAGATCAGCTGGGGCTCAACTGGCTGAGCCGAGGCCAGTGGAAGTTCCCCAAAAGGGGTGTTTTGGGGGGCATGGCAGGACCAGAGAGGTTGAATTCTAAGCCCATTCATCTCAGTCACGTGACCGGGCGACCCTGCAGAAAACACAGGGATAACTCAGTTTGTAGAGCGCGAGCCTCTTAATCTCGGGGTCATGGGTTCAAGCCCCACGTTGGGCGACAGATTCTTGTATAGCGGGGGTTGGACTAGATGACCCTCGTGGTCCCTTCCGACTCGACAATTCCATGATTAATTTAAAGGCTTGTTTCCCCTCTGCCATGCTTAGGTGCAGAAGCAGCCCTGCTTCACGATGTGTGGGCAAGTCTAATAATGTGGCTTCTGGAGGGGGGAAATGTCCCCCCCCAAAAGTTTCACATGGAACTTTTGGCATAAGGCTGCTAAAAATAACAAATTGACTATGTATATATATATATATATTGACAGAAAGGCTATTGATGCTACCATTGGTATGTCCCCCTTAAAAACACAACACAACACAACACAACAGGGTTGTGGGTTTGAGCCCCGTGTTGGGCAGAAGATTCCTGCATTGCAGGGGGTTGGACTAGAATAGATGATCCTTGTGGTCCCTTCCAACTCTACAATTCTATGATTCCATGACACCCCACCGAACATCATCTAAACACACACTTTCGCAGCTTGCAAATGAAGCTTCAAAGTTGCGAAAACTTTAGTCTATAACCTGTGGCCCTCCAAGATGTTCCTGGATACTTGGACTACTGCAATGCGCTCTACGTGGGGCTACCTTTGAAGGTGACCTGGAAACGACAACTAATCCAGAATGCGGCAGCTAGACTGGTGGCATGGAATGGCCGCCGAGACCATATAACACCGGTCCTGAAAGACCTTCATTGGCTCCCAGTATGTTTCCAAGCACAATTCAATGTGTTGGTGCTGATATTTAAAGCCCTAAATGGCCTTGGTCTTGTATACCTGAAGGAGCGTCTCCACCCCCATCATTCTGCCCGGACACTGAGGTCCACCTCTGAGGGCCTTCTGGTGGTTCCCTCCTTGCGAGAAGTGACGTTATAGGGAACCAGGCAGAGGGCCTTCTCGGTGGTGGCGCCCACCCTGTAGAATGCCCTCCCATCAGATGTCAAGGAAATAAACAACTATAAATAACTTCTGATTTAGGGAAGTTATTCATGTTTGATGTATTTATCGTGCTTTAATATTCTGTTGGGAGCTGCCCAAAGTGGCTGGGGAAACCCAGCCAGATGAGCGGGTTATAAATAATAAATGGTGGTGGTGGTGATGATGATGATATAAGAGTTGCAAGCAGAAAACAGGCAGTTCCCTACACATTGGGATTAAGGAATCTGGGCTTTCAAGGATGCAAAGTACGACTTCTGAACTGGTGCTTCTCAGTTTATAGCTTTAGGCTGGTGATTTGAGCCAAGCTGAAGGCTTGGACATAACCCTTTTGAATAATGTGTGAAATAAAGTATCTTCCTAAATATAACAACCTGACCTTTCTTAATGTTTCTCATAAAAAATGGACGTAGATACAGATTTCTCTTGGTGTAGAAGCCATTAAACAGTGGAAATATACCTTGCCTCACGTTCCAAGGAAGCATTCTGCCTCTGCAGTATAATGGCCTCCAGTGACCTGATGCCTTCGCTGGGAGCAACCTTGAAATTGATCAAAGTCCAATCGGCTATTAAGAATTGAGCAAATATTGGTTGATGCAAAAACAAAGAAAATTCACATTCCAACTACCTGAATTATACATTGTCATGAACCGGCAAGACAATGGGGAAGAGGAAGAGGATCTCAATGAGGGGTGCACCCAGGTCCGGATTTAGGTTTGATGAGGCCCTAAGCTACTGAAGGTAATGCGGCCCTTTATATGTCCAGCTGTCCTTTGTCAACAACAAATTGTTGCTGTTTTTTGTGTTGAATATATGCTATATGCTAATAGGTATCTAGGGACACGGGTGGGGCTGTGGTCTAAACCACTGAGCCTAGGTCTTGCCGATCAGAAGGTCGGCAGTTCGAATCCCCACGACAGGGTGAGCGCCCATTGTTCAGTCTCAGCTCCTGCACACCTAGCAGTTTGAAAGCACATCAAAGTGCAAGTAGATAAATAGGTACCGCTCCAGTGGGAAGGTAAACAGCGTTTCCGTGCGCTGCTCTGGTTCGCCAGAAGCGGCTTAGTCATGCTGGCCACGTGACCTGGAAGCTGTCTATCTAAAACCATTTGCCACTGTTGCTGTATATAGGTTTTATTTTATTTCTTTTAAATCTTGTATTTTTGAAATGTACTTCCAGTTGTTTTCCTTTAATTTTTTTTTGGGCCCCCAAGAGAGTGGGGCCTTAAGCTATAGCTTGTTTAGCTTATATGTAAATCTGGCACTCGGTGTAGCCATGACACCAGGGCAAGCTGTGGGTGGAGAGGTTGGGGTATAAAAAGTATTCACGGGGTGATGGCAGGGAATCAGAGGAGCAAGACCCATCACCAGAGCTGGAAGGACCCCTGTCTCCACGAACACAGTGGGCTCTGAGGCGTAGGGAGCAGTGGGAGGTACACTCTAGGAAGCTGAGGCAGGCAAGGGCCCACAGCCCAACTCACTAGCTGGCCAGGTGGGGCTCACTAGCTCTGGGAGAAGGTGTGTAATTTCTCAGCTGGAGTAGGCTCAGGACAGGTGAGGGTCACCTGCCTGATCAAGCCCAGATGCTGCAATCAAGGTATAAAAGAGAAGCAGAGCTGAGGTGCTGTGTCTGCTCAATTTCTCATGTTGATGTACCTCAGCTTGGATGGTTCAGGCATAGCTGTCAACCCTCCCTTTTTTTGCGGGAAACTCCCTTATTCCAATGCCGTTTCCCGCTGCTATCCCGGATTGTTGATATCCCTTAAATTCCCCGGATTTCAAAGGAATCAGTTCCTCTCCCTCCCTGCCGGCCAGGGAGGCTCCTCAGCTGCGTTGCTCGGCTGCCAATAAGGAGTCTGAGACCGACTGGGGGTGGAGCTTGCATGCCTTGTGCAGCCAGACCCTCACGCCCAACCAGACAGCCTGCTTGCCTGCCATCTATGCGCTCACTCTTTTGCTCACCTGTTCGCGCGCAGCCTCTGGAGCGCAGGGTGGCGAGGCTACTTGGTGCCATTGCACCGCCCTCGCAGCATCCCTTATTTTCAAATCCGCAAGTTTGAAAAAATCCCTTATTTTCAAATCCGAAAGTTTACAGCTATGGGTTCAGGAGATCTACGGGACTGTACTTTTTGAGACTATATACACCAATTGGGAGTTGTTGCCAGGTACGCCAGGGTGGAGTTTGTTAGGATTTTATGTAGCTTCAGCTTGCTATTATGATTAGCATAAATCACATGAGTGTCCGAGAGAGAGTGTGGGAATGGAAGACTGTCTTATCTCTTCCGCCTAAGTGTTGTTATTGTAAGTTTTAGTTTCACTTCTGAAGTGTCGCAGTTTGCTTCTTGTTCTGCCAGAGCTTGGAGAACACAGACGTGATTATGGAGTCTCTGTACATAGACTGTAAATAAACGTAGTTTAGTTCTACGGATGTTTCCTTCTTCTTGCTGTGTGATGCTAGAAGACATGTGTGCTCTTTTCATAAGAGGAGGGTTGCAGATCGTAGGCACTCTGGACTGAAGGGACATGCCAGCCAGAGAGAGCCATTGGGAAGATGCTCAGGGGTCTTGGACTTCACCTTCTCACAAGAGAGTGCCATTCCCAACAGAGTTCAGTTCCCCCAAAATCCTTTTGAGAGTTAAAAACAGTGTTAAGGGAAACATTGGCATTACAAAGCTGTAGATGTACTTCATATTAAATGCAAACTCCCACTAATCACAGTTTTGACTGTGTTGAGGAACCATTTTCTATTCTACCCTGTATTTGTGGCATATACCATCATTTCCCTTCTGCTGCAGTTCGCCTTCTGCAAAAAACCGGCAATATTCATCTCACAGTCCGATGTGGTGAAATTATGAAACTTACATGATTAATAACACAACTTAAGTTCGTTACATTGTCACCTGCATGGTGAAATTGCAGTAATTAATGTCATCCAAACACCTACCGTTGCCTTAAATGTCTGCACTTTTGCAAGTAGTTTTTCCTATTAAGCACTTCTAAAAATATATGTTTTAAATGGGATCGACATTGGAAAATTTAGAGAAGTGCAAATGTTGAAGAATATTATGGTTTGTACACATTGGTTTGGGAAGTGGAAATTAGGTAGGTTCTCATTAAAATGGGAATCAAATGAATACATTGAACTTAGCAAAGTGACCCCACCCCGCATGAAGCTATAGGTTATGGCAAATGTTTGAGTTACCTACAGTTACCCTCCTTCTCTTTACACTGCTGAAAATAAGCTTTTCAGCTTTTAATAGCCTCTAAGAAACTCAGATGTTCATTTTTTAGACGAACACACATCTCCACAAACCAAGATATACAGCCTACCCTCACCATTAACTAAGAAGTGGGATTATGCGGACTGCTTCCTGGCAACTGAGGAGGAGTGGGATTTCATTTCTTCATTTGGTAACTTACCATCAACAGAACAACAAGCAATAATGGACAGGCTTGATATACTCAAACAGCACCTTATGTCGGCTCGACATAAAGATGCTCCTATGGAAATCGGCCACGGCACCCCCAACAGTTTGAGGGTGGTGGCTGCAAAGATGCCTTCTCCCCAAATCGCTGTACCATTGAGAGAGGGTCAAATGATGAATGATAGGGTGGACTCCCGGACAACAATTACCAGCTCTACCCCGCGTGGCAGAACTCCTTCTGTCCTTTTAATTGATCTGCATTCTCCATGTATGGTTATCCCACCAAAGGAAGATGTGGAAAATACCTTCCTTTCCAACAAGTTATCATTGTCTTACTCCTCCATGCCAGACCTGGAGTCTTCCCACAGCAACGAACATCCATCTATGGCCTCCCAAGGGACGAGGGACGAGTGCCATTCATCTCCTGGTACCTCTCGTGATCCTGTACAGGAGATGGCTGCCCCAGAGAGAAGTGACGGCCCAGACTGGATCGAGGATCCAACCGGACTTATAAACCAAATTATCTCTCCTCTTTCCATCAAGCCTCCAAGAGGGGCAATCTTTTCTGCCGCCCTGAGTGACTATACACCCCCCACCGAAGATATGCAGCGGGCGCATGTATTAATGAATACACTCAACCAGCAGGAGGCCGCTTCTACACTTTCCCCTATCCCTCTCCCACTAGATAACCATTGCACTGACAAAATAAGGGTCGATAGGGAAGAGACTAGACCTACCCAAAATCTTAATTCCAACCGAGCGAGCGGTCAATCAACAGCTACAATCACCTCACTAATCCCAGCAGTCCTAAAGGAGAAGAAATCACCAATTAGCTGCCAAAGGAAAATGACTGACTTTTTCAGACCTGAAAAGCCTCCAAGATCAGTGTTGCCCCAAGCTCAATTGTGACCATCAAAGACACAGCTAAACCTCCCCATCCTTTCTTTCCTATCCTGGAATATAGCAGGGTGGAAGGGGAAAAAATCTGATCCAGACTTCCTTGAATTTATAAATCAGCATCAAGTAATTCTCCTACAAGAAACATGGGAGGACGGGGATGTAGGAATAAACGGCTTTGAAATTATCTCAATACCGGCATGCCCGTCCATCAAAGGAGGCCGGTCCAGTGGAGGACTTGTCATAGCAGTTTCACTGAAAATACACGTAAAACTCACCGTCATAAAAGCCACCCACCCCTACGCAATCTCAGCCCTGATTACAGGGAAAAAATTCGAGCTGGTTATAACAAATGTTTATCTCCCTCCTGGTGGCCTCTCCACAGACCTATATAACAGGTGGGAAATCCTGGAGGACCATCTCACTTTTTGCTACTCCAAACATCCCAACTCCCCAAATGTCATAGGAGGGGACTTTAATGCCCGTATTGCGTCCAACTGGGAGTCCTTAACCCAAGCTAGATGGTGGGTACCGCCAGATTCTCTTGACGACTGTGGACTCCACACTCAAAGACTTTCTAAGGACCAAAGAGTAAATGAGGCGGGATCACTTTTTTACCAACTAATCCTCCGTCTAAATCTAGTGACCTTAAATGGGAATTGCCCGCCTGATGTTCCGGGTGAGTTTACACATTTAAGCTCCCGTGCAAACAGTGTTATTGATTATATTCTAGTATCCCATGACATAGTTTCAAACTTCTACCACTTCAAGGTCGAAAATATGCAACTGAGTGACCACCTCCCGCTGGTCGCCAAAATGGCCATTGACTGGCATCCAGTCGAGGGAAGTCACCCAACACACATGACTACGGTCTCAGCTCTGAAAGTCAAGGGAGCAAAATGGTCCGTAACGCAGGCTCAGAAATACGCAGGGTTTTTTCAACAAGGGCTAAAACCTACATATCAAGAGCTTGAGTCGAACTCTTACGATTATGACCAAACCCTAAAATCATTTGAAAAAATGACAGAAGACCTAACGTCCTTCTTCACTGTTCCAACGCAAAAAATAACTCGGAAGCAAAGGAAGTCAGGCGCTCGGTGGTTCAACAGTGGCTGTAAACAAGCTAGGCAACTCCTCGCCAGTATTTATAATGACTACAAGGCGTCTGGGGCCGCGGCTCTCCCCAAGGAATACTTCCAAGCAAAAGCAGCCTACAAGCAAACTCAAAGGAAAGCTAAACAGGAATGGCAAACAAACCAATGGCAGGCACTTATTGCAGCTTCATCTTCTCGAAATGCCAGGCAATTCTGGCTTTTGGTTAATAAAAGAACTAAGAGATACCCACTAACTGTTATCTCAGCCCCAGTATGGGAATCCTATTTAAAAAATTACTTTGCCTCAAATGATTGCATCGCCGGCACAAGAGACGATTATCGGGAGCAGCTCCCCCTTTGGCCCCCCACTGCTCCGGAAGATATCCACGATTTAATTACCAAGCTCAAAACTGGGAAAGCCCCAGGACCTGACCTAGTTCCGGCTGAGGCTATAAAATACCATGCGGACTGGTGGGCTAAAGTACTAGCGACCACCTTTGATGCTGTAAATAAAACAGGGAGGATTCCAAAAGTATGGAAAAACGCAATTATCATTCCAATCCACAAAAAGGGCACAACAGAAGACCCCGCGAACTATAGGAACATCAGTTTGCTTTCGATAGTTGGGAAATTATACGCCCGATTTCTGCTAAATAAACTCTCCCACTGGGCAGATGAGAAAGATCTGATTGGACCTGAACAAGCTGGATTCCGGCCAAGACAGTCAACAATTAACCATATCCTAATTCTACATCACCTTGCCAGGAAATACTCTGCACCAAAGGGTGGGCAACTCTGTGCGGCTTTCATTGATCTAAAGGCGGCGTTCGACAGCATACCCAGGAGTCTCCTCTGGGGAAAACTTGCCCGCTGGGGCATAGACAGAAGGCTCCTGTGGCTAACAATCAAACTTCATGAGGACTCAGCGGCGAGGGTCAGAATAACACCAGTGGGGGACCTTACCAACTCAATTCCCATCAATAGAGGTGTCCGTCAGGGTTGTATACTTGCCCCTCTTCTGTTTAATCTGTTTATATGTGATATGCGGACACCTTTAATTGAAGCTCAAGGTAGGATTCACGCCCCCCGTCTTGCTCAATTCCGCTGTCCCCTCCTTCTATATGCAGATGATGCAGTGATTTTATCGTATTCCAGAGTGGGTCTCAGGAGGGCGTTAAAGATCTTTGGCTCATACTGCAATTCAAACCTTCTCACAATAAATCATGCAAAATCCAAAATACTAATATTTTCAAAGAGCCGGAAACTCTACAATTGGAGAATTGATGGGAGGACCATTGAACAAGTCTACAGATTCCACTACTTGGGAGTCTTGCTGCAGTTCAATCTCGGCTGGAAGGCCCACTTAGCCTATATAACAAACAGAGCTAAAACTAGCTCATTTTCGATCCTGCGGTATTTTTTTTCCGAGGGGGCCCTGCACATCCCATCTGCATTGAAAGTGTTTAAGGCCAAGGTGGTGGCAACAATTGCTTACGCGAGCTCAGTCTGGGGGACTTTTGCTAAACTACCAGACCTAGAAGTAATACAAAACCTATTCCTAAGGAGATTAATGAAACTACCTAACTGTGTAAGTAACACAGCGATAAGAATGGAACTTAATACCACTTCCCTGGAAACTGCCCTTTGGAAACAAATACTATGCCACTGGGTGTCGCTCTGGCACAATCTCCCAAACCTGTATTTGATACAGTGTATGTGGAGGGACGATTTTCAATGCCCATGGGTAAAGCCACTACAACTGAGATTGATAGCTATGGGAGTTTCCCCATCCCAGTTACTGGAGCAGGATCTATCCTCAGCCAAAAGAACAATAATATGTAAATTAGAAGAGATGGACCTCCAGCAGAAGATGGTACAGGGCAATGGCACTTGCTCCCCCTTAAACCTTGGCCTATTACCCTCCCAAAAACTCCCTCATTATCTGGACTCGTTATCTGTATCAGCTCACAGATATGCCTTTGTAAAGGCAAGATTTAATGCCTTCCCCTCCAACGTGATGGAAAATAGATTTTCGAATGGACAGATATCACTTTTATGTGATTGCAACTGTGGATCAGCTGAATCACTGCACCACATACTCCTTAGCTGTCCTCTCTACTCATCGCTCAGGAGTAAGTTGCTCGCTACACATCTAACGGGACTTGCAGATGATTCCAATGATGCCAAACTAAGATTTTTACTGAACGATGAAGACCCATCCAGAACACTCACTGTTGCTAGATATCTGAGCAGCGTCCTATTTCTAAAGAAGAAAAAAAGATCTTCTGTATGGACCGCCGAGCACCGCTAAACCAGCCCTGCAGCAACGGTCAGAGGGTGACGTTTCGCGCTATCCGCTGTCGAAAGACACAATTACTATGTGTATTCTGAATCTGTGACTTTGTATGTTGGGCCAATGGCCGTAAATAAACTTTACTTACATTTTTTTAATGTACTAAGGAGCCAGACTCTTGGCGAGTCATGCGGGTCAGCGTTGACTCTATAAAAAGTCCAAGGAATCTATTACTGGAAGACAATGGTTGAAATTGCTGCCACTATTAATTCCATGGAGAGGTTTTGCTTATTTTGTGGTGAAGGCTTGAAGAGAAGCATCTTATATTTAGCTCCCATTTCACACCGAATGGAGCAAACTCAAGATGAAACTTCATCAGGCCAGAGATACGACACCCTAATTGCCTGAAAATTGCCAACTAAATATCTGTTTTGGATGGTTCTTCAGGAATATGTAGCTATCAGAGGAGGAGAACATACAATGGACAAATGCAAGCTGAGAGTCTCTTCCTGGATTGATGCTGAAATGTTGTTCTGTGTACAACTGCACCAAATATTCCTCCATTTCTGGAAGACGTATTTCCAGGAAAAGAACTCTCGATATTGCAAAAATTTACTCTACCTCATCAGATGCTGTAAAAAGATGGTGCTATTTTAGAGAGCGTTTAGTTTAGGGTTGGCATATGTCCAGAATTTCCTGGACATGTCCGGGATTTCAATGGTGAAATTAGCATCTGGGTGGAATTACAAAAAAATCGGCGAAATGTCTGGGTTTTTACAACAGAACAAGGAAGTGTGTATTTGAGTATCACTCTTTGCCTTTTTTTTTTTTTTGGCGAATTCCCCAAAACAACTTTCAGGTTCAGATTTTTACTTCTTGAAATATGGCAACCTTAGTTGAGTTTCTTCTTTTGCTTTTATAAATCTCGATTTTGATTACTATCCATTTTTGTACGATGGGTTTAAAATTTTCAATTTTTTTGCCATATGATTTTTTATTAGGTTTATAACATTACAATAATTAAATCCATCACATTAATTTTTCAAAAACTCTGGTCATCAAATAGGTTTTTTTAAATAAAAAACACACATAATTCCTTCTTGAGTTCCCACCTCTCCTGATTTTTTTGTTACTCCATTTTATTACTGTAGTTGTTTTAGAACACATTTTTTTTTATTACCGGTATATAAGCTCCATTATCATTAATTCTTTCAATAACCCGTTGCTTCTATTTCTAATCCTGCCTGCTACTTCATATATGGACGATAGTTTAATAGAGAAGTCCATCCGTGGCCTCCATTCTTCATTGTACAAATTCTCATTCTGTCTTCTTAGTTTAGCTGTCAGTTTCACCATTTCAGCATAGCCCATCAGCTTTAAGCAGGCCAATCATTTTCGTGATCTAAAACTTGGAAGAGGGAGAGGAAACTGAAGGAAACCAAAATAGAGGCGCAGTCACCCATTCCTTGCCTTCGCTTGCATGCAAACAAGTCAGTGGGCAAATAAAGCAGAGCCATGGCTCAGTGGCACAGCATCTGCTTTGCATGAACTATGTCCCAGGTTCAATCTCAGCATCTCCAGGTAGGTCTATTAGAAATTGTGGAGAGCCGCTGCTAGTTTGTGTAAGCGCAACTGGGCTATATGGACCAATGGCTTGCCTTCCTTTGACAAACTGGAACAGCTGAGTTGGTAGAGAATGAGACTCTCAATCTCAGGGTCATGGGTTCGAAACCCACATTGGCCAAAAGATTCCTGCATTGCAGGGGGTTGGACTAGATGACTCCTGTAGTCCCTTCCAACTCTACAGTTCTATGACTCTAAGTGTTGACGACTGGGGTTTTGCAGATATGGGGATTTTGTTCCCTTTGTTATTCTTGTATAAAAAAAGAAAGAGTTTAGACACATTTCTTTGAATCTTCTTTGCCAGCCAAGATTTGAAAAAAAACAACCGCCAACAGATGGTTCTCCCAGAAACTGGACAGATGACAACTCTCAAGTAAGTAGTGTTGGGAGATTTCTCAGGGATGTTTGGGGACAGGCAAGACAGCTGTCCCCGAATATCTTAATTACTGCATTTACAAAGTTCTAATTAATGTAATGTTGCTTTTATGATTATATTAATGTTGCATCCATTAGAGCCTCTGGTTCCCCATTATGGATTATGTTTGGAAATCAGCAAATAGTTTTAGAGATGCTGATGCTGCACCTGTGGGTTGAGAGTGATGCCTTTGGACTTTGGCTTTCAAGCGAAAGGTGCGCGTTTTGCATGGTACATCTTCCTTTCTTATCATTGTCAAAGGGAGATCTTTGCAGGTGAATGTTGATCATTTAGTTATTAGCACTTCAGTAATGTGATTGCATCTGTGACAGACAAATTCTAAGGGAACAACCCTATGCCAAAGAAGCAGGTCTAAACTAAGCCAGTGTAAGTTAGGCTTGCGTAAAGTTGCACCAATTCGAAACCCCAATCAGGAATTTCCCAGACATAGCTGGAATATGGCAGTCAAAAACAGTGTCTAGCAACTCATGTCAGAAGTCTATATTTTGGCGAATTTCTTTAAAAATAGCTCAACAACTTTGTGCAAAACCCCCAAAACTCTGTGTCAGGAATCTAGGTTCTCAGCTTGATAACACAGTAAGTGTAGGTATGGTAATTAAAAATGAGGATTTATTGCAAAAACAAATAGATAGCTCTGGACGACTCTAACAAAGCCTCCGGCATCATTACTCAGGATGACCCTTCTGAAGACTCCTTCCAGTTTCTGCAGAAGATATTGAACTTTCGCACCTTACGTCTCTTGTTTTGCTTCCTGTCTAGCAGCCCTCCCATTCGCCGACTTTTCAGACTTATTGGATCAGATCCAGCCTCTTCCTTTTCGGAGAGACTGTCTCTGTGTCTGTTTGCACCTGTTGGAACTTCCTGAGAGCTTGGGCTGTGTTCTAGCCTGCTCTCAGCTACTGCCTTATCAGCCTGCCCGTCAAGGTCAGGAAGAGCCGAAGTCTGCAGCTGCCGGCTCTCCCCTGCCTGACTAACATCTAAGCCTCTCTGTTCCTGGCTGCGCTCTGCAGTTGGCTGCAAACCTTTGCTTGGAGCTGGCTCATTCCTGACACTCCGACACACTTCTGGACTTCATCTTGCCTCTGATCCCTGTTTGGACTTGTTGCTTCCTTCAGCCCATAGACCCGTTAGCTAGATTGTTCCCTGCCTCTTCTCCCTCTGTTTTGACTTCTTGTCAGCTACTCGGACTACCTCTGGCCCACGCTGGGACTTCAGTTGATCATTTGCCGGCACCTTGGACTGCCTTAGCTCCAGCCCTTGCCTGTGGCACCTCAGTCTTAAGTGGTCCTCTGCTACTGGCGCTGCTTTGCTGCCCTTACCCGGTCCTAGCGTTCCTGCCCAGGACCCTTGCCATTCATACCCTGGATCATGACAGTGGGGGGGGGGACTTCAGGAAAAGAAGGATTATCCCCAAATTGCCCCCCTCCCCACTGACATATGCCTTTCATCAGCAGAGAGGAAGTGTTGAATCCACCACTAGCAACAAGAAATGTTATATCATATGCATCTCTCTTTTTTGGGGGGGGGGGAAGAGATCTCTTATAGACTTTGATTTTATGGTTTGTAATCGCACTATGAATAATTTTTATACTTGAAATGCGCTGAGAGCCTCTTGGGGAGGGATAATCTTTAAAATGCTTCCATATAAATATCTAAAAATAAATCCTCCTATATAAATATAGAAGTAAATAAAATTAAGTGCAAGAAATCAATCAAGTATACCTTAATTTATTCATCTCATGGAACTTTCAGGACCTGATTGCGAATAGTGCTAGCTTTGGAAACAATTAATGAAATGCACACAACACAAGTTAAATCAGATTATTTAGGGGCACCAAAGTTAGAGTTTTGGTCTGTCCAGCTCAGTACTATGTACAGGAGTTGCCAATGTGGTGTCCATGTGATTCAATGTGTCCTTCTCTACCTTCTGCAGCACCCACAAAAGGTCTCAGTTGATCTCCAGTTTGTGGTTTGGCCATGCCCTACAGCAGCCATTTTGTAATATGCCATGACACCATCAGTTCAACAAAATTATAAATACTGTATGCTCACTGGTTCCAAAAGGTTGTTTCCAAAAGGTTGGTGGCCCCTAATCCATTGACTTTATTTTCTCTGTTCTAAATCTCCCAACATTAAGCTTCATTGGAGGTCCATGAGTTCTAGCATTATGAGTAGCTAATGCCATAGAAGACAGAATCAGGATTCAAGATGACTTTAATAGATTACAGTACCTCCAAGTGTCCCTGTTTTCCAGCAAGGTCCCTGATTTAGAGAAGCTGCCTCGGTTCTGATTTGATCCCGGAATGTCCCACTTTTCCGTAAAGGTAAAGGTAAAGGTAAAGGGACCCCTGACCATTAGGTCCAGTCATGACTGACTCTAGGGTTGCGGCGCTCATCTTGCTTTAATGGCCGAGGGAGCCGGTGTACAGCTTCCAGGTCATGTGGCCAGCATGACAAAGCCACTTCTGGCAAACCAGAGCAGCACACGGAAACGGCGTTTACCTTCCCGCTGCAGTGGTACCTATTTATCTACTTGCACTTTGACGTGCTTTCGAACTGCTAGGTTGGCAGGAGCAGGGACCAAGCAACGCGAGCTCACCCCGTCGCAGGGATTCGAACCGCCGACCTTCTGATCGGCAAGCCCTAGGCTCTGTGGTTTAACCCACAGCGCCACCCGCGTCCCACACTTTTCCTTAGGATGCCCCTATTTGCACCAGAGAAATGTTGGAGGGTATGGAGTTATCCGACCCCCGAGCCGCCTGAAGGCAATCCTGTATAGGGAAGTTTTTTTGAAAAAAAGTTTAATGTTTTATTATGTTTTTATATATGTTGGAAGCTGCTCAGAGCGGCTGGGCCAACTCAGTAAGATGTGTGTGATTTAAATAGTAAAGTTATCATTATGGAATGGGACGTCCCTATTTTCATCAGAGAAATGTTGGAGCGTACGGGATTGGAGAACTGGGCCAAAGTTAACAGAATGAATCTCAATATGGACAAATGTAAAGTTCTGTACTTAGACAGGCTCAAATATAGAATTGGGGACACCAGGATTACTAGCAGTGTGAAATGAATCTAGGGGTCTTAGTAGACCACAAGCTGCACATGAGTCCACAGTGTGATGCAGCAGGGGGGGGGGGAGCTAATCCTATTCCAGGCTGCATCAACAGAAGTCTAGTGTCCAGATCAAGGGAAGTAATAGTACTACTCTATTCTACCTTAGTCAGAATTGGAATACTGTCTCTAATTCTGGGCATCACAATTCAAGAAGGATGATGGCAAGCTGGAACGTATGCAGAGGAGGGTGACCAAGATGATCAAGGGTCTGGAAACCAACCTTATGAGGAACGGTTGAGGGAACTGGGTATGTTTAGCCTGGAAAGGAGGAGACAGAGAGGAGGTAGCCATCTTCAAATATCTCAAGGGCTGTCACATGGAAGAGGGAACAAGCTTGTTTTCCTCTGCTTGGGGCTCAGGAGGGCAGGACCTTATCCAAGGATTCTGATACAAGAAAAGGGATTCTGACTAAACACCAGGAAGAGGTTTCTGACAATAACAGCTGTTTGACAGTAGAAGTAGAACAGACTTCCTCAGGAGATATTGAGCTCTCCTTCATTGGATGATTTTAAGCAGAGGTTGGTTGGCCATCTGTTGGGGATGCTTTAGCTGAGATTCCTGCATTGCAGGGGTTTGTACTTGATGACCCTTGGAGGTTCTCTAGAACTGCAATCTAGTTCTCTACATTTCTAGGAGTGAGGCACAAAACCTTTTCCTCTACCCACTTTCTCCATGCCATTCCATCATTACACCTCTTATGCCTTTTCTCCACGCTAAAGAGTCCCAAATGCTGCAACTTGTTTTTGCAGGGGACCCACTCCATCCCTTCGAGCCAGTGTGGTGTAGTGGTTAAGAGCGATAGACTCGTAATCTGGTGAACCGGGTTCGCCTCACCGCTCCTCCACATGCAGCTGCTGGGTGACCTTGGGCTAGTCACACTTCTTTGTCCCCCCCCCCAATAAATTTTTATTGGTTTTATCAAATGAATACAATAGAAAACACAAACAACAATCAAACAAAAAAAAGCACACCATACAATAATACAAATAAAAACATACATGAATCCTTTTAACCTGTCATTCTTTCTTATCATTGTGGGTTGACTTCCTCCCGTCCTCTCTTCCTGCGTACCTTGTGAATCATCTTTAGTAAATTCTTTACATCATTGAAAACATTTTTTATTAAATTACCTTAACATCTCTTCTTTTCTATTATCCATAACATTTATTCAAACAATTATAAAACATAGATCTATTTTCTAAGTCTACAGCCTCACTTATCTTTCAGCTTACTTCTACTCTTTAATCTTACAATACTTTTGTAAATATAATTTAAATTTCTTCCAATCTTCTTCCACCGCTTCCTCCCTCTGGTCACGAAGTTTTCAGGACAGCTCAGCAAGTTCCATATACCGTATATACTCGAGTATAAGCCGACCCGAATATAAGCCAAGGCACCCAATTTTACCACAAAAAACCTGGGAAAGCTTCATAGGAGCCACTGCCTGCCTCACTCGAGTATAAGCCGAGGGCGGCTTTTTCAGCACAAAAAATGTGCTGAAAAACTAGGCTTATATGTGAGTATATCGGGTAGTCCTTAGTCACACTTCTTTGAACTCTCTCAGCCTCACTCACCTCACAGAGTGTTTGTTGTGGGGGAGGAAAGGACTGTTAGCCGCTTTGAGACTCCTTTGGGTAGTGATAAAGTGGGATATCAAATCCAAACTCTTCTTCTTCGATCATTTTGGTTGCCCTTTTATTCCAAGTAGCAGCGTCTACAATTAAGTGCCAAAAAGGAGATGCGAGTTAAAGGACTTATTGTTTCCGCATTATTTCCAGGCACTCTCTGATGGCATCTTTGCAACTTCCTATCTGATATGTCTTTAGCACCTGCCAATCCCCTCTCCATCTTCTAAAATGCTCGCCGCTAGGGATAATCTCACTGAAGCAATTACTCATGATAGGAAAATGTGACTGGGATCGGGCAGTCAATAAGGGCGGTATGTCAGAAATTGTGATGGACTGTGGGAGATGAGAGTGGGTAACAGAAAGAACATGCAAGGATCAGAGTCCACTCTCGTAGGGAAGGAAATTGCTCCCAAGGAGAGCTTGATGCCTGGATTTGATTAGTTTTGCATGTTCCTCGCTGGCAGCT
Source organism: Darevskia mixta (assembly GCA_034641385.1). Taxonomy (NCBI): domain Eukaryota; kingdom Metazoa; phylum Chordata; class Lepidosauria; order Squamata; family Lacertidae; genus Darevskia; species Darevskia mixta. Next base: position 155,134 of record JAWWNH010000137.1, on the reverse strand, counting down.
TAGAGGGGGGAAAGTATTAAAAAGAACAAAACTGCACTCCTCTGCACGGGAGGTAATATTTAAAAATGTATGAGCATCAGCCATCAAAGCCCTGTGGCTTTTCTCCATTGCAAGACAATTGAAATGTAATGGAAATCCTATTGATTTTCAGTGGGATGCCAATTGGTCCAGAATCCAGTGTTGTTGCTCGAGGTGGAATTGCACAAAGAGAAGCCAATCACAGCTGCTCAGCTCCCCTGCAAAGTCTGCACCAGAATCCTGCCTTGATGACGGCTGCTTTTCCCCGACTCCTGATTAAATTGCTAGAAAACGAGATCATTTGGTTGGCTTCGATATTCCCGAAGAGCTTAAGGTTACCTGACTCCAAAGACGGGTGGGCCCCCCCCCTCTTATTTCCAGAGGTGAAGCCATGCTAGTCTCTGGCAGCAAAAGCAACAAAGAGTCTCACAGCACCTTAAAGCATAGCTGTCAACTTTCGGATTTGAAAATAAGGGATGCCGCGAGGGCGGTGCACGCTTTATAGTGTCAAAACTCAAAAACTTGCTTGCCATTTTCTTACATTTCAGTGAGTCCTAATAAAGGCATTGGCCTGCCACATGTTTTGGAGTCCCCCCCCCAAATAATAATAATAATAATAATAATAATAATAATAATATTGGAGCAAAATGTCTATATCTGTGCTATTTCTCTACATACTGTATATAGTTATGGTCAATATTCCAATAAGGGTACAACATTTGATGAGGTCTAACTTGTATTTTAGGGTGCTAGGAGCCTATTTAGCCTTTATTTAGCTAGGAGCAAATATTGAACTCACTAGGCCTTACTTTCAAGCAGACACCTATAGGATTGCACTTAAGCCTTTTCTTCTTCTCTTGATGCAACATAAACATCCCTCACTCAAGTGAGCGTAATTTAAAAATCACAAAAATGTCACAGTTGTTGTTGTTGTTGTTGTTGTTGTTGTTGTTGTTGTTGTTGTTGTTGTTGTAATTATTATTAATAGTTCAATTTATTGCCAGCCCTTCACCATCAGGTCCCAGGGCAGGTTACAACAATTTAAAATTCAATATTAAAAACAGTTAATACGAAATATGACTTTGGAACCAGTGGATATAAATATGAAAATATCCCCCCCCCCAAAAGTGAGATGCACAGGCTATTTTTGGGAGAATGTTGGACCCAATTCAGGATCAGGTCATTTGCAATATTTCTAGATCACCTGTCAACCCAAATATTTGCAGTCTCTCTCTCTCTCTCTCTCTCTCTCTCTCTCTCTCTCTCTCTCTCTCTCTCTCTCTGTGTGTGTGTGTGTCTCCTAATAAATATGGAAACAGTAAGGACAACACAATGGTAGACAACTCTGAACATCCTGCCTCTCTCCACAGGCACTGACTGCCAGCCTCAAAACTTTGCTCTTCTCCCTTTGGGGGCCTCCTATGACAATGACAGGTTAGGTTATGATTGAAAACAAATTACAGGTTAGGAGAGGAGCAGAGAGTCTTGTGAGAGCTGGTCAAACATTGTGCTAAGTGGAAGGGGTGTGCGTTGTGATTCTCTGTGGATTATGAGATGAAGGTCTTTAAAAAAAAGAATTCAACCCCAGGCTGTGATTGCATTTGACCCAGATAGATTGGGTGTAAGTCGACACTCCTGTGGTAGACCCTGTGGGGTGAAATGCAGAGGTAGTCAACGGATGAGGACAGTCCCAGCAAAAATATAGCATAAACCTGAGCCCCAAGCCCATAAGTAGTCTGCATAATATTGTTGTTGTTCAGTCGTGTCCGATTCTTCGTGACCCCATGGACCAGAGCACGCCAGGCACGCCTATCCTTCACTGCCTCTCGCAGTTTGGCCAAACTCATGTTAGTAGCTTCGAGAACACTGTCCAACCATCTCATCCTCTGTCGTCCCCTTCTCCTTGTGCCCTCATGTCGTGTCCCTGATGGTAACTGTAGCTAGCTGTCAAGTACACACGCCACCCCGAGAAGTTAGCGGAAGAAGCCTTGAAGTTTATTGTACAGCACACAGAGAAACGTGGAAAGTCCGTAAGGATTCTGAGGAGGCCATCTCAGAGCTCCCCTTAAATACATTTTGCTGGATGACCCCCAATTCCCCCCTCCCTTCTGCCCTAAAGGTCCGGGGGTAATCCTCTTCCCCACCCGGGATGGCTTGGACAAAAGGAGTTAACTGCTCCGGTCTGCCCGCGCTATTCATAGGTGCTTTTTACATTGTTATTGCGATGCTGACGGCTCTGCCGCGCCCGCCGCTGATGGCTCGTTAGCGGTCGTTATCGCCGGCTTCCGGGGATTGCCCGCTAAGCCTTCCTGGGGTTGTTTACCCCGCGGGGCATGCCTAGGGGAGTTCAGGTATTGCTGTGCTCGGTTTAACCCCTGCGTGCCTGGCTCTGCTGTCGCCCCCTTTCCTGGCCCGCTGCGTGGTTCCCCTTCCTGGCGCCCGCATGGCGCGACCCCGGCGGGTCCCGGTCCACTACTGTCCGACCGGGTCGCGGACCCCGGTCTGCCACTGTCTAGCCGGGTCGCGACACCTCAATGCATAATATGATATATTATGCATAATATAGTAGGGTGCAATAAACACTGATAATCTCCGACCAGAGACGAATGGTTGATAAAGATGATGGACTACGCCGAAATGGAGAAAATGACCAGGGAAATCAGAAACCAGGAAGATAGAAACTTTAATAAGGAATGGGGGGAAAATTATAAGTTACGTAAGAGAACACTGTAAACAACTACAAACTTTGGCAGGATTTGAGTAACTAAAAACTAAGTGTCTTGTTTGTATATTGCACTTTACAGCACATTTAAAACGTTTTATTTGCAGCTGTGTAGATGACTCATAGTCATTGATAAGTTAGTGGTGTACAATAGACATTGATTATGTGCTTTTAAATCAAGGTGGAGCCAAAATTTCTTGCCTGGTTTTTTTTTTATGAGTACAAAAGTAAGTGCTTTACATTTTTGATGTTCATTGCAATATATTTTGCTTTGCTTTGATGATGTTCAGTAGTCCCTCTTCCAGTTGCTTCTTTTTAGTGCTATCTCCTTCTCCTTCCTCCTCCTCCTCCTCCTCCTCCTCCTCCTCCTCCTCCTCCTCCTCTTCTTCTTCTTCTTCTTCTTCTTCTTCCCTGACCCTCATTTCCCATCTCTGCCCTTCAGTCTGGCTGGTTGTGGCAACCAATGTGCTTCTGGCCAATGATATGTTTGATGTCATGATATCACAGACATTTGAGGACAAAGGCCATGTATTCTTGGCGTGGAGGTTCATATAGTCTTGTGACTTCCCGCCCATCATTTCTGAAATGCTGCAGTCAGGACATCAGCTTTACCCATGAGTTCTCACTGAGAGCTATGCCTGTGTGTTTGTGCATAAGTGGGAGAGTTAGGTAGAATTAATTTTGGCAATTAACATTCACATTGATTGCCATTTCTGCACAGTTTGACTTTGACAGCTAAATAATGTAGGTCATTGATTTCACAGTTGTGGGTTTTCTTAGTTTTTTTTACTTATTATTTTTTGCACTCCCAACTTAGTATATGTGGTTTGCATAAATGTGTTGAGCAATGTCTCAGTTTAACTCTGACCTGCACAATTTGTCAAAGCATCTCATTTATGGCTACTTGTCTGCATTGGCTTGGGTGACCTCTGACACCCATTACAGCTTCCAGGTGCCAAACCAGCATGTTCAGTTAAACCAAAAGTCCACAATGGGTGGTATTGGACATTAGCATCACATTCTCCAATACCCTTTTGGAGAGGCGAGTCATTGCCATAGCTGTCTTGCCAATACACTTGTCCAGCTCAGCGTGTCTATGGAAAAGGTTGCTGGTTATGGTGGAACCCAGGGAGACAAAATTGTCTACCCCTTCAAGCACGTGGTCACCAATGCTGATGGCATGGAGTGCTGAAACATTTCCCGAGTCACAATTTGGTGCAGTCCAATGATGAATATTGAGAGCCAGGGTGGTGTAGTGGTTAGAGTGTCGGAATAGGACTTGGGAGACCAGGGTTCAAATCCTCCACTTGGCCATGAAGCTCACTGGGTGACCTTGGGCCAGTTACTGCCTTTCAGTCTACCCTACCTCACAGGGTTGTTGTGAGGATCAAATAGGGAGGGACAGGACAATGTACACCACCTTGAGCTCCTTGGATAAAAAGGTGGGATGCTAAATGAATGAATGAATGAATGAATAAATGTATGTCCACATTTATTTTTATTAATTTGCGCAGTGCCATCAGTCAGCAAGTGTCAGAGACCAGTCTGAGGAGTACACCCGCTCGTGTCCAGGATCCTGAAACTCCACAGGAGCAGTGGAGTAGTGTTGATTTGGAACAATGGTTTGCTGAGGGGCACAGTTCGGAAGACGATAGTTGGGCAGAACTGGGAGGTGAACAGCAAGAAGAAGAACGGGAAGAGAGTGAGCTAGCCGACTCTCTCTCACTGGAAGATGGGCAGCCTTTCAGTCTCAAGGCTAGGAGATTAGGTAAGGTGACTTCGCAAAAGGCTCAATGGTTGAGAGAGCAGGTGGCTAGGAGACGAGAGGCTGGAAGTGACTAGAGGGAAGGTGTTTTATAGGATAATATATGCAGCATACTGGCCTTTGCCCCACAAAGCTTACACTTGAAGTTCAGATGGGGTTGGGTGGAGACCACAGAGGGATGTGGTGGGAAACCTAAAGGTAAGACAGGAGAGAGGTTTTTTTTAAATAATATTTTTTATTTGTTTTCAATTACAGTCCAATAATAGCCTCATTATAACAATACCAAATTTATAATACAATTGTTAATACCAATCGTTCAAATACCAAATAATATAATTTAGATAAAGTGGCCCCCGTGTGCTAGAATTGATGATTTGATTGTTTTCTTTATTTCTGCATTCCAAAATCTTATTAATTTCCATTACATCCTGTTCATAATAACAATCCCTTATACAACTGCAATATTAATAACTTGTTTTCGTGTTGACACATTACATGATTTATAAAACTACAAGTGAGGCACTCAAACTATATCCTTGTTCTTCCTGTGTGTGGCAATTATTCTGTCTGTGGTGTTTCTTCCTGTCCTTGTAAGATGTTATGTCTTTCTTTCCCCTGGTTGTTGCTGTTATCCGTCATACCTTGGGTGGAGCTGATATCCCATTGTTGTTCCAGAAATTTCTCCAAGACAGGAGAGAGTATTAATTCCACCCAATCTATTAAATAGATGAAGTGTATGGGGTGGTCGAGCTATTTGGAATTTAATTTCCCATTAAGCATATTTAACTATAAGCTAGGTAACTGTATGATAAGCTGAAGCACTAATGTAAATATCCAGGGGGTATATGATACTTTTTTAAAAAGCCTTGATTTTACTTCCTTTTCAACATAGCCTAAATAGTGGCATTTATTTTTTTTAGGTATGTTCAACTTCACACTGTCTAGAAAGCTAAGCAAACAGCTTGCAGATTTATAGTCTCATTACCTGCTGTAATAAACTCCGCCAAAAGTAATCTTCATAGCCCATGACTTCAAAATGAATGGGACTGTCTAGGCCAATAAAATATAATGCTGGCCAGAAAGGGCTTAGAGTCGTTCTCAGTGTCATTCATTACCACTGTAGATTTTCATTCCTCTCCCAATTCCTCCTTTCTGAAGGATATTATTTCTAAGAAGGGTCATTGTGGTTTTTCTTCTGGTCTTCCAGAGTTTGACGCCTTGCAGTAATACGCTGACATTCAGGGAGAATTTAAAGTCAAGTTTTGTAAACCTCTGAAAAGACTGGCTTATATTTGCTGGGCATCATTTATTACAGCTTTCACCTTGGTCATTGGACCTATGATGGGATAGCTGATGCTGCATGTTCTTCAGATGCTGCTGGGTGACAACTCTCATCCTCCTTGACCGCTGGACATGCCAACTAATGATGATGGAAGCTCAAGACCAACAGCACCTGGAAGGTACCACGTCAGATCACCTGATCTAGGTGTTTGTCTGGGTTACAGCTTACTGTACTCATGGGAAGAGCTCATAGCTTGGTGGTAGAACACACACTTTGCATGCAGAAGGTTCCAATGTTAATCCCTGGGATCATCTCCAGTTAAAATGATTAGATGATGGGAAAGACCTCTCTGCGCTTGAGGCCATGGAGAGATGTAGCCTGTCTGAGTAGGCTAGGGGTGGGGAACCTTCTCCCTGCAGGCTAATTGCGCCTGTCAGGGGTTGCAATTCACCCTGTGAGGACATTTTTCCTGATGTCACTCCAAACAGCCAGCCAACCAACCAACCAACCAACCAACCAACCAGTCAACCAACCAGTCAACCAACCAACCAGTCAACCAGTCAATCATCAATCAATCAATCAATCAATCAATCAATCAATCAGGGTGCAGTTCAAATTTGCCTCTGCTGCATGCATCAGTTCTAGTGTTTGTAGTGAACGAGTGTAAGTGTAAATCCTACACAATTTGGGTGTGTGGTGTGTGTGTGTGTGTGTGTGTGTGTGTGTGTTCCCTTTAATGTGCAGACAATGCAACAGCTCCTGCAGGGAACTGAGGTATCGGAAAGAGCAGCAGAATTTCTTTCCCCACTTATCAGCTGAGTGGGGTGTAAAGTCCTGCTCTGTTCAGGAAGATTCAGTGTGCATTGAAACCACTGATTAAAAGTGTTCTCCCTCTGTTTTTGCAATGCCTTGTTGCCTGTGAGCTGCTTTGAAGTCCTCATTTGGGGCCTTCAAAGGGTCAAACCACCTGCCGTCATTATCATAGAATCGTAGAGTTGGAAGGGACTCCGAGGGTCCTCTAGTCCAACCCTCTGCAATGCAGGAATCTCAATTAATGAATCCATGACAGATGGCCACCCAACCTCCACTTAAACACCCTCAAGAAAGGAGAGTCCACCACCTCCCGAGGGAGACCATTCCACTGCCAAACAGCTCTGTTAGAAAATTCTTCCTGGCGTTTAATCAGAATCTCCTTCTTGTAACTTGAATCCATGGCTTTTTGTCCTAGCCTCTGGAGCAGGAGAAAACAAGCTTACTCCAGCCTCCTTGTAACAGTCATTTAGATATTTGAAGATGTCTATCCTATCTCCTCTCGGTCTCCTCTTTTCCAGGCTAAACATACCCAGCTCCCTCAACTGTTCTTCATAAAGCTTGGTTTCCAGACCCTTGATCATCTTGGTCGCCCTCCTCTGCACGTTGCGTAGCTTGTCAATCTGGCCTTTTTATCTGGCCCTTGTATGACCTTGTATGGTGTCTCCCATCATGCCAAAACTGAAACGGCATCAGCCTAAGATGGCTGATGTAGAAAGTTCAAATGCCTCCACCTAGTGGTGGAAAAGTATGAAACTAAACCAAATAACCGGCATTTTGCAGGTGTTTTGTTTAATTGGATGGGCAGATTTTGGATTGTTTTCACGTGCTCCACTGTTTCAATACACCACTTTTTTTTTTAATTAAAAAAACACACACATTACATTGGATGCATGGTTTGAATTGTTTTTAGCCTCCCTGGGCAGGGATGGCTCACCAAGTGAGGTGGCGTCCCAGCAATTGCCTCCTGGTTGTCGCATCAGTACCACTTACTAGGAGAGTGAGGGGCGAGGCAGTGGTGAGGTTGGGGCTGTTGGTGCTTCTCGGTGAGAGATGGTCCTCTCCCGGCACCGGTCCGGAACGTATAGCACAGCAGAGTACAGCATTCACCCCTCCGGACATTCAAGCAAGCAGCAGAGCTTAGCAGAAGCTGAGACTGAGGATACGTAGCTTCTGGGTTTAGTGATTTATTTACAGGATGGAAATAAAGAACAGAGCCATTATGGTGTGTCTCTTCTCCTCTGAGAGAGAACAGCAACAGAACAGAACAAAGAACAAAGAAGACGGAAGTGGTGCGCAGTTCCTTCTGTTCCCACGCTTCCAAAGAACGGAATATCAACACACAGACCATGTGATCTAGTAGTCACACACATTCTGAAGCACGGGGATAATAATAATAATAATAATAATAATAATAATAATAATTATACCCCGCCCATCTGGCTGAGTTTCCGCAGCCACTCTGGGCGGCTTCCAACAAAATATTAAAATACAATAGTCTGTTAAACTTTAAAAGCTTCCCTAAACAGGGCTGCCTTCAGATGTCTTCTAAAAGTCTGGTAGTTGTTTTTCTCTTTGATATCTGGTGGGAGGGTGTTCCACAGTGCGGGTGACACCACCAAGAAGGCCCTCTGCCTGGTTCCCTGTAACTTGGCTTCTCGCAGCGAGGGAACTGCCAGAAGGTCCTCGGAGCTGGACCTCAGTGTCCGGGCAGAATGATGGGGGTGCAGACGCTCCTTCGGGTATACTGGAATGAAACTCCTGACAGGGGCTGCATGGGTGGGAGAGCTGGATTGGCTTCACCAGGGCACCCTCAATGCCCCCTCACCCATCCCATACCCCTTGACTCTCCTGCTTTAAGTGGGACAATCTGGAATTGGAGAAGCCATCCCAGCTTCTGATTGGATGCCTGGATGTCCCGCTTTGGCTCCCGCTAATTTTGGGGGCATCTCGTGCAACTCATGTGGCTCCCACACGAGCGCAGCCCCCAGAGATGCATGGTGGGTTTTTTTTGAGCCATGCTCATGTGCTAGTCCCCGGATTTGCACAGGAGCCTGGCCCCGAAAAACACATGTCCCGCTCAGTGCTATTTTTCTAGGAAAGGGAGCTGCCATGAACGCCTCCCTCACTCTCTTAGAATGGCAATGGTGCCCACCTGAGAGGTGCTGGAACTTGCCTGAGAAGTGCTGGAACTGAGTTCCTGTGAGTTCCCCTGAAAAAACAAACAAACCTGGTCCAGATTTTCCTCTGTGCCATGTTGGAGGGCACACAGTCCCCCTTCCTGTAAATGACAGTGACACTGTGTCTGGAAGGCTACTGAGGTTGGGTCAGGCTGTTTCTGACCCTAAATTGTGGGGTGCATTTAATTTAAATTTAAAAAGCTGCCCAGAGTGGCTGGGGAAACTCAGCCAGATGGGCAGGGTACAAATTATTATTATTATTATTATTATTATTATTATTATTAAATAAAAAAGTAAACAATTAGCTGTGATTTGCCCTTCCAACTCCATGTTTCTATGAAAAGAACTGGTCGGGGGCAGAGCACATGTTTTGCACAACCCCTCGGTTCAACCCCTCTCATCTCCAGGTGAGCCTGAGAAGGTGTCTTCTGGAGGGGTGTGGGTCTCGACAGGTGCCAAACAATGTCTCCTCCTGGCGTTGGCCCTGGTTGGAATAATATTGCAACAAGTAGGTAAGACAATAACAAAAAACCATACCTGCCCCCTTCACAACTATTGAAACCCTTCTTTGTGGCAATTCTCTCTGCTGGGGACATGGGGGATAACATGTCTGCATTCTTAACTTACCAGAAACCATCTCTTTCTTTGTGTGACATTTTTATACCTCATGAACCAGGACTCTCTCGTTTCCCCTGTTCCATTTCTCAGCTCACAATTCTTAAACCTCCAGAGTTGTATCATTAGACCTCTCCTTTAGATCACCATAGGAGGACTCAGATCGGTGAAGCACACCTGCTTTAGCAATTCTCACCCTCTCTCTCTCTCTCCCTTCCCTCCATCTCCTTTTCCCCCAGTGAGCTTTGAAATGGGGAAAAAAATCATCTTGGGAAATATCCTTGGAACCAGAGCTGCAGATATGTAGCTCAGCGCAGCATGATTTTTTTTTTTAACCGCTTCCCTTCAAAATATCCTCATAGTCCTAGGGCTGCAAGCCTACAATTAAAGCTCATCCTGAATCACCTGGTGAGCTTCAGAGCTTGAGAGAAATACAGGGCAAGCACACTCTATTTTCAGAACACCGAGGAAGCTGAAAGTTACAGGCAGGGCCGGCACTTCCATTTAGGCGAACTAGGCAGTTGCCTAGAGCGCCAAAATGGAGGGGGCGCTGGCCACCCTGCCCCCCGCCCCCCGCCGCCGCCCCAACCAGCGGCTGAGCGAGCAGGTTGGGACGAAAACCGCGGCGTCGGGGGCACCAAAATGGAGGGGGCGCTGGCCAGCCTGCCCCTCGCCCCCCGCTGCCCGGTGCCGCCCCAACCAGCGGTGAAAATCGCGGTGGCACGGGGCGCCCGGCGGGCATGCGTAATGATGTCACGTGCCCCGCCCCCTCGCCTAGGGTGCCAAAACCCCTAGCACCGGTCCTGGTTACAGGGCTAAAATGAAAACGCGATCTCCAATAATCATGGGAAGCCAACACTGCAGAGAGTCAATGGAAGGCTGTTCCATGGGATCCTGCTCCTCTGACTTCCCCATTCTGAGTGATCCAGATTCCTATTTAATATCCTCCCTTCCCCCTGATAAATACTTGGGAATGGATGGGGGGGGCAATGGCAAACTAGAAATTACCGTATTTTCCCGTCTATAGGACGCCCCCGTGTATAAGACCCCCCTTTTAGGAAAATGAGGGGAGATGGTCCAAACACTTCCTAGATCGTTTCCCGTGTGCTGGGGCATTAGGGGAATTTGCGCTCCCACCAGCCATTGCGCTCCGATGCCGCTGCGCGGTGAAAACAATCCAGGGAGCGCCCACCGCACGCAGCGGCATCGGGGGAAGTTGCGCTCTGGGAGCACAACCTCCCCCATGCTGCTGTGCGTGGGAAAAGACCCAGGGACATAGCTGTCAACTTTCGGATTTGAAAATAAGGGATTTTTTCAAACTTTCGGATTTGAAAATAAGGGATGCCGCGAGGGCGGTGCAATGGCACCAAGTAGCCTCGCCACCCTGCGCTCCAGAGCTGCGCACGAACGGGTGAGCGAAAGAGTGAGCGCGTAGACGGCAGGCAGGCTGGCTGACTGGTTGGGCGTGAGGGTCTGGCTGCACAAGGCATGCAAGCTCCGCCCCAGTCGGTCTCAGACTCCTTATTGGCAGCCGAGCAACACAGCTGAGGAGCCTTCCTGGCCGGCAGGGAGGGAGAGGAGCTGCTTCCTTTGAAATCTGGGAAATTTAAGGGATATCAACAATCCGGGATAGCAGCGGGAAACGGCATTGGAATAAGGGAGTTTCCAGGGACTGCCCACTGCATGCAGCGACATCGGGAGAAGTTGCGCTCCCAACAACAAGCTGGTTGGCGGCGTGCAGCTTCTCCCTCCACGTACCTGTGGGCAGGAAACACCCCCCAGATCGCTCCCCTCTTGCTGCGGCATTGGGGCAAGCTGCGCTCCCGCCAATGAGCTGCCTGGCAGTATAGCGCTTCTCTCCCCCCCCCCATTCCATTATCCATGTATTGGATGACCTGCTTTTTGACGTGTTTTTTGAATAAAAAAACCTCGTCCAATACACGGAATTTTTTTTTAGAGGTGCAGAGGCTGCAGAGGTTCATGTTGCACAAAATGAGTGCTGCACCGAATTTCCACCAGTTTCAGGATTTGGAGAGGGGCATGATATACCCCACCAGTGTCAGCGTTTACCCCGCCTGGGGCAGGTTGTGAGACTGCCCCAAAGCCAGAGCAAAGCCGTGCGCCCATCCCCGGCTACAGGGAGACCGGTGGTGCAGTCATATGTGATTGTTCCCCAGCTGAAGAACAACACACACAAGCCATGACTAAGGCTAAACTATTTATTGTAGGAAAAATGCAGAGAGAATCTCTGCTGCCAGCTCAGTAAGTCAGAGCTGTGCATAAATGCTTCCGTCCAGCATCAGGTCTATCCAGAAGAGAGAGTACAAAAGTATTGAGTACAATAGTACAGTGAAACATAAGCATCATAGAATCATAGAATCATAGAATCATAGAATCATAGAATCATAGAGTTGGAAGAGACCACAAGGGCCATCCAGTCCAACCCCCTGCCAAGCAGGAAACACCATCAAAGCATTCCTGACAGGTGGCTGTCAAGCCTCTGCTTAAAGACATCCAAAGAAGGAGACTCCACCACACTCCTTGGCAGCAAATTCCACTGTCGAACAGCTCTTACTGTCAAGAAATTCTTCCTAATGTTTAGGTGGAATCTTCTTTCTTGTAGTTTGAATCCATTGCTCCGTGTCCGCTTCTCTGGAGCAGCAGAAAACAACCTTTCTCCCTCCTCTATATGACATCCTTTTATATATTTGAACATGGCTATCATATCACCCCTTAACCTTCTCTTCTCCAGGCTAAACATACCCAGCTCCCTAAGCCGTTCCTCATAAGGCATCGTTTCCAGGCCTTTGACCATTTTGGTTGCCCTCCTCTGGACACGTTCCAGCTTGTCAATATCCTTCTTGAACTGTGGTGCCCAGAACTGGACACAGTATTCCAGGTGAGGTCTGACCAGAGCGGAATACAGTGGTACTATTACTTCCCTTGATCTAGATGCTATACTCCTATTGATGCAGCCCAGAATTGCATTGGCTTTTTAGCTGCTGCATCACACTGTTGACTCATGTCAAGTTTGTGGTCTACCAAGACTCCTAGATCCTTTTCACTTGTACTGCTCTCAAGCCAGGTATCACCCATCCTGTATTTGTGCCTTTCATTTTTTTTGCCCAAGTGTAGTACTTTACATTTCTCCCTGTTAAAATTCATCCTGTTTGCCTTGGCCCAGTTCTCTAATCTGTTAAGGTCATTTTGAAGTGTGTTCCTGTCCTCTGGGGTATTAGCCACCCCTCCCAATTTGGTGTCATCTGCAAACTTGATCAGGATGCCCTCAAGCCCATCATCCAAGTCATTGATAAAGATGTTGAATAAGACTGGGCCCAAGACAGAACCCTGTGGCACCCCACTAGTCACTTCTCTCCAGGATGAAGAGGAGCCATTGATGAGCACCCTTTGGGTTCGGTCAGTCAGCCAGTTACAAATCCAATGAATGGTAGCCTTGTCTAGCCCGCATTTTACCAGCTTCTTTACAAGAATATCATGGGGCACCTTGTCAAAGGCCTTGCTGAAATCAAGATAGGCTACATCCACAGTGTTCCCTTCGTCTACCAGGCTTGTAATTCTGTCAAAAAATGAGATCAGATTAGTCTGACATGACTTATTTTTCAGAAACCCATGCTGACTTTTAGTGATCACAGCGTTCCTTTCTAGGTGCTCACAGACCGTTTGCTTAATGATCTGCTCTAGAATCTTTCCTGGTATTGATGTCAGGCTGACTGGGCGGTAATTGTTTGGGTCCTCTCTTTTCCCCTTTTTGAAAATAGGGACAACATTTGCCCTCCTCCAGTCTGCTGGGACTTCACCTGTTTTCCAAGAATTCTCAAAGATTACTGCCAGTGGTTCTGAAATCACCTCTGCCAGTTCTTTTAATACTCTGGGATGTAGTTCATCTGGCCCTGGAGACTTGAATACATCTAAACTAGCCAAGTGTGCTTGTACTACCTCCTTACTTATTCTGGGCTGTGTTTCCCCTGCTGAATCATCTGCTCCATATTCTTCAGGTCGGGCATTGTTTTCTTTTTTGGAGAAGACTGAGGCAAAGAAGGTATTGAGGAGTTCTGCCCTTTCTGCGTCCCCTGTTCGCATTTCACCTTCTTCTCCTCTAAGTGACCCCACTGTTTCCTTGTTCTTCCTTTTGCTACGGACATACCCATAAAAACTCTTTTTATTGCTTTTAACCTCTCTAGCAAGCCTGAGTTCATTCTGTGCTTTAGCTTTTCTGACTTTGTCTCTACATGTGCTGGCTATTTGTTTGAATTCCTCTCTGGTGGTTTCCCCCTTTTTCCATTTCTTGTACATATCCCTTTTAAATCTTAACTCAGTTAAAAGTTCATTAGATAGCCACCCTGGCTTCTTTAGGCACCTTCCATGTTTTCGTCTCATTGGTACTGCTTGAAGTTGTGCTTTTAATATCTCCCTTTTAACAAACTCCCATCCATCATGAACTCCCTTCCCTTTTAGTATTACTGACCATGGGATCACACCCAGCATTTCCCTAAGTTTTCTGAAGTCGGCTTTCTTAAAGTCTAGAATTTGAGTCTTAGTATGCTTGGTTGCTCCTTTCTGATGTATAATAAACTCCAGAAGAGCATGATCACTCCCACCTAATGATCCTACCACTTCTACCCCACTAACCAGGTCATCACTATTGGTTAGGACCAGATCTAAAATGGCTGATCCTCTTGTTGCTTCTCCCACTTTCTGGACAATGAAATTGTCTGCAAGGCCCGTGAGGAATCTGTTCGACCTTATGCTCTTGGCTGAGTTTGACATCCAACAAATATCAGGATAGTTGAAATCCCCCATTACTACTATCTCATTTCCTTTTGAATGCTTGGTCATCTGTTCCAGGAAGGCATCATCTATGTCCTCAGTTTGGCTTGGGGATCTATAGTAAACTCCCACCATGACTCATGTCAAGTTTGTGGTCTACCAAGACTCCTAGATCCTTTTCACTTGTACTGCTCTCAAGCCATTGTGTAGAAAGCAGATAAGCTAGCTTTTTCACGGGTCCAGGCATAAGTCATACCAGCCTCGCAGCAGCTGTTTGCCGCTCGGCTTGGACAAATATCATAACAGATATACCCCACCAGTGGCTGCAATCTGCAGGAGAATCCTTCCCATCAGGAGGTTTGTTCCATGCAAAATTGGAGCCACACCTTTAGCATAGCAGCACCCACACTTTGAAACTCCCTCCCATTAAATACCAGACAAGGGCCATCTCAATGGTCTTTCTGGTACGTGTGGAAGACGGCCATCTTTTTCAACAAGCCGTCAGAGTGATCTCTCTGTGTGTTATCTCTGTGGGGATCTGTATTCGATTTGAATTTTTTCCCCATTGGCAATTGCTTTAATTGTTTTTATGTATGCAGTTGTTCCATATAAATTTTTAGCGTATTATGGTGATGCTTCAAAGGAAGTAATTCATAAAGGAAATTAAATAATAATGGAATGACCAGAGTGTTGGAGAAGACCCAAGTTATTATTTGCTCACATTATTTGTTGTTGTTTGTGGCTGTTCAGCTGTTTCTCTCTTGTTGTAAGTACTGTATGCTTTCTCTTTCAAAAAGCACTGGATTGCAGAATGCTGAGGACTAGAATACTTCTTCTAGGTTGCAAATGCAACCATTGCAGGTGCAGCACTGCATTTCCTATCATACCTCTGGGGGCTGCTTTGGTTGTTCTGTCACTGCTATCCAACCCTAATAGCACCACCGCATTTAAGAGAGACTGCCCTATTGAGCTGTATTTATTTTGACAGTTCTTCCTATTGTAAGCTATTTTCTTCTTCTTCTGCAGCTAGATCGATAAGGTAAGAACATGCCAGATCCAATATTTGTCTCCTTCCTCCCCTCCAGAAAGGTAAAAAAAGTAAAAAGAACAAGTCCAAATTAATAACAGCCATAATTTGACATCCTGTATATGAACTGGATCGGAAGAAGTGTGCATGCACACGAAAGCTCATACCAAGAACAAACTTAGTTGGTCTCTAAGGTGCTACTGGAAGGAATTTTTTTATTTTATTTTGTTTTGACTATGACAGACCAACACGGCTATCTACCTTTAACTGGATCGGAAGAATATACAATTGTGTGTTTGCAAGCAAAGAGACAGTGCATATGTTAGTTTCCGATTGCTTTGGCAGAGATTCAACCGGTACAGAGCATTTCCTTGTTTAATGTGTGAGATAGTATGGAAAGAGCAAAGCGAAATATCTATGTTTTAGCAAGGCACATTTCCAGCAGCCCAATGGAGAACAGATTTAGGTTGTGAGTGATCCGCATTCAAACCCCTGCCAAATCATTAGTGGGTTCCTTTCCTATAGGGTGGCCATATTTCAAAAAGTAAAAACCAGGACACCTTTACCTTCCTGCTGGAGTGGTACCTATTTATCTACTTGCACTTTGACGTGCTTTCGAACTGCTAGGTGGGCAGGAGCTGGGACCGAGCAACGGAAGCTCACCCTGTCACAGGGATTCGAACCGCCGACCTTCTGATCAGCAAGCCCTAGGCTCTGTGGTTTAGCCCACAGCGCCACCTGGGTCCCCGGAAAGGATATATACATATATGTATATATAAATATAACTACAGTGTAGATAAATTCCGGTAAGTATTATCAATTGACTTGCCTAAGATCCAGGACAAAGCACTGCCTTTCGGAGATTCCCCTTGGACGTCAATTCTGCCTTTGAAATCCTGGTAATGTCCAGGAAAATATGGGCATATACTTTCCTGGATGACAGCGCTTTTCTGTGTATCTTTCCACTGTTGGCACCATCCAAGGCCCACCGGAATTTAAGAGAAGACATCCTAGTCACCTCCATTGCTTTTAGGGTGTGTGTGTTGTGGGGTAGGGTGGGGAGGTATTTGGTCTGATAAGCATTTTAATGCGAACCCACCTAATTCGTACTTCCCCAAATTGAAAGGCAATTATTCTTCGTTTGAACTTTTAAAAAAATTAGTATGGTTTTTGTTTCCTGCAGGGCTTGCTAGATTAAAATACGGGGGGGGGGGGATCTCTGTTAGGCAAAGTCTTGGATCTCTCTCTCACTTGGTAGAGCATAAGACTCTTAATCTCAGATTCATGAGTTTGAGCCCCACGTTGGGCAAAAGATTCCTGCATTGCTGGGGGTTGGACTGGATGACCCTCGTGGTCCCTTCCAACTCTACAGTTCTGTGATTCTACATTCTATATACTTATTTTGCTAGCTTCCATATGTTATGAAGTTGTTGATACTTACTATTATCTTTTTGGTACTAACCAAAAAGGGACGCGGGTGGCGCTGTGGTCTAAAACCACAGAGCCTAGGGTTTGCCGATCAGAAGGTCGCCGGTTCGAATCCCCGCAATGGGGTGAGCTCCCGTTGCTCGGTCCCTGCTCCTGCCAACCTAGCATTTCGGAAGCACACCAGTGCAAGTAGATAAATAGGTACCACTCCAGCGGGAAGGTAAACGGCGTTTCCATGCGCTGCTCTGGTTCGCCAGAAGCGGCTTAGTCATGCTGGCCACATGACCCGGAAACTGTACACTGGCTCCCTCGGCCTATAGAGCGAGATGAGCGCCGCAAACCCAAAGTCATCTGCGACTGGGCCTAATGGTCAGGGGTCCCTTTACCTTTACATTAACTAATAGGAATCTATATCCCCCTCTCCCACCTTTCAAATTCCTTTCAGCTCTTATCCTCAGTGCAACAAGTGAGGAGACACTCTGTTTTAAAATAAGAAAGAAGGCAAGAGCTTAAAACTGACCTGCAACCAAATGGTCAAAGGCCTGGAAACGATGCTGGGTATGTTTAGCCTGGAAAAGAGTAGGTTAAGGGGTGATATGATAGCCATGTTCAAATATATAAAAGGATGTCATATAGAGGAGGGAGAAAGGTTGTTTTCTGCTGCTCCTGAGAAGCGGACACGGAGCAATGGATTCAAACTACAAGAAAGAAGATTCCACCTAAACATTAGGAAGAACTTCCTGACAGTAAGAGCTGTTTGACAGTGGAATTTGCTGCCAAGGAGTGTGGTGGAGTCTCCTTCTTTGGAGGTCTTTAAGCAGAGGCTTGACAGCCACCTGTCAGGAATGCTTTGATGGTGTGCCTGCTTGGCAGGGGGTTGGACTGGATGGCCCTTGTGGTCTCTTCCAACTCTATGATTCTATGACCTCTGGAAATTGACTTCCTAGTGTAAATGCGGGTGGGTTGTGCTGGTTGTGGATGACTCACAACACACTCTGAAAACCCCCTTTGAGAAAACAATGACTTAAAGTATAAGACCTTGTTTTCAGTCTTTAAACGCTTGCTGCTAGTGCAATGGATAGCTCAAGTGTTTTTTTTAAAAAAACTACCTTTCAGAGTCTAAATGTACAGCCTTCTCCTATGCTCCATATCATGGGGGAGTTATATTACCACAGCATATAGCCCGCTAACGATACTTATATGAAAGGACCGTGATGAATTTCCCAGCTTCCTCCATATCCATGCTGGACATCCCAGCCCCAGATAGGGACCATTCTTTCTCTCCTCCTGACACATTTTATCTCTTTTAGCCCTTCTTTAAGAAAACATCTGTCCATTAGCATACTAATGGCGGTTCTGCTGGCACTTAATGGAGGAAATGTCTACCTTTATTATTCCATCTGGTTTTGAGAAACTTTTGGGGAAGAAGTTAGCAGTTTTTTAAAGGTGCTGTTCTCCTTCTGTTTGCCGGGATAGGAAAGAGATCCCAAGGGTGTTGACTGAGTAGACCGCCTGGTTTGATGAAACCTCTCATGCAAAGAGGACGCGGGTGGCACTGTGGGTTAAACCACAGAGCTTAGGGCTTGCCGATCAGAAGGTCGGTGGTTCGAATCCCTGCAACGGGGTGAGCTCCCGTTGCTCGGTCCCTGCTCCTGCCAACCTAGCAGTTCAAAAGCACGTCAAAGTGCAAATAGATAAATAGGTACTGCTAAAGCGGGAAGGTAAACGGTGTTTCCGTGCGCTGCTCTGGTTTGCCAGAAGAGCTTAGTCATGCTGGCCACATGACCCGGAAGCTGTACGCCGGCTACGTTGGCCAATAAAGCGAGATGAGCGCCGCAACCCCAGAGTCGTCCACGACTGGACCTAATGGTCAGGGGTCCCTTTACCTTTACCTTTTACTCATGTAAAGACTCTGGGTTGTATCCAAAGTGGTGCTAAGGAACTCATTCTGTTAGTGCGATAATTTATGCTTATGCAATAGAATCTTCCTTCTTTCCTTCCCCCATACACCTGCTAAATCTCCCTCAACCCCATCGAACAGAAGAAGAAGAAGAAGAAGAAGAAGAAGAAGAAGAGTTTGGATTTGATATCCCGCTTTATCACTACCCTGAGGAGTCTCAAAGCAGCTAACATTCTCCTTTTCCTTCCTCCCCCACAACAAACACTCTGTGAGGTGAGTGGGGCTGAGAGACTTCAGAGAAGTGTGACTAGCCCAAGGTCACCCAGCAGCTGCATGTGGAGGAGCAGGGAATTGAACCCAGTTCACCAGATTATGAGTCCACTGCTCTTAACCACTACACCACACTGGCTCTCACCACCGGGGGGAAATCAAGGCACACAGCAGGAGGAGAGGGGGAAGTTCCATTGCACAACTGTAGATCCTTGCACTAATGGAATTAGCAAGACTCAAACTAACGGAGCGTAGGACTTGAACCAATGGCTTGAAGTTACGAGAAGGAGATTCCGACTAAACTTTTGGTAAAGTTTTCTGAGAGTAAGAGCTGTTCAACCATGGAACAGACTCCCACGAGAGGTGGTGGACTCTCCTTCCTTGGAGGTTTTTAAGCAGAGGTTGGATGTCCATCTGTCATGGATGCTTTAGCTGAGATTCCTGCATTGCAGGGGGTTGGACTAGATGACCCTTGGGGTCCCTTTCCAACTCTAAGATTCTATGATTCTAACTTGCCAGCAGCTGGCATCCATGCTATTCCTACACATTAGTTATTGTCCTGGCCTCTGGATCAGGACAGACAAGCTAGCTCCATCTTCTGAGTGAAGCCTTTCAAATATTTGAAGACCACTATCACGTCTCATCCTTAATCTTTCCTTCTTGAGACTCAATGCACCCAACTCTTACAACTGTTTGTCAGAGGACTTAGTTTCCAGACCTATCACTATTCTGGTCTCCCTCTCTAGGTGAGATATAGATCTCTCAGTTAAACTGAATGCTTGTCAATGGATATAGATGGGATCCTGCATTCCTCCAGATGTTGTTGGACTGCAACTCCCCTCAGCCCCAGTCAGCATGGCCAATGGTCAGGGATGATGGGAGTTGTAGTCCAATAAAATTTGGGGTGTGTGTGTCACATTGGCTGCCCCTGGAATTTTGTTGTTGTTTAGTCGTTTAGTCGTGTCCGACTCTTCGTGACCCCATGGACCAGAACACGCCAGGCACTCCTGTCTTCCGCTGCCTCCAATGGCATTAATCTCCATCATCTCACTTTCACAGGAAAGTCATTTTGTAACAGCTGCCTTCAACTGTAGTGGAGGTGAAATAGAAAGAATTAGAGAGAGCATCAAATTAAGCTAAGCTCTGGACACACCTTTGGACATTTTGAGTCTTCGCTACTTTTTTCAGGGGGTGGGGAAAGATTAGTAACAGGAAAAATACAGGCTGTTTGCATTCCCATTTTTACTACTTCTACCCCATAATATATATAGGGTGATATCCCAAAGCGATGGGAACTTATCTTTCTTCCCACCCTCCCCCTGTCATCCTAGCTGCCCCATAAAGCCATCAAATGCTGTAAAGTAATACGAATGATATGATTTTTCGTCTTCTTTTGGTATCAGGCTTTTTATAAATAGTCTGTATTACTTGGATATATGAAAACTCAGCTGTAATAACATTTATATTCATGAAAACCCAGTTGTAATAATAATACGACATCAAGATAGCAAAAGGATCAAAACTGAGAAAGGGATATGCTTCAAGAATATTATTTCGCCAAAGTTATTCACTGCCTCTGATCCTACAGTACCAGTTTTATTGGGCCAGCACAATGGATCTTCTGCCTTCAAGAAACTTCCCACATCAGGTTGCCTAGTAAGGAACTCCATGGCATCTGCCACAGAATCCCCATGTGTTGCAAAGGATTATGGGGCATGTAGGGGACATAATGGGCACACCTGCCAGACTCATTGCAACTATTCCATGTGAATTATGACTGCGTCCCAAAATATAGCCCCAAATGTGTGGGGTGCAGTCAAACACAACATTTGCTAGAGTAGACATGAAGGTTGTCTTAGTCCTCCAGCTGGAACTTCCTGCCTTCCTGGACTGAGATAAAACGTCCTGTATGTAACTTGAGATGGGTGCGGCCTCTCCTGGTTAGAGAAGAACCACAGGCCGGGCCTCCATTTTGCCTCTTCTGTCTTCTCTCTCTCCTTTTTCTGATGACGCGATCAAAGTGACAGGATTGCCAAGATGCGCTCTTCGCTTCAAGCTAAGATATAAGGAAAAGGGCTTTTCTCCCATAAGCAGATAGTCTTGTCATGTATACTGTTTAGTAACTTTTAAGTCTGCCTCTGGGATCCTTTGTGTGAACAGATGATTTGTTGTGAGTAAACGTTTTATACTTTACTGAAGACTGTGCAGTGTCTTATTTAGGAGGGATTAAAAGGGGGAAAGTACCAGAGCAATATTTCTAGAGACTCTAGCGAGTCTGTGCAAGCTATCTGCTGCGTGTGTGTTTAAAAGGGGAATGTTAACTCTGCAAATATTATAGAACTTGTAAATACAAGTTGGGATAGGCTATCTTAAACAATATATCCTCCCCCACATCCCTAAACATTTCGACAAAATGTGCTGCGGCGACACTTTTATTGAGTAAGGTTGCTTTGGATGTGTAAGCTGAATTTCAGGAAAGTTTGTGTGCCGCTACTGATCTTCACTTGTCTTTTAATTTGTATACCACCTTTCGATATTACTACACACAGGCGATTTACAGCAACCAAATACAGTCATAACTCAGGTTGCGCTCGCTGCGGGTTGCGTGTTTTCGGGATACGGACGCGCTGAACCCGGAAGTACCGGAACGGGTTACTTCCGGGTTTTGGTGCTTGCAAACTCACTCCCAGAGGAAGCAGCGATGATTGCCAACTTAGATGGCTTTGAAAGAGGATTAGGCAAATACATGGTGGACAAGGCTATCCATGGCCACTAGCTATGATGACGTATTCTATATTATGCCTCTAAATACCAGTTGCTGGGAATCGCAGATGGGTATGGTGGTATTGCAGTCATGTCTAGTTTGCAAGCTTCCCACAGGCATTTGGTTAGTCACTGTGAGAACATGATGCTGAATTAGATAGGCCATTGACCTGATCCAACAGACTCTTCCTATGTAATAATAATAATGATAAATAAATAATTTATTTATACCCCACCCATCTGGCTGGGTTTCCCCAGCCACTCTGGGTGCCTCCCAACAGAATATTAAAAACACAATAAAACATCAAACATTAAAAAACTTCCCTAAACAGCGCTGCCTTCAGATGTCTTCTAAAAGTCAGATAGTTGTTTATTTCCTTGACATCTGATGGGAGGGTGTTCCACAGGACTGGCGCCGCCACTGAGAAGGCCCTCTGCCTGTTTCCCTGCAACCTCACTTCTTGCAGGGAGGGAACCACCAGAAGGCCCTCGGAGCTGGACCTCAGTGGAGCTGAACAATGGGGGTGGAGATGCTCCTTCAGGTATACAATGGTATACAATGGTGCTTTGAATGCAGTTTTCTTATTAATGGAGGGAGAATGGTACAACAACCAGCACACAAGAAATTTGCAGTTGTCTACTATTGGAAAAACGGGACTAGGGCTTGCCAATCAGAAGGTCAGCAGTTCGAATTCTTGCGACGGGGTGAGCGCCCGTTGCTCGGTCCTTGCTCCTGCCCACCTAGCAGTTCGAAAGCACACCAGTGCAAGTAGATAAATAGGTACCGCTCTGGCGGGAAGGTAAACGGCGTTTCTGTGCGCTGCTCTGGTTCGCCAGAAGCGGCTTAGTCATGCTGGCCACATGACCCAGAAGCTGTCTGCGGACAAACGCCAGCTTCCTCGGCCTATAGAGCAAGTCGCAACCCCAGAGTTGTCCGCGACTGGACCTAACGGTCAGGGGTCCCTTTACCTTTACTATTGGAAAGAGGATTAGATAAATTCATGGAGGCTAAGGCTCTCAGTGGTTGCTAATCATGATGATTGTATACTAACTCCATGACCAAAGGAAGCATGCCTCTGAATACCAGTTTCTAGGAAATAGCAATGAGAAATGGCTGTTGTGTCCTGCTAGTGGGTTTATCAGAGGCATATGGTTGGACTAGATAGGACTCTCATCTGATCCAGCAGGGCTCTGTTTATGCTTTTAGATAGTGGAAGATATGTTTTTCTTCCTTAACACAAACACAAAACTGGAATTTGCCCTTTCCCTGCACCCTTACATTAAAAACCTTCTTCCTGGTTGCACCGACGACTTATCCAACGTATATAAATAACATTTTCTTTTTTACTTATTGTTTTCTTAGCAAGACTTTCAAGTATTGTTGGTGTGTTTTGAATGGTGTCCAAAGTAGAACTCTTAACTCTTCCTCATGTACCTTTAAAAGGGATTTCTCCCCCTATTGGGGAAAAAGAAAAACCCTGAACGTCACCAAACTTTTATAACATTTTATTTGAAGTTAAAAATGTAAAATTGCATGTCAGCAGCCTGAAACTTCCTTTATGGCCACCGCTGTGCAGAGACTAGCTCTCCGGTGAAGCTCTCTTCCAATTAAAGAAAGGACGGTTTGACATGAAATGAAACGAAGTGGGACATGTTTTAAAATAGACCGCTATCTGAAATTAGGAAATTAGAACAGGCCATGCCAAATCAGAGTGGTGCTCCATTTAGAGACAGGGCCATCTCTGGCATAATCTTTTTTTGATTTCATCAGAGCACGGTGCTGTTGCAACATGGGTGAGAACAAAAATCACCAGTTTATGTTATTATTCAGGGGTCTGGAGGGTTTTTGTTTAAGATGTCAATTTTATTCCCCTTTCAAAGTCAGCATGCATTATGGGAACAAAATCCCATAGAGGGGAAGGGAAACAGCAATGGGTTGGATGCACACTTAGCTGAATTTGAGTTAAACCATGACTGATGTGTCCCATTGATTTCAATAGGGAAGAAGTTCAAGAAACATTAATTATTATTATTATTATTATTATTATTATTATTATTATTATTATTATTATTATTATTTTCACTTTTTGAGTTGCTTGCTAATTGGGAAGCCCCCAAGTGCCTTAGAAAATTTTAACAGCAAAAAGCATAACATAAACTTGGAGGTGGGGGTTACAATGAAAGCCATAAAGCTAACTAGAGTTGACTGCCAATTTTGGCTTCTCTGTTTCTCATTTTTTCCAATATCAGGTTCAGTTCTCCACATTCCCATATGAGTTTGCTATTATTATTATTATTATTATTATTATTATTGTTATTATTATTAACTCCTCGTGAAATTTACCATCCTTTTAGAGTGAATTTAGCCTAATGCAATTTTGTCCAATATACACCATTTTAGAAAGCCATTTCCCCTAATATAATGCATTTTTGAATTCTATTCTCACTAATAAATGCATTTCACCTTAGTATGTACATTTTTGGGATACATTACTTGACTGCAGAACTCCACTGGAAAATTCAGAGAAGTGAAAATTCCATAGGGTCACTGTGCTTGAGTTCACTTATTGTTCCAGAAAATGTGAATAAGGTAGGTTTGCCCTTAAATGCAAACTGAATCAAATTTCTTCCCATCCCGGGCTTCCGGTTCCGGCTGCTGGCTGGAGAGGTCGGGGGGAACATCGCTCCGATGTTCCCTGCCCGAAAAGGGGTGAAAGGGGTGTCTTGAGACAGCGCCTCAGCCCCCAAAACTCCCGGGAAGGGCGTCCCGGGACCGGTCGGTCCGGCGGTGGTTCGCGGGGCTTCCCTCCTCCCGAGGAGAACCTAATAAGGGACTCCGGGATGCGAGCGGGGGGAGCCTGAACCCTTTGGATCTGAGAACATCTATCCCCCTGACGGGCGCAGCTGCCAGATCTCTCCTGATCGTGCGCCGGGATTTCTCCTGCCAAATTATCAATTCGGACCTGAAGATTGTGAGTAAAATGGATGTTTTGGACTTATTTCTGGGTAAAGTGTAGGGCTTAAAATGGAGGCCAGCCCTATCACTGCTGAAGCTTAAGAGACGGGGATGTGGCAGCCGAGGCAAAACGAAAGTGGTCATTGAAAAGGAATTTGCTTCAGTGTAACCAGCCCCCCTCTCCCCCTGCGCTGGAGGAATCTGGCAAGGAATACTTTTTGCAACAAGATATCTAAATGGATTGCTGAATGGAACGATTGTATCTACATTTGACAGAATGATAGGAGCACAGATGGCAAAGATAGATGTGCACCTATTTCTACAAGGAATGCAGAAATTTAGTGATGCTATGGATAGGATGGAGATACGTTTGAATGATGCCTTGGATAGGATGGAGATACGTTTGAACAGGATCATATCAGAGGAACCAACAACAGGATGTTCCCACGCTGCGAAGCGTGAGAACCAAAAAGAACTTATGATTTTGAAAAAAAGATTACGCGCCCGGCCGCATGATGTCAACAAAAAGAAAAAGAAAGCTAGAAACCATAAGAGGAGAATCATTAAGAAGAAGATTTTCAAACAGGATGAGAAAGTAAGAATGGATCTCTGGGACATTGACGTTGTAAGAAGATTGGGAAAGCAAAGAAGAATGCAACAGACTGTTCCCAAAGAAGTTTTGCTGGCCCATTCAGATCGGACATGGGTGACACGGCGGGTGGGTGTGGGGTGAGAGTGGTTATTTTTTTCTTTCTTGGATTGATTTGACGGTTTGACCAAAGCATGTGGATTTAATTTCTGGTATGGTGGGAATTATAGAAGTTATATAAGTTTTGTTGTGGAATATTTGAAAACCAGGTTCTGGGGCATGGGGGGAGGGGGGGGGAAAGCAAGTTAAAAAAATTAGGATTTAAGGCCGAGGGGAAAATTAAGATTAGAAATTGCGATAATGAGAATGTTATAAATTAGGATATTATGATGTTAGGAGAAAAATGTTTAGAAGATGATATGTGTAAGTTAAGTTAAAAAATTAGAAGATAATGTATAAATACCAAGATAAGAACCCGTGAGCCAAGAATTATCTATGGATTCAGCAGTGAGAAGCTGTGGAAGCCATTTGATAAAAGTTAGTAATATAGATGCCTAGTCTGGAAAGGGACCAGGTACAAGCAAAGTGAGGGTTGTGTTTAGATGGTTAAATGAACAATGTTAAAAGATACCTCCGTGAGAGGGGGGGGGAAGTTATGTATTGTTTCTCAATGTGAGAGGTGGGAAACAAAAGAAATTTAACCGTGTTGTAATGTGCTTATAAAATTGGAAAATCAAATAAATATTATTTAAAAAAAAAAAAAAAATTTCTTCCCATCCCTACAATAACCCAGAAACTAAAAAAATAGAAGCAAAAGCAAATAGCAGTGGCTCCTGAAGCCAATCGGAAGCCGCAGAAGTCGCGTTGGACTTTCGGGTTCCAAAGAACATTCGCAAACCAGAACACTCACTTCCGGTGTTGTGGCATTCGGGAGCCAAAACGTTCGACTCGCAAGGTGTTCGGGATCCAAGGTACGAGTGTAATTCAAAATATAAACAACAATATACCGTAAAATAAAATTTCATTTTTCAAAATGAAACAAAGCCTACAGTAAGGCAGAAAAGGAAATTTACTTTTGTATACTTCCACTTTATATTTGAAAAATTTTCTCATGCTTTTTCTAATTGCAAAGTCTTTGACCAGATCATCGAAACTAGCCGAAGAATGGATGCTTTTGAATTATGGTGCTGGAGGAGACTCTTGAGAGTCCCATGGACTGCAAGAAGATCAAGCCTATCCATTCTGAAGGAAATCAGCCCTGAGTGCTCACTGGAAGGACAGATCCTGAAGCTGAGGCTCCAATACTTTGGCCACCTCATGAGAAGAGAAGACTCCCTGGAAAAGACCCTGATGTTGGGAAAGATGGAGGACACAAGGAGAAGGGGACGACAGAGGACGAGATGGCTGGACAGTGTTCTCGAAGCTACCAACATGAGTTTGGCCAAACTGCGAGAGGCAGTGAAGGATAGGCGTGCCTGGTCCATGGGGTCACAAAGAGTCGGACACGACTGAATGACAGAACAACAACAACAATCTAAACGTAACATACCTGCTTCTATACTTAGTAGAGATAAGGCTTCCAGCCTGCCTTGTTGCATGGTTGTTCTGATGGGATTTTTTAATATATTTCATCTGAGAAAACGAATGCTCAGCTGAGCAATTTGTGACCATTATTGTTAAAAACCTGGTAGTGGGAAATTTCTGTGGTGCCCGGCTTCCCTTGATGCCCTGAGCACATGTTTATTTTGTTTAATGCTTAATCCAGCCTGGACTGCCTTAAATTGGCAAAGGCCAGAGTAGAGGATGACCAAACCATACTCTGATCTGTAAGGGTGGGTGTGGGGAGAGGGTTATTTTTGCAGCATTGTGGATGCAGAAATGCATTTACTTCTATCAGGTGCATTTGTATGCTGCAGCTACCTTGAGAACAGCTGAGGAAATGGTGCTAAGGTTAGCATTACCTGGAGTGTAGACTGGCAGATCATGATTAATTCAATCTGCTCCCGGAACCTGTTGGAATAAATATTTCCCTCTTTGAGCGAGTGGCAACAAGAATTTATTTCCAGATTATATGCAGAGATGGCGAGGAACAATATCAATAAATCATGAGAGGATTCTGTAGTCACATTTCTCTCTCCCCTCCACCCCCCATCCGGGTAACTACATTTTCAATGCATGATTTCTGTCATTTACAATTCAGAGGACCTGTGATCCTTTGAGCTAACAGCTTGCTACAGCTGAAGTTGGCATGGCTAGGTCTTTTCCTGCAGCTGCCATGCACTGAGGTGTCATTATAGCGGAAATCCCCCGCACCAAAAAAGAAAACAAAACAACAACAACAACCCGCCACAAAATTATCCTTAAAGTTTCTGTTCAGGAAATTTTTGATAAGCAAATATTCTCAAATACAGTGGTACCTCTGGATGCAAACGGGAACCGTTCCGGAGCCCTGTTCGCATCATGAAAAACGCATATCCTGAAGTGCTGAATCTGCGCATGCTCACCGCGTGATTCTGCGCATGTGCATGATGTCATTTTGTGCGTCTGCGCATGTGCGAACCCGGAAGTAACCCGTTCTGGTACTTCCGGGTTCGGTGTGTTCGTAACCCGTGTTGAACGCAACACGCAGCGTTCGCAACACGAGGTACGACTGTATCCAGCAAATGTTTACCTAAATCTGGCAAAATGACCTTTCCTCCTTTACCCTCATGCCCACCATGCCTGGGTGGGGGAGGGAGGCACTGACTCCACCCCCAAATGGAGGGGATATTGACGTGGTGGCACCACATTTCATCACCCCCTGGGCGTGGGGGGAGGGCATGTGTTGTGTCCCTGGAAAATCAGGACACTGGGAGGGTATGGTAGCATGGCTGAAATGGCCTTCTGAGCTTAATGGGCATGTCTGGTGGACTTGATAAGGCCCACAGACCTGGGGCCAGAGGTTTCCCACTGCCATGCTAGGTAGATCCAATCTAGCAAGGCTCTCCTTTTAGCAGGGCTCTCCTTAAAGTCTTTCGTTTTAGACCGCAGGTTAAAAAAACAAGACTCCTTGCACTCTACTCCATGCCCCCTTATTCCTGCCCAGGGCAACCCTGCCCTCTGACTGCATCTCAGAGCTGAGGGACATGGGTGGTGCTGTGGTCTAAACCACTGAGCCTCTTGGACTTGCTAATCAGAAGGTTGGCAGTTCGAATGCCCGCAACGGGATGAGCTCCCGTCGCTCTGTCCCAGCTCTTGCCAACCTAGCAGTTTGAAAGCACGCCAGTGTGAGTAAATAAAAAGGTACTGCTGTGGTGGGAAGGTAAATGGCATTTATGTGTGCTCTGGCTTCCGTCACGGTGTCCTGTTGCGCCTGAGGCGGTTTGGTCATGATGGCCACAGGCCCGGAAAGCTGTCCGTGGACAAACACCGACTCCCTTGCCCTGAAAGTGAAATGAGCACTGCAACCCCATAGTCGCCTTTGACTGGACTTAGCCATCCAGGGGTCCTTTACCTTTTACCTTTACCTCAGAGCCAGCATGCCTGGGCGTGCACGAGCTTGCACACTGTGCCATACTGTGGGGGCAGAGTGTGCCGCCAGAATGACTAGATCCCTCCCAGGTGACTTCCAGGTTAGGGAGACTTGCTGTGTGTACACCGGACCCATGCTACTTTTTTGGGCAGTGCTGGGCCTGCAGAGTGCCCGAGCTGGCGCATCCCTCCTGGGCGCCCTCCACCTTGAGGGTGGCTTGGGTGTGCTGCAGGCCCAGTGCCGCTCATGGGGCCAGCGCCTACTTGTCACATCCTTCTCAGCCACCAGCCCAGCCCTGCACTGAAGAAGAGTTTGGATTTGATATCCCGCTTTATCACTACCCGAAGGAGTCTCAAAGTGGCTAACAGTCTCCTTTCCCTTCCTCCCCCACAACAAACACTCTGTGAGGTGAGTGGGGCTGAGAGACTTCAGAGAAGTGTGACTAGCCTAAGGTCACCCAGCAGCTGCATGTGGAGGAGAGGAGATGCGAACCCAGTTCACCAGATTACAAGTCTACCACTCTTAACCACTACACCACCACTGCCTTTGTGCGCAGAGCTCTCAGGGCACCTGGGTTTGCGAGTCACCTTGGGCTCCAAGTGCCGCCCGGGGCGATCCACCCCTTGTATACCCCCTAGCTATGCCAATGCCTAGTAGGCTTGATTGGGCCCACAGACCTGGGGACAGAGGTTTCCCACTACTGTTCTAGCTAGATCCAATCCAACAGGGGTCTCCTTATACAGCGGTACCTTGGTTGTCAAACTTAATCCATTCCGGGAGTCCATTCGACTCTTGGAACCATTCGAAAACCAAGGTGTGGCTTCCGATTGGCTGCAGGAGCTTCCTGCACTCAATCGGAAGCCGCGGAAGCCATGGCAGACATTGGACTTCCAAAAAATGCTCACAAACCGGAACACTTACTTCCGGGTTTGCGGCGTTCGGGAGCCGATTTGTTCGGGAGCCAAGCTGTTTGACAACCAAGGTACCACTGCAGTCTTGTGTTTCAGACCACGGTTGCTTATTTCTGGACAATGCGTTCATTCTGCATCCAAAGTTTGTTGGAAACAATGAACTAGGCCTGTGTGTTAGATCAAATGCACTTATGCCTTTTTTTTGTTTAAACTACACTTTGATGTGTCTTGAAAACTTTGCAACAGTTATGATGAGGCAGAAAATTGCTTTAAAAACATACTGCTTTTTTAAAAATAAAAAATAAAATCCTGAATATATCCAAGTCTTGCCCTTTAAGTATTGCTAAAATCCCTGCTTCCGTATTCCAAAATCAAGCCTTGGGCAAGCAGAAGAGAAAATATGTTGTCACAACTTTTTAATTGTTTTCCTTTTACTTCAGAGATATTTTTCCTCCATCCCCTTTAAAACAACGCCAAAAAAGCACAATCATGACAGAGAAGTAATATAGCAATTTCATCGAGAACAGAGGGTTCGTCTGACAGGGCCCATTAAAAAGATTTAATGAAATTCCCAAGACTTATTTTGAAGTCAGCCTGGGAAGGTTTTTATTCTCAATCTGCACATCAGTATTAATTTAAAAATTAAAAAAAAAAAGCCCTCCACACACCCACAGATGGAGATTTTATTGATACCCACGGAAAGAAGAACAAAGCGAGATTACTGGAAAGTCTAGATGGAAGCAGGGGTTCTATGAAGCAAAAATTTCTTGCTGAGGTAAGAATGAGATGAAAAGCAGGAGGAATTATGATTGCAAAATTGATAGGGATGCACCTGTTTCTAATGGACCTGCCACTGATGCATAAATTAAACGGAGAATAATTCATTAATCTGGGTGCCTGCCAGTATCTCCTGTGGCATCCATGAAAAAGTCGCAGAATACTGTGGGATGTAAACACAGAGCAGTCAAACACAACATTGCTAGAGTGGACACAATGAGGGTCTTAGTCCACCAGCCGGAACTTCCTGTTTATTCTGGGCTGGGATGGACTTCCCCTGTGTAACTGGAGGTGGGTGTGGCCTCACCTGTGGGCAGGTAACACAAAACCACTGAGGCCAGACTCCATCTCTCTCTTTTTTGGACAACGCGCTCAAAGAACTCACATCGCAAAGATGCTCTCTTGGCTTCCAGGCCAAGAGAGGACAAAGGAGCTGTTTTCCCCCTATGGGACAGTGTCCTGAGTACATCTAACTTTTCCTAAGTTTAAGTCTGCCTTCTGGGATCCAATTGTGAACAGATGCTTTATGTAAGTAAACACGTTCATATGCTTTTATAGAAGACTGTGTAGTGTCTTATTTTGAGAGGGATAAAAGGGGAAATACCAGGACAATACATCTATTTTAGAGACTCTAGCGAGTCTGAGCAAGCTTTCTGCTGTGTGTGTGTTTTAAAGGGGAATGTAAAACTCTGCTGATATTGATGAACACAAGTTGGGATAGGATATCTTAACCAATATATCATCCCCCGCATCCCTAAACATTCCCACAAATACATCCCCTCAAAAATCTGCAACACAGGTGAAACTGTCCTTCCTGCACATCTCCTGTTTGCACGGGCTCAGGCTTTCCCACACTGAACACGCCCCCTTGAACATGCCCAGATTTTATTGGATGCAAGGATTGGACACGCCCTCTCTTTTGTTCCAAACAGAGGAGCGGTGCAAAGAGCTTCTGTTTAGCAAATTGGATTTGTACATGCCCCTATGTAGTGTACATGCCCCTTGGTGTTCATCTGAAGGCTGCACCTTCTGCAGAATGTGATGGTTAGGTTCCTTTGGCGTGGGAACAAACTACCACCAGCATATAGCACCTTGCTTGTGGGATTTGTACGGCTCACCGATTTGCTATCAGGCCAAGTTCGATATGATGGTACTAAACAGCCCCTAAACAGGCTGGGACCAGGTCTGAGAGACCACCAGTGGCTCTCTATGGTCTTAGGGAGAGTCTCTCCTGCAAGCTCCAAAAACCTCAGCAGCAGGGCTCTGAGTGTGGTTGCCCCTGTTCTGTTGATATATGACAGGTGCCCACTGCCCACACTTTCTGGGAACAGTTGAACGGATTTTTGTTACGACAGGCTTTCCCAGCTGAATAAATGGGTCATTACCACAAAACAAGTTTTAGTTTTGTTTTAAATGCATTTGTTGTTTTAAATATATTTGTTGGTTTTGCGTTTTTAAGTGTCTGCAACTGTTTCCCATGTAGATTGCCTTGAGATGGTGGTTTAGAAGGTGATTGATAAATTAATAGTAATAGTTGTTCTTGGGAGAAAACGGAGGAGTGTGACTTTGGGGTAACTGTTGTGACTGTTGGACGGTTTCAGTGCCTGCTGTGGTTGTAGAGAGACATGTAGAGACCCTTAAAGCCCTAAATGGCCTTGGCCCATTATACCTGAAGGAGCGTCTGCACCCCCATCGTTCAGCCTGGACACTGAGGTCCAGTACAGAGGGCCTTCTGGCGGTTCCCTCGCTGCAAGAAGCCAAGTTACAGGGAACCAGGCAGAGGGCTTCTCAGTAGTGGCACCCACCCTATGGAACACCCTCCCATCAGATGTTTCAGAAGATGACTTATAGAAGACAGCCCTGTTTAGGGAAGTTTTTAATGTTTGATGTTTTATCATGCTTTTAATATTCTGTTGGAAGCCGCCCAGAGTGGCTGGGGAGGCCCGGCCCTATGGGCGGGGTATAAGTAATATTATATCATCATCATCATCATCATCATCATCATCATCATCATCATCATCATCCTAGAATAGAATCATAGAGTTGGAAGGGACTATGAGGGTCATCTAGTCCAATCCCCTGCAACGCAGGAATCTTTTGCCCAACATGGGACTCGAACCCACAACCCTGAGATTAAGAGTCTCATGCTCTGCAAACTGAGCTAACTACTTAATTTAAGAACATAAAGGTAAAGGTAAAGGGACCCCCGACCATTAGGTCCAGTTGCGGACGACTCTGGGGTTGCGGCGCTCATCTCACTTTATTGGCCGAGGGAGCCGGCGTACAGCTTCCGGGTCATGTGGCCAGCATGACTAAGCCGCTTCTGGCGAACCAGAGCAGTGCACGGAAACGCCGTTTACCTTCCCGCCAGAGCGGTACCTATTTATCTACTTGCACTTTGATGTGCTTTCGAACTGCTAAGTTGGCAGGAGCAGGGACCGAGCAACGGGAGCTCACCCCGTTGCGGGGATTCGAATCGCCGACCTTTTGATCGGCAAGCCCTAGGCTCTGTGGTTTAACCCACAGCACCACCCGCGTCCCAATTTAAGAACATAGGAAGGTGCTATACCATGTCAGACCAATGATCCACCTAGCTCAGTATTGCCTGCATTGGCTGGCAGTGGCGTTCCAGGATTTCAGGCAGGAGTCTCTCCCAGCCCTACCTGGCGGTATCATTGGGAATTGAACCTGGGACCTTCTGCATGCAAAGCAGATACTCAACCACTAAGCTATAACCCTCCCCATAACTAATTGCAAGAAACAGCCGGTAAAGAAAAGCTTATCCAAGTTTTTTTCCTCCTCCGCGTAAAACATTTGCCCTTCACCCCAATGCCACGTCTTGTCCTTGTCTTTCTTTCATTGACATAAGCTAGCCTAATCTGCTCCTGGGTGCATGGAACGCTACCACGGAGAATTTAATCACAGCCCTTAAAATGTATTCTATTTGCTTACCCATCCTTTTCGTGTTTACGAAAGTGCTGCTGACTCTCTGTGGGAGTAGCGTCAGCCAAGGAAAGGAGAGGTCAGTCTTCCTCCTGCCTTCGATATTCTGCACAGGCAAACAAACAGATAAATAAAACATGCCACGATTTGCTTAGGGGAAGAATTGTGCTCATTGTTCTAGTGCTTTGGAATCGGAGCCCTGGGGAGGGAAGCGTTAAGTGAAAAGCACAAAATGGCATTGTCGCATTCGGTGTTTCAATACAGGTGGAAGGTGGGAAGGAATATTGGCCAGGCCAAGAATGGGAGAGACCTGCTGAAAGACTTGCAATGCCATTGATAGGACAGAGTTGGTCAGGTGACATCTTCCCATTGGCTGTCCTTCCCATTAGACCAGGGGTAGCCAACATGTGGCCCTCCAGATATTGTTGGAGGCGTTATGGGATGGCGTGGCCCTGCAGAGCACCTAAATTGTGGGAGTTTCACTAGTTTAGGCAGTATTCATGGAAGAATTCAGGAAGAACTTTCTAATAGCAAGAGCTGTTTGACAGTGGAAAAGACTCCCTTGGAAATGTGGTGGACTCTCCTTCCTTGGAGGTTTTTAAGTAGAGGTTGGGTGGCTACCTGTCAGGGATGGTTTAGCTGAGATTCCTGTATTGCAAGAGACTGATGGCCCTTGGGGTCCCTTCCAACTCTGCAATTCTATCTATATATCTAAAAATGTTCCCATTGCGTGTTTGTCTGAAACACCCTTGCTGCGTAACCGCTGGACCAAATCGCATCAAATTTGGACACAGCGTTCCATTACCATGTCAAAATAATCTGGCATAATAAAAATTCATAAAAACCACACCTGTCATACCTAAAAAAAATTTTAAACGCAACAAAACTGTCGCAGCTATTATATGTCATCAGCAAAACAGCGCCCTCTAGCGACGGCTATACTGGTACTACAGCTACAAAAGCAAAAAAGAGGCGCAGCTTTTAGACATCACCATCGAAATCTCAGAGCTCCATCGGCCATTTGCAAGCTCACAAATCAGTAATTGAAAAGGGGGGGGGCGAGAAGAGGGTAATAGAAAAGAGGGGGGGCCGAGAAGAGGGTAATTGAAAACGGGGGTGGGGACAGAGAAGGGGCAGATGGAAGTTGAACAGGGGAACTTCTAGGCCGGCACTGTCACCACAGCCTGGGTCGCCGCTGTTAACGCCATCAAATGCAGGCCCTGCCCAACCGCCGCCCAGGCCCCTTAGCCACCCCACCACCATGAAAGGCAGGCCCCGGCCCTTCTCCACAGCCGCTCATGCCGCCGCCGCCAGAGCCAGCCTGGGCCGCCCGCTGCTCACTTCCCCACCGCAGCTGCCATGAAAGACAGGCCGGACACCATCCCCACAGCCGCTGCCAGCCCTCTCCTCTCCTACCACCACCCACAGACGCAGCCATCAACACCACAGCATTCACACACATAGCCACAGCAAGGCGTGGCCAGGTCAGCTAGTGATTCTATAATATCCAGATCAGATGTTCACTGTGTGTACATGGTGTCTTCCTTTCATTCTGCTTTTAGACTTGTCTGTTTTGGAAGACTAGCGGTGTATTCCCAGGCATGTCTTTTTAGAACCAAACCCTTAGGGAATTTAGTGTATAGGACTTCAGCCTAATTATCTGTATGTGGCACTGAACTTTGGGGAGGACAATAAATGAGCATGTGTCACCTCATTGGAGTATGCAATAAAGCATTAGATCAGATCGCCATTGTTTAAAATCCAGAGTTGACTGAGTCAGTTGGTGCAAACTCTACAAATCTGTCAAATCTAAAGGAAAGCTCCGAAAGGAAATGCCTGATTCATTACATGAAATGCCATCTCTACCCATTGTCCTGCATGAATTATGACTCTGTGGGCAGGTTATTTGTAGTTCCTTCGAAGTCTGTAGATGAAACACTTCGGCTTCTTTTTATCAGCTGTCCTAAGGGACTTTTAGTCTACATAAGAAAGGGGAAGAAAGAACCCAGAGAGAACCATCCATTCTTGGCTTGGAGGAAGTTCAAAGAACATTTCCCAGAATGCTTGTTGAATTCATTTGCATTTCTTAGGTGTAAAGTTATTGACTGATGTGTAAAGTTGGAAGGGACCCTCAAGGGCCATCTAATCCAGCCCCCTGCCATGTTTCTGCCACTGGTCTTGCTTGCACTCTGAGTAGCCTGGTTTAAACACAGTTCAGAGGGGAGGCATAGATGGCATATGGCTGGATCAATAACCTTACTCCAGAGGAGGCTGACAGTAGGAAAAGGCAAATGTCAGGGAGGGCAATGATGGTAAGTTTCTTTCCCAGCCTCCTGGAAGTACCAACTTCATGTTATTTGCACCAGAGGCAGGGTCAGAAATTACTGTATTTTTCCGTGTATAAGACTAGCCCCCCCACCCTAAAAATAATGTCAAAAATTTGGGGATGTCTTATACACAGATAGTAAAATACACGATATTTTCTTAAATCAGGAGCGTCTTATACATGGGGACGTCTTATAGACGGAAAAATATGGTATCTCTAAATTTAAACCTCTTTGGATAATACACGGCAAATTTTTAAAGATCTCGAAAGATGCTATTAATGTCACTGACACTAGGTTCACACACACACGAAAGCTTCTTGTTCTATAATATAATGCTTTATGCAATTTAATGTGAAACAAAGAAACACCACCTATTTGTCTAGATGCTATCACTAACAGGGTCCAGAATCTACCTTTAAAGCAGATTTGAAATGCATTTCCATCTCAAAAAATTCTAGGCATTGTAGTTTACCCCTCGCAGAGTTACAGTTTCCAGAACCCTTAAGAAATGATGGTGCCCAGAATTCTTTGAAGGGGGAATGTACTTTGAATGTGCTTTGAAGGTATAGGGGGTTTTCCGTCTCAGCAGAAGAAGTGGTGTGATTTTTCTCATTTGCGCTGTTACAGCCAACAGGCTTTCAACAAAGGACTAGGTGATGTGAGGGTCATGCACACAACCAAATGTTTAAATTACCGACAGGAGGCTGAAAGTGCACACATACACACATACAAACAGTAGTGAGGGTGCCATTGTGCGCTGCGATATATATCCTTCTCATTCTATATAAACAGGAATCATTTAATCAATATTGCTAGTATTTGCTGTTTTTGCTCTAATTTAATTCATTCTGTTATTTCTCACGCAGGAGACTGTAAAATCTGTCTAGTCTGAAGCTCCCCCCCCCCACACATTATGTCCTAGGCCAGTGATGGGCAACCTTTTGTTTTGTTTTGTTTTGTTTTTTTAATTTAAAAAAACTTTATTGAAATTTTAAACATACAAATTTAAAACCAACCTACAAAGAAAGAGAAAAAGAAGAAGAAGAAGAAGAAAATAAATAAATAAATCACATTTAAAAATCATAAACATTCATAAATCATAAATCATAAATATTAAACATTCCATCTACAGTACTAACTCTTTCCCTTATATACACGCATCATACTTATATCCTATCTTTATATATCATTCACTGTTAATGTTAATATCTTCATTCTCTCTTTTTCCACTTCCTCCTCACCTTCTTTGCACCCTCTCTTCTTTTCTTTCCCTCTTTATTAAATTTAATTTAAGCATTCCTTACCCCCCCTCCCCCTTGACTTCCCCTTGCCTTATTCTCGTGGTTTTTATCTTTTCTTAAAACGTCTACTTTCTTCTCTCCGTAACTTCCAAGTTCATCTTTCCTCATCTTCCTCTAATTCCTTTAGATATGATACAGCGTAATCTAAAAGTGGGTCCAAGTCCTTATCGTGGGGCATTGCTTTTTGAGATATTCTCCAAATTTCCCCCAATCCTTTAAACTTTTTTGTTTGCTTTTACCTCTAATTTTATCTGTTAGTATTGCCAAATCCATGTACCCATATAGTTTTTCTTGCCACTCTTTGATTTCCGGAATTTCTTTCTTTTTCCAATATGTCGCGACTAGAATCCTTGCCGCCGCAAGCTTTTGAGCTTGGTGTGTCAAAATTCGCCAAAAAACCGAGCATAACTCGGGTGGTGTGTCACTTCGAGAAAAAAACCCTTCAAGCTTTGTTTCGTTTTTTGCTTGAGCTATGAGCCAAGGAGTGAAGCGGCCCCTGCCGCGGACGGCATACAAAACAAGCAACAAGTCTGGGAAACCGATGTTTGGAAAGGGATCCGGCTCCACTTTGGACAAGAAACTCCCCTATTGCCCCTTTGAATGCCCATGAAATGCAATACATAAAGAGTTGTGTGTGTGTGTGTGCCCCCCTCCCGCAAAAAAGGGGCATAGTGCAAATGATCCCGCCCCAGAGCACAGTCCTTACCTGCGCAGTCCAGGAGCAGCAAGTGGGCAGCCGGCCACAGGATCGGGGGGGGGGCAGCGGAGGAGGACCTGCCAGGGCCGCCAGGGCCAAGGACAGATCTGGATTGGGGCAAGAGTGCACCCGATGGCTGCCCAGCCCTTTCTCTTTCCGTTCCTCCTCTCGCTTTTTTTTTAAGCGCCAAACTAAGTGCCTCGAAATTCGGATCTCCCGTGGAAAACCCCGCACTCCCATTGGCCCGTGCTGCGCCAGCCCGCCCCCGCCCACAGGATATGATACATTTTGCCAGGTGAGGGGCGGGACCAGAGGTTCTGCTCTTAAAGGGGAAGTGCATGGTCTCCCTTTGCATGCCTTGCTGGCTCTCGCTTAAAGCGGCCGGCGGAAGCTTCGGCAGTGGCGCCGCGTCCAGCCTCCACCTCTTCCTGGCGCCCTCCAGAAGGTGGCGCCATGGCTAGGATGCCCCTGCGCGTGTCACCGAAAATGGTTGTGCGTGTCTGTGCTGACACGCATGTCATAGGTTCGCCATCACTGTCCTAGGCCAAACTATGTGTTACATCAAATGTGGAGTTCGACACTAAATGTCTGGTAAACAGCGCATGGGTGCACCTGAGTGACCCAAGGGAGATGGGGCAGTTGCAGTATCCCTTGAGAGTGCTCCATCTTCCTTGGGTCATCAGCCGTAGGCACACTGAGATACTTTGCAATAGGTAAAGGTAAAGGTAATGGTAAAGGACCCCTGGATGGTTAAGTCCAGTCAAATGCGACTATGGGGTTGCAGCACTCATCTTGCTTCCAGGCCAAGGGAGCCGGCGTTTGTCCACAGACAGCTTTCCGGGTCATGTGGTCAGCATGACTAAACCACTTCTGGCGCAACGGAACACCCTGATTCAAACTAGAGTGCACGGAAATACTGTTTATTTTCCCTCCGCAGTGGTACCTATTTATCTACTTGCACTGATGATCTTTCGAACTGCTAGCTTGGCAGGAGCTGGGACAGAGCAACAGGAGCTCACCCTGTTGCATGGATTCGAACCCCCGACCTTCCGATCGGCAAGCCCAAGAGGCTCTGTCGTTTAGACCACACAGCGCCACCAGCATCCCTATCTGGTGGGTACCAGGCTGGGAAAGGCAATGCTCTGCTAGATGAATGAATGCTCTGACAGAAGAGAGAAACTCTATTCTCCGTTTGTCTCCAGGGACATTTTTTTATTCATCGGCACAGGTAACTTCAAAGGTTCCTTTTAGATTCATTATATGGAACATTTACAAGTTGTTCTGCCTTCAGGTCGCTAAATTTATCCAGGTGTTTTGACTTTAAGCCTCCACATATTTCACATGTACTGCTCTCTGCCAAGATCAATGGACTTTTAATTCCCCATGCCATTAGAAACCCAGACTAACGTTAGAGGTAGTATTGCTTTCCCTGATGAGTCTAACACTGATTGTTCAGTGAAGAAAATGGGACATAACCAGATCACTCCCATCAGCATACAAGTGGCAGGGATGCTATATCAGAACATCGCAGCATGAGCAATTTTGGGAGGAAATGTTCTGCTCTGTTACATCCATGCCATTCCACCGAGGAGCTAATGAAATGGAGGGCAGACTTTCTAGTCAGGATAAGCTTGAAAAATACATTGAAAGCTTTTCCAGGCCCGAGTTTGAATAGAATATCAGAACTGTTCCAGAAATAAAATAGCATCATGGAGGAATCCCCAAAATTTGTGCACTCCTAATGTCACTGTGATTCTCTAGGGAATGGCCCTGTGATGTTAGGACATGGGGAATATACTAGAAATACTACGTACAGTCGTACCTTGGATCTTGAACGCCTTGGCTCCTGAACAAATCGGCTGCAGAACGATGGAAACCTGGAAGTGAGTGTTCCGGTTTTTGAAGCCGAACGTCCGGCTCGGCTTCTGTGACTTCTGATTGACTGCAGGAGCTTCCTGCGGCCAATCAGAAGCCACGCTTGGGTTTCTGAACATTTTGGAAGTCAAATAGACTTCCAGAACGGATTCCGTTTGACTTCCAAGGTACGACTATATATGGAAGAATAGGAGAGGTGACAGCACATCATCAACATGCAGTAAGTACCGTTGGACAGTTTCTGAGGTTCCTGCACCCTGGAAAGGCCCATCCCTGAAGCTTGCCCCACTATCCTTCACATTTCTCCCCAGTGCTTCAATTAGTCCTGAGTTGACTAAGTCTGAGAGGCACCATTTTGATTCCCCATGATGCCCCAGGTCATGAGTGGAGAACCTCAGACTTGGGAGCCAATCTATCTGGCCCGCAGGACTCTCCCCTCCTGAGCCACACTGCTTTTAATATAATGACTAGTCTTTTTATTGTAATTATTTGTATGGTTGTAACAGATTATGTATATACGTAGTCTTACTTCTAACAATGTTTAATAGGGGTTTTTTAAATTATTGTTTTTTCTACGTTTTAGCAGTTCTCATTTCTATATTCAAGCTGCCTTGAGTCCCATCAGGCAAAAAAGTGGGGTATAAACAAATATATACTACTACTACTAATAATTCTATGGGCTCTCATGCTTTGGGATATGATTCAGTGGGTTCCTGCCTGCCAGCCTCGGGTTCTAGGAATCTCCTGATCACCTGGTCCAACTCCTCAGCCAGCAACAATGTAGCCTCCAACCCAGTGTCCTGGTCACTGCTGGAATCTGGGGTCATGTGCTAACTAGGGTTAGCACTCTTACCTATCCTCATTCAGCCAATAGAACACACAAACAAGCACAGTGTAGGTTGGCACATTAGGGTCAATGGGGCACTGCCCCACCAACCTCAGTCTGCCCTCTGCCAGATCCCACCTGCCTGCTTTCTTGCTTACAACCAGCCCATGGACTTGCCCTGGGCTTCTGGCTTCCTCTTCCTTAGTCCTGACATTATCCCTGTAAAACTTAGCAGGGAGGAAGTTGGGTCGAAACTAGAATTGGTTGGCTCTGCCTGGCATTGGCTCTGGCTCCATCTACTGGTGGGCTCCTTCCCTTCCGCCCTACTGACCCCAATGGGCACAAGCCACATCCTCACAAAGCCTTTGTTAGGTGACAGGATCGGACAATGCTCCAGAGAACTCTTGGATTTGTGACGAACAGCAGGTGGCAGCACCATCTTGGATTTAGATCATTGCCTAGTAGTGAATTAAAGCTACTAAAATGATATAGGTTAAGCAATGAAAAGAAAAACAAATAAAGAGCGTGCATTTGTATCTTTATGGCTGGCAAGGTAATGGCAAGGCTGCCATTTCTCTCATTCAAAAGCGGGAGATTTCTGCTATGTGCCTCTGGAATTTTCAATTTTATTCAAGTCTGAAGCCGAAACTCCTCACACGCGTGACTATGTGCCTTTTCAAGCTGAAATGTTCCCATTGAATGCATTTCAATCCACCCTTTAATTAAGCACTGATGTAGAGTAGGGTTTTTTTCTGGGAATGCAAGAAGGTCAGTTCTTGTTTGTTTGTTTGTTTTACATCCTTTCAAAAATTAATTAATCACTTCCCCAGAGGGCAGTAATCCATAGCACCAAAGCTTAATTTCAACAATGAATTGGGCAGTGATGAAGATAACTGTAGTAAGGTTGAGAGTGACATTGGATGGACGTTGAAGACTTATTTTTTCCGACAGCTGGGTTCAACTTCTTTCCCCATTTGGCCCTTAGCAAGTCACTTATTTTCTCTATAAATGGCTGCTCATAGAGCCAGTGTGGTGCAGTGGTTAAGAGTGGTAGTCTCGTAATCTGGTGAACCGGGTTTGCGTCTCCGCTCCTCCACATGCAGCTGCTGGGTGACCTTGGGCTAGTCACACTTCTCTGAAGTCTCTCAGCCCCACTCACCTCACAGGGCGTTTGTTGTGGGGGAGGAAGGGAAAGGAGAATGTTAGCCACTTTGAGACTCCTTCGGGTAGTGATAAAGCGGGATATCAAATCCAAACTCTTTTTCTATGTCTCATGTTCACATCTGGAAAACTAGGAACAATAACTAATTTCCTTTCTGCCCAGTACATTTACATTGGAACACATATATTTTAGCAACAGCGACATAGGACTATGGGAAGTGCCTTCCCATAGTCTGAGTCCATCGAGCTCAGTCTCATCAACACTGACTGGCACTGGCTCTCCAGGGCTTCAGAAGCTTCAGGACATTGAAATGGAAATACAATAGATCTCATCATATTGAGGAAGAGATTGACCAGGTGGCCTCTGTGCCCTTCTCAATCTGCTGTGCACAGTTGATGGGCAAATTAATCTTTTCCCGAGGAATGCATTTTTGTTGCTGATAATGGTACATGTTTGGTGTCGAATCAAGAGCAACTCCTGTTCACAGGCTTTGGGTGTTATTATCTTCTGTGGTTTGCTGGATTTCATCGAATCATAGAAGGGATGGAAAAGACCACAAGGGTTATTTAGTCCAACCCCCTGCAATGCAGGAATCTCAGCTAAAGCATCCGTGACAGATGGCCATCCAACCGCTGCTTTAAAACCTCCAAGGAAGGAGAGTCCACCACCTTCTGAAGGAGTCTTTTCCACTGTCAAACAGCTCTTACCGCCAGAAAGTTTTTTCCTGATGTTTAGTAGGAATCTCCTTTCTTGCAACTTGAAGTCCTACCCTCCAGAGCTGGAGAAAACAAGCTTGTTCCCTCTTCCACGTGACAGCCCTTGAGATTTTTGAAGATGTCTCCCTGCTTATTTAACTTATATGCAGAATTCATCATGCAAAAGGCTAGACTGGATGAATCCCAAACCGGAATTAAGATTGCCGGAAGAAATATCAACAACCTCAGATATGCTGATGATGCACCCTTGATGGCAGAAAGTGAGGAGGAATTAAAGAACCTTTTAATGAGGGTGAAAGAGGAGAGCGCAAAATATGGTCTGAAGCTCAACATCAAAAAAACTAAGATCATGGCCACTGGTCCCATCACCTCCTGGCAAATAGAAGGGGAAGAAATGGAGGCAGTGAGAGATTTCACTTTCTTGGGTTCCATGGACTGCAAGAAGATCAAACCTATCCATTCTTAAAGAAATCAGCCCTGAGTGCTCACTAGAAGGACAGATCCTGAAGTTGAGGCTCCAGTACTTTGACCACCTCATGAGAAGAGAAGACTCCCTAGAAAGACCCTGATGTTGGGAAAGGTTGAGGGCACAAGGAGAAGGGGACGACAGAGGACGAGATGGTTGGACAGTGTTCTCGAAGCTACTAACATGAGTTTGGCCAAACTGCGAGAGGCAGTGAAGGATAGGCGTGCCTGGCGTGCTCTGGTCCATGGGGTCACGAAGAGTCAGACACGACTGAACGACTGAACAACAACATGCTATCTCCTCTCTTTGTTCTTTTATTTGTTGTTAATTGTTTTTATGTCCTGTGTATGTCCTTGAGACCCTATGGCATAAGATGATACATGCATACAGTTATAAGAAAACTTCCATAATAATGCAGGTACGAGTCATAAGGTCTTTGTCTTTAAAATGGGCTTAGACTGCACAACTTTCCAAACAGAAGGGACGAGCCACAGGTCAGTAGCAGAGCAACTGCTCTGGATGCAGATCAGTCCAGGTGCAATATCTGATATATACAGGTAGGGCAGGTAAAGGGTCCTGTTTGAAATCACGGAGAGGCACTGCCAGTCAGTGTAGACAGTACTGAGCTAAATGGACCAATGGTTGCTGTATAAGGTAGCTTCTCATGATCCCATGTAATCTTCCTTTGTAAAGAGGGCTCCTTCAAACAGAGGACTGTAAAGGAGGGCACATGATTGATCACTCTACCCCCCCCCCAACTTAGCATTGCTAAGAGAGCCAGTGTGATGTATTTTTTTAATTTATTTATTTATTTATTTATTTATTATTATTATTATTATTATTGGGCCTTTTCTAATATATTATATTCTTCAAATCCAGCAGAAAGTGTGCGCCCTCAACCCTGGAGCTTGAACACAGAGCCAATGTGGTGTAGTGGTTAAGAGTGGTAGACTCGTAATCTGGTGAACTGGGTTCGCGTCTCCGCTCCTCCACATGCAGCTGCTGGGTGACCTTGGGCTAGTCCCACTTCTCTGAAGTCTCTCAGCCCCACTCACCTCACAGAGTGTTTGTTGTGGGGGAGGACGGGAAAGGAGAATGTTAGCCACTTTGAGACTCCTTCGGGTAGTGATAAAGCGGGATATCAAATCCAAACTCTTCTTCTTCGTCTTCTTCTTCTTCTTCCTGGGTTTTCAGCAGGATTTTAAATGGCTGCTCATAGCTACCCAACCACAAGGTGCTGATCAGAGCATCAATGGAGGATCCATGCGCAGATGTGAGCAGTGGGCCATGCTGGGCACTGAATCCCCAGCCACTGCCCTGTGGATGTCCTGTCCTGTTGGCGGATCTCCTTGCCTTGTTGTATGGCTAACTCTGGTCCTAACTTCAGATAGCCGTAAGATACTTGCTACGGTCGGTGGCCTAATATTGTCTCGTTTTGCTCCTGTCGGCCTCAAATAATGCTGCTCCCTCAAGCTCTGTTCATTTTATTGAAGTGTTTATTGATGCTGCAAAGTGCCACGCTTGGAAGCCTTTTCATCATGTCTGTGCTTACCATCAAACTTTCGGCCGATATTACCTGCTGAAGTGATAAGGTGGCTGGGCTGTGGAAAAGCTGCTTAAAATACACGCAGGCTGAAGCCAAACTTTAAAATTTCCCAGGGGTCTTTGGGCTCTAATGAGAGCATGCTATAATTTGAAAAGACTAGCTTTTGAACTTCTGTAAAAAAAAACAAAAAACCTTCAAGGCCAAGGTGCCGGTTGGTTTTGATGCCTGATTGCTGGAAGGGATAATGCTATTTCTCAAAAAGGCTCTCCGTTTTGAAGCCGTTGCTCCCGCCCTCCAAAATACTATGCTTTGGGACCAAACTGGGTGTGAGTTATGAGATACCTTCCTAATGTGATTTTAGAATCCATTCCAAGTAAGACGTTTGGTGAAAATTACCATTTCAAGTTGCTTTTCCTTTCCCAAAGGGAAAGAAAGGGAACACCCTCCCATTCGATGTCAAGGAAATAAACAACTACTGTATTTTCCGGCATATAAGATGACTGGGCGTATAAGACGACCCCCAACTTTCCCAGTTAAAATATAGAGTTTGGGATATACTCGCCGTATAAGAAATACGACCCGTGGTATAAGACGACCCCCGACTTTTGAGAA
The DNA here is from genome assembly GCA_034641385.1 of Darevskia mixta. Lineage (NCBI taxonomy): Eukaryota > Metazoa > Chordata > Lepidosauria > Squamata > Lacertidae > Darevskia > Darevskia mixta. The sequence goes on along the minus strand of JAWWNH010000137.1, from coordinate 110,351 downwards.
GATTTTCCTGGGTTAAAAAGTAGTCTTATACCCAGGAAAATACTGTATCTGACTTTTAGAAGACATCTGAAGGCAGCCCTGTTTAGGGAAGTTTTTAATGCTTGAATTTTTATTCTGTTTTTAATGTTCTGTTGAAAGCTGCCCAGAGTGGCTGGGGAAACCCAGCCAGATGGGCGGGGTAGAAATAACAAATAATAATAATAATAATAATAATAATAATAATAATAATAATAATAATAAATAAATAAATAAATAAGTAAGATCTATGGATCCAGTAGGATTGTCTTCCTGATGAGAACCCTGTGATAAGGTATAGTTCCTGACTATTGCTCTAGAACAGGCGTGGCCAACTCCCAAGAGACTGTGATCTATTCACAGAGTTAAAAACTGGCAGTGATCTACCCCCTTTTTGGGGGTTCAGGTCAAAGTTGTTGAGCTTTTTTAGGAAGGAGGAAGGCCCATTTTGGGGGGATTCGGGTCAAAGTTGTTGAGTTGAGTTTTTTCAGGGAGGAGGTAAAATGTTGAGCTTTTTTTAGGGGAGTCACAGTTGTTCAGCTTCTTTGGCGGAAGCCAGTGATCTACCAGTGATCTACTGCAGACGTCCAGTGATCTACCGGTAGATCACGATTTACCTGTTGGACATGCCTGCTCTAGAATAACCCTCTTGAGAGTCTCACCTGACTGCTGCTCCAGTGAGATCCCATCACCACCATCAGATCTCCCCCACCTAAAAAAAGGAGATGTCACATAGAACCAATCAGATTTAGCAACACGAAGATGTCACTGAGGGCGACCAATGAAACTAATTGAAACTGATGTAGGATTAATTACTTCTGCAGAGTTTCAGACTTGGCTGTTTAAAACAGAAGGAAATAATGTTGTATCTATTCCACTCAAAAAGAAAAGTGTTAAAACTGTGGATGGTCACTCCATGAAGGGAATAGTGGTCTCCTAACAATTCTCTTATGTCTAGTAGTCCATGGTAGTCTTTTCCTCCACGAATTGGTCGTAACTACTTTTTAAGCCATCCAGGTCGATTGGTCCTTACCACATCTTCTGGTAGCAAATTCCAAAGTATAGCTATGCACTAAGTGAAGATGTACTTCCCTTTGAATGTTCTGAATCTTCCAACTAACTTAAAAGTACAGTGGGACCTCAACTTACGAGCGATTCGACTTACGTGTTTTTTGACTTACGAATGACTTCCGGGAGAAACAAAATGGCCGCCGTAACCGAATTTTTCGACTTACGAATGGAAGTCGCGGCCGCTTTAATAGGATTTTTTCGACTTACGAATTTTCGACTTACGAATTTTTTTGCTCAATGCATTCCTATGGGGATTCGACATACGAATGTTTTCAACTTACGAAAATTGCGTCGGAACGCATTATCGTCGTAAGTCGAGGTCCCACTGTAGATAAAACAGAAAAAGTAAATAATAATAATAACTTTCTTTCTTTCTTTCTTTCTTTTTTTTAAAAAAATCCCCATTCATTATTCAAAGCCTAGTGCCAGCTTTCCGCTTGGCATTTGAAAAGTTTTGGGGTTTTTATTTATAGTCATGTATTTTCAATTTTAATATGCTGCTCTGTTTATTGTGAAAATAAGTTGGGACTTATTTGCACGCTTGTGTGTTTGATGAGACGTTTGCTTGCCCTTGTAGGCAAAGGGATTTCTAAAATACCAGCTATGTAGATGCTTCTGCAACCATTTGTGAAGAACGGACTTATATATATATATGTAGAACGCAAAGCCAGTTTCTCATTTTCTCATTCTCCTTTTTTTTAAATTTTCGTTGACAGTAGAAATATTAAACGCCTTTCTTGAGTGAGCTTAAGGAAAAAGAGACACCCCCCCCTGCCCTGCAAAGCTCTTCTCTTTTAACCATTCTGTCTTCCCCCACCCACCTCTTCTCCCGTTCCTGGTTGGAGATCTCGTGCCAAGTTACCTAGTGTTTAATCAACAGCCTAATGTGGTAACACTTTTGCAACAATGATTCTTCACTTATCAGACTGTCTGGAGCCGGGCTCCATCAAGCCGTTTCCTTTCTATTTAGCACCTTAATGATCCTCCTGACAAAACAGTGTGCGCGCGTGTGTGTTTCTCTATGTGGAAGGGGGAAATGGATCCTCAGAGGTGGGAATCATTATGGGACAGACATGCACAATTGCTTCTGGTGCCAGATTTTGTTACTCCAAATAAGCAGAATTAAAGCAAACGTTTTCTCTTCTACGGTTACATAGCAAGTTTCTCGAGGAGGTTTTAGGGCAAATGGATTAGAAGACATTTGCTCTACGTGGGGCTACCTTTGAAGGTGACCTGGAAACTTCAACTACAGTGGTACCTCGGGTTAAGAACCTAATTCGTTCTGGAGGTCCGTTCTTAACCTGAAACTGTTCTTAACCTGAGGTACCACTTTAGCTAATGGGGCCTCCCACTGCCGCTGCATGATTTCTGTTATCATCCTGAAGCAAAGTTGTTGACTATTTCTGGGTTAGCAGAGTCTGTTACCTGAAGCGTCTGTAACCTGAAGAGTCTGTAACCTGAGGTACCACTGTAATCCAGAATGCGGCAGCTAGACTGGTGACTGGGAGTGGCCGCCGAGACCATATAACGCAGGTCCTGAAAGACCTACATTGGCTCCCAGTATGTTTCTGAGCACAATTCAAAGTGTTGGTGCTGACCTTTAAAGCCCTAAATGGCCCCGGCCCAGTATACCTGAAGGAGTGTCTCCACCCCCATCATTCTGCCCAGAAACTGAGGTCCAGCTCCGAGGGCCTTCTGGTGGTTCCCTCCCTGCGAGAAGTGAGGTTACAGGGAACCAGGCAGAGGGCCTTCTTGGTGATGGCGCCCGCCCTGTGGAACGTCTTCCCACCAGATGTCAAGGAAATAAACAACTATCTGACTTTTAGAAGACATCTGAAGGCAGCTCTGTTCAGGGAAGTTTTTTAATGTTTGATTTTTTTATTGTGTTTTTAATATTCTGTCGGGAGGCACCCAGAGTGGCTGGGGAAACCCAGCCAGATGGGCGGGGTATAAAAAATAAATTATTCTAATAAATTATTATTTGTGGCCTCGACACGCAGCCTGTAATGGGATCAGGCAGTAGGGTCAAACTTGCACACAGCAATGGGGCAAATTGTGGCACAGATTGAGGCATGGCTATTATGTATAATTTATATAATTATTTATGCATTTGAATACCAGGTGTTGGGATTCAGAGGTGGGCAGAGTGTTGTTGCACTCAGGTCAAACTTGAGAGGCCACTGTGAGAGCAGGATGCTGGCCAAAAAGCAGACAACCTCTTCCTGTGGTTCTCTCTCCCATGTTAAGTATAGTAATTTAACCCACTGAACTTGTAAATGCTTGTATGCATTACTGTGTGTTTAAATCTGATTGGTTGGTAACTGAATTCTAGAGAGTTCTCTAGCAATTCTCATGGGATTGGCTAACGTTAGTCACATGGGAGGTATCTAGCAAAGGAGGGACTCCATTTTATGTGAGGCAAGGTGATTGTGTTTTAGAATCCACTGTGAACACTGCTAAGTTGAAAAGAGTGTGGAAGTGCTGCTTCTCTGCTTGGAAGAAAGAGAGCAGAGCTGCAGGAGAAGGGGAAAGTAGAAATCTCTTAGAGGAGCTGCAAGGCACGGCCTAACTGAGATAACAGAAGGCTGAAGGCTGAGCTTTGGAAAGAGAGGAAAATACAGTTGTTTGGAATTTAGAAGAAGAGACGAAACTCATGCTTGTAGAAGCATGTGTAAATATTATGTTTTCAAAGAAAGGTTCTAGTCATGTATATGATTTGAGCTCCTTAGCTGTGATTTCATTACCCTTACTTCAACACCCCACTCTTTCTACATAAAATGCCGCCAAAGCAGTTCACAAATTATTAAAATTGGCATTAAAATTATTGGGACTCTTTCCATGACTTGCTAGTAGTTGGGGAGGCTTAGGGCTCTCCTTATGTTCCTATTTATTTATTTATAAAATATTGTGATGGATGATCCCAGCAGGTCATCAACGTTAAAAAAAAAGAGTTGTATTTTGTTCATCTATTTAAGAAATAGTGTTTTACCACGTAATCCTAAAGCTCTCTTAGGGTGGTATTTGGCTAGGTTATACTCAGAGCAGACCCACTGAAATTAATGAGCATGACTAAGCTGGGTCTACTCTGAGTAAAATTTAGTTGACTTCCACCTTAAGTGTGGCACACCTAAAATTATTGATAAAATGCATCCAATGTCCTGGTGTCACTTGGAACGGAGTTCCAAAGGACTAGTGCCAATACGCTAAAGAAACTAAATGGTTATGCAGGGATGGCAGAGAAATTTGATTCAGTTCTCATTTAAAGGTGAGGCTACTTAATTCTTGCAAGAATGTTAAGGATAGTAGGAAAGGATATATTGAATAAGTACTGTCCTTCCTTCATGCATGCTAGTAAGTGATGTAGCAGAGCAGATTCCCTTCAATATAGCTGGAAGCGAGTTTGCAGATTCGTTTGAATCTCTTAGTTAAGATTATTTCCTGGTGTCCCCTTTAATCCCTCTTAAAAGAATAAAGACACGAGAGTCTTTCTGAGTAAAGTAACAAAATGTTTACTCGCATTTCAGTTTACGATATGACAATTAAACCCTACAGTGTGGTGTAGTGGTTGAGAGCGGTAGACTCGTAATCTGGGGAACCGGGTTCGCGTCTCCGCTCCTCCACATGCAGCTGCTGGGTGACCTTGGGCTAGTCACACTTCTCTGAAGTCTCTCAGCCCCACTCACCTCACAGAGTGTTTGTTGTGGGGGAGGAAGGGAAAGGAGAATGTGAGCCGCTTTGAGACTCCTTCGGGTAGTGATAAAGCGGGATATCAAATCCAAACGCTTCTTCTTCTTCTGTCTGGGAATTTAACTGTCAGGGTCTAACTTTCCCCTGATTGGCTGATATTCAATCCAGCCCTGGTTGGTCTCTGGGTCCCCAGGAGGTTGACCCAATGCCCCCCCCCCCATCACAGTTGCCAGTGCAGATTATAGCATGGAACTGAGGGGAAACAGAGGGATGTTCATGTTATTTGAATGAGAATTATGGTAAAGGGCTTGGCTGTCCATTCTGCCTCCCCCCCCCACTTCAAGGTTCTGAAGATTTAAAGAGCAACAAACAAATTTTATGTGCAATTCATCCAAGCATATCTTTATTTGCTATAAAATAGAAAATAGATTGAGGAACAAAAAATGGGGGGAGGAGGGATAACGCATAAAATCCAGTACACAGGAGCATTAAAAAAAACGTGGTAAATAAATAAATAACCAAAAATAATATGGAGGAAACTGTAAAATAATAATGATGATGATGGTGGTGTTTATCAAACCATTTTTATACAACGGCCATTTAAAAGCAATAAATACTTCCGAATAATTCATGGATTAGTGCTGGATGAAATACATTTTTCCTGGTAAAGGTCTTCTTCCTGACATTTCAAATGATGTGTTCTCCCCTCTTCCTGGCTATTGATTACTAAATTGTGTAAATCTTAATCTAACCCCCCCCCCCACGGGGGTTGGGCCCAGAGTATGCTCATCAATTTATTTCTCTCAGGGAATAATGGCTATGTTTAGAAAGGGGGAAAGAACTTTTAAAACCATTTTCCTATACAGTCGTACCTTGGCTCCCAGTACGTTTCCGAGCACAATTCAAAGTCTTGGTGCTGACCTTTAAACCCCTAAATGGCTTCGGTCCAGTATACCTGAAGGAGGGTCTCCACTCCCATCATTCTGCCCGGACACTGAGGTCCAGTGCTGAGGGCCTTCTGGCGGTTACCTCACTACGAGAAGCCAAGTTACAGGGAACCAGGCAGAGGGCCTTCTCGGTAGTGGCACCTGCCCTGTGGAACGCCCTCCCTTCAAATGTCAAAGAGAAAAACAACTCTCTGACGTTTAGAAGACATCTGAAGGCAGCCCTGTTTAGGGAGGCTTTTAATGTTTAATAGATTATTGTATTTTAATGTTCTGTTCAAAGCCGCCCAGAGTGGCTGGGGAAACCCAGCCAGATGGGCGGGGTATAAATAATAAATTATTATTATTATTCCCTATACAGTCGTACCTTGGTTTGCGAACGCCTTGCGACTCGAACGTTTTGGCTCCCGAATGCTGCAAACCCGGAAGTGAATGTTCCAATTTGAGAACATTCTTTGGAACCCGATAGTCTGATGTGGCTTCCACGGCTTCCCATTGAGTGCAGGAAGCTCCTGCAGCCAATCGGAATTCGCGCCTTGATTTTCAAACATTTTCGGAAGTTGAACGGACTTCTGGAATGGATTCCGTTCGAGAACCAAGGTACGCCTGTACATTCCTTTGAGTGAATTTTAGGCTCTTGTTGTACTCTACTGGAAAGCCACGGTGACTCCAGCACCATGGCCACCCACTTCCTAGTCAATGATGTTTTCATGTCACCACCAGATGATAGCCTCATGTCTCCTCTTTTAACGTAAGCAGGACTTCACATGCAATTGCCCTTGAAAATAGCCCCAAAACTTCAACTCATTTCAATGTGCTGGGCTGGATCTGTAAGAACATAAAGGGAACCCCATTGATCAGACCAAAGGACCATCTAAGCCAGCATGCTGTTCTCACAGTGCTCAACCAGATGTCTATGGGACACGCACAGAAACCATGGCTTGAATCCTCACTCAGCCATAAAGCTCACTGGGTGACCTTGGGCTAGTCCCTCACTCTCAGCCTAACCTACCTCACAGGGTTGAGCAGAGCCAGGTATGAAGCAGGGACATTAGGAGGTGTGGCTGGGAAAGGTGTGTGGCCTTTGTAGAGCCCAAAGGGGCAGAGTCAGAAGTTTGGAGGGGCACTTTCAGCCCCTGGTATAACTATTGTTCTATCTCCCTGACATAGTTGTATGAAGACAAATGTGAAGCAGCTTTTAAAACAGCTCTCCCAGTAGCTATCCTCTTCATCTTAGTCATGCTTTCATAATTGTGAGCGGTTGCTGTGGGAAAACACACACACACAGACACACAGACACACAGACACACACACCAGACAGAATGCTTTTTTGGGTGGTGGTAAAATTCAATTTTAAAGAAGGCTGATCGCCGAAGAATTGATGCTTCCATGGACTGCAAGAAGATCAAAACTATCCATTCTGAAGGAAATCAGCCCTGAGTGCTCACTGGAAGGACAGATCCTGAAGCTGAGGCTCCAATACTTGGGCCACCTCATGAGAAGAGAAGACTCCCTGGAAAAGACCCTGATGTTGGGAAAGATGGAGGGCACAAGGAGAAGGGGACGACAGAGGACGAGATGGTTGGACCGTGTTCTAGAAGCTACCAACATGAGTCTGACCAAACTGGGGGAGGCAATGGAAGACAGGAGTGCCTGGCGTGCTCTGGTCCATGGGGTCACAAAGAGTCGGACACGACTAAACGACTAAACAACAACAAAAATTAAATTTTAACACAGAAAGTTGGTTGAGGTTTTGCACTGTCAATTGTACATTGCTTCATGGTTATGGTGACCTCAGTCCCTTTTCTGTTTTCTAATTCTCTTTTTTGGAACATAGGAAGCTGCCGTTTACCAAGTCAGGCCACTGGTCCATCTAGCTCAGTATTGTCTACTCTGACCGGCAGCAGCTTTTTGGGATTTCAAACAGGAGAGTCCTGATCTGCAAGCAAACCTGGGAATGTTGGAGCAGGTTGCTCTGCTGCAAAATGCAGGCCAAACAAAACCTTCACCCTTCCCTATCCCATGTTGAATGGCAACCTCCAAGGATATATTTTCAAGAATAAATAAACAAAAGGAGAGACATGGAACCCCACGTCTGTTTTAGCTTGGCTTTCAATCTCGACATTGCAATAGGAAAGTTTATTACCCATTCATTCATTAAGTTGCATAGCTTGTTCAGTCGGTCTCTCATTTTTCCCATTTTAAGTTCAGCCCTCTACATTTCCACATCACATTGGGCTCATTTTATTTTTTAAATAAAAATTAGAATTTTTTGAATTTCTTCTGAAAATTCACCAGCATTTTCATGCAAATTTATCCTAGTCTACACATTCATATGCAATCTTGTCAATTATATACATACAATGCAATTTTATCTTACTTTCACTAGTATGTGCATATTTAGGGACACTATACCACGGCATATGTATTTTTTACACATTCATTGACTGCAATTTAAAGGTAAAGGGACCCCTGACCATTAGGTCCAGTCGTGTCCGACTCTGGGGTTGCGGCACTCATCTCGCTTTATTGGCCGAGAGCCGGCGTACAGCTTCCGGGTCATGTGGCCAGCATGACTAAGCTGCTTCTGGCGAACCAGAGCAGCGCACGGTAACACCGTTTACCTTCCCACCAGAGCGGTTTCTATTTATCTACTTGCACTTTGACGTGCTTTTGAACTGCTAGGTGGGCAGGAGCTGGGACCGAGCAACGGGAGCTCACCCTGTCGCAGGGATTCGAACCGCCGACCTTCTGATCAGCAAGCCCTAGGATCTGTGGTTTAACCCACAGCGCCACCTGGGTCCCTGACTGCAATTTAGCATTGCAAAATTCGCAATTTAGCACTGCAAAATTAGGATAAGAGCAAATTTCAAGTGAAGGCTGCGAAGGGTGGTTTGCGTATTGTTTTGGGAAGTGTGAATGACATAGGTTCCCCATTAAATGGATCAGGTCATTTCCCCTCCTTACGTTTAATGCAATTCTGTTGAAATATCCCAAATCATGCACAGACTGCAGCCATCATTTGATTCACTGTAGGGGTGAAACAGGCATCACATGATCATTCCTCTTGGATCTTTCCTTCTTATCAGATTGGCCACTTTCCCAGCAATGGGAGCAAAGCTGAAAGATGGCAAGCCTCTAACATACACTGGCAACCATCCATTATACAACAGCCTGCCTAGTCCTTAGGCTTGCTCCAGCTCAATTAATTTTAACCATCCATTTGCCTTCCATTTATCTCTGGCTGAGCTTCTTGTTTGCTGAAAAACACCACCACCCATTGCTGGTTTGCATGTTCATCAACCACCGAAGGTGCTGCTTGTGTATCGTTTCCTTATTTGATCACCTTTAACTTTGCGACACTCTCCCTGCTCCGTTGACACAATTTCACACTTCGTAAAGCACCTGACAGCGTAGCCGTTTTAAACACTCTTACAATAAATCCAGCCTGGTATTAACGTGAGCGAGGGAGATCTGAGTTGTATGAGCAGTGAACATGACACCAACATTTTGAAAGGAAGGTTCCCATTCTTATCGAGTGTCACGAAATGCACTTGATTTGTTCCGAGGCTTGACATTTATATTAAAGCTTCCAGATATCGGACTGTAGCTCCTATCAGAATCAGACTCTGTGAGACTGGTAGGGTGGAAGACAAAGAGACCAGCGAGAGAGGTGACAAACAGGCTCTGCACTTGCCTCCTGGTGAACCAGCAACCAATGGGAGTTGGTGAGTTGATCAGCCAATCTGGAGAGAAAGAGTAGAATTGAAGTTAGATACTGACAGGTAGGGAATGTCTGAGAAGATGGCAGACAGGGATTGCCTGTGGGTTAGGCAGGGATCTGGGATTAGAGATAAGAACTGGGTGGGTAGAAGGGGACCTCTGGCTGTCTGAGCTGACTCAGACAGGATTAATCTGTCAATGGGGTCAGAGATTGAATTGTCTCAGTTAGAGATGGGGATGGTCTGTGGTCAGAAGAGGTTTTTCCTACCTGAGAAGAAGGTTAGGATTCTAGATGGGGCTGGAATTGCTTTATTGGTAATGTAAGATAATAGACAACCTCAAAAGACTTTCTCTTTCCAATGACGGGTTTAAAGCTTGATCATAAAGATCTCTTCCGAAGGAAGAGAGGGGAACCTGCCCCATTGTATATTGGGGGGGGGGCTGTGTGGAGAGAGTCTCCTCCTTTAAATTCCTGGGATTTTACCTTAGTGAGGACCTCACTTGGAAAATCAACATAACTCAGGTGGTCAGAAAGGCCCAACAGAGACTCCATTTCCTCAGGGTCTTGCGAAAGAATAATGTCAAACAACAACTGATGAACTCCTTTTGCGTGTCGAGGTCCCCAAGCCACCCCTCAAATAATAATAATAATAATAATAATAATAATGATAATAATAATAATAATAATGATAATAATAATAATAATTTATTATTTATACCCCACCCATCTGGCTGGGTTTCCCCAGCCACTCCACACTTCACACAGAAATTTAAGTTTAAGGTTTTTGGCATATTTTTGGCCACAACTTTATTAAAATACAAAATGTGAGTGGTTGCTTAGGCATTGGTTCCGACTATCTGTCCCCTCCTGGGGACAGACTGACAACTGCCCGCCTTACGGAAGTCAGTAAAGGGAAAACACTTTGGGGAGAGAATAGGGGTCGGGTGTCTAGCCCCCATCTCTCCCCTAATGTTCCCAGAGGCTCAAGCGTGGCCCTAGCCCCTGATCAGGGGGTGCGGACAAAAGCTTGGTGAGCCCCTGAATTCCTTTAATGGAATTCCCCGCGCAGCAGCAGCATTGGAGGGGCAGGCACAGCCAACCACATCCCCGCCACCAACCAATTTAATAACCAATGCCTAACCGCCAACCTTACAAGTTGTGACTATTTGCTACGCAGTAGGCGAAAACCAAATGGCACCAGCCAATCAGCCAAGTGGAAAAATTCCTACCAGGCCCCTGCCCCAAAAGCAGATGACCCCATGACAGGCATAGCAATGTCAACGCATAAGCCTAAATTATAGGGAGGGAGGGAGGGTGATCCAAATGCACGCAGCGAAGAGAGGCCCCACGCTGCATGCAGGAGGAATATATAGCCTCTGGGCTGTCCTTCAAACATTGCAACATACAAATCTCCCCAACAACCCACAGGGCCCAATCACATGCCTTGGCTATCTATCAGATCCCACCCAGCAACAGAGGGATGTCTTGCTGGTCCCCACCGCAACACGTGCTCTCCATGAAGGAGAACCCACTTTACCGGTCCACAATAGAAAGTGTCCTTTCATATTGTATCACAGTGTGGTATGCTGGCCTGACAGCCATGGACAGAAAGTCTCTACAGAGGGTGGTGAATACAGCACATGACATCATGGGCTGTCCCTTGAGTCCGCTAGATGACATCGCAAGGGATCATTGCCTTAGGAGAGCGAGAAAAATTCTCAGGGATTACTCACACCCCGGCAATCACCTCTTTCATCTTCTACCCTTGGGCAGGAGATATAGAAGTATAATCAGCCATGCCAACAGGCTAAAAAATAGCTTCTATCCGTGGGCTGTTAGGCTGTTGAATGAAAAATAACGTAGTGAAATTGACTTGCAAGGTGGTGTGTTGTTTGATAAGAGATTGAGTGTTGGGGGGGAGGCTCGTTTAATTTCATTGTACACAGGTTGTACAATGACAATAAAGGTATTATTATTATTAATATTATTATTATCTCTGTAGAGAGTTTGTTTGAAGCAAAGGGTTGTGCCTCCCCAAAGTAACCACTAAGCTATAACTTCATTGAGTGTAAATAAAGTTATTGCTTTGTTCTAAAAGTGCATCATCCTTAACTTAGTTCCTCTGGGTGAGGGTTAAACGGCCACAAATTCCCATTCACCTAATTATAATACTTTGCTGCTGGTAAAAAACATAAATGCTACAACAATCAGTACATTCAAAATGACTGCTGTGGGAATACAGGAAGAGATTTGTCTTATAACACACGTGTAATAATGGTTGTGTTGTCCAGCACCCATGTTAAGTGCCTGTTTTAAACATGGCAGCCTCTTTTCCTTTTACTTCCTGGGAGGTGTTTAAGTAGTGGTTGGATGGCCGTCTTTGCTTTAGCTGAGATTCCTGCATTGCAGGGGGTTGGACTAGATGACCCTCAGGGTCCCTTCCAACTCTCCAATTCTATGATTCAGACTGTTGTGGGATGTCCCCCCCCCCATAGGTGTATTCTGCAACATGTCATTGACGCAATAATAGTGCGTTAGTCACGGAGTTATTCTGGACGTCATTCTATGTCACTAGCTGTTCCGTGATTCTTCCCCAATGCCATCTGGCATCTTGTGTTGTATCACAACAAAACCAAGGCAAAAAAAGCCTGGAACATTTGTGGTACGGAAAGTTGTGGACTTTCCGCAGGAAGCTACAAGACAGGCACCAAAATCCCTGTCCTGAAATGTTTGCTGCTGTAAGTAATATTGAAAGCAGGATCATGTTTAATTTTTCCCTGTAGCATCAGGAGCACACACAAAAAAACAAGCATACAGAATAGAAAGGATGTCTGAAGTGGCTCTGAACCTTACTTGCATCTGAGTAGAAATACAGAAGATTATTTCACTTACATTTCCCCTCCTTGTACCTTTTCCAGCTGGAATGGATTTTGGGTGATGTTTTAAGATGTATATGTCATACACACTTGAATGTGTTCAATGGATTTTTAATGTAATCTTTCTATGTGGTTATGCTTCAGCTGTGCTTCTGAATCTATAAAATGTGGTGACTAATCTATCTGGAAGGGAAAGATGGAGTTTGTGAAATAGGTTTGCATTTTTATTTGCAGCATTTTCTTTATTCTAGAATAACATTAGGAGAGTGAGTTGGAATCGTGCGAGGCGTTGGTCTCAAATGAACCAGCAGCTGGATAAATAAAATCTATGTGTCACTGCATCACAGTTCCGGTGATGCTGATAAAGAACTGACAAATGTCTTACAGATCCTTGAGGCCATCTTCTTTCACCAGCTAGTTTGCTCAACTGCATTTTGAAGAGATCATATAAAGTAAATTGTCCCCCCCCCCCCTTGTGGCTTGCTGAAAGAGAGAAAACCTCTGATACTTTCAGACTGCTATCATATAACTTTGGAGAGACAAGCTTGGATTCCATACTTTGGGTAACCCTTGTGTCCAATGATTTGACTCAAATCAAAGAACATAAGAAGAATATGGGAAAGCTGCATATTCCTGCATCGCAGGGGGTTGGATTGGATGATCTTCAGGGTACCTTCCAGTTCTGCAATTCTATGACTCTATGATTCTCTAGCTCTGCTGGATCAGACCAACGTCCCTTTTTTTCCAGCATCCTGTTCTTACAGCAGCCAATCTGATGCCCATGAGAAGCCTACAAGCAAAACCTGAGTGCAGCAACACTCTGCACTCTGGGACATATGCAGAGGAGGGCAACCAAGATGACCAAAGGTCTGGAAACCAAGCCTTATGAGGATCAGTTGAGGGAGTTGGGTATGTTTAGCCTGGATAAGGGGAGACTAAGAGGAGATCCTAGACAGCATCTTAAAAAGCAGAGACATCACCTTGCTGACAAAGGTCCGTATAGTTAAAGCTATGGTTTTCTCAATAGTGATGTATGGAAGTGAGAGCTGGACCATAAAGAAGGCTGATTGCCGAAGAATTGATGTTTTTGAATTATGGTGCTGGAGGAGACTCTTGAGAGTCCCATGGACTGCAAGAAGATCAAACCTATCCATTCTGAAGGAAATCAGCCCTGAGTGCTCACTGGAAGGACAAACCCTGAAGCTGAGGCTCCCTGGAAAAGACCCTGGTGTTGGGGAAAATTGAGGGCACAAGGAGAAGGGGACGACAGAGGACGACAGGATGAGATGGTTGTGTTATGATATACCCCGCCTGGGGCAAGTTGTGAGACTGCTCCAAAAGCCAGGGCACATCAGTTGAGCACATACCTGGCTACAGAGAGTCCGGAGTGCTATTTATATGTGATTGTTCCCAGATAGAAAGAAACAATACACACAGCCGATGTTTAGGCTAATCTATTTTATTCCAAGTAATTGTGCAGAGACATTCTCTGCTGCCAGCCCGTGTAAAACGGTGCTGCCATTTCGCCGTCCGTCTTGCTTCAGGACAAGCAATAAAGTGAAAGTGAGTGAGCTCGAGAGCTCGTATTACAATAGTACATTCCAGGCAGGAAATAAACAAAGCAACTTTCTCACGGGTCTGTGTGATAGGTAAAAGCTATACCATTCCAGCCAGCAGCTTGAGCCACTTGGCTTGGACAGAATTCACAACAGGTAGGACAGTGTTCTCGAAGTTACTAACATGAGCTTGACCAAACTGCGGGAGGCAGTGGAAGACAGGAGTGCCTGGCATGCTCTGGTCCATGGGGTCATGAAGAGTCAGACACGACTAAACGACTAAACAACAACCAAGAGGAGATATGGTAGCCACCTTCAAATATCTGAAGGGCTGTCATATGGAAGATGGAACAAGTTTGCTTTCTCCTGCTCTCAAGGGTAGAAAGGTTGGAACTGAACAGAGGAGGTTGCTGAACTAGTTGGACAAGTTTTGTTGTCGTTGTTTTTATTTACACATATATGCAACCTGAGCATGTGATGGAGGGGCCCATAGCATGAACACTCCAAAAGATCTTGTTTTCTCCTGTTCCGAAGGGTAAGACCTAAACCAACGACTTCAAGTTAGAAGAAAGGAGATTCTGGCTAAACATCAGTGAAATATACTCGGGGTCAAGTGTGAATTTCATGCTCTTTATTCAGCTCATAGTAGCAAGGAATGAATCTTTCCCCAAAACGTCTGCTATATGTACATTATTTACACAATGGGCCCCACGTGATTGGCTAATTCCGGGCTACTCCTGTAGGCCAATCAAGTTGCGGATTCACTTCATCCAGGAGCCTGATTGGCTGCTCTTGCAGGCCAATCAGGTCGCTGATTCACTTCCACCTGGAGCTGGATTTGGTGGCTCCTGCGGACCAATCAGACTGCTGCATTCTGGATCCTATTGTTCTAGGACCAATCAGACTGCTGCATTTTGGATCCTATTGTTTTAGGAATCTGCTCAGTACATCACAATCAGGAAGAACTTTCTGAGGGTAAGAGCTGTTAGACAGTGGAACGGTCTCCCTCAAGAGGTTGTGGACTCTCCTTCCTTGGAGGTTTTTAAGCAGAGGTCGAACAGCCATCTGCCATGAAGACTTTAGTGAGATTCCTGCATTGCAGGAGATTGGACTAGATAACCCTTGGGGTCCTTTCCAACTCTACAATTCTATGATTCTTCCCAGCAACTGGTATTCAGAGGCATACTCCTTCTGACAGTAGCAGAAGAACATAACCATTGGCTTCATATATACGTGTCAGCAAGAATTCTTGTTTATATATGGGTTCAGAGGGCAGAAGTACTGGGCGACTAGAAATTCTCAGAAATGCTGTCCTTGAGGTGCATGTTCAGGGAGATGCACCAAGGAGCAAAACAGCAACCATTATTATATCTATAACACAGCCTGGAGCAGGGGGTGACTTTAAGAGGAAACAAGAAAGAGAGATATACAGCTAGTAGGGCAGGAAGTGGACTTCTTCAAGGAGTACAGACATCCCAGTGACTTCAGTTGCATCACCTTAAGGCTTAAACGTCCACAAAAGACTTCACATACCAAACAGCTACATTGGAATGCAATGGAGTTATTCTTAAGCATAACATACCGTACACACTTGAATGCATTGAATGGATTTTTAATGTATTCCCTCTGCGCCGAGAGCCGGCATGGCAAAATGAAGCTTGAAGCACAATTTGGGTTGTTTGTCACAAACAAGTTGTGTAAGATGGGAGGGTAAAAAGAAAGAAAAGAAAGTTCTGTCCTTCTTCCCCCTCTGCATCCTCTTCACTGAAAATCACCTTGGGTCAGGAGACAATTTCAGACGTCTTTCCCCTCTGCTGAGAATGGCTCCTTCGCCCCCAGCAGCAGTGGAATATATTGAATTTATAGGGCGACATTCACACTGCATGTCTGCTAAAACCCAGGCACTTGTAATTTAAGGGGAAGTCATTTATTCTCCAGCGAGTCCTCTGTCAGAGCATTTTGCGAAAGCTTTCAAAGTCGTCATTTAAACAGGGCATCCATCACATGACGCCAGGCTCCTTAGCCAAGCAAAGATTTTCACACCGCTGCGCCTGGGATGTAAACAAAGATCATGCATTTGATTTTTGTATCGATCACTTTGAGGGAGGCTAAAAGCATCGCGCGAGACAAAGGGGACTCTCCAGATCCAAACAGCCTGCCAGGCTTAGTTTACTTCTTCCTCTATCAGGCAACGGCTCTTTCCCCCTCTCTCTTTCTCTCCTTCAATTTCCAGAACCTTCTATCTGATTGCAATTCTTTTCTTCTTTTCTTTTCTTGTCCTCATACCCTTTTTTGTGGTGATTAATGACAGGCCAGAGTTGGGAGGTTGCTTGATATTGCTTGACTGAACTAAACAGAGAGGACAAACAATCTCTTTCGGGGGTTTGTGTGTCCTGGTAAAACACTCTTCTTGCAATCTCTGGAAGGTCAGCCGAATTTGAAAGGAGGGAAATGAGTGTCTCTGGCAAGGGGGTGGGAAGTCATGTAAGTACAACATCCAGCCAACATATTATGGGAAGGCACCTGTTTGTACTCCATGTCATATTATACTCAAAATTCCTTTCCACCCTGTTTCCATGTAGAACCATAGAATCGTAGAGTTGGAAGGGATCCCCCAAGGGGATCTATTAAACAAGGGATACAGGTGGCACTGTGGGTTAAACCACAGAGCCTAGAGCTTGCCGATCAGAAGGTCAGCGGTTCGAATCCCCTTGACGGGGTGAGCTCCCGTTGCTCGGTCCCTGCTCCTGCCAACCTAGCAGTTCGAAAGCTCGTCAAAGTGCAAGTAGATAAATAGGTACTGCTCCGGCGGGAAGGTAAACGGCGTTTCTGTGCACTGCTCTGGTTCACCAGAAGCGGCTTAGTCATGCTGGCCACATGACCCGGAAGCTGTACGCCGGCTCCCTCGGCCAGTAAAGCGAGATGAGCGCCGCAACCCCAGAGTCGTCCGTGACTGGACCTAATGGTCAGGGGTCCCTTTACCTTTACCTTATTCTCTATTTCCACCCCCATCCTAGCAAAATGCATATTTAAATTGTATTTACTTATTTATTGCATTTATACTCCCCCCTTTCCCCCCAAGGAGCTAGAGGTTGCATACCGGTACATAGTTCTCTTGCTCCCACATTTAACCATTCAGCCATGAATCAACCAGTCCCCCAAAGCGGGTGTTCCAAGGATACAGGGGGGTTGGGACCAGAGGGAGGGGGACTTAGGCTGGATCCATTCAGCTGAGTCACATGATCTGGGAACCTGGCATAGCCCCCCTCCCCCATCTTAGGCTGAGAAGCAACAGCAGTCATGCTGCTCAACAGAGTTTGGATCCGGTGTAACTTTGCACTAGCTTTCTTTCATGCCAGTTTAAGATTGTTCCCCGAGTCAGTTCCACTTACAGCAAATGTTTCTTATGGCTATCTCTCCTATGAGTTAAAGCAGCATCTAAAGACAGTTCGGCAAACATTAGGAAAAGACATTTCAGGTTTTGGGAAATAATTGCTCTCCGTTTCCTTCTCTCTCTCTCTCGTTTCATGTGATGTGGCTTCAGGGAGAAAAATCCGAGTTTCCAATAATCAATGGCATGTTGAACCAAATCTCTCCCCGGTACCTGCTTTGTATATCTTAGCTCTTGTCTCCTGCAAGGCATCAGATAGGATCTTTCATCAGGTGTTGCAAATTGGATGGACTAGTGCCTAAATCACACCCAGCAGGGTGTTCATTCCAAAGCTACAGAATTGCATATCACCGCTGAAAGCATATCTTCATACAGAATGTAAGGATTTCAATAAAAAGCAACAACAAAAAAAAGTATCAGAATAAATTAATTTGACAGATTGTGTCACAGAGCCGGACAACCAGATCCTATCAGATTTGGCATTGTGCTATTCTCAGAGTCGCTGCATCCCCAAGTATCCCTAAGATTATGCAATGGTTAGATTTTGGTGATGCACAGAGCATGTTACTGCCTAGGGAGATTGCTTGGAAAGTTTCAATCAGCTCAGATTATACCTGCAAGGTGGCTGATAAAAATCAGAGGAATGATAACTTCCCTGGCTATCCACTTATTTTTTTTTCTGGGCACAATTTAAATTCAAAACACAATTTTGTTTTGTCCCCCAAAGCTCTAAATCAGGCACCCCCAAACTCCGGTCCTCCAGATGTTTTGGACTACAATTCCCATCATCCCTGACCACTGGTCCTGTTAGCTAGGGATCATGGGAATTGTAGGCCAAAACATCTGGAGGGCCGCAGTTTGGGGATGCCTGCTCTAAATTGCTTGGTGCTGGGAAACCTGAAGGACCACTTTCTTTCATATAAACTTGTCCAGTTGTTAAGATCTGAGAGTTGTATCCCAAGGCTGCATGTATGGAGATTTAGTCACACAGTGGGACTTCTCCTTCCCCTCCTCAAATTTCGAGGGTGAACATGGGCAGCCTGCAGGAGAGAGTTTCATTTCACAAAGTCTGCCATGGAATGACAAACTCAGATACTAACCCAAGTGCCTCCATGTAACGGATTGGCCCTAAAGTGAAGGAGTTATTACCTCCTGGTTCAGAAAGAGTTAATCCATCCTCACGTTGACTGGCAGTTCATCCTTTAGGGGCGGGACAATCCCTGGTTTAAAAGGAGGGAATGGCCGTTTTGACAGTTGAGAAGAGGGAGGGTGTGTGTGGTGACAAGGAGAAGAAGGAGGGTGTGGGGCCAGGATAGTGGTGGTATAGGTTAGGATGAGTTTGTAGTGAAACTATACAGTTACTGTTACTGTGAACAAGATTGTGAACGCATGAGTCTTTAAATCAACTATGTTCTCTAAGGAATAAAGTACAGTTCTTTTTGTGCCAGAAAGGAATCGTCATTATTAATCCAGCGGGGTATCAAAGCTCACAGAGGTGTGTACTCGGGAAGGGGGCAAAACTTACCTGAGGAAAGGGTGTTAGTTTGTGTCTCAGAGTCACACAGAGAGGGGTTAGAAGGTGAAAACCTGGAGTGCCATTAAGTTGCCAGAGTTGTGAGGCAAATTGTTACAGTGGATAGCCGAGCTGAGGACGGCACTGTAGGCAAAAGGTGGTTCACCTAAATAGCCCAGAGCATTAAGGGTACCAGGCCACGTAAGCTGGATACGGACTCTCATTAATAATAAAAACATTAAAGTGAGAGGGAGTTGGTTTCAAGGCGGACCCTCTTCGAGAGAGAGAAACAAAGGGGGTTCACCGCATAATACCTTCTCATTTGCCTCCTTTGTGAGCACCCCGCCATCTCTGGTCATCCTTCTCCATGTTACTACTATAATCCTGCTCTGATGAGTTTTGATTACAAGATAAAATACTTCTGGTTTACATGGGCATTTCATTTAAAGAAACTGATTTGTTCCTGCATTGCAGGGGGTTGGACTAGAGGAGCTTTGGGGTCCCTTCCAACCCTTCTTTAAAAACATAATAATCTGTTTTTTTTCTCTTGTAGTTGTGACTCCATCTTGTAAGACATCTCAGAAATCTTTGGTGATTTGGTGGGCTATCAAAATTGTAAAGAATTATATTAATAAATGAATAAATAAGCTGAAATACATATAAAAAATTCACCCTGCCCCCCCCCATTTATCAAATGTAATTACAGTGGAACCTCCGTTTTCAAACATAATCCATTCCGGAAGTCCGTTCAACTTCTGAAATGTTCAAAAACCAAGGATCAAAGAGCTGGCTGCAAAGTCAATGGGGAAAAAATGAAAAATGCACCTCGGAAGCTGTTTGACTTCCGAGGCGCATTCGAAAACAGCAGCATTCACTTCTGGGTTTTTGGCGTTTGGCTTCTGAAACATTTGGCAGCTGAAACAAAATAAAAAAAATTCCTTCCAGTAGCACCTTAGAGACCAACTAAGTTTGTTATTGGTATGAGCTTTCGTGTGTCTTCAGATACACTGAAGCAGAAGTCACCAGACCCTTAAATATAGTGAGAGGGTGGTGAGGGGTATTACTCAGAAGGGTGGTGGGAATGGGTGATTGGCTGATAGGTGAGGTAAACCTGTTGACGACTGTTAACGACTGCAATTGGTCTTGCAGGAAAAAGCAAGGGGTGAGATGGCTAAAAATAGCTTTGTCATGTATAATGAGATAAGAATCCAATATCTCTATTCAGACCAGGTCTCTCCATGGTTTTAAGTTTGGTAAAAAAGGTAAAGGGACCCCTGACCATTAGGTTCAGTCGTGTCCGACTCTGGGGTTGCGGCGCTCATCTCGCTTTATTGGCCGAGAGCCGGCATACAGCTTCCGGGTCATGTGGCCAGCATGACTAAGCCGCTTCTGGCGAACCAGAGCAGTGCACGGAAATGCCGTTTACCTTCCCGCCGGAGCGGTACCTATTTATCTACTTGCACTTTGACATGCTTTCGAACTGCTAGGTTGGCAGGAGCAGGGACCGAGCAAGGGGAGCTCACCCCGTCGCAGGGATTCGAACCGCCGACCTTCTGATCAGCAAGCCCTAGGCTCTGTGGTTTAACCCACAGCGCCATCTGGGTCCCCAGTTTGGTAATAAGTTGCAATTCAGCAACTTCTCTTTCCAGTCTATTTCTGAATTTTTTTATTTTGTTTCGACTACGGCAAACCAACACGGCTACCTACCTGTAACTGGAAGTTTGGCAGCTGAGACGTTCGAAAAGCGAGGTTTGACTGTCCTGTATACGTCCGTATGTCAAATTGTTTTTAAGTTTTAATTTTTTCTTTGTTCCTTTGGGCACTTGTATACAAATTCCTAGCATAAAATATAGTCATGCAGATAACTAGTAAGTAATATAAATAAGCTGCTGCCAAATATCATCTGTTGGAACTGATGGTTTGACAACTGATGACAGTGCCAGGAAAAGATCGGTTCAGTTTCAAAATGGTGGATGGAAAGTTTGCTTTAACTTTAAGGACCTTAAAAAACAAATCCCTCCTTAGAAATAGTCTATTCTTCCCTTATTGTGTCTGGCAAACCTTAATTTACCTTGACCAAGGGAGTTTTTAACAAGGCAGTCAGAAGAAACTTATTTAGCAAAGGTTTTATAGGTAAAACCTCATTCCTATAAAATGCTTTGTTTACAAGTATATCCTAGGAGAGATCAAGGTAAAGAGGAACGTGTTAACGTCAAGCATTCATTTAGAATTGCTCTGGCTTGTACTAATAAAAAAAAGAACTTAATGTGATTTGCTCATAACATCGAAATCCACATAGTTTGTAGGTCTGTGGAGTCTTGGGTACCTAACTCCTTCTTTGCCAGGGACACCAGGTAAGGATAGAAAATGGAGAAAAAGATCCTGTGGATTTTTAGTTTGAGATTCATAGACTTGCAGTCCTATTTATGTTTACCCGTGAGTAGGGCAGGGGGAGAAAATCAGTTCAGTTCGTTTTTAAAGGTGAACCTGCAAAAGTTGCCATTTCCAAAACAATATGTACATGGAGGGGCAACAGACCCATGAAATTCTCACATCTTGTAGTTTTGCAATGCAGTTCTCCAGCCAGGCAAGCCAAGCAATGTGTGCAAAAATGCATATGTTGAGCCAAGGTAGGCATTAAAATGCACGTGTTGGTGAAAATAATATACAAAAATGCATTATCTTAGGCTACATCACATACAAAAATGTGTATATTGAGAGAAATTCACACAAAAATGCTGATCAATTTTCAGGAGGACTTAATTTTTTTGGCAAACAGATGTGGAAATGTGGGGAACTGAACTTAGGATGGGGAGGAAAAAAGAGAAGCTGAGGGGAACGGAAACTGACAGATTCATCCACCCAGATCCTTTAAGTAACTCTGGGATTTGGGATCAGATGCCACGAATTTTAGAGCCCACTACACAAGTGGCTTAAAGTATGTGGGTCCAATTGATTTCCGTTTGACTGATGTCAATGGACTTAAATCGATTTGCACCTTAACTGAGTCTAAATATTGCATCTTAACTGAGTCTCTTCTGGATGGGATGGCCCTTCCCTAACAGGTCAGGGCCATCCCAACCTGGGGAGACTACTTGATCCATTTTTAACTTTGAAGGTCGAAGTGGTCCCTGTGGCATGAAGGATGTCTTGCCATCAGAGGGTTGCACACGCCAGTTGGCCAGTTATCCTTGCTCACATTACATCCCACTTGGATTGTGGAATGGGCTGTATGTGGGGCTTCCTTTGAAGGCTGTTTGGAAACCCCAGTTGGTACCATGGACAGCGTCTAGAATACTGTCAAGAACTAGGTGTAGGGGGACAGATATCTCCAGTTTTAAAACAGCCTTCACTAGCCCTTGGTTGCTTTCTGGCCTGAGCTGTCCCCTCACTCTGGTCAAACTACTGCCCATAAACCAGGCCTGACACCCGTCCCGTTCCTCAGTCACACTCTCCACGGTAGCTTCCCCAACCACACAGTGTGGTTTCCAAAGCATGCCAGATACAATAAATCTGTAGAAACATGCAGTTGTGGCCTGTGCCCATTGGGACTGGAAGGGCAGAAGGCAAGAAGCCCAAACAGAGTTCTACAAGGGCAGCATTGAGACCTAAGAGGAGGAAGCTGACGGTTTGTCCCACCCAGGGACGGAGGAAGGGGTGTTTGGTGGATGCGGGCTGCCCTGGGTGTCACCACTTGGGGGTGACAAAATGCCAGGCAGCACTCACCGTGGGGCCTGCAGCTCGCCCGAGCCACACGTCTCTCCTGGGAGAGACACAGTGGCTTGGGTGCATGCAGGCTCCGTGCTGCCCAAATGGTCCGCCCACTGCCTCCTCCACAGCTGTAGGGCAGATGAGTGGGAGGAGGCAGGCAGACTCCTGAGGCCCCATGGTGCTCCCGCCCCTATGGGCGGCTTGCTGCGCCCCTGGGCACGCTGCCCCAGGGACCCGAGCAGCTTCCACACCTGAGCCAGTGTGGTGTAGTGGTTAAGAGCGGTAGACTCATAATCTGGGGAACCGGGTTCGCGTCTCCGCTCCTCCACATGCAGCTGCTGGGTGACCTTGGGCTAGTCACACTTCTCTGAAGTCTCTCAGCCCCACTCTCCTCACAGAGTGTTTGTTGTGGGGGAGGAAGGGAAAGGAGACTGTTAGCCGCTTTGAGACTCCTTCGGGTAGTGATAAAGCGGGATATCAAATCCAAACTCTTCTTCTTCTTCCTCTGCCCCTGATTCCACCGCTTGGGGTGGTTTTAAGTAAGAAGGCAGGGAGGTGGGAGCTGAATGAGGAAAGACTGAAACTATATCCACACCATACATTTATAGCACTATGATGCCACCTTAAACAGTCATGGCTTCCCAAAAATATTTCCGGACAGTTGTTAGGAGGCCCCTGTTCCCCTCACAGAGCTGCAATAATCAGAATGGTTTGACAATCAATTCTCCTTCATAGGGAACTCTGAGAATTGGAGCTCTGCGAGGACAATAGGGGCCTCATGACAAGTCTCAGCACCCCTTAACACACAACTGTTCCCAGAATTCTTTTTTTTTGGGGGGGGGAGCCTGACTGTTTAAAGTGTCATCATAGTGCTTTAAGTGTATGGTGTGATCAGGACTGGTGCTGGCAATTTTGGCGCCCTAGGCGAGGGGGCGGGCCACGTGACGTCATTGCGTATGACGCACGTTGCAGAGTGGTGCCCCGCCCCGTGCCTGGCCGGGCGCCCCCGCCTCCGCGGTTTGCTTGCTCCGCCGCTGGTTGGGGCGGCGGCGGGCGATGGTGGGGGGCAGGCTGGCCAGTGCCCCCTCCATTTTGGTGCCCTCGCCGCCACGGTTTTTGCCCCAACCTGCTTGATCCGCCGCTGGTTGGGGTGGTGGCGGGGGGGCGGCGGGGGACGAGGGGCAGGCTGGCCAGCGCCCCCTCCATTTTGGCGCCCTAGGCAATTGCTTAGTTCACCTAAATGGACGCGCCGGCCCTGGGTGTGATTGTGGCATGAAGTTGGTCGGGTAGTGCCCTGATTGCCCTAACAGAGAAGACCTCACTGGAATAATCTCTCTCTATTTTAAAACATTCTTACCTGCTCTAATACAGAGTCTACCATGGGGTTTCCCTGGAGGTGGGGTGTGGCATTGCTTTATAGCTGCAGGATGTGTTTCATCGTCCTTCATCATCTCCCCTGCCCCTTCTGCTGCCCAGTTCTGGATCTCCTTGACACCGAAAATGGAACGAAGCTAATCATCTGCTCCTTTGGGTAAGAGACCATTTAATACAGATGGCAAATCAGTTCCTTTTTCAGAGAGAGCATTAAATTAAATTAAAGTGTTTCAACACTGAAATATTAAAAAGGAGGGGCGGGGGAACAACAGTAGCTGGATTTTATCATCTCTATAATGGAAAAAGGCCAGAAGTTCTGCTTTGCAGTCTGATTACCTCTGAAGTCCCCGCTAGCTTTTGTGGCTCGTCTTAATGGGTAGAGCTGTCTCATCCTGTCAATCAAGATCTGCCACTGTGATATTTATAATGTCTATATTATTATTCACAAGATCCTTTTCAAAGTTAAGTAGACCCTGATGTGCAGAGTTATATAACGGCCGTACCGCTGTTAACAAGACATGCCTTTGTATTCTAACAAGGAATGGAAGATAATAGGGGCAAAGCTGTTTTGGCTAGAGCTTAGAGATGCTGTCAAAGTTTGAATAGGAGTAGCTTTGAAAAGGATTTCACTAGCTCACGGGGAGTGAGCCCCCTTCAGATGTTGCCAAACTACATTTTCCACCTTCCGTGGCAGTCGACGGATTGAGGTTGAACCCCAACAAGACAGAAGTACTGTTTCTGGGGGACAGAGGGCAGGAAGGTGTGGGGGATTTTGGATTCACAGCTCTCCATGAAGGTGCAGGTCAAGTCTGTGTCCAGGACAGCTGTCTACCAGCTTTAACTGGTATGCCTGCTGAGACCCTACCTGTTCAAAGACTGTCTCTCCAGTGGTACACGCCCTGGTTATTTCCTGCTTGGATTACTGCAATGCGCTTTACGTGGGGCTACCTTTGAAATCAACTCGGAAACTACAACTAATCCAGAATGCGGCAGAGAGACTGGTGACTGGGAATGGCCACCAGGACCGTATAACACTAGTCCTAAAGGATCTTCACTGGTTCCCAGTGTGTTTCTGAGCACAATTCCAAGTGTTGGTGCTGACTTTTAAAGCCCTAAACAGCTTCGGTCCTGTATACTCAAAGGAGTATCTCCACCCCCATTGTTCAGCCCGGACACTGAGCTCCAGCTCCGAGGGCCTTCTGGTGGCTCACTCACTGCGAGAAGTGAGGTTACAGGGAACCAGGCAGAGGGCCTGCAAAAATATCCTGGATCCTGCAGAGAGCTTTGCTCCATCAGTCGTGCCGTTAAAGTGAGTCCACATCTAACAGTTAAAAGCATTACAGAAGTAAAATCCAATGTAAATAACCAACTGATAGCCATGAGCTATGGGAAAGGAAAAAGAGGAACAAATGGTCCATAATTAATTCAGAAATAATTGCAGCGGGCAGAAAAACAGAAGAGATGGCATGCAGGGTGTGGGGGAGTGAATACGAGAAGAATATAATGACTCCTGGAAAGCTTTCGGACAAATTCTGTCAGACGGCAATTGATAAAAATTATCACAGTATTGGAATGCCTTTTTTCTGCTTTTTTTTTTTGGGGGGGGGGAGGAAATATCCCTAATTGTATCATTAGCATGTGTACAGTCACACCTCGAGTTGTGTTTGCTTCACGTTGCGTTTTTCCAGGTTACGAACGCGGCAAACCCGAAAGTGTTTACTTCCGGGTTCACCGCTTTGTGCATGCGCAGGAGCCCTCTATCGCGTCACGCGCAGCAGCGGCTCTCTACTTACGGACTTTTCGGGGTGCAAACGGCACCCCGGAATGGATCACGTCCGTAAGTAGAGGTACCACTGTATCTAGTTTTCACAAATATCTTGTTTGTGTCTAGCATTTGAAGGGCCTCTTAGAATGCAAAGGGATCACAGCCTATATTGGTTTGGAGCAGTGGTTCTCAAAACTTTTTTCTCTGAGCCACACTTTTCAGATTAAAAATTTGCTCACAGTCCTTGATTTATAACATAGGACACAACTACTTTATAACATGATCATGGGACACCCGGAAAGTATAAAACAATGCAGCTACATAAGAACACGAATCATTCCAAAAATATAATATTGATTGTCCTTGAATCTTTCCATACCAAACAGCAGTTGGATGTTGATGCTCTTCTTACCATTTTATTTTTTGCCTCCCCCCCATACAGCCATCAACTTCCTTTGGTTTCTTTCTCTCCTTCATATGCTGAAATGTTACTTGGTTGTCCCTCACCATTTGCTGCGGGATAGCAGCACAAGGGACAGCGTCTTGGAAATGGTCCCATCTGGACTATACATTTCAAGAAATATCATGCCACTTTAAACAGTCATGAGTTCCCCCAAAGAGTCCTGGGAACTGTACCTTGTTAAGAGTGCTGAGAGTTCTTAGGAGACACTCCCACTTTTGCCTCCACAGAGCTACAATTTGCAGAGGGGTTTAACAATCAATCTCGCTTCCCAGGGAACTCTGGGAATTGTAGCCCTGCGAAGGGAAGAACTCCCAGCACCCTTAACAAACTATAATCCTCTCTGAGAGCCAGTGTGTGGTGTAGTGGTTAAGAGCGGTAGACTCGTAATCTGGTGAACCGGGTTCGCGTCTCCGCTCCTCCACATGCAGCTGCTGGGTGACCTTGGACTAGTCACACTTCTCTGAAGTCTCTCAGCCCCACTCACCTCACAGAGTGTTTGTTGTGGGGGAGGAAGGGAAAGGAGAATGTTAGCCGCTTTGAGACTCCGTCAGGTAGTGATAAAGCAGGATATCAAATCCAAACTCTTCCTCCTCCTCCTCCTCCTCCGTTGAGGAACGGCTTAGGGAGCTGGGTATGTTTAGCCTGGAGAAGAGAAGGTTAAGGGGTGATATGATAGCCATGTTCAAATATATAAAAGGATGTCATATAGAGGAGGGAGAAAGGTTGTTTTCTGCTGCTCCAGAGAAGCGGACACGGAGCAATGGATTCAAACTACAAGAAAGAAGATTCCACCTAAACATTAGGAAGAATTTCCTGACAGTAAGAGCTGTTTGACAGTGGAATTTGCTGCCAAGGAGTGTGGTGGAGTCTCCTTCTTTGGAGGTCTTTAAGCAGAGGCTTGACAGCCACCTGTCAGGAATGCTTTGATGGTGTTTCCTGCTTGGCAGGGGGTTGGACTGGATGGCCCTTGTGGTCTCTTCCAACTCTATGATTCTATGATTCCTCCTCTCCTCCTCCTCCTCCTCCTCCTCCTCCTCCTCCTCCTCCTCCTCTCTCTCTCTCTCTCTCTCTCTCACACACACACACACACTTGTCCCCTTGCCAGGGGCAGAGAAAGGGGGGGGTGCGGTGGGGGCGGGGCGCCCCGGGTGTCACCACTGAGGGGAGTGACAAAATGCCGGGCGGCACTCACCGTGGGGCCTGCAGCACACCCGAGCCATGCTTCTCTCCTGGGAGTGATACAGTGGCTTGGGCGCCCGCAGGCTCCGCTCTGCCCCAAATAGTTCGCCTGCCTCCTCCCCCTCAGCTGTAGGGTGGCTGAGTGGGAGGAGGCAGGCAGACTCCTCAGAGGCCCCCCGGAGCGTCCTGCCCCGGCTTGCCCCACCCCCACGGGTGGCTGGCCCCGCCCCTGGGCGCAGGGCACGTGTGCTGCCCCAGGCACCCTAGCCGCTACCCCTTGCTCACCCCTCTGGAGGGGGGGATGACTGCTATCTAGCACAAATGGCAGTTAAGTTTTCCTTGTATTGCTGTTTATTCTGATGTAAAGCTAAAAAGCAGGATTTCCCTGGGAAAAGACTGGGGGCAAGTGGGAAAACCGTTTGGACCCATTCTTTCTAGGCTGAGGACAAGCAGAAGTGTGGATGAGCCCTCTCTTTCTCTCAGAATCCCTGCACATAGAAAAGTAGCATGCAAGGCAAAGGGCCAAGCTAGAACTCATGTGGTTTTCTCTCTATGTATTATTGTGTGTGCATATTTGTGGGGAATTTTGCCTGCAAATGTGAACCCCATCTGCACCCCTGGCATGGATTTACAGTTTTAGCAAGAAGAGGGCCTTTGCTTTTTTTCTCTAGGTGTATTTAGCAATGCAAATACCACCGCATAAAGCCAAACCAAACTAATAGTAAGATAAATTTGTTTGGGCTCAAAGGAGGCATCTGCTTGAAAGCCTCAAACTGAGCAGACAAAAGGAAGAAGTATTGGTTGATGTAATATTTATCACTCAAATCACTAATGCTACAATGATCAAAGGAAATCTATTTGCCAGTGGGATGCTGGGGACAAACATTGTCTGTGGCTGAAAACAGGAACAGTGGAATATATATGAATCCAGAATACCATTTTCATACATTAAAATGCTCCGGGTTGCTCTAATTCTGCTCAGAATGAAAATATTCATGTGAAGACCCAAAAGGAGGACTTCATAAGCAATCAATTTCTCACGGAAAAAGAATAGCTAAGATGTTGTGCTCTTGTCTTTGATAGCAATCCTGCAGTGTCGAAATAAATAGATAAACTAAAATAGAAAGAGTTCAAACTTTTAAAATATCATATTCACAAAAGGTGCTGTCACAGTGTGGAGAGAACAAGGAAGTTGGTTTGAAAGACGTATTGATTCTCCTTAAAACACAAACTTGATGATGATGATGATGAAGATGAATGGATTGTACCACTTTGGGCTGGAGGTGGGTGTGCAGGTGACATTTCTGAACAGTACCCTGTGTAAGCTGGGCTTTGCTGGCCAGTTTTCTCGCTCCGAAAAGCCCTGCCAGAATTACACCTTGCACTGTTCCATTTCCTCCCTGGAATAAATCAAGTATCTATGTTTAGGAAATGATGTGAGCGCTGACTTTCCAAACTCTGTATTCCTTTGACATGCTGTAACAAATGTGTTTTGTCCCGGTGATCAACAAATTTTATGGCCCCTCTTATGCTCAGAACTCCATCTGTTTCCCAAATGCAACATGAGTGCAAGAAAGCGATTGCTAATCTTATAGTGTAGTGTAAAAAACATAAAAAAAACCCGGGGAGGGTTTTTTGGAGGGGCTAGGTTATAATTTACTGCAGGGTTTTTTATTTTTTAGCATCCTTATTCCCTGGTGGATGGTGTCACTCAGCTATGCCCTGCCATGTGACTCTCCTTGAGAAGAGGACAGAAGTCCCTTTCTCCAGAATACCTCATGCGTCCTCTAGCCACAACCACTGACACCTGGGAAGTTAGTACATGGGTGAGAAAATTCATCAACCAGAGACTAGATGATAATGGACTGCAATGTGATCTTATGTTGGGAGGGGGGGTATGTTCACCCCGGTACATGGGAGTTTCTACCACTCAGCAAGTACCAACTTATTTAACATCCCTCTCAAATGCTAGCCATCGCTTTGCGTTTATCAAAGCGAGGTTTAACGTTTTTCCCTCTAGGGTCCTTTTCCATAGATTCTCCAAGGGCCGAGTCTCTGAGTTATGCTCTTGCGACAACAAGGCGATAGAATCCCTTCAGCATAACCCTGTAACCTCACTTCTCGCAATGAGGGAACCGCCAGAAGGCCCTCGGCGCTGGACCTCAGTGTCTGGGCTGAACGATGGGGGTGGAGGTATGCAGGACACACCCCTCACTGTCCCTGAATCCCACCCTCCTCCAGTTCCTTTGCCTGGCTGGAAAGTGTCCTTGAACTGCAGTAATTAGGGTCCTACCAGATCCTAGGTTTTGAAAGGAATCTGGAGTATTTTGGTTGACCCAGGATTCGGCCAAGTCACATTGAGGCAGCCCCTGATCACCCTGGGTTGCATCAGATCCCCCCAGGGAAATCTGGGGCTGTCAAAAGGGTGGAGGTCTGGAAGCAAGTGGGGTGGTGGAATACCCAATTCCCTCAACCATTCCTCATAAGGCATTTTATCCTGTTGTCCACCCTCCACTGCACACATTCCAACTTCTGTATTGTTATGTGGTTCAGACATCTTAGCACTGTCTCATCATCCCCCCCCCCAAGGAGGGGTGCCAAAATAATGAAATGTTGAAAGTAAATGGGGAGAAAAAGAATATAATTCATTAGACGTGAATGCATACTTAATTAACTGATCCCATCCGTTTGAAATTTATATTTGTATAAACACACACACTTATCAATATTCTTAAAAGGTAAAGAATTGATGCTTTTGAATTATGGTGCTGGAGGAGACTCTTGAGAGTCCCATGGACTGCAAGAAGATCAAACCTATCCATTCTTAAAGAAATCAGCCCTGCGTGCTCACTAGAAGGACAGATCCTGAAGTTGAGGCTCCAGTACTCTGGCCACCTCATGAGAAGGGAAGACTCCCTAGAAAAGACCCTGATGTTGGGAAAGATTGAGTGCACAAGGAGAAGGGGACGACAGAGGATGAGATGGTTGGACAGTGTTCTCGAAGCTACTAACATGAGTTTGGCCAAACTGCGAAAGACAGTGAAGGATAGGCGTGCCTGGCGTGCTCTGGTCCATGGGGTCACGAAGAGTCGGACACGACTGAACAACAACAACAAAGGGACCCCTGACCATTAGGTCCAGTCGCGGATGACTCTGGGGTTGCGGCGCTCATCTCGCTTTATTGGCCGAGAGCCGGCGTACAGCTTCCAGGTCATGTGGCCAGCATGACCAAGCCGCTTCTGGCGAACCAGAGCAGCTCATGGAAATGCCATTTACCTTCCCGCCAGAGTGGTTCCTATTTATCTACTTGCACTTTGACGTGCTTTCAAACTGCTAGGTGGGCAGGAGCAGGGACTGAGGAACGGGAGCTCACCCCGTCGCGGGGATTCGAACCGCCGACCTTCTGATTAATATTAATCAATATTAATTAATTAATTGATCAATATTCTTAAACAAGGATATTTCCCTTGGTGATGCTAGGTGGGAAGAGGACTTCCACAATTACGAGATTTTTTTCCCATCACATAAATGACCACCTCGTTCTAGCATCACGTATACAGAGAGAGAAGCACTGTTGAGTCTGTTAAGATAGGACAGTTTCAGCCAATGGCTTTCAAGCCAAAGGTTATCTAAACAGCTGCTGGCTTAATCCACGTTGGAGCCAAATTGGTACATTAAGAGAAAACCTGTTTGCGCTGGTTCTATTTTTACACACTATAGCGCAGCAAACAGAAACCAACAAGTGTAACGGGAAGGAAGTAATTGGGCTAATGGGCTCAAATGAAGCTTGCTGTGATCAAAAAGGGAGAGTAATGTATCATGATTTTATTTATTCCTTTCTTATTTTGAATTCGGTTCTTTTGAATATTGCATAGGCAATATTCACTTGGTGGAAGACAGCATTAGAGATGTATAAAGCCATTCAGAGAAATTCTCCACCCGTTAACTGAGGAAGAGGCATAGGTTCAATCCGCAGTGTCTTCGGGTGGGGTTAGGATAGAACCCTGTCAGAAAACCTGCAGATCCACCCTGCTTGCCAATGCAGACACTACAGTGGTACCTCGGGTTACAGACGCTTCAGGTTACAGACGCTTCAGGTTACAGACTCTGGTAACCCAGAAATTCCTGCAAACCTAGCAGTTCGAAAGCACGTCAAAGTGCAAGTAGATAAATAGGAACTGCTCTGGCGGGAAGGTAAACGGTATTTCCGTGCGCTGCTCTGGTTCGCCAGAAGCGGCTTTGTCATGCTGGCCACATGACCCAGAAGCTGTACGCCGGCTCCCTCAGCCAATAAAGCGAGATGAGCGCCGCAACCCCAGAGTCGGACACGACT
The DNA here is from genome assembly GCA_034641385.1 of Darevskia mixta. Taxonomy (NCBI): domain Eukaryota; kingdom Metazoa; phylum Chordata; class Lepidosauria; order Squamata; family Lacertidae; genus Darevskia; species Darevskia mixta. The sequence continues at coordinate 78,749 of JAWWNH010000137.1, read as the reverse complement.
GGACCTAATGGTCAGGGGTCCCTTTACCTTTACCCTTTAACCCAGAAATATTACCTCGGGTTAAGAACTTTGCTTCAGGATGAGAACAGAAATCGGGCAGTGGCGGCGCGACGGCAGGGGGAGGCCCCATTAGCTAAAGTGGTGCTTCAGGTTAAGAACATTTTCATGTTAAGAACGGACCTCTGGAACGAGTTAAGTCCCTAACCAGAGGTACCACTGTACTGAGAAAGGTGGCCACTTGTTTGGCATGGCATGTTCCAAAATTTGCAATGCCTACCTTAGTTAAAATGAATACCAAAATGTCTATACTAGGATCAAATATGTAAAAATTGTAATTTTTCCCCCCTGGGTAAAATGGCTATTTATCTGACATTTTGGTTGGCCATAATAATGGGATTTTGGAAGTTTTTGCAACAAAAGTGGACTGCATGCAAATGCAATTGCTGCTGCTGTGGTTAAATTAATTTATAATCCGCCTTTTGCCCAGACAGGGACTCAAAACCTAAAACAACACAAATCTTTAAAAAATAGTTAAAAAGACTCTTCTTAAAAATATAAAATCTCCCTTAAAAGAATAATAAGAATAAGAATAATTTATTATTTATTATTTATACCCCACCCATCTGGCTGGGTCTTTTTAACTATCGTTTTAAAGAATTGTTTTAATTTAAAACAAAATAAAAAAATAAAATAAATCCTTCCAGTAGCACCTTAGAGACCATCTGAAGAAGTGTGCATGAACACGAAAGCTCATACCAAGAACAAACTTAGTTGGTCTCTAAGGTGCTACTGGAAGGAATTTTTTTTAATTTTGTTTTGACTATGGCAGACCAAGACGGCAACCTACCTGTTTTAATTTATTTTGACTACAGCAGACCAACACGGCTACCTACTTGAATCTAAAACAACACAGATAAAATACAAAAGCTAAAAATATATACAAGATCATCATTAAAGAATAGTTAGACTCTGATAGATTTAAAACAATATATAAAAAGCAAATCTATTAAATACAGATAGTAAAAGCAAGACAGTAACCTGCCTCTTCCTCTGATTCACTTACAGTGGTACCTCTACTTACGAGTAACTCTACTTACATTTTTTTCAAGTTACAAGTAACTTCTGGTAAAACAAAATGGCCGCCGCATCCGAATTTTTTCTACTTATGAAAAGACGTCGCGGCCGCTTTTAATAGGATTTTTTCAACTTACGAATTTTTGACCCGGATTTTTCGACTTACGAATTCCCCCCCCCCCAATGCATTCCTATGGGGATTCTACTTACGAATTTTTTCTACTTACGGAAATCGCGTCGGAACGCATTATCGTCGTAAGTAGAGGTACCACTGTATCTGTTGTGTTTCTCTCTGAGAAAAAGAAAAAAACTTATCTATTCGGCATGTAGATGTTCAGTAAATGGTTCTCCAGGAGATGACATCATCACTCCTGTTATGAAATAAGTAGCGTATCCTCCTCACCCCTGCTTGCCCATTTGTTTCTGCGATGCTGGTGTTTTCCTGGAAAGCACTGAGATGTCTTCCTGTTTCCCTCGTCACGTCTCAGAAGCAGGCATGCCCCCCCCCTCCAATTACTGAAGTAGCTTTTTGTTTTATTTCATTCATTTCAAATCTCCCCACACGGCTTTGTTTGTCTTTGCGATTCTCCTTGAAGTGCTTTTTGAAATGTTAAGAGTACCATGTTCGACAATCCCTGGGAGGGACTCCTGCCGCTTTAAGTGATCAATAGGGGTAAAAACAGTTATTACGCAACCCCATAGTGACACAGAAAGCAGTGCTCTGCAAAATGAAGCATCCTTAGGTCAAGAGTCCTACTGAGTGCAGGGGAAATATTCTTAAGGTCTCGCCTTAATCTCGAGGTCTCACTTTATTGCCTTGGTTTATCTTCCAGCGAATCCCAGTCTGGGTTTGTGTTTATGTTTCAAGTGCAGCATGTGATTGGCTGGCTGGCTCACTCATGGAGCCATCTTTTTTTTAAAAAAATAAATAATTTTTTATCAAGTTGTACAGTTGCTAGCAGTTCGAAAGCACGTCAAAGTTCAAGTAGATAAATAGGTACCACTCCAGTGGGAAGGTAAACGGCGTTTCCGTGTGCTGCTCTGGTTCGCCAGAAGCAGCTTAGTCATGCTGGCCACATGACCCGGAAGCTGTATGCCGGCTCCCTCAGCCTGAAAGTGAGATGAGCGTCGCAACCCCAGAGTCGGTCACGACTGGACCTAATGGTCAGGGGTCCCTTTACTTTTACCTTACAGTTTTATAAGTGGGACGCAGGTGGTGCTGTGGGTTAGGTGGCGCTGTGACGAGATGGTTGGACAGTGTTCTCGAAGTGACTAACATGAGTTTGACCAAACTGCGGGAGGCAGTGGAAGACAGGAGTGCCTGGCGTGCTCTGGTCCATGGGGTCATGAAGCGTCAGACATGACTAAACGACTATACCTTCTCGGTAGTGGCGCCCGCCCTGTGGAACGCCCTCCCATCAGAGGTCAAAGCGATCAACAACTACATAACATTTAGGAAATACCTGAAGGCAGCCCTGTTTAGGGAAGTTTTTATTCTGTAACATGTTAATGTATTTTAATATTGCTGGAAGCCGCCCAGAGTGGCTGGGGAGACCCAGCCAGATGGGCGGGGTACAAATAATAAATTATTATTATTATTATTATTATTATTATTATTATTATACAACAAAAAACTCAGCCACCCAATTCTCAGCTGAACATAATAGCAGACGAATATGCTGTGATGCAGCAGCTAATGAAACTAATACAGTGGTACCTTGGGTTAAGTACTTAATTTGTTCCAGAGGTCCGTTCTTAACCTGAAGCGTACTTAACCCGAGGTACCACTGTACAGTTTTAGGCTACATCAACAGAAGTATAATGTCCAGATCAAGGGAGATAATAGTAGCACTGTATTCTGCTGGACACTGGTGTAATGTGTCCAGTTCTGGGCACCACAATTGAAGGAGGATATTGACCAGCTGGAATGTGTGCAGAGGAAGGCAACCAAGATGATCAAGGGTCTGGAAACCAAGACTTATGAGGAACGATTGAGGGAGTTGGGTATGTTTAGCCAGGAGAAGAGGAGACTGAGAAGAGATAGGATAGCCACCTTCAAATATCTAAAGGGCTGTCATCTGGAAGATGGAGCAAGCCTGTAGAACCGAACCAATCAATTCCGATTACTGGAAATGAGATTCTGATTAAACATCAGGAAGAACTGTCTGATAGTAAGAGTTGATTGACAGTGGAATGGACTCTCTTAGAAGGTGGTGGACTCTCCTAAACAGAGGTTGGATGGCCATCTGTCATTGATGCTTTAGTTGGGATTCCTGCATAGCAGGGCATTGGACTAGATGTCCCTTTGGAGTCCCCTTCAACTCAACAGTTGATTCTATTAATATCCCTACTAGATCAGACCAAAGGCCCATCTAGTCCACCATCCTGGTTCTTTGGTGGCCAACTGGGTGTCTATGAGAACTTCACAAGCAGGACCTCAGTGCAACAATGCTCCCCCCATGTTTGATTTCCAACAACTGGTATTCAGAGGCATACTGGTTGTCAATCAGCTAAATTCTACTCAGAGTAGATCCACTGAAATTAATGGACCTAACCTAGTCGTGTTCATGAATTCCAGTAGGTCTACTCTGAATAAAACTTCGCTGAACGCTATTCACCACCTCTAATTAAAATAAGCAAACCTCTTGAGAACGGGAAAATCTGGGATCAGGGCAGGCAAACAGCAAGTTGAGTTCCAAAGCAACAATGTCCAAGAATGTCTTATAAGCATAAGGTCACTGTTTTCATAGAATTGTAGAGTTGGAGATGACCATGGGGGTCATCTAGTCCAACCCCTGCAGTGCAGGAATCTTTTGCCTAGCCTGGGCATGAAACCCATGACCCCGAGACATTAAGAGATTAAAAACACACTTCAATGCTTGGGGGGGGGGAATAGGGGAAAGGACAAACTTTCATCATGTTCACTCTGCATAGCCTATCCTTCACGGACAGGGATTTTTGGGTGGGTGGGTGGGTGGGTGGGAGATGCTATGCCAGATTCCCAACCTTAATGGTGGGCCTTTATCTCATAAATGTAATAAAAATGGCCTCTTTTTTGCATTTAATTTTTAATGTGTTAATTGTTGAGAGTCACTTAAAGCATTCTTAAAACAATCTCATTCTGAGAACAAGAATTGTTGAGGCAGATTATATATATAAACATCCCCCTCCTCCTCTTCTCTCCAGGGTATTGAGGACAATCTAAAACCAAACAAGGCTACCAGAAATATACAACATGTCCAGTTCTCTATTATCTCCTTTTTAAAGCCACATCAATTCCATGCACCTGAGCCTATGAATACACGATGATTTGATTGGGCAGTCCAAACAGTAGGCCTCCAGTCAAAATCTACTGGGGTGTTCCGGAAGTGTCCATTGGTTCATACATATTTATATATTCGTGGGTGTCTTACTTGTCACATCAGGTGTTTTATGATTTTGTTTACCGCTGCTCTCTGATGTATTTATTGCTTGGTCGGTTTCCCAGAGACTCTTGCGGAGTCTGGGAAAGATCTGATAAAAAGGGGCACTTTGCCGCATGGAATGGCCTCTCCACGGCGCAAGCTGATTCTGATATTAATCACCCAGACAGTTACCTCTGCCTATTTAGGTAATGATGGAGCATTTAATTTCCAAAACTTCCAGTGCTTTTGTGTGTTTGCGTGTGTGTGCACACCTCGAGGAACAGTAAAGCCCAACGCTCCTGCCATTGATTTTATTTTAATTCTCCACCCACCTTAAAGCAGTTTAAACTAATTCACATGCCTTGGCATTTGAGTTCAATAAACGTGAATTAAATTATTTACACAGGGGATATAGGGTTCGGCAATCATTGCGTTGGGCTGGCAGGAGGCGTCTTTATCAATCATTGATACAGCACTTTGGAGCTGTGATACTAACACCACCTATTGGGTACAAGCTCTGTTGAAAGAAAGCTGTCTCCATGGGAGCAACTTGCAGAGAAACCCAGTGGGTGCTACCCATAAAAGCTCAATCTCTTTGGGGACTTCTGCGTGAGAAAGTGGTTGACTGCTTAGGTTGGAATACAGGGAGTTGCCTTGTGCTGAGTTGGACCTTTGGGTCATCTAGCTAAACATAGTCTAAAATGACTGGCAGTGGTTCTCCAGAATTTCAGCCACCTGGAGATACTGGGAATTGAAACAGATGATCTACCACTGAGCGGTCCAAAGGATTGAACCTCCCAGTGCCCAAGGACTGTTGGATCTTCCCTATCCCCTAAGGTCTGCTGACCATAAGAGGGTAGTTTGGGGAAAACCTATTTCATAGGAAGCTGTCTAATCCCAAATGAGACCTTGTAGCTCAGTCCAGTCAACACAGTGGCTCTCCAGGGTTTCAGATGGGTTTCTCCAAGTCATTTCTGGAGATGCTGTGGATGGAATATTTGCATTTTTCATGCAAAGCAGATGCTCTGCCACTGAGCCTACAGTCCTCCCCTTAGAAACGGCTGGTCATTGGTCATTGTTATGAGGATCTCTTGGGATTTGAAACAGGTGCAAGAGGCCAAGCATGGAGCCCAGCGTGGTGCAGTTTCAATGGCCGGTGGGTCCTCCTCTCTCATACTCAGGAGGAGCCAGCCACTGAAGCTACATCGCACTCAGCTCTGCGCTTGGCCTCTTCTGCCCCATTGTCAGGTCCCGTGCTGTGGAGGACTGCACTGAGGAGGAATGGTGAGAGCCACCCCCTCCCCCTGCTCCTTCTCCAGATCCTGAATCTTCGCAGGAGGTCAGTATAGATTTGGAACAGTGGTTTGCAGAGGGGCAAATTTCAGAAGGCAGAAGCTGGGAAATACTGGACGGAGAACAGCTAGGAGAAGAAACACTGGAAGAGAGAGGGTTAACTGATTCACAGTCTCTGGGCAGCATTCCTACGCTCAGCCCAAGGTCAAGAAGAGCTCAGAAAGTCTCAGAACAGAAAGCACAGAGGGTACAAGCTCAGATTACAAGACGTAGGAGTGATGTAGCTTAATAGGGACGGAAAGGGGTGTGAACCTCAATTGGGAGCACTGCCGTTTCTAGGAGATGTGTTTGTTGTTTGCTCGCTGTGATTATTAAAGTTTCTAACTGGTAAGATGTTCCTTTCTTTGATCTTCTTATCTACTGCCATGGGGGGAGGAAGTCGATTCCCTGAAGCCTGACACCCATCAACATTGAGGGGGGCAGCCCACTCCAAACAGATATGGGGGCACAAAGACACCTTGGCTCCATAGAGGTGGTGCCCCTGTTGTGTGTGTGTGTGTGGAGGGTGCAATAGGTTTAAAACCCACTGAAGTTAGATAGACAGCATCTACCACTCCTGCCACTGGAGGGGGCTCTCATGCACCCTTGGCTCTTATCTTCATACTTCTCCTAGTGCCCCTTGTGAGACTTCACTGTGGGCTGGTCTCTCCTCTCACCCCTCCCCTTGAGGTTCCTAAGAACACCAAGCCACTCTTGTTTACAGAGCAGAACTGGGGAGGGGGTCCTTTGTTCTCAGACCTCAGGAGGCTTGTTTATCACAGGACCCTCCTTTGAGCTTCTCCTATCTCCTTGTGCTGAAGTTCCTTCTCCTGCAGTAGCAGATGACGCTGTGGTCTAAACCACTGAGCCTCTTGGGCTGGCCAACCAGAAGGTCGGTGGTTCGAATCCCTGCAATGGGGTGAGCTCCCGTTGCTCTGCCCCAGCTCCTGCCAACCTAGCAATTTGAAAGCACACCAGTGCAAGTAGATAATTAGGTACTGCTGCAACAGGAAGCTAAACGGCATTTCTGTGTGCTCTGGCACTCATCATGGTGTCCCATTGTGCCAGAAGCGGTTTAGTCATGCTGGCCATATGACCCGGAAAGCTGTCTGTGGACAAACGCTGGCTCCCTCAGCCTGAAGAGAGATGAGCGCTGCACCCCTTAGTCGCCTTTGACTGAACTTAACCATCCAGTGGTCCTTGACCTTTACCTTTTTCCCCTTCTACTTTTTCCAAGGCTTGCCACTGTGCACAATTAACATGGAATCCCCTACTTCTCTTTCCATTCATACCACTCCCCTGTTCTGCAAGGACATATTTAGATTGTCTATTGTTGCTGATGCTGGGAAAGGGGCAGGATCCGGAATAGCAGAAAGACTGTAAGCTAGGGACCTTAGAAAGCAAGAAGGCTGGGGGGAAAATGGGGTGTTGAGCTTCATATAAAGTATATTTTTTGCTTGGGATGTTCAGCTCATATAAGAAGACAGGCAGATTATGTTTCCAGGACATGCATAAGGCTTCTCCTTCTCTCACACTCCCTTCAATATATACAGCTTTCAGTTGATTTAGAGAATAGACTCATTCCTTTCATTTGAGTTTGTTGAAGGATTCAGCCTGGCTCAACCACTCAATATAAGTTTCTAAGGTGTCTCCATAAGGATGCCTTTGTTCCAGACCTACTTAAAAATAAAAGATCTTTTTCTGACACCTGTAGTCTACACTCTCTCCAGTGCCTGGGACTATTTGGGTTTGGTCCAGGAGTAATGAAAACACTGACCCATTCTCAGGTGGTGGAAGAAACATCATCCCATCCTGCTGGAATGCCCATTAGTGCTCCAAAACGGCCTTGTTAAATCTTACAACAGATGCCGCATTTGCACATAATGATGTTGATGGTGCCTACAAGGGATCTTTATTCCGTTATATTCCCTGACGTTCCCCTGGAAAAAAAAGTTTTCAGTTAATGAGATCTTCTTTGGGTTTATTACACACAAGGCTGAAAGGATGAAAAGATCAAGGGTATTAATAAAGCTACTCCGCTTCTCCCGAGCACCCAGCCAGCAATTCACATTTTTTTGTTGTTTTGTGATATAAAGGGAAGGTGCTGCGATTGCCTGTGATAGATGAAGCAAACAATGACTGTTTCCCAAATAGATCCAATTAAGCTTCTATACTAACAGTGATCTTGGTGCTCACAGGCTGATGGTCAAGGAGTCTGTTTGGAGGGGAAGCCATGGAAACCGTGAGTCCTGATCATCAGTAGAGACCCAGTAAGCTTTCAAAAAGAGAAAAAAAGAAAAAGTCCACTAGTTTAGAGCAAGTGGTTTAGAGGGATTCTTGCAGTAGACCAGGCACCCCCAAACTTCGGCCCTCCAGATGTTTTGGACTACAATTCCCATCATCCCTGACCACTGGTCCTGTTAGCTAGGGATCATGGGAGTTGTAGGCCAAAACATCTGGAGGGCCGCAGTTTGGGGGTGCCTGCAGTAGACAGAGTTAGCTTTAGGGAAGGACCTTTGCTTGAAGAAGGTCCCATGTTCAATCGCTTGGTACAGCTGGGAGAGACTCCTGCCTGAAACCCTGGAGGGCCACTGCAGGTCAGTGTAGACAATACTGAGCAAGGCACCAGCAAAATATGTGCATCACTCATCTACTTCCCAAGAGTTGCCTCTTGACTTGCTGGTGAAAGGAAGATAATAATGGGGCTAGACACACCTTGGAGGGGAGGGTGCTCTAGTTCAGCTACTGATTGATTGATTGATTGATTGATTGCATGACTGCAGTACATTGTTTATTGCTTTCATTTTACGGATCAATGCCGACAAAGGTCCGTATAGTTAAAGCTATGGTTTTCCCAGTAGTAATGTACGGAAGTGAGAGCTGGACCATAAAGAAGGCTGATCGCCGAAGAATTGATGCTTTTGAATTTTGGTGCTGGAGGAGACTCTTGAGAGTCCCATGGACTGCAAGAAGATCAAACCTATCCATTCTTAAAGAAATCAGCCCTGAGTGCTCACTGGAAGGACAGATCCTGAAGCTGAGGCTCCAATACTTTGGCCACCTCATGAGAAGAGAAGACTCCCTAGAAAAGACCCTGATGTTGGGAAAGGTTGAGGGCACAAGGAGAAGGGGACGACAGAGGATGAGATTGTTGGACAGTGTTCTCGAAGCTACTAACATGAGTTTGGCCAAACTGCGAGAGGCAGTGAAGGATAGGCGTGCCTGGCGTGCTCTGGTCCATGGGGGTCACGAAGAGTCGGACACGATTGAACGACTGAACAACAAAAGTCTCATTAGGTAGTAAAATTCATGTCAAACTGCTGTTTTAGGGGTTGTTTTTAAAAGTTTGGAACAGATTAATCCATTTTGCATTACTTTCTATGGGAAAGTGCACCTTGGTTTTAGAACACTTTGGTTTTGGAATGGACTTCTGGAACGGATTAAGTTTGAGAACCAAGGTACCACTGTATATCTTCTCAGGGCTGAAGCGGGACCCAGCATGGTGCCCAGTTCCCATTCGCAAGCTTATTTTGAATCCATACTCTGGAAAGCCACCCACCATTTGAATTTCCCACAATGCCCTGGAGTGATGCTATGTCTGGTAATCTGGAGCAGTGTAGAAAACTCAAGGGTGAGGCTGGCTCCCCACACCCAGCCATCACTGCCAAATGAGCCCATGACCAACCAAGGGATCAAGAGGGTGGGAAGATGTAAAGAGGCATCAGCACTGATGAACATGGCGCAGTGGCCTGATGCGTCTGGCTGTTAACCAGAAGGTTGGTGGTTTGAGCCCACCCAGAGATGGCTGTGGGCAGAATTCCTGCATTACAGGGGGTGGACTAGATGACCCTTGGGGTCCCTTCTGTTGGAAGATTCATTCCCCGTGTGCAGTCATGGGTTTATTGTTTATCACATTGGCTGGGTATGTGTTTTCATTCCACAGAGTGGGAAGTGGGAAGTTACGTAGACAGGGTGTTTGTCTTACTGTGTTTCCCTGAAGTAGGACTATTGTCCTTTGTTCTTTCTCTTTGCTGTCTGATGCTAGAGAGAGAAGGAGCCATGATGAAGTGCTCTGTGTGTAAATATGTAATAAAGTAGTTTAGCCAAGATGCTGTGTTGCTGAGGTCTGTTACGCAACTGCGCAAGACTCTGAGGATCCTAAGTGTGCAGGTGTCTTCTGGCACCTGTTGCTGTGATGTTCGCGGGGGGGGGAGGAATGCCTAAGAAGCTCCCGAACGATCACCCAGGAAGGAGGGAACATGCCACTCGGGCATGTGTCTCTGCCGAGGTTCTACGTGAAAGTAGGCCATTTCCTGACACCTTCCAACTCTACAATTCTATGATTCTATCGACCCTAGATGAGTGTTTGGGCCCTTGCAGCTGCCCAAGGGCATCAATTGCTGGGGCCAGCATCCCTACGCATCCCAAACAGAGGAGCACAAAGTCATCAGCCAGTCAGCTCACAAGTCACTTACACTTTCTCCAACTTTTTTTTTTTTTTTTAGTTTTCTTTTAGGTGTGGCTCCTAATCCACCATTCTTCACCAGCTGGCAACAACTGTCATAAATGCAAATTGGGGCTTTACTCCAGATTAGGCCTCCTCGTTATTCAGAGCCGGTAGGAGAAACACACATTTTCAAAAGAGCCTTGTTCATGAAAGAGACTCGGAAGGCGTAGCTGTCATATACAAATCTTGTAAAAATATGAGGGGAATTTAATGCCATTCTAATATCTTGGAAGGTAAATTATTAATGTTCCCTGGGAAAGAGGAAAAATGCCATCTACTAGGTTAAACACACAACCTGCCTTGAGTGACATTCAGGTACCCTTGCTTTGAAAGTTAAAGAGAAAGTAAAGTCAACAGTATCTTTAGAAAGTCAAGTGTGGAATGCTAAGGGAAACTCGGCAGATGAATGAAAGATTCACCTCACTTATCATAATCTCTTCTTAGTGCAGTTGTAAATTTTCAGTTTAGGACTCATCTGCCAAAGATCTCTTCTCTTGGAGAAGGTTCTGGGGTGTGTTTTAGAAGCAACCTTCTTCTACCTTGGGTCCATAGATGTTGTTGGACTACAAATCCCATCATCCTGGGTCATTAGCTACACTGGCTGAGGATGATGGGAGTTGTGGTCCAACAGCATTCACCAAGTCTGTTGGGTTTCTCCAATTCTTTCCATATACAGTTGTACCTTGGATTCCAAATGCCTTGCAAGTCGAACATTTTGGCTCCCGAACTCCACAAACCTGGAAGTGAGTGTTCCGGTTTGCAAATGTTCTTTGGAACCCAAATGTCTGGCGTGGCTTCCACGGATTCCAATTGAGTGTAGGAAACTCCTGCGGCCAATGAGAAGCCATGCCTTGGTTGTCAAACGTTTTTGAAAGTCGAACGGACTTCCAGATTCCTTTCGACGACCATGGTACGACTGTACTTGAAAGTGCACCCTAGATTATAAACACTGTAGATAATTAATTAATTTTCCCCCATGGACAGCAGTCTAAGGTGAGACATGGAGATGAAGAGTCAAAGGAGCAGCCACCAATCAAAACCAAAGAGTAAGTCAGAATCACAAAAGAAATCAGGAGTCAGGATTAAGGAATAACTGAGAATATAAATCAAAAAGCAGAATGATGGAGAAGTTCTGCTACATTGGTTTCACTTTGTAAAAACAGACCAGGCAATTCAGAACCACACAAATCCAGGGTAAACTTTGGATGAGGAGGGGAATTCTGGGACAACCCTATGTGATGTCTTTTTAGGAGAACAATACTGTTTTACAATGTGGTACATAGTATGCCTCATATTCAGCAAGGAGTATAAAGGTTTTATCAAACAACAGTTTAGATCTCTAAGGTAAGGAATTCCTTCTCCTGCTCAGAAGCTATTCCCTTAATGCTTTGCAGAAAATGTGATGCTGATATCTGCTTGCTTCCTACTGTTTATCACCATGGCCATCAGCCAAAGCAACCTGAACCATGATCTTGTCACATTTTATAAGTAAACCAGGGTCCAATCAATTATTGGACATAGGCAATCCAAGGATAATATTGGGAAGATTCCAGAGGTTTATCTAGGCAGCTCATCAGCCATATTCAAGTGTCCTACCACATGAGAGCAGGCAGTGGGCTCATGCTATGTAGCCTCTCTGCCTATTGTCTACACACAGAATGCAAGTGTCTGAATGGAGGGGCAACACTCACAACCCGAACATCCAAGTGGGGTGTTTATGGTAGGCTCTTCTGTGCCTGAAAAGTTCTCTCTGGCCTGAGAAAATACAATGACAGCCATTTCCTAAGGCCTGATCTGCACATTGGGTAGAATGAGGTGGAAATGAAAAGGTAGACTCCTGGAGCGGTTGTATGAACGGTACACAATTACTTAAGAAAAGCCATTGAGACAGAGTGGCCAACCAAATGCTTGTGGGAAACTGTTAAGCAGGGCACAATAGCATTGTCCTCTCCTGCGGCTTCCAGCAACTGGTTTTCAGAAGCATTACTGCCTTCAACTGTGGCAATAACTCATAGATATTATGGCCAGTAAGCATTGATAGCCGTACCATCCATGAATTTGCCTGGTCCTCTTTTGAAGCCATCCACATTGGTGTCCATCATTGCCTCCCATGGGAGCAAGACCCATAGTTTAACTGTGTGCTGCATGAAGATGTTCTTATATCTGTCCCGAATCTTCCAGCATTCTGTTTCATTGTTTCATTTTCCTGTTCCAGGAAAAGATTTGTCCTCCATCCACTTTCTCCATGCCATGATGATTTTATAACAGTCCATCATGTCACCTCTTACTCACCTTTTCTCAAACTACAAAGTCCCAAATGCTGCTCCTCATAGAGGAATCACTCTGTTATGTACTGAGTTGAATAGGGTCCAAAATGCAGCAGTCTGATTGGTCCTAGAACAATAGGATTCAGAATGCAGCAGTCTGATTGGTCTGCAGGAGCCACCCAATCCAGCTCCAGGTGGAAGTGAATCCACAACCTGATTGGCCTACAGGAGTATCCCGGAATTAGCCAATCACGTGGGGCCCATTGTGTAAATAATGTATTTATAGCAGACGTTTTGGGGGAACTTCCATTCCTCGCTACTATGAGCTGAATAAAGAGCATGAAATCCACACTCGACTCCGAGTATACTGTATTTCATACTCCATGCCCTTGATCATTTCAGTTGATTTTCTCTGAACCTTTTCCAATTTACCATATCCTTTTTGAAGTGGGGCAACCAGAACTGTGCAGAGTACTCCAAATGTGGTCATGCTCAGGGCTTTTTTCAGCCGGAACTCACTGGACTCCACTGACGTTAGAAGAGAACAAGCGTGAGTTCATGGTGAGTTCCGGCACCTTTCGCCCCTAGAAAAATACCATAGCTTTGTACCACTTCATAATGCACGTGGGGAAAAATATTTTTAATGGCTCTCTTTTTGTTTGTTTGTTAAAAAACAATAAAAGAAACTAGCACAGCAGGTTTCTTTGCTGCTTGCTTTGCTTCCAGGGAGCTTTTGCATGGAGAAATATTCAAAGTGGCAACCCCCGGCCTGCAGAACGAAATGGTACGGTCCACTCTACCACCTTAGGATTTTGTCGCATGATTCTGCTGAGCATTTCAAGCAGTCCCCAGTCTGACATCCAAGCATAATCAGTTCGAGCCACAGATGGGGATAATGAGGGCAATGATGATGATTAGGATGGCACTGTTGAAAGTGCATGGACGGAGATTCTCTGGAGAGCGAAACTTCATTCCAAGACCTGTCAGTATGACATGGGGGAAATAAAAGTACTGACATGGCCTAAAATATTAATGGGATCATTAAAACCCACCATTCTATGTTATTTAATAATATCCTTCTAATCCCATAACCAGCTCAATGAGACAATCTATCATGCTCTGTACTAGGGAGATGGTGGAGAAGATGCAGAAACCAGGGGTGGCCATTCTATGGAGGGTAGGTATACCAAATGACTCTTATGGAATTTGGATCTCCTGCCCCCCATCAGTACCAGATGGTAAGGACTAACAACAGGGGAAACTTGCTACAACAGTCTGGCACCAGGGGTCACATCCAACTGCTTCCTCCTAGGATGCTCCCATTGATTCCAGAGGGCCCAACAGCTATAATAATAATTTATTATTTATACCACGCCCATCTGGCTGGGTTTCCCCAGGCACTCTGGGCAGCTTACAACAGAACATATAGAAGAGGCCGCTGATCACCTCTTTCATCTCTTATCATCTGGTGAGAGAAGCACTGGATGTAACGGAGCAAAGGCTGGCTGCACAAGAGGCCAGCCCAGTGAGTCATAGCTGCAACGCTAGCTTCCTAGCAGCTGTGTCACGGCGACATATCGTGAAGGAGAGGAGGAGGAGGAGGGGAGAGGTGTTAGGGAGGTTGGCACAGCATGAGCACAACAATGGGAGCGCCATATTTGTTCTGCAGGTGCCCCCACATCGTATCAGTCTCCCTGTGGCTTCTCCCTTCCATGGGAGCAGCATGGACACACCTGACAGGAAGCTAGCATTGCAGCTCTGCCCTCCACCACCACTCTGAGCAATGTGCTTCTGCCTCTCTTAGGTTCTCTTTAGCCCAGTGAGTTCCTTGGGGCAGCTGGTTTTTAAAATAAATAAATAAATAAATAAAACCTGGGAAATGGGTGATTGTTCCTGATGCCCTGTGATGGGGAGATGGCTCATTTCCTGATACCGTGGGGGGTTTCTTTGGGGTGTGTGTGTGTGTGTGTGTGTGTGTGGAGGAGGGTCAGTCTGGGTGATTCCTTAAGTCCCTTCCAATTCTTGGGGTCCTATACCCCATGAGGGTTATAATCTAAGACAGGAGAATTCTGAACTAGTTGGACAAATTTCTTTGGAAGAAACATCAGGAAGAACTTTCTGGCTGTAAGAGATGTTCGACAGTGAAGCGGACTCCCTTGGGAGGTTGTGGACTCCCCTTCAATATGAAGCCTCTGGACTGGCTAGCCCTGGTGTAAATTCAATTCCAGGACCCTGGCCTTTTAAGCGCCCTACTGGATCAGGGTCAAATGCCCATCCAACACAGCTTCCTGTTCTCACAGTGGCCTACTCATGGGAAAACCCCAAACATGAGTCATGTGCAACAGCACTCTCCCCGCTTGTGATTCCCAGCAACTGTTATCCAATGTTTTCATTGGTGAACATAGCTACCACAACTATTGGTACCCTTCTGCTCCATGAAAGTGTCTAATCCTTCTTTGAAGTCTTCCAACTTGGTAGCCATGGTGAGCGAATTCCATAAATTAGCGAGCAGAATGCTATCTGTTGCACTTCAGTCTCAAGGTTCAGGAACAGAGAGAGGGTTGGAAAATGCCCAGTACAGTTCTGGATTCGATCAAAATTGTTAGGGGAAAGAGAGGAGAAAAAGCAGAGAGAGAGAGAAAAGCGTAGCCCAGATCATTTCCTTTCCAGTCATGGTTGAAGATTTAGTTGCTGTTCCACTGCAGGCAAGCAAGTCAGCTTCCCTTGAGATTTTCCAGCCAGGGCAAACAATGTGTTGTAGTGCCTCTCAGTTATTGCCCTGGTAGATTTCAAGGAATCTTCTTTTATAAAGCTAAGAGGCTGTTTCCTCCCTGCCATTGTTCAGACCAACTGAGCTAGATCAGCGGTGAGCACTGTGGGGATTCTCTCTGAGAAGGAAAGGCTTGATGAATAAGGAATACCACAACCCCAGCAAGAGGCTGCGGGGGGGGGGGAACCCAACCCTGAAACTTTCCCCTCTCTGACAGGTGTCTGTATCAATAAAGGAGGCGGAATCTGCTTGTACGAAACCTCTCTCTCTTTCTCGACTGATCAAGTCCTTGGTGATCTATCGTGGGAAGGTCAATAGGGTGTAATTAGCAGCGGGATTAAAAAGAGAGGCTCTGCTCCAGGAGCCTGCTTCTCCTTGATGTGGCTTTTTCGGCATGCATCTCACATCTCCCTGCTCGTGGCTGGCTGATGAGCGTGCGCTGCTACTGCCGGCACACACATACTCCGGTGCTTTCCCGGAGAGTGGAGCATTAGCAACTGCAGTTGGGAAAAGGACTCCAGCCTCCCTGGCTTGAGGGGGGGAAAGCCACCGTCTGATCCTGTTGGGAGGAAGGAGACGGCAACCACCCTGGAGGCAAGTTTCAAAAGGACCTCTCCGCACCTCCCGTCAACAGCAAAAAGTGCCACTGATGCTGAGCGCACTTTCAGCAGCATTCCAGGCGCATCAGGGGCATACACCGGCATAGAACATTGGCTGCCTTGAAAGGTGGGGGAAGTCCACAGCTCAAGGTATGTTTGCCATCCTCTTTGCCTGTAATTCTCTTGTCAGATGCCTGTGGCTGCCTGCTTCTCATTAGTGGAGAGCAATTTTGCTGTGCACAACTCCCTGTCGCAAGCTGTTGGATTTAGCAAGTCACCACGGTAGGGAGGAATCGCCAAGGGTCTTCCCCTGAGTAGCCACAGACCCTGATGCTAAACGACTGGACCGAGCGGCCGGTGTAATGACATTCAGCACAAACTGATGGTTCAGTCTGTGCATCAGGGCAAGCTAACAACTGGGTTGAAAATCATACTTTGAAAGCAAAGCGTTTTCTAATTGACTGCTTAGATGTAGCTGTGTACAAGGGTTTTATCAGCTGGTTCTCTTGTTTTTTGTTTAAAGCCCTTCCCATGCACCAGGGGTAGTTACATCTTGCAGCAAGATCTGGCTGTCATCAGCAGACTTTTCAATTAACTTTGATCTTGTTAAGAGGTTGCAACATGCTTTGGCTGTTTCTAACAGGGTGGGGTGATGTGGCGAGAGCAGTTAATCTTAGGTGGTGCCTGCTTTTAAGAATCACAAATCAAGATGGGAAAAAGTTTTCAGGAAAAGCTTTGGGAGGGTGGACTTTCTGTAAAATGCAACCAATACCAAGTCATCAAAGACTTAGCATTCATGTTGCCCCCTTGAAGGGCTGTTCGCAGGAGGGGGGGGGGAATGCAACTCGAGCAATGTGCCATCAAAGGCAGTGATGTTGCTTTGATGTGGCTCTTTCCAAAACACAGGTGGTTTCAGGGATGCTACAGGATTAAGACACAGGGCAAAGTATCCAATCAGTGTGAAGTAATTGTTGGCTTATGCTGCTGTGGTCCTATTAAAGTGAGTACTCAAGGAATCATGCTCTTGCAATGTTTAAGAAAACTCCACTGAGTACTTTGGCACTTAATAGTTCTGGCTGTATAACACAAGCCTACCTTTGGGGGGTGGGGAGACGTCCTACTGAGTTCAGTAGGACGTCTCCCCACCCCCCAAAGGTAGGCTTGTGTTATACAGCCAGAACTATTAAGTGCCAAAGTACCACCTGATCCTACCACTTTAGATGGTGGTGGGGCAGCAGAATATGTCTGAATGCTCTCCCACAGAATACAAACTAGAAAAATGTCATGTCATGGAGAAAGAGTGACTGGACGTGGGGGTTTCTGACTATAGCTTGATCTGGCATGTTGATCCCAGAAAGAAATCTTGGTCATGTGATTTTGCTGATTATATATGGTGTCTTTAGAGATGTCTTTCTGGTAGTGAGAATTCAGTCTACAGTGGAGTACACTTAAGATATTAACCTCAATGTTCTTGAGTACACTGGAGTTTGTTGGATTAGGCATGCTAAATTTTCCAAAAGTGCATGTGTCTGCAGCGTGGTTTTCTCAGCAGCTTCAACTTTTTGCAAATAACTCAAGACACTTGTTGATTCGCGTTACGATTCTTTGAAATGCTACTGGCAAGTTGAAGTAATCCTGGTTAGCAAGTCAAAGGCAACTTTTACAGTGTCCTGAGCGGAGAAATATCACCTAATCTTTCCAAATGGTTTATGCTGAAATAGTGCCTTCAACACCAGTGAGGCTACTTTATATTGGCTTACTTCCCTTTGCAATAAAGCTACACTTTTGTTGAAGGAATATTGGTTTTGCACCAGAATTCCCAAAATTGCTGATGCATACTGCAGCCTTTCCTGGGCTTAACCACCAACACGGTATCTGAAGAAGTGTGCATGCACACGAAAGCTCATACCAAGAACAAACTTAGTTGGTCTCTAAGGTGCTACTGGAATGATTTTTTTTTTTATTTTGTTTCGACTACGGCAGACCAACATGGCTACCTACCTGTAAACGGTTTATTATGTAAGGTGTTTCCTCCCCCCCTCCAAAAGAAGGAGGCAGTTGACCTGGGAAAGTTTCCTCTGTAACAATCATTTGTTGGGGTATACTGTTAACTGATTACCTTAACTGATCCCTATTGCTGGTCTACAACTTCCATAATACAAAACTGCTGACCAAGCTGATGTGAGTTGGCGTGTAACAACATCTGGATGGCAATTGATATAATTGCCTTACTGTACAAGGTAGGCTGGTCAATGCTGGCATCCTGGGACAATGCTGATATCTTTGGGGAAAGTGATACTGCTTATGTGATCCCTTTCCTCAATTTGTATAGATGAACGGATATCGTAAAAACCAGGACACAACTCTCCCCTTGCAGGAATGCTGCTTTACCTTCTCCTGAGTTATATATATATATATATATATATATATATATATATATATATATATATATATATATATAAATTGTATACAATAAATATACAATTGTATACAATAAATTATTGTATAAACACACACACACACACACACACAATAATTCTATTCGTATTTTATCACCTATTGTTCCTATTCATATTTGGCACTTAGTGCAGAAAGGCCAGATCTAAATCTGAATCAATCAGTTAAGGCATCATATTACAAGCTACTTTATTTCCATTCCATACTGGATTGATGTTGTCATGGAACTACCCACCATGACTCCACTGTCTTTCCTGGTTAGTTTCCAACAGTTCAGATCTCATTAGTATACATATGGAGTTTGGGCTTGTTTCCTCATCATACATCATTTACACTGACACCCATTTGCCATTTTATTTTGCCCATATGCGCAGTTTGGAGACATCTTCTGGATGATCTTTGCAGTCTAGTTGGGTTTTCACTATGAGTGATTTGGCATCATCTGCAAGCTTGGCCACTTCACTGCTCACCAGTAATTCCAGGTCATTTGTGAATAATAGCACAGGTCCCAGTACAGATCTTTGGGTGATTTTGTTGTTGTTGTTTAGTTGTGTCTGACTCTTCGTGACCCCATGGACCAGAACACGCCAGGCACTCCTGTCTTCCACTGCATCCCGCAGTTTGGTCAGACTCATGTTGGTAGCTTTGAGAACACTGTCCAACCATCTTGTCCTCTGTCGTCCCCTTCTCCTTGTGCCCTCCATCTTTCCCAACATCAGGGTCTTTTCCAGGGAGTCTTCTCTTCTCATGAGGTGGCCAAAGTATTGGAGCCTCAGCTTCAGGATCTGTCCTTCCAGTGAGCACTCAGGGCTGATTTCCTTCAGAATGGATCGGTTTGATCTTCTTGCAGTCCATGGGACTCTCAAGAGTCTCCTCCAGCACCATAATTCAAAAGCATAAATTCTTGGGTGATTTACTGTGCAAGGTTTTCTCCTTTTTAGAAGACATCTAAAGTTTAGGGAAATTGTTAATGTTTGATGTTTTATCGTGTTTTTAATATTCTGTTGGGAGCCACCCAGAGTGGCTGGGAAAGCCCAACCAGATGGATGGGGGTATAAATTAGTATTGGTATTAGTATTATACAATGGAACTTCCCTATTCTTCTGCCCCCACATGTGCCCCCTACCCTTCCTAAATCAGTTCCTGAGTGTTCAGAGAAACTCTAGAATGGATTTAAGGGGTACATGGGGGAGGAGAAGCAGCAAGTCCCATTGTGCAAGCAGAAATCTTTCTTTTGATGGGATGCATTACCCAGTAGTACTTTGTGTACAACCCATAGGCTCAGATTCAACTTTCTCTGACTGTTAGCATAAGGACTGTTGCACTAGTATAAGGGTAAGAATAACATTTGCACAATATGAAATCCCATGAAACAACTATATTAGCAGATGCTTGTTGTGTAACTCATTGTGCAACAGGAAGTGCTGGGGCTACTGCAATCTGTTGCACAACCAGGCACAAGAACCATGGTGGCATCCTGCCCTTCTCTTGCACAATCTATTCTGCTAGCTCAACAAGTGCACCCCTAACAGACTTTTTACTTACAGCAACATTGAATTTCTCCCATAATGTAGGTCAGACCACATTTATTGACATGTTTATTAGCACATTTAAGGAAGTCTAAACAGCTGCTGAAGCAGGGCTTCTCATTGCAGAAGCCATGCTAATCCTTCCCCAGGAAGGCTTGTTCTTCGGTACACTTAATATATCTCTCTTTAATAATGTGTTCTACCAAATTACTTGGAACAGATGTTAGGCTGAGTATTACATTAATGGTAGTAGTGCTACATGGACACATCTTGTCAGAAAAACTGAGGGGTTGGGAGGAAAGAAAAGCATTGCCAAATCCAAACAGGTGCCACTGTTTCTAGACAGCCCTCTATTTATAGACTGCATCAGGTTTTTTTCCCCAAAATAGCTGAAGATTAAAAATAATCAGTAGCAGTGGCATTTTGGGTACCCATCACTCTAATGAGTGATTTCTATATATATATAAAAGGCATTTTTTCTTATAAAAAAAGGAACAGCATGATACATACCAGCAGTAAAGTTGAAAATTAGGCTCCAGATGGCAAGTCTTTATATAGCAATACACTGGATTAAGTTTAGGGCTCTCCTGCCTGCTGTTCTTCAGCTTTAATTTTTCTTTGTTCTGAGTTGTTTTGGGATATGTTTTTTATATACCCTCTCTTCCTTATCACCCCAGTAATTCCATGACAATGTAGAGATTAGAATAGTTTAGCAGAAGCTTTGATTGCTCTCCTATTATCCTCCGCATTCCAAATGGTAAGCCAATGCAAGTGGTGAGAATTCAAAGAGCATTATGTCCCCATTGCTCTTGGACTTTGTCCGAAAACAAGATGCTGGGTCATGAAAGGTTAACTTCTCATTTTGCACCCTTGAATCCATGGGTGGGGGGAATTTTGTGGACTGGCTTTGATTACAGGAGCAGTTTCAAAATGCAGCAGCTGGGAACTTTATTGCCAAGAGCAAACTTATATATTCCAAAAGAGATTTGAACTCTCCAAACAAATATATCAATGTCATCAACTCTGGTTGGTTATTCTCAACAAGGAATTTGTAAGCCAGTATGACATAGTGGTTAGAGTGTTAAGAATAGCACTGGTGATACCCAGGTTCTATAAAAATCTCAATGATACAGTGCCAGGGTGGGGACAGTGGAAATATCCACACACACACAATCGAAAGGTTATACACCTAGTTCACACACACACACACACACACACACACACACACACACACGTGTCTTTTGAGAGTGTGAGTTGTGTAGATATGTGTGCATGGCAAAGTGGTTGTGTGATCACCTTGGTATGGTTCAACCTATCCCACAACTGCCAATTCTCTTCAACTTTCCTATGTATCTGTCTTTGAACCATTGACTTCCTGGTGTGTACATGCTAGCGGTGTGCCTTGACTATGAGATTTTGTTTGAACTTCAGTTTAGCACATTGGAAAACAGTCTGCTTCAGTTCCTAGGCACTTTGTTGGCCGTCCAAGTCTGCTTAGTCCTCCCCGCTTCATCTATTTGGAAACAAACAAAGGAAAAAAGGTGATAACTTCTCTCTTTTTATAAGAGTGAATAAAATTCACAGGCATACTAGCTCTTCCAGAATGTATAAAGCATTTGTTTGCGGGTTATGTGCTGGTTACTTCTAAAGTGCCCCCCCCCCTGAGAAAGAAAAAAGAAAAGTCATTAACTCTTTTATTTTGGGGGCAGAATTGGATTAAATTTCCAGGCTAGGTTCTCCGTCTGGGGGGATGAATCCTGTTAAATTTCAGAATAGCAGCAATGATTTTCCTGCAAGGGCAATTTCTGCATTTTTTTATTTGAGAAAAGGGGGATTCCTCAATATTTTGTAGTGCTTTGTGGGCATTTGGTATGAGAATTACAAAAATTAGAGAGATTCCCAATATGGCAAAGACTGGGCTATCAGTCTTAACATTCTGCTTCACTTAAGTAGTCAGTTTCTATTACTCCATAATTTGCTGCGTGCTCCATCTCTTTAAGCTAGGATTGCCAGCTGACCAGGAAAATCCTACCTTGTGAACTGCTCTTGTGCCTTTAACTGCAGTTTGAGATTTCTCAACATTTTAACAATGAGTCCGTAAGTGACTGTGGAGGCCAATTCTGGATCCACACGTCCTTCCACAGTGGGGACATTGGTTTCCGGGCGGGAGTTGATCACGGTGTGGATTTGCCAAGCATGCCTTCCTCTTAGCACATTTCTCCCTTGTGTCCTGAGTTCGAGTGTCTTCAAAGCCCATGACACTATTAGCTGTTCTCTAATTGGAGCGCTCGCAGGCCAGTGTTTCCCAATTGTTGGCGTTTATACTACATTTTTTTCAAAAAATTTGCCTTGAGACAGTCTTTGAACCTCTTTTGTTGATAACCAGCATTACGCTTTCCATTTTTAAGTTCGGAATAGAGGAGTTGCTTTGGAAGACGATAATCAGGCATCCGCACAACATGACCAGTCCAACAAAGTTGATGTTAAAGTATCACTGTTTCGACACTGGTGATCTTTGCTTCTTCCAGTGCACTGGAATTAGTTAGCCTGTCTTCCCAAGTGATGTGTAAATATTTTCGGAGACACTGTTGATGGAATCTTTTGAGGAGTTGGAGATGGCGTTCATAAGTGGTCCATGTTTCACAAGCAGAGAGTAAGGTTCGTAGTACAATAGCTTTGTAAACATGCATTTTGGTTTCCCTGAGAATGTCCCGGTCCTCAAACACTCTACACTTCAATCGGGAGAAAGCCGCACTCGCAGAGCTCAGGCGATGCTGGATTTCGGTATCAATGTCGGCCCTTGTGGAAAGACAACTGCCCCCTGGCCAACAGGCTAGCCTCATTTTTGTTGTCAACACACACACACACACACACACAGAGAGAGAGAGAGAGAGAGAGAGAGAGAGAGAGAGAGACTATTCAGCATTCCTACTTAACAAAGCAGTCCTGAGTAAATAAACTCTGCTGCCCCATCTGGTGTTTCAGGAAAATGCACCATAACTTTTGTATTTTACAGTGGTACCGGTACCTCGGGTTACAAACACTTTGAGTTACAAACACTTCAGGTTACAAACTCCGCTAACACAGAAGCAGTACCTCGGGTTGAGAACTTTGCCCCAGGATGAGAATGGAAATCACGCGGTGGCAGCGGGAGGCCCCATTAGCAAAAGCGCATCTCAAGTTAAGAACGGACCTCCGGAACAAATTAAGTTCGTAACTCAAGGTACCACTGTACAAGGGACCTTATTCAAAGGCTTAATTCTGTGTTCTCCCAACATATCCTCCCCACTAGCTGCTGCCACCCCGATGTCACACTATCCCTGCAAAAAGTTCACTGTGAAATTTAGAACACTGATCATTTAGGGCTGCATGCTGCATGGAAGCTTTTGCAGGTACAGTTGTCTGTGCAAAGGCTCTATCCTTACAGGTGTCCATGCTTCATGCATGGATGCCAGCAGATGTAACCAGTCAGGGCAGCCCCATTCGTGTGTTGGGAGAGCCCATAAATAAAAACCTCTGAGTTACACTAGGTGAGCTAAGGGTGTTGTTGATAAAATGATTTTCAAAATGTCTATACTTTGCCAGGCTGGAACACAACAATTGACTTGGCAATGTCTCGAAGTTGAACAAAAAATAATGTATAATTATTACAAAACCTTAAGGTGTTCAGAACGATTCAACAGAAGGTGCTAAGCAAGTTCTTTTCTGGGACATTAAATGGAAGTGACAGATGGTACCCAAACAAAGACACAGTTGCATTGGCAGGCATCCTAAGTAACATGACTGGTCAGAACTACTGGGAAGTTATTTGTGTGGAGTAAAGCTGTTGGAGAAAAGTATGCATTTGGCATAGTCTGTCTTTCTAGAGTCATAATGGGCTTGTTTGTCAGAATGGAACAGGTTAGTAGGGATGGAGTGTGAGCCCTGGTGATGGCAAAGCCTGATTCTCTCTTGCCAGTTATGGACCGATTAACCTTATAGTCCGGGACGCGAGTGGCGCTGTGGGTTAAACCACAAAGCCTAGGGCTTGCCGATCAGAAGGTTGGGGGTTCGAATCCCCGCGATGGGGTGAGCGCCCATTGCTTGATCCCTGCTCCTGCCAACCTAGCAGTTCGAAAGCATGTCAAAGTGCAAGTAGATAAATAAGTATCACTCCGGAGGGAAGGTAAACGGCATTTCTGTGCACTGCTCTGGTTCGCCAGAAGCGGCTTTGTCATGCTGGCCACATGACCTGGAAGCTGTATGCCGGCTCCCTCGGCCAATAAAGCGAGATGAGCGCCGCAACCCCAGAGTCGGTCATGGCTGGACCTAATGGTCAGGGGTCCCTTTACCTTTTTTAACCTTATAGCTCCTCTCTAGCCCAATTTGGTCAAAACTGGAAACATAGGAACATAATTTGGAACAAATATAACGATTTTCTCTCTGAGAACTGTGTCGCAACATTCTGCAAGTGTGAAAACGAGTTGATAACATTCTGCTGTGTGTGTTAGTTCAAGAGGGTCCGTCTGTATCTGAATTCATACGAGAATTCACAGTCACTTTCAAGAGACCCCAAAATGCAGGATGTACCTGAAAAATATCACACAGGACAAGGCCTAGTCTGATGATCTGGGTTGGGTTAAGGATAAAGCCCCAAACATCAAGGAACCCCAACTTACCTGAGTCTTGAAGGGTTTCCACTGATTTTGGAAAAGTGACTAAGCCTCGCCACACATGCATGGAAAGCTCTACCCATGGAGGGCTCTGCTCATGTGCAAAGAGACTTGCAGCAAGTTAGGTTTGTGTTTCAGGCTGAGATTTGCCTGAAGTGGAACCCGCAAATGGGGTTCAAATTTCAGATAATGTGTGGGATTTGAGATCATTGATGTGAAGGGTGCCTGTTGGCTGCTTTTAAAGGGTTGGCCTGAAGAGGGCTCTGCTCTCTTGCAATCAATGTCCCTGGGTAGGTCTGTGAATTGGATGCTTGACTGAAGACACAGACTTTGGAAAACCTGTGTTCTCCGCCCCCAATCTATTTCAACTGGCTTCAAGGAATTTGCACAGCTAAGACATGGAGATTTGTGCTATTGAACACTGATTTATCTCCACACGTGGCAGACATGGAAATATTTTCCTAAGAAGTATATCTGACATACCTTGACCCCAGGGGCGGAGGAAGCCTCCTTGCCACCCGGGGAGGCAAAGCCCCCCAGGGAGGCTTACCCTGGGGGGGCGTCGTGACGTTGCGTCACATGCTGCTTTTGGTGCGGAGGCTCGCAAGGGTGCTGCGGGAGCAGCGGCGGTGCCGGTGGGCAGGCCCTGCGCAGGGCGGGGCCAGCCCAAGTGTCCCCCCTCCTCCCCTGGAACCCGGGGCGTACCGCCCCCTCCACCCCACCTTGCGACGCCAGTGCTTGACCCCATTAAGCAGTAATAGTCCCTACCCTCTACATCAGTTGAAGGCCTATTTTGATAAATAGGGATGGAGGAGAAAATTGTTCAATCCATTTTGCTGTGGATTACCCAATGTGCCATTCCTGAATTTGCTTGAAGATCAAAATGCAACTCCTAGCTGGATTGCACACTTCTCTAGAGTTTGCGATGCAGTTTTGGTGCACAAAAATCAGAGCTGCACATAGCTCCCCACCCTGCTTTTCGCCATGGCTCCAGTCTGGGGGGCCCCCAATCAGCACAACCTGCCCTTGTCCAACACAGGGACCTCCCTGCCCCATCTCGGATCCAGTACCAAATTAGTTAGGGGGCAGGGCTAAACTTTAATTATGGTGGCCGGGGGGAAAGACGGACCCTGATTAAACACATGCCCAGGAGGGGGTGGGGGAAGGAGAAGTTGCATCTCCCCTTCCCCAGAATGGGGATGGGTTTCAATTGTTTTGGGTGAACTTCACAAGCTGCTTGTGAGCACCCTACATTCTGCAGAATGGATGCCTCTGCTCAACAGCTGTTGACTGGAGGCAGCAATCCTGCTGGATAGGGTGTCAGGAAGGAAGGAAGGAGCAGCAGCAGAAGAAGAAGACGAAAAGAAGAAGAAGAAGAAGAAGAAGAAGAAGAAGAAGAAGAAGAAGAAGAAGAGTTTGGATTTGATATCCTGCTTTATCACTACCCTAAGGAGTCTCAAAGCGGCTCACATTCTCCTTTCACTTCCTCCCCCACAACAAACACTCTGTGAGCTGAGTGGGGCTGAGAGACGTCAAAGAAGTGTGACTAGCTCAAGGTCACCCAGCAGCTGCATGTGGAGGAGCGGGGACGCGAACCCGGTTCACCAGATTATGAGTCCACCGCTCTTAACCACAACACCACGCTGACTCACAGGTCTCAGCCTTTTCAAGGGTTTCCCCACCTGATGCCCTGACACCCCCAGATCACTAGGAGCTATCCAACCCGACCTATAGTGGTCCATGATTGTCTCGCCTCAATTGATGCCCCAATCTCTCCGAATAGGGAAGGAGAGAGCAATAAAGAAGCATTCTTAAATGCCCACCAAACCCAGAAAATAAGAAACTCCAGAGAAATAAACTCCTTTTATTAAAGCTGCTTTCTAAAAAAGCGGCAGCTTCCTGCAATCCTTTCAATCTTCTGTTCCCCTCTTCTGTCTGTCAAAATAATAATAGGAAGGCACAGTTTCAATGGAACATCTTTGAAGCACATTTGGAAAACTGCAAAGCCTGGCTTTGAACGTTTATAGTGTGTTTAAAAAAAATGTCCACCTGCTGTTGTGGTTTGAACATTGTCTGCAGCAACCGATTCAATTGTCCAATGGCAGATGGGTGGGAGATTCTATATTTAAGCGAGCAAAAGGAAAAGGGCCAGATTTCCAGTAGTGCTAGATATTAAAGAGCAAAGGAACATCATTGAACCTTTTGTTGCTAATATGCATTAGGAACCTGGTTAATACCACCATGTACCAGGTAACTATGAGAAGGGCTTGCAGCAACATCCAGCTGGCGGGAACAGAATGTTGAACCTGAGTTCAACAAGACTTTTGATGCACAGTAAAGCTATCACATAACCAATTCAACCGTTGACAAGCTCCTTTTTGTCAACTTGCATTTCACTGCCTGAAAAGAGTTCTCGTTTAATATGGAATCAAAACAAACTTGCGCTCAACATTCAGCTGAAACAAGCAGGTGTATGTGAGATTTTGATCAATGGGTGAGGCAGCTCCCAGGGCTTGGAATGTCCATGGGCTGTGTGAACCACCATAATGGGTTTCCCCACAACTGATGGCTGCACTGAAGCCCTTCTGCTTTTACCTAGAAAGGAGCTTGGGTGCCCTGGAACCACGTGAACCTTGACCCCACATCTTGACGATCAGAGTCTGAGTCATCATCCAGGGCCAGGAATGTGATAGTGACAGCAGTAACTGGGTCAGCAGTTCGCAAAAATAAGTTCAAAGAACCATTTGACTCATAAGAAGGCACTGCAGGCTGGTCCATTAGAGTAACTGATGCACTGTCATACCAGTTTAAAGAATATATGTGTGTCTAAAAAATAAAAATGAAAAAATACAAAGCCATGGTATTTCCTGTTTCCCACACACTCCTTAGTCTTCCAACATAGAGATTCCTGGAGACATCTCTATCCATTCTCTGTCCAATTGGCTCTTTGCTCTGCTCAGCCAATCCCAAGCCAAAACAATTGCTATGGCCTGGTGGTTCCTCTTGAAGGAAGGGGGGGGCATAGGTATCCCAGATTGCTTGTTAGTCTCCATTAGCTTAGAACGAACACATCACGTTATCACGTTCCGGGATATGAGTCAACTGGAAACAGGCTAACCACAGTTCAAGGACAAGACATGTGCAAATGGCAAGATTAGCAACAAGGTCTCAGGACATGCGTCACTGGGAAACTGGCTGGAAACAGTACAAGGGCAAGATAAGAGCAGTCGTAAGATTACGCACAAGGGCCCAGCCAAAGTGCAGGAGGAAGGAACTTCCTTATAAGGTTACAGAACCTTATGAGGTTATTCCTTATGTAGAAGGAGGAAGGATCTTCCTTATAAGGTTACAAAACCTTATATGGAAGGAGGAAGGATCTTCCTTATAAGGTTTACAGAACTCCGGGGTAAAAGTGTATAAAAGCTGCATGCAAACAGCATTTGGGCGCGCTTGCTGTGAACTATCACGCATTGTCTTTCTGCTGTCCTAGGCAGGAGAAATAAACTCTTTCTCTTTGAACCAAACCTCGGTGTCCATTTGGCTCCTTCCTCCCTCCCCCTCGGGAGCAACGTGGAACCCAGCTCTTTGGAGTGCTAAATAAGGCTACACTCTCACCCATCTCCAGGCAGAAAAATCCATGTGGTTAGCAGCTGGAGGGGCTGTGAGAGAAGGGGTGGAGGGCTCTTTCTCTCCTCTGACAGAAAAGCTGATCTGAAAC
Source organism: Darevskia mixta (assembly GCA_034641385.1). NCBI lineage: Eukaryota > Metazoa > Chordata > Lepidosauria > Squamata > Lacertidae > Darevskia > Darevskia mixta. The sequence goes on along the minus strand of JAWWNH010000137.1, from coordinate 50,440 downwards.
TCCTTAATGAAGATCTGCACTGTTGCAACGTTTTGCTGAGCATGAATTATGGGTGCCATGACTTAGGAAGGGAATTCTGATTGACACCCCGTTGATGCCCCCCTTTGCAAGCTCCAGCAAAGTGCATGTCAGCCAATGTAGACAGAGGGAAATGCTGACAGTTTAAACCTGCTTTTAGCCAAATCAAGTTACCACATCCAAAAGAAGGGAAAACAGAGCAAGGGAGAGAGAGGTGGGTGGGGTACCATTGTTGAATGATAAGCTGTAAAATGAAAGGAGAACTGGGGAGGGGGGAGAAATGGTACCTACCCAAATCTTGCTGCAGGGGATAAAAGAGAATGACAAAGTGGGCAACTCCTTATCATGCTGGTCTTTCTGAATAATCAGGTAGGAACAAAAGAGGGGAAAGAACAATCTGTTAACTGACAGTCCTTTGTAGACTACACAATAGGAAACAAAGGTACTTTTTACTTTTCTCTTCCTCGGGAAAGGCGGGGAATCGTACTGGTGCTTTCAAGAATGATTTGTGAGTCTCCAAAATATTGGCTGGGATCCAAAGAACTGCAACTATTTTTGCTTTTCTAAGAAGTCTTAGGTTTATAATCTTTTTAGAGAAGCCTCCTTTTGATACGGAAGGCAATCTCAGAAGAGCAAAGGAAGCATTTCGATGGATAAGGTCAAAGGCACATCTGATCTAGCACTGTGTTGTCACAATGGCTAACCATTGTGGAAAGCCTCCATCACCTGTGTGCAGTGATGCTCTCCTCACTTGTGATTCCCAGCAACTGGTATTCAGAGCCATATTGGGTGGTATGCAGCTCAGAGTAGACCTGTTGAAGTTAAAGGACCTAACAGTGCAGAAACAGGACATGGAGGCAGTTGTATAGAGGCTAGGCCTTCCAATGCAGATTTAGAAGGTCCATGTTCAGAGGAAATCTTCTCCTGAAAACCCTTTTCTAAGGAACAGCTATAGGAGATGGCTTGCTCATGGACTTCTTGGAGAGATCTGGTTGGCCATAGTAAGAAATCCTCTGCACAAGATGGGCCTTTGGTCTGATCTAGCAGGGTTCCTCTTAAACACCTAGATTTATCTGATATAAGGCAGCTTCCTAGTTTTTTTGCACATGTTCAGTATTGTCTACTCTGACTGGTAACAGCTTTCTAAGGGACAGATGTCTTTCATATCACCTGCAGTGTCCAAGTCAAGCAGGGAACATTCAGGACTTGGGACTGTTCCAAGGAACCTTGCTGCTACAGGAGCAGCTTTCTCTGCAGGGAACTAGAGCCCAGTTGAAGTCCAATACTGACTGACTAGACCTGTAGTGTGTTAGGCTACACTCCCCTAGAGGAGCTGACTGGTTGGTTAAGGGCCTTCACATTAATTTGTAACCTTTGGCTTCTGCAAGGCAGGATAGATAGAGGTCCTGCAGAACACCAATCTTCTAAATCATCTTGGTGAACCCTGCACAGTGGGGCATGGGTGTGATTGTTGCACCTACAAATACCAAGCCTCAACTTGTAAGGAGGGAGTAATCGTTGGCTGATGGTTTTCTGTCTAAATGGAAACATAGGCCAAGACATACATAGAGGGATTCTGTTTATATGTGGATCAGGCTTGGTGAGAAAAGGAGAAATCAGATTTAAATCAAATCTGCAGAAATATTTTGTTCTCTGCCCAATTTGGTTCAGGATTCAGCCAAATCTGGAGCACACTTCTAACTCCTGATGCTCCTGCTATTTTTCTGGTTCCGCAAAATGATGTAAAAATAATGTCTGACTTCACATGCACACTTTAGGAGCACCCCTGACTGCAGACACGACAAGCAACTTTGATCTTCATGTAGATGATGCAAATAGCACATTTGGATTCATATCAGAGTGAACTGTCCATGGTACTGAAACTGCATCTTGCAGAATAATTTCTGTCTGCATTACATTACATCACATTACATTACATTACCTGAAATTTGCATGGGGGAAACTTCATAGTCCGAGACTCTTAACTAGTCTAAAGACACAATTTTAAAAGTCATCGATTGGAGTTCTGACTTGTTTCTACCCACAAACATAAAAATTGTTGTCCCCTTTAAACACATCTAGACCCTTTAAAACTTGCTCATCCTACTTACCACTGTCCTATCAACTGAAAAATCCTCCCTCTTTCTTCTAAGCCCTATCTGTTTTACGACCGACTTACACAACCAACTGAATCAAAGTTCTTGCTGGATTGTAATACATCAGCCTGCTGGGGGTTGTTATGAAGCACCCCTAAAATATGTCCAGCTCTTGCTATAACAGGTTGCACCTCAGAAGGAAGTTTCAAACCTGTCTGGAGAGGTCTCAAGCAAGACACTGTTACAGAAAGCCAGGCTCAGATGTTCCAGGTTGCAAGAACACCTGGTATCTTTCACTACAAATCTCTGCCCCCCCCCCGTTCCATTTGTAGATTTAAAAGTAAACAAAAGAGCACCAGACTCCTTCAACCAAGATATGGGCACCGACATGTCTCTCCCCCACAGTTACAAATCAAGAAGTTTCAATAGCCAGAGGCTCTTCCCAGCAGAGCCCAAAAGATATGTTAATCTCTTTCTCCGCATTTCACCTGAACCACAGAATAATCCACCCCCCAAGCCACTTTGCTAACTTTTTTTAAATAAAAGATAAACTCTTTCTGGCACCATCTTAAAACTTTTTTAACCTGACTTGGAAGCGTAGCAATAGGTGTTACACAGAGGGATACTTTTCATATGTTAGAGAAGAAGATAATAATTCTATCCCATCAACTACTCAGTTTTGCCTGTGGAAAGGCTATATTCACCATTAATGTATTAAGAATATGCTATCTATGGCTTTTGTTTCTGTGTTTATTTCTGAGCCCATCTCAAGCACATGAGATGATTATTTTCACCTGACTACTTAGAAATCTTTTGGACACTGAAGGCATCTCATCTACTTGCACAGGGAAATCTCCTCTGTTGACACCCCCTTCCTTCTCCCTTTTCCTTCTATGGTATAATACTTCCTGCTGGTGAAGAGGTGCTCTCAACTTTGTGTTGTCCCTATTTTCAAAAAGGGGAAAAGAGAGGACCCAAACAATTACCGCCCAGTCAGCCTGACATCAATACCAGGAAAGATTTTAGAGCAGATCATTAAGCAAACCGTCTGTGAGCACCTAGAAAGGAACGCTGTGATCACTAAAAGTCAGCATGGGTTTCTGAAAAATAAGTCATGTCAGACTAATCTGATCTCATTTTTTGACAGAATTACAAGCCTGGTAGACGAAGGGAACACAGTGGATGTAGCCTATCTTGATTTCAGCAAGGCCTTTGACAAGGTGCCCCATTATATTCTTGTAAAGAAGCTGGTAAAATGCGGGCTAGACAAGGCTACCATTCAGTGGATTTGTAACTGGCTGACTGACCAAAACCAAAGGGTGCTCATCAATGGCTCCTCTTCATCCTGGAGAGAAGTGACTAGTGGGGTGCCACAGGGTTCTGTCTTGGGCCCAGTCTTATTCAACATCTTTATCAATGACTTGGATGATGGGCTTGAGGGGATCCTGATCAAGTTTGCAGATGACACCAAATTGGGAGGGGTGGCTAATACCCCAGAGGACAGAATCACACTTCAAAATGACTTTAACAGATTAGAGAATTGGGCCAAAGCAAACAAGATGAATTTTAACAGGGAGAAATGTAAAGTACTACACTTGGGCAAAAAATATTGAAAGGCACAAATACAGGATGGGTGACACCTGGCTTGAGAGCAGTACATGTGAAAAGGATCTAGGAGTCTTGGTAGACCACAAACCTGACATGAGTCAACAGTGTGATACAGCAGCTAAAAAAGCCAATGCAATTCTGGGCTGCATCAATAGGAGTATAGCATCGAGATCAAGGGAAGTAATAGTACCACTATAATCTGCTCTGGTCAGACCTCACCTGGAATACTGTGTCCAGTTCTGGACACCACAGTTCAAGAAGGATACTGACAAGCTGGAACGTGTCCAGAGGAGGGCAACCAAAATGGTCAAAGGCCTGGAAACGATGCCTTATGAGGAACGGCTTAGGGAGCTGGGTATGTTTAGCCTGGAGAAGAGAAGGTTAAGGGGTGATATGATAGCCATGTTCAAATATATAAAAGGATGTCATATAGAGGAGGGAGAAAAGTTGTTTTCTGCTGCTCCAGAGAAGCAGACACGGAGCAATGGATTCAAACTACAAGAAAGAAGATTCCAAATAAACATTAGAAAGAACTTCCTGACAGTAAGAGCTGTTCGACAGTGGAATTTGCTGCCAAGGAGTGTGGTGGAGTCTCCTTCTTTGGAGGTCTTTAAGCAGAGGCTTGACACCTGTCAGCCACCTGTCAGGAATGCTTTGATGGTGTTTCCTGCTTGGCAGAGGGTTGGACTGGATGGCCCTTGTGGTCTCTTCCAACTCTATGATTCTATGATTCTATGATTCCATAACACCAAACCCCAGCTTCACAGATTAAGAACATAGGAAGAGCCTGCCAGATCAGGCCATTGGCCCATCTAGTCCAGCATCTTCTTCTCATAGTGGCCAATAAGATGCCTCTTCTGGGAAATCCACAAACAGGACCCAAGCACAAGACCGCTCTCTCCTGCTGTTTCCAGCAGCTGGTATTCAGAAACATTATTGCCTCTGACTGTGGAGACAAAGCATAGCCATCATGACTAGAAGCCACTGATAAGGAAAGGTATTCAACTCTCGCACACACATGGCAACTGACCAAACCCTCCTTCTCTCTGCTGCCTTTCCTCTGATGAGGGCAAAATAAGGTTGATGGGACAATACCCCCTGCATTCCTACCAGTACTCAGAGACAATCATAGTTGTATGCTAAATGAGATTTGCAAGCTGCTTGAAATTGTTTGCATGGTTCCATCACATGAACTATCTGTGTGCTTACCTTACTGGAACATTTTATAAACAGCCTTATGGTTCTGAACCACTTTCCACCACATCAGATTTTCTCCGCATCCTCCTTTGTGCCAACTTCTGTTTTTGTGTGGGTGGAAGGGGAGCCTGAAGCCAGATGGCTGCTGCAAACAGAGGATCACAGTGGGATTTCCCTTTCCGCAGCTGCTGAATGTTGGTGTGGAGAAAACCCTCAAAATGGATCCATCTCTGTTAAGTTGAAATACCCGCCTTAAACCTGGGTCAAGATTAAAGATGGTGTGAGACTTAAAACTGGGCTTTGGAGGGAGCTCAAAATATGAACTCTTACCTGCACCCCTGCTTGAAAAGGATCCGATCACATATAATGGGACTTTGAGATGCCCCATTCTACCACCCTGGTCCACCCAGCATTGAGTGGGGAAACACATTGTGGCCTGCCTGGCTGGAAGAGCCAGCCCCCTCTGATGCTGTGTTGTGCATAGCATGGGGGCCGACCGGTTCTAGCATCCTATTTAAGGGGCAGTCTGTCTGCTCCAGAGGGACGCAGGTGGTGCTGTGGGTTAAAGCACAGAGCCTAGGGCTTGCAGATCAGAAGGTCGGCGGTTCGAATCCCCGCGACGGGGTGAGCTCCCATTGCTCGGTCCCTGCTCCTGCCAACCTAGCAGTTCAAAAGCGCGTCAATTGCAAGTAGATAAATAGGTACCACTCTGGCGGGAAGGTAAACGGCGTTTCCGTGCACTGCTCTGGTTCGCCAGAAGCGGCTTAGTCATGCTGGCCACATGACCCGGAAGCTGTACGCCGGCTCCCTCGGCCAATAAAGCGAGATGAGCACCGCAACCCCAGAGTCGTCCGCGACTGGACCTAATGGTCAGGGGTCCCTTTACCTTTACCTTACTGTCTGCTCCTTACTCTCTCTTCTTTGTGGTGGGAGTCACCCACCCTCCCTGATTTGCAGTGTGATTCACTTGGTTGCTTGGGGGCCAAGTAGGAATTTTTGACCTATTCGTTCACAATGTGTAAATAGGTTAATTTGGTCACTACGGTGGTTAGGTGTGGGAAGGGGAGAGTCCTACAGGCTTCCATTAGTTTACCCATGAAAGATGGAGGAAAGTAATTTTTGGAATATTTCTGAGAGCCAGAAATACCGGTACTTCGAAAATTCAGTCAATTTGGGGTGGGGAGGGGGCGTTCTTTGGCAAAGAATTATGCCATCAAATCAATTCCATTGTAATTGCAAGAAGTCCCTTAAGATCTCATCTGCAACAAACACACTTGAAGGTGAAAGCAGTGAGTCTGTGCAACCACTGTGCTCGAATGAAACAGATACCAAATTGTGCTAATTAGAGGAGGCAGAAATTAAAATAATTTAAGAGTGTATTTAATTTGAGGCAAATAGCTCTGAATGGAACAATTAGCTCATTATATTGACATCATATTGCAGGGGTTTCTCTGCTTCTACATGTACTGTGCTCAGCAGTGAGAATCAAGGGGTACATTTTTCTCCCCCAGCTTTTTCTTTTACTTTGCTTCCACTAGAGAAAATGCATTATTATCTACTTGACCCGAGACACGGCAATTAAGAATGCAGAGCTGAAATGTCTGTAGAGATGATAACAAAACCATTCAGTCAGCTGGAAACATTTAATTAACACACATATTGTAAAGTGTACACTGAATCCACTGGTGTCATCCAAGACCGCTTTGACGTAGCGAGAGGTTTAGGATATAATTCCGTAGCAGGGTGTTCCTGGTACTGCCCAGGATTTTTAAGAAACCAAAACGTATTGTGTTTTTTAAAATGGATAGTGTAATTTGTGAGTTTGGGCCCATTGTGCCAAAAAATTGGGTGAAATAATGCCAAAGTCACGTTTCAGTCCTCCATCTTGATTCAATAATATGGTGCCTAGCATCCAAACGTCAATGAAGACCCCACCTTGGGAACTCTCATGCCAAATTTGGTGGCAGTCAAACCTTGAATGGCAATCAAATCTGTGTCAAAAAACAGGTGAAGTTATGCCAAAGTCATGTTTCAGTGCACCATCCTGGTTCAAAATGGCACTTGGCATCCAAACAGTGACCAAGACTGCCACCCACCTTAGGAACCCTTGTGCCCAGTTCATGGTGACATTCATGGTTCTGTTCCTCTCCATTTGATCCTCACAACAACCCTGTGATGTAAGCTGAGAAACTAAGACTGGCCTCAGGTCAGTTTAGGGAAAAATTTTTAATGTTTGATGTTTTATTGTGTTTTTAACATTCTGTTGGGAGTTGCCCAGAGTGGCTGGGGCAACCTAGTCAGATGGGTGGCATAAAGAAGAAGAAGAAGAAGAAGAAGAAGAAGAAGAAGAAGAAGAAGAAGAAGAAGAATGACAAACTGACAAGCTGGAACGTGTCCAGAGGAGGGCAACCATAATGGTCAAAGGCCTGGAAACGATGCCTTATGAGGAACGGCTGAGGGAGCTGGGTATGTTTAGCCTGGAGAAGAGAAGGTTAAGGGGTGATATGATAGCCATGTTCAAATATATAAAAGGATGTCATATAGAGGAGGGAGAAAAGTTGTTTTCTGCTGCTCCTGAGAAGAGGACACGGAGCAATGGATTCAAACTACAAGAGAGAAGATTCCACCTAAACATTAGAAAGAACTTCCTGACAGTAAGAGCTGTTCGACAGTGGAATTTGCTGCCAAGGAGTGTGGTAGAGTCTCCTTCTTTGGAGGTCTTTAAGCAGAGGCTTGACAGCCACCCGTCAGGAATGCTTTGATGGTGTTTCCTGCTTGGCAGGGGGTTGGACTGGATGGCCCTTGTGGTCTCTTCCAACTCTATGATTCTATGATTCGAAGAGGAAGAAGAAGAAGAAGAAGAAGAAGAAGAAGAAGAAGAAGAAGAAGAAGAAGAAGAAGAAGAAGAAAACCAAAAAGCTCTGCACAAAAATTCACATTTAAATACAGCACTGGGATGAAGGAATATTCAGAATCCAGTTACTAGCTTTACAGATCTCAAGTTTGAGATTGAAGAAGAAGAAGGTCCTAGTCCAGCACTCTAACCAATACACTATGTTGGCTCTCTTAGGGAATAATTTTTGTTTCTTGGATTTGTTGTCGACTCTGCTAAGTAATTCCTTGCCAATGAAGTCAGCCTTTCACTATGCACACTCACATATCCTGGAGTCTCTGCAACTCTGACATATGGCTTTTTCTCTTCACTGTGCATTATTGTTACTTTTGGTGATGTTGCTTCTCTATCAAGTTGGGTTTTCTCTCCTTTTTCTGGGCCATGAGGATCTCAGCTTCCCTTTGCTACTCGCAACAACTGCATGTGCAATTATAAATTAAACTGTGATAAACCTGAAGATCTCATCCTGCCTGCAATTAACTTCCAAGCCAATTAAAAATGGAGGAAAATGGACAAAAGAGGGACTTCTGTTTTTTTTAAAAAAAGAAAAGATGATATACTGTTAAGGAAAGATTTTGCACTGTTATATAAAAAATGATCTGCCAGTCCAAGCTGCAGTGGTACTAAATAACTCTTTCCAGTGATAGGGCATTATAGCCAGAGAAGGAAAATAAAGATCTGAAGCTGAATGCTGGACGATTCAAGACAGAAGAAAGAAACTACTTATTCACACAATGTATTGAATTTCATTCCACAGGAGGTGGTGGTAGACACCAACTTAAAGGTAAGGGAACCCCTGACCGTTGGGTCCAGTCACAGATGACTCTGGGGTTGTGGTGTTCATCTCGCTTTACTGGCCGAGGGAGCCGGCATACAGCTTCTGGGTCATGTGGCCAGCATGACTAAGCCGCTTCTGGTGAATCAGAGTAGTGCACAGAAACGCCGTTTACCTTCCCGCCGGAGCGGTACCTATTTATCTACTTGCACTTTGTGCTTTCGAGCTGCTAGACACCAACTCAGAGTGTTTTAAAATAGGATGGGACAAATTCTTGGAGGAGAGGGCTATCAATGGCTACTAGTCACAATGGCTCTGCTCTGTCTCTATGGTTGGAAGAGGGTAAGATCTCCCTTCCCTGTCCCTTAGCAAGTCAGGTACCAGGAGCAATGGGAACTGTAATTTTCCCAGTGCTCCTTACAGATACTTTTCCAGGTTGGATTTTAAAAACTGCGAAGGATGCCAGGAAAAACTCCCTATTTGGATCCAGAATAATTTAGTCCAGTATTCTCTTTTCTGTTCATCTAGAAATTCTTATTAGCCCTTCTATTTTAGATACCTTGTGGCTATAAATGCCAATGAACAAGCCAGAGACCTTCAAAATACCAAGGAGGAGCGCTTATGACCCATCCCATAATGCGGCATCACAAGATCTGCCATTGAAAGAGAGCCTCCTCCTCTGAAACAGCCGCAACAGCATCTCCTGCTAGTTCAGGCTTTTAGTATGAACTGAAGGTCAGTGGAGAGATGCTTGAAACACCTAGTTAATAGCGGAGCGGTGTCTAAAGAACAAGTAGGGGAGTCTGTTATGTTGTAAAGGAAAAGCTGACCCGAATCATTGCAGGTTAAAAGTCTGTGAATAAAAGCTGATTGCCAAGGAGGTTTTGGACAGCAACACTCCAACCTGCTGAATCAAATTCTCATTGCATGGTATGACTTCATCTTCTAAATGAAACCAGCAGGACTCATTCTTTTTCTTTACCCTTGAAGTAAAACCACCTGGCATTTGATATGACAGGTGCATTAATGTCAGTCTACAGTCTACATCTAAATACTATTGACTTCTTGAATTCTCCCCAAAATATTCATAATGTATAGACTATTGTTTACTAAAAATTGTGCAGGCTATTTCTAGTATACAGTCACATGGAATCATGGTTTTTTATTCTTATTACTGTCTCATATTTGTCCCATATTTGCACATTCTCTACAAACTGTTGTCTCCTTGCATACTCCTAAGAATAGTCTTGTGTAGACTATTGTAATCTGGAAATCATGCATGGCTGTTATGTACTGAGCTGAATCCTAGAACAATAGGATCCAAAATGCAGCAGTCTGATTGGTCCTAGAACAATAGGATCCAGAATGCAGCAGTCTGATTGGTCCGCAGGAGCCACCCAATCCAGCTCCAGGTGGAAGTGAATCAGTGACCTGATTGGCCTGCAAGAGCAGCCAATCAGGCTCCTGGATGAAGTGAATCCGCAACCTGATTGGCCTACAGGAGTAGCCCTGAATTAGCCAATCACGTGGGGCCCATTGTGTAAATAATGTATATATATAGCAGACGTTTTGGGGAAAGATTCATTCCTTGCTACTATGAGCTGAATAAAGAGCATTGGCGGATTCACTTCATCCAGGAGCCTGATTGACTGCTCTTGCAGGCCAATCAGGTCGCTGACTCACTTCCACCTGGAGCTGGATTGGGTGGCTCCTGCGGACCAATCAGACTGCTGCATTCTGGATCCTATTGTTCTAGGATTCAGCTCAGTACATAACAATACCGTAGTTCGTTTGGCACCAAGAAATTTGATCTACTTTTCAGAACGCAGAATGGTTTTATGCAGAAGTTGGAAGTTGCAGAAATGCAAATCTTATGAGGATTCACCTCACTCACTAACCTGAAGCTGAGATGACTCCCACATCTGCAAAAAAGGGGTCTCCCCCCGGAAAAAAAACTGTGCCCTGCAAACAATTGCAAAGAAATCATTCAAAACTACATATATTCTTTAGCCAAGCAAAATTCAGCAAGCTAATCCTCTTGCTTCAAAAATGCACAAGAAATGTGATAATGTAGTAGCCTATGGGGCAAAATGACACACACCATAACACAATATATAGCAATAGCTCTGCTGAAGCGCTTGCAGGCAATTATGCATTGATCTGTGTGGGAAAGAGTTCCTAAATACTCAAGGACATGATAGATCTTAGCAATACCCAGAGGATTTCACCGAGTCCCTTTGGCCAATAATCCATGTTACCGTAGATTTACATGAAAAAGTACAAGCATTCTGCAGAGTCTAAACAGTCTATTAGGTCAACTGCTATAAAACCCAACCGTGTGGGATTTATTTCACGTTCAGCATTTCTCGCTCGCTTTTTGAATGTGCGTTCAGAGGATTTTCCTCCTTCACTGTGCAGATGAGTATTTTCCCTTTCCCTTTTAAAAAGCCGATGGAAATGCTCGCAATTAGATACAATCAAGGAATGCTCCCCGGGGACAATGTGAAAACCTTTACATTTTAGTTTAGGAAAAGAGTTGATTTGAGGGGCAGGTGGTGGTGGAGGAGAAGCAGCAGCTAGATCAGAGGTGGAGAATCTGAGGGACACCTTCCCCACTGAAGGCCACATGTCAAGTGATGAGTGATGCCAGAGGTAAAAGAGGGCTGAACAACTAAGGTAAGGTAAAGGTAAAGGTACCCCTGACCATTTGGTCCAGTCGTGTCCGACTCTGGGGTTGCGTCGCTCATCTCGCTTTATTGGCTGAGAGCCGGCGTACAGCTTCCAGGTCATGTGGCCAGCATGACAAAGCCGCTTCTGGCGAACCAGAGCAGCACACGGAAACGCCGTTTACCCTCCCGCCGGAGCGGTTCCTATTTATCTACTTGCACTTTGACATGCTTTCGAACTGCTAGGTGGGCAGGAGCTGGGACTGAGCAACAGGAGCTCACCCCGTCGCAGGGATTCGAACTGCTGACCTTCTGATCAGCAAGCCCTAGGCTCTGTGGTTTAACCCACAGCGCCACCTGGGTCCCTTTGAACAACTAAGGTAAATTTCACCATTTTGTAGACGGCTAGCTTCTACACACAATAATTTATTACTTATACTGTACCCCACTCATCTGGCTGGGCCTCCCAGCCACTCTGGGCGGCTCCCAACATACAGTGGTACCTCGGGTTACATACGCTTCAGGTTACAGACGCTTCAGGTTTCAGACTCTGCTAACCCATAAATATATTCCTTGACATCCGATGGGAGGGCATTCCAAAGGGTGGGCGCCACTACCAAGAAGGCCCTTTGCCTGGTTCTCTGTAACCTCGCTTCTCGCAGTGAGGGAACCGCCAGAAGGCCCTCGGAGCTGGACCTCCGTGTCTGGGCTGAACGATGGGGGTGGAGATGCTCCTTCAGGTATACTGGGCTGACGCCATTTAGGGCTTTAAACGTCAGCACCAACCCTCTGAATTGTGCTTGGAAACATACTGGGAGCCAATGATGATCTTTCAGGACCGGTGTTATCTATCCTCCATTTGGACACGCAAGAGGCATTGGCAGAATTCAAGGACACATTCCAACCAGGCAAAAGCACTTTGGGTTGAAACAACAGAGTATTTGGTGTTGAAAGAGTCATGAGGGAAAATATGACCAACATGTTCCCCCTGTCCCTCCTTTTCCTCCATCTGAATTCAAACCTCATAACTGTTACATATGTCACCAGCTCTTCATGATGGACGTGCTGCTGAACAATGCGGGTTCCCTTTATTTAGGCTTGATCCAGTCTGGAGAACATAAGGAGAGTCCTGCTGGATCAAACCAATGGCCCATGTCATCAGATGGTTCCTACTCCTTCTAATTAAGCACCCTGGTCTTCAAAGCAAGGAACCACGTGTCTCTGTAAAACTCGCACACAAGATATAAAAAACACCCCATCATCTCCTGTCTGCGAGAGCAGTTGAGTCCACCAGTGCATCACATATGCACATCTGAGACCCATATCCAGGTGAAATAATGGCAGCTGATGAAGCTCCTTGCATTAATATTGGCAGGTACCTGTTGATTTTAACCCTGGCTAAGACCCAGGTGGCGCTGTGGGTTAAACCACAGAGTCTAGGGCTTGCTGATCAGAAGGTCGGCGGTTCGAATCCCTGCGACGGGGTGAGCTCCCGTTGCTCGGTCCCAGCTCCTGCCCACCTAGCAGTTCGAAAGCACGTCAAAGTGCAAGTAGATAAATAGGTACCGCTCCGGCGGGAAGGTAAACGGCATTTCCGTATGCTGCTCTGGTTCACCAGAAGCGGCTTTGTCATGCTGGCCACATGACCTGGAAGCTGTACGCCAGCTCTCGGCCAATAAAGCGAGATGAGCGCTGCAACCCCAGAGTCGGACACGACTGGACCTAATGGTCAGGGGTCCCTTTACCTTTACCTTTAAGATTTCATCCTAGCTTTCTATTTTTGCCATGGCCTGCATGCCATTGTTAAGTCATTAGTTCTCCTCTTCCCTTGCACACAAGCTGTTGCCATTAAACAAGCAGAGGAGAAGAGAATGATGAATTTGTGAGGCTTGCCCAAATGACTCGCACTTCCAAATTTTATATTGCACTCCAATTTGGGCAAAATTAGAATGTCATTAGGTAGATGAGTGACTCCTTTAGAATGTACCCACCTCTCTTCCCATCGGTGAGCTTAAAGCCAACAAAAATGCAATATGATACAGAAGAGTTGTTTTAGAGAGTTGCCTGGAGACTCAAAATTGGAAATGTAAAATGGAACCAACACGAAAACCACAGAATGCATAGAGAGAGCAAATGTAGATAATAAAGGTCCCATTTGATTTTAGAATAGGCCTGACTTTATTTTGATTTTAGAGTAGGTTTTAGAATAGGTCATTTGATTTTAGAATAGCACCAGGCTCAATCTAGACTACCAGCTATGTAAGAACATAGCTCAGGAGAACATAAAAAGAGCCTAGCATCCTGTTCTCACCATGGTCCTCTTGATGCCCAGAGGAAGCCCATAAGGAGGACCTGCCTGAGCTCAGCAGCGTTTTCCCCACTTGTGATTCCCAGCAACTAGTACAGTGGTACCTTGGTTTTCAAACTTAGTCGGTTCCGGAAGTCCATTCCAAAACCAAAGTCCGTTCTGGAAGTCGGTTCCAAAACCAAAGTATTCCAAAACCAGGGAGCGCTTTCCCATAGAGAGTAATGCAAAATGGATTAATCCGTTCCAGACTTTTAAAAACAACCCCTAAAACAGCAATTTAACATGAATTTTACTATCTAACGAGACCATTGATCCATAAAATGAAGGCAATAAACAATGTACTGCAGTCACACAATCAACCAATCAACCAATCAATCAATCAATCAGTAAATGAACTGGGTTCCACACAGTCACAAAAACAAATCAAAAAAGCCACAAAAACAAAAACGCAAAATAAATAGCAAAAACAGATAGACCTCAGTGCCACTCTCAAAACGGAAGCATAGCACTCAAATCGGAACCGTAACACTCAAAATGAAAGCATGGCAGTCAAAACGGAAGTGTGGCACTCAAAACGGAAGCATAACACTCAAAACGGAAGTGTAACACTCAAATCGGAAGCATAACACTCAAAACGGAAGTGTAACACTCAAAACAGAGCCCGTTCGACTTCCGAAGAAAGTTCGCAAACCGGAACACTTACTTCCAGGTTTGCAGTGTTTGGGTTCTAAGTTGTTTGAGTACCAAGGCGTTCGAGAACCAAGGTACCACTGCACTCAGAAACACACTGCCTCAGACAGTGAGGTCCAACATACCCACCAGGGCCACTATTTTGTCTAACCTTCTTTGAAATCCAATGACGTTGGTGGTTCTAATGTGTCCACCACATATGGCTAATAAATTGTAGCTACTTCCAGGGGGTTAGCTGCAGCTAGGGTGCCCGTTTATGGATTGGCAAAAACAAGGGAAAGTGTAAACAGTGGGTGGGGAGGGATGAGGAGGAGGTGACACCGATTTGCATAGAATCTGTACATGCTAATTTATATGTAGATATGCAGATCTACAACTAATTACTGTAATTTAAGCAGAAATACAACACATCTCACTAAAGTGGGGGAAGACGGTGATCAAGCGTGCTTGACTCTGATGGGGCGAGAAACCTCGCCAAAGAGTATGTGAATTGAAACACAGCCCCCCCCCCCCATGTTTCAGGGTATAATATAGACATTTTTGCACACAAAATTAGGGGAAATGTGCACCAATGGTGCTGATGATTAGAAAATTGGAAGCACTGAGGAACCAAAACTGACAGCTACTTCCATCCCTGGCTGTGTGGAAAAGCAGGGGTCAGGAACCTCCAACCCATGGGCCAAATCTGGACTGCCTTGCCTCCTTATTTGGCCTGCAATGCCAATTTCCCCAAACCATGTCCACCTGCCCCACACCTGACTTCATATATGACATCAGGTGTGGAACAGGCAAACATCAGGCAGGATCCAGGTGTGTGAGAGAGTTCCCTGCAGAAAACTCTTTTGCACACCTGAATTTCACAGAAAGCAGGACTGGGAAACTTCTGCACCAGCTGTTGTGTGGGGAGTCAAATCATCTTGCTTGGTCATTATTTCTTGCCATGGCCCCAGCTGTCAAAGTTGGCTCACAGGGTGAGGATAAAGGTCTGCCTTCCAGGAATCCAAAAAAAGATCTGGATTCCAGTATACGTTTCGCATAAAGGATAAGTTAAGGTAAAGGTACCCCTGACCGTTAGGTCCAGTCGCAGACGACTCTGGGGTTGCGGCACTTATCTCACTTTAGTGGCTGCGGGAGCCGGCGTACAGCTTCCGGGTCATGTGGCCAGCATGACTAAGTCGCTTCTGGCAAACCAGAGCAGCGCACGGAAACACCGTTTACCTTCCCGCCGGAGCGGTACCTATTTATCTACTTGCACTTTGACGTGCTTTCGAACTGCTAGGTGGGCAGGAGCAGGGACCAAGCAACGGGAGCTCACCCCGTCGCGGGGATTCGAACCGCCGACCTTCTGATTGGCAAGCCCTAGGCTCTGTGGTTTAGACCACAGCACCACCCGTGTCCCAGCATAAAGGATAGTCTCCTTTAAAGTGCCTATGGTCTTTAAAGATAGGCTGGCGTCCAAAGATCCAAGCACATGCCCTCAGCGTTCTCAGGATTTCTTGTTTCAGCTCTGCTGAAACTGTGGCACTGCTCACTGAGACTTGAAGAGTAATAGTATCCCTGTTAAGAGTAGTTTTTTGGGAGAGCTTGTAATGGGAGGGGAGGTCCAAGAGGATGGGGGAGAAGTTCTCTTGCACAAGCAGATGCTCCATCTGCAGTTCCTTGGATCCTGCCCAGATTTTCCTCTTTTGGCATCCTGAAGAATAGACAACCTGGACTCCACCGAGCATGTTGAGAAATGCGTGCCAGTGGTACCTCCCAGTAATGGGATGCTTTCGTTTCGCTGTTGTTCCGCTCGATGGTTCAAGCATCAACTGTTTTCCCAACTGTGTAATGTTTATGATATGCCTGCTATAAAATACCTATGCATGAAATATCGCTTTGCTCGAACTCCCTGGTTCATCATTAACTCAGACCAGATGGCTGTTTGCTTACAGTAAAACAGTAAACACTTCATAGGTCAGTGAGTTTAATTCAAAGGGAATATCTTGAGAACTACTGCTCATCTTTCCCTTTCTAAAAGAGGAGAGCAGGAGAAGAACCCTGCTGGATCAGACCAAAGGTCCATCTAGTCTGATAGCCAACATCCAACAGAGCCGACCCAAGATGTTTTGCAGCATGAGGTGAAGGACAAAATGGCGCCCCCTCTGCATTCCATGGGCAGATGCTGACTGGACTGGCAGCTGAATCTTAATTATTATGGTGTATCAATTTCCTATCTCGCCCTTTCGCCCAAAGGAGCTCAGGACATCAACAAAAATATAGCAAAACAATATAATTAGAAATAAAACAAGCACATTAAAAACAGTCACATCACATCACAGCCTACAATTTCAAGGTTGCAGTATTGTTCAGCCATCAAGTGATTGGGTGAACAGGAAAAGTTGTTGCAGCTAAGATTCCCAGGTCAAGAGCACCCCCAAAACTGAGACCTAGGGGTAGCCCCTGGTGATGTCACTGGGAGGAAAGCCCCTGATGTCATGGAGTCATTCCCCAGTGATTTCATGGGACAGGTCCTGAAGATGGAAGTTAATTGGGGAAAGGGAAAGTCAGACCCCACAAGTCCTAAATGGCTTGGGACCCAAGTACCTAAAAGAGCACATCTCCCAATATCAGCTATTTTGAGCAGCCGGGGAAGCCTTGTTGGTGGTGGCACCACTGGATGCTGTTTGGTTGATTCTGACGCATAACAGGACCTTTCTCGGTGTCAGTCCCTCATGTGTGATATGCCCTCCCTAGTGAGATGTGTCTGTCTCCCTCATTGGAAGGGGCCAGGCAAACCTCATTTCAGAGGTCTGGCAACCCTCATTTGACAGGGGCAGGGAACCTGTGGCCCTCTAGATCAGGCATTCCCAACTTTCGGCCCTCCAGATGTTTTGGACTACAATTCCCATAATCCCTGACCACTGGTCCTGTTAGCTAGGGATCATGGGAGTTGTAGGCCAAAACATCTGGAGGGCCGCAGGTTGGGGATGCCTGCTCTAGATGTTGTTGGACTACAACTCCCATCAACTCCAGCCAGCATGGTCAATGGTCAGGGATGATGGGAGTTGGAGCCCAGTAACATCTGGCCACAGGTTCCTGTTCAGAATGCATAGAATACTTATCTTCCACCATGTATTCACCAAGCAACGGAGGCCTAGGGATTCCACAAATATCTGTAGGCTTCCACCCAGGTATCAAAGGAGAAGATTTCAAAGGAAAGCTCACACAATTCATTTTTTGCAAATAAAGGTGTCAGAGAAAGAGCAGGTTTGCAAATAGCGTTTTCAGATCAGCAGTGAGGGGGAGAGTCGGTGGCAACTGAATGAACGAGCTATTGCACAGTTAAGGCCAATTTATGCATACAGTGCTCAACAATGCTGTATAATGCTGCTGGCTGAGCTGTTGAATGGAGAACATGATGTGCAATTAAGCCAATTGTGAGTGTAATGAGCAACAGCAAATTGGGCCTGGAGACGGGTAGCAACAGTTATGGCATGTGCCGATTGTGAAAATGGCATCTCCACTGGAGGTGAAATAAATTTGATCTCAATAGCCACCCCCCTCCCCTCAAAATTGTCTTCTGAGAATGTTGACTCCGGTCCCTAGATAATGTCTCAATTCTCAACTAACTGCCAAATATTTATTGCAAATTTACAACAGTGTAGTTGACCTCCTGTATTTGACTTCTGCCATTGATAGTGAGTTGTTGTTGATGGTGACAATGTTGATGTTAATTTTAATTTTTTTGATTTTATTGTTGTATTGATATACATGTATATCATCTTTCCTCCAAGGAGCTCTAGGTTGTATACCTGATTCCCTCTCTGTCCATAATATCCTCACAATGTGATGTAGGTTAGGCTGAGAGTTGATGGCTGAGCCAAGGTCACCCAGCAAACTTCAGAACTTAGTGGAATTGAAACCCTGGTCTTCCATGCCCTTGTAAGACACTCTAACCACTGCACCACACTGCCTCTGCAAACGGATGCAGAACTATGATGAACCGAATTTAAGATTTGAAAAATGAGAGACTGAAATTAACAGATTTGCCCATCCAGACTGCAGACTAGTCATAAGATACAATGTAGAGCTCTGCTATGCTTAAGGTTAATACAATTGCGGCCCCAATTAACCCAATGACAAGCGACTCATCTCTTTATTCTGGGTGTAGACACTATTATTATTAGTGTTATACAATTTATATACTGCTTACTTGTCCAAATGGAGGTTTAGAATTGTAAAACCAATTATATATATTTTTGAAAATGTACATAATTAAATTGCACAATAAGTCAGTTTCATGATTTCTTTTTTTTAAAATCCATAATCAAAATGTACCATAAAATAAACCTGCTAAAATAGTGTAGCAATTCAGTGTCTCACTCATAGGGTGAAGGACCACTGTGTCAGATGGAGTTAACATAATCAGAAAGGATGTAAAATGATGTCCTTCCTGAGCCAATGTGGTCATGGACAATCTCACCCTGCTACTTGTAACAGCAAGAGCTTACCCAGGTGTCCTGGAGAAAGGCCAGAAAGGATAATTGTATTATGCCAGCCATTCCCACCCCCTGAAGTTTCAATTAGATATGCTGTTCTGCACTTGCCACATTAACTTGTCATGTTTTGTCAAGTACATGCTTCTCGGGACTATGAAGATGTGATCACTATAAACTCCAAGGGCATAATTCAACCAAAGTTAAGAATTTTAAGGACTGTTGGTTTTGTTGGGAGAAGTAGGTTGAATCCTGACAAGACAGAAGTACTGTTTTTTGGGGACAGGGGGCGAGCAGGTGTGGGGGACTCCCTGGTCCTGAATGGGGTAACTGTGTCCCTGAAGGAGCTGGTGCGCAGCCTGGGAGTCATTTTCGACTCACAGCTGTCCATGGAAGTGCAGGTCAATTCTGTGTCCACGGCAGCTGTCTACCAGCTCCATCTGGTATGCAGGCTGAGACCCTCCCTGCCTGCAGACTGTCTCACCAGAGTGGTGCATGCTCTGGTTATCTCCCACTTGGACCATACCAACGGGCTTGACGTGGGGCTACCTTTGAAGGTGACCTGGAAACTACAATTAACCCAGAATGCGGCAGCTAGACTGGTGACTGGGAGTGGCCGCCGAGACCATATAACACCAGTCCTGAAAGACCTACATTGGCTCCCAGTACGTTTCCGAGCACAATTCAAAATGTTGGTGCTGACCTAAATGGCTTCAGCCCAGTATACCTGAAGGAGCGTCTCCACACCCCCATCGTCCAGCCTGGACACTGAGGTCCAGCTCCGAGGGCCTTCTGGTGGTTCCCTCACCGCAAGAAGTGAGGTTACAGAGAACCAGGCAGAGGGCCTTCTCGGTAGTGGTGCCTGCCCTGTGGAACACCCTCCCATCAGATGTCAAGGAAATAAACAACTATCTGACATTTAGAAGACATCTGAAGGTAGCCTTGTTTGGGGAAGTTTTTAATGTTTGATGTATTTATCGTGTTTTTAATATTCTAATGGGAGCTGCCCAGGGTGGCTGGGGAAACCCAGCCAGATGGGCGGGGAATGAATGAATGAACGAACGAACGAACAAATAAACTATTATTATTATTATTATTATTATTATTATTATTATTATTTCACTCAGTGAAATAAGAGATCACAGTGGGCACCAGTGAAATAATAATAATAATAATAATAATAATAATAATAATAATAATAATAATAATAATTTTGGTTGGAGAACTGAACTGCAAGAATTTAAAGAGGTACGAAGTTGAAAGGATAGCTAGGCATTGGATTGCGTATTGGTTTGGGAAGTGTGTTATATGCTGGTGGTAGTTCGTCCCCACAAGCATTCTGCACTGGCTGCAGCTGCCGCACAAACCCCAGGGGTAAGGTAAAGGCAAAGGTAAAGTTAAAGGTAAAGGTAAAGGTAAAGGACCCCTGGACGGTTAAGTCTAGTCAAAGGTGACTATGGGGAGCCAGCATTTGTCCACAGACAGCTTTCCGGGTCATGTGGCCAGCATGACTAAACCGCTTCTGGCACAACGGGACACCATGACAGAAACCAGAGCACACGGAAACACTGTTTACCTTCCCGCCGCAGTGGTACCTATTTATCTACTTTAACTGGCGTGCTTTCAAACTGCTATGTTGGAAGGAGCTGGGACAGAGCAACGGGAGCTCAACCTGTCGCGGGGGTTCGAACCGCCGACTTCCTGATCGGCAAGCTCAAGTGGCTCGGTGGTTTAGACCACAGCGCCACCCGTGTCCCCAAGGGTAGCCCCACATAGAGTGCATTGCAATAATCCAATCACTAGACAGGATGGTAGACTAGAGGACCTTGCTGTGGTGCACCAGGGCTCTTTCTGGGCCCTTATGGTTGCACAAGATGCCACCCGCTCACACAACCGTCGCAAACAACCCATAAATTATTCATAATGTTAATCAGTTTCGACAAAGAACAGAAAACTGATGCCCCATAACCGTGAATGAAACCTAGCCTATTTTAACAGGAAATCCGCATTTGCATAAAGATTAAATCAATGCAATAAAAAAAAGTACTTTGCTTGGCTGTAAAATGTTTTTAGCAGCCTAATAAATTATCAGGTAGACTTGAGGGTGAAATTAGCAAAAGATAATGAGTGAGTCTCGTGAAGCAACAGCTTCAATTTCCACCTAAGTGCGGGAGAGATTGGCGCTGAAAGTGATAGAAACGGCTTCCTGTTCTGACGGCCTTCTTCTCCAGACCTTGTTAAACAATCCATTTCCGCTCACTGAATCCTGAACTAATCGTTGTGGGGTTTATGGAGTTTATCTGTTTAAATGCACTCTAAATCTCCCATTTAGAAAAATGGGCATTTAGTTGGTGAAAAGATGGAAAATAAATCATTGGAGAGATTCTCCGCGTTATCAAGAAAGGAGCCCAAGCGAACTAGATACTGGCCATATTAACGCTAACATCTCTTCGGCTGTTCATTTCTCTTCTACTAACCCACATTCACAGAGTTTTATTGCAGAAACTCACTTTGGCATCACTGGCATAGATAAATCTGTTCATCCACTGAGTTTTCCCTTTCAAACTAGGCTTAGCTATTCTTCATGAATGGTGATCTCTGTGGTGGAGCTGGTGTGGTGTAGTCATTTGAGTGTCAGGCTAGGATCTGGGAGACCAGGGTTCAAATCCTCACTTGCCCATGAAGCTCTCTGGGAGAAGAAGAAGAAGAAGAGTTTGGATTTGATATCCCGCTTTATCACTACCCGAAGGAGTCTCAAAGCGGCTCACATTCTCCTTTCCCTTCCTCCCCCACAACAAACACTCTGTGAGGTGAGTGGGGCTGAGAGAGTTCAAAGAAGTGTGACTAGCCCAAGGTCACCCAGCAGCTGCATGTGGAGGAGCGGGGAAGTGAACCCGGTTCACCAGATTACGAGTCTACCGCTCTTAACCACTACACCACACTGGCTACAACCTGAGAAGGGTTGTAGCTCTGTGGTAGAGCATCTGCTTGCATGCCAAAGGCCCCAGGTTCAATGTCAGAGTAGGAATGGGAGAGACCTTTGTTTGAAACCCTGGAGAGATGCTGCCAGGCAATGTGGAAAATATCGATCTTAGATGGAGCAGCGACTCCATCTCAGTTTAAGGGAGCCAGTGTGGTATAGTGGTTAAGGGCGGTGGACTCGTAATCTGGTGAACCGGGTTCGCGTCCCTGCTCCTCCACATGCAGCTGCTGGGTGACCTTGGGCTAGTCACACTTCTCTGAAGTCTCTCAGCCCCACTCACCTCACAGAGTGTTTGTTGTGGGGGAGGAAGGGAAAGGAGAATGTGAGCCGCTTTGAGACTCCTTCGGGTAGTGATAAAGCAGGATATCAAATCCAAACTCTTCTTCTTAAGGAAGCATCCTATGTTCCTCACTCTGGAGAACTGCTGCCACTACAGGCAACCCCCATTGTTCGGACGTTGTGTTTTGGGTCGTTGTGTGCAATAGCAGAGCGCACATAAGCCCGGTCTGCCCTGTTCCACTCCTCCCCCATTCCGCCCCATTCTGCCCCCCCTTTCCAGTCACTTCTGTGTCACCACGATGTGTGCATGCACAGCCATGTGTCCCCTCCCCCTCCTCTCCCCCTTTCTCCTTCTCCTTCTCCTTCTCCTTCTCCTTCTTCTTCTTATTCTTCTTCTTCTTCTTCTTCTTCTTTTAAACACCCTTTTCATTTCATTATATATCATTTCCCAGTATAAGGGAACTCAGTACAGTGGTACCTCTGATTAAGTACTTAATTCATTCCGGAGGTCTGTTCTTAACCTGAAACTGTTCTTAACCTGAAGCACCACTTGAGCTAATGGGGCCTCCCGCTGCCACTTGCGCCGCCAGAGCACAATTTCTGTTCTCATCCTGAAGCAAAGGTCTTAACCTGAAGCATTATTTCTGGGTTAGCGGAGTTCTTAACCTGAAGCGTATGTAACCTGAAGCATATGTAGCCTGAGGTACCACTGTATAAGGCAACTTCCTCTGGTTCTGTGCCTCCCCATCCTCTTCAGTCAGGAAGTCGGGCTTGGACCCTAGTCTTCTCTTTCTGGGATGAAAGACTGGCTGGGATGCAGGGCATGGCTTGCTTTGCAGTGGCCTCCAACTATTAGGGCTCTGTCGAAGCTATTCTATGAAACCACAACCCCATTCGCTTGCTGTAACGAACAAGAGTGCTCCTTAACAGGAGACATGTGGCTGCTGTTCTTTCCCCATAATTTAAAACAGTTTTTAATCTGCCAATAGACTGTTTTTGCATGGCTCGGCTTATTAAGTTCTTTAAACTATTTTATTGATCTCTGTAAGGTCCTTTGTGGGATTTGGTTAACAGAAAACAACAACCCAGCAATCCATTAAACAAACGAAGAGGCAGACAGGCAGAGAACTACTATACAAGGTGTTTTGGATACAGAGAGCACATTAGTTGCAGAGGCACAATTCCATATTGATACACATTTGTTCCTGAATTACATGGGTGAATTACCTTAATGGGGGGAGAACCTGGGACCTTCCTGTTGTCACTGGGCTACATCCCCCATCATCATACATTGACTCCCAGTACGTTTCTGAGCACAATACAAAGTGTTGGTGCTGACCTTTAAAGCCCTAAACGGCCTCAGTCCAGTATACCTGAAGGAGTCTTCACCCCCATCGTTCTGCCCGGACACTGAGGTCCAGCGCCGAGGGCCTTCTGGTGGTTTCCTCCCTGCGAGAAGTGAGGTTACAGGGCACCAGGCAGAGGGCCTTCTCGGTGGTGGTGCCTGCCCTGTGGAACGCCCTCCCATCAGATGTCAAGGAGATAAAGAATTACAAAACCTTTAGAAGACATCCGAAGGCAGCCCTGTTTAGGGAATCTTTGAATGTTTAATAGATTATTGTATTTTAATATTCTGTTGGAAGCAGCCCAGAGTGGCTGGGAAAACCCAGCCAGATGGGCGGGGTATAAATATTCTGTTTCAGTGTATCTGAAGAAGTGTGCATGCACACGAAAGCTCATACCAAGAACAAACTTAGTTGGTCTCTAAGGTGCTACTGGAAGGAATTTTTTTTATTTTTTATTTTGTTTCGACTACGGCAGACCAACACGGCTACCTACCTGTAACTGGTGCAGCTAGGCAGAGATGGATGGATCCCTCCACCAACCAAACCCTCTCCAGCATGGTAGATTGCTCTGGAAGTCGCTAGACATCTCTTGTTGGGGAGGTTGGCAACCATGTCCTAGATCAGGGGTCTCCAACCTGCAGCCCATGGGCCAGAAGCAGCCCACGGAGGCCATTTATCCGGCCCACGAGCTGCCCCCGGACTGAGTCACCTGCTCAGCGAGTCCCCATGAGCTGCGCTAAACTGACGCAGTGCGGCGTGGGGACTCTTTTCCGTGACTCCGGAAATCACTTCTGCACATGCCCAGACATCGAAAACCACATCTGTGCATCTCCACGGCGTCAGAAATCGCTTTCTGCGCAGGTGCGATTTTCGGCGTTTGGGCATGCGCAGAAGTGATTTCCCGGGCAGCCGTGCATGCCCAGCAGGACTATTGTCAGCATTGTCGCTGTGCTGGCCCACATGCCCAGTATCCGGCCCATGCCCAGTAAGCCTTGCCTGACCCCTGTCCTAGATGAAAACCAAAGTCACCCTTCCAAAAGTAAATTACAATGTAGAAAGGCTGTATGGATCCTTTAAAACACACACCCCCTGTTATTAAATCTCACACTTGAGATCTGTAAAGCTAGTAACTGGATTCTGAATATTCCTCCATCACAGTATTGTATTTAAATGTGAATTTTTGTGCAGAGCTTTTTGGTTTTCCTCTTCTTCTTCCTCTTCCTCTTCTTCTTCTTCTTCTTCTTCTTCTTCTTCTTCTTCTTCGTCTTCGTCTTCGTCCTTCTTCTTCACTGAGAGCCAGTGTGGTGTAGTGGTTAAGAGCGTAGACTCGTAATCTGAGGAATCGGGTTCGTGTCTCTGCTCCTCCACATGCAGCTGCTGGGTGACCTTGGGCTAGTCACACTTCTCTGCAGTCTCTCAGCCTCACTCACCTCACAGAGTGTTTGTTGTGGGGGAGGAAGGGAAAGGAGAATGTGAGCCGCTTTGAGACTCCTTCAGGTAGTGATAAAGCGGGATATCAAAACCAAACTCTTCTTCTTCTTCTTCTTCTTCTTCTTCTTCTTCTTCTTCTTCTTCTTCTTCTTCAAGGGCATATTGATTTAGAAACTGGATTGGAGAGTCCTATGCAAAAGTGATGTGGACCAGATTGATTTGTCTGTCAGTAGGCTTAGCTCTTCTTGTTATTGGGGTCCCCCCCTTTGTGGCCCATCTCAACATCGGAAAAAGGCAAATAGTTTTGACAATGGTTAATTGGGTCCAATGACGGATCCCTTTTAGTAGGGACACTAGTACTTCCCTTTCCTTGGGAAACTATTGAAAAATTGGCTCCCCGTTAAGAGCAGCCAATTATTCAACACTTCATTATGTAGGGAGGTAGATTGTCTCTGTGACCAAGCATTTATGCTGGCTTTATTCAACCGCTCCTGCAAAGTTTGTGCAAACTAATCTTATGCTAATTAGGATAATGATTTCAGTGAGGCTGGATCCTAATCCTTTAAAAGCTTATCCACATTAACTGAGCTTAGAGGTAGCTTGTTATTAATCGTCATTACAATGGAAAGGCCATTTATCCCTTCCTGATTTTCCGCCAGCCATTTCCTGGATGATTCAGATTGCTGAAGAATCTCATTCTATAGCCCCGGTATGGAAGTTCTGATTAGCAAGCTTGATGATGTAGGTAAGCTTTCTACTATTATTATTTGGGGGGGGGGGAATATCAAAGCTCATTTCTCCTTGTTAAGGGCCACATTTCCAGGACAAAGGCATGCAAACGATTTTTGGAATTAGATTGAAAATGCTGATAGAGAATTCAAAAGAGAATGCAACTTGCAGGATATGAGAAATGGCAGAATTATTATTATTATTATTATTATTATTATTATTTAAATGGATTGCTGCCTGCTCCATCCTGAAGGCTTAAAGTGGGTATTGTATTAGAATCTAGATCTAGACCTAAAACTAGATTTCACTGATGGGTGAATAATAATTTTTACCTGAAGCTGTCTGGTCTACCCTCCAGATAATAATAGGCGTTCTGACCTGCCAGGATCAAATATAATAGTTGTTTGGAACCAGTTATGGACTTCGTTTAGCATTGTTGAAATGAATGGCCAAGACCCCCTCAAATTCAAGGATCAAAAAGGCATGTGGATTATTAGATGGATTTTTATGATGGGGGATTTTGGAAGTGATGTTCCCAGTGACTTCCACCATTCCCCAACACATACACTCTCAAGGCAAATCTTTAAAAAATGTAGTATAAACACCGATAACTGGGAAACACTGGCCTGCGAGCGCTCCAGTTGGAGAACAGCCTTTACCAAAGGTGTCATGGGCTTTGAAGATGCTCAAACTCAGGATGAAAGGGAGAAAGCACATTTGCTAAGAGGAAGGCACATTTGGCAAATCCACACCGTGATCAACTCCCATCCGGAAACCAATGTCCCCACTGTGGAAGGATGTGTGGATCCAGAATTGGCCTCCACAGTCACTTACGGACATTGGCCTCCACAGTCACTTACGGACACACTGGAAAGACCATATCATGGAAGACAATCTTACTTGGTTACGAGTGATCACCAAAGAAGAAGAATGGATTCTGGACTAGATGGGCTTGATCCATTAGGTTCTTACTGTGTTCTTCTGATGGCTCACTCTTCCCTCAACACAATGCGACAGCATTCTCATTCCATACTCGGTGTTCCTGAGTTTGTGGACCTGAAAGCTGTCATTTTATTTCTCTCATTTTTAGCATGAGAAGCTACAGGCAGTATATATCTCCATGGCCATAAAAGCATCAGGCAACATCCCATGTGAATCCCATTGCTTGAACCTTAAAACCAGATGTGAACATATAATAAATGGATGGGATTTTTCTCCTCTCCCTTCTCCCCTACCAGGAAGCTATTGCTCTCATAAATTTCAAGCTTCTCAATTTACAGCAGACCATCTTCTCTTTGATATTTTTATTGTTGCCACTAAAAGTTGCTTCGCAGCTTTCTGACACTGGAGGGGGGACATAAATCACCCCATTTTCCTCCAGGTTTTGCCCATATTGAAAGCGGCTTCCATATCCTGAAGGGCACGGTTAAGCTTATGGATTATATAAAATGGTGCTTCTTAGATGATGGGACAGTCTTCCCTAGGCATGCTTAACTGTCCACTCCCTCCTTCAGGCACACACCAGTCTAATTTATAGTCTGATTTATAGATTAGTCTGTTGCAAGAATGGGGGGACCTGTCATTTGGTTGGGGAGTCCCTTGTTGGAAGCAGGTAAGAAGCCAGAGGGGTGAGCAGGATGTGTCTCTCTCCCCCTCTCTCTCTCCAACAACCCCTTCTCTGTTTCTCTCCTCTCTTCCGCCCTGCCCAGTGATCTGCAGCGTAAGGGACAGGCAATCCTTGCCATAATTTCCTAATTGGCTTTCAGTAGTTGTGGGAAGAAGGGACCCAGGTGACGCTGTGGGTTAAACCACTGAGCCTAGGGCTTGCCGATCAGAAGGTTGGTGGTTCAAATCCCCGCGATGGGGTGAGCTCCCGTTGCTCGGTCCCAGCTCCTGCCCACCTAGCAGTTCGAAAGCACGTCAAAGTGCAAGTAGACAAATATGAACCACTCTGGCGGGAAGGTAAACGGTGTTTCCGTGCGCTGCTCTGGTTCGCCAGAAGCAGCTTAGTCATGCTGGCCACATGACCTGGAAGCTGTACGCCGGCTCCCTCGGCCAATAATGCGAGATGAGCGCTGCAACCCCAGAGTCGGACACGACTGGACCTAATGGTCAGGGG
Source organism: Darevskia mixta (assembly GCA_034641385.1). Classification (NCBI taxonomy): domain Eukaryota; kingdom Metazoa; phylum Chordata; class Lepidosauria; order Squamata; family Lacertidae; genus Darevskia; species Darevskia mixta. Next base: position 22,824 of record JAWWNH010000137.1, on the reverse strand, counting down.
TCCCTTTACCTTTACCTAGTTGTGGGAAGAACTGGATAGCAGTGATGGCAAATCCCATTTTGATCCCAACATGAATTCATAGGAGTATAAACTTAGCTCAGACTAGGATGATAATTCTTTTGACCTGGGAGACTTTCTATTTCGAAGTCCCCCAATTGATAATTAGCCATTTCCCCCCACCCCCATTAGTAGGGTTAGCAGGTCCACCTGCTACCTACAGGAAGAAGAAGAAGAAGAGTTTGGATTTGATATCCTGCTTTATCACTACCCGAAGGAGTCTCAAAGCGGCTAACATTCTCCTTTCCCTTCCTCCCCCACAACAAACACTCTATGAGCTGAGTGAGGCTGAGAGACTTCAAAGAAGTGTGACTAGCCCAAGGTCACCCAGCAGCTGCATGTGGAGGAGCGGAGACGCGAACCCGGTTCCCCAGATTACGAGTCTACCGCTCTTAACCACTACACCACACTGGCTCTCTGGACAGGGTTCCAACAACAGGTCATGATGTGAAAATCTGGCTCCTGCATGTATTCTGCTTCAGGTGTTCCATTCCATTTCTTGTTTTTGAAGGCTGCTCTGTTGGGTCAACAGTGAAACTGTAGAACCTGACAATTTAGATTTCTCTCTCTCTCCCCTCTCACTTTTTGATCCCAGATTAAATCTTGCCTTGAATGAAAACTTTATTGAGAGTCAATTTCATCACCCGTGTCCAGTTACAGCTGCTGAAACTCAATAAGCCCTCCTCTGTCAATATCTTCCTATCTACCTTCTTTCATTCCAGATAATTACACGTCCTCCCTCAGGAATGGCCCGGCTGATGTTCCTTTGTATATTTTGTGGATGGTGTCGAGTTTGTCTGAAGTGTGCTATTAAGCATTTTAAAACTTGCTTTGAAAGAACCTTTCAGGGGAGCATATATATATATTGAACAACAAACATAAAATCAGGGGTAGGAGCAGTTGGCTTGGTAACCTTACTGTTTTTGTTTTTTAATGGATATTGCAAGGAATTCTTGCTCACTGTACAAGTATTAGAGGGGACATTCAGAGCCCAGCATTTTATGGTGCATTTTTATGGTGCTAATTTGTTCAAAGCCCAGTCGTTTCTTCCATTGCCCAAAGTAAAAAATATATATATGGCATTTTAAATCTTAGCCTAACCTACTTCGCAGGGTTGCAGTGAATATAATATGGGACCATCCAAATATATGACAACTTGAGGAAGGGCAGGATGCACAAATGAGGGATAGTAATTGCTTTACTTTTTGGAACAACTCTCCCCACCCCTCCTAAAGAAATAGAAAATGGAAGCCGATAAACAAATGCTTTTCTTATTTCCCCCCCTACCTTTCCAAAGTGTCTTGTTTCAAAGTTCAGAATCAATGCTTGGGAAAGCCTAAAGGTCAGTAAAGGTTGTATGGAAATGACACTTTTGTACTGTACAGGTATGTGAAGTGAAATATAAAACAATGGAGCCATTGGTTTTCCTTTACATTAGATCCAGTTCTTGAATGCTCCACATTTCCAGTATTGTTTAAACTAGTTGCATCCAGATGTAATGATGTTTACACAGAGATCAATCTCACTAATTTCAATGGGGCTTACTCCCAAGTAAGTGCACCCAGGATTGCTGCCCTGTAGTATTGTGCTGCCTTAAGAATTACAGTGGCACCTACATGCTGGCATGTATATGAACTCAATAAGTGTATTTTGCATCACTTCTAGCTCCTTATGTAATTTGTTGTTGTTGTTTAGTTGTCTTAGTTGTGTTCGACTCTCCATGACCCCATGAACCAGAGCATGCCTTGGAACTCTTACTTTCTTCTCAAAGCTTCTCCTTTTTTATGTCCATGGAGTTTTCTTGGCAAAATACTGGAGTGGTTTGCCAGTTCCTTCTCCAGGTCTAAACTCTTGGCTATGACCTGTCCATCTTGGGTGGCCCTGCACGGCATAACTCATAGCTTCTTGGAGTTATCCAAAGCCCCTTCAACACAACAAGGCAGTGATCCATGAAGGGGCCTTATGTAATTACTGTGAAACAAAATGGGAAGTGGGTGGCGCTATGGTCTAGACCACTGATCCTATTGGGCTTGCTGATTGCCCAGAGCCTATTGGGCCAGCCGCCCAGAGTGGCTGGGGAGACCCGTCCAGATGGGCGGGGTACAAATAATAAATTATTATTATTATTATTATTATTATTATTATTATTATTATTATTGGAAGGTCAATAGTTTGAATCCCTGCGACAGAGTGAGCTCCCTTTGCTCTGTCCCAGCTTCTGCCAACCTGGCAGTTCAAAAGCATGCTGGTGCAAGTAGATAAATAGGTACCACTGTGGTGGGAAGGTAAACAGTATTTCCGTGCGCTCTGGTTTCCATCACGGTGTCCCGTTGCGCCAGAAGCGGTTTAGTTCTGCTGGCCACACGACCTGGAAAGCTGTCTGTGGACAAACAGTGGCTCTCTTGGCCTGAATGCAGAGATGAGCACCACACTCCATAGTCAAATTTGACTGGATTAACCATCCAGGGGTCTTTTACCTTTTACCTTTACCTACTATGAAACAACCTGCAGCTAGGCAAAATTAAGGATGCGTTCTGATGTAAAGCTTATTGGGCAAAATGGGATTCTGAAGTCTGGGAGGATTTATGGGAACCTGCAGTAGTTTTGTTCAGTTCTGAATCCATTCTTGGCCAGTGTGGTGCTGCAGAGCTGCAAAGCCTCCATCCTGTCGTTGCGGCTTAGCTGGGCAGAGCAGAGTAAGCAGGGCATAGTTGAGGCAGGGTGGTGGCGATTTGGTCCATGAAATGCATCTCTGGGTTATTTGTGGGGCATAGGAATTCATTTATTCCCCCCCATATAGTCCGGCCCCCCACAAGGTCTGAGGGACAGTGGACCGGCCCCCTGCTTAAAAGGTTTGCTGACCCCTGCCCTAAACACTTTGTGTCCTCCTGTGTTCATGCAGGACACCCAATGAAGGCTATTGGTAGGAATTCAGGAGGAACAAAGCTACCCAGTTAAGGCTGGATATCTCAGTCAGTAGAGCACAAGAATCTTACTCACAGGGTCATGCGATCCAGCCCCACACTGGGCAAAAGATTCCTGCATTGCAGGGGGTTAGACTAGATGACCCTCATGGGACCAGACTCTATGATTCTATGAAAACACAGGGCATGGTAAATCTGTGGAAGAGTACAGCGAAGACAGAATGGGGGAAACAGTTTCATCCCCCCCATCACCTGATGCTGCAGTCATCAGTGATAAACACAACATCTGTTCTCTTATATATTAATACGTAATAGAGGTGGAAGAGCTGGATGTAATGCTTGGTTAGGTTTAAATCATTACTATTGAACATGAGGTCAATGGGTCAATAAATCCTACTATTCCTCTTCCCCCCCCTCTTCCTCCTCCACAATTTCTTCACTCTTCACTGGTTAATAAATCCTGTTCTTTTTCATAATAGACCACTGTGCAACATGCTTTATGAATCACAATGGAAATGCAATAGGATATTATTACTTTTTTTTTTTTTACTGTAGCCCACCCTAAGAAATAATGCTTAGAACAAACAATAGGACAGTGTATGTGTGTGTGTGTGTGTGTGTGTGTGTGTGTGTGTGTGTGTGTGTGTGAGAGAGAGAGAGAGAGAGAGAGAGAGAGAGAGAGAGAGAGAGAGAGAGGTAAAGATTCAGATGGATAATTGATGCCAGCTCTTTCATGGTTTTTTTTTTAATGCTTTATAAAAAGGTAAAGAGACCCCTGACCATTAGGTCCAGTCGTGTCCGACTCTGGGGTTGTGGCGCTCATCTCGCTTTATTGGCCAAGAGCCAGCGTACAGCTTCCGGGTCATGTGGCCAGCATGACAAAGCCGCTTCTGGCGAACCAGAGCAGCACACAGAAACGCCGTTTACCTTCCCGCCGGAGCGGTACCTATTTATCTACTTGCACTTTGACGTGCTTTCAAACTGCTAGGTTGGCAGGAGCAGGGACCGAGCAACGGGAGCTCACCCCGTCGCAGGGATTCGAACCGCCGACCTTCTGATCGGCAAGCCCTAGGCTCTGTGGTTTAACCCACAGCGCCACCTGGGTCCCTTTTATGCTTTATAGCCATCTCTAAAAGAAGCAAATGGCCCCCGCTCCCTTTACATTGGTTTGTACATATGTCTAGAATTGCACGGGGTGAGGTAGAAAATCGCACACCTTACTGGATTTCACAGGTGGAAACTGGGACACACTTGCCTGCATAGTCCCCTCCAGACATTGTTGGACTACAACTCCCATAATGAATGATAATAGACTGGCTGGGACTGGTGGGAAGTGGAGTTCAACAACTCCTGATGGGCTCCATGTTGGCCGCCCCAACCTAGTTCATCACCCTGCTTCCTACACTGGCGAACCAGATGCCTCTGTAGTTGCTCCCTAGCGACAGTGGCATGCTGCCCCCGGGCCTAGAGTTTGCATGCAGCCCTTGTAATCAGCATTCACTGTTTTCTAAAAAGCCTATAGAGTAAAGCTATCAGGAGTAGCATGTAAAATGGCAGGCTGGGCATGGCATGAAGCCTTATTGTTCATAAACCTGCAGCCATATACCTTGGATATGCCAAATGTTATGATTTTTGTCCAAGCCGAGTGGCAACAGCTGCAGCGAGGCCGGTTTGACTATTGCCTGTCTCACTAAACCATGAGAAAGCTGTCTTATCTTTCCCTACATGGAATGTTTATGTTTTACTGTACTATTGTAATTCTAGCTTTTGTGCTTTCTCTTCTGACTTGCTACGATGCCGGACAGACGTCTTTATGGCAGCTCTGTCATTGAGCTGGCAGCAGAGATTCTCTCTGCATTATTCCTACAATAAATAGTTTAGATTTAATCATGGCTTGTGTGTGTTGTTCTTCATGCTGGGAACAATCACATATTACTGCGTCACCGGACTCTCTGTAGCTGGGGATGTGTGCACACGGTTTTGCCTAGAAATATGGTCCTCTAGATGATGTTGGAGTCCAACTCCCATCAGCTCCAGCTAACATGGCCCGTGATCAGGGGCGGTGGGAACTGTAGATCAGCAGCACCTGGAAGGCCACAAGTTAGCCACACCAGGTTAAATAATATTGGTATATACACATTGCCATATGCACAACCTGTCCTATTTACTCGGAGTGTGCACGAGTACCAAGATTTGCCTTGAATCTGTACTTTGAAAACAACCTGATCTGTTTCTGAAACACTCTGTGACCTGTCCACTATAGTCTGTGATCTGGGCACCGATCCACTCTCTGTAAAACGAAGCTCTGTGTTCCCCATTCACTCTCATAGGAAATCTAAAAAATTACGGGAACTTTCCCCCTTTTGGCAGGAGCAGATTAAATTTGCTGACACAGGAGCCCCAACAAAGAAGTGTAAGCCTGCCAAATTGCAGGCCCGCGATCTTTATGGCAGAGATACATATTAGTTTCAATCTCTTTTCTAGCCTTCTAAGATGCTTCTCTATTATAGCCTATTGGTAGAGCATATGCTATGCATGCAGGAGGGACCAGTTTCAGCCCTTGGTAGTGGTTTCTCCATTTAAAGGATTCTTAGGGGACAAGGGTGGAATGTGACCCTATACAACTACAGATTGTCCACCAGACTAGATGTCAAGCCAAATAGATCAGTGGTCTGAGCCAGTAGAAAGCAGGTACGTGTCAACAGAGCTTTGGAGAAAGCCATTGCTCAATGGTAGAGAACATGCTGAAGGTTCCATGATGAACCACTGAAATCTTCAATTGAAAAACACATTGAGTAAACAGGTAGATATCAATATGAAAGAACAGAGACTCAGGAAAAGTCCCAACCTGAAAAGAAAACATTTATCACCCTTCCAATCATCTTGAGGAGAACCTGGGTGGCTGGAGTCAGGCTGAAGAAGTCACAGCTCGCTGGTAGAGCCTATGAATGCTGATGTTTCCAAGCTTTGTAGTAAACCACTTAGAGGTTCTACTTCACAATCAAGCAGTATACAAATTTCATTATATAAAAGGAATAAATAGTTCAATCTCTGGTATCTCCAGTTTACAGGAGCAGATGGTAATGGAGATACGCTTGAGACAATGAAAAGCTACAACCAACCAAAGTAGACATTACTGGGCCAACAAATTGACTTGGGATAAAGACAGATCTCTCTCTTGGGATATTTATAGGGTTGCCATATTTCAAAAAGTAAAAACCAGCACACCCCGAGCTTTTTTATTTTATTTTAGGAAACCCCCAGAATTGTGAGGGTTTTTTTTTGTTTTGTTTTTTACAAAAAAGGGGCGATTTTTCAATTGACTTGCCTAAGTTCCAGGACAAACTGTTGGACGTATGGCAGCCCTATTTAACATGCCACTAGGGAAGGGTTTGGTGGTGCTTGTGCTGGGGGTTCCGGCTGCTTTCGTTGCTACACCCCTGTTGCTGAAAGCTAGCCTAATTCCCAAAAACATACTGGGAATCTTGTTCAAAAGGCTTCCTGGACCGTACAGCTCAATTACTGTAAGACGTTTGGGGGCATTTCAAAGACAGTCTACCCAGGAATTTTGGTGCTTTGGAAGTCAGCGGGAATGTTGCCATCAACTTCAGCAGAAACTGAGATACTTTAGGACTCCCCATCCAAATTGTTTGGCTGGTGTCTCCCTACATTTCTCATCTCCCTTCCTCTGCCCCAGGGTACCTTCCATCATCCAATTGGTGTTAAAGTAATGTTTCCATGGCTGTTATTAAGTGGTGCACCAGAATTTAGCAAGAGGCAGCCAAACCTTAGAAGAGCCACTTGGGTACGCTTGCTGATGCGGTACTGTCATCGTTTTTCATTAATTACCCATATGCTCCAAAAGGTTTCAATGCGCCTGTCAGTCCCATGATAATTATAGGCTTCTGCTGCGAGAGCTCATTTCTCATTGCTGGGATCATGCCATGTTTATAGGGCTTGATGAGTTGTTTGTTCAGGATTGATGCACTGCAGTGTTGCTGCAAACTTTTGCATTTGAATTGCAAATGGCTTGACAAATATATATTTAAACCAGGCCTGGATTTTTCAGGTAGCACACGGTGGTAGCCTTGGAAACCAGTTTTGGCAAGGAAGAATGTAAGCCTCTGGCTGTAAATAAGAACAGGACAGGAAGGATTAACTAGTTCTTCAGTGGAATTGAGTGGTATGAGAACCAGCTTTGGTCCAACTGGATAACAGTGCTAGTCGCAGATGTGGGTTCAAGACCCATCTCAGCCATGACCTCATTGGGTGGCCTTGTTCAAGTCTTATTATCTCATCTTCATAACAAAATAATAGGCGCTCTACTGGATCAGACCAAAGGTCCATCTAGACAAGCCATCTTTGTTCACATGTCCCCCAAGCAGGACATGGACACAACAGCACTCTCCCCAATTGATGCCCAGCTGCAACCACAGATCAAATGGAATTAATAATGACCAACATCAAAGATGTAGCATATACCAGTCATTCTTCTGTTGGGTAGATTGCTGGCTATATGCTACTTTCAATAACATTGATAACATGCTTCTGAATACCAGTTGCTGGGGAACAAAGGTGGAAAGTGTGATGGCATTCATGCTGTGCTTGTGACCTTCCTGTAGGCATCCAGTTGATCACAGTGGGAAACAGGAAACTGGAGAAGAGAGGTCAAGGGTCAGATCCAGTGGGGCTCTTCTCATGTTTTTAGTTGGGAGTTTCTTTGTATTTTTAAATAAGATATCAAGAAAGAATTTGGAACTGGTGATGCCCCCTCTAGTTGATGAGAGAGAACAGATGCATATGAGAAGCAGGAGCTGGTAACAATGGGGATGGATTATGGTGGGGAAAGAGAGAGAGAGAGAGAGAGAGAGAGAGAGAGAGAGAGAGAGAGAGAGAGAGAATATATTGATTCAACCAAATCCTCAAGAGAGACTGAGGTGAGGGCAATGTCACCATCCATGGTCATTGTTCGGTAGTGGGCTTCTTCGCTCTACATGGATTTTTCGGTCTACAGTGCAGATTTCTCCAGTAACTTGAATATAGGAAAGCATGAACTGAAGCAAACAAACACAGTTTTACCTGTATATTCCTCTCCCAAATCACTGTGATCGGAGTGCCCTGGAGAAATAATTAACTGTGATTAAAAGCTAGACCTGACCTGAAAAACAAAACAAAATTCTTCTCCTCTAAATCACCTCCCATCTTGAGGCCAGGGTGTTTCCTTGAGCATCTTGGTTTTGTTCTTTGGGGTGGGAGGGAGAGGGTGGTCATGTATCTTTTTTAGACAGCCAAGGCCAGAGAAAGACTCAGAAGCTTAGGGAATCCAACTTGAGAAATTTTATTTATGGTGCAATCTGACTTGGAATCATGAGAGCCTTCCCCAAAGAAGCCAAACAATTTGGGGTACACACAAAGCTGATGCAGACCTGTAAAAAAAATAAAGCAATACTAGAACTCTTCTTCCAAGTAATCACCAGGGGGCTAGTCTAGCTTTCACTTTGGGTCAGATTTTCAACAACCACCACCAGTGTTGGTTACCAAAGGCTCTGTGTCCAATCATGTGAAAAAATTACATTTTCTCAGATATAATTTCCATGAATTTGTGTGACATGGTATGAAGGTTTCGGGGAAAGGGGCAGGATGATGTTCTTTGGACCACAAGTCTCATTATGAGATCTGAATGAAGTTTACGGTGCCCTGCATTTCAACACAACTTGTCTGCTTATATTGCACACATACACAAACACACACATACACAGAATTTTAAGTGTCAGCATGGCCCATCTTTCTTTCCTTGAATAGGATTAACCTTTCTTTCTAATTAGTTTCCAGGCTGAGCATCTTTTCTTTCTTTCTTCAGGGTTCCAGGGAGATTTTGACTCCCAGTTCCCAATTAACATTAATGGAACGGGGGAACATTGTAACTCCCATAACTAGCTTTGCAAGTCTCGGATGTGAGATGAAATAATGGCTTTTTCAAGGATCCATATGGCACGTCCACATGGGGATTCACCTGTGGAAACTTGATTTTGGTCTCATCCACGATACACTTTCCAATCTTTCCATCAAGAGATGACTGATGGCTTAGTATCAGTACTGCCTAGAATGCACAACCAAGGGCTGTATCTCAGGAAAGGTATCCATTAGGAGATAGGAGGCAAGTAAAAAATGGTGAGTTGTTGCTGGAAACGTGTAAGTAAATTCCCCCCATTGCTTAGAAAAAGCCCAAGCTTTAATTTTGAGGGGATATGATGACTCACAGCAAAGAGGATGAAGGAATCCAGTTGGTGACTTCGCACACTGACACATACCACATGGTACAGCTAGGAATGCAAAGGATTTACCAGTTTCATTTCTCTCTGTTTCTTTTCTTTTTTAAAAAAATTGATTTTACAAGTGTGAAGTCACAACAATACCAAATACATATTCATATTTAGAGATTTCTCTGAATCTCTAGACTTCCCACCATCCCTTCCATGGGTCCTATTGTCAACATTTTTAGCTGCATATTATTTCATCATCCATATTTTATATCTCTCCATATTGTCCACAGTATTTGTTACATTACAAGTGTTATTAAGTGTTACTAAGTGTTATTAGAATCTTGCCAATGTTTTCATTTGCTTACAGTGGTCTCCTAAATAAATTACAGTGGTACCTCTGGTTATGAACGGAATCCGTTTTCGTAACCGGAAAGCACTCGTAACATGAGGTGTGCTATCGCTAATGGCACCTCCCACTGCGCGCCTCCGGTGTACGATTTCCATTCGCATCCTGGGGCAAAGTTCGCAACCAGGAGCGGCTACTTCCAGGTTAGTGGAGCTCATAAACCGGAGCATGCTCAACCAGAGGCATTCGCAACCAGAGGTACCACTGTATAAATCTTCCCCATTCTTTCTTGAAGTTTTTGTCTTCTTTGTTTCTGAGCTTTCTGGTCAGTTTTGCCATTTTGCTGTACTCCAACAGCTTAATTTGCCACTCTTCTCTGGTAGGGACTTTACCTTCTTTCCACCTCTGGGTCATTTATCTCTGTTTCTCATTTTACCAGTCTGAAATGCAGCCGTCCACATTTTGCAGTGGTGCGGTGTGTTGCCATGAGTAGAGTTTCCCTGGACTACAATTCCCATCATCCCAGACCACTGGTCATGTTAGCTAGGGATCATGGGAGTTGTAGGCCATAACATCTGGAGGGCCGCAGCTTGGGGATGCCTGATCTAAATGATCTTATGGGTCTATACTTGGGCTGATAGTATTTCAAACCATTGGGTGTTGGACTTGAACTTCAAGGCCATTGAAGCTCAGATCACAATGCCTTGAGGGATTTGGTTCCGAACCACGTCTTCAGTTGTGAGCTTTGGTTCCATTTGAAATAGCTGATGGCACCACAGCATCTAAACCCGAGGATCAAGCAGTTTCTTCTCAAGTAACTCCTGTCTCATTTGCTTCCCAAGCAGACTACCAATGTCCCTAACCCCCTCCCCCTCCTTCTCTCTCTCTCCGTCTCTCTGTCTCTCTCTCTCTGACTTGGTAATGTGTCTCCCGGGAAAGATGCACTGCCACGAAAGAAGCAATTCATAGTATTTTCCAATAAGAGCAAACCAGATTACAGCGGAATATATGTCAGTAAAATGTAAAGTGCTATTGACAAGAGCTCTGTATGGCTTTATAAAATTCGTGCTTACTGGCTCATGAGATGCCAGGAGTGCATCAGTGCCCTCATCCAGCATTTTGCTTATATGTTCTGAACCAGGACCACTTCTACTCCCATGGAAGGCTGGAGCCATTCACTTTAGTAGATACATCACTTCCCTGCTCCCTATGTGCCGATGCGCTAATATCATGCAAATAGGAATGTAACCAGGCACAGACAACCGTGTGTGGGGCTTTCTTTAACTTCAAGACATTTAGGGTTGTCATGGCATGTCAGGACTGTCCGAGCCATTATATTCCAGCCCAATCACCGAAATCTCTTAGAGACATGTGGTGAGTTGCCCTACATGTTCCAGAGGGCCAAATGGACCTGAGGTTGGACATTTAGTGTCTCTGGTCCCATGCTGTGGAATCTATTTTCAGCAGAGATCCGGCAAGGCATCCTTGCTTCTAACTCTCATACGCGTCTTGGAGACTAAAGGCTCGTCCATACTTCCACTTGGTGTTGGGACGATTTTCATGAGCCCATACATCGGAACAGATATACACACACACTGACACGCATCTCGCCGTGCGGGCATAAGCACGGGAGCTTCGCGCCGACGAGGGCAACACGTTGGCAAGCCACGTTTCCCGCGGAGGCGACGAAGAGGCTGTCACTGCTCCGAAGAAACAATAGCTGAGGCAAAAGGTGCGACACCTGGATCAATAAGCTAAGGCAAAAGGTGTGACACCTGGATCAACACAGGAGAGAGCACGAGGAGGGTGCATGGGCTGGAGCATGCAGGATGAGCACGTACCTAATGGCGGGGTCCTGGGCGAGGTCTGAAGGTGTCACCCCTTACCTTATTTGGGGTGGAAAAGTTTTGGAAAGTTTCCCCTGTTGGGATGGTTCCTATGCTAATGTGGTTAATGTTTATGCATGATGTTGAACTCAATAAAAAGGAGCGGCTTAGAGCAATCTAGGTCGCCTTCCCGTTATACCTCAAACTGCCTCAAGGACTCGTTGTCTTGTCATCTCCGCAACTTGTCTCACCACTTTCCCATGGGAGGGGGGTTCAGGGTTTCACAGGAGGAGGAGACAGGTGAAAAGTTCCTCCTCCTCCTCATCCGGTGAGGAGTATGATATGGTCTTAACAGTGTGTCCATGACTGTGGAGGCCAATTCTGGATACACACGTCCTTCTACAGTGGGGACATAGACTTCTGGGCAGGAGTTGATCACTGTGAGGATTTGCAAAACATGCCTTCCTCTTAGCTCATTTCTCCCTTTCATCCTGAGTCTGTGCTTCTTCTTCATTACACTAACAAAAGTCCTTTTGGGGTTCTGTTATCAGACCCAGCTAGTTAAATCCAGTCCTATGATTTGTATTCTCACAGGCTTTTAATAGGTGCTTGCTGTTTTTACTTCCCTTTCGAGTATAGTAGACTTATTTATTTTTTAATTGATCAGTATGTATGGTTGTCACTCTGTGTCAAACTCTATAAACCACTTTGGAAATGATATTTTCCACAGAAAAGCACTATATATAAACATTGGGGTGGATCCAACTAAGTTCTACTTGGAACCAGTCCATTGAAATTAATGGACTTCAGTTAGGCTGAAATTTCAACTCCACTTACTTGGGTGTATGCCCCAATGACTTCAACAGGCCTTACTTCTGAGTAGACAGTAGGCAGTTAGGGCCACCAGCTTGGATTGCTTAAAAAGAGGATTAGACAAATGTATGGGGAAGTGGGCTATCCTCCCCAGTTGGAGGCAGCAATGCCTCTGAAAATCAGTTGCTGGGAACGGCAGGAGTGTGTATTGTGCTTGAATCCTGCTTGTGGGTTTCTCATAGGCATCTGATTGGCCACTTGAGGACTGGGCTGGATAGGCCCTCCAGCTGTTTTTGGACTACAACTCCCATCACCCCTAGCTAACAGGACCAGTGGTCAGGGATGATGGGAATTGTAGTCCCAAAACATCTGGAGGGCCGAGTTTGGGGATGCCTGGGATAGGCCATTGTTCTGATCCAACAGGCTCTTCTTATGCTCTTAGAATTGCACCGCAAGTCACATTCATCTCAATGGGTCTACTCTGAGTGTGGCTATGGTTGAATACAGCTCATTCTAAGCACATTGGGGAAATAATAATAACTCACACCGCACATCAGAAACTGGGTTATGAATCACACAGGTAGGTCCAAATAAGTGGCAGATTATGCCGTTAAATGTGGGGAGGAGGCAGAAGAAAATTCCTTTGCGACATATGTTCTCCAACAGCTGGTATAGTACCAAGCTGCAAAAGGTGGCACAATTATAGCAAAAGGTAATATCAACCCCTTGGGTACAAAGGCTGCAGTGCTGCTAAGCTGAGATGTGAAATATGTCAGCGTATCTGTTAAATACAGAAGCTGCACACGCAAACACAAATTAGCAGCGCATAAGTTGTGGCTGCCCGGGGCTCCCAGTGTTTCCTCACAAAAGAGGAAACATCTGAAAGAGCAAAGCTGTCAGTTCTATTCAAGGAAATAGACACAGAACTGGCATCCTTTATGATGCGCGCGCACACCGTACAGTGTGTGTACGGTTCTGGTCACCTAACCTCAAAAAAAGGATATTTCAGAACAAATAAAGGAGCAGATTGGTGACCTTGAAACAAATTGGCTGTCTGCACCCCAAAATTTACATTTCTCTGTTAACCCAACAGTATTGTCTCAAGCTGCCCAAACCTTAAAACCTGTCGCAGAACCAGGGGCCTACAAAGTGGGGGACGGAGGGGGCGGTCCGCCCTGGGTGCCACTTTGGGGTGGTTTTTTTTTACAAGATGGCCCCTGCCTCTCCCCACCTGTAGAGCGGCCGAAGGTGCGCGCAGTCAGTATGGGTGCTGTTCTCGCACGCCATCCATATGGGCGTCTGTACGGGTTGCCTCTCGTACGGCGCCCCTACCGCACCCCCTTCCTCCGCCCCTGGGTTGAGGAGGGTCAGTTGCAAGGGGTGAGAAATGTCCCTATTTTCAGCTGAGGAATATTGTGGTGGGGTATAATATATATATATGATATGGTTCTGCCCTTCCTTAGTTTTCTAGGTCATCTGAACGGTCACGTCCTTCCCTGCCTTTTAAAAAGGCGGTTGTTCTGGGAAGTTCAAGGTCTGGTGCAGGGACACAGCCTAGTGAGCTTCCATGGACTGTGAGGTCAAGCCTCAAAGCTCTCTTCACTCAGGCAGAGAAAACAAGCTGTGCAGCTACTGTGACTGGCAGGCAGTGTGGATCCGCTGGATTGGACAGGCCAATGACTAGGAAGCAGACTTTCTGCCCTTGGTCGGACAATTGGGCCATGCCTTCTGCCTGCACTTTCCAGCTCCAATTTCCAGTTTCAGTTCAAGCAACTTAAAGGTAAAGGACCCCTGACCATCAGGTCCAGTCGTGTCCGACTCTGGGGTTGCGTGCTCATCTCGCTCTATAGGCCGAGGGAGCCGGCGTTTGTCCAAAGACAGCCTACGGGTCATGTGGCCAGCATGACAAAGCTGCTTCTGGCGAACCAGAGCAGCGCATGGAAACGCCGTTTACCTTCCCGCTGGAGCGGTCCCTATTTATCTACTTGCACTTTAACATGCTTTCGAACTGATAGGTGGGCAGGAGCTGGGACCGAGCAATGGGAGCTCACCCCGTCGCACGGATTCGAACCGCTGACCTTCTGATCAGCAAGCCTGTGGTTTAACCCACAGCGCCACCTAGTCCCTCAAGCAACTTAGTTCAGATTTAATTACAATTGCCCGTGGTCCTGGCCCGACCTGGGCAAGTTGACTGTGAACAACAGCTGGAGTATTTTATTAAAGAGAAAGCACCTGGGCAACATTTTGAATCTTGAAACAAATATGGAAAATTGAAATGGAAGATGGATTTCAGGGGGCTTTTAGACACGCTTGCTACATAATAAAATAAAGGAATAAATTATTCTCCCAATTTGTATTACTTCCATTTTTTTCTCCCTGTGCCTCCATGGCTGTTCTGCTTAACAAGCAACAGGAAATCGGTAAACAAAATCTTTATGGTAGATGGAGAAATGTCCCCGAAGAGGAGCTATGTTAGAAATAGATTGTTTTCTATTGACACCTGGGGTATCTTGCTACCCTCATTAGCCCTCCTAGTCAATTTCATGTTTGCATAATGAAACTTTGTGCTAGCTTTTGGCCCCGGCATTATGGTTTAATGAGTGGTTCTTACACCTATAGTCAAATTAGGGCAGTCACAAGGGTTTCCGCGGCATAGCAAAACAGCACTAATATGCCTTGGATCTGAGTGTGCTAAATATTTTGAAAATGCAATGAACAAATCAAGGTTTTCACTCCCAGCAAAGCCTAGCTCTGCATATTGAAAGCTTCACTGAACTGAATAATAGGCTTCAGCTGAAATCTGGATGGATAAGAACCAGCAGGGATTGTGGGTAGAAATCTGGATATATTTGATAGAAAGGCAGCCTGAGAAAAGAACTGGAACATTTGGGATCTGGACAGTTCAATATTTATAGGAATGCCTGAATTGGCTATGCATGAAAATGGCACCCGAGTACTTGCCCACAGCCTGCATTGAACTCTCTTCACTTTTTCTATGACCTTTTCAAAACTGAACATTTGAAATGCCTTGAGTATTTAGCAATAAACTTTAGAAATAATGGGCTTCCAATGCACTATCCCCTAGCTCACCATAGCAGTGCGGGTTGAATTCCCTTAGACTCACAGAATCATAAAATTAGGGCTATCTGGTCCACCCCCCTGCAATGAAGGAATCACAGCTCTTCTTCTTCTTCTTCTTCTTCTTCTTCTTCTTCTTCTTCTTCTTCTTCTTCTTCTTCTTCTTCTTCTTCTGCGATCACTTGTAGCCGAGTAAGATTATCTTCCATAAACACGGTTTTAAAAGTGAGTCGGTAAGTGACTGTGGAGGCCAGTTCTGGATCCACAGGTCCTTCCACAGCGGGGACATAATAATAATAATAATAATAATAATAATAATAATAATAATAATGATTTTTTATTTGTACCCCGCCCATCTGGCTGGGTCTCCCCAGCCACTCTGGGCGGCCTCCAACAGAAATTAAAATACATCAAAATCACAGGTTAAAAACTTCTCTAAACAGGGCTGCCTTCAGGTATTTTCTGAATATAGGATAGTTGTTTATCACTTTAACCTCTGCTGGAGGGCGTTCCACAGGGCGGGCGCCACTACCGAGAAGGCCTCTGCCTGGTTCCCTGTAGCTTTGCTTCTTGCAGTGAGGGAACCGCCAGAAGGCCCTCGGCGCTGGACCTCATAGGTTTCCGGGGGGGGGGGAGTTCATCATGGTGATGGTTTGCCAAATATGTCTTCCTCTTAACTCATTTCTCCCTTTCGTCCTGAGTTCGAGCGTCTTCAAAGTCCATGACACCTTTGGTAAAGGCTGTTCTCCAACTGGAGCGCTCGCAGGCCAGTGTTTCCCAGTTGTCGGTGTTTATACTACATTTTTAAAAGATTTGCCTTGAGAGCATACGTGTTGGGGAATGGTCGCAGTCACTGGGAACATCACTTCCAAAATCCCCCATGATGGTGGCCACACCACCCATAAAAATCCATCTAATAGTCCCCATGCTTTTTGATCCTTGAATTTGAGGGGTCTTGACCATTCATTTCAACAATGCTAAACGAAGTCCATAACTGGTCCCAAACAACTATTATATTTGATCCTGGCAGGTCAGAACACCTATTATTATCTGGATGGTAGACCAGACAGCTTCAGGTAAAAATTATTATTCGCTCGCTGGCCAGTGTTTCCCAATTGTTGGTGTTTATACTACACATTTTAAAGCTTTGCCTTGAGAGTCTTTAAACCTCTTTGTTGACCACCAGCATTACGCTTACCATTTTTAAGTTTGGAGTAGAGTAGTTGCTTTGGAAGATGATAGGCATCCGCACAACATGATCAGTCCAACGAAGTTGATGTTGAAGAATCGTTGCTTTGACACTGGTGATTTTTGCTTCTTCCAGTACACTGGCATTAGTTCGCCTGTCTTCCCAGGATCCCTGGACAGATGGCCGTCCAAACTCTGTTAAAAAACCTCCAATGAAGTCCAGAGCCTTCCCAGGTTGTCCGTTCCACTGCCAAACAGCTGACCACCAGAAAGTTAGCAATGGTGTTTAAAATCTATTTCTGTCTTTCAGATTCACACACATTGTGTGTGCAGGGTTCTTTGGGCGTGCGCTGTCCGCAGGATTTGAATTCCATTTGCATCTGTAGCTTTGGGAAGCAGGCCAATCTGTTTCAGAGCCTCTCTGTATCTTTCTGATTTGAATCGTTATTGGGGACCAAATTAGATCTGTTAAAAATGCAGCTCTCTCTCCCACTCCCCCTTTCATTATAATGGGGGGCGGTATTGAAACATGACTATACCTCCAGCCCCCTTTTCACAAAAAGTGGGTGAAAGTGTATTGAAGATACACGAACCACTCTGCAATGGATGGCTAAGTCTGCTAAATTATAGTCAGATGCAGCCATGGGTTTTCATGCAGGGCCATAGTTCAGGCATATCCTTCACAGGCAGAGGGTCCGAGGTTCAAACCCTGACATCTCCAGGTAGGGCTATGAATGAAAAATCCCGGAGAGCTGCTGCCAGTCAGTGCAGGCGATGCTGAGCTAGATGGACCAATGGCCCAACTCAGCATAAGAAAGCTTCCTATGTTGTACCTCAACAGCGATTCTATACTTTCCCATCCTTTCATTGCATCTCTTCCAGCTTCTCTCCCAGTTCCGATTCATTTCAGGCCAAAACCACTGGCACAGATGACAGGTGTCTGTTTCTCTGCTTATCTGCCAACCCATCTCTACATCCCAGTTCTCCTAACATCTCCATTAAACAAGCCTACATTAAATCTGTCTAGAACTTGCTGAAGCCCAAAGGTAAAGGGTAAAGGGACCCCTGACCATTAGGTCCAGTCGCAGACGACTCTGGGGTTGCAGCGCTCATCTCGCTTTATTGGCCAAGTGAGCTGGCGTACAGCTTCCAGGTCATGTGGCCAGCATTACTAAGCCGCTTCTGGTGAACCAGAGCAGCACACGAAAACGCTGTTTACCTTCCCTCCGGAGCGGTACCTATTTATCTACTTGCACTTTGACATGCTTTTGAACTCCTAGGTTAGCAGGAGCAGGGACCGAGCAACGGGAGCTCACCCCGCCGTGGGGATTCGAACCGCCGGCCTTCTGATTGGCAAGTCCTAGGCTCTGTGGTTTAACCCACAGTGCCACCTGCGTCCAAGGTATCTTCAAATTGTATTGGCTTATCAAGATGTCAGGTTTGCTCTTAGAAAAGGATAAATGGGATTGGATTGATAAATAAGACCATAAAATGGGTCTTGACAACTTATTGAGAAAATTGGGGGGTAGGACGGGACAGTGAACCTCATCCACAACAGAAAACTATACAAACAGCTGCTGTCCCTCAGTTATAACCTGAACAACTGGCTGAAAGACTAGGGATGCATTCAGACATGCGGAATATTACATTGGTACTCGTATGTTTTGGCTCCAGAACTCCGCAAACCCAGAAGTAAGTCAAAACAAAATTAAAAAAATCCTTCCAGTAGCACCTTAGAGACCAACTAAGTTTTTTTCTTGGTATGAGCTTTCGTGTGCATGCACACTTCTTCAGATACGAAGGTGCTACTGGAAGGATTTTTTTTATTTTGTTTCGACGGCTACCTACCTGTAACTGGAACTCTGGAAGTAAGTCTTCCAGTTTGAAAACATTTTTTGGAAGCCACATTGTTTTTTGAACAGTTTCGGGAGTTGAATGGACTCCTGGAATGGATTAAGTTTTAGAACCAAGGTACCATTGTATGTTGTTGTTGTTGTTGTTGTTGTTGTTCTTTAGTCTTGTCCGACTCTTTGTGACCCTATGGACCAGAGCACGCCAGGCACTCCTGTCTTCCACTGCCTCCCGCAGTTTGGTCAAACTCATGTTGGTAGCTTTGAGAACACTGTCCAACCATCTCGTCCTCTGTCATCCCCTTCTCCTTGTGCCCTCCATCTTTCCCAACATCAGGGTCTTTTCCAGGGAGTCTTCTCTTCTCATGAGTTGGCCAAAGTATTGGAGCCTCAGCTTCAGGATCTGTCCTTCCAGCTGATTTCCTTCAGAATGGATAGGTTTGATCTTCTTGCAGTTCATGGGACTCTCAAGAGTCTCCTCCAG
Source organism: Darevskia mixta (assembly GCA_034641385.1). Classification (NCBI taxonomy): domain Eukaryota; kingdom Metazoa; phylum Chordata; class Lepidosauria; order Squamata; family Lacertidae; genus Darevskia; species Darevskia mixta. The sequence goes on along the minus strand of JAWWNH010000137.1, from coordinate 3,995 downwards.
CACCATAATTCAAAAGCATCAATTCTTCAGAGATCAGCCTTCTTTATGGTCCAGCTCTCATTTTACCATTGTATAGGGAAGTTTTTTTAATGTTTTTAATGTTTTAATGTTTTGTTATGTTTTTAGGTATGTTGGAAGCCGCCCAGAGTGGCTGGGGCAACCCAGACAGATGGGCAGGGCATAAATTAAACAACAACAACAACTCTTGTTATGCAATAGGACATCAAAGAAATTTACATCGAGGAAATCTTGGAGGGTATGGAATCATAGAACTCAAGAGTTGGATGGGACCCTGAGCTTCATCTAGTCCACCCCCCTACAACCCCCCCCCCCCAGGCCCAAGATGCTTCATCTCTGGAATAGACAATAGAGAAATAAATCTGGCCTTGTAATGAGCTCCTTACATTCCTTTCGTATGGGATTTGACAGTCACTTTGAATGCTACTTCAGTTGGAGATACAAGGAAAGTTAAGCAAAGTATTTAACCGCCCATAACTATTAAGATTATACTGGGAAGCAGAGTGCTTTTTGTTACTCGCCAACCTGTCTTCTTCAGAATTAGATAGATGAATGAATCGCTTAATGTAACAAAATGAGACAAATCTTATCTGCAAAAGGGATATAAAAAATACATTCCCAGCCATCAAAGCAAATGCACTCAGCGTAATTTATGCCCGCGCCTTAAGTCGGCGAACGGCAACACAGAGTTAAAGTAAATTCCTTTATGCCCAGTCACTAAATCCTCTAATATACATGTCATTAAAATAAAGTATGGAAGGAAATATGCGACTCTATCAGAAATTGGGGTCAATTAGGGACTCATTATGAAGGAGCAGTGAAATTGATTTGTAAGTGTAGCTCTTCAGGCCGGCTGCCTGTTCCGCAGAGCTAATAATAAAATCTGAATTCTGACAAGGAAAGTCATTAAGCCCCTTCACAGCCAAGAGTTATTCATTACTTTAGAACTTATTATCTGGAATTTATTCCCTTCTGCTAGCTAGATTCATCATGTCCAAGTGATTAATGATTTTGAATACAAAGGAGTCGAGCTGTTATCTGTGCTAATATTCGCCCGCTCCTGGTGGATTGATGTTCTTTGTTGCCACATGCTTCCTCGTTTGGAGGAGAGAGTTCCCCATCTCAGGTAGAAAGCCTTTGTCTGAGACCATACATGCCACGCCTTGCCCTTTATTAATTGCATACACCAATGTTTCCGTTCTGCTGCAATTTGGTCCTCTGCCGAAAACTATGTTAATCGTTCCACTGTTCACTGTGGTGAAATTGCATAACTTACATTACAATTATCCCATCCCGTTCATTTCAGTGCCAAGGAAAAGCAGTGCAAAAGAGGAGAAATGCAATCTCTTACGTAAGGTTTGCAAACTGGAAGCAGCAACCATTGAATATTTGCTGGACTGATTTCCGTTCTTGAAAGAGGAGAAATAAGCAAACACTGGGAATTTTTGCTCTCTTTTCCATTGGAATTCTCCAACATCCCTAGTTGTCACTGCTCCTAACAAACTGACTCACTTTGCCTTATGTCAGGTCTGGCAGCGTCCATAATCCCCATTATATCTATACTAGAGCGAGACTCCAACCACCCACCATCTAGTTTATTATTATTATTATTATTATTATTATTATTATTATTATTATTTATTGACTTTATATACTGCCCTATATCCACAGGTCTCGGGGCAGTTCACAGGATAAAACCACAAGGTACATAATAATAATAATAAAATAACAACAACCCAATAACCCCAAAACAAATTTTAAAGGGCATAGGATGTCAATCAAATCAACCAAAGGTCTGGTGAAAGAGGAACACTTTTGCATGGCACCTAAAGGTGCCAAGGAAACCTTCCCGGAGAGAGCATTCCACAGATGGGGAGCCACTGCAGAAAAGGCCCTTTCAAAGGCATATATATGTCTATATATATCTATACATTTATTTATTGCATTTTTTAATCCTACTTTCCCTCTAAGGAGCTCAGGTTGGCACTGTTAGGAGGCAGAGGAACCAACCCCCACAGCAGGTTGGCCAGCAATGGAGAAGACAAGGAAAAGTCCTTACCATCTGCTTTTATTCAATATTCACAGTGAGCGGCTTGGGAATGCAGCCTCTCAGAATAATGGCGTTGCCCCGAGTGAATCTCCACCCCTCCCTCTCTCCCACTTCCTACAGGTGCTGAAAAGTGCCCTCTGCATTTGAGTTCTTTGCTCTCCTACGTTCAAGGCTCGCCGGGTTCTGGGATTGGGGGTCTGGAAATGGTAATTGATTTTAGAAGGCACTCTTCCATCCTGCTGCCACTTTCCATTCTTGGTAACATGGTTGTAGTAGTAGAGTCCTTTAAGTTCCTGGGCTCTATAATTTCTCAAAACTTAAATTGGTCAGGCAACATCAATAGTATTATTAAAAAGGACCACTAGAGGTTGTATTTCCTGCGTCAACTAAGGAAATTTAAATTGCCCCAGGAAGTGTTGATCCAATTTTACAGAGGCATCATTGAAACTGTTCTCTGTAATTCTATTACTGCTTGGTATGGCACAGCCTCCAAGATGGACAAGAAAAGGCTCCAACGAGCAGTAAGAATTGCAGAAAGGGTAACTGGTGCTAGCTTGCCTTCAATTGTTGTTGTTCAGTCGTTCAGTCGTGTCCGACTCTTCGTGACCCCATGGACCAGAGCACGCCAGGCACGCCTATCCTTCACTGCCTCTCGCAGTTTGGCCAAACTCATGTTAGTAGCTTCGAGAACACTGTCCAACCATCTCCTCCTCTGTCGTCCCCTTCTCCTTGTGCCCTCAACCTTTCCCAACATCAGGGTCTTTTCTAGGGAGTCTTCTCTTCTCATGAGGTGGTCAAAGTACTGGAGCCTCAACTTCAGGATCTGTCCTTCTAATGAGCACTCAGGGCTGATTTCTTTAAGAATGGATAGGTTTGATCTTCTTCCAGTCCATGGGACTCTCAAGAGTCTCCTCCAGCATCAAAAGCATCAATTCTGCGGCAATCAGCCTTCTTTATGGTCCAGCTCTCACTTCCGTACATTACTACTGCCTTCAATAGAGACACTCTATGTTACCCGAGTTAGGGAGAGAGCAGAGGGAATTGTCGCAGATCCTTTGCATCCCGGTCATCATCTGTTTGATTTGCTTCCATCTGGACGTCGCTACAGGACTTTATACACAAAAATGGCCAGGCACAGGAACAGTTTCCCCCCTTGTGCCATTAAATTGTTAAATTCGTAGTTGTGTAGTGGAAGGGGAGGCCAGTTATGGGTGGGGTTTCTTTGCTGTGTCATTGTATTGTGAGTGGAACAGTCTTTGTATAAGGTATGTTTACATTGCAAAATTCCAAGTATGTTGGAAAATGTACTTGGCCAATAAATTATTCCTATTCCTTTCCCTATTTCTAAAGATTCCATCAGCTGTCACTTCCCTGGTGCTTCTTCTTCCCCCTCCTCCACTCCCATTATTTCCCAGCTTTCCCCCTCATCTGCATCTGAGCTGCGACCTCCCTCAAACCCCTGTTGTAATTCTGAACTGTCTCCTTCTTCTCTGGAAGGGTCAGGCTGGGGAGGCGGTCTCCACCATTCCTCCTCTGCCCAGTCCCTGACAGGCACACATACTTTCCCCACTCCTCATTTTATCCTCACTGTGACCCTGGGAGATAGGCTAAGCTGAGACAGAGGAACTGGCCCAAGCTTTATGGCTGTGTAGGGACTTGAGGGTCTCATCTTCCAGCGTCATAACTTTTATATGCCTGTTGTCTTTGTCCATGGGGTTTTCTTAGCAAGTTAAAGAAACCTCTGTGTTGCAATCTTCAAACAGAAACCAAGAACGAGCAACACGACGGCCAATGAAAGTAATATTTTTTTTTCATGTATAATAACAGTAAGACAACGGACAGTGATCCGGTATTGACACTGTTTCGTATACGTCTTCTTCAGCATGTAACTCAACATACAATGGAAGTTTTCAAGGAGCGGTGGTCA